>CM035847.1:17992605-20570227 GCA_020510985.1 Pholidichthys leucotaenia | reverse complement strand
CATCGCCTATGTTGATGGTTGTTCTTTTCACCATGAAACTCACATTCGTGCTGGTGTAGGTGTGGCATGGTTGAACAATCAGCCTTGTGAACCCCACAACTATCAACTGGGTCCCCAATCTTCTCAATATGCAGAAATGGCAGGTGTGCTCATTACACTGCAACTTGCCGTAGACCATGGCATTCGCACATTGGTCATCTGTACTGACTCCAACCACGCACGCCTCAGTTTCACTTGTCATTTAGCACTCTGGAAGGCCAAAGGTTTTGTAACCTCTAACCGCAAACCGGTTAAACATCAAGACCTTTTCAAGGCATGTGATCACCTGGTCACCTCTAACAACCTCCAGGTGTATTGGAAAAAGGTCAGAGGTCACTCGCGCACACCAGGTCAGGACAAAGAATGGAATGACCTTGTGGACTCACTTGCAAAACAAGGAGCCATACAAGGCACACCCTGGCCCTTTGATTCTGCTCAGGTGCCGACTTCACAGTCCCACCCACCCACCCCTACAGTCTGCGCAGTCACTAGGGCCCAGACTAACAGGGCCCAAGACACGACACAAACCACAGATCCCCTTGCGGTTGACCCTGTTTTCACTGACGCTAACGTTATCTCTCTTCAAACCCTTGACCCTGCGATCCATAAAATGATACAATACCTCTCGGATCCTGCACTTAATGCACCATCCGACTCAGATCTCGCTGACACTCCAGACTTGAAACCACTTTTTGCCGCACGATCGTCCTTGCAGCTGCAAAATGGCATTCTAGTTCATGTTCCCGATGAACTCCCTGCGCCTGCACTTGTGGTCCCTCGTAACCAGAGGGGGGTGATGATTGTTCATGCCCATGATCTCCCAACTGCAGGACACAAAGGCGTCAAAGCGACGTACAACGCGCTCAAACAAGTGTCATATTGGCCATACATGCGAAAGGATGTAGTGGACTACATCAAGGGATGTCTCGTATGTTGCCAGTTTCAACCAACCAACCCGATTCATGGAGCACCCCTACAGAAAAGAGGTATTTCATTCCCATGGTCTGACCTCCAAATTGACTGGGTAGGTCCCCTTCCACGGTCAGCCAGAGGAAACAAATACTTCCTCACAGTCACATGTGCTTTCACCAAATGGGTCGAGTGCCTGCCTGCTCCTAATGACACGGCAGAAACCACGGCCTACTTGTTGATGAACCATGTATTCTCTAGATTTGGTCTGTCAAGCCGAATCAACTCTGACTGCGGCACTCATTTCACCACCGAAGTCATGCGACAACTGTGGCAAACCTTGGGAGTTAAAGCTAACTTCCATATTAGCTACCACCCACAATCCTCCGGACAGGTTGAAAGAACCCACCGAACTGTGATTAACATACTGAAGAAGTATGTTTCACCACACCAAAAAGACTGGGATGTAAAATTCCCGCTGCTCTTAATAGCCATCCGAGCCACACCCCATGAAGCTACGGGGGTGTCATCCTTTGAAATGATGACAGGCCTGCAAATGACTTTGCCCCTACATTTACTCTACCAACCTGGAGAAGCCAGTGTTGCTGCAGCTTACACTACCCACCAGTACATGACTGACCTGACCAAACATCTCCAACAGACTTTTGCCTTTGCCCAAAAACGTTTGGACTGATCAGCTGAAGGACGCAAAGCCTACTATGATCAGAAAGCCTCACATGACGAACTCCAAGTGGGAGACAAGGTTTTCTATTATGCTTTCATTCCTCAGACAGGACAGACCAACGCACGAGCAGGAAAACTCGCTCGGAAGTTCCTCCCCAGGTGGACAGGTCCACACACGATCACAGATAAACTCTCTCCGGTCGTTTACCAAATCAAAATAAGCAAATGTCGCCAGGACCCCATCTCCAAATGGGTCCATCGTAATCAAATCAAAGCTTACAAAAACCCCATGGGACTCGTCGGGGACAACACTGTTCCATTAAGTCAGTAAACAAACCTAAAATCTTGTTTGCGCCCGATAGATAACTGTTAGCTGACTATCAGCCTCAGGCACGCTCGGTCGCATTTCTCTTCCTCAATCAGGTAATTGCATTAAACCCTCAAAAGGAGAAAGTTAACCCAAACTAACTGACTTCCTTAAAATCTAACTTTAAAAGACCCTGCAAAATTTCATTCAGTATCATCAAGTTACTATTTCAAAGTAGTACACACAAAATCAACAACATCACTAGCTTAAGTCAATAATCACAAAACCCTCTAAAGGTGATAAACACTAATAGCTTAGAGCTCAGTCTCTAACAAAGTTGTTCCACCTCTAAGAATAACTTTCACCTATCACTCAGGTACCTCAAGAAAAGGAAAACCGACAAGAAGCTCAAGATTAAAATGACTCACTTCTATTCGTTGGCCAGGACGATGGCCCTCCTGTTTTTCAGTTTAGCCCTCTACCTAGCACTCTCACCTACTTTCGCCCAGTTAGAACTGGACAGAGTCCAGACAAGAAGTCAACAATCCTTAGGTAGATTCTCAACCACGGCCTCATCATTAGGGCCCCTTGCTAGCCTTAGCACGTCTACTGTTAAATCAGTCAACACCGCTACACTGAAATGCCAGATAGTTGAACCACCAACTGTTACCAAAACTTTGCAAGATACTGTGTTGGTTTTGAATGTTTGCTCCAAAGCCTCAAACTCAACAAGGTCTTGGACTTGTCACTCTTCATGTTAGAAAGTGACCATGCTCACCCACATCTAATGCCTGTGTTTCTTCGAAAGGTAGCTAGAAATATTAGATTTTCAGCTAACACTTTGACAATGAGCCTGCCTTCACCGCTTCTTGCCCCTGTTTCAGATGTCACAAAGTTATTCCTCATTGCCACTCAAAGAACAATGATGACTTTCCATGTTCGCTCAGTCTTCCAGAACAGACGTCTCAAACACCCTCTGAGTAAGACCTCTGTGGAGCCATGGTTTAGTCCAGCTAAACCAATTCAATTCGAACCTCCCTGAATCAACTCAATATTGCTTAACCTAAACATCTACCTCAAATAAGAAATACATTTTTGTTTTGCATTCTTTGTTTTGACTTTTATTTTTCTTTATTTTTAGAATTTTGAAGTTATATGCATGCTTATATACAAATATACTGTATATTTTTATATATAGTTCTTGCACCCCATTTTGATTTTTGTGCCCATTCAAACTATTTCTAAACAACTATGATAGCCATTTCATCATAAACCAAAATTCCTACCTCAGGTATGTAAGACTATGCACTTTGTGTCTCCTTATTTTTGTAAACAGAATTTTTGAGTCATTTCAAGACATATGCCTTAGCTTACTACTCCAAGCAAATTCTATAATCTACATTTGTCCATATTCAAATTATTTTTGGAAATTCATGGAAGTCCTTCCAGTAAACCAAAGTCAAAGATCTGTACTTAGTAATAGATACTGTTTGCATGCTAGTGTGTATGGACATCACAAAAACCTTTTAACCCAGTATTTAGGTCAAGTGTTGCCAAGGAGACGAAGTTGCCATGGGTGTGTACCAACGCTGACCGATGCTCACCATTGCTACAAAGGGGGGAACTGTAGCATCATCGTCTCCTCAAACCAAGACAGAAGATCACTTCTCTCCATTTTACAGGAATTTCACTTTATTCCTTATACAGGAATACCACTTTTCTGCCTTTTTCAGGAATATCACTGGCTTTCATGTCGACTCATCCAGGCCTCTTCCAGGCCTGACCAAAGATGTTTGCTTTCCCAGGACCCCAATGTAAACAGTTGCCTCTTGCAGAGATTGGAAGGATCAGAATTTGCTTTTAAAGGCTCAAAGGAACATAAACTCGGGAGACCAGACCTCCAACGTGAACACTGCATTTGGATAACGTGTAGTGGATGCGTTCGAATGATGAGGCTGAGTTTTATTTCTCAGGTTCAGCTTTATTGACAGAACACATCCTCTAGCATTCTCAAAGCAGGAAGAAGAGAAAGAATCATCTCACATCACCCTTTTATACGTTTCCAGCATCAGAACTCAAGTCACATGGTGCTTCAGTAAACATACAGTCACAAAGCATCTCTTTGAAACTTCACCATTGTCTCTCATTCATTGATGAACCGGAAATCCCTCCGGGGCATCTTCTTTGGGACAAAAAGGCAAATCTCACACCTCCTCGTTATCTTCTGCAGATTTGAGTCTTTTGTCCTTCCAGACGTGAAGCCCCCAGTACACATGCAGTCATACCTCTGTGGAAATGTGAGCCCAACATATGTGTCACCACATATAACCCCCCCCCCCCAAACGTCTATTAAGGGCAAAACATGCATGGCATAAAAAAAGAAAAGAAAAAACACAAAACATTCCACATATCACTAATCAATCCACCAGCTGCCTGGGTTTTAACCTTCTGCCGAATCTGCTGCAACCTGGCTTTGCTACCCCTGCAGCGTCTCTCTGCATCTGTGGATTAAAGCTGTTAGCACGCCTCTGTGAAGATTCTGGAGAATGTTTCCTCGGCGGCCTGCCACGGCGGGGGGGCCTCGCTAGCTGCACTTGCTCATCAGCCAAAACAAAAGCGGGTTTGAGCCTGTTTATGCAGATCAACTCCCTTCTGCCCCCTAATTCTAGCAGAAAATGCTTCTGCCCGGTCTCCAGCACTCTGAAAGGGCCGTCATAAAACGGTCGCAAACTTGGACGCTGAGCATCATGTCTAACAAAAACAAACTCTGCATTTTTTAAAGCCTTTGGCACAAAAACGCGTGGGAAACTGTGATGAACCAGGCCAGGGAGTGTGTTTGCTCCTGAGTCGCTCTGCCATGGCTGAGCAGGGGGGCAATTTGGTGCGGGATTATCGGGGAGAAATTCCCCCGGCAAACGGAGAGGTTGTGCAAAAACTAACTCAGCTGGGGAAGCATGCAAATCTTCTTTAGGTGCAGAACGCAACCCCAATAAAACCCATGGAAGTTTGTCCACCCAATTTGTATCCGTCAGCGACGCTCTGAGGGCTGTTTTTAATGACCTGTGAAAGCGTTCGCATAAACCATTAGCCTGGGGGTTATACGCGGTGGTGCTATGAATCTTCACCCCCAAGCTGTGGGCCATCGATGACCATAGTTTGGAAATAAATTGGGGACCCCTGTCGGACGTTATGTCCAAAGGGACTCCGAAACGCGCAACCCACGCTGTTAAAAATGCTCGCGCAACTTCTTCCGCTGTGGTTGATGTCAGAGGAATCGCCTCTGGCCAACATGTGGTGCGATCCACCATCGTCAAAAGATGTGTGTGCCCGTGTGATGGCGGAAGCGGGCCCACCAAGTCAACATGCACGTGGTCAAAACGCTTAGCGGGGATGTGAAAAGGTTCCAACGGAGCCTTAGTGTGTCTGTGTATTTTGGCTCGCTGACACGCTACGCAGGCTGCCGCCCATTCCTTGACCTGTTTGCGCAACCCGGGCCAAACAAATTTCTCCCCCACCAACTTAATCGATGCGCGCACTCCCGGGTGCGCCAGAGAATGGACCGAGTCAAAAACGCGACGACGCCACGCGGCTGGCACCACGGGGTGGGGCCGTCCCGTGGAGACATCGCAGATTTGTGGGGGCGTACCAATTTGCTGCACCCTGTGCTCCAGCCTTAACCCTGTTGGTCCAGACTGGAGCGCGCGCACGTCTGCATCATTAACCTGCTCCGCGGCCATGGCTGCATAATCTAACCCTACACAGACCGGGGCTGCGCGCGCTCCCACGTCGCTGCCCGTGTCCGCGGCCACGGCTACAGAGTCTGCCCCCATGGGGCTTGGTGTTGCTACCGCACGCGAGAGACAGTCTGCCACAACATTGTGTTTACCCGCGACTTGCTGGATATCAGTGGTGAACTCCGATATCGCGGCTAGTTGCATTTGTTGCCGGCCTGACCAGGGTTCTGAAATCTTAGCCATCGCAAACGTTAGCGGTTTGTGATCCACAAACGCGGTGAAGCGTCGCCCTTCCAACCAGAACTGGAAATGGCAGATGGCCAAGTGTAGGGCCAAAAGCTCCCTGTCGAATGCACTGTATTTACGCTCACTATCGCGCAGGGTTCTGCTGAAAAACGCGGGAGGTTGCCAGGTACCTGCCACAAACTGTTCAACAACCGCCCCCACTGCTACATCGGAAGCGTCGGTGGTAAGCGCCATGCGGGCCCTTGGAACTGGGTGCGCTAACAAAACTGCGTTTGCCAGGGCTGATTTGACCTGGGCAAAAGCGCGCTCCCGCTCCGGAGACCATTCAACTTTATTTGCGGGCTTTTGTTTTTTTAACGCAGTGTATAATGGCTGCATGAGCCACGCTGCACTTGGGAGGAACTGGTTGTAAAAATTAACCATTCCCAGAAACTCCTGTAGCGCCTTGACTGTTTGAGGTTGCGGAAAATCTGTTATTGCGCGCACCTTATCGGGCAGAGGAACCGCTCCTTCTGCCGAAACGCGATGCCCCAAAAAATCAATCTGCGCCACCCCAAACTGGCACTTCGCTGGGTTAATTATTAACCCGTGCTCTGCCAGCCTCTGAAAAACTGCTGTGAGGTGGCTTTCGTGTTCGCCTTCGGACGTGCTGGCTACTAAAATAGCATCCAAATAAACGAACACGAAAGGAAGGTTGCGTAAAACTGCATCCATCATACGTTGGAAAGTCTGCGCGGCCCCCTTGAGGCCAAAAGGCATGCGCAAAAACTCAAAAAGGCCAAAAGGAGTTATAACCGCTGTTTTGGGTACATCCTGCGCGTGCACTGGAACTTGGTGGTAACCGCGCACCAAGTCTATTTTAGAAAAAATGCGCGCCCCCGCCAAATGAACAGAAAAATCCTGAATGTGCAGAATCGGGTAGCAGTCATGTGCTGAAACGTTGTTCGACCTGCGGAAATCGCCGCAAGGTCGCCATGAGCCATCAGCTTTTCGGACCATGTGTAGCGGCGAAGCCCAGGGGCTTTTGGAGCGTCTAATAATGCCCAGTTTTTCCAGGTTGGCGAACTCCTCGCGCGCGATGGCCAGTTTAGCTGGGTCCAAGTGCCGAGCTTTTGCAAAAACGGGGGGCCCAGTGGTGGTGATAAAATGCTCCACCCCATGTTTAGCCACCGTCGCCGAAAACGTGGGGACTGTGAGTGCTGGGAACTGAGCGAGCAATGTGTGAAACTTACCACCCGCAGCTGAGACGCTGGCATGTGCAGTCGGTGGGGCCACCCGAGCTGTGCAGGGGATAGAATGAAAAGACAGTGCATTAATCAGACGTCTATTAGCAAGGTCAACCAATAAACCATGTGAGCACAAAAAAATCAGCCCCTAACATGTTGAAACTGACTGCTGCTACAATAAAAGTCCACTCAAATGAATGGCCCTGTAAGGACAGGAGCATGGTCCTCTCACCGAACGTTTTAATCGTGGAGCCGTTTGCTGCTGACACTGACACCCAGGGAGCTTTAGACGGCATCAGCCGTTCCGCGTAGGTGGGTGTGACGAAACTCAGCTGGGAGCCTGTGTCCACGAGGAACTGTTTCCCCGAGTGTGCATCCGTCAGGTAAAGCAGCTTGTTCTCGTAGCCGAGGGTCGCAGCTGCTACTGGCCCTCGGTCTTGGCGTTTCCCTGGCGCTTGAAGTGGCACGGCGGGACGCACTTGTGTGCTTTCTCTGCAAAACGGCGGTGGTAGAAGCACAGGCCGTCCTCCGCTTCGCGCCGCCTGGTCCCCATCGCCGCCGTCGTTGGTGCGTCTGGCGCCGCGGCTGCTGGTTCCGAGCCATCTCCAGGCGTCGTTCCTGGGCTAGCTGCCACGGCCGAAACCGCGTTCCTCTTGCGGGCGTCGACAAGCCGCTGCGCCTCCTTGGTCAGCTCATGGTAGTCTCGCCTGGCCAATCGGGGCGACTCTGCCAGGGCTACTCTCACTGCTGGTGGCAGGGTCCGGAGGAAAAGGTGGGCAAAAATAAATTCGCCATCCTCGGAGTCTTTCAACCTCAGCATCTTCACCATCAGGTCCGCAGGTCTATCCTTCTCCGACTCCGTCAACGTCAGGAGCCCCTCTGCTCGCTGTTGGACCGAAGGGGTGAAATGGCTGAGCAGCGCGTCCTTCAATGCGCTGTACTTGTTGCTGTTCGGTGGGTGATTAACCAGATCCTCCACCCTCTGGACCGTGTTGCTGTCCAGCTTCGCTACCACATGGTACATGTGACACATCTTGTGTCGTCGATGACACATCTTGTGTCGTCGTTAGAGATTCTCCGGAGGTTGAACTGCGCCTCGACCGCGCTAAACCATGAGCACGGGCTGTGCTGCCAGAAATCGGGCAGCCGAATCTTGGAGGCGGCCATCAGGCTGGCTTCCGCCGAGCCCCGCTCGGGAGAATTCTGTCTGCTCATTCTTAGTCGTAGGTCACCAGTGTAGTGGATGCGTTCGAATGATGAGGCTGAGTTTTATTTCTCAGGTTCAGCTTTATTGACAGAACACATCCTCTAGCATTCTCAAAGCAGGAAGAAGAGAAAGAATCATCTCACATCACCCTTTTATACGTTTCCAGCATCAGAACTCAAGTCACATGGTGCTTCAGTAGACATACAGTCACAAAGCATCTCTTTAAAACTTCACCATTGTCTCTCATTCATTGATGAACTGGAAATCCCTCCGGGGCATCTTCTTTGGGACAAAAAGGCAAATCTCACACCTCCTCGTTATCTTCTGCAGATTCGAGTCTTTTGTCCTTCCAGACGTGAAGCCCCCAATACACATGCAGTCATACCTCTGTGGAAATGTGAGCCCAACATATGTGTCACCACAAACGTACCTTTTCACAGGAAACCAATGTTCTTAAAAGGGTCATAAACCGCTTAATCCAAAGGGTTTTTAGCCCCCAATGCTGTCCAGGTTTCCTCTCCAGATACCATGGACCTAAAGGAAATCATCTACAGCTCAACAGTACCTCCTAGCGGATACCTACGAAATGTGTTTCAGTACTTAGGATGACTTTTAATTTGTTCTAAACATTGTTTCTTTCAGCTTATCCTTATTCTTGGATCCTAAGGACACTGAAAATCATCCCTCTTTTATCACCAACCATGGCTTGCTGTACTACATTAAGCTTTGATCTAAACATGAATGCATGTATTATAATTATGTATAAGAAATGTTATATTCCTGAGTGTTATTCAAACAAATGTAATATTGGAGTAATGGTATAAATGCATGATCACCAAATATTAGCCAAGTCATTTAATTTAGTTAGATTTTATATTGAGCACCTAATTTCATAAGAACTGACTGAGTGTTGATTTTTCCTCTGCAATTTCATGGGATGGTGTCTTCGTTTGATTGGCTGCTCTCAAACAAAGAAATGTTCTCACATTGGATGGCAGCCATTTCAAACTGCTTCTGAAAAAGTCGATTGGTCAGTCTTGCGATTGACATCATCAGTTTTACGACCCGGCGAGGTAACTTTAAAAGAGAAGTTAGATTTGAGATTTAGAGAAGTAAAGTAACAGAAGTAACAAGAACAGCAAGTTAGAGAACGGTGAGAGAATTAAGAATTAGAAACACAGAAAGAAGAAAGAAAGAGATTTTGAGAAAGATTAGGAACTAAATTAAGATTAAAGAAGCAGAATAGTAATCTAGATCTCAGAAGAAGATTTTATTCCACCGTTTCAAGGTCCTGTGAAGTTTTATGCTATCTAAACTGTTCTTTGTGAAGTTTGTCAAGTCTTTCGTTATTTTCTGGTTACTGAGGAGAAACCACTTTTTCTTTAGAGCTCGTTCTTTTAGAGAATCAAATTCTCAAACTTTATCCTTCACCTCAGAAGCCATTCTTATCCTAGTAAATGTTTTTATCATATTTTTTTAATGACTTTTCACGCCATTAAAGTGGACCTTTAATTTGCCTAATTTAAAGTGAACAGAGACTGAGAAGTTTCTCCTTCAGTTTTTTTGGTCTATCCCGCTACAAGAGACCTCAAATTTGGACTCTTTTCCAAGGACTTTTCATGCCGCTCGGGGACGATCACTCTGCTGCCGACGTCCTGAACGAGCCCCCGGCTGGGTCAACACTCCTGACTGCTGTGAGGAAGCATTGCAGCAGCCGCTTCCTCCCGATGTCCCGACCCCAAACTCGGCCGGTATCGACCCGCTGAACACGTGGACCTTCAGCTGTCTTGTGAGTGAGGCTCATTTTACTATCTGCTGGGTTAAAACGTGATGTCCTAACAATTAAATTACAATTGAATATGGCCCGTATTTCAGGACTCAATTAGTCTCTCAGCCACAGGATAAAGCTATAAACTGAAGGAAAACTCTTAGTCATTTTTAAGTAACTGCCCTTAAATTTTTGTAGATTAATTCAGAAGTCATTTTTAGATAATTAGCTTATGAATTTTCCCCATAAAATTGTGTTGTTTTGTTAAAACATTTCAGCCTCATTTACCATTGAAACATAAGTCTGGTTCCTCCTTGGTTCTACAGAGGTGTAACGCTGGATTTTATGTTCAGGAATCCAATAACAGTGGATGTGATATATTACGCTGTTATCATTTGAATCTGTTTATCCATCATTTGAACGCCATGCCATGTAACCTGAATGAGTTTAATAAAAGGGTGAATAAGAGAAGTTGAAGCGTTTTTCTTTCGCATATACATGTTTCCTAATCACGACAGGAAAAGAACTCACTGAAACTCTGAGACTGATTCATTAAGTAATTGAAGGTACAAAATTAAATAAAATTAAAGTTAATATTATTGTCCGTTAGGACTGGTGCCCCTTTTACAAGTGCTTTTATTTAATTTAGCGGGTGTAGAAGTGACGGTTTAACTCTGCCCCCTTTCACACCCACTATTAAATAAAATAAATAATTTCTGTGAAGCGGCATGATAAAATAAAGGCAGCGCTGGAGTTTTTAGTTGGTTTATTGAATCATACCGCCTTCATCGGAACACCTCCCCAGCCCTCGTGCTGCGGGCTGAGGTGATGTCCTCAGGATCTCAGAGAGGAGACACAAAGTGCGTGTCTGCAGCAGTTGAAGGAGTCAGTGAATGAGAGGCAGATTTACAGAACAGTGCAGCATATATACCCAACTCAGACAATACATCAAAGACATTCACAGCAGTCGATCTGGGCATTTGCATATCAGAAGTACAGACAGGATGCATGAACACAATGCATGGATGACACTTTAACCTCACAGCTGTAAACTCAGCATGCAGCGGAAAAAACCCAGGAGTGCGAGCTGACTGTCTCTGTGTTCTGTCTCTGTGTTGTGGGGGTTGAATTCAACCCGCTACACCGCTCCCCCCCCAGAGGGCACGGCAGGGGGCTGAGACCTCGATGTTGCAATTTGGGCAGCGAGCAGGGAAAAGCTCTGTGCAGGTGGAGGGGGAGGGGGAAGGGGGGTAGTAAGTGCTGACCAGGCGTGGTGAAATCGTTCGGGCCGTGCCAAAAATTGTTTGCTGCTCCGCGATGTCGAGGGGCTGTCCCAGTGAACTTGCGGAAATCACCAGAAGAAAAATTAGTCTCTGACTCCTCTCGTGGCCATGAAGAAAAACAGGAGCAGTGAGGTTGCGTAAACAAAAGCAGAGGAACTTGGCATGTTGACTTTAGGTGCGTGCGCAGCCCAAAGCCCTCGGGAAAAGCAGACGGCTGAATCCTTTGTGCGCCGTGGCTGAAACCATCAGTGAATCCTGTGGGCGCGCTGCGCGCGTGCTTGCTTCAGGTGAGTGCGCAGCCCTGAAGGTTCTGCGTGCAGCTGCGCAGGACGATGGCGGTCTCTGGAGCCATTCTTGTTCCGTGCGTGTTGCGCCGTCCTCGTCACCCCCGGTGCGTGTGCCGGGGCTCCTTGCGTGGGTGGGCCCGCTGGAGAGGAAACCAGGGTCGGAAACTTGGTGGAGACTGCGCCGAAAAACATCTATGATGAGCCGTGGCTGCAGATTAGTCATGGTGCGTTGGAGCGTTGAGGGGAGATAGACGATCTTTGTCCCTCAGGCTGTCCCGCCTGGACGCCCCGATCTCAGCGAGGGTCGCGCCATGACGTTTACTGCCGTTTACCCGGTCTTGGGCGATGTCCGGACAGTAGCTCGCCTGCCGTGGCTCTGCGTTGAGGCCTCCCTGAAGCCGCAGGTAGGGCAGATCAGTCAGGCTGCTGCGTTCGCTCGTCGGCGGAGCATCACTGCCCGGTGCTGCGTTCGCCGGCAGCTCGTTTTCTTCAGCGCCGGGTCGCCAGGGTGGCTGTCCAGACCAGAAGGTTGCGTTTGCACAAAACGTGTGCGTCCTCGGGGTCACCAGTGAAGCGGCATGAAATAATAAGCAGCGATGCTGAGGTTTTAGTTGGTTTATTGAATCATACCGCCTTCATCGGAACACCTCCCCAGCCCTCGTGCTACGGGCTGAGGTGATGTCCTCAGGCTCTCAGAGAGGAGACACAAAGTGCGTGTCCGCAGCAGCAGTTGAGTGAGAGTGAATGAGAGGCAGATTTACAGAACAGTACAGCATATAAGATAAGATAAGATAAGCCTTTATTAGTCCCACAATGGGGAAATTCCAGGATTGCAACAGCACAGGGATAGCAACACTCAGAGCAACAATCAGAAGGCAAGAAAAAACAACATCTAGTAAACATATGTCCATATTACTATAAAATGTATATATATAGACACACAGTGCAGAGCATTATGGTTGGTTGGTGAATGTGCAGCAGAAAGTCTAAGTTCTCTCTCCGCGGATGCGGCGGGCCAGCTGGAAGTCTTTGGGCATGATGGTGACCCCCTTAGCGAAGAAGAGACCACCAGGTGGGCCTCGCTGGTCTCCTGCAGAGCCATGACGGCGAAGCTCAGGAAACGCAGGACGGTCTTGAAGTCCTGAGCGATCTCCCTCACCAGGCGCTGGTGAGGGAGATATATACCCAAGATATACAGTATACCCAAGATATATACCCATATATACCCAACTCAGACAATACATCAAAGACATTCACAGCAGTCGATCTGGGCATTTGCATATCAGAGGTACAGACAGGATGCATGAACACAATGCATGGATGACACTTTAACCTCACAGCTGTAAACTCAGCATGCAGCGGAAAAAACCCAGGAGTGCGAGCTGACTGTCTCTGTGTTCTGTCTCTGTGTTGTGGGGGTTGAATTCAACCCGCTACACCTGTACCTTATGACAAATATTTTATTATAGGCAATTCATTCTACAGCTGCAACATTAATGGTGTGGCAAATAAAAGCTACAAAGTTTGTCCTCTTCCATCTATAAATTCAAGAAATCTGTGTGTCTGTTTGTAATGTTCATAGGACATCATAGGATGGCCTATGATGTTCCTATGATGTCTCCATCATAGGACGTCATCCCTGCCTTGATGTCTTTATGACGTCATATACAGTGATGGCTGCCTTGATGTCTTCATGAAGTCATTTAGACCATGAGGTCCTATAGACCATTTGCTGTGACGTCACACTTTTTTTTACGCCGCCACATTGAACGGCGGAAGCGAGTGGACGGCGCATTCAGCAGCTGTTCAGCGTTGTACCAGATCGCGATATATTTACCTGATTTCAACCTACGTCTTTGTTTTATTTTATGTTGGCATTGAATTAGACTATGTTGTTTCACTGCTGTGCCTTTGGGTGTACAAATCGCCAGAAAAAGGGATCCAACTTGAAGTTTTACCGGCTCCCAGCTGACGAAGACAGGCGCAGGAGGTGGGTAGCAGCGCTGAAGAGGAAAGATTGGTCCCCGTCGCCTTACTCGCGGCTATGCAATCAACATTTTATATCGGGTATGTATGATGTATCAGTGTCTATAGATGTAATGTTATATCATTGTAAACACTGGTAAATGGGTATGTCCCTCCCTGTGTGCACCACCAAGGCCTACCATCTGTGACCTAGCACTAGCCAACTGCTAGATGACAAGATAATGATCATGAATGCATGCTCCTGTTTGAAATTTAATGTGTTGATCAATATGGCTGAGTTTATTTTACAATGAATAAAAAATTAATTACATTTACAAAAATAAGGAGTATTTTTACAATAAGTCACATTCACCGATACAGTTAAACCTCCCACCATTGTTTATTACTTTATACTTCAATGTACCACATAAATAGGTCTACATGGATTAAAAGAATGATATAAACATGATAAATCGTTATATTGCTTCTCAAACTGTATAAACTATATATTCTAACTACTCCATATTCCAGGTGAGAAGAGCATTGACCCTCTTTCCCCAGATTACATACCATCACTCTTCACCTCCACGTCTACTCCAACGAAAGACAGAAACAACGCCAGCCTCCATCGGTACATTAAAACACAAGCAAGGAAAAAAAGACAGAGAGAGAACTTTGATCGCTCACTTGCTGCCAGTGTACTCTTAGAACTGTCTTCTGGAGGTACTGTGTGTGAAAAGGAAGAGACAATGGAGGTGAAAGAGGAGCAGCCTGGTATGTGTGTCAAGGTGGATATTGCATCAGAGCCAGCCAAGGTCACTGAGAGTTTGGTATCATCTGCAGGGACTTCTTGTTCATGTAAAGCTGAGTGTGATGCATTAAAGAAGCAGTGCCAATCACTACAAGAAGAAGTTTATGCTTTACGTGCCCAGGTCAAGTCGCAGTCTGACACTGAAGAATCACTGACTGGAAATGATGAAAAAGTGAAATTTTATACAGGACTGCAGTCTTTTCAACTGCTGCAAGAACTATTTTTCCATATTGAAAGACATATATGTGATGTGAAAGGAGTATCAAAATTTCAGCAGTTTCTGTTGACCTTGATGAGGCTGCGCTTGAACCTGACTTTCCAAGACCTTGCCTACAGAGTTGGAATTCATGCGTCAACTGCTTCCAGGACTATCTTGCAGGGCACTTTACCTATCACAATGCTGGAACTTGATAAAACCACTAACTTAACTTGTCTCGACAAAGTAGTAAGAGTTTGTTGTGCATTGATAAATGTAAATGATTCTGTTGTGCCTTTCAATTAAACTGATTTGGCGTTTAATTTTTGGTCAAAACAGAAAGTGTGAAGAGAATATGACACCATCTTGCTTCATGATCACCCAGGGTTTCAGTGGGGGGTCCGACAGCTTCTGGGAGTGATGTACCTGTAGTGGATAAATATTCTTAAAATTAATATGTGGGTTTGATGACTTTTTATCTGGATATAATTCTTTCTTGTATAGACTGGACAATAAAATTTGTAATATATCTAATAGTGTTGGGAGTTGTTTATCCAGTATTCTTGTTTCCACAAAATTTTTTATTGAACCTTTTTTAAAAACACAACACAAACAATCAAACACTTTGCAATTTACAAGGTCCACAAACATCATTCACCTTCTTCTTCAAAAGTTATGTTTAAATTCTTTACACAATCAATGAAAGGTCTCCATATATTCTCAAACACAATTTCCTTTGATTTCAGTATGTATGTTATTCTTTCTAGTGGAAGGTTTAACATCTGTCTTAACCACTGAGTCACATCTGGTCTATGAGTCTTTGTGTTTATCCAGTATTCTATTGATACGACAAATATTTATAAATCCTTTTACAGAATATATATAGATCTATAAAAATATTTAATTAGTTTTTAATTAATTTAATTGAGATATATGCTGCTAATAATAACAATAATTGAATATTTTATTAAATTTTAATACTTTATCACTTAATAGATTCTATACAACATGACAAATCTATACGGTAGGGCCTTCACAACATAGTGGACCATTGAAGTGATGACTGGGGATATCAGCACATAACTGATATCACACAAAGTTTTGTAGGCTTTCAGAGACTCTCCAGTGTACCTAGACGGTGTGTTGACTAGGTAGTTGTTGATGTCCATATAGCGTACGTCAGGTTTGGGGCAAAAATCAATGAAACTGGTGAATTTTTAAAGCGACAAGTTGTAAGGGTCCACGCCGATAAAACGGATCTTTTCCGTGTACCGGTCATGATGTTTTTTATCTAGTAGTTGCGCTACATCGGACAAAGCCGTCACATCTGACAGCGGACGCCATGTTGAAACGCACACGTACAGCGCCCGACTTGCCGTCCGATATGGCGGAATCCACAAAAATCACGTGACGCGGGACGTCACTGGCAAATGGTTGCCTTGATGTCTTTATGATGATCACCAGGACTCCCGATGCCGTCATATAGACAATAGGACGATGCCGTCATATACACAATAGCACTGGCTACCTATAATGTACGCATGATGTCCTAGGATGCCTGCCTTAAAAATGGTGATCATGCTACTGCAAAACTTTGATGTAGATCATCAGGACTCGCGATGCTGTCATATAGACAATAGGACGATGCCGTCATATACACAATAAAACTGGCTACCAATGATGGAGGCATGCTGTCCTATGATGCCTGCCTTGCAAATGTTTATCATGCTACTGCAAAACTTTGACCAACAAAATGGACATTGCAATGGTCAAGATACATCACTGAACAAATGGCCGGGAGCCGGCCATTTATGTCAGCCACTTAGTACAGTGGCTTATTATTGAATAAAAAGCATAAAAAGTATCTTGTATTATTTGTAACTTGTAAATTGTGACAAACACATACAGTTGTGCATTTTTTATATTTTTTTAACCAAATAACCAAATTAGGGGGTATTTACTTGTATTATTAGCATATTTGTAATTTGTGTGTGTTCTCCATGGATCGCCACCTTATCAAGGTGGAGAACCTTGTGTGTTCCAATGATCCCGAGAGCGATGCCGTCGGGGGCCTTTTGGCTCCTGGTAGGGTCACCCATGGCGGTAAGGTCGAGGGGGAGGTCCCAGACCAAGAGCGATCCAAAGAAAGAAAGAAAGACCTCAACGGCGGGAGTGGCAGAGGATGACACCATGAGTCACAACAGCACTGAAGGCGGATGAAGGCTGCAACAGAGAGTGGTCTCCAGTCGTTTTGGATTCCATGCCACTGGATTCAGGCCCCTCTCGCCAAGGACCGTGTGGTGGCTGCAGGCGCATCAGTCTCCCCACGATAAAAGACGTCACGCGCAGGCGTCCTCCCGAAGGGAGCCCATCCACTTTACATCTTGGACAAGATAAAGTCCTGTGGCGATCAGGAAGTGGTAACGGGGACAGGACAGTGAAGTCTGGGAGTTCTTAGCCACGACCTGGCACACAGGCGATGGGTGCTTGATACAGTCGTTAAGCTCTTGGACTGAGGCAGAAAGAGCTTCTCGGCAGCTGCACTCATGACTGAGCAGCCCTATTTAGGATCCACTCTGCTCACCCCAGTAGGGGAGGGGATTAGAAAAGGTACCCCAAACATAGCCTGCCTCACAAAATCCTGTCTGGAATACTGCATCCAGAGGGATCACCACCATGCGGTCAGAAACATACAAAATTACATATTGGAGCCTAGAATGTGCGAACCCTTATGGACAACCAAGCCAGTGATCGACCTGAAAGGTGAACTGCCATCATCTCCAGAGAGCTAAGGAAGTTCCGGATCAACATCGCAGCACTCTCCGAGACCCGACTGGCTGATGAAGGTCAGCTGAAGGAGGAAAAAGGTGGGTATACTTTCTTTTGGAAGGGAAAGCCTGCAAATGCCGTCATATACACAATAGCACTGGCTACCTATAATGTACGCATGATGTCCTAGGATGCCTGCCTTAAAAATGGTGATCATGCTACTGCAAAACGTTGATGTAGATCATCAGGACTCGCGATGCTGTCATATAGACAATAGGACGATGCCGTCATATACACAATAAAACTGGCTACCAATGATGGAGGCATGCTGTCGGTATGCTGGGCATGCTGGCATGCTGGGCTGGTATGTTGGGCATGCTGGGCTGCATGGTGGCGCAGTGGTTTAGCACTGTGGCAGCACAGTTTTACCCTCGGCCGGGGGATCGCGGGGATCATGAGATCGTGGGTTCGATTCCAGCCCCCGACCAACAGTGAGCTGTGTGGAGTTTGCATGTTCTCCCCGTGTTGCGTGGGTTTACTCCGGGATTTCTCCGGTTTCCTCCCGCATACCAAAAAACATGTAGGTTTAGGGCGCTCGCGCACGCAGCGACCGGCAGCCGGTGGCTTGTCACCAGACTGCAAACCAAATCTACCTACGGGTACAAATAAGTAACAAAAAAAAAAAAATGAGCCATGAATCCATGGTGTGGGATTTGCTATTAAGAACTACCTCATCAACCACCTCTATGAACTCCCTGTGGGCATCAACGAGCGCCTAATGACCATTTGTCTGATGCTTGCCTGCAGTCAAATGGCCACTGTTATTAGTGCCTACGCTCCAACGCTTGATGCACAGGATGAAGTAAAGGAGGCCTTCTATGCTGACCTGGACAAAATACTATCTGAAATGCCAAAGGAGGATAAGTTAATCCTGCTTGGAGACTTTAATGCCAGAGTGGGACGAAACCATCATCTATGGAGCGGCACGCTGGGGAGAGAAGGGGTTGGAAACACAAACTCCAATGGCATACTACTGCTAACCAAGTGCTCAGAGCACAACCTGGTCATCACCAACACACTTTTTCGTCAGAAAACCAAGTTCAAAACATCATGGATGCATCCCCGCTCCAAATTATGGCATCTCATTGACTACATCATAGTCCGCTCCAAAGACTGCCGCGACATCCTTAACACCAGAGCAATGACCAGTGCAGATGACTGCTGGACTGACCACCGCCTCATTCACTCCATCATGTCTGTCCGCTTAATGCGGAAAAGAAGGTTGCAGAAAGGACAGAGCCGGCCAAAGCTTAACATCATGTTGTTGGATGACATTATCTACCAACAACAGCTGCAGGATAGTCTTAGGGCAGCTTTGCCCAAACAGTACCCAGAGGATACTGAAAAACACTGGAGCACACTTTCCACTGCCATCGTGGACTCCTGCAAAAGCATCCTCGGTCATAAACAGCGGCGACATCAAGACTGGTTTGACGAGAATGACAGTGAGATCCAACAGCTCATCGACATCAAGCAGCAAACTTTTATCACCTGGCAAAACAACATTCACTGCAAGGTTAAAAGAGCAGCCCATGCCAAGGCGAAGGCAGCCGTACAAACACTTGTTAGGAAATTGAAGAACCAGTGGTGGACAAAGAAGGCCCTGGAGATCCAGCAGCTTGTCGACTCTGGAGACACAAGAGGATTCTTTGATGCCACAAGAGCGGTATATGGTATATGGTATGGTATATGGTATATGGCCCCAGCCACCGCTGCCTAACCCCCCTTCGCTCCAAAGATGGGCTCTCGCTTCTGAAGGACAAGGAGGCAATTGCAGACAGGTGGAAAGAGCATTATAAGGACTTCTTAAACAGGGACACCACTCCTGAGATGGAAGCCTTGATCAACTCCCTCAACAGCCCATAGAGGAAAGCAAGGGAAAACCACCTAGCTTGGATGAGGTACAGGACACCATCAGGAAGATGAGAAACAACAAGGCTGCTGGACCTGACGGCATCCCAGCAGAAGTCCTGAAGAAAGGCGGTCCTGATCTTCTGAAGCACATCCATGCCCTGCTCCTGAAAATATGGGAAGTAGAGGAAATCCCTGCACAGCTCAGAGATGCCTTGATTGTCTCCAACTTTAAAAAGGGGGACAGGGCAGTTTGTGGGAATTACCGTGGCATTTCTCTCCTGTCCACCATAGGGAAAGCCTTTGCCCGGGTCTTGGCCAATAGACTCACCTCCCTGTCAGAGAGCATTCTTCCCGAGTCCCAGAGTGGTTTTCGCCCAAACAGAGGCACCACAGACATGATTTTCATTGCTCGCCAATTGCAAGAAAAATGCCGGGAACAAAATCTACCATTATACATGGCCTTCATAGACCTTACCAAAGCCTTCGACTCAGTAAACCGTCAGGCCCTTTGGCTGGTTCTGGCAAAGATTGGCTGGCCAGAAAAATACATCCGGGTACTGAGACTGCTGCATGACAATATGTCTGCCACGGTACTCAGTGGCAGTGGAGACGAAACAGAACCCTTCAGGGTTGACACGGGAGTCAAACAGGGATGTGTCATCGCTTCAACACTATTCTCCATCTATATTTCTGCCATTCTCCATCTCATGAACCAACATCTGCCCCCGGGAGTCAAAATCACGTACAGAATCGACGGTCAACTTTTCAACATCAACCGATTTAGAGTTAAAGGTCAAACCACCACCATATCCATCATGGAGCTGCAGTATGCAGACGACAACGCTCTCGTAGCCCTCTCAGAAGAGGACCTTCAGTGCCTCTTGTCTGCCTTTGCCAAAGCATACAAACAGCTCGGTTTGGCCGTCAATATAAAAAAGACACAAATACTCCACCAGCCATCACCAAACTGCAATACACTTGCCATACCCCCAAACATCTCCACTGATAACATCCGACTGGAAAATGTGGACCACTTCTTATATCTTGGCAGCCTCCTCTCATCAAAAGCCGTCATCGATGATGAAATACACCACCGCCTCAGCAGTGCCAGTGGGGCTTTCTCAAGGCTAAGGAGGAGAGTCTTTGAGAACCGCAATCTCCAAGCGAATACCAAAATCCTGGTTTATAAAGCGGTGGTGCTCCCCACTCTCCTGTATGGATCAGAAGCCTGGACTACATACAGTAGGCACTTAAAGGCACTTGAGGCACACCATCAGAGATGCCTCCGAAAAATCCTCAGGATTAGTTGGGAGGATAGACGCACCAACACCAGTGTCTTGGAGGAGGCTAACCTTCCCACCATCACTGCCACCATTGCCCAAAACCAGCTCATATTGACTGGCCATGTTATCCGAATGCCTGACTCTCGCCTCCCAAAACAAGTCCTGTACTCCCAGCTAGCTGAAGAGAAGCGGGTTCCAGGAGGCCACAAGAAGAGATTTAAGGACAACATAAAAACAAACCTAAAGAAGTGCCACATAGACCTAAAAGCTTGGGAAAATATGGCAACCGATAGGGCGACCTGGAGAAACATTGTCTTGTGCAGCATGATGGAGGTCAGCGTTGTACTGTGCGGCACCCTCAAGGACAAACGCAGACTCAGGAAGGAGAGAGCAACCAACAATCAGGACCAACCCAAACCCACCACCATTACATTCCCCTGCCCACATTGCAGCAGAATAATTGGGTCCAGAATTGGCCTCTATGCCCACCTGAAGACCCACAAGGACCAAGAGGGAGGGTGACCGCTGATGATGATGATGAATTTGTGTGTATTTTTTTCTACTCTTGAATTAAAAAAAAAGAATCACGGGCCTTTTTGTGAATTTTTTTTTTAAATCAAATTAGGGCTAAAAGACAATAACCACTGAAATGAACATATTTGATGCAGCTGTTGTATGTACTTTTATTATCTGCATACAGTGGGGTAAAAAAGTATTTAGTTAGCCACCAATTGTGCAAGTTCTCCCACTTAAAAGATGAGAGAGGTCTCCAATTTTCATCATAGGTATACCTCAACTATGAGAGACAAAATAAGAAAAAAAAAATCCAGAAAATCACATTGAAGGATTTTTAATGAATTAATTGGTAAATTCCTCGGTAAAATAAGTATTTGGTCACCTACAAACAAGCAAGACTTCTGGCTTTTCCAGACCTGTAACTTCTTCTTTAAGAGGCTCCTCTGTCCTCCACTCGTTACCTGTATTAATGGCACCTGTTTGAACTCGTTATCAGTATAAAAGACACCTGTCCACAACCTCAAACAGACTCCAAACTCCACTATGGCCAAGACCAAAGAGCTGTCAAAGGACACCAGAAACAAAATTGTAGACCTGCACAAGGCTGGGAAGACTGAATCTGCAATAGGTAAGCAGCTTGGTGTGAAGAAATCAACTGTGGGAGCAATTATTAGAAAATAGAAGCCATACAAGACCACTGATAATCTCCCTTGATCTGGGGCTCCACGCAAGATCTCACCCTGTGGGGTCAAAATGATCACAAGAACGGTGAGCAAAAATCCCAAAACCACATGGGTGGACCTAGTGAATGACCTGCAGAGAGCTGGGGCCAAAGTAACAAAGGCTACCATCAGTAACACACTACGCCGCCAGGGACTCAAATCCTGCAGTGCCAGACGTGTCCCCCTGCTTAAGCCAGTACATGTCCAGGCCCATCTGAAGTTTGCTAGAGAGCATCTGGATGATCCAGAAGAGGATTGGGAGAATGTCATATGGTCAGATGAAACCAAAATAGAACTTTTTGGTAAAAACTCAACTTGTCGTGTTTGGAGGAGAAAGAACACCATACCTACTGTGAAGCATGGGGGTGAAACATCATGCTTTGGGGCTGTTTTTCTGCAAAGGGACCAGGACGACTGATCCGTGTAAAGGAAAGAATGAATGGGGCCATGTATCGTGAGATTTTGAGTGAAAACCTCTTTCCATCAGCAAGGGCATTAAAGATAAAACGTGGCTGGGTCTTTCAGCATGACAGTGATCCCAAACACACCACCCGGGCAACGAAGGAGTGGCTTCGTAAGAAGCATTTCAAGGTCCTGGAGTGGCCTAGCCAGTCTCCAGATCTCAACCCCATAGAAAATCTTTGGAGGGAGTTGAAAGTCCGTGTTGCCCAGCGACAGCCCCAAAACATCACTGCTCTAGAGGAGATCTGCATGGAGGAATGGGCCAAAATACCAGCAACAGTGTGTGAAAACCTTGTGAAGACTTACAGAAAACGTTTGACCTCTGTCACTGCCAACAAAGGGTATATAACAAAGTATTGAGATGAACTTTTGTTATTGACCAAATACTTATTTTACCGAGGAATTTACCAATTAATTCATTAAAAATCCTTCAATGTGATTTTCTGGATTTTTTTTCTCCTCATTTTGTCTCTCATAGTTGAGGTATACCTATGATGAAAATTGGAGACCTCTCTCATCTTTTAAGTGGGAGAACTTGCACAATTGGTGGCTGACTAAATACTTTTTTGCCCCACTGTATTATTATTATTGTATGATCATTTCACATAGATGCTACATTCCATTTGGCACCAAATGTTTCATGGTTGGACACAGTCATGACATCTGACAGTATAATACTGTCATGTCACCATGTTATAACATGATCATAACAATGTAACATAATCTATCATAATAATATGATTTGGGGTCTTAACTCTTTCATTGTCCGGCTGTCATAAAACATCTGCCTCACCTGCGGTCTCAGGCGCAGCTCCGCGCCTGTCACGTGATTTGTCAAAAAAGGATGGGGAAAAAACCCAGATGTACCAAGCATTTCACATCACTAGATGGCAGACACATACAGTATAGCTTACGGGCCTGTACTCGAGGACTCATTTCAGCAAACCGAACCGTGTCGAATCTGATATCACTTCCGGGGCACAGAAGAAAAGCTGTGTAAACAATTATGCGACATATGTTTCCACAGGGATGAAGGATTTGCTCCAAATTTTGCCAACTATGATTCTAAAAGGGATTATTTAGCTTCTGAATGGAAATAATTACCTTCTGAACAGCTCAAGATGGACTGGAGCGGAACACTTTTCATTCGCCATGGACAAAGTTACACGTGACAGAGAGGACAATCCTGCCAGTTCCGCGGGGTAAACTAACCGAAATTGAGGTGGAATAAATCAGAAGATAAATGTGACTGTTTCTGGATGTGGGAGAGAAAGCGAAAATGATCGACAGAAGACAAAATAAGGACCAGGGATGAGGACACAAACACATGGCGACACACAACGAGCGGTAGGTCTGATTGTTTGTCGGTTTGTTTACATTCTACGGATTTTCTGGTTCATATATTTTGAAGATAACAAAAAACAAAAAAACAAAGACAAAAAACAAAACCATCCTTTGTGTAAACATGTCCAAAGTCCACTTTTGACTGAAAGTTATGTAATCTGATATGGCTGCCATTGCATTATGCAAATTAGATGTGTAAATTTACTCCCATCATAAATTTGGGATCATAATCTACATCTTTCTCATTGACAGTAAGCCATTATTTCTCACCACTTTCAAGTTACAGCCTCTGGTATTTGTGATATCTAAACTGAATATTTTCTTGAAAAAAATCTTTGCCACCAGAGGGTGGTGAGCTGATGGACACGGCGGCACGCCATAGACTCCTAAGTAGTTAAACAGGCACTTGGGTTTTTTTTTTCTGAAAGTCAGTTTTGACATAGTTTGTGTGAAAAACTGGGTACCATATTGAAGTGGTCAAGATCGCTATTGCATCCCCAAATTTTCAATGTTAACATTTATTTTCATGTTCAGTATATCCATGTTTCACAGAAACATCATTTTGTAGATGGGGGAGGGGTGCGCTGACCCTCTCTGGCTCATGGCCTCAGTGGGATTCGCCACTAGGGCGCAAGAGGGGAAACGCCAGACTGAATCAGTCAACCAGCTTAAACGACTGCTGAGAAACCTCCCAAGTAAGTTGTGGAGACTGTAGCATCAGCCCTCCACCTAAGAGCTGGTGGCTGACCCCAGTATGGGGCTCAGGTCTGGGGTCTGACACCATTAAACTGCTGAAGTCTGGATCTGAACCAGTCACTTCCTATCCAACAAAAACACAAAGACTGCAGTTTTAATGAAGTGTGCAAATATATTTTCATTTCTTGTCATACAAACCACAGTGATTAAAAAAATGTGAGTCATCAATTGTCGAAATCAACATTTATAAAAACATAATTTACAAACACAAAGAATGAAGATACAGTGCATGTTATACTTGAAACTTCAGCTGCTGAATTCTATTAAAAATGATGATTATTCTGTGAGGAAATATGAGTTGTTATATACAAAACAGGAGTGCCTGCAGCTGCAGTGATGAAGCTTTATAGATGGTGTTGTGGAAATAAAAACCTGAAAATACAAATGCAGACACACAGGCACTTGTCTGGTGCTCAGAGAATTATGAAGAGCAACAGGGTTGTTTCCATCAGATCAAAACCAGTCGTTGTAGGAGAGAACTTTCACAATTAATCACAAATGGCTAAAACCAGGGTTCTGCAACCTGTGGTTCCAGAGCAACAGTTGGCCCTTCTGTGCATAATCTAACAAATCAGAGCTAACAAAACTAACAGATTCACAAGAGAAAATCTCTGAGAAAAGCTGCAAAAACAATTAGAAATTTATAAAGGAAAAAGTTGTAAAATTACGACAAAATAAAGTTGCAAATTTACAAGACAAAAACTGGAAATTCAACATAAAAATCTAAAATAAAATACATGAAGAGTTGTATATTCATGAGAAAAAAAAATGACAAATAGCTTCGTTCATCAGGCCATCAGAACCCTGAACTCTGTGCACTTCCTGCCCCCCCCGGACGGTAGCACAACCACCCGCACAATAACTACCTCAGCTGTTGGCACAGAAAGACTGGCACACCAACAGTAACACATTTGCTGCTGTATGTCTCTGCACTTTAAGTGTAACCATTTGCGCAAATCCCATATCTGCTGCTGTCTGTCTGTCACTGCAATACTGGCCACGTGCAGTCCTGTCTGTTACTATCTGCACCTGCACTACCACATTGAACTGCAACTACGGGTATTACATCTCTAGTTTTCTGTATATAGGATTGCTGGCTTTTATCGTCGTTAATCATTTATCTCTGTTTGCACTATGGGAGGTCTGGGTCTTTCATGTCACCATTTGCACCACGGGTAGCATTACTGTACATAGACTGCTGCTGTTGTTTTCTTTTTTCCAGCTTTATTCCTTTTCTTTTTATATTATGCACGCCAGTGAAGAGAGAAATGCCATTTCAATTCTCCTGTATGTCCTGTACATATAGTAGTATTGACAATAAAATCTTTGAATCTTGAATAATTTACAAGAAAAAATTTGTGGGAAAAAAGTCAAATCTCTGAGAAAAAATAGCAGATTTAAAGATGCAAATTTGCAAGAAAAATATTGCAAATTGTTGAGAAAACAGAAATTTATAAAGCAAAAAAGTTGCAAAATTACAGAAAAAAGTTGACAATTTACAAGACAAAAATTTGCAAGTTTATGATAAAGAAGTTGCAGATTTAAAGAAAAATGCAAATGTACTAGAAAAAATAGTACACATTTTTGAGAAAAAAAGTCACATTTATAAAAGAAAAAGTTGTAAATTTACGACAAAATAAAGTTGCACATTTACAAGACAAAAAAAATGCAAATTCAAGAGAAAAATCTTTGAGGAAAAAAATGAAAACTTGCAAGTTTATGAAAAAAAAGTAAAAAATTTACAGGAAAAGTTGATAATTTACAATTAAGCTAGGTGGCACGTGAACATACAGCGACCTCTCTTCTCTCTTCATGTTTTTGTGCCATTTAGTGTTGTTTAAATTACGCCTAAGTGTATATTCACGTGTTTAATGTCCATATATGATGCTGCACACAAGCTACAGTCGCCACAGCCTTCTAGAGATAAGGAATATGACCAAACATTGCCTCTTGGACCAGAGCGTTACAGAGGAACTCTGTGCCCCAGGTCTCCTCCACCAGACCTCCACACTCCTATGCTGTGTCCCATCCTGAATGGAGTTGCTGCAGATAGTATGAGCAAAGACGAAAGAGAGGTAAATGTGGAGGTATCCGAACGAAGCTAACCGCTAGTCCCCACAGACTCCTGATTCCTTCCCTCATTCTGGTCAACATACGCTCACTAGACAACAAAACAGACCACATACAGCTCCTGAGAACTACGCAACGTGATGCGCGGAACTACTGTGTTTTGATCTTTAGGGAAATGTGGTTAAATGACAATATCCCAGACTCTGCCATTCAGTTAGCAGAGCTAGCATGCTATCGTGCTGACAGAGTGTTCACGGAAGGAGGGAAAACCTGTGGGGGGATGCGTCTGTGTCTACGTCAGTGACGCTTGGTGCTGAGATGTGACTGCTGTACATAAACACTGTTCTCCATTGGTGGAGTTCATGATCATCAAGCGCCGACCCTTTTACATTTTGAGAGAATTTTCATCTGTCCTGCTTTTCGCCTTGTATGTCCTGCCCACTGCCATCGGCGAGAGGAACAAAGCACTAAAAGAACTATCAGGCCATCAGTGAGAAACAAATTCCTCATCACAGCAGGAGACTTCAACCATGCAGATTTAAAGACCCTCCTACCAAAACTACACCAATATGTGGACTTTCCAACAAGAGGAGACAATTTGCTGGACCTGGTGTACGCAACTCACAAGAAAGCATACAGAGCCTCCCCCCTTCCCCACCTGGGTCTCTGATCACATCACCATCTTGTTAAGGCCGGCATACAAACCCAGAATGAAAACAGTCAGATCAACAAAAAAGCAGGTACGTGTGTGGCCAGAGGGGGCCTCTGCTGCCCTGAAAGATTGCTTTAGCACTACAGACTGGGACATTTTCAAGCATGCAGCCACTCATAATGGACACACAAACCTAGAGGAGTACACTGAGGTTGCTGTAGCATGCATAACTAAATGCATTGATGATGTCACTTACTGCAAAACCATCACTGTTCATGTTAACCAGAAGCCATGGATGACAGCAGAGGTCCACAGGCTAATGAGGGCTCGGGACGCAGCGTTCAGGGCCGGCGACACTGCAGGACTAACAATAGCTTGGGCCAACCCATCCTGGGGCATCAAGGAGGCAAAACAACAGTACAGCAAGAAAATATCCAGCCACTTCAGCAACACCAGGGATGCACGTTCCCTCTGGCGTGGCATACAGACCCTCACCAACATCAAACCTCCACCTCAGACCTGTATGAGTGACATCACACTGCTTAAAAACCTAAATGACTTCTTTGGTCACTTTGAAGCACAAAACAGCACATCAGCACAGAAGACAACTCCTCCTCCAGACGAGCAGGCCATAAGTCTGGATCCGGCAAGCGTGAAGAGGACCCTCTGCAGGATTAACCCACACAAGGCAGCTGGCCCACACAACATACCGGGTTGTGTCCTAAAGGACTGTGCAGAGGAGCTTAAGAACTTCGTGGCCAGGGTCACTGCGGACAGGAAACTGCACCAGATCTCCTCCTTTGGAGATGGAAGAAAGGAAAGGAAGAAACAACGGTACAGAAGTCGCTGCATACCATTGTTAATGAAAGTTTATGAAAGTTAATTAAAAAAGTTTACACCGGCATCACCCTGTTTTCCTTATAGTCAGGGGGAAAACATGCAAAATCTATCCAAACCTCTCCAAAAAACAAGTCAGAGATTTTTGTATTTTGTTATCCTGGGACCTCCAGTTAACATTTGTGTATGATAACATTAAATTTGGGTGGTGGCAAATTTTTAATTTAAATATTTTCAAAATGGCTGCCACTGACATCTACCGAAACCAAAAAGATGCATAGCTCAGCAACTAATGGGTTGATTTTGATCTTTTTTTCATCAAATTATGTTTTCTTTGGTGCCAAGTCAATTTCTGAGGTCACTAAAGCAGTTTAAGGTGAAGATCGCATGAAAAAGATCAATGAAAGTTGATTCTGGGCTGAAAAAACAATAAAATGACAGATTCTGGTGTTTGCTGAAGATTTGTTATTTTGCCTCTAAAATATATGTCATTTTTTCTACTCCTTCCAGAGCCTAAAAGATGGAGTGTATAATAGGGAGAGTCGGACAGTGCAGGGCAGCTGGTGAAGATTTCCAAATGAGTGTCGCTGAAGCTCAAATTGACTATTCGATCAGCAAGTAAACAAAGCGGTGACAGGCTATATCAAGAGTTGGAGAGCAACTGTTCAATAAAGATTCATAGAAAGTGTGCATCTTTATATACGTCAAAATCATTTGTTGAGAGTGTCGAGAAACGGCATAGAGATGCTGAGTTAAGTGAAGCTCGACAAGCCAAACAGTTTTTTAAGCAGGCTTGCTGATGCGTATAATCACACATGGATATTTTTTTTCCATACATAAGGAGTTGTTCAGAACTCCTTATAGAAAGATACAGAGTGATGATAATCAAGTCAGTGGCGGTAATGCACCCGTGAGCTGGTTGCCAACCGCCAATCAAGTCTAGAAGAAGAAGAAGAGATCAGCTGCTTCTGTGGATGATAGTGGTATGAAGTTTGGCTTGAAGAAACATTGTCTGTTTTGTATGAATCCAACAACATGTTCATTACCAAGTGAATATGAAGCTAAAGTTCCACACAGTCATCGCAAACCTACCGTTGACAAGTACGGTAGAGAGTTCACATAGGTCATTTGTGCAAAATGTTGTGAGAAATGACAGGCGGGGGCATGTGGTGAAGACAAGAATAGAGACCATGACTGAGTCTCACCTTCACGCGGCTGAAGCAAGGTATCATTGTGCATGTAAAACCAATTTCCTGTACAACTTCAACAAAGTCAGCACCAGCAAGGGACCCAAAGACCCATCATTCCTTGCCCTTGTGGATACAATGTCTGCTAACAGGGCAAAGATGTGGAATTCAACTGAACTGCATAAAGAGTATGAGTAGATGTGGCTGTGAGAAGTCTGCTTGTAAGGCTGCAGTTTGTAGGTGTAGCCTCATTGGCTACACAGTGTTTTGTGTCTGTGAAGCTGGCCCGATGCTTACCAAAAGAAGATCAGATATTGCAGATGATGGTAATGCTGAGGGTAAAGATGGGGGTGACGATGGAGATGATGACCTATAAGCCGTATACTCAGACAGCATAATGTCACCTATGACAATAGTGTTGTGGATAGGTAGAAAAAGACGTGTGCCACTAGCCACTACTACCAGTTTCTCTTAAAGCTGTAATCAATAAATTTGAAATGACATTTGAAAGTTATGGTTTCTGTGATCTAAGATAAAATAGTTTGAGTTGTTTTGTATTTAACATCACACTGGTCACTCCATGGGCCAAGAAGGTGACAAACAAACAGTACAAACCTGATAACGGGGATAGGTCATATTCTTCTTGAAGGGCTGCAAATGGTCTTTCTCGTGCAAGGACCATGGATTGCTCCATATATGGTCTTGCCTTTGATAACCCTGTCAGACTGCACAGGGGTCACCAGACTTCTTGCCTGGTATGGAATTCAAACTTTCGATCGTGATTCCTGCACCCTAGTCACTGGGCCATAGTTCTGGGGCTCTAAAATGAAATTCAAATGACTTATTGTCCCTGACTATGTGGCACTGATCTTAAATCACCCTAAATACCATCTATATGGACTTAATACTCCCATACACCACTAGTTTGGTAGAATGATCATCCAAATTGGCCCATGAATTGCTGAAATTGTAATTTTAGTGGTTCTTTGGCCCAGAAAGACCCTAGCATTGACCTTTGTCATGTGATCCTGACCTTAAATTGCTTCACTGACCTCAGAAATTGACTCAGCACCCAAGTAAACCTATAATTTGATGAAAAATTGTCAAAATTGGCCCATTAGTTGCTGAGCTATGTTATTCTTTGGTGTTGGTAAAAGTGAGTGGCGGCCATCTTGAAAATTTGCTAATAAAAAAAAAAATGCCACCACCCAAAATCAATGTTATGATGAAGATATGTTTGCAAGAGGTCCTAAGGATGTCAAAAATGCAAACATCTCTATGACTTGGTTTTTAAAGGGGTTTCGATGGATTTCCACCTGACTGTTAAGTTTCAAACCCATTCATGTTTGTGTTGCATCCGTGTGCATTAAGCTGATTTTTCAGCCCATTCTTCCCCGTTTTCCTTTCTATCATAACTAACTGGGCATCAACTGTGACTGATGTCTTCCTCATTACCAACCAGCGTTGTTACTATTATCCAAAACACACCTCTGAATGATTAGACCGGCCTCTTTCCGTCATGCGCCAGTGGAAAATTCATTTCTACGCCGTTGTGATAAGGAAATGAACTTCGAAATGCTCAAACGCATTCTGCGTCACTGACAGCTGATCAACCGACCCCGTCCTTGTAATACGACCCAAAAAGTCACAAATTTATAAGGAAAAAAGTTGCAAATATATGAGGCAAAACAAGTTTACAAGAAAAAAAAATGTTTAGCAGATCTCTGGTAATTTATTTGGACAAAAACTGTTAATGAAAATTGCTCTTTTCCTACAGTGATGGCTGCTGACCTCTGGTTCAGAGAAATGGGCTAAAATGAAGTGTTTACATATTTCAAGGCACATTTTTCCAGGAGTTGGTGAAGGAAAAATGAAATCTATAAACACAAAAAGCCAACAATTCCTACTGGTTTTGACCTGAGATTTGACAACACACACACACACACACACACCCCTAAACCAGATTCATAGTGTTATTAATAACTCAAACTGTGTTTATGTGCCTGAATATAAAACTCATCCTGTACAAACTTTATGCTGCAGAAAACAGATTTTAAAACCACAATATCAGCAGAACATTGTAAGCCACTATAATAAGGATATAGTTCCCTCATGGGTGTTGGGTTGTAAAACATCTCAAATTAAAGCTGAAAACTGACACTTTTAATACCTAATATCTGTGTTTTATTTAAACTGATGCTGCTGTTGCAGTTGAAATGTCTGAGCTTTTCCAGGCTTTTGCTTTTTAAATTTGCCATTATAAGGCCGAAAATGTGTGCTGGCATTAAGGCGCTGGCACGCCACTTTAACACCTGAAATATAACGATTAAGTGGACAAATCCAGGTTAACAGAAATGCAGTGAAACACACTTCAATATCCATTAAAAAAACGCTAACACGTTGTTGCTCTTTTATTAGTTCTCAAGCTAGCTGCTAGCTCCAGATGAGAAATATTTCCAAAACAACTAAGTATTAAGGATTATTTTCCATGGACAATTTGAATTCACCAGTGTTGTGCTTTGGGAGGAAGAAATGTCTAAGCTAGCATTTATTAGCTTGTTTATTAGCAGCTGAGTTAAAGCTATCAACATATTTTGGCTAACGTACCAGAATATTACATTTAGTAATAAAATCAGTTGACAAGTGAATTAGTTATTATTACTGTGGTGATGTTGGCACATTAGTTCTGCAGCAAAACTTCTCTGTTTTTATTTTGACGTTAAAACAATCTAGAATGTCTGTTAGCGGTTTCCCCACAGCTAACAATTCATTTTGGATAATGTATATTAGAACATCAAATTGAGCAGTAAAATTAGTTTAGCAAGGAAGACTTATTGTGTTACTTTAGGAGCACAAAGGTATTAATTAACACGTTACGTTTACAACAAATCTACATTTTCACACAATGTGAAAACCTCCTAGCTTGTTCATTAGCTTTTATGCTAACAACTTGACTCAAAATGATTCAGAAATAAAAGTAAAACCTGTGGTAAAATGTTGGGATTTTTGCTGAATACTAACAAAAATAGGAAAAGTAATTTCCTAAATATCTGTTACACAAGGACTTCTAGTTTTTGTTGCTCTTGTCTTTGAGCTAACGCTAGCAAACGGCTCACTAAAAAAATCTCTACTTACCGCTCTAATTTAGTAAATTAGATTCGATAGTTTGGATTTGACCCGTTCTCACAGTATTTCAGTAATTAGTGAGGCACATTTACTCTTTATATTTTAATACTTTTTTTGAACAAGCCATCCATCCATCCATCTTCTACCGCTTTTCCAGAGGTCCGGGTCGCGGAGGCAGCAGTTCAAGCAGAGAAGCCCAGACTTCCCTCTGCCCAGCCACCTGCTCCAGCTCTCCAGAGAGGATACCAAGGCGTTCCCACACCAGCTGGGAGACGTAGTCTCTCCACCGAGTCCTGGGTCTGCCCCGGGGTCTCCTTCCAGAGGGACGTGTCCGAAACACCTCAAGTGGGAGGCGTCCAGGAGGCGTCCTGACCAGACGCCCAAACCACCTCATCTGGATCTTTTCAATGTGGAGGAGCAGCCATTGAACAAGCCAATATTTTTAAGTTAGCGGTCAAGTTACGGCTAGCTTGGTTAACATAGAACTCAGAATATTTCATTCAGGAAAAACTAATTGGGGGAATTTGGTGTTTAATAATGTGACTAACAACTTTGCTCAAAATGATTCAGGAATAAAAGTAAAACCTGTGGTAAATTTTTGGATTTTGTCTCAATATTAACAAAAGTAGGAAAAAAAATAAAGACTTAAATATCTGTAACACCAGAACCTGAACACTTATTTTTGTTGTTGTTGTTTTTATGTTTGAGTTAGCATTAGCAAGTAGCAAATTTATATGAAAAAGGTATCAATTTACATGAAAAAAATCAGATTTCGAGAAAAAGTTGCAAATTTATGAGAAAAAAAGTCACAAATTTTATGAGAAAAAAGTAAAAAAAATTTTGAAAAAAATTGCAAATCTAAGGTAAAAAAAATTTATGAGAAAAAAAGGCAAATTTATGAGAAAAAGTTGTAAATTTATGAGAAAAAAGTTGAAAATTAACAGGAAAAAATTTGGAAATTTACAAGAAAAAAACTGCAAATTTACAAGAAAAAGTCACTTTTGGAAAAATTGTGAATCTATGAGGAAAAAACTTGCAAATTTATGAAAAAATGTTGAAAATTTACAAAAAAATTTATCAAATTTATAAGAAAAAAGTCACAAATTAAAAAAAAAACATGAAAAAAAATGAGTGAATTTTTTTTTTCAAATTCACAAAAAAAATCCAAAAATGTTTCTTTAAAAAGTCACATTTTTGAGAAAAACGTCACAAATTTCTGAGGAAAAAGTTGCAAATTTTTGAGAAAAAAATAGCAGATTTAAAGAAAATAATTGGAAATTTATAAGAAAAGAAAAATGTGAATTTATGAGAAAAAAAGGTTCAAATTTATGAGGAATGAATTGCAAATTCATGAGAAAAAAGCAAATTTGAGAAAAAAGTTTCAGATTTATGGGGAAAAAAGTTGCAAATCTATGAGGAAAAAAATTGAAAATCTATGTTTTTTTGTAATTCTGCTTAGAAATGGTGGTTCAAAGTCATACAGTTGTAACCTGATATAGAAAGGCCAATGATGGGGGGATGGCAGGTTAACAAGGAGGATAATTTGGGGTCATTTTGCTAACAAAGGGGACAGCATCCTCCCTCAAATCACCTACTGGGGGGTAATTTCTGTGTTTCCTGTTAAAAGACTTCATGTTCTATTGACTAGCACAGGGGTCTGCAACCTGTGTCTCCAGAGCCACACAGTAGCTCCCCATGTAGGTTTAACCTGTAAATTCACTAGAAAAAAAAAAAAGCCTCACATTTACAACAAAAAAGTCCCAGATTTAATAATAAAAACTCAAATTTATGAGCTAAAAAGCCTCTGAACTACAAAAAAAATGTCCCAAAAGTAAAAGAAAAAGTCTGAAATGTGAAAGAAAAAAAAATTAATATTCTAACGCAGTGGATTTTTTTCCTTCATCTTACCACTGAAAATGGCCATCTCTGTTTAGGTTGCTGACCCCTGATGTAGCCCAGATTAGTGCAATCTAGAGTGTCTTTGGTCCAGTATCTTCTAGGCTGGCAACTTTATTAGGTACACCTTGGTGACACCAGGATGGACCACCTTCTGCCTTCAGGCCTGGTACTCGTACAGTGTACCTAATAAAGTGGCCAGTGAGTGTACTCTGTTTACTTTGGTTCAACAATAAAGTCTGAGCAAGTTCAGTCCATACAGGAGTCTAATAGACCCTGATCCAGTCCAGTCTAAGCAGCGACGCAGTGATTCGGTCTGCGAGACATGATGTATCCTCGCCTGCAGACACAGCGGAAGGAACCCTCGGTGTTCACGCAGCGAGCGTTCACACATGGGAACTCCACGCTGCTGCCGCCCTCACACTCATCCATGTCTGAAAACACAGAGAACATGCGGTCATTAAATGGTAAATGGCGCTCACTTATATACCACTTTTTCTCATCTCTGGATGACCAAAGCACTTTACAGATCCTGCTATCCACCCATTCACACACTGACGGTGGCAGAGCTGCTATGCACAGGCACTGGCCTCACCCACCAGGAATGGGTTCAGTGTCTTGCTAAAGGACACGTCGACCTGCAGACAGAGTGAGAATCGAACCACTGATCCTTCGTTCAGTAGTGGGCCACACTACACCTGCACCACAGTTGCATAAAATGCCACTGTCAACCAGGGCACTCACAAGACTAATGTGGATGTCTGCTTGACTTAATTCCCCAAAATCATGTCTGTACTTTGTTTTCTGTTCCAGATTTGACAATGTAAAGATACTCTCACACAAGTCATTCGTCAAAATTCTCCATTCACTTCAATGGGGAAAAATGACGGCACTAATACACAGCCTTGTGGCTTCCCCTATGACTAGGTTCATCATTATATTTTCATATATTCACACATTTATGACAAAAAAAGTCCATTTTTAGAAGAAAAAATGAAGTAAAGCCATAACCGGACAAGAAAAAAGTAAATGATAAATTCAAGGGAAAAAAAATTACAAGACAAAAGTAAATTTATGGAAAAAAAACAATGGTAATGAATGCACAAGAAATAACTACTACCTATGCAGGTCATCGTGGTCATGTCCAGCTCGTATCCATGGTAACAGTCACAGGTGTAACCCTCAGCGACACGGATGCACCTGCCGTTCTCGCAGCCATGCAGTATCCCACAATCCTCGGCGGTGCTCAGGCTGGCGTACGGCTCATAACGTCCTGAAAGGCAAAGACAAGCAAAATGAACTTTGGCTATTTGAGGCCATTTGTGGCTGCTGCTCCTGGTGGGTCAGGGCAGCGCCTGTGCATGGCAGCTCCTTCACCATTAGTGTGTGAATGTGTGTGTGTGAATGGGTGGATAGCAGGATCTGTAAAGCACTTTGGTCATCCAGAGATGAGAAAAAGCACTATCTACTGTAAGTCAGGGATGGGCAACTGGCGGCCCACCCCCTCATCCACTACAACTCGCCAGTCCATTTCCAAAAATCAATTATTTATATCACATTTGGAACCGCATTCTTAAATGCAATTATAGAGTCTGCCAGCAGAGGGAGCTCTAATGAAAATGTAGTGCCACTCCCTGCAAGTGATAGCACAAGAGTGCGGGAGCCACTAGCGGGAGGGAGCAGCAGTGACAGTGCTGTGCACCAGAGTGTTGTCAGGTATGTTTTGCATGCTAAGACCGCATTAATAGGCTGTACACTGCACTAAATGTACAAAGTAGGTTGCTTTTAAACAAGAATAAATTGTACAGCTGAGTCGCTGTAGAATTTATTTTTGTTTGGCTGGTGAAGTCCATGTCAGCAATAAAAGTTCAGAGACTGGTTGTTGTAATCTGATGATTTTTTTTTTCCATTTATGCCAGTGGCTCTTAAGCCTTTTTAAAATTCCCCATTTTGGGGAGCCAGACATTTCTCCTGTATGCAGACGATGCTCTGTTGTTTCTGACTGATTTAGATAATACATTACCACATGTACTGTAGGCCTGACAACAATTCGGACACCCCATTAAATGTTCAGTTCTTCATTAATAAATGTTCCCATATCTATGTCTAACCTTGTTTTTGTTTTTACTTGCATTTTTTAACATTTATTGTAGTCATTTTAAGTGGGAACGAATATGGGGGTGTCTTAAAAAAGATGGGGGGGGGTGTCCTAATTTATTCCTCACTAATTGTTTAGAATGCAGAACGGTGGAAGCTGAGATCAAATATAAAAGATATAAAAATAAGCTTACTAATATAATGAGGACCTGTAAGAAAGAATATTACAACAGAATATTAGAGGATAACAAAAATAACTTAAGAGGAATATGGCAAGTACTCAATGGGATTATTAGTAATCGTCCTAAGAATGCAAATTATCCAGAATATTTTATTGAAAATGGCAATTTGATAAATAATATGAAAGATGTGGTCAGTGGTTTCAATAAATTTTTTGTAAACGTTGGTCCTGAATTAGCAAAATCAATAGTGACACCAGAAACAAACTACAGTGGTTCTGTAAATGAAATAGAAGATAGAAATCCAAACACAATCTTTTTGGGTGCAGTTACTGAAAAGGAAATTATCAAGACTGTGAGTAAATTTAAGAACAAAAAATCAACAGACTGGAATGAAATTGACATGACAATAGTGAAAAAAGTAATTGAAGGAATCGTTAAGCCACTCACCCACGTCTGTAACCTGTCATTTCAAACTGGTACATTTCCAGACAAAATGAAAATAGCAAAAGTAATACCTCTATACAAAACAGGAGACAGTCATCGCTTCACAAATTACAGGCCAGTCTCTTTACTCTCACAATTCTCCAAAATACTTGAAAAAATCTTCACTAAGAGACTGGATGATTTCACTGAAAAACACAACCTCCTTACAGACAGCCAGTATGGTTTTAGAGCAGATAAATCTACATCTTTGGCACTGATCGAACTTATAGAAGAAATTACTAGTTGTATAGATAAAAAAAAAGGTTGCTGTAGGAGTATTTATAGATTTAAAGAAAGCTTTTGACACCATTGACCACAGAATACTACTAAGGAAACTGGAAAGGTATGGGATAAAAGGGGTAGGACTGAGTTGGGTGGAAAGTTATTTAAGTAACAGACAACAATTTGTACAAATTGGTGAGCACAAATCACCCTTCATGGACATCACTTGTGGTGTGCCCCAGGGGTCAGTCTTGGGACCCAAACTCTTTATTTTGTATATAAATGACATATGCCAAGTATCAAAAATTCTGAAATTTATTTTGTTTGCGGATGACACAAATATCCTTTGCACTGGTGAGAATTTGCAGCAGGTTTTAGAGGTGGTTACAACTGAAATGGAAAAGTTAACGCAGTGGTTCAACAAAAATAAATTATCTCTAAATCTAAAAAAAAACAAAGATTATGTTGTTTGGAAATTATAAAATAAATCATGAAATAATGGTAACGATAGATGATACCAGAATAGAAACAGTACAGGAAAATAAGTTTCTGGGGGTGACGCTAGACAATAAAATCTGCTGGAAACCTCACATCAGTCACATCCGGGCCAAGTTAGCAAAATGTATAGGCATACTGGGGAAGACAAGACACATCTTGGACTATAAATCATTGGTCTTATTGTACAATTCACTGTTTTTACCTTATCTTAACTATTGTGTAGAAGTCTGGGGAAACACCTACAAGACCAACCTACAGTCAATATGCACATTACAAAAAAGAGCTATAAGGATAATAAACAATGTAGGATATAGAGACCATACCAATTCGTTGTTTTTAAAGTCACATGTCATAAAGTTCATCGATTTAGTTAAATTTAAGACAGCACAAGTAATGTACAGGGCAATTAATAATCAACTACCAACTAATATACAAAAAATATTTAAAAAAAAGAGACAATGATCATAATTTGAGAGGAGACTTAAACTTTACAAAACCCAAGATACGAACAACCAAGAAAAGTATGTGCATATCTGTCTGTGGGGTGGATTTGTGGAACAGTCTGGAGCCGGAACTGAAACTATGCACAAACAGAAATCAATTCAAAAAGAGGTATAAACACCATTTGCTGAAAGGATATATGTTAGAAGGGTAGTATTTATATGTACGATTCATTATGTTCACTCTGGGACATTATGGGACACTATGGAATGGTGGGTGGGACAGCACTGTGTATATCTGTGTTGTTTGAGGCTGGTTTTGATGTATGGACATCAATGTATGTTAGGATGGATGGGTGTTAATGTTGATTTGTAAAAAATACAGTAAATTGTTTACTTGGGGTCTTAAAGGTGGTAATTTATATAAAATTCACATGGGTGTATCTATGGAAAAGAGGAGATGGAATTAATAAGTGTTCACTTCTTCCTTCTCCCTTTTGAACACTGTATACTGTTACTTTATTGCATTTGCCATTTGTTTGTTTTTGTTATACTTTTGTTATACGTTTTTTGTTCGAAATAAACTATCTACCGAATTACGTTTTACAGAAAAATTTTGAAAAGTCTTTAATTCATTTTTAATTGTTTAGTTGTATTACATGAATCTCCCAGTATTTTTAACATTGATATTAAATATCCATATGTCCAAATATGTTAAAAAACACATAGGCTTATACAGGGTGTCCTAATTTTTTCACATGACTGTATATCCGGATTTAGGGTGAACCTATTGATAACAGAAGCAACAAAGCCACAATAAATTTCCATCCATCCATCTTCTACCGTTTTTCCGGAGGTCCAGGTCTCGGAGGCGGCAGTTCAAGCAGAGAAGCCCAGACTTCCCTCTCCCCGGCCACCTGCTCCAGCTCTTCAGAGAGGGTACCAAGACGTTCCCAGGCTAGCTGGGAGACATAGTCTCTCAAGCGAGTCCTGGATCTGCCCCAGGGTCTCCTCCCAGTGGGATGTGCCTGAAACACCTCAAATGGGAGGCGTCCAGGAGGCATCCTGGTCAGATGCCCAAACCACCTCAACTGGCTCCTTTCAATGTGGAGGAGCAGCGGTTCTACTCTGAGTCTCTCCCGGATGACTGAGCTCTTCACCCTATCTCTAAGGGTGAGTCCAGCAATCAATTGCAAGTAGCAATCTACTTGCTCAGAAAGCTCATTTCAGCCACTTGTATCCCTGATCTCATTCTTTCATCACTGCCCAAAGCTCATGACCATAGGTGAGGGTAGGAACATAGATTGACCAGTAAATCAACAGCTTTGCTTTAGAGCTTAGGTCCTTCTTCACCACAACAGACCGGTACAACATCCGCATCCCTGCAGAGGCTGCTCCGATCTGTCGGTCAATCTCTCGCCCCATTCTCCCCTCACTCGTGAATAAGACCCCGAGATACTAAAACTCCACTTGGGGCAGGAGCTTGTCCCCAACCTGAAGAAGACAATCCACTTTTTTCTGGCTGAGGACCATGGACTCAGACTTGGAGGTTCTGATTCTCATTCAATTCAATTCAACTTTAATTATATAGCGCCATTTCACAACAACAGTCATCTCATAGCACTATCAATTGTAGGGGGGGACCCCCACAGTTGCAGAAAGACCCCAGCAATCAGGCGATCCCCTGTGAGCAAGCACTTGGCGACGGTGGAGAGGAAAAACTCCCTTTTAACAGGAAGAAACCTCCAGCAGAACCAGGCTCAGGGAGGGGCATTCATCTGCTGCGACTGGCTGGGGGGTGAGGGGATAGAGAAGAAGAAAAGAACAGACATGTAGAGAGCAAACAGCACGATGGGGACTCAATCTATGGGAGAGAACAAACAAATGTTAATGACCAGCAAAAAAAAAAAAATATTTCATAGAGAGTGAGGAAAGGAGTGAGGCCCAGTGCATTACTGGAGGTCCCCCGGCTGACTAAACCTATTAGCAGCATAACTAAGGGAGGGTTCAGAAACACATGGTCCCTCCCTAATTGTAGGCTATAGCAAAAAGGTAGGTTTTAGCCCTATTCTTAAAAACAGAGATCGAGTCTGACTCTCGAATCCAGATTGGCAGCTGATTCCACAGGAGAGGAGCTTGATAACTGAAGGCTCTGCCTCCCATTGTACTTTTGGAGATTCTAGGTATTACAAGTAATCCTGCATTTTGGGAGCGTAGTGCTCTGTTAGGATAATACGGTAGTATCAGATCTTTTAAATAAAAAGGAGCCTGATTGTTTAGAGCTTTGTAAGTAGGAAGGAGGATTTTAAACTTAATTCTAAATTCTATGGGAAGCCAATGAAGGGAGGCCAGAACCGGAGAGATATGATCTCTCTTTCTAGTACCTGTTAAAACTCTTGCTGCAGCATTTTGGATCAGCTGAAGACTTTTTAAAGATGTTTTAGGACAACCTGATAATAAAGAATTACAATAATCTAATCTCGAGCTAACAAAAGCATGGTTCAGCTTCTCAGCATCACTCTGAGACAAGATGCTCCTAATCTTGGCAATATTACGCAAATGATAGAAGGCAGTCTTAGAAACAAATTTAATATGTGAATTGAAGGACAAATCCTGATCAAAAATAACTCCAAGGTCTCTCACAGAGCTATTAAGAGAAAGAGTAACTGCATCCAAACTGAAAGTTTGATTTGGAAAGGAATTTCTAAGGTTTTTTGGACCAACAAGAATGACTTCAGTCTTATCTGAATTTAATAGCTAACTAACTAACTAACTAACTAACTAACCTGCACTTATATAGCGCTTTTCTAGTCACAAAGACCACTCAAAGCGCTTTCATTAATACTAACCCTCTATTCTAAGGGCCTATAGGAAACAAATATCTAGGGACAATTTAGAACAGCCAATTAACCTAACATGCATGTTTTTAGCATGTGGGAGGAAACCGGAGAAATCCCGGAGTAAACCCACGCAACACGGGGAGAACATGCAAACTCCACACAGATCACTGTTGGTCGGGGGCTGGGATCGAACCCACGATCCCACGATCCCCACAATCCCCCGGCCAAGGGTAAACTGTGCTGCCGCAGTGCTAACCACTGCGCCACCGTGCAGCCCAGCAGGAAATAGCAGGAAATTACAAGTCATCCAAGCTTTGATTTCCTTAAGACAGGCTTCTAACTTGGCTAATTGATTACTATCATCTGGTTTCATTGACAGGTATAATTGTGTGTCATCTGCATAACAATGAAAATGTATACAGTGCTTTCTAATAATGTTGCCTAACAGAAGCATATATAAACTAAAAAGAGTAGGGCCTAGCACAGATCCCTGTGGAACTCCATGACTAAGCTTTGAGTTGAAAGAAAACTCATTATTTACATGAACAAACTGTAACCTATCAGAAAAATAAGATCTAAACCACTGCAACGAAGTTCCATTAAGTCCAACATAGTGTTCTAATCTATCAAGTAGAATATTATGATCCATAGTATCAAAAGCTGTACTAAGGTCTAAAAGGACAAGTACAGAAACTAGTCCATTATCAGATGCAATGAGGAGGTCGTTAGTGACCTTCACTAAGGCTGTTTCAGTACTATGATGGATTCTAAACCCAGATTGAAACTCTTCAAGTAAACCATTTCCCTGCAGGTGGTCAAATAATTGCGTAGCAACAACTCTTTCTACGATTTTTGAAATGAAAGGGAGATTAGAGATTGGTCTATAGTTAGCTAAAGCTCCTGGATCTAGCGTTGGCTTTTTGAGTAAGGGTTTAATTACAGCCGTTTTAAAAGCCTGCGGTACATGGCCTAAAGTTAATGAAGAATCGATTATATGAAGAATAAAGCTACCAATAAGTGGGAAGACTTCTTTAAATAACCTGGTAGGAATAGGGTCTAAAAGACAAGTTGAAGGTTTGGATGAGGAAACTATTTTTTCTAACTCACAAAGGTCGATTGGAGTAAACTCATCAAGACAAACATCAATAGAAGGAGTTGTAGTAGTTAAAGTATTTAAGTTAACTGTGGAAAGAATCTGATTGATTTTATCTCTGATGGATGAAATTTTATTATTGAAAAAGTTCATAAAGTCCTGACTAGTAAGCTCTAAGGGAATGCTAGGATTGACAGAGTCCTGACTTTTTGTCAACCTGGCTACAGTACTGAAAAGAAACCTGGGATTATTCTTGTTCTCTTCTATTAATGCAGAGTAATAACTCGTTCTAGCTTTTCTAAGAGATTTTTTATAAATTAAAAGATGATTTCTCCAAGCTAAATAGATTTCATCTAAATTAGTAGAGCGCCATTTTCTTTCTAATTGACGAGTCTTCTGTTTTAAGCTACGAGTTTCTGTGTTGAACCAAGGAGTTAGAAATCTCTGATTAGACTTTTTCTTTTTTAAGGGGGCCACCAAGTCTAGAGCCTGGTGCAGAGAAGCTGAAACACTATCCACCATGTTATCAATTACAGAAGGCGCAAGCTGTCTATAGCTTATTTCCGTTGTGTTGACACATGGCATAGAGGAAACAATCTGCATAAATTTGGAAACAGCATCATCTGAGAGGCATCTACTGTAATAATATTTTTCTTTAGGAGCCAAATAGTCAGAAATAGTAAAATCAAAGGTTAACAGACAATGGTCTGACAGTACAGGGTTATGAGGAGACACTACAAGATTTTCTATTTCTATGCCATATGTCAGAACAAGGTCCAATGTATGGTGAAGGTAATGAGTAGAATTTCCTACTTTCTGAGAAAACCCAATCGAGTCTAATATTGAATTAAAAGCCACATTAAGGCAGTCACTATCTACATCCACATGTATATTAAAATGTATTCTCATCCCAGTCGCTTCACACTCAGTGGCAAACCGTCCCAGTAAGACCTGTAGGTCATTGCTCAGTGAAGCCAACAGGACATCATCCACAAACAGCAGAGATGAGATCCTGAGCCTAGATATGCTGTCCATAAAAATTATGAACAGGATCGGTGACAAAGGGCAGCCCTGGGTGAGTTCAACTTTCACTGGAAACGAGATTGACCGGGTGTTGGCAATATGAACAAAACTCTTGCAACGGTCATATAGGGACCGGATAGCTTGTGACAACAAGCCCGATACCCCATACTCCCGCAGCACACCCTACAAGAGACCATAAGGGATGCAGTTGAATGTTTTCTCCAAGTCCACAAAATACATGCGGACTGGTTGGGCAAACTCCCCACGAACCCTCGAGGATTCTTGAGAGGGTAAAGAGCTGGTCCGATGTGCCACGGCCAGGACGAAAACCCACATTGCTCCGCCTGAATCTGACGTTCAACCAGCGGTCAAACTCTCCTCTCCAGTACTCTGGCATAGACCTTCCCAGGGAGACTGAGAAGTGCGAGCCCTCTAATGTTGGAACATACCAGGGGTGGTTCCCCTTTTTAAAAAGCGGAACCACCACCCCGGTTTGCCATGCCAAAGGCACTGTCCCTGACCTCCACGCAACATTGCAAAGGTGTGTCAACCATGACAGCCCTACAGCATCCAGGGCCTTGAGATACACAGGGTGGATCCCGTCCACCCCCGGGGCCCGGCCACCAAAGAGTTTTTTTAACCACTTCAGCGACCTCAGCCCCTGCGATAGGCGAGTTGTCCCCCTCGTCCTCAAGCCCTGCTTCCACTGTGGAAGGCGTGTCACTAGGGTTGAGGAGATCCTCGAAGTATTCCTTCCACCGCTTGACGATATCCCCAGTCGAAGTCAGCAGCGCCCCATCTGCACCATACACAGTGTGGACAGGGAGCTGCCTCCCCCTCTTGAGTCGCCAGACAGTTTACCAGAATCTCTTCGAAGCCGACTGAAAGTCTTGTTCCATGGCCTCACCAAACTCCTCCCACACCTGAGTTTTTGCTTCAGCAACCACCTGAGCAGCACTCTGCTTGGCTTGCCAGTACACCTCAGCTGCTTCAGGAGTCCCACAAGCCAAACAAGCTCGATAGGACTCCTTCAGCTTGATGGCCCCCCTCACCACAGTCCAATAACTGAACACCACTCGGGTTCAGGTCGGACAGGCCATTCCTCCCAATCATACCCCTCCAGGTTTTACTGTCATTGCCCATGTGCGCACTTAAGTCCACCAGTAGGACAATGGAGTCTCCAAAAGGAGCACCCTCCAGCACCCCAGTCGTAGACTCCAAACAGGGTGGGTACTCTGAACCATCATTTGGTGCATAGGCACAAATGATGGTCAAGACCCGTTTCCCAACCCAAAGGCACAGAGAAACTACCCTTTCGTCCACCGGGGACAACTCCAATGTCGATGCAGCAAGGCGGGGGGATATAAGAATACCCACCCCTGCCCGTCACCTCTCACCCGTGGCAACTGCAGAGTAGGCCAAGCTCCAGCCCCTCTCCAGGAGACTGGTTTCAGAACCGGAGCTCTGCGTTGAGGTGAGCCCAACTATATCTAGCTGGTATCTCAACTTCGTGCACCAGCTCCAGCTCCTTCCCCACCAGAGAGGTGACGTTTCACGTACCAAAAGTCAGTTTCAAAAGCCGGGGATCAGACTATGAAGGTCTCTGCCTTCGCCTACGACCTGATCTGCATAGCACTGGACCCCCATGGTCCCTCCTACAGGTGGTGAGCCCACTGGAGGGTGGACCCACGTAACTCCTTCGGGCTGAGCCCAGCTAGGTCCCATGGACAGAAACCCAGCCACCAGGTGCTAGCCATCGAGCCCCTCCTCCAGGACTGGCTCCAGAGCGGGGCCCCGGTAACCCGATACCGGGCAGGGTACAGTGAATCCTTGATTTTTTTTTTTTTTTTTTTTGCAATAAATTTCTAGGTAAAATTTCACAATTTAACCAGAAAAAAAAGCTGAAAAACTACACAAAAAAATCACAAATTTATCAAAAAATGTGGGATTTCACTAGAAACATTTTCACATTTACGTTTGGATAACAGAGATTTCAGTTTGACTCACTCTCATAAACCCTCCTCGGTGCTCCTCCTGGTCCTCCTCCTCTGCTACGGTCCCTAAATGGAGGAAAAGGAAGTCCGGGCCTCCATCTCCTCTCCTCCTCCTCCTCCTCATCATCATCATCATATTGAACCCCTGGTAGAGGGGCCAGGCCCAGAGGAGGCCCCTCGGACCTGGACCCGAAGCTGATGTCGGCACGGGGGTCCGGGGGGAGGCGAGAGGACGGAGGTCTGGAGCCGTCAGGGGGGCCGAAGTCCGCTTCAGAGTAGAAACTGGGAGACACATGGAGGAGACATTTTAAACATTTTAAATTTGCTGATTTTTTTTCCTCAAAAATTTGCAACAATTTACCCTTGAAGTTTTTCCTGTTAATATACTATTTTAAATTGAAATTTGTGGATATTTTTGCTTATAATGACTTTTTTCGCATACATTTGAAACTTTGTATACCTAAATTTGTGACTTTTTTCTTATAAACTTCCATGCCACTTTTTACCCTTAAATTTTTGAATTTTTTTGATAAATGTTCTACCTTATTCTTCTACATTTGCAACTTTTAACTCTTAAATGTTTGAATTTTTTGATGTTATACTTTTTTCTTATAAATTTGTAACTTTTTATCCTTAAGTTAATTTTTTTAATAAATGTTCAAATTTTTTCTTCTAAATTTGTAACTTTTTACCCTTAAATTCTTGAATTTTTTTGATAAATATTATACTTTTTTCTTCTAAATTTGTAAATTTTACCCTTAAATTTTTGATGTTTTTGATGAATGTTCTGTTTTTCTTATAAATTTGTAACCTTTTATCATTAAGTTTTTTATTTTTTTTAACAAATGCTCTATTTTTTTTCTTCATAATTTGTAACTTTTTATCCTTAAATTTTTGATAAATGCTCCACTTTTTTCTTCTAAATTTGCAACTTTAGCAAAGCCCTGCTGGCTTTCTGCCTCCTATCACACATTTTGTATATTACTATTATGCCTCGGTGAAACGGAGGCGTAAAGTAATCGGTTAGTGCATCTGTTTGTGGCTGTGTCTGTCTGTTTGTCGCTTTGTTTCAGCTCACCCAGTCAAAATTAAGTGGAACTAAAGGCTTGTATCATTGTATTGTGGGGGCATGGGGTGGGGGTTTCTCCACCCAGAGAGGGTAAGAGGAGAGGAGGACAATGGACCGAAGGAGGAGGTGCCACCGGGGGGCATCAGACGGGGCCGCTGGTTCTATGCACCTCCGGGGGAGAGTAAGAGATGCCGGAGCTGTGGAGAGAAGAAAGATATTGGAGCGGTGCCGGCATTATGTTATGTTAATGTGCCACGCAATTCTTTGTTCATACTATAATGTGTTGTGGTCGGAAGTTTTGGGTCTCGATGCATGGGAATAAAGAGAAAAAAGAGGAATGCACAGAGACCCCGGATTCTCTTTTGCTGTAAATTATGTTGGAGAAGGAATAAAGTTTCTGTGTCGTCTAGCTCGTTGCCTCGCCTGCCTTCTTTCTCCACAGTGGTGACCCTAAGACGTGCCATGGAAAGAGAGCTAAGCATTGCCCCGGAGACTACCTGGAGGGAAAGCACCGGCGCCACATGCTCAGTCAAGCTCCCAGACTTCTGGCTTCACAACCCGACTGTGTGGTTTTTGCACATAGAAGCCCAGTTTGCATTTCAGGGGATAACAATGGACGACACAAGATATTAACTACGTGGTCGGTGCGCTGGATGTGCGCGCCACGCAACAGGTGATGAGCCTGCTACAGGAGCCGCCGGATCAAGGAAAACATGAAGTGCTCAAGAGGATGCTCAAGAGGATGAAGTGCTCAAGGGGATGCTTCTCCAGCGTTACACCCTTTCTGACAGTGAGAGGGCAGAGAAACTCCTAACGCGTTCGGAGTTAGGGGACAGATCAGCAGTGGATCTCATGGAGAGCATGCTGGTGCTGAGGGGGAAGGATGATGAAGCTTTCCTGTTCGCCCACTTGTTCCTCAGGATCCTACCGGCTACAGTGAGGGCGATCTTGGCCAACTCGCCGCGGCTGGTTGCTAGGGACTACCATGCCCTGGCGCAGGAAGCAGACCACATCATTTCGGCGACCAGAACTCTCAGCGCACAGGCAGTGGCACCAGCATCCATGAGGGACTCCAGTGAGGTCAAGGAGCCATGGGTGGTAGCCGGGACGGACACCAGGAGACGAGGGAACGGGGCAACCTGTTTTTATCATTGCCGTTTCGGCTCGAATGTCCAATGCTGCCTGGCGCCATGCCAATTCAAGGAACTGGGAAGATGGCACGTTCGGAATTCGGTTGCAGCTGCGACCGATGGTGACAGGAACAGACTGCTTTATGTCACAGACACACATTCGGGGAGACGGTTTTTGGTGTACTCCAGTTCCCAGAAGAGCCTCATCCTATCGGTCAACGCAGACAGGGTGGCAGGAGGCAAACGGATCCACCATCAGGACATTTGGCGAGCGGACACTGACGCTATGCTTACATGGACGCAACTTTCAGTGGGACTTTATGATAGCTGCATGTTCCGGCCCTATTTTAGGCGCAGATTTTTTATGTGCTTATAGGTTATTAGTTGATGTTGCTAATAGGAAATTAGTAGATGCTGTCTCTGTAGCCTCTCTGCCCTGTACAGCTCGGGGGGCTGGGTCGACAACACTGGCTAACGTTATAGCTCCAGGGAGTAAGTACCAACAGTTACTCGCACAGTTCCCAGCACTCACGGTCCCGACGTTTTCGGCTACAATAACAAAGCACAGGGTTGAACATTTCATAACTACAAAAGGGCCGCTAGTATTCGCGCGACCTCGGCACCTGGACACAGCTAAACTGGCCAGTGCGCGAGGAGTTCGCCATCTTATAACAGTTGGGCATCGTCAGGTGCTCCAACAGCCCATGGGCATCCCTGCTACACATGGTGCCTAAAGCCAACAGGTCGTGGCCACCATGTGGCAATTTCCGGCGCTTGAACAACGCTATGGAACATGACCGCTATCCTATTCCACACATCCAGGATTTTTCCGTACACCTGGCCGGGGCGCGTGTTTTTTCCCCAAAGTGGGTCTGGTCCACGGTTACCACCAGGTCACGATGTGCGCAGAAGACGTTCCAAAAACAGCGGTAATAACTCCTTTTGGCCTTTTTGAGTTTTTACGCATGCCGTTCAGATTAAAAGGCACAGCGCAGACCTTCCAGAGGATGATGGATGCAGTGCTTTGTGACTTGTCCTTCCTTTTTGTCTACTTAGACAACATTCTGGTAGCCAGCGCATCCAAGGAGGAGCATATCGCCCATCTCAAGACAGTTTTCCAGAGGTTGAAAGCACACAGGCTGATAATTAACCCAGCAAAGCGCCAGTTTGGTGTGCCAGTGACTGACTTTTTGGGCTACCGCATTTCACTGGAGGGCGTGATTCCATTACCGGATAAGGTGCGAGCTGTGGCGGACTTTCCGCGCCCGCAGACCGTGAAAGCACTACAGGAGTTTTTGGGAATGGTTCATTTTTATAACTGTTTCCTTCCCTGGGCAGCCCAGCTGATGCAGCCATTGTACGCCGTGCTGAAAAAAAGAAGCCTGTGGAAGCCATCGACTGGACTGCCGAGCAAGTCCAGGCTTTTACTAACGCCAAAACAGTGCTTGCGGATGCCGCGTTGTTAGCCCACCCGGATCTGTCTGCACGGATTGTGGTCACGACGGATGCGTCTGACGTTGCCATGGGGCAGTGGTGGAGCAGTGAGTCTTAGGTTTGTGGCAGTCGCTCGCATTATTTTAGCCGGACTTTGCGCGACAATGAACACAAGTACAGCACATTCGACAGAGAACTGCTGGCTCTCCACCTGGCAACGCACGATTTCCAGTTCTGGCTGGAGGGGCGCGAGTTCACCGCATTCATGGACCATAAGCCGCTGACGCCCACGATGTCCAAGACCTTGGAACTGTGGTCGCCCCGGCAGCAACGGCATTTGGCCGCAATTTCAGAGTTGACTACCGACATTCAACACGTTGCCGGGAAACTCAACGTCGTGGCCAATTGCCTGTCGTGCGCATTAATCGCCCCAGTCTATGTAGGGATAGATTTCCCCGCCATAGCCGTGGCGCAAGCCAGGGACACGGACATTTACACACTCCAGTCTGTGCCAACTGGGTTAAGGCTGGAGAGCAGGGTGGTGCAAGAAGGGTGCCATCCCTTGCTCTGCGACGTCTCCACCGGTGTTCCGAGCTCTTGGCGCCGCTGCATTCGAGTTTGTCCACTCCCTTTCGCAACCGGGAGTGTGCGCTTCGGTGAAGCTAGTGGGGGCGAAATTCATCTGGCAGTGCTTGCACAAAGACGTGAAAGAGTGGGCTGCAGCTTGCATCGCATGCCAGCGGGCCAAAGTGCACAAGTACACCAGAGCCCCCCTTGAGCCATTCCAAATCCCGGCCAGGAGGTTCGCCCACGTCCACGTGGATTTGGTGGGATCCATCCCACTGTCGCAAGGTTTTACGCACCTCTTAATCGTGGACCGCACCACGCGCTGGCCTGAAGTGGTCCTGCTGGCTTCTACCACGTTCGCAGAAGTGACTCGTGCTTTTTTGTCGGCTTGGGTTGCATGTTTCGGATCTCCGTCAGACATCATGTCCAACAGGGGTCCACAATTCGTATCAGAACTCTGGCCCGCGATGGCCCAGAGCCTGGGGGTCAAAATTCTGCGCACTACCACATAAAACCCCCAGGTTAATGGGTTATGCGAGCATTTTCATAGGTCGCTTAAAGCAGCGCTCAGAGCTTCGCTCACGGAAACAAATTGGGTCGACTGCCTGCCCTGGGTTCTTTGAGGGTTGCGCTCTGCACCCAAGGAGGATTTGGCAGCCTCCCTGGCAGAACTTGTTTTTTCTTAGCCACTGCGGATCCCCAGAGAGTTTCTACCAGAAAACCCCGCACCCAAGGCTGGTCCGCCCACACAATTTTTACACAGGATGGAGGCTGTGAGCGTACCGGGCCTGGCTCACCATTGTTTTCCCCGCACAGTCATCCCAAAAAGCTTGCAGAACACCAGTTTTGTTTTTGTTAGGCATGATGTGCACCGGACCCCGCTGCGTCCACCATATGACAGACCGTTAAGGATGTTGGAACCTGGGGAGAAGCATTTTGTGTTACACTTGGGGGGACATAGGGAGACCGTCTGCACAGATAGGCTGAAGCCTGCTTTTGTGTTGGCAGACAAGCAGGTGGTGTTGGCCCAAGCTCCCTGGTGCGGACGACCACCGTTGGTGGCTCCGCAAAGTGGCGATCCCTCAGGAGGGACCTGCGCTCCTGAAGTTAATGTGTTCCCCCCTGCTTTCCCTCCACAGGCTGATGTGCCCTCCGGTACACCTCACCAGCAGAGCGGTTCGACTGGATCGGCGACACCCTGCTAAAGCCACTATGGGTGTTAGTGCCCCTTCTGGGTGTTTGGGGAAGGGGTGGCTGTGTGGGGGCAGGGGGTGAGGGTTTCTCTACCCAGAGAGGGTAAGGGGAGAGGAAGACAATGGACCAAAGGAGGAGGTGCCACCGGGGAGCATCAGACGGGACCGTTGGTTCTATGCGCCCCCTGGGGACAGTAAGAGATGCCGGAGCTGTGGAGAGAAGAAAGGTGTTGGAGCGGCGCCGGCATTATGTTACGTTAATGTAGCACACAATTCTTTGTTCATACTACAGTGTGTTATGGTCGGAAGTTCCAGGTCTCAATGCATGGAAATAAAGAGCTAAAAGCGGAATGCACATAGACCCGGGATTCTCTTTTGCTGTAAATTATGTTGGAGAAGGAATAAAGTTTCTGTGTCATCCAGCTCGTTGCCTCGCCTGCCTCCTTTCTCCACAATATCACCATGTTTTCTCGACTTTTAATTTGCCAGAATTGCAAAAGGGTCTAAAAGACAAGTTGAAGGCTTGGATGAGGAAATTATTTTGTCTAACTCTGAAAGGTCAGTTGGAGTAAACTCATCCAAACAGATATCAGTTGAAGGAGTTGTAGTAGTTACTGTATTTAAGTTAACAGTGAGAAGAATCTGACTGATTTTATCTCTGATAGATGAAATTTTATGATTGAAAAAGTTCATAAAGTCCTAACTGGTAAGCTCTAAGGGAATGCTAGGATTGACAGAGTCCCAACTCTTTGTCAGCCTGGCTACAGTACTGAAAAGAAACCTGGGATTATTCTTGTTCTCTTCTATTAATGCAGAATAACAACTTGTTCCAGCTTTTCTAAGAGATTTTTTTTATAGTTAGAGTTAGAAATCTCTGATTAGACTTTTTCTTTTTTAAAGGGGCCAAGATGTCTAGAGTCTGATGCAGAGAAGCTGTAACACTATCTACCATGTTATCAATTGCAGAAGGAGCAAGGTGTCTATAGCTAATTTCCGTTGTGTTGCCACATGGCATAGAGGAAACAATCTGCATAAATTTGGTAACAGCATCATCTGAGAGGCATCTACTGTAATAATATTTTTCTTTAGGAGCCAAATAGTCAGAAATAGTAAAATCAAAGGTTAACAGACAATGGTCTGACAGTACAGGGTTATGAGGAGACACTACCAGATTTTCTATGCCACATGTCAGAACAAAGTCCAATGTGTGGTGGAGATAATGGGTAGAATTTTCTACTTTCTGAGAAAACCCCGAGTCTAATATTGAATTGCCATATTAAGGCAATCACTATCTACAGCTACATGTATATTGGATGGACGGACGGACGGACAGACTGACTTTATTGATCCCAAACTGGGAAATTACAGTGTAACAGCAGCATGACAGTAGACAACCAAACGGCAGAAACACATGCATGACAAAGGGATTACCCATGGAAAGTAAAAACTAACATGACTATAAAACCTATATACATCATAGCTTAATATATGATGACCCATATAAACACATGAATCATCCCATTGCACAATGAAGGACTATCAGAAGCAGAGTTAAGTGTGAGGTACCAGTTAGATTGTAAGGTGCAGTGTGGCAGCATTGTTATGACCGTAATACATCATCATAGTGAGTTACTGTACAATGAAATGGCATGTGGCAGGAAAGATTTCCAGTACCTGGCCATTCGACAGTGATGCTGTAGTAGTCTACTGGAGAAAGTGCTTCGCTGTCTGTCCAGTGTGTGGTGGAGGGGGTGATCAGGATTGTCCATGATGGATCGCAGTTTATTTAGTGTTCTCCTCTCCACCACTGTCTCATAGGTCTCCAGTCTGAGACCAATTACAGAGCCAACCCTCTTGATAAACTTGTCAAGTCTGTTGGTGTCTCTGGCCCTGATACTGCTACCCCAACAGACAGCAGCAAAGAAGATGGCGCTGGCAACAACAGTCTGATAGAAAAGCTCCAGCATCCTGCTACACACGTTGAAGGATCTCAGCTTCCTCAGGAAGTAGAGTCTGCTCATCGCCTTCTTGTGCGCAGCATCGGTGTTGGATCTCCAGTCCAACCCGCTGCTGATCCTGACACCCAAATATCTGTAGTCCTCAACCACTCCCACATCCTCCCCCCTAATCTGCAGTGGCTGAGAAGGTGTCTTCCTCTTCCTGAAGTCAATCACCATCTCTCTGGTCTTGCTGACATTCAACCTCAGGCGAGTCTGCTCTGTCCACTCCACAAATCTGTCTACCAGTGCCCTGTACTCCCCCTCCTCTCCTCCTCTTATACACCCCACAACAGCTGAGTCGTCAGAGAATTTCTGCAGGTGGCATGACTCTGTTGTACTGAAAGTCAGTGGTGTAATAAAGTAAAGAGAAAAGGAGAGAGCACAGTCCCCTGGGGAGCTCCCGTATCACTAGCCACCACTCCAGACAAGACACTGCCCAGCCGGACAAACTGTGGCCTGCCTGTCATGTAGTCAGTAATCCAGGAGATCACAGAGCTGTCAACCCCCATCACCTGCAGCTTCTCACCCAGCAGCAGTGGCTGGATGGTGTTAAAGGCACTGGAGAAATCAAAAAAAGTGATTCTCACAGTATCTCCTCTGCCATCCAGGTGCAGATGGGCTCGTTGCAGCAGGTAGATGACAGCATCTTCAACTCCTAAATGGGGCTGATATGCAAACTGCAGAGGGTCCAGCCATGTCTTCACCTGCGGCCTCAGGTGGGCTAAGACCAGTCTCTCCAGGACCTTCATCACATGAGATATGAGGGCAACTGGTCGATAGTCGTTCAGGTTCGATGGAGATGACTTCTTGAGGACAGGAACCAGGCAGGATGTCTTCCACAGCACCGGTACCCTGTCCAGTCTCAGGCTCAGGTTGTACAGGTGTTTCAGTACCGGAGCTAGCTGGTTGGCACAGGTCCTCAGGGTCCTGGCGGAGATGCCATCAGGGCCCGCCGCCTTCCACTGACGGAGTCTCTCCAGCTGTTTCTTCACCTGGTCTGTAGTCATCGTGAAGTGAGGGAGGGTCCTGGTGCCCCCCCAAGGAGGAAGACTGGGGAGATGGAGAGTGGTGCACATGAGGGTGGGTGGGGAGGGGTGTGTGGGGGCCTGGCTGTGTTTTGGGGGTGACAGACTGTGAGCTGAACATATTAAAAAATAGATTCAATTCCTCATCTCTCTCCTGGCTCCCAGATGGCTGCCTGACTCTCCCCTTGCACCCAGTTATTTGTTTCATTCCCTCCCACACATCTTTAGCATTGTTTTGCCTGAGTTTGTCTTCCAACTTCCTCCTGTAATTGTCCTTGCAAAAAGTCCCCTACTACAATTATTCTGATTTCAGCACTAAATCAGCTAAGAATTTGGCAAATTCGGATAAAAACTCTGAGTAGGCTGAGGGAGGACGATAAACTATGGCAAATAAAATTGGGTTTAAACTAAAATTGCTAAAATGCCCAATACTGAGGACCAGGCCCTCAAAGGAATTATAATGTGTTTTTTTGCTTGACATTAACTAGTAATTTGGAATGGTAAATTGATGCTGCTCCTCCTCCATGACCAGAACTTCTGGGATTTTGACAGTTTAAATAACCAGAGGGAGTTGATTCATTCAAACCAACATAATCCTCTTGCCCTAACCAAGTCTCTGTAAGGGATATTAAATCAATCTGATGATCAATTAACAGATCATGGACTAGCAGAGACTTGGGAGTTAGAGACCTAATATTTAACAAACCACATTTAATTTTTAAATTATGAGGAGGAACAGAGGCCAAGTTATTAAATTTAGAGGCTTCATATTTAATTTGAGTTTTACCAACTTTTTAATAACTTTGGGATGCTTATACATTATATTTTTATTTACTTTGGAGGGAGCAGACAATGATTCTCTGATGGGGAAGACAGGGGCTAATTTGAGGGGTGGTGGATGAAAAGGAGCTGCAGAGAGGCGTCTAAGACTGCGGCTATGCTTCCTGGTCCCAACTCTGAGTTGTCAAGGTTTTGGAAATTTCGATAAAAATGATGCCAGATTGTTAGATAAAAAAGACGCACCATCTTAAGTGGGATGGATGCTGTCTCGTCTAATAAGACCAGGTTTTCCCCAAAATGAGTTCCAATTGTCTATGTAGCCCATGTTGTTTGCAAAACACCACACAGACAGTCAGCGGTTGAAGGATAACGAGCGGCTAAACATGTCATCACTGGTCAGATTGGAGAGGGGCCCAGAGAATACTACAGAAGCAGACATTGTTTTGGCAAAGTCACACACCGATTCCACACTAAGTTTTGTGACTTCCAACTGCCGGAGTCGGATGTCGTTAATGCCAGCGTGGATAACAATTGTGGAGTATTTACAGTTACTTTTAGCCAACATTTTCAAATTTGACTCGATCTCGCCTGCTCTGGCCCCAGGAATGCATTTGACAATGGCCACTGGAGTTTCTAGGTTCACGTTTCTGACTACAGAGTCACCAGTGATCAGAGGTTTTTCCTCAGCAGGTGTGTTGCTGAGTGGGGAAAAGCGATTAGAAACATGAACAGATTGGCGGTGTACCGGGGCTTGCGGCTATGCGTCCTTCTTACTGTCACCCACCCATTCTCTCCTGGCTGCTCAGGAGAGATCGGAGCTGGAGGACCGCTAGCAGGCCCTATGCTAGGGTGTTCCGCTGCAGCTAAGGGGCGTCCGTCATTATTAACTGGCGCAGACAGTGTTTCAGTGCAGCGAAGCCGGGATTCTAAATCAGACAACCTTGCCTCGAGCGCCTCAAAAAGACAATATTTATTACATTTACCATTGTGACCGAATTTTACAGCCCTTTCTTTATTAGTGTCCTGAAGTGAAATAAAGAGAGATGATTCTGCCAGCTGTATGACCTTTTATTTCTCTGTATACAGGAGAAGAGTGGAGAAGAGACAAAATCTGCTCTCACTGTTCTGCTCTTGTCAGCAGCTTTGCTTCCTTTATAGCATTCCTCTCTGCTCCATGTATGGTAGCAGCCTTGAAGATAAGACCCAAAGACACACTGTCAGAGCACGCAACTCACAAGAATGTGATTTGACCTTACTTGACAATCTTAACAGTTATTTCCCACAAGGCTCACCCACTCCCCTGCTCACTGAGAACATTCTGTACAGAGGAGAGATAAAACATGCATGCTGAGCATAAATTCAGTATGATTCACCTCTCATACTGCACTCAGCATGTAGACACTACATGACTGAGTATGTCGTCTAAATCAATCATTACACAACAGGTTAATATATGAGCAACAATTTCCTACTACAATAAAAGATGTGAATAATAAATGGTGAATTTCTACCACACCATTATCACTAAAAGAGGCAGAGGTGTAGCTAAACATCTGACATAGCACACCAGAGGAGAAGGCGAGCTAGTAGCCATAGCTAGTGGCTAACCTGAAGCTAACACACAAACACCGATGAAAGGTGAACAGAAGGCTGAAGAGGGTGATTAGGTGACACTAAGTGCGCACACAGGTGCAAGAGGCTTGATAAACAGAAGTGAGAGGTGACGGTAGACAGAAAAAAGTGATTAAAATACAATTAAAGGCAATACTCCTCAGGAGAGCGAACTACAAAGCAAACCACAACAATAGCCAGCAACACAGGATAAAACACAGTTACAGAACACATGATTAAACACACAACTGAAATAAAAATAGCCCAGGATTATGGAAATATACACAGGTATGACAGTGGCTTCACAGATGGGCCAATATACATGCAAGTACGGAGTGCAAACACAGGTGTGATTATTATGATAACTGAAAAGGTCCTCATTTCTGAGCATATGAGCGTTCAGAGGGACGGGGGCAGGGCTTCTGACTGTTTGCAGTTGGGATGGCTCAGTCTGGAGGTGTGGGACATGATCGATCTGAACTGTCGTCCAGAGGGAAGCAGGTCAAACAAGTGGTGGGCGGGATGTGAGGGGTCTCCTGTGATGACCTTGATCCTTCTGACACAGGAGGCTCTGAAGATGTCTTCCAAGGAGGACAGAGGGCCACTGATTATTTTTTGGGTGGTGTTGATGACCCTCTGCACAGCCTTGCTGTTCTCGGCCGTGGAGCCGGCGTACCACACACCCAGACAGTAGGTGAGCACGCTCTCCACTGAGCAGCGATAGGAGGCTTCTGGTCCAGGTTGTTCTTCCTCAGTAACTTCTTATCCTTAAATTTTTGATGAATGTTCTACTTTGTTCTTCTAAATTTCCAACTTTTTATCCTAAAGTTTTTTAATTTTTTGATGAACGTTCTACTTTTCTACTTCTTTTGGGCAGCGTGGTGGCGGAGTGGTTAGCACTGCGGCAGCACAGCAACTCACCCTTGGCCAGGGGATCCTGGGTTCGATGCCAGCCCCCGACCAACAGTGATCTGTGTGGAGTTTGCATGTTGTCCCCGTGTCTGCGTTGGTTTACTCCGGGATTTCTCCGGTTTCCTCCCACATGACAAAAACATGCAAGTTAAGATAAGATAAGCCTTTATTAGTCCCACAATGGGGAAATTCCAGGATTGCAACAGCACAGGGATAGCAACACTCAGAGCAACAATCAGAAGGCAAGAAAAAACAAGAACAGCTAGTAAACATATGTACATATTACTATAAATAAATAAATATATATATATATATATACTGTAGATACACAGTGCGGAGCATTATGGTTGGTGAATGTGCAGCAGAAAGTCTAAGCTCTCTCTCCGCGGATGCGGCGGGCCAGCTGGATGTCTTTGGGCATGATGGTGACCCTCTTGGCGTGGATGGCACACAGGTTGGTGTCCACGAAGAGACCCACCAGGTAGGCCTCGCTGGCCTCCTGCAGAGCCATGACGGCGGAGCTCTGGAAGCGCAGGTCGGTCTTGAAGTCCTGAGCGATCTCCCTCACCAGGCGCTGGATGGGCAGCTTACGGATGAGCAGCTCCGTGGATTTCTGGTAGCGACGGATCTCTCTCAGAGCCACGGGCCTGTGACGGTGAGGCTTCTTCACTCCGCCGGTGGCCGGAGCGCTTTTCCGAGCAGCCTTGGTGGCTAGCTGCTTCCTGGGGGGCTTTTTCCTCCAGTAGATTTTATGGGTGGTCTGCTTGGTTCTTGCCATCGCTCTTTATTATTCTGTCTTATATTTCTTGCACGCCGCCTAAACTCCAGCCCGGCACCTGCGTCGTTTTCGCTACAGTTCCCGGTATGTCGAGTTTCACCGTTAGCACCGGATGGCGGTTGAGTGCTAGCTAGCACTAGCTCTTCCTGCTGTATCGTCTCCTGCTGTAAACAGTGGCTCCGTCTGCCAACTCGGGAGACCTTTGGGGCGATCTGTGTGTCCGTGATATATATATAGAGTGAAAGGTGTAGAAAGAAGAAGGAAGATAAAAAAAGGCTGTTGCAACGGGCAGCCAACTCGTGTGGTGCCACCGGTCCGGCGGAACCGGAACCGGTTGGCTAACCGGAAGTCAGGTTAATTGGCATCAAACTGGGGATTATAAATTGTCCTTAGGTATGACTATGAGAGTGAATGGTTGTCTGTCTCTCTGTGTTGGCCCTGTGATGGACTGGCAATCTGTCCAGGGTGGACCCTGCCTCTCGCCCAAAGATGCTGGGATAGGCTCCAGCACCCCCGTGACCTGAAAAGGATCAAGTGGAAGAAGATAGATGGATGGATGGATGGATGGATGGATGTTCTACTTTTTTCTCATAATCTTGCAACTTTTTATGCTTAGATTTTTCGATAAATGTTATACGTTTTTCTTCTAAATTTGCAACTTTTTACCCTTAAATTTTTCAATATTTTGATGAATGTTCTACTTTTTTCTATTAAATTTGCATCTTTTTACTCTTAAATTAGTGCTCTTTTTCTTGTAAATGTTCTCTTTTTTCCAATAAATTTGTGACTTTTTCTCATAAATTGTCTACTTTATTCTTAGATTAACCATTATAATTCATTAAGTGACTCCGTGAAACACTCATGGCTGCTCTGTTCATTCACAGACCAGAAAATTCACACTGTTACCCTGTTAAATCAAAGGGAATCTTTGTTCTTTTGCATGTCCTTTTGTTGTTAAAATTGTGTTAACAGGTCTGAGGAGTTGTTAGTTCCTGTCCAGCAGGTCAGTTGGGGGGGGGGGGGGATCAGTGCTGCTGATAAAGCTACGTCACCCTTTAACCCTTTGTTTTCCATCTCAGCAGCAGCTCTGTTTGAATTGTCCTCAGAAGTGAACATGTAAATCGACAGAGGTGTGAAGTTTATCCCAGCTATTCCCACTGATGTCATGGGGGGGGTGATCTGTTGGGTGTCATGTGGTGTCATGTGTTTACTTTTCCTGGGATAACTGGATTATTTCTGATGCCGGGGATCACCTATTCCTCTTCTTCTCCTTTTCCCTGCTAATTAATGCAGATTTGCAGAATTTAACACCTCCGAACACAACCGCTTAGTACCTCCTCACGGCTGTCTTAAAAAAATGGCCAACACATGCCAATTTATCACATCCTTTTTCATGCAAATTAGAAACATTCTTTTGTAAATGTGAGGATTTTTCTCATAAATTTGCAGGATTTTCCTGCAGAGTTAGAGCCATTTTACTCAGAAATGTGCAGCTTTTTATTATTCATAATTTTGCAGCTTTTTCCTCATGAATTTAGAACTTTTCTTACTCTTGAATTTGCAGTTTTAAAAAAAAAAGCTTAAACTTGCAGCATTTTACTCAAATCTTAGATCTGCAGCATTTTTAGGTTGTAAACAGTTGGAAATTTACACCTTTTTTGTCTTTTTGCTAAAGTTGCAGCTTTTTACCCATAAAATTGCACTTTTTTGGTCAGAAATTGGCAGCTTTTAACTGAGACTTACATCTCCCTTTTTATTTTTTTAATTTATTTATTTTTTTTGGTCAGTCAGGCATTGGCTTGCTTGCTACCGGATAACCATGAAAACCGGTACTACCTGTCTCATGGGTCGGGCCGTCGGCAACTCAACCGGTATCCCCGCCCTTCCAAGGGCGTGGAGGGTGAAACAGGGCATCCTGGCAGAACTAAAAACAATATCTGTCACAGGTCTGTGGTGGACCACTCCCAGTTACACAGGGTGAGACTGGGCATCCTGGCAGATAAACACATCTGTCACAAGGTCTGTGGTGGACTGTGCCAGTCGGTGCATTGTGACATGCACTACACAAAGAGCAGAGATAAACAAACCTATCATTTGGTCAGTCACTGCAACAGATACTGGAGTCAGTTTGTCTTGGCTTGTCCTTGCCACTGATAATACCTTTATCTGCCAAGAATGTGCTGCTAGTCCAGCAAAAGCTAGCAGTACTCAAATACTTTGCAAGCAGTTTCATGAAATGGTCAATCAGAAAGCAACTCATACCGGCTCGGACGCCGCCTGGGCTTACAAGGTCCGTGCTGATCTGTTCACACTCCAACAGGCAGCGAAAAGTAAGCTAGGAGCAGGAAGACAAAAGAAGAGGAAAACAGCAACCTTGTGTGTAACAGAATGGAATGTACGCACTCTGTTGGACAGAACAACATCACAGTGCCCAGAAAGACAGACCGCGCTTGTGGCCCTGGAAATGAACAGGTACAATGTAGACATAGGTGCACTTAGTGAAACAAGATTGCCTGGATATGACAGCTTGGAAGACCATGGGTACATCTTCTTTTGGAGTGGGAGATCAACTCAAGAAAAGAGAGAAGCAGGAGTGGGCTTTGCAGTTAGAAAGGAGATAGCAGCAATGCTTGATGAGGAACCGGTGCCAATCAATGACAGGATAATGACTGAGACTCCCACTACAGCGGAAGATATATGCCACACCCATCAGTGTATATGCCCCAACAATGACCAACACAGAGGAGGTGAAGGAAGAGTTCTACAGTGATTTACGTGAGACTATCAGGCGTGTACCGACTGATGACAGGCTGATACTCGTTGGAGATTTTAATGCCAGAGTTGGTTCGGACACCGAGAAATGGAAAGGAATGCTAGGCAGTCATGGAGTAGGCAAGTGCAATGCTAATGGAGACCTTCTACTTGCACTATGTTCAGAGTACAACCTTGTGATAACCAACACTCTATTTAAGCACAAGGACACACAAGAAGACATGGATGCACCCAAGATCCAAGCACTGGCACTTATTAGACTACATCATAGTCAGGCAGAGAGATATAAGGGATGTATTGGACACCAGAGCAATGAGAGGTGTGGACTGTGGCACTGATCATGTTATGCTGAGATCTAGATTAAGGATTTGCAGACGAAAACAGCACTGCAGGATGGGTGTGAAGACACCACGGAAGCTAAACACTAGTGCACTGAAAGGCCAGAAGAAGCAGGAAGAACTTAAACAGGAAATGGATGAAAACTTGAAAGACTGAGACAGCAACAACTCAGAGAATGACATAGAAGAGAAATGGGCAACACTGAAGGATACGGTGTATCAGACTGCGAGTGATGTATTAGGCTACCCTGAGAGGAAACATCAAGATTGGTTTGATGAGCATGATGAACACCTGAAGAAACTACTAGAAGCGAGGAGTACAGCTAAGCAGGAAAACCTACAGTGTAACACAAGTTCGAAGAAAAAGAAATACTCAAAGGCTCAGAGTGAGCTACAGAGCTATCGTCCTGTTGCACTTACACCAATTGTGATGAAGTGTTTTGAACGGCTTGTCAAACCACACATCACAGCCTGCCTCCCTGCATCACACGACCCGCTCCAGTTTGCATATCGTTCAAACCGCTCCACGGAGGATGCTATAGTCACCACCTTACACTCTGTCATCACCCACCTGGACCAGAAAGACACCTACGCCAGACTCCTGTACATTGATTTCAGTTCAGCATTCAACACCATTATTCCCCAGAGACTGATAGAGAAATTACTCCTTCTCGGTCTGAACACCGCCACATGTCTCTGGATCCTGGATTTCCTGACTGAGAGACCTCAGTCTGTCCGGGTTGGAAACAACATCTCCAACTCTGTCACGCTGAGTACCGGAACCCCTCAAGGCTGTGTACTCAGTCCACTGTTGTTTACACTTCTAACACATGACTGTGTATCCAAACATGAGGGGAACCAGATTATTAAGTTTGCAGATGACACCACGGTGGTGGGACTTATTCAGAGGGATGAGGAATCAATGTACAGGGAAGAAGTGAGAGACCTGGAGGGCTGGTGCAGGGAGAACAATCTGGTGCTCAACGTGGACAAAACAAAGGAGATGATTATCGACTTCCGGCGGTCACAGCCTGAGCACGTCCCCCTCAGCATCGGCGGCCGTTTAGTGGAGAGAGTAGAGAACATCAAGTTCCTCGGAGTGCAGATCTCGCAGGACCTGACCTGGAGCAAGAATTCCTTGGAGATCAGGAAGCGAGCTCAGCAGAGACTACACTTCTTGAGGAAACTCAAACAGGCCTCTCTACCCATCTGCATCCTCAGGACCTTCTACAGAGGTGTGGTGGAGAGTGTTCTGACGTACTGCATTGCTACATGGTACTCCAGCTGCAGTATGTCAGACAAAAAAGCCCTGCAGAGGATAGTCAAGGGGGCGGAGAGGGTAATTGGAGTCTCCCTCCCCTCTGTCCAAGAACTTTTTCAGAACCGTTGTAGGAGCAGGGCACTGAACATTGTCAAGGACCGTTCTCACCCTCTGCATAAACACTTTGAACTTCTTCCATCTGGTAAACGATTCCGGAGCATCAGAGGCAGAACCACCAGAGTGATCAACAGCTTCCTCCCACAAGCTGTCAGGATGCTGAACAGCTGACCCAGAATCTCACATACACACTACTGCACCTATGGACATTTTGTATATTATAGTTAGTTATTCTTTTTCCCCAAGTATGTCTCAGGGATGTGTGAATGGATGGGGGGGTGGGAGCTATGTGGGAGTTTGTCTTAATCATGCTGCTTCTTATATGGATGCCGAGAGAAACGCAATTTCATCTTGCCTGCACTACAGTTGTATGTACAGCAATATGACAATAAAGTTTGATTTGATTTGATTTGATTTGAGAAGTACACCAGAGAGATGAAGTCCAACTGGTGGGATGAAAAAGCAGAGAAACTTCAAACTGCAGCAGACAGGAAGGACATGAAAACATTCTTCACAGGTTTGAGAGAAATCTACGGCCCTAAACCAAGAGGATTGATCTAACTAAAGGCTATGGATGGTGAAACAGTTTTGCAGGAGAAAGACAAGATCCTGGACAGATTTGCAGACCACTTTGACCAACTACTAAACAACCCTGGAGATCTCACTGAAGAGGCTAAAGAAGCTCTAGTGCAGCAACCAGCTGTATCAAGTCTGGATGAACTACCAAATTTTGATGAACTAATGGCAGCTATCAGGACAACACAGGATGGTAAAGCTCCAGGAAGGGATGGAATTCCAGCAGAAGTGTGGAAATTTGGTGGTGTTCAGCTGACCAACTGCCTGCACAAGCTCATCCAACAGATATGGGATGCCCAGAAAGTACCTCAAGACTGGAAGGATGCAAGTATTGAGCCTTTGTTCAAGAAAGGTGACAGGAAGGATTGTGGAAATTACCGAGGTATATCACTACTAGCCACTGTTGGTAAGATTCTCTCACGTGTACTACTTAACAGACTCAGTGAACACATCTCGCAGAATGTACTACCAGAAACCCAGTGCGGCTTTAGAAGTGGAAGAAGCACAGTGGACATGATTTTCTGCTTGAAACAGGTTCAAGAAAAATGTATCAAACAGAACATGCCGCTTTATGTAGTCTTCATAGACGTCAGTAAAGCCTTCGATACTGTTTCGCGACAAGGACTTTGGCAGGTACTCAAGAAATATGGCTGTACAGAGAAGTTTGTCAGCCTGATTGAGGCACTCCATACAGGTATGCAAGCAAATGTGGCAATGAGTGGTTCAGTATCTAAAGACTTTTCAGTAAGCAATGCGGTGAAACAAGGGTGCGTGCTGGCACCTACACTCTTCTCGCTATATCTGGCAGCCATGCTTGAGGTGGCCTTCAAAGACACTTCAGAAGGAGTATACATTCAAACAAGGAAAGAAGCAGACTTGTTCAATGTGGCACAGTTTAAAGCCAAGAGTAAGACATCGATAAAGATAGTAAGAGAAATGCTCTTTGCCGACGACAGTGCTCTAGTTGCACACAGCGTGGAAGATATGCAATCTTTAGTGGAGAAATTTGCAAGAGCAGCTAGCCAATTCAGCCTCCAAATCAACCTCAAGAAGACAGAGTGCCTTTATCAATCACCAAAGTTCCAATTATCAACATCACTTCATCAACAATTATCAACATCAACAATTATCACATCAACATCAGCTGCACGGTGGCGCAGTGGTTTAGCACTGTGGCAGCACAGTTTTACCCTCGGCCGGGGGATCGCGGGGATCATGAGATCGTGGGTTCGATCCCAGCCCCCGACCAACAGTGAGCTGTGTGGAGTTTGCATGTTCTCCCCGTGTTGCGTGGGTTTACTCCGGGATTTCTCCGGTTTCCTCCCACATACCAAAAAACATGTAGGTTTAGGGCGCTTGCGCACGCAGCAACCGGCAGCCGGTGGCTTGTCACCAGACTGCAAACCAAATCTACCTACGGGTACAAATAAGTAATAAAAAAAAAAAAAAAAAAAAATCACTACCAGAAGAGATCAGCATTGGTACAGAGCCACTAGTCAAGTGCAAGACTTTCAAGTACCTAGGGAGTACCGTTTCAGAGAATGCTAGGCTGGAGGATGAACTCTCTCTCAGAATGGGAAGAGCAAGCGCTGTGTTTGGAAACTTGAGAGAGAGACTGTGGAACAATCGACATGTGTCTATCCGTGTGAAATGCAAAGTGTACAGAGCGACAGTACTGGCTACTCTATTGTACGGTGCTGAAACTTGGACTGTCTACAGAGAGCAGGTGAAGAAACGCCACGCGTACATGATGAGACACCTTCGAGCCATAATGAACATCTCATGGAAAGACAAGATAACCAACATAGAAGTGTTGAAACGAGCTGGTCTACCATCAATGGAGGACATGCTAATACAGATGAATCTGAGATGGCTCGGACATGTTGAGAGGATGGACCACCGGCATCTCCCTCGGCAGTTACTCTACTCACAGTTATGCGAGGGCAAACGCAATCAGGGTAGACCAAGGCTCAGATTTAAAGACACTGTAAAAAGAAACTTGAAGAAGTTGGACATAGACAGGAGTTCCTGGCAGCAGAAGGCTAAGGACAGAGCTGTGTGGAGGAATCTGATCAGACCTAAATGAAACTGTCATTGTCGCCCACAACAGACTGCTATGATGATTCCAAAGAAATTTGTAACTTTTTTCTTCCAAGTTTGTCAACCTGCTTTTATCATAAATTTACTTACTTAATTTCATGCACAAATTTAGGACTATTTTCTTTACAAGTGTGCAGACCCTTTTCTTTTACTTTTTGTATATTTTACCTATAAATTTGAGACTTTTTTCCCCTCAAACATTCACCACATTTTAAAATCAGACTCATTTTCTTCATAAATTTGTAGATTTTTTTCTCATAAATTTGTGACCTTTTTCCAGATTTTTTTTTTTTAAGAGCCCGACTCTCTAATCCTCACCTGTAGTCGCTCCTGCGGTAGTCTTCCTCTGGTGGACTGAAGGAGGAGGGTGTCCTTCCTCTGAAAATCTCTCTGCTGCCACCCGCTGGAGAGTAATCGTCATAGTCCGAACGGCCAAAATCTGGACGGGGAACTGAGGGATAGAAGTCCAGACCAAAGGGAGGAGAGTTTGGAGAAGCTGAGGAGACCAGGAGAGGAAAAAATATAAATTAAGCCTCTAGATAATTAAATTATTCTATTAAATAAATTACCTGAAACTAGAAGTTAAAACCACAAATAAAAGTAGCAACTTATCAGGCAAAAGTCACTAATTTACAAGCAAATAATAAAAGGTAATTTCTTAGACAAAAAAGGTCAAAAATGTGCAAGAAATAGTATGCATATTTATAAGAAAACATTACTTAAAAGTTGCTAATTAATGAGTTAAAGTCACAAATTCACAAGAAACATTATGCATATTTATGAGATAAAGTTCCTAATTTATATTTTAAAAATGTCATTATCTGAAAAAATGTTAATTTATGATTAAAAGTTATTCATTTATGATTTTTTTTCTTACAAATTCATGAGGGAAAAAGTCATTTGTGTGATAAAATTGCTCATTTATTTTTTAAAAAAGGCAACATTTTACAAGGAAAAAAAAAACTGCTTATTTACGATGAAAAAAGATGTTTATTTGGGAGAAAAAAAAATCACATTTTACAAGAAAAAATTAGCAGATTTACAAGAAAAAGTAAAATTTATGACAAAAAAGTCACATATTAGGAAAAAAGTCAAATTCACAAGAAAAATTATGCATATTTATGAGATAAAATTGCTAATTCATAAAAAAAAGTCACCAATGTACAAGTTATGAAATCACAAATTTACATTAAAAAGTTGCAAATTTATCAGAGAAAAAGCTAATTTATGACAAAAAAAAATGTCATTTAAATTTTTTTTTAACAAACTCATGAGGGAAAAAGTCACAAATTTATGTGATAAAATTGCTAATTTATTTTAAAAAAGTTAAAATTTTACAAGGAAAAAAACTGCTTATTTGGGAGAAAAAAAATCACATTTTTCAACAAAAAAATATGCAGATTTACAAAAAAAAGTTAAATTTAAAAGTGACAAATTTACAAAAAAGTTTGAAATTTAGAATGAAAATGTGAGTAATTTTCCATTTTGTGCAGCTCGGTGCTAAAATGTGCAACAACCAATCATGTGGTTTCATTGTTTTTAATAAATGATGTGTATTATCCGTTTTTTTTTTCTGTTCTGAAAGTCTTATGTTGGTGATTTATGACCAAAACACATTTAAAACACCCACCTGGTCCTGGCCCTGGGTCTGGGTCTGTAAACCTGTCCGGGTACAGTGGAGGATACGAGCTACACAGGCTGCTGTACTCCTCTGCAGGACAAAAAACAACACCGTTAATACGTTTTGTGCTCAATTTCTGATATGAATGAATGAATTTCTTTAATGATTTCACCAGAGTCAGAGGGAGGACAGAGAGCACAGCCCATCCCCCAGGCCTGTCCATACAAGCAGCAGCAGTCGGTGAAGGTGACCTGACCTCCGAGGAGGGGACTCTGACACAGGAAGTCGGTGGTGACATGCTGCCAGCAGAAGGACAGGCTCTCGTCTGGAGACAAGACAAAAAAGACAGAAATGAGTCCCACTGATGCGCAGGCGTGTCCACCAGCTGTGGTAGTCAACTGGAGGGTGTAGTACTGTGATTGGGGGGGGGGGGGGGCGGAGAGTTGTCCCCAGTGTTAGCAAAAATGACCCGAAATCACCCCCCCACCTCCATTCATAGGTGTTAATCAAGGAGGGACAGCGGAGATCCCCCCCCCCACAAACCTGGAAAAAAGACAACTGCACCCCCAAACAGTATTATAAACCTTTTTTTAATCACGTTATCATGTTACATGACTGATTAAAATGAATTTGAAGCAACGATTCTAAGCAGAAATGCCAAAAAAAAAATAAAAATCTAAATTTACACATTTTTTCCTGTAAATTTTATTTTAATGTAAATGTTCACCAATTGCAACATTTTTCTCCATTCTTTGATTTCTCCAGCGCTTTCAACACCATCCAACCAGTGATCCTGAGGGACAAGCTGCTGTGTGCAGGGGTGGACCAGCACCTATCACCGTGGATCCTGGACTACCTCACAAACCGACCACAGTTTGTGAGAATCCGGGACTGTGTGTCTGACAGCATCATCTGCAGTACGGGGGCCCCCCAGGGAACAGTTCTGGGTCCCTTCCTGCTCACCCTCTACACTGCTGACTTCTCACATGACACACCACACTGCCATCTACAGAAGTTCGCTGATGACTCTGCGATCATCGGCATCATCTGCGATGGGGATGACGCAGAGTACAGAGGACTGATCCGGGACTTTGTGGACTGGTGCCTGTGGAACTACCTCCAGAGGAATGTGGGGAAGACCAAGGAAGTGGTGGTGGACTGCCACAGGCGTGGACAACCCCCCACAGCACCAGTAAACATCCAGGGAACAGACATTGAGGTGGTGACATCTTACAAGTACCTGGGTGTTCACCTGAACAATAAACTGGACTGGACACACAACACCAACACACTCTACAAGAAGGGGCAGCACAGGCTGTTCCTCCTGATAAGACCCAGGTCTTTTGGAGTGCAAGGAGCACTCCTGAAGACCTTCTACGATTTGGTGGTGGCATCAGCCATCACATTTGGAGTGGTCTGCTGAGGCAGTGGCATCATGGCAGCCAAATAGAACAGACTGAACAGGCTAATCAAAAAAGCTAGCTCTGTACTGGGGTGACGCCTCGACCCAATGGAGGAGATAGGAGAGAGCAGGATGGTGGCTAAGCTGTCATCTCTGCTGGAGTCCGAGTCCCACCCCATGTGGGACACACTGAAAGCACTGAGGAGCTCATTTAAGCTGGATTCATGTTGCATCTCCACTGTCCATGTATGTGCAACCGGAAACCTTGTGTGATGAACTTTAAATCATCTCCAGTCCGCTAGTGTCTGCAGGACTCTACTGCGCACTACTGTGTGCAGCCCAAATTTTATGACTGCGCAGCCTGAACGCGCTGACTGTGCATGCAGAAGACTGAATATCCCATTCAAGAGGTGGTGCTGTCAACACAGCATACAAAGACAAAGTAGAAGAGGAAGACAACAAGGACGCAGAAGACGAGAATAAACATACATGAATCATTTTGCAGCAGCAGCAGCTTGAGTGGAGAAGAGGACTGGAAAATGGTAATTCCTCCTTTTCCTTGAAATGACGCTATTGTTGCTCCAAAAAAACGTGTGTCACTCTCGTGTTTATAGCTGGTGAACAATCTGGCGTGTTAGCGCATTTGTTGCTACCCATAGGGCTGGGGCGAAACTACAAATAATGCGTCAACCGCTTGACCTAGTAGATGAAAAAGAGTGAGCATGTTCAACGCTGCGTGTGCGCCAGGCTCATCCAAAGCGCACACGAACGAGAGGGGAAATGCAGCATGAATAAGGCTGCAGCAGTAGGTTGCTCCATCCTAGGTGCTCGAGGTAGAGGATCCGCAGGTCCTTCCTACCTGCTGCTGTCAGACTTTATAATCAAACTGGTGCTGCCCGTAGTATTTACTGCTTTGGCTAACCAGTTCTGACCTTATGATCTTATTTACTATTGCTCTGAGTGCTGCTATCCCTGTGCTGCTGCCATCCTGGGATTTCCCCACTGTGGGATTAATGAAGGCTCATCTTATCATATCTTATAAATATGGATTTTTTTCCTCTTAATAATTGCAACTTTTTTCTCACAAATGTGCAACTTTTTCTTGTAAATTTGCAACTTTTCTCAAATTTTCAGCTTTTTCTCCAAAATTTGCAACTTTTTTCTTGTAAATTTGCAACACTCATGTGGATGGTGGTTAAATTTTTTATTCCATGTAATTACACCATAATTTTGCGTATAATTTGCATGTATGCGTTTGCCCCTCATGCTAAACTGGTGAAGACAGACTCACCCAGGGTGAGGAGGGACGAGTTGACGCAGTTTATCTGCGTGTCGTCCAGCACCAGAGGAGGGGGGCAGCTGCAGTAGAATGAGCCCACCGTGTTGACGCAGATCCCGCCCACACAGCTCTCCTCCTCACACTCATCATGGTCTGATGTCAACGAGAAAAAAAATGGTTTTACTAGCCAAATAAACCAGCGAGTCCATGGACTTTTTTGTCTTCAAAATATGTCATGTTTTCCCCTTTTCCCCTTCATACAATTTGCAACATTTCTTTTAAATTTGTGATTTTTTTCCCCTCAAAAATTTGCAATTTTTTTCTTGTAAATTTGCAACTTTTCCTCAAATTTTTATAATTTTTTTCCTCATGAATTATCATTTTCTTCATGGAAATTTATAACTTTTATCCTCAAATTATCATTTTTTCCAGTAAATTTGTGATTCTTTTCCTCATAAATTTGTAACATTTTTGTCATAAATTAAACTTTTTTCATGTAAATTTGCAACTAAATATACAACTTTGTTTCTCAGGAATCTGAAACTTTTCTCGTAAAATTAGCAACGTTTTGGTGTAAATTTGTGACATTTCACAAATTTGCATTTTTCTCCTAAATTTGCATTTTTCCGGGGTAAATTATCAGCCTTTTTCTCATAAACTACTAACTTTTTCAACACATTTTTCCTCAGTTTGTCCTCAATGTATAACCTTTTTCCTCAACTTGCCAATGTTTTTGTCAAATTAACATTTTTTATGTAAATTTGCAACTGATTTCACATAAATTTGTGACTTTATGTAAATGTGCAACCTTTCTCATAAATGTGCTTTATTTTTTTGAAATTTGCAATTTTTTTCATCATAAATTCTTAATTTTTTCCTCATGATCAGTTTTTCTTTATGTAAATCTTCAAATTACCAGTTTTTTTTCCAAGTTAATTTGTGACTTTTTTCCTCATAAATTTGTAACATTTTTGTCATAAATTAAACTTTTTTCACGTGAATTTGCAACTAATTTCACAATAGAATTTTTGACTTTCAAACAAAATAAATTTGCAAAGTTTTTTTTCCTCACAAATGTGTATTATGGGGTAAATTTGTGACTTTTTTTCCTTATACATTAATGATTTTTTTTCTTGTAAATTTGCAACTTTTATCTTCAAATTACCATTTTTTCAAGTAAATTTGTGATTTTTCATCATAAATTTGTAATGTTTTTGTCATAAACCTTTTTCCATGTAAATTTGCAACTAATTTCACAATTGAATTTTTGACTTTTTTAAATAAATTTACAAAGTTTTTCCTCATAAATGTGCATTTTTTTGTAAATTTATGACTTCCCCTCATACATTAGTGATTTTTTACTTGAAAATTAGGTTTTTGTTCACAATTTTGCAACAATTTTGTCATAAATTTAGGACATTTTCATCATCTGCATGATTATTTATCAAATTTAAAGCTTTTTGTCACTGCGTGTGTCGTGGTGCATTTCCTCATGCTTTTTGATTCCGTACCTATGCACTCCAGCAGTGTGGCGTTGTAGACATAGCCGTTGGAGCAGTAGCAGCTGTAGCTGGGGATGTTGTTCACACAAACGCCGCTCTTACACACCTCGGGATGGAAACGCTTACATTCGTCCACATCTGGCAACACACAATTCATTTATTTAAATATTTGGGAGAGGCGTTCACACACAGAATTCAAGAGGTCAACAATCTCCACTTTTGATAGAGAACCCAGCCAGCATGTCCATGTGGGCCCCCACAGGGCTGTCTTATGGGTCCCATGTGGGTTTGTCCATGGGTTCCATGTTGGATCCATCTGTGTTTGCCCACATGCACTTTACCTGTGGTGCAGGTGAGCAGGTAATACGTTTACCCGCCTTAAACCCATCTGGCCCCAATGGGCTTAATATGGGTGAGCAGGGGCCTCGTGTACAAAGACTTGCGTGGATTTTCTACTGAAAGATGATGGATGTTTAAATCAAGAAAATGCTGTAAGCAAAAAATAATAATAATAATAATAATAATAATCCAGATATATGAAACAGTATCTACTGGATATTTTGGACCGTTTTTACGTTTTACCTCCGTTCTTCAGTTTGAATATCTTCATTTGTAAAGGACATTTCAAGGTAAGACAGCTGTGTTTTATATTAAACTATTTTCCTTCTTGCAATATTCTTAACTTTAGTGTTATGTGTGTTTTAAAGTTCCTCGTTTGCAATAACTCACTGCCATCGTTTCAAAGTGAAATCCCGGTTCCACGTTGTCGAAGCCATGCAGGGCTTAAATGACACTAACGGCCAGTTTAACCTTTGGATTATTTTAGCGACTTTGAGCCTTTTGTGGCATACTGACTTGGCTGCTTTACACAAAGGTGGGCTCTTCAACACTTGAGTCTTAACTGGAACAGCAACCCCTTAAAGACGAAGCCAAAGCAAAATTTTAACATTATTGTATGGAATCTGGTCCGTCCCATGAATGGTACCTGGAATGTTTGAGTGCAGGTGATCTCGCAGGCAAAACTTCATTAAGGAATCCAAAGATTTTTATTCTTATACGATCCCAGTTGTATTCAGATTGACTGTTTTTGTTCAAGTCTTAAGTTGGTAGCAAATATTCTGCTTGTTTGAATTAAGATCTAAATGTGATCAAATGAAATTGTATGTTAAACAGCGTATTGTATGATATAGCGTAGTTAGAAATGTACTTTAAGTCAGTTAACATTATTCTTAAAATTATGTTTTAAAAACTCAAAGCAATCAGAAGGTGGCCAAAAGGACTGGAAGAGAAGCAAAAAAAAAAAAAAAATCAGCAAAATTTAAAACAATGTGTCATGGGTATAAGTGTCTCCTGAAGTTTATGTTTCCTGAAATTGTGACTTAGATTCCATCCATCCATCCATCTTCTTCCACTTAATCCTTAACCATTATAATTACCTCCGCCAGGCCGGAGGCCAGGAGGAGGTTATGTTTTTGCCAGCGTTTGTCTGTTTGTTTGTTTGTCTGTTGGTTAGCAAGATAACTCAAAAAGTTTTGGACGGATTTCCATGAAACTTTCAGGCGTTGTTGAAAATGGTACAAGGAAGAACTGATTAAATTTTGGGGATGATCCGGATCACCGTCTGGATACAGGAATTTTTTAAAGGATTCTTTAACATTGTGAGATAGGGCCATTTTCAACATGTGTGCAGGGGCAATAGAGGGCGCTGGTCCTCGTTTCTGATGAACACAAAATCCGCGTTCTTAAAAGTTTTAGGCACAAAAGCACGCGGAAAACAGTCGTGGCCAGGGCCCGCCAGCGTGCCTGTGTTTGTGTAACGCTGCAAAAGCTGAGATGGCCAGCTCCGGATTATTTGGCAGAAATTCCCCGGCCAGCCATAGTGGCTACGCAAAGACGAGCTCTCTGCCGGGGAAGATTCCAAATCCTCTTTTGGCGCGGAGCGCAACCCCAATAAAACACACGCCAACCTGTCTACCAAATTTGCATCCATCAGTGAAGCCCTGAGTGCTGCTTTCAGTGATCTATGAAAACGCTCGCATAACCCATTGGCCTGTGGGTTGTACGCGGTTGTGCGATGAATTACAACACCCGCAGCCTGGGAGTTTGGAGATGGAGGAGATGGACACAACAGCAACACTTGAGTTTATTACCTCCGCCAAGGAGGTAATGCTTTTACTACTGAACCACAAATCCTATCATTGTGAATCCAATTGCTAGTCATATGTTTTCATGGTCAGGGAATCTGAAAACGTACACACAAACGCTGTATGGGGGGGAACTGTGGCACTTGGCGGAGGTCTGCGCTCTCCGAGTGCTTTTCTAGTTCAATAAGTGACTCAGTGAAACACTCACGGCTGCTCTGTTCATTCACAGACCAGAAAATTCACGCTGTTATCCTGTTAAATCAAAGGGAATCTTCATTCTTTTGCATGTCCTTTTGTTGTTAAAATTGTGTTAACAGGTCTGTTTGAGTTGTCCTCAGAAGGGAACATGTAAATGGACAGAAGTGTGAAGTTTGTCCCAGTTGTTCCCACTGATGTCATGGGGGGTGATCTGTTGGGTGTCATGAGGTGTCATGTGTTTACTCCTCCTGGGTTAACTGGATTATTTCTGCTGCTGGGGATCACCTATTCCTCTTCTTCTTCTCGTTTTCCCTGCTGATTAGTGCAGATCTGCAGGATTTAGCACCACCGAACACCACCATTTAGTTCCTCCTCACGGCTGTCATTTAAAAATGGCCAACACACACCAATTTATCACATCCTTTTTCATGTAAATTAGAAACATTCTTTTGTAAATGTGATGATTTTTTCATAAATTTAGAACTTTTCTTACTCTTAAATTTGCAGTTAAAAAAAGCTTAAATTTGTAGCATTTTACTCAAATCTTAAATTTGCAGCATTTTATGTTGTAAACAGTTGGAAATTTACACATTTTTTTTGTCTTTTTGCTAAAGTTGCAGCTTCTTTACCCATAAAATTCCACTTTTTTTTTGTCAGAAATTGGCAGCTTTTAACTGAGACTTCCATCACCCGCCTTTTTTTTTTTTTTGTCAGGTCAGGCATTGGCTTGCTTGCTACAGGGTAACCATGAAAACCGGTACTACCTGTCTCATGGGTCGGGCCGTCGGCAACTCAATCGGCACCCCCACCCTTCCGAGGGTGTGGAGGGTGAAACAGGGCATCCTGGCAGAACTAAAAACAATATCTGCCACAGATCTGTGGTGGACTACTCCTAGTTACACGGGGTGAGACTGGGCATCCTGGCAGATAAACATATCTGTTGCAAGGTCTGTGGTGGACTGTGCCAGTAGGTGCATTGTGACATGCACTACACAAAGAGCAGAGATAAACAAACCTATTATCTGGTCAGTCACTGCAACAGATACTGGAGTCAGTTTGTCTTGGCTTGCCCTTGCCACTGATAATACTGTTATCTACCAAGAATGTGCTGCGAGTCCAGCAAAAGCTAGCGGTACTCAAATACTTTACAAGCAGTTTCATGAAATGGTCAGTCAGAAAGCAACTCATACTGGCTCGGACGTCGCCCGGGCTAACAAGGTCCACACTGAAAGCGAAAAGTAAGCTAGGAGCAGGAAGACAAAAGAAGAGGAATACAGCAACCTTGTGTGTAGCAGAATGGAATGTACGCACTCTGTTGGACAGAACAACATCACAGCGCCCAGAAAGACAGACCGCGTTTGTGGCCCTGGAAATGAACAGGTACAATGTAGACATAGGTGCACTTAGTGAAACAAGATTGCCTGGATATGACAGCTTGGAAGACCATGGGTACATCTTCTTTTGGAGTGGAAGATCAACTCAAGAAAGGAGAGAAGCAGGAGTGGGCTTTGCAGTTAGAAAAGAGATAGCAGCAATGCTTGATGAGGAACTGGTGCCAATCAACAACAGGATAATGACTATGAGACTCCCACTACAGCGGAAGATGTATGCCACACTCATCAGCGTATATGCCCCAACAATGACCAACACAGGAGGTGAAGGAAGAGTTCTACAGTGATTTACGTGAGACTATCAGGCGTGTACCAACTGATGACAGGCTGATACTCGAAGATTTTAATGCCAGAGTTGGTTTGGACACTGAGAAATGGAAAGGAATGCTAGGCAGTCATTGTGTAGGGAAGCACAATGCTAATGGAGAACTTCTACTTGCACTATGCTCAGAGTACAACCTTGTGATAACCAACACTCTATTTAAGCACAAGGACACACACAAGAAGACATGGATGCTCCCAAGATCCAAGCACTGGTACTTGTTAGACTACATCATAGTCAGGCAGAGAGACATGAGGGATGTATTTACCTTTTGTTCTTATTAAAGACAAAAATAGAAAGGAGATGTTTTTACCTTCTTTATATGTTTCGACTGTTACTGCAGCCTCCATCAGAACAAATAAGAACAAAAGGTAAATAATTAAAAGAAGACAAAATGAACCTACTTGAGCTATGACATAAGGGATGCATTGGACACCAGAACAATAAGAGGCGCGGACTGTGGTACTGATCATGTTATGCTGAGATCTAGATTAAGGATTTGGAGACAAAAACAGCACTGCAGGACGGGTGCAAAGACACCACGGAAGCTAAACACTAGTGTTATGTATTTTGGTTTACTACGGCACCCGTCGTAGTGTTTTGCTCAAGGCATTATGGGTAACCTGTAATGTCAGGTTGTTGTTGTTAGCCATGTGCTATCAAGTGCTGCTACGCTAATAAACCGTTAACATTACGTCGATGGTCCGAGTTATCATTGTTATATTAAGTAACGTAAAGCGGTGAAAGATATAACAAAAAGTGGCGACGAGGACATCTGGACCGACGCTGCAGTCCGCGACGGAGGAGAGTTTTTTTTGTCGTGTTTTTTTCCTGCCGCTACTTTGCGCTGACCGGGTGATACACCGCGCCGCTGTGCTGAGGTGGATGCTGCGGGCTGTCTGCTAAGCGGGGAGGAGCGGAGCAGTGGAAATCGTTAAGGACAAAAAACTCCGTGAGTAACGCTGGAGGGAAGCAACAACGTTACAGAAAGGAGCTGCGAGGGAAAGAGCGACATTCAACCAGGAGCGTTAAAATGGCTGGAGTTATTGGCTCTATCGGGCCCTTTGATGAGAGCGCGGCGCAATGGAGCTCCTATACAGAGTGCTTTGACTATTTCGTCGCGGCCAATGGAATAACGGATGAAAAGTTAGTGCCCACTTTTCTGAGTGTGATGGGTCCCAAGACATTTAACCTACTACGTAACCTCCTACAGCCAGTAAAGCCAGGCTCTAAAACCTACAAAGAACTTGTGGACACACTGACCCACCACTTCTCACCCAAGCCTCTAGTGATTGCAGAAAGATACAGGTTTCACAGACGTAACCAAGAAGAGGGTGAGTCTGTTAACATGTTTGTTGCAGTGCTACGCAAGTTAGCCGAACACTGTGAATTTAAAGATGTTTTAAATGACACATTAAGAGACAGGCTTGTGTGTGGACTATGAAATGAAGCAGCACAGAAGAAGTTACTCACAGAAAGTGATCTGACGCTTGAAAGAGCCATTAACATTAGTGTGATGATGGAGATGGCTTCCAAAGAAGCCCACCAACTGCATGCTACAGGCAGAGTACATAAGCTCAACAGTGGTAAAACCAATGCAACAGGTCCATGTTTCCGCTGTGGCACCTTCCTAATGACTGTTGGTGCAAAGAGATGGACTGTAACAACTGTGGAAAAAAAAGGCCACGTGGAACGGGCATGTAGAAGCAAAAGGAGCAAAGACAAAGGCCCAAAGACAAGGAATAAAAGTGACATGGTAAAATACAAAAAGAAAAGAAATGTTCACACAGTTAAACATGGCGAGGACAGAGTGAGCGACTCCTCAGAGGAAGAGGTGTCAACTGCAATAAATACTGTCCGGATTATGAATGTGAATGAAGGCTCAGAAGGCTTTTGGACTAAACCAAAAGTGGAGGGACATTTTGTTAAAATGCAGATAGACACCGGATCAAAGGCATCACTTGTGTCGCATGGCATTTACAAGAAGTTTCTGAAACATCTTCCACTCCGGCCTTCAGACACCGTCTTCAGGGCGTATACTGGACACCGAGTGCCCATGAAAGGGATGACAGAGGTAACTGTTCAGTACAATGGCCAAACTGCTGAGCTTCCAGTTTATGTTACCAAGAACAACTGTCCAGCTATAATGGGGCGTGTGTGGCTAAAGAAAATCCAACTTGACTGGCAAGAAGTAAGGAAGCTGTCACACAGTTCCACTCAGCTGCAGGCCATACTGGAAAAGCACAAAAAGGTTTTTCGTGATGAGCTAGGCAGTATGAAAAAAATTATAGTGAAGCTGCATGTCAAACCTGACAGTAAACCAGTGTTCATGAAAGCCAGACCAGTGCTGTACGCCATCAGACCAAAGGTAGAGGCTGACTTGGATGCTCTGGTCAAGAATGGAGTTCTGGAGCCTGTGACAACCAGTGAGTGGGCCACGCCCATAGTTCCAGTACCCAAAAAGGACGGAGGAATCCGGACCTGTGGAGACTTTAAGGCAGTATCCCCTTCCACTGATTGATGACTTATTTGCGGGGCTGAGTGGGGGACAAAAGTTCAGCAAAATAGATCTCAACCAGGCTTACTTACAAATGCATGTAGACGAGCAGTCACATGAAATGCTGACTATCAACACCCATAAGGGACTCTTCAGATACTGCAGACTGCCGTTTGGCATCACATCTGCTCCAGCACTTTTTCAGTGAGCTATGGATCAAATCCTGAGTGGATTACCAGGAGTGCAGTGCTACCTGGATGATATCCTGTGTACAGGAGCAGATGATGAAGAGCATCTGCGCAACTTGGATGCAACTCTCAAGAGACTGGAGGAATATGGATTGAGAATCCGCAAGGATAAATGAGAGTTTTTCCAGTCATCCGTGGAATACTTAGGTCATGTGATCGATGCTAAGGGACTACACACTGCACCATCGAAAATCACAGCCATTGTGGATGCACCTCCACCCCAAAATGTCAGTCAGCTGAAGTCTTTCTTGGGACTGCTGAACTATTATGGACGTTTCATACCAAACTTGGCATCACTATTAAAACCACTGCATAACCTGCTGCGCAAAGAGGAAGCATGGAAGTGGACAGCAAGCTGTCAGGAGGCTTTTCAGAAGGCAAAGGATGCGCTGACTGCATCAGAGGTTCTGACCCACTTCAACCCATCACTTCCGATCCAGCTTGCCTGCGACGCCTCTCCTTATGGCGTAGGGGCGGTGATTTCCCACGTAATGCTAGACGGTGAGGAAAAGCCAATCGCTTTTGCATCAAGGACATTAAACAAGGCAGAAGCTAACTATGCTCAACTAGAAAGAGAGGCTCTGAGCATTGTGTTTGGTGTCAGAAAATTCCACCAGTACTTGTATGGACGGAAGTTTACACTTTTTACTGACCACCGACCTCTCACAACCATCCTTGGACCATACACAGGAATACCATCTCTTGCAGCGTCCCGACTGCAGAGGTGGGCGTTGCTGTTGTCAGGACACTCCTATGACATCAGGTATCGAAAGTCAGACTGTCATGGTAATGCAGATGGGTTATCCAGATTACCACTTCCTGTCATGAAGCCAGAGTCAAGCACTGTGGACATCATCTACTTCACAGAGGTAGAAAACACACCTGTTTCAGCTGTGCAGGTGAAAAAGGGGACTAGAAATGACCCTGTGTTGTCTGCAGTCATGGACTTGATCATTAAAGGACAACCTGCGGGTGATGACGCAACCTTGAAGCCCTTCCTTGGGAAGTGGACAGAATTGTCTGTTCAGTCGGGTTGTTTGCTGTGGGGGAGGAGAGTGATTATTCCCCTGTCATGTCGAACAAAAGTGTTAAAGCAACTTCATGCAGGACATAGTGGAATCGTGAGAATGAAAGAAATAGCGAGAAGCTATTTTTGGTGGCCAAACATTGACAAGCAGATTGAAGAAATAGCCAAAAGCTGTTCATCTTGTCACAAGGTACGGAACAACCCACCATTGGCTCCTCTCCATCCCTGGGAGTTCCCACAGGAGCCATGGCATCGTGTGCACATTGACTTTGCAGGTCCGTTTGAGGACAGAATGTTTCTCGTTGCTGTGGATGCACACAGTAAATGGCCTGAAGTGGCTATTATGAGGTCAACCACCACAGAGAAGACCACAGAGGCATTAGGAGAAATGTTTAGTCGTTTTGGGTCTCCTACACAACTAGTTTCTGACAATGGACCTCAGTTGGTTTCACAAGAAATGGATGCTTTTCTACAAGCTAATGGAGTGCAGCACATTAAATCAGCTCCATACCATCCTGCGACGAACGGCCTTGCAGAAAGGTTTGTGCAGACAATGAAACATGCATTGAAAGCATCACAAGGTCAAGGAACACTGCATCAGAGGCTGCACAAGTTCCTGCTAAACTACCGCAACACTCCACATGCAATCACAAAGACAACCCCTGCTAGTCTGATGTTCAAGAGAGATCTGCGCACTACCTTTGACCTTTTGAAACCCTCAGGATTAAAGGACACTGTGCAAAAGCAACAAGAGAAACAAATTATGCACAGAGAACATCGGGCAAAGGACAGAGCGTTCACGTCAGGAGAATCTGTACTGGCCAGGAACTACAGAGATGAACCTAAGTGGGTTCCTGCAACTGTTATTGCACAAACTGGACCAGTCTCATATACAGTTCAAACCACTGACAGTGTTTGGAAAAGGCACGTGGATCAACTCCTGCAGACACCGCCAGCGCCTGCAGAACCGTCTCTTGGATATCCTAAAGATGCACTCACCAACTCACCACTTTGTCCACCTACACCAGTACAGAACTCAACCACTTCAGAGACCAGAGTTCCAGCTGTAGATGTGACATCTTCTTCTGCATCAGCACCAGAAGCAAACTCCACATTAGAAAGAACACAGACTCATGTTCCTGCAGATTGCCGATACCCCACCAGGGAGCGGCGACCTCCTGTCCGTCTGAGTTATTAGACTAGATAGCAACTGACCCACATTAATGGGGCAGAATAATCCCCAGGGGTACAGTTAGGGGATGAGGTAGTCTACCCTCACTCCTAAGGTAGCATAATAATTAAAGAAAAAAAAAACAAAACAAAAGAGAAGTTGTTGTACATGGATACAGTTAACTTGGCAGATGAAGAGAATGGAGAAATGTTCATATGTTTAGATTGCCAGTGTTATGTTCTAATGAAGACACAAGAATTTCAGCAGACACTTGTTATTTCCTGTAGGACATCTATTGTAAGAGGGGAGGAGATGTTATGTATTTTGGTTTACTATGGCACCCGTCGTAGTGTTTTGCTCAAGGCATTATGGGTAACCTGTAATGTCAGGTTGTTGTTGTTAGCCATGTGCTATGAAGTGCTGCTACGCTAATAAACCGTTAACATTACGTCGATGGTCCGAGTTATCATTGTTATATTAAGTAACGTAAAGCGGTGAAAGATATAACAACTAGTGCACTGAAAGGCCAAAAGAAGCAGGAAGAACTTACACAGGAAATGGATGAAAACTTGAAAGACTGGGACAGCAACAACTCAGGGAATAACATAGAAGAGAAATGGGCAACACTGAAGGATACGGTGTATCAGACTGCAAGTGGTGTATTAGGCTACCCTCAGAGGAAACATTGAGATTGGTTTGATGAGCATGATGAACATCTGAAGAAACTACTAGAAGTGAGGAATACAGCTAGGCAGGAAAACCTACGGTGTAACGTGAAGTCAAAGAAGAAGAAATACTCAAAGGCTCAGAGTGAGCTACAGAAGTACACCAGAGAGATGAAGTCCAACTGGTGGGATGAAAAAGCGGAGGAACTTCAAACTGCAGCAGACAGGAAGGACATGAAAACATTCATCACAGGTTTGAGAGAAATCTACGGCCCTAAACCAAGAGGATTGATCCTACTAAAGGCTATGAATGGTGAAACGGTTTTGCAGGAGAAAGACAAGATCCTGGACAGATTTGCAGACCACTTTGACCAACTACTAAACAACCCTGGAGATCTCACTGAAGAGGCTAAAAAAGCTCTAGTGCAGCAACCAGCTGTATCAAGTCTGGATGAACCACCAAATTTTGATGAACTAATGGCAGCTATCAGGACAACACAGGATGGTAAAGCTCCAGGAAGGGATGGAATTCCAGCAGAAGTGTGGAAATTTGGTGGTGTTCAGTTGACCAACTGCCTGCACAAGCTCATCCAACAGATATGGGATGCCCAGAAAGTACCTCAAGACTGGAAGGATGCAAGTGTGGTGCCTTTGTTCAAGAACGGTGACGGGAATGATTTTGGAAACTACCGAGGTATATCACTGCTAGTCACTGTTGGTAAGATTCTCTCACGTGTACTACTGAACAGACTCAATGAACACATCTCGCAGAATGTACTACCGGAAACCCAGTGCGGCTTTAGAAGTGGAAGAAGCACAATGGACATGATTTTCTGCTTGAAACAGGTTCAAGAAAAGTGTATCAAACAGAACATTCCGCTTTATGTAGTCTTCATAGACTTCAGTAAAGCCTTCAATACTGTTTTGCGACAAGGACTTTGGCAGGCACTCAAGAAATATGGCTGTACAGAGAAGTTTGTCAGCCTGATCAAGGCACTCCATACAGGTATGCAAGCAAACGTGGCAATGAGTGGTTCAGTATCTAAAGACTTTTCAGTAAGCAATGGGGTGAAACAAGGGTGTGTGCTGGCGCCTACACTCTTCTCGCTATATCTGGCAGCCATGCTTGAGGTGGCCTTCAAAGACACTTCAGAAGGAGTATACATTCAAACACGGAAAGAAGCAGACTTGTTCAATGTGGCACAGTTTAAAGCCAAGAGTAAGACATCGATAAAGATAGTAAGAGAAATGCTCTTTGCCGACGACAGTGCTCTAGTTGCACACAGCGTGGAAGATATGCAATCTTTAGTGGAGAAATTTGCAAGAGTAGCTAGCCAAATCAGCCTCCAAATCAACATCAAGAAGACAGAGTGCCTTTATCAGCCACCAAAGTTCCAATTATCAACGTCATTACCAGAAGAGATCAGCATTTGGTACAGAGCCCCTAGTCAAGTGCAAGACTTTCAAGTACCTAGAGAGTACTGTTTCAGAGAATGCTAGGCTGGAGGATGAACTATCTCTCAGAATGGGAAGAGCGAGAGCTGTGTTTGGAAACTTGAGGGAGAGACTGTGGAACAATTGACATTTGTCTATCCGTGTGAAATGTAAAGTGTACAGAACGACAGTACTGGCTACTCTATTGTACAGTGCTGAAACTTGGACTGTCTACAGAGTGCAGGTGAAGAAACTCCACGCGTACATGATGAGACACCTTCGAGCCATAATGAACATCTCATGGAAAAACAAGATAACCAACATAGAAGTGTTGAAACGAGCTGGTCTACCATCAATGGAGGACATGCTAATACAGATGAACCTGAGATGGCTCGGACATGTTGAGAGGATGGCCCACCAGCGTCTCCCTCGGCAGTTACTCACTTAGTCTTTTTTTTAGTCTAAGTGCCTTTTTTTTCGGCACTTAGTTTTTTTTTTTTTTTTTTTTTTTTTTTTCTTGCCTTCTGATTGTTGCTCTGAGTGTTGCTATCCCTGTGCTGTTGCAATCCTGGAATTTCCCCGTTGTGGGACTAATAAAGGCTTATCTTATCTTATCTTACTCTACTCACAGTTATGCGAGGGCAGATGCAATCAGGGTAGACCAAGGCTCAGATTTAAAGACACTGTAAAAAGAAACTTGAAGAAGTTGGATACAGACAGGAGTTCCTGGCAGCGGAAGGCTAAGGACAGAGGTGCGAGGAGGAATCTGATCAGACCTAAATGAAACAGTCATTGTCTCCCACGACAGACTGCTATGATGATGTGATGACAAGAAACGGTGCATACGCAGGAATCCAAGCACATATCCTTTGTACATCCCAATCTGCTTGAAATTGAATGCACATGAGGAAATACAGGACTCCTCCCTTGACACGCCTCTATTTGAATATGCAATTAGATGCAAACAGATATGCAAATAGATATACACAAGCCCTGCATATTTTTTTTTTCCACAATATCTTTATTGAACCCTTTTTTTTTTTTTAACAAACATGATACAAACAATCAAACACTAACACTAAAGTACTACAAAAAAAAAAAAATGCACTAAAAACACCAACAACCACCAACAAAATCAAGTCTTCAACAATGCTCCTCTGTTTAGTCTAGACAATCCAATACATAAGTATACATATTATGTTCACCAGTTTGGAATTTACAAGGTCCACACACATCATTCACCTTCTTCTTCAAGAGTTATGTTTAAATTTTTTACATAATCAATAAAAGGTCTCCATATATTCTCAAATACAATTTCCTTTGATTTCAGTATATATGTTATTCTTTCTAATGGAAGGTTTGTTAACATCTGTCTTAACCACTGAGTCACATCTGGTCTATGAGTCTTTTTCCATAATAGTGCAATACATTTTTTGGCATTAAGCAAACTGAGGTCTATGAATGTTCTTTCACTTTTATTAAAATTATGCTTTTCTGGGTACAGACCCAACAAAAACAGTTTAGGATTCAATATGATTTGTTTTGAGATTATTTTTTCAATTGTTACCCTCACCTCTTCCCAAAACATTCTTATTAATCTACATTCCCATAAACAATGAAATAGGGTTCCTTTACTTTCCATGCATTTTGTGCATGTATCTGGTATATTTTTGTTATATCTATTTAACTCCTCCGGTGTAACATACATCCGCATTAACCATTTGAAATGTATCAATTTAAGGCGTGCATTTATTGATTTGGTTTGAGCTTCTGTACAAGCCAATTCCCATTGTTCCTCTGAAATTTCAATTTGCAGATCTTCTTTCCAGTAGTTTAATCTTTTCAGTGAATTTTCACTTGAAGATAGTGTCAATGAGTTATAAAACTCTGAAATAATACCCTTTCTTTTACTATCTTTCATCATCATTTTTTCCAAGGATGAATAAATAGGTCGAGTGAGAGCTTTATTTTGATTTGATCGAATAAAGTTTCTAAGTTGAAGATATTTAAAAAAATGTGTTCTATTGAGATTAAATTTGATCCTCAGCTCTTCAAAAGACATTATGTTGTCTGCACATGGCAAATATAAATCCTGAATCTTTTGTATCCCTTTTAAATTCCATACTTTAAATACAGCGTCCGCTCTCCCTGGTTTAAAATATTGATTACCCCATATTGGACTAAATTGTGACAATAACTGTGGTTCTTTTAAGTAGTTTTTAGCTTCACACCATATTTTGATCATATGCTTTACAAATGGATTTTTAACTTGTTTTTGTAATTTTTTTGCCGAATCTGAGTATATGAATATGGGAAGAGGTAAAGGTAAATTGTATGATTCCATTTCAGTCCAGTGAGGGAGATCATTTGATGAAAAATAATATGTCATAGACCTCAGTTGTGCCGACCAATAATACAACATAAAATTTGGACATTTCAGACCTCCACGATCAAATGGTAAATATAATAAAGACAAACGTAATCTAGCCCTCCTGTTGTTCCATATAAATTCCACTAACTTTTTTTTTATTCTTGAGAATAGATCTAAAGGTGGTGATAAGGGAATGTATTGAAATAAATAAAGTATTTTAGGTAAAATATTACTTTTAAGTATATTGATTCTCCCGATCATCGACATTGGTAGTGACATCCATCTCTGAGTTAACTCATTGATATCTGACATTAAGGCTTCATAGTTGACACTGGCGACTGATTCTAGCTTAGGCATAATTTGGATTCCTAAATATTTAAACTGATTTACAACATTGAATTGATTTACCTCAGGGGCTGGGTAATTTCTCTGGGTCTCATTTAGCATTAATATTGAAGATTTAGTTTTATTTATTTTATATCCTGATATTTCCCCAAAATTCTTTATTAAATTCAACAAGGTTGGAATTGATTTTTTTAGATTCGACATAAACAAAATTATATCATCGGCGTACAGGGAGATTTTATGTTCTGTTGGTCCAACTTTAATTCCATATATTTGTGAATGTAAACGTATCGCTATCGCTAAAGGTTCAATTGCCATAGTAAACAGTAAAGGTGAAAGTGGACAGCCTTGTCGACATCCTCTATTGATTTTTATTGGTTTTGAAATATTGTTATTTGTTAGGATTTCTGCTGTAGCATTATTGTATATTATTTGAACCCATTTTATGAAATTATTTCCAAGTCCAAACCTTTGTAGGACTTCAAAAAGAAAGGGCCATTCAACTCTATCAAAGGCCTTTTCGGCGTCCAATGATAGGAGAGCTGTATCCGGTGCTTCTTTATTAAAATAAATAATATTAAATAGTCTTCTTACATTATGGAAGCCTTGTCTACCCTTTATAAAGCCATTCTGATCTCGATTAATAATATTTGGTAAAATTTCTTGTATTCGTCTTGCTAAAATTTTACAGATTATCTTAAGGTCGGCGTTTAATAGGCTTATTGGTCTCATATTTTCACATTTATTAGAGGGCTTACCTGGTTTTGGCAGCAGTATAATTAAGGCATTATTTATGTATGATGGTAAATTATTATTTTGAAATGCTTCTAAAACCATTTCCAAAAAAGGTTTTATTAATTTATTCTTAAATTTTTTATAAAGGTCAACTGGAAGACCATCTGGTCCTGCACTTTTTCCTGATTTCATATTATCAATGGCTAGCCCAACTTCTTCTTGACTAATTTTAGACTCCAATATCTCCCTGTTTTCATTTGGTATACACGGTATAGATAGTTCGTTCAAAAACCCATTTAGTTTTGTTAAATCAGGTTCATTTTTGGTATCATATAATTTTTCATAGTAATCTCTAAAGGCTCTATTAATTTCTAAAGGATCTATAACTACCTGTCCATTACTTATAATACTGGTAATTGGTGTTTTAATTTCCAATTGTTTAATCTGCCATGCTAATAATTTTCCTGATTTTTCACCTTGTTCATAAAAAGATTGTTTCAATCTTAGAAGACTCGAGGCAGCTCTATTCGCTGATTTTTTTGTCGTATTCAGCTCTCAAAATCAGTAATTCATTCTCCAACCTTGGGTCACTTCCTGCATACACTTTTTCCTGAAGACTTTTTATTTTATGTTCCAATTTAGCTCTCTCCTCTCGAGTCTTCTTAGATTTTGATCCTGTCTAACTAATAATATGTCCCCTAATAAAAGCTTTGAAAGCCTCCCACTTTACACATGCTGATGTTTGTGTAGTATTGATGTCAAAGAACTCGTCTATCTGTTTTTCTATATACTTGACAAATTCCTCATCCTGAAGCCATTTATGCTGAAATTGCCATCTACCTGATTCCTTTGTCAATTTTTTATCTACATATATTAGACAACAGGGTGCATGATCAGAGATCACGATGTTATCATAAAAGCAGTTTTGAATCTTGGACCTTAATTCTGTGGAAATCAAAAAATAATCAATACGTGAGAATGTCTTGTAGGTACTGGAATAACAAGAATAGGCTTTAACTTGTGGTTTCATTTCTCTCCATATATCTAACAATCTCAATTCTTTCATAAAATGATTAATAGTCATCCTACATCCAATGTGCGTACAATCCAGTCCTGTTGATCTATCCACACCTGGATTCAATGTACAATTAAAATCCCCTGCTATTATATGTTGCCCTGTAAGTGATGATAAGATGAGAAATAAATTAGCAAAGAACTTCTGATCATCTATATTGGGACCATATAAGTTCACAAGATTTATATTTTCTAATAGCAAAGAACCTTGAATGATTACATATCTTCCAAATTTGTCTCCAATTACATTTTTCACTTGAAAAGGAACTGATTTATGTATGAGAGTCATAACTCCCCTGGCTCGGGATGAAAATGAAGAGGTGAATACACTTCCCTGCCATCTACTCCTAATTCTTTTAACATCCTCCTCTATCAGATGAGTTTCTTGTAAAAACACAATTCTTGAACCCATGTCCTTTATTTTATTCATAACTTGTTTAAGTTTTTTTAAATTTTGTAGACCTCTGCAATTCCATGAAGTTAAATTAAGATTAACACTTTGGTCCATGATCAATAGAGAGTTTGGGATTACCTTGCAGTGTAAACATGCTCATACAGAGAAGCAAAAACATGAGTGGTTGAACATTCATCCTACAAACTACACACAAACAAATTTCCCCTTCCCACACTTGTGGCAAACCCCCCAAAATCAAAAGAAAAATTTTGTCTCCCGATATAGCCATCGACCGTTCCACACCCACGGGGAACAGCCTAAGCCACTCCTTCTTCATCCTCCCAATCACCCTAACTCTACTGCTTTTAATGACGTAACATTAACTCTCCTCTGTAGTTTTCCAACTTAACTCCAAAATTTTTTAACAACTTTGTACATCATAGTTTTTTTTTTGTTTGTTTTGTTTTTGTTTTGTTTTTTTAATATATAATACAATCTATATTTTGTAAACTTACTATTTACTTCAAGTCAGTCAGATGCCTGTGCAAATGCTTAATTATTCTACCTTATATTTTGTTCATGCTTAGCTCCCACCAGTCTCTTCTTCTTCTTTGATCTTCTTGATGAACTCCTGTGCCTCCTCTGGGGTCTTGAAGATGTGGGTTCTGCCCTCATACGTGGTCAACAGTCTCGCAGGATAGATTACACCATGACGAATCCCAAGGTTGCGCAGCTCCTTACGTACGGGATCAAACTGCTTCCTCAATTGCTGGATTCCTGTGGCCAAATCTGGGTAGAACCGCACCTGCTGGTCCTGGTGTTTAATCTCTCCTTTAGCACGTGCAGCGTTGAAGATCTTCATCCTGTCTCTGTTGCTAAGAAACTTCATAATTAAGGTCCTCGGCGGTCCCTTATCTCTCCGTGGGCCAATACGATGTGCTTTTTCCAGAACCACTGCTGATTGCAACTCCTCGCTGCCCAGCACCTCCGGAATCCACTTTTCCAGAAAGGAACATACGTCCCGACCTTCTGATTCCTCTGGAAGACCCACCAGCCTCAAATTGTTCTGTCTCGACCGAGATTCCAAATCCAAAATATTATCTTCCAGAGATTTATTTTTTTTTTCCAAATTGCGCACCTTTAATTGAAGACGGGTGACGTCATCTTCAGCACTAGCGAGACGGAGCTCCATCTGCGCCGTTCGTTCTACACAGTCACCCAATTCCTTTCTTATTCCTTCCAACGCTGTCATAATCCCATCAAATCTAGAGGAAAAGTCCGCTCTCATTGAACTCATGGCAGCCATCAGCGCATCTGCGCCATTCCCCGCATTTATCGCACCGCTGCCAGCCTCCTCCGCCATATATGGAGTTTTGTTTGCTGCGTCACAGACCTGAAAGTCCGTTAATTTGGACTGTTTCGGCGGCTCGCTTTTTCCTTTTCCTGGTTTTCCAGCCTTAGGCTTCGCCGACATATCCTCGCCCAAATGCTGGGATACGTTCTGTCCCAAATGAGAGAGTTATTTGCCGATTTTTTTTCTCCAGGAGCAGAGCAGAGCGAGACACGTCCGTCCTACGTGGCAGCCATAACCGGAAGTCAAGCCCTGCATATTTGATTCTCCTGTATCTACGATCAAAAATAATGGATTTAATGGAACTTCACGGACTGTGAGTTGGAGGCACTCCTGAATGAGGTAAAGGCATGTAAAAACATTTTATTTGGCACGCTGTCCCCTGGCATTAGCGCTGGATACAGGGATTTGAATAGCCGGCTCACAGCCCTTTAAGATTAGTTTACTGTTTTCTTCTATTCAGACAGGGATAAGGAGGAGATGTTTATTTAATCTTGACATGTTTAGACTGACATCTGCAACCGTCCTCAGAAGCATCAGCTGATCACTGTGATTTATAGCGTGTGTAGCTCAGTTGTTAAATTGCCAGATTACAAAGCAGAAGGTTCCAGCTATGAGACCAGCTGCAACCTCTTTTAGGGACCACAATGGAAATAAGTGTGCACACTTTGTGTCATCCCATTGTTTTTAAATATATATTGTATCTTTAATACAATGTTATTTTAATCAATTTGTGACCACCCGGGTGGATCAGCTGGTTGAATTAAAGGAAAACAGTTCAGAAAAAGAACACAATATGAACCTATTCAGTGGGTAGCCACGGTCATCTCTCAGTTGAAAGCAGATCATACTAAACTCGACAAGGATATATTTTATGTCCAAAATGCAAATCTCATCCTTTATAGTTACAGTGGTGTGAAAAAGTGTTTGTCCCCTTCCTGATTTCTTATTTTGTTGTATGTTTGTCACGCTTAAATGTTTCAGATCGTCAAGCAAATTTAAATATTTGACAAAGATAACACAAGTAAACACAAAATGCAGTTTTTAAGTGAAGGTGTTTATTAAGGGGAAAAAAAATCCAAACTTACATGGACCTGTGTGAAAAAATGATTGCCCCCTAAGCCTAATAACTGGTTGGGCCACCCTTAGCAGCAACAACTGCAATCAAGCATTTGTGATAACTTGCAATGAGTCTTTTACAGCGCTGTGGAGGATTTCTGGCCCACTCATCTTTGCAGAATTGTTGTAATTCAGCCACATTGGAAGGTTTTCAAGCATGAACCGCCTTTTTAAGGTCATGTTACAGCATTTCAATCGGATTCAGGTCAGGACTTTGACTAGGCCACTCCAAAGTCTTCATTTTGTTTTTCTTAAGCCATTCAGAGGTGGACTTGCTGGTGTGTTTTGGATCCTGCTGCAGAACCCAAGTGTGCTTCAGCTTGAGGTCACGAACAGATGGTGGGACATTCTCCTTCAGGATTTTTTGGTAGACAGCAGAATTCATAGTTCCATTTACCACAGCAAGTCTTCCAGGTCCTGAAGAAGCAAAACAGCCCCAGACCATCACACTCATTGGCTCCATCGATCTCGAAAGATCATGGGGGGGTTTTGTGCCTTGGGTCATCATTCAGGGAGCTGCACCATCGGGCGTGGCTGTAGAGGCCGATACGGGATCTGCAGGTCCTGCCGCAGCCGTTGCAGATGAATTCTTCACAGTGTAGTGGGGGTCTCGACAGTCTCCTCTGTCTGCGGAGTCTCTTCTCCCCCCAGCGAGTGTCTCTTCTTTCCTCTGCTGTTCGGATGACATCCTGGGTGATGGTCCGCCAGTTGGAGCGGACGGAGGCGGCTGACTCCAGGTCGGAGGGGTTAAAGCCTCCAGCCTTGAGGTCACGCTTGCAAACATCCTTGAATCTGAGAGTTGGGCGTCCCTTTGATCTAGTTCCAGTAGCCAGCTCCCCATACAGTAAGTCTTTGGGGATGCGGCCATCCTCCATTCGGTTGACGTGGCCAAGCCATCGCAAGCGTCTCTTTGTCAGGATGGCAAACATACTGGGCACATCTGCTCTGGCCAGGACGTCGATGTTGGAGACACGGTCCTGCCAAGTGATGTGCAGTAGTCTGCGAAGGCAGCGCTGGTGGAAGGCGTTCAGTCGGCGTTCCTGGCAGGAGTAGAGGGTCCAAGCTTCACTGCCGTATAGGAGAGTACTCAGTACACAGGCCATGTAGACTCTTATCTTGGTGTTGATGGTTAGCATAGAGTTGTCCCAGACTCGCTTCGCCAGACGGGCCATCACCGTCGATGCCTTGCCGATACGGGCGTTCAGTTCGGTGTCTAGGGAGAGATTGCTGGAGATGATCGACCCGAGGTAGGTGAACTTGTCCACCACCGCAAGTGTGTGGTCGCCGATATTGATATTGGGAGCACTGCTGACATCCTGGCCCATGACCTCGGTCTTTTTAAGGCTGATGGTGAGGCCAAACTCAGAGCAGGCACGAGCAAAGCAGTTGGTGAGACGCTGGAGCGCTTCCACGGTGTGGGCAACAAGACCAGCATCATCAGCAAAGAGCAGCTCCCTGATTAGAACACTTCGCACCTTGGTCTTTGATCTGAGGCGTGCCATGTTGAAGAGGCCTCCGTCGCTCCTGGTGTGGAGAAAGACACCGTCTTCAGAGCCCCGGAAGGCGTAGCACAGAAGCAGGGAGAAAAAGATGCCAAATAGGGTAGGAGCCAGAACACAACCCTGCTTCACACCGTTCTTGATCGGGAAAGGGTCTGAGGATAATCTATCAAACTGGACAATGCCGTTCATGTCCTGGTGGAATGACTTGATCATGCTCAAAAGCTTGGGGGGACATCCAATTCGTTGGAGGAGGGCAAACAGTCCATCCCTGCTGACCAAGTCAAAAGCCTTGGTCAGATCAATAAAGGCCAAAAAGAGGGGTTGTCTCTGCTCCCGACACTTTTCTTGCAGCTGCCTCATAGAGAAGACCATATCTATGGGTGACCTGGTTGCTCTGAATCCACACTGCGCCTCTGGATACACACGTTCGGCAAGTAGTTGTAGTCTGTTGAGGACGACACGGGCAAAGGCTTTGCCAACTATGCTTAGGAGTGAGATACCGCGATAGTTGTTACAATCGCTCCGCTCCCCCTTGTTCTTGTAAAGAGTGATGATTTTGACATCACGCATATCTTGGGGCACAGCCCCTTCCTCCCAGCACTGCAACAGGAGCTCATGGAGGTGTTTCAAGAGCGAGCTCTCCTTTGCGGTTTTGACGATTTCAGGGGGGATGTTGTCACTGCCCGGAGCCTTGCCGTTTGAGATAGAGTCTATCGCCTTGCTGAGCTCCTCGATGGTGGGTGGAGCGTCAAGCTCATCCATGACTGACAGTAGAGGGGTGTTCTCAAGGGCCGTGTTCGAGACGGTGGTTACTCTCGAGTAGAGCTCTTGGTAGTGCTCAGCCCATCTCTCCATTTGTTTACTGCGATCCTTGATGACATCTCCTGCAGCTGATTTAAGTGGGGCGGTCTTGATGACACTGGGACCGAAAGCCTTCTTCATGCCTTCGTACATTTTGCGCATGTTTCCGTGATCTGCAGAAAGCTGAATGTCCTGGCAGAGGTTAAGCCAGTAGTCGTTGGCGCATCGCCTTGCAATCTTTTGTGCATTGTTCCTCGCAGCGCGCAGTGTAGCAAGCGTCTGCACAGAGGGCTCCTTCTTGTGGGCAATTAGGGCTGCACGCTTGGCAGCGATTGCAGGTTCCATCTCAGCGGCTCCAGCTTCAAACCAATCTGCACTCTTCCCCACCTTTTTCCCAAAGGTACCTATGGCGGTCTCAAACACAGCCTCACGGATATGGTTCCACCTTGCAGAAGCACAGTCAGTGGGACAGTCCACCAGGGCTTCATTTATGACTTTAGCATAGCGTTCCCGCAGTTTAGGTACTGTAATCATAGCTGTGTTGATGCGGGGTCGGGGTTTCTGCTTGGAGCGGTTGACACGTCTGAGGCAGAGACGTACCTTAGTGGCGACCAGGGAATGGTCGGTGTCACAGTCAGCGCTGTGGAAACTGCGCGTGACCAGCACTCGGTTCAGCAGGGATCTCCTGGTGATGACAAAGTCCAGCTGATGCCAGTGGCGAGACCTTGGATGTCTCCAGGACACACGGTGACAAGGCTTGGTGGAGAAGAATGTGTTGGTCAGACAGAGGTCATGAAAGGAGCAGAGTTCAAGGAGGCGTTGACCGTTCTCGTTGAGCTTGCCGATGCCGAAGCGGCCAATGCAGCGGGGCCAGGAGTCACGATCTGCCCCTATCCGTGCGTTAAAGTCACCAAGCAGAAACAGGTGCTCCTTGGCAGGGATCTACTGGATCCTGGTTTCGAGCGCCTCGTAGAATGCATCTTTCATCTCAATTGAAGAGCAGAGCGTCGGAGCATAGGCGCTAAGGATATTAGCTGGTCCAGAGGAGGTTATGAGACGGAGAGAGAGGACTCGTGGAGTGCCTGAAGACGGCGGTTCAATAGAGGACAGAAGGGAGTTTCGAACAGCGAATCCAACACCATACAGGCGAGGCTCGTCAGGCTCCTGTCCCTGCCAGAAAAACGTATAGTTCTTCTCCTTCAAGCTGCCGTTGCCCGGGAGTCGCGTCTCTTGCAGTGCTGCAATGTCAATATTAAGCCTCTTCAGCTCGCGGTCGATGATAGCAGTTTTCCTGGCATTGTTGATTTGCTGGAGGTCGTCAGAGAGGCCAGGACACATTGTTCTGACGTTCCAGGTTGCCAGACTCAGCGCTGGCGGCTTTGGTTTCTTGATATTAGCTGGTGCAGTGATTACAGTCCGTGATTCAGCTTTTGGCCTACACTTCAAGCACCCTTTGAAGTAAGCGGACCGTGACGGGCCAGCACCTTACTGACTGGGGGCTGCCCAGCTAAAGGCGGGCGGTAGCTGGCCAGTGGGACACGACGATCCCTCCCACCGTCGGGAGACAGCCCTAGGCGCCCGAGCTTACGCCAATTTGCTCTGGACTTTTAACCAGTAACTGCGTCTCCCCGTATTTGAGCTGCCGCAGAAGGCGGCACTGGAGTGACCATCACACTACCACCACCATATTTTACTGTTGGTATGATGTTCCTTTTATGAAATGCTGTGTTACTTTTACGGCGGAGGTAATGGGACACACACCTTCCAAAAAGTTCAGCTTTTGTCTCATCAGTCCACAGAGTATTTTCCCAAAAGTTTGGGGATCATCAAGATGTTTTCAGGCAAAACTGAGACAAGCCTTTATGCTCTTTTTGCTCAGCAGTGGTTTTCGTCTTGGAACTCTGCCATGCAGGCCATTTTTGCCCAGTGGCTTTCTTATGGTGGAGTCATGAACACTGACCTTAACTGAAGCAAGTAAGGCCTGCAGTTCTTTGGATGTTATTGTGGGGTCTTTTGTGACCTCTGATATGAGTTGTTGCTGTGCTCTTGGGGTAATTTTGGTCAGCCGGCCACTCCTGGAAAGGTTCACCACTGTTCCATGTTTTCGCCATTTGTGGATAATGGCTCTCACTGTGGTTTGCTGGAGTCCCAAAGCTTTAGAAATGGCTTTATAACCTTTTCCAGACTGACAGATCTCAATTACTTTGTTTCTCATTTGTTCCTGAATTTCTTTGGATCACAGCATGATGTCTAGCTTTTGAGGATCTTTTGGTCTGCTTCACTTTGTCAGGCAGGTCCTATTTAAGTGATTTCTTGATTGAGAACAGGTGTGGCGGTAATCAGGCCTGGGTGTGACTAGAGAAATTGAACTTAGCTTTGCAAAGATGTGATAAACCAGTTAATTTATGTTTTAACAGGAAGGAATCACTTTCTTACACAGGGCCATGTAGGTTTTTAATTTTTTTCCCCCTTAATCATAAACACCTTCATTTAAAAACTGCATTTTGCATTTACTTGTGTTATCTTTGTCTCATATTTAAATTTGTTTGATGATCTGAAACATTTAAGTGTGACAAACATACAAAAAAATAAGAAATCAGGAAGGGGGCAAACACTTTTTCACACCACTGTATTTGACGCAAACAACACTGCTCTTCATCAAAAGAGCACCATACCTACGGTGATGCACGGTGGTGGAACCATCATGCTTTGGGGCTGTTTTTCTTCAGCTGGAACTGGGGCCTTAGTCAAGGTGGAGGGGATTATGAACAGTTCCAAATAGCAGTCAGTGTTGGCACAAAACCTTCAGGCTTCTGCTAGAAAGCTGAAGAGGAACTTCATCTTTCAGCACAACAATGACCCAAAGCACACATCCAAATCAACAAAAGAATGGCTTCACCAGAAGAAGATTAAGGTTTTGGAATGGACCAGCCAGAGTCCAGACCTGAATCTGATCGAACATCTGTGAGGTGATCTGAAGAGGGCTGTGCACAGGAGATGCCCTCACAATCTGACAGATTTGGAGTGTTTTTGCAAAGAAGAGTGGGCAAATATTGCCACATCAAGATGTGCCACGCTGACAGACTCCTACCCAAAAAGACTGAGTGCTGTAATAAAAGTCAAAGGTGCTGCAACAAAGTATTAGTTTAAAGGTGTGCATATTTATGCAACCAGGTTCTTGTAAGTTTTTTTATTTTCCCCTTAAAAGATTTCAGTTTGTTTTTCAGTTGGGTTGTACAGGTTATAGGTCATATTAATGGTGGACAAAGTTTTGAAATGATTTATCTTGGTCTCATTTTTTTACATCACAAAAACCTGGTATTTGAACAGGGATGTGTTGACTTTTTATAGCTACTATAAAACCTTGACATCTACAGCTGCTTGGAACCCTATGATTGCCATGTCCTTCTGTGTTTAATTGTGTACCTCTGTAGCTGAAGGCTGCAGCTCCGTCGGTGACGTACCCTCGCCCACTGGGACACAACGTCAGAAACTCCACTGAAAAAAACAAACTTTTATCATCTGTAAAACCGTTTTCCCAGTAAATGAACAAATTCAAACCTAACTGGTTGTTTTTATTTACTGACCACGGGAGTCAAAAGAAAAGTCACAGTTAGCAAGGAAAAAGTTACAAATATGCAAGAAAAAAAATTCCAAAGTAGAAGGAAAAAAGTTGCAACTTTAACAGGAGAACAACGCATTTGCAAGAAAAAAAATTGCAATATTTAAAAAGAAAATCTGCAAATTTATGATAAAAAGGTGCAAAGTTACGCAAAAAATGAAAAAAAATGCTAATTTATTTGAAAACAAATGCAAATGTATTTAAAAATGCAAAATTATGAGGAAAACTGCAACTTTATGAAGGAAAAAAACTTGGAAAACATGAAAAAAACCTGAAAATTTTGGGAAAATAAAAAAATCAAATTTTTCAGAAAAAATTACAAGAAAAAACACAAATGTACTGTATATTAAAATAAGTTTTAACTTTAATTGGAAAAAATGGTAATTAAAAAAATGGATCCAAAGTTAAAAAGTAGAATTTAAAAACGGTCACAAATTTATGAGGGAAGGAAAACACAAATTTAACAAACATGAAGTGGAAAATTTACAACAAAAATATCACATTTAAAAATAGACTTTTGGCAAATGAAAACTACAGATTTATCAAAAAAATTACAAGTTTGAGAAAAAAATGAGAATGCATGAGAAAGTGACGAGGAAAAATAATTATGAGAAAAAAAGTTGTCATTTATAAAGAATAGAGTAGTAAATTTAAAATTTATGACAAAAATATGCACATTTATGCAAAAACCACAAATTTGAAAGATAAAACTTTCTTAGTCCCACAGTGGGGAAATTACAGGATAGTAGCACTCAGAGTAATAAGTAAGATAATAAATAAGATAAAAAATAGGGTAGAAAAACAGTAAATATACATACACTACTCACAAAAAGTTAGGGTTATTTAGCTTTTGAGTGAAATTTATAGAAAATGTAAAAAGTTCATGCTACAGTGATATTATATTATGAAAGTAGGACATTTAAGTAAAAGCATGCAATGGTGATTTCCTCATCTCCCACTGTTTATTGAAACAAAGGCCAACAACAGTGGTGGGTATACCACAACAAAAAATGCCAATGTCTCAACTTGTCATGTGCCCTTGAGCATCAATTACAGCTTGACGATGTCTCATGCTGTTCACAAGTCGACTTATTGTCTGCTGAAGCATGGCATTCCACTCTTCTTGAAGGGCGGCCCTCAGGTCATTGAGGTTGTGGGGTGCAGGGTTACGAGCCTCTACACGGCGACTCAGCTGATCCCATAGGTTTTCTATGGAATTCAGGTCTGGAGAAAGTGCAGGCCACTCTATTTGAGGTACCCCAGCCTCCAGCAGCCATTCCCTAATGACGTGACCTTGATGAGCAGGAGTATCGTTGTCCATGAAGATGAAATTAGGCCTGTATTGTTCATGCAGGGGCACAATGACTGGATTAATCATGTTATTCAGGTAGTATCTGCTTGTCACTGTACCATTCACAAGGTGTAGGGCAGTTCTGTATTGACTAGACACGCCTGCCCAGACTGTAACACCACCACCACCAAAGGCTTGTCTGGTGACAATAGTCGCTGATGCATAGCGCTCTCCTTGATGTCTCCAACATTGTTGGCGGCCATCATTTCTGCTCAGTGTGAATCGACTTTCATCAGAGAACAGCACTGAGGCCCACTTTTCCCTTCTCCAGTGTAAATGCTCCCTGGCCCATGCAAGACGATGACACCTGTGCCTGGTGGTGTGGTCAGGTACCCTTGCAGGTCGTCTAGCACACAGACCATGTTGATGTAAATGGTTTTGAATGGTCTGACGTGACACTTGGGTGCCTCTCACCTCCATTAAATGTGCCTGGAGTTGAGTGGCTTTCATCATCCGGTTCTACAGGGCAATGTTCACAATGAAGTGTCATCAGCGTGGGAAGTGGTCAAAGGACGTCCATTTCTATGCCTTTCTGTGACTCTTCCAGTCTCTCTGTATCTCTGTTGCAACCTGCTGATGACACTGTGTGACACTCTAAGCTCAGTGGCCACTTACCTCTGAGAACATCCTGTTTGAAGCCTCGCAGTGGCGAGGTACTGTTGATCAATTGTTAGCTGTCGTCTTGATCTCATGATGTCAAAATGTGAACAGCATGATGAAGAGGACTGTTTAAATACCAATTCTAATTGAACCGGAAAATTTATTGGTCGATTCATGGATCAAACACCTGTTGTGAATTTTGCCATTAAGCACCTTGTTAGAGAACAACAAGTTATGCAAAAAGTACTGAAACACTGAACAGTTGGACATGTGCATTCAGAAGGTTAGAGAAGGTCACATTAAGTTCACCTGTAAAGGTTAAAGTTCATTTTAGGTACATCCTGAATTGTCACCTGAAAGCAGAATATCCTTAACTTTTTGTGAGTAGGGTATATACACAGTGCAAGAGCATTACAGTTTAATTACCTGGCAATATATGAAATGCAAATTTATTAGCAAAAGACTTACAAAATTATGAGAAAAAAAGTGCAATTTTCATTTAAAAAAAAGCAACTATGCAAGAAAAACTATGAAAGAAAAATGAAAAAGAAAATTGTAAAATTTATGGCAAATTTTTTTGGGGGTGGTGGTGCAAATTTATGATAAAAAAAATGTATATGTATGAGGGGAAAAAAGTTTTAACTTTAACAGAAAAGTACACATTTATGAGGAAAAAAATGAACAAATGAAAGTTTAGGAGGAATTCTGGATCCTCAGTGGTGGACTGGTGTAATTAAGGGTGATATTGTGGGGGGGACATATTTACCCGTCCCCGGCGGAGGACAGGCGGTGTACTGACAGCCCAGCCCCCAGCCCTCCCCCACCGTACAGCAGCATTCCTGCTGGGAGGTGTTGGTGGCCAGCAGGCTGCAGGTCCCTCTGTCAGCCAGGTTGTAGTAGCACTCCCTCAGTTCACCGGGACGGGGGGGAGGCAGCGGGGGAGGGAGGTTCAGCACGCTGACATGGAAGGAGGAGGAGGAGTGACCGGAGATCACTGACGCATCTGGAGGAAAAACAAAACCACATCTGTTTAATTCACCATGTTTTCTGACTTCTCTACCACAATAAAGTCCCAGAACACCTCAGGGTTTAATCACTGCAGAACCTTTTTTATACAAGGCGAAGGAGATCTCCTCAAAATGGGCTGTTTTATGGAATAAAGCTGAAGTTACAGTGTTTCCCCTAGGTTTACAGCCTGGGGGGGGGGGGCGACTAAATGATTATTTTTTTAAGTCGACTAATCTAACAACTATTTTTTGGATTAGTTGATTAATCACGATTATTTCCATCATGTCCACCATCTCTGCTTCCTGCTGGCACAGCTCCTGTTCGGGGCTCCAGGTCATGTTTTACCTCACCTGTTTAAGCCTGCACACCTGTGAAAATCACTTTGTTGTCAGTCTCTGTCTTAATATAACTTAGCCTATAATAAGTTCCTGTTTTCTCTTCTAGTTGTCTCTCGGGAGCTGAGGAAGACGATGCATTGTGCCGTCACCAGTGAATGCAATTGTGGCTTCGGAGTCCGAAATTTGAAGCACACATGCAGTTGCAGGTTGGGCATGGAATACCAGTGGTCAGGGCAGAGGCGGTTGCAGCTTGGTGGCACTGATCCCGTGCAGCTGCAAGGCATTGCCGGCAGTCCTCTTCGAAAGAGTTGGCTGCCTTCCTTGTTAGGGCTTGCCAGCTGGTTCTGTTGGCTGCTGCAGTCTCAAGCTGTTGGGGCTAAAGGCCAGCCCATTTGATGTTGGCTTTGAGGTTGTCTTTGAACCTCTTCTTTAGGCAACCCTGCTTGTGGCTACCTCGTACCAGCTCCCTGTAGAAGAGATGACGTGGGATTCTGGATTCTTCCATGCAGATGACATGGCCAGTCCATTGAAACTGAGCTTGGAGGATCTTGGCTTCAATGCTTGTGGTGTTGGATCTGTTCAGGACTTCTTGGTTTGTTATGCGGTCCTGCCAGCGTATCCGCATGATTGACCACAGGGAGCATGTGTGGAATTGCTCCAGCTTCTTGATGTGCCTGCGGTATACAGGTGCATCTCAATAAATTAGAATGTCATCGAAAAGTTGATTTATTTCAATAATTCGATTCAAAAAGTGAAACTCATTATATAGATTCATTACACACAGAGTGATATATTTCAAGTGTTTATTTCTTTTAATTTTGATGGTTATGGCATGCAGCAAATGAAAAACCCAAATTCAGTTTCTCAAAAAATTAGAATATATAAAATTAATTAAAAAAGACTTAATAAGAAGCTCAAACCAAATCAATAAATGCACGCCTTAAATTGATACATTTCAAATGGTTAATGCGGATGTATGTTACACCGGAGGAGTTAAATAGATATAACAAAAATATACCAGATACATGCACAAAATGCATGGAAAGTAAAGGAACCCTATTTCATTGTTTATGGGAATGTAGATTAATAAGAATGTTTTGGGAAGAGGTGAGGGTAACAATTGAAAAAATAATCTCAAAACAAATCATATTGAATCCTAAACTGTTTTTGTTGGGTCTGTACCCAGAAAAGCATAATTTTAATAAAAGTGAAAGAACATTCATAGACCTCAGTTTGCTTAATGCCAAAAAATGTATTGCACTATTATGGAAAAAGACTCATAGACCAGATGTGACTCAGTGGTTAAGACAGATGTTAACAAACCTTCCATTAGAAAGAATAACATATATACTGAAATCAAAGGAAATTGTGTTTGAGAATATATGGAGACCTTTTATTGATTATGTAAAAAATTTAAACATAACTCTTGAAGAAGAAGGTGAATGATGTGTGTGGACCTTGTAAATTCCAAACTGGTGAACATAATATGTATACTTATGTATTGGATTGTCTAGACTAAACAGAGGAGCATTGTTGAAGACTTGATTTTGTTGGTGGTTGTTGGTGTTTTTAGTGCATTTTTTTTTTTTTTGTAGTACTTTAGTGTTAGGGTTTGATTGTTTGTATCATGTTTGTTAAAAAAAAAAAAAAAGGTTCAATAAAGATATTGTGGAAAAAAAAAAAAGACTTAATAGAAATGTTGGCCGATTGAAAAGTATGTCCATGTACACAATCAATACTTGGTCGGGGCTCCTTCTGCATAATTACTGCATCAGTGCAGCATGGCATGGAGGCGATCAGCCTGTGTTACTGCTGAGGTGTTATGGAAGCCCAGGTTGCTTTGATAGCGGCCTTCAGCTTGTCTGCATTTTTGGGTCTGGTGTATTTCATCTTCCTCTTGACAATACACCATAGATTCCGTATGGGATTTAGGTCAGGAGAGTTTGCTGGCTAATTAAGCACAGTGATACCATGGTCATTTAACCAGGTATTTGTACTTTTGGCAGTGTGGGCAGGTGCCATGTCGTGCTGGAAAATGAAATCACCATCTCCATAAAGCTTGTCAGCAGAGGGAAACATGAAGTGCTCTAAAATTTCCTGTTAGAAGGCTGCACTGACATTGGACTTGATTAAACACAGTGGAAAAACACCAGTAGATGGCATGGCTCCACATATCGACTGTGGAAACTTCACACTGGACCTCAAGCAACTTGGATTCCATGCCTGTTCACTCTTCCTCCAAACTATGGCGCCTTGATTTCCAAGTGACAGGACTTGGCACCTGATTTGGGGAGCCATGTCATCTGCTGGTGTTAGTCCACTGTGTTTTATCAAGTCCAAAGTCAATGCAGCTGTCTACCAGGACATTTTAGAGCACTTCATGTTTCCCTCTGCTGACAAGGTTTATGGATATGCTGATTTCATTTTCCAGCAGAACTTGGCACCTGCCCACACTGCTGCCACAAGTACCAAAGCCTGGGTTAATGACCATGGTATCACCATATTTTACTGGCCAGCAAACTCTCCTGACCTAAACCCCATACAGAATCTATGAAGTATCGTCAGCAGGGAGATGAGAGACACCAGACCCAACAATGCAGATGAACTGAAGGCTGCTATCAAAGCAACCTGGGCCTTCATAACACCTCAGCAGTAACACAGGCTGATGACGTTCATGCCATGCCACAGTGATGCAGTATTAATTCATGCAAAAGGAGCCCTCACCAAGTATTGAGTGTGTGCATGGAAATACTTTCAGTCGGCCAAAATTTCTATTAAAAAAAATAAATCAATTTTTTAAAATTGATCTTATGTAATATTCTAATTTTTTGAGAAACTGATTTTCAGGTTTTCATGAGCTGCAAGCCATAACCAGCAAAATTACAAGAAATAAACACTTGAAATATATCACTGTCTGTAATTAATCTTTATAAAATGAGTTTCATTTTATGAACTGAATAACTGAAATAAATCAACTTTTTGATGAGATTCTAATTTAGTGAGATGCACCTATATAGTCCAGGTTTCACACCCATACAGCAGTGATGTCAGTATGACTGCATTGTACACCTTCAGTTTGGTTGAGAGGCAAATATCTTTATGCTGCAGGACCTTGGTGCGCAGTCTACCAGTTGCTTGACTGGCTTTCTGTATCCTTGCTGCGACCTCCTTGTCCAGCGATGCATCATTAGAGATGGTGGTGCCCAGGTACTTGAAGGTATCAACACTCTTCAGCTGTGTGCCATCAATGGTGATGTTTGGCTCTTGGCAGACACTGTTCAGTGCAGGCTGGAAGAGGACCTCTGTCTTCCCGAGGCTGATTGTCAGACCAAACATCTTGGATGCTATGGAGAACCTGTTAACAATTGTCTGTAGGTGGTTCTCTTCGTGGGCCATCAGAGCACAGTCATCAGCAAATAGGGCTTCTGCTATGAGCCTCTCCAGCACCTTTGTTTTTGCAGCAAGACATCGCAGATCAAACAATGAGCCATCCAGGCGATATCTAATGTAGATACCAAGCTCGAGGTCTTTGACAGCATGAAGTAGTGCTTAGGTGAAGAAGACATTAAACAGCATTTGTTGTTACCAAACTCAAAGTCTATAGAGCAGTAGTCCTTACTACTCTCCTGTATGGTTGTGAAGCCTGGACTGCATACAGATGACATGAAAAACAGCTGAACCATTTCCTTCTGAGATGCCTTCGGAATCTCCTGAATATCCGATGGCAAGACAAAAGTTCTGACACTGAAGTGCTGCAACAAGCCAATATTCCCAGCATCATCACTCTCATACTTAAGGCTCAACTCAGATGGGTAAGTCATGTCATCCACATGCCTGAAAATCGCATCCCCAAGCAGCTGTTCTACTGGGAACTCCACCAAGGCAAACGCTCTGTTGGAGGGCAGCGCAAACAATATGACAGCCTGAAGGTTTCCCTGAGAGACTTCTGTATAGACAGACTGGCCTGGGAGAACATCGCTACAGACCGACCCACATGGTGCAGCCTTATTCACAGCGGATCTCATTCAGCTGAAGACAATAGAACCAATGCTGCAGAGAAGAAACGTGAGACACGCAAGGCCAGAGCTGCAAGCACTCAGCACTCCACTCCCACCCACATGTGTCCCAGTTGTGGGAGAGGATTCCATGCCCAGATTGGGTTCATCAGCAACCTCCGGACACGTCAAACCAGATCTTTCAACATCTGAGGATGTCATGGTCATCTTTGTCTACGAAGGACGAACAACAACATCTGATGTAGATATCAAGCTCGAGGTCTTTGACAGCATGAAGTAGTACTTGGGTGAAGAAGAGATTAAACAGCACTGGGGCAAGGACGCAGCTTTGTTTTACGCCATTTGTGATGTCAAATCTCTCAGAAGGTTCACCATCGGACAATACTTCACCAGTCATGTTGTCATGAAACAGCTTGATGAGCGAGGTGAACTTCGCTGGGCATCCGCGTTTTTGGAGGATGATCCACAGTGCGTTTCTGTTGACTGTGCCCAACATTTTTGTCAGATCGATGAAGACTGCATAGATTTTCATGTTCTGCTCGAGGGATTTCTCTTGAATCTGTCTCACCACAAAAACCATGTCAAAAAAAGCATGGCTTTGGTCAACAAAAAACCGAAAACCACATTGTGATGCAGGGAGGTTCTTCTCTGAGACTGCCAAGGTCAGTCTGTTCTGGATGATTCTGGCAAGGATTTTCCCAGCAATGGAAAGTAGGGATATACCCCTGTAGTTCCCACAGTCTGCTCTGGAGCCTTTGTTCTTGTACAGGGCAACTATTATTGTGTCATGGAGTTCAGCTGGCATTTCCTCCTCTTCCCATATAAGATAAGATAAGATAAGCCTTTATTAGTCCCACAACGGGGAAATTCCAGGATTGCAACAGCACAGGGATAGCAACACTCAGAGCAACAATCAGAAGGCAAGAAAAAAACAAGCAAGCAAGAGCAGCTAATATACATATGTACGTATTACTATAAAATATATATATATACACACACACACAGACACACAGTGCAGAGCATTGTAGCTGGATGGAATAAATATATGAATATATGAACACACAGTGCAGAGCATTGTAGCTAGATGGAATAAATATGTAAATATATAAACACCCACAGTACGGAGCATTGCAGCTAGGTGGAATAAATATGCAAGTATATAAACACACACAGTGCGGAGCAATGTAGCTAGATGGAATAATATGTAGATATATAAATATATAAACACACCCAGTGCTGAGCATTGTAGCTAGATGGAATAAATATGTAAATATATAAACACACACAGTGCAGAGCATTGTTGCTAGATGGAATGAAACAGCATAACCGTCTACTTAGTTATCCTACATGGTATGATTATGTGCCCATACATATTCTCACCCTCCATAGCGACCGGTATGTTCCTAGTTGTATGCCGGAGGGGACCATTGTGTAAGTCTGTTGCATCTTTTGCATTCAAAAAACTATTAGTTTGTTACGTCTTTTTGCTATCTCTGCGAGCAGCCCTGCTTAGGTTGTACAGTCTGACAGCCGTTGGTAGGAAGGACCTACGAAACCTCTCGGTTGTGCACCTGGGATGATGTAGTCTGCTGCTAAATGAGCTCCTCAGTGCATTCAGTATGTCCTGCATAGGGTGGAACTCGGACTCCAGCAGAGATGACAGTTTAGCCACCGTCCTTCTCTCTCCTATCTCCTCCATCGGATCAAGGCGCTGCCCCAGGACAGAGCTAGCTTTCTTAATCATATACTGGTATAGAACACTGTGAAATGCATGAAGAGCCTTTTCATGAGGTGCCTTGTACACTTCTGCAGGGATACCATCCCTGCAGGGTGCCTTGCATTGCTTGGGGTGTGTGTGGTGTCAGGGAGGGGTAGTACCCCTGACGGGAGGACGTGTGGTGGTCTTTGGAGAAGACTGCCCGCTTTGGTCCCCACCTGGCACCCAGCTCTCACCAGTGGCTGCTTGAAGCGGTTTGCATGCAACAGCGGCCACACCTCGGGCAACGGCTTCCACTGGCCGGCTAAACCTGGTGAGGGTAGCCGACGGGTCTGAAACCTCCGGTTAGTTAGGGACTTGCTCATCCTGCATGTGAAGACTGCTTTGGCAGACCAGGCAGATGAAATCTATTAGGATTCAGCAGCTGAAAAGGCACTGCAGCAATGCACTGTGAATTGCGAAGGGCACGTCAGAGCACAAAAGAAGACCTGGCCATCCACTGCAGCCAAAGAAGTCCCCAGATGTGACACTTTTTTTTTTCCATGCCACTGGACCCGGACTTCCAAGGTCGAGAGAGTGGCATCGTCCCTGTGCAATGGCTTTTCCACTGTAATATCTCTCATGCACAGGTTACATTGTGTTTTCATCTTCATCAAGTCCTGGGGGAATGGCAAAACAACAGGCGGAGGTGACCACTGGCAGTTGCAGTCATGATCCTGCATGCAGGTGGCCTTTGGACCAGGGGTCGTTCTTCTCTGTTCCTTGGGCAGCAGAGGAGTCCAGCAGCATCCAGGGTGACTGAGCAGCCCTATTTAGGGATAGCACTGCTCACCCAAGTATGGGAGGGGCCTAGAAAAGGTGGTCTAGACATTGTCTGCCCTATAGCATCTGGCCAGTTTACCGCGGCTGGCAGATCACCAGCATGGAATGACTGTACCCTCATGGACAGAGACGATACAGCAAGACCCCAAAGGTGAACAGCCTTTGTTGCCAAAGAGTTATCACATTACAACATCGATATTGCAGCCCTAAGTGAGGCTTGACTTGCAGAGGAAGGCTCCATCACAGAACCCACCAGTGACTGCATGTTCTTTTGGATAGGCAAGGCACAGACTGAGGATAGGATCCACGGAGTTGACCTGGCTGTCAAAACCAGTTTGATGAAACAACTCCCAGACTTACCCATCGGAATCAATGAGAGGCTCATGAAGTTACGCCTACCAATCAGCCATAAGCGTCATGCAACCATTGTTAGCGATATGCGCCAACCCTAACAAGCTCAGATGAGACAATTGAGCAGTTCTACGCCGACCTTTGTTCCTTATTGAACTCCATTCCTGCCAATGACAAGCTCATCTTGCTCAGAGACTTTAATGCCCAAGTTGGCAGCGATCATGCTCACTGGGAAGGGATATTTGGCAGACACAGTGTTGGCAAGATAAACAACAATGGCCTCTTACTGTTGAGCAAGTGTGCAGAGTATGACCTCGTCATCACGAACACAGTGTTCAGAATGGCCAATAGATACAAGACTACCTGGATGCATCCCAGATCCCGACAATGGCATCTGATAGATTACATCATTGTCCATCAATGTGACATTCAGGATGTCCTCATCACCAGAGCTATGCAAGGAGCAGAATGCTGGACAGATCACAGGCTTGCCCACTCCACCCTGAAGCTGTACATAGCTCCACACTACCCCAGATGGCCAAAACCTATTCGTACTGCTTTCAACACAGCCAGACTCCAACAAACCCACTACCTCCATGAGTTCCTTAATTTTACTGGCCTAAAGAGCGGGAAACATCAAGACTGGTTCGATGAAAACAACAGCGCCATCACTGACCTGCTTGCAAAGAAGAACAAAGCATTCATGGAATGGCAGAATGATCCAGGCTCCATTCCCAAGAAGGAGAGATTTCAGTCATACCAGGCCATGGCTTAAAGGTAGATAAGAAACATGCATGATCAGTGGTGGGAAAAGAAAGCTGACAAGATCCAAAGCTTCGCTGATACCAACAACTCAAAGCAGTTTTTCAGCTCTATCAAGACAGTGTTTGGTCCCTCAAAATCTGGCCCTGCCCCCTTGCTGTTTGTAGACGGAGCCATGCTCATCAAAGACAAAGCTTCCATCAACAACAGCTGGAGGGAACACTTCAGTCAACTTCTGAACCACCCATCCACAGTTGACCAGGCTGCACTGAACCAAGTTCCACAGTTTGAGTCATTGAAGAGCTTGATGGCCTTCCATCCCTGAATGAAGTCAGGAAAGCCATCAAACAGATGAACTGTGGCAAGGCACCCGGCAGGTGCCTTAATAAAAAGTGTTTGGAGCAACACAATTAACCTGTTGCACTTCGGTGTACCGCGGGCGGGCACGTCTCTGCGTCCGAGTACGCACACTGTGCGTCCTAGGAGGCACTGAAAAAAAAAAAACACCTGCATTTCCGTTCTTCCACTACAGACACAGCCGCGAACAGAAAGCCAAAGGAGTGCTTTGATTGGTTTAGATGATCTACGTGAGATCGTCACTTCCTTGTGGTAACGTATCGTCACTTCCTGTTTTGCTGTCTGCCTGTGTGGTTTGCTCTCCAGCTCTCGAGCCACTAGCTATGGCTACTAGCTCTCTTTCCTCTCCTCCTCTGGTGTGCTCTCTCTGTCAGATGTTTAGCTACACCTCTGCCTCTTTTAGTGATAACGGTAAATGTAATAAATGTTGTCTTTTTGAGGCGCTCGAGGCGAGGTTGTCTGATTTGGAATCCCGGCTCCGCTGCATTGAAACACCGTCTGCGCCAGTTAATCTCGACGGACGCCCCTTAGCTGCAGCGGAGCTAGCTAGCTTAGGTCCCCCTGTCACCGGTTCCCCGGCTCTCCTCTGCAGCGAGGAGACTGGGTGGGTGACGGTGAGAAGGAAGCCTAGTCGCAAAGCCCCGGTTCACCACCAACCTGTTCACGTTTCTAATCGTTTTTCCCCGCTCAGCGACACACCCGCTGAGGAAAAAACTCTGATCATTGGCGACTCTGTAGTCAGAAACGTGAACCTAGAGACTCCAGCGGCCATAGTCACATGCATTCCTGGGGCCAGAGCAGGCGACATCGAGTCAAATTTGAAAATGCTGGCTAAAAGTAACTGTAAATATTCCACAATTGTTATTCACGCCGGCATTAATGACATCCGTCTCCGGCAGTCGGAAGTCACGAAACTTAATGTAGAATCGGTGTGTGAGTTTGCAAAAACGATGTCAGCCACTGTAGTATTCTCTGGGCCCCTCCCCAATCTGACCAGTGATGACATGTTTAGTCGCTCGTCATCCTTGAACCGCTGGCTGTCTGTGTGGTGTCCTAAAAATGACGTGGGCTACATTGACAATTGGAGCTCTTTTTGGGGAAAACCTGGTCTTATGAGACGAGACAGCATTCATCCCACTTTGGATGGTGCTTCTCATTTATCTAACAATCTGGCATCTTTTTTATCCAAATTTCCAAAACCATGACTACTCAGAGTTGGGACCAGGAAGCAGAGTCGCAGTCTTACACGCCTCTCTGCAGCTCCTCTTCATCCGCCACCCCTCAGCTTAGCCCCTGTCTTCCCCATCAGAGAATCGTTGTCTGCTCCCTCCAAAGTAAATAAAAATATAATGTATAAGCATCCCAAAGTGATAAAGCAAAATATTGGTAAAACTCAAATTAAACATAAAGCCTCTAAATTGAATGATTTGGCCTCTGTTCCTCCTCATAATTTAAAAATTAAATGTGGTTTATTAAATATTAGGTCTCTAACTCCCAAGTCTCTGTTAGTCCATGATCTGTTAATTGATCATCAGATTGATTTAATTTCCCTTACAGAGACTTGGTTAGGACAAGAGGATTATGTTGGTTTAAATGAATCAACTCCCTCTGGTTATTTAAACTGTCAAAATCCCAGAAGTTCTGGTCGTGGAGGAGGAGTAGCATCAATTTACCATTCCAAATTACTAGTTAATGTAAAGCAAAAAACATGTTATAATTCCTTTGAGGGCCTGGTCCTCAGTATTGGGCACTTTAGCAATTCCAGGTTAAACCCAATTTTATTTGCCATAGTTTATCGTCCCCCATCAACCTATTCAGAATTTTTATCCGAATTTCCTGATTTCTTAGCTGATTTAGTGCTGAAATCTGATAGAATAATTATAGTAGGGGACTTTAATATACATGTGGATGTAGATAGTGACTGCCTTAATGTGGCTTTTAATTCAATATTAGACTCGATTGGGTTTTCTCAGAAAGTAGGAAATTCTACTCATTACCTCCACCATACATTGGACCTTGTTCTGACATATGGCATAGAAATAGAAAATCTGGTAGTGTCTCCTCATAACCCTGTACTGTCAGACCATTGTCTGTTAACCTTTGATTTTACTATTTCTGACTATTTGGCTCCTAAAGAAAAATATTATCACAGTAGATGCCTCTCAGATGATGCTGTTTCCAAATTTATGCAGATTGTTTCCTCTATGCCATGTGTCAACACAACGGAAATAAGCTATAGACAGCTTGCTCCTTCTGTACTTGATAACATGGTGGATAGTGTTTCAGCTTCTCTGCATCAGGCTCTAGACTTGGTGGCCCCCTTAAAAAAGAAAAAGTCTAATCAGAGATTTTTAACTCCTTGGTTCAACACAGAAACTCGTAGCTTAAAACAGAAGACTCGTCAATTAGAAAGAAAATGGCGCTCTACTAATTTAGATGAAATCTATTTAGCTTGGAGAAATCATCTTTTAATTTATAAAAAATCTCTTAGAAAAGCTAGAACGAGTTATTACTCTGCATTAATAGAAGAGAACAAGAATAATCCCAGGTTTCTTTTCAGTACTGTAGCCAGGTTGACAAAGAGTCAGGACTCTGTCAATCCTAGCATCCCCTTAGAGCTTACTAGTCAGGACTTTATGAACTTTTTCAATAATAAAATTTCATCCATCAGAGATAAAATCAATCAGATTCTTCCCACAGTTGACTTAAATACTGTAACTACTACAACTCCTTCTATTGATGTCTGTCTTGATGAGTTTACTCCAATCGACCTTTGTGAGTTAGACAAAATAGTTTCCTCATCCAAACCTTCAACTTGTCTTTTAGACCCTATTCCTACCAGGTTATTTAAAGAAGTCTTCCCACTTATTGGTAGCTTTATTCTTCATATAATCAATTCTTCATTAACTTTAGGCCATGTACCGCAGGCTTTTAAAACGGCTGTAATTAAACCCTTACTCAAAAAGCCAACGCTAGATCCAGGAGCTTTAGCTAACTATAGACCAATCTCTAATCTCCCTTTCATTTCAAAAATCTTAGAAAGAGTTGTTGCTATGCAATTATTTGACCACCTGCAGGGAAATGGTTTATTTGAGGAGTTTCAATCTGGGTTTAGAATCCATCATAGCACTGAAACAGCCTTAGCGAAGGTCACTAACGACCTCCTCATTGCATCTGATAATGGACTAGTTTCTGTACTTGTCCTTTTAGATCTTAGTGCAGCTTTTGATACTATTGATCATAATATTCTACTTGATAGATTAGAACACTATGTTGGACTTAATGGAACTTCGTTGCAGTGGTTTAGATCTTATTTATCTGATAGGTTCCAGTTTGTTCATGTAAATGATGAGTTTTCTCTCAGCTCAAAGCTTAGTCATGGAGTTCCACAGGGATCTGTGCTTGGCCCTACTCTTTTTAGTTTATATATGCTTCCATTAGGCAACATTATTAGAAAGCACTGTATACATTTTCACTGTTATGCAGATGACACACAATTATACCTGTCAATGAAGCCAGATGATACTAATCAATTAGCCAAGTTAGAAGCCTGTCTTAAGGAAATCAACGTTTGGATGACTTGTAATTTCCTGCTATTAAATTCAGATAAGACTGAAGTCATTCTTGTTGGTCCAAAAAACCTTAGAAATTCCTTTCCAAATCAAACTTTCAGTTTGGATGCAGTTACTCTTTCTCTTAATAGCTCTGTGAGGAACCTTGGAGTTATTTTTGATCAGGATTTGTCCTTCAATTCACATATTAAATTTGTTTCTAAGACTGCCTTCTATCATTTGCGTAATATTGCCAAGATTAGGAGCATCTTGTCTCAGAGTGATGCTGAGAAGCTGATCCACGCTTTTGTTAGCTCGAGATTAGATTATTGTAATTCTTTATTATCAGGTTGTCCTAAAACATCTTTAAAAAGTCTTCAGCTGATCCAAAATGCTGCAGCAAGAGTTTTAACAGGTACTAGAAAGAGAGATCATATCTCTCCGGTTCTGGTCTCCCTTCATTGGCTTCCCATAGAGTTTAGAATTAAGTTTAAAATCCTTCTTCTTACTTACAAAGCTCTAAACAATCAGGCTCCTTTTTATTTAAAAGATCTGATACTACCGTATCATCCTAACAGAGCACTACGCTCCCAAAATGCAGGTTTACTTGTAATACCTAGAATCTCCAAAAGTACAATGGGAGGCAGAGCCTTCAGTTATCAAGCTCCTCTCCTGTGGAATCAGCTGCCAATCTGGATTCGGGAGTCAGACTCGATCTCTGTTTTTAAGAATAGGGCTAAAACCTACCTTTTTGATATAGCCTACAATTAGGGAGGGATCATGTGTTTTCTGAACCCTCCCTTAGTTATGCTGCTAATAGGTTTAGTCAGCCGGGGGACCTCCAGTAATGCACTGGGCCTCACTCCTTTCCTCACTCTCTATGAAATATTTTTTTTTTGCTGGTCATTAACATTTGTTTGTTCTCTCCCATAGATTGAGTCCCCATCGTGCTGTTTGCTCTCTACATGTCTGTTCTTTTCTTCTTCTCTATCCCCTCACCCCCCAGCCAGTCGCAGCAGATGACTGCCCCTCCCTGAGCCTGGTTCTGCTGGAGGTTTCTTCCTGTTAAAAGGGAGTTTTTCCTCTCCACCGTCGCCAAGTGCTTGCTCACAGGGGATCGCCTGATTGCTGGGGTCTTTCTGCAACTGTGGGGGTCCTCCCTACAGTTGATAGTGCTATGAGATGACTGTTGTTGTGAAATGGCGCTATATAAATAAAGTTGAATTGAATTGAATTGAATAGATGTGATTGACCTCTCATTCGACTAATAAGAGCCTTGAATTGGGTTTCTGAAACCTTGAAGAACCAATGACTGAAAACCTAGCAAGAAGGACCCGCCTACCAACGGCTGTGAATACAGCCAGCCAATTGAAGCACACAAGTTCGAAAGCTGTTTTGTGTAAGGCTGGGTGACACACAGGCGTTCGCCAGTCTTTTTTTCTAACTACTGTTCTTATTTGTTTTGAAAAATCGTTCGCCAAAACCGCAATCATGGAAGCGCAAAACCGCAATAATGGAATTATGGTTTGACCGGATCGCGAGACCAGAACCACGAGTCCGTAACAGGCAGACCAGCTTCATGTTCATCTGACAATGAGGAAGAGAAGTTCGCCACCTACGCTGCTGTTGTGAACAGGTAAGTGTTATAAGCTAAATTATTCTTTATCCCTGAAAATTGTAATCAAAAATGACTTTTGACCGATCGGTAAATTACAACTGTGCATGGTAGACCGCGGCGCACCGTGACCGCGGTGCACTGAGCGATGTCTGTCCTCTGTAGCGCAGAGGCCTGCGTGTCACCTTTCATTAGAGCCCAAGATGAAGCTTCTACGTATATTGAATCATTCAAAAGTTACAGACGTTTTTCCAAACTGTGCCATTTGGCACAATTTGGCACAGTTCAAAAACGCCTGGGAACAACCTGAGAACAAAGCTGTGCAATATATTCATTTCTTGTGTTATTGTTACAAAATTTTGACCTCAGCTGGATAACACTTGGTTCTACATTTCTGTTGCATTTTCCAGCCCGGATCTGAAGCTGTGTGTTATTTGCAAGCATTTGTATCCAAAAAAACACCCAGGCCAAATTTATTTTCTTCAAGTTCAGTATGTTTAGATGACTGTTACTCAGTGGCCGGAGCACTTAGAGAGATTATGACTGTTTTGCCAAAAAATTCAAAGTGTTTTCTTTTAAATGAGACCAACCCCATGAAGATGCTGCAAAGGGTTGAAGAACAGCTTTTGATTTACTTTGGGCACATTATTTTTTGGCATTTTTAGGGAAATTGACCAGAGTGCAAGGGGTTAAATAACAGAAACTAAAATGCAGTCTTTTAACCCCAAAATAAAGTGCAAAAACTCAAATAGCAGCTTCTGCTGCACCATGGAAAGCTGTTGGAACTCTGCATGTTCAAAACAAATTTGAGCAGGGATAGACAACTGGTGACCCACTGCAGCCCGCCAGTCCATTTCCACAAATCAATTTATTTATATCATATTTTGGCAGTGCGGTGGAAAAGTGGTTAGCACTGCGGCAGCACAGCAATTCACCCTTGGCCATGGGATCTCTGGTTCGATCCCAGCCCCTGACCAACAGTGATCTGTGTGGAGTTTGCATGTTCTCCCTGTATCTGCGTGGGTTTACGCCGGGATTTCTCCGGTTTCCTCCCACAGGCCAAAAACATGCAGGTTAGGTTAATTGGAGACTCTAAAGTGGCCCTAGGTGTGAAGGTATGTGTGAATGGTAAAGGGATAGCGCCATACTGTGGCTGCTTCATCCATCCAGGTGGATGCCCTCAATTTCCCCTCTGGGGATCATTAAAGTATACAAAATCAAAAAATCAAAAATCAAAAATTTTTCCATATTTGGAACTGCATTCTTAAATGCAATTATAGAGTCTGCCAGTAGACAAAGCCCTAATTGAAACCTAGGTGCCACTCTGTGTGCAAGTGGTCAAGGAGACAGTGAGAGTGAGGGAGCCAGAGGGAACAGCGCCCCTGCGGAGTACGTGTTTTTAAGATATGCAAGACTGCTTTAATAGGCTGTAAACAGCAGTAAATGTACAAAGTAGGTGGCTTTTAAACCAGAATAAATACTGCTGATTATGGTTAGTTTTTATAAATTAAACAACAAATCATGGTATTGTAATTTACTGAGATGCACTAATGTTCAGAATGAGGGCTGATATTACCACGACAAAAAGAGGGAAGATAAGAAAGTAAGTCATTCCTGTAATTCACTAATGTTGTGCAGTTAACACGTTAGCCAGCAGAACTGAAACAGCTCAGCTGTCAACAACCATTCAAGAGAGATTACTGTCCGACAGATAAACAAACATACGCAGCTCATGCTAGCAGTTTAATCAGTTTTCTAAAGAGGCTGCACTTCCTCCGTGTCCTGAGGAAGAACAACCTGGACCAGAAGCTGCTGCTGGCCTTCTACTGCTGCTCAGTGGAGAGCGTGCTCACCTACTGTCTGGGTGTGTGGTACGTCGGCTCCACGGCTGAAAACAGCAAGGCTGTGCAGAGGGTCATCAACACCATCCAAAAAAAATCATGAGCAGCCCTCTGCCCTCCCTGGAGGACTTCTCGAGAGCCTCCTGTCTCAGAAGGATCAAGACCATCACAGGAGACCCCTCACATCCCGCCCACCACCTGTTTGACCTGCTTCCCTCTGGACGATGGTTCAGATCGATCAGGTCCCACACCTCCAGACTGACACACAGTTTCTTCCCCTGGGAAGAAACTGTTTCTTTTCAGTACTGTAGCCAGGTTGACAAAGAGTCAGGACTCTGTCAATCCTAGCATTCCCTTAGAGCTTACTAGTCAGGACTTTATGAACTTTTTCAATAATAAAATTTCATCCATCAGAGATAAAATCAATCAGATTCTTCCCACAGTTAACTTAAATACTGTAACTACTACAACTCCTTCTATTGATGTCTGTCTTGATGAGTTTACTCCAATCGACCTTTGTGAGTTAGACAAAATAGTTTCCTCATCCAAACCTTCAACTTGTCTTTTAGACCCTATTCCTACCAGGTTATTTAAAGAAGTCTTCCCACTTATTGGTAGCTTTATTCTTCATATAATCGATTCTTCATTAACTTTAGGCCATGTACCGCAGGCTTTTAAAACGGCTGTAATTAAACCCTTACTCAAAAAGCCAACGCTAGATCCAGGAGCTTTAGCTAACTACAGACCAATCTCTAATCTCCCTTTCATTTCAAAAATCTTAGAAAGAGTTGTTGCTACGCAATTATTTGACCACCTGCAGGGAAATGATTTACTTGAAGAGTTTCAATCTGGGTTTAGAATCCATCATAGTACTGAAACAGCCTTAGCGAAGGTCACTAACGACCTCCTCATTGCATCTGATAATGGACTAGTTTCTGTACTTGTCCTTTTAGACCTTAGTGCAGCTTTTGATACTATCGATCATAATATTCTACTTGATAGATTAGAACACTATGTGCCAAGATTAGGACCATCTTGTCTCAGAGTGATGCTGAGAAACTGATCCACACTTTTGTTAGCTCGAGATTAGATTATTGTAATTCTTTATTATCAGGCTGTCCTAAAACATCTTTAAAAAGTTTTAACAGGTACTAGAAAGAGAGATCATATCTCTCCGGTTCTGGCCTCCCTTCATTGGCTTCCCATAGAGTTTAGAATTAAGTTTAAAATCCTTCTTCTTACTTACAAAGCTCTAAACAATCAGGCTCTGTCATGACTTGCCGCTCATCAGCGGCGCCAGCCGCGCGCACACCTGCTCCTCGTCAGCGGCGAGGTATTTAATCCACTCTGCCCTGGGCTTCGGCCTGAAGCCGTCTCTCAACTTCGGCCCCTTTGCTACTACGGATCTCAAACCTACTAGCGAAGATTATCTGGGTAAGCTCCCTTTACCTCTCTCCTCTAGCCTTCCCCTGTCCACAGGTGGACATTCCCGGCGGCGGACTTCCTCATCTCGCCGCTGGCTCTACGCTGCTGCCACAGGTACTGCAGGTCGCTGTCTCCCGGGCCTCGCCCTTGTCAACGCCAGCCACCTGTTATAATCAAGTAAGCCAGCTAACCATCATTATCCTCTGTATTGGTGTGGTGCCCGTTACCCTTCTCCCTCTGCTTCCTCCCATAGGGTTGTACGGCTGTACGGCCTCCTGCCCCCGTGCCTGACGCAGACGCCACCACCAATACATTCTTATTCCACAGACACGCAGCCACACACATCTCTGTTGTTAATAAAGCTGTTGAATCTGCTCTGAGCCTGCGTGTGTGTCTCCTGAGCCGTGCATTATGTCAGTACGGCTTCAGCAGAGCGGCTCGGCAGACAGCGGGCTCGCACGCCGTCTTTCCACCCTCGAGGCTCGGGTGGATTCAATAGCCTATCAGCAACAGGTGATATTAAACCAATTAACAGTTATTACTAACCGATTAGACCACTTGGACCCCCAGCAGCAGTTCCCCTCGGCTCGTCCGGGTGGCGCAGCTCCTGCGGCTCCGGTGGCTGCCCAGCTCGCTCCGGGTGCGCCAACACGGCTCACACCTATCCCCACTCCTGCTCGCTTTAGCGGTAAGCTTGGTGGAGCTCGGGGCTTTATTATGCAGTGTGAGTCCGTGTTCCTCCGTGTTCCCGGAGACTTTCCCTCTGACCATAGCAGAATTGGCTACATTGGTAATCTTCTAGAGGGCCGTGCGCTTACCTGGGCTTATGCCATTATGGTGAAGCCCAGCTACGCCACCCTCACCTATGGCCAATTCGTGCGACAATTTCTGGAAGTGTTCGATCATTCGCGTTTGGACAGTGTCCAGGTCGACCGCCTTCTCGGACTCCAACAGGGGAGCCGATCGGCGGCCGAATACACGATCGACTTCCGGGTTACCGCGGAGGAGGTTGGCTGGAAGAGCGTGCGCTCTGCGGCATCTTCCTCCGCAGCTTAAATTCGGGTCTGAGGGATGAGCTGGCCGGCCGGGATACCCCGGAGACGCTGGCGGAGCTGATTTCTCTTACCATCAGCTTGGATAACAGGCTGCGCGAGCGCGCCTCAGAGCGGAAGCAGTCTTCTCGCTCGCGGGGCGCCTCCGCACGCCTGCCCCAAGCTCGCCACCTGGCGTTGCCGCCGCCGGAGGTCTCCGAGGAGTCGGAACCGATGGTGACGGGCCGGACAAAGCTCCCCCTGGCGGAGAAACAGTGCCGCCGTGACCTGGGCCTCTGCATGTATTGCGGGGGTAGCCAGCACACGGTGGAGCATTGTCCGGAGAAGCCAAATGAGGAGGTCCGCGAGTCACTGTAGGGGGCCTCGCGGACGCTAATCGGTTAAATCCCCTCACACATTTGACGCTGCCCATCCGCTTCTGTCACAACCTCACTGGGCACCTCACACATGCACTGGTGGATTCAGGCGCGGAGGGTAGCTTTATTTCACAGAGCCTGGCAACCCGACTGGGCATCCGTTGTCACCCCCTCGACCCTCCTCTCGCCCTGGTTAATCTCTCCCGAGTCTCCCTGGGGAAAGTAACCCACCGAACTTCTCCCATTCCGGTGATCATCTCTGGAAACCACCGGGAGGATATCTCCTTCTACGTCCTGCCCACCTCTGTAACTCCTGTCATCCTCAGATATCCCTGGCTCCGCCTCCACAACCCCGCCTTGGACTGGAAGACTGGGAAGGTGTCAGCGTGGAGCACCTTCTGTATGGGCACCTGTCTCCAATCCGCTGCCTGCGCCCCGTCCTCGCCTCCCACAGCCCAGGACACCGCGCCCCCAGATCTCACCCTTGTGCCCTCAGAGTTCCACAACCTGGGTGCCGTTTTCAGCAAGTCCAAGGCGATGTCTTTGCCTCCTCACCGGCCCTATGACTGCGCCATCAACATCCGCCAGGGGGCGCCTCTACCCTCAGGACGCCTCTATAGCCTGTCAGCGCCAGAGAAGGAGGCCATGAACACCTACTTGAAGGAGTCGCTCAGTGCCGGGATCATCCGACCATCTTCCTCTCCAGTAGGTGCAGGGTTCTTCTTCGTGGGAAAGAAGGACGGTTCCCTTCGTCCCTGCATTGATTATCGAGCGCTCAATGACATCACGGAGAAGGACCGGTACACCCTGCCCCTCATGGATACCGCCTTCCACTCCCTCCAGGGGGCGACCTGGTTTACTAAGCTGGATCTTCGCAGCGCTTACCACCTCGTCCGGATCCGGGAGGGAGATGAGTGGAAGACAGCCTTCCGCACCCCTAACGGTCATTTTGAATACTTTGTGATGCCGTTTGGGTTGACCAACGCTCCAGCCGTCTTCCAGCGCCTCATCAATGATGTCCTCCGGGATTTCATCGGCCCGTTTGTTTTCGTCTACCTGGACGACATCCTCATCTTCTCCAGGTCCAGGGATGAACACCGGGTCCACGTGAGGCGGGTCCTGCAGAGGCTGCTGGAGAACCATCTATATGTCAAGGCAGAAAAGTGTGAATTTTACGCCAAAACATCTTCCTTCCTGGGGTTCGTCATCTCCCATGACCAGGTGCTTCCGGACCCAGCGAAGATTAAAGCGGTGGTGGATTGGCCCACACCTACCTCAAGGAAACAGGTTCAGCAATTCATCGGGTTCGCCAATTTCTACCGCCGCTTTGTCCCGAACTTTGGAGCCATCGTCGGGCCCCTGACCCGCCTCACCTCCCCTAAGACCCCGTTCCGGTGGACTGAAGAGGCCGCAACGGCCTTCCAGGCGCTGAAGACGGAGTTTTCCTCCTCCCGGGTCCTCAGCCAGGTCGATCCCGCGGTGCAGTGTATAGTGGAGGTGGACGCTTCGGACACGGGGGTGGGGGCGGTGCTGTCCCAGCGGTCTCCAGCCAACGGAGTCAAGCAACCCTGCGCCTTCTTCTCTCGGCGCCTGTCCCCGGCGGAGCGTAATTACGACGTGGGGGACAGAGAGCTTCTTGCCATCAAGCTTGCACTTCAAGAGTGGCGTCATTGGCTGGAGGGGGCAGCCTTGCCTTTTGTGGTCCTTACAGATCACAAGAACTTGGAGTATCTAAGATCTGCCAAGTGTCTGAACGCCTGCCAGGCGCGCTGGTCCCTGTTCTTTGCAAGGTTTAAGTTCAGCATCACTTACAGGCCTGGCTCCAAGAACGGCCTGCCCGACGCCCTCTCCAGGCAATTTGCCCCGGAGGCCACAGAAGACGCGGTTCACACCATCCTGCCCAGGTCGTGCGTCGTGGGGGCTGTTTCTTGGGACATAGAAGACAAGATCCGGAGGGCGCATGAGTCGGAACCGGACCCTGGCGGCGGACCGGAGGGGAGGCTCTTCGTGCCATCTGCCGTCCGGGGGCACGTTATACACTGGCTCCACATCTCTAAGCTCACCTGCCATCCTGGAGCTTCACGGATGATCGACCTCCTCCAGCGATCCTTTTGGTGGCCAGGTCTGCGGAAGGATGCCGCCCGTTACGCCCGGGCCTGCCCCGTCTGCGCCACCAGTAAGTCAGGTAACGCTCCCCCCGCGGGCCTGCTCCAGCCCCTGCCCGTCCCTGGCAGGCCCTGGTCGCACATTGCCCTAGACTTCGTCACCGGGCTCCCTGTCTCCAACAACTTTGACACAGTCCTGACCATCGTTGACCGTTTTTCCAAGGCCGCCCACTTTGTGCCCCTACGTGGACTCCCCTCAGCCTTGGAGACGGCGGACCTCCTCATCCAACACGTGGTCAGACTGCATGGAATTCCGGTCGACGTGGTCTCCGACCGTGGCCCCCAGTTCTCTTCGGATGTCTGGAGGTCCTTTTGCAACGCCCTGGGAGCTAAAGTAAGCCTCACCTCCGGCCATCACCCCCAGTCAAACGGGCAGTGTGAGCGGACTAACCAGGAGCTGGAGGCTGCGCTCCGCTGCGTCACTTCGTCCAAGCCCACGTCCTGGAGCTCTCACCTCGCCTGGGTGGAGTACGCCCACAACACCTCTCGCTCCTCTGCCATTGGGATGTCGCCTTTTAAAGCATCCCTGGGTTATGATCCACCTCTATTCCCCGCGCAGGAGGGCGAGTTGGCTGTTCCCTCTGTCCAGGCACACCTTAGGCGGTGTCGCTCCCTTTGGTCCACGGCGCGTAATGCGCTTTTATGCACGACGGAGCGCAATAAGTCCACGGCAGACCGACACAGGAGGCCTGCACCTGCCTACCAGGTGGGACAACGAGTCTGGGTATCCGCTCAGGACGTCAACCTTAAGGGTGAGAGGAGAAAGCTGGCCCAACGATTCATCGGCCCTTATCCCATAACCAGGATTATTAACCCGGTGGCTGTGCGTGTGGCTATTCCCTCCTCCCTCCGCATCCATCCCACCTTCCACGTCTCCAAAATTAAACCGGTGGTCTCTGACCCCCTCTGCCCTCCACCTGCGGCGCATCCCGCTCCCCGGATGATCGGTGGCCATCCGGCCTGGACTGTCACTGAGATCTTGGACGCCCGGCGCCGGGGTCGCGGGTTGCAGTATTTGGTGGATTGGGAGGGCTATGGACCCGAGTGGAGACAATGGGTGCCTTCCTCGCTGGTGTTGGACCGGTCTCTCATCTCTGAGTTTCATCGAGCGCACCCGGAAAAACCATCGCCAGGAGGCGCTGCTAGAGGGGGGAGTACTGTCATGACTCGCCGCTCATCAGCGGCGCCAGCCGCGCGCACACCTGCTCCTCATCAGCGGCGAGGTATTTAATCCACTCTGCCCTGGGCTTCGGCCTGAAGCCGTCTCTCAACTTCGGCCCCTTTGCTACTACGGATCTCAAACCTACTAGCGAAGATTATCTGGGTAAGCTCCCTTTACCTCTCTCCTCTAGCCCTCCCCTGTGCACAGGTGGACATTCCCGGCGGCGGACTTCCTCATCTCGCCGCTGGCTCTACGCTGCTGCCACAGGTACTGCAGGTCGCTGTCTCCCGGGCCTCGCCCTTGTTGACGCCAGCCACCTGTCATAATCAAGTAAGCCAGCTAACCATCATTATCCTCTGTATTGGTGTGGTGCCCGTTACCCTTCTCCCTCTGCTTCCTCCCATAGGGTTGTCCGGCTGTACGGCCTCCTGCCCCCGTGCCTGACGCAGATGCCACCACCAATACATTCTTATTCCACAGACACGCAGCCACACACATCTCTGTTGTTAATAAAGCTGTTGAATCTGCTCTGAGCCTGCGTGTGTGTCTCCTGAGCCGTGCATTATGTCAGGCTCCTTTTTATTTAAAAGATCTGATACTACCGTATTATCCTAACAGAGCACTACGCTCCCAAAATGCAGGATTACTTGTAATACCTAGAATCTCCAAAAGTACAATGGGAGGCAGAGCCTTCAGTTATCAAGCTCCTCTCCTGTGGAATCAGCTGCCAATCTGGATTCGGGAGTCAGACTCGATCTCTGTTTTTAAGAATAGGGCTAAAGCCTACCTTTTTGATATAGCCTACAGTTAGGGAGGGATCATGTGTTTCTGAACCCTCCCTTAGTTATGCTGCTAATAGGTTTAGTCAGCCGGGGGACCTCCAGTAATGCACTGGGCCTCACTCCTTTCCTCACTCTCAATGAAATATTTTTTTTTTTTGCTGGTCATTAACATCTGTTTGTTCTCTCCCATAGACTGAGTCCCCATCGTGCTGTTTGCTCTCTACATGTCTGTTCTTTTCTTCTTCTCTATCCCCTCACCCCCCAGCCGGTCGCAGCAGATGACTGCCCCTCCCTGAGTCTGGTTCTGCTGGAGGTTTCTTCCTGTTAAAAGGGAGTTTTTCCTCTCCACCGTCGCCAAGTGCTTGCTCACAGGGGATCACCTGATTGCTGGGGTCTTTCTGCAACTGTGGGGGTTCCCCCGTCAGTTGATAGTGCTATGAGATGACTGTTGTTGTGAAATGGCGCTATATAAATAAAGTTGAATTGAATTGAATTCCCCTGGGCCATCCGGACTGCAAACAGTCCGAGACCCCACCCACCTCCCTCCCTCCGAATGATCACATGCCCAGATCTGAGGACCTTTTAATTAGCATAATAATCACACTTGTCTTTACTCTCCGCACTTTCCTGTACATTGACCAATCCGCGAAACCACTACCATTCCTGTGTATATTTTCCATAATCCTTGGGCCATTTTATTCAACCATGTTCTGCACTCCGCACTCTTATGTACAAAGTTCCATCTGTGAAGCCACTACCATACCTGTGAATACCTGTGGGCTATTTTTTATTTTTATTTCAGTCGTGTGTTTAACCTCTTGTACTCCGGTGTACCGCGGACGGGCACGTCTCGGCACACAAGAGCGCCCTCGTGCGCTCTAGGACGCACGAGGGCACTGCGTCCAAGCGCGCACTGAAAAAAAAAAAAAGTTCTTCCACTACAGACACAGCCGCGAACAGATCAGATATGATTGACCTCTCATTCGACTAATAAGAGCCTTGAATTGGGTTTCTGAAACCTTCAAGAACCAATGACCTAGCAAGAAGGACCCGCCTACCAATGCTGTGAATGCAGCGAGCCAATTGAAGCACAGAAGTTCGCAAACTGTTTTGTCTAAGGCTGGGTGAAGAGAGACTGACTGCTGCAGCCACAGGCGGTGCTTTTTTTTTTTTTTTTTTTTTATTCCAGCAGAGTAGACGTTTAGGATTCTCTTCCATGGTCATCATAGACCGACGGAGGCCGACGACGAAGGTCATAGATCATTCGCCAAAACCACAATCATGGAAGCGCAAAAGCGCAATAATGGAATTATGTTTTGACCGGGTCGACCAGAACCACGAGTCCGTAACAAAGGACCAGCGTCGCGTTCGTCTGACAATGAGGAAGAGAAGTTCGCCAGGACGCTGCTGTGAAGAGGTAAGTGTTATAAGCTAAATTATTCTTTATCCCTGAAAATTGGAATCAAAAAATGACTTTTGACCGATTGGTAAATTACAACTGTGCGGCGCACGAAGTACGTGCGCCGCGGTACACGGTTCGTTCGCCGCGTCTGGACCGTGAACGCCCCCCCCCCCGCTACTCTTCTGTAGCGAGGGGGGGGGCCGCGGTGACTGCGCCGCGGTCGCCACATGACTATTCCGTCATGTAGCGATGGCCGATGTCCGTCCTCTGTAGCAAGGTGGGGGGACAACACCCCCACCACACACACACACACACAGCCCTGAGTGTCACCTTTTGTTAGAGCCCAAGATGAAGCTTCTATATTGAATCATTCAAAAGTTACAGACGTTTTTCCAAACTGTGCCATTTGGCACAATTTGGCACAGTTCAAAAACGCCTGGGAACTACCTGAGGAAAAAGCTGTGCAATATATTCATTTTTTGTGGTGCTGTTACAAAATTTTGACCTCAGCTGGATAACACTTGGTTCTACATTTCTGTTGCATTTTCCAGCCCAGATCTGAAGCTGTGTGTTATTTGCAAGCATTTGTATCAAAAAAAAAAACACCCAGGCCAAATTTATTTTCTTCAAGTTCAGTATGTTTAGATGACTGTTACTCAGTGGCCGGAGCACTTAGAGAGATTATGACTGTTTTGCCAAAAAATTCAAAGTGTTTTCTTTTAAATGAGACCAACCCCATGAAGATGATGCAAAGGGTTGAAGAACAGCTTTCGATTTACTTTGGGCATGTTATTTTTTGGCATTTTTAGGGAAACTGACCGGAGTGCAAGGGGTTAATTGTGTGTTCTGTAACCATGTTTTATCTAAGCCCTCTCTCTTTCTTTATTGTGCAGTAGCCTGGTGGAGCACCCACAATTCCGTTGTACTATACAACTGTACAATGACAATAAAGCCTATTCTATTCTATATTTGACAGGGACAGTTGAGACAGTCGCTCATTGAAAATAAGAAGCACTAACTTTACTTGCTAACCTTACCAGTGTGGTGTTTATAATTGGCCCAACCTCAATCATCACCAGTGCGGAGCACAGCAGAGACTCGCTGACAGGCAGACGAGCTGGCGGACAGAGCGGAGAGGGGAGGATGGGCACGTCGCTGTGCTGCTGTGATAATGACAACTGCTTGATAAGAGTTTGCGTTTAACTTGTTTCATTTGTTTATTTTCAATTCAATTCAACTTTATTTATATAGAGCCATTTCACAACAACAGTCATCCCATAGCACTTTCAACTGTAGGGGAAACCCCCACAATTGCAGAAAGACCCCAGCAATCAGGCGATCCCCTGTGAGCAAGCGCTTGGCAACAGTGGAGAGGAAAAACTCCCTTTTAACAGGAAGAAACCTCCAGCAGAACCAGGCTCAGGGAGGGGCAGTCATCTGCTGTGACTGCCTGGGGGGTGAGGGGATAGAGAAGATGAAAAGAACAGACATGTAGAGAGCAAACAGCATGATGGGGACTCAATCTATGTGAGAGAACAAACAGATGTTAATGACCAGCAAAAATATTTCATTGAAAGTGAAGAAAGGAGGGAAGCCCAGTGCATTACTGGAGATCCCCCGGCTGTATAAACCTATTAGCAGTATAACTAAGGGAGGGTTCACAGACACATGATCCCTCCCTAATTGTAGGCTATGTAGAAGAGCTTGGAAATGAGGAGGCGATTTGATTTTTAAACCAAGTTTAATAATCAGCATAATCAGCTCTTCTAACAAGTCTCATCTGGTGCAGAGAGTGGCAGAAGGGAAAAGAGACAGAATGTCTCCAGCTCACTGACTTTATACTGGCACACAATAAAAGACATGCATAACAAAGGCTGACATCCCTCATTATCTTAATCCCCCCATTGTCTTGGTATTTCCTCTCCTCGCCTTGGGGGGTGAGGGTAGCTCCTCCGGTCTCCTTCGCCGTGTCCGGGAACGTCTTTGTTCTTCACTCGGCGGGTGAGAGCCCTTTGTCCTTTCAGAGGTGTGAAGTCCTTTACATATGTATTACCAAACATTTTCACATGCTTCAACATATGTAGGTTATGGAATATATGGTTAATATAGACCACAGGCCCCCCAAACAACTAAGAAAGGACAACAGAAAGGTTCACAGTCTAAGATAGTTATTATGACATACTAAGTGTTACATCAGTTGCCACGGAAGAAACTTTCCAGCAGCCATGCCCCTAAGAGAGTTCAGTGGTAAACATAACAGCATAGTAAAATCATAAGTCAGTCCTAAACTGCTGCAGCACAATTAGTGAATAATTGTGGAGTGGTTTGTATCAGTCCCTGTGCTGTCTGGGTTTTAATCTTCTCCCAAAACTGCTGTAGGTTGGTTTAGGCGCCCTGCTGGGACCTTCTTGAGAGGGATCTGCAGTGTGGGAAGGAGAGAGGTTAACTGTTCCCTGCTGGGGGACTGAGTCTTTTCTCTTGGGGGGTCTACCCCGCCGAGGTGCTCTCGCCAACTGTGCAGGCTCGTCTTTCAACAAGAAGGCAGGTTTAAGTCTGTCAATGCTGACTGTTTCTTTTCTATCCCCAAAATCAAGCACAAAGTGTTTATCACCATGTTCCAGCACTCTGAATGGTCCATCGTATGCTGGGCGGAAAGTTGGTTTTAAAGCTTCATGCTTAACAAAAACGAACTCAGCGTTTTTTAAAGCTTGAGGGACAAAAACCCGTGGGAAGGAGTGATGAGCTGGACCGGGGAGAGAGTCCGGTCCGTTGCTGCCTAAAAACCTTGGGACTGGAAGGTGCCCTGGCTCTGGGTTCTCTGGTAAAAATTCACCTGGAAGCCTGAGAGGTTGTGCAAAGACTAATTCTGCGGGAGAGGCGTCTAGATCCTCTTTAGGTGCTGCACGCAACCCCAATAAAACCCAGGGAAGTTTATTTACCCAATTTGTGTCCGTTAGTGAGGCTCTGAGGGCAGCCTTTAAAGACCTGTGAAAACGCTCGCATAACCCATTAGCCTGAGGGTGATAAGCGGTGGTGCGATGAATTGTTGCCCCTAAGCTGTTGGGCATGGCTGACCAGAGCTCTGAGACAAATTGAGGCCCCCTATCGGACGTGATGTCCGATGGGACGCCGAAACGTGCCACCCAGTTTGTCAAAAAAACGCGAGCGACTTCCTCCGCTGTGGTTGCCGCTAGAGGGACTGCCTCTGGCCAGCGTGTGGTGCGGTCTATCATTGTTAACAGGTGTGTGAAACCTTGGGAGGAAGGTAGTGGCCCCACGAGGTCGACATGAACGTGGTCGAACCTTCTAGCAGGGATTGGAAAAGGCTCCAGAGGGGCTTTTGTGTGTCTGTGTATTTTGGCGCGTTGACAAGAAATGCAAGTTTTTGCCCATTCTTTTACGTTTTTGCGCAGGCCTAGCCACACAAACTTTTCGGCGACCATTTTAACCGAGGCGCGCACACCTGGGTGCGCGAGGGAGTGAATTGCGTCGAAAATACGGCGGCGCCATGTAGCTGGTACTAACGGGCGAGGTCGGCCAGTTGAAACATCGCATATTAGGGGGGGCACGCTGTCGCGTAAACCCTTTTTCTCCAGCCTTAACCCTGTTGGTCCAGACAGGAGTGCGCGCACGTCCGCGTCACTGCTTTGTTCCTCTGCCATGGCTGCATAATCTATCCCTGCATGGATAGGTGCTGCGTATGTGTCTGCGTTAGTGAAGAGTTCTGCTGCTGAGGCAGTATAATCTGTCTCTCCGTGCTCTGGTGGTGTCACAGCGCGAGAGAGACAGTGTGCTACTACGTTAAGTTTGCCTGCCACGTGTCGAATGTCTGTGGTGAACTCTGAAATCGCAGCTAGCTGTCTTTGTTGCCTGCCTGACCATGGTTCTGAAATTTTAGCCATAGCAAAGGTGAGCGGTTTATGGTCTACAAAAGCCGTGAAACTCCGCCCTTCTAACCAGAACTGGAAGTGGCGGATGGATAAATGAAGCGCCAGCAGCTCTCTGTCAAAAGTGCTGTATTTACGCTCAGTTTGGTTTAGCGATTTGCTAAAGAATGCTAAAGGTTGCCAGACCCCGCTGACAAGTTGTTCTACAACTGCCCCTATAGCTAGGTCTGAAGCATCTGTGGTTAGCGCGATGCGGGCCAAGGGATCTTATAATAGGGGGTGCATGAGCTGAGCTGCGTGGGGGAGGAAGCGGTTGTAAAAATTAACCATCCCTAAAAATTCCTGTAGCGATTTGACCGTTTGTGGCCGTGGGAAACTTTCTATCGCGTGAACTTTGTCTGGAAGTGGAACTTCGAGCGTCTAACAATGCCCAATTTTTTGGCCCAAAAGAGTTGTAAACTCGTCCCGTGCTATGTTGAGCTTGGCCGCATCTAAGCGGCGAGCTTTGGCAAAAACAGGAGGTCCCGTTGTGGGAATGAAGTGTTCAACCCCGTGTTTAGCCACAGTGGCTGAGAATTTGGGAATTGTGAGTGCTGGAAATTGGGTGAGGAGTTGCTCAAACTTACCTCCTGCCGTGGTGACGTTGGCCTGCACAGGTGGTGGAGAAGCTTGGGCTGAGCATGGAATAGAAGCAAAGGACAGTGCATTAACCAGGCGCTTATTTGCTAGATCCACTAATAACCCATGTGCACACAAAAAATCTGCGCCTAATAAGTTAAAACTCACCGCCGCTACAACAAATGTCCATCTGTAGCTGCGGCCGTGGATGAGGAGGTGCAGGCTCTTTTCGCCGAACGTGTCGATGCTAGAGCCGTTGGCTGCCACGGCTCCGTTGCCCCGGGTGCCCGTGGCTCGATCTGCATGGGAGGGCATGACGAAACTCAGCTGGGCTCCTGTGTCGATGAGGAACTGCTTGCCTGTGTGTCCATCCGTCACGTACAACAGCTTGTTCTTCTCGCCGAGAACCACTGCCGTTAACGGCTCTCGGCTTGGGCGTTTTCCCGAAATCGCAAATTTGCAGGAGGGAATGCATTTGTGGGCCTTCTCGGCCAAGCGGTGGTGATAACAACAGGCGTCACTCTGTCTGCTAAGTTTGGGCCGTGTCGCTGTCACCGTGGGCTGGGTCTGCTCAGTGGGTTGTGGCTCCTCGTGGCTCGGGGCGTCAGCTTTGAGGTCTGCGGATGCTGCTGTGGGTGTCAGCTCCTTGCAGGCGTTGACGAGCCGATGAGCTTCGTTGGCCAGTGCGCGGAAGTCTTGGTGGTTGTTGCATTTCATGCTGGTGAGTGTCCCTCTCATGTGTGGCGGCAGCGTGCTGAGGAATATAAACTGGAAGAGGAAGTTGTCATTGTCCTCTTCTTTGAGCTGTAGCAAATCCTCCATGAGGGCCTTCGGTTTGCACCCTCTGTGGCCGTAGACCGCCAGGATCTTCTTGGCTCTCTCTTCCGCTGATGGGACGTAGTTCGCCACGATGGTTGCTTTGAGCGTCTCATATTTGTCCCGGGCCGGTGGCCGCCGGATCATGCTCCGCACACACTTCGAAGTGGCGGCGTCGAGTTTGGAGACGATATGGTAAAATTTGGTATCGTCAGCCGTGATGCCCGCCAGTGCAAACTGTGCTTCAGCCTGCTGAAACCAAGAGGCGGGGTCTTCTTGCCAGAAGTCTGGCAGCTGGACAGCAACGGCATTCGTGCATACCATCACTGCTGTGCCCGCCGGGTGAGAGTGCTTTGCCTCGGCTCTCACGGCGGTGCTGGTGCTCGGTTGAGCCCTCTCAATCTCTTCTGCCGGGGGGAACAGTTGTCCATCTGTTCCCTCGTCTGCGTGGGTCGCCACAGATGAGTCGATTGCGGGGGTATGCCTCAGGACCATACTCGCGTCAGGGTCACGAGTGTAGAAGAGCTTGGAAATGAGGAGGCGATTTGATTTTTAAACCAAGTTTAATAATCAGCATAATCAGCTCATCTAACAAGTCTCATCTGGTGCAGAGAGTGGCAGAATGGAAAAGAGACAGAATGTCTCCAGCTCACTGACTTTCTACTGGCACACAATAAAAGACATGCATAACAAAGGCTGACATCCCTCATTATCTTAATCCCCCCATTGTCTTGGTATTTCCTCTCCTCGCCTTGGGGGGTGAGGGTGGCTCCTCGGTCTCCTCCGCCGCGTCCGGGAACGTCTTTGTTCTTCACTCGGCGGGTGAGAGCCCTTTGTCCTTTCAGAGGTGTGAAGTCCTTTACATATGTATTACCAAACATTTCCACATGCTTCAACATATGTAGGTTATGGAATATATGGTTAATATAGACCACAGGCTATATCAAAAAGGAAGGTTTTAACTCTATTCTTAAAAACAGAGATCGAGTCTGACTCCCGAATCCAGATTGGCAGCTGGTTCCTTGGGAGAGGAGCTTGATAACTGAAGGTTCTGCCTTCCATTGTACTTTTGGAGATTCTAGGTATCACAAGTAATCCAGCATTTTGGGAGCGTAATAGGGTAGTATCAGATATTTTAAATAAAAAGGGGCCTGATTGTTTAGAGCAGGGGTGTCAAACTCATTCCATGGAGGGCCAAGACCCTGCAGGTTTTACTTCCACCCAGTCTCTTTAGCAGGTGTTTTCACTGATCAGCAATCAGTAGGAAGAAATTCAGAGAAATCACCTGTTGAAGACACTGGGTGGAGGTAAAACCTGCAGGGTCTTGGCCCTCCATGGAATGAGTTTGACACCTGTGGTTTAGAGCTTTGTAAGTGAGAAGAAGGATTTTAAACTTAATTCTAAACTCTATGGGAATCCAATGAAGGGAGGCCAGAGCGGAGAGATATGATCTCTCTTTCTAGTACCTGTTAAAACTCTTGCAGCAGCATTTTGGATCAGCTGAAGACTTTTTAAAGATGTTTTAGGACAACCTGATAATAAAGAATTACCAGAATCAGAATCAGAATCAGAATCAGGTTTATTGCCATTGTTCATGTAGTACACAAACTAGGAATTTGTCTCGGTACAATGCTGCAACATTAAACATGATAAGATAAGAGAAATAAACTATACATGTAATAAAGTGTAGGATAAGATTAAGTGATACTGGTCAACAGTTAAAATATATATTAGCCAGCAGCAGATACTGTGGAGAACTATATAGTGCAGTCGGTAATGCAGGAAGAAAACAGTGATGATTGACATGAGTCTGGTTGAGCTGCTGTACATGGTGCACGAGAGTCACTTAGTGTTCAGCAGTCTAATGGCAGAGGGGAAGAAGCTGTTCATGTGACGGGAGGTTTTAGTCTGGATGGACCGAAGTCTTCTACCAGAGGGGAGGGGGGCAAACAGTACGTGACCAGGGTGTGAGGGATCGGCTATGATCCGGCCAGCACGCCTCCGGGTCCTGGAGATGTACAGATCCTGGAGAGATGGGAGCTTGCAGCCGATCACCTTCTCAGCAGTGCGCACGACGCGCTGCAGCCTTAGTCTGTCCCTGGCAGTGGCTCCTGCGTACCACACGGTTATGGAGGTGGTGAGGATGGACTCGATGATGGCTGTGTAGAACTGCACTAACATCTTGGTGGGTAGCTTGAGCTTCCTCAGCTGCCGCAGGAAGAACATCCTCTGCTGGGCTTTTTTGATGAGTGAGCTGATGGTCAGCTCCCATTTGAGGTCCCTGGTGATGGTAGTGCCTAGGAAGCGGAAGGAATCAGCAGTGGTGATGGGAGAGCCTGAGAGGGTGAGGGGGGGCAGAGGAGTAGTGACTTTCCTGAAGTCTACAATCATCTCCACTGTCTTCAGAGCGTTCAGCTGCAGGTTGTTATTGCTGCACCAGGACGCCAGCTGGGCCACCTCTCTCCTGTACCGGACTCGTCGCCGTTGGAGATGAGCCCGATGAGGGTGGTGTCGTCCGCAAACTTGATCAACTTGACAGACTGGTGGCTGGAGGTGCAGGAGTTGGTGTAAAGGGAGAAGAGTAGGGGGGAAAGTACACAGCCCTGGGGTGATCCGGTGCTGATGCTAGTATAGTCAATACAATATACAATATTATACAATAATAATAATAATAATCTAGAGCTAACAAAAGCGTGGATCAGTTTCTTAGCATCACTCTGAGACAAGATGCTCCTAATCTTGACAATATTACACAAAAGATAGAAGGCAGTCTCTGAAACAAATTTAATATGTGAATTGAAAAACAGATCTTGATCAAAAATAACTCCAAGGTTCCTCACAGAGCTATTAAGAGAAAGAGTAACTGCATCCAAACTAAAAGTTTGATTTGAAAAGGTATTTCTAAGGTTTTTTGGACCCACAAGAATGACTTCAGTCTTATTTGAATTTAATAGCAGGAAATTACAAGTCATCCAAGCTTTGACTTCCTTAAGACAGGCTTCTAACTTGCCTAACTGATTACCATCATCTGGCTTCATTGACAGGTATAATTGTGTGTCATCTGCATAACAATGAAAATGTATACAGTGCTTCCTAATAATGTTGCCTAACGGAAGCATATATGAACTAAAAAGAGTAGGGCCTAGCACAGATCCCTGTGGAACTCCATGACTGAGCTTTGAGTTGAAAGAAAACTCATTATTGACATGGACAAACTGGAACCTATCAGGTAAATAAGATCTAAACCACTGCAACGAAGTTCCATTAAGTCCAACATAGTGTTCTAATCTAGCAAGTAGAATATTATGATCAATAGTATCAAAAGCTGCACTAAGGTCTAAAAGGACAAGTACAGAAACAAGTCCATTATCAGATGCGATCAGGAGGTCATAAGTGACCTCCTGCACCTCCTGCATTTTGGTAAAATGCTCCCTTACTTTGGAAGTTTTGGCCTCTTCTTCTCCGTGATTTTCTCTCTTCTGTGTCACCATGATGTGCTCCTCTTCTTCGGCATGCATATAAACTTTAAAATGAAACAATTTGTCAACAATAAAAATCTTCATCGACAAATTTTAATGATGATGTCGATGTCGTCTGTGTTTACGCACGGTGGTGTTCAGATCAATAACATCAGGATATTTAGTATTTAGAAGGACTCTCAGAACATGAGAAACAAAATTCTCTGGTCTGATGAGACAAAGATTGAACTCTTTGGCGTGAATGCCAGGAGCCATGTTTGGAGGAAACCAGGCACCGCTCATCATCAGGCCAATACCATCCCTACAGTGAAACATGGTGGTGGCAACATCATGCTGTGGAGATGTTTTTCTTTGGCAGGAACTGGGAGACTAGTCAGAATAGAGGGAAAGATGAATGCAGCAATGTACAAAGACATCCTGGATGAAAACCTGCTCCAGAGCGCTCTTGACCTCAGACTGGGACGACGGTTCATCTTTCAGCAGGACAACGACCCTAAGCACACAGCCAAGATGTCAAAGGAGTGGCTTCAGGACATCTCTGTGAATGTCCTTGAGTGGCCCAGCCAGAGCCCAGACTTGGATCCAACTGAACATTTCTGGAGAGATCTGAAAATGGCTGTGCACCGACGCTTCCCATCCAACCTGATGGCACTTGAGAGGTGCTGCAAAGAGGAATGGGCCAAACTGCCCAAAGATAGGTGTGCCAAGCTTGTGGCATCATATTCAAAAAGACTTGAGGCCGTGATTACTGCCAAAGGTGCATCAACAAAGTACTGAGCAAAGGCTGTGAATACTTATGTACATGTGATTTCTTAGTTTTTTATTTTTTTTTCTTCCACAATATCTTTATTGAACCTTTTTTTTTTTTAACAAACATGATACAAACAAACACTAACGCTAAAGTACTACAAAAAAAAAAAAAAATGCACTAAAAACACCAACAACCACCAACAAAATCAAGTCTTCAACAATGCTCCTCTGTTTAGTCTAGACAATCCAATACATAAGTATACATATTATGTTCACCAGTTTGGAATTTACAAGGTCCACACACATCATTCACCTTCTTCTTCAAGAGTTATGTTTAAATTTTTTACATAATCAATAAAAGGTCTCCATATATTCACAAACACAATTTCCTTTGATTTCAGTATATATGCTATTCTTTCTAATGGAAGGTTTGTTAACATCTGTCTTAACCACTGAGTCACATCTGGTCTATGAGTCTTTTTCCATAATAGTGCAATACATTTTTTGGCATTAAGCAAACTGAGGTCTATGAATGTTCTTTCACTTTTATTAAAATTATGCTTTTCTGGGTACAGACCCAACAAAAACAGTTTAGGATTCAGTATGATTTGTTTTGAGATTATTTTTTCAATTGTTACCCTCACCTCTTCCCAAAACATTCTTATTAATCTACATTCCCATAAACAATGAAATAGGGTTCCTTTACTTTCCATGCATTTTGTGCATGTATCTGGTATATTTTTGTTATATCTATTTAACTCCTCCGGTGTAACATACATCCGCATTAACCATTTGAAATGTATCAATTTAAGGCGTGCATTTATTGATTTGGTTTGAGCTTCTGTACAAGCCAATTCCCATTGTTCCTCCGAAATTTCAATTTGCAGATCTTCTTTCCAGTAGTTTAATCTTTTCAGTGAATTTTCACTTGAAGATAGTGTCAATGAGTTATAAAACTCTGAAATAATACCCTTTCTTTTACTATCTTTCATCATCATTTTTTCCAAGGATGAATAAATAGGTCGAGTGAGAGCTTTATTTTGATTTGATCGAATAAAGTTTCTAAGTTGAAGATATTTAAAAAAATGTGTTCTATTGAGATTAAATTTGATCCTCAGCTCTTCAAAAGACATTATGTTGTCTGCACATGGCAAATATAAATCCTGAATCTTTTGTATCCCTTTTAAATTCCATACTTTAAATACAGCGTCCGCTCTCCCTGGTTTAAAATATTGATTACCCCATATTGGACTAAATTGTGACAATAACTGTGGTTCTTTTAAATAGTTTTTAGCTTCACACCATATTTTGATCATATGCTTTACAAATGGATTTTTAACTTGTTTTTGTAATTTTTTTGCCGAATCTGAGTATATGAATATGGGAAGAGGTAAAGGTAAATTGTATGATTCCATTTCAGTCCAGTGAGGGAGATCATTTGATGAAAAATAATATGTCATAGATCTCAGTTGTGCCGACCAATAATACAACATAAAATTTGGACATTTCAGACCTCCACGATCAAATGGTAAATATAATAAAGACAAACGTAATCTAGCCCTCCTGTTGTTCCATATAAATTCCACTAACTTTTTTTTTATTCTTGAGAATAGATCTAAAGGTGGTGATAAGGGAATGTATTGAAATAAATAAAGTATTTTAGGTAAAATATTACTTTTAAGTATATTGATTCTCCCGATCATCGACATTGGTAGTGACATCCATCTCTGAGTTAACTCATTGATATCTGACATTAAGGCTTCATAGTTGACACTGGCGACTGATTCTAGCTTAGGCACAATTTGGATTCCTAAATATTTAAACTGATTTACAACATTGAATTGATTTGCCTCAGGGGCTGGGTAATTTCTCTGGGTCTCATTTAGCATTAATATTGAAGATTTAGTTTTATTTATTTTATATCCTGATATTTCCCCAAAATTCTTTATTAAATTCAACAAGGTTGGAATTGATTTTTTTAGATTCGACATAAACAAAATTATATCATCGGCGTACAGGGAGATTTTATGTTCTGTTGGTCCAACTTTAATTCCATATATTTGTGAATGTAAACGTATCGCTATCGCTAAAGGTTCAATTGCCATAGTAAACAGTAAAGGTGAAAGTGGACAGCCTTGTCGACATCCTCTATTGATTTTTATTGGTTTTGAAATATTGTTATTTGTTAGGATTTCTGCTGTAGCATTATTGTATATTATTTGAACCCATTTTATGAAATTATTTCCAAGTCCAAACCTTTGTAGGACTTCAAAAAGAAAGGGCCATTCAACTCTATCAAAGGCCTTTTCGGCGTCCAATGATAGGAGAGCTGTATCCGGTGCTTCTTTATTAAAATAAATAATATTAAATAGTCTTCTTACATTATGGAAGCCTTGTCTACCCTTTATAAAGCCATTCTGATCTCGATTAATAATATTTGGTAAAATTTCTTGTATTCGTCTTGCTAAAATTTTACAGATTATCTTAAGGTCGGCGTTTAATAGGCTTATTGGTCTCATATTTTCACATTTATTAGAGGGCTTACCTGGTTTTGGCAGCAGTATAATTAAGGCATTATTTATGTATGATGGTAAATTATTATTTTGAAATGCTTCTAAAACCATTTCCAAAAAAGGTTTTATTAATTTATTCTTAAATTTTTTATAAAGGTCAACTGGAAGACCATCTGGTCCTGCACTTTTTCCTGATTTCATATTATCAATGGCTAGCCCAACTTCTTCTTGACTAATTTTAGACTCCAATATCTCCCTGTTTTCATTTGGTATACACGGTATAGATAGTTCGTTCAAAAACCCATTTAGTTTTGTTAAATCAGGTTCATTTTTGGTATCATATAATTTTTCATAGTAATCTCTAAAGGCTCTATTAATTTCTAAAGGATCTATAACTACCTGTCCTTTACTTATAATACTGGTAATTGGTGTTTTAATTTCCAATTGTTTAATCTGCCATGCTAATAATTTTCCTGATTTTTCACCTTGTTCATAAAAAGATTGTTTCAATCTTAGAAGACTCGAGGCAGCTCTATTCGCTGATTTTTTGTCGTATTCAGCTCTCAAAATCAGTAATTCATTCTCCAACCTTGGGTCACTTCCTGCATACACTTTTTCCTGAAGACTTTTTATTTTATGTTCCAATTTAGCTCTCTCCTCTCGAGTCTTCTTAGATTTTGATCCTGTATAACTAATAATATGTCCCCTAATAAAAGCTTTGAAAGCCTCCCACTTTACACATGCTGATGTTTGTGTAGTATTGATGTCAAAGAACTCGTCTATCTGTTTTTCTATATACTTGACAAATTCCTCATCCTGAAGCCATTTATGCTGAAATTGCCATCTACCTGATTCCTTTGTCAATTTTTTATCTACATATATTAGACAACAGGGTGCATGATCAGAGATCACGATGTTATCATAAAAGCAGTTTTGAATCTTGGACCTTAATTCTGTGGAAATCAAAAAATAATCAATACGTGAGAATGTCTTGTAGGTACTGGAATAACAAGAATAGGCTTTAACTTGTGGTTTCATTTCTCTCCATATATCTAACAATCTCAATTCTTTCATAAAATGATTAATAGTCATCCTACATCCAATGTGCGTACAATCCAGTCCTGTTGATCTATCCACACCTGGATTCAATGTACAATTAAAATCCCCTGCTATTATATGTTGCCCTGTAAGTGATGATAAGATGAGAAATAAATTAGCAAAGAACTTCTGATCATCTATATTGGGACCATATAAGTTCACAAGATTTATATTTTCTAATAGCAAAGAACCTTGAATGATTACATATCTTCCAAATTTGTCTCCAATTACATTTTTCACTTGAAAAGGAACTGATTTATGTATGAGAGTCATAACTCCTCTGGCTCGGGATGAAAATGAAGAGGTGAATACACTTCCCTGCCATCTACTCCTAATTCTTTTAACATCCTCCTCTATCAGATGAGTTTCTTGTAAAAACACAATTCTTGAACCCATGTCCTTTATTTTATTCATAACTTGTTTAAGTTTTTTTAAATTTTGTAGACCTCTGCAATTCCATGAAGTTAAATTAAGATTAACACTTTGGTCCATGATCAATAGAGAGTTTGGGATTACCTTGCAGTGTAAACATGCTCATACAGAGAAGCAAAAACATGAGTGGTTGAACATTCATCCTACAAACTACACACAAACAAATTCCCCCTTCCCACACTTGTGGCAAACCCCCCAAAATCAAAAGAAAAATTCTGTCTCCCGATATAGCCATCGACCGTTCCACACCCACGGGGAACAGCCTAAGCCACTCCTTCTTCATCCTCCCAATCACCCTAACTCTACTGCTTTTAATGACGTAACATTAACTCTCCTCTGTAGTTTTCCAACTTAACTCCAAAATTTTTAACAACTTTGTACATCATAGTTTTTTTGTTTTTTTTGTTTTGTTTTTGTTTTGTTTTTTTAATATATAATACAATCTATATTTTGTAAACTTACTATTTACTTCAAGTCAGTCAGATGCCTGTGCAAATGCTTAATTATTCTACCTTATATTTTGTTCATGCTTAGCTCCCACCAGTCTCTTCTTCTTCTTTGATCTTCTTGATGAACTCCTGCGCCTCCTCTGGAGTCTTGAAGATGTGGGTTCTGCCCTCATACGTGGTCAGCAGTCTCGCAGGATAGATTACACCATGACGAATCCCAAGGTTGCGCAGCTCCTTACGTATGGGATCAAACTGCTTCCTCAATTGCTGGATTCCTGTGGCCAAATCTGGGTAGAACCGCACCTGCTGGTCCTGGTGTTTAATCTCTCCTTTTTTAGCTCGTGCAGCGTTGAAGATCTTCATCCTGTCTCTGTTGCTAAGAAACTTCATAATTAAGGTCCTCGGCGGTCCCTTATCTCTCCGTGGGCCAATACGATGTGCTTTTTCCAGAACCACTGCTGATTGCAACTCCTCGCTGCCCAGCACCTCCGGAATCCACTTTTCCAGAAAGGAACATACGTCCCGACCTTCTGATTCCTCTGGAAGACCCACCAGCCTCAAATTATTCTGTCTCGACCGAGATTCCAAATCCAAAATATTATCTTCCAGAGATTTATTTTTTTTTTCCAAAGTGCGCACCTTTAATTGAAGACGGGTGACGTCATCTTCAGCACTAGCGAGACGGAGCTCCATCTGCGCCGTTCGTTCTACACAGTCACCCAATTCCTTTCTTATTCCTTCCAACGCTGTCATAATCCCATCAAATCTAGAGGAAAAGTCCGCTCTCATTGAACTCATGGCAGCCATCAGCGCATCTGCGCCATTCCCCGCAGATATCGCAGCGTTGCCAGCCTCCTCCGCCATATATGGAGTTTTGTTTACTGCGTCACAGATCTGAAAGTCCGTTAATTTGGACTGTTTCGGCGGCTCGCTTTTTCCTTTTCCTGGTTTTCCAGCCTTAGGCTTCACCGACATATCCTCGCCCAAATGCTGGGATACGTTCTGTCCCAAATGAGAGAGTTATTTGCCGATTTTTTTTTTTCCAGGAGCAGAGCAGAGCGAGACACGTCCGTCCTACGTGGCAGCCATAACCGGAAGTCAGTTTTTTATTTTTAATAAATTTGCAAAAATCTCAAAACAACTTTTTTCATGTTGTCATTATGGGGTATTGTGTGTAGAATTTTGAGGAGAAAATGAACTTAATCCATTTTGGAATTAGGCTGTAACATAACATGTCGAAAAAGTGAAGCGCTGTGAATACTTTCCGGATGCACTGTATAAATGTAAATTAGGTACAAATTTGTAAGAATAAAGGTGCACAGATGTGATAAAGATGCCAATCTGAATATTAAAAAGTCGCAATTTACAATTTAATTACACAGAGTAAAAATTTAGCATCCTGATGAGAGTTGAACATTTGAGAGAAAAAAAGGAGGAAATTTACTGGAAAAATGTGCAAATTTAAAAGAAAAAAACAAGTTTATGAGGAAAAAATGTTACAAATTTAAGAGAAAAAAGTTGAAAAATACAGGAAAAGAGCTGAAATTTTATAAGAAAAATTACCAAATTTATGAGAAAAAGTCATAATTTCTTAAGAAAAATATTGCAAATTTTATGAGAATGAAGTTGAAAATTTATAGGGAAAAACGTTAAAATTTACAGGAAAAAGTTACAAATTACCTAAAAAAAAATCATGAGAAGCTGAAAATTTACAGGAAAATTAGCAAATTTATGAGAAAAAGTCACAAACTTTCAAGAAAAAAATTCTTCTTCTTTTAGATTTGATTGGCGGTTGGCAACCAGCTTACAGGTGCATTACCGCCACGTACTTCACTTAATATCACTATCTGGTCAGGACTGCAAATTTATAACAAAAAAGTTGCCAATTTAGGAGGAAAAAGTGTAAAATTTACAGAAAAAGTAGGAAATTTACAAGAAAATATTGCAAATTTATGAGAAAAAAGTGCATATTTATTGGAGAAAAAAGTTGCAAATGAACGAAAAAGTTGCAAATTTGTGAGAAAAAAAGATGAAAACAGAAAAAATTTGTAAATCTACAAAGAAAAAAGGTGAAAATTTACAAGAAAAAAATGCAAATTTATGAAGAAAAAAGTTGCTGATTTACGGGAAGAAAGTTGAAATTTTACAGGAAAAAAGTCAGAAATTTACAAGAAAAAAAGTGATCCAGAATCCACATCCTGACCCGGACTGAACAACTAAGCTATAAAACAGCCTGCTTTCTCCGTGTGTAAAACGGTTCTGCAATAATTAAACCCCGAGACGTTTTTCTTAAAACTCTGTGTGTGTGCTGTCGATTTTACCTGGCGGTACGGTGCTGAGGCATCTTTTCGTCTCCGCATCGTATGCTTCACCAGCTTGGTCACAGACACATGTGAAGGAGCCGTCCACGTTCTCACAGCGAGCAGAACCACACGCCCCGGGAACGGTGGTACACTCGTCCACATCTAAGACACACATGGACAACGAAACAAACCAAAAACTAAAAAAAAAACAGACACTTTTGGGAATTCTCACATAACCCTGGAAACTTTTAACCTTTAACCAGAACACCCGTGTGTGTCACGTGTTGCCAACGTCTCATGGACTCACCTTCACACCCGCCGGCGTGGTTGTCACGGTAACCGGGCTCACAGGTGACAAGGCAGCGGTACGAGCCGATCGTGTTCTCGCACCGATGAGACCCGCACACCGAGCCACCGGACGACACGCATTCATCCATGTCTGAGGGGAACAAAAACGGACCATGTCTGTCATATTATTTAGGATTTATTTTTTAAAAAAAGGTTTACATTTAAAGATTCACAAGTAAAATTTTAACAAGGGCACTCTGAGGTGAGTGCAATATCCCTATGGCGTTACATTTGTGCCTAATTTCTGAGCAAGGAAGCAGAGATTTTGAGCGAGGAATTATACCAGCCAATCATAATTTGCCCCGTCTGACTCCCGACTGGTTGAAATTGTGGCACATTCATAGTGCTGTGCCATGTCGAGCGAGCACACAGGTAGAGTTGAGGGACAGAGGGAGAAGTTGAGCGAGCAAGAGAGAGAGGACGCTTGCGTCCTTGTCAGCGCACACTTTATAATCTTAAATTCTTGCAAAAAACACATTTTTGTGCTCAAAATCTCCACTTCCTTGCTCAGAAACGAGGCGCAAATGTAATGCAATATACCCCCTGCCTCCATTTTCTTTGAAGATGCTAATACTTGCTGATGGAAAGTAGTTTTTAACTTTTCAATATACAGTATCTCACAAAAGTGAGTACACCCCTCACATTTTTGTAAATATTTTATTATATCTTTTCATGGAACAACACTGAAGATTTGACACTTTGATCCAATGTAGTCAACGTACAGCTTGTATAACAGTGTAAATTTGCTGTCCCCTGAAAATAACACACAGCCATTAATGTCTAAACCGCTGGCAACAAAAGTGAGTACACCCCTAGTGAAAATGTCCAAATTGTGCCCAGAATATCAATATTTTGTGTGGCCACCATTATTTTCCAGCACTGCCTTAACTCTCTTGGGCATGGAGTTCACTAGAGCTTTACAGGTTGCCACTGGAATCCTCTTCCACTCCTCCATGACAACATCACGGAGCTGGTGGATGTTAGAGACCTTGTGTTCCTCCACCTTCCGTTTGAGGATGCCCCACAGATGCTCAATAGGGTTTAGGTCTGGAGACATGCTTGGCCAGTCCATCACCTTTACCCTCAGTTTCTTTAGCAAGGCAGTGGTTGTCTTGGAGGTGTGTTTGGGGTCATTATCATGTTGGAATACTGCCCTGCGGCCCAGTTTCCAAAGAGCTGTTTCAGTATGTCACTGTACATGTTGGCATTCACGGTTCACTCAATGAACTGTAGCTCTCCAGTGCCGGCTGCACTCATGCAGCCCCAAACCATGACACTCCCACCACCATGCTTGACTATAGGCAAGACACACTTGTCTTTGTACTCCTCACCTGGTTGCTGCCACACACGCTTGACACCATCTGAACCAAATAAATTTATCTTGGTCTCATCAGACCACAGGACATGGTTCCAGTAATCCATGTCCTTAGTCTGCTTGTCTTCAGCAAACTGTTTGCAGGCTTTCTTGTGCATCATCTTTAAAAGGGGCTTCCTTCTGGGATGACAGCCATGCAGCCCAATTTGATGCAGTGTGCAGCATATGGTCTGAGCACTGACAGGCTGACCCACACCCCTTCAACCTCTGCAGCAATCCTGGCAGCACTCACATGTCTGTTTTGAAAAGACAACCTCTGGATATGAGGCTGAACACATGCACTCAACTTCTTTGGTCGACCGTGGTGAGGTCTGTTCTGAGTGGAACCTGTCCTGTTAAACCGCTGTATGGTCTTGGCCATCGTGCTGCAGCTCAGTTTCAGGATGTTAGCAATCTTCTTATAGCCTTGGCCATCTTTATGTAGAGCAACAATTCTTTTTTTCAGATCCTCAGAGAGTTTTTTGCCACGAGGTGCCATGTTGAACTTCCAGTGACCAGTATGACAGCATGTGAGAGCAATAACACCAAATTTAACACACCTGCTCCAAATTCATGCCTGAGACCTTGTAACACTAACAAGTCACATGACACCGGGGAGTGAAAATGGCTAATTGGGCACAATTTGGACATTTTCACTAGGGGTGTACTCACTTTTGTTGCCAGCAGTTTAGACATTAGTGGCTGTGTGTTGAGTTTTGAGGGGACAGCAAATTTACACTGTTATACAAGCTGTACACTGACTACTTTGTATTAAAGTGTCGTATCTTCCATGTTATCCCATGAAAAGATATAATAAAATATTTACAAAAATATGAGGGGTGTACTCACTTTTGTGAGATACTGTAATTACTGTGGCAGGACCAAATTATGATAAACCCATCATCCACAAATATAAAACAAAAGTGTACAACCCAGAGTCAGAGGTCAGGATCTTGAGGTGAACCTGTGTAACAAGTTTGGTGACCCTAGCTGTCTTTGTTGTTGAGTAGGGGTGGGCAATATGGCCTAAAAATATCACCATATTTCTGTGAATTTCCACGATCATGGTATTTTTCAAAATATTGCAGAATACAGTTTTCTTTTAAATTTATGCAAAAAGGACAGTTTCACCGGCCAGCGTTATTTACCTTCAACATCTTCAGGAAAAAAACAAAAACTCATTTCTCCATTTTATAAACTGCAGCTCAGATTTAGTTTAAAATATACTGCTCAAAAAAATAAAGGGAACACTTTGAAAACACATCAGATTTTAATGGGAAAAAATAAGCTGGATATTGAAATTGTGGCAGGCTAGTCCAGCTTGCTCAGATTAAATGAGTAAGCTGGACTAGCCTGCCACAATGTTTCTACGCTAACACGTGATTTCCGTCGGCACCGTAACGGTGTGACATCATCACGCAGCAGACCCCATATATCGTGATATTCATTTTTATACTGGTATCAAAGTTTATACTGGTATTATTGTGAACGATACGATATGGCACACCCCTATTGTTGAGATACAGTTTATAAACAATTTTGATGTGGTCCTTTGATCTTGCAATCCCAAACCCATAGTCAGAGGTCAGGATCCCAAGGTGAACCTTAATGTATACTGCAACTGGTGCTGCTGAAAACTCATACTGTAATTAATTCAGTCACGCTGTTGATAATGCTGATAATGTGTGACGTGTGTGTGTGAATAAACTAAGCTAAAAAACAAAAAAACTAAAAAAAAAACCTGTGTAGCAGGTTTGGTGGCCCTAGCATTACTCGTTTTATAGTATTACTAAATGAAGCATTTACCATAGTGCAACTGCAATGTTAACTTTGAACTTTGACCCCTTGACCCCAAACCCATAGTTAGGTCAGGGTGTAAGTCGTCCAAGATGTGTATTAGATACAACTACTGTATGGATTTGAAAAGTCTACATCATTTCTTTCAGTAGTCATTGTGTTTAGAAGATTTAGGGAAAATCTGACCTCTGATCTTTGACCTCAAGGTCATCCAATGAGAGTGAAACTGCAATATGGTATATCAAACCATGGTACCAAGTTTCAAAACAATCAGAACAAAACTGTAGGAGGAGGTGATTTCACAAGACAGTCAGCCCCTCCAGGATTTCACAGCATGTTTTTATGATTGTTGTGGCCCAAAAAGCCTGAATTTGTGGGAGCTTTTTTAAAAAGTTGCGATAAAAGTTGTGATGTTTTTAGAGTATTTTTTACACTAAAAGTTGTGTGAAGAATTACAAATTTTAAAGCAGATGGTTTTTTCCAGTTTACTGAAGTGATATTCTATATAATACAAGAAAAGCACAGGATTGTCAAAAATTTCCTATTACAGTGATTTGTAAATTAAGCAGAAACCTCTGTACAGAAAAACCGTAAGCAAATACAGACTTTAACACAATATCATTACAACAGCTAAATTACACTGAATGCATGTTAAAGAGTAGAGATTTGGAAATTATTAGCAGCACCTTCATTTGAAAACTTCCTATGATCTCCAACCACTCTGTACTGAGCAAAGAGGAAAAAATAAATAATTTATTCTATTAGTATGTATTGTCTGTTGGAGTCTGTGTTTTTCTGAAAAAAAAAAAAATACAGAATATTCTCTCTCTTTCCGTGCCTACCTGTCTGTCTGCTGCACATTGGTCTTGACACACACACACTTGTCTATTCAGACACACATCTTTCATTTGTGGCGGTACGGGTGGGGGGGAAGGGGGGCGTTTGTCCGTCCGTACTGGACATTCACAGCTTCAAAGCTCACTGGCCAGATGCAGTAATGATTTTACCTCTGAAGATGTATAAAATGATCCAACACTGGCTGTAGTGTTAGACTTGTTCGTTTCATTTGTGTTTTTATGGCGTTTCTCCTCACGTGCACTCCAGTGATGGGGTGCTTTTGGGGCAGGCAGACGTTTTTCAGCACCATCAGCGCTTCGTACACGTGGTCAGGATGGAGATGTGGCGAGATGTCCACCGGCAGGCTGGGAGAGACGGAGGAAGAGACGGTGTTGGAAACCTCGCAGGTGAGTGTTTTTTTTAGTCACACACTCTGTTTTTCCTGATGTGCTCCATGAATACTCACTGTAAACGCAGAAGTGAACGCGGTGCAGCGATGTTTGTCAATTGTGTGTCTGCTTGCACTTATACCCGTGAAGAACTTTTAAATATCAGGACTTTCACCCCCACGGACCTCCTCCCAGTTTTTCTAGCCCCTGCCGCCGATCTGGTTTATTGTTTGGCTCGGAAAGTGAGACAGCGGAAGAGAGGAAGACGAGCGGGCGCTCTCGTGCGACTTCGCAGGAGAGGCTCGCGAACGGCGCTGCCTGGCATATTTCTGTCCAATACCAACTCTCTCTCTAACAAGGTGGATGAACTGAGACTGCTGATGCGTTTTAAGGACCTCGCCTCCTCAGCTGTCCTCTGCTTTACTGAGACCTGGCTCCGGGAAAATATACCGGACAGCGCGCTGCGCCTCGACGGCTTCCAGCTCTTCCGTGCTGATCGTGACACAGAGCTTTCCGGCAAGACCACAGGAGGCGGAGTCTGCTTCTACATCAACTGCAGCTGGTGCTCTGATGTAACGGTAATTTCCAAACACTGTTCTCCTGCCTTGGAATTTCTTGTTATCAATTGCAAGCCCTTCTATTCCCCGCGGGAGTTTGCTTCTTTCATAATGATCGCTGTGTACGCCCCTCCCGACGCGGACACGCGCGAAGCTCAGCGCGTGCTCGCGGATCACATTCAACACACAGAGCGGAGTTCTCCAGACTCGCTGATTATTGTGGCTGGCGACTTTAATCAGTGCAATCTGAGCCACGATCTCCCCCGCTACAAACAGTTTATTAAATGCCCCACCAGAGGATTAAACACACTGGATCACTGTTACACCACAGTGAAAGACGCATATCGCGCTGTCCCTCGAGCTGCGCTGGGATTATCTGATCACGTGATGGTTCACCTCATTCCCACATACAGACAGAGATTGAAGCTCACTAAACCTGTTGTGAGCACTACGAAGATACGGACCAGTGATGCTGAGGAGAAGCTGGAAACGTGCATGGAAATATCTGACTGGGGCATGCTTAAAGGAGCCACGCATGATCTGGATGAGTACACGGACACTGTGAACTCATATATCCACTTTTGTGAGGAGAGCATTCTTCCATCACGCACCAGGGTGAGTTACTCTAATGACAAACCCTGGTTCACAGCTAAGCTCAGACAGATCAGGAAGGAGAAGGAAGCAGCACTGAAAAGTGGAGACAGGGACTGCTACAGGGAGGTTAAATACCGGTTTAACAGAGAGCTGAAGAGGGCTAAATCTCTATACTCAGAGAGACTCCAGCAGCAGTTCACTGCTAATGATTCGGCTTCCGTGTGGAGAGGACTGAGGCAGATCACCAACTATCGGCCTCAGGCTCCTAAAGGTCAGGATGACAAAGCCCTTTGTCAGAGACTGTCCCAACACTATGCCCGTTTTGACACCTCGTCATCTGTGTCCAACTCCCCCCCTCCCTCCAGCTCCACAGCCTCCACATTCCCTACTTCATTTAAGGCACCCCCCCTCCTCCCCCCCTCCCCTTATCATCAGTGAGCAGGATGTGCTCAAACAGTTCTCCAGACTGAACCCGCGCAAGGCCCCCGGCCCAGACGGCGTGTCTCCCTCCACCCTGAGACTCTGTGCGAAACAGCTGGCTCCTGTATTCACAGACATTTTTAACACCTCCCTTAAGTTATGCCACGTGCCATCCTGCCTCAAATCCTCCACCATCATCCCTGTCCCCAAGAAGCCACGGATCACTGGACTTAATGACTACAGACCTGTAGCGCTCACCTCTGTAGTCATGAAGTCCTTTGAGCGCCTGGTCCTGTCCCACCTCAAGTCCATCACCACCCCTCTCCTGGACCCGCTGCAGTTTGCCTACCGAGCCAACAGGTCTGTAGACGATGCAGTCAACCTGGCCCTCCACTCCATCCTGCAGCACCTGGACTCCCCGGGAACCTACGCCAGGATCCTGTTTGTGGACTTCAGCTCCGCATTCAACACCATCCGCCCCGCTCTGCTCCGGGACAAGCTGTCCCTGCTCAACGTGCCTGACTCCCTCTGCAGGTGGATCATCGACTTCCTGACGGACCGGAGGCAGCATATGCGGCTGGGAAAGACTGTCTCAGACTATACTAGCATCAGCACCGGATCACCCCAGGGCTGTGTACTTTCCCCCCTACTCTTCTCCCTTTACACCAACTCCTGCACCTCCAGCCACCAGTCTGTCAAGTTGATCAAGTTTGCGGACGACACCACCCTCATCGGGCTCATCTCCAACGGCGACGAGTCCGCCTACAGGAGAGAGGTGGCCCAGCTGGCGTCCTGGTGCAGCAATAACAACCTGCAGCTGAACGCTCTGAAGACAGTGGAGATGATTGTAGACTTCAGGAAAGTCACTACTCCTCTGCCCCCCCTCACCCTCTCAGGCTCTCCCATCACCACTGCTGATTCCTTCCGCTTCCTAGGCACTACCATCACCAGGGACCTCAAATGGGAGCTGACCATCAGCTCACTCATCAAAAAAACCCAGCAGAGGATGTTCTTCCTGCGGCAGCTGAGGAAGCTCAAGCTACCCACCAAGATGTTAGTGCAGTTCTACACAGCCATCATCGAGTCCATCCTCACCACCTCCATAACCGTGTGGTACGCAGGAGCCACTGCCAGGGACAGACTAAGGCTGCAGCGCGTCGTGCGCACTGCTGAGAAGGTGATCGGCTGCAAGCTCCCATCTCTCCAGGATCTGTACATCTCCAGGACCCGGAGGCGTGCTGGCCGGATCATAGCCGATCCCTCACACCCTGGTCACGTACTGTTTGCCCCCCTCCCCTCTGGTAGAAGACTTCGGTCCATCCAGACTAAAACCTCCCGTCACATGAACAGCTTCTTCCCCTCTGCCATTAGACTGCTGAACACTAAGTGACTCTCGTGCACCATGTACAGCAGCTCAACCAGACTCATGTCAATCATCACTGTTTTCTTCCTGCATTACCGACTGCACTATATAGTTCTCCACAGTATCTGCTGCTGGCTAATATATATTTTAACTGTTGACCAGTATCACTTAATCTTATCCTACACTTTATTACATGTATAGTTTATTTCTCTTATCTTATCATGTTTAATGTTGCAGCATTGTACCGAGACAAATTCCTAGTTTGTGTACTACATGAACAATGGCAATAAACCTGATTCTGATTCTGATTCTGATGTATATGGCTGGTTAGACTGAGCCATAGCCATATAATATGATAGTTGTGACACTCCGATAGACTTCAATAGAAACTTTGGAATGAGGAAGTCACGTGGGTCATGGAGCAGCGATTAGTTCCAAACAATGTAGTTTTCCCCATAGACCACCATTCATTTCACTGTGTGTCTGCTTAATAACCCCTGGTAAGTTAATGAATGGCTGTTGCTTTGTTCATTTCATCACTTAACATGTAGATTATGTTTTCTGTGAGGTTTTATTTTGTCAGCATTTTTCATGTTTATGTCCGATAGAAGCTCACAAACTTGCTCATTAGCTTGCTCCACACTAGATTCAGGTGAACAGCAGCTAGCTCAACTTGATAACCTGGTTAGTGTCGCATTTAAAATGTATGTCTGCAGTTTACTGGATGAGGGCACAGTTTCTGAGAGACATTAGTGATGGGTAGTAGTATTATATCATGGGACATATGACGAAAACCTGTGATAGAGCTATAATAATGGCAGTATGTGACTTATTATCATGTGCTATAACATTAGTAATGCGACTATAGGACCATGTTTCAGACAGCAAAAAAATGTAGTTGATTTTCTTTTTTGTAGGTGAAAAACATGAAACCATGACAGTCTGATATATTTTTCCAGTAAACCTGCTTTCTACGAGGACATCTCGTGCAACAAGTTCATCAATTACCAAATACAGTTCTTTACGTCTTCCAAAGTTGTCATCACTATCTACCCCTGGTGGTGGCAGTGTTATTTAACATTCATAAATTAGCAATTTTAATATTTTATCATTCTGTTGTGTTGAAAATATTCTATACTTATTTGAAGAAATTGTTGGGAGAAACATGGGGTGAAGGACACTTGGAATATTGGCTGGGATAGGCTCCAGCTCCCCTGTGACCTGAAAAGGATTAAGCAGAAGAAGATGGATGGAAAACAAGTGATTATTTTAAAGGGCCTATATCATCCAAAATCAACTTTTTTGAGCTTTTAAGTATGTTATAATGTTAATTCCTCACCAAAAACACCCCCAAAGTGGTATTTTGCTCCATTCACGCATCTCTGAGTATTCCTCCTCAACCCTGCTCTCTGAGCTGCTGCTCCGCCCTGTCCCTGATGATGACTGGGTCCCCACGTTCATACGTATGAACGTGGGTGAGCCGCCCACTCCAGGAAGTGCCTGTGCTGCCAGCACTGCCCCCAGGCTAACACACACACCCACTTTCTCCGCGCAGCTAACGGAGCGGTGATCGGCAAAACTCTTTCACTTTAGCAATGACGCTGTGAAGAATTCCCACATGAGCACCTACAAATACGGACAGCAGCATCACTGTACAAAGTTCTATAATAAATACAACACTATGAAAGACATTTCTCTTAGCTTTTCATTTACCAGTCAGAAACTTCCTGTAAACGTCTTCGAGGTCGCTGTGGTATCTCGTGCACCTCAAATTCCCGATCGCACTCTGGGTCAAGAGTGTAAGGCTCCACAACATGCTCATCCATCTTTTCTAAAGTTTACTGTAGATGTTGTTTTCGTGGGCGGAACCCAGCGACATGCTGCAGCAGCTGGCTCAGGGGTTACGTCATGAAATGGGCGGCAGCCACAAGAAGGAGAGACGGAGCCTCAGAGATCGAGGCATCTTACTTCCGGGTTGGAAAAGTAGCTCACGAAAATAACTCATATTTCATAAGAAATTCATTCTCCAGCGTACCAAAGGTAATATACTATCACATACACTACCGTTCAAAAGTTTGGGGTCACCCAGACAATTATTTTGTGTTTTCCATGAAAAGTCACACTTACTTACCACCATGAGTTGTAAAATGAATAGAAAATATAGTCAAGACATTGACAAGGTTAGAAATAATGATTTGTATTCGAAATAATTTTTTCCAGATACTCAACCTGCTCAAAGGAAGGTCAGTTTTATAGCTTTTCTAACCAACTAAACTGTTTTCAGCTGTGCTAACATGATTGCACAAGGGTTTTCTAATCATCCATTAGCCTTCTGACTCAATGAGCAAACACATTGTACCATTAGAACACTGGAGTGATAGTTGCTGGAAATGGGCCTCTATACACCTATGTAGATATTGCACCAAAAACCAGACATTTGCAGCTAGAATAGTCATTTACCACATTAGCAATGTATATTAGATATTAGAGTGTATTTCTGATTAGTTTAAAGTTATCTTCATTGAAAAAAACAGTGCTTTTCTTTCAAAAATAAGGACATTTCTAAGTGACCCCAAAGTTTTGAACGGTAGTGTACATGCATATAGTTTACTCTGAAAGGCTTAAAATAGCATGATATAGGCCCTTTAAGTTGGTAAACGAAGAGTCGAATGTTAAAAACAAACTTTCTAAAAACAATTGTCATATTTACAAATGTGAAATACTCAATATTATAAAATGGCTCACTTGAAATTGATAAAAAAAAAAACTTAACACAGAATATATTTTCTATCCTTTGTAATTCTATTGTGGTTCAGGAAATTCATTTTACTTATGACTGTCTGAATATGAATGTGATTGTTTTACAGAGTACACGTGTATAGTTTGTATTTTAATTATGGTCATATAAATGTATTTTAACAACACTGCAACAAAGACATTGAGTTGCTAGCTGTTAGCATGCGGCCTACCTATCTCCTGAGGGAACACTCACACGTGATCTGCATTGTTATTTATGCAAATCCGACGGCGAACGCTGGGACAGCGCGTGACGTCATCCACTCAGTAACTGGCAGGCTGCAGACAGAACACCCACATTCTCTTCTCCTCATCTCAGGCGACTTCAACCATGTTTCACTGTCTCCCATTCTACCCACGTTCACCCAGTATATCACATGCCACACTAGAGACAATAAAACACTGGACTTATTCTACGCAAACACTAAGGAGGCGTACACCTCATCACCACTCCCCCCACTCGGGAGATCGGATCACAACTTGGTTCATCTCCAGCTGGTGTACAAACCCCTAGTGCACAGACAACCTCCGGTCATGCGCACAGTGAAGTTATGGTCTGAGGAGGCAATGGACACTCTAAAGGACTGTTTTGAAACCACTGCCTGGGAGCAGCTCTGCGATCCACATGGTGAGGACATCGATGGCCTCACTCACACCATCACGGACTACATCAGCTTCTGTGTGGACAACACCGTTCCCACCAAGACCATACGGTGTTGCTCGAACAACAAACCCTGGATCAACCCTGGGATAAAAACACTTCTGAGAGAGAAGAAGAGGATCTTCAGGTTGGGGAACAGGGAGATGCTGAAGTCCGTACAGAGGGAGCTGAGGAGGAAGATCAGAGAAGGCAAGGACAGCTTCAGGAAGAAGATGGAGGTCAAGCTGCAACAGAGCGACATCGGTGGGGTCTGGAGAAACCTTAAAACCATCTCTGGGCTCCAGAATACCTCCCCCCAGGCCACGGGGGGCAGGGAGTGGACGAACAATCTGAACCTGTTTTTTAATAGGTTTGACCAACCACCTTCCCCCCCCGACTGCACAACAACCACTGCTGCCTCTGAAGACATCGAGTCCTGCTGCCCACACCCCACTCCACCATCACCCCCCCACCCCCAACACACAGCCCCCCAACCTGACCCTCACTAAGACCCAGGTGAGGACGGAGCTGAGGAAGATCAAGGCGAGGAAGGCGTCGGGACCGGACGGCATCAGCGCAAAGCTCCTCAAGTCCTGTGCAGACCAGCTGTGTGGGATTGTGGAGCACATCTTCAACCTGAGCCTGAAGCTGGGGAGGGTACCACAGTTGTGGAAAACATCTTGTGTGGTACCTGTACCAAAGACTTCCCACCCCAAATATCTGAACAGCTACAGACCAGTGGCCCTGACGTCCCACATGATGAAGACCCTGGAGAGACTGCTCCTTGCTCACCTCCGCCCCCTGGTGGGACCAGCGATTGATCCACTCCAGTTCGCCTACCAGCATGGCATCGGGGTGGAGGATGCGGTGATCTTCCTCCTTCACCGTTCTCTGTCCCACCTAGAGAAGCCCGGGAATGTGGTGAGGATCATGTTCTTTGACTTCTCCAGTGCTTTCAACACCATCCAACCGATGATCCTGAAGGACAAGCTGCTGTGCGCTGGGGCGGACCAGCACCTGTCATCATGGATCCTGGACTACCTCACTAACCGGCCACAGTTTGTGAGAACCCGGGACTGTGTGTCCGACATGATCATCGGTAGCACGGGGGGACAGTTTTGGCTCCCTTCCTGTTCACCCTTTATACTGCGGACTTCTCACACAACACAACACACTGCCATCTACAGAAGTTCTCTGATGACTCTGCAATCGTTGGCCTCATCTCCAACGGAGATGAAGCTGCGTACAGAGGACTTATCCAGGACTTCGTGGACTGGTGCCATCGGAACTGCCTCCAGATCAACGCAAGGAAAACTAAGGAGCTGGTGGTGGACTGCCGCAGGCAAAGACAACTCCTCACAGCACCAGTAAACATACAGGGAACAGATATCGAGATGGTGACATCCTGCAAGTACCTGGGTGTTCATCTGAACAATAAACTAGACTGATCACACAATACTGACGCACTCTACAAGAAGGGACAGCGCAGGCTGTTCCTACTGAGGAGACTCAGGTCTTTTGGTGGTTTGGAGTGGTTTGCTGGGGCAGTGGTGTTACAGCAGCCGATAGGAAGAGACTGAACAAACTGATCAAGAAAGCTAGCTCTGTTCTGGGGCAACGGATTGACCCAGTGGAGGAGATGGGAGCGAGAAGGATGGTGGTTAAACTGTCATCTCTGCTGGAGTCTGAGTCCCACCCTATGCAGGACATACTGAACGCACTGAGGAGCTCATTTAGCAGCAGACTACATCATCCTAGGTGTGCAACCGAGAGGTTTCGCAGGTCCTTCCTACCTACGGCTGTCAGACTGTATAACCTAAGCAGGGCTGCTCGCACAGATAGCAAAAAAACGTGACAACCTAATAGTATTGAATGCAAAAGACGCAGTAGACTTACACAATGGTCCCCTCCAGTATACAACTAGGAAAATACCGGTCGCTACGGAGGGTGACAATATGTATGGGTACATAATCATACCATGTAGGATAACTAAGTAGACGGTTATGCTGTTCATTCCATCTAGCTACAATGCTCCGCACTGTGTGTGTTTATGTATTTATATATTTATTCCATCTAGCTACAATGCTCCGCACTGTGTGTTTATATATTTATACATTTATATGTACATATGTATATTCACTGCTCTTGTTTTTTCTTGTCTTCTGATTGTTGCTCTGAGTGTTGCTATCCCTGTGCTGTTGCAATCCTGGAATTTCCCCATTGTGGGACTAATAAAGGCTTATCTTATCTTATAAAGTTTTCATTCACACACAAGGTCTTTTTTTCAGGAGTCAAGTCCACAGCACAGAGTAGTTTAGCTAAATTGCATTAGACTCTGACAGCAATTTTTTTACTCCATATTTTCAAGTCTGATAATTCTGCCAGGTGTGATGTCGTACCTGCCCACAGGGTGATGTCAGACGGGCGCGGCCCACCGTGTATGTAGTTCTGTACTCTATAATAAAGTTAGTTGTTGGCTGCATGAAGAGAGACTCTGATTTCCTCATTCCCACGTAGATAACGGGGGGGTGGGGGGTGGCATTATATTCAAGAGCTGATCACTGGTAATCAGTCCACTGAAGCCAATAATATAAGGGAAGGCTAGTAATATTTAGCTTTTCATCAGTGTGAATTAGCAGTTCCCCTTCCCTCCAAAAACATATTCGACAGTCTATTTAATGTTGCTTGTTTCTATTTTAATACAGTTAAATCTGTTCATTATAAGTTGAACAATATACCTATCGATAGGTATTTTGAATACCTAGAAGAGGTAACGGGGAAATATCAGGGGGGCGGCGTATGTTTATACATTAATAAGCAGTACTGCACATCTGTCACGGTCAGAGAGCGCATCCGTACACCCGATGTGGAGCTGCTGTCTGTGTCACTACGCCCCTTTTATTTGCCTCGCAAGTTCCCCCAGCTTTTCATCACAACTGTGTACATTCACCCGAGGGCAGACGCTGACTCCGCCTCCAGCACCGTCTCTGATGTGATCCAGCGGCTGCAATCAATTTCTCCAGAGGCGCCAAACTTCCTTCTTGGGGATTTTAACCATGTTTCTTTAAAGAAGACACTTAAAAACTTTTATCAGTATGTCTCCTGCCCAACCAGGCGAAAAAAGACATTGGACCTGTGCTATGGAGCCATAGAGAGGGCCTATAAATCACTCCCCCTTCCTCCTTTAGGATCCTCAGATCACAACTGTGCACATTTGCTGCCCACATATAAAACTGCTCTCAGAAGAGGCAAGGTGGAGACAAGAGACATTGATGTGTGGACAGAGGATTCAGTGCACAGCCTCCAGGAATGCTTTGACTGTACAGACTGGAAGATGTTCATAATGGCCTGCGGGAATGATTTGGACTCTTTGGTGGACGTCACATGCTCATACATGGCTTTCTGTAAAAATAAGATCGTTCCACGTAAACGTGTCAAAATATATTCCAACAACAAGCCATGGGTTACAAAATCAGTTAAATCCTGCTTACAGAGGAAAGCACTTGCCTTTAAATAGGGGTCTGTTTCTGAGCTACAGGTTGCCACAGAAGAGCTGAAGTCCGAAATTTTAAGAGCAAAACAGAATTATAAATCAGAATTGGAAAGCAAGATGGCAACAAAGAAACTTGGTTCAGCCTGGGCCAGTATGAAAACTATTGCAGGCCTTCAGAGCACAGAGCGCAGTAATTGTGTGTTTTTAGATGGTTTTAATTCAGACACAGAGCTGGTTAATGCTCTTAATTGTGTTTATGGTCGTTTTGACTCCTTTGATTTTAGCACAGAAACCCAAGATTTGAAACAGAAACTCAAAGACAATCTGCACTTTAATATTGAGGTACAGGATGTTAAAAGGGAGTTCTGCGCTGTAAAAGTGAACAAAAGTCAGGGCCCTGATAATATATGCGGGCGCTTGGTAAAGTCCTGTGCACATGAACTGAGTCCTATATTTCATTACATTTTCAATAAGTCCTTACAGACACAGCATGTGCCTAAGACCTGGAAAGAAGCCGTGGTTGTTCCTGTTCCAAAATCCAGCTGTCCTAAAACTGTAAATGACTTTAGACCAATTGCTTTGACTTCAATTTTAATGAAAATTTTTGAAAAACTGGTCAGATGTGAGGTCCTAAAGCAGACTGAGCATGCATTGGATCCTCTGCAGTTTGCCTATAGGCCTCACAGAGGAGTGGAGGATGCCACTGTCACTCTGTTTAACATGCTTTTTAAACATCTGGATTTTAATGGGACACACGCCAGGCTTTTATTTGTGGACTTTTCCTCCGCCTTTAATACAATCCAACCTCATATCTTAGTTGAAAGGCTCCTGCAACAATTTGATTTGAGCAATAATCTGGTGGGTTGGATTCTGGATTTCTTAACCAACAGAACGCAGAGAGTAAGGGTCAATGGTACATTGTCTGACCTAAAGTGCTCTTCTACTGGCTCTCCTCAGGGGTGTGTGTTGTCACCACTACTCTTCATCCTGAACACAAACATGTGTCGGAGCAGACATGACAACAGACACATTATAAAGTATGCTGATGACTCAGTTATTGTCAGTCTCCTCCAGGATGGTGAGAGTGGCCACGGCCCAGTAGTTGATGATTTTGTTCACTGGTGTGAGGATTCCTACCTGCAGCTGAATACGACAAAAACTTGATTATGATTATTGACTTTAGGAGGAAAAATCCCAGGCACAAAGTCACTGTACTAAAAGGCCAGACCACCGAATGTGTACAATCCTACAAATATCTTGGGACGATTACTGATAGTAATTTAAACTTTGAAGAGAACTGTGAAAGGGTGTGCAAAAAGTCAGCAGGTCAGCAACATTTGCATTGCTTGAGAAAACTTGTACACTTCCAAATTGACCGAACCATAATGACAATGTTTTATCGGGCTTTTATTGAATCCGTTTTATCCTTTTCTTTAGTGTCATGGTTTGGTCAGATAAAACTGAAACGCAGGAAATCCTTGGATCAGGTAATTAGATGGTCCAGTCGTTTGCTTGGTGAGTCACAGCTGAACCTGACATCCCTGTACACCAGACAAGTACAGAGGATGGCTGCCTCCATTTTAAATGATGACTCCCACCCTTTGCACTGCAACTTTCAGCTTCTTCCCTCAAGACGGAGGTTTGCTGTCCCAAAAAGTAAAACCCAGCGCTACAAAAACAGCTTTGTTCATGCTGCTGTCAAAGAGTTGAACAAGCTGTAACAATATATTGCACATAATTTAGGTATTTATTTATTAACTCCATTTTATATTTACTTATTTTTGTAGGATGTTACTTGGGTTCTAAATATTTTATTGGGTTTTAGACCTTTGAGTTTTTAACCTCTTTGACTAGTTTTTAACTTTTAATATGACCCTTCTCTCTTACCTCTGGTTTTTCTCCCATCTCTTTGTCTTTTTATACCCTGATTGATGGAGCCTTGAGTATTTTTATCATGTTTATAGTCAGCTTCATGTGTGCCTGTGTTTGTGTCTATGTTGAATGTAATTTGTGGCTTGTAAATATGGATGTCACCAGACTGCAAAATAAATCTACCTAAGGGTACAAATAAAGTAACCTGAACCTTAACCTGAATATTTAACTAATATGGCTAAAAATGTTTTTTATTTCGCAGATCGTCACAGCTGCCATTCACACGCCATTATAGAAAGGCCGTTGTTTGGAACTATTTGGAGCTCCATGAACCACGTGACCGGGCAGCGGCGAGTTCAAAGCGTGTCGCAACTATCATACTATTTGGCTATGGACTGAGCGTTTGAGCACTGGTCAGACAAATGTGATTGATGAAATTGGTGGAAGTTGATGAGGATTGGCCAAAATTGTGGGAAAGTTGCAGTGATTGGACAAAGTTGCAAGGTTGCACAATAGTTGCGCTGATTGGCTGATTTTGCATGAATTGACGTGATCGCAACATCGCAAAATCCTGAAGGGACTGGTTAGTGTCTATGAAGTAAGGTAAAACAGGAGGTCATAGGTCAGAGGCTACAACTCCTGCAAAAATCATCCGATCAGAACCAAACTGTAATATAGAAGAGCATAGGCTTTATTGCCATTGTACAGTTCAACCAAACTGTAGGTGCTCCACCTGGCTACTGTGTAATAAAGTAAGAGAGAAGGATTAGATAAAACACGGTTATAGAATACACAATTAAGTACACGACTGAAATAAAAATAGCTCAGGATTATGGAAATATACACAGGTATGGTAGTGGCTTCATGGACGAAACAATGTACCTAAGAATGTGGAGTGCAGAACACACAATTGAGTAAAATGGCCCAAAGATTATGGAAAATATACATAGTAGTGGTTTCACGGATGGATCAATATACATGAAAATGCAGAGTGCAAGACAGGTGTGCATCATCACTGTATTGGGGGGGGGCGGGGGGGGGCTGAAAAGTTGACAGACTGAAAAGTTCATAGTGGTCAAATTTGAACAAATGTGGTTGATTTTCCAACATAGTCTCCCCTTCGGTCCACACACACTTCAACCATCTGTGTTGCAGTGCTTGGATCCCTGCAGCTGAAAAATAAACCACATTTGGTCAAATTTGACCACTATGAACTTTTCAGCCTATGAATTTTTCACCCCCCCCCCCCCCCGGTATAGCAAACCCTGGTGTGATATTGTATTTTATTATGAAGTGCGGTGTAGTTGCGGTCACTTCCTCTTCCGCCACTGCACCGCCCCATAAATACCAGCGGGCATCTTCATCCAGCCTCTTTGGCCCTTTCTGGAGCTCCTGGGTGAGCCACCTTTGCCCTGGTCAAGATGGTTTGCCACCTTTCAAAAGTACATCATTGCGCTCGACCTGGGTGGGCTAGATAAACTGAGGGCACATGTGCTTCTGGTGCATAATTTGGGGTTTGAGGGCCAGCGTATCCTGCGTACACTCGGGGCTACCGACTCGTATGAGGATGTGGTCGAGTTGCTAGCACACCATCTCCACACCCCGGACAACATCACTGTCCGGAGGATTCAGTTCCTACAATGACACCAGTGAGTGAGTGAGCCTGTCCACCAGTTTGTCGCCGACCTGCGACAGCTGGCTAGCAAGTGTTGTTTCGGGCCACTGGAGGAAGGAATGGTACGTGACCAGCTGGTGGGACACACAACCAGCAACGCTTTACGAGCTAGGCTGCTTTCTGCGCCTAGTGGCCTGATGTTAGCCAAGGCTGACGAGCTAGCTCTCCAGGTGGAGACCGCAGACAAGCTAGCTTCAAAGCTAAAGTGGCGCCAATCACAATGGCAGCTGTGACCTGCCGCCGCAGCATTAGTAGTAGACCCAGACAGCGAGGATAGTGCAGCTGATGACAACGTGGAAACCAAAGCTATCAACCTGAAGTCTGCCCCGAGAAGACCCGTGTGTATGGGTTGTGGGTCCGCAAAGCACCAATACAAGGTTTGGGAATGCCCGGCTAGAGGGAAGAGCTGTGGCATGTGTGGACGCTTGAACCATTATGCCAGGGTGTGTCGTGTGTCCGAGCCAGAGAGCCCACAGAGAAAAACAACTTCACCCACCCCAACAACTGTCCATGCGGTGTCCCCGAGTACCAAAGGATTCAAGTACTGCAAGGTGATGCTGGACGGCGAGGAGGTGCCGCTGCTGATCGACACGAGGTGGAGGGATCGTTTTTCAATTGGGCCACGGTGAGGAAGTTTTTCCCCTACTACAGAATAAGAGGTAACCCAGCGCCGCTCTATGGTTATAGAGGAGGCAGACTGTGCACGGTTGGAACATTGGAGTTAATGGCTCGTACAAGTTGGCGTGTGATGGCCCGAGGCGACAACATCATGGGCTGTGACCTGTTTTATGGACTGGGGTTCACCATTAGAGACGACGCTGAGGAAGAGTTGACTGGTTGTGGCCAGCAGAACCGTTCAGTTCCGGTGGTGGAGGTTGATGCGGTGTGGGGAGAAGATTTATCGGGCACCACGGCTTTCAAGCAGGACCAGCCTCACTCAGGTTTGATACAGGAGGGTCTCAGTGCCGGTGCTTGGGGTATGGTTGGAGAAGGTACCGATTGTGGCGGCGAAGCGCATGCATCGGCGAGTGGTGCCGATGAGCGAGCCTCAGTTTCCTCCGGAGCTCAGCCACAGTGGGCTGGAGGATCTGGAGCTACAACAGTAACCGCTGCAGCAGCTTTACAAGGAGTCAGGGCCAGACCGACAGGCACTGAGGGACCGCGAGCCGATCAGCAACACTGCAGGCCGAGCAGAGCTTCTCTGAGAGTTACGGACCTGGTCCAGGTTTGTGGGGAGGGACGTCCATGGTGGATGCGGGCCAAACGACAGTCAGAAGGTCACTAGGAGTGGCTGCGCATCGTGGCCAAGTGGGGCGCAGCCTACTTCCAGCTGTCGAACAGCTCATGGAGACACGCCAACGAGCTGCGGCGTGCTTGGGAGGAGGCTTCAGATGGCAGGTCTGGACGAGAGAGGTGGTCGATGGTGAAGAGAAGAGATGCTCTGGTCTGTGAGGTCAGCTGCGATCCTGGGGGCATGCTGCTTCCAGGGGTGGGTCTACTGAGGGGCTGCCCGGGGGCCCACAAGCCAGTTCTACCTCTTTCTGCCAAATGGACAGTAGTGTGAGTTAATATACTGTATATATAAAACAAAAGAGAGGGAGTTCCAACGTTCTAGTGCTTATATGGTTACATGTGTTTAAAAAAATGCCAAATTGGCTGTATTATGTATGCATAGTACATGTTTCTGGTTATCATGATTCTCTCTGTGTGGTTTTGTTGCTAATTTTGCTTTGTATAGCCTGGATGAAAAAGCTGAATTTCTTTTAAACAGAAAAGGTCTAAAATGTTATTGTTTGGGGTGTTTTATTAGTTAGGAACACGGCAGTATTTTAGTTATTTATGGACTCTTAGTAAATTACAGGTGGCAGAATAATCCACCTTGCCGTGTGGGGTGGGACGGTAGTCCACCCGTCCCCCCCAGCTTAGGTTTGTTGTGTGAATGTGATAGGCCCTTTAGCAATTTCAGTTCTAGTATTTTTTTAGTGTGTGATTCAGGTCCTAAATTGGGGAGGGTCTCAAATTGTATATGTGGTTTTGGACTTTGTAATGTAATATCATATTTTATTATCAAGTGTGGTGGAGTGGTGGTCACTTCCTCTTCCGCCACTGCACTGCCCCATAAATACCAGCAGGCATCTTCATCTGGGCTCTTTGCCGATGCCCCCGCCTGGTGGCTGTATTGTGTGTGTTCTATTTCCCAAATAGAGCTGAGTTCAGCTGTGCACCTGGCCTCGTCATTACAGAGGTAATTCCGACATAACACATGGTACCAAGTTTCAAAAACAATCAGACCAAAATTGTAGGAGGAGTTCATTTCACAAAAGTGGGACAGATGGACGGACGGGCAGACGGACTGACCCATAACATAATCCACCTTTAACCATAGGGCTCGATTAAAGTCTATCTAAAAAATGCTACACATTTATTGGAGGAAAAAGTCTCAAATTCAGAGAAAAAAAGTCTCAAATGAAGAGGAAAACCATCTCAAATTTGGAGGGGAAAGTCTCAAATTTATAGGAAAAACCTCAAATTTCAAGGGAAAAGTGTCAAATGCAGAGGGGGAAGTCTCAAATTCGGAGGAAAAAAGTCTCGAATTCGGAGGAAAAAAAGTCTCGAATTCGGAGGAAAAAAGTCTCGAATTTGGAGGAAAAAAAGTCTCAAATTTGGAGAAAAAAATTAAATTCAGAGGGAAAGTCTCAAATTCGGAGGAAAAAAATCTCAAATTCACAAATAAAATTTTAAAAATCTACGTGAAAAACACTGCACATTGATAAGAAAAAAGTCTCAAACTCAGAGAAAAAGTCTCAAATTTGAATGGAAAAGTCTCAAATTTAGAGGAAAAAAGTCTCAAATTCAAAGGGAAAAAAAGTCTAAAATTTGAAGGAAAAAGCCTCAAATGTGGTTGACTTCAGGAGGGTCACACACAGCACCCCCCTCTGATCACTGATGGTGCAGCAGTGGAGAGGGTGAGCAGCACCAAGTTCCTTGGGGTACATGTGAGGACCTCTTCTGGTCCAACAACACCACATCACTGACCAAGAAGGCTCAAACGCCACAAGCTGAGGACAGCACGAGTCCCCTCCCCCCAATCATGTGCTCATTCTACTGGGGCACCATTGAGAGCATCCTCATCAGCGGCATCACAGTGTGGTATGGAAGCTGCACCGCCTCCTGCCGGAAGACACTACAATGCACAGTGAAAGCAGCCAGCAAGATAATCAGTAGTGCCCCTCTGTCCCCCCTCTCGGACATCTACCTCACCCGCAGAGCCATCAACATTGCAGGCGACACCTCCCATCCCTCACACTCCCTCTTCAGCCCCCTGCTCCCAGAGGAAAGGTACCAGAACCTCCGGGCCCGCTCCACAAGACTGCGAAGGAGCTTTATTCATCAGACCATCAGGACTCTGAACTCTGTCCACTTCCCCCGGACCGTAATGCACTAACCCGCACAATAACTACCTCAGCTGTTGGCACAGAAAGACTGGCACACCAACAGTAATATATCTGCTGCTGCATGTCTCTGCACTTTACTGCAACCATTTGCACAAATGCCATACCTCCTGCTGTCTGTTATTGCAATACAGTGATCCCTCACTTATCGCGGTTAATGGGTTCCAGAACCGACCGCGAAAAGTGAAAAACCGCGAAGTAGTGTCACCCCTAATGACGTCACCCATAAATAACACGTACGTTCATTCTCTCACTCTCTCTCTCATATGATACGTGTGTGTGTGTGTGTAAGTGTACATACATACGTAGATGTAAATAAAGTGTACATAAATATGTTTTTAGAACTATTTTATTTTTATAACAAGATACGTAACTCAAGATGAAGATGATTTACTGCACAGGTTAATGAGAGCTTTACTGCTCCTCAGGTGACGCCTCATCGTCAGGTGCTAGAGGCGCAGCATCGTCGAGGGCAGCTGCAGGAGGTGGCGTAGTGGCTCGACGGGAAGACTATTTCGCACAAAAAGGCACAAGAGAACAGCGAAAAGTTCCATGGGGCGAGACTAGCGATAAAGAACAATGAATGCGGTCTTCCTTCGCTGGGTATGTTGGCAGGGAGAGAAGCTGGGTAAAACGTCTCGGCCAATCAGCTTGCAAGGTAAAACGTCGCGGCCAATCAGCTTGCGAGATTCCCGAGCAGTGAAGAGGTGGGTGGAGAGGAGTGGAGCGGTGGTCAGAGAGGTGGATTTTGAGTTGGCCGGCTCTCCGTGTTGATAGTTGATGTTCTAATGTAGTCTCCCTGCCTTCTGCTAGCACCCGCCCATTTTTTCTCAATTTTGAATTTTTGATGAATATTTCTGAAAAATCCGCGATGCACTGAGGGCGCGAAAGGTGAAGCGCGAAGTAGCGAGGGATCACTGTACTGACCATGTGCAGTCCTATCTGTCACTGTCTGCACCTACACTACTGCATTGAACTTGGTACTATGAGTACTACTACTCTACTTTTCTGTATATAAGATTGCTGGTCTCATCGTTTATCTTTATTTGCACTATGGGAGCTCTGGGTCTATCTTTTGCTGCCATTTGCACTACAGGTAGCATTACTGTACATAGACTACTGTTGTTGTTTTTCCAGCCTTATCCCTTTTTCTTTTTTATATTGTGCACACCACTGAAGAGAGAGGAAAACACCGTTTCAATTCTCCTGTATGTCCTGTACATACAGTGCATCCGGAAAGTATTCATAGTGCTTCACTTTTTCCACATTTTGTTATGTTACAGCCTTATTCCAAAATGGATTAAATTCTTATTTTCCTCAAAATTCTACACACAATACCCCATAATGACAACATGAAAAAAAATGTTGTTTTGAGATTTTTGCAAATTTACTAAAAGTAAAAAACTAAGAAATCACATGTACATAAGTATTCACAGCCTTTGCTCAATACTTTGTTGATGCACCTTTGGCAGCAATTACAGCCTCAAGTCTTTTTGAACATAATGCCACAAGCTTGGCACACCTATCTTTGGGCAGTTTGGCCCATTCCTCTTTGCAGCACCTCTCAAGCTCCATCAGGTTGGATGGGAAGCGTCGGTGCACAGCCATTTTCAGATCTCTCCAGAGATGTTTAATTGGATTCAAGTCTGGGCTCTGGCTGGGCCACTCAAGGACATTCACAGAGTTGTCCTGAAGCCACTCCTTTGATACCTTGGCTGTGTGCTTAGGGTTGTTGTCCTGCTGAAAGATGAACCGTCACCCCAGTCTGAGGTCAAGAGCGCTCTGGAGCAGGTTTTCATCCAGGATGTCTCTCTGTACATTGTTGCTTTCATCTTTCCCTCTATCCTTACTAGTCTCCCATTTCCAGCCGCTGAAAAACATCCTCACAGCATGATGCTGCCACAACCATGCTTCACTGTAGGGATGGTATTGGCCTGATGATGAGCGGTGCCTGGTTTCCCCCAAACATGACGTCTGGCATTCACGCCAAAGAGTTCAATCTTTGTCTCATCAGACCAGAGAATTTTGTTTCTCATGGTCTGAGAGTCCTTCAGGTGCCTTTTGGCAAACTCCAGGTGGGCTGCCATATTCCTTTTACTAAGGAGTAGCTTACGTCTGGCCACTCTACCATACAGGCCTGATTAGTGGATTGCTGCAGAGATGGTTATCCTTCTGGAAGGTTCTCCTCTCTCCACAGAGAATTGCTGGAGCTCTGACAGAGTGACCATCAGGTTCTTGGTCACCTCCCTAAGGCCCTTCTTCCCCGATCGCTCAGTTTTGACGGTCGGCCAGCTCTAGGAAGAGTCCTGGTGGTTCCAAACTTCTTCTATTTACAGATGATGGAGGCCACTGTGCTCATTGGGACCTTCAAAGTGGCAGAAATCATCTGTGCCCTTGGTTTGTGCTCTAACATGCACTGTCAGCTGTGGGACCTTATATAGACAGGTGTGTGCCTTTCCAAATCATGCCCAATCAACTGAATTTGCCAAAAACATGCAGGTTAGGTTAATTGGAGACTCTAAAGTGGCCCTTGGTGTGAATGTGTGTGAATGGTTAAAAAAAAGGGATGGCACCGTATTGTGGCTGCTTCATCCATCCAGGTGGTGAATGACCCTTAATTTCTGTAAAGCGTCTTTGAGTGTCTATGATAAAGCGCTATATAAATCTGATGCATTGATTGCATTTACCACAAGTGAACTCCAGTTAAGCTGTAGAAACATCTCAAGGATGATCAGTGGAAAAAGGATGAACCTGAGCTCAATTTTGAGCTTCATGGCAAAGGCTGTGAATACTTATGTACATGTGATTTCTTAGGGTTTTTTTTTATTTTTAATAAATTTGCAAAAATCTCCCCCCCCAAAAAAAATCACATTGTCATGGGGTATTTTGTGTAGAATTTTGAGGGAAAAAAATGAATTTAATCCATTTTGGAATAACGCTGTAACATAACATAAAATGTGGAAAAAGTGAAGTGCTGTGAATACTTTCCGGATACACTGTATAGTAAATTGACAAATAAAATCTTTGAATCTTGAAAAAGTCTAAGTTGAAGGAAAAAGTCTTATATTCACAAGTGAAATTCTGAAAGTCTATGTGAAAAAGGTTGCACATTTATAAAGAAAAAAGTCTCAAATTTGGAGGAAAACAGTCTCAAAATTCAGAGGGAAAGGTGTATTTCTAAACTGGTGAATGTTCCAGTGAGCACTGTTAGAGCCATCATTCGAAAGTGGAAAGAACATCACTTTACCAGGAGCTCCTCGCAAGATTTCTGACAGAAAAGTCAAAAGAATTATCACAAGAGTTATTCAAGAGCCAAAGACCACTGGTGGAGAGCTCCAGAAAGACCTGGAGTTAGCAGGTACTGCTGTTTCAAAGAAAACAATAAGTAAAGCACTCAACTGAGATGGGCTGTATGTAGGGCTGCAGCTAACAACTATTTTATGGCTTGGGTAATTGCCCACTGTAATCGATGATTACTCGAGTAATCTGATGCTTTTTTTTTTAAAAGAAACTTGCATTGACCAACATTTGCGGAACTTTCTCTCCTAAAGAGCAGTAGTAATTGCACCATCATCATCATCACCAAAGTTCCAATTATCAACATCACTACCAGAAGAGATCAGCATTGGTACAGAGCCCCTAGTCAAGTGCAAGACTTTCAAGTACCTAGGGAGTACTGTTTCAGAGAATGCTAGGCTGGAGGATGAACCATCTCTCAGAATGGGAAGAGCGAGCACTGTGTTTGGAAACTTGAGGGAGAGACTGTGGAACAATCGACATGTGTCTATCCGTGTGAAATGCAAAGTGTACAGAGCGACAGTACTGGCTACTCTATTGTACGGTGCTGAAACTTGGACTGTCTACAGAGAGCAGGTGAAGAAACGCCATGCGTACATGATGAGACACCTTCGAGCCATAATGAACATCTCATGGAAAGACAAGATAACCAACACAGAAGTGCTGAAACGAGCTGGTCTACCATCAATGGAGGACATGCTAATACAGATGAACCTGAGATGGCTCGGACATGTTGAGAGGATGGACCACCAGTGTCTCCCTCGGCAGTTACTCTACTCACAGTTATGCGAGGGCAAATGCAATCAGGGTAGACCAAAGCTCAGATTTAAAGACACTGTAAAAAGAAACTTGAAGAAGTTGGACATAGACAGGAGTTCCTGGCAGCAGAAGGCTAAGGACAGAGCTGTGTGGAGGAATCTGATCACACCTAAATGAAACAGTCATTGTCGCCTACGACAGACTGCTATGATGACACCATAAAGTTCTGTTCATTAGCCGTTTGCATCCGCTAGCGAACACGTTAGCATCCGGATGCTAATGTTGGTGGTTGAATGTTTTTTAGTCATATAACCATAATTAGCGTAGTTGACTACATTCCATTCATCTTAGTTTAAAATCTCAATCACGTACCTTGTCTCGAGTGCACTGGTTGTGCATGATGTGGGATGTTTTCTGCAGAGACACCAACATTCAACGTTGCAGCAGTTTGCCACTCAGCTTTACCATATACACACTGCACAATGTTTTCCTTCAATTTGAGCTTGAAATGATTCCAGACTTGAGATAATTTTGTCATTTTTTTAAAAACTTTCTTCATCTTTGCCGGCCCGTCACTATGTCGCTCTGACCTGATACCATTAAACAAATCTGTGTTTTGTTTAGGTAGCGTGACCAGAAGGTCGCACCTGAAGAAGGTCATATAGACTGGAAGTGCTACATTAAACGACACATCGAAACAAATTTTGAATCGAGAAGTTTTTGTAATCAAATTATTCGAGTAATCGTTGCAGCCCTAGCTCTATGCTTGCTCACCTCACAAGACTTCACTGCTGAAGAAGCAACATATTGAAGCCTGTACAACATTTGGGCAAGCCAGTAAAATACTGGGAGAATATAGTCTGGTCAGATGAGACAAAATTGTACTTTTGGATGCCACAACACACAGCATGTTTGGAGGAGAAATGGCACTGCACATCTCATCATGGCATGGGGGTGTTTTTCAGCACATGGTGCAGGCAGACTTCATATAATTGAAGGAAAGATGAATGGACAAATGTACAGAGACATCCTTGATAAGAATCTGTTGCCAACTGCCAAGATGCTGAAGATGAAACGAGGGTGGACATTTCAGCAAGACAATGATCCCAAACACACAGCCAAGGAAACTCTCAACTGGCTCCAGGGAAGGAAAATAAAGCTGCTGGAATGGCCCAGTCAGTCACCTGACCTGAACCAATTGAAAATCTATGAAATGAGCTGAAGATGAGAGTTCATAGAAGACATCCACAGAACCTTCCAGATTTGAGGACAGTTTGTGTGGAACAATGGGCTAAAATCCCTCCTGATTAATGTCTGTGCCTAGTTTCTCCATACAGGAGGTGTCTGGAAGCTGTTATTACCAACAAAGGCTTTTCTACTAGTATTAAATCAATTTCACTAAGCATGTTCCATACTTATTCCTTGTGTCATTCTACTTTATGAAATATGAGCATTGGTGCGTGTTGAGTATGACATGCAGTGTTAAGGGTGGTCGGGCTACAATAGCAATATCAAGCAAGTTTTGTGCACATACAGTGGTGTGAAAAAGTTTTTGCCCCCTTCCTGATTTCTCATTTTTTTAATGTTTGTCACATTTAAGTGTTTCAGATCATCAAACAAATTTAAACATTAGACAAAGATAACACAAGTAAACACAAAATGCAGTTTTTAAATGAAGGTGTTTATTATTAAGGAAGACAAAAGAAGAGGAAAACAGCAACCTTGTGTGTAGCAGAATGGAATGTATGCACTCTGTTGGACAGAACAACATCACAGCGCCCAGAAAGACGGACCACGCTTGTGGCCCTGGAAATGAACAGGTACAATGTAGACATAGCTGCACTTAGTGAAACAAGATTGCCTGGATACGACAGCTTGGAAGACCATGGGTACATCTTCTTTTGGAGTGGGAGATCAACTCAAGAAAGGAGAGAAGCAGGAGTGGGCTTTGCAGTTAGAAAGGAGATAGCAGCAATGCTTGATGAGGAACCGGTGCCAATCAACGACAGGATAATGACTATGAGACTCCCACTATAGCGGAAGATGTATGCCACACTCATCAGTGTATATGCCCCAACAATGACCAACACAGAGGAGATGAAGGAAGAGTTCTACAGTGATTTACGTGAGACTATCAGGCGTGTACCGACTGATGACAGGCTGATACTTGTTGGAGATTTTAATGCCAGAGTTGGTTCGGACACCGAGAAATGGAAAGGAGTGCTAGGCAGTCATGGAGTAGGCAAGTGCAATGCTAATGGAGAACTTCTACTTGCACTATGTTCAGAGTACAACCTTGCGATAACAAACACTCTATTTAAGCACAAGGACACACACAAGAAGACATGGATGCACCCAAGATCCAAGCACTGGCACTTATTAGACTACATCATAGTCAGGCAGAGAGACAGAAGGGATGTATTGGACACCAGAGCAATGAGAGGCGCGGACTGTGGCATTGATCATGTTATGCTGAGATCTAGATTAAGGATTTGCAGACGAAAACAGCACTGCAGGACAGGTGCGAAGACACCACGGAAGCTAAACACTAATGCACTGAAAGGCCAAAAGAAGGAGGAAGAACTTACACAGGAAATGGATGAAAACTTGAAAGACTGGGACAGCAACAACTCAGAGAATGACATAGAAAAGAAATGGGCAACACTGAAGGATACGGTGTATCAGACTGCGAGTGATGTATTCGGCTACCCTGAGAGGAAACATCAAGATTGGTTTGATGAGCATGATGAATACCTGAAGAAACTACTAGAAGCAAGGAATACAGCTAGGCAGGAAAACCTACAGTGTAACACAAGGTCGAAGAAGAAGAAATACTCAAAGGCTCAGAGTGAGCTACAGAAGTCCACCAGAGAGATGAAGTCCAACTGGTGGGATGAAAAAGCAGAGAAACTTCAAACTGCAGCAGACAGGAAGGACATGAAAACATTCTTCACAGGTTTGAGAGAAATCTACGGCCCTAAACCAAGAGGATTGATCCAACTAAAGGCTATGGATGGTGAAACGGTTTTGCAGGAGAAAGACAAGATCCTGGACAGATTTGCAGACCACTTTGACCAACTACTAAACAACCCTGGAGATCTCACTGAAGAGGCTAAAGAAGCTCTAGTGCAGCGACCAGCTGTATCAAGTCTGGATGAACTACCAAATTTTGATGAACTAATGGCAGCTATCAGGACAACACAGGATGGTAAAGCTCCAGGAAGGGCTGGAATTCCAGCAGAAATGTGGAAATTTGGTGGTGTTCGGCTGACCAACTGCCTGCACAAGCTCATCCAACAGATATGGGATGCCCAGAAAGTACCTCAAGACTAGAAAGATGCAAGTATTGTGCCTTTGTTCAAGAAAGGTGACAGGAAGGATTGTGGAAATTACCAAGGTATACCACTGCTAGCCACTGTTGGTAAGATTCTCTCACGTGTACTACTCAACAGACTCAGTGAACACATCTTTGCAGAATGTACTACCAGAAACCCAGCGCGGCTTTAAGATAAGAAAAGATAAGCCTTTATTAGTCCCACAATGGGGAAATTCCAGGATTGCAACAGCACAGGGATAGCAACACTCAGAGCAACAATCAGAAGGCAAGAAAAAAACAAGAACAGCTAGTATACATATGTACATATTACTATATATATATATATATATATATATATATATATATATATATATATATATATATAGACACACAGTGCGGAGCATTGTGGTTGGTGAATGTGCAGCAGAAAGTCTAAGCTCTCTCTCCCTCCGCGGGTGCGGCGGGCCAGCTGGATGTCTTTGGGCATGATGGTGGTGACCCTCTTGGCATGGATGGCGCACAGGTTGGTGTCCACGAAGAGACCCACCAGGCAGGCCTCGCTGGCCTCCTGCAGAGCCATAACGGCGGAGCTCTGGAAGCGCAGGTCGGTCTTGAAGTCCTGAGCGATCTCCCTCACCAGGCGCTGGAAGGGCAGCCTACGGATGAGCAGCTCCGTGGATTTCTGGTAGCGACGGATCTCTCTCAAAGCCATGGTACCGGGCCTGTAACGGTGAGGCTTCTTCACTCCGCCGGTGGCCGGAGCGCTTTTTTCGAGCAGCCTTGGTGGCTAGCTGCTTCCTGGGGGGCTTCTTCCTCCAGTAGATTTACGGGCGGGCTGCTCGGTTCTTGCCATCGCTCTTTATTATTCTGTCTATTTCTTGCATGCCGCCTAAACTCCAGCCCGGCACCCGCGTCATTTTCGCCACAGTTCCTCGGCATGTCGAGCTTCTCCATTAGCACCAGGTGGTGGTTGGCGCTAGCTAGCCAGCTAGCTAGCTCTTCCCTGCTGTATCGTCCTCCGCTGTAAACAGTGGCTCCGTCCGCCGACTCGGGAGACCCTTGTGGCGATCTGTGTGTCCTTGATATATATATAGAGTGAAAGGTGTAGAAAGAAGAAGGAAGATAAGAAAAGGGCAGTTGCAAACGGCAGCCAACTCGTGTGGCGCCGCCGGTCCGGCGGAACCAGAACCCTCTTATGAACCTCTTATGAACCTTACCCACTCTTTAGAAGTGGAAGAAGCACAATTGACATGATTTTCTGCTTGAAACAGGTTCAAGAAAAGTGTATCGAACAGAACATGCCACTTTATGTAGTTTTCATAGACTTCAGTAAAGCCTTCGATACTGTTTCGCGACAAGGACTTTGGCAGGTACTCAAGAAATATGATTGTACAGAGAAGTTTGTCAGCCTGATCGAGGCACTCCATACAGGTATACAAGCAAACGTGGCAATGAGTGGTTCAGTATCTAAAGACTTTTCAGGAAGCAACGGGGTGAAACAAGGGTGTGTGCTGGCACCTACACTCTTCTCGCTATATCTGGCAGCCATGCTTGAGGTGGCCTTCAAAGACACTTCAGAATGAGTATACATTCAAACAAGGAAAGAAGCAGACTTGTTCAATGTGGCACAGTTTAAAGCCAAGAGAAAGACATCGATAAAGATAGTAAGAGAAATGCTCTTTGCCAACGACAGTGCTCCAGTTGCACACAGCGTGGAAGATATGCAATCTTTAGTGTAGAAATTTGCAAGAGCAGCTAGCCAATTCAGCCTCCAAATCAACATCAAGAAGACAGAGTGCCTTTATCAACCACCAAAGTTCCAATTATCAACATCACTACCAGAAGAGATCAGCATTGGTACAGAGCCACTAGTCAAGTGCAAGACTTTCAAGTACCTAGGGAGTTCTGTTTCAGAGAATGCTAGGCTGGAGGATGAACCATCTCTCAGAATGGGAAGAGCGAGCGCTGTGTTTGGAAACTTGAGGGAGAGACTGTGGAACAATCGACATGTGTCTATCCGTGTGAAATGCAAAGTTTACAGAGCGACAGTACTGGCTACTCTATTGTATGGTGCTGAAACTTGGACTGTCTACAGAGTGCAGCTGAAGAAACTCCTCACGTACATGATGAGACACCTTCGAGCCATAATGAACATCTCATGGAAAGACAAGATAACCAACACAGAAGTGTTGAAACGAGCTGGTCTACCATCAATGGAGGACATGCTAATACAGATGAACCTGAGATGGCTCGGACATGTTGAGAGGATGGATCACCAGCGTCTCCCTCGGCAGTTACTCTACCCACAGTTATGCGAGGGCAAACACAATCAGGGTAGACCAAGGCTCAGATTTAAAGACACTGTAAAAAGAAACTTGAAGAAGTTGGACATAGACAGGAGTTCCTGGTAGCAAAAGCTAATGACAGAGCTGTGTGGAGGAATCTGATCAGACCTAAATGAAACAGTCATTGTCGCCCACGACAGACTGCTATGATGATGATGATTATTAAGGGTAAAAAAATCCAAACCTACATGGACCGGTGTGAAAAACTGATTGTCCCCTAAACCTAATAACTGGTTGGGCCACCCTTAGCAGCAACAACTGCAATTACATTTGCAACAACTGCAATTAGTCTTTTACAGCGCTATGGAGGAATTTTGGCCCACTCATCTTTGCACAATTGTTGTAATTCAGCTACATTGGAGGGTTTTTGAACATGAACCGCCTTTTTAAGGTCATGCCACAGCATCTCAATCGGATTCAGGTCACGACTTCGACTAGGCCACTCCAAAGTGTTCATTTTGTTTTTCTTAAGCCATTCAGAGATGGACTTGCTGGTGTGTTTTAGATCATTGTCCTGCTGCAGAACCCAAGTGCGCTTCAGCTTGAGGTCACAATCAGACGGCCGAACATTCTCCTTCAGGGTTTTTTGGTAGACAGCAGAATTCATGGTTCCATTTACCACAGCAAGTCTTCCAGGTCCTGAAGCAGCAAAACGGCCCCACACCATCACACTACCACCACCATATTTTACTGTTGGTATGATGTTCCTTTTCTGAAATGCTGTGTTACTTTTATGCTGGATGTAATGGGACACACACCTTTCAAAAAGTTCAACTTTTGTCTCGTCAGTCCACAGAGTATTTTCCCCAAAGTCTTGGAGATCATCAAAATGTTTTCTGGTGAAACTGAGATGAGCCTTGATGTTCTTTTTGCTCAGCAGAGTTTCACTGTTCCATGTTTTTGCCATTTGTGGATAATGGTTCTCACTGTGGTTCACTGGAGTCCCAAAGCTTTAGAAATGGCATTATAACCTTTTCCAGACTGATAATCTCAATTACTTTGTTTCTCATTTGTTCCTGAATTTCTTTGGATCATAGCATGATGTCTAGCTTTTGAGGATCTTTTGATCTACTTCACTTTGTCAGGCAGGTCCTATTTAAGTGATTTCTTGATTAAGAACAGGTGTGCAGTAATCCGGCCTGGGTGTGGCTAGAGAAATTGAACTAAGCTTTCCAAAGAAGTGATAAACCACAGTTGATTTATGTTTTAATGGGGGGGGGGATCACTTTTTCACACAGGACCATGTAGGTTTGGATTTTTTTGTTACCCTTAATAATAAACACCTTCATTTAAAAACTGCACTTTGTGTTTACTTGTGTTATCTTGGTCTAATATTTAAATTTGTTTGATGATCTGAAACATTTAAGTGTGACAAACATACAAAAAAATGTGAAATCAGGAAGGGGGCAAACACTTTCACACCACTGTACATACAGACATACGTACACCAGTGACACAATGCATCTGGCATGCATTAAGCATGATGATACAGAAAGCGCAACAGCAAGGTTATCATATAGAAAGTAGCTGCACAAATGAACATTTTAAACATCTGATGAGATGTTAAGTGGCTAATTTGTCCTCAGCTACCCTACAGAACAGTCCGTGGGATCCCATGAAATCCTTTTTCTATTGTTCGATCAGTAAATTTATAATATTGTGTTCCGAGTTTTGGACACCAACATTATGGAAAGGTAAAGTAAAAAAAAAAAAAAAATGAAAGTAAAGCTGGGAAATGTGGCATTTACTGTATAAATTATAATACAATCCACCATAATAACAGAAGGTCAAAACAAAGTGAAAATTGTGTACAACAGTAATAAAATACTAATAGTATGTAAGAACATGCATGATGGCCACCAGATGTCACTGTTCATAGAATGAAGCCTGTTAGCTGTCAAAGCCTCAGAGCTTCATTGAGGCTTCAGCTAGCCATCACTACTGAAGAGCTGTAGCATTTACTGTTGTTTAAAAGCAGTCTACCATGTACATTTACTGCTGTTTACAGCCTAATATGTGACATGTTTCGGGACCCAGGAGACAGACACTGACACAAGCAGATAGTGACAATAATCTTTATTTAATTGTGAGTGAGTGTAATGCGAGTGTGAGTGCGAGGATATCGTTCTGGTCACTGGAGCTGAGCGACCTGGACGGAGACCCGGCAACCCTGGAACAGATAAGCAGAGACAAATTACTAATGCTCCACACTAGCAAAGAGCTGCAGATAACAAGGCTTACTTGAGAGCAGCACTGGCTTCGCTCTGCTGAGTTCCAGCGGCCGGGCAGCGTGGAGGTGAGGGCGTCCGTGACCGTGCTGGGGTTACCACCCGTGGCTGTGACAATGACAGTCCTGACGATGACACCGGCTGTGACAATGACAGCCCTGACGATGACACCGGCTGCAACAATGACAGCCCTGACGATGACACCGGCTGTGACTCCACAGACCGGGATGACGATGATCCTGACGATGACGCCGGCTGTGACTCCACAGACCGGGATGACGATGACACAGATGATGATGCAGACAAAGACGAGGTTAGTGACTCCATACACAGTGGCAATGACGACACAGCAGATGCTGATGACAGTGATTCCACCGATAACGTTGGCCAATACTCCTGTAATTGATATAATAGTAGTTCTGGCAATTGAGGAGCAAGACGTACCGGTAGGCGTGGTGGTAGCGAACCGCTACGAAGACGTGATGGCGTTACCCCGTCAGCTGGGGACGCAGGTCCGCCGCCAAGGTGGCCCACTTGGGCACAGGGGTAAAGGTTTGGCGTTGAGTAGCAAATGGTGCGCTTACTTGCTTGACGCTGGGAAGAATTCCTGGATGCAGCAAGTGAAGCTCTTGACGAGACAAACGAGGTTCCAGACGAGACAAACGAGGTTCCAGACGAGACAGACAAAGTTCCAGACGAGACAGACAAAGTTCCAGACGAGACAGACAAAGTTCCAGACGAGACAAGAGATGTTCTTGACGAGACCAGAGAGCGGAGTGCAGGTTCATTCTCCGTTGAGGAAGACAGACGACTCCGTGCCGGGCTGTCAGTGACACTGGCTTTTAACAGCCGTTGATTCACACCTGTTGGTCTGTGCGCAGCTGGGGCTAATGACACTAATGACGGCCCAGAGGCCGCCATGACAATATGCTGACTTTGCTCGTGCTCCCATCAACACGGACTCCAGTGCACACCGATCCCTAACTCGCTCTCTCGCTCGACCAGTCGCACAGAGCGTCACCTCGACTTCAATTAGTGCTCTTTCTGTTGGCGGACACTATAATTTCATTTAAGAAGAATGAAGTTTCAAACACGATTAAACGTGATATAAATAAATAAAAGATTTTTGGAAATGGACTGGCAGGCTGCCCTGAATGAGGTTGGAGGCTGGCATTGGCCATCCCTGGCCTATTTGCACAATATGCTCCTGTGAACACAGGGAGCATAAGCTCCACAGAGGGGCTTAAATCAGGCTTTACCTGCTGTCCACCCGGCTGCTGTCTGGCGGAGGTACGCACGACTCCTCCAGTACCATACACGTCCATTTCCCAGGCTGATGACACTCCACTGCTAGTGTATTATGGAGAGTAAGCACTGCAGTCTGTCTCCATTTCCCTGAGGGACAACAGTACCATGTTGTTCCATCAATATGGACTTCCTCCCCTTTTTTGCACTGCTGCTACTTTTCCACCGGCTCTTTGTCTCTGAGGTAAACGCGATCGGCATCATGGCGGGCAGAATACATTATTCCAGGGACATGTTGCTGCATTTAAACACGGTTGATGCAGCGTCTGTGATTGAGTCTAAGCCGCAAATGCCGGACTTTATTTTGAGAGACGTTCATGGACACAGCGGTGAAAAAGAGAGACGGGAGAGACGGGAGAAGGAAAAGCAGAAAGCATGGAGGCGTGAAATTGGGCCTGAGAAGACGTCAGTTTGGTAACTTTCCTCTTCCTTCGATGATTTTTGGGAACATACAATCTCTGAGGAACAAGGTGGATGAAATTCAAGGGAATGTACGCTACCAGAAGGACTTTAAGAACTGCTGTGTCATGGCTTTCACCGAGTCTTGGCTTACTGTGCATGACCGAGACGCAGACCTGTGGATTGACGGCTTTGGAGCCCCACTGCGCTCGGATCGGCAGGAAGAGGTAACGGGGAAACGTCAGGGGGGCGGCATATGTTTATATATTAATAAGCAGTACTGCACATCTGTCACGGTCAGAGAGCGCATCTGTACACCCGATGTGGAGCTTCTGTCTGCATCGCTACGCCCCTTTTATTTGCCTCGCGAGTTCCCCCAACTTTTCATCACGACTGTGTGCATTCACCCGAGGGCAGACGCTGACTCCGCCTCCAGCACCGTCTTTGATGTGGTACAGCGGCTGTAGTCAATTTCTCCAGAGGCGCCAAACTTCATTCTTGGGGATTTTAACCATGTTTCTTTAAAGACGACACAAAAACTTCTATCAGTATGTCTCCTGCCCAACCAGGCGAAAAAAGATATTGGACCTGTGCTACGAATCCATAGAGAGGGCCTATAAATCACTCCCCCTTCCTCCTTTAGGATCCTCAGATCACAACTGTGTACATTTGCTGCCCACATATAAAACTGCTCTCAGAAGAGGCAAGGTGGAGACCAGAGACATAGATGTGTGGACAGCCTCCAGGAATGCTTTAACTGTGCAGACTGGGAGGTGTTTACACTGTCCTGCGGGGATGATTTGGACTCTTTGGTGGACGTCACATGCTCATACATGGCTTTCTGTAAAAATAAGATCGTTCCACGTAAACGTGTCAAAATATATCCCAACAACAAGCCATGGGTTACAAAATCAGTTAAATCCTGCTTACAGAGGAAAGCACTTGCCTTTAAACAGGGGTCTGTTTCTGAGCTACAGGTTGCCGCAAAAGAGCTGAAGGCCGAAATTTTAAAAGCAAAACAGAATTATAAATCAGAATTGGAAAGCAAGATGGCAACAAAGGGTCTTCCGGTTATGGCTGCCACGTAAGACGGACGTGTCTCACTCTGCTCTGCTCCTGGAGAAAGAAATCGGCAAATAACTCTCTCATTTGGGACAGAACGTATCCCAGCGTTTGGGCGAGGATATGTCGGCGAAGCCTAAGGCTGGAAAACCAGGTAGAGGAAAAAGCGAGCCGCCGAAACAGTCCAAATTAACGGACTTTCAGGTCTGTGACGCAGCAAATAAAGCTCCATATATGGCGGAGGAGGCTGGCAACGGTGCGATGTCTGCGGGGAATGGCGCAGATGCGCTGATGGCTGCCATGAGTTCAATGAGAGCGGACTTTTCCTCTAGATTTGATGGGATTATGGCAGCGTTGGAAGGAATGAGAAAGGAATTGGGTGACTGTGTAGAACGAATGGCGCAGATGGAGCTCCGTCTCTCTAGTGCTGAAGATGACGTCACCCGTCTTCAATTAAAGGTGCGCACTTTGGAAAAAAAAAAAATAAATGTCTGGAAGATAATATTCTGGATTTGGAATCTCGGTCGAGACGGAACAACTTGAGGCTGGTGGGTCTTCCAGAGGAATCCGAAGGTCGGGACGCATGTTCCTTTCTGGAAAAGTGGATTCCGGAGGCGCTGGGCAGCGCGGAGTTGCAATCAGCAGTGGTTCTGGAAAATGCACATCGAATTGGCCCACGGAGAGATAAGGGACCGCCGAGGACCTTAATTATGAAGTTTCTCAGCAACAGAGACAGGATGAAGATCTTCAACGCTGCACGAGCTAAAGGAGAGATTAAACACCAGGACCAGCAGGTGCGGTTCTACCCAGATATGGCCACAGGAATCCAACAATTGAGGAAGCAGTTTGATCCCATACGTAAGGAGCTGCGCAACCTTGGGATTCATCATGGTGTAATCTATCCTGCGAGACTGTTGACCACGTATGAGGGCAGAACCCACATCTTCAAGACCCCAGAGGAAGTGCAGGAGTTCATCAAGAAGATCAAAGAAGAAGAAGAGACTGGTGGGAGCTAAGCATGAACAAAATATAAGGTAGAATAATTAAGCATTTGCACAGGCATCTGACTGACTTGAAGTAAACAGCAAGTTTACAAAATATAGATTGTATTATATATTAAAAAAAAACCAAAACAAACAAACAAAAAAAACTATGATGTACAAAGTTGCTAAAAATTTTGGAGTTAAGTTGGAAAACTACAGAGGAGAGTTAATGTTACGTCATTAAAAGCAGTAGAGTTAGGGTGATTGGGAGGATGAAGAAGGAGTGGCTTAGGCTGTTCCCCGTGGGTGTGGAGTGGTTGATGGCTATATCGGGAGACAGAATTTTTCTTTTGATTTTGGGGGGTTTGCCACAAGTGTGGGAAGGGGGAATTTGTTTGTGTGTAGTTTGTAGGATGAATGTTCAACCACTCATGTTTTTGCTTCTCTGTATGAGCATGTTTACACTGCAAGGTAATCCCAAACTCTCTATTGATCATAAACCAAAGCGTTAATCTTAATTTAACTTCATGGAATTGCAGAGGTCTACAAAATTTAAAAAAACTTAAACAAGTTATGAATAAAATAAAAGACATGGGTTCAAAAATTGTGTTTTTACAAGAAACTCATCTAATAGAGGAGGATATAAAAAGAATTAGGAGTAGATGGCAAGGAAGTGTCTTCACCTCATCATTTTCATCCCGGGCCAGGGGAGTTATGACTCTCATACATAAATCAGTCCCTTTTCAAGTGAAAAATGTAATTGGAGACAAATTTGGAAGATATGTAATCATTCAAGGTTCTTTGCTATTAGAAAATATAAATCTTGTGAACTTATATGGTCCCAATATAGATGATCAAAAGTTCTTTGCTAATTTATTTCTTATCTTATCATCACTTACAGGGCAACATATAATAGCAGGGGATTTTAATTGTACATTGAATCCAGGTATAGATAGATCAACAGGACTGGACTGTATGCACAATGGATGTAGGATGACTATTAATCATTTTATGAAAGAATTGAGATTGTTAGATATATGGAGAGAAATGAAACCACAAGTTAAAGCCTATTCTTGTTATTCCAGAACCTACAAGACATTCTCACGTATTGATTATTTTTTGATTTCCACAGAATTAAGGTCCAAGATTCAAAACTGCTTTTATGATAACATCGTGATCTCTGATCATGCACCCTGCTGTCTAATATATGTAGATAAAAAATTGACAAAGGAATCAGGTAGATGGCAATTTCAGCATAAATGGCTTCAGGATGAGGAATTTGTCAAGTATATAGAAAAACAGATAGATGAGTTATTTGACATCAATACTACACAAACATCAGCATGTGTAAAGTGGGAGGCTTTCAAAGCTTTTATTAGGGGACATATTATTAGTTATACAGGATCAAAATCTAAGAAGACTCGAGAGGAGAGAGCCAAATTGGAACATAAAATAAAAAGTCTTCAGGAAAAAGTGTATGCAGGAAGTGATCCAAGGTTGGAGAATGAATTACTGATTTTGAGAGCTGAATACGACAAAAAATCAGCGAATAGAGCTGCCTCGAGTCTTCTAAGATTGAAACAATCTTTTTATGAACAAGGTGAAAAATCAGGAAAATTATTGGCATGGCAGATTAAACAATTAGAATTTAGAACGCCAATTACCAGTATTATAAGTAAGGGACAGGTAGTTATAGATCCTTTAGAAATTAACAGAGCCTTTAGAGATTACTATGAAAAATTATATGATACCAAAAATGAATCTGATTTAACAAAACTAAATGGGTTTTTGAATGAACTATCTATACCGTGTATTCCAAATGAAAACAGGGAGATATTGGAGTCTAAAATTAGTCAAGAAGAAGTTGGGCTAGCCATTGATAATATGAAATCAGGAAAAAGTGCAGGACCAGATGGTCTTCCAGCTGACCTTTATAAAAAATTTAAGAATAAATTAATAAAACCTTTTTTGGAAATGGTTTTGGAAGCATTTCAAAATAATAAGTTACCATCATACATGAATAATGCCTTAATTATACTGCTGCCAAAACCAGGTAAGCCCTCTAATAAATGTGAAAATATGAGACCAATCAGCCTATTAAATGCCGACCTTAAGATAATCTGTAAAATTTTAGCAAGATGAATACAAGAAATTTTACCAAATATTATTAATCGAGATCAGAATGGCTTTATAAAGGGAAGACAAGGCTTCCATAATGTAAGAAGACTATTTAATATTATTTATTTTAATAAAGAAGCACCGGATACAGCTCTCCTATCACTGGACGCCGAAAAGGCCTTTGATAGAGTTGAATGGCCCTTTCTTTTTGAAGTCTTACAAAGGTTTGGACTTGGAAATAATTTCATAAAATGGGTTCAGATAATGTACAATAATGCTACAGCAGAAATCCTAACAAATAACAATATTTCAAAATCAATAAAAATCAATAGAGGATGTCGACAAGGCCGTCCACTTTCACCTTTACTGTTTACTATGGCAATTGAACCTTTAGCGATGGCGATACGTTTACATTCACAAATATATGGAATTAAAGTTGGACCAACAGAACATAAAATCTCCCTGTACGCCGATGACATAATTTTGTTTATGTCGAATCTAAAAAAATCAATTCCAACTTTGTTGAATTTAATAAATAATTTTGGGGAAATATCAGGATATAAAATAAATAAAACTACATCTTCAATATTAATGCTAAATGAGACCCAGAGAAATTACCCAGACCCTGAGGTAAATCAATTCAATGTTGTAAATCAGTTTAAATATTTAGGAATCCAAATTGTGCCTAAGCTAGAATCAGTCGCCAGTGTCAACTATGAAGCCTTAATGACAGATATCAATGAGTTAATTCAGAGATGGATGTCACTACCAATGTCGATGATAGGGAGAATCAATATACTTGAAAGTAATATTTTACCTAAAATACTTTATTTATTTCAATACATTCCCTTACCACCACCTTTAGATTTATTCTCAAGAATTAAAAAAAAGTTAGTGGAATTTATATGGAACAACAGGAGGGCTAGATTACGTCTGTCTTTATTATATTTACCATTTGATCGTGGGGGTCTGAAATGTCCAAATTTTATGTTGTATTATTGGTCGGCACAACTGAGGTCTATGACATATTATTTTTCATTAAATGATCTCCCTCACTGGACTGAAATGGAATCACACAATTTGCCTTTACCTCTTCCCGTATTTATATACTCAGATTCGGCAAAAAAATTACAAAAACAAGTTAAAAATCCATTTGTAAAGCATATGATCAAAATATGGTGTGAAGCTAAAAACTATTTAAAAGAACCACAGTTACTGTCACAATTTAGTCCAATATGGGGTAATCAATATTTTAAACCAGGGAGAGCGGACGCTGTATTTAAAGTACGGAATTTAAAAGGGATACAAAAGATTCAGGATTTATATTTGCCAGGTGCAGATAACATAATGTCTTTTGAAGAGCTGAGGATCAAATTTAATCTTAATAGAACACATTTTTTTAAATATCTTCAACTTAGAAACTTTATTCGATCAAATCAAAATAAAGCTCTCACTCGACCTATTTATTCATCCTTGGAAAAAATGTTGATGAAAGATAGTAAAAGAAAGGGTATTATTTCAGAGTTTTATAACTCATTGACACTATCTTCAAGTGAAAATTCACTGAAAAGATTAAACTACTGGAAAGAAGATCTGCAAATTGAAATTTCAGAGGAACAATGGGAATTGGCTTGTACAGAAGCTCAAATCAAATCAATAAATGTACGTCTTAAATTGATACATTTCAAATGGTTAATGCGGATGTATGTTACACCGGAGGAGTTAAATAGATATAACAAAAATATACCAGATACGTGCACAAAATGCATGGAAAGTAAAGGAACCCTATTTCATTGTGTATGGGAATGTAGATTAATAAGAATGTTTTGGGAAGAGGTGAGGGTAACAATTGAAAAAATAATCTCAAAACAAATCATATTGAATCCTAAACTGTTTTTGTTGGGTCTGTACCCAGAAAAGCATAATTTTAATAAAAGTGAAAGAACATTCATAGACCTCAGTTTGCTTAATGCCAAAAAATGTATTGCACTATTATGGAAAAAGACTCATAGACCAGATGTGACTCAGTGGTTAAGACAGATGTTAACAAACCTTCCATTAGAAAGAATAACATATATACTGAAATCAAAGGAAATTGTGTTTGAGAATATATGGAGACCTTTTATTGATTATGTAAAAAATTTAAACATAACTCTTGAAGAAGAAGGTGAATGATGTGTGTGGACCTTGTAAATTCCAAACTGGTGAACATAATATGTATACTTATGTATTGGATTGTCTAGACTAAATAGAGGAGCATTGTTGAAGATTTGACTTTGTTGGTGGTTGTTGGTGTTTTTAGTGCATTTTTTTTGTAGTACTTTAGTGTTAGTGTTTGATTGTTTGTATCATGTTTGTTAAAAAAAAAAAAAAAGGTTCAATAAAGATATTGTGGAAAAAAAAAAGATGGCAACAAAGAAACTTAGTTCAGCCTGGGCCAGTATGAAAACTATTGCAGGCCTTCAGAGCACAGAGCGCAGTAATTGTGTGTTTTTAGATGGTTTTAATTCAGACATAGAGCTGGCTAATGCTCTTAATTGTTTTTATGGTCGTTTTGACTCCTTTGATTTTAGCACAGAAACCCAAGATTTGAAACAGAAACTCAAAGACAATCAGCACTTTAATACTGAGGTGCAGGATGTTAAAAGGGAGTTCTGCGCTGTAAAAGTGAACAAAAGTCAGGGCCTTGATAATATATGCGGGCGCTTGGTAAAGTCCTGTGCACATGAACTGAGTCCCGTATTTCATTACATTTTCAATAAGTCCTTACAGACACAACATGTGCCTAAGATCTGGAAAGAAGCTGTGGTTGTTCCCGTTCCAAAATCCAGCTGTCCTAAAACGGTAAACAACTTTAGACCAGTTGCTTTGACTTCAATTTTAATGAAAATTTTTGAAAAACTGGTCAGATGTGAGGTCCTAAAGCAGACTGAACATGCATTGGATCCTCTGCAGTTTGCCTATAGGCCTCACAGAGGAGTGGAGGATGCCACTGTCACTCTGTTTAACATGCTTTTTAAACATCTGGATTTTAATGGGACACACGCCAGGCTTTTATTTGTGGACTTTTCCTCCGCCTTTAATACAATCCAGCCTCATATCTTAGTTGAAAGGCTCCTGCAACAATTTGATTTGAGCAATAATCTGGTGGGTTGGATTCTGGATTTCTTAACCAACAGAACGCAGAGAGTAAGGGTCAATGGTACATTGTCTGACCTAAAGTGCTCTTCTACTGGCTCTCCTCAGGGGTGTGTGTTGTCACCACTACTCTTCATCCTGTACACAAACATGTGTCGGAGCAGACATGACAACAGACACATTATAAAGTATGCTGTATGACTCAGTTATTGTCAGTCTCCTCCAGGATGGTGAGAGTGGCCACGGCCCAGTAGTTGATGATTTTGTTCACTGGTGTGAGGATTCCTACCTGCAGCTGAATACGACAAAAACTAAAGACATGATTATTGACTTTAGGAGGAAAAATCCCAGGCACAAAGTCACCGTACTAAAAGGCCAGACCACCGAATGTGTACAATCCTACAAATATCTTGGGACGATTATTGATAGTAATTTAAACTTTGAAGAGAACTGTGAAAGGGTGTGCAAAAAGGGTCAGCAACATTTGCATAGCTTGAGAAAACTTGCACGCTTCCAAACTGACCGAACCATAATGACAATGTTTTATCGGCTTTTATTGAATCTGTTTTATCCTTTTCTTTAGTGTCATGGTTTGGTCAGATAAAACTGAAACAGAGGAAATCCTTGGATCAGGTAGTCAGATGGTCCAGTCGTTTGCTTGGTGAGTCACAGCTGAGCCTGACTTCCCTGTACACCAGACAAGTACAGAGGATGGCTGCCTCTATTTTAAATGATGACTCCCACCCTTTGCACTGCAACTTTCAGCTTCTTCCCTCAAGACGGAGGTTTGCTGTCCCAAAAAGTAAAACCCAGCGCTACAAAAACAGCTTTGTTCATGCTGCTGTCAAAGAGTTGAACAAGCTGTAACAATATATTGCACATAATTTAGGTACCTATTTATTAACTCCATTTTATATTTACTTATTTTTGTAGGATGTTATTTGGGTTCTAAATATTTTATTGGGTTTTAGACCTTTGAATTTTTAACCTCTTTGACTAGTTTTTAACTTTTAATATGACCCTTCTCTCTTACCTCTGGTTTCTCCCTCATCTCTTTGTCTTTTTATACCCTGATTGATGGAGCCTTGAGTATTTTTATCATGTTTATAGTCAGCTTCATGTGTGCCTGTGTTTGTGTCTATGTTGAATGTAATTTGTGGTTTGTAAATATGGATGTCACCAGACTGCAAAACAAATCTACCTACGGGTACAAATAAGGTAACCTGAACCTGAAGTACAGCACTGGTGTGAAGAGAGAGACATGCGGAGAGAGCAGCAGGGTGCGGGAGATTGGATCCGGGTGCGCTTGATTCCTCACAAGGCGTACACCTTTAGGGGCTTACAGTATATGAGCGGATTAACAAAGAAAATGAGCATAGGTAAATGTAGTTTTGGTGTCCCAGCACCCAATGGTAACCGTACCTACATCTCCCCGTCAGTCCACAATGCCTGTATTCTGGAGAGAGACTCATGGATCTTAAACTCTGGCCACCGTGCCGGGTGTGCATGCGCATTCATGGTTTGCCACATACACACCCACACCACAGAATCCCTTCCATATATACAGATAGGGATATACAGATTGGCTGCACGGTGGCGCAGTGGTTAGCACTGCGGCAGCACAGTTTACCCTTGGCCAGGGGATTGTGGGGATCGTGGGATCGTGGGTTCGATCCCAGCCCCCGACCAACAGTGATCTGTGTGGAGTTTGCATGTTCTCCCCGTGTTGCGTGGGTTTACTCCGGGATTTCTCCGGTTTCCTCCCACATGCCAAAAAAACATGCATGTTAGGTTAATTGGCTGTTCTAAATTGTCCCTAGATATCGGTTTCCTATAGGCCCTTAGAATAGAGGGTTAGTATTAATGAAAGCGCTTTGAGTGGTCTTTGTGACTAGAAAAGCGCTATATAAGTGCAGGTTAGTTAGTTAGTTAGTTAGATAAAGTAATTCTTTTTGTGAACACACTTGCCTTGGTTTTATTGTATGTATGGATTACTTGGGTTGTTACGGATACCTGGTGAAAATCTCAGGTCAATGGCTCCATCAGAAATATGTTTAATGAGAAAATTTTGACGTGTTCAATACTTATGTTCCAAGCTGTAAATAAAAAAGTGACTCTTCTGTGTGTGTGTGTGCGTGCGTACATGCGTACATACCAAGGCAGGCGGTCCTCTCCGGGTTGACGGTGAATCCTCCCCGACACTGACAGTAGAACGATCCTTCAGTGTTGACACATCGGCCGTCGGCGCAGACCGACGCCCTGGCGCACTCATCCACGTCTGCAGAAACGCATCACAAACACGCACAGACGCCGTTACTGCGGATACGGTTGCATGTACGTGCTCGGTCATGTTAAATCTGGGTGACCCGGACTGGTTTGGACTGACCCAGACAGGCGGTCCTGTTGTCACTGAGCATGAATCCCCGTGAGCACTCGCAGGTGTACGACCCCGGCGTGTTGACACACTCCCCTCTGGAGAAACAGTGATCGGCCACCAGACACTCGTTAACATCTGAGGAGACACGATTAATTAAAAAACTCCAACGGACAAAATCATCATCAGCACAGAAACCTTAAACATGAATATGGAACTACTGTAAAAAGCAAATGTGACGGTGTTTATAAGATAAGCCTTTATTAGTCCCTGTCGTCGGCCTCTGTCGGTCTATGATGACCATGGAAGAGAATCCTAAATGTCTACTCTGCTGGAACAGCACCGCCTGTGGCTGAACAGGCCGATGTGCACCGGTGTTCTACCTTCCAGCGTTGGGCGTTGGTAGGATTCAAGCCTGGGCAGGAAGATATGGAGGACAAGATGTTACCCATGCAGCATGTCCCCCCTCTCCACGTCACTGATGAATCCAAAGGAACAGCAGGGCTGCTATAGTTTGGCACCAGCGCCGTCGCAGGAGCTGCCAGAACGATGTTGAGCACAACAGAGAACTGCCTTAGGGGCTCCAACTCCGGATTTTTCCTCAGGGTTGACTCCCGAAGCCTTTCCCGTGACCGGGTGTGCCGCAAGGCAGCGGAGGTTTGAAATCAGGGTTTACCTTCCCCTAGATGGGCTACCTTCCCAGGTTGACGAGCCACCATCTACCCGAAGCATCTGGTTTTAAGGCGCCAGAGATCCGCCCTCGCCCCTTCTCCTATTAGTAAAAGCAGTTCCACCGGGCTTAGAGACTAAACCACACGGGCAGGCTAGGAGTTGGACTTAGTTGTCAGAGGCTTTTCGAGACGCACGCCGTAAGGAGCATTTTATGAGCACTGGGAGCTTAACCCCAGTGCCGCTCCTGGCTGTGACAACCTTGGAACCTTATTAGTCCCACAATGGGGAAATTCCAGGATTGCAACAGCACAGGCATAGCAACACTCAGAGCAACAATCAGAAGGCAAGAGAAAAAAACAAGAGCAGCAAGTATGTACATATAAATATTTTTCTTACAGATTTGTAATTTTTTCCTGTAAAATTTCCAATTTTTTCTCATAAAATTGCAGGGTGTTTTTCTCGTAAATATGCAAATTTTTCCTGTAAATTTTCTACTTTTTTTCCTCCTAAATTTGCAACTTTTTCCTCAAAAATTTTGGACTTTTTTCACCCCATGAATTTGCAACTTTTTTCTCATACATTTGCATTTTTTTCTCAAATATGCAAATTTTTCCAGTAAATTTTCAACTTTTTTCTCATAAATGGTTTTTTTTCCCCTCATAAATTTGCAGGGGTATTTTTTCTCGAAAATATGCTATTTTTTTTCCCTGTAAATTTTTGGCTTTTTTTTCCTAGATTTGCAACTTTTTCCTCAAAAATTTTGGACTTTTTTTTTCCCCCTTATAAATTCATAACTTTTTTGACATAAATTTGCCATTTTTTCTTGCAAATTTTCAACTTTTTCTTGTAAATTTTCAACTTTTTTCTTATAAATTTTCAACTTTTTTCTCATGAATTTGCAGGGTTTTTTTATCATAAATATGCAAATTTTTCCTGTAAATTTTCTGCTTTTTTCTCTCAAATTAGCAACTTTTTCCTCAGAAATGTTGGGTCTTTTTCCCCCTCATAAATTTACAACTTTTTTCTCAGAAATTTGCAATTTTTTTATTGTAAATTTGCAAATTTTTCCTGTATGTTTTTAACTTTTTTCTCCTAGATTTTCAACTTTTTCCACAAAAATATTTGCCTTTTTTCATCTCATAAATTTGCAGGGTTTTTTTTTTCTCGTAAATATGCATTTGTTTCCTGTAAATTTTCTACTTTTTCTCCTAGATTTGCAACTTTTTCCTCAAAAATTTTGGAGTTTTTCCCCCTCATAAATTTGTAGCTTTTTGACATAAATTTGCAATTTCTTACTTGTAAAATTGCAAATTTTTCCTGGAACTTTTCAACTTTTTTTTCTCAAATTTGCATTTTTTTTATCATAAATTTGTAGGGTTTTTTCCTCAAATATGCAGTTTTTTTTCTGTAAATTTTCAGCTTTTTTCTCCTAGAGTTGCAACTTTTTCCTCAAAAATCTGACCTTTTTTCCTTCATAATTTTGCAACTTTTTCTTAGAAATTTACACATTTTTCAAAATAATAAACAACAAATTCTAGAGCCCAGAATTAAAAATGGCGACTGACAATGCACTCCTGACTTTAGATGTGGTTTTTGTTGGTCAAAAGAGCAATTCCAGAACTTTGCACCCAGTCACACCCCTTTTATATTCAATTCAATTTAGCTTTATTTATATAGCGCCATATCACAACAAAAGTCATCTCATAGCACTACCAAATGCAGGGAAAACCCCACAATTGCAGAAAGGCCCCAGCAATAAGATGATCCCCTGTGAGCAAGCACTTGGCGACGGTGGAGAGGAAAAACTCCCATTTAACAGGAAGAAACCTCTGGCAGAACCAGGCTCAGGGAGGGGCAGTCATCTGCTGTGACTGGCTGGGGGTGAGGGGATAGAGAAGATGAAAAGAACAGACATAAAGAACAGGAATAGTGAGAAGGCAAGTACATTATTGGAGGTCACCCAGCAGTCTGAATCTATTAACAGCAAAACAAAAGGGGGGGGGGGGGGGTTAACAGACAAAAGATCCCTCCCTAATCGTAGGCTATATTGAAAAGGAAGGTTTTTACCCTATTCTTAAAAATAGAGATCGAGTCTGACTCCCGGCCCCGGAATGGTAACTGGTTCCACAGAAAAGGAGCTTGATAGCAGAAGGCTCTTCCTCCCAATGTACTTTTGGAGATTCTGGGTATTACAAGCAATCCAGCATTTTGGGAGTGTAGTGCTCTGTTAGGATGATAGGGTAATATCAGATCTTTTATATATAAGGGGGCCTGACTATTAACAGCTTTGTAAGTGAGAAGAAGGATTTTAAACTTAATTTTAAACTCTATGGGAAGCCAATGAAGGGAGGCCAGAACCGGAGAGATATGATCTCTCTTTCTAGAACCAGCTAAAACTCTTGCAGCAGCATTTTGGATCAACTGAAGACTTTTTAAAGATATTTTAGGACAACCTGATAATAATGAGTTACAATAATCTAATCTAGAGCTGACAAAGGCGTGGATCAGTTTCTCAGCATCATTCAGAGACAAGATGCTCCTCATCTTGGCAATATTGCGCAGATGATAGAAGGCAGTCTTAGAAACAAATTTAATATGTGAATTAAAGAACAGATTTTGATCAAAAATAACTCCAAGGTTCCTCACAGAACTATTCAGAGTGAGAGTAGTGGCATCCAAATTAAGAGTTTGATTTGGAAAGGAATTTCTAAGGTTTTTTTTGGACCAACAAGAATGGCTTCAGTCTTATCTGGGTTTAATAGCAGAAAATTACAAGTCATCCAGGCTTTGATTTCCTTAAGACAGGCTTCTAACTTGGCTAACTGATTACAATCATCGGGCTTCATTGACAAGTATAATTGTGTGTTGTCTGCGTAGCAATGAAAATGTATACAGTGCTTTCTAATGATATTGCCTAACAGAAGCATATATAAACTAAAAAGAGTAGGGCCTAACACAGATCCCTGTGTAACTCCGTGACTGAGCTTAGAGTTAGAAGAAAACTTATCATTGATGTGAACAAACTGAAATCTACCGGACAAATAAGATCTAAACCACTGCAGCAAAGTTCCATTTAGCCCAACATAGTGTTCTAATTTATCAAGTAGAATGTCATGATTGATAGTATCAAAGGCTGCAATAAGATCTAAAAGGACAAGAACAGAAACAAGTCCATTATCAGATGTGATAAGGTCATTAGTGACCTTCACTAAGGCTGTTTCAGTGCTGTGGTGAACTCTTCTTTTATATCTCTCCTATAAGCACGAAACACTGGATCGTTATTTGGACGACAAGGGTACAAAGCATAAAAATGGGCAGCGTGCTGCCAGAAATTAACAAAACTACTGGTGCAAAGGTGCATTAGATTAGATTACTGGTCAAACAAACTGCTGGTATATTTGACCAGGAGAATTAATCTTCTCCCCCACTCACCTCTGCACTGCCTCCCCAGGCCGGTGGTTCGATACCCAGGTGGACAGTCACACCTGAACGATCCCACGGTGTTTACACAGACCCGCTCCGGTTCACACGCCCCGACAGTCGCACACTCGTCTACGTCTGTGGAACAAATATGACGAAATCATTTTTTTCCTCATAAATTAACTTTTTCCAGGTCTTTGTTTTGTTTTTTCTCTCTTAATAAACTTTTTTTTTTTTTTTTTTAGAAAAAGTAACTTTTCTAACAATTCCAGACATTTTTGTCAACTTTTTCCTTGTAATTTTGCACCATTTTAGTCACAAATGGAATTAGACTGTAGGACAACCCTCTGACAACAGAGAAAAAGAGGAAGCTGAAATGGTTTGGCCACATAAGATCGGCAGGGCTAGCCAAGATGATCCCACAGGGAACATTTCCAGGCAAAAGGAAGAGAGGGAGACAAAAGAAGAGATGGGAGGACAATATCATGGAATGGACAGGCCTGAGCTTTCAAGAGGCTGTCAGAAAAGCTGAGAACGGCGAGGAGTGGAGCGAGATCATGACCAAGTCATGAGTGGTGCCCCCACAACCTACAGTAACAAGCTATTAGACAGACAGACGGGTCACAAATGTACATCTTTTTCAGTAAAATTTTGACTTTTTTTTTTAATTTGGGCTTTTTTACCCCCCAGTATATCTACAAGTTTGCACATAAATTTGTGACAAGTCTTTACTTTGTTTTTGTTTTGTTTTTTGTCAAAGCTGCAAAGAGCCACTCATGAGGGTGTTCTTTTCTGATCAATTTGTAACTTTGTTCTTGTGAACATGTGCTTCACAAATAAAGATAATTTTTATTTTAAAAAAATGAAAAAGAAATTTGAACATTTTTGAGAAAAAAGTTGTAAATTTACAAGAAAAAAGTTGAAAATTTTTGAGAAAAAAAAGCTGTAAATTTACAAGAAAAAAATTTGAAAATTTTTGAAGAGCCATTCGTTATGGAATGAAATCGGCTTTATTGTCAGTGTACAGTTGTACAGCACAACTAAATTGTGGGTGCTCCACCAGGCTGCTGCACAGTAAAATAAGTGAGAAGAACTAGAAAATAAAACGGTTACAGGACACACAGTTAACATCTGACTGAAGTAAGAATAAAAGTAAAAAATAACAAATAGCCCATTGGTACATACACAGGTACGGTAGTGGCTTCGTGGGTGGAACAATGTACATAGGAGTGCGGCGTGCTGAACACATAATTGAGTAAAATGTCCCAAGGATGAAGGAAAATACGCACAGTAGTGGTTTCACAGATGGGTCAATATACATGAAAGTGAGGAGTGCAAAGACAGGTGAGTTATAGTGATAATTAAAAGGTCCTCAGTTCTGTGCATGTGAGCGTTTGGAGGGAGGGGGTGGGGCCTCTGACTGTTTGCAGTCCGGATGGCCCAGTGGAAGAAAGTGTTTGTCAGTCTGGAGGTGTGGGACCTGACTGATCTGAACCGTCATCCAGAGGGAAGCAGGTCAAACAGGTGGTGGGTGGGATGTGAGGGGTCACCTGTGATGGCCTTGATCTTTCTAAGATGGGAGGATCTGGAGATGTCCTCCAGGGAGGGCAGAGGGCCACCAATAATTTTATGGGCGGTGTTGATGTTGAGGGTATTATTTTCTCAAAAATTTGTAACTTTCTTCTTGTAAACATGCACTTCATAAATAAAGATAACAAAAAAAAAAACTGTATAAAAATGTCATCAAAGGGGGAAAGAAAAAGAAAAGAGGAGTGCAGCAGTCATTGGAAATGAGACCATACGTGTACCTGTACAGACGCCGCGGACGCTGTGGTATCCATGACGACAGCCCACACACCTGTAGGAGCCATCAGTGTTGACACACTGCTGACCGGGACAGGAAACACTGTCCTCACACTCATTGATGTCTACAGAGACAGAAAAGTGACCAGCAGCACAAGAAAAAATGTTTGTTTAGACACTCAGAGACTTTTTCGTTGATAAATAAATATCCATCCATCCATCTTTTACTACTTTTCCGGAGGTCCAGGTCATGGATGCAGCAGTTCAAGCAGAGAAGCCAGGACTTCTCTCTCTCCGGCCACCTGCTCCAGCTCTTCAGAGAGGACACCAAGGCGTTTCCAGACTAGCTGGGAGACACAGTCTCTCCAGTGAGTCCTGGGTCTGCCCCAGGGTCTCCTCCCAGTGGGATGTGCCTGAAACACCTCAAATGAGAGGCGTCCAGGAGGTATCCTGATCAGATGCCCATGCAAATCAAAATCAAATCAACCTTTACTGTCATGTTGCTGTACATTCAACTGTAGTGCAGGCAAGATGAAATTACGTTTCTCTAGGCATCCATACTGTATAAGTAAAAAGAACATAATTTAAGACACACTCACACACCACCCTCCCCCCCACCCCAGCACAGCCATTCACACATACCTGAGGCATACTTGAAACTAATCTAGAACTATATACATATATATACCATATACTATATACATATAATATCTGGAATTTCCCCGTTGTGGGACTAATAAAGGCTTATCTTATCTTATATACATAATGTCCATAAGGTGCAGCAGTATGTATGAAAGATTCTGGATCAACTGTTTGTGCTTGTGGAAGGAAGCTGTTAATCAGTCTGGTGGTTCTGCCTCTGATGCTCGTTTGCCAGATGGCAGCAGTTCAAAGTGTTTATGCAGAGGGCGAGAGTGATCCTTAACAATGTTAAGTGCCCTGCTCCTACAACGGTTCTGAAAAAGTTCTTGGACAGAGGGGAGGGAAACTCCAATTACCCTCTCAGCTACCTTAACTATCCTCTGCAGGGCTTTTTTGTCTGACATACTGCAGCTGGAGTACCATGTTGCAAGGCAGTACGTCAGAACACTCTCCACCACACCTCTGTAGAAGGTCTTGAGGGTGCAGATGGGGAGAGAGGCCTGTTTGAGTTTCCTCAAGAAGTGCAGTCTCTGCTGGGCCCGCTTCCTGATCCCCAAGGAACTCTTGCTCCAGGTCAGGTCCTGCGAGATCTGCACTCCGAGGAACTTGATGTTCTCCACTCTCTCCACCAAATGGCCACAGATGCTGACAGGGACATGTTCAGGCCGTGTCTGCCGGAAGTTGATAATCATCTCCTTCGTTTTGTCCACATTGAGCACCAGATTGTTCTCCCTGTACCAACCCTCCAGGTCTCTATCTTCTTCCCTGTACATTGATTCCTCATCCCTCTGAATAAGTCCCACCACCGTGGTGTTGTCCGCAAACTTAATAATCTGGTTCCCCTCGTGTCTGGATACACAGTCATGTGTTAGAAGTGTAAACAACAGTGGACTGAGTACGCAGCCTTGAGGGGATCTGGTGCTCAGCGTGACAGAGTTGGAGATGTTGTTTCCATCACAGACAGACTGAGGTCTCTCGGTCAAGAAGTCCAGGATCCAGAGACATGTGACGGTGTTCAGACCGAGAAGGAGTAATTTCTCCATCAGTCTCTGGGGAATAAAGGTGTTGAATGCTGAACTGAAATCAGTGTACAGGAGTCTGGTGTAGGTGTCTTTCTGATCCAGGTGGGTGATGACAGAGTGCAGGGTGGTGACTATAGCATCCTCCGTGGAGCGATTTGAACGATACGCAAACTGGAGCAAGTCATGTGATGCAGGGAGGCAGGCTGTGATGTATGGTTTGACAAGCCGTTCAAAACACTTCATCACAATTGGTGTCAGTGCAACAGGACAATAGTCATTCAGACAGGACACAGCTGGTTTCGTTGCCACCGGTACTATGGTTGAGGTCTTAAAGCATCTGGGAACGATGGCCTGACTCAGAGAGATGTTATAAATGTCAGTCAGGACATCCGCCAACTCGCTCGCACAGACTCGGAGCACACGTCCCGGGATGTTGTCCGGACCTGCAGCTTTACCTGGGTTGACCCTTATTAGGGTCCTCCGTGTGTCCGCTGCGTTGATGATAGCTGGCCCAACAGATGGTGGGGATGGGCCAGCCCTCCCTCCGATTGTCGGGTTTGATGCTTCAAAATGTGCAAAGAAGTTGTTGAGCCTGTCTGGAAGCAAAGCGTCATCATCGACCCCCTGCCTAGACTTATAGTCCGTCAGCGCCCGAACTACCTGCCACATCCGTTTGGTGTTCCTTGTGTCACAGAGGTGTCCCTGGATTTTCTCTGCATAGGCGCGTTTCGCTGTCTTAATTCCCTTTGAGAGCGCAGACCTGGCTGAGCGGAGGGCGATCCTGTCCTTCGCTCTGAAGGCTGCATCTCTGGCTGTGAGCAGCGAGCGCACCTCTGCAGTCATCCAGGGCTTATAGTTGCGCCTTGCAGTGAAAGTCTTCACTATAGTGACTTCCTCTGTGCACTTCGCAATGTAGCTGGTGACCATTTCAGCGTACTCCTCCACATCTGTCCTGTCTCCCTGGGAGGCTGCTGTTTTGAAAACCTCCCAGTCTGTGTGCAGACTCAACTACCACCTCAACTGGCTCCTTTCAATGTGGAGGAGCAGCTGTTCTACTCTGAGCCTCTCCCAAATGACTGAGCTCCTCAACCCATCTCTGAGGGTGGGTCCAACCGAGTGTTGGCAATACGAACCAAAGTCTCACAATGGTCGTATAGAGACCAGCTAGCTCGTAACAACAAGCCCGCTACTCCATACTCCCAAAGCACCCCCTACAAAAAACCACAAGGGACGCAGTCAAATGCCTTCTCCAAGTCCACAAAACACATGTAAACTGTTTGGGCAAACTCCCACGAGCCTTCAAGGATTCTCAAGAGGGTAAATAGCTGGTCCAATGTGCCATGGTCAGAACGAAAACCACATTGCTCCTCCTGAATCTGAGGTTTGACTAACGGCCGGACTCTCCTCTCTAGTACCTTGGCATAGACCTTCTCAGAGAACCTGAAAAATGTAATCCCTCCAAAGTTGGAGCACACCCTCCAGTCCCCTTTTTTGAAGAGAGGAACCACCACCCCAGTTTGTCATGCCAAAGGCACAGTCCCCAACCTCGACACAATGTTGCACAGGCGTGTCAACCATGACAGCCCTACAACATCCAGGACCTTGAGGTACTCAGGGTGAATTTTGTCCACCCCTGGGGCCCGGCCACCAGGAAGATTTTTAACCACCTCGGCAACCTCACCCCCTGTGATGGGCAAATCATCCTCCTCGTCCACAAGTCCTGCTTCCTCTGTGGAAGGCATGTCAGTGGGATTGAGGAGATCCTTGAAGTATTCTTTCCACCGCCCAACGATATCCCCAGTTGAAGTCAGCAGTGCCCCATCCGTACTACACACAGTATGGACAGGGAACTGCTTCCCCCTCCTGAGTCACCGGACACTTTGCCAGAATCTCTTCAAGGCCAACTGAAACTCTTGTTCCATGGCCTCACCAAACTCCTCCCACACCCGACTTTTTGCTTCAGCAACCACCTGAGCTGCACTCCACTTGGCCTGCCAGTACACCTTAGCCACTTCGGGAGTCCCACAAGCCAATCAAGCTCAATAGGACTCCTCCTTCAGCTTAATGGCCCCCCTCACCACCGGTATCCACCACTTGGTTCAGGGGTTGCCACCACGAGATGCACAGATGACCTTGTGGCTGCAGCTCTGGGCAGTTGCTTCAACAATGGAGGTGGAGAACATGGCCCATTCAGACTCCATGTCTCCAGACACCCTTGGAATGTGGTCGAAGTTCTTCCAGAGGTGGGAGTTGAAGACCTCCCAGACAGGGATCTCAGCCAGATGTTCCCAGCACACCCTCACTATACGTTTGGGTCTACCAGGTCTGTATGGCATTCTCCCCTGCCATCGGATCCAACTCACCACCAGGTGGTGATCAGTTGATAAATAAGAATTTAAAATTTCTGCTGCACAGAAACTACAGAGGGGGGAGTTGTAGTTCCTAGTTTGACCTGGGGGGGGGCAATGTGGTGTCACTGACTTGAGTAAGATAAGCCTTTATTGGTCCCACAATGGGGAAATTCCGGGGATTGCCGCAGCAAAGGGATAGCAGCACTCAGAGCAATAGTAAATAAGATAAGATCAGAACTGGTTAGCCAAAGCAGAAAATAAACATACATATGGACACAGTTACATACACGATGCAGAAGCATTGCAGCTAGATGGTATCAACAGCATTAGGGTTAGTTAAATTATCCGGCAGAATATAAATATGTACCCAGACAGTATAATTCACATCTGAATCAGTGTTGTTGCCGCCCTCAAAAATAATTGTAATTGTCTTAGTTGTGTATTGGAGGGGGCAATCTCTACTGTGCAAAGTTGTGATGTTTAATACGACCCCTACGAGCAGAACTGGTTAGATTATAAAGTCTGACAGCTATAGGTAGGAAGGACCTGCGGAACCATTCCCTCAAGCATGGTGGTGCGGTGGTGCAGTGGTTAGCACTGTGCCAGCACAGCAACTCACCCTTGGCCATGGGATCCCTGGTTCAATCCCAGCCCCTGACCAACAGTGATCTGTGTGGAGTTTGCATGTTCTCCCCGTATCTGCGTGGGTTTACTCCGGGATTTCTCCGGTTTCCTCCCACAGGCCAAAAACATGCAGGTTAGGTTAATTGGAGACTCTAAAGTGGCCCTAGGTGTGAATGGTTAAGGGATAGCGCCGTACCGTGGCTGCTTCATCCATCCAGGTGGATGCCCTCAATTTCCCCTCTGGGGATCAATAAAGTATACAAAAATACAAAAGCACTTAGGATGGCAAAGCCTACCGCTAAATGAGCTCCTCAGTGCGTTCAGCGTGTTCCGCATGAGACTCGGACTCCAGCAGAGATGACAGCTTAGCCACCATCCTCCTCTCTATTCCACTGGGTCAAGGTGTCGCCCCAGAACAGGGCTAGCTTTTTTGATCAACCTGTTCAGTCTCTTCCTGTCAGCTGCCGTGATGCCGCTGCCCCAGCAGACCGCTCCAAATGTGATGGCCGATGCCTTCACTGAATCCGAGTACACTTTTGCGGAAGCCTAAAGTGGCCATACACTACAGTTTTTCTGTTTTCCCATAAAAACATATTAATTTAACCTTTATCCCCTGTGAACTTGAATTACTGACGTCATTTTCTTGAGATGGCAAATGCTATCGGGGGGGGGGAAAAGTGTAATTAAAGAAAAAGTCTCAAATTTATGCAAAAATTCACAAATTTATGTGGAAAAAGTCTCAAATTTATGTGACAAAGTCTCAAATTAATTTTTTTTTATAATCCTTTATTTGTCCCACAATGGGGAAATTCAGGGCAACCACCTGGATGGATGAGACTGCCACGGTGCAGCGCCAGTCCCTTCACCATTCACACACACACATTCACACCTAGGGCCACTTTAGAGTCTCCAGTTAACCTAACCTGCATGTTGCTGGCCTGTGGGAGGAAACTGGAGTACCCGGGGTAAACCCACACAGACACGGGGAGAACATGCAAACTCCACACAGAAGAGTCACTGATGGTCAGGGGGTGGGATGGAACCCACGATGGTCAAGGCTGGAATCAATCCAGTGACCTTTCTGTGGTGCCACAGTGCTAACCACTGCACCAGAAAAGTAATTAATTTACTGTTTCTTTCAGACAAAAAAGTAGAGGATGTTTGTTTGTTTTTTTTTTTACCTTGACATGTTTCGACTGGTGTCTGCAGTCATCTTCAGAAGCGTCAGCTGATCGCTGTGACGTATCATTTATCAGTTGTTTTCCTTAGGCGTCGCCAGCCTGAGGGACCTGACAGATCCACAACGCTAGCCACGCCTGGTGTCATCAAGTGGTTTCTGGAGGATGGAGTCCCAGGTGTGGGAAAGCTAGAATGCACCCTCATTAGAGGTGGGAATTGTGAGGGACCTCGTGATTCGATTCGGATCGCGATCCTTGGGTCACGATTCGATCCTATCACGATTCAATATCACGGCCACAACTCCCATCGTCAGGTGGTCTGTGGAGGATGGAGTCCCAGGTGTGGGAGAGCATGAATGCTCCCTCATCCCAGTTCATGGTGTCCTTTGCACATTTTCTGATTTCTATGGCTTTCTTGATCCAGCGTTTGTGTTTATTACCCTCCGTTCCAATGATTCTTGTGTTGTCCCAGTCTATGATGTGACTGTTCCTTTTGCAGTGAGCCGATATTGCTGATTTCTGGGTTACTTGTTCTGCCTTTTCTTTTTGTGATCTTGTGAGCTGTCTTAGTGTTTCCTTTTCACATTCCTGTTATGTCCACAAACCTGGCAATGACGACTGACGAGGATGCTGCCGTTAAACTGAACTTTATTACAGAAAAGGCAATAGTACAAAGCTCATGTATAGTGTGTCTCAGTATAATCGGCTGCCAACTCACTCATATCTCCAATTACACCACTGCCCTGAGATGGCGGACCGCCCAATATACAGTTGCGTGGTGATGTCAGCCACAGGCCGCGTACCACTCACAATATGCCCATATTTATACACCACCCCCCCTTGTAAAAATTGAAAAATACAGTATATTATTAGCATTAGCAGATTCGCCCTGCCCAGTTTAATAAACCAAAATTCCCCTTATCACTTATTACACAAGGTTACAAAAATATTTTTTTTGTAAGTTCTCTGTGTTTTTTCAACTGATTTAAGACAATTTTGCACCACTGAATCTGAAAATGACATCCGTTTCTCTTGATCAGGTCAGGTTTTTATGCCAAGTTGATTTTTTAAAAATCTGATCTTCTGATTAAAATGATTACTTATTTTTGTGACATTATCGGTTGATTTTTGTTAATATTTCTCATCTGAAATAGATTTTTAAGAGAAAAAAATCATTTTATAACAATTTATTGATTAAATGTTACAAACTTCAGTTACTGTAAATTGATTAGTAGTATGGGGTACCCCCCCACAGCAGCCACGGACAAACACAGCGCTCGACTAGAGCAATTAACAGGACAGTGAGATGTGTGTGTTGAGATCAATAGGCAGCCTTCCTGTGCTTAGTTCAGGCACCAGCATCCTGTGGATATGTATGACGCAAATGCAAACATTCATGCTTCCTGCTCGCATTGTGGTACAAATGTCACATGTCTGAATGCATTTCCTTTGATGATAAAATGCCTTTAATGTATTGTCCGTTGCTGGGTATTTAAGTGGCTGAATTCATATGTTCACTCTCTGTTCTTCTTCTTTCTGCTTCTGACTACTGCTCATGAGAGCCTGAGAGTGATCCCCAGCATGCTTATACAGCAGCTGGGGTGAGCTCCGTGATGGCGATGATTTGGTCAATAAACTTCATTAAAGCTCCAGACGCCGTGTCTTATTTTAACATCTCCACAGTAGACATTGATAAAGGTACAGTGGGGCAAAAAAGTATTTAGTCAGCCACCAATTGTGCAAGTTCTCCCACTTAAAAGATGACGAGAGTTCTCCAATTTTCATCATAGGTATACCTCAACTATGAGAGACAAAATGAGAAAAAAAAATCCAGAAAATCACATTGAAGGATTTTTAAAGAATTTATTTGCAAATTATGGTGGAAAATAAGTATTTGGTCACCTACAAACAAGTAAGATTTCTGGCTCTCACAGACCTGTAACTTCTTCTTTAAGAGGCTCCTATGTCCTCCACTCGTTACCTGTATTAATGGCACCTGTTTGAACTTGTTATCAGTATAAAAGACACCTGTCCACAACCTCAAACAGTCAGACTCCAAACTCCACTATGGCCAAGACCAAAGACACCAGAAACAAAATTGTAGACCTGCACCAGGCTGGGAAGACTGAATCTGCAATAGGTAAGCAGCTTGGTGTGAAGAAATCAACTGTGGAAGCAATTATTACAAAATGGAAGACATACAAGACCACTGATAATCTCCCTCGATCTGGGGCTCCACGCAAGATCTCACCCCGTGGGGTCAAAATGATTACGAGAACGGTGAGCAAAAATCCCAGAACCACACGGGGGGATCTAGTGAATGACCTGCAGAGAGCTGGGACCAAAGTAACAAAGGCTACCATCAGTAACACACTACGCCGCCAGGGACTCAAATCCTGCAGTGCCAGACGTGTTCCCCTGCTTAAGCCAGTACATGTCCAGGCCCGTCTGAAGTTTGTTAGAGAGAATTTGGATGATCCAGAAGAGGATTGGGAGAATGCCATATGGTCAGATGAAACCAAAATAGAACTTTCTGGTAAAAACTCAACTTGTCGTGTTTGGAGGAGAAAGAATGCTAAGTTGCATCCAAAGAACACCATACCTACTGTGAAGCATGGGGGTGGAAACATCATGCTTTGGGGCTGTTTTTCTGCAACAGGACCAGAACGACTGATCCGTGTAAAGGAAAGAATGACTGGGGCCATGCATCGTGAGATTTTGAGTGAAAACCTCCTTCCATCAGCAAGGGCATTGAAGATGAAACGTGGCTGGGTCTTTCAGCATGACAATGATCCCAAACACACCACCTGGGCAACGAAGGAGTGGCTTCGTAAGAAGTATTTCAAGGTCCTGGAGTGGCCTAGCCAGTCTCCAGATCTCAACCCCATAGAAAATCTTTGGAGGGAGTTGAAAGTCCGTGTTGCCCAGCAACAGCCCCAAAACATCACTGCTCTAGAGGAGATCTGCATGGAGAAATGGGCCAAAATACCAGCAACAGTGTTTGAAAACCTTGTGAAGACTTAAAGAAAACGTTTGACCTCTGTCATTGCCAACAAAGGGTATATAACAAAGTATTGAGATGAACTTTTGTTATTGACCAAATACTTATTTTCCACCATAATTACCTCCGCCAGGCCGAAAAGGCCAGGAGGAGGTAATGTTTTTGCCGGGGTTTGTCTGTGTGTTTGTCTGTTTGTCTGTCTGTCGGTTAGCAAGATAACTCAAAAAGTCTTGGACGGATTTCCATGAAACTTTCAGGCGTTGTTGGAAATGGTACAAGGAAGAACTGATTAAATTTTGGGGATGATCCGGATCACCGTCTGGATACAGGAATTTTTTAAAGCATTCTTTAACACTGTGACATACGGCTATTTTCAACATGTGCGCAGGCGCAATGGAGGGCGCTGGTCATCGTGTCTGACCAACATAAACTCCGCGTTCTTCAACGTTTTAGGCACAAAAGCACGCGGAAAACACTGGTGGGCTGGGCCCGCCACCGTGCCTGTGTTTGCACGACACTGCAAAAGCTGAGACGGGCAGCTGTCCGCCGCCGGATTATTTGGCAGAAATTCCCCGGTCAGCCATAGTAGCTCCGCAAAAAGAAGTTCTCTGCCGGGGAAGTTTCCAAATCATCTTTGGCCGCGGAGCGCAACCCCAATAAAGATAAAGATTACATGTACCACGAAGGTCGAGTGCAAGCAAGATGTTTGTGTCTGTGAACATTCTGTCTTTTGGCGAGTTGATACGTAACGATGTTTACAGTTTGATGAGATGGTTGCTGCCATGTAACAATCATCTTATATCAGCAATTGTCAACTCGTCACTCACACTTCAGCATTTGGAAGTGGTGGCGTTCCATTTTATACTGAGTCCAATATTGTATGTTATTGTTGTTACAAGACCGCCGACTGTCTGCTGATCTGTATATACTTTTATTTATTTATTTATTTTCTACTCCTTTTAGTTCTGCATTTAATATGAACCCTGAGTTTGAAATAAACGTTTGAATTTTGAATAAAACCCACGCCAACCCGTCTACCTAATTGGCATCCGTCAGTGAAGCCCTCAGTGCTGCTTTCAGTGATCTAAAACGCTCACATAACCCATTGGCCTGTGGGTTGTACGCAGTTGTGTCATGACTTCTTTTGTTTTTTCTTTTGAATTCTTGGATGGAACATGGGTGGCCAATATAAGCTGCGGATTCAGCCATCACATATTTCGGATAACTTATGTTGAACTGTATAATCAGAGGAGCTATTGTCTAATTTGACCTTGTTGGATTTTATTACCCCCTTTGTTATATTATTCACTTTCTTTTAACCTGTACTCTTAATCTATTCGAAATAAAGATTAATTCATTCATTCATTCAATTGCAACGCCCCCAGCCTGGGAGTTTGCAGATGCAGGACATGGACACAACACCAACACTTCAGTTTATTACCTCCGCCAAGGAGGTAATGCTTTTACTACTGAACCACGAATCCTATCATTGTGAATCCAATTGCTACTCAGATGTTTTCATGGTCAAGGAATCTGACAACGTACACACAAACACTGTATGGGGGGGAACTGTGGCACTTGGCGGAGGTCTGCGCTCTCCGAGTGCTTTTCTAGTTTGCAAGTAAATTCTTTAAAAATCAGGCAATGTGATTTTCTGGATTTTTTTTTCTCATTTTGTCTCTCATAGTTGAGGTATACCTATGATGAAAATTGAAGACCTCTCTCATCTTTTAAGTGGGAGAACTTGCACAATTGGTGGCTGACTAAATACTTTTTTGCCCCACTGTAAGTACATGTAAATTGAATGTTACGTCATCATTGTTCAAAATTCAGAGCTTCAACTTCCGTTTATTGGAACCTCTAGAATGCTCAGCAGCAGGGATGTCTCTCTTCAGAGTCCAACAGTAATCAGCCATCATGACAATTTATGACATCATGTCATAAATTGACGCATGCAAACTCTTCAGAGTTTGAGAAATTTCAAGAAATAAAAAAGAATTTTGCATCATATAAAGCGAAAATACCCGTACAAATAAACAAAAACGTGGCCACAGTTCAAAAAGTTGACCTGATTGAGCAAAACCAATGTGATTTTTGGATTCAGCACATCAAAATTGTTCTAAATCAGCTAAAAAAAACCCCAGACAATAAATTTGGTGTTCATTTATTCATTCATTCATCTTCTTCCACTTAATCCTTTTTGGGTCGTGAGGGGGCTGGAGCCTACCCCAGCATCTTTGGGCGAGAGGCAGGGTCCACCCTGGACAGATCGCCAGTCCATTGTAGGGCCAACACAGAGAGACAAACAACCATAAATTTGGTGTTGACCAGTGTAATTATTAATCACACACATTACTTTTGCTATTTTTATTATTTGCTATTATTATTTGCTTATATCACACATTAAACATTCTTATTCAGGTAAGTATACTAACAGTTATTTGAGTCAAGATTCAAAGGATTTATCATCATGTGCACAGTTAAAAAATGCTACATCTTCTGAGCAATGAAATTATCACTTTGCTCCCCAAACGAATGACAAGATAATAGGTACAGAAACAACAATTCTAATAATCTAATCTTTATTATATTTCAAAGAACTCTTATTTTCTTATGTATATTAATTGTAAAGAATGTTTTTCTTTTATTATAAAGAACATATTTTATAAAGAGAACACACATTTTTTTTTTTTAATAAAGAACACTCTTGTTTGTTTTTTCAAGAACCCAGAACATCTAACAACTAGGGTCCCAACGTGGCTGGGTGGGTTATTCCGCCACCGTCTCAGCCGCGCTCCTACCTGAACAGTCTGTTTTCTCTTTTTCTGACAGTCTCCCTTGGGGAAACCAGTTCTACCTGAGGGGCTTTGTAGTGGGCCCGTGGCGGCCTCATCCCTGGAGCTGTCGGACCCCTGGGGCCAAGGCCAATCATCATGACACTGAGGCCAGGGTCACATACTGCAGCAGCTGACTCCTGTGAAGCCTCATCATCTGGAGCAGCCACCTGGACACGCTGTAGTTGTTTTGCGTGCCAAACCGAACCGTCTGTCAGCCAAAAGCACGCTGGTCCTAGTTTTGCCATGATCCTCAGCAGCACCTGCTGTCTCATTGGCTGTGGCCCACTCAGTCACCGTCCCAGTCTCTCGCCGGTGCAAACCCAAACCCAGTCCATGACTTGGAGCGGCACCTTACTCGGTTTTATGTGTTGTTACCCCAGTGGCCCTGCGTGCTCATCCAGCTTGGGACCTCTGCCGTGCTGTGGCGGTTCCATTGTCACCGTGTTTGTTGCGGACCCTTCACCCATTGTCTCCGTTGTCGCTGCCATAGCCTGAAGCTCATTGTGGGTACAGAAGGTGTGGCTCGTAGCTTGTTGAGCATGGGTATGGAAGCAGTCTGGTTCCTCCTCTCTCCCATCTGACACGCTGTGCTGTGCCGCGTCGTGAGCTGTGTTTGTGCCTGGTTGTTCTTGCTGCGCTTCAGGGCTTTTTTTTCATGCTCGGGCTCCCTCTCCTGTGACTCCGGTTCTGGTTGAGCAAGGAACGGAGGTGAGTCCGGCCGCTGCCCTCCTCCCGGGCAGGTCTCCTCCTAAGAGTGCGGGGTGGATGGTGTGTCATCTGTGTTGTTCTGCATTACCTCGTCGGTGTTGATCCCGTTAGACCCGGGCTCCCTCTCCTCCAGCTCCGGTCCTGGCTGCGCAAGGAACGGAGGCGAGTCCGGTCTCTGTTCTTTCTCCATGTCATCTCCACCGTCCGTGCTGTACCCACTCTCTGCTTTATGTTCACTGTCTGAACTGTGCTCTTCAGCTGCACCCACGTTCACGAGGCCTGGGTACGCTGGGTCTGGGCTGCTGACCGTCTGCCTGCTGATTGTGAAAGTAAAACCAAGCTTGCAGAATAAATCCCACCCCATAACGTTTTCACCCTAGCGCGTCACCTGGAAGCAGAATGCTGGAATCACTTTTTCGCCGTACTGCACTGCAAATGTGACATTCCTGCCAGTACTGGAGCGCCCGTCATCCGGCAGTTCCACCGCATCAGGCCACCAGGGGGTGAGCCTCCAAACTGTGGCCTCATTCACTATGGATTGCTTGGCAGCAGTGGCCACCAACATGGGTACACTCACGCCATCTAACTTCACTACACGCTGCAGTCCTGACTAACCTTTGGAGCCCACAATGTTTATGCCATCTCCATAGGGTGTGGGGTTAGCTAGCTTAGCTTCTCGTCGACGGCGGTGAGTTTTCGCGTGCCACTCCACGTTGTTGGGTTTAGCAAAGTAGCGAGTTAGCATCTCGACAGCATTTTCATAATAGTCCGTCGGACCAACCATTTGAAAAATTCTCTGACCTGTGCTGAAATGAAGGTCTCGAAGGCACGCAGCCATCACGGCCAAGGGATAGCTGGTTCACCAGGGGACTCGAGGAACGGCTTTAGTTTGAAGCACGCGTCCATGGTTGAATCTCTTGTCGCCAAATGTTATGTCCACAAACCTGGCAATGACGACCGACAAGGATGCTGCCGTTGAACTGAACTTTATTACAGAAAAGGCAATAGTACAAAGCACGTGTATAGTGTGTCTCAGTATAACAGGCTGCCAACTCCTTCTCATATCTCTAACTACACCACTGCCCTGAGATGGGGGACTGCCCAATATATAGTGGCATGGTGACGTCGGCCGCAGGCCGTGTAGCACTCCCAATATGCCCATATCAATACACCACAATTCCTTCTGGTGTTCTTTCTTTCTTGTGTTAAGTGTTCTTCCCGTTTCCCTGGTGCATGTCTTGTCACATGATCTGCATGGAATTTCATATATTATGTGGCATTTTTTGTACTGTTCCATTTTATCTTTGGGGTGTACCAGTAGCTCTTGTTCTTATGTGGCTTCACTGCTGTGTTGATTTTGTGTTTTTTCATGATCCTTTGTATTGGTTCTGTTGTCCCTCGGATGTATGGTTATCGTGTCCTCGTTTTTCATTTCAGTGTTTGGTGTTTGTTTTGTTTTCCATTTATCTTCTTTCTTCTTGACCTGCTTTTTCCCTTTGTTTATGGCCCATACTGGATATTGGCAGCATGAGTGCCTGTGGTATGTGTTCCTTTTCCTCCTGTTTGTCTTCTTCATCTGTGATACAGCTGGCCAGTTTGTAAAGAGTTCCAATTACTGATGATTTGTGTGCTGTGGGATGTTCAGATGACCAGAGTAGGTACTGATCTGTGTGGGTTGGTTTTCTGTATATTGTAATTTTTATGCTGATGTCTTCTTTGTGGTGGATTTTGATGTCCAGAAAGGCTATGGTCCTGTTTGTTTCCTCTTTCTGTGTGAATTTTACATTTCCTGTGCTGTCCATGGTGTTCAGGTGGTCTGTGAGGTCTTGTGTGTGTCCTTCCTTTATTTTCTCCAGGCTGTCGTCCACATATCTCCTCCAGAGGGTGGGTCTGCAATATGTGGGTGCTGTATTTATGGCTCTTGTTTCCAGGTCCTCCATGAAAAAACTGCTCATAACGGCTGATAGTGGGTCCCCCATTGCAAAACCTTCCTTCTGTCTGTAAATAGTTCCTTTACATTGAAAATGGGTGGATTTCGCAACAAAATGTAGCAGTCCAGATACAGTATGTCTTCAGCTGTAAGGTTTGTGTGTTTTTTAAGTGTCTTGTCCTTCCTGAGGCGTTCTTGCACGATGTGTAGGGTGACGTCGACGGGGGTTTTTGTAAATAGTGATGTGACATGATGTGAAATGAGGATCTCGTCTGCTTCTATTGTCATGTTGTTTGGTTCTTGTGCCAGTTGTTTTGAGTTTTTGCAGTGATGTTCTGTTAATCCAAGGAGGGGTTTGATGATTTCCACCAGAGTTTTTGATAGCTTGTAGGTGACTGATTCAATGCAGTCTATTATGGATTATGGGTTGCAGGGGGATGTCCTTTTTGTGTATTTTTGGTGTTCCATATATCCGAGGGGTAATGCTTGCTGTAGGTATTAGGTGGTCATATGTGTCCTGTTATTTTTTTCCTTTCGAATAAGGGTTTTAGAAGGGCTTTTAACGCTTTTTTCTTTGTTTCTGTGGGGTCTTTCTTTAAAACTTCATATGTACCGCTGTCTCCTAACATGTTTTCCATCTGTGATTCATATTTTTTTGTGTCCATGACTACCGTGGTTCTGCCTTTATCTGCCAGAAAAATGGTGATTGTTTTGTCTTTTTCTGTGAGTCTATTGCCTTTTCCTTATCCTACCTAATATTATTTTGTGGAAATTTTGCCGATTTGAGAATACCTGCTACTGTGTTACGTAGTTAGTTGCGTAGTTTCTGTCCATGATCCTGGATTTTTTGACTTGCCATTTCTGCTGCTAAAATGTAATCTTCATGTGGTATTCTTCTTGGAGTGATGGTGAGATTTAGACCTCTGGCCAATACTTTTTTCTCTGTGACTATGTGCTGAGAAAAGTTTTGAACCCACTTCTTGTTTATTTCTGTGTGCCTGTGTTTGATCTTGTTTTTCCTTCCATGAGCTTTTTCAGTTTCTTCTGATGGCGGTCCTTCGTTATTATGAATTTCTGTTCGTGTGCGCGTTTTAGATGCGCAGAAAATGTGCAAAGGACACCATGAACCGGGATGAGGGATAGGGGTTGGAAAAAAGATTGATTCAGTGATGGATCGTGATACTTGGCACTGGCAACAGTGCATCGATCCATAAACGCACAGATCAATCTTTTATTTAAAAAAAAAATGTGCACACATATACTTTTGGGTTTTCATCAGTTAATCAATGGTGCTTTCAGTCCACTAGATGGCGCAAAGCAAATACCCAGTCAAGTGAAGTCATAGCTTGTCTTGGTGATTTGCAGCCAGCTTTGAAAGTTAGGAATCAGTTAGCTCAAACGTAGCTCAATTGTCAGGACTTTTTTGGATTTTATAGCAAAGATGGAAGGAAAGACCTTGATATGACACACAACCCGCAAGAAACACTGCACAGAAAAAAGAAAAAAGACTCAGAACCCGGAGGGCCAGCACACGTGTGGGAGCAGCATTAGCAGCGACTAAGCTAACAAGACACCAGCACTGAGCTTTTTCTACAACTGTCACGTAAGTAAAGTTTATTTATGACGCGCTTTTCAGAGACAAATAGTCACAGAGCGCTGCACAATAAAATGAATAAAAGGAAGTTGATAGATTAAAAATAGTTTTAAAAATACAAAAACAAGTTAAAACACAAGATTGAAATAATTTAAAAATATCAGTCTTACCATTAAAAAGCAGTTGAAACTGGAAAATTTGAGATATATGGGATCGTGATACTCAGTTGTCGCAATATCGTGATTATCGTTGAATCATGATTAAGATTGAATCGTGACCCAAGTATCGCAATTCCCACCCCTCATGAGGGAGCATTCAAGCTTTTCCACACCTGGGACTCCATCCTCCACAGACCACCTGACGACACCAGGCGTGGCCGGCATGGTGGATCTGTCAGGTCCATCAGGTCGGCCACGCCCAAGGAAAACAGCTGATAAATGACACGCCACAGTGATCAGCTGACGCTTCTGAAGATGACTGCAGACGACAGTCAAAACATGTCAAGGCAAAAAACAAACATCTTCTACCTTTTTGTCTGAAAGAAACAGTAAATTGATTATTGGAAAAAGACAAAATGAACGTACTTGAGTATTGTGAAAAAAGTTTCAAATTTATGTGAAAAAAGTCTCAAATTTCTCATTCATTCAAATGACTCATTCATTTACAGGTGTTAGGATATTATGGGTCTGTTTCCTTTCCTCATTTTGGGTTTCATTTCTTTACATTGGAACTGGTTTCATAAAGAAATGCCATCTGTGCTGGGATTGTGATGTCCTGTGGTCATGAAGGCACCATCTGAGAAGTCCATGCAGCAGCGGCTGGAGAGCCTGTAAATGACAGTTAAGCTCAAGTGTGAGTGATGGACTCAGACGCCAACTGCAGAGGACTGCTGCACCAACAGTCTACTTTTTTGGATTTGGGGAAAACCAGTTCTTCTTTGTCATTTAAAAAGGATCTGACTTTTAAAAATAAACTGAACTCACAACACCAGCTGATTTGGCTGCTCAAGGGAGCAGAGACTGGGCTTGACGAGGACCCTGAAGACCCACAGCATTGGTGAGCTTCAATTTCACACCATCTTTCTTTCATGAAAACAGTTCATTTTCTCTTCCATCTACTGTAGAACAGAACCCAACCTTGGACCATAACGTAGGGCAGAGCTACTTTTACGCCAGTCTAAGTTCTGCTCCATTACGTCACTTCCTGTTTGTGTGTGTGTGTGTGTGTGTGTGTGTGTGCGTGTGCGCGCATACCTGTACACTGTCTGTTGACCAGTGTGTACCCCGGTCTGCAGGACACACACCTGTACGAACCCACAGAGTTGACGCACACCTGCCCCGGACACTGGGACGGCTCCGCACACTCGTCCACATCTGAACGCACAGAATCGACACAGGAAGTTATTTATCCATATAACAACCAACGGCACGCAATGACCTGACGGGAATCAGATGAGTGTACCTGTGCAGGTGTTGTTCTGGAGCCTGTAACCATGGTGACAGACACAGCGGTAGCTCCCAGGTGAGTTCTCACAGCGGGCGTTGGAGCAGGGAGACTGACGGCACTCGTCGATGTCTGACAGAAAAAAAAAACAAAACGGGAAGATTCAGTCACATGGTCATGGTTTCTGAGGCTACAAGGAGGTTTAAAGATTGCTAAGGTCACATGATCAGAATTGAGGCCCGACATCTGTCCAACAGTGAAACATCTGTGAGAACACAGCAATTCCCCTTGTCTGATGGAACTGAAATTAGTGACATTTTTGGTCCATTAATCCAGCTCAGATTAAATTAGAACTTCTCCAGGATGGATGCTGTCATGAGATAATAAAATTATTAGAAGGAAATGGCTGAAACTAGACGGTACAGCCACAGACTAAAGTAGTAAGGTAACTGGGAAAAGTTAAGTTGCTGCTTAACACAACCAACCTAATTTAGAAGCAAAAAAGTTGCAAATTTGAGAAAAAAGTTGTACATTTACAAGAAAAAAGCTGCAAACTTACAAGAACAATTAGAAAATTTATAAGAAAAATGTGAAAATTTACAATAATTGAAAATTTACAAGAAAAAAGTTGCAAACTTGCAAAATTTGCAAATTTACAAGAAAAAAGCTGCAAAATTACAAGAAAGTTTGAAAAATTACAAGAAAAAAAGCTGTAAATTTGTGAGAAAAAATTGTTTTTTCAAACAAAGTTGCAAATTTACAAGAAAACCATTGAAATTTTACAAGAAAAAAAGAGGTAAATTTACAAGAAAAAATTAAATTTTTAAGAAAAAAATTGTAAATTTACAAGAAAATTTTTTGAAAATTTAGAAGAAAAAAATTGCAAATTTGTGAGAAAAAAATACAATTTTTTGAGAACAAAATTGAAAATTTGCAAGAAAAAACTGCAAAATTACAAGAAAAATTATGAAAATTTAGAAGAAAAAAGCTGCAAATCTGTGAGAAAAAATAGAAATTTGAGAGCAAAGTTGCAAATTTATAAGAAACAATAAGCAAATTCACAAGAAAAAAATTGCTAAATTTATAAGACAAAATGTTAAACATTTTGAGAAAAAGATGTACATTTACAAAAAAGATTTGAAACTTTACAAGAAAAAAGTTTAAAATTTACAAGAAAAAAGTAAAAAATTTACAAGAAAAATTGTAAATTTGTGACAAAAAAACTGAAAAGTTTAGAAAAAAGTTGCAAATTTGCAAGGAAAAAAAAAAATCAAATGACTGCGGTTTGTTCTGCTCATTTTACTTCATGTCAAAACACTAAAATCCATCATTATTCATACATGTTCCAGTAACCCAGGTGATCAGGTTACCTGTGCAGACTCCGTTCAGAAGTCCAAACCCAGACTGACAGGCGACGCAGCGGTACGAACCCGGAGTGTTGGTGCATTCCTGACCTGGACAGCGGAGTGGGTTGGCGCACTCGTCCACATCTGAAATACACAACACATGGTCGAATCTACAGAAGTGCGCCCATTAGTGCAGAGTAAAGCTCGTTAGTAATCGGAGGCTGTGGAGGAGTCAGGAAGTGTCAACTTGAATAAAAGTAGTTTAATGTTTAATTACTCAGCTGTCAGTACATGTTGCTACTAAAAACAAATTAAACTGGTTTTAAACAATCACACGTCTTCACCTGTGCAGGTGTTGCCGTCAAGACTGTAACCATGGCGACAGACACACCTGTAGCTGCCTGGTGTGTTGTCACAGCGACCATTGATGCAGGGGTTCTGGAGACACTCGTCCACGTCTGAGAATATGTAAGACATTTATCAGGAAACAATACACAGTTTTCTGTCATTGTATGAGATCGCTTTACAGTGTTTCCTCTGGCTTAAAGACCTTGGTGCAGTGGCAACATATTTTTCCGGGGGGGGGGGGCAGAAAATACATGACACTATTGTAACCAGAATATGTTAATTTTATACTATTTCTTTCTTTTTTTTTAATTTTGCACAGTAAGTTTGCATATGGAACTTACTATTTGAAGTATTGTACAATCAAGGCTTGAATGTTGGAATATTGGGTCAGTTGGGGTCCCACCCAGACGTCCTGTGTTTGGATTTTTTTTTACTGGTGTCATCCTTCTCTCCTCCCTCTGCTCTCACCTCTCCTGGACCCTCTACCTGAACACTTTCCTTTCCTTGGCTCCTCTCTTCTGTCTCATCTTTCCCTCTCTGAGCTCTGTCTAATTCAGTTTCTCTCTCTGTCTATGTGTTGCCGTCAAGACTGTAACCATGGCGACAGACACACCTGTAGCTGCCTGGTGTGTTGTCACAGCGACCATTGATGCAAGGGTTCTGGAGACACTCGTCCACGTCTGAGAATATGTAAGACATTTATCAGGAAACAATACACAGTTTTCTGCCATTATATGAGATCGCTTTACAGTGTTTCCTCTGGCTTAAAGACCTTGGCGCAGTGGCAACATATTTTTCCGGGGGGGGGGGGGAGCAGAAAACACCTTTAGCATGGCAAACCGGGGTGGTGGTTCCTCTCTTCAAAAAAGGGGACCGGACCGGTGTGCTCCAACTTTAGAGGGATCACACTCCTCAGCCTCCCTGGGAAGGTCTATGCCAAGATACTGGAGAGGAGAGTCCGGCCGTTGGTCGAACCTCGGATTCAGGAGGAGCAATGTGGTTTTCGTCCTGGCCGTGGCACATCGGACCAGCTCTTTACCCTCTCGAGAATTCTTGAGGGTTTGTGGAAGTTTGCCCAACCAGTTTACATGTGTTTTGTGGACTTGGAGAAGGCATTTGACCGCGTCCCTCGTGGTTTTTTGTGGGGGGTGCTTCGGGAGTATGGGGTATCGGGCTTGTTGTTACCAGCTATTCAGTCAATGTGAGACCGAATAATTGTGAGAGTTTGGTTCGTATTGCCAACACTCGGTCGGACTCATTCCCAGTGAGAGTTGGACTCCGCCAGGGCTGCCCTTTGTCACCGATCCTGTTCACAATTTTTATGGACAGGATTTCTAGGCGCAACCAGGGAATGGAGGGTGTCATGCTTGGTGACCACAGGATCTCATCTCTGTTGTTTGCAGATGATGTTGCCCTGTTGGCTTCATCCAGCAATGACCTACAGCTCTTGCTGGGACGGTTTACCGCTGAGTGTGAAGCGGCTGGGATGAGAATCAGCACCTCCAAGTCCGAGTCCATGGTCCTCAGCCGGAAAAAGGTGGATTGTCCTCTCTGGGTTGGGGACAGGCTCCTGCCCCAAGTGGAGGAGTTTAAGTATCTTGGGGTCTTGTTCACGAGTGAGGGGAAAATGGAGCGAGAGATTGACAGACGGTTTGGAGCAGCATCTGCAGTGATGCGGACGTTGTACCGGTTTGTTGTGGTGAAGAGGGAGCTTAGTTCTAAGGCAAAGCTGTCGATTTACCAGTCAATCTACGTTTCTACTCTCACCTATGGTCACGAGCTTTGGGTAATGACCGAAAGAACAAGATCGCGGATACAAGCGGCTGAAATGAGCTTTCTCCGTAGGATTGCTGGACTCACCCTCAGAGATAGGGTGAGGAGCTCAGTCATCCAGGAGAGGCTCAGAGTAGAACCACTGCTCCTCCACATTGAAAGGAGTCAGTTGAGGTGGTATGGGCATCTGATTAGGATGCCTCCTGGACGACTCCCACTTGAGGTGTTTCGGGCACGTCCCACTGGGAAGAGACCCCGGGACAGACCCAGGACTCACTGGAGAGACTATGTCTCCCAGCTGGTCTGGGAACGCCTTGGTATCCTCTCTGAAGAGCTGGAGCAGGTGGCTGGGGAGAGGGAAGTCTGGGCTTCTCTGCTTGAGCTGCTGCCTCCGCGACCCGGACCTCTGGAAAAGCGGCAGAAGATGGATGGAAGGATGGATGGATGGGGGGGGCAGAAAACACATGACACTATTGTAACCAGAATATGTTAATTTTATACTATTTATTTCTTTTTTTTATTTTGCACAGTAAGTTTGCATATGGAACTTACATTCATAGTAATTTACTCATGCATACTTAAATTATATGATCAGAGGTGGGTATAGTAGCCAGAAATTCTACTCATGTAAAAGCAGTGCTTTGAAATTAGTAATTAAAAGCAGACAACCAAAAATTTCTAGTTAAGGGTACAAAGAGCACCCACTTTAAATCTTGAGAAATGACTTCAGTCTTAAAGGTCTGAGGTTTTTCTCCAAAATTTATAACAATTTTCTTAGTTTTCTACTTTTCTCTGTAAATTTATCTTAATTTGAAACCATTTTCCTCATTTGTAATTTTCTCTTGTAAAATTGACTTTTCTTGTACATTTGAGGCTATTATAAATTTGTGGATTATTTTACAGGTAATTTTTGTCTATTTTTTTTTAAATAAAATTACTGTTTTTTTAATAAATTTGAAAAAGTGGTATTTTTTTTTCTTTTGAGCATAATTTTGCAGAGTCAGAACAGAACAATAATTTAACTCTGATTTCAAAGAAAAAATATTTAAAAAGTTGTAATGAAATAAATTAACTTAAATGACCAAAGATGCAGTTATTTCTGTTATAATATTTCTTTATATTTATAGTTTTGGGGTTTTTTTTCCGAAATCTTCTCACTACCTAGACAGCAGGAAAAACCTCCCTTATTTTGAAATCCAAATGTCGGCACCTTTAGTTTGTCTGAAGGCTGCTGACGGATTAAAGTCACTAACTTTGTGAATTTCAGTCATCTTAACTTGCCAGGTAAATCCTCACAGAGTGGTGGAATAAATTCAAGCGTGGCGGGCCACCACCCGGAAGTGTTACCAGAGGAAACCCTGCTTTAATACATTTTCAGTGGAAGATTTATTTTTTTAACAAGAGCATGTATCATAAGGTACAAATTTGTAAGAATAAAGATGCAAAAAAATAATAAAAGATTGCAAAGACAAAAAAGCCACAAATTACAATTTAATTACAGAGAATAAAAAGTTAATCAGCATCCAGATGAGTGTTGCAAATTTATGAGAAAAAAGTTGCAAATTTACAAGAAAAAAGGTTGAAACTTTTTGAAGAAAAAAGTTTAAAAATTTACAAGAAAAAAGGTTGAAATTTTACATGAAAAAAGTCATAAATTTTCAGGAAAAATTGCAAATTTATGAAGAAAAAACTGAAAAATTTACAAGGAATAAATATGGTAATTTTTGAGAAAAAAGATGCAAATCAACAAGAAAAAGTTGCAGGTTTTTGAGGAAAAAAAATAGAAAATTTACAAGAAAAAAGCTACAAAATTACAGGAAAAAGATTTACAGAGGAAAAGTTGCAAATTTATGGGGGAAAAAAGAAATTAAGAAAAGTTGCAAATTTTTGAGAAAAAAGATGGAAATCAATAAGAAAAAAGTTGGGAGATTTATGAAGGAAAAAGTTGCAAATTTGTGAGAAAAAAGAAATTTGAGAGCAAAGTTGCAAATTTACAAGAAAAAATTGCAAATTTATAAGACAAAATGTTAAACATTTTGAGAAAAGGCTGTACATTTACAAAAAAAGTTGAAACTTTACAAGAAAAAAGTTTAAAATTTACAAGTAAAAAAATTACAAGAAAAATTGCAAATTTGTGACAAAAAAACTGAAAATTTTAGAAAAAAGTTGCAAATTTGCAAGGAAAAAAAAACAATCAAATGACTGCGGTTTGTTCTGCTCATTTTACTTCATGTCAAAACACTAAAATCCATCATTATTCATACATGTTCCAGTAACCCAGGTGATCAGGTTACCTGTGCAGACTCCGTTCAGAAGTCCAAACCCAGACTGACAGGCGACGCAGCGGTACGAACCCGGAGTGTTGGTGCATTCCTGACCTGGACAGCGGAGTGGGTTGGCGCACTCGTCCACATCTGAAATACACAACACATGGTCGAATCTACAGAAGTACGCCCATTAGTGCAGAGTAAAGCTCGTTAGTAATCGGAGGCTGTGGAGGAGTCAGGAAGTGTCAACTTGAATAAAAGTAGTTTAATGTTATTACTCAGCTGTCAGTACATGTTGCTACTAAAAACAAATTAAACTGGTTTTAAACAATCACACGTCTTCACCTGTGCAGGTGTTGCCGTCAAGACTGTAACCATGGCGACAGACACACCTGTAGCTGCCTGGTGTGTTGTCACAGCGACCACTGATGCAAGGGTTCTGGAGACACTCGTCCACGTCTGAGAATATGTAAGACATTTATCAGGAAACAATACACAGTTTTCTGCCATTATATGAGATCGCTTTACAGTGTTTCCTCTGGCTTAAAGACCTTGGCGTAGTGGCAACATATTTTTCCCGGGGGGGGGGGGGCAGAAAACACCTTTAGCATGGCAAACCGGGGTGGTGGTTCCTCTCTTCAAAAAAGGGGACCGGACCGGTGTGCTCCAGCTTTAGAGGGATCACACTCCTCAGCCTCCCTGGGAAGGTCTATGCCAAGGTACTGGAGAGGAGAGTTCGGCCGTTGGTCGAACCTCGGATTCAGGAAGAGCAATGTGGTTTTTGTCCTGGCCGTGGCACATCGGACCAGCTCTTTACCCTCTCGAGAATTCTTGAGGGTTTGTGGAAGTTTGCCCAACCAGTTTACATGTGTTTTGTGGACTTGGAGAAGGCATTTGACCGCGTCCCTCGTGGTTTTTTGTGGGGGGTGCTTCGGGAGTATGGGGTATCGGGCTTGTTGTTACAAGCTATTCGGTCTCTGTGAGACCGAATAATTGTGAGAGTTTGGTTCGTATTGCCAACACTCGGTCGGACTCATTCCCAGTGAGAGTTGGACTCTGCCAGGGCTGCCCTTTGTCACCGATCCTGTTCACAATTTTTATGGACAGGATTTCTAGGTGCAGCCAGGGAATGGAGGGTGTCATGCTTGGTGACCACAGGATCTCATCTCTGTTGTTTGCAGATGATGTTGCCCTGTTGGCTTCATCCAGCAATGACCTACAGCTCTTGCTGGGACGGTTTACCGCTGAGTGTGAAGCGGCTGGGATGAGAATCAGCACCTCCAAGTCCAAGTCCATGGTCCTCAGCCGGAAAAAGGTGGATTGTCCTCTCTGGGTTGGGGACAGGCTCCTGCCCCAAGTGGAGGAGTTTAAGTATCTTGGGGTCTTGTTCACGAGTGAGGGGAAAATGGAGCGAGAGATTGACAGATGGTTTGGAGCAGCATCTGCAGTGATGCAGACGTTGTACCGGTTGTGGTGAAGAGGGAGCTTAGTTCTAAGGCAAAGCTGTTGATTTACCAGTCAATCTACGTTTCTACTCTCACCTATGGTCACAAGCTTTGGGTAATGACCGAAAGAACAAGATCGCGGATACAAGCGGCTGAAATGAGCTTTCTCCGTAGGATTGTGGACTCACCCTCAGAGATAGGGTGAGGAGCTCAGTCATCCAGGAGAGGCTCAGAGTAGAACCGCTGCTCCTCCACATTGAAAGGAGTCAGTTGAGGTGGTATGGGCATCTGATTAGGATGCCCATACCATGAAAAAAAAAAAAAAATGACAGGCGCGTCACTGACGCTGCCGTGTCACTGAAAATATCAACTATGTCGTTTTCAGTGTCAAGTCAAATCCCTCGTATGTTTATCAGTTGTTTACTGTGAATGTACTTGGCAATAAATCTCTTCTGAGTTCTGAGGATGCCTCCTGGACGACTCCCACTTGAGGTGTTTCGGGCACGTCCCACTGGGAAGAGACCCCGGGACAGACCCAGGACTCACTGGAGAGACTATGTCTCCCAGCTGGTCTGGGAACGCCTTGGTATCCTCTCTGAAGAGCTGGAGCAGGTGGCTGGGGAGAGGGAAGTCTGGGCTTCTCTGCTTGAGCTGCTGCCTCCGCGACCCGGACCTCTGGAAAAGCGGTAGAAGATGGATGGAAGGATGGATGGATGGGGGGGGGGCAGAAAACACATGACACTATTGTAACCAGAATATGTTAATTTTATACTATTTATTTCTTTTTTTTTTAATTTTGCACAGTAAGTTTGCATATGGAATTTACTATTTGAAGTATTGTACAACCAAGGCTTGAATGTTGGAATATTGGGTCAGTTGGGGTCCCACCCAGACGTCCTGTGTTTGGATTTTTTTACTGGTGTCATCCTTCTCTCCTCCCTCTGCTCTCACCTCTCCTGGACCCTCTACCTGAACACTTTCCTTTCCTTGGCTCCTCTCTTCTGTCTCATCTTTCCCTCTCTGAGCTCTGTCTAATTCAGTTTCTCTCTCTGTCTATGGTGGTATACAAACAAGTTAGAAAATATCAAGTGTCAGGTTTTGTCCTGCAGGATTTTTTTTGTCATGCTTTACATAAATGACAAAAATTGTGTATTTTTTGTATTTTTATTCTAGGGTTTCTTTTTTCCCCCACTGAAAGAAAAGCGAAACAGCATTCATCATAGTAATTTACTCATGCATACTTAAATTATATGATCAGAGGTGGGTATAGTAGCCAGAAATTCTACTCATGTAAAAGCAGTGCTTTGAAATTAGTAATTAAAAGTAGACAACCAAAAATTTCTAGTTAAGGGTACAAAGAGCACCCACTTTAAATCTTGAGAAATGACTTCAGTCTTAAAGGTCTGAGGTTTTTCTCCAAAATTTATAACAATTTTCTTAGTTTTCTACTTTTCTCTGTAAATTTATCTTAATTTGAAACCATTTTCCTCATTTGTAATTTTCTCTTGTAAAATTGACTTTTCTTGTACATTTGAGACTATTATAAATTTGTGGATTATTTTACAGGTAATTTTTGTCTTTTTTTTAAATAAAATTACTGTTTTTTTAATAAATTTGAAAAAGACTGTGGTATTTTTTTTTCTTTTGAGCATAATTTTGCAGAGTCAGAACAGAACAATAATTTAACTCTGATTTCAAAGAAAAAATATTTAAAAAGTTGTAATGAAATAAATTAACTTAAATGACCAAAGATGCAGTTATTTCTGTTATATTTCTTTATATTTATAGTTTTGGTTTTTTTTTTTCCAAAATCTTCTCACTACCTAGACAGCAGGAAAAACCTCCCTTATTTTGAACTCCAAATGTTGGCACCTTTAGTTTGTTTGAAGGCTGCTGACGGATTAAAGTCACTGACTTTGTGAATTTCAGTCATCTTAACTTGCCAGGTAAATCCTCACAGAGTGGTGGAATAAATTCAAGCGTGGCGGGCCACCACCCGGAAGTGTTACCAGAGGAAACCCTGCTTTAATACATTTTCAGTGGAAGATTTATTGTTTTAACAAGAGCATGTATCATAAGGTACAAATTTGTAAGAATAAAGATGCAAAAAAATAATAAAAGATTGCAAAGACAAAAAAGCCACAAATTACAATTTAATTACAGAGAATAAAAAGTTAATCAGCATCCAGATGAGTGTTGCAAATTTATGAGAAAAAAGTTGCAAATTTACAAGAAAAAAAGGTTGAAACTTTTTGAAGAAAAAAGTTTAAAAATTTACAAGAAAAAAGGTTGAAATTTTACATGAAAAAAGTCGTAAATTTTCAGGAAAAATTGCAAATTTATGAAGAAAAAACTGAAAAATTTACAAGGAATAAATATGGTAATTTTTGAGAAAAAAGATGCTAATCAACAAGAAAAAGTTGCAGGTTTTTGAGGAAAAAAAATAGAAAATTTACAAGAAAAAAGCTACAAAATTACAGGAAAAAGATTTACAGAGGAAAAGTTGCAAATTTATGGGGGAAAAAAGAAATTAAGAAAAGTTGCAAATTTTTGAGAAAAAAGATGGAAATCAATAAGAAAAAAGTTGGGAGATTTATGAAGGAAAAAGTTGCAAATTTGTGAGAAAAAAGAAATTTGAGAGCAAAGTTGCAAATTTACAAGAAAAAATTGCAAATTTATAAGACAAAATGTTAAACATTTTGAGAAAAAGATGTACATTTACAAAAAAGATTTGAAACTTTACAAGAAAAAAGTTTAAAATTTACAAGAAAAAAGTAAAAAATTTACAAGAAAAATTGTAAATTTGTGACAAAAAAACTGAAAAGTTTAGAAAAAAGTTGCAAATTTGCAAGGAAAAAAAAAAATCAAATGACTGCGGTTTGTTCTGCTCATTTTACTTCATGTCAAAACACTAAAATCCATCATTATTCATACATGTTCCAGTAACCCAGGTGATCAGGTTACCTGTGCAGACTCCGTTCAGAAGTCCAAACCCAGACTGACAGGCGACGCAGCGGTACGAACCCGGAGTGTTGGTGCATTCCTGACCTGGACAGCGGAGTGGGTTGGCGCACTCGTCCACATCTGAAATACACAACACATGGTCGAATCTACAGAAGTACGCCCATTAGTGCAGAGTAAAGCTCGTTAGTAATCGGAGGCTGTGGAGGAGTCAGGAAGTGTCAACTTGAATAAAAGTAGTTTAATGTTTAATTACTCAGCTGTCAGTACATGTTGCTACTAAAAACAAATTAAACTGGTTTTAAACAATCACACGTCTTCACCTGTGCAGGTGTTGCCGTCAAGACTGTAACCATGGCGACAGACACACCTGTAGCTGCCTGGTGTGTTGTCACAGCGACCATTGATGCAGGGGTTCTGGAGACACTCGTCCACGTCTGAGAATATGTAAGACATTTATCAGGAAACAATACACAGTTTTCTGTCATTGTATGAGATCGCTTTACAGTGTTTCCTCTGGCTTAAAGACCTTGGTGCAGTGGCAACATATTTTTCCGGGGGGGGGGGGCAGAAAATACATGACACTATTGTAACCAGAATATGTTAATTTTATACTATTTATTTCTTTTTTTTTAATTTTGCACAGTAAGTTTGCATATGGAACTTACTATTTGAAGTATTGTACAACCAAGGCTTGAATGTTGGAATATTGGGTCAGTTGGGGTCCCACCCAGACGTCCTGTGTTTGGATTTTTTTACTGGTGTCATCCTTCTCTCCTCCCTCTGCTCTCACCTCTCCTGGACCCTCTACCTGAACACTTTCCTTTCCTTGGCTCCTCTCTTCTGTCTCATCTTTCCCTCTCTGAGCTCTGTCTAATTCAGTTTCTCTCTCTGTCTATGGTGGTATACAAACAAGTTAGAAAATATCAAGTGTCAGGTTTTGTCCTGCAGGATTTTTTTTTTTGTCATGCTTTACATAAATGACAAAAATGTGTATTTTTTGTATTTTTATTCTAGTGTTTCTTTTTTCCCACTGAAAAAGAAGGGAAACAACATTCATCACAGTAATTTACTTATGCACACTTAAATTATATGATTAGAGGTGGGTATAGTAGCCAGAAATTCTACTCATGTAAAAGCAGTGCTTTGAAATTAGTAATTAAAAGTAGACAACCAAAAATTTCTAGTTAAGGTTACAAAGAGCACCCACTTTAAATCTTGAGTAATGACTTCAGTCTTAAAGGTCTGAGGTTTTTCTCCAAAATTTATAACAATTTTCTTACAGTTTTCTACTTTTTTCTGTAAATTTATCTTAATTTGAAACCATTTTCCTCATTTGTAATTTCCTCTTGTAAAACTGTCATTTCTTGTACATTTGAGACTATTATAAATTTGTGGTTTATAGGTAATTTTTGTCTGTTTTTTTTTAAATAAAATTACTGTTTTTTTTAATAAATTTGAAAAAGTGGTAATTTTTTTTAAACTTTTTTCTCTTGATAATAATGCATAATTTTGCAGTCACAACAGAACAATAATTTAACTCTGATTTCAAAGAAAAAATATTTAAAAAATTGTAATGAAATAAATTAACTTACATAAATGACCAAAGATGCAGTTATTTCTGTTATAATATTTCTTTATATTTATAGTTTTGTTTTGTTTGTTTTTTTTCGAAATCTTCTCACCACCCAGACAGCAGGAAAAACCTCCCTTATTTTGAAATCCAAATGTTGGCACCTTTAGTTTGTCTGAAGGCTGCTGATGGATTAAAGTCACTGACTTTGTGAATTTCAGTCATCTTAACTTGCCAGGTAAATCCTCACCGAGTGGTGGAATAAATTCAAGAGTGGCGGGCCACCACCCGGAAGTGTTACCAGAGGAAACCCTGCTTTAATACATTTTCAGTGGAAGATTTATTGTTTTAACAAGAGCATGTATCATAAGGTACAAATTTGCAAGAATAAAGATGCAAAAATATAATAAAAGATTGTAAAGATAAAAAAGCCACAAATTACAATTTAATTACAGAGAATAAAAAGTTAATCAGCATCCAGATGAGTGTTGCAAATTTATGAGAAAAAAAGGTTGAAACTTTTTGAAGAAAAAAATTTAAAAATTTACAAGAAAAAAGGTTGAAATTTTACATGAAAAAAGTTGTAAATTTTCAGGAAAAATTGCAAGTTTATGAAAAAAAAACTGAAAAATTTACAAGGAATACATATGGTAATTTTTGAGAAAAAAGATGCAAATCAATAAGAAAAAGTTGCAGGTTTTTGAGGAAAAAAATAGAAAATTTACAAGAAAAAAGCTACAAAATTACAGGAAAAAGTTGCAAATTTACAGAGGAAAAGTTGCAAATTTATGAGGGGAAAAAGAAATTAAAAGTTGCAAATTTTTGAGAAAAAAGATGCAAATCAATAAGAAAAAAGTTGGGAGATTTATGAGGAAAAAAGTTGCAAATTTACAGAAAAAGTTACAATTTTTTAAAAAAAAAAAATGCTCATTTACACATTTTAGAAAAAAATATGTAAACTTTTGAGAAAAAAGATGCAAATCTATAAAAAATGTTGCAAATTTATAACTTTTTTCTTTGGTCCAAATCCATGTTATTCATTTGGGTAACAAGATATAAAAAGGTCATGATGAAATAAGGGTGAAAATTCTCTTTTTTCCAGGTTGGAAGGCCCACCCTTGATTTACACCTAGGGCTGTCACAGTAGAGGAATTTCCCCTGCGATGATGGTGGATAGCGCAACACTGCGATATGTGGTATTATTGCAAATGTTTTTCGACCCTGTGGTCTCGTAATTTAAATAGGGTTCATAACTGGTGCGGCAGATGATGGAAGCTGTGAGAAACTCGCTGCAGCTCCGTTTGTGTGTGTGTGTGTGACAATTGTGCGGAGCTCCGGTTGATTCTGTTCAAAAAAAAAAAAATGATAATTTTCATAAAGCAGTGGTGGCTGCTGTCTGAAAAATCACATTCCAACAAGCAATGCACTATGCAGTAATTGTTTCATTCTCAGAGATCAATTGTCAGGATCATAAACACTCGGCTCAGAGGGAAATAACACGCTTTGTGACCTTTCAGTGCTCACTGTCACGGCTGTATTTTTAACAATTTGTCCAAACGCTTCTGCCACTAACTGCCTGCTGGAGTCTGTCTGGAGAGAGAGTGCCCCACATGGTGCTGACAGCGGCAGCACCCGGTGCTGGGGAAGCTTCCACAGTAGTGGGTGCAAACATGCTGGTGGCAATAAAAACACACTTAACATTTAATAATCAATAGGGGCACATAATTGAACAACGAGATTTAGCCACACACAAAAAAAGTGAACACTGCATGTACGGATCCCCGTAATATATGATGGTAATGGTCTTGACTGCTGGTGAAGTTTACAGTTTTTTCTTATTTTAGCACAGTACACATTAAGTAAAACACATAAACTACGACCACCGTAAAGCCTTATTCATGCTGCATTTCCCCTCTAGTCCGCTTTGGTCCGCGTTTGGATGAGCCCGGCACGCACGCGGTGTTGTACATCCTCACTTTTTTCGTCTACCAGGCTAAGCAGTTGACGCATGCGCACAACTTGTATTTGTAGTGTTGCCCCAGCCCTATGGGTAGCGCAAAGGTGCTAACACGCCAGTTTGTTCACCGGCTATAAAACACGAGAGTGACACACTTTTTTCTGTAGCAACAACAATGGTGTCATTTCAAGGAAAGGGAGGAATTACCGTTTTCCAGTGCTCTTCTCTGCTCAAGCTGCTGCTGCTGTAAAATGATTCATGTATGTTTATTCTCGTCTTCCGCCTCTTAACTGTCTTCCTCGTTTACTATGTCTTTGTATGCTGTGTTGATAGCGCCATCTCATGAATGGGACGTCCAGTCTTGCGCATGCTCTGTCAACGCGTTCAGAACATGGGCAGGCCATGTGGTCACAAAATTTGGGCTGCACGCGGTCGTCCGCAGTAGGGTCCTGCATACACTAGCAGAGTGGAGACGATAACGTAAATTTTGTCACACAAGGTTTCCGGTTGCATGTGCGCAGACAGCGAAGGTGAAGCATGAATCCAGCTTAACAGCTTATGCCTCATTACGGGTCCATAAACCAATTAACGTTAGCGTTCGTAGCTCAACTGTCTCTGCTAAGCACTGTAGCCTTACTGACAATTCCACAGGCAGGCACAGGAAGTGAAAGCAAAATCACCATTATCAAAATAAAAGCCTGCTTTTTTACTTCAGTGCATACACCGCGGTTGTTCATTATCCTCCATGGTAGGCTTGTCCATAGCGCGGTCCTACATAATTGCGGTTATTGCGACAGCCCTATTTACACCTATGAATGGGGGTGGGGAGATGGCAGGTTAACAAGGGGGATGATTTTGGGTCATTTTGTTAATAGGGGGATGACACCCCCCTCAAATTACCTTCTGGCTTTCATCATTTTCTGTTATTGTGAAGCATAAAAAAACACTAAGCTGTATAAAAACAGTAAGTAGTTGTGACCTTGGCAGTCGGTCTGCTGGTTGTTGCTTCTGAATCCAGATGGACAAATGCAGCGAAAACTCCCAACGCTGTTAACACACTCTCCTACAGGACACACGGACGGGGACTGGAGACATTCGTTCATGTCTACACACACATCGAGGAGGAAATACACAAATAGAAAAACAGTCACAAATGCACAAACACACAACAGTTGGTTTTTTTTCTTGGTAAATCACATGCAAAATGCCTACAAAAGAAACATGGACTCTAAAGATGCGTTCACACCAAATGTGAAAGGGCAAATTTTTCGGGCAGCACGATTACGTTATAACTCAATGTAAATGTGCGAATAAACATGAATTCAGCGTCTGAGTGAGATGCAGACAGGCGAAGTCATCTTTATAACTTCTGCAGCAGTGTTCGGCCTACTGCGGAAATCCCCAAAATAACATCATGCTTTAGGTTTACATTATCCAACGTTGGTGTAGCATCAGCCCTCCTTTGGCTAATCCAGAAAATCACTTTCCACCTTAAAGAAATCGTTTTATCCCAAAAGACTGGACCAGAACTGTTTTCTTTATCTCAGGGCCCGAGTGAAAAACACATTCCAGTGAGAAGTACGAGTGATAAGGATCCCACTTCGTACCAGGAACGGACTCTTATGACCCATAACTCTTTAAAGCTTCCTCCTCAAGAGACAGTTTTATGGTTAAATCACTCTGTGACATATTGCAGACATCCATAAACTCAGAACTACATTCCATTGCCTCAAGGAGTATCTACAGCTCAACGTTACCCCCTGGTGGACACCTACAGAATCTGTTTGCCCTTTTTTTCCCCACACTGATGGACTCCGTGTTTGTGACTGAACATTAACTATCTTTTAAAGTCTCATTCCTTAGGATTATTCTAAGGACACTATTTGAGAAGATGACCGCCACTGTGATGGACTAAAACGGGTTGGAGTGTTCATTAATCATTGATTTTTCAATGATTCCCCGCAAAGTGATTATGGCAGTTATGGCGGCGCAAACAGTTGCAGCAGCTCAGTGGTTCACCAGTCGGAGCGGTATTTGGATGTGTTTTTTGTTTTACGTGTTTGTTTTGTGTACATTTTGCCGAGCGAATATCACCTATAGCTGGCATGATATTCTGAAGATCGGAATATGCTACGAGGGGAAAGTAACAAGTGAGTTTCTCCACTCACACAAGATCCTGGTGGAAGTAGCGAGAAGTCCCGGCTCTCTGTGGATTACTATCCCAGCGGGGAGGAGGCGCAGGCAGCGGAGGGAGAGGAAGCAGAAGCGGGGCTGTAGGGCCGGCGCGCTAGTAAGGCTACGGAAGCAGCCATTCAAACCACCACTTCCCAGCCTTTTCCTCTCAAACGCCAGATCTCTCGTGAACAAGATGGAGGAACTAAGGTTACAGATTAAGGTAAACAACCGTGCCAGGGATGCATGTATTCTTCTCATCACCGAGACCTGGCTTCAACCATTTATCCCGGACTCGGCTATCGAGCTAGCGGGGTACACTGCACAGCGCTATGACCGAACAGCGGATTCCGGTAAGAGCAGAGGAGGGGGGCTCTGTGTGTACGTAAATAACAGCTGGTATACTAACTCAGTGATTATGGAAAGTCACTGTTCACCGGGCATAGAGTATCTGACTGTTAAGTGCAGACCTATTTACCTCCCTAGGGAGTTTACTGTAGTTTTGGTAACGGCTGTTTACATTCCACCGGATGCTAATGATAACTCAGCTATTGGATTGCTGCATGCTAGCATTAGCCATACACAGAGTATTTACCCTGACGCCGTGCAAGTTATAGCGGGGGATTTCAATCATGCAGACTTAAAGGGAGCACTCCCTAAATTCCATCAGCATGTCAAGTGTACTACTAGGGGAGTGAACACTTTGGACAAGGTCTATTCAAACATCAAACTGGGCTATAGGGCTAGACCATTACCACATCTGGGCCAGTCTGACCATCTGTCCATGCTATTAATTCCTGCATATGCCCCCCTCAGGAAAACTGCTCCCATCATCTCTAAGACCGTTGCCATATGGTCGGAGGATGCTTCCCAGCAGCTGCAGGATTGCTTCAAAAGGACCAACTGGGAAGTCTTCGAACATCAGGACCTGGAGCTGTTCACAGATAGTGTGCTGTGCTATATCAAGAACTGCAGAGACACTATCACAGTGAACAAACGGATCCGTATCTTCCCTAACCAGAAGCCCTGGATGAACCGGGAGGTCCAGCAACTGCTGAGGGAGAGAAACATCGCCTTCAGGTCTGGTAACAGCGAACTTTACAGCACAGCTTGGGCCAACCTGAAGAGGGGCATCAGAGAGGCTAAGGCAGACTATAGGAGGAGGATTGACGACCATCTGGACAGCAATAATAGCCAGCAGGTGTGGCAGGGCATCCAGCACCTGGCCAACTATCGAACTAATCCGGGAACCGCGGTAGGTGACCTCACGCTGGTGGAGGAGCTGAATATCTTCTTTGCCCGCTTTGAGGTCGCTGCACCTGTCTCAGCCAACCTACACCAGGCCCACAGCAGTACGTTCCTCACTTGGAGGAACATGAGGTGAGGCGCACCCTGTGGTCCATCGACTCAAGAAAAGCAGCGGGTCCGGACAGTGTCCTGGGACGTGTGCTGAGGGACTGTGCAGATCAGCTGGCTGGAGTCTTTACTAAGATTTTCAACCAATCCCTGGCACAGTCCACTGTCCCATCCTGCCTGAAGTCCTCCACCATAGTCCCCTTACCCAAGAAACCTCACATCTCCAGCCTCAACGACTACAGACCAGTCGCACTCACCCCGGTGGTGATGAAGTACTTTGAAAGGCTGGTCCGTAGTCATAGCAGCCCTGCCCCGCAGTCTTGACCCCCACCAGTTTGCCTACAAAGCGACTCGATCCACAGAAGATGCGGTGGCCACAGCACTCCATGCCTCTCTAGCCCACCTGGAGCGGCAGGGGAGCTATGTGTGCATGCTCTTCGTGGATTACAGCTATGCATTTAACACCATTCTTCCACACAAACTGGTGGTCAAGCTGGGGGACCTGGGGCTTCCTCAGGCCATATGTCGTGACGTCCCACTTGATGAAGACCCTGGAGAGACTGCTCCTTGCTCACCTCCGCCCCCTGGTGGAACCAGCGATGGATCCACTCCAGTTCGCCTACCAGCATGGCATTGGGGTGGAGGATGCGGTGATCTTCCTCCTTCACCGTTCTCTGTCCCACCTGGAGAAGCCCGGGAATATGGTGAGGATCATGTTCTTTGACTTCTCCAGTGCTTTCAACACCATCCAACCGATGATCCTGAAGGACAAGCTGCTGCGCGCAGGGGTGGACCAGCACCTGTCATCATGGATCCTGGACTACCTCACGAACCGGCCTCAGTTTGTGAGAACCCGGGACTGTGTGTCCGACACGATCATCAGTAGCACGGGGGCCCCCCAGGGAACGGTGCTGGCTCCCTTCCTGTTCACTCTTTATACTGCGGACTTCTCACACAACACAACACACTGCCATCTACAGAAGTTCTCTGATGACTCTGCGATCGTTGGCCTCATCTCCAATGGAGATGAAGCTGAGTACAGAGGGCTTATCCAGGACTTCGTGGACTGGTGCCATCGGAACTGCCTCCAGATCAACGCGAGGAAAACTAAGGAGCTGGTGGTGGACTGCCGCAGGCATGGGCAGCCCCTCACAGTACCAGTAAATATACAGGGAACAGACATCGAGATGGTGACATCCTATAAGTACCTGGGTATTCATCTGAACAATAAACTAGACTGGTCACACAATACTGATGCACTCTACAAGAAAGGACAGCGCAGGCTGTTCCTGCTGAGGATACTCAGGTCTTTTGGTGTACAAGGGGCGCTGCTGAAGTCATTCTATGACACGGTGGTGGCATCAGCCATCACTTTTGGAGTGGTCTGCTGGGGCAGTGGCATTACTGCAGCCGATAGGAAGAGACTGAACAAACTGATTAAGAAAGCTAGCTCTGTCCTGGGGCAGTGCCTTGATCCGATGGAGGAGATAGGAGAGAGAAGGACGGTGGCTAAACTGTCATCTCTGCTGGAGTCCGAGTTCCACCCTATGCAGGACATACTGAATGCACTGAGGAGCTCATTTAGCAGCAGACTACATCATCCCAGGTGCACAACCGAGAGGTTTCGTAGGTCCTTCCTACCAACGGCTGTCAGACTGTACAACCTAAGCAGGGCTGCTCGCAGAGATAGCAAAAACACGTAACAAACTAATAGTTTTTTAAATGCAAAAGATGCAATAGACTTACACAATGGTCCCCTCCGGCATACAACTAGGAACTTACCGGTCGCTATGGAGGGTGAGAATATGTATGGGCACATAATCATACCATGTAGGATAACTAAGTAGACGGTTATGCTGTTTCATTCCATCTAGCAACAATGCTCTGCACTGTGTGTGTTTATATATTTACATATTTATTCCATCTAGCTACAATGCTCAGCACTGGGTGTGTTTATATATTTATATATCTACATATTATTCCATCTAGCTACATTGCTCCGCACTGTGTGTGTTTATATACTTGCATATTTATTCCACCTAGCTGCAATGCTCCGTACTGTGGGTGTTTATATATTTACATATTTATTCCATCTAGCTACAATGCTCTGCACTGTGTGTTCATATATTCATATATTTATTCCATCCAGCTACAATGCTCTGCACTGTGTGTCTGTGTGTGTGTGTATATATATATATTTTATAGTAATACGTACATATGTAAATTAGCTGCTCTTGCTTGCTTGTTTTTTTTTTTTGTTTTTTTTTTTTCTTGCCTTCTGATTGTTGCTCTGAGTGTTGCTATCCCTGTGCTGTTGCAATCCTGGAATTTCCCCGTTGTGGGACTAATAAAGGCTTATCTTATCTTATCTTATGTATGTGGATCAGCAGCTTCCTCTCTGGTCGCAGACAGAGAGTCAGGGTGGGCCATCATACATCTACGGCCCTAAGCCTCAGTACCGGATCCCCCCAGGGCTGTGTGCTGAGTCCCCTGCTCTACTGTCTGTATATACATGACTGCACCCCCGCCCATCACAATAACACCATCGTGAAGTTTGCAGATGACACTACAGTGGTGGGTCTCATTTCGGGAGGGGACAAGTCTGCCTACAGAGATGAGGTGGTGCGGCTGTCGTCATGGTGTAAAGATAATAACCTTCTCCTGAACACCTCTAAGACCAAAGAATTGATAACAGACTACAGGAGGAAGAAGACAGAGATTCCCCCTCTCATCATCAGCGGGGACTGTGTAGAGAGGGTAGCTGACTTATGTTTCCTGGGAGTCCACATAGAGGAGAACCTGTCCTGGAGTGTGAACACCTCTGAGCTAGTGAAAAAGGCCCAGCAGAGACTGTACTTCCTGAGGATTCTCAGGAAGGAGAACATCACACAGAGACTGCTGGTGTCCTTTTATCGAGCTTCCATTGAGAGCATATTAATATACTGTATATGCATCTGGTACAGTAGTTGTACAGTAGCTCAGAGGAAAGCACTCCAGAGAGTCATTGACACCGCCCAGAAGATCATTGGCTGCCCTCTCCTCACGCTGGAAGACCTACACCGCTCCTGTTGCCAGAAGAAAGCCCAAAATATTTTAAAGGATACTTCACATCCTGGACACTCACTGTTTGAACTACTGCCATCTGGGAAACGATAGAGACAAATGAACACAAGGACAAACAGACTCAAACCCAGCTTCTATCCAACAGCAATAACCATTCTGAATAAAACGAGGAAGTAATGTGCAAAATGGACATGATTGTATCTTGTTGAACGCTCTTTGCAATGACTGTGTGCATGATGTCCTGTGTTGATGTCTGTGTGAATGTGGCTAGTTATTTATTCTTTTTAATTATTATTTTTAACTGATTTTTAGTAATTTCAGGTCTATGTTTTTTATAATGAGGCAATGTTTTTATAAATGGGGCACTGACTGGAGAGCACTTTGAATTTTGTTGTACCTGTGACAATGACAAAGATCTATTCTATTCTATTCTAAATGTGTGCATGCTTTGCAAGTGTCTACATGAGCCTATTCCAACATGTTAATTATAGAACACGAGTTGTAACTGTGCATGCTCACTGAATATTAGTCTTGAATCACTGAAGTTAGCTTGGATTTTATATTAAGTATATAAAATACTGAAGAACAATTTATTGTGTGAGCAGCAATATGGGTTCAGACACAAGAGGACAACTGCATTTGCTCTAATGGAATTTATAGAAAAAATATCAACTGCCGTTGAAAATAAAGAGTATTCAGTTGGGGTATTCCTGGATCTTAAAAAAGCATTTGATACAGTGGATCATAATTTATTATTAAAGAAACTACAAAATTGTGGTATTAGGGGGTAGCACTGTCTTGGTTAACCGGAGTGGTGGCTCAGTTGGTAGAGCATCCGCCCCACACCCGGGAGGCAGGGGTTCAAATCCCGGTCGGGTCATACCAAAGACCATATAAAAAAATGGTACTTTCTGCCTTCTAGCGTGGTGCTCCGCATAATGGAACGGGGAAAGTAAAGTTACGCACAGAGCTACCAGAGGACTGATCCCCCACTGTAGCTTTCACTACTTACAGTAGCTGTGTGGCCTAGGGTCAGAGAAACGGAGATAGGCGCCGCCCCATACACCAACATGGTGTGAAGGGAATTAACTAACTGTCCTGGTTATGTAGTTACTTAAAGAATGGATATCAGTATGTATGTGTTGGTAACAAAACCTCAGTTACTGAAGGTTACTTGTGGAGTCCCACAGGGTTCAGTTTTGGGGCCATTGTTATTCAATATGTATATAAATGATATATGTAAAGTTTCAGAAAAAATGGATTTAATATTGTTTGCCGATGACACTAATTTATTATGCAGTGGAAGCAATTTGGAACAACTTTTGGATACACTCAGAAAGGAATTAGGAAAGCTTAAACTGTGGTTTGATTCAAACAAATTAACGCTCAATTTAAGTGAGACAAAATTTATAGTTTTTAACAACCATCACAACAACTTAGTATCTAAACTCAGTGTAAATGGTGTAGAGATTGAAATGGTATCCGAAACTAAATTTCTTGGAGTAATAATTGATAAACTGTGTTGGAAGTCACATATTAATTATATTAAAGGTAAAATATCCAAATCAATTGCAGTACTACATAGAGTGAAATATTTGCTGAATCAACCCACACTATATACCTTGTATCATTCATTAATACTCCCATACATGACATATTGTACTGAAGTATGGGGAAATGCATATAAAACAAACATATATCCAGTCTTTATGCTTCAGAAGAGAGCTATTAGAATAATAAAAAAAAGCTGCTTACAGGGAACCAACAAACCCACTTTTTCTTAAATTAAAAGCTCTCAGGTTGAAAGATCTGGTTGACTTTAAAACTGCAGTAATAATGTTTAAAGTGAAGAATCTCTCACTGCCCGCAAATATCCAAAAGTTGTTCCAAATAAGGGAGTGTGGCGGTATAAAATAATAAGCGGCGAACTGAGGTTTTTAAGGGAGTTTATTGGTCATTCATCCCGCCATCACAGAACTCACTCCAGCGCCGTGCAGGCGCGCCAGAGCAAGCCCTCAGGCTCTCAGGCAATCGTGTGGTCAGTTGAGCAGTAAGAGAGAGAGAACATGTGAATTTCAGTCAGCTTATATACCCAGTTACAGACAATACATGAAAGGCACATTAGCATCACAGAACAGAGCAGGAAGTCATGAACACCTGCATTTGAGTCACACATATCAAAAGCAGATTACTGGCAGGAAGGAGCTAGACAAAGAGAGGCTGCCTATTGATATGTCATTGTTCTGCTAATTGCTCCAGCTGTGCGCTCTGCTTGTCCGTAGGCTGTGGGGGTCGCCCACACTACTCCCCCCCCCAGAGGGCTCAGCGGGGGGCTGAGGCCTCGATCGTCCGGTTTTGGTAGCGAGCTGCAGGAAAAGCTCTGTGCAAGCGGAGGAGGGGGAGGGAGGAGGGTGGGGGTAGCAGTGCCGGCCCGGGAACGAAGTTGTCTGGGCCGCACAAAAATTGCCTGTGGATCCACGATGTTGAGGGGCTGTCCCGTTGAACGTGGCGGAGATCCACAGGCTGTGAGAAGAAAAATTAGTCTCTGATTCCTCTCGCGATTCAGTCTGGCAATGGAGAAAAACAGGAGCTGAAGCTGTGTGAGGGACTTGGCGTTTTGGCTTTAGGTGCGTGCGCGGCCCTAAAGCCCTCGGGGACAGCTGACGGCTGGATTCCCGTCGTGCGCCGTGGCTGAAACCCATACAAAATCCTGTGTGCGGGCTGCGTGTATGCTTCAGGTGTGTGAGCAGTCCTGAAGAGCCGTGTGCAGCAGCGGGGGATGATGTATAAGCCCGTAGAGCCAGCTTGACTCTGGTGCGCGGCACACGCTGCGGCCACGTACCTTCCAGCTGCGCTGTTCTCATGCGGGGCTTCTGTGCATGGCAGGTCCGCTGTCGCGAGGCGAATCAAGGTCAGGGAGCTTGATGGAGATCAACGTCGTCGGCGCCGATGGTCCTCCCTGTTTGGGCTGTTGGTCGTCGCTCGTGCCGGGTCATGGTGCGTGCGCGCTCGTGTAGATGCAGAGGATGTGAGCGATTCTCTGTCTCTGGGATCCACAGCGCGATGAGAGGGAGCGGATGAGCTTTGTCCCTCGGCCGGTCTCAGCGTGGATGTCCAGATCTCAGGCGTGCAGATCTCACCATGAAGCTTTCTGCAGCTTTCCCAGTCATGGGTGATCTCCGGAGTGTTCGCCTGGTGGTGGCTCTGCGTCGAGGTCTCTCGTGTGGCAGAAGGGAGGGCAGATCATTTGTGTCAGGCTGCTGCGTTCGCTTGTCGTCGGAGAGTCACCGCCGGGTGCTGCGTTCGTTGTCAGCGTGTTCTTTTCTTCGTCGGGTCACCAATGTGGCGGCATGAAATAATAAGCGGCGAACTGAGGTTTTTAAGGGAGTTTATTGATCATTCATCCCGCCATCACAGAACTCACTCCAGCGCCGTGCAGGCGTGCCAGAGCGAGCCCTCAGGCTCTCAGGCAATCGTGTGGTCAGTTGAGCAGTAAGAGAGAGAGAACATGTGAATTTCAGTCAGCTTATATACCCAGTTACAGACAATACATGAAAGGCACATTAGCATCACAGAACAGAGCAGGAAGTCACGAACACCTGCATTTGAGTCACACATATCAAAAGCAGATTACTGGCAGGAAGGAGCTAGACAAAGAGAGGCTGCCTATTGATATCAGTCATTGTTCTGCTAATTGCTCCAGCTGTGCGCTCTGCTTGTCCGTAGGCTGTGGGGGTCGCCCACAGGAGAAACAATATCATTTCAGAGGAACATGTATATTTCAAAAACCTTCAGTGAGAACTACCACCAAGCAACACTGTGTTTCAGTGCAAGGAGTCAGATTATGGAACGATTTTGGACCTGAATTAAAATCATGTACAACGCTTGGACAATTTAAACAAAAACTAAAGGAAGAAATACTCCAAACATATATACAAGATGACATGTAAAATCACATAAGGATTGTCATATCCAGCCTGTGTTGTTGCTTAGTTTTTTTGTCACATTTTGTCTTAGCTTTGTTCTGAATTGAAATCACTCTTGTTTTGTTTTGACAAAACAAGATAACTTCCTGGTCCCTTGACAACTCAGAGTTGGGACCAGGAAGCAGAGTCGCAGTCTTACATGCCTCTCTGCAGCTCCTCTTCATCCGCTACCCCTCAACTTAGCCCCCGTCTTCCCCATCAGAGAATCATTGTCTGCTCCCTCCAAAGTAAATAAAAATATAATATATAAGCATTCCAAAGTGATTAAGCAAAAAAATTGGTAAAACTCAAATTAAACATGAAGCCTCTAAATTGAATGATTTGGCCTCTGTTCCTCCTCATAATTTAAAAATTAAATGTGGTTTATTAAATATTAGGTCTCTAACTCCCAAGTCTCTGTTAGTCCATGATCTGTTAATTGATCATCAGATTGATTTAATATCCCTTACAGAGACTTGGATAGGGCAAGAGGATTATGTTGGTTTAAATGAATCAACTCCCTCTGGTTATTTAAACTGTCAAAATCCCAGAAGTTCTGGTCGTGGAGGAGGAGTAGCAACAATTTACCATTCCAAATTACTAGTTAATGTAAAGCAAAAAACACGTTATAATTCCTTTGAGGGCCTGGTCCTCAGTATTGGTCACTTTAGCAATTTTAGGTTAAACCCAATTTTATTTGCCATAGTTTATCGTCCCCCATCAACCTACTCAGAATTTTTATCCGAATTTGCTGATTTCTTAGCTGATTTAGTGCTGAAATCTGATAGAATAATTATAGTAGGGGACTTTAATATACATGTGGATGTATATAGTGACTGCCTTAATGTGGCATTTAATTCAACATTAGACTCGATTGGGTTTTCTCAGAAAGAAGGAAATTCTACTCATTACCTCCACCATACATTGGGCCTTGTTCTGACATATGGCATAGAAATAGAAAATCTTGTAGTGTCTCCTCATAACCCTGTACTGTCAGACCATTGTCTGTTAACCTTTGATTTTACTATTTCTGACTATTTGGCTCCTAAAGAAAAATATTATTACAGTAGATGCCTCTCAGATGATGCTGTTTCCAAATTTATGCAGATTGTTTCCTCTATGCCATGTGTCAGCACAACAGAAATAAGCTATAGACAGCTTGCTTCTTCTGTAATTGATAACATGGTGGATAGTGTTACAGCTTCTCTGCATCAGACTCTAGACTTGGTGGCCCCCTTAAAAAAGAAAAAGTCTAATCAGAGATTTCGAACTCCTTGGTTCAACACAGAAACTCATAGCTTAAAACAGAAGACTCGTCAATTAGAAAGAAAATGGCGCTCCACTAATTTAGATGAAATCTATTTAGCTTGGAGAAATCATCTTTTAATTTATAAAAAATCTCTTAGAAAAGCTAGAACAAGTTATTATTCTACATTAATAGAAGAGAACAAGAATAATCCCAGGTTCCTTTTCAGCACTGTAGCCAGGTTGACAAAGAGTCAGGACTCTGTCAATCCTAGCATTCCCTTAGAGCTTACTAGTCAGGACTTTATGAACTTTTTCAATAATAAAATTTCATCCATCAGAGATAAAATCGATCAGATTCTTCCCACAGTTAACTTAAATACTGTGACTATTACAGCTCCTTCAACTGATGTCTGTCTTGATGAGTTTACTCCAATCGACCTTTGTGAGTTAGACAAAATAGTTTCCTTATCCAAACCTTCAACTTGTCTTTTAGACTCTATTCCTACCAGGTTATTTAAAGAAGTCTTCCCACCTATTGGTAGCTTTATTCTTCATATAATCAATTCTTCATTAACTTTAGGCCATGTACCGCAGGCTTTTAAAACGGCTGTAATTAAACCCTTACTCAAAAAGCCAACGCTAGATCCAGGAGCTTTAGCTAACTATAGACCAATCTCTAATCTCCCTTTCATTTCAAAAATCTTAGAAAGAGTTGTTGCTACGCAATTATTTGACCACCTGCAGGGAAATGGTTTACTTGAAGAGTTTCAATCTGGGTTTAGAATCCATCATAGTACTGAAACAGCCTTAGCGAAGGTCACTAACAACCTCCTCATCGCATCTGATAATGGACTGGTTTCTGTACTTGTCCTTTTAGACCTTAGTGCAGCTTTTGATACTATCGATCATAATATTCTACTTGATAGATTAGAACACTATGTTGGACTTAATGGAACTTCGTTGCAGTGGTTTAGATCTTATTTATCTGATAGGTTCCAGTTTGTTCATGTAAACAATGAGTTTTCTTTCAACTCAAAGCTTAGTCATGGAGTTCCACAGGGATCTGTGCTAGGCCCTACTCTTTTTAGTTTATATATGCTTCCGTTAGGCAACATTATTAGAAAGCACTGTATACATTTTCATTGTTATGCAGATGACACACAATTATACCTGTCAATGAAGCCAGATGATAGTAATCAATTAGCCAAGTTAGAAGCCTGTCTTAAAGAAATCAAAGCTTGGATGGCTTGTAATTTCCTGCTATTAAATTCAGATAAGACTGAAGTCATTCTTGTTGGTCCAAAAAACCTTAGAAATACCTTTCCAAATCAAACTTTCAGTTTGGATGCGGTTACTCTTTCTCTTATTAGCTCTGTGAGGAACCTTGGGATTATTTTTGATCAAGATTTGTCCTTCAATTCACATATTAAATTTGTTTCTAAGACTGCCTTCTATCATTTGCGTAATATTGCCAAGATTAGGAGCATCTTGTCTCAGAGTGATGCTGAGAAACTGATCCACGCTTTTGTTAGCTCAAGATTAGATTATTGTAATTCTTTATTATCAGGCTGTCCTAAAACATCTTTAAAAAGTCTTCAGCTGATCCAAAATGCTGCAGCAAGAGTTTTAACAGGTACTAGAAAGAGAGATCATATCTCTCCGGTTCTGGCCTCCCTTCATTGGCTTCCCATAGAGTTTAGAATTAAGTTTAAACTCCTTCTTCTTACTTACAAAGCTCTAAACAATCAGGCTCCTTTTTATTTAAAAGATCTGATACTACCGTATTATCCTAACAGAGCACTACGCTCCCAAAATGCAGGATTACTTGTAATACCTAGAATCTCCAAAAGTACAATGGGAGGCAGAGCCTTCAGTTATCAAGCTCCTCTCCTGTGGAACCAGCTGCCAATCTGGATTCAGGAGTCAGACTCGATCTCTGTTTTTAAGAACAGGGCTAAAACCTACCTTTTTGATATAGCCTACAATTAGGGAGGGATCATGTGTTTCTGAACCCTCCCTTAGTTATGCTGCTAATAGGTTTAGTCAGCCGGGGGACCTCCAATAATGCACTGGGCCTCACTCCTTTCTTCACTCTCAATGAAATATTTTTTTTCTGCTGGTCATTAACATCTGTTTGTTCCCTCCCATAGATTGAGTCCCCATCGTGCTGTTTGCTCTCTACATGTCTGTTCTTTTCATCTTCTCTGTCCCCTCACCCCCCAGCCAGTCGCAGCAGATGACTGCCCCTCCCTAAGCCTGGTTCTGCTGGAGGTTTCTTCCTAACTACAATCTTCCTTCAGCCTTGGGCTTTTAAAGGTCTGATGACATGATTTTGACATTTTTAGCATATTGTGTAAACCCAAAAGTCATTGTCGATAATCAATATAATATTTACAACCGCGCCTGCATAAACTAGTTATCATCAAAAAACAGCAGCCGCTGACTAGACTGTGGTGCCGCCCACCGAATGAAGGGCGGCACCACCATGATGTAAGCGACAGAACGGATGCCGGTGTTGTTGACTGGAATGCCAGCAGCTTTGTAGCACACAGTTTCTCTGGTTTCTTGTTTTAATTTTACGGCTATGCCTTTGCGTTGTATTGCAGGCTTAGATAAACAGCAGGCCGTGAAAGACCACATCACACGCTTCAGATCCAACTGTCATAAGCCTCCTCGTGCGCTTTTACGCAGGAGGAGTGCATGAGGAGGGGAAGGATTAATGGATTTACGAGCAGCTTTGACCTACTTTCTGTGAGCACAAGCTGATGCTCGCCGGTCCGGCCTCGTCCCCTCTCTCATTATCACCAGCTGATTCAAACTCCCGCTGATCATCTTTCTCAGTTCTCACCCAGGTGCTTCTCATCACACCATCACCAGCAGTGCATGTACTTAGCAGCCGTTTGCCAGTCACGCACTGCTGGTCCATAGTATTGTCATCTGTGCTGTTAGTCTGCCAGTATTTTCAGCACTCTCACGACGTTAGTCACTCCATGTTTGCCATGGTTCTCGTGCGTCCTTGAAGTGATGTTGGCTCTGGGGCGCACCTGTGGCTAACATGTCTCCTCTCATTTGTTCTCTGGGCAATGCCGGCCCCCGAACACCATCAGTAAGTGTGTTTGTGTTTTTTGTACATCATCACCTTTTTGGGAATTGTCTGTCTTTCTGTATTAAATGTGCTGTGGTGAACCCTGCACGTAAATCCTCGTTATTTCATCCTCCCTCTCCGTGCCCCGCGTAAGAGCGCACGAGGAGGGGAAGGAAGAATGGATTTATGCGCAGGATTCACCACAGCACATGTATTGAACAAAGACTGATCCCAAAAGTTGAAGACTTACAAAAATACACAGAAACACAAACAGTTGGCGTTCGGGGCCGACATCGCCCAGCGAACATGGAAAGGAAACGTGTTAATGCTCTTCTCCTCATCTCAGGCGATTTCAACCATGTTTCACTATCTCCCATTCTACCCACGTTCACCCAGTATGTCACATGCCATACTAGAGACAATAAAACACTGGATTTATTCTACGCAAACACTAAGGAGGCGTACACCTCATCACAACTCCCCCCACTCGGGAGATCGGATCACAACTTGGTTCATCTCCGGCCGGTGTACAAACCCCTAGTGCACAGACAACCTCCGGCCATGCACACTGTGGAGTTATGGTCTGAGGAGACAATGGACACTCTAAAGCACTGTTTTGAAGCCACCGCCTGGAAGCAGCTCTGCGATCCACATGGTGAGGACATCGATGGCCTCATTCACACCTTCACGGGCTATCTCAGCTTCTGTGTGGACAAATCCGTTCCCACCAAGACCATACGGCATCACTCAAACAACAAACCCTGGATCAACCCTGAGATAAAAACACTTCTGAGAGAGAAGAAGAGGATCTTCAGGTCGGGGAACAGGGAGATGCTGAAGTCCGTACAGAGGGAGCTGAGGAGAAAGATCAGAGAAGGCAAGGACAGCTTCAGGAAGAAGATGGAGGACAAGCTGCAACAGAGCGACATCAGCGGGGTCTGGAGAAACCTCAAAACCATCTCGGGGCTCCAGAATACCTCCCCCCAGGCCACGGGGGGCAGGGAGTGGGCGAACAACCTGAATCTGTTTTTCAATAGATTTGACCAACCGCCCTCCCCCCTGTCTGCACAACAACCACTGCTGCCTCTAAAGAAATCAAGTCCTGCTGCCCACTCCCCACTCCACCAACACCCCCCCACTCCCAACACACAGCCCCCCATCCTGACCCTGACCGAGACCCAGGTGAGGACGGAGCTGAGGAAGATCAAAGCGAGGAAGGCGCCGGGACCGGACGGCATCAGCGCAAAGCTCCTCAAGTCCTGTGCAGACCAGCTGTGTGGGATTGTGACGTATATCTTCAACATGAGCCTGAAACTGGGGAGGGTACCACAGCTGTGGAAAACATCTTGTGTGGTACCTGTACCAAAAACTTCCCACCCCAAAGACCTGAACAGCTACAGACCGGTGGCCTTGACGTCCCACTTGATGAAGACCCTGGAGAGACTGCTCCTTGCTCACCTCCTCCCCCTGGTGGAACCAGCGATGGATCCACTCCAGTTCGCCTACCAGCATGGCATTGGGGTGGAGGATGCGGTGATCTTCCTCCTTCACCGTTCTCTGTCCCACCTGGAGAAGCCCGGGAATATGGTGAGGATCATGTTCTTTGACTTCTCCAGTGCTTTCAACACCATCCAACTGATGATCCTGAAGGACAAGCTGCTGCGAGCAGGGGTGGACCAGCACCTGTCATCATGGATCCTGGACTACCTCACGAACCGGCCTCAGTTTGTAAGAACCCGGGACTGTGTGTCCGACACGATCATCAGTAGCACGGGGGCCCCCCAGGGAACGGTGCTGGCTCCCTTCCTGTTCACTCTTTATACTGCAGACTTCTCACACAACACACTGCCATCTACAGAAGTTCTCTGATGACTCTGCGATCGTTGGCCTCATCTCCAATGGAGATGAAGCTGAGTACAGAGGGCTTATCCAGGACTTCGTGGACTGGTGCCATCGGAACTGCCTCCAGATCAACGCGAGGAAAACTAAGGAGCTGGTGGTGGACTGCCGCAGGCATGGGCAGCCCCTCACAGCACCAGTAAATATACAGGGAACAGACATCGAGATGGTGACATCCTATAAGTACCTGGGTGTTCATCTGAACAATAAACTAGACTGGTCACACAATACTGACGCACTCTACAAGAAGGGACAGCGCAGGCTGTTCCTGCTGAGGAGACTCAGGTCTTTTGGTGTACAAGGGGCGCTGCTGAAGTCATTCTATGACACGGTGGTGGCATCAGCCATCACTTTTGGAGTGGTCTGCTGGGGCAGTGGCATTACTGCAGCCGATAGGAAGAGACTGAACAAAATGATTAAGAAAGCTAGCTCTGTCCTGGGGCAGCGCCTTGATCCGATGGAGGAGATAGGAGAGAGAAGGACGGTGGCTAAACTGTCATCTCTGCTGCAGTCCGAGTTCCACCCTATGCAGGACATACTGGATGCACTGAGGAGCTCATTTAGCAGCAGACTACATCATCCCAGGTGCACAACCGAGAGGTTTCGTAGGTCCTTCCTACCAACGGCTGTCAGACTGTACAACCTAAGCAGGGCTGCTCGCAGAGATAGCAAAAAGACGTAACAAACTAATAGTTTTTTGAATGCAAAAGATGCAATAGACTTACATAATGGTCCCCTCCGGCATACAACTAGGAACATACCGGTCGCTATGGAGGGTGAGAATATGTATGGGCACATAATCATACCATGTAGGATAACTAAGTAGACGGTTATGCTGTTTCATCCCATCTAGCAACAATGCTCTGCACTGTGTGTGTTTATATATTTACATATTTATTCCATCTAGCTACAATGCTCCGCACTGTGTTTTTATATATCTACATATTATTCCATCTAGCTACATTGCTCCGCACTGTGTGTGTTTATATACTTGCATATTTATTCCACCTAGCTGCAATGCTCCGTACTGTGGGTGTTTATATATTTACATATTTATTCCATCTAGCTACAATGCTCTGCACTGTGTGTTCACACTGGCTTTTCCCTGCACTGTGTGTTCATATATTTATTCCATCCAGCTACAATGCTCTGCACTGTGTGTCTGTGTGTGTGTGTGTGTATATTTATTTTATAGTAATATGTACATATGTATATTAGCCGCTCTTGCTTGCTTGTTTTTTTCTTGCCTTCTGATTGTTGCTCTGAGTGTTGCTATCCCTGTGCTGTTGCAATCCTGGAATTTCCCCGTTGTGGGACTAATAAAGGCTTATCTTATCTTACCTTATCTTAACCACGGTTGCGCTCCAGGGCCGACATCGCTACAAGGGGCACAACAGAACCACGACTGTGTGGAGTGGCTAACACGTCATGATAGTGTTGGCAATATTGGCTGACTGACAACACGGCAGATGATGCACACAAAACATGAACAGCTGACTGTCAAAGAGAGAGGGCGCGTGGTTGGACTGGCAAATCTTGGACAGTGTCCACCTGAAAGTGGGTCAAAACAGCACATAAACCACATGTACAAAACATAAAAACAACAAGAACGCAAAATACATAATAAACCCGATGCCTGAGCCACAGAAAATACACTGCTATGATTTTATTGAAAAATCGGGTTTAAATAATTATATTTATGAACAAATAATTTGTTGCAATATCTGTAACAAAAGCATAACACTGGTATTCCCCTGCCGTGTGTTTGTCACTGCTGCTGCTGTGGGCATGTGTGCCATCACTGTCTGAGTCTGACTCGCTTGGCACGATGCCCGCTTGGCACGGCTCAAACCTATAAGGTCTGATGCCCCCAGATTCTTCATTATCACCACATTCTTCTGAACTATAATCGTCTGAAGATTGGACAACACAAACCAATTCCAGACTACATGTGCTGAAACCATCGTCGATGTTTTCTATCGCTTCCATCCTGTGTGTACAATGGGCAGCCAAGCGCTGTGTTCTGTCGCTGACGTTACAACATGGCAGGGAGGTTTTCAAGCCACTGACGCAATTGGTGACGTGGCGCTCATGAAAACGTCGGATATTCGCGTGAAAAAAAGGATGTTTGACTTAGAACTGCACAGACCAACCTATTTTGTCATATTGAAATTATGTGTTGCAAAATTAGATGAAGTCAGAATCATGTCATCAGACCTTTAACGGCTGGTGGATATCCTAAATTTTCGGACCAGTTGCCGTAAAGACGTCACGTCTGCTCCTGGGGCCAGCCATTCATTCTGCAGCCGGCTCGCCATGCCCGCATGCCCCTGGATGCCCGCAGATGAGTCTGAGCCATCACAGCTGTAGCTGAAAGGACTGCTGGCAGTCGCTTTCCCTGTTGCCACCTGTTGGCATTACAATCATTGCTGGATTATCTGAAAACACAGCTGTCTTGTAAGTCAGACTTCCACGTACCATCTCTGCTGGGCTAAATGTGATGTCTAATTATCAGTGAATATGCCCCATTCTCCATGTTGGAGTAATCCATAAGATAAGATAAGATAAGCCTTTATTAGTCCCACAATGGGGAAATTCCAGGATTGCAACAGCACAGGGATAGCAACACTCAGAGCAACAATCAGAAGGCAAGAAAAAACAAGAGCAGCTATTATACATATGTACATATATATATATATATATATATATATATATATATATATATATATATATATATACAGTATATATACTGTATATACAGTATATATATATATATATATATATACTGTATATATATATATATATAGTGGAAGATGTGAAAATGACGAGGCAGGGTTCTTTCTCAGAGTCAGCTTTATTCACATCTCCATCATTCAAAGCAGAAAAAGAGACTGAATCAGTAAACTCTCGTCCTTAAATAACAGGGACTTCACACCTCGGAAATCACATGTCACACAGACCACCTTGCATAACAAAGACATTCACAATGCATTTCCTTCATGATAACACTTCCACTGTCTCCCATGCAACCTTTAATCGACCCCCCACAGTCTCCAGCCTTGCATAACAAGGCTAAGATTCCTTCCTTTGTTCTGACCTAAAATGCGAGTCACAGAACCGGTCCAACAGGTCCCATGAGTGTTCACCACACAAGCCCCCCCCAGCATTTTAGAAAAACAGAACAAGAAAATAACCACATGCATGCCGTGATAGCATCAATAAACATCAGTCCACATGCTGGATAGGTTTCAGCCTCCTGCCGAATCTGCTGTAGCTGGGGTTCACTGTCTCTGCGGCGTTGTCACGCTGGAGATTTGCCGTCTGGGGGCGGACACCCTTTGTCAGTCTCTGCGGGTGTTCTGGGGAAACATTACTTGGGGAAACATTACTGTGTGAAACCCTCCGTGGTGATCTACCTCACTGCGGGGCCTTCGCCAACAGCACTTCCTCCTCTGCCACCACAAAAGTGGGTGTAAGTCTGTCTATGCCAATTGTCTCTTTCCTACCCCCCAAATCTAGCAAAAACTGCTTGTCCCCTGTTTCTAGCACTCTGAATGGTCCATCATAAGGCGGTCGCAGTGGGGGTCGATGCGCATCGTGTCTAACAAAAACAAACTCTGCGTTCTTCAAAGTTTTAGGCACAAAAACGTGCGGAAAACTGTGGTGCGCGGGGCTGGCCAGCGTGCTTGATTCTATGTTACTCCGCAACAGTTGAGACGGGGGGGCGTTTGGCGCAGGGTTATCGCAAACACGAGCTCCGCTGGTGAGGCTTCTAAATCCTCTTTAGGTGCAGAACGCAACCCCAATAATACCCATGGTAACTTGTCAACCCAATTTGTATCCGTCAGTGACGCTCTGAGAGCCGCTTTCAATGACCTATGAAAACGTTCGCATAACCCGTTAGCCTGCGGATTGTACGCGGTTGTGCGGTGAATTGTGACACCCAGGCTGTGGGCCATTGTCGACCAAAGCTCGGAAACAAATTGAGGGCCTCTGTCGGACGTAATGTCCGACGGAACGCCGAAGCGCGCTACCCAAGCTGTTAAAAACGCGCGCGCCACTTCCTCGGCCGTGGTTGATGCCAGCGGGACCACTTCAGGCCAGCGCGTGGTGCGGTCCACCATTGTCAGGAGATGTGTGCACCCCTGTGACAGCAGGAGGGGTCCAACGAGGTCCACATGAACGTGGTCGAACCTCTTGGCCGGAATGTGAAACAGTTCCAAAGGAGCCCTGGTGTGCCTGTGTACTTTGGCTCGTTGACACGCCATGCAGGCCGCTGCCCACTCTTTGACCTGTTTGCGGAGGCTCGGCCACACAAATTTCTCTCCCACCATTTTGACCGAAGCGTGCACTCCAGGGTGCACTAAGGAATGAACCGAGTCAAAAACGCGGTGGCGCCACGCGGCCGGTACTACTGGACACGGCCGTCCAGTGGAGACATCGCAGATTAGCGGGGGCATACCGTCTTGCAGCACCCTGCTCTCCAGCCTTAATCCTGTTGGTCTAGACTGGAGCGCGCGCACGTCCGCGTCATTAACCTGCTCCACGGCTATGGCTGCATAATCTAACCCTACACTGACTGGGGCCGCTACAGCACGCGAGAGGCAATCTGCCACTACATTGAGTTTGCCCGCCACATGCTGAATATCAGTGGTGAACTCCGATATCACGGCCAGCTGTCTCTGCTGCCGGCCTGACCACGGCTCCGAGACCTTGGCCATTGCGAATGTTAGCAGTCTGTGATCAACGAACGCGGTGAAAGCGCGTCCTTCCAGCCAGAACTGAAAGTGGCGGATGGCCAAATGGAGAGCGAGCAGCTCCCTGTCGAATGCGCTGTATTTACGTTCGCCATCGTGCAAGGGCCTGCTGAAAAATGCGAGGGGCTGCCAAACCCCGGCTACATGTTGCTCCACAACCGCCCCTATGGCCACATCTGACGCGTCAGTGGTGAGCGCTATGCGGGCCATTGGGTCTGGGTGTGCCAACAACGCAGCCTTTGCCAAGGCTGCTTTTACCTCCCAGAACGCTTGGTCCCACTCCGGGGACCACTCGATCTTATCCGCAGGTTTCTTTTTTTTGAGCGTGGCATACAGTGGCTGCATGAGCTGCGCCGCGCGGGGGAGAAAACGGTTATAAAAATTCACCATTCCCAAAAACTCCTGCAACGCCCTGACTGTCTGCGGATGGGGAAAATCTGCCACCGCGCGCACTTTGTCAGGCAGCGGAACTGCTCCTTCAGGGGAGACGCGGTGTCCTAAAAAATCGATCTGCGCCACCCCGAACTGACACTTCGCTGGGTTGATTATTAACCCGTGATCTCCCAACCTTCAAAAAACTGTGGCCAGGTGTTTTTCGTGTTCATCTTTGGACGCGCTGGCTACTAAAATATCGTCCAGGTAGACGAGCACGAAAGGGAGATCGCGAAGCACCACGTCCATCATGCGTTGGAACGTCTAAGCAGCCCCTTTAAGTCCGAACGGCATGCGTAAAAACTCGAGTAAACCAAACAGAGTTATTTCCGCTGTTTTGGGTATGTCCTCAGCGCGCACTGGGACTTGATGGTAACCGCGGACCAAGTCTATTTTAGAAAAAATGTGCGCCCCTGCCAAATGAACCGAAAAATCTTGGATATGTGGAATTGGGTAGCGGTCGTGCGCTGTAGCGTTGTTTAACCTGCGAAAATCCCCACAAGGGCGCCATGATCCGTCAGCTTTCGGGACCATGTGTAGGGGGGAAGCCCACGGACTGTTTGAACGTCGGATAATGCCCAACCTTTCCAGGTTGGTGAACTCCTCGCGCGCTATGGCTAGTTTAACTGCATCCAAGCGCCGAGGTTTTGCAAAAACGGGCGGTCCGGTAGTGGTAATAAAATGCTCCACCCCGTGTTTAGCGACTGTTGCCGAGAATGTAGGGACCGTGAGTGCTGGGAACTGAGTGAGCAGTGTGTGGAACTTACCGCCTGCTGTTGTGACGTTGGCTTGTGCTGTAGGCGGGGCCACTCGCGCTGTACAAGGGATAGAATCAAAAGAAAGTGCATTAACCAGGCGCCTGTTAGCGAGATCAACCAACAACCCATGTGAGCACAAAAAATCAGCCCCCAGCATATTGAAATTTACTGTTGCTACAACAAAAGTCCACTCATATGCACGGCTGTGTAGAGACAGAAGCAGAGTCTTCTCACCAAAGGTCTTAATCTCCGAGCCGTTCGCTGCTGTCACCCGGGGGCCTCCAGAACCAGCCAGTCTGTCCGCGTAGGAAGGAGTGATGAAACTCAACTGGGAGCCTGTGTCGATGAGGAACTGCCTCCCGGAGCGTGCGTCCGACAAGTAGAGCAGCTTGTTCTCTTCCCCGAGGGCCGCGGCTGCTACCGACCCCCGGTCTTGGCGTTTCCCGAACGCCCGAACTGGCACGGCGGTACACACTTGCGTGCCCTCTCTGCAAAGCGGCGATGGTAGAAACAAAGGACGTCCGGTCCACGCTCCCTGGCCCTTGCCCCCGCCATCGTCGGTGAGTCTGGCACCGCTGCCTCTGGCCTCCTGTCGTCTCCGGTCGTCGCGCCGAGTTCCGCTGCAGCGGCCGTGGCTGCGCGCCGCTTGATGGCGTTGACAATCCGCTGCGCCTCTCGGCCCAACGCGAGGTAGTCCCGTAGTGCCAACAGTGGTAAACTGGCCAGAGCCGCTCTCGCTGCTGATGGTAGAGTCCTGAGGAGGAGGTGGGTGAAAATGAAGTGATCATCGTCAGAGTCTTTCAACCTCAATAACTTCTCCATCAGGCTCGCGGGCATGTCGTTTTCCCCCTCCGTCAGCGCCAGGAGCCTCTCTGCTCGCTCCTCCGCCGAGGGGGTGAACTGCTGGATGAGTGCAGCCTTCAACACGCTGTATTTGTCGCTCTCCGGCGGCTGGTCGATCAGGCTCTCCACATGCTGGGCCGTGTTGTTGTCCAGCTTTGCGACTACGTGGTAGAATTTCGTGGCATCTACCGATATCCCCCAGAGGTTGAACTGCGCCTCAACCGCGTTGAACCAGGATCATGGATTGCTCTGCCAGAAGTCCGGTAGCTGGACTGTAGCGGCGTTCGCTTGGCTGGGGTTCCTGACGAGTCTGGCCCGGGGGAATTTCCTTCTTCCATGATATGTCTTAGGGTCACCAGTGTGGAAGATGTGAAAATGACGAGGCAGGGTTCTTTCTCAGAGTTAGCTTTATTCACATCTCCATCATTCAAAGCAGAAAAAGAGACTGAATCAGTAAACTCTTGTCCTTAAATAACAGGGACTTCACACCTCGTAAATCACATGTCACACAGACCACCTTGCATAATAAAGACAGTCACAATGCATTTCACCACCTTGCATAACAAAGACATTCACAATGCATTTCCTTCATGATAACACTTCCACCGCCTCCCATGCAACCTTTAATCGACCCCCCACAGTCTCCAGCCTTGCATAACAAGGCTAAGATTCCTTCCTTTGTTCTGACCTAAAATGCGAGTCACAGAACCGGTCCAACAGGTCCCATTAGTGTTCACCACAATATATTTATATATATATATATATATATATAGACACACAGTGCGGAGCATTGTGGTTGGTGGATGTGCAGCAGAAAGTCTAAGCTCTCTCTCCGCGGATGCGGCGGGCCAGCTGGATGTCTTTGGGCATGATGGTGACCCTCTTGGCGTGGATGGCGCACAGGTTGGTGTCCACGAAGAGACCCACCAGGTAGGCCTCGCTGGCCTCCTGCAGAGCCATGACGGCGGAGCTCTGGAAGCGCAGGTCGGTCTTGAAGTCCTGAGCGATCTCCCTCACCAGGCGCTGGAAGGGCAGCTTACGGATGAGCAGCTCCGTGGATTTCTGGTAGCGACTGATCTCTCTCAGAGCCACGGTAAAGGGGCTTGTAACGGTGAGGCTTCTTCACTCCGCCGGTGGCCGGAGCACTTTTCCGAGCAGCCTTGGTGGCCAGCTGCTTCCTGGGGGCTTTTCCTCCAGTAGATTTACGGGCGGTCTGCTTGGTTCTTGCCATTGCTCTTTATTATTCTGTCTTATATTTCTTGCACGCCGCCTAAACTCCAGCCCGGCACTCGAGTCGTTTTCGCTTCAGTTTCCCGGTATGTCAAGTTTCTCCATTAGCACCGGGTGGCGGTTGAGTGCTAGCTAGCTCTTCCCTGCTGTATCGTCTCCTGCTGTAAACAGAGGCTCTGTCCGCCGACTCGGGAGACCTTTGGGGTGATCTGTGTGTCCGTGATGTATATACAGTGAAAGGTGTGCCGGATCCGAAAGTTATCACCGGATCAGAAAGAAGAAGGAAGATAAAAACTCAGAATTGAGCCGCTGTTGCAAAAGGCAGCCAACTCGTGTGGCGCCGGAACCGGAAGCTACAAGAGAAGCTATAAGCTGAAAGGAAATTTTTCCTCATTTGGTCGAAAAGCTTAGAATCTCTTTTTCTCTCAGCTTATGTCCTTTTATCCATAAAATTGCGTCCATTTTATGCATATTTTGTTAGTTATTTTCCCATCCTCCATTGCATTACAGTTAAAGTTCAAAATCTGATAGTTAAAGTTCAGAAGTTAAAGTTCAAGTAGTTAAAGTTGAAGTAGTTATAGTTAAAGTTGAAGTTAAAGTTCAAAATCTGATACCGCATGGTTCCACAATAATTGTGGAACCATGAGATATCAGACAATTATTGAGACAATATATGAGATATCAGACAATTATTGTGCTTACACTCTGTTGCTCAATAATCAGTTATAAATGAATGTGATTTTCAATACTTGTTCATCTCACATTATCAACAAATCCTTTGAATGTAAAACCATTTAACCTGGGTTTCATTAATAAAGTTGTTAACGGTAGAGAGAAGTTGTACTTGAGTTCTTTCGTTGTGTGTGTGCTTTCCTGGGTCACTGCAGAAAAGAAATCACGAATTTTGAGACTGATTGATTGAAGATACAAGAATTAATTATTAATAAAACCGTCCAAAATTGGACTGGTGCCCCATTTAGAGAGCCTTCCTCAGTTTGTGAGTGTTTGTGTGGACGGAGTAAAACCCCATCCACACCAACACACTTCTTATCATCAAATAATAACCTTGTACCTAATCACACTTATTATAATCAAATATTGTTACAGAGGGCTCACCTGATAAAGCTGTCCCTGTCACCAAAACTTTATAAGATGATGAGTGTTTCCGTTGCTAGCTTGTTAGTACGTCCGTGGCAGGAAACCGCGGGTAAATAACTCCGAAATCTCGATTCAGCTGAAGAGCTCCCGGTCCAGGTGAGTGAGTCTCATTTTCAAATTAGTTTACTCTGCAATGGTGATACTTTTAGTCCGGTGACAGCAGAATCTCAAAGCTAGCATACTACCTCGGACGTGAACGCGTGAATGTGCAATTTTGCGTATACTCGCATCTTTCCTTTCACTTTGTAGGGATTCGTGCCGCCTGTTCGTGTTTAGTCTGAACACACCTTAAAACTATTAAATTCTGACACTGTGGTCCTCCAAGCCGGAGTCGAACCAGCAACCTAAGAACCAATGTAAGTCTACTGTATGTCACCTTGACAGTGAGTCCTCTGGTTGTTGGGCTGAAATCCTCGATCGCAGTCACAGATGTGTTTCCCTCCGGGTTGATTGACACACCGACCACGCCCACACACACCTGGCCTGCTGTCACACACACTTTTGACACCTGGGCACAAACACACAATTAATAGGACGTTAAGTTTAAATAATCAAAACATGCACAAACATCATTTTTATGTTAATGGTCTGCATCGTTTTCTTATAAATTTGTTTCTGCTTTGGTTAATTTGCAACTTTTTACTCACATACTAATAACTTATTGTACACATGATTTTTTTAAATCACTTAATAATGATAAAATAATTATCTTTAATTATAATAATTAAAATAATAATCTACTTTTTATGCAAATTTGCCAAATTTTTAAGTAATATTTTTTATTATAAATATTGTGAATCTTCTTTCGGCTGTTCCCTTCAGGGTCTTCACAGCAGATCATCTGCCTCCATCTCTCCTATCTCTCCATCTTCCTCTGTAACCCCAACCCTCTCCATGTCCTCCTTCACTACATCCATCAATCTTCTCTGTGGTCTTCCTCTTCTCCTCCTGCCTGGCAGCTCCATCTTCAACATCCTTTGTCCAATATCTCCACTGTCCCTCCTCTGCACATGTCCAAACCATCTCAGCCTTGTCTCTCTTACTTTGTCTCCAAACCACTCAACCTGAGCTGTCCCTCTGATATACTCATTTCTAATCTTGTCCCTCCTAGTCACTCCCAATGAAAATCTTAGCATCTTCAGCTCTGCCACCTCCAGCTCCACCTCCTGTCTTTTTGTCAGCGCCAAGTCTCCAAACCATACATCATAGAAGGTCTCACTACCATCTTATAAATCTTCCCTTCACTCTTCACTCAAATCAATTCATTCTTGCTGCTACCTTTCTGTCACAAATCACCCGACACACTTCCCCACCCACTCCACCCTGCCTGCACTCTCTTCTTCATCTCGCTTGTGCATTTTCCATTGTTCTGGATGGTTGACCCCAGCTATTTAAACTCATCTACTTTCACGATCGCTACTCCTTCCATCTTCACCATTGCATCTACCTCCCTCTCATTCACACTCATGGATTCTGTCTTGCTTCTACTGACTTTCATTCCTCTTCTCTCCAGAGCATACCGCCACCTCTCCAGGTTCTCTTCCACCTGCTCCCTACATCACCATGGCAAACAAGAAGAGGCTCAGAGCCTATCCCTGATGTAATCCCACCCCACCTTGAATCCATCTGTCCAACGCACTTCACCAGTTTTGCTGTCCTCTTACATGTCCTGCACCACCCTCACATACTTCTCTGTCACTCCTGACTTCCTCATACAGTACCACATTTCCTGTCTTGGCACCTTATCATCTGCTTTCTCTAGATCCACAAAGACACAGTGCAGCTCCTTCTGACCTTCTCTATACTTCTCCATCAGCACTCTTAGAGCAAACATTGCATCTGTAGTGCTCTTTCTTGGCATGAAACTGTACTGCTGCTCACTGATTGTCACCTCTCCTCTTAACCTGGCTTCAACAACTCTTTCCCATAACTTCATAGTGTGGCTGATCAACTTTATGCCTATGTAGTTACTACAGCTCTGAGCATCACCTTTGTTCTTGAAAATTGGTACCAAAACACTTCTTCTCCACTCCTCGGGCATCCGCTCACTCTCCAAGATTGTGTTAAACAATCTGGGTAAAAAGTCCACTGCCATCTCTCCTAAACATCGCCATATCTCCACTTGTATGTCATCTAACACCAACCGCCTTTCCATTCTTCATCCTCTTCAAAGCTGCCCTCACTTCCGCCTTGCTAATCCTCGGGACTTCCTTGTTCACCATCTTTCCATCATCCACCCTCCTCACTTTCTCATTTTCTTTATTCATCAGCTCTTCAAAGTTCTCCTTCCACCTTCTCAACACACTCTCGTCATTTGTTAATACATTACCATTTCTGTCCTTAATCAACCTAATCTGCTGTACATCCTTTCCAGCTTGATCTGTCTAGCCAGTCAATACAAGTTCTTTTCTCTTTCCTTAGTGTCCAGCCTCTTATACAACTCACTATATGCTTTTCCTTTGCCACATCTCTCTTTGTCATGCACCTAGATTCCAAATACGTCTGTCTACTTTCTTCATCTCCCTGACTATCCCACTTTTTCTTTGCTAACCTCTTCCTTTGGATACTTTCCTGTACCTCCTCCCTCCACCACCAAGTCTTCTTGTCTTCTTTCCTCTGTCCACTGGATACACCACATACCTTTCTACCCGTTTCCCTCAATACTTTTCCTGTACTTTCACAGTCATCTGGTAATTCTTCCCTACCACCCAGAGCCTGTATCAACTCCTTCCTGGACTTTGTGCGACCTTCTTCCTTCTGTAACTTCCCCCACTTAATCTTTGGCTCTGCCTTCACTCTCTTCCTCTTCTTACTTTCCAAAGTCATCCTACAGACTACCATCCAGTGCTGTCTAGCTACGTTCTCCCCTGCTACCACCTTGCAGTCTCCTATCTCTTTCAGATTTCTCATTCTGCATAAGATGGAGTCCACCTGTCTGCACCTTCCTCCACTCTAGTAAGTCAATTGTGAATATCCTCAAAAATGTGCAGTTTGTTTCGTGTTAACTTGCAACTATTTCTTCAGTTGATCTTTTTTGTAATTTTTTGATTGTATTTATTTATTTGGTCAAATTCTATTCTATATGCTCTCTAAACTCACTCTGGACTCTGGCGGGTCGGCTCGTCGGTCTCACGGCGGCCGCTCTGTTCTCTGGCGGACGAAGAGGAGGAGGAGGAGGAGGACGTTCTCCGCTGGGCCTGGACCCATGTTCGGGGCTCTGTGGCAGGGCAGGGGCGGGGAGAGACAGCCCTCTGGATGTGGGCTGATTGGACCGGGACGTGGAGGAGGGTTGACCTCCGGCTAACAGCAGAAATATTAGCAACAGCATCATAGCTAGGCTAATTTTTTTTGAAGATTGTTTGTCAGTTAGCAAGATTATTTAAAAGCTAGCAAGAAAATGTGGTGGATGGGAGCAGGTTTGACATTATTTTCTTGGAGAACTCTTCATGGATCTTGATTAAACAAAACCCAAAAAAGACCCAATTAAAAATCTGGAACTAATGACTTGGAGAAGGTATGTACTCTCTAATCATTGGAGTTTAATTAAAAGGTCAAACAAACCTTGAGTACCAGTGGATGGAGGCTGAGGTCTCTGTTGAGCTGTGGATGATGGAGAAGAGTCGGGTCGGCTTTGGGTGGCCGTGGTGCCGGGTTGGACTGGTCTGGAGGAGGGAGAGTCTGGACCGAGGCGGGGAGGAACTGGTGGCTGAGGTTTGGGCTGTGATGGAGGTTGAGGTTTGGGTTGAGCTGGACCAGGTTTGGTACTAGCGGCAGCGTTGTCAGAGGTGCTCGATCCACCGGAGGGCGATGGTTTCTGAGGCCTGGGGGCTCCACTGTCACTAGGCGTGGAATCACCTGACAGCAAGAGATGACTCCTTACGACATTTTAAAACAGATTTTTTCATTTGTTTCAAATTTGCTAAATTTTTCACATAAATATGCAATTTTTTCCTCTAAATTTTCAACTTTTCTCATAAATTTGCTAAATTTTTCTCATAAATTACCAACTTTTTTGTTGTAAATTCCTATTTTTTTTCCTGTAACTTTTCAGCAACATTTTTCCATGAATTTGCAACTTTTTTTTTAACTTTAAATTTGCAAAATTTTTCTCAAATGTTCAATTTTTTACCTGTAAATTTGCAAATTTGTTTCTCATAAAACTGCAGTTTTTTTAAACTGTAACTTTTCAGTTTTTTCTTGTGAATTGGCATTTTTTTCCTCATTTACAACTTTTCTCAAATGTGGAACTTTTTCTCCTCAATTTGCAACTTTTTTGCTGTAAATTTGCAAATTTTTTCCTTTAAATTTTCAACGTTTTTCTCGTAAATCTGCAGTTTTTTTGTTGTAAATTTGCATTTTTTTTCCTGTAAATTTTGTGCTGACATCTAAGCAACATTTTTCTCATCCATTTCCAACTTTTTCCCCATTAATTTGCAACTTTTTTCCCTGATGAAGTTGCTAAATTTGCAAATTTTTTCTTGTATATTCCCATCTTTTTTCTCAAATATTTGCAACTTTTTTCCTCTAATCTGCTAAATTTTCTCAATTTTGTAAATTTCTTCTCATCTATTTCCAACATTTTTCTCAATATAATTTTAAGAAAAATTGGGCCACTTATCTTATGTTTCAACTTTTTTCCCCTGTAAATTGGAAAACTTTTGTAATTAATTTGCAAATTTTTCCCATTAATTTCCTATTTTTCCCGTGAATTTGCAATATTTTTCAAGTAGATTTGCAGCTTTTTTCTCATAAATCTGCTTTTCTTCAGCTGGAACAGGGACTTAAGGAACAGCTCCAAATACTAGTATTTTGGCACAAAATCTTCAGGTGTCTGTGAGAAAGCTGAAGAAGAACTTTCATCTGGCACCACAATGACCAGGAGAAGACTGAAGCTTTGGAATGGTCCACACCTAAATCCAGACGTGGCATTTTATATCCACTGTAAATGTGTTCACTTATATAACACTTGTTTACAGATCCTGCTAGCCACACATTCACACACTCGGTCGCGCCCTGATGGCGGTGGAACTGCCATGCACAGGCACTGGCCTGACCCACCAGGAGCAACTGGGGGTTCGGTGTCTTGCTCAAGGACACTTCGACATGCAGACTGCAGACAGAGCTATAAGCTGTCAAGTACAAAACCAAGGCAGATACCTTGATTCTTGTCCTGGTTTCCCTCAGTGACCACCGGAGCTCCTCTGGTTCCCAGCCGCTCCAAGGCTATCTGGTGGAACTTAACAGTTGAAGGCGAGTACCGGTAACCAGGACCAGCTGGACAGATCTCCTTAAATTCACCTGAAAAGCAGACAGAAGATGTCGTGGTACCGATGACAAACCACACAGCTTCTCCTATGTGCTGTGAACTCTGGAGAAGACTGATGGACCTTTAGTTCACCGGAGTGGTGACCTAGTGGTAGAGCACCCACCTCTCGGCCAGGAGGTCATGGGTTCCAGGCCCAGCCGGGTCATACCAAAGACCATATAAAAATGGTACTTCCAGCCCTCTAGCTTGGTACTCGGCATAACAGAATGGGGGAAGGAAAAATGGTAACCCACAGACAACAGATGGAAATCAGCCACTGGCTACGGTCTGGCAGGTTCACACAGACTGAAATCAATGCTCATCAACCGTCAAAAAAAAGCTGCAAAAATATGATAAAAGATCCCAATTTAAAAATCCACTAATTATGGTTTAATTACACTGAATACAAATGTAACCAGCATCCAGATGAGCATTGCAAATTTACAAGAAAAAAGATGAAAATTTAAAAAAGAAAAATCACAAATTTATGAGAAAATCTGCAAATTTGCAAGAAAAAAGTTTCAAATCTACAAGAAAAAAAGTTTCAAATCAGCAGAAAAGTTGCACATTTATTGGGGAAAAAAGTTGCAAATCTACACAAAAAAATTGCAAATTTCCAGGAAAATTTTGCAAATTTAAGAGAAAAAAAGTTGAAAATTTACAAGAAAAATTTGCAAATTTATCAAAAAAAAAAGTTGAAAATTTACAGGAAAAACTTGCAAATTTATGAGAAAAAAATTTGTAAATTTATGATAAAAAAAATTAACAAATTTACAGGAAAAAAAGGAAATTAATGGGGAAAAAACTGCAAATTAATTGGAAAAGTTTGCAAATTAATATAAAAGTTGCAAATTTTTGAGAAATTTTGCAGATTTACAGAGGGAAAAGTTGCAAATTTATTGGGGGAAAAAAGTTTAAATTTTGAGAAAAAAGTTGCAAATCTACGGGGAAAAAAACTGCAAATTAACGAGGAAAAAATAGCAAATTAATGAGAAAAAAAGTTTTTTTATTTCTGCTCAGAAGTGTTTCTTCAAATTGATTTATGAAACCAGCCAACAGATGAACAACTGTTAATCCTGACGGACGACGACCCACCTGAACCGAAGTGGGGGCACCTCTGGCAGTTGGGCCCCCAGGCCTTGCCGACGCGGCTGCAGCAGCAGATCTGTTTGGTGATGTGTTTCAGGATGGGCAGGGAGCAGGAGGACGGACCCCGACCGGACTCCAGGACCCGGAAACACTGACCCTTCTCCTCCGAGATCACGCTCTGAGCTGGAGAGGACGACACACGGGGGCGGGGGGAAGAATTAGAGGGACGGACCGCAGACAATCAGAACTGAACTCCAGAACTGACGCATGCAGAAACGGAACATGCTGCACAGCCCGATCAAGCCCAGACACAGACGGGGAGACAGGCGTGAAGGGGTTAGAACCCACAACCTTCAGGTGGCTCAAAGGAAGGAACAGGGTGCAGAACCAAGAACGCGGATGAGACGAAAACATCAGCCAAAACAACAGACAGGAAAACACACACACCAAACACACACAGACCGCTAACAAAGCAGCGTTAAAGCTCGGACCAGAGCAGGGGTCTGCAAGCTGTGGCTCCGCAGCTACATGAGCTTCCGTTTGTCCTCACCAGGGACTCGCTGAGGCTTAAAACTAACAAAATAACATTAAAAATTAATAAATGGGAAAAAAAAACACATTCTCAAATGAAACAGAAAAAGCTTTGAATGGAAACTAAAACGATCAAAAAATTAAAAAAATGAAATTTAAAAACCCTGACAAATTAAAGAGAAAAAAAAACTCAAATTCATGTGAAGAAAGTTTCATAAAACTTTTCATTATATGGGGAAAAAAAACCTGAAGGGTCAACTCTAGAAGAAGCAAAAGTTGAAAAGTTGCAGGAAAAATTTGCAAGTTTATAAGAAAAAAACTGCAAGATTATGAGGAAAAAAGTTGTAGATTTGAGGGAAAAAAATTTAAATTTACAGGAAAATTTTGCAAATTTATGAGGAAAAAACTGCAGATTTGGAAAAAAAAAGTTGAAAATTAAAAAAAAATAAGAGTTGAAAATTTACAGGAAAATGGTGCAAATTTATGAGGAAAAAAGTCACAAATTTTTAAGAAAAAGTTGCAAATTGAGGAGAAAAAAGTTGAAAACTTCCAGGAAAAATTAGCAAATTTGAGGGAAAAAAGTTGTAAATTTATGACAAAAAAAACCCCCTGCAGATTTACAAAAAAAAGTTGAAAATTTACAGGAAAATGGTGCAAATTTATAAGAAAAAAGTCACAAATTTTTAAGAAAAAAGTTGCAAATCGAGGAGAAAAAGTTTTTTAAAAATTTACAGAAAAAAATTTCAAATTTACAAGAGAAATTTGCAAATTAATGAGTCCAAAATTTTTGAGGAAAAAGCTGCAAATCTAGGAGAAAAAAGTTGAAAATTTCTAAGAAAATTTTTGCAAATTTATGAGGCGTTGAAAAGTTACAGGAAATACTTGCAAATTTATGAAAAAAGTTGAAAATTTGAGAAAATGTCCTATAAAAACTGATGGGAAAATGTGAAAATCCTATCAATTTCAGAGAAGAGACATTTATTGGTAAATAAAAATTAAGATAAAAAAACAACATTGCAAGAAAAAAGATGCAAATTAATAAAAAAAGCTGTGACTCAATGAAAGAAAAAATTTCATAAAGACACATCAGGATCCTGATCAGTGTTTTATACAGTGGAAACTCTCCTCACTAATGTTCACAGGTCAGTTTTATCTTCATTTTAAAACTTTAACAGCTTCAAGGCAAAAAAAATTCCCCCCCCTCCAAAAAAAAAAACCAACAGCTCAGGATGCTTCCTTGGTAGCAGTGATAAGTGAAGCTGCTGACCCCGGAATCAGAGTGCTGTGGTCAGTTATCGGGCCCACCAGCATCCCGCAGCTCCTCCATGGACCCCACCAATGCCAGTCAGAACCAACAGAACTCCAGTCAGGCTTCACCAGATCCATCTGTACAGAAAACTTCACCAATTCTGATTCCCTGATTCTGGGGACAGGGCCGTTTCTAGCTTCGTAGGAGGCCCATGTAAGACCGTGTCTATGTATAGTAGTGTGAAAAAGTGTTGCCCCCTTCCTAATTTCTCATTTTTTTGTATCAAACTAATTTAAATATTAGACAAAAATAACACAAGTAAACACAAAATGCAGTTTTTAAATGAAGGTGTTTATTATGAAGGGTAAAAAAAATCCAAACCTATATGGCCCTGTGTGAAATAGTGATTGTCCCCCCACGTTAAAATATGAATTAACTGTGGTTTATCACATCTTTGTAAAGCTGAGTTCAATTTCTCTAGCCACACCCAGGCCTGATTACTGCCACTCTTGTGTTCAATCAAGAAATCACTTAAATAGGACCTGCCTGACAAAATTAAGTAGATCAAAAGATCCTCAAAAGCTAGACATCATGCTGTGATCCAAAGAAATTCAGGAATAAATAAGAAAAACAAACAGAGCTATCAGTCTGGAAAACTAGTTATCAAGCCATTTCTAAAGCTTTGGGACTCCAGCGAACCACAGTGACAGCCATTATCCACAAATGGCAAAAACATGGAAGAGTGGTGAACCTTCCCAGGAGTGGCCGGCCGACCAAAATTACCCCAAGAGCACAGCGATGACTCATTCAAGAAGTCACAAAAGACCCTACAGCAACATCCAAAGAACTGCAGGCCTCACTTGCCTCAGTTAAGATCAGTGTTCATGACTCCACCATAAGAAAGACACTGGGCAAAAATGGCCTGCATGACAGAGTTCCAAGATGAAAACCACTGCTGAGCAAAAGGAACATAAAGGCTCATCTCAGTTTTGCCAGAAAACATCTTGATGATCCCCAAGACTTTTGGGAAAATACTCTGTGGACTGACGAGACAAAAGTTGAAGTTTTTGGAAGGTGTGTTTCCCATTACATCTGGCATAAAAGTAACAGTATTTCATAAAAGGAACATCATACCAACAGTAAAATATGGTGGTGGTAGTGTGATGGTGTGGGGCTGTTTTGCTGCTTCAGGACCTGGAAGACTTGCTGTGGTAAATGGAACCATGAATTCTGCTTTATACCAAAAAATCCTGAAGGAGAATGTCCAGCTATCTGTTCGCAACCTCAAGCTGAAGCGCACTTGGGTTCTGCAGCAGAACAATGATCCAAAACACACCAGCAAGTCCACCTCTGAATGGCTTAAACAAAATGAAGATTTTGGAGTGGCCTAGTCAAAGTCCTGACCTAAATCAGATTGAGATGCTGTGGCATGGCCTTAAAAAGGCGGTTCATGCTGGAAAACCCTCCAATGTGGCTGAATTACAACAATTCTGCAAAGATAAGTGGGCCAAAATTCCTCCACAGTGCTGTAAAAGACTCATTGCCAGTTATCACAAACGCTTGACTGCAGTTGTTGCTGCTAAGGGTGGAGCAACCAGTTATTAGGTTTAGGGGGCAATCACTTTTTCCACACAGGCCCATGTAAGTTTGGATTTTTTTTTTCCCTTAATCATAAACACCTTCATTTAAAAACTGCATTTTGTGTTTACTTGTGTTATCTTTTGTCTAATATTTAAATTTGTTTGATGATCTGAAACATTTAAGTGTGACAAACATACAAAAAAATGAGAAATCAGGAAGGGGGCAAACACTTTTTCACACCACTGTATGCCATGTTTTTGTAATGGCGAAGCGTTCAAACCCCTTAAAATAATGATAAGAAAAACTCTCCTCTCACCAAAAACTTCTAAAAAACTAAACTAGGTGATAGAATTTTGACCAGCAGCATCTATATGAGCATTGGAAATTTAAATGAAAAAAGCAGTACGTTTAAGAGAAAAGTTTCATATTTACAACAAAAAAGTTGCTAATCTATTTGAAAAAAGTTGAAAATTTAAAGGAAAATTTGCAAATTTTTTTGTAAATTTGCAAATTTATGAGAAAAAAGTCAAATTTTTGCAGAAAAAGTTGCAAATCTGAGTAACAAAGTTAGAAATTTACAAGAAAAATTTGAAAATTTACATGAAGAAAATTGCCAATTTATGAGAAAAACTGCCAATTTATGAGAAAAAATGCAAATTTATGAGAAAAGTCAAGTTTGAGGAAAAGGTTGTAAAGTTAGAAGAAAAAATACACATTTCTGAGGAAAAGTGACAATATTTGAGGGAAAATGTGGCGAATCTATGAGGAACAAAGCTGAAAATTTAAAGAAAAAAATGCAAACTTAGAAGAAGAAAATTGCTAATTTATGAAAAAAAACCCCTGCAAATTTGAGAAAAAAGTCACAAATTTATTAACAGGCTGGAAACAATATACCAGGCCTTGTTATTGAAACCTGTACTTTAAAATAAGAATTAAAAAAGAAATGTGTTATCGTGGCATAAAACTAATTTAAATAGTTTAACCAACTGTGCAAAAATGAGAAACAAATGAAAATCATGGCCATAAAGCTCAAAAATTAAAGCCAATCAACAATTTGGAGAATGGTGACAGCCCCTGACCTCTACAGGCAGACAGAGGAACTACAAAACAGTTTCAGGAGTCTGATTCCTCTCAAATGTCCGTTTTTGGGCTCAGACAGATCCAGGAAGTCCTGACGGGAATCTGCAGAATTCCGTAGATCATTCCCAAGCTGGCGGCGGATTTGCGTGCTTTTGTACCAAACATGTGTGTTACTTACAGATGCAGATTCCATGCGTGGCGTCGAGGATGAACCCTGGCTGACACACGCAGCTATAGCTCCCCCTGGTGTTCACGCAGATGCCGTTGTCACACAGCCCCGGGCGGAGACACTCATTCACGTCTACACACACACACACATCAGCAAACACACATTACCACACACGACCCGTTACATGCACATTAACACACACGACCTGCTACGTGCACATTAACCTTTTAACTGGCCACATTTCATGGACAGGTCACACAGCACAGCAACTGCGCCTGTCAACTCACTCTGACGTCCCCGGCTGTACTGAGGATTTGTATTGATCTATACTGATCTGACAGTTCAGAAGGTGGCAGGCACGCATTGGAGGAATCATGGCTGACACGGAATACAGCAAAGAAGAAGAAATCCTCATTATTATTCTTCCTTTTCCTGCTTTGAGCTCACAAGACCAATATGGCTGCCATGATCATCATGGATCATCACAGAAAACTGCATCATATAGGAAAAATTGCCACGTAATACAAATGAAATTCATGTGGGATAATCATAAGAGTTTGTAGATGTGGTAGAGAGCGTAAATGACCAACAATACGCAAAACAACAACCACGATGGGCAAAAACGGACCCACCACACGAGTGAGCGAGCCCCCCACCACCACCCCCACCGGTAAGTGACAAATTTATTTGTTTTTTTTACATTGTACTGATTTTCTGGTTCATATACTTTGAATTGACAGTAAGCCATTATCTCTTGCAACTTTCAAGTTATAGCCTTGGAAATCTGAACTATTTTCTTGACAAAAAAATCATTACCACTCTTGACCACTAGGGCACCATACGGTGACTGGGACAGTTTGAGGGATTTAACACACACACACGACCCGTTACGCGCACATTAACACACACAACCCGTTACGCGCACATTAACACACACACACGACCCATTACGCGCACATTAACACACACACATGACCCGTTACACGCACATTAACACACACACACGACCTGTTACGCGCACATTAACACACACACACACACACACGGCTTGTTACACACATTAACACATACACACGACCCGTTACGAACACATTAACACACATGACCCGTTACGCGCACATTAACACAAACACGACCGTGACACGCACATTAACACATGCACACGACCCGTGACGCGCACATTAACACACACACAACCCGTGACGCGCACATTAACACACACACGACTCGTGACGCGCACATTAACACACACACACAACCCATGACACGCACATTAACACGCACACACACGACTTGTGATGCACACATTAACACACACAAACACACGACCCGTGATGCGGACATTAACCACTTGCGCTCCGTTGTTCCGCGGGCGGGCAAGTCTCTGCGTCCTATGACGCACGAGGGCGCGCGAGAGCGCGCTCGTGCGCCCTCGTGCGCATGACGCATGATGGTGGTGATGGTGATGTAGTAGCGTCCAAGCGCCACTCAAAAAAAAACTGCAGAGACAGCCGCGAACAGATTAGTTCATCTGATTGACCTCTCATTCGACTAATAAGAGCCTTGAATTGGGTTTCTGAAACCTTGAAGAGCCAATGAATGAAAATCTAGGAAGGAGGACCCACCTACTGTGAACGCAGGAGCCAATTGAAGCACAGAAATTCTGGCTGGGTGAAGCGATATTTACTGCTGCAGAAGGACTCTGTACGAATCTACTACAGACCCAGGCTCACCCAGCAGCATGGAGAACACCCACAAGTGGGACCTGCACTCATTCCAGCAGAATAGACGGAGGCCGACGACAAAAGTCGTAAATCATTCGCCAAAACGGCAATAATGGAATTACGTTGATCGGGATCCACGAGCGGAGCAGCGTCACGCTCGTCTGACGCGTGGGAAGAGCTGTTCGCCACGACTCTGCTGCTTTGAAGAGGTAAGGTGTTATAAGCTAAATTATTATTTATCCCTGAAAACTGTAATCCAAAAATGACTTTTGACCGATCGGTAAATTACAACTGTACTGCGCACGAAATACGAAGTGCGTGCGCCGCGATAAACGGTTCATTTGCCGTGTTCGGACCGTGAACGCCCCCCCCCCCCCCCAGCATAAGGAGCGGGGGGGGGGGCACGGTCCGAACGCTCCCCGGTCCGCGGGGGGGAAGCATATCAGTCTATTCCATCATATAGCGATGGCCCTCTTCTGTAGCGAGGGGGGGGGGGGCGTTCACGGTCCGTTCACGGTTCCCCCCCCCACACACACAGTAGCGAGGGGGGGGAGCCGCTGTGAAAACATGCAAGGAAAAAAAAAAAAAGAGTGTATTCCGTCATGTAGCGAGGGCCGAATTTGGTCCTTGGTAGCGGGGGGGGGGGAACGACCCCCCGCCCACACACACACACACAGACACAGCCCTGAGTGTGACCTTTCATTAGAGCCTAAAATGAAGATTCTACATTGAATTATTCAAAAGTTACAGACGTTTTTCCAAACTGTGCCATTTGGCACAATTTGGCACAGTTCCATAACGCCTGGGAACAGCCTGAGAACAAAGCTGTGTAAAATATTCATTTTTGGTGGTATTGTTACCAAATTTGGATCTCAGCTGGATAACACTTGGTTCTACATTTCTGTTGCATTTTCCAGCCGGATTGGACAGCTGTGTGTTATTTACAAGCATTTGTATCCAAAAAAACACTGTGTCCAATTTTTTTTTCTTCAAGTTCAGTATGTTTAGATGACTGTAACTCAGTGGCCGGAGCACGTAGAGAGATTATGTTTTTTTTGCCAAAAAATTCAAAGTGTTTTCTTTTAAATGAGACCAATCCCATGAAGATGCTGCAAAGGGTTGAATAACAGCTTTCGATTTACTTTGGGCACGTTATTTTTGGGCATTTTTAGGAAAATTGCCCGGAGTGCAAGTGGTTAACACACACAAACACGACCTGTTACGTGCACATTAACACACACACACACGACCCGTGATGCGCACATTAACACACACATAACCGGTTACACGCACATACATACATACACACACACACAACTAGTGATGCGCACATTAACACACACAAACACGACCTGTTACGTGCACATTAACACACACACACACGAACCCTGATGTGCACTTTGAGTGCAAGAATTTGCATGCCCCTAGTGGCAGAGCGTGGCGCTGTGCCCGTCATCTCACTCTGACATCGCCGGCTCCATTGAGGATTTGTACTGATTTGTACTGATCTGCCAGTTTCAGAAGGTGGCAGACATGCATTGGAGGACTCAATGGATGACACGTAACACACCAAAGAAGAAGAACTCCTCATTTCCTTTTCCTGTTTTCATACTTTTATCCCAGAAAGCTAATATGGCTGCCGTCTATCATCGTGCATGTGCACGCAGCGACCGGCAGCTGGTGAAAAAAGTCTGTCTGTGTGTCTGTTTTTACGCACTTTAATGTGTTTTTAACAAAATTCTCTGTGTCGTTTTTGTCCTGGAATGTTTGTGGACTGTATGGCGAAGAGCTCCCTGGTTCTCCCAATATGGATTTCCTCCCCATTTTTGCACTGCTGCTTCTTTCTCACTGGCTCTGTGTCTCTGAGGTAAGCGCGATTGTGATCATGCCGGGGAGAATACAATATTCCAGGGACATGTTGCTGCATTTAAACATGGGTAATGCAGCGTCTGTGATTGAGTCTATGCCGCAACTGCCGGACTTTATTTTGGGAGACGTTCATGGACACAGCGATGAAAAGAGAGACAAGAGAAGGAGGCGCGGAAAGCGTGGAGGCGTGAAATTACGCCTGAGGAGATGTCAGTTTGGTAACATTCCTCTTCCTTCCATGATTTTGGGGAACGTACAATCTCTGAGGAACAAGGTGGATGAAATTCAAGGGAATGTACGCTACCAGAAGGACTTCAAGAACTGCTGTGTCATGGCTTACACAGAGACGTGGCTTACTGCGCATGACCGGGATGCGGACCTGTGGATTGATGGCTTTGGAGCCCCACTTCGCTGGGATCAGCAGGAAGAGGTAACGGGGAAACGTCAGGGGAGTGGCGTATGTTTATATATTAATAATCTGTCACGGTCAGAGAGCGCATCTGTATACCTGATGTGGAGCTTCTGTCCGTGTCACTATGCCCATTTTCTCTGCCTTGCGAGTTCCCCCAACTTTTCATCACAACTGTGTACATTCACCCGAGGGCAGACGCTGACTCCGCCTCCAGCACCATCTTTGATGTGGTACAGCGGCTGCAGTCAATCTCTCCAGAGGCGCCAAACTTTATTCTTGGGGATTTTAACCATGTTTCTTTAAAGAAGACACTTAAAAACTTTTATCAGTATGTCTCCTGCCCAACCAGGTGAAAAAAGACATTGGACCTGTGCTATGGATCCATAGAGAGGGCCTATAAATCACTCCCCCTTCCTCCTTTAGGATCCTCAGATCACAACTGTGTACATTTGCTGCCCACATATAAAACTGCTCTCAGAAGAGGCAAGGTGGAGACCAGAGACATAGATGTGTGGACAGAGGATTCAGTGCACTGCCTTCCGGAATGCTTTAACTGTACGCACTGGGAGGTTTTCACACTGTCCTGCGGGGATGATTTGGACTCTTTGGTGGACATCACATGCTCATACATGGCTTTCTGTAAAAAATATGATCGTTCCACGTAAACGTGTCAAAATATATCCCAACAACAAGCCATGAGTTACAAAATCAGTTAAATCCTGCTTACAGAGGAAAGCACTTGCCTTTAAACAGGGGTCTGTTTCTGAGCTACAGGTTGCCACAAAAGAGCTGAAGTCTGAAATTTTAAGAGCAAAACAGAATTATAAATCAGAATTGGAAAGTAAGATGGCAACAAAGAAACTTGGTTCAGACTGGGCCAGTATGAAAACTATTGCAGGCCTTCAGAGCACAGAACGCAGTAATCGTGTGTTTTTAGATGGTTTTAATTCAGACACAGAGCTGGCTAATGCTCTTAATTGTTTTTATGGTCGTTTTGACTCCTTAGATTTTAGCACAGAAACCCAAGATTTGAAACAGAAACTCAAAGACAATCAGCACTTTAATATTGAGGTGCAAAATATTAAAAGAGAGTTCTGTGCTGTAAAAGTGAACAAAAGTCAGGGCCCTGATGATATGTGGGCGCTTGGTAAAGTCCTGTGCACATGAACTGAGTCCTGTATTTCATTATATTTTCAATAAGTCCTTACAGACACAACATGTGCCCAAGATCTGGAAAGATGCCGTGGTTGTTCCCGTTCCAAAATCCAGCTGTTCTAAAACGGTAAACGACTTTAGACCAGTTGCTTTGACTTCAATTTTAATGAAAATTTTTGAAAAATTGGTCAGATGTGAGGTCCTAAAACAGACTGAACATGCAATGGATCCTTTGCAGTTTGCCTATAGGCCTCACAGAAGAGTGGAGGATACCACTGTCACTCTGTTTAACATGCTTTTTGAACATCTGGATTTTAATGGGACACACGCCAGGCTTTTATTTGTGGACTTTTCCTCCACCTTTAATACAATCCAACCTCATTTTAGTTGAAAGGCTCCTGCAACAATTTGATTTGAGCAATAATCTGGTGGGTTGGATTCTGGATTTCTTAACCAACAGGACGCAGAGAGTAAGGGTCTATGGTACATTGTCTGACCTAAAGTGCTCTTCTACAGGCTCTCCTCAGGGGTGTGTGTTGTCACCACTACTCTTCATCCTGTACACAAATATGTGTCGAAGCAGAAATGACAACAGACACACTATAAAGTATGCTGATGATTCAGTTGTTGTCAGTCTCCTCCAGGATGGTGAGAGTGGCCACGGCCCAGTAGTTGATGATTTTGTTCACTGGTGTGAGGATTCCTACCTGCAGCTGAATACGACAAAAACTAAAGATATGATTATTGATTTTAGGAGGAAAACTCCCAGGCACAAAGTCAACGTACTAAAAGATAAGACCACTGAATGTGTACAATCCTACAAATATCTTGGGACGATTATTGATAGTAATTTAAACTTTGAAGAGAACTGTGAAAGGGTGTGCAAAAAGGGTCAGCAACATTTGCATTGCTTGAGAAAACTTGCACGCTTCCAAACTGACCAAACCATAATGACAATGTTTTATCGGGCTTTTATTGAATCTGTTTTATCCTTTTCTTTAGTGTCATGGTTTGGTCAGATAAAACTGAAACAGAGGAAATCCTTGGATCAGGTAGTTAGATGGTCCAGTCATTTGCTTGGTGAGTCACAGATGAGCCTGACATCCCTCTACACCAGACAGGTACAGAGGATTGCTACCTCCATTTTAAATGATGACTCCCACCCTTTGCACTGTCACTTTCAGCTTCTTCCCTCAAGACGGAGGTTTGCTGTCCCAAAAAGCAAAACCCATCCATCCATCCATCCATCCATCTTCTACCGCTTTTCCGGAGGTCCGGGTCGCAGAGGCAGCAGTTCAAGCAGAGAAGCCCAGACTTCCCTCTCCCCAGCCACCTGCTCCAGCTCTTCAGAGGGGATACCAAGGCGTTCCCAGACCAGCTGGGAGACATAGTCTCTCCACCGAGTCCTGGGTCTGCCCCGGGGTCTCCTCCCAGTGGGACGTGCCTGAAACACCTCAAGTGGGAGGCGTCCAGGAGGCATCCTAATCAGATGCCCATATCACCTCAACTGACTCCTTTCAATGTGGAGGAGCAGCGGTTCTACTCTGAGCCTCTCCCGGATGACTGAGCTCCTCACCCTATCTCTGAGGGTGAGTCCAGCAATCCTACGGAGAAAGCTCATTTCAGCCGCTTGTATCCGCGATCTCGTTCTTTCGGTCATTACCCAAAGCTCGTGACCATAGGTGAGAGTAGGAACGTAGATTGACTGGTAAATCGACAGCTTTGCCTTAGAACTAAGCTCCCTCTTCACCACAACAGACCGGTACAACGTCCGCATCACTGCAGATGCTGCTCCAATCCGTCTGTCGATCTCTCGCTCCATTTTCCCCTCACTCGTGAACAAGACCCCAAGATACTTAAACTCCTCCACTTGGGGCAGGAGCCTGTCCCCAACCCGGAGAGGACAATCCACCTTTTTCCGGCTGAGAACCATGGACTCGGACTTGGAGGTGCTGATTCTCATCCCAGCCGCTTCACACTCAGCGGCAAACCGTCCCAGCAAGAGCTGTAGGTCATTGCTGGATGAAGCCAACAGGACAACATCATCTGCAAACAACAGAGATGAGATCCTGTGCTCACCAAGCATGACACCCTCCATTCCCTGGCTGCGCCTAGAAATCCTGTCCATAAAAATTATGAACGGGATCGGTGACAAAGGGCAGCCCTGGCGGAGTCCAACTCTCACTGGGAATGACTCCGACCGAGTGTTGGCAATACGAACCAAACTCTCACAACGGTCGTACAGAGACCGAATAGCTCGTAACAACAAGCCTGATACCCCATACTCCCGAAGCACCCCCCACAAAAATCCACGAGGGACGCGGTCAAATGCCTTCTCCAAGTCCACAAAACACATGTAAACTGGTTGGGCAAACTCCCACGAACCCTCAAGAATTCTCGAGAGGGTAAAGAGCTGGTCCGATGTCCCACGGCCAGGACGAAAACCACATTGCTCCTCCTGAATCCGAGGTTCGACCAACGGCCGGACTCTCCTCTCCAGTACCTTGGCATAGACCTTCCCAGGGAGGCTGAGGAGTGTGATCCCTCTAAAGTTGGAGCACACCCTCCGGTCCCCTTTTTTGAAGAGAGGAACCACCACCCCGGTTTGCCATGCCAAAGGCACTGCCCCCGACCTCCACGCAATGTTGCAGAGGCGTGTCAACCATGACAACCCAACAACATCCAGGGCCTTGAGGTACTTAGGGCGAATCTCGTCCACCCCCGGGGCCCTGCCACCAAGGAGATTTTTAACCACCTTGGCGACCTCAGCCCCTGTGATAGGCGAGTCATCCCCCTCGTCCCCAAACCCTGCTTCCTCTGTGGAAGGCGTATCAGTGGGATTGAGGAGATCCTCGAAGTATTCCTTCCACCGCCCGACGATATCCCCAGTTGAAGTCAACAGTGTCCCATCCGCACCATACACAGTGTGGACGGGGAGCTGCTTTCCCCTCCTGAGCCGCCGAACAGTTTGCCAGAATCTCTTTGAAGCCGACCGAAAGTCTTGTTCCATGGCCTCACCGAACTCCTCCCATACCCGCGTTTTTGCTTCAGCAACCACCCGAGCTGCACTCCGCTTGGCCTGCCGGTACACCTCAGCTGCTTCGGGAGTCCCACAAGCCAACCAAGCCTGATAGGACTCCTTCTTCAGCTTAATGGCCCCCCTCACCACTGGTGTCCACCACTTGGTTCGGGGGTTGCCACCACGAGATGCACCGGCCACCTTGCGGCCGCAGCTCTGGGCCGCCGTTTCAACAACAGAGGTGGAGAACATGGCCCATTCAGACTCCATGTCTCCAGACTCCCTCGGAATGTGGTTGAAGTTCTTCCGGAGGTGGGAGTTGAAGACCTCCCGGACAGGGGCCTCAGCCAGACGCTCCCAGCACACCCTCACTATACGTTTGGGTCTACCAGGTCTGAATGGCTTCCTCCCCTGCCATCGGATCCAGCTCACCACCAGGTGGTGATCAGTTGACAGCTCTGCACCTCTCTTTACCCGAGTGTCCAAGACATACGGTCGCAGGTCTGATGATACGATAACAAAATCGATCATCGACCTGCGACCTAGGGTGTCCTGGTGCCAGGTGCACATATGGACACCCTTATGCTTGAACATGGTGTTCATTATGGACAGACTGTGGTTAGCACAGAAGTCCAATAACTGAACACCACTCGGGTTCAGATCGGGCAGGCCGTTCCTCCCAATCACCCCTCTCCAGGTTTCACTGTCGTTGCCCACATGCGCATTGAAGTCCCCCAGTAGGACAATGGAGTCTCCAGGAGGAGTACCCTCCAGCACCCCGTCACAGACTCCAAAAAGGGTGGGTACTCTGAAACATCATTTGGTGCATAGGCACAAATGATGGTCAGGACCCGTTTCCCAACCCGAAGGCGTAGGGAAGCAACCCTTTCGTCCACCGGGGAAAACTCCAATATAGAGGCAGCAAGGTGGGGCGATACAAGAATACCCACCCCTGCTCGTCGCCTCTCGCCCGGGGCAACTCCAGAAAAGGCCAAGCTCCAGCCCCTCTCCAGGAGACTGGTTCCGGAACCGGAGCTATGTGTTGAGGTGAGGCCGACTATATCTAGCCGGTATCGCTCAACCTCGTACACCAGCTCAGGCTCCTTCCCCACCAGAGAGGTGACATTCCACGTACCAAAAGCCAGTTTAGAAAGCTTGGGATCAGTCCGCCAAGGTCTCCGCCTTTGACCGCCACCTAATCCACATAGCACCGGACCCCCGTGATCCCTCCTGCAGGTGGTGAACCCACTGGAGGGCGGACCCATGTAACTCCTTCGGGCTGAGCCCGGCCGGGTCCCATGGGTGGAAACCCGGCCACCAGACGCTAGCCTTCGAGCCCCTCCCCCAGGCCTGGCTCCAGGGTGGGGCCCCGGTAACCCCATACCGGGCGGGGTACACTGAATCCTTGATATACAATTTATCATGAGAGTCTGTTGGATCGTTCTTAGTCTGGCCCTTCACCCAGAACCAGTTTGTCTTGGGAGACCCTATCAGAGGCAAATTGCCCCCGGACAACATAGCTCCTGGGATCACTGGGGCACGCAAACCCCCCCACCACGATAAGGTGACGATCCATGAGGAGCAAAAACAAAACCCAGCGCTACAAAAACAGCTTTGTTCCTGCTGCTGTCAAAGAGTTGAACAAGTTGTAACAATATATTGCACATAATTTAGATACCCATTTATTAACTCCATTTTATATTTATTTATTTTTGTAGGATTTTATTTGGGTTCTAAATCTTTTATTGGGTTTTAGACCTTTGAGTTTTTAACCTCTTTGACTAGTCTTTAACTTTTTAATATGACCCTTCTCTCTTATCTCTGGTTTTTCTCTCATCTCTTTGTCTTTATACCCTGATTGATGGAGCCTTGAGCATTTTTATCATGTTTATAGTCCGCTTCATGTGTGCCTGTGTTTGTGTTTATGTTGAATGTAATTGTGGCTTGTAAATATGGATGTCACCAGACTGCAAAATAAATCTACCTATGGGTACAAATAAAGTAACCTGAACCTGAACCATTACTTAGATGGCTTCTTACACGGAATATAGCCTCGGGATACAAGCGAAAAATATGTGGGATAATCATAAGACTTTGTAGATGTGATAGAGAGTGTAAATGACTGACAGAATGCAAAGTAACGACCACGATGGACGAAAACACAGCAACAACGGCAACGAGCAAGTCCCGTTAGCCGCTGGTAAGAGACAAATTTCTGTGTTTTTTTTTAATATTGTACTGATTGGGCAGACGGTGGTACAGTGGTTAGCACTGTTGCCTTACAGCTAGAAGGTTCCAGGTTTGAATCCCAGGCTGGCAGGGGTAGGAACCCTTCTGTGTGGAGTTTGCATGTCCTCCCTGTGCTGTGTGGGTTTATTCCGGGGGCTCTCGTTTCCTCCCACAATCCAAAAAGACATGCATGTTAGGTTAATTGGCTGTTCTAAATTGTCCCTAGATATTGGTCTCCTATAGGCCCTTAGAATAGAGGGTTAGTACTAGTGAAGCGCTTTGAGTGGTCTTTGAGACTAGAAAAGCACTATATAAGTACAGGTCCATATCCCCTCCCCCATTTCTTGTTCATATACTTTGAAGATAAGATGATGAGGTTCCTCTGTACAAAAAACGGTGTCAAAAGACAACCATTTTTTGAGTAAATACGTCCAAAGTCCAATTTTGACTGAGTTATGGAATGTAAAGAGGTGCCGTGACATTATGCAAATTAGATGCATAAATTTATTCCTATCTGAAACTTTGGATCATATTTTACATCTTTGACAGTAAGCAATTATCTCTTACCACTTTCAAGTTATAACCTTGGAAATCTGAACTATTTTATTGACAAAAAATATTTACCACTCTTGATCACTAGGGGTTATGTCACAATTCGGCGACAAACACTCAAACAGTTAACACACACACACACACACACACACACACACACAACCCGTGATGCGCACATTAACACACACACACGATCCATTACGCAGACATTAACACACACACACACTCTGTTGCACACACATTAACACACACACAACCCATTGCGTGTGCATTAACACACATACATGGCCTGTTGCGTGCGCATTAACACACACACGACCCGTTGCGCATGCATTAACACACATACGACCCGTGACGCACGCATTAACACACATACGACCCGTGACGCACGCATTAACACACACACGACCCGTGACGCGCACATTAACACACACACACGACCCGTTACACACACATTAACACACATGAACTCCAACGGCTTCAATCATATTACTGTTTCTAGCTCATTCCCTGGAAGTCTGGATCCTGACTGATGGAGACAAAGTTTTTTGCTGATTTCCATCTCTGTATTTTTAGTAGAGGATATCAGTCAGTAGGTGATTTATCTTTTAACAAGGGGGAGGAGTATCCACCAATTTAGTATAAGGTACAAACCTATAAATGTCACTAATGACCTCCTTATTGCATCTGATAATGGACTTGTTTCTGTACTTGTCCTTTTAGATCTTAGTGCAGCCTTTGATACTATCAATCATGATATTCTACTTGACAGATAAGAACACTATGTTGGACTAAATGGAACTTTGCTGCAGTGGTTTAGATCTTGTTTGTCCGATAGAGTTCAGTTTGTTCATATCAATAATGAATTTTCTTCCAACTCTAAGCTCAGTCATGGAGTTCCACAGGGATCTGTGTTGGGCCCAACTCTTTTTAGTTTATATATGCTTCCGTTAGGTAACATCATTAGAAAGCACTGTATACATTTTCATTGTTACACTGATGACACACAATTATACCTGTCAATGAAGCCCAATGATTGTAATCAATTAGCCAAGTTAGATGCCTGTCTTAAGGAAATCAAAGTTTGGATGACTTGTAATTTTCTGCTATTAAACCCAGATAAGACTGAAGTCATTCTTGTTGGTCCAAAAAACCTTAGAAATACCTTTCTAAATCAAACTCTTCATTTGGATGCCACTACTCTTACTCTGAACAGTTCTGTGAGGAACCTTGGAGTTATTTTTGATCAAGATTGTTTTTTTAATTCACATATTAAATTTGTTTCTAAGACTGCCTTCTATCATCTGCGCAATATTGCCAAGATTAGGAGCATCTTGTCTCTGAATGATGCTGAGAAACTGATCCACACTTTTGTTAGCTCTAGATTAGATTATTGTAACTCGTTATTATCAGGTTGTCCTAAAATATCTTTAAAAAGTCTTCAGTTGATCCAAAATTCTGCTGCAAGAGTTTTAACAGGTACTAGAAAGAGAGATCATATCTCTCTGGTTCTGGCCTCCCTTCACTGGCTTCCCATAGAGTTTAGAATTAAATTTAAAACCCTTCTTCTCACTTACAAAGCTCTTAATAACCAGGCCCCCTTTTATGTAAAAGATCTGATATTACCCCGTCATCCTAACAGAGCACTATGCTCCCAAAATGCTGGATTACTTGTAATATCTAGAATCTCCAACAGTACAATGGGAGGCAGAGCCTTCTGCTATCAAGGTTCTTTCCTGTGGAACCAGTTACCACTCTGGGTTCGGGAGTCAGACTCAATCTCTGTTTTTTAAGAATAGGGTAAAAACCTTCATCTTCAATATAGCCTACGATTAGGGAGGGATCTTTTGTCTGTTAACCCCCCCCCCCCCCTTTGTTTTGCTGTTAATAGATTTAGACTGCCGGGTGACCTCCAATAATGTACTTGGCTTCTCTCCGTTCATGTTTGCTCTCTTTATGTCTGTTCTTTTCATCTTCTCTATCCCCTCACCCCCCAGCCAGTCGCAGCAGATGACTGCCCCTCCCTGAGCCTGGTTCTGCTAGAGGTTTCTTCCTGTTAAATGGGTGTTTTTCCTCTCCACCATCGCTAAGCACTTGCTCACAGGGGATCGTCTGATTGCTGGGGTCTTTCTGCAATTGTGGGGGTTTCCCTACATTTGAAAGTGCTATGAAATGACTGTTGTGATATGGCACGATGTAAATAAAGTTGAATTAAAGTTGAGTAAATGTAAATTAGACACAAATTTGCAAGAATAAAGGTGCAAAGATATGATAAAAGATGCCAATTTTTTCTTCTTATTTAGGCTGTTCCCTTCAGGGGTCTCCACAGCAGATCATCTGCCTCCATCTCACTCAATCCCTTGCATTTTTCTCTGTAACACCAACCCTCTCCATGTCCTCCTTCACTACATCCATAAATCTCCTCTGTGGTCCTCCTCTTCTCCTGGCAGCTCCATCTTCAACATCCTTTGTCCAATATCTCCACTATCCCTCCTCTGCACATGTCCAAACCATCTCAGCCTTGCCTCCCTTACTTTGTCTCCAAACCACTCAACTTGAGCTGTCCCTCTAATATACTCATTTCTAATCTTGTCCCTCCTAGTCACTCCCAATGAAAATCTTATCTTCAACTCTGCCACCTCCACCTCCTGTCCGGTCTTTTATGTCAACACCACTGTCTCCAAACCATACATCATAGCAGGTCTCCCTACCATCTCATAAATCTTCCCTTTTTTTTTTTTTTTTTTTTTTTTTTTTTTAAATGGCGCCGGAGGCAGGGCGACCGTACCAACAGCAACTCACTGTCATGTCTGTGTTTCTATCTGCTTATTCCTGTATATAGTGTGCCTCTTATTAACCAGAGCTCTGTAGGAATACTCGGATTAAGACTGGACCAACTTTTTATCTATGTTAGTCTGGTCTTTCTCTAGTTTTCTTTTCTCTTCCTCGGACAATGGAGATCAACAGAGGTGGGGGCGGACGCATTGTTTACACACGCGAACAACTGATTGCGCTAAGGAGGCCGGTGCCTGGAATGCTGCGGCCGGCAGTGAAGCCCCTCATCCCGAATGAGCTGAAGAGGAGACGCCGCGGGCAAAGGGCTGGAGTGAAGGTGAGGAGGAGGAAGCATAAGCCGGCTGTACCAATGGTCATCACCGGGAACGTGCAATTGCTGGGAAATAAAACAGATGAGCTTACAGTGCTGTTCAGGATGCAAAAGGAGTATCATGAGTGTAGTATCATGTGTTTTATGGAGACGTGGTTACACTCACAGATCCCGGATGTAAACACAGCGATACCTGGCTTCAAGACTATACAGGGGGACAGAGACGTGATAAGCAGCAGGAAAAAAAGAGGAGGAGAAGTGGCACTTCTTGTTAACGGTGGCGTCATCCTGGACATATTCTTGTGAAGGAAAAGTGCTGCAGCCTGGACACTGAACTGCTGGCTGTTAGTATGAGACCTTATTATATGTCGCGAGAAATGAAGTGTGCCTTAATTATTATCGTCTACGTCCCTCCATCAGCTGACGCAGCAGTGGCCTGTGATGTCATCAGCTCCACTGCGGCCACATTACTGGAGAAGCACCCAGATGCATTCATGGCCATCACAGGTGACTTTAATCATGTCTCAGTGGGAAAAAACACTACCAAACCTTCACCAGTTTGTTAACTGTCCCACCAGAGAAAGCAAAACACTGGATTTTCTGTATGCCAATGTCAGAGATGCATATAGTGCCACAGCTCTACCCCCCACTGGCAAATCAGATCACTGCATGGTCATGTTAACACCCAAGTATGTTCCCCTTGTGCAAAGGCAGCCTGCTTATACACAGACTGTGAGGAGGTGGACACAGGGCACAGGACTGCTTCGAGACGACAGACTGGAGCGTATTGTGTGACATAGACAATATGACTGACTGCATCACAGAATACATTAGATTCTGTGAAGACACGACCATGCCAGCTCAGACTGTACACTGCTTCAACAACAGACCATGGGTCACCAGTGACCTGAAAGCACTTCTGAACAAAAAGAAGAGAGCTTTTAGGGCTGGAGACAAGGAGAAGCTGAGGGGAGTGGAGCATGAGCTGAGAGAGATGCTGAGGAGGTGCAAGGACAATTATAGGAGGAAGTTGGAAGAGAAACTCAGGCAAAACAACACTAAAGATGTGTGGGAGGGAATGAAAAAAATAACTGGGTGTAAGGGGAGAGTCAGGCAGCCATCTGGGAGCCAGGAGAGAGCTGAGGAACTGAATCTGTTTTTTAATAGGTTCAACTCACAGTCTGTCACCCCATCAACACAACCAGACCCCCACCCACCCTCCTGTGCAGAACCTCTCTCCATCTCCCCCCCCCCTCCTTCTCAAGGGGCACCAGGACCCTCCCTCACATCACGGTGACTACAGACCAGGTGGAGAAACAGCTGGAGAGACTCCGTCAGCGGAAGGCGGCGGGCCCTGATGGCATCTCCACCAGGACCCTGAGGACCTGTGCCAACCAGCTAGCTCCGGTACTGAAACACCTGTACAACCTGAGCCTGAGTCTGGAGAGAGTACTGGTGCTGTGGAAGACATCCTGCCTGGTTCCTGTCCCCAAGAAGTCATCTCCATCGGACCTGAACGACTATCGACCAGTTGCCCTCACATCTCATGTGATGAAGGTCCTGGAGAGACTGGTCTTAGCCCACCTGAGGCTGCAGGTGAAGACATGGCTGGATCCTCTGCAGTTTGCATATCAGCCCCATTTAGGAGGTGAAGATGCTGTCATCTACCTGCTGCAACGAGCTAATCTGCACTGGATGGTGGAGGAGATACTGTGAGAATCCATCCATCCATCCATCCATCTTCTACCGCTTTTCCGGAGGTCCGGGTCGCGGAGGCAGCAGTTCAAGCAGAGAAGCCCAGACTTCCCTCTCCCCAGCCACCTGCTCCAGCTCTTCAGAGGGGATACCAAGGCGTTCCCAGACTAGCTGGGAGACATAGTCTCTCCACCGAGTCCTGGGTCTGCCCCGGGGTCTCCTCCCAGTGGGACGTGCCTGAAACACCTCAAGTGGGAGGCGTCCAGGAGGCATCCTAATCAGATGCCCATACCACCTCAACTGACTCCTTTCAATGTGGAGGAGCAGCGGTTCTACTCTGAGCCTCTCCCGGATGACTGAGCTCCTCACCCTATCTCTGAGGGTGAGTCCAGCAATCCTACGGAGAAAGCTCATTTCAGCCGCTTGTATCCGCGATCTCGTTCTTTCGGTCATTACCCAAAGCTCGTGACCATAGGTGAGAGTAGGAACGTAGATTGACTGGTAAATCGACAGCTTTGCCTTAGAACTAAGCTCCCTCTTCACCACAACAGACCGGTACAACGTCCGCATCACTGCAGATGCTGCTCCAATCCGTCTGTCGATCTCTCGCTCCATTTTCCCCTCACTCGTGAACAAGACCCCAAGATACTTAAACTCCTCCACTTGGGGCAGGAGCCTGTCCCCAACCCGGAGAGGACAATCCACCTTTTTCCGGCTGAGGACCATGGACTCGGACTTGGAGGTGCTGATTCTCATCCCAGCCGCTTCACACTCAGCGGCAAACCGTCCCAGCAAGAGCTGTAGGTCATTGCTGGATGAAGCCAACAGGACAACATCATCTGCAAACAACAGAGATGAGATCCTGTGGTCACCAAGCATGACACCCTCCATTCCCTGGCTGCGCCTAGAAATCCTGTCCATAAAAATTATGAACAGGACCGGTGACAAAGGGCAGCCCTGGCGGAGTCCAACTCTCACTGGGAATGACTCCGACCGAGTGTTGGCAATGCGAACTAAACTCTCACAACGGTCGTACAGAGACCGAATAGCTCGTAACAACAAGCCCGATACCCCATACTCCCGAAGCACCCCCCACAAAAATCCACGAGGGACGCGGTCAAATGCCTTCTCCAAGTCCACAAAACACATGTAAACTGGTTGGGCAAACTCCCACGAACCCTCAAGAATTCTCGAGAGGGTAAAGAGCTGGTCCGATGTGCCACGGCCAGGACGAAAACCACATTGCTCCTCCTGAATCCGAGGTTCGACCAACGGCCGGACTCTCCTCTCCAATACCTTGGCATAGACCTTCCCAGGGAGGCTGAGGAGTGTGATCCCTCTAAAGTTGGAGCACACCCTCCGGTCCCCTTTTTTGAAGAGAGGAACCACCACCCCGGTTTGCCATGCCAAAGGCACTGCCCCCGACCTCCACGCAATGTTGCAGAGGCGTGTCAACCATGACAACCCAACAACATCCAGGGCCTTGAGGTACTCGGGGCGAATCTCGTCCACCCCCGGGGCCCGGCCACCAAGGAGATTTTTAACCACCTTGGCGACCTCAGCCCCTGTGATAGGCGAGTCATCCCCCTCGTCCCCAAACCCTGCTTCCTCTGTGGAAGGCGTATCAGTGGGATTGAGGAGATCCTCGAAGTATTCCTTCCACCGCCCGACGATATCCCCAGTTGAAGTCAACAGTGTCCCATCCGCACCATACACAGTGTGGACGGGGAGCTGCTTTCCCCTCCTGAGCCGCCGAACAGTTTGCCAGAATCTCTTTGAAGCCGACCGAAAGTCTTGTTCCATGGCCTCACCGAACTCCTCCCATACCCGGGTTTTTGCTTCAGCAACCACCCGAGCTGCACTCCGCTTGGCCTGCCGGTACACCTCAGCTGCTTCGGGAGTCCCACAAGCCAACCAAGCTTGATAGGACTCCTTCTTCAGCTTAATGGCCCCCCTCACCACTGGTGTCCACCACTTGGTTCGGGGGTTGCCACCACGAGATGCACCGACCACCTTGCGGCCGCAGCTCTGGGCTGCCGCTTCAACAACAGAGGTGGAGAACATGGCCCATTCAGACTCCATGTCTCCAGACTCCCTCGGAATGTGGTTGAAGTTCTTCCGGAGGTGGGAGTTGAAGACCTCCCGGACAGGGGCCTCAGCCAGACGCTCCCAGCACACCCTCACTATACGTTTGGGTCTACCAGGTCTGAATGGCTTCCTCCCCTGCCATCGGATCCAACTCACCACCAGGTGGTGATCAGTTGACAGCTCTGCACCTCTCTTTACTCGGGTGTCCAAGACATACGGTCGCAGGTCTGATGATACGATAACAAAATCGATCATCGACCTGCGGCCTAGGGTGTCCTGGTGCCAGGTGCACATATGGACACCCTTATGCTTGAACATGGTGTTCGTTATAGACAGACTGTGGTTAGCACAGAAGTCCAATAACTGAACACCACTCGGGTTCAGATCGGGCAGGCCGTTCCTCCCAATCACCCCCCTCCAGGTTTCACTGTCGTTGCCCACGTGCGCATTGAAGTCCCCCAGTAGGACAATGGAGTCTCCAGGAGGAGCACCCTCCAGCACCCCAGTCACAGACTCCAAAAAGGGTGGGTACTCTGAAACATCATTTGGTGCATAGGCACAAATGATGGTCAGGACCCGTTTCCCAACCCGAAGGCGCAGGGAAGCAACCCTTTCGTCCACCGGGGAAAACTCCAATATAGAGGCAGCAAGGTGGGGCGATACAAGAATACCTACCCCTGCTCGTCGCCTCTCGCCCGGGGCAACTCCAGAAAAGGCCAAGCTCCAGCCCCTCTCCAGGAGACTGGTTCCGGAACCGGAGCTGTGTGTTGAGGTGAGGCCAACTATATCTAGCCGGTATCGCTCAATCTCGTACACCAGCTCAGGCTCCTTCCCCACCAGAGAGGTGACATTCCACGTACCAAAAGCCAGTTTAGAAAGCTTGGGATCAGTCCGCCAAGGTCTCCGCCTTTGACTGCCACCTAATCCACATAGCACCGGACTTCCATGATCCCTCCTGCAGGTGGTGAACCTACTGGAGGGCGGACCCATGTAACTCCTTCGGGCTGAGCCCGGCCGGGTCCCATGGGTGGAAACCCGGCCACCAGACGCTAGCCTTCGAGCCCCTCCCCCAGGCCTGGCTCCAGGGTGGGGCCCCGGTAACCCCATACCGGGCGGGGTACACTGAATCCTTGATATACAATTTATCATGAGAGTCTGTTGGATCGTTCTTCGTCTGGCCCTTCACCCAGGACCAGTTTGTCTTGGGAGACCCTATCAGAGGCAAATTGCCCCGGACAACATAGCTCCTGGGATCACTGGGGCACGCAAACCCCCCCACCACGATAAGGTGACGATCCATGAGGGGGGATACTGTGAGAATCACTTTTTTTATTTCTCCAGTGCCTTTAACCCCATCCAGCCACTGCTGCTGGGTGAGAAGCTGCGGGTGATGGGGGTTGACAGCTCTGTGATCTTCTGAATTACTGACCACCTGACAGGCAGACCACAGTTTTCCGGCTGGGCAGTGTCTTGTCTGGAGTGGTGGCTAGTGATACGGGAGCTCCACAGGAGACTGTGCTCTCTCCTTTTCTCTTTACTTTATTACACCACTGACTTTCAATACAACAGAGTCATTCCACCTGCAGAAATTCTCTGACGACTCAGCTGTTGTGGGGTGTATAAGAGGAGGAGAGGAGGGGGAGTACAGGGCACTGGTAGACAGATTTGTGGAATGGACGGAGCAGAATCACCTGAGGTTGAATGTCAGCAAGACCAGAGAGATGGTGATTGACTTCAGGAAGAGGAAGACGCCTTCTCAGCCATTGCAGATTAGGGGGGAGGATGTGGGAGTGGTTGAGGACTACAAATATCTGGATGTCAGGATCTGCAGCGGGTTGGACTGGAGATCCAACACCGATGCTGCGCACAATTCAGTTCAATTCAGCTTTATTTATACTGCGCCACATCACAACAAAAGCTGTCTCGTGGCACCACAGTGCAGAAAAAAACCACAGTCTCAGAAAAACCCAGCAATCAGACGATCCCCTATGAGCAAGCACTAGGCGACAGTGGAGAGGAAAAACTCCCATTTGGCAGGAAGAAACCTCTAGCAGAACCAAGCTCAGGGAGGGCAGTCATCTGCTGCGACTGGCTGGGGGTGAGGGGATAGGGAGGATGGAGAGGACAGACATAAAGAACATAACAGTAAAATGCCAAGTACATTATTGGAGGTCAACCAGCAGTATGGATCAGATAACAGAACAAAAGTGGGCTTTAGAGACACAAAATCCCTCCTTAAGTGTAAGCTATGTTAAAAAGGAAGGATTTTACCCTGTTCTTAAAAACAGAGATCGAGTCCGACTCCCAGACCCAGAGTGGTAACTGATTCCAGAGAGATGGGGCTTGGTAGCAGAAGGCTCTGCCTCCTACTGTACTTTTGGAGATTCTGGGCACCACAAGTAAGCCAGCATTTTGGGAGCATAATGCTCTACTAGGATGGTAAGGTAATATCAGATCTTTTATATATTGGGGGGCCTGATTGTTAAGAGCTTTGAAAGTAAGAAGAAGGATTTTAAACTTGATTCTAAATTCTATGGGAAGCCAATGAAGGGAGGACAGAACCGGGGAGATATAATCTCTTTTTCTAGAACCAGTTAAAACTCTGGCAGCAGCATTTTGAATCAACTGAAGATTTTTTAAGGATACTTTAGGACAACCAGATAATAGCGAATTACAATAATCTAATCGAGAGCTGACAAAGGCGTGAATCTGTTTCTCAGCATCCTTCAGAGACAAGATGCTCCTGATCTAGGCAATATTGCGTAGATGATAGAAGGCAGTCTTAGAAACAGTTTTAATATGTGAATTAAAGGACAAATCTTGATCAAAAATAACTCCAAGGTTCCTCACAGAACTGTTCAGAGTGAGAGTGGCAGCATCTAAATTAAAGGCATAATTTGAAAAGAAATTTCTAAGATGTTCTGGGCCAACAAGAATGACTTCAGTCTTATCAGAGTTTAATAGTAAAAAATTACAAGTCATCCAAGCTTTGATGTCCTTAAGACAGGCATCTAACTTGGCTAATTGATTACAATCATCGGGCTTCATTGACAGGTATAGTTGTGTGTCGTCTGCGTAACAGTGAAAATGTATACAGTGCTTTCTGATGATATTACCTAACGGGAAGGGGATGAGCACAAGAAGGGGATGAGTAGACTCTACTTCCTGAGGAAGCTGAGATCCTTCAACGTGTGTAGAAGGATGCTGGAGCTTTTCTACCAGACCGTTGTCGCCAGCGCCATCTTCTTTGCTGCTGTCTGTTGGGGTAGCAGTATCAGAGCCAGAGACACCAACAGACTTGACAAGATTTTCAAGAGGGCTGGCTCTGTAATTGGTCTCAGACCGGAGACCTTTGAGACAGTGGTGGAGAGGAGAACACTAAATAAACTGCGATCCATCATGGACAATCCTGATCACCCCTCCACCACACACTGGACAGACAGCGAAGCACTTTCTCCAGTAGACTACTACAGCTTCACTGTCAAACAGCCAGGTACAGGAAATCTTTCCTGCCACATGCAATTTCACTGTACAATAACTCACTATGATGTTGTATTCTGGTCATAGCTATGCTGCCACACTGCACCTTACAGACTAACTGGTACCTCACATTTCACTCTGCTCCTGATAGTCCTTCTTTGTGCATTGGGATGATTCATGTGTTTATACGGGTCATCATATATTAAGCTATGATGTATATAGGTTTTATAGTCATGTTAGTTTTACTTTCCATGGGTAATCCCTTTGTCTGTCATGTGTGTTTCTGTTGTTTGGTTGTCTACTGTCATGCTGCTGTTACACTAATTTCCCAGTTTGGGATCAATAAAGTACATCTATCTATCTTTCACTCTTGCTGCTACCTTTCTGTCACACTCCTGACACTCATCTCCAGCCACTCCACCCTGCCTGCACTCTCTTCTTCACCTCTCTTGTGCATTTTCCATTGCTTTGGATGGTTGACCCCAGCTATTTAAACGCATCCACATTCACTATCACTACTCCTTCCATCTTCACCGTTGCACCTGCCCCCCTCTCATTCACACTCATGTATTCTGTCTCGTTTCTACTGACTTTCATACCTCCACCTCACCAGGTTCTCTTCCACCTGCTCCCTACTCTCACTGCAGAGCATGTCGTCTGCAAACATCATAGTCCACAGAGACTCCTGCCTGACCTCGTAATCCCACCCCCACCTTGAATCCATCCATCACTCCTACAGTGCACTTCACCACTGTCTTGCTGTCCTCATACATGTCCTGCACCACCTTCACATAGTTCTCTGCCACTCCTGACTTTCTCATAAAGTACCACACTTCCTCTCTTGGCACCCTATCATATGCTTTCTCTAGATCCCCAAAGACAAAGTGCAACTCCTTCTGACCTTCTCTATACTGCTCCATCAGCACTCTTAAGGTGCCTTCACACCAGACACGAACTGGCAAATTTTTCGCACAGCACAATTACATTATAACTCAATGTAAACACACAAATAGACATGAATTTACCATCGGAGTGAGATACAGACAGGCGAAGTTGCCTTTATAACTTCTGCAGCAGTGTTCAACCTACTGTGGAAATCCCCAAAATAACATCATGCTTTAGGATTACATTATCCAACGGGGGGCTCACCTGAAAAAGTTGTCCCTGTCTCCAAAACTTTACAAGATGATGGGTGTTTCCATTGCTAGCTTGCAAGTCTTGTTAGCACATCCGTGGCAGGAATCCTTGGGTAAATAACTCCGACATCCCGATTCAGCTGAAGAGCTCCTGGTCCTTTTGTTTCCAGGTGAGTGTCATTCTCATTTTCAAACTAGTTACTCTCCAGTGTTGATGCTTTTACTCTGGTGACAGCAGAATCTGAAAGCTAGCGCTATCCCTTGGATGTGAACGTGCAAATGCGCAATTTCGCATATGCTCGCATCTTTCCATTGACTTTGTATGGATTCATGCTGCCCGTTTGCGTTTGGTGTGAAGACACCTTTAGAGCAAACATTGCATCTGTAGTACTCTTTCTTGGCATGAAACTGTACTGCTGCTTACTGATCGTCACCTCTCCTCTTAACCTGGCATCAACAACTCTTTCCCATATCTTCATAGTGTCACTGATCAACTTTATGCCTCTGTAATTACTACAGCTCTGTGCATCACCTTTGTTCTTGAAAATTGGTACCAAAACACTTCTTCTCCACTCCTTGGGTGTCCTCTCACTCTCCAAGATTGTGTTAAACAACCTGGTTAACAAGTCCACTGCCATCTCTCCTAAATACTGGGATGGCGGCGGCGCGCATGGACGCAGCGGCCCATCTTGGCATCAGCGAGTGTGAAAGTTTTGAGTGTTTTCCCAGATGTACATTCTGTAAAACTTACAACCGCGAGACCTTATTAAACATCAAGGTACTGCACGCCACAAGAATCGCGGCGCTCGGTTGTGATTTGGACATTCTACGCCAGCATGAAATTCTGGCGGAGTCCCCGCTGGAAGCTACCCGAGAGAGGAGGAAGCGCAGACGGTATGAACGCAAGCAAAAGCATGGAAAAAGGGCCGGTTTTCATGCTAGGCTAAAGGCTAACCCCTCCAGAGCAGCAGTACCATCGCTCCTTCTCTCTAATGTCCGCTCCCTCGACAACAAGCTGGACGAGCTGCGTCTGCTGAGAGAAACCCGGAGAGAGTGGAGGGACTGCTGTGTGCTTGCGTTCACGGAGACATGGCTCCATGACAACATCCCTGACGAGGCCATTCATCTAGAAGGTACGGCAGTGATCCGAGCAGACAGAGAAACGGCGAGCTCCAGTAAGAGCCGGGGGTGGGGGGGTGGGGCTATGCATCTATGTTAACAAGAACTGGTGCGTTAACGCCACATTAGTATCTAAACACTGCTCTCCATTGGCGGAGTTCCTTATTGTAAATTGTCGGCCATATTATCTGCCGAGGGAATTCAGCAACGTGTTTGTAGCAGCTGTTTACTTAGCACTGAGCACTAATGCTAATGCTAAGAAGGCACTCGGGGAACTGCACGATGCTATTAGTGAAATCCAAACTTCACATCCGGACAGTTTTGTGGTGGTTGCGGGGGATTTTAACCACACCTGCTTAAAGACTGTGCTCCCCAAGTTTAAACAATGTGTAGACTTTAAGACCAGAGGAGAGAATATGTTGGACTTAGTGTACACAAACACAGATGCATATAAGGCTATACCCCGCCCCGACCTCGGCCTTTCTGACCACATATCTGTGATGCTGGTGCCTGCCTACAAACCTTTATTGAAGCGCAGCAGGCCAGCAGTGAAACAAATCAGGATTTGGCCAGAGAGTGCAACCTCTGCACTGAAAGACTGTTTTCTGCACACAGACTGGGAGGTCTTCAAAATAGCAGCCTCCCAGGAAGACAAGACAGATGTGGAGGAGTATGCTGAAAGCACCAGCTACATCGCGAAGTGCACAGAGGATGTCACTACAGTGAAGACCATCACTGTGCGGAGAAACCACAAGCCCTGGATGACCTCAGAGGTGCGCTCGCTGCTTACAGCCAGAGATGCAGCCTTCAGAGCGAAGGACAGGATCGCCCTCCGCTCAGCCAGGTCTGCGCTCTCAAAAGGAATTAAGGCGGCAAAGCGCACCTATGCGGAGAAAATCCAGGGACACCTCTGTGACACTAGGAACACCAAGCAGATGTGGCAGGGAGTTCGGACACTGACGGGCTATAAGTCCAGGCAGGGGGTCGATGACCCTTCGCTTCCAGACAGGCTCAACAACTTCTTTGCACGTTTTGAAGCATCAAACCCGACAAAGGGAGGGCTGGCCCACCCCCACCATCGGTCGGACCAGCTTTTACCATCAACACAGTGGACACACGTAAGACCCTAACCAGAATCAACCCACGTAAAGCTGCAGGTCCGGACAACATCCCGGGACGTGTGCTCCGAGACTGCGCGAGTGAGTTGGTGGATGTCCTGACTGATATTTATAACATCTCCCTGACTCAGGCCATCGTTCCCAGATGCTTCAAAACCTCTATCATTGTACCGGTGGCAAAGAAACCAGTTGTGTCCTGTTTGAATGACTATCGTCCTGTCGTACTGACACCAATTGTGATGAAGTGTTTTGAACGGCTTGTCAAACCACACATTACAGCCTGCCTCCCTGCATCACACAACCTGCTCCAGTTTGCATATCGTTCAAACCGCTCCACGGAGGATGCTATAGTCACCACCCTGCACTCTGTCATCACCCACCTTGACCAGAAAGACACCTACGCCAGACTCCTGTACACTGATTTCAGTTCAGCATTCAACACCATTATACCCCAGAGACTGATGGAGAAATTACTCCTCCTCGGTCTGAACACCGCCACATGTCTCTGGATCCTGGATTTCCTGACTGAGAGACCCCAGTCTGTCCGGGTTGGAAACAACATCTCCAACTCTGTCACGCTGAGCACCGGATCCCCTCAAGGCTGCGTACTCAGTCCACTGTTGTTTACACTTCTAACACATGACTGTGTATCCAGACATGAGGGGAACCAGATTATTAAGTTTACAGACGCCACCACGGTGGTGGGACTTATTCAGAGGGATGAGGAATCAATGTACAGGGAAGAAGTGAGAGACCTGGAGGGCTGGTGCAGGGAGAACAATCTGGTGCTCAACGTGGACAAAATGAAGAAGATGATTATCGACTTCCGGCGGTCACAGCCTGAACACGTCCCCCTCAGCATTTAGTGGAGAGAGTGGAGAACATCAAGTTCCTCGGAATGCAGATGTCACAGGACCCGACCTGGGGCAAGAATTCCTTGGAGATCAGGAAGCGGGCTCAGCAGAGACTGCACTTCTTGAGGAAACTCAAACAGGCCTCTCTCCCCATCTGCATCCTCAGGACCTTCTACAGAGGTGTGGTGGAGAGTGTTCTGACGTACTGCATTGCTACATGGTACTCCAGCTGCAGTATGTCAGACAAAAAAGCCCTGCAGAGGATAGTCAAGGGAGCTGAGAGGGTAATTGGAGTCTCCCTCCCATCTGTCCAAGAACTTTTTCAGAACCGTTGTAGGAGCAGGGCACTGAACATTGTCAAGGACCGTTCTCACCCTCTGCATAAACACTTTGAACTTCTGCCATCTGGCAAATGATTCCGGAGCATCAGAGGCAGAACCACCAGACTGATCAACAGCTTCCTTCCACAAGCTGTTAGGATGCTGAACAGTTGACCCGGAATCTCTCATATTCACTACTGCACCTACAGACATTATGTGCATTATTTGTATATTTTTTCAAGTATGTCTCAGGGATGTGTGAACAGATGGGGGGGTGGGGGGGTGAAGATATGTGTGAGTGTGTCTTAAATCATGTTCTTCTACTTATATGGATGCCGAGAGAAACGCAATTCCATCTTGCCTGCACTACAGTTGTATGTACAGCAATATGACAATAAAGGTTGATTTGATTTTGATTTGATTCCTCCACAGGTTTGTCATCTGGACCAACCGCCTTTCCATTCTTCATCCTCTTCAAAGCTGCCCTCACTTCTGCCTTGATAATCCTCGGGACTTCCTTGTTCACCATCTTTCTGTCATCCATCCTCCTCTCTCTCATTTTCTTTATTCATCAGCTCTTCAAAGTACTCCTTCCACCTTCTCAACACACTCGTCATTTGTTAGTGCATTACCATTTCTGTCCTTAATCAGCCTAACCTGCTGTACATCCTTTCCAGCTCCATCTCTCTGTCTAGCAAGTCGATACAAGTCCTGTTCTCCTTCCTCAGTGTCCAGCCTCTCATACAACTCACTATATGCCTTTTCCTTTGCCTCCTCTCTCTTTGCCATGTGTCTAGATTCCAAATACTCCTGTCTACCTTCTTCAGCTCCCTGACTATCCCACTTTTTCTTTGTTAACCTCTTCTTTTGGATACTTTGCTGTACCTTCTCCTTCCACCACCAAGTCTCCTTGTCTTCCTTCCTCTGTCCACTGGATACACCACATACCTTTCTACCCATTTCCCTCAATACTCTTGCTGTACTTTCCCAGTCATCTGGTAATTCTTCCCTACCACCCAGAGCCTGTATCAACTCCTTCCTCAACTCTGTGCGACCTTCTTGCTTCTGTAACTTCCCCCACTTAATCTTTGGCTCTGCCTTCACTCTTTTCCTCTTCTTGCTTTGCAAAACACTTAAGAAGCATTGTAAAAATTGGCTTTTAAACAACCAAAACTGTATCCATAACTAGTGGTTGCTCTGTGGCACACGCATATACAGTATATGTATGTGCCCATGCATCTCAAACATATGCCCCTCCTCTTGGTTGTTGCTGTCTCTTGTTGCTGTGAGGTACCTGAGTGCAAGTGTGTGTAAGCATATGCAGTACTTCACTCGTTTGACATTTGAATGTCTTGTTTTGTAACACCTTAACTCTTGCACTTTAGCATATCCACTTTGTACAGTTGTTCTTCTCGTGCATGACTGTTTGTGTGTTTTTGTGGCCCACCAGGGGACTACAGATGAAAATTAGCAGTATTGCTAAATCTGGCATACTTACATTTGTATTAATGTTCATTAGTATGTATTGTCCCTTTCAAATAAACATTAAACTAAAAACTAAGTGTAACCCTTGCCTTACGTCAATTAGGTAAGGGAAATTATTAAGTGTAGACCAGTTGCTAGGTTCGTAAGGATTACAATAGGGAATTAAAATGAGTGTGGAATGAAATAGCTGGAGGCAAGAAATGAGCAATAATGGCTGTTATTTTTAAAGATAAAGAAAACAGAGTATACAAACAATTTACAAATATAACAATGGCCAGCATGAAATAAAACCTCAAAAATGTCCTACTGAGCTCAGTGTTTGTTCGTCTTTTTGTTTTAGTTGTTTGACCAATAAAACCCAATTTTATTTGCCATAGTTTATCGTCCCCCATCAACCTACTCAGAATTTTTATTCGAATTTGCTGATTTCTTAGCTGATTTAGTGCTGAAATCTGATAGAATAATTATAGTAGGGGACTTTAATATACATGTGGATGTAGATAGTGACTGCCTTAATGTGGCATTTAATTCAATATTAGACTCGATTGGGTTTTCTCAGAAAGTAGGAAATTCTACTCATTACCTCCACCATACATTGGACCTTGTTCTGACATATGGCATAGAAATAGAAAATCTTGTAGTGTCTCCTCATAACCCTGTACTGTCAGACCATTGTCTGTTAACCTTTGATTTTACTATTTCTGACTATTTGGCTCCTAAAGAAAAATATTATTACAGTAGATGCCTCTCAGATGATGCTGTTTCCAAATTTATGCAGATTGTTTCCTCTATGCCATGTGTCAACACAACGGAAATAAGCTATAGACAGCTTGCTCCTTCTGTAATTGATAACATGGTGGATAGTGTTTCAGCTTCTCTGCATCAGACTCTAGACTTGGTGGCCCCCTTAAAAAAGAAAAAGTCTAATCAGAGATTTCTAACTCCTTGGTTCAACACAGAAACTCGTAGCTTAAAACAGAAGACTCGTCAATTAGAAAGAAAATGGCGCTCTACTAATTTAGATGAAATCTATTTAGCTTGGAGAAATCATCTTTTAATTTATAAAAAATCTCTTAGAAAAGCTAGAACAAGTTATTACTCTGCATTAATAGAAGAGAACAAGAATAATCCCAGGTTTCTTTTCAGTACTGTAGCCAGGTTGACAAAGAGTCAGGACTCTGTCAATCCTAGCATTCCCTTAGAGCTTACTAGTCAGGACTTTATGAACTTTTTCAATAATAAAATTTCATCCATCAGAGATAAAATCAATCAGATTCTTCCCACAGTTAACTTAAATACTGTAACTACTACAACTCCTTCTTTTGATGTCTGTCTTGATGAGTTTACTCCAATCGACCTTTGTGAGTTAGACAAAATAGTTTCCTCATCCAAACCTTCAACTTGTCTTTTAGACCCTATTCCTACTAGGTTATTTAAAGAAGTCTTCCCACTTATTGGTAGCTTTATTCTTCATATAATCAATTCTTCATTAACTTTAGGCCATGTACCGCAGGCTTTTAAAACAGCTGTAATTAAACCCTTACTCAAAAAGCCAACGCTAGATCCAGGAGCTTTAGCTAACTATAGACCAATCTCTAATCTCCCTTTCATTTCAAAAATCTTAGAAAGAGTTGTTGCTACGCAATTATTCGACCACCTGCAGGGAAATGGTTTACTTGAAGAGTTTCAATCTGGGTTTAGAATCCATCATAGTACTGAAACAGCCTTAGCGAAGGTCACTAACGACCTCCTCATTGCATCTGATAATGGACTAGTTTCTGTACTTGTTCTTTTAGACCTTAGTGCAGCTTTTGATACTATCGATCATAATATTCTACTTGATAGATTAGAACACTATGTTGGACTTAATGGAACTTCGTTGCAGTGGTTTAGATCTTATTTATCTGACAGGTTCCAGTTTGTTCATGTAAATAATGAGTTTTCTTTCAACTCAAAGCTTAGTCATGGAGTTCCACAGGGATCTGTGCTAGGCCCTACTCTTTTTAGTTTATATATGCTTCCGTTAGGCAACATTATTAGAAAGCACTGTATACATTTTCATTGTTATGCAGATGACACACAATTATACCTGTCAATGAAGCCAGATGATAGTAATCAATTAGCCAAGTTAGAAGCCTGTCTTAAGGAAATCAAAGCTTGGATGACTTGTAATTTCCTGCTATTAAATTCAGATAAGACTGAAGTCATTCTTGTTGGTCCAAAAAACCTTAGAAATTCCTTTCCAAATCAAACTTTCAGTTTGGAAGCAGTTACTCTTTCTCTTAATAGCTCTGTGAGGAACCTTGGAGTTATTTTTGATCAGGATTTGTCCTTCAATTCACATATTAAATTTGTTTCTAAGATGCCTTCTATCATTTGCGTAATATTGCCAAGATTAGGAGCATCTTGTCTCAGAGTGATGCTGAGAAACTGATCCACGCTTTTGTTAGCTCGAGATTAGATTATTGTAATTCTTTATTATCAGGTTGTCCTAAAACATCTTTAAAAAGTCTTCAGCTGATCCAAAATGCTGCAGCAAGAGTTTTAACAGGTACTAGAAAGAGAGATCATATCTCTCCGGTTCTGGCCTCCCTTCATTGGCTTCCCATAGAGTTTAGAATTAAGTTTAAAATCCTTCTTCTTACTTACAAAGCTCTAAACAATCAGGCTCCTTTTTATTTAAAAGATCTGATACTACCGTATTATCCTAACAGAGCACTACGCTCCCAAAATGCAGGACTACTTGTAATACCTAGAATCTCCAAAAGTACAATGGGAGGCAGAGCCTTCAGTTATCAAGCTCCTCTCCTGTGGAATCAGCTGCCAATCTGGATTCGGGAGTCAGACTCGATCTCTGTTTTTAAGATTAGGGTTAAAACCTACCTTTTTGATATAGCCTACAATTAGGGAGGGATCATGTGTTTCTGAACCCTCCCTTAGTTATGCTGCTAATAGGTTTAGTCAGCCGGGGGACCTCCAGTAATGCACTGGGCCTCACTCCTTTCCTCACTCTCTATGAAATATTTTTTTTTGCTGGTCATTAACATTTGTTTGTTCTCTCCCATAGATTGAGTCCCCATCGTGCTGTTTGCTCTCTACATGTCTGTTCTTTTCATCTTCTCTGTCCCCTCACCCCCCAGCCAGTCGCAGCAGATGACTGCCCCTCCCTGAGCCTGGTTCTGCTGGAGGTTTCTTCCTGTTAAAAGGGAGTTTTTCCTCTCCACCGTCGCCAAGTGCTTGCTCACAGGGGATCACCTGATTGCTGGGGTCTTTCTGCAACTGTGGGGGTTCCCCCCTACAGTTGATAGTGCTATGAGATGACTGTTGTTGTGAAATGGCGCTATATAAATAAAGTTGAATTGAATTGAATTGAACCAGTCAAGATATCTTGTATTTCCAGACTCAGGTTTCTTGTCCTCTTTTAAAGTGGCGGCTTGAGTTGTTACCACTTTGATTTTTGTGCACTGGAGAGAGGAAGGATGTTCTTCAATCGAGATCTTGGTTCAGATCTCGGTTCATTCTCGGTTCAGGTCTGGGGTCAGGCTCGCCATCTCCATTCGGAGAGAATCCAGGATCCAGAAGGTTCTTAATCAGCAACCAAAAAAAACCTAGCCAAGATGAGATATCAGCGTGAACACAGCAAAGGACACATCCACCATGCCTCTCAAGCTCGTGCTCCCGTCAACAAGAAGACCCACAGGCCTCCACACAGATTGTCCACAGCCTCTCTCATCCGCTCTCAGATCGCAAAAGACCGAAAACCCCAGTGCGCGCCTCGGCACTCTGCTCGGAAGGCGGGGCTAATATCGCTCTTAACGAATGAAAAGACCGAGATCCAAGATGATCTCGGTCCAGATGATCCAGGATGATCCAAGATGGCGCCCACAGTGGTCGCCATGGTGCTTCGCTGCGCTTTTTTTTGTTTGTTTTTGTTCGTCAATTGTGTGTCTGCCTGCTCTTACACCCGTGAAGAGCTACTAAATATCAGGACTTTCACTCCCACGGACCTACTCCCAGTTTTTTTGGCTCCTGCCGCCGATCTGGTTCACTTTTTAGCCCAAAAAGTGAGACGGCGAAAGAGAGGAAGATGAGCGGGCGCCCTCGTGCGGCTTCGCAGGAGAGGCACGCGCACGGCTTTGCCTGGGATCTTTCTGTCCAACGTCAACTCTCTTTATAACAAGGTAGATGAACAGACTGCTGATGCGATTTAAGGACCTCTCCACCTCGTGTGCCCTCTGCTTCACTGAGACCTGGCTCAAGGAAAAGACACCGGACAGCGCGCTCCTCCTCGAGGGATTTCAGCTGTTTTGTGCAGACCGCGACACGGGGCTCTCCGGCAAGACCACAGGCGGAGGAGTCTGCTTCTACATCAACAGCAGCTGGTGCTCCGATGTAACTGATCTCCCAACACTGTTCTCCCGCTCTGGTATACTTATTCATCAACTGCAAGCCATTTTATTCCCCGTGTGAGTTTGCTTCATTCATCCTGGCCGCTGTTTACGTCCCGCCCGACGCGGACGTGCGCGAGGCTCAGCGCGCGCTCGCGGATCACATTCAGCAAGCGGAGCGGACTTTCCCGGACTCTCTGGTTATTGTGGTTGGCGACTTTAACCAGAGCAGCCTGAGCCACGAACTCCCCCGGTACAAACAGTTTATTAAATGCCCCACCAGAGGACAGAACACGCTGGATCACTGTTACACTACAGTTAAGGACGCATATCGCGCTGTTCCCCGCGCTGCGCTCGGACTATCTGATCACGTGATGGTCCACCTGATTCCCACATACAGACAGAGACTGAAGCTCACAAAACCTGTTGTGAGCACTACGAGGAAATGGACCAGTGAAGCTGTGGAGGAGCTGCGCACGTGCTTGGAAATAACTGACTGGGACATGTTTAAAGGAGCCACGCATGATCTGGATGAGTACACGGACACTGTGACCTCATATATCCACTTTTGTGAGGAGAGCATTCTTCCATCGCGCACCAGGGTGAGTTACGCCAACGACAAGCCCTGGTTCACAGCTGAGCTCAGACAGATCAGGAAGGAGAAGGAAGCAGCGTTGAAAAGTGGAGACAAGAACTGCTACAGGGAGGTCAAATACCGGTTTAGCAGAGAGCTGAGGAGAGCTAAATCTGTGTATTCTGAGAGACTCCAGCAACAGTTCACTGCTAACGACTCTGCTTCTGTGTGGAGAGGACTGAGGCAAATCACCAACTATCGGCCCCAGGCTTCTAAGGGACAGGATGACAAAGCCCTTTGTCAAAGACTGTCCCAACACTATGCCCGTTTTGGCACCTCGTCAGCTGTGTCCAACTCCCCCCTCCCCCCAGCGCCACTGCCTCCATGGTCCCCACTTCATCAGAGGCGCCCCCCCTACCCCTGCCCTTGCCATCAGTGAGCAGGACGTGCACAGACAGTTCTCCAGACTGAACTCGCGCAAGGCCCCCGGTCCGGACGGTGTGTCTCCCTCCACCCTGAGACACTGTGTGGAGGAGCTGACTCCTGTCTTCACAGACATTTTTAACACCTCCCTGAAGTCATGCCACGTGCCGGCCTGCCTCAAAACCTCTACCGTCGTCCCTGTCCCCAAGAAGCCACGGATCACTGGACTTAACGACTACAGACCTGTAGCGCTCACCTCTGTAGTCATGAAGTCCTTTGAGCACCTGGTCCTGCCCCACCTCAAGACCATCACCACTCCCCTCCTGGACCCGCTGCAGTTTGCCTAAAGAGCCAACAGATCTGTGGACGACGCAGTGAACCTGGCCCTCCCCTCCATCCTGCAGCACCTGGACTCCCCGGGAACCTACGTCAGGATCCTGTTTGTGGACTTCAGCTCTGCATTCAATACCATCCGCCCCGCTCTGCTCCAGGACAAGCTGTCCCTGCTCAACGTGCCTGACTCCCTCTGCAGGTGGATCACCGACTTCCTGACGGACCGGAGGTAGCATGTGCGGCTGGGAAAGACTTTCTCAGACTCTGTTAGCATCAGCACCGGATCACCCCAGGGTTGTGTACTTTCCCCCCTGCTCTTCTCCCTGTACACCAACTCCTGCACCTCCAGCCACCAGTCTGTCAAGCTGATCAAGTTTGCGGACGACACCACCCTCATCGGGCTCATCTCCAACGGCGACGAGTCCGTCTACAAGAGAGAGGTGGCCCAGCTGGCGTCCTGGTGCAGCCACAACAACCTGCAGCTGAACGCTTTGAAGACAGTGGAGATGATCGTGGACTTCAGAAAAGTCACAGCCCCTTTGCCCCCCCTTACCCTCACAGACTCTCCCATCACCACTGTGGATTCCTTCCGCTTCCTGGGCACCACCATCACCCGGGACCTCAAGTGGGAGCCAACCATCAGCTCCCTCATCAAAAAGGCCCAGCAGAGGATGTTCTTCCTGCGGCAGCTGAGGAAGCTCAAGCTACCCACCAAGTGGTTGGTGCAGTTCTACACGGCCATCATCGAGTCCATCTTCACCACCTCCATCACCGTGTGGTACGCAGGAGCCACCGCCAGGGACAGACTAAGACTGCAGCGCGTTGTGCGCGCTGCTGAGAAGGTGATCGGCTGCAAGCTCCCATCCCTCCAGGACCTGTACATCTCCAGGACCCGGAGGCGTGCAGGTCGGATCATAGCCGACCCTTCACACCATGGACACGCACTGTTTGCCCCCCTCCCCTCAGGCAGAAGACTTCGGTCCATTCAGACTAAAACCTCCCGCTACATGAACAGCTTCTTCCCCTCTGCCATCAGACTGCTGAACACTAGGTGACTTATTAGACTCTTGTGCACTACGTACAGCAGCTCAACCGGACTCATGACAATTATCACTGTTTTCTTTTTGCACTACCGACTGCACTATGTGGAACTCCACAATATCTGCTGCTTGTTAATATATTTAAAAATTGCATAGATTAGTATTACTTATTCATATTCTACCTTTTATTGCATGCATAGTTTTTTATTTTTATCTTTAGTGCTACTCCATGTTTAATGTTGCAGCATTGCACCGAGACAAATTCCTAGTTTGTGTACTACATGAACAATGGCAATAAATCTCATTCTGATTCCGATTCTGACCGAGATCGCCCAACGTGACCATGAAACGGGAATTTAAAAGTTGGATAACGAGGATCACACTTCCTCTTCCCAAAATAATCGTTTTTCAAAATAAAATCACACAACTGTATTAATACAAATGAAATCTGAGAAAAAGGGTCATTTTCTCAGCTGGGTTACACCCTCCTGCGCTAAATATCATGCACGTCCCGTTGCATGTGTAACCAAGACTGTCCATCGTCAGTATTTAGAAACTCTGAGAAGGCTGTATTCAAACCTTGAAAAAGGGACTTAACAGTTACTAGAGGATTTCCTAATTCAGGATACTTTAGTCTTTTTGGAAGTTGTCTGATTCTTTCAGATCGTCGTGTTGGTTGAATCGTAATGTGATCATTTTTGTCCATTTCATCAGGTAAATCATTTGATTGGTGTTCTTGTCCCTCGACTGAATTGTCAGAAGGTTCTTCTAGTATTGTTACCGTTTCATTTTCCACAGGTTTGTCATTTTCAGTATTGTCTCCATCCGGTATCATTTATGGTCGGAACTACGACGGTATCTCATCGTCTTCGAACCTCCGACTTTCGTTTCTCTTTTGGCTTTGTACCGAGTGTACTTTTTGAGTTTTGAGCTTTTGGTTCTGCAGTTAGTTTTACTAGTTGCGTTTGAATTTCTGCAACTTGTTTTGAGAGTTCTTGAAGTGAGTTTAACGTGATATTGTTCTCATTTTCATCTGAACTGCATTGCACAGTTTGCACGTGGGGTGTCACTTTTTGTTTTGAACTGCTCAAATGTTGTCTCATTCGCAAGTTTTTGGCAGCATTTTGGTCTTCTTCAGTACGTAGCAAGAGAAGCAAATCAGGAAAAGTTGGGGGATTTGTTCGTTTTTGTTTTAACTGGAGTGCAGTTAAAAGGGAATCATCCCAACAACCTCGACAAAACTGTGTGACAAGCAGCCTGTCAAAATCCTGGCTTGAAACACCACCACGCTTTACAGTGTGAGTCAAAGTTACATGAAGACATTGTAGGTATGACGAGGGTTTCTCACCTGTGTTTTGGAAGGTGTCAAGTAAACTTGGCGTAAAGCTCTCCGCCATCTTGAACTGTACCATAGGCAGAATCTAACAGCTGGAGGTATTCTAATGGTGAGCTGTTGGGGTTCAAGTGCTTGACTACATCAGCTGCTGGGGGTAAAAGAGACTCAATGATCTTTCGGGATTGTTGCAGTTTGGACATAGCAGGGTCAGTCAAGATTAATTCTACACTGGAGCGCCAAGTATCATAATCTAGCTCATAAGCCGGTCGGAGGTCTTTGCCAGAAAAAGCTCTGAGCTTTTGTGAAAACGGCTGCACGGAAAAATCTTCCGTTTTTACAATGTGCTCAACTACCACACATTGCACTTCTGGGGGATTTAAATCATGTGCAGAAATGGTGAGTATACTTTGAGCTGGGGTGCTCACAGTGTGATTTGACTGGTTAGTCGGTTGTGCACCTTGAATTCTGGGCTCAGCTGCAGAAGGCTGAGGTTGAGGTTCATACAAGAAAGCTTCAGGTAAGTTATCAGGTAACTTAACTTGCTCTGACTGATCATTTTCAGATTCTTTGATTGACTCAGAAATCTGTGACATCATGTCTTTCAGGACATCTGCAATATCTCTGCCACTCCTCTTCGCTAGGTTTTTAATGTTAGTGAGATATGACTTGGTCCCATCGTTCCCTACACGGTGCGTGTAAACACTGGCAAGAGATTGTATCATATTGCTGGCTCCACTATCAGATACATGAGTACATGGCAATGGGTCAAGAGCTTCAAAAGCAATACCCAAGTGATACTCAAAAATAGCACTCTGGGAAAACTCAGACTAACTATCTGCTACTTTTATGACTCTTGAAATCAATCCATACAGTTTCAAAAACTCAGTCACTTCAAGTTGCTCATCTCCAGCGATTTCGCTCACTATCACTGCATTTGGAATTTTCACAGATTCACGTTCAACAATATCCATTTTGGGTACGTTATAGGCTTGAAATAACGTAAGGGAGAGAAGAAAAAGGCCCCTGGCTGGCTCGCCACTTCTTATTGTAACCCTTGCCTTACGTTAATTAGGTAAGGGAAATTATTAAGTGTAGACCAGTTGCTAGGTTCGTAAGGATTACATTAGGGAATTAAAAGGAGTGTGGAATGAAATAGCTGGAGGCAAGAAATGAGCAATAATGGCTGTTATTTTTAAAGATAAAGAAAACAGAGTATACAATTTACAAATATACAAATATAACAATGGCCGGCATGAAATAAAACCCCAAAAATGTCCTACTGAGCTCAGTGTTTGTTTGTCTTTTTGTTTTAGTCGTTTGACCAGTCAAGATATCTTGTATTTCCAGACTCAGGTTTCTTGTCCTCTTTTAAAGTGGCGGCTTGAGTTGTTACCACTTTGAATTTTGTGCACTGGAGAGAGGAAGGATGTTCTTCAATCGAGATCTTGGTTCAGATCTTGGTTCATTCTCGGTTCAGGTCTGGGGTCAGGCTCGCCATCTCCATTCGGAGAGAATCCAGGATCCAGAAGGTTCTTAATCAGCAACCAAAAAAAACCTAGCCAAGATGAGATATCAGCGTGAACACAGCAAAGGACACATCCACCATGCCTCTCAAGCTCGTGCTCCCATCAACAAGAAGACCCACAGGCCTCCACACAGATCGTCCACAGCCTCTCTCGTCCGCTCTCAGATCGCAAAAGACCGAAAACCCCAGTGCGCGCCTCGGCACTCTGCTCGGAAGGCGGGGCTAATATCGCTCTTAACGAATGAAGAGACCGAGATCACCCAACGTGACCATGAAACGGGAATTTAAAAGTTGGATAATGAGGATCACACCTCCTCTTCCCAAAATAATCGTTTTTCAAAATAAAATCACACAATTATATTAATACAAATGAAATCTGAGAAAAAGGGTCATTTTCTCAGCTGGGTTACATAAGTCATCCTACAGACTACCATCCAATGCTGTCTAGCTACATTATTCTCCCCTGCCAGCATCTTGCAGTCTCCTATCTCTTTCAGATTTCTCCTTCTGCATAAGATGTTGTCCACCTGTGTGCACCTTCCTCCACTCTTGTAAGTCACCCTATGTTCCTTTCTCTTCTCGAAGTATGTGTTCACCACAGCCATTTCCATCCTTTTAGTAAAATCTACAACCATCTGTCCTTCCACATTTCTCTCCTCAAGACCATACCCACTCAGGACCTCCTCATCACCTATGTTCCCTTCACCTACATGCACATTAAAGTCCGCTCCAATCACCACTCTCTCCCCCGTGGGAACAATCTCTACCACTTCATCCAACTTACTCCAGAATTCCTCTCTCTTCTACCTGACATCCAACTTGTGGGGCATACGCACTGACAACATTCAGCATCATACCTTTGACTTCTAGCTTCAAACTCATGATTCTGTCTCACTTCCTCTTTACCTCCTGAACACTCTTCACATACCCTTCCTTCACCTACTCTTCCTTCCTATCTACACCATGGTAGAACAGTTTAAATTCACCTCCAATGCTCCTAGCCTTGCTTCCCTTTAATCTGGTTTCTGGATGGTTGGTTCAGAATGCTGCCAAATGGGGACACATACGCACGCAGCGACTAGCAGTGGGTGAAAAGTTTGGCGTCTTAGTCTCTGTTTTCATGCACTTTAATGTGTTTTAACGTAATTCTCTGTGCCATTTTTGTCCTTGAATGTTTGTGGACTATAAAACGAAGAGGTCTTTGGTTCCATCAGGATGGATTTTCTTCTTGTTATTGCACTGTGGTTCCTTTCCTACCGGCTTTTTGCCTGGGACGTCAGCGCTGTCACGCTGGTAAGAATGCAGTATTCTAGAGACGTGTTACTGTAGCTAAACATGGATAATCCAGCATCTGTGACTAAGGTTGCACCACAACTGCCAGACTTTATTTTAAGAGACTTTCATGGGCACAGCAATGAAAAGAGAGACAAGAGGAGGAAACACAGAAAGCCTGGAGGCGTAAGATTAAACCTGAGGAGACGTCAGCTTAACCGCATTCTTCCTTCCTGTCATGTGGTGATCCTCGCGGATCACCAAGAGACGCCACAGAGTTCACCAGAGAGTTTGGCTAAGATGTTATTTATTACAGACGTGACAAAACACAACTATGAACCCATAAGGGCAAACAAACACATGACTGAGACTTGGGCTCGTAGGGCTAACCCAGCCGCTACGAGCTAACTGTGACATAACTAAGATGACAGACCTGACATGAAGGTCTGCGGCACTCACAGGTATGATGAGGCGCAGACCCAGGGCTTGGCAGGATGAAGCCACTCAGACATAACGTTGACCAATGTCGACTAATAATCCTGCGTCTTACCGTCGTCAGTGCCGGGCTTAAAAGGGCGAAGCACTAATGACGGTAATGACAATCAGCTGACCAGCCGTTGACAGGCGGAAGCCCCACCAAGCACCTTCACAATAAGAGCCCGGTGAGGCCAGAATACAGCCCGCAACTGTCAAGGCCGGCAGCGAGAAGAACTTTAGCCCAAGCGCGATCAGAACCGGCGCTCGGGTCATAACATTTCCATTATTATGGGGAACGTACAATTCCTGAGAAATAAAGTGGATGAAATTCAAGGAAATGTCCGATATCAGAAAGATTTTAAGAACTGCTGTGTCATGGCTTACACGGACATGTAGCTTACGGATCATGACCGGGACCCGGACCTGTGTATTGACGGTTTTGGAGCCCCACTTCGCTTGGATCTGCAGGAAGAGGTAACGGGGAAACGTCAGGGAGGCGGCATATGTTTGTATATTAATAAAGAGTACTGTACATCTGTCACGGTCAGAGAGCGCATCTGTACGTCACATGTGGAGCTTCTGTCCGTATCACTACGCCACTTTTATCTGCCCCGCGAATTCCCCCAACTTTTCATAACGACTGTGTGCATTCACCCAAGGGCAGATGCTGCCTCTGGCTTCAGCACAGTCTTTGATGTGGTACAGCAGTTGCAGTCGATTTCCCCAGAGGCTCCAAATTTTATCCTTGGGGATTTTAATCATGTGTCTTTAAAGAAGACACAAAAACTTATCAGTATGTCTCCTGCCCAACCAGGCGAGAAAAGACATTGGACCTGTGCTACAGATCTATAGAGGGGGCCTATAAATCTCTTCCCCTTCCTCCTTTAGGCCCCTCAGATCACAACGGGCGGTGTGGTGGCACAGTGATTAGCACTCCGGCAGTACAGCAACTCACCCTTGGCCATGGGATCCCTGGTTCGATTCCAGCCCCTGACCATCAGTGATCTGTGTGGAGTTTGCATGTTCTCTCCGTGTCTGCGTGGGTTTACTCTGGGAGTTCTCCGGTTTCCTCCCACAGGCCAAAAACATGCAGGTTAGGTTAATTGGAGACTCTAAAAGTGGCCCTAGGTGTGAATGTGTGTATGAATGGTAAAGGGATAGCGTCGCACCGTGGATGTCCTCAATTTCCCCTCTGGGGATCAATAAAGTATACAAATACAAAATACAAAAAAATCAACTGTGTACATTTGCTGCCCACATATAAAACTGCTCTCAGAAGAGAGAAGACGAAGACCAGGGACATAAAGGTCTGGACAGATGATTCAGTGCTCTGCCTTCAGGAATGTTTTAACTGTACGGACTGGGAGGTGTTCACACTGTCCTGCGAGGATGATTTGGACTCTTTGGTGGACATGACATGCTCTTACATGGCTTTTTGCAGGGATATGATCGTTCCACATAAACGTGTCAAAATATATCCCAACAACAAGCCATGGATCACTAAATCAGTTAAATCCTGCTTACAGAGGAAAGCACTTGCCTTTAAACAGGGGGTTGTTTCTGAGCTGCAGGTTGCCACAAAAGAGCTGAAGGCTGAAATTTTAAGAGCAAAACAGAATTATAAATCAGAATTGGAAAGCAAGATGGCAGCAAAGAAGCTTGGTTCAGCCTGGGCTAGTATGAAAACTATTGCAGGCCTTTAGAGCACAGAGCGCAGTAATCGTGTGTTTTTAGATGGTTTTAATTCAGACAGAGCTGGCTAATGCTCTTAATTGTTTTTATGGTCATTTTAATTCTTTTGATTTTAGCACAGAAATCCAAGATTTGAAACAGAAACTCAAAGACAATCAGCACTTTAATATTGAAGTGCAGGATGTTAAAAGGGTGTTCTGTGCTGTAAAAGTGATAAAAAGTCAGTGCCCTGATAATATATGTGGGCGCTTGGTAAAGTCCTGTGCACATGAACTGAGTCCTGTGTTTCACTACATTTTTAATAAGTCCTTACAGACACAACATGTACCTAAGGTCTGGAAAAATGCTGTGGTTGTCCCTGTTCCAAAATCCAGTTGTCCTAAAATGGTTAATGATTTTAGACCAGTTGCCTTGACTTCAATTTTAATGAAAATTTTTGAAAAACTGGTCAGATTTGAGGTCCTAAAGCAGACTGAGCATGCATTGGATCCTTTGCAGTTTGCCTACAGGCCTCACAGAGGAGTGGTTGATGCCACTGTCACTCTGTTTAACATGCTTTTTATACATCTGGATTTTAATGGGACACATGCCAGGCTTTTATTTGTGGATTTTTCTTCTGCTTTTAATACAATCCAACCTCATATTTTAGTTGAAAGGCTCCTGCAACAAATTGATTTGAGTAATAATCTGGTGGGTTGGATTCTGGATTTTTTAACCAACAGGACACAGAGAGTAAGGGTCAATGGTACATTGTCTGACCTAAAGTGTTCTTCTACTGGCTGTCCTCAGGGGTGTGTGTTGTCACCACCACTCTTCATCCTGTACACAAACATGTGTCAGAGCAGACATGACAACAGACACATTATAAAGTATGCTGATGACTCAGTTGTTGTCAGTCTCCTTCAGGATGGTGAGAGTGGCCACGGCCCAGTAGTTGATAATTTTGTTCACTGGTGTGAGGATTCCTACCTGCAGCTGAATATGACGAAAACTAAAGATATGATTATTGACTTTAGGAGGAAAACTCCCAGGCACGAAGTCACCGTACTAAAAGGCCAGACCACTGAATGTATGCAATCCTACAAATATCATGGGACAATTATTGATAGTAATTTAAACTTTGAAGAGAACTGTGAAAGGGTGTGCAAAAAGGGTCAGCAACATTTGCATTGTTTAAGGAAACTCGCACACTTCCAAACTGACCGAACCATAATGATAATGTTTTATCAGGCTTTTATTGAATCGGTTTTATCTTTTTCTTTAGTGTCATGGTTTGGTCAGATAAAACTGAAACAGAGGAAATCCTTAGACCAGGTAGTTAGATGGTCCAGTCGTTTGCTTGGTGAGTCACAGCTGAGCCTGACATCCCTCAACACCAGACAGGTACAGAGGATTGCTACCTCCATTTTAAATGATGACTCTCACCCTTTGCACTGCAGCTTTCAGCTTCTTCCCTCCAGACGGAGGTTTGTTGTCCCAAAATGTAAAACCCAGCGCTACAAAAAAAGCTTTGTTCCTACTGCTGTCAAAGAGTTGAACAAGATGTAGCAGTATATTGCACATAATTTAGTTACCTATTTATGAATTTTATTTTATATTTATTTATTTTTGTAGGTTTTTATTTGGATTTTAAATCTTTTATTGGGTTTTAGACTTTCATTGAGTTTTTAATCTCTTTGACTTAGTTTTTAACTTTTTTAACCTCTTGCACTCCATTGTACTGCGGACGGGCAAGTCTCTGCGTCCCAGAGCGCACTGAAAAAAAAAAAAAAGTTCTTCCACTTCCGACACAGCCGCGAACAGATCAGATATGATTGACCTCTCATTTGACTAATAAGAGCCTTGAATTGGGTTTCTGAAACCTTGAAGAACCAATGACTGAAAACTTAGCAAGAAGGACCCGCCTACCAACGCAGTGAGCCAATTGAAGCACAGAAGTTCGCTGAGCTGTTCTGTCTAAAGCTGGGTGAAGAGAGACTGCTTCAGCAGCCACAGGCAGTGCTTTATTTTTTTTTAATTCCAGCAGTGTTTAGGATTCTCTTATATGGTCATCATAGACCAACAGAGGCCGACGACGAAGGTCGTAAATCATTCGCCAAAACCGCAATCATGGAATTATGTTTTGACCGGGTCGCGAGACCAGAACCACGAGCGGACCAGCGTCGCGTTTGTCTGACAATGAGGAAGAGAAGTTGGCCAGGACACTGCTGCTGTGAAGAGGTAAGGTGTTATAAGCCAAATTATTTTTTATCCCAGAAAATTGTAATCAAAAATGACTTTTGACCGATCGGTAAATTACAACTGTGCGGCGCACGATGTCCGAAGTGCGTGCGCCGCGGTACATGGTTCGTTCGCCGCCTCCGGACCGTGAACGCCCACCCCCCCCCCGCCGCTACTATTCTGTAGCGGGGGGGGGGAGCCGCGGTGACAGCGCTGCTGTGGCCACATCACCACATCCGAGTGTAATCCGTCATGTAGCGATGGCCGATCTCCGTCCTCTGTAGCGGGGGGGGACAACCCCCCCCCCACACACACACAGAGTAGCGAGGGGGGGGGGGCACGGTGACAGCGCTGCTGTGGCCACATTGCCACATCCGAGTGTAATCCGTCATGTAGCGATGGCCGATCTCCGTCCTCTGTAGCAAGGGGGGGACAACCCCCCCCACACACACACACAGCCCTGAGTGTCACCTTTCATTAGAGCCCAAAATGAAGCTTCTACATTGAATCATTCAAAAGTTACAGACGTTTTTCCAAACTGTGCCATTTGGCACAATTTGGCACAGTTCCAAAACGCCTGGGAACTACCTGAGAACAAAGCTGTGTAATATATTCATTTTTTGTGGTATTGTTACAAAATTTGGACCTCAGCTGGATAACACTTGGTTCTACATTTCTGTTGCATTTTCCAGCCCGGATCTGAAGCTGTGTGTTATTTGCAAGCATTTGTATCCAAAAAAACACCCAGGCCAAATTTATTTTCTTCAAGTTCAGTATGTTTAGATGACTGTAACTCAGTGGCCGGAGCACTTAGAGAGATTATGACTGTTTTGCCAAAAAATTCAAAGTGTTTTCTTTTAAATGAGACCAACCCCATGAAGATGCTGCAAAGGGTTGAAGAACAGCTTTCGATTTACTTTGGGCACATTATTTTTTGGCGTTTTTAGGAAAATTGACCGGAGTGCAAGGGGTTAATATGACCCTTCTCTCATATCTCTTTGTCTTATGTCCTGATTGGTGGAGCCTTGAGTACTTTTATCGTGTTTATAGTCAGCTTCATGTGTGCCTGTGTTTGTGTTCATGTTGAATGCAATTGTGGTTTGTAAATATGTGTCTAAAAGGGTGTCACTTGACTGCAAAACAAATCTACCTACAGGTACAAATAAAGTAACCTGAACCTGAATTCTCAAATCTTTACACTGACTTCCTGTCTGTCAAAGAACATATTTCAAAATAGTGCTGTTGGTTTATAAAGCTCTGAATGGTTTAGGGCCAAAATACATTTCAGATCTGCTAATCCATTATGAACCACCCAGAGCCCTCAGGTCATCAGGGTCAGGCCTACTATCTGTGCCCAGAGTTGAAACCAAACATGGTGAGGCAGCGTTCAGTTTTTATGCCCCTCACATATGGAACAAACTCCCAGAAAGCATCGGGGATGCTGAAACTCTCAGCTGCTTTAAATCCAGGTTAAAAACTATTTGCCACAGCCTTTCAGTAGCCTATAATGTACTGTAACTTTTATTTCTGTCGTATTCTATTTTAGCTTGCTTTTGTTTCTCTTTAATTTACTTTTTAGTTTGCTTTTAAATTCTTATGTATTCCTTTTACAACTTGCCATAATGCTTTGTGTAAAGCACTTTGAATTATCTTGTACCACCAAATGTGCTATACAAATAAACTTGCCTTGAACACACAGAATATCCAAGCTTCTTCTTTCCATCATATCAGCCAACTCTGCCTTTACCAGTCACAGTCCCTACATTTAACATCCATATGCTCACCTCCACACTTCTACCGTTCCTTTTCTCTCTCTCCCTCCAAACACAACTTCCCTCTCTCCTCCTCCTTGGTCTTCGACCAACAGTATCCCAATTTCCACCAGCATCCTGTCAGTTAACAAATAAACTTAAATTTATGAGAAAAAATGTGCAAATTTATGAGAAAAGTTACATTTTTTGAGGAAAAGGTAGCAAATTACAAGAAAAAAAGGCAAATATATGAGAAAAAAGTTGTAATTTTGAAAGAAAATGTTTCAAATTGACAAGAAAAAAACTGAGAATTTGATAGAAAAAAATCCATATTATCCATATTATTATTATATTATTCTTATATTATTCCATGACTTTCCTACCTCATGTCTGATATTTATATGTGCATTCCATGTAGAATATCCATGTAGAATATCGTGTGTGTGTGTATCCCATTTACACAGGGTGCGTGTGAAGCGCCTAGTGCAGTAGTATAGTAACGAAGAGATGTTTGTAGATAGTGCATGTTGCATGGCATATGTTTCATGTTGCTTTCTGCTTGCTGCTCTGCTTACAGCTACCGCCACCAGCTAGCCCCCATCGGGGGTGAAAAGAGGAGCAGAGTGCGTAAGTCTCCTCCTGCTGGTACATAGCCTCTCCACCACCAAGACCCCTGCAGTGCCTCCTCGTGGCCACACATGGTAACTGGGTACCCTGCGGTCCCAGGCTAAACTGGAGGGGATCTCGGAGCAGCAGGGGGCCCCAGAGACGCGGCGTATAGGCCCACCCTATGTGGACACGCCCTGGCACCCGTCAACCCCTGCCACAACTATGGGTAAATAGCCCCACTGCCTTGTGGGTAATCTATTAAGGTGAAGGCTAAGGGAGCAACCCCTGACAGAAAAGCAATGCGCTGGTGGTGCGCAAAAGGCGGGACTTAGAAGACCAAGGACCCGGCAGCCTCCTGCAGCCATGTTGAGGGACTGGTCGTCATGGGCTTACCCACGCCACCGGATTTACCTCATCATCGTGAAGACAGTGCTATTGGGAAGAGCGCGCCCCCTACGGCACTCTAAATAATTCAATGCGCAGGTGTCCACCTCTGACCATGGTGGGCCTTACCTTCCTGGATATCTGGTTGAAGTCTGGCAGCGACAGGGTGTGTGGCGACGGGAGCAGGTATGAATGTTACTGGGAGCTCCTAGCTATAACCCTGCACATCAGCAGCACAGGGCTATTATGGTCGCTAACAGCTGGGGTGGCAGCTGTTTTCGGCAGACCCCTGTGTGATTGAGCAGCCCTATTTAGGACAGCACTGCTCACCCCAACTGGGGAGGGGCCTAGAAAAGGTGGCCTAAAAATTGCCCACCCATCTTTTGCCTGAACAGGTTACCGCGCCTGTTGGGTCATTCCACCTCTGTGGTCGAAATAATAAAAAGAGAACATGCAACCTAAAACTGGCAACATGGAATGTAAGGACACTCCTGGATCGAGGTTCTGATAGACCCCATATGAGAACAGCTCTGGTTGCTGCTGAACTGAGTCGCTACAACATTGATATTGCTGCACTGAGCGAGACCAGGCTCCTAGATGAGGGCTCTTTAACTAACTAACTAACTAACTAACCTGCACTTATATAGCGCTTTTCTAGTCACAAAGACCACTCAAAGCGCTTTCATTAATACTAACCCTCTATTCTAAGGGCCTATAGGAAACAAATATCTAGGGACAATTTAGAACAGCCAATTAACCTAACATGCATGTTTTTGGCATGTGGGAGGAAACCGGAGAAATCCCGGAGTAAACCCACGCAACACGGGGAGAACATGCAAACTCCACACAGATCACTGTTGGTCGGGGGCTGGGATCGAACCCACGATCCCATGATCCCCACAATCCCCCGGCCAAGGGTAAACTGTGCTGCCGCAGTGCTAACCACTGCGCCACCGTGCAACAGAGGAAGGGATGGGCTACACATTCTTCTGGAGGGTTTACCCCTCAGGAGAACAACATCTGCATGGTGTAGGACTGGCCATCAAAAACACCCTTCTACCAAGACTCAGTGAAACACCTGTTGGCATTAGTGAGAGACTGATGACACTCCGTATCCCCCTGGTTAAGAATCGCTTTGCTACACTTCTTAGTGCCTATGCACCGACCCTGCCATCGGAGAGTGAGGCCAAGGATTCTTTCTACCAGTTACTGGACGAAACTCTTCGCCGGATCCCCAAGAATGACAAGATCTTCTTACTTGGAGATTTTAACGCCAGAGTGGGTCAGAACAATCAGATATGGAGTGGAGTGCTTGGCAGACACGGAGTTGGTCAAGTTAACGCAAATGGAGTGAGATTGCTCACTCTCTGCTCTGAGCATAACCTGACCATAACCAACACCATCTTCCAGCAAAAGGCCAAATACAAAACATCATGGATGCACCCTCGCTCTAAACACTGGCACCTGATTGATTACATCATTGTGAGGCGCAGTGACATCAGAGATGTCCACATCACCCGTGCCATGAGAGGTGCAGAATGCTGGACAGATCACCGGCTGATCATGGCCAAGGTCCACATGCAAGTGCGCCCCCCCTTGCGACTACAAGGGCCAAAAAGGAGGAAACTTGATTGCTCCCGTCTGGCAAATCTGGATGTAAGAAATGACTTTCGGCGCTCCCTGGTTGAGAAACTAGGGGGGTTGGAGCATTTCCTGAGTCTGCCTGAGAAGACCATGGACCAGAAGTGGGACTTTATCAGCTTGGCTCTTTGTGAGGCAGCAGCCCAAACGATTGGCTATAAGAGAAAGAACCACCAAGACTGGTTTGATGACAACTCTGACACCATCCACGACTTGTTGGAGGACAAGCACAGAGCACATCAGGCAACCTTAAGGAACCCCTCATCCATTATCATCAGGCATCAGTGGCAGAGAGCTCGGCGGGAGGTACAAAGGGCTACTCGGACAATGCAGAACGAGTGGTGGACAAAAAAGGCACATGAAATCCAGGCCTTTGCCGATAAAAATGACATGCATAATTTTTATAATGCTGTCAAGAAGATTTACGGCCCAACAAATCGCTGCATCACTCCCCTGAAAACAGCAGATGGGCTGAGAATCCTAAAGGATCAGCCTAACATCTTGCTGAGATGGGCTGAACACTTGAGTACCCTGCTTAACCAGGACTCAGATGCAGACCCCACTGTTCTCGACAACTTGCCTACTCTTCCTCCGATGCAAGACCTGGATCAGCCCCCAACCTTCCTGGAGGTTCTATCAGCTACCCGCTCTCTCAAAAACAACAAGTCCCCTGGTAATGACAACATCCCTGCCGAGCTGTTGAAACAAGGAGGCTACTTGTGTACAAAAACCCTGCACGAGTACATCACCAAGGTCTGGGCCGATGATAACATCCCACAACAATGGAGATACGTCACAATAGCGCCGATCGAGGACTACGTCATCAGTTTTCGTGCTGGTAGTCACGTGGTACACAGCAGTAGACAAGGTCGGACAAACAAAACCCTGTCCTACCGGTGGAGCAATGGCGAGTGATACTGCATTGCCACTTGTAAAACTGTTAGAAAGCGGAAGTTATTTTTCAGTGCTGCATTAAACCTCATCTTACGTAACTTTGTCTTTCCATTACAGACCTGCAGAGATAAAGTACAACAGTTTCTTGTATCCGAAATGGCTTCAAGATAAAAAAAAAAGCACCTCTGAACAACCATCGCGCAGCGGCGAAAGACAACGATATACTAGGAATAGGAACATTTTGTCCCGCAGTTGTGCACGTCGGGATTCATCTACGAGGAGGCTTGCAAACAAAAGAAAAAGAGCTTTCTGCTGCGCGCCCGCCGAGGACAACAGAAACCTGCCTTGCTCCATTCACGCGATGCAGCGGCCCAGAAAGTTTGTCCTACTTCAGCCAAGTAAAAACACGCATGCGCAGTAGTGAAAGCTATTTTTAGCACTTTGGCAAGCTCCTCGATCGGCGCTATTGTCACCATTTATAAAAACAAGGGTAACAAGGCTGTCTGTGGCAACAGCAGGGGTATTTCGCTCCTTGCTGTTGCTGGTAAGGTCCTGGCGAAGGTGATGCTTCACAGGCTGATCAACAACATCACAGAATCAGTGCTGCCTGAATCGCAATGCGGTTTCAGGAAGGGCAGGAGCTCGGTGGACATGATTTTCACAGCTCGGCAGCTGCAGAAGAAATGTCGGGAGCAACACCAGGACCTTTTCATTGCCTTTGTCGATCTCTCCAAAGCTTTCGACACTGTCCATAGAGAGCTCCTATGGGAAGTTCTTCTTAAGTTTGGCTGCCCGAGTAAGTTTGTCAATATCCTCCGTCAATTTCATGATGGTATGACTGCTCGGGTGACTATAGGAGGACAGGAATCTCCTTCCTTCCCCGTTTGTACAGGCGTTAGGCAGGGGTGTGTATTAGCACCAGTACTTTTTAACATCTTCCTGCTCTGTGTCACCCAACTTCCCACAAGGAGACTGAGGACAGCAGCGGTGTAACAGTGGACTTCCGTCTAGATGGCAACCTTTTTAATATAAGGAGGCTCCAGGCAACCACCAAACTGCAAAGGGTGAGAGTCATTGAGCTACAGTATGCAGATGACTGTGCTCTGGTATCTCATAGCCCACAAGATCTCCAGTCTGTTCTTACTGCTGCGGTGAGAGCATACAGCAGGATGGGACTGACGGTGAACACCATCAAAACAGAGGTCATCTGCCAATGGAGCACCAATATCCCATCTACTCCACCTACCTTCACTGTTGCTGGTGAACAGCTGTCTGTTGTTTCATCTTTCAAGTACCTGGGGAGCATCCTCTCTGTAGACAACACCATTGACAGTGAGGTCCAGAACAGGATCAGGCAGGCATCAGCTTCTTTTGGGAGACTCCGGCGTCGGGTCTTCCAGAACAAGAACCTCCATCTCCAAACGAAGATCTCTGTTTACCAGGCAGTCTGTGTCACTACTCTCCTCTACAGCTGTGAATCCTGGGTGACTTACAGCTGCCACATTAGGGATCTAGAGCGGTTCCATATACGCTGCCTTCAGCGCATCCTGGGAATCGCCTGGCGTGACCATGTGCCTCATTCTGAGATACTCTTTAAGACCAGCTGTAGGAGTATTGAGGCAACGATCACCCAGCACCAGCTACGCTGGCTGGGACATGTGGTGAGGATGCCCCCAAACCGGTTGCCTCGCAGGGTGATATATGGCCAGCTACGCCATGGTCGACGCTCTGCTGGAGGGCAGAAGAAGCGCTACAAGGACCAGCTAAAGATGGCCTTAAAGAAGTGCAGGATCAGACCTGAGGCTCTGGAGGAGGCTGCTACTGACCGAAACACCTGGCGACAGCAGTGCCTTGTGGGGACCCGTATGATGGAGGAGGACAGGACAGCCAGGAGACAGAAGAGAAGACTGAGGAGGAATGCACCTGCAGCCCCTGCTGTCACTACTACAACTTTTACATGCCCTACCAACAACAGGACATGTGGGTCCAGGATAGGACTACACAGCCATCAAAGGACTCACCGATAGAAGTGGACATCATCATCGGACTCGATGAACAACCACAAGCAAGCCATGTAGAATAAGTTCATATATTCTTCTGTATTCTTCTTTCATATATTATAGCTGATGTATTTTTGGTGCATTGTATGAGCCATTATTTGTTCCATGTTCCAGAGTCTTGAGTGCAGAGTGAATGTGCGGATTCCTGTGAGGTTAGGTCAACAAAGACGTAAATAATGACCCAGGATAAGCTCTTGTTATATTGACCTACCCTGTTTAGGATACCAGGAACGTGCTTAGACTGTCTGAGATGTCTCCCAAATGCCAAGGACTTCTCCCCCTTGTTTACTTACAGCTATAAAAACACCATGCTTAGAAATGTATGTTCAGAGGTTAGGTGTGTGTGTGTATTGAGTGCCACGTTCATGTAAACTCTCCTCCAGTGGTCATGGGGTTAAATAAATATACTTGTATTCAAATATTCTGCCTGATTTTTGACTTAAGAATAATTATGCTGAAAATTATTCTATCATTTTGGCGCACCGAACAGCGGATCCACATAGTTCCGTCCTTGCGGCGCCTCTGCCCGATTTCAGCGAGTGCACAGCTGACGAAAGACCTTCCCAGGCTGAGTATAAGACTCAGTGTTACTGCAGTGAGGGCATTTCGGAACCAGGGTGCTGGAACAGACTGGGTGACGGGTCTAAGAACCCTAAAGGCAGCTTGGATGTGAGTACATTTATTTGTTGTGTAAAAGATTGTGCTCCCCGGGATGAGAGACTCCCTCAGGGTGAAATGTTTTCCTGAGCACTTGACACCGCAAAGCCTGGTTAACTTCTGTTCGAGCCGGCGAGGTGGATGCCTAGGTGTGTTGTTGTGTGCAGAAATTAATGCAAGAGACTTCAATATTGTGCAGTGAGCCCTGAGGTATTAATAGGGGCAAAATTCTGCCCACAATATTGCAGTGAGCGTTAATGTATAAAAGTCTGAGCAAAATTCTGCCATTCAATTGCGGTGAGTATTGATCTGAAGATCGATGTAAGATGCTGTCATGGAATTGCAGTGAGCACTGACTTGAGTGAACTGGTAATTTTTAATTTTTGTTATAGCGCTGGTTTGAATAAAGTTACTGCAGTTTGTCCGTTTGTGTTCTGGAATCTGCCCTGGTGAGAGAGAGCAGGGAGATTCCGCGGAGGTTGAATGGGAGTTTTGAAGTTGTTGTTGTGAATTTTTTGATCATTGTGGAGTATAAAAGAGATGGTTAGATAACACAGGGTTAAAAAAAATAATTTTTTTGTAAGTTGTCTGTGTTTTTTCAACTGATTTAAGACAATTTTGCACTGCTGAATCCGAAAATGGCATCTGTTTCTCTTGATCAAGTGCTAAGTAAAAACTTGTACTTAGGTACTTAGTACTGTGCGTGTACTTACCTTTATATAAAAGTATATGTAAATTGAACGTTACGTCATCATTGTTCAAAATTCAGAGAATTTCAAGACATAAAAAACAATTTTGCATCATATAAAGCAAAAATACATAATACATACATACGTACATGTAAACAAAAATGCATAAAACAACATGTGGCCATACTTCAAAAAGTTGACCTGATTGAGCAAAACCAATGTGATTTTTGGATCCAGCACATCAAAATTGTCCTAAACCAGCTAAAAAACAAAACAGACAATAAATTTGGTGGTGACAGTGTAATTATTGTTCTCTGGGGTAATGATGAAAATTGTGGAAGCTTGCAAGTAATGCCTTTGGGTAAGAAACTGAATGGTGTTCTCATAGAGGTAGACAAAAAGTTGACATGAGAACGCTGGGTTGCCAGATTTGTTTTTACAAGTACTTTGGGTTGCCATTTCATGCTTGTTTTAAGGCAGTCTGTTTGTGTGTGTGCGCAGCTGCCCAAAAGCAACCTTGGAGAGTTAACAGGAGAGAGCTGCGTGTGTGTATGTGTGGGCCCTTGAGTCTGATGGTGAGTGAGAAAAAGAGAAAAAATTTACACTGCTATCTACAGAAGTTCTCTGACGACTCTGCGATCGCTGGCCTCATCTCCAATGGAGATGAAGCTGAGTACAGAGGGCTTATCCAGGACTTTGTGGACTGGTGCCATCGAAACTGCCTCCAGATCAACGCGAGGAAAACTAAGGAGCTGGTGGTGGACTGCCACAGGCAAGGACAACCCCTCACAGCACCAGTAAATATACAGGGAGCAGACATCGAGATGGTGACATCCTACAAGTACCTGGGTGTTCATCTGAACAATAAACTAGACTGGTCACACAATACCGACGCACTCTACAAGAAGGGACAGTGCAGGCTGTTCCTACAGAGGACACTCAGGTCTTTTGGTGTACAAGGGGCGCTGCTGAAGACATTCTACGACACGGTGGTGGCATCAGCCATCACTTTTGGAGTGGTCTGCTGGGGCACTGGCATTACAGCAGCCGATAGGAAGAGACTGAACAAACTGATCAAGAAAGCTGGCTCTGTCCTGGGGCAGCGCCTTGACCCAGTGGAGGAGATGGGAGAGAGAAGGATGGTGGCTAAACTGTCATCTCTGCTGAAGTCCGAGTTCCACCCTATGCAGGACATACTGAATGCACTGAGGAGCTCATTTAGCAGCAGACTACATCATCCTAGGTGCGCAACCGAGAGGTTTCGCAGGTTCTTCCTACCTATGGCTGTCAGACTGTACAACCTAAGCAGGGCTGCTCGCAGAGATAGCAAAAAGACGTGACGACCTAATAGTATTGAGTGCAAAAGACGCAATAGACTTACACAATGATCCCCTCCGGTATACAACTAGGAAAATACCGGTCGCTATGGAGGGCGACAATATGTATGGGTACATAATCATGCCATGTAGGATAACTAAGTAGACGGTTATGTTGTTTCATTCCATCTAGCTACAATGCTCCGCACTGTGTGTTTATATATTTATATATTTATTCCATCTAGCTGCAATGCTCTGCACCGTCTATATATTTATATGTACATATGTATACTTGCTGCTCTTGTTTTTTTCTTGTCTTCTGATTATTGCTCTGAGTGTTGCTATCCCTGTGCTGTTGCAATCCTGGAATTTCCCCATTGTGGGACTAATAAAGGCTTATCTTATCTTTATTCGAGAGTGATCTTAAAGTAATGCTAACCCCTGTTTATTGGCAAAATATTTTGTGATTCACTGAATATTTAGCAAAAAGTTGTTGTAATTAGAAAATCACATTATTCAAATAATGGAAGCTTTTGTTAGCATTGTGTTATTCTGGGTTCATGTTTTTGTTTTTCAACAGAAAAAGGAAAGCATTAACAAACTATTTTTTTAGATTTTTTTTTTTAGATTTAGTATACTTTATTGATCCCCAGAGGGGAAATTGAGGGTCATCCACCACCTGGATGGATGAAGCAGCCACGATACGGCGCTATCCCTTAACCATTCACACACACATTCACACCTAGGGCCACTTTAGAGTCTCCAATTAACCTAACCTGCATGTTTTTGGCATGTGGGAGGAAACCGGAGAAATCCCGGAGTAAACCCACGCAAACACGGGGAGAACATGCAAACTCCACACAGATCACTGTTGGTCGGGGGCTGGGATCGAACTCACGATCCCACGATCCCCACGATCCCCCGGCCAAGGGTAAACTGTGCTGCCGCAGTGCTAACCACTGCGCCACCGTCTTTCACCAGGATTTAGAATTGAAAAGTCTAAAAAGTGAAAAATAAAAATCACAAGATCACCATTAGCTTTAATTCTAACAAATCCTTGGTGACCAAAAAAAAAAAACAAAAAACAAAAAAACAATTCACTTGTGTTTCTTAGCATTAAAAATTATAATCAACAGTGGAATAAGCACTGTAAAAACTTAAAAGGACAAAAGTTGAATGACTAACAGTAACACTTGCAAAAACAATTTATGGGGAGACAAAATTTGCAATCCTGTTGGTGTGAATTCTGACGCACGGACAGGGGGTAGCCTCGGGCTTACCCCAATTTCTTTTTTCAGGATGGCCCCGCCATTGGACCTTTGTGGTGGACGGGAGGACGGACAGCAGTGTGGGGAAGGCTGGCTGTGGCAAGGGAAACATGACGTTTGTCATCAACCTGGACATCAGGCTCATTAGCTGGGGGCAGTGGCAGCGTGGGGAGGGGAGAGGACCATAACAACGGTGTGACAAGCAGACCCAAAGCAAAGTAAAACAAATGACATTGACAATGACATAACGCATATACAGTGGGGAAAAAAGTATTTAGTCAGCCACCAATTGTGCAAGTTCTCCCACTTAAAAGATGAGAGAGGTCTCCAATTTTCATCATAGGTATACCTCAACTATGAGAGACAAAATAAGAAAAAAAAAATCCAGAAAATCACGTTGAAGGATTTTTAATGAATTAATTGGTAAATTCCTCGGTAAAATAAGTATTTGGTCAATAACAAAAGTTCATCTCAATACTTTGTTATATAGCCTTTGTTGGCAATGACAGAGGTCAAACATTTTCTGTAAGTCTTCACAAGGTTTTCACATACTGTTGCTGGTATTTTGGCCCATTCCTCCATGCAAATCTCCTCTAGAGCAGTGATGTTTTGGGGCTGTCGCTGGGCAACAAGGACTTTCAACTCCCTCCAAAGATTTTCTATGGGGTTGGGCTCTGGAGACTGGCTAGGCCACTCCAGGACCTTGAAATGCTTCTTACGAAGCCACTCCTTCATTGCCCGGGCGGTGTGTTTGGGATCATTGTCATGCTGAAAGACCCAGCCACGTTTCATCTTCAATGCCCTTGCTGATGGAAGGAGATTTTCACTCAAAATCTCACGATACATGGCCCCATTCATTCTTTCCTTTACACGGATCAGTCGTCCTGGTCCCTTTGTAGAAAAACAGCCCCAAAGTATGATGTTTCCACCTCCATGCTTCACAGTAGGTATGGTGTTCTTTCTCCTCCAAACACGACAAGTTGAGTTTTTACCAAAAAGTTCTATTTTGGTTTCATCTGACCATATGACATTCTCCCAATCCTCTTCTGGATCATCCAAATGCTCTCTAGCAAACTTCAGACGGGCCTGGACACGTACTGGCTTAAGCAGGGGGACACGTCTGGCACTGCAGGATTTGAGTCCCTGGCGGCATAGTGTGTTACTGATGTAGCCTTTGTTACTTTGGTCCCAGCTCTCTGCAGGTCATTCACTAGGTCCCCCCATGTGGTTCTGGGATTTTTGCTCACCGTTCTCGTGATCATTTTGACCTCACAGGGTGAGATCTTGCGTGGAGCCCCAGATCGAGGGAGATTATCAGTGGTCTTGTATGTCTTCCATTTTCTAATAATTACTCCCACAGTTGATTTCTTCACACCAAGCTGCTTACCTATTGCAGATTCAGTCTTCCCAGCCTGGTGCAGGTCTACAATTTTGTTTCTGGTGTCCCTTGACAGCTCTTTGGTCTTGGCCATAGTGGAGTTTGGAGTCTGACTGTTTGAGGTTGTGGACAGGTGTCTTTTATACTGATAATGAGTTCAAAAAGGTGCCATTAATACAGGTAATGAGTGGAGGACAGAGGAGCCTCTTAAAGAAGAAGTTACAGGTCTGTGAGAGCCAGAAATCTTGCTTGTTTGTAGGTGACCAAATACTTATTTTACCAAGGAATTTACCAATTAATTCATTAAAAATCCTTCAATGTGACTTTCTGGATTTTTTTTCCTCATTTTGTCTCTCATAGTTGAGGTATACCTATGATGAAAATTGGAGACCTCTCATCTTAAGTGGGAGAACGTGCACAAATGGTGGCTGACTAAATACTTTTTTGCCCCACTGTATTTAACTGACTTGGACTTTGAAACTGCTGTGTTTACATGAAATAACATTGCAGGTCTACACAATGCAATGATGCCTCTCACCAGATAGTGGTATGACAGTATCACATTTCAGAGATGTGACAGGGATAAGGAATAATTGTATTGTATGATTTTGATGTGCTAAAGAGCTGGGCTGTGCTCCCGCTGCTTGGCCTCGGCCGAGCCGGGCCTCGGGACAACAGACCACACCATAATTTAGGAAGAAACATAGAAAATAAAGCATTCCTTGTGCAAAATGAAGCCAGATTCTGATTAAACAATATGTCCACCTTTCCATTAACAGAAGGAGTGGGACATAACCTTTCACAAAGATGCACTTACACAAATTCAAACTGTCTGTGTTCAACAGGACAGGCAGATGTGGCCTTAATGACTAATTCAGAATTGGTTACAATACATGCTAAATCACGTTAAATCTGCACAGACAGCTGGATTAACTGTCCTAACTGAAATTTACCACAACAACAGCCATGATTACTGGAACCTCATTTTGAGGGAGTTATACTACTCACAAAGTTTCATCTAAATTAACCATGTGCAACACATACTAATGGCACATACTGTATGTTTAAAGGGACAACACATCATCATGTTCAAGTACGCCGTAACTTTGATGCATGGGCGTCTCCGTGCATTGGGCGGGGGGGGGGGGGCTACCACAACAATTAATTAGCAAAGGAAAATATAGGTGAAATCACTTGGTAATAGAATCACAACATTCAATAGGAGAAGTTAAATTTACATCAAGAGATTTGCAGGTATTTAAGAAAATTCTGTGCTGAAAAATATTTGCAGATTATTGTAAAGATATACACTACCGTTCAAAAGTTTGGGGTCACTTAGAAATTTCCTTATTTTTGAAAGAAAAGCACTGTTTTTTTCAATGAAGATAACTTTAAACTAATCAGAAATACACTAATATCTAATATACATTGCTAATGTGGTAAATGACTATTCTAGCTGCAAATGTCTGGTTTTTGGTGCAATATCTACATCGGTGTATAGAGGCCCGTTTCCAGCAACTATCACTCCAGTGTTCTAATGGTACAATGTGTTTGCTCATTGCGTCAGAAGGCTAATGGATGATTAGAAAACCCTTGTGCAATCATGTTAGCACAGCTGAAAACAGTTTAGCTGGTTAGAGAAGCTATAAAACTGACTTTCCTTTGAGCAGTTTGAGTATCTGGAAAAAATTACTATTTCAAATACAAATCATTATTTCTAACCTTGTCAATGTCTTGACTATATTTTCTATTCATTTTACAACTCATGGTAGTAAATAAGTGTGATTTTTCATGTAAAACACAAAATAATTGTCTGGGTGACCCCAAACTTTTGAACGGTAGTGTATATCATGTTTATAAGAAATAAGGTAAACTTAAAAGGAAGCAGAAAACCATGCAAATTTAAGAGAAAAGTTCCAAATGTCTAGGGAAGGTCCAATTTATGCTGAATTTATGCTTACTGTAGGACTCAATTTACAATCTACTACAAAGACAACACAGATTCTTACTCAATTATGTGACAACAATGCTTTAGGGAGCTCAAAGCAAAATAATTTGACCTTCACTGCATAAACTTAGTCCTTTCAAAACTTTTGCATGGATCTCATTGAGTTAAGTGTGAAGGCAAAAATGTTGTTTAGAAATTATTGACATACTTACCAAATAGACAAAGGCTTTCCCCTGCACTAATTTGAATACTGCTATGGATTGCAGTAATCTAAATACTGCTATGGTGACACTGAAATCCTTAATCGAAACAATATCAAGGTTTAAAATAGCTGAAATGATTCACTTAGATAATGGAATACATTTAGTGGAATACACTTTGTAAATCAAATCATATCACATTTAAGTACAGTACCTAGATTGTTAGTATCCAACATTTACCTAGGAAACAATTTAGCTTACTGTCAACAATCTACACAATCAGCATAATGCACAAATAGGATTATGAAAGAAAAATTGGGAAATTGTGAATGGCAAAGCCTACTATTGAAGCCATTTAACTTAGATGATGAGGAAGGGTTTCTGGTTGAGTACATGCAAAGAATGACAACTGACAGATGTTATCCATACTTCCCTTCCCAGGAGGGACCATGTGACAAAGGAACCGTGGGAGGTGCACCCATCTTTTGGCCGAACCAGGTGATCTGGTCATTAAAGAAAACTGGACCAAAACTCGTGACTGTTTAACTGTTTCTCTATGCAAGTGTCAGCTGACGGCGCCCCTGGCATCAAGTAACAGCTTTTACATAGCGAAGCAACTGTTTGTTTATCATGGAGGGAAAAAATGCAAGGAATAGAAGGGTGCGGTTGGTGTTTCCTTTTCATCCTCATCACCCTTGTAGTAATACTTTTGGTTATTTTTAAGTTGTTCCACTGCCTATACACCGTAGAGAATTGTTATGCTTGTTCCTTAATGCCACTAACTGCTGGACAAATTATCTGCTACTGCTAAAATAATGCAGCTACCACAGGCTGTTTGTTTCTTAAGAGAGGCTATATACAGGAATAACACAGCAAACATCACTTTGAATCACACCCATCACAACATTCATCACCCCACTGATCAGAAACATGATGACACTCCTTACTCTGCGAACGCAAGGTTAATTTCATCAGGGAACTCCTCTTTTCTGAAGCGGTGATGTCCTTTCCGACAGCTTAACACTCTCTAAGTGTGCAACGGCTTACAGTGCGTCTCTCCCCTGTAGTGCTACCCTGCTTGACCAACGAAGCGAGACTAAGGATCTACATTGTTAAAGGGGGGTTAGTGGTCATTGGACATACCCACACCTTGCAAGGAATTGGGCAGGGTTGTTTGAATTTTGGCGACTGACCGTACCCTCATGTCGGCAGGGCAGGTGGGCACGGTGAAGATAGATGCTTTCTTACCACATGCCGCCATTCTGGGGCATGAATGCAATTTCAGATGGAAAGCACAGGAGTGACAGTCTTTCATTCACTGTTTCCTTGAGTGACAGTGTGTAAGAACACCTTATGGATTGAAACACTTAATTATAGGCTACAATTATTTGTAAAATTATAACATAAAATAAAATAGTTTAATCAGCTGCCACCTGTAGGGGTGTGTGCCCTGTTATAGGAGGTTATTGTTGTACTTCTACCCATGAAAATAATGCAAATGGTCATATTAATACTACGGTTACACACAGCCTCATTGCTTTGCAGGCAATAATAACAAAATTGATTAAGTTAGTGATTCTCTTCATGGAGGAGTCTCATCATGAACTTGGTAATGATTTTTATAGTGATAACTTCAGACTTTTCCTGTGTGAGTCCTTGTGACCGTAATATGATGATGAGGCTGGTTATTGTGAACTTAGTGATATGTCTTCATACAACTGCTGCAGATGATAAGGATGGTGAAAGGGGTGATACTAGCCTAAGGAATATGAAGGTTGCAATATCGTCTGTCTATTTTGAGTTTCTCCATATCATTTTCTGCGTTCTTATTTGACACAATCAAATTAATTTTGATTATATTACACATATTCACTTTTAATGACATATTCACACACATAGTCAACACACGTTTTAAACCACCTCATAAGATTGCTGCTAGTCTGCAAAGACACATACAGTTAGGCCCAGAAATATTTGGACAGTGACAAGTCTTGTTATTTTAGCTGTTTACGAAAACATATTCAGGATACAATTATATAATCAATATGGGCTTAAAGTGCAGACTCTCAGCTGTAATTTGAGAGTATTCACATCCAAATTGGAGCAAGGGTTTAGGAATTACATCTCTTTAATACATAGCCGCCTCTTTTTCAAGGGACCAAAAGTAATTGGACAACTGACTCAGAAGGCTGCAAAAAAGAAAATAACAAGGCTGCATGGGCTCTTCCTTCGTTAACCTGTCATCAATTAAGCAGTTAAAAGGTCTGGAGTTGATTCCAGGTGTGGCGTTTGCATTTGGAAGCTGTTGCTGTGAACACACAACATGCGGTCAAAGGAGCTCTCAATGGAGGTGAAACGGACCATCCTGAGAAAAGAAGAAATCCATCAGAGAGATAGCAGAAATGTTAGGAGTGGCCAAATCAACAGTTTGGTACATTCTAAGAAAAAAAAGAGTGCACTGGTGAGCTTGGGAACTCAAAAAGGCCTGGACGTCCACGGAAGACAACAGTGGTGGATGATCGCAGAATCCCTTCACAACATCCACTCAAGTGAAGAACACTCTCCAGGAAGTAGGTGTATCAGTATCTAAGTCTACCATAAAGAGAAGACTTCATGAGAGTAAATACAAAGGATTCACCACAAGGTGCAAACCATTAATCAGCCTCAAAAATAGAAAGGCCAGAATTGACTTTGCCAAAAAACACCTGAAGAAGCCAGCCCAGTTCTGGAACAGCATTCTTTGGACAGATGAGACTAAGATCAACCTGTACCAGAATGATGGGAAGAAGAAAGTTTGTAGAAGAATTGGATCAGCTCATGATCCAAAGCACACCGTTTGTTGGTTGGCCTCCGTCGGTCTATGATGACCATGGAAGAGAATCCTTAACGTCTACTCTGCTGAAACAGCCCTGCCTGTGGCTGAACAGGCCGATGCGCGAATGGCAGTCCCTGTCACACAGGTCGCACTTGTGGGTGGTCTCCGTGCTGCTGGGTCTGTGGCGGTTCTTCCTGCGGGTCCTTTTTTCATCTGCTGCAGCAGTCAGTCTCTCTTCACCCGCCTTGAGCTGTCTGGTCAGGGTGCCTCTCCATTTGGAGCGGTCCGTTGCAAGGTCCTCCCAGTGCTCTGTGTTGATATCCAGGGCCTTCATGTCTCTCTTGCAGACGTCTCTAAAGCGCAGCTGTGGGCGGCCAACGTCTCTCCTGCCAGTCATCAGTTCTCCGTAGAGGACGTCTTTGGGGATTCTGCCATCCTCCATACGGTGAACGTGGCCTAGCCAGCGGAGCCTGCGCTGCCTGAGTAGAGTGAACATGGAGGGAAGGCCGGCGTGGGACAGAACTTCTGTGTTGGGCACTTTGTCCTGCCAGGATATGTCCAGGATGTGGCGAATGCAGCGCAAGTGGAAGGAGTTCAGTCTCTTTTCCTGCCGGGTGTATGTTGTCCACGTCTCACTCCCATAGAGCAGTGTGCTGATGACGCAGGCATTGTACACTGCCATCTTTGTCTTGACAGAGAGTTTGGGATTCTCCCACACTCGTGTGGTGAGGCGAGCGAGTGTGAAGGCTGATTTTCCAATCCTCTTGTCGATCTCTGTATCAAGGGAGAGGTTGTTACTGATCATGGACCCCAGGTACATGAACTGATTCACGACCTCCAGCTTGTAGTCGTCGATGGTGATGGTTGGTGGTGCTTCCGTGCCTTGCGCCAAGACATCAGTCTTCTTCAGGCTGATGGTAAGCCCAAAATCCTTGCATGCCTGGGAGAAGCGGTCCATCAGGGTCTGAAGCTCCTGCTGTGTGTGGGTTGCGACTGCAGCGTCGTCTGTGAACAGCATGTCTCTGATTAGAGCCTTGCATACTTTGGTTCTGGCTTTCAGGCGGGCGAGGTTGAAAAGCCTGCCGACAGATCTTGTGTGCAGGTAGATTCCCTCTGTTGCTGTGCTGAAGGCATGCCTCAGGAGCATAGCAAAGAAAATCCCAAAGAGGGTTGGCGCAAGTACACAGCCCTGTTTCACTCCGCTGCGTATGTTGAATGGCTCTGAGACATTGCCGTCGTGCTGCACTATCCCCTGCATGTTGATGTGAAACGATTCGATGAGGCTTTGCAACTTTGGTGGGCATCCTATCTTTGGCAGGATCTTGAAAAGGCCCTCTCTGCTGACCAGATCTAACGCTTTGGTGAGGTCGATGAAGGCGACATACAGGGGCATGTTCTGTTCTCTGCATTTCTCCTGGAGTTGGCGGATGGAGAATATCATGTCTACTGTCGATCGCTCAGCACGGAAGCCACACTGAGTCTCGGGGTAGACACGTTCGGCAAGCTTCTGTAGACGAATGAGAACAACTCGTGCGTAGACTTTGCCAACAACGCTGAGGAAGGAGATGCCCCTGTAGTTATTGCAGTCGCGTCTCTCCCCTTTGTTTTTGTAGAGGGTGATGATCTTGGCGTCCCTCATGTCCTGTGGTACGGCACCTTCCTTCCAGCACTGGCAGAGGACGTCATGCAATGGCAGCAGTAGGGCGATCTTGCAGTGCTTCATCAGGTCGGCGGGTATGCCGTCGTTGCCGGGTGCCTTGCCAGCAGCCAAGCTATCAATGGCCTTGCTGAGTTCGTCGATGGTTGGCTCGGCGTCAAGTTCATCCATGGATGGCAGGCAGTTGATGGCATCAAGGGCTGACGGTGTCACGGTGTTCTGTCTGGAGTAGAGGTCGGAGTAGTGTTCCACCCATCTCTCCATCTGCTTGTTCTTTTCTGTGATCATCTCCCCAGTGGAGGATTTGAGGGGGGCCGTCTTGCTCTGAGCCGGACCAAGTGCTTTCTTGATGCCATTGTACATACCACAGATGTTCCCTGTTATGGCAGCAGTTTGAATGTCTTGGCTGAGCTGAGTCCAGTACTCGTTGGCACAGCGCCGAGCAGTCTGCTGAACTTTGCTTCTCACAGCCCTGAGAATCTGGAGATTCTTCTCATTTGGGTACTTCTTGTACTCAGCAAGTGCTGAGCACTTGGCTTCAATGACAGGGGTCATCTCAGTCAACTTGGCATCAAACCAGTCCTGTGACTTTGAGGTCTTCCTCCCAAAGGTAGCCAAGGCTGTGCGGTGGATGGTGTTTCACAGCTCTTCCCACTTCTGCTTTGCAGATTCTCCTTCTTGTGGCACACTAAGTTCCTTCTCAAAGGTGGAGGCAAACTGCTCAACAAGTTCTGGTTGGGCCATCTTGCTGGTGTCAATCCGTGCCTTTCCAGGCTGTCTAGCATGATGGAATTTCTTCAGCTGCAGCTTGACCTTGCAACACACCAATGAATGGTCTGTGTCGCAATCTGCACTCTGGAACGAACGGGTGATTAGCATGTTCTTCAGTGAGGTGCACCTGGTCAGGATCAAGTCCAGCTGGTGCCAGTGCTTTGAGCGTGGATGTCGCCAGGAAACCTTGTGTTGGGGCTTGGTCTTGAAGAACGAGTTTGTGATGCACAGATCGTGATATGTGCAGAACTCGAGCAGCCGCTGTCCATTGTCATTCATTCTGCCCACTCCAAATGGTCCAAGACAGGAGGGCCAGGAGTCGTGGTCAGCACCCACTCTGGCATTGAAGTCTCCAAGGAGAATGAGTTGTTCAGAGTTGGGGATGATCCTGACAGTTGTTGCGAGATTCTCGTAGAACTCGTCTTTTGCCTCTGGTGTGGCTGTCAGTGTTGGGGCATACACACTGACGAGGGTGACTGGGCCTTGAGTGGTGTTGAGGCGGAGGGTAAGGAGTCGTGCAGAGCCATTGCTGCCCGGTTCCACCATCTTCAGCAAGGTGTTCTTCACTGCGAAGCCCACTCCGTGTTCCCTGTGTTCGTCACTGCCCTTTCCCTGCCAGTAGAACGTGTAGTCCTTCTCTCTCAGTGTGCCTGCGTCAGCCAACCGTGTTTCCTGGAGAGTGGCGATATCCACATCCAGTCTCTTCAGCTCATTATTGATGATGGCAGTCTTCCTGGTGTCGTTGATGTCCTTGAGGTTAGCAGCGAGTCCTGTCATCATAGTGTGGACGTTCCAAGTTCCCAGTTTTAGAGTTGGTCTCTTTTGTTTTTTTGTCTTGCCTGGTGCGAAGGTTCTCAGCCTGCCGTTCGGACTTCTCCTCATCCCCATGCACCCAATGAGGAAAGCAAGCTGTGGCGGGACAACACCTTATTGGCTGGGGGCTGCCCAGCTTGAGGCCGGTGGTAGTTGTCCAGTGAGATCCGATGATCCCTCCCACTGTCGGGAACAAACCCTGGCGCCGCGCTCTACGCCAATTGAGCGGTGGCTTATAACCGGTAACTGTCATTCCCCGTGTTTTGTCTACGCCAAAGGCGAAGCTGGAGTGTCCTCTCCAGTGATCCGGTGTTCTACCTTCCAGCGTTGGTAGGATTCAAGCCTGGGCAGGAAGATATGGAGGACAAGATGTTGCCCATGCAGCATGTCCCCCCTCTCCATGTCACTGATGAATCCAAAGGAACAGCAGGGCTGCTACAGTTTGGCACCAGCGCCGTCGCAGGAGCTGCCAGAACGATGTTGAGCACAACAGAGAACTGCCTTAGGGACTCCGACTCCGGATTTTTCCTCAGGGTTGACTCCCGAAGCCTTTCCCATGACCGGGTGTGCCGCAAGGCAGCGGAGGTTTGAAATCAGGGTTTACCTTCCCCTAGATGGGCTACCTTCCCAGGTTGACGAGCCACCGTCTACCCGAAGCATCTGGTTTTAAGGCGCCAGAGATCCGCCCTCGCCCCTTCTCCTATTAGTAAAAGCAGTTCCGCCGGGCTTAGAGACTAAACCACACGGGCAGGCTAGGAGTTGGACTTAGTTGTCAGAGGCTTTTCAAGACGCACGCCATAAGGAGCATTTTATGAGCACTGGGAGCTTAACCCCAGTGCCGCTCCTGGCTATGACAGCCTTGGAACCGAAAAGCACACCACATCTTCTGTAAAACATGGTGGAGGCAGTGATGGCATGGGCATGCATGGCTTCCAATGGCACTGGGTCACTTGTGTTTATTGATGATGTGACAAAAGACAGAAGCAGCCGGATGAATTCTGAGGTGTATAGGGATATACTTTCTGCTCAGATTCAGCCAAATGCAGCAAAGTTGATTGGACGGCGCTTCACAGTACAGATGGACAATGATCCAAAACATACTGCAAAAGCAACCCAGGAGTTTTTTTTAAAGAAAAGAAGTGGAATATTCTGCAATGGCCGAGTCAATCACCAGATCTCAACCCAATCGAGCATGCATTTCACTTGTTCAAGACAAAACTTAAGGTAGAAAGACCCACAAGCAAGGAACAACTGAAGACAGCTGCAGTAAAGGCCTGGCAAAGCATCACAAAGGAGGAAACCCAGCGTTTGGTGATGTCCATGGGTTCCAGACTTCAGGCAGTCATTGCCTGCAAAGGATTCTCAACAAAATATTGAAAAGTAACATTTTACTTAGGGTTATGTTTATTTGTCCAATTACTTTTGAGCCCCTGAAATGAGGAGTGTTTGTATAAAAATAGCTACAATTCCTACATGTTTAATCATATATTTTTGTTCAAACCCTTGAATTAAACCTTAAAGTCTGCACTTCAATTCCGTTGTAGTTGTTTCATTTCAAATCCAATGTGGTGGCATGCAGAGCCCAAATCATGAAGATTGTGTCACTGTCCAAATATTTCTGGGCCTAACTGTAACAACATGGAAATCCTTACACATATATCTTTGTATCATTTTCATCAATTTACTCTACTACCACTTTGATTATTTTTCTTTTAATCATGATGCTTTGTTAAGTATCAAGGGGGAATATGTTCAGAGGTTAGGTGTGGGTGTACTGAGTGCCACGCTCATGTAATCTCTCCCCCAGTGGCCATGGGGTTAAATTAATATACTTCTATTCAAATATTCCACCTGATTTTTGACTTAGAATAATTATGCTGAAAGTTATTCTATCAGAATTTATAAGAAAATCTTTCAAAAAGGAGTTTTATTTAAAAACACTGAACTAAAAACTAATTAAAATTCAAGATGTTTCCATGTTCATCTGAACACCATCATCAGTTGTTCTGCCTGAATTTTTAGGAAAAATTTGCAAATCTATCAATAGAATAGGCTTTACTGTCATTGTACAGTTGTACAGTACAATGAACTGTTGTATTATCAGTCAAATTTTTGAAAAAAAAAAGTTGCAAATCTATGGGAAAAAAATTTGGAAGTTTAAAAGAAAAGTGCAAATTGACAAGAAAAAAATCTCAATTTATGAGAAAAAAGTTGCAAATTTATGTGAAAAAATGTCAAATTTGAAAGCAAAAGTCACAAATTTTTAAGAAAAAAATTTGCAAATTCATGAGTCAGGTTTTGAGAAAAAGGTTGCAAAATTACAAGAAAAGTGTAAATGTCCGAGAAAAAGTTGCAAATTGACAAGAAAAAAGAAAATTTGTAAGAAAGTCAATTTTTTGAGGAAAAAGTTGTAGATCTGAGGAAAAAATGTCAATTTTTTTAAGTCTCAAGCCTATAGGAAACAAATTTGAAAATTTAAAAGAAAAGTTTGCAAATTTACAAGGAAAAAAATTCCCAATTTATGAGAAAAAAGTTAAACATTTGAGGAAAAAATGTCAAATTTGTGAGCAAAAGTCACACATTTTTAAGAAAGTTGCAAATTTATGAGAAATGTCAAATCTTTGAAGAAAAGGTTGATCTATGAGAAACAAAGTGGAAAAATTAAAGGAAACATTTGCAGATTTCCAAGAAAAAAATTGGAAATTTACAGGGGAAAAAACTTGGAGGTGGGATGAGCTGGGGCCCGTTAGCGTTTCAAGGTGACAGAGATAACGTTGTTGCCTCCTGGTCAGCAGGTGTCAGTCTGTCCCCACTGTAATGCCATACTGGTTGCCAGGTTGGGACAATTATCCAACTGAATGTTTGCCCACAGACAGATGACTCACAGTATCTGGCAACCCCTGAACTTCCTGTTAAATGAGACATGCAACATCAGGCTAGTTATGCTATTGGCTGCTGTAGCTGTCCTCAGCAGACTGCTCAAATGTAAATATTATTGTTTTGGACAAATAATTACAACCTGAACAATTTTGAAAATAAAAGACTTTTAATTCAGCACCATTCTAAAAGTTCTGTAGATGTCTTAGGTTTTAAAGAAATGATTGTTTCCATGAAAATTAGCCCTTTTACTGTCAGGCTGTCAAACATCTGCCTCACCTGCCATCCCAGGCACAGGTCCGCGCCTGTCACGTGATTTGTCCAAAAACGACGGAAAAAAACCCAGATATACCAAGCATTTCACAACACAAGATGGCAGACACATATACTGTAGCTTACTGCTCTTCACTGCAGGGACTCAGTTCACCCAACGGAACTGCGTCAAAGAAGAGAGCATAAACAACTATGTGACAAGGGCTCCATTGCAACATATATTTCTAGAGGATGTGCCAAATTTTGCCAACTAGGATTCTAAAAGGGATTATTTAGCTGAAGGGAAATATTTACCTTCTGTGAAGTCTGTGTACCGTCTGCCATCGACGAAGCTGCATGTGATGGAGAGGACAAAAGCCACCGGTTCGGCGGCATTATGTAACCGAAATTGAGGTGGAATAAATCAGAAGATAAATGTGAGTTTCTGGATGTGGGAGAAAAAGAGAAAATGACTGGCAGAAGACGAAATAAGGAACAAGGACGAGGAAATGGACGCATGACTCATGGTAGGTCAGATGTTTGTATTTGTGACCCGTGCTGGCAAAATGAGTCTGAATGCAAAAGGCATCATTATGAGCTGCAGGCAGGAGAAGTCATAAATCATGACTGTCTTTCTTTGCTAGCGGCAAGTCCCGGGAAAAAACCCATGAGTGCCTGGAATCACTGGAAAGCTTAGAAAACGTACTTTTTAAAAATACATATGTTTTTGCGGAAGACGCAACTCCTGTCCGATCAAACGCAAGTTTATACCTAGCCAAAATATAAACAAATCGGCTTTTATCGGGTCTGTTTTTGCACACTTCCTACAAATTAAATATCATTTTGAAGGTCATTCAATGCAGAATATGGAAAAAAACGTTACCTCAGTTTTGATAACTTCCTCAAAGTGATTCATTTCACCAGCATGGGTCACATTTGTTTGTTTACATTCAACTGATTTTCTGGTTCATAAATATATATTTTATGAATATGTTTATTGAGCTTTTGAGGGTCACAAGCAGTACAAAATAGCAAACAACAAGAAATAACGAAGACAGCCCTCTTTTTCAACCCCCGAACTCCCACCCCATCACCCCGTCTCCACACAAGGGGGGGAAAAAATACATGAATAATAAATACAACAATACAAATTTGTCAGAAGCAGAAGATTTGCATCTTTAGAACACAATTGGAAATAATGGTGCTCTATTTGACAATGCACTTTGACATCTTAGTCCATGCAAGACCATAGAGGCCACTCCAGAGGGCCTGGGCTCCATCTCCTCCTATATAGTTCAAAAAGAGGTCCCATATATCAAAAAAAATGAAAAGGTTTGTCTTTGAGCCAGAAGCTGATAGCTTCTAACGGGATGAGTTCCATCACACCCCGAATCCAATGTGTAACCGTAGGAGCAGAGTCTGAGGTCCATAAAAGAAGAATGCATCTTCTTGCACTAAAGAGAAGCACCTGCAGCAGTTTGAGTGCGGAGGAGCAGAGATTCAGTGGGGTAGGATTTACTAGTTCATCTATTTTGAAGATGGTAAAAACAAAGACAAAAATACAAAACCATCCTTTGTGTAAATATGTCCAAAGTCCACTTTTGACCAAAAGTTATGTAATCCGATACGGATGCCATCGCATTATGCAAATTAGATGCATACATTTACTCCCATCATAAACTTTGGATCATATTCTACATCTTTCTCATTGACAATAAGCCATTATCTCTTACCACTTTCAAGTTACAGCCTTTTACAGCCTCAGAATTTGTGATATCTAAATTGATATGCGATATCTAAACTGAATATTTTCTTGAAAACAACCTTGGCCACCAGAGGGTGGTGAGCTGACAGGCGCGGTGGCACGCCATAGACTCCTAAATAGTTAAGTCTGCATGACCTTCAAAGTGGAACTGGTTGTTGTGGGGAAGGCTGATTAACATGGGTGTAACATGGTGCTGCAGTGACTGAACTCTGAGGTGTGCTGGCCAAATCAGCTCACAGTTAACCCCTGTGGGAGCTGTGTCAGCATGTGGAAGAACAGCAGAATGAACACACTAGTATATCCAGCCATTTAAACGTCAGCTAAAGCTTTTTAAACAGACGTCCTCTCTTCTTCTGTGGTGGCCTACTGAAGCGCCACCCGCTGAAACGGGGCAGGCTACACCCTACCTCTGCACCAAAGAAGCTGCCATAGGTTTCAGATTAACAAAGATGTGGGGGTGTGGCCTGTATGTGCACGTAATAAACTCACCAACACACGTTCCATTGGTCCACTCAAACCCATGAGGACAGCTGCTATTGGCTGGACCTGTTAATGAAGAGAAGATAATTATGTGACATGGAGACATTTACAGCAAACTTAGACAGATTTTAGCTGTGTGAACTCTCGTTTTAGTGACAACTTCAGGCTAATGGATGAACTACAGCCCTGTCACTGTGGCTACAATAGTCAGTAGGGGATTTATTTTGAAACAAGGGGGATGGTTCCCCCATTTAGCATGACATACAAACGGATAAATGCTCATAAGGTGTAGATTTGCAAGAATAAAGAGGCAAAAATATGACAAAAGATGCCGATTTAAAAATTCAAGAATTCCCAAATTACAGTTTGGTTGCAATGAATAAACAAACCCATCATCCATGAATATACAACAAAGTATACAACCCATAGTTGTAGGTCAGGATCCTGAGGTGAACCTGCGTAGCAAGTCTGGTGACCCTAGAGAGCTTTACACATTCTATAGTAAGAGAGCATAGAGAGAGCCAACCTTGACTTTTGACCTCAAACCCATAGTCAGGTCAGGGTGTAAGTCAACTAAGATGTGTATTAACTACAACTACTGTATCGATTTGAAAAGCCTTCCAAAGGGCTCTTGGACCCCTTAATCAATCAGGCTTTATTTATAAAGCACTTTTCACACAGTGTAGCAGCTCAAAGTGCTGTACAAAATAATAAACATACACCAAAAGCCAAAACATCATCTCATCCACCCACACACACAACACACCGACTAGTTGACCGACCATACAAAACCATGTTAAAAAAAAGTTAAAACAGGATAAATACAAATAAAAACAGGATAAAAAGGTGATTGATTTTGTTATTGTGTCATCAGACCTGCGACCGTATGTCTTGGACACTCAGGTAAAGAGAGGTGCAGAGCTGTCAACTGATCACCACCTGGTGGTGAGTTGGATCCGACGGCCGGGAGGATGCCATTCAGACCTGGTAGACCCAAACGTATAGTGAGGGTGTGCTGGGAACGTCTGGCTGAGGCCCCTGTCTGGGAGGTCTTCAACTCCCACCTCCGGAAGAACTTCAACCACATTCCGAGGGAGTGTGGAGACATGGAATCTGAATGGGCCATGTTCTCCACCTCCATTGTTGAAGCAGTGGCCCAGAGCTGCGGCTGCAAGGTCGTCGGGGCATCTCGTGGTGGCAACCCTCGAACCAAGTGGTGGACACCAGTGGTGAGGGGGGCCATTAAGTTGAAGAAGGAGTCCTATCAGGCTTGGTTGGCTTGTGGGACTCCTGAAGCAGCTGAGGTGTACCGGCAGTCCGAGCGGAGTGCAGCTCGGGTGGTTGCTGAAGCAAAAACTCGGGTATGGGAGGAGTTCAGTGAGGCCATGGAACAAGACTTTCGGTCGGCCTCGAAGAGATTCTGGCAAATTGTCCGGCGACTCAGGAGGGGGAAGCAGCTCCCTGTCCACACTGTGTATGGTGTGGATGGGGGGCTGTTGACTTCGAATGGCGATATCGTCGGGCGGTGGAAGGAATACTTTGAGGATCTCCTCAATCCCACTGATATGCCTTCCACAGAGGAAGCAGGGCTTGTGGACGAGGGGGACGACTCGCCCATCACAGGGGCTGAGGTCACCAAGGTGGTTAAAAATATCTTTGGTGGGCGGGCCCCGAGGGTGGATGAGATTCACCCTGAGTACCTCAAGGCCCTGGGTGTTGTAGGGTTGTCATGGTTGACACGCCTCTGCAACATTGTGTGGAGGTTGGGGGCAGTGCCTTTGGCATGGCAAACCAGGGTGGTGGTTCCTGTCTGCAAAAAAGGGGACCAGAGGGTGTGCTCCAACTTTAGAGGGATCACACTCCTCAGCCTCCCTGGGAAGGTCTATGCCAAGGTACTGGAGAGGAGAGTCCGGCCGTTGGTCGAACCTCGGATTCAAGAGGAGCATTGTGGTCTTCGTTCTGGCCGTGGCACATTGGACCAGCTCGTTACCCTCTCGAGAATTCTCGAGGGTTCATGGGAGTTTGCCCAACCAGTTTACATGTGTTTTGTGGACTTGGAGAAGGCATTCAACTGCGTCCCTCATGGTTTTTGTGGGGGGTGCTTCGGGAGTATGGGGTATCAGGCTTGTTTTTACGAGCTATTCGGTCTCTGTACGACCGTTGTGAGAGTTTGGTTTGTATTGCCAACACTCGATCGGACTCATTCCCAGTGAGAGTTGGACTCCGCCAGGGCTGCCGTTTGTCACTGATCCTGTTCATAATTTTTATGGACAGGATTTCTAGGCGCAGCCAGGGAATGGAGGGGGTCATGCTTGGTGACCACAGGATCTCATCTCTGTTGTTTGCAGATGATGTTGTCCTGCTGGCTTCATCCAGCAATGACCTACAGGTCTTACTGGGACAATTTGCAGCTGAGTGTGAAGCGGCTGGGATGAGAATCAGCACCTCCAAGTCTGAGTCCATGGTCCTCAGCCGGAAAAAGGTGGATTGTCCTCTCCAGGTTGGGGACAGGGTCCTGCCCCAAGTGGAGGAGTTTAAGTATCTTGGGGTCTTATTCACGAGTGAGTTCAATTCAATTCAACTTTATTTATATAGTGCCATTTCACAACAACAGTCATCTCATAGCACTTTCAACTGTAGGGGAAACCCCCACAATTGCAGAAAGACCCCAGCAATCAGGCGATCCCCTGTGAGCAAGCGTTTGGTGATAGTGGAAAGGAAAAACTCCCTTTTAACAGGAAGAAACCTCCAGCAGAACCAGGCTCAGGGAGGGGCAGTCATCTGCTGCGACTGGCTGGGGGGTGAGGAGATAGAGAAGATGAAAGGAACAGACATGTAAAGAGCAAACAGCACGATGGGGACCAGCAGAGGGGAGATTGGAGCGAGAGATTGACAGATGGATCGGAGCAGCATCTGCAGTGATGCAGACATTGTATCAGTCTGTTGTGGTGAAGAGGGAGCTGAGTTATAAAGCAAAGCTGTCGATTTACCAGTCAATCTATGTTCCTACTCTCACCTATGGTCATGAGCTTTGGGTAATGACCAAGGCGCAGCCAGGGAATGGAGGGTGTCTTGCTTGGTGACCACAGGATCTCATCTCTGTTGTTTGCAGATGATGTTGTCCTGTTGGCTTCATCCAGCAATGACCTACAGCTCTTGCTGGGATGGTTTGCCGCTGAGTGTGAAGCGGCTGGGATGAGAATCAGCACCTCCAAGTCCGAGTCCATGGTCCTCAGCTGGAAAGAGGTGGATTGTCCTCTCTGGGTTGGGGACAGGCTCCTGCCCCAAGTGGAGGAGTTTAAGTATCTTGGGGTCTTGTTCACGAGGGAGGGGAAAATGGAGCGAGAGATTAACAGATGGATTGGAGCAGCATCTGTAGTGATGCGGACATTGTACCGGTTTGTTGTGGTGAAGAGGGAGCTTAGTTCCAAGGCAAAGCTGTCAATTTACCAGTCAATCTATGTTCCTACTCTCACCTATGGTCACAAGCTTTGGGTAATGACCGAAAGAACAAGATCGCGGATACAAGCGGCTGAAATGAGCTTTCTCCGTAGGATTGCTGGACTCACCCTCAGAGATAGGGTGAGGAGCTCAGTCATCCGGGAGAGCCTCAGAGTAGAACCGCTGCTCCTCCACATTGAAAGGAGCCAGCTGAGGTGGTATGGGCATCTGATTAGGACGCCTCCTGGATGCCTCCCACTTGAGGTGTTTCGGGCACGTCCCACTGGGAGGAGACCCCGGGGCAGACCCAGGACTCGCTGGAGAGACTATGTCTCCCAGCTGGTCTGGGAACGCCTTGGTATCCTCTCTGCAGAGCTGGAGCAGGTGGCTGGGGAGAGGGAAGTCTGGGCTTCTCTGCTTGAACTGCTGCCTCCACGACCCGGACCTCCGGAAAAGCGGTAGAAGATGGATGGATGGATGGATGGATAAAAAGGTGTAAGAAAAGGTAAAAGAGGAGGAAAAGCAAAAATAAATTCAAATAAAAGCCAGGTCAAAAAGGTGGGTCTTTAGTTTGCTTTTAAAAGTATCAACATTCTCTGCTGCCCCACGTCTAAAACAAAAATTAACCAGCATCCAGATGGGCATTGCAAGTTTACAACAAAAAAGCTGAAAATTTGCAAAGGAAAAATCCCAAATCTCAGAAAATAAGACGCAAATCTGTGAGAAAAAAAGAGTTTTAAATCTACAAGAGAAAAGTTGCAAATGTATAGGAAATGAAAGCACTGAGGTGAGTGTGACATCCCCCGCCTCCGTTTTCTTTGAAGATCCCAATACTTAGTGACGGAGAGCAGTTTTCAACTTTTCAATATAATTACTGTGGCAGAACCAAATTATGATGAACCATCATCCACAAATATACAACCCATAGTTGTAGGTCAGGATCCCAAGGTGAACCTGTGTAGAAAGTTTGGTGACACCTTGACCTTTGACCTTTTGACCCCAAACTCATAGTCAGAGGTCAGGATCCCAAGGTGAACCTGTGGGGCAGGTTTGGTGGCCCTAGCTTTACTCGTTTTATAGTAAGATAAGACGGTTATGCTGTTTATTCCATTTAGCTACAATGCTCCGCACTGTGTGTATATACGTATATTTGTGTACATATGTATATTTGCTGCTCTTGTTTTTCTTGTCTTCTTGATTGTTGCTCTGAGTGTTGCTATCCCTGTGCTGTTGCAATCCTGGAAATTCCCCATTGTGGGACTAATAAAGGCTTATCTTATCTTATTTCTTTCAGTAGTTACTGTGTTTAGAAGATTTAGGGAAAAATCTGACCTGAACTTTAAATTAAATCACCCTTTATTGTCATTTAACCATACAACCAATCATGTACAGTAGAACAAAATTGTGCTTTATCCCATCTACAGTGTAAATCACACACACCCCATAGTAGAATCAGAGGGCCGCTGCCATTCCCCTTCTCCATTCCATTATTGCTGAGCACCAAGCTGGACGGCAGGAAGTTTCGCTTTTATATGGTCTTCGGCATGACCTGGCTGGGATTTGAACCCCTGCCTCCCGGGTGTGGGGCGGATGCTCTACCAACTGAGCCACCACTCCGGTTGACCTCAGGGTCATCCGATGAGAGTGAAATTGCAATATGTGCATCAGAGTATATCAAACCATGGTACCACATTTCAAAAACAGTCGGACCCAAACTGTGGCAGGAGTTGATTTCATAGAAGTGGGACAGACAGACGGACCCATAACATAATCCCCCCCCCCCCGGTCTTCACCCAAAGGGCTTGTCAACCCCTTTGGGCTTCGACCAGCGGGGGATAAAAAAGTAGCAAATTTATGAGAAAATACGTTGCAATTTATGAGAGTTTGTATCCCCTGCTGGTCAAAGACGTCCATCCATTCGTCCGTCCATCCGTCCTACTTTTGTGAAATCAACTCCTACAGTTTCATTCCAATTTTGAAACTTGGTACCATGGTTTGATATACTCTGATGCGCCTCTTGCAATTTGACTCATCAGATGACCTTGAGGTCAAAGGTCAGAGGTCACATTTTCCCTAAATGTTGTAAATTTCAACCACGTTTCACTGTCTCCCATTCTGCCCACTTTCACCCAGTATGTCACATGCCACACTAGAGACAATAAAACACTGGATTTGTTCTACGCAAACACTAAGGAGGCGTACACCTCATCACAACTCCCCCCACTTGGGAGATCGGAACACAACTTGGTTCATCTCCGGCCGGTGTACAAACCCCTAGTGCACAGACAACCTCCGGCCATGCACACTGTGGAGTTATGGTCTGAGGAGACAATGGACACTCTAAAGGACTGTTTTGAAGCCACTGCCTGGAAGCAGCTCTGCGATCCACATGGTGAGGACATCGATGGCCTCATTCACACCTTCACGGGCTACCTCAGCTTCTGTGTGGACAAATCCGTTCCCACCAAGACCATACGGCGTCACTCAAACAACAAACCCTGGATCAACCCTGAGATAAAAACACTTCTGAGAGAGAAGAAGAAGATCTTCAGGTCGGGGAACAGGGAGATGCTGAAGTCCGTACAGAGGGAGCTGAGGAGAAAGATCAGAGAAGGCAAGGACAGCTTCAGGAAGAAGATGGAGGACAAGCTGCAACAAAGCGACATCAGCGGGGTCTGGAGAAACCTCAAAACCATCTCGGGGCTCCAGAATACCTCCCCCCAGGCCACGGGGGGCAGGGAGTGGGCGAACAACCTGAATCTGTTTTTCAATAGATTTGACCAACCGCCCTCCCCCCTGTCTGCACAACAACCACTGCTGCCTCTAAGAAATCAAGTCCTGCTGCCCACTCCCCACTCCACCGACACCCCCCCCCACTCCCAACACACAGCGCCCCATCCTGACCCTGACCAAGACCCAGGTGAGGACGGAGCTGAGGAAGATCAAGGCGAGGAAGGCGTCGGGACCGGACGGCATCAGCGCAAAGCTCCTCAAGTCCTGTGCAGACCAGCTGTGTGGGATTGTGACGTATATCTTCAACATGAGCCTGAAACTGGGGAGGGTACCACAGCTGTGGAAAACATCTTGTGTGGTACCTGTACCAAAAACTTCCCACCCCAAAGACCTGAACAGCTACAGACCGGTGGCCTTGACGTCCCACTTGATGAAGACCCTGGAGAGACTGCTCCTTGCTCATCTCCGCCCCCTGGTGGAACCAGCGATGGATCCACTCCAGTTCGCCTACCAGCATGGCATTGGGGTGGAGGATGCGGTGATCTTCCTCCTTCACCGTTCTCTGTCCCACCTGGAGAAGCCCGGGAATATGGTGAGGATCATGTTCTTTGACTTCTCCAGTGCTTTCAACACCATCCAACCGATGATCCTGAAGGACAAGCTGCTGCGCGCAGGGGTGGACCAGCACCTGTCATCATGGATCCTGGACTACCTCACGAACCGGCCTCAGTTTGTGAGAACCCGGGACTGTGTTTCCGACACGATCATCAGTAGCACGGGGGCCCCCCAGGGAACGGTGCTGGCTCCCTTCCTGTTCACTTTTTATACTGCGGACTTCTCACACAACACAACACACTGCCATCTACAGAAGTTCTCTGATGACTCTGCGATCGTTGGTCTCATCTCCAACGGAGATGAAGCTGAGTACAGAGGGCTTATCCAGGACTTTGTGGACTGGTGCCATTGGAACTGCCTCCAGATCAACGCGAGGAAAACTAAGGAGCTGGTGGTGGACTGCCGCAGGCATGGGCAGCCCCTCACAGCACCAGTAAATATACAGGGAACAGACATCGAGATGGTGACATCCTATAAGTACCTGGGTATTCATCTGAACAATAAACTAGACTGGTCACACAATACTGACGCACTCTACAAGAAGGGACAGCGCAGGCTGTTCCTGCTGAGGAGACTCAGGTCTTTTGGTGTACAAGGGGCGCTGCTGAAGTCATTCTATGACACGGTGGTGGCATCAGCCATCACTTTTGGAGTGGTCTGCTGGGGCAGTGGCATTACTGCAGCCGATAGGAAGAGACTGAACAAACTGATTAAGAAAGCTAGCTCTGTCCTGGGGCAGCGCCTTGATCCGATGGAGGAGATAGGAGAGAGAAGGACGGTGGCTAAACTGTCATCTCTGCTGGAGTCCGAGTTCCACCCTATGCAGGACATACTGGATGCACTGAGGAGCTCATTTAGCAGCAGACTACATCATCCCAGGTGCACAACCGAGAGGTTTCGTAGGTCCTTCCTACCAACGGCTGTCAGACTGTACAACCTAAGCAGGGCTGCTCGCAGAGATAGCAAAAAGACGTAACAAACTAATAGTTTTTTTGAATGCAAAAGATGCAATAGACTTACACAATGGTCCTCTCCGGCATACAACTAGGAACATACCGGTCGCTATGGAGGGTGAGAATATGTATGGGCACATAATCATACCATGTAGGATAACTAAATAGACGGTTATGCTGTTTCATCCCACCTAGCAACAATGCTCTGCACTGTGTGTGTTTATATATTTACATATTTATTCCATCTAGCTACAATGCTCTGCACTGTGTGTGTTTATATATTTACATATTTATTCCATCTAGCTACAATGCTCTGCACTGTGTTTTTGTATATCTACATATTATTCCATCTAGCTACATTGCTCCGCACTGTGTTTATATACTTGCATATTTATTCCACCTAGCTGCAACGCTCCGTACTGTGGGTGTTTATATATTTACATATTTATTCCATCTAGCTACAATGCTCTGCACTGTGTTCATATATTCATATATTTATTCCATCCAGCTACAATGCTCTGCACTGTGTGTCTGTGTGTGTGTGTGTATATATATATTTTATAGTGATATGTACATATGAATATTAGCTGCTCTTGCTTGCTTGTTTTTTTTCTTTTTTTTTCTTGCCTTCTGATTGTTGCTCTGAGTGTTGCTATCCCTGTGCTGTTGCAATCCTGGAATTTCCCCGTTGTGGGACTAATAAAGGCTTATCTTATCTTATCTTATCTTAAATGCGATAACTACTGAACGAACTGATGAAGGCTTCTCAAATCCATACAATAGTTGTATCTCATACACATTTTGGACGACTTACACCCTAACCTGACCATGGGCTTGGGGTAAAAAGGTCAATATTAACATTCCCTTTGCATTATTACTATAGAAGGAGTAACGCTGTGGTCACCAAACTTGGTACATAGGTTCACCCTGAACCCATGACCTCTGACTACGGGTTTAGAGTCAAAAGGTCAAAGGTGAATGTAGGAGCCATGAATGAATCAATGCTTTTTTATATATTCCTTTTGTTGGTTGGTTGTGTAATCACAGTGATTGGTTAGTCACGTAAATATGGGCAGTGATCGTTCTTGATAAATATCACCTGTTCACCTGTGTAGAGGTGTGGTGAGAGGGTGAACTGAGACACCGTAATTTTTGTTGACCATACTTCCATCACGTTGTGGAGATATAACAGCAGGCTATCGTCTCTGTGATTAGTTTTAATGGACTGTTTTTGAGCACTGAGATATTAAAATTTAGTAATAAAGGAAAAATGCTTGTAATCAGAGTCCAGTGACTGTTTACTGGGAAACGAGTCAGACAAACAGGCCCACTTCTCTCCTCTCAGCGGCTTGTGGATTTGGATGCCACAATATTTTGTCAACAAAAATGGCACTGGAAGGAAAAAAGGAGCATTTGGATTACCTGAGAGCCCCGTAATCATCAGGAGCATCACTGAGGTATGCGTGGCCCTGCAAATTAACTAACAGTCTGTCTGTGGGTCTGTGAAGGATCAAATGCTGCCATAATTAATTCCTGCCTTTTACAATGAATAACATGTAACCCACCCTCTCTGATGTCCGCACATTTTCGTGGTGAAATACAAGGTTTGCTGAATTAAATGCTGCTATTATGGATGTGCTTTAAACACAAAAACAAGTTTTAAGAAACTGACCAGTGAACTGAAAGAGAAATGAGTCACTTAAACGCTGAAATGGAATCTGAAAAAAAGACTAATTAAACTCACTGCAAAGGCCTTGGAAAATAAAATTGAAAAACTACAAAGAGATGGTAAAATTACTGTGAATAAATCAAAGGTCTTCTAGCAGAAATAAAAACCGTGATGAAACTAAAGAAAACATTCCAGTTGTCCAATCTCAAATGGCAATATTAACTCAACTGTGTGAAAATGCCACAGCATCTCATAATATGCTCATTCCTTTACCTACAGAGGAAGAACAAAAGAAACAAAACAGACAGAACACCCAGATGCTCTTCTCCTCATCTCAGGCGATTTCAACCATGTTTCACTGTCTCCCATTCTACCCACGTTTACCCAGTATGTCACATGCCACACTAGAGACAATAAAACACTGGACTTATTCTATGCAAACACTAAGGAGGCGTACACCTCATCACAACTCCCCCCACTCGGGAGATCGGATCACAACTTGGTTCATCTCCGGCCGGTGTACAAACCCCTAGTGCACAGACAACCTCCGGCCATGCACACAGTGAAGTTATGGTCTGAGGAGGCAATGGACGCTCTAAAGGACTGTTTTGAAACCACTGCCTGGGAGCAGCTCTGCGATCCACATGGTGAGGACATCGATGGCCTCACTTGTTTTGTACAAACAAGCAGTTAAAGTTATGGATAAAAAACCTAGGCATTATCATCATTGTGCAATTTTTAAAAAATACAGTCTTTTAAACTGGGATAGTCTTCATACATTTGCTAATTTAAATTTGATTTATAAAGTACTGCATGATTTGGCTCCAGATCCTCTGGCAGAGTTCATCAGCCAAAGAAACAGCTCCGAGCGTGTCACTCGAGGCTCTGTCAGAGGTGACTGTTTCATTCCTCTGCGCAGGAGCACTTTCAGTAAGTCGGCCTGGTCAGTGAGGAGCGCCTATATTAATCATATATCCCATAACCTACATATGTATCAGCATGTGAGAGTGTTTGGTGACTACATATGTAAAGCGACTTCACACCTCAGAACAGGACAAAGAGGTCTCAACTGCCAGTGAAGATCAAAGAGCATCCGAGGCACTGCGGTGGAGACCGGATAGGTCGCCCTGACCCCCCAGGGCCAGGTGGAGGGGTACGAAGACAAAAGAGGGGATTAAGATAGTGAGGGATGTCAGCTTTTGATATGCATGTCTTTTGTTATGTGCGAGTATAAGTTCGTAGAGCCGAAGGTGTTCGCTCTCTTACTTCTTCTGCTGCTGCACCTAGATGAGACTTGTTAGAGGAGCTGATAATAAACTTGGGTTTATGAATCACATCGCCTCGTTATTTCAAGCTCCTCTACAGCCTCACTTGTTTTGTACAAACAAGCAGTTAAAGTTATGGATAAAAAACCTAGGCATTATCATCATTGTGCAAGTTTTAAAAAATACAGTCTTTTAAACTGGGATAGTCTTCATACATTTGCTAATTTAAATTTGATTTATAAAGTACTGCATGATTTGGCTCCAGATCCTCTGGCAGAGTTCATCAGCCAAAGAAACAGCTCTGAGCGTGTCACTCGAGGCTCTGTCAGAGGTGACTGTTTCATTCCTCTGCGCAGGAGCACTTTCATTAAGTCGGCCTGGTCAGTGAGGAGCGCTAGTGAGTGGAACTCAGTACCTGAGGAGGTTAAACTGCTCACAACATTCAAGGCCTTCACAAAAAAAAATTGAAAATGTGGCTTATTAAACACCTACAGCTGCCAACACTAAAAGATAAGTCTGCTGTGATGTTTGATGTTGTGTTTAAATGTACGGTTTGTTATGTATATGTTATTTGTTACATTAGTGCCCTCTTAAATGTCTAACCATGTTTTTTTCTTGTAGATGCATTTTACTGCTTTTTTACATCTTGGCCAGGGGACTACAGATGAAAACTAGCCTTTTGGCTAATTCTGGCTTTTTTAACCATGTGTAATCATGTGTTTTATGAAATTGCATTGTCCCTTTTCAAATAAACTAAACTCACACCATCACGGACTACATCAGCTTCTGTGTGGACAACACCGTTCCCACCAAGACCATACGGTGTTGCTCAAACAACAAACCCTGGATCAACCCTGAGATAAAAACACTTCTGAGAGAGAAGAAGAGGATCTTCAGGTCGGGGAACAGGGAGATGCTGAAGTCCGTACAGAGGGAGCTGAGGAGGAAGATCAGAGAAGGCAAGGACAGCTTCAGGAAGAAGATGGAGGAAAAGCTGCAACAGAGCGACATCAGCGGGGTCTGGAGAAACCTCAAAACCATCTCTGGGCTCCAGAATACCTCCCCCCAGGCCACGGGGGGCAGGGAGTGGGTGAACAATCTGAATCTGTTTTTCAATAGGTTTGACCAACCGCCCTCCCCCCTGTCTGCACAACAACCACTGCTGCCTCTAAAGAAATCAAGTCCTGCTGCCCACTCCCCACTCCACCAACTCCCCCCCACTCCCAACACACAGCCCCCCATCCTGACCCTGACCAGGACCCAGGTGAGGACGGAGCTGAGGAAGATCAAGGCGAGGAAGGCGTCGGGACCGGACGGCATCAGCGCAAAGCTCCTCAAGTCCTGCACAGACCAGCTGTGTGGGATTGTGGAGCACATCTTCAACCTGAGCCTGAAGCTGGGGAGGGTACCACAGCTGTGGAAAACATCTTGTGTGGTACCTGTACCAAAGACTTCCCACCCCAAAGATCTGAACAGCTACAGACCAGTGGCCTTGACGTCCCACATGATGAAGACCCTGGAGAGACTGCTCCTTGCTCACCTCCGCCCCCTGATGGGACCAGCGATGGATCCACTCCAGTTCGCCTACCAGCATGGCATTGGGGTGGAGGATGCGGTGATCTTCCTCCTTCACCGTTCTCTGTCCCACCTGGAGAAGCCCGGGAATGCGGTGAGGATCATGTTCTTTGACTTCTCCAGTGCTTTCAACACCATCCAACCGATGATCCTGAAGGACAAGCTGCTGTGCGCAGGGGTGGACCAGCACCTGTCATCATGGATCCTGGACTACCTCACAAACCGGCCTCAGTTTGTGAGAACCCGGGACTGTGTGTCCGACACGATCATCAGTAGCATGGGGGCCCCCCAGGGAACGGTTTTGGCTCCCTTCCTGTTCACCCTTTATACTGCGGACTTCTCACACAACACAACACACTGCCATCTACAGAAGTTCTCTAATGACTCTGCGATTGTTGGCCTCATCTCCAACGGAGATGAAGCTGAGTACAGAGGGCTTATCCAGGACTTCGTGGACTGGTGCCATCGGAACTGCCTCCAGATCAACGCGAGGAAAACTAAGGAGCTGGTGGTGGACTGCCGCAGGCAAGGACAACCCCTCACAGCACCAGTAAATATACAGGGAACAGACATCGAGATGGTGACATCCTATAAGTACCTGGGTGTTCATCTGAACAATAAACTAGACTGGTCACACAATACTGACGCACTCTACAAGAAGGGACAGCGCAGGCTGTTCCTACTGAGGAGACTCAGGTCTTTTGGTGTACAAGGGGCGCTGCTGAAGACATTCTATGACACGGTGGTGGCATCAGCCATCACTTTTGGAGTGGTCTGCTGGGGCAGTGGCATTACAGCAGCCGATAGGAAGAGACTGAACAAACTGATCAAGAAAGCTAGCTCTGTCCTGGGGCAGCGCCTTGACCCAGTGGAGGAGATAGGAGAGAGAAGGATGGTGGCTAAACTGTCATCTCTGCTGGAGTCCGAGTTCCACCCTATGCAGGACATACTGGATGCACTGAGGAGCTCATTTAGCAGCAGACTACATCATCCCAGGTGCACAACCGAGAGGTTTCGCAGGTCCTTCCTACCTACGGCTGTCAGACTGTACAACCTAAGCAGGGCTGCTCGCAGAGATAGCAAAAAAACGTAACAACCTAATAGTTTTGAATGCAAAAGACGCAATAGACTTACACAATGGTCCCCTCCGGTATACAACTAGGAAAATACCGGTAGCTACGGAGGGTGAGAATATGTATGGGTACATAATCATACCATGTAGGATAACGAAGTAGACGGTTGTGCTGTTTCATTCCATCTAGCTACAATGCTCCGCACTGTGTGTTTATATATCTACATATTATTCCATCTAGCTACAATGCTCCGCACTGTGTGTGTTTATATATTTACATATTTATTCCATCCAGCTACAATGCTCCGCACTGTGTTTATATGGGTGGCACTCAACCGCCACCCGGTGCTAACTGAGAAACTCGACATACCGAGGAACTGTAGCGAAAACGACGCGGGTGCCGGGCTGGAGTTTAGGCGGCGTGCAAGAAATATAAGACAGAATAATAAAGAGCGATGGCAAGAACCAAGCAGACCGCCCGTAAATCTACTGGAGGAAAAAGCCGCCCCAAGAAGCAGCTAGCCACCAAGGCTACTCGGAAAAAGCCGCTTCGGCCACCGGTGGAGTGAAGAAGCCTCACCGTTACAGGCCCGGTACCGTGGCTCTGAGAGAGATCCGTCGCTACCAGAAATCCACGGAGCTGCTCATCCGTAAGCTGCCCTTCCAGCGCCTGGTGAGGGAGATTGCTCAGGACTTCAAGACCGACCTGCGCTTCCAGAGCTCCGCCATCATGGCTCTGCAGGAGGCCAGCGAGGCCTACCTGGTGGGTCTCTCCGTGGACACCAACCTGTGTGCCATCCACGCCAAGAGGGTCACCATCATGTCCAAAGACATCCAGCTGGCCCGCCGCATCCGCGGAGAGAGAGCTTAGACTTTCTTTTTTTCCACAATATCTTTATTGAACCTTTTTTTTTTTTTTTTTAACAAACATGATACAAACAATCAAACACTAACACTAAAGTACTACAAAAAAAAAAATGCACTAAAAACACCAACAACCACCAACAAAATCAAGTCTTCAACAATGCTCCTCTGTTTAGTCTAGACAATCCAATACATAAGTATACATATTATGTTCACCAGTTTGGAATTTACAAGGTCCACACACATCATTCACCTTCTTCTTCAAGAGTTATGTTTAAATTTTTTACATAATCAATAAAAGGTCTCCATATATTCTCAAACACAATTTCCTTTGATTTCAGTATATATGTTATTCTTTCTAATGGAAGGTTTGTTAACATCTGTCTTAACCACTGAGTCACATCTGGTCTATGAGTCTTTTTCCATAATAGTGCAATACATTTTTTGGCATTAAGCAAACTGAGGTCTATGAATGTTCTTTCACTTTTATTGAAATTATGCTTTTCTGGGTACAGACCCAACAAAACCAGTTTAGGATTCAATATGATTTGTTTTGAGATTATTTTTTCAATTGTTACCCTCACCTCTTCCCAAAACATTCTTATTAATCTACATTCCCATAAACAATGAAATAGGGTTCCTTTACTTTCCATGCATTTTGTGCATGTATCTGGTATATTTTTGTTATATCTATTTAACTCCTCCGGTGTAACATACATCCGCATTAACCATTTGAAATGTATCAATTTAAGGCGTGCATTTATTGATTTGGTTTGAGCTTCTGTACAAGCCAATTCCCATTGTTCCTCTGAAATTTCAATTTGCAGATCTTCTTTCCAGTAGTTTAATCTTTTCAGTGAATTTTCACTTGAAGATAGTGTCAATGAGTTATAAAACTCTGAAATAATACCCTTTCTTTTACTATCTTTCATCATCATTTTTTCCAAGGATGAATAAATAGGTCGAGTGAGAGCTTTATTTTGATTTGATCGAATAAAGTTTCTAAGTTGAAGATATTTAAAAAAATGTGTTCTATTGAGATTAAATTTGATCCTCAGCTCTTCAAAAGACATTATGTTGTCTGCACATGGCAAATATAAATCCTGAATCTTTTGTATCCCTTTTAAATTCCATACTTTAAATACAGCGTCCGCTCTCCCTGGTTTAAAATATTGATTACCCCATATTGGACTAAATTGTGACAATAACTGTGGTTCTTTTAAATAGTTTTTAGCTTCACACCATATTTTGATCATATGCTTTACAAATGGATTTTTAACTTGTTTTTGTAATTTTTTTGCCGAATCTGAGTATATGAATATGGGAAGAGGTAAAGGTAAATTGTATGATTCCATTTCAGTCCAGTGAGGGAGATCATTTGATGAAAAATAATATGTCATAGACCTCAGTTGTGCCGACCAATAATACAACATAAAATTTGGACATTTCAGACCTCCACGATCAAATGGTAAATATAATAAAGACAGACGTAATCTAGCCCTCCTGTTGTTCCATATAAATTCCACTAACTTTTTTTTTTTTTTATTCTTGAGAATAGATCTAAAGGTGGTGATAAGGGAATGTATTGAAATAAATAAAGTATTTTAGGTAAAATATTACTTTTAAGTATATTGATTCTCCCGATCATCGACATTGGTAGTGACATCCATCTCTGAGTTAACTCACTGATATCTGACATTAAGGCTTCATAGTTAACACTGGCGACTGATTCTAGCTTAGGCATAATTTGGATTCCTAAATATTTAAACTGATTTACAACATTGAATTGATTTACCTCAGGGGCTGGGTAATTTCTCTGGGTCTCATTTAGCATTAATATTGAAGATTTAGTTTTATTTATTTTATATCCTGATATTTCCCCAAAATTCTTTATTAAATTCAACAAGGTTGGAATTGATTTTTTTAGATTCGACATAAACAAAATTATATCATCGGCGTACAGGGAGATTTTATGTTCTGTTGGTCCAACTTTAATTCCATATATTTGTGAATGTAAACGTATCGCTATCGCTAAAGGTTCAATTGCCATAGTAAACAGTAAAGGTGAGAGTGGACAGCCTTGTCGACATCCTCTATTGATTTTTATTGGTTTTGAAATATTGTTATTTGTTAGGATTTCTGCTGTAGCATTATTGTATATTATTTGAACCCATTTTATGAAATTATTTCCAAGTCCAAACCTTTGTAGGACTTCAAAAAGAAAGGGCCATTCAACTCTATCAAAGGCCTTTTCGGCGTCCAATGATAGGAGAGCTGTATCCGGTGCTTCTTTATTAAAATAGATAATATTAAATAGTCTTCTTACATTATGGAAGCCTTGTCTACCCTTTATAAAGCCATTCTGATCTCGATTAATAATATTTGGTAAAATTTCTTGTATTCGTCTTGCTAAAATTTTACAGATTATCTTAAGGTCGGCGTTTAATAGGCTTATTGGTCTCATATTTTCACATTTATTAGAGGGCTTACCTGGTTTTGGCAGCAGTATAATTAAGGCATTATTTATGTATGATGGTAAATTATTATTTTGAAATGCTTCTAAAACCATTTCCAAAAAAGGTTTTATTAATTTATTCTTAAATTTTTTATAAAGGTCAACTGGAAGACCATCTGGTCCTGCACTTTTTCCTGATTTCATATTATCAATGGCTAGCCCAACTTCTTCTTGACTAATTTTAGACTCCAATATCTCCCTGTTTTCATTTGGAATACACGGTATAGATAGTTCGTTCAAAAACCCATTTAGTTTTGTTAAATCAGGTTCATTTTTGGTATCATATAATTTTTCATAGTAATCTCTAAAGGCTCTATTAATTTCTAAAGGATCTATAACTACCTGTCCTTTACTTATAATACTGGTAATTGGTGTTTTAATTTCCAATTGTTTAATCTGCCATGCTAATAATTTTCCTGATTTTTCACCTTGTTCATAAAAAGATTGTTTCAATCTTAGAAGACTCGAGGCAGCTCTATTCGCTGATTTTTTGTCGTATTCAGCTCTCAAAATCAGTAATTCATTCTCCAACCTTGGGTCACTTCCTGCATACACTTTTTCCTGAAGACTTTTTATTTTATGTTCCAATTTAGCTCTCTCCTCTCGAGTCTTCTTAGATTTTGATCCTGTATAACTAATAATATGCCCCCTAATAAAAGCTTTGAAAGCCTCCCACTTTACACATGCTGATGTTTGTGTAGTATTGATGTCAAAGAACTCGTCTATCTGTTTTTCTATATACTTGACAAATTCCTCATCCTGAAGCCATTTATGCTGAAATTGCCATCTACCTGATTCCTTTGTCAATTTTTTATCTACATATATTAGACAACAGGGTGCATGATCAGAGATCACGATGTTATCATAAAAGCAGTTTTGAATCTTGGACCTTAATTCTGTGGAAATCAAAAAATAATCAATACGTGAGAATGTCTTGTAGGTACTGGAATAACAAGAATAGGCTTTAACTTGTGGTTTCATTTCTCTCCATATATCTAACAATCTCAATTCTTTCATAAAATGATTAATAGTCATCCTACATCCAATGTGCGTACAATCCAGTCCTGTTGATCTATCCACACCTGGATTCAATGTACAATTAAAATCCCCTGCTATTATATGTTGCCCTGTAAGTGATGATAAGATGAGAAATAAATTAGCAAAGAACTTCTGATCATCTATATTGGGACCATATAAGTTCACAAGATTTATATTTTCTAATAGCAAAGAACCTTGAATGATTACATATCTTCCAAATTTGTCTCCAATTACATTTTTCACTTGAAAAGGAACTGATTTATGTATGAGAGTCATAACTCCCCTGGCTCGGGATGAAAATGAAGAGGTGAATACACTTCCCTGCCATCTACTCCTAATTCTTTTAACATCCTCCTCTATCAGATGAGTTTCTTGTAAAAACACAATTCTTGAACCCATGTCCTTTATTTTATTCATAACTTGTTTAAGTTTTTTTAAATTTTGTAGACCTCTGCAATTCCATGAAGTTAAATTAAGATTAACACTTTGGTCCATGATCAATAGAGAGTTTGGGATTACCTTGCAGTGTAAACATGCTCATACAGAGAAGCAAAAACATGAGTGGTTGAACATTCATCCTACAAACTACACACAAACAAATTTCCCCTTCCCACACTTGTGGCAAACCCCCCAAAATCAAAAGAAAAATTCTGTCTCCCGATATAGCCATCGACCGTTCCACACCCACGGGGAACGGCCTAAGCCACTCCTTCTTCATCCTCCCAATCACCCTAACTCTACTGCTTTTAATGACGTAACATTAACTCTCCTCTGTAGTTTTCCAACTTAACTCCAAAATTTTTAACAACTTTGTACATCATAGTTTTTTTTTTTGTTTTTGTTTTTGTTTTGTTTTTTTTTAATATATAATACAATCTATATTTTGTAAACTTACTATTTACTTCAAGTCAGTCAGATGCCTGTGCAAATGCTTAATTATTCTACCTTATATTTTGTTCATGCTTAGCTCCCACCAGTCTCTTCTTCTTCTTTGATCTTCTTGATGAACTCCTGCGCCTCCTCTGGGGTCTTGAAGATGTGGGTTCTGCCCTCATACGTGGTCAGCAGTCTCGCAGGATAGATTACACCATGACGAATCCCAAGGTTGCGCAGCTCCTTACGTATGGGATCAAACTGCTTCCTCAGTTGCTGGATTCCTGTGGCCAAATCTGGGTAGAACCGCACCTGCTGGTCCTGGTGTTTAATCTCTCCTTTTTTAGCTCGTGCAGCGTTGAAGATCTTCATCCTGTCTCTGTTGTTAAGAAACTTCATAATTAAGGTCCTCGGCGGTCCCTTATCTCTCCGTGGGCCAATGCGATGTGCTTTTTCCAGAACCACTGCTGATTGCAACTCCTCGCTGCCCAGCACCTCCGGAATCCACTTTTCCAGAAAGGAACATACGTCCCGACCTTCTGATTCCTCTGGAAGACCCACCAGCCTCAAATTATTCTGTCTCGACCGAGATTCCAAATCCAAAATATTATCTTCCAGAGATTTATTTTTTTTTTCCAAAGTGCGCACCTTTAATTGAAGACGGGTGACGTCATCTTCAGCACTAGCGAGACGGAGCTCCATCTGCGCCGTTCGTTCTACACAGTCACCCAATTCCTTTCTTATTCCTTCCAACGCTGTCATAATCCCATCAAATCTAGAGGAAAAGTCCGCTCTCATTGAACTCATGGCAGCCATCAGCGCATCTGCGCCATTCCCCGCAGAAATCGCAGCGTTGCCAGCCTCCTCCGCCATATATGGAGCCCTGTTTGCTGCGTCACAGACCTGAAAGTCCGTTAATTTGGACTGTTTCGGCGGCTCGCTTTTTCCTTTTCCTGGTTTTCCAGCCTTAGGCTTCGCCGACATATCCTCGCCCAAACGCTGGGATACGTTCTGTCCCAAATGAGAGAGTTATTTGCCGATTTTTTTTCTCCAGGAGCAGAGCAGAGCGAGACACGTCCGTCCTACGTGGCAGCCATAACCGGAAGTCCCGAGCTTAGACTTTCTGCTGCACATTCACCAACCACAATGCTCTGCACTGTGTGTATACATATATATATATATACACAGTATATATATAATATGTACACTAGCTGTTCTTGTTTTTTCTTGCCTTCTGATTGTTGCTCTGAGTGTTGCTATCCCTGTGCTGTTGCAATCCTAGAATTTCCCCATTGTGGGACTAATAAAGGCTTATCTTATCTATTTATATATCTATCCCATCTAGCTACAATGCTCCGCACTGTGTGTCTATATATATACTGTATATATATATTTATATGTATATATGTATACTTACTGCTCTTGTTTTTTTTTCTCTTGCCTTCTGATTGTTGCTCTGAGTGTTGCTATCCCTGTGCTGTTGCAATCCTGGAATTTCCCCATTGTGGGACAAATAAAGGCTTATCTTATCTTAAAATGATTGGTTTTAAAGCACTGTTGAACTTAGCAACTCATTTAAAGAGGACATTCAACGGTGGATAAAGGAATCTGAAGAACTTCCTGATGAAATCACTGGTTCTGCTGCAAATAAAGGGGTCACCTGCCATGCAACAAATGATGCCTCTCAATTATCCATCCAAACAGAAGTGAACGACCCTCTGGATGATGTGAAACCCAGTGACAATGCGTCAGATATGGGAAGAGTCACATGATCTAATTGTTCCATCAAAGGAGGAAAGTCTGGATCTACCACATCATCTGTACGTCTGAAAGCTGAGGCTGACTTAGCTGTGTTGATGGTGAAACAAAAGTTATTAAAAGAAAAGCGTGAATCGGAGGAGGAAGTGTGGCTGAAGAAGAGGAAAGAGCAAGTTCTGCTGGAGGAGGAGATTGCAGCACATACAGCCAAAGTGGAAGTTCTCAGACCACAAAGCATCATCAGTGGTAAAAACGCCACATCCAGGTGTTCAGATAGGACGAATTCAGATTTGGAACAGAGACATTTCACATCACATGTTCTCAGATCTGATGCAGATACATTTGTACCACCAATATTAAATCAACCAAAAGAAGTTAAAATTGATCATCTGGATCCAGGAGCAAGACTGAAACAGAGAGGTGTGCTTCAGCTTCAACAGTCAGAGTTGATGTCACTGAACAGTCAAGCATCCAAGTAAAGTACTGATGAAGGAAACACACAAACGCAAAACTGTGACATACAGTGGTGTGAAAAAGTGTTTGCTCCTGTCCTGATTTCTCATTTTTTTGTATGTTTGTCACACTTAAATGTTTCAGATCATCAAACAAATTTAAATATTAGACAAAGATAACACAAGTAAACACAAAATGCAGTTTTTAATTGAAGGTGTTTATTATTAAGGGGAAAAAAATCCAAACCTACATGGCCCTGTGTGAAAAAGTGATTGCCCCTCTGTTAAAACATAAATTAACTGTAGTTTATCACATCTTTGGAAAGCTGAGTACAATTTTTCTTGCCACACCCAGGCCTGATTACTGCCACACCTGTTCTCAATCCAGAAATGACTGAAATAGAACCTGCCTGACAAAGTGAAGTACACCAAAAGATCCTCAAAAGCTAGACATCATGCTGCGATCCAAAGAAATTCAAGAACATTTGAGATCTATCAGTCTGGATAAGGTTATAAAGCTATTTCTGAAGCTTTGGGACTTCAGTCCAGCGAAGTCCAGCGAACCACAGTGAGAGCCATTATCCACAAATGGCAAAAACATGGAACAGTGGTGAACCTTCCCAGGAATGGCCGGCCGACCAAAATTACCCCAAGAGCACAGTGATGACTCATCCAAGAGTTCACAAAAGACTCCACAACAACATCCAAAGAACTGCAGGCATCACTTGCCTCAGTTAAGGTCAGTGTTCATGACTCCACCATAAGAAAGAGACTGGGCAAAAATGGTCTGCATGGCAGAGTTCCAAGACGAAAACCACTGCTGAGCAAAAAAAAAAAAAAAAAAGAAAAAACAAAGGATCATCTCAGTTTTGCCAGAAAACATCCTGATGATCCTCAAAACTTTTGGGAAAATACTCTGTGGACTGACGAGAAAAGTTAAACTTTTTGGAAGGTGTGTGTCCCATTACCCCTGCTGTAAAAGTAACAGCATTTCAGAAAAGAAACATCATACCAACAGTAAAATATGGTGGTGGTAGTGTGATGGTCTGGGGCTGTTTTGCTGCTTCAGGACCTGGAAGACTTGCTGTGGTAAATGGAACCATGAATTCTGCTGTCTACCAAAAAATCCTGAAGGAGAATGTCTGGCTATCTGTTCGTGACCTCAAGCTGAAGCACACTTGGGCTCTGCAGCAGGACAATGATCCAAAACACACCAGCAATTCCACCTTGGAATGGCTTAAGAAAAACAAAATGAAGGCTATGGAGTGGCCTCGTCAAAATCCTGACCTGAATCCGATTGAGATGCTGTGGTATGACCTTAAAAAGGTGGTTCATGCTCAAACCCTCTAATGTAGCTGAATTACAACAATTATGCAAAGATGAGTGGGCCAAAATTCCTCTACAGCACTGTAAAAGACTAATTGCCAGTTATCCCAAACGCTTGATTGCAGCTGCTGCTGCTAAGGGTGGCCCAACCAGTTATTAGGTTTAGGGGGCAATCACTTCTTCACACAGAGCCATGTAGGTTTGGATTTTTTTTTTACCCCTAATAATGAACACCTTCATTTAAAAACTGCATTTTGTGTTTACTTGTGTTATATTTGTCTAATATTTACATTTGTTTGATGATCTGAAACATTTAAGTGTGAAACATACAAAAAATGAGAAATCAGGATGGGGGCAAACACTTTTTCACACCACTGTATTTGTTTCAAACGGAGATCAGAATAACATGTTGGGCATAATGAGGGAACAAAATGAAATAACACTTCTGATACAGCAACAGTATCTCATCATTGCCTAAAAGAGAAATTCCAACTTTTGATGGTGATCCACTAAAATATCACTCCTTTATGAAGGCTCCTGAGAATGGTATTGAGAGGAACACAGACAGCTACAGTGACAGACTACATTTCTTGGAACAGTATACAAAAGGACATCCAAGAGAACTTGTCCCCAGTTGTCAGCTCATGGAATCAGAGAGGTTACATCAAGGCTCAACATCTATGAAGAGAAAAATTTGGAAATGAGCAAAGAGTTGCACATGCATACATGGAAAAGGCTCTTTCATGCCTTCTTATTAAAATGGAAGATGTGGGAGGCCTTCAAGAGTCCAGCTGGTTTCTGAGAAGCTGTGGTAACGTTATGGAAGAAGTACAATATCCGAGGGAGCTGGACATGCCATCAAGCATGCTCGCTATTGTAAAGAAGTTACCTTACAGATTCAGAGACAAGTGGAGAACTGTAGCATGTGAAAATCAGGAAAGAAGCAGCCAGAGAGCTACATTTATTGACATTGTTGATTTTATTGAGAAACATGTGAGAATCTTGACAGACCCAGTGTTTGGGACCATGGAGAACTCTTCAGCATTAACAACAAACGGAGGTGCCAACAAATATAAATCACAGCCTCAGTCTGGAATGAAAGGGAGAAGCTTTGCCACCACTATTGCCCCACTGAAGCATAAAACAGCATGAAACCACAACAGAGCAAAGTCCAACATTGAGGAGAATGTGTCTAAGTTGTGGAGGAGGACACACTTTGTATTTATGTCCACAGCTGCAGAAAAAGACTCACAAAGAGAAGATGAGTTTTCTGAAGGAAAAGGGTATCTGCTTTGGCTGCTTGTGTACTGGACACATCAGCAAAGATTGCAGAAAAAGAATTTCTTGTGGAAAGTGAGGTCTCAAACATCCAACTCTACTACATATTCCTTCAAAGGAGAATAAGAAGGACTCTGATAAAGCTGAGGTTGCAGTGGACAGCACACTGGTGTCAAGTGGTCTTACTGGGGCTGGTGATTATGAACGTAAACTCCTCTTTGTTCCTGTCCAGGTTAAATCCATGAAGGCTTGCAAGATTATCACCACCTATGCCTTCCTGGATCAAGGGAGCATTGCAGTGTTCTGTACAGATGGTTCGATGCATTAACTTTGGCCTAACTGTTCAGTTCACTTTATTTATATAGCACCTTTCAAGCACATGTGCAACCCAAGGTGCTTCACAAAACCAGAGTCAAACAGAAACACAAAAACGTAAAAGGTTAAAATATTCAAAAAATATGAAGGCAAGAAAGGAATTGATTAAAACAACTATAAGACAATAAAATCACAACAAAGTGAGTCAAAATTCCACAAATTGGAAATCAGAGAAAAATAACAACATTATTAATAATAATAAAGCTAATTGTAAGCTCTATCAAAAACAAAAGTTTTAAGTTTGATCTTAAAAGATGAGAGAGTATCAATATCCCATACCCAGGCAGGGAGCTGGTTCCACAGGAGAGGGGCCTGATAGCTGAAGGCTCTGCCTCCAGATTTACTTTTAAAAAATCTGGGAACCACAAGGAAGCCTGCATTCAGAGAGCGAAGAGGTCTTGAAGGATAATATGGAACAATAAGTTCTTTCAGGTTGGAAGGGGCTTGGCCACTGAGGGCTTTATAAGTAATGAGAAGGATTTTAAATTCTATTCTAAATTTAACGGGGTGCCAGTGAAGACAGGGTAAGATGGGGAAATGTGATCTCCCTTGAGATGCGTTCAGACCAAAGGCGAACGGGTGGCATGATTCCAAACAAAGTGAATGGAAAAAGGCGAGTACATGTGAAATTGCGCATTCACGTCTGAGGCCAGCTAGCTAGCTAGCTGCTAGCTTTGAGATTCTGCAGTCACTGGAGTAAAAGTATCACCAATGCAGAGTAAACTAGTTTGAAAATGAGACTCATTCACCTGGAGACAGGAGGACCAGGAGCTCTTCAGCTGAATCGGGATTTTGGAGTTATTTACCCATGGTTTCCTGCCACGGACGTGCTGACAAGGCTAGCAAGCTAGCAATGGAAACACCCATCATCTTGTGAAGTTTTGGAGGCTGAAACAACATTTTCAGTTGAGCCCCCCGTCGGATAATGTAAATCTAAGCATGACGTTATTTTGGGAATTTCCACAGCAGGTTGACCACAGCTGCAGAAGTTTTAAAGGCAACTTCGCCTGTCTGCATCTCACTCAGAAAGGGAATTCATGTCTGTTCGCGTGTTTACATTGAGTTATAATGTAATCGTGCTGCACGAAAAATTCGCCCGTTCGTGTTTGGTGTGAACACACCTTTAGTAGCACCTGTCAGTACTTGCAGCGGCATTTTGAATCAATTGAAGAATTTTGAAGGACTTCTTTGGACACCCAGGCAACAGGACGTTGCAGCAGTCTAGCCTAGATATAACAAATGCATGGACCAGTTTTTCAGCGTCAGTTTGAGACAGGATGTTCCTGATTTTTGCAATATTGTGCAGATGAAAGAAAGCAGTTCTAGACATCTGTTTAATGTATGAATTAAAAGACAAATCCTGGTCGAAAATGACTCCAATGTTACTCACAGTAGTACTGGATACCAAGGTAAAGCCATTCAGTGTAACTATATAGTTAGACAGGGAATGTCTGTCTTTTTTAGGGCCGAAAACAATTACCTCAGTTTTGCTTGCATTTAACATAAGGAAGTTACCAGTCATTCAGGCCTTTAAGCACCTTTCCCACTAGTATCTACTCAGCCCAACTCGGCACGACTCTAGTCAGCTCGACACGGTGTGACTGGTTTTCCATTTCAACTGAGTACCACCTCAAGTGGGTGAGGTTGAGTTCATTGCAGGAAGGCAGCCTGTTATCCCATTATGTTGTTGATATGCTGAAGTTTTCACTGATAATTTTTTTTTTTTTGTTACTTATTTGTACCCGTAGGTAGATTTGGTTTGCAGTCTGGTGACAAGCCACCGGTTGCCGGTCGCTGCGTGCGCGAGCGCCCTAAACCTACATGTTTTTTTTGGTATGCGGGAGGAAACCGGAGAAATCCCGGAGTAAACCCACGCAACACGGGGAGAACATGCAAACTCCACACAGCTCACTGTTGGTCGGGGGCTGGGATCGAATCCACGATCTCATGATCCCTGCGATCCCCCGGCAGAGGGTAAACTGTGCTGCCGCAGTGCTAAACCACTGCGCCACCGTGCAGCCCAAATAACATAAAAGATGCTTAAAAATCACAAAACACTCACCATCTTCCCCATGAGCAGCCATCAGCTTGGAGGCCTCCTGGTATACTTTTTCATTTCAGGTCGGTCCACTGCAGCAGGGCCAACGTGACTGAAAAGTTCATACTTATCAAATTTGACCAAATGTAATTTATTTTTCAAGCACAGGGATCCAAGCACTGCAACACTGATGCAAAAACTGTGCGCACTGATGGGAAGACTGTTGAAAAATAACCACATTTAATCAAATTTGACCACTATATGAACTTTTCAGCCTATTAACTTTGCTCCGGTGGAGCGTTCTGAAGTGAAATTCCAGGAGGTCGCCGAGCTGACGGCTGCTCACAGGGAAGATGATGAGTGTTTTGTGATGGTGTTGATTTGTGTGTAGCCATTTATTTTGTTATCACGGAAATAATAAAAACTCACGGACGAATTTACAAATGGCGGTTTTGAATCTTGTGAATACATCGCTCTCATCCACTGAAGTTACGCCCTGGCCAATCAGTGGCCTAAAATCTGTTGACGTCACATTTTCAGCTCAACTCAGCACAGTTGGAACCTCACTGAAGTAGGTCCCAAAAAAGTACCTGGTACCAGGTATTAGGTTCTAATGGAAAACCCTACAAACTAAGTAGAGTCGAGGCGAGTAGGGCTAGGTAGGTACTGGGGAAAAGGGACATGTCTTCAAGGCATGTCTGTAATTTCACTGTGTTTTTAGTGTCCATGGCTAAATAGATCTGCATGTCATTGCCATAGCAGTAAAAATTCATATTGTGTTTTCTAATAATAGTGCCCAGTGGAAGCATATATAAGGTAAACAAAACTGGTCCAAGACCAGAACCCTGAGGAACACCCTAATTAACTTGAGAAAGTGTGGAAGACATATTTACATGTACAAACTGGATTTCTATCTGATAAATATCATCTAAATCAGGCCAAAGAAGTTCCCTTGATCTCAATGATCAAGTCTATGTAGCAAAATTGTATGGTCAATGGTGTCAAAAGCAGCACTCAGATCTAACAGGATGAGCACAGAGACAAGTCCATTGTCAGAGGCAGTAAGGAGGTCATTTATAACTGACTAAATTTGTTTCTGTACTGTGGTTTATTCTATAGCCACACTAAAATTCTTCATACAATCCAATGTTCTGCAAATGGGCAATTAACTGTTTTAAAACAACCTTTTCAAGGATTTTGGACATGAAAGGAAAGTTTGAAATGGCCCTATAATTACTAAAACATCGGGATCAAGAGCAGACTTTTTAAGCAATGGTTTAATTATGGCTAAATAAAAGGCATGAGGTACATAACCAGTTAGTAGAGGCAGATTAATCAGATCAAGTATGGAGGTATTAATAAGGGGCAGAATACCCTGAAACAATCTTGTAGGAATGAGATCCAACAAACTTGTAGACGGTTTAGAAACAGCGATAATGGACATTAACTCAGGCAGATCAATGGGATGAAAACAGTCTAAATAAGAGTCTAACTCTGGCATTTCCACAGTCAAGATCATCAGAAAAGAACATGGTACTGATATTGGGATGAGAAAGACTAATCTATTCTCTAATGGGTACAACTTTGTTAGTAAAGAAGTCCATGAAGTCACTGCAGCTCAGTGATGAGGGAATACGTTGTTCAACAGTACTGTGACTCTTGGTTAGTTTGGTAACAGTTGTAAAAAGGAATTTGGGGTTATTTTTATTCTCTTCAATTAGCAGTAAATAGTATCTAGTTCTAATTGTGCATGGTATTTTTGTATGTAATAAAAGAATATTTCCAGGCTAAAAAGAATTCTCTTGATTTAATGGCATGCCATTTCCTTTCCAATTTCCTAGAAATTTGTTTTAAGGCACGCAGTTGATCACTGTACCAGGGTGTGAACCTAATCTGAGAACACACTTTTCTCTGTAGTGGGACAATATTATCAAGAGTTGCTCACAAAGTGGCTGCAACACTGTCAACCAAACAATCTATTTGAAAGGGAGCAAAGTTTGAAAAGTTTTCATCACAGGAAAAACATGTAGGGAATAATGAGGATAGTGATTCCTTAAATCTTATCACAGTACTGTCAAAAAGAAACCTGCGGTACTGGATATTTTTACAAAATTCTGTAAAGCCATTGATCATAATGTTAAATGATATTAATGAATGATCAGACAAAAGAGGGTTATGGGGTAATAGCAATTTTTCTATCTCAATGCCATAAGTCACGACAAGGTCAAGTATACAGTGGATATAAAAAGTCTACACACCCCTGTTCAAATGCCAGGGTTTTGTGATGTAAAAAATGAGACCAAGATCAATCATTTTAAAACTTTTTCCACCATTAATATGACCTATAACCTGTACAACCCAATAGAAAACCAAACTGAATATCTGTTAAGGGGAAAAATAAAAAAAAACTTACAATAATCTGGTTGCATAAATATGTACACCCTGTTATAACTGGGGATGTGGCTGTGTTCAGAATTAACCAATCACATTCAAACTCATGTTAAATGGGAGTCAGTACACACCTGCCATCATTTAAAGTGACTCTGATTAACCCCAAATAAAGTTCAGCTGTTCTAGTAGGCTTTTCCTGACATTTTTGTAGTCACATCTTACAGCACAAGCCAAGGTCCACAGAAAGCTTCTAGAGCATCAGAGGGATCTCATTGTTCAAAGGTTTCAGTTAGGAGAAGGTTACAAAAGAATTTCCAAGGCATTAAATATACCATGGAACACAGTGAAGACAGTCATCATCAAATGGAGAAAATATGGCACAACAGTGACATTACCAAGAACTGGACGTTCCTCCAAAATTGATGAAAAGACGAGAAGAAAACTGGTCAATGAAGCTGCCAAGAGGTTGACAGAAACACTGAAGGAGCTGCAGGAATTTCTGGCAAGTACTGGTTGTTTAGTACATGTGATAATCTCCTGTCTAAGGTGGCAAGATGGAAGCCTCATCTTACGAAGAAAAGCATCCAAGCACATTAATGGTGGAAAATTTTTTTGAAATGATTCATCTTGATCTCATTTTTTCACATCACAAAAACCTGGCAATTGAACAGGGGTGTGTAGACTTTTTATATCCACTGTGTGTATGTTAGTGTGCAGATGTTTAGCGTGTGTGTGCTTGCTAGCATGCAGATATTCCATGTGTGTGTGCATGTTAATGTGCAGATATTCAGCGTGCGTGTGTGTGTGCATCAGCGTGCAGATATTCCGTGTGTGTGTGTGTGTGTTAGTGCGCAGATGTTCCGTGTGTGTGTGTGTGTGTGTGTTAGCGTGCAGATGTTCAGCATGTGTGTTAGCGTGCAGATGTTCAGCATGTGTGTGTTAGCGTGCAGATGTTCCGTGTGTGTGTGTGTTTGTGTGTGTGTGAGTGTTAGCATGCAGATGTTCAATGTGTGTTAGTGTCTGTGTGCAGATGTTCAGTATGTGTGTGTGTGTGTGCGTGACTGTGGGCGTGCAGATGTTCAGCAGATGTTCAGCGTGTGTGTGTGTGTTGGCGTGCAGATGTTCAGCATGTGTGTGTGTGTTGGCGTGCAGATGTTCAGCTTGTGTGTGTTGGCGTGCAGATGTTCAGCGTGTGTGTGAGTGTTGGCGTGCAGATGTTCAGCGTGTGTGTGAGTGTTGGCGTGCAGATGTTCCACGTGTGTGAGTGTGTTGGCGTGCAGATGTTCCACGTGTGTGAGTGTTGGCGTGCAGATGTTCTGCGCGTGTGTGTGTGTGAGGGTTGGCGTGCAGATGTTCCGAGCGCGCGTGTGTGTGTGTGAGTGAGTGTTGGCGTGCAGATGTTCTGCGCGTGTGTGTGTGTGAGGGTTGGCGTGCAGATGTTCCGAGCGCGCGCGTGTGTGTGTGAGTGAGTGTTGGCGTGCAGATGTTCAGCGTGTGTGTGTGTTGGCGTGCAGATGTTCAGCATGTGTGTGTTGGCGTGCAGATGTTCCGCATGCGTGTGTGTGTGTGTGTGTGTGTGTGTGTGAGTGTTGGCGTTCAGATGTTCCGCGCGCGTGTGTGTGTGTGTTGGCGTGCAGGTGTGCGTGTGTTGGCGTGCAGGTGTGTGTTGGCGTGCAGATGTTCAGCGTGTGTGTGCATGTGTCAACGTGCAGATATTCAGCGTGTGTGTGTGTGCATCAGCGTGCAGATATTCCGTGTGTGTGTTAGTGCGCAGATGTTCCATGTGTGTGTGTGTGTTAGTGTGCAGATGTTCAACGTGTGTGTGTGTGTTAGTGTTCAGATGTTCCATGTGTGTGTGTTAGTGTGCAGATGTTCCGTGTGTGTGTGTGAGTGTGCAGATGTCCAACGTGTGTGTGTGTGTGAGTGTGCAGATGTTCCGTGCGTGTGTGTGTGTGCAGATGTTCAATGTGTGTGTGTGTTAGTGTGCAGATGTTCCGTGCATGTGTTAGCGTGCAGATGTTCCGTGCGTGTGTTAGCGTGCAGATGTTCCGTGCGTGTGTGTGTTAGTGTGCAGATGTTCCGTGTGTGTGTTAGTGTGCAGATGTTCCGTGTGTGTGAGTGTGCAGATGTCCGTGTGTGTGTGTTAGCGTGCATATGTTCCGTGTGTGTGTGTGTGTGTGTGTGTGTGTGTGTGTGTGTGTTAGCGTGCAGATGTTCCGTGTGTGTGCGTGTGTGTTAGCGTGCAGACATTCAGCATGTGTGTTAGCATGCAGATGTTCCGTGCGTGTGTGTGTGTGTGTGTGTGTGTGTGTTAGCGTGCAGACGTTCCGTGCGTGTGTGTGTGTTGGCGTGCAAACGTTCAGCGTGTGTGTGTGTGTGTTGGTGTGCAGATGTTCCGTGCGTGTGTGTGTGCGTGCAGATGTTCCGTGCGTGTGTGTGTGTGCGTGCAGATGTTCCGTGCGTGTCTTAGCGTGCAGATGTTCCGTGCGTGTGTGTGTGTGCGTGCAGATGTTCCGTGCGTGTGTTAGCGTGCAGATGTTCCGTGCGTGTGTGTGTGTGCGTGCAGATGTTCCATGCGTGTGTTAGCGTGCAGATGTTCCGTGTGTGTGTTAGCGTGCAGATGTTCCGTGTGTGTGTTAGCGTGCAGATGTTCTCTGTGTGTGTGTGTGTGTGTGTGTGTGTGTGTGTGTGTGTGTTAGTGTGCAGATGTTCCGTGTGTGTTAGTGTGCAGATGTTCCGTGTGTGTGTTAGTGTGCAGATGTTCCGTGTGTGTGTGTGAGTGTGCAGATGTTCCGTGTGTGTGTGTGTGTGCAGATGTTCCGTGTGTGTGTGTGTGTGCAGATGTCCAACGTGTGTGTGTGTGTGTGAGTGTGCAGATGTTCCGTGCGTGTGTGTGTGTGTGTGTGCAGATGTTCAACGTGTGTGTGTGTGTGTTAGTGTGCAGATGTTCCATGCGTGTGTTAGCGTGCAGATGTTCCGTGTGTGTGTGTTAGCGTGCATATGTTCCGTGTGTGTGTGTGTGTGTGTGTGTTAGCGTGCAGATGTTCCGTGTGTGTGCGTGTGTGTTAGCGTGCATATTTTCCGTGTGTGTGTGTGTGTGTGTGTGTGTGTGTTAGCGTGCATATGTTCCGTGTGTGTGTGTGTGTGTGTGTTAGCGTGCATATGTTCCGTGTGTGTGTGTGTGTGTGTGTTAGCGTGCAGACGTTCCGTGCGTGTGTGTGTGTGTGTTGGCGTGCAGATGTTCCGTGCGTGTGTGTGTGTTGGTGTGTGTGTTGGCATGCAGATGTTCAGCGTGTGTGTGCTCGCGTGCAGATGTTCAGTTTGTGTGTGTGTGTGTGTGTGTTGGCGTGCAGATGTTCAGCGTGTGTGTGTGTTCGCATGCAGATGTTCAGCTTGTGTGTGTGTGTGTGTTGGCATGCAGATGTTCAGCGCGTGTGTGTTGGCATGCAGATGTTCCGCGCGTGTGTGTTGGCGTGCAGATGTTCCGCACGTGTGTGTTGGCGTGCAGACGTCCATGTGTGTGTGTTGGCATGCAGATGTTCAGCATGTGTGTGTTGGCATGCAGATGTTCAGCATGTGTGTGTTGGCGTGCAGATGTTCCGTGTCTGTGTGTGTGTGTGTGTGTGTGTGTGTGAGAGAGAGAGAGAGTGTTAGCATGCAGATGTTCAATGTGTGTTAGTGTCTGTGTGCAGATGTTCAGCGTGTGTGTGTGTGTGACTGGGCGTGCAGATGTTCAGCATGTGTGTATGTTGGCGTGCAGATGTTCAGCGTGTGTGTGTGTGTGTGTGTGTTCGCGTGCAGATGTTCAGCGTGTGTGTGTGTGTGTATGTGTGTGTGAGAGTGTGGGCATGTAGATGTTCAGCGTGTGTGTTAGCGTGCAGATGTTCAGCGTGTGTGTGTGTGTGTGTGTGTGTGTGTGTGAGAGTGTGGGCATGTAGATGTTCAGCGTGTGTGTTAGCGTGCAGATGTTCAACGCGTGTGTGTGTGTGTTGGCGTGCAGATGTTCAACGCGTGTGTGTTGGTGTGCAGATGTTCAGTGTGTGTGTGTGTTGGCGTGCAGATGTTCCGCGTGTGTGTGTGTGTTGGCGTGCAGATGTTCCGCGTGTGTGTGTGTGTGTTGGTGTGCAGATGTTCAACGCGTGTGTGTGTGTGTTGGCGTGCAGATGTTCAACGCGTGTGTGTTGGTGTGCAGATGTTCAGTGTGTGTGTGTGTTGGCGTGCAGATGTTCCGCGTGTGTGTGTGTGTTGGCGTGCAGATGTTCCGCGTGTGTGTGTGTGTGTTGGTGTGCAGATGTTCAGCGTGTGTGTGTGTTGGCGTGCAGATGTTCAGCGTGTGCGTGTGTGTGTGTGTGTGTGTTGGCGTGCAGATGTTCAGCGTGTGCGTGTGTGTGTGTGTGTGTGTGTTGGCGTGCAGATGTTCCGCGTGTGTGTGTGTTGGCGTGCAGATGCTCCGCGTGTGTGTGTGTGTTGGCATGCAGATGTTCCGCGTGTGTGTGTTGGCGTGTAGATGTTCACCGTGTGTGTGTGTGTGTTGGCGTGCAGATGTTCCGCGTGTGTGTGTGTTGGTGTGCAGATGTTCAGCGTGTGTGTGTGTCTTGGCGTGCAGATGTTCCGCGTGTGTGTGTGTTGGTGTGCAGATGTTCAGCGTGTGTGTGTGTGTTGGCGTGCAGCTGTTCATCGTGTGTGTGTGTGTTGGCGTGCAGCTGTTCCGCGTGCGTGTGTGTTGGTGTGCAGATGTTCAGCGTGTGTGTGTGTGTTGGCGTGCAGCTGTTCCGCGTGCGCGTGTGTGTGTTGGCGTGCAGATGTTCAGCGTGCGTGTGTGTGTGTGCTGGCATGCAGATGTTCCGCGTGTGTGTGTGTTTGTGTGTTGGTGTGCAGATGTTTAGTGTGTGTGTGTGTGTGGTGGTGTGCAGATGTTCCGCGCGTGTGTGTGTGTGTGTTGGCGTGCAGATGTTCAGCGTGTGTGTGTGTGTGTTGGCGTGCAGATGTTCCGCGTGTGTGTGTGTGTTGGTGTGCAGATGTTCAGCGTGTGTGTGTGTGTGTGTGTGTGTGTGTTGGCGTGCAGATGTTCAGAGTGTGTGTGTGTGTGTGTTGGAATGCAGATGTTCCGTGTGTGCCTAAGAGCGGGTTTCAGGCCTGCGGTCCCTCTGAGCTGCATTCCTGTACTCTGACTCAGCCTCATTACTCACTGAGAGTCCATGTTTGACTCAGCTCTGACACCATTATGGGGGGGGGGGGTCAATTATTTTGGTCCATTTGGTGGGGTGGAGGGCTTGTTTTTACTTTTTCTGTGTTACACAGTGATAATAGTTCCTGATCACTGCTGTAAATCCTCCTCAATTAGCCAAAATGTTATTTTTTTCTCTACAGAAACGTTCCAACAGCTCCCAGGTGTCCATGTCAGGGCTCTGATACGCCACTCCACTAGATTTGTTCTGACCCCCTTAATAAATTTGCAACTTTTCCTCTCATAAAGTTGGAGTTTTTCCCCATAGTTTTACACTTTCTTGTACATCGTTTTTTTTACATATCTTTTGCATCGTTTTCCCACAGTCATGTAAACTTGGAACCCTGCACCCCTCTAGTTTTACCACTTTTGCATCACCTCTTTGCTGTCTTTTTTACCCCCTCTCAGGACTGTGACTTTTTCCACACACGCACATCTACGATGGGATTTTTTTTTCTTGATTTTTTGTAAATTTACGACTTTTTATCCACTTAATTCTGTGGCTTGACAGTCTTGTAAATTAGTAATTTTCTTCCCCCAGTCTGGGAAGTGATTGACTTTTTTTACTCACTCTTGTAAATTGGTGACATTTTTTTTCCTCGTTAATTACCTCCACCAAGGGAGGAGGAAATGTTTTTGCCAGCATTGGTTTGTTGGTTGGTTTGTAACCGCCGTCAAGGAGGTAACGTAATTGGGGTGGTTTGTCTGTTTTTCTGTCTGTTAGCAGGATGATGCAAAAACTACTGGATGGATTTTGGTGAAAATTTCTCCACAGGTAGCCCATAGGGCAAAGATGAACTCATTAAACTTTGGTCGTCTGAGAGTGCATACCTCTGCCACGGACATTGTATTTGTGCAGCAGGATTACACAACAAGAGCACTCTGAGGCGAGTTCAATATCCCCCGCCTCAGTTTTCTTTGACGATCCCAAAACTTACTGACAGAGAGCAGTTTTCAATTTTGCAATATAATTACTGTGGCAGAACCAAATTATGATAAACACATCATCCACAAATATACAGCCCATAGTTGTAGGTCAGGATCCCAAGGTGAACTTGTGTAGCAAGTATGGTGACCATAGAGAGCTTTACACGTTCTACGGTAAAAGATCATAAGAAGTGCCAACCTTGACCTTTGACCTTTTAACCCCAAACCTGTAGCCAGAGGTTATGGTCTCAGAGTGAACCTCTGTACCAGGTTTGGTGACCCTAGCTTTCTTTGTTGTTGAGATCTACAGTGCATCTTCACACTGTCTTCACAGTGCTTCACTTTTTCCACATTTTGTTATGTTACAGCCTTATTCAAAAATGGATTAAATTCATTTTTTTCCCTCTTAATGACAATGTGAAAAAAGTTTGGGGGTTTTTGAGATTTTTGCAAATTTACTAAAAATAAAAAGCTAAGAAATCACATGTACATAAGTATTCACAGCCTTTGCCATGAAGCTCAAAATTGAGCTCAGGTTCATCCTGTTTCTACTGATCATTCTTGAGATGTTTCTACAGCTTCATTGGAGTCCACCTGTGGTAAATTCAGTTGATTGGACATGATTTGGAAAGGCACACACCTGTCTATATAAGGTCCACAGTTAAGATAAGCCTTTATTAGTCCCACAATGGGGAAATTCCAGGATTGCAACAGCACAGGGATAGCAACACTCAGAGCAACAATCAGAAGGCAAGAGAAAAAAAAAAAAGTTGACAGTGCATGTCAGAGCACAAACCAAGAATGAAGTCAAAGGAATTGTCTGTAGACCTCTGAGACAGGATTGTCTCGAGGTACAAATCTGGGGAAGGGTAAAGAAAATTTCTGCTGCTTTGAAGGTCCCAATGAGCACAGTGGCCTCCATCATCTGTAAATAGAAGAAGTTCGGAACCACCACGACTCTTCACAGAGCTGGCCGGCTGTCTAAACTGAGCGATCGGGGGAGAAGGGTCTTCATCAGGGAGGTGACGAAGAACCCGATGGTCACTCTGTCAGAGTTCCAGTGTTCCTCTGTGGAGAAAAGAGAACTTTCCAGAAGGACAACCATCTCTGCAGCAATCCACCAATCAGGCCTGTATGGTAGAGTGGCCAGATGGAAGCCATTCCTTAGTAAAAGGCACCTGGCAGCCCACCTGGAGTTTGCCAAAAGGCGCCTGAAGGACTCTCAGACCACGAGAAACAACATTCTCTGGTCTGATGAGACAAAGTTTGAACTCTCTGGCATGAATGCCAGGCGTCATATTTGGAGGAAACCAGGCACCGCTCATAAACAGGCCAATACCATCCCTACAGTGAAGCATGGTGGTGGCAGCATCATGCTGTGGGGATGTTTATCAGCAGCAGGAACTGGGAGACTAGTCAGGATAGAGGGAAAGATGAATGCAGCAATGTACAGAGACATCCTGGATGAAAACCTGCTCCGGAGCGCTCTTGATCTCAGACTGGGGCGATGGTTCATCTTTCAGCAGGACAGCGACCCTAAGCACACAACCAAGATATCAAAGGAGTGGCTTCAGGACAACTCTGAATGTCCTTGAGTGGCCCAGCCAGAGCTCAGACTTGAATCCAACTGAACATCTCTGGAGAGATCTGAAAATGGCTGTGCACCAACGCTTCCCATCCAACCTGATGGAGCTTGAGAGGTGCTGCAAAGAGGAATGGGCCAAACTGCCCAAAGATAGGTGTGCCAAGCTTGTGGCATCATATTCAAAAAGACTTGAGGCTGTAATTGCTGCCAAGGGTGCATCAACAAAGTATTGAGCCAAGGCTGTGAATACAGTGATCCCTCACTTATCGCGTTTAATGGGGACCAGAACCGACCGCGAAAAGTGAAAAACCGCGAAGTAGCGTCACCCCCCTCCCAAGGGTGTCACAAGCACTATTTTGCACAAAAAGGCACAAGAGAACAGCGAAAAGTGCCACTAAGCAACACGAGCGATAAAGAACAATGAATGCGGTCTTCCTTCGCTGGGTATGGGCGCTCGGCAGGGAGAGAAGCTGGGTAAAACGTCTCGGCCAATCAGCTTGCGAGATTCCCGAGCGGTGAAGAGGTGGGCGGAGAGGAGTGGAGCGGTGGTCAGAGAGGTGGATTTTGAGTTGTGTGGGCTCTCCGTGTTGATACCTGATGTTCTAATGTAGTCTCCCTGCCTTCTGCTAGCGCCCGGGCAACTTTCGTGCCATTTTTTCTCAATTTTGAATTTTTGATGAATATTTTTGAAAAATCCGCGATGCACTGAGGGCACGAAAGGTGAAACGCGAAGTAGTGAGGGATCACTGTACTTATGTACATGTGATTTTTTTAGTTTTTTATTTTTAATAAATTTGCAAAAATCTAAAAACTTTTTTCATGTTGTCATTATGGGGTATTGAGTGTAGAAGTTTGAGGGAAAAATGAATTCCATCTATTTTGGAGTCAGGCTGTAACCTAACAAAACGTGGAAAAAGTGAAGCACTGAAGACTTTCTGGATGCACTGTAGTTTATAAACATGTTGACCTTTGACCTTGCAATCCCAAAACCACAGTCACATTTCAGGGTCTCAGAGTAAACCTGTGTACCAGGTTTGGTAGCCCTAGCTTTATTCGTACAGTAATAAGGCATAAGCAATTTTAACCTTAACCTTTGACTTTTTGACCCCAAACCCATAGTCAGAGATCAGAATCCTAAGGTGAACCTGTGTAGCAAGTTTGGTGACCATAGCTTTCTTTGTTGTTTAGATATAGTTTCAAAGCAATTTTGATGTTGACCTTTGACCTTGTTATCCCAAAACCAAAGTAACACTTCAGGGTCACAGGGTGAACCCGTGTACCAAGTTTGGTAACCCTAACTTTACTTGTCGTACAGTAATATGGCATAGGGAATGTTAACCTTGACCTTTGACCCCAAACCCATAATCAGGGTTCAGGATCCCAAGGTGAATCTGTGGATCAGGTTTGGTGGCCCTTGCTTTGCTTGTTTTATAGTAATAGTACAGTAAATGTAGCATTTACCATAGTGCAACTGGAATGTTAACTTTGAACTTTGACCCCAAACCCATAGTTAGGTCAGGGTGTAAGTCGTCTAAGATGTGTATTAGATACAGCTACTGTATGGATTTGAAAAGCCTGCATCATTTCTTGCAGTAGTTACTGTGTTTAGACGTTTTAGGTAAAAATCTGACCTGATCTTTGACCTCAGGGTCATCCGATGAGAGTGAAATTGCAATATGCGCATCATCAGAGTAAATCAAACCATGGTACCAAGTTTCAAAACAATCAGACCAAAACTGATTTCACACGACAGTTACTGTGTGTGAAGTGAGGTGAAACAGGAGGTCATAGGTCAGGAGCTACGATTCCCACAAAAATCATCCGATCAGATCCAAATTGCAATATGCACATCCTTAGTGTATATCAAACCATGGTACCAAGGTTCAAAACAATCGGACCAAAACTGTTGGAGGAGTTGATTTCACAAAAGTGGGACAGACAAACGGACAGACAGACTGACCCACAACATAATCCCCATTCGGTCTTCACTCAAAGGGCTCTTTGACCGGCAGGGGATTAAAAACTACTGGGTTGATTGGGATGAAATTTTCACCACAGGTGGTTCTTGGGCCACAGAGGAAGCCATTGCATTTTGGAGGTGATCCATGAGAGATGGAAGAAGCCTTGGTGGAGGTATGCACTCTCTGAGTGCCTTTCTAGTTGGTTTGTCTGTGTGTTACCAACATAACTCTAAAAGTTATGAATGGATTTTGATGAAATTTTCCGGAAAGGTGTGTAATGGTGTGGGGAACGGATGATTAAATTTTGGTGGTGATCCGGATCACCATCTGGATCCAGGAATTTATTGAAAATTATTTTATATATTAATATTGTGCTTTTCGTTGGCTTCTGGTTGGAAGGGTAATGGAGTAAACGCGTAGCATGAGGGCTCCGGTGAATCCAGGACTGTGTGTCTGTGTAAATCCGGTGAACCCAGGACTGTGTGTCTGACACTATCATCTGCAGTACGGGAGCCCCCCAGGGAACAGTTCTGGCTCCCTTCCTGTTCACCCTCTATACTGCTGACTTTTCACACAACACACCACACTGCCACCTACAGAAGTTCTCTGACGACTCTATGATCGTCGGCCTTATCTCTGATGGGGATGATGCAGAGTACAGAGGACTTTCCAGGACTTCGTGGACTGATGCCATCGTAACTGCCTCCAGATCAATGCAAGGAAAACTAAGAAACTGGTGGTGGACTGCCACAGGTGAGGACAACCCCCCACAGCACCAGTAAACATCCAGGGAACAGGCATTGAGAAGGTGACATGTTACAAGTACCTGGGTGTTCACCTGAACAATAAACTGGACTGGTCACACAACACCAATGAGTCATACAACACCAACGCGCTCTACAAGAAGGGGCAGCGCAGGCTGTTCCTCCTGAGGAGACGCAGGTCTTTTGGAGTGCAAGTGGCACTCCTGAAAACCTTCTACGATTTGGTGGTGGCATCAGCCATCACATTTGGAGTGGTCTGCTGGGGCAGCGGCATCATGGCAGCTGACAGGAAGAGACTGAACAGGCTGATCAAAAAAGCTAGCTCTGTTCTGGGGCGACACCTCGACCCAGTGGAGGAGATAGGAGAGAGGAGGATGGTGGCTAAGCTGTCATCTCTGCTGGAGTCCGAGTCCCACCCCGTGTGGGACATGCTGAATGCACTGAGGAGCTCATTTAGTGGCAGGCTGTTGCATGACAGAGGTTCTGCAGCTCCTTCCTACCTACAGCTGTCAGACTTTATAACCTAACCAGAGCTGCTCATAGAGGTCATATTAAATGTACTAAACATACGTAACAACTTTGCATGTTAGATTTCAGGAAGACACTCAAACCTATATCTACCACAGAAATCATTTCAGCTATATCTTCAGTGCAGTTGGGAGTGCCCAGGCCCTGACAGGTTCCCGGCAGAATTCTTTCCAAGTTTTCTTAATTACTTCCCCACAGCTCTGTCTAGTCCTGTCTGAATCTTTCAAGTTGGGATCTCTTCCTCAATCATTTGCAAATGCTTATATCACCCTTATTGCTAAAAAAGGGAAAGACCCAGCCGACTGTGCTTCATACAGACCCATTTCTCTCCTGAACACAGATGCTAAAATTCTAGCTAAGGTCTGAGCTCACAGATTAGAGAGGATCCTCCCTACAATTATCTCAAAAGACACTCATATTTTAACATACCCCGACTATTTGACATTATATACTCTTCTCCTGAGGAGCTCCCCAAATGTGTCATCTCTCTTGATGGCGAAAAAGCTTTTGATCGTGTGGAGTTCAATTTTTTGCTTGCAGTCCTTGAAAAATTTGGCTTTGGACCTAATTTCTCCATGGATTAAATTGCTGTATTCATGCCCTCCTGCATTAATTGATATCAATTCCCAGCAGTCAAAACCACTCAATTTACACAGAGGAACTCGTCAAGGGTGTTCACTGAGTCCCATGCTTTTTAACCTAGCTATTGAACCGCTTGCTGTAGCCTTCCGAAATTGTAAGGACATAACTGGTATTTGGAGAAACAATGCAGAACATAAAGTCTCACTTTATGCTTTTACATTTTATTTCAAACCCGAGCACTTCATTGCTCTCTGCTCTATCGCTACTCAGTCAGTTTGGAAAATTGTCGGGCTAGAAACTGAATCTGACCAAAAGTGAGCTTTTTCCCCATCAATAGCAAACCATGCACATTAGACTTCACAAACTTGCCTTTTAAAGTAGAAAAAACAAATTCTCATATTTGGGCATTTCAGTCACAAGAAAACAAAGACTTATTTAAAGAAAACTTGATCACCCTGACAAACCAGACTAAACAAACACTGACACAGTGGTCACCACTGTCCATGTCTCTGATTAGGCGCATTAACTCAGTCAAAATGACTTGTCTCACCTAAACTTTTATACCTCTTTCAGACCTCGCCTATTTTTATACCTAGTTACCATTTTTAACCAGCTTGATTTGATTTTGTCCTCATATCTGGAAGGGAAAGCGCCCTCGGATCAGTAAAACCCACCTTCAAAAAAACAAATCTACTGGGGGCTTTGCTCTCCCAAATTTTCGTTTTTATTACTGGGCTGCAAACCTGCGTTGCTTGGCTTTCTGGTCTTTCTATGCTGGTCGATCCGACTGTCCTGATAGGGTGGCGATGGAGTTACACTCAGGCACAAACAGCTCTATCCCCATGTTGTTCAAATTCCCAATCCCTCCTCTACATCCATCTGTAACCCAGTAGTTAAAGACTCACTAACAATATGGGTCCAGTTCAGGAAGTTCTTTAGTTTGCGTGACTTCTCCCTTCTAAGCCCCATTGCAGCAAATCACCTTTTTATACCCTCTGTTCAGGATGCTGGCTTCCTGAAATGGCACAGGAAGGGCATCACAAGTTTCAAAAATCTGTTTATAGGCAATACCTTGGCTCCAGCTGAACAATTAAGTAAAAAATTTGGTCTTCTAAAATGGGATTTTTTCAGATACTTACAAGTGAGACACTATCTACACTCTTTTACGCCTGGCCTGTCTACTTTGCCAGACCCAACAATTACTGAAACAGTTCTCTAAATAAAACTCAAAAGGCTTTTTCAGTGCTCTATGATTTAATATCAAACCTAAGGTGTGACCCAGTGGCCCGGCTCAGAGCAGCATGGGAGGAGGATCTAGGTGCGTCCTTATCACAAGAAATAGGGAATTCCACATTTAAAAGTGGTAACTCGACCTCACTGTGTGCCCGTCACTGCCTGATCCAGTTCAAAGTGGTGCACAGGACACATACCCCAAAATTCAAACTATCTTGCATTTATCCCAATGTTAGTCCCTACTGCGACAGATGTAAAACCACTGAAGCCACACTCATTCATATGTGCTGGTCATGTCCTAGCCTTACAAAGTTTTGGTTAGAGTTTTTTTCCACCTCATCAAAGATATTAAGGGTCAGTCTGCAGCCCAACCCTCTGACCGTCGTGTTTGGGATTGCTGAGAAAGGGGTGTCCCTATCTTCAGAAAAAGGTTGCGCCTTGTCTTTTGCCTCCCTCTTGGCCAGGCGTGCTATTCTGCTTCAGTGGAGATGCTGCCCTGCCCACTCATACCCAGTGATTAACAGACATTACGTCCTGTTTAAAACTCAAAATCAGACACTCGCTTCACCATTCAAGCAGGAAGTTCAAGAAAATATGGGGCCCTTTTTTAAACACTTTACAGAAACTGTGCAAGCAGGGACACTAAGGCAGCTTCATAATATCTCACACATGAGCCAACTATGAAGTCCAAACTTGTCATGTTTACAGGTGCGCTCATGAGCAGTTATGGAGTGACAACAATGACAGAAGCGGAGGGACTGGGTGGGTTTTAATGTGTCTTTTTGAAGTCTGTCCTTCATTTTTTATTTACTGTATATATTTTTTTTTAATCTTTTATCTTTTTTCCCTCTTGGTTACTGCCCTAACGTTCCTGTTGTCCCTGTGCATGTATGCTTTTGTTTGTGTGTGTATGTGTACGGGACACTTGTTCACATCGTTTATAAATATATCATTGGAAAATTTTCAATAAAAAGATTTTGACTTAATATTGAGCTTTTCATGTACTTCCCCTTTAAGACGCGTCTGTGGTGTTACGTGCATGGCCATGCACCTCTGCAACCTGGAAGCAGTGCACTCTTATCAAACACTGCAGAAAAAGTAAGACGGCTTGGAACGAAAAGGAATGTGGTCTCCATCCACACAGTGTGTGGTGACTGACATTATTTCATCTGAAAGACACCATGAAAAAAGGAGCAAAGTGTGTGCTTTAAGATGGCAGTGCCAGTGGACGCAACTCCGGCCGGCAGACAAGGACGAAAGCCACATGACCCACACAGAATGTAAACACAGTAAACTTCAGCACTGGACAATGTTTAATTTTTTTTTGTTTGTGAAATCACAGTAGGCCAGTTCTGTGATGCTCGTTCACTACACGCCGCAGTGATATGATACCGCACGGTTGTGTAATGTTGCTGAATAATTATGAACCTTGTCACTTAACTGTGAGGGAGAAGAGAGGAGGAAAAAAAAATGAAAACCGACCTGAAAGATTCAATAAACCATGATGCTGATTTAAGGTGGAAATGCCCAGCCCCAGTGTACGGTCAATGCAGTTATGACAGTCTTGTTATTATAACTAGTGCATTGCCTGTAGATCCAACTATTCTAGTCTGAAACAAGTATCCCATTCAGGCTTTCCAGGCCCAAATGTAGGCTGTGTTTGAAAGTGGAATACAAAGAGGTGTAGCCTATAAGTAGGCAATCACATGTTAGACTTTGACACGCATAAAAGGGACTAAATGGCGCTAAGATTTATTTGACTGTGTGAATCTTAATTACAGAATACCTAAATATTGAAAATGACAGGGACATCCAATATTAGCGACTGTTTCAGATCCCTTGTTTATTTGTCAGATCACTTGTTTGTCTGATCTTTTATCACTTATATTCATAATAGTGAATCTTCACTTTAGGGAATGGCAGTTCAATCATCATAATTATTTTAGTTTATATCACTGTTCAGTGATGGAGTTCAGTGAAATATTGAATTTCTTCTGTGTATCATCAATAAACTCATGCAGTACTATAACAGGACACATTTACAAATATTTGAGACCCATTGTAGTGCATCAGTTTATATTTTCACAATATTTAGTTATGAAAAGGTTTTTTAAAACTTTATTGCTAAGACTGAGGCGGTATTTATATCATCATGCTGGGGTGATACTGAGGCCAAATAATGATCTGAACCTTGAAGGTGCGACTGGCAAAGACTGAGCGCCATTGCTCTACTGTAAGCGTTTTGTTTTTTATTGATGCAAGAAAATTATTTATTATTATTATTCCGCCTAAACTATCGCATTTTGACCTTCTAAACATTAACCAAAACGCATTTTCACACACGACTCAGACCCGGTGAAAAATTTTGTAAACTAGAAAAATATCTGTCCCATGCTGAAAATGTATCCAGCGTATGGTTGACACGTCCCATATTTGTGGAGCAAAGGATTGTAGCCCCCCCCCCACCCGTTTTTTTTTTTTTTTTGGTTAAAAAAAAGGTGGATCCAATCAGCTGATCGTAGGAACCACAGAGCTCAGCTGTTTTCCATGATAAATCAGCCTCAGACCAAAAGCACACGCCATGCATGAGCTTTTTTTTTCCCCACTTTATTGAAAATAACTTTTTCTTAAATCACCATCAGTCAGTGTGCCTTTGAGCCAGGTTGTCAGGGCTGCACGGTGGCGCAGTGGTTAGCACTGCGGCAGCACAGTTTACCCTTGGCCGGGGGATTGTGGGGATCGTGGGATCGTGGGTTCGATCCCAGCCCCCGACCAACAGTGATCTGTGTGGAGTTTGCATGTTCTCCCCGTGTTGCGTGGGTTTACTCCGGGATTTCTCCGGTTTCCTCCCACATGCCAAAAACATGCATGTTAGGTTAATTGGCTGTTCTAAATTGTCCCTAGATATCTGTTTCCTATAGGCCCTTAGAATAGAGGGTTAGTATTAATGAAAGTGCTTTGAGTGGTCTTTGTGACTAGAAAAGCGCTATATAAGTGCAGGTTAGTTAGTAGTTAGTTAGTTGTGTCTGGCCGCATAGGCTGTGTTTGAAAGTGGAATACAGAGGTGTAGCCTATATGCAGGCAATCACACATGTTAAACTTTGACGAATATGAAAGGAACTGAACTGAAATTTATTTGATCGTGTGAATATTAATTACAGAATAATTGATACTGAATGGGACATCCAGTATTAGCCACTGTTTAAGAACTGCTTGTTTATTTTTTTTTTTTCAGATCACTTATTTGTGTGATCTTTTGAGTTATTGAGCGTATTTGTGTCCAGTTTGGTGACGGTCGTCCTTTAGTCAAACCGTGCATGTGGCCACATATGATATGCAGTTGACCTGGGCATTCTGCTCCACAATTATTAACTTTTAATAATAAACTTTTAATAATTGTGCGAGCACACCAAGAGGAGCCCCAGCGGCAATGGCAAGTCGTGGTCCTGCAAAGGGACTCCCGTCTACCACTGACTGGGCAAGCTGAGCGTGCCTCCCCGCGAATGATCGTGAAGCGCCCGGTCCAACACCAGTGGGAGAAGCAGCAGCTGAACCGGTGGACTGCAGTCCTTCACAGGGAGCCAAGCTCAGCCTGCCCGGTGTAGCGTGACCTTGAGTTCCAATTGATAAATTATTCTTTGCTGAAGATTTTTTTTTTTTTCCCCAACTCAAAAGTCTGGCTTTTGAGACTGCTTCTCTCACCCAAGAACTAGAGCTGTAACCCTATCCATCAACCATAAAGTGGAAGTTAATCCCTTTCTCCAAGACTCTTTGGCAAAGGAATGTTCTAATTGACAGTTTTATGATCGACATAGTCAAGACTTTGGAAGCCAAGACTCTCCAGTAAACAACCTGTTTCACTGTGCCATCTGGTGGACGAATCAGGAATATTTAAATTTTTCCTTTGCAGTGGAATTTATATGCCTTATGGACTATGAACTAACTCATATTCTTTCTCTTAAGACAGTATCTGCCAACAAAGACCTGATTGAACTCTGGGACGGACAATGGGTTTCAAATGCTTTTATTGATATAATTCGATTTGATATTCAATTCAATTCAATTCAACTTTATTTATATAGCGCCATTTCACAACAACAGTCATCTCATAGCACTATCAACTGTAGGGAGGACCCCCACAGTTGCAGAAAGACCCCAGCAATCAGGCGATCCCCTGTGAGCAAGCACTTGGCGACGGTGGAGAGGAAAAACTCCCTTTTAACAGGAAGAAACCTCCAGCAGAACCAGGCTCAGGGAGGGGCAGTCATCTGCTGCGACTGGCTGGGGGGTGAGGGGACAGAGAAGAAGAAAAGAACAGACATGTAGAGAGCAAACAGCACGATGGGGACTCAATCTATGGGAGAGAACAAACAAATGTTAATGACCAGCAAAAAAAAAATATTTCATAGAGAGTGAGGAAAGGAGTGAGGCCCAGTGCATTACTGGAGGTCCCCCGGCTGACTAAACCTATTAGCAGCATAACTAAGGGAGGGTTCAGAAACCCATGATCCCTCCCTAATTGTAGGCTATATCAAAAAGGTAGGTTTTAGCCCTATTCTTAAAAACAGAGATCGAGTCTGACTCCCGAATCCAGATTGGCAGCTGATTCCACAGGAGAGGAGCTTGATAACTGAAGGCTCTGCCTCCCATTGTACTTTTGGAGATTCTAGGTATTACAAGTAAACCTGCATTTTGGGAGCGTAGTGCTCTGTTAGGATGATACGGTAGTATCAGATCTTTTAAATAAAAAGGAGCCTGATTGTTTAGAGCTTTGTAAGTAAGAAGAAGGATTTTAAACTTAATTCTAAACTCTATGGGAAGCCAATGAAGGCAGGCCAGAACCGGAGAGATATGATCTCTCTTTCTAGTACCTGTTAAAACTCTTGCTGCAGCATTTTGGATCAGCTGAAGACTTTTTAAAGATGTTTTAGGACAGCCTGATAATAAAGAATTACAATAATCTAATCTCGAGCTAACAAAAGCGTGGATCAGCTTCTCAGCATCACTCTGAGACAAGATGCTCCTAATCTTGGCAATATTACGCAAATGATAGAAGGCAGTCTTAGAAACAAATTTAATATGTGAATTGAAGGACAAATCCTGATCAAAAATAACTCCAAGGTTCCTCACAGAGCTATTAAGAGAAAGAGTAACTGCATCCAAACTGAAAGTTTGATTTGGAAAGGAATTTCTTAGGTTTTTTGGACCAACAAGAATGACTTCAGTCTTATCTGAATTTAATAGCAGGAAATTACAAGTCATCCAAGCTTTGATTTCCTTAAGACAGGCTTCTAACTTGGCTAATTGATTAGTATCATCTGGCTTCATTGACAGGTATAATTGTGTGTCATCTGCATAACAGTGAAAATGTATACAGTGCTTTCTAATAATGTTGCCTAACGGAAGCATATATAAACTAAAAAGAGTAGGGCCAAGCACAGATCCCTGTGGAACTCCATGACTAAGCTTTGAGCTGAGAGAAAACTCATCATTTACATGAACAAACTGGAACCTATCAGATAAATAAGATCTAAACCACTGCAACGAAGTTCCATTAAGTCCAACATAGTGTTCTAATCTATCAAGTAGAATATTATGATCAATAGTATCAAAAGCTGCACTAAGATCTAAAAGGACAAGTACAGAAACTAGTCCATTATCAGATGCAATGAGGAGGTCGTTAGTGACCTTCGCTAAGGCTGTTTCAGTACTATGATGGATTCTAAACCCAGATTGAAACTCCTCAAGTAAACCATTTCCCTGCAGGTGGTCAAATAATTGCGTAGCAACAACTCTTTCTAAGATTTTTGAAATGAAAGGGAGATTAGAGATTGGTCTATAGTTAGCTAAAGCTCCTGGATCTAGCGTTGGCTTTTTGAGTAAGGGTTTAATTACAGCCGTTTTAAAAGCCTGCGGTACATGGCCTAAAGTTAATGAAGAATTGATTATATGAAGAATAAAGCTACCAATAAGTGGGAAGACTTCTTTAAATAACCTGGTAGGAATAGGGTCTAAAAGACAAGTTGAAGGTTTGGATGAGGAAACTATTTTGTCTAACTCACAAAGGTCGATTGGAGTAAACTCATCAAGACAGACATCAATAGAAGGAGTTGTAGTAGTTACAGTATTTAAGTTAACTGTGGGAAGAATCTGATTGATTTTATCTCTGATGGATGAAATTTTATTATTGAAAAAGTTCATAAAGTTCTGACTAGTAAGCTCTAAGGGAATGCTAGGATTGACAGAGTCCTGACTCTTTGTCAACCTGGCTACAGTACTGAAAAGAAACCTGGGATTATTCTTGTTCTCTTCTATTAATGCAGAGTAATAACTCGTTCTAGCTTTTCTAAGAGATTTTTTATAAATTAAAAGATGATTTCTCCAAGCTAAATAGATTTCATCTAAATTAGTAGAGCGCCATTTTCTTTCTAATTGACGAGTCTTCTGTTTTAAGCTACGAGTTTCTGTGTTGAACCAAGGAGTTAAAAATCTCTGATTAGACTTTTTCTTTTTTTAGGGGGCCACCAAGTCTAGAGCCTGATGCAGAGAAGCTGAAACACTATCCACCATGTTATCAATTACAGAAGGAGCAAGCTGTCTATAGCTTATTTCCGTTGTGTTGACACATGGCATAGAGGAAACAATCTGCATAAATTTGGAAACAGCATCATCTGAGAGGCATCTACTGTGATAATATTTTTCTTTAGGAGCCAAATAGTCAGAAATAGTAAAATCAAAGGTTAACAGACAATGGTCTGACAGTACAGGGTTATGAGGAGACACTACAAGATTTTCTATTTCTATGCCATATGTCAGAACAAGGTCCAATGTATGGTGGAGGTAATGAGTAGAATTTCCTACTTTCTGAGAAAACCCAATCGAGTCTAATATTGAATTAAAAGCCACATTAAGGCAGTCACTATCTACATCCACATGTATGTTAAAGTCCCCTACTATAATTATTCTATCAGATTTCAGCACTAAATCAGCTAAGAAATCAGCAAATTCGGATAAAAATTCTGAATAGGTTGATGGGGGACGATAAACTATGGCAAATAAAATTGGGTTTAACCTGGAATTGCTAAAGTGCCCAACACTGAGGACCAGACCCTCAAAGGAATTATAACATGTTTTTTGCTTTACATTAACTAGTAATTTGGAATGGTAAATTGATGCTACTCCTCCTCCACGACCAGAACTTCTGGGATTTTGACAGTTTAAATAACCAGAGGGAGTTGATTCATTTAAACCAACATAATCCTCTTGCCCTAACCAAGTCTCTGTAAGGGAAATTAAATCAATCTGATGATCAATTAACAGATCATGGACTAACAGAGACTTGGGAGTTAGAGACCTAATATTTAATAAACCACATTTAATTTTTAAATTATGAGGAGGAACAGAGGCCAAATCATTCAATTTAGAGGCTTTATGTTTAATTTGAGTTTTACCAATATTTTGCTTTATCACTTTGGGATGCTTATACATTATATTTTTATTCACTTTGGAGGGAGCAGACAACGATTCTCTGATGGGGAAGACAGGGGCTAAGTTGAGGGGTGGCGGATGAAGAGGAGCTGCAGAGAGGCGTGTAAGACTGTGACTCTGCTTCCTGGTCCCAACTCTGAGTAGTCATGGTTTTGGAAATTTGGATAAAAAAGATGCCAGATTTTTAGATAAATGAGAAGCACCATCCAAAGTGGGATGAATGCTGTCTCGTCTCATAAGACCAGGTTTTCCCCAAAAAGAGCTCCAATTGTCAATGTAGCCCACGTCATTTTTAGGACACCACACAGACAGCCAGCGGTTCAAGGATGACGAGCGACTAAACATGTCATCACTGGTCAGATTGGGGAGGGGCCCAGAGAATACTACAGTGGCAGACATCGTTTTGGCAAAGTCACACACCGATTCTATATTAAGTTTCGTGACTTCCGACTGCCGGAGACGGATGTCATTAATGCCGGCGTGAATAACATTTGTGGAATATTTACAGTTACTTTTAGCCAGCATTTTCAAATTTGACTCGATGTCGCCTGCTCTGGCCCCAGGAATGCATGTGACTATGGCCGATGGAGTCTCTAGGTTCACGTTTCTGACTACAGAGTCGCCAATGATCAGAGTTTTTTCCTCAGCGAGTGTGTCGCTGAGCGGGGAAAAACGATTAGAAACGTGAACAGGTTGGTGGTGAACCGGGGCTTTGCGACTAGGCTTCCTTCTCACCGTCACCCACCCAGTCTCCTCGCTGCTGAGGAGAGCCGGGGAACCGGTGACAGGGGGGGCTAAGCTAGCTAGCTCCGCTGCAGCTAATGGGCGTCCGTCGAGATTAACTGGCGCAGACGGTGTTTCAATGCAGCGGAGCCGGGATTCCAAATCAGACAACCTCGCCTCGAGCGCCTCAAAAAGACAACATTTATTACATTTACCGTTATCACTAAAAGAGGCAGAGGTGTAGCTAAACATCTGACAGAGAGAGCACACCAGAGGAGAGGAAAGAGAGGTAGTAGCCATAGCTAGTGGCTCGAGAGCTGGAGAGCAAACCACACAGGCAGACAGCAAAACAGGAAGTGACGATACGTTACCACAAGGAAGTGACGATCCGGTCACAATGAAGAAGTTTAGATTGTGAAGATATGATTGTGATATGTTCTGCTGTTTTCAGGAAGAAATTAATGTTTGCATGCTTATTATCACAAGTTAATTACAGTAGATGTAGATGCATTTTATGCTCCTTTATTGAGTAGAATATCTTAGTCACTAAAGTTTAAGGAATTTATGCTTTTTTCAGCAACATGTGTCTTAAAAGGGGGTCTCACTTCTCAGATCAAATGTCTCTTCCCCTCCTCATTCTTCAGGAGACCATAGCTGCACTTTAACTGACCAATAGAGTTCAAAGCTTCATTGCATTTCCCTTTTTAGGTTGAGCTTATGATCCTTGTTGGAAGAAGCTCAAATATAATTGGGCCACCTCAGGTCTCATGAAATTTTGGGACCACCCTGCGACACTAGAGAAAACGTAAGTTTTATTGCTCTTTGTTCAGAGTCTGCTCGGGTGTGGTTGGCCAAAGCTGTGAGCAGCTTTCTCTGCCTCTCCAATTTTTCTCCTATCTTTTTAAAAAGGGCCCAGAGCCTGTCGTGCTCTGTGTAAATCCTGTTTCTTTTCTTTAAAATTCATTTTTCTTATTTTATTCTTCTTTTTCTTTAAATCATTGTGCAAGAAGATTTTAATTTTTTTTAAAGCTTAAACCAGCTCATTTCAACCACCAACATCAGAAGAAATGAGTTTGTGATGTAATTTGACTTTCTGATGAGACTTTGCACCGTAAACTAATTCCTTCTTCAGTGCATCAGAGAAGACCTCACTCAGCCTGCTGGAGACCAGCCTTTGTGATCCCGGGAGGAGGCCCTAACAGTGGTATGGAGTCTCCCCACGGACCCACGCTGGTCCAGTGAAACAGAATCCAGTGGACCCGCCTGCTACCCATTGGGACGCAAAGTTTCTGCGGCTGACGGTCTGTTATGTAATTTACACTTGTCTTCAGAATATTCCTGGTATAAGTTCTTTGAACCTAATTTTATGCAAACACCCATCAGAATCTCAAATTGCATGTTGTCTTTCATTAATCTACGTTCTTTTTCAGAGTAAAACTAATTTTCTAATTTTCTCTATAAAGTTAATTATCATTTTCTTCATAAAATCACATCCACTTTTCTCAACCAATGCTATTTTATGGTTTTCCAGTTTCCAGTATACTGACAAACTAAACTGTGCTTCATGTGGTTCCACAAATGCTTGATTCATAAGTAACTCAGTAACAGTCTATGATGCCCATGATACATGTAAATTCTCTGTTTTAAAGTTATGCAAATATGTTAACCTATTCTGACATTTCTTATTAACTCATTGAAACCACTGCACGGTGGCGCAGTGGTTAGCACTGTGGCAGCACAGTTTTACCCTCGGCTGGGGGATCGCGGGGACCGTGAGATCGTGGGTTCGATCCCTGCCCCCGGCCAACAGTGATCTGTGTGGAGTTTGCATGTTCTCCCCGTGTTTGCGTGGGGTTACTCCGGGATTTCTCCGGTTTCCTCCCACATGCCAAAAAAACATGCAGGTTAGGGAGTTAAGGGGCGCTTGCGCACGCAGCGACCAGCAGCTGGTGGTTTGTCACCAGACTGCAAAACAAATCTACCTACGGGTACAAAATAAGTAATAAAAAAAAAAAAATTAAAAAAAAAATTGAAAGACATATGGGAGTTATTGTTTGATTTCATGTCCATCTTCTTGATCATCAGAGACAAGAACTCACAAGGGTTTATTATGAGACTGATCAAATATTTTCAATAGCATTATTAATTATTGCACGGTGGTGCAGTGGTTAGCACAGTGGCAGCACAGCAAGAAGGTCATGGGATCGATTCCACCCTTGACCATCGTGGGTTCGATCCCACCCCCAGACCATCGGTGACCCTTCTGTGTGGAGTTTGCATGTTCTCCCCGTGTCTGCGTGGGTTTACTCCGGGCACTCCGGTTTCCTCCCACATGCCAAAAACATGCAAGTTAGGTTAATTGGCATCAAAACTGGGGATTCTAAATTGTCCTTAGGTATGGATGCGAGAGTGAATGGTTGTCTGTCTCTCAGTGTTGGCCCTGCGATGGACTGGCGATCTGTCCAGGGTGTACCCTGCCTCTCGCCCAAAGATGCTGGGATAGGCTCCAGCCCCCCCGCGACCCGAAAGGATTAAGCGGTAGAAGATGGATGGATGGATGGATGGATGGATTATTAACTAAGGCTTAACTTACCAGTTGCTAAATTCTTAAGCTTAAGTCCTTGTGCAGCAGAGTTTCCACCTCTATAAAACGTGGATGGTGCCCTAACGAGGAACTGAGTGTGATGAAAGTAAATCTTCATTCCTACTCACATTCATATTTACACTAATACGTGTACCAACATTAAATTGCCTATAAAACCCTTTAATTTCACTACACCGGTTAACGGGAGTCTCGGCTGTTGCTTTACCCGTGGTCCCAGCGGTTCAGCTGCTGCTCCTCCCCCTTTCGCCCAGTGCACCCGCGCACCAGTGTTCTCCATGCCGAATTATCCATTAGACCTACGCAATCACAGCAACTTTATGGTATAATTTTTTAAGCATCAAATCTTAAGTATTATCTCTTTCTAGTCAAATTTGTCACGTTTTGCTTCCTTGTTTTGCACACAGAGCGCTGTGGTTACTGATGCCGTAATGCGCCTATTATCCAATCAGTAGGAGTCAATCCGAAACCAAGCCCCGCCCACACTTCTAGAAGCCTGGGCATGAGACAGAGCAGTGGCTAAACTTTTATTGATAAAAATTACATATTTTGACTGCGTGACTCCATATTCGGGGATGCACACCCTCGTAACCTCAGGAAACCATGTTTAAAATCTGAGGCCAGTCTGACAAACGGTTCAAGAGATATGCGTGAAACACACAGACAGATGTTGTGAATTTATAGATAGATGTAGTCATATAATGCACTCATACTCTTTTGGCTGCAGTTTCTCTGTCTGTTAGCTCACGTAAAAACTCCTGGACGGATTTGGATGACATCTTCACCAGAGGTGGCTCTTGGCCCAGAGATGAACTCATCAGATGTTGGAGGTGATCCGTGAGTGCATACCTCCGCCAAGGCCCTACCTCACAATGTACAGATGGATGGCGATACGGACGGACAAAGGGACGGAGGGGAGGACAAAGGGAAGGAGGGACCCAGCCTTGGCGGAGTTATGCGCTCTCTGAGAGCCCTCTAGTTTGCAACTTTTTTCATAGAGTTGCAACTATTTTCTCATAAGTTTGTGACTTTTCTCATTAATTTGCAATTTTTGTTCTCAAAATTTGACTTTTTTTTCTCAAAATATGACTTTTTTTTTACCCATCTTATGAATTTCTTATGAATTGGGGCGGCACGGTGACGAAGTGGTTAGCACTGTGGCAGCACAGCAACTCACCCTTGGCCGGGGGATCCTGGGTTCGATCCCAGCCACCGACCAAAAGTGATCTGTGTGGAGTTTGCATGTTCTCCCCGTGTCTGCGTGGGTTTACTCCGGGATTTCTCCGGTTTCCTCCCACATGCCAAAAACATGCAAGTTAGGTTAATTGGCATCAGAATCAGAATCAGATTTATTGCCATTGTTCATGTAGTACACAAACTAGGAATTTGTCTCGGTGCAATGCTGCAACATTAAACATGATAAGATAAAAGAAATTTAAAAAAAAACTATACATGCAATAAGTGTAGAATAAGAATGAGTAATACTAGTCAAAGCAGTTTTTAAATATATTAGCGAGCAGCAGATATTGTGGAGTACCACATAGTGCAGACGGTAATGCAACAGAAACAGTGATGATTGACATGAGTCCGGTTGAGCTGCTGTACTTAGTGCACGAGAGTCAATAAGTCACTTAGTGTTCAGCAGTCTGATGGCAGAGGGGAAGAAGCTGTTCATGTGCCGGGAGGTTTTAGTCTGGGGACTGGGGATCAACTGGGGATTCTAACTTGTCCTTAGGTCTGACTGTGAGAGTGAATGGTTGTCTGTCTCTCTGTGTTGGCCCTGTGATGGACTGGCGATCTGTCCAGGGTGAACCCTCCCTCTCACCCAAAGATGCTGGGATAGGCTCCAGCCCCCCTGCGACCCGAAAAAGGATTAAGCGGAAGAAGATGAATGAATGAATTATGAATTTCAATCATTTACAGATGGACTGAGGACCCAAAATTTTTACTAATTTCAGTTCCAGTAAATATTTAAACAAGGCTAATGGTAATGTGAGTTTTTCCTTTTGTTCCATTTCACAAATATGAAGTCGTAAATGATCCAGTCTTAAGAAGTCTTACACAGGAACCCTGTGGTGTGACGTACCGGTGTTCGGAGGACAGAGGACACAGTCGGAGATCCCCCAGGCTTTCCCGATGCCCCTGCAGCACATTTCCCTGCTCCTCAGACCAGGAAGAGGAGAGCTGCACTGAACACACAAACACAGAGTTTCAATACAGGAGCCACATACCATTTCTACTCTTCCCCCCTTATTCTAGCGTGTTCTGTAGGATTCCTGCCACATTATCTGCTCTGTAACGTCCTCCTCCACAGGAGTTCTCCTCTCCCACACAATCCAGGACTACAGAGCTGTCTGAAAAGCCTCGTCTGGATTGGCTGTTCTCTTCTGTGAGGTCAACACGTCATTTTTTATTTAACCTTTTTATTTATTCAGGGTAGTTCCACTGAGACAACCTCTCTTTTTCAAGGACGCCCTGTTCACACTCACACAGTTCCACATTCACACCTGGAAGCTGTCCAGTCCAACCACAGACTGACCTGTGGCCACTGAGCAGCTCCACTGGAGCAGCTGGGGTTCAGGGCCTTGCTCAAGGGCACCACAGTGGGGTTAAGGAGGGTGGGGCAAACACTGCTGTGTTATCTGTCCCACCCAGACCTGATCCTGCCGGTCCAGGGATCGAACCCACGACCCTCCGCTCACTCCTCATAACTGACCAGACCTGACACAGACCTGATCCAGGATAGGCTGAACACCTTCTACGAGGAGGAGAACAGGAAGTTTCCCACTGAACATCAGAACTAACGTAGCTACAGTGCAACTAGCTCAGCTAGCAGCCAGACTGTGGTTTTAGAACTTTTTTCCTGTAAATTTTCATATTTTTTTCTCATAAATTTGGGACTTTTTTCCTGCAACTTTTCTTAAAACTTTGCAACTTTTTTCTTAAAAATTTGCAGATTTCTTCTCTTGTAAATTTGCAATATTTTTTTAAGTAAATTTTTTAAACTTTGTTCTTGTAGATTTCCAACTTTTTTCTCATAAATTTGGATATTTTCTCAAAAATTTGACTTTTTCTCATAAATTTGTGATTTTTTCCAGTAAATTTTCATCTTTTTCAAGAAACTCTGCAACTTTTTTCTCAAAAGTTTTTTGAATTTCTCTTTTTTAGATTTTTTTACATGTAAATGTGCAATTATCCATCCATCTTCTGCTTTTCTGGAGGTCCGGGTCGTGGAGGCAGCAGTTCAAGCAGAGAAGCCCAGACTTCCCTCTCCCCAGCCACCTGCTCCAGCTCTGCAGAGAGGATACCAAGGCGTTCCCAGACCAGCTGGGAGACATAGTCTCTCCAGCGAGTCCTGGGTCCGCCCCGGAATCTCCTCCCAGTGGGACGTGCCCGAAACACCTCAAGTGGGAGGTGTCCAGGAGGCATCCTGATCAGATGCCCAAACCACTGCAGCTGACTCCTTTCAGTGTGGAGGAGCAGCGGTTCTACTCTGAGCCTCTGCCGGATGACTGAGCTCCTCACCCCATCTCTGAGGGCGAGTTCAGCAATCCTACGGAGAAAGCTCATTTCAGCTGCTTGTATCCGCAATCTCATTCTTTCAGTCATTACCCAAAGCTTGTGACCATAAGTGAGGGTAGGAACGTAGATTGACTGGTAAATCAACAGCTTTGCCTCAGAGTTTAGCTCCCTCTTCCGCACACAGACCGGTACAACGTCCACATCACTGCAGATGCTGCTCCGATCCGTCTGTCAATCTCTCGCCCCATTCTCCCCTTATTCGTGAATAAGACCCCAAGATACTTAAACATCTCCACTTGGGATAGAAGCCTGTCCTCAAGCCGGAGAGGACAATCCACCTTTTTCCGGCTGAGGACCATGGACTCGGATTTGGAGGTGCTGATTCTCATCCCAGCCGCTTCACACTCAGCAACAAACTGTCCCAGTAAGACCTGTAGGTCATTGCTGGATGAAGCCAGCAGGACATCATCATCTGCAAACAACAGAGATGAGATCCTGTGGTCACCAAGCATGACACCCTCCATTCCTTGGCTGCGCCTAGAAATCCTGTCCATAAAAATTGTGAACAGGATCGGTGACAAAGGACAGCCCTGGCGGAGTCCAACTCTCACTGGGAATGAGTCCAACCGAGAGTTGGTAAAAAGAACCAAACTCTCACAACGGTCGTACAGAGACCGAATAGCTCGTAACAACAAGCCCGATACCCCATACTCCCGAAGCACCCACCACAAAAAACCACAAGAGACGCGGTCGAATGCCTTCTCCACGTCCACAAAACACATGTAAACTGGTTGCACAAACTCCCACAAACCCTTGAGGATTCTCAAGAGGGTAAAGAGCTGGTCCAATGTGCCACGGCCAGGATGAAAACCACAGTGCTCCTCCTGAATCCGAGGTTCGACCAACGGCCGGACTCTCCTCTCCAGTACCTTGACATAGACCTTCCCAGGGAGGCTGAGGAGGGGGATCCCTCTAAAGTTGGAGCACACCCTCCGGTCCCCTTTTTAAAGAGAGGAACCACCACCCCGGTTTGCCATGCCAAAGGCACTGCCCCCGACTTCCACACAATGTTGCAGAGGTGTGTCAACCATGACAGCCCTACAACATCCAGGGCCTTGAGGTACACAGGGTGACTCTTGTCCACTCCCGGGGCCCAGCCACCAAAGAGATTTTTAACCACCTTGGCGACCTCAGCCCCGTGATAGGCGAGTCGTCCCGCTCATCCACAAGCCCTGCTTCTTCTGTGGAAGGCGTGTCAGGGGGATTGAAGAGATCCTCAAAGTATTCCTTCCACCACCCGACGATATCCCCAGTCAAAGTCAGCAGCACCCCATCCGTACCATACACAGTGTGGACAGGGAGCTGCTTCCCCCTCCTGAGCCGCCGGACAGTTTGCCAGAATTTCTTCCGATACTGACCGAAAGTCTTGTTCCATGGCCTCACCGAACTCCTCCCACACCCGAGTTTTTGCTTCAGCAATCACCTGAGCCGCACTCCGCTTGGCCTGCCAGTACACCTCAGCTGCTTCAGGAGTCCCACAAGAACAACCAAGTTTGATAGGACTCTTTCTTCAGCTTAATGGCCCCCCTCACCACTGGTGTCCACCACTTGGTTTGGGGGTTGCCACCATGAGATGCACCGACGACCTTGAAGTCTCAGTTCTGGGCAGTCGCTTCAACAATGGAGGTGGAGAACATGGCCCATTCAGACTCCATGTCTCCAGACTCCCTCGGAATGTGGTTGAAGTTCTTCCGGAGGTGGGAGTTGAAAACCTCTCGGACAGGGGCATCAGCCAGACGTTCCCAGCACACCCTCACTATACATTTGGGTCTACCAGGTCTGATTGGCTTCCTCCCGGCCATCAGATCTAACTGATAACCAGGCGGTGATCAGTTGACAGCTCTGCACCTCTCTTTAGCCGAGTGTCCAAGACATACGGTCGCAGGTCTGATGACACGATAACAAAATCAATCATCAACCTGCGACCTAGGGTGTCCTGGTGCCAGGTGCACATATGGACACCTTTATGCTTGAACGTGGTGTTTGTTATGGACAAACTGTGGTTAGCACAGAAGTCCAATAACTGAACACCACTCGGGTTCAGATCGGGCAGGCCGTTCCTCCCAATCACCCCCTCCAGGTTTCACTGTCGTTGCCCACCTGCGCATTGAAGTCCCCCAGTAGGACAATGGAGTCTCCAAGAGGAGCACCCTCCAGCACCCCAGTCAGAGACTCTAAAAAGGATGGGTACTCTGAACCGCATAGGCACAAATGATGGTCAGGAGCCATTTTCTAACCTGAAGGCGCAGGGAAGCAACCCTTTCGTCCACCGGGGAAAACTCCAATATAGAGGCTGCAAGGTGGGGGGATACAAAAATACCCACCCCTGCTAATCGCCTCTCACCCGGGGCAACTCCAGAGTAGGCCAAGCTCCAGCCCCTCTCCAGGAGGCTGATTCCAGAACCGGAGCTTTGTGTTGAGGTCAGGCCGACTATATCTAGCCAGTACCTCTCAACCTCATGCACCATCTCAGGCTCCTTCCCCACCAGAGAGGTGACATTCCACGTCCCAAAAGCCAGTTTAGGAAGCCTGGGATCAGACCGCCAAGGTTTCTGCCTTCGACTGCCACCTGATCCACATAGCACCGGACCCCCATGGTCCCTCCTGCAGGTGGTGACCACTGGAGGGCAGACCTATGTATTGTAACTCCTTCGGGCTGAGCCCAGCCGGGTCCCATGGGTGGAAATCCGGCCACCAGACGCTAGCCATCAAGCCCCTCCCCCAGGCCTGGCTCCAGGGTGGGGCCCCAGTAACCCCATACCGGGCAGGGTACATTGGATTCTTATTCTAGCATTCATCATAAGAGTCTGTTGGCTCGTTCTTAGTCTGGCCCTTCACCCAGGACCAATTTATCTCGGGTGACCTTACCAGAGGCAAACTGCCCCGGACAGCATAGCTCCTGGGATCACTGGGGCACGCAACCCCCCCCCACCACGATAAGGTGACGATCCATGAGGGGAAATTTGCAATTATTTTTCAGTGAAATTTTGAACTTTTATCTTGTAGACTTCCAACTTTTTTTTCATAAATTTGTAATTTTTTCTCAATTTTTTTTTAACCTTTTTTCTGTAAATGTGCAACTTTTCATAGATTTGTAACTTTTTTCTCAAATTTGTCAGGTTTTTTTTTTTTTTTAATTTGCTTATTTTTTCTTGTAAATTTGCAATTATTTTTCAGTAAAATTTAAAACTTTTTCCCTGTAAATCTGCAACTTTGTTTTTTTACTTTTTTTGCCCTGTAAATGTGCAATTTTTTTCAGAGATTTGTGACTTTTTTCTCAAATTTGTGTTTTGTTTTGTTTTTTCAAAAATTGCAGATTTTTTTCTTGTAAATTTGCAACTATTTTTCTCAAAAAATTTTCAATTTTTTTCTCCGGTAAATGTTCATCTTTTTTCTCATTAACTTGCAATGCTCATCTGGATGCTGGTTAAATTTTCACTCTCTGTAATTAAATTATAATTTGCAACTTCAATGTTTAAATTTGCATATCTATCACAGCTTTGCATTTCACGTCAACGTGTGGAACGAGAGCAGAATAGCGGCTCTTCAGGCATTTAATCTAATGAGACAAATGTGAAGTTCTGTTTTTTGAAGAGCTTGTACTAACCTGTCCGTCTCTGACCTCCCTGAAGCAGTACTTGAAGCCTGACTGCTGGGTGTAGGTCCCACCTCCTCTCACCGTCTGGGCCTGGACTCCACGACCAGCCGGAGCCGGCGTATGGGCGGGAGGACCAGCCGACCCCGAGGAGGAGGAGAGAGTCTGCAGGGATGGAGCGTATCCTGACACCTGGAGGAAGAGAAGAAGAAACTCCACATGAACCCTGACAACAATCCAAGGAGATGTTCATGAGCTCGCTCTGGTTAACTGATCATCAGGATCGTCTTCTCACCTTCAGGACCTGGTGGATCTTCACACTGGCTTCAGGTGGATGCTGAACTCTGACCTTCACCATGGATGGGCTGGGGGCTGCTTCACAGCAGAAAATAGAAGATTTTAGAAGGGTTTCTAAAAAAAAATAAATACCTTTTTTTTTTTTGCTTTCTTCTACTATTTTTATTGATCTTAAAGCAGGTCTTCTGCAAAATTATTTTTTGTAAATTTCCAATTTAATTTATTTTAATCTCATAAAATGACACTTATGTTAAAAAAACTTAAATTTATGTGAAAAAAGATGAAATGTATAAGATAAAGATGGAAAAATTCAAAAAATTTTGAACAAAAAAGTTGCAAGAAAAAATTCTGCCAAAAACACCCTGAAACCAAAATAAATCTTATTATTAACCGTAAGAATTATCACAATACTTATTATAATAAAATAAATTATAAAATCTTTAAAATAAATAATTAATTATAATAAAAAATAATACTTTAAATAAATTTAAAATAAAATGTAGATAATAAAATAATATGAACAATAAAATATAAAAAAAATTAAATGTATGAGGATGATTTTATTTTTAAAAATATATACATAAAAACATGAATCAAAACTGTAAAATATATAAATAGCTTAGATTATCACTCTCACCGCCAGCCCTGTTCACTTCCTGGTTGTGAGCCAATGGGAGCAGGAACTCAGACCGAGTCAGCTCCCGATTGGCCGCCATGTCGGAGAGTAGGGCCGGCTTAGCGATCTCATTGGTGGAGGCGTTGTGGGGGTTAACGGGGATCTGGCAGAACTTCCCGGTGAAGTTCAGAGGACAGAGACAGCGGTCCTTCTGGAGACACACGCCACCGTTTTTACAGAGGAGGGGACACAGGACTGGGGAAAGAAAATTAAATTAAATAACATAAAATAGAATAAATAAAAGTAAATTAAATAGAATAAGAAAAAATAAGTTGGATGAAATAAAATCAAACAGAACATAATAACAAAATAAAAAAATAAAATGAAGTAAAATATACTTACTAAAATAAAGACAAAATTTTAAAAAATAAAATAGACTAAAATACAATAAAACAGAATAAGATAAAACAAAATAAAATAATAGAATAAAATAAAATTAGATTAAAAAATAAAATAAAGTAAAATAAAACAAAATAGAATAAAATCAGAATAAAAAATCCAATTAAAAAAATAAAATGGAATAAAATAAAATAAAATCATAAAATAAGAATTATATAAAATAGCATCATATAACATGACAAAATTAAATTGAATTAAATAAGATAAAATAGAAGAGAATAAAATAAGTAAAATAAAATGAGAATAACAAAAAATACAATAAGAGCATATAAAATAGAATAAGTTAAATAAAACTGAATAAAATAAAACAAAATAGAATAAAAAATAACTTCAGATAAGAGAAAGAATAAAATAGAATACAATAAGAAAGATAAAATGAACAGAATAAAGTTTAATTAAATAGAATAAAAATAATTTAAGATAAAATCAAATAGAATAAAATAACTAGTAGCTCCCTATGTTTGACAAAAATGCTCCGTATTTAAGATAAGATAAGATAAGCCTTTATTAGTCCCACAATGGGGAAATTCCAGGATTGCAACAGCACAGGGATAGCAACACTCTGAGCAACAATCAGAAGGCAAGAAAAAAAACAAGCAAGCAAGAGCAGCTAATATACATATGTACATATTACTATAAAATATATATATACACACACACACACACAGACACACAGTGCAGAGCATTGTAGCTAGATGGAATAAATATGTAAATATATAAACACCCACAGTACGGAGCATTGCAGCTAGGTGGAATAAATATGCAAGTATATAAACACACACAGTGCGGAGCAATGTAGCTAGATGGAATAATATGTAGATATATAAAAACACAGTGCGGAGCATTGTAGCTAGATGGAATAACTATATAGATATATAAATATAAACACACCCAGTGCTGAGCATTGTAGCTAGATGGAATAAATATGTAAATATATAAACACACACAGTGCAGAGCATTGTTGCTAGGTGGGATGAAACAGCATAACCGTCTATTTAGTTATCCTACATGGTATGATTATGTGCCCATACATATTCTCACCCTCCATAGCGACCGGTATGTTCCTAGTTGTATGCCGGAGAGGACCATTGTGTAAGTCTATTGCGTCTTTTGCATTCAAAAAAAACTATTAGTTTGTTACGTCTTTTTGCTATCTCTGCGAGCAGCCCTGCTTAGGTTGTACAGTCTGACAGCCGTTGGTAGGAAGGACCTACGAAACCTCTCGGTTGTGCACCTGGGATGATGTAGTCTGCTGCTAAATGAGCTCCTCAGTGCATCCAGTATGTCCTGCATAGGGTGGAACTCGGACTCCAGCAGAGATGACAGTTTAGCCACCGTCCTTCTCTCTCCTATCTCCTCCATCGGATCAAGGCGTTGCCCCAGGACAGAGCTAGCTTTCTTAATCAGTTTGTTCAGTCTCTTCCTATCGGCTGCAGTAATGCCACTGCCCCAGCAGACCACTCCAAAAGTGATGGCTGATGCCACCACCGTGTCATAGAATGACTTCAGCAGCGCCCCTTGTACACCAAAAGACCTGAGTCTCCTCAGTAGGAACAGCCTGCGCTGTCCCTTCTTGTAGAGTGCGTCAGTATTGTGTGACCAGTCTAGTTTATTGTTCAGATGAACACCCAGGTACTTGTAGGATGTCACCATCTCGATGTCTGTTCCCTGTATATTTACTGGTGCTGTGAGGGGCTGCCCATGCCTGCGGCAGTCCACCACCAGCTCCTTAGTTTTCCTCGCGTTGATCTGGAGGCAGTTCCGATGGCACCAGTCCACAAAGTCCTGGATAAGCCCTCTGTACTCAGCTTCATCTCCGCTGGAGATGAGACCAACGATCGCAGAGTCATCAGAGAACTTCTGTAGATGGCAATGTGTTGTGTTGTGTGAGAAGTCCGCAGTATAAAGAGTGAACAGGAAGGGAGCCAGCCATTTACCCTCAAAAGCTGCAAATTAATAAGGAAAAAAATTAATTTATGGAATAAGTTATAAAATTTTGTTACCACTTTCTAATAATGACCCTGCATCTACTGTATATATGAAGTACAGTCATGTGAAAAAATGAAGACACCCAATTAAATATTGAGTTCTTTATTAAGAAATGTTCACATATTGATGTCTAATCTTGTTTATATTTACCTCTGGAAAAGAAGGTGATTTAATTGCAGGTAAATAACAAAAATTAACCTCGTTTTACTCATTAAACAAAAGATATCAACAAAAATGCTTATTTTGAGGATAAAGTTAGGACACCCTACCGCCTAATAGCTAGCGTTACCCCCTTTGGCTTGAAATAACTTCAGCGAGATGCTTCTTGTAGCCATCTACCAGTCTCTGAGTAAAGTATGCCCACTCCCCAACACAGAATTCTTTCAGCTGTGAGACGTTTATTTATTTTTTTTTTTTTGATTTTGTATACTTTATTAATCCCAGAGGGAAATTCAGGGCATCCACCTGGATGGATGAGGCAGCCATGGTGCGACACCAATCCCTTCACCATTCACACACACATTTCACACCTAGGGCCACTTTACAGTCTCCAATCAACCTAACTTGCATGTTTTTGGCTTGTGGGAGGCAACCGGAGTACCCGGGTTAACCCATGCAGACACGGGGAGAACATGCAAACTTCACACAGAAGGGTCATCAATGGTCAGAGGGTGAGATCCAACCCATGACCTTCATACTGTGCTGCCATAGTGCTAACCACTGCGCCACCGAGCTGAGGGCTTTCTTGCATGTACAGCCTATTTCAAGTCACCCCACAACATCCCAATTGGATTAAGATCTGGGCTTTGACTCGGCCATTCCAGGACTCTCCATTTCTTAGTTTTTAAGCCAGTCCTCGGTGGATTTACTAGTATGTTTTGGGTCATTGTCATGTTGCAGGGTCCAGTTCTGCTTCAGCTATAATTTTTTTTTTTTTTAAAGATGGTCTTACATGGTCCTCAAGCACCCTCTGATACACAGTAGGATTCACGGTGGATTCTATGATGGTGAGCTGGCCAGGTCCTGCTGCAGCAAAGCATCCCCAAACCATGACACTTCCACCTCCATGCTTCACAGTTGGTATGAGGTTTAGGACTGCAACTACAGATTATTTTAGCAGTCGACTAATCTAACGATTATTTTTTTCAACTAGTCGACTAATCACATTTATTTTTCTCATGTCCACCATCTCTGCTTCTTGTTGGGGCTCTCTAGGGCATATTTTACCTCAGCTGCTGTTTAATACCTCTTAACGTTCTGTCTCCCATGTGTGGGAGGCATTTAAATGCATTTTGTCTCAGCTGGACACAGTGTAACACAGTGTAACTAATCTTCAGAATGAGGGCTAATATTAACAAAAACGAAAAAGAGATAGTGACTCCTGTAATTCATTCATTTACTGCATTCAACACATCACACCAAACACCAGATAGTGGCAAGGCAAGAGGCGGTGGAGTGATAATGTATGTTAATAACATCTGGTGCAGACCGGGACATATCACTGTTAAACAACAACACTGCAGCAAAGACATCGAGTTGCTAGCTGTTAGCATGCGGCCTACCCATCTCCCGAGGGAATACTCACACGTGATCTGCATTGTTATTTATGCAAATCCGACAGCGAACGCTGGGACAGCGCGTGACGTCATCCACTCAGTAACGGGCAGGCTGCAGACAGAACACCCACATGCTCTTCTCCTCATCTCAGGCGATTTCAACCATGTTTCACTGTCTCCCATTCTACCCACGTTCACCCAGTATGTCACATGCCACACTAGAGACAATAAAACACTGGACTTATTCTACGCAAACACTAAGGAGGCGTACACCTCATCACCACTCCCCCCACTCGGGAGATTGGATCACAACTTGGTTCATCTCCGGCCGGTGTACAAACCCCTAGTGCACAGACAACCTCCGGTCATGCGCACAGTGAAGTTATGGTCTGAGGAGGCAATGGACGCTTTAAAGGACTGTTTTGAAACCACTGCCTGGGAGCAGCTCTGCGATCCACATGGTGAGGACATCGACAGCCTCACTCACACCATCACGGACTACATCAGCTTCTGTGTGGACAACACCGTACCCACCAAGACCATACGGTGTTGCTCGAACAACAAACCCTGGATCAACCCTGAGATAAAAACACTTCTGAGAGAGAAGAAGAGGATCTTCAGGTCGGGGAACAGGGAGATGCTGAAGTCCGTACAGAGGGAGCTGAGGAGGAAGATCAGAGAAAGCAAGGACAGCTTCAGGAAGAAGATGGAGGACAAGCTGCAACAGAGCGACATCGGTGGGGTCTGGAGAAACCTTAAAACCATCTCTGGGCTCCAAAATACCTCCCCCCAGGCCACGGGGGGCAGGGAGTGGGTGAACAATCTGAATCTGTTTTTCAATAGGTTTGACCAACCGCACCCCCCCCCCCAACTGCACAACAACCACTGCTGCCTCTGAAGACATAAAGTCCTGCTGCCCACTCCCCACTCCACCATCACCCCCCCACTCCCAACACACAGCCCCCCAACCTGACCCTCACTAAGACCCAGGTGAGGACGGAGCTGAGGAAGATCAAGGCGAGGAAGGCATCGGGACCGGACGGCATCAGCGCAAAGCTCCTCAAGTCCTGTGCAGACCAGCTGTGTGGGATTGTGGAGTACATCTTCAACCTGAGCCTGAAGCTGGGGAGGGTACCACAGTTGTGGAAAACATCTTGTGTGGTACCTGTACCAAAGACTTCCCACCCCAAAGATCTAAACAGCTACAGACCAGTGGCCCTGACGTCCCACATGATGAAGACCCTGGAGAGACTGCTCCTTGCTCATCTCCACCCCCTGGTGGGACCAGCGATGGATCCACTCCAGTTCGCCTACCAGCATGGCATTGGGGTGGAGGATGCGGTGATCTTCCTCCTTCACCGTTCTCTGTCCCACCTGGAGAAGCCCGGGAATGTGGTGAGGATCATGTTCTTTGACTTCTCCAGTGCTTTCAACACCATCCAACCAATGATCCTGAAGGACAAGCTGCTGTGCGCAGGGGTGGACCAGCACCTGTCATCATCGATCCTGGACTACCTCACAAACTGGCCACAGTTTGTGAGAACTGGCTGTCAGACTGTATAACCTAAGCAGGGCTGTTCGCAGAGATAACAAAAAGACGTGACAACCTAATAGTATTGAATGCAAAAGACGCGATAGACTTACACAATGGTCCCCTCCGGTATACAACTAGGAAAATACCGGTCGCTACAGAGGGTGACAATATGTATGGGTACATAATCATACCATGTAGGACAACTAAGTAGACGGTTGTGCTGTTTCATTCCATCTAGCTACAATGCTCCGCACTGTGTGTGTTTATATATTTACATATTTATTCCATCTAGCTACAATGCTCCGCACTGTGTGTCTATATATATATATATATATGTTTATGTACATATGTATACTTGCTGCTCTTGTTTTTTTTTTTCTCTTGCCTTCTGATTGTTGCTCTGAGTGTTGCTATCCCTGTGCTGTTGCAATCCTGGAACTTCCCCATTGTGGGACTAATAAAGGCTCATCTTATTTATTCCATCTAGCGACAATGCTCCACACTGTGTGTGTTTATATATTCATATATTTATTCCATCTAGCTACAATGCTCCGCACTGTGTGTGTTTATATATTTATATATTTATTACACCTAGCTACAATGGTCCACACTGTGTGTCTATATATTTATACAGTGGGGTAAACAAGTATTTAGTCAACCACCAATTGTGCAAGTTCTCCCACTTAAAAGCTGAGAGAGGTCTCCAATTTTCATCATAGGTATACCTCAACTATGAGAAACAAAATAAGAAAAAAAAAATCCAGAAATTAACATTGAAGGATTTTTAATGAAATAATTGGTAAATTCCTCGGTAAAATAAGTATTTGGTCAATAACAAAAGTTCATCTCAATACTTTGTTATATACCCTTTGTTGGCAATGACAGAGGTCAAATGTTTTCTGTAAGTTTTCACAAGGTTTTCACACATTGTTGCTGGTATTTTGGCCCATTCCTCCATGCAGATCTCCTCTAGAGCAGTGATGTTTTGGGGCTGTCGCTGGGCAACACAGACTTTCAACTCCCTCCAAAGATTTTCTATGGGGTTAAGATCTGGAGACTGGCTAGGCCACTCCAGGACCTCGAAATGCTTCTTACGAAGCCACTCCTTCATTGCCTGGGCGGTGTGTTTGGGATCATTGTCATGCTGAAAGATCCAGCCACGTTTCATCTTTAATGCTCTTGCTGGTGGAAGGAGGTTTTCACTCAAAATCTCACGATACATGGCCCCATTCATTCTTTCCTTTACACGGATCAGTCGTCCTGGTCCCTTTGCAGAAAAACAGCCCCAAAGTACGATGTTTCCACCCCCATGCTTCACAGTAGGTATGGTGTTCTTTCTCCTCCAAACACGACAAGTTGAGTTTTTACCAAAAAGTTCTATTTTGGTTTCATCTGACCATATGACATTCTCCCAATCCTCTTCTGGATCATCCAAATGCTCTCTAGCAAACTTCAGATGGGCCTGGACATGGACTGGCTTAAGCAGGGTGACACGTCTGACACTGCAGGATTTGAGTCCCTGGCGGCATAGTGGGTTACTGATGGTAGCCTTTGTTACTTTGGTCCCAGCTCTCTGCAGGTCATTCACTAGGTCCCCCCATGTGGTTCTGGGATTTTTCCTCACCGTTCTCGTGATCATTTTGACCCCACGGGGTGAGATCTTGTGTGGAGCCCCAGATCGAGGGAGATTATCAGTGGTCTTGTATGTCTTCCATTTTCTAATAATTGCTCCCATAGTTGATTTCTTCACACCAAGCTGCTTACCTATTGCAGATTCAGTCTTCCCAGCCTGGTGCAGGTCTACAATTTTGTTTCTGGTGTCCTTTGACAGCTCTTTGGTCTTGGCTATAGTGGAGTTTGGAGTCTGACTGTTTGAGGTTGTGGACAGGTGTCTTTTATACTGATAATGAGTTCAAGCAGGTGCCATTAATACAGGTAACGAGTGGAGGACAGAGGAGCCTCTTAAAGAAGAAGTTACAGGTCCGTGAGAGCCAGAAATCTTGCTTGTTTGTAGGTGACCAAATACTTATATTACTGAGGAATTTACCAATTAGTTCATTAAAAATCCTTCAATGTGATTTTCTGGATTTTTTTTTTCTCATTTTATCTCTCATAGTTGAGGTATACCTATGATGAAAATTGGAGACCTCTCTCATCTTTTAAGTGGGAGAACATGCACAATTGGTGGCTGACTAAATATTTTTTTGCCCCACTGTACGTACATATGTATACTCGCTGCTCTTGTTTTTTCTTGCCTTCTGATTGTTGTTCTGAGTGTTGCTATCCCTGTGCTGTTGCAATCCTGGAATTTCCCCATTGTGAGACTAATAAAGGCTTATCTTATCTTATTAGCCATGACAGCTCAGCCCTCAGCAACCAGAGAGCTTACTGTCAAACAGGTAAGCTAACATTAACAGCACGTACTAACAGCATTGTAATTTTTCTAAAGGTACGTTCACACCAAATGCGAACGGACGAATTTTTCACACGGCATGATCAATTACACAATAACTCAATGTAAACACACAAACAGCCATGAATTCCCCTTCTGAGTGAGACGCAGACAGGCGAAGTTGCCTTTAAAACTTCTGCAGCTGTGTTCAACCTGCTGTGGAAATTCCCAAAATAACATCATGCTTAGGTTTACATTATTCAATTCAATTTTACTTATATAGCGCCATTTCACAACAACAGTCATGTCATAGCACTTTCAACTGTAGGGGAAACCGCCACAATTGCAGAAAGACCGACGGGAGGGCTCACCTGAAACTGTTGTCTCAGCCTCCAAAACTTCACAAGATGATGGGTATTTCCGTTACTAGCTTGCTAGCCTCGTCAGCACGTCCATGGCAGGAAACCATGGGTAAATAACTCCAAAATCATGATTCAGCTGAAGAGCTCTCAGTCCTCCCATCTCCAGGTGAATGAGTCTCATTTTCAAACTAGTTTACTCTGCAATGGTGATACTTTTATCCCGGTGACGGCAGAATCTCAAAGCTAGCAGCTAGCTGGCCTCGGACATGGACGCACCTGTTCTTCGTTTCAGAACTAATGCATCACTGTACTGCTGCAGTGGTAAGAGAGGTCTGCCTTGCAAAGTCTGCATTTTACTCGTTTTGTTTTTTTGTCTTCTGTAAAATGTGCCCAAACAACAGAAAGTCTGGGTCTGCTTTTTTTTTTTTTTTTTTTTTTTTTTTTTTTTTTAATCCACTTAGACATTCGCCATACTCAGAGCTCCTCTTCTTCGCTGGAAGAATCTGCCCTTAGCAGTTCTGGTCATGCATTGCACTTCTGGTTGTGCATTGCAGTTACAGTTACAGCTGAATATCTCCGCGGCATGCATATAAACTTTATAATTAAATGATTTGTCAACAATAAAAGTATTTGTCGACAAATTTTTGTCGACGTTATCAACAACATCGACTAGTCGTTTCAGCCCTAATCAGGTTCTTTTCCTGGAATGCTGTATTTGGTCTGCGCCAAACACTTCCTCTGTTCTGGTGTCCAAATAATTCAATTTTACACTCATCTGTCCCAAGTACATTATTCCAGAAGTCCTGGGGTCTCATGTACAAAGGGTACTTACACACAAAAACATGCTTTTCAACAGAAAATTTCAGATATATCAAGAATGAAATGACTTTGGAAATATGCGCAGCCCCACGCCAACTTCATGGCTGGCGTACGTACGTTTCCACTGTTATTGGTCCATTGGCGACACTTGGAGATGTTGTTGGGAGACTGATAATGATGAGAAAATGATTGTACACACCAGAGACGCATGATGAATAAACATCCAAGTGTGCGCAATTAGAGGAGTGGATATAAAAGCAAGTGCAAAGAAGTGCAGAAAATGCCTCTAACAACAATGGTGTTAGCATTATTAGAGGATATTGCAAATGAGTGAGAAGAGAAAGGGTATTTGGAGACAGAAGATTTTCTGGCTCAGAATGATGACTGGCTTGTCAGCTGGTTTAGATTTCCACGGGCAGTTCTTGTGGAAGTTGTTATGTCCATAATCTATAATCCAATGACGAGGCCGGAGGTGCAATAGAACTCAACTTTATTGTGCAAACTCACAGACACAAGGTGCTCCCGTACAGGCAGAGGCGAAGGTCAAAAGAGACTGTGCCTCTTCCACATTGGTCTTTTATACCCAGGGTGGCGGCAAAACCGGAAAGGTGGAACCACCACCCTCATCACACAATAATAATATGTTAAAAGAGGTAATTGGCTCAGTGGGTACGTCTTTGGTTAATATCATTAATAGTTCACTTGAATCTGGTTGTGTACCCTCGTATTTTAAACATGCAGTTGTGCAGCCACTTTTAAAAAAACCTAACCTTGATCCATCTGTTTTCAAAAACTTCAGGCCAATTTCTAAGCTTCCTTTTATTTCTAAGCTTTTAGAAAAAGTTGTTGCCAAGCAGCTCACTGACTTTCTGATTGAACACAATATTTTCGACAAATTTCAGTCAGGTTTTCGTCAGAAACACTCGACAGAGACCGCTCTTCTCAGGGTGTCAAATGATATTTTAATGTCATCAGACTCTGGCAAATGCTCTGTTTTAGTGTTATTAGATCTTACTGCTGCATTTGATACTATTGATCATTGTATTTTGTTACAAAGGCTTAAAGATTGGGTAGGTCTTTCTGGAAAAGATCTGGATTGGTTTTGTTTTTCCGTGGCTGTTGGCTCTTATTCATCTGACTCTGCTCCTTTAACCTGTGGGGTGCCTCAGGGTTCCATTCTGGGTCCACTTTTATTTGCCCTATATATGCTGCCACTTGGTTCTATTATCAGCAAATTTAAAGGTGTGTCTTATCATTGTTACGCTGACGATTTACAGCTACTTTTCTCTTTTAAGCCTGACCATGTTGACAATTTAAAAATTATTCATGATTGTCCGTCTGCAATTAAGGACCGGATGTCTAGTAACTTTTTGCAACTTAATGCTGATAAAACTGAAGTCCTTATTGTAGCACCTGATAATCTAATTCCTAAGTTGGCTAATAGCATTGGTTCATTAAGCTCTAACGTACGGTCTAATCTAAAAAATCTTGGTGTCATTTTCGATCAATCAATGAGTTTTGATCAGCATGTCAAATCTCTGACCCGGAGTTGCTTTTTCCACCTTAGGAATATATCCAAAATTAGGTCATTGGTTTCCTACAGTCAGTTAGAAATCATTATTCATGCCTTTGTTTCTTCACGTTTGGACTACTGTAATGCTCTTTTCACATGTCTTAGCAAATCCTCTTTACACCACCTACAGTTAGTCCAGAACGCTGCTGCAAGATTACTAACTAGGTCCAGTAGATTCAGTCATATCACTCCTGTTTTGGCCTCCTTGCATTGGCTTCCTGTAAATTATAGAATTGATTTTAAAGTTCTTGTTCTTACTTACAAAGCCATTCATGAAGAGGCGCCTTTTTATATTAGTGACCTGCTCTCTCTACACCAGCCCAGCAGGTCTCTCAGGTCTTCAGAATCTATTGGTAGTCCCTAGCACTAGGCTCAGAACCAAAGGCGATGGAGCCTTTGGTGCTGTTGCTCCCAGACTGTGGAACTCCTTGCCTTTTGAACTTAGATCTGCACCTTCCATTGGTGTTTTTAAGAAGCAACTAAAGACCCACCTTTTTAGCCTGGCTTTTTAATTACCTCCGCCAGGCCGAAAGGCCAGGAGGAGGTAATGTTTTTGCCGGGGTTTGTCTGTGTGTTTGTCTGTGTGTTTGTCTGTTTGTCTGTCTGTCTGTTTGTCTGTTGGTTAGCAAGATAACTCAAAAACTTTTGGACGGATTTCAATGAAACTTTCAGGCGTTGTTGGAAATGGTACAAGGAAGAACTGATTAAATTTTGGGGATGATCCGCATCACCGTCTGCATACAGGAATTTTTTAAAGCATTTTTCCACACTGTGACATACGGCCATTTTCAACATGTGCGCAGGCGCAATGGAGGGCGCTGGGCGTCGTGTCTGACCAACACAAACTCCGCCTTCTTCAACGTTTTAGCCACAAAAGCATGCGGAAAACACTGGTGGCCTGGGCCCGCCAGCGTGCCTGTGGCAGCCATAGGCACTGCGCACATTGCGCTGGTCGTCGTGTCTGACCAACACAAACTCCGCGTTCTTCAACGTTTTAGGCACAAAAGCACACGGAAAACACTGCTGGCCTGGGCCCGCCAGCGTCCCTGTTTTTGCGCCACGCTGCAAAACCTGACACGGCCACCTGTCCGCCGCCCGATTATTTGCCACAAATTCCCCGCCCAGCTATAGGCGCTGCGTAAAAACCACCTCTCTGCCGGGGAAGACTCTAAATTCTGTTTTGCCGCGGAGCGCAACCCCAATATAATATAAAACCCACGGCAACCTGTCTAACCAATCTGCATCCGTCAGTGGAGGAGATGGACACACCAACACTTCAGTTTATTACCTCCGCCAAGGAGGCAATGCTTTTACAACCGTAAAACGGGGCTAATAAGGGACGGCGGGGTAATATGGGACACTTTTCTAAATGTAATTCTGCTTTTTTAATTTTGCTTCCGCCTACATTTGATGAAGGATTCATGGATATTTGACAATAACAACACAACTCAGCGTCCTGCTCAAAATAAAAAAAGCAGAATTACATTTAAAACATTTCCCAGAAAAGTGTCCCTTATTAACCCGCCGTCCCTTATAGCCCCGTTTTACACTACTGAACCACTAATCCTATCACTATCACATTGATTGTCATTCATTAATTGTCTGTTTATTGCACTGTCCATGTCAAATAAACAAATAATCATTGTGAATCCAATTGCTACTCATATCTTTTCATGCTCAGGGAATCTGAAAACGTACACACAAACCCTGTACGGGGGGAACTGTGCCGCTTGGCGGAGGTCTGCGCTCTTCGAGTGCTTTTCTAGTTAACTATGTGCTGATTGTATTTTTATGTGCTTTTACTGTCTACTTTGTTTTTTTTTTACTGTTTTATGTGCCTGTGTTTTTATTTTGTTTTTTACCATGTTAAGCACTTTGTGACTCTGTCTGTGAAAAGTGCTCGTTAAATAAACTTATTATTATTATTATAACAGGTCATATTCATATATGACATTCCACCCCCCCTTTAGAAAAGTCCAAAACACATGGACACTAATTAGGCCCTCCCAAAATTTATTACCCGAGTCACACTAATGACAAATAAAGTAGGCCTATCCATGCACACAAACAACTAAAACTAGAGGGGGACAGGTGGACTGCCATCCCACCTCCACACGGCCAGATGGATTACTCTGCCATCTTTGATACTAAAAGTCCATAAAATAAAACAATGCCATGTTCCTAATATAATACCAAAACAATCCCATGAACTTGTATACATAAAAGGGAAGAAAGAAAAAATTCAATGCAATAAACACACAGAACCAGACAACATGCACCTCCATACACCGCTATAACATTCCCAACGATACCAATCCAATCCAGGCAAACCCCACAGTAAAACACACCCCTAAACATGGTGACACACACATTACATGGGTATTTTTTTTTCCACATGGGCACCTGTTATAGTTAACCCAATCCATCGCCCCTTGCTACCGTACAGTCTCGATGGAGAAGCCACCCCCCCAGGGGACCCATCTGGCGGATCCCGCCCAGAGCTCCTTCGTCTCTTTGTCCCTGGAGAAGATCCACGTTGAGGCCCCGACACCTCCTTCTCCTCGATCACGTGCCGCAGCTCATTGGAGTGTCTCCATGAGTCATCTGACAGCCGAAGGTATCTGTCCTCCCGAACAGCCACCACTCGGTCCTCACGTCGCTTCCTCTTTCCATGGACACCTCTCAGCCCAGCCTCCAATCTGGGTCGAACCACGTCACCGACTCTTAAAGGAACTCGTCTCAACTTCCCATGTCCACGATGTCTCCATCGGGCCTCCTCACCAGGCAACGCCACACTGGCGACCCTCCGCGAAGTCCAACTCGACCTACAGTGTTCCTGTGTGGCACGTCTGTTTCCTGTGCCAGCCGGTCCTGCCCCGCTTTCTTTCATTTTTAACATTGGCATAGCCGTATCAGCCCCATGCTTCTTGGTCTCTCCAGGTCGAACCCCGGAAGGAGAGGGGGTCGTCTTCACAGCCTCACCCGCCATTACAGGCATTCCACCATGCCGCCCAATTACCTCACCTAGGGTAACAGGGGCCCTGGCACCGGAACCCTGCCCTGATGGCCCAGGGTGGAAATTGTCCTGTCCATCTCCCAGAATACTAGGCCATGTGTCGTCCCAAACCGCATCGTCGACCACTTGCGGAACCCCCGGTCCCACAAACCACAGCCCGACCATTCCTCTCCGCTGCTGCTGGTGATTGAGAAGCCCAGTTCATAAAACAGATCACAGCCCATCACATTCGACCCACTCTCGGTCACCACAAACTGTATATTGGACACCACCGCTGTCTTGTACCTCGCTGTCAGCTTCAGTGAACCCACGATGGACAGCCTATTACCGCCATACCCACATAATGGCATTGACAGACCTCTCACACGATGGTAGGGGAAATAACTCTTCACAGTAGACCAGTTCAACATGGACCTCACTGAGCCCGTGTCCACCAACAACAGCACATCCTCGCCGTCTAACGTAACTGTCAAATATGTACGGCCTTCTGTGATTGGGGATACGGTGTGAATAACTGTAGGAATCATGGCGGGGGAATCCACTTCACATCGTCGCTCCCCTTGCTCAAACCTTTTACAGGCCCTGGCGAAATCATGTAGGAGCCCACATTTGCCACATTGTTTGCCTTTTGCCGGACACTCTCTCACCTTGTACGTACCTGTGCTTGGTAGACCCGCAGCCAAAACACTGTGGCGACCCCAGGGCAGACCTAATTTTTATAGCAGTAGCATATTCTTCTTTGTCCTCCATGCTGTCATCGCTACCTGGGTCTACAGTCTGCGCCGCTGATTGTGAGTCGGGTTGCCCCAATGTTGTTCTCTCACCACGGTCCCATGACAGTTTATACACTGCTTCGAACTGCTGGGCTATCTCCACCGCATTGGCCAATGTCAGCTCACCGGAATGAGTAAGGAGTCTTTACCGCACTGCTGCACACAATGTGTGCTCCGCCAACTGATAGCGGACGATTTCTTCCTCTAAAGTCCCCAACTGGCAACCCCCAGCCAGTTGGTGCAGGTCAGCAACATACCGCTACACCGACTCTCCAGCCCGCTGGCGGCACTGTCGGAACTGGATCCTCCAGACTATGAAATTTTCCGGGGCACGAAAGTAGCATGCCATTAGCCCAACCCCGTCCTCAAAACTGTTGCTTATTCCCAATGTGCTAAGAATGCGCTGTCTCTCCATGCCAAGATTATGGACCAGTATTGCTCGTGCACGCAATTTCTCCAACTCACTGAGGTTCAATGCCATCAGATAATTCTCCAATGAGGCAAACCACCTCTCCCACGGCACCGGCAGCTCACCAGAAAGTTCCAGAAATGGCCGAATGCCCGAAATACCTTTAGCCATAATTTTATCCTCGTCACCAAATGTTATGTCCATAATCTGTAATCCAATGACGAGGTTGGAGGTGCAATAGCTTGATTGTGCAAACTCACAGACACATGGTGCTCCCGTACAGGCAGAAGCGAAAGTCAAAAGAGACCGTGCCTCTTCCGCATTGGTCTTTTATACCCAGGGTGGCAGCGGAACTGGAAAGGTGGAGCCACCACCCTCATCACACAATAACACATCATATTCAAATATGACAGAACTATGCTCAGAGCTACGGCCACTCTTGGAGTGTGACACGGAGAGAAGCCGTGCGCTGCCTGTCCCAGTGTAGGTGCTGACAACTCTGGGGTTTCTGGAAACAGGGGCATGCCAGAGGGAGCTGGCAGACCAATCGGGAATTTCCCAGTCAACCCTGAGCTGAGCTATGCCAGCCGTGTGGGATGGCATTATCCAGTTGTCACCCAAGTACATCACATTCCCATACAATGCAGTTGAACAGGGCAACATCCAAGTGGAATTTGCAGCAGGAGCCGGTTTTCCTAATGATTCTAATGAACACCATTGTTGGGAACAAACTACAAGCTGGCACTGTGCGGATGGGTGGCTTCTTGGTGAGTAAATTCATGTAATTGTCCTAATAATAACCCACCTCATGCCCAACACACCTGTGTGCTTCCAAATATCACCCTGTTTTCAAGGCTTCATTACAACTCAGTGGGTCGAGTAAGTGACTTCTTTTTTGCTGATTAAACTACAGTTTCACAGCATTCTATCAAGTCCCCAATTGCCTCTGTGTGTACAGTAGTTATGTCAATAAACACATGCGTAAAGTTTGAAATGCAACAGTGTCACCCTTTCCCCGGCGCACTTCATTCATTTACAATAGTAGTGTGTGTAATCCATGTAAGTTGTATATAACTATTGTTACGGCCCCGCTCGTTCTTGGAGTGGGCCCTCTGTGTGTTTTCCTGTGCTGTCTTGGCCTGTCCTTGCCACTGATAATACCTTTATCTGCTAAGAATGTGCTGCTAGTCCAGCAAAAGCTAGTGGTACTCAAATACTTTGCAAGCTGTTTCATGAAACTGTCAGTCAGAAAGCAACTCATACCAGCTCGGATGTCGCCCGGGTTAACAAGGTCAGGAGTTCCTGGCAGCGGAAGGCGAAGGACAGAGCTGCGTGAAGGAATCTGATCAGATCTAAATGAAACAGTCATTGTCGCCCCCGACAGACTCCTACGATGATGATGTTGATGTAGGTGGAGCTGCGAAGGACCGCCCCTGCCTGAGAGGTGCTCTATAAAAGCCATCTCTGCACACCTGTCAGTAGCGTTCTGCTCCCGCTGGAGGCCGGTCACCTTCTGTGTTCGTGCTCTGTCTGTTGCCTGGTCAGGGCTGTGCTGGTGGTCCTGTTTGTGTGGTTTGTAGCCTGTGGGATTTCTGGTTTGGGGTTTGTTGCAGGGCATAGTTGCAGCCCCTGAGAGAGGCGTGTGATCGCTGGAATGGCCAGTGATTAGTTTGTTTTTTTGCTTGGTACACGCATCTAATAGTCACATTCATCACTGACTTTTATAGACACCTTTTTTCTTTTTGTTTTCTTTTAAACAATAAACTTGTGTTTAAATTGGCATCTCTGTGTGGTCTCCCTTTTTTTTGTCAAAGCCAGCAAGCCAGGTTTGTGACATTAAGGATGAGATTTGCATTTTGGACATAAAATATGTACTTGTCGAGTCTAATATGATCTGCTTTCAACTGACAGATGACCGTGGCTACCCACTAAATAGGTTCATATTGTCTTCTTTTTCGTGACTGTTTTCCTTCAATTCAACCACCTGATCCACCCAGGTGGTCACAAATCACAGCGATCAGCTGACGCTTCTAACGACTCCTCAAGGTTAAATAAACATCTCCTTCTCATCCCTGTCTGAAAGGAAACAGTAAACTAATCTTATAGGGCTGTGAGCAGGCTACTGAATCACCTGTATCCGATGCTAATGCCGGAGGACAGTGTGTCAAACAAAATGTTTTTATGTGCCTCTACTTCATTCAGGAGCATCTCCAACTCACAGCCTGTGAAATTCCATTAAAAGGAGAATCAAACATGCAGAGCTTGTATGTATCTATTTGCATCTAATTGCATATTCAAATGGAGGCGTGTCAAGGGAGAAGTCCAGTATTTCCTCATGTGCGTTCAACTTCAAGTAGATTGAGATGTTCAAAGGAAATGTGCTTGGATTCCTGCATATGCGCTGTTTCATACATCTGGATTTGTTTTTGCTTAAAATGTTTTCTTGATTTAAACATACATCATCTTTCAGTAGGAAATCCACACAAGTCTTTGTACATGAGGCCCCTGGTCTTTGTCTACATTCTCTCTGGCAAACTTCAGTCTGGCCTTCAGGTTTCTCTTAAGAGAACAAAGGTTTCCTCCTTGCACGCCTCCCATGCAAGGTAAACTTGTGCAGTCGTTCTCTGATTGGAGAGGCATGCACTTTCACATCAACAGTAGTAAGAGCCTGCTGTAGGTCCTGTGATGACGTTTTTGGAGACTTTTTAGCATCTTGCAGTCTGCTCTCAGGGTGAACTTGCTTGGACGGCCAGACCTGAGCATGTTGGCAGTAGTTTTGAATGTTCTCCACTTGTAGACTATTTTCTGGACAGTGGAATGGCTGATTTTCAAGTCTTTTGAGATCTTTTAAATCCCTTACCAGACTCATAAGCTGCTACAATCTTCTTTCTGAAGGTCTCAGACAGCTCTTCCCATCTCACCATGGTGTTCACTCTCACTTCAACAATCAGAAGCACAAAATAAATAATAAAATAATTAAATAGGACAAGCCTCCTTCAAAATGCTGAGTAATGATGGTCTAATCATGTGCACCTGATGTGATACACCTGTGTGTAATTTTAGCCATTTTAAGTGGGAATAAATGTGGGGGTGTCCTAATTTATTCCTGACCAGAAACTGCATGTTTTTAGAATTGCATTTTACAGAAAATTTTTAAGTCTTTTTTTTTTTTTGTTCTAATTGTTTAGCTGCGGCAGCACAGCAACTCACCCTTGGCCAGGGGATCCGGAGTTCAATCCCAGCCCCCGACCAAAAGTGATCTGTGTAGAGTTTGTATGTTCTCCCCGTGTCTGCGTGGGTTTGAATGAATGAATGAATGAATGAATGAATCTTGAATGAATGAATGAATCTTTATTTCGGATAGTACAGGTTAAAAGGAACTGAATAGTATAGCAAAGGGGGGAAATAAAATCCAACAAGGTCAAATTAGACAATAACTCCTCTGATTATACAGTTCAACAAAAGTTATCCGAAATGGGTGATGGCTGAAGCCGCAGCTTATATTGCCCACCCATATTCCATCCAAGAATTCAAAAGAAAAACAAAACAAGAGCGATTACAATTCAGAACAAAGCTAAGACCAGATGTGACAAAAGAAAAAAAGAAAAAAAAAAAAAACTAGGCAACAACACAGCACAGGCTGGATATGACAATCCTTATGTGATTTTACATGTCATCTTGCATATATGTTTGGAGTATTTCTTCCTTTAGTTTTTGTTTAAATTGCCCAAGCGTTGTACATGATTTTAATTCAGGTCCAAAATCGTTCCATAATCTGACTCCTTGCACTGAAACACAGTGTTGCTTGGTGGTAGTTCTCACTGTAGGCTTTTGAAATATACATGTTCCTCTGAAGTGATATGGTTTCTCCCTTATTTGGAACAACTTTTGGATATTTGCGGGCAGTGATAAATTCTTCACTTTAAACATTATTATTGCAGTTTTAAAGTCAACCAGATCTTTCAACTTGAGAGCTTTTAGTTTAAGAAAAAGTGGGTTTGTTGGTTCCCTGTAAGCTGCTTTGTTTATTATTCTAATAGCTCTCTTTTGAAGCATAAAGACTGGATATATGTTTGTTTTATATGTATTTCCCCATACTTCATTACAATATGTCATGTATGGGAGTATTAATGAATGATACAAGGTGTATAGTGTGGGTTGATTCAGCAAATATTTCACTCTGTGTAATATTGCAATTGATTTGGATACTTTACCTTTAATATAATTAATATGTGACTTCCAACACAGTTTATTATCAATTATATATTACTCCAAGAAATTTAGTTTCAGATACCCTTTCAATCTCTACATCATTTACACTGAGTTTAGGTACTGAGTTGTTGTGATGGTTGTTAAAGACTATAAATTTTGTCTTACTTAAATTGAGCGTTAATTTGTTTGAATCAAACCACAGTTTCAGCTTTCCTAATTCCTTTCCCAGTGTATCCAGAAGTTGTTCCAAATTGTTTCCACTGCATAATAGATTAGTGTCATCGGCAAACAATATTAAGTCCATTTTTTCTGAAACTTTACATATGTCATTTATATGCATATTGAATAATAATGGCCCCAAAACTGAACCCTGTGGGACTCCACAAGTAACCTTCAGTAACTGAGTTTTTGTTACTAACACATACATACTGATATCTATTCTTTAAGTAACTACTTAACCAGGACAGTGCTAGCCCCCTAATACCACAATTTTGTAGTTTCTTTAATAATAAATTATGATCCACTGTATCAAATGCTTTTTTAAGATCCAGGAATACTCCAACTGAATACTCTTTATTTTCAATGGCTGTTGATATTTTTTCTATAAATTCTATTAGAGCATATGCAGTTGTCCTCTTGTGTCTGAACCCATATTGCTGCTCACACAATAAATTATTCTTCAGTATGAAGTTGTCAATTCTCTCATAGAATATTTTTTCAAGTATCTTGGAAAATTGCGGTAATAGTGAAATTGGTCTATAGTTTGAGAATTCCCCTCTGTCACCCGTCTTGTATATCGGAATTACTTTAGCTATTTTCATTGCATTGGGAAATATACCTATTTGGAGAGACAGGTTACAGATATACGTCAGTGGTTTCACTATGCATTCAATAATAGTTTTGACTAAGAGCATGTCAATACCATCACAGTCCGTAGATGTTTTACTTTTAAACGATTTAACAATTTCAATGACCTCTCTCTCGTCTGTGTTCTTTATGAAAATGGAGTCTTTTATAGCAGTGTTATTGCATATTGTATTACCTGTAGGCACCGTAGTGGGTATTTCTCGAGCCAAATTAGGACCAATGTTAACAAAAAAGTTATTAAATTCATCTGCAGGTGAAGCTACATTCACACTCTGAGTCATTTTATTATTTTTTGGAATACTCCAAAAAATACTCTGGGATTTCTCCGGTTTCCTCCCACATGCCAAAAACATGCAAGTTAGGTTAACTGGCATCAAACTGGGGATTCTAAATTGTCCTTAGGTATGACTGTGAGAGTGAATGGTTGTCTGTATCTCTGTGTTGGTCCCATGATGGACTGGCGATCTGTCCAGGGTGTACCCTGCCTCTCACCCAGAGATGCTGGGATAGGCTCCAGCCCCCCCCCCCCCCCGCAACCCGAAAAAGGATTAACCAGAAGAAGATGAATGAATGAATGAATGAATGTTTAGTTATATTACTTGACTCTCCCAGTATTAGTAAAATTGATATTAAATATCTATATGTCCAAATATGCTTTAAAAAAAAAAAAAAAAAACACACAGGCTTTCAAAGGGTGTCCTAATTTTTTTTTTTTTACATGACTGTATATACGTATATCCTGGGGTGATTTGGAGACAGAGGAGAAAGTGGCGGCAATAACAACCTCCACCCATCTCCTGCTTCCTGTCAGACCTCCCGACACAGGAAGTGGCGGTATTGTTACCCAGAGTTCAGCTGATGTCACGACGACCATTAATTACCCAGACAAAACTGGTGTTTTTGTTCTGAATTTATTCCTGTAGAACCTGGGTCCAAACTGTAATACGAGCTGGTGGACTGATGTAACACGTTAACGGTGGAGGGAGTCACAAATTTATGAGAAAAAAAAACGACAAGAAAAAAATGCAAAATACAAGAAATTTATGAGTCAACTTGCAAACTTATAAGAAAAAAAATGCTAATATATGAGAAAACGGCTGCAAATTTATGAGAAAAAGTTGCAAGTTTATGAGAAAAAAGTTGCAAATTTATGACAAAAAGCTGCAAATTCATAAGAAAACAGTTGAAAATTTACAAGAAAAATTTTCAAATTTCTAAGAAAAAAGTTACAAATTTATTTATGAGAAAAAGCTGCAAATTTGCAATGAAAAACTTGCAAATTTACAAGAAAACTAGCAAATTTATGAGAAACGTTGCAGATTTACAAGAAAATTTTGCAAATTTCTAAGAAAAAAGTTGCAAATCCATAAGAAAAAGTTGCAACTTTACCATGAAAAACTTGCAAATTTATAAGAAAGTTGCAAATTTATGAAAAAAACCCCACTGCAAATTTATGAGAAAAAAGTTGCAAATTTATGAGAAAAAGCTGCAAGTTAATGAAAAACTTGCAAATTTTCAAGAAAAAAATTGTAAATTTATAATAAAATCTTGCAAATTTACAAGAAAACTAGCAAATTTATGAAAAAAGTTGCAAATTCATAAGAATAAAGTTGCAAATTCATAATAAAGTTGCAAATTTATGAGAAAAAGTTGCAAATTTACCATGAATAGCTTGCAAATTTACAAGAAAAAGTTACAAATTTATGAGAAAAAAGTTGCAAATTTCTATGAAAAAAGGTGCAAATTTTTGAGAAAAAGCTACAAATTTACAATGAAAAACCTGCAATTTTACAAGTAAACTAGCAAACTTGTGAAAAAAAACACTGCAAATTTATGAAAAAAGTTGCAGATTTACAAGAAAAATTTGCAAATTTCGAAGAAAAAAGTTGCAATTTGAGAAAAAAGTTGCAAATTTCTAAGGAAAAAAACTGCTAATTTTTTGAGAAAAAGCTGCAAATTTACAATGAAAAACTTGCAAATTTACAAGTAAACTAGCAAATTTATGAAAAAAAATGCTGCAAATTTATGAGAAAAAAGTTGCAGATTTACAAGAAAAATTTGCAAATTTCGAAGAAAAAAGTTGCAAATTTATGAGAAAAAGATGCAAATTTACCATGAAAAACTTGCAAATTTATGAAAAAACCACTGCAAGTTTATGAGAAAAACGTTACAAATTTCTAAGAAAACAAAATTGCAAATTTTTGAGAAAAAGTTGCAAATTTGCAATGAAAAACTTGCAAATTTACAAGTAAACTAGCAAATTTATGAAAAAAAAGCTGCAAATTTATGAGAAAAAAGTTGCAATTTACAAGAAAAATTTGCAAATTTTGAAGAAAAAAGTTGTAAATTTATGAGAAAAAGTTGTAAATTTACCATAAAAAACTTGCAAATTTATGAAAAAACCACTGCAAATTTATGAGAAAAAAACTGCAAATTTTTGAGAAAAAGCTGCAAATTTACAATGAAAAACTTGCAAATTTACAAGTAAACTAGCAAATTTATGAAAAAATTGCTGCAAATTTATGAGAAAAAAGTTGCAGATTTACATGAAAAATTTGCAAATTTTGAAGAAAAAAGTTGCAAATTTATGAAAAACCCACTCCAAATTTACAAGAAAAAAAGTTGCAAATTTATGAAAAAAAACACTGCAAATTTATGAGAAAAAACACTGCAAATTTATGAAAAAAAACACTGCAAATTTATGAGAAAAAACACTGCAAATTTATGAGAAAGAGTTGCAAATTTCTCTGAAAAAGGTTGCAAATTTGAGAAAAAGCAGCAAATTTATGAGAAAAAGCAGAAATTTATGTGGAAATAGCCACAAATTTATGAGGAAAAAGCCGCAAATTTAGGAAAAAAAATGCAAATTCTTCCACATTACAGCCGGTACAGGTGATTGATCAAGCCTAAGGCACCGGACAGTTAAGGCTCCTTCTGGGTGTTCGGGGGGGGGGGGGGGGCGTGGAATGACGGGAGGTCTTACTCGCACCCAGTGACCTTGGGAATGGGGGAAAGGAATGAGACATGGTAATGCATGTGCCTCAGGCGAGAGAGACAAATGCAGGTGCAGCGGCACCCTGGGGGGGGGGGGGGATGAGAAACAGAGTTAGGCACCAGCGTGCCGGGGGGGGGGGGGGAAGGAATGTTAAGATGTGCCTTGACACTTTGGACTGCAGATGTGAATGTATTGAGACGCCAAAGAAAGGAATGTGTGAGATGTATAAAAGGTTGGTTTTTGGCGCCCAGAATTCAGTCTGACTTTGCCGTCACAGGAATAAAGTCTGTGTCTACAAAGCTCATGCCTTGTCTTGTTCATTCCTCTACAGCTGAAAATTTATGAGAAAAAAGTTGCAGATTTACAAGAAAAATTTGCAAGATTCTAAGAAAAATGTTGCAAATTCATAAGAAAAAGCTGAAAATTTATGAGAAAAAAGTTGCACATTTATGAGAATTGTTTTAAAATGACAGAGGAAAAAATGCAAATTATGACAAATTTATGACCAAAGTTGCCAACTTATAAGAAAAATTTAATTTAAAAGAAAAGGGTTGCAAATTTACAAGAAAAAGTTGCAAATCTATGAAAAAAAAATGTTTTAATATGACAGAGGAAAAAATACAAAAATATGAGAAATGTATGAGTAGTTGCAAACTTGTAGGAAAAAAGCTGCAAATTTATCGTGCAAAAAATTGCTAATTTATAAGAAAAAAAAAGTTGTTAATTTATGAGAAAAAAGTTGCAAATTCCCAAGAAATTTGCAACTTAAAGAATTTTTAAGAAAATAGTTTCAAAATGATGGGAAAAAATGCAAAATATGAGAAATTTATGAATAAAGTTGCAAACTTGGAAGAAAAAGTTTCAAATTTTTGTAAAAAGAATGCAAGGAGTCACAAAAACATTTTTTTCTTTAAGGGGTCTTTGACTGAAAAATGGTGTTTGTAGATTTTAATTGTCTGAAATGAGTCTACTGGTTACCTAGTTAGCCAAAAATTAAAAAAACAAAAAACAAACGGTCAATTCTCTTTAACAAACACAGCCTTTCTCTCGTTTTTCTCTTCCAGAAATGTGTTTGACTTTTGTGGAAATCGTTAACGTCACGTTTAGCAAAAGCCAACCCACCACCATCCTTGAGACCAGCCCACTGCTCTATTACTGGCCCACCTAGCTGTCTGCCTATGGAAGTGAGTTATCAGCCTGCACACTAACACTGGTAATAGGAAGCTCGAACCGAGCGTGGCTTAGCTTGTTATTTTCTTCAGATTTTAGTCACCCTAATAACCATCCCTGCTACCACATTTTCTGACAATTGTGACAATTCACCTTGGAAAAACAAAATGTATAATATTTGGAAACCGCAAACTATATAATCACAGAAAAATGAAAAAAAAACAATGTTGAAATTGACACAGTTTTGGAAACCAAGTTCCTAGGGGTCATTGTTGATAAACTAAACTGGAAATCACACATGAATTATGTCAAAACTAAAATGTCTAAATCCATCGCTGTCCTGTATAAAGTTAAGGATCTCCTGTGTCAGAAATCTCTTGGCATTTTATATAATTCACTGATAGTTCCTTATATGACATACGGTGTGGAGATCTGGGGAAGCATATACAAAAACACAAACTTAATCTTTTTACAACAGAAAAAGCCAAACGCTTCGTATCAAAGAAATCTTACCGTAAACCAACAAATCCAATATTCATTCAATTACATACTCTTAAATTTAGAGATTTGGTAGATTATAATGTCATTCAAATCATGTACAAAGCAAATAATAACCAATTACCTGTTAATATTCAGAGACTGTTTAAAAAAAAGAGGAAGCAAACATGAGCTAAGAGGTAACTCTGTTTCTAATAAGCCAAAGGTTAGAACAAATACAAAGTATCATTGCATGTCTGTCACTGGAGCCAAACTGTGGAACTGCTGCTCTGAAAATATTAAAACATGTTCTACTCTGAAGCAATTCAAAAAATTGTACAAAGATGAGATCATCATCATAGGAGTCTGTCGGGGTGACAATGGCTGTTTCATTTAGGTCTGATCAGATTCCTCCACGCAGCTCTGTCCTTCGCCTTCTGCTGCCACGAACTCCTAGCCTTGTTAACCCGGGCGACGTCCAAGCCGGTATGAGTTGCTTTCTGACTGACCATTTCATGAAACTGCTTGCAAAGTATTTGAGTACCGCTAGCTTTTGCTGGACTAGCGGCACATTCTTGGCAGCTAGAGGTTTTATCAGTGGCAAGGACAGGCCAAGACGAACTGACTCCAGTATCTGTTGCAGTGACTGACCAGATGATAGGTTTGTTTATCTCTGCTCTTTGTGTAGTGCATGTCACAATGCACCGACTGGCAAAAGTCCACCACAGACCTTGTGACAGATGTGCTTATCTGCCAGGATGTCCAGTCTCACCCCGTGTAACTGGGAGTGGTCCACCACAGACCTGTGACAGATGTTTTTAGTTCTGCCAGGATGCCCAGTTTCACCCTCCACACCCTCAGAAGGGCGGGGTTGCTGGTTGAGTCGCTGACGGCCTGACCCATGAGACAGGTAGTACCGGTTTTCATGGTTATCCAGTAGCAAGCAAACCAATGCCTGACCTGACAATCACAAAGATGAGATAATCTCTCAGTATCTCACTGTAAATGTCAGGAGATACATTTGTAATAACTTAAAAGTTTGGGGGGGGGGCTGTCTACTTGTTCTATTTGATTTTCTTTGTTGATTTTGGGTATGACTTAAATTTTTATGTTATTGATTTTAAAAATGTAACGGGGTAGGCACTATATAAGTACCTGCTTCAGCCTACATCTTTTCGGTTGTTTTTTATGTGTTCTACATATTTTTGTTGTTCTTATTGTATGTATGTTCCTTACTGAATAAATTCATTCATTCGTTCAAAATTTTATTGATCTATATTTTGTGATAACTTAAAAATCAATGTATGCTGAAGCTGCTAATATCAAGTCCATATTGTTCCAATGAAGTGCAACAAATGCAAAAAAACCCCAAAACTATTTGATATCTTTCTTAAATCGTTAAGCCTTAGGAAGCAAACTGTTACTATTTTTATTCATTATTTTCCTTCATGCAGCCTTCATTCTGATGACATATATGACGCATAAACGTCAGATCTGTGACATCCACACAAGTGAAAACATACCTGGTGCTCTTGTGTCTGGACCACCGATCACACCAACAGTCCTCCTTAGTTTTCAGTGCATCATTTACGCATCGCCGGTGAGAAACCTCCATTTATCCAGTCTATGGCACAACCACCAACACCAGCAACAAGAACCAGAACGACGCCAAAACATTCAAAAAATACAAAAACTACAAGAGCTGAAATTAGCTGCCAGTTGAGTGCAAAACACGTATGTGGACTATACATTAACATGAATTTGAAAAACTTTTAAAAATGCTATTTTAAATGCCCCATTACTCCACTCTTGCCGACTGATTTAGGAATAAGGTGGATACCATTTTTTATTTTTATTTGGTTTGGACATGTGCAGAGGAGGGACAGTGGAGATGTTGGACAAAGGATGATGAAGATGGAGCTGCCAGGCAGGAGGAGAAGAGGAAGACCTCAGAGAAGATTGATGGATGCAGTGAAGGAGGACATGGAGAGGGTTGGTGTTCCAGAGGAGGATGAAGAGATAGGAGAGACGGAGGCAGATGAGCCGCTGTGGAGACCCCTGAAGGGAGCAGCCGAAGGAAGAAAGATACCATTTTTATTTAAACTTGTTTCTCATAAATTTACTTTTTAATCCCTCAGTTTAGTTTTTTTAAATTTATCCTTATATCAGTCGCTACGGAGGGTGACAATATGACAATATGTATGGGTACATATTCATACTATGTAGGATAGCTAAGTAGACGGTTATGCTGTTTATTCCATCTAGCTACAATGCTCCGCACTGCGTATATATATTTATATATTTATGTGTACATATGTAAATTCACTGCTCTTATTTTTATTTTTCTTATCTTCTTAATTATTGCTCTGAGTGCTGCTATCCCTGTGCTGTTGCAATCCTGGAATTTCCCTATTGTGGGACTAATACAGGCTTATCTTATCATCTTATCTTATTATCTTGTGAATTTGAAGCTTTTTTCTAATAACATTCAGTCCCTTTTTTTTGCTTTAATTTGATTTTTAAAATCACTTTAATTTTTAACTTTATTCTGGTAAATTACTTATTTTTTTTCTCCTAAAACTGATACTTTATCACTATTTTTCTTCTCTTAAATTTGGAGTATTTTCTGCATAGTTTTAATAATTTTTGGCAATTTTTGCATGATATTTCAGCCTTTTTTCTCCTAGATTTGCAACATTTTTATCTCCGTAGTTTAAAATAGTTTTTACATAAATTCAAATGTCAGCCTTTTATCACTTTAATTTGTATAATTTAATATATTTGAATCTTTTTTTCCTCCTCAGTTTATTTTTCTCTTCAAGCTGAAACTGTTTTTAAATCAGAAAAATGAGCGACATGAGCCATGTACTAAACGATGACGACGGCTGCTGCCCTCAGGGAGGACATAGAGTCCCCGAGCGCAGCTTCAATAGATATAAGGACTCATTTATCCCGACGTCAGTGAAACTCAAATAGATAGGTCAGGGACACTTATAATTCTGCTCTTAATGACTGCTGTTATATATTTATTTATGTAATACATTTTGGTTTATTTAAAGATGTAAATGTCCTCCTGGTTTGACTTGCGTTTCCCTCGTAAATCTGATGGTTTAGTAAATGTGCGGCTGTTTTCTGCCTGCCGTGTGCTGATATAAACACGGTTAAACTGCAGATGGACCACATCAGCACAGAGAGAGTTTGGACAGAGTTTCCGCGGCAACAGAAAACAGACCTGCGGGTAAAATTTTTAAGAAAGGAGCAGATATAAACAGAAGAATGGAAGAAACATGAAAAATCTGCTGCTGCACGAACGGTTTTTATTTTTATTTGGCTGGAGTTGTGGATCCAGAAATCCTAGGACTTCATGTCTTCACACTGAAAAAACACATTTTTCTGATGTATAAAATAAAGCGGCGCACATGTGAGTTTCAACATTTTCTCTCCTTAACAGACAGGGGTGTGAAAAAGTGTTAGCCCCCTTCCTGATTTCTCATTTTTTGTATGTTTGTCACACTGAAATGTTTCAGCTCATCAAACAAATTTAAATATTAGACAAAAATAACACAAGTAAACACAAAATGCAGTTTTTAAATTAAGGCGTTTATGATTGGGGGGGGGAATCCAAACCTACATGGCTTTGTGTGAAAAAGTGATTGCCCCCTAAACCTAATAACTGGTTGGGCCATCCTTAGCAGCAACAACTGCAATCAATCAACTGCAATTGCGATAACTGGCAATGAGGCTTTTACAGCACTGTGGAGGAATTTTGGCCCACTCATCTTTGCAGAATTGTTGTAATTCAGCCACATTGGAGAGTTTTCCAGCATGAACTGCCTTTTTAAGGTCATGCCACAGCATCTCAATCGGATTCAGGTCAGGACTTTGACTAGGCCACTCCAAAGTCTTCATTTTGTTTTTCTTAAGCCATTCAGAGGTGGACTTGCTGGTGTGTTTTGGATCACTGTCCTGCTGCAGAACCCAAGTGTGCTTCAGCTTGAGGTCACGAACAGATGGCCGGACATTCTCCTTCAGGATTTTTTGGTAGACAGCAGAATTCATGGTCCCATTTACCACAGCAAGTCTTCCAAGTCCTGAAGCAGCAAAACAGCCCCACACCATCACACTACCACCACCATATTTTACTGTTGGTATGATGTTCCTTTTCTGAAATGCTGTGTTACTTTTATGCCAGATGTAATTGGACACACACCTTCCAAAAACTTCAACTTTTGTCTCATCAGTCCACAGAGTATTTTCCCAAAAGTCTTGGGGATCATCAAGATGTTTTCTGGCAAAACTGAGACCAGCCTTGATGTTCTTTTTGCTCAGCAGTGGTTTTTATCTTGGAACTCTGCCATGCAGGCCATTTTTGCCCAGTCTCTTTCTTATGGTGGAGTCATGGACACTGACCTTAACTGAGGCAAGTGAGGCCTGCAGTTCTTTGGATGTTGTTGTGGGGTCTTTTGTGACCTCTTGGATGAGTCATCACTGCTCTTGGGGTAATTTTGGTCGGCCGGCCACTCCAGGCTCTCACTGTGGTATGCTTAAGTCCCAAAGCTTTAGAAATGGCTAGGAAATCAAACTCAGCTTTCCAAAGATGTGATAAACCACAGTTAATTTTTGTTTTAACAAGGGAGCAATCACTTTTTCACACAGGGCCATGTAGGTTTGGATTTATTTTTACCCTTAATAATAAATACCTTCAATTAAAAACTGCATTTTGTGTTTACTTGTGTTATTTTTTGTCTAATATTTAAATTTGTTTGATCTGAAACATTTAAGTGTGACAAACATCCAAAAAATGATAAATCAGAAGGGGGCAAACACTTTTTCACACCACTGGATGTTCCCTCTGTAGCAAACTACACTGTGACACCCTCGGGATGAGCATGTCCTTCATGGAGAGGACACCTGGAGCTGCCCCCCACAACCCCCCCGTAAATACCCTCATGAAAAACTGGGCTGACCACATGGAGCTGAGGGGTAGGGCAGGGGTATCAAACTCCTTTTAGCTCGGGGGCCACATACTGCCGGATTTCATGTCAAGTGGGCCAGACCAGTAAAATAATAGCAAAACAACCTAATGGCAACTCCAACTTTTGTGGATTTTCCCAGGAGGAACTTTTAAACATAATGAATTACTCTCCATGTTTAAAACCCTGATAAAATTTGCAGCCACTTCAGAAGTCAGATGGAGCTTCCTCACAGTTCTCACCAGGGTCTCTCGCTGAATAAAACTGGTGAAGTTAAACCACAAGGAAGTGGTCTGAGTCAGCCAATTCTACAGCAGAGGACACACTAGTGGACAGGCCGTAGGCGATGACAAGGTCTAAGGTGGGTCCTCTGTTGTGAGTTGACTGTGTGATGTGTTGTTCAAAAGCCATACAGCTTAGAAGGTTTAAACATTTAATTACACATCCAATTATTGGTAGCCGTATTCTTCTTATCATTAATTCTTCTTTAACTCTGGGTTATGTTCCACTGGCTTTTAAAACTGCTGTAATTAAACCTTTACTTAAAAAACCGACGCTCGATCCTGGAGTTTTGGCCAATTACCGACCAATCTCTAATTTGCCTTTCATTTCAAAAATCTTGGAAAGAGTTTTTGCTGTGTTGCTGACCATTTGCAGGGAGTTGGTTTGTTTGAGGTGTTTCAATCTGGGTTCAGAGCTCATCACAGCACTGAAACTGCCTTAGTGACGGTCTCTAATGACGTCCTGACTGCATCTGATAATGGACTTGTCTCTGTTCTTGTTCTTTTAGATCTCAGCGCAGCCTTTGACACCATCAATCATGCCATTCTACTTGATAGATTGGAACACTTTGTTGGACTCAGTGGAACTCCGTTGCAGTGGTTTAGATCTTATTTGTCTGATAGATTTCAGTTTGTCCATGTCAATGATGGATTTTCTTCCAGTTCTAAGCTCAGTCACGGAGTTCCACAGGGATCTGTGTTGGGCCCTACTCTTTTTAGTCTATATATGCTCCCGTTGGGCAATATCATCAGAAAGCACTGTATTCATTTTCACTGTTACGCAGATGACACAACTATACCTGTCAATGAAGCCCGATGATTGTGATCAGTTGGCCAAGTTAGATGCCTGTCTTAAGGACATCAAAGCTTGGATGACTTGTAATTTTTTACTATTGAACTCTGATAAGACTGAAGTCATTGTTGTTGGCCCAAAACATCCTAGAAATTCCTTTTCAGATTATGCCCTTAATTTAGATGCGGCCAATCTCACTCTGAACAGTTGTGTGAGGAACCTTGGAGTGATTTTTCACCAGGATTTGTCCTTTAATTCACATATTAAAACCGTTTCTAGGACCGCCTTATATCATCTGCGCAATATTGCCAAGACCAGGAGCATCTCGTCTCTGGGTGATGCTGAGAAACTGATTCACGCCTTTGTCAGTTCAAGATTAGATTATTGTAATTCTCTATTATCTGGTTGTCCTAAAGTATCTTTAAAAAATCTTCAGTTGATTCAAAATGCTGCTGCTAGAGTTTTAACTGGTTCTAGAAAAAGAGATCATATTTCCCCGGTTCTGTCCTCCCTCCATTGGCTTCCCATTGAATTCAGAATCAAGTTTAAAATCCTCCTTCTTACTTTCAAAGCTCTTAACAATCTGCCCCCCAATATATAAAAGATCTGATATTACCTTACCATCCTAATAGAGCATTACACTCCCAAAATGCTGGCTTACTTGTGGTGCCCAGAATCTCCAAAAGTATGGTGGGAGGCAGAGCCTTCTGCTACCAAGCTCCTTCTCTCTGGAACCAGTTACCACTCTGGGTCCGGGAGTCAGACTCTTTCTCTGCTTTTAAAGGGCCTATATCACGCTATTTTAAGCCTTTCAGAGTAAACTATATGCATGTATGTGATAGTATATTACCTTTGGTACACTGGAGAATGAATTATTTTCGCGAGCTACTTTTCCAACCCGGAAGTAAGATGCCTCGATCTCTGAGGCTCCACCTCTACTTCTTGTGGCTGCCGCCCATTTCATGACATAACCCCTGAGCCGGCTGCTGCAGCATGTCGCTGGGTTCCGCCCACGAAAACTTAGAAGACATTGTCTTACGTACAAAAGCAAACAGTTGTTGTCACTGAGCAGATTAGGTGCGAGAGGAACTACTTCTTCACAGCGTCAATGCTAAAGTGAAAGAGTTTTGCCGGTCACCGCTCCGTTAGCTGCGCGGAGAAAGTGGGTGTGTGCGTTAGCCTGGGGGCGGTGTTGGCAGCACAGGCACTTCCTGGAGTGGGCGGCTCACCCACGTTCATACGTATGAACGTGGGGACCCAGTCATCATCAGGGACAGGGCGGAGCAGCAGCTCAGAGAGCAGGGTTGAGGAGGAATACTCAGATGCGTGAATGGAGCAAAATACCACTTTGGGGGTGTTTTTGGTGAGGAATTAACATTATAACATGCTTAAAAGCTCAAAAAAGTCGATTTTGCATGATATAGGCCCTTTAAGAACAGGGTAAAATCCTTCCTTTTTAATATAGCTTTCGTTTAAGGAGGGTTCTTGTGTCTTTTAACCCCACTCTTGTTCTATTGTTGTCTGATCCATACTGCTGGTTGACCTCCAATATTGTACTTGGCATCTTACTGCTATGTTCTTTATGTCTGTCCTTTCCATCCTCCCTATCCCCTCATCCCCAGCCAGTCGCAGCAGACGACTGCCCCTCCCTGAGCCTGGTTCTGCTAGAGGTTTCTTCCTTCCAAATGGGAGTTTTTCCTCTCCACTGTCTTGCTCATAGGGGATCGTCTGATTGCTGGGTCTTTCTGTGACTGTGTGTTTTTTTTCTGCACTGTGGCGCCACGAGACAGCTTTTGTTGTGATGTGGCGCATGAACATTTACGAGAAAAAGAGTTCAGAGCATCATCTATGGGAATAGATCGTGCATCGTGTTACTGCCATCTACTGTTTAGAATCAGAATCAGAATCAGAATCAGGTTTATTGCCATTGTTCATGTAGTACACAAACTAGGAATTTGTCTCGGTACAATGCTGCAACATTAAACATGATAAGATAAGAGAAATAAACTATACATGTAATAAAGTGTAGGATAAGATTAAGTGATACTGGTCAACAGTTAAAATATATATTAGCCAGCAGCAGATACTGTGGAGAACTATATAGTGCAGTCGGTAATGCAGGAAGAAAACAGTGATGATTGACATGAGTCTGGTTGAGCTGCTGTACATGGTGCACGAGAGTCACTTAGTGTTCAGCAGTCTAATGGCAGAGGGGAAGAAGCTGTTCATGTGACGGGAGGTTTTAGTCTGGATGGACCGAAGTCTTCTACCAGAGGGGAGGGGGGCAAACAGTACGTGACCAGGGTGTGAGGGATCGGCTATGATCCGGCCAGCACGCCTCCGGGTCCTGGAGATGTACAGATCCTGGAGAGATGGGAGCTTGCAGCCGATCACCTTCTCAGCAGTGCGCACGACGCGCTGCAGCCTTAGTCTGTCCCTGGCAGTGGCTCCTGCGTACCACACGGTTATGGAGGTGGTGAGGATGGACTCGATGATGGCTGTGTAGAACTGCACTAACATCTTGGTGGGTAGCTTGAGCTTCCTCAGCTGCCGCAGGAAGAACATCCTCTGCTGGGCTTTTTTGATGAGTGAGCTGATGGTCAGCTCCCATTTGAGGTCCCTGGTGATGGTAGTGCCTAGGAAGCGGAAGGAATCAGCAGTGGTGATGGGAGAGCCTGAGAGGGTGAGGGGGGGCAGAGGAGTAGAGACTTTCCTGAAGTCTACAATCATCTCCACTGTCTTCAGAGCGTTCAGCTGCAGGTTGTTATTGCTGCACCAGGACGCCAGCTGGGCCACCTCTCTCCTGTAGGCGGACTCGTCGCCGTTGGAGATGAGCCCGATGAGGGTGGTGTCGTCCGCAAACTTGATCAACTTGACAGACTGGTGGCTGGAGGTGCAGGAGTTGGTGTAAAGGGAGAAGAGTAGGGGGGAAAGTACACAGCCCTGGGGTGATCCGGTGCTGATGCTAGTATAGTCTGAGACAGTCTTTCCCAGCCGCACATGCTGCCTCCGGTCCGTCAGGAAGTCGATGATCCACCTGCAGAGGGAGTCAGGCACGTTGAGCAGGGACAGCTTGTCCCGGAGCAGAGCGGGGCGGATGGTGTTGAATGCGGAGCTGAAGTCCACAAACAGGATCCTGGCGTAGGGTCCCGGGGAGTCCAGGTGCTGCAGGATGGAGTGGAGGGCCAGGTTGACTGCATCGTCTACAGACCTGTTGGCTCGGTAGGCAAACTGCAGCGGGTCCAGGAGAGGGGTGGTGATGGACTTGAGGTGGGACAGGACCAGGCGCTCAAAGGACTTCATGACTACAGAGGTGAGCGCTACAGGTCTGTAGTCATTAAGTCCAGTGATCCGTGGCTTCTTGGGGACAGGGATGATGGTGGAGGATTTGAGGCAGGATGGCACGTGGCATAACTTAAGGGAGGTGTTAAAAATGTCTGTGAATACAGGAGCCAGCTGTTTCGCACAGAGTCTCAGGGTGGAGGGAGACACGCCGTCTGGGCCGGGGGCCTTGCGCGGGTTCAGTCTGGAGAACTGTTTGAGCACATCCTGCTCACTGATGATAAGGGGAGGGGGGGAGGGGGGGGGGGGTGCCTTAAATGAAGTAGGGAATGTGGAGGCTGTGGAGCTGGAGGGAGGGGGGGAGTTGGACACAGATGACGAGGTGTCAAAACGGGCATAGTGTTGGGACAGTCTCTGACAAAGGGCTTTGTCATCCTGACCTTTAGGAGCCTGAGGCCGATAGTTGGTGATCTGCCTCAGTCCTCTCCACACGGAAGCCGAATCATTAGCAGTGAACTGCTGCTGGAGTCTCTCTGAATACACAGATTTAGCCCTCTTCAGCTCTCTGTTAAACCGGTATTTAACCTCCCTGTAGCAGTCCCTGTCTCCACTTTTCAGCGCTGCTTCCTTCTCCTTCCTGATCTGTCTGAGCTTAGCTGTGAACCAGGGTTTGTCATTAGAGTAACTCACCCTGGTGCGTGATGGAAGAATGTTCTCTTCACAAAAGTGGATATATGAGTTCACAGTGTCCGTGTACTCATCCAGATCATGCGTGGCTCCTTTAAGCATGCCCCAGTCAGATATTTCCATGCACGTTTCCAGCTTCTCCTCAGCATCACTGGTCCGTATCTTCGTAGTGCTCACAACAGGTTTAGTGAGCTTCAATCTCTGTCTGTATGTGGGAATGAGGTGAACCATCACGTGATCAGATAATCCCAGCGCAGCTCGAGGGACAGCGCGATATGCGTCTTTCACTGTGGTGTAACAGTGATCCAGTGTGTTTAATCCTCTGGTGGGGCATTTAATAAACTGTTTGTAGCGGGGGAGATCGTGGCTCAGATTGCACTGATTAAAGTCGCCAGCCACAATAATCAGCGAGTCTGGAAAACTCCGCTCTGTGTGTTGAATGTGATCCGCGAGCACGCGCTGAGCTTCGCGCGTGTCCGCGTCGGGAGGGGCATACACAGCGATCATTATGAAAGAAGCAAACTCCCGCGGGGAATAGAAGGGCTTGCAATTGATAACAAGAAATTCCAAGGTAGGAGAACAGTGTTTGGAAATTACCGTTACATCAGAGCACCAGCTACAGTTGATGTAGAAGCAGACTCCGCCTCCTGTGGTCTTGCCGGAAAGCTCTGTGTCACGATCAGCACGGAAGAGCTGGAAGCCGTCGAGGCGCAGCGCGCTGTCCGGTATATTTTCCCGGAGCCAGGTCTCAGTAAAGCAGAGGACAGCTGAGGAGGCGAGGTCCTTAAAACGCATCAGCAGTCTCAGTTCATCCACCTTGTTAGAGAGAGAGTTGGTATTGGACAGAAATATGCCAGGCAGCGCCGTTCGCGAGCCTCTCCTGCGAAGTCGTACGAGAGCGCCCGCTCGTCTTCCTCTCTTCCGCCGTCTCACTTTCCGAGTTTAGTCCTGGAACTTGTTTGTATTTTGAACAAATGACCATGTTTGCATCTACATGAATAAACCTGTTATGACTGAATTTCAGGAGTTATCTGACTGTACAAGGGGCCATGTAAACAGAATAATCTGATAAAGGCCATGTAACCAGGGTCATTAACTCAAGTGTTTTACCCTCCAATAATCCATTTATTCAGTGCATGTAAACACGACAAAACTGATTATTGCCATTATCGGTTTATTCCCAGTAATCGGTTTATTGGGACCTTGTAAACAGGCTCATTTGATGCAGCACAAGTCAACACATGACAAGATCACGCAAGAATTATACAAAATAGCACAACAGCTCAAGAGAGACCGATCAGGTGCTAACAAGGAAGAAAGCTATGCTGGTGTAGGCAGACTTTCAGTGTTAATGCTGTGAAGTAAGTTTGTTATGTCAATGTTTTTATCTTCTTTGACACAGTGGTGGAGGAGTAGACCTCAGAAAATCACGTGCAATCCTTAACCACCGTATCTCACAGAGCAGCAACTGCCCACAAATGCCCAGACCACCGGTGCCCTGACAGCTGGCTTCCGGCGGCTTTGCTTGTTTTGAGCATGTTCAAAAAAATTTTGTGACAAGAAAAACTGGTTCCGACCTTAAAAACATCCAGCAAATGGCAGCGAACTGTTGCACAACCCCCAGGACAAACCCCAGTGAACTACCAACTGTCAGTGTGGTGGTGAACGTCCCCCAGCACCCGCTGCACTGCGAGACACGGGGTAAATGTATTTTTAAGGAACAATTATTAAATACAGTAAATACCGTGACATTTCAATGTGTGTTGGATCCAGCATCCATAAAAAACGACTCATTGCATATCATTAGTGATCTGTTATGGTGGACAAGGGATAATGGACTGCAAGTGGAGTCAGTGGAAATCAGGGATCACTTTTGTGTCTGCTACTCTTGTGCGACCTCAAATGGACAAATTGGGAATAACAGTTACTTTACTGAAACATTGCTGCTTGTGTATTCTATTATTTAATTTTCACACTTTGCAAATTCATCCCACAGGCCAGTTTGGACTCTCTGGCGGGCTGGTTTTGGCCCACGGGTCATAACTTTGACACCCCTGGGTTAGGGGAAAGGGGTGCGTGCTCAAAACGGAGGGGTAGGGCGAAGGGGTGAATTGGGATGCACCCCCAAATACTTTCCCAGGCCGTCAGCGGAGACGGTAAAGAGGAGGAATCGGTGAGCCGGTACAGAGATGTTGACGTGCAGGATGTTGGCCTCGATGTCCACAGGTCTTTAGCCAGAAGGACAAGAGGAGCTCTTTTCTGCCCTACAGCCCTCTGTTCTTGAGCCAGCAGGAGCGTCAAAACCTCTGCTGGCTCTTAACTCACTCACCATGCAGCTTGCCGTGTCGCTAAGAAGCTGCGGGTCAAGGGATACCACCATGACCTTGTTCCTCCTCTCCGAGCCACCGATTCATAAGGTCTTCCTCCCAGTTTTTCCCCCACACGTGGTCTTAGAATTAACCTCTTTGTGGGACAAAATCCCTGTTCACCTGCACCACTGTGGCCGGTATGGACAGTTCATGGTGCTCAAAGGTGCAACGGAGATTGGTTTGGGTCAGTTACAGCCCATGGAACCAGAGGCACTTTGTGCCAGCAGAATGGGGTCCCTGAAGGCTGGCCAACTTTGAATCACAACAGCAGTGACAGTGTGGACAGCTTGTAATGACAGTGGTAGGTTGGCGCAGAACTCCCTAAAGAAAGAACCAGTGCCATATTATGTAAACAGGCAAGTGAGAGTGGCTGTATGAAAATCAGATCCAATTATTATATAAGGCTGATGAACGCTGGTTGGAGGGGCCCGCTGTGAATTTTTGCCTGGGGCCCTGAGAGACTCTAGAATTGCCTCTGCATCGAGTCCATACTGGCAACGTATTTGGCCGCCACACACAACCAGGGTGTCTCCAGCGCTACAGTCCTTCCCTCAAAACCGTGTAGACTCGCAGCATCAAGCTGGATTCATGCTGCGCCTCCACTGTACGTGCAACTGGAAACCTCGTGTGATGAAATTTATGTCATCATCTCCACTCCGCTAGTGTACACAGGACTCTACCGCAGACGACCGCATGCAGCCCAAATTTTGTGACTGCGTGGCCTGCCCATGATCTGAACGCAGTGACCGAGCATGCGCAAGACTGAACATCCCATTCACAAGATGGCGCTATCAACACAGCATACAAAGACAAAGTAGACGAGGAAGACAATGAGGAGGCGGAAGACGAGAATAAACATACATGAATCCTTTTGCAGCAGCAGCAGCTTGAGCGGAGAAAAGCACTGGAAAACGGTAATTCCTCCTTTCCTTGAAGCGACACCATTGTTGTTGTGACAAAAAAAACCTGTCACTCTCGTGTTTTATAGCCGGTGAACAAACTGGCGTGCTAGTGGATTTGCGCTAACCATAGGGCTGGGGCGAAACTACAAATAACAGTTGTGTGCATGTGTAACGGAGTCAAAAATGTACCTTATGTATTTCTTTTTCTTAATCATGTTTTTATTTATATTGTTGTGAATTTTATTTTACTTGAGTACTTTTATTTTGGCAGTACACTTCTCACATCCGCTCCTTCTGTACCTCCGAGGCTCCGGTAGTCTAGTCTTTCCCCACAGTATTGCGTTGCTTTGCTGTGGGTAAGTTGTGTTCAAAACGCTGCTGGCACTATATGATTGTATCGTTTGTTAGTTTTATCATTTGGACTGTAACCTTAGTTTGTAATTGTTCCTTATTAGTTTGTCATGTCACTGTAGTATTTTTTTTTTGTTATTTGTGTTATAAATAGAGTTTTATGGATGTTTCGATTCAATTCAATTCAATTCAACTTTATTTATATAGCGCCATTTCACAACAACAGTCATCTCATAGCACTATCAACTGTAGGGGGGAACCCCCACAGTTGCAGAAAGACCCCAGCAATCAGGCGATCCCCTGTGAGCAAGCACTTGGCGATGGTGGAGAGGAAAAACTCCCTTTTAACAGGAAGAAACCTCCAGCAGAACCAGGCTCAGGGAGGGGCAGTCATCTGCTGCGACTGGCTGGGGGGTGAGGAGATAGAGAAGAAGAAAAGAACAGACATGTAGAGAGCAAACAGCACGATGGGGACTCAATCTGGGGACTCAATGTTTCGGCGCACATTAGGAGTCCGCTAGGCGCCATTTTGGAGTTTCGCGCCAATATAGGCTTTATGGTGATTCCAGCAGCTTGTGTCATTGTGTAATCCATATTTTTGTGAATGTAGGAGCCTGTGTGGAATCGAGGTACAGACGGAGCGTGATGCAGTTTGTTTTATTTCATCGACAGGAGAAATAAATTGTGGAAACAGCAGTCTGGTGTCATCGTGGTCCCTATGCCGCACATACGCTTACATTAATGTTCCCGATCACGGCCGCTTAAGGGTGTCCCAAAAGAAGAACCATTATACTTGTGACGAGATCCGTTACACATGCGTCAACTGCTTGACCTGGTAGATGAAAAAAGTGAGCATGAATAACGCCGCATGCGCACCAGGCTTGTCCATAGTGCACGCAGACCTAAGCGGACTAGAGGGGAGATGCAGCATGAATAAAGCTTTACAGCTGGAACAAAACCTACTTGACCGCGTTCAAGCTTCCAAGCTTCTAAGCGAAACTGCACTCCCTCTGCCCAGTACCCGCCACACCTGTACCTACACGGACGACACCTGAAAGGGGCGTTCCACTGACCAGCTCTCTGTGACTCTGCTCACCTGGCCAAGGGTGAACCATTGTCCAAACTGAACCTTTCTCACTGGATTGTTGAGTCCATTTATAGTGCCAAATCCAGTCCAGGCATTTCTGCACCAGGGAGGGGGCAGAGCGCACTCTACTATGGGCATGGCCACTTCTTGGGCTCTGTAGCTGACATCTGAACTGCAGCCACTTGGTCAAATCTGCAGACATTTGTCCCGTATGAAGCTTTTGATGTGCCCCGAAGAGCAAGCACTGTGTTGGGGAACTTACGGTAACCAATGTAAACCAAAGGGCACCGCGTGCATTTCCCATACAGTTGTATCAAGTTCCCACTCTTTTGGGGAGCTGTGGTTATACTAATAACTTTACATTTTCAGTTCATTTTAATGCTAAAACATGTTTTTCATGTCCCTGTAATGTGAGCAAAATAAACACAGTATTCAGTAGGGATGTTTGGATGGTGATGTGTGAATGTTTAAACAAACAATGAGCTCTCACACACACACACACAGAGGGAGGAAGAGGCGGGTGACATCATGGGGGTCAGAGGTCAATCCCCGTCCAAACAGCTGCTCCCCTCGTCAGCGTCTCTCTCTCCCTCAAACCCGCAGGGCAACAATCACAACAGAAAACATCATGGCGGGAGGCAGAATCATTTGTCCAAATGGTGATCCAGAGAGAAGACAGGAAATAAACAACATGTTTGAGTTTCAAACGACCCACTGCTCAGTAGTCACAACACGAGGAAGAAGCGCACACAGGTGGGGGTGATTAGTTACGTTTAGTAATATAACTTTGTAGTTTTTAAGCATATCTTTCATCAAATTTAAACATCTGTGACACTCTTTGGTCAGAACACCTCAGGGTTTAATGCAGCACCATTTTACACATGGGGGAAGGAGCACTCCTAAAAACAGGCCGTCTTAAGGTGCATTCAGACCAAACACGAACAAGTGAATTTTTCACATCGCACAAATACATTTTAACTCACTGTCAACACATGAATAAACATGAAATGAGTGAGTTGGAAATGGGCGGAGTTGTCTTTATGAAGCTTCGTGTCCATCTAGGTGTGCGTTTTCGCGTTTCCCATTCATTGTGTATGTGGCACGTCCAGCATGTAACAAAACACTGGACTTATTCTATGCTAACACTAAGGAGGCGTACACCTCATCACCACTCCCCCATTCGGGAGATCGGATCACAACTTGGTTCATCTCCTGCCGGTGTACAAACCCCTAGTACACAGACAACCTCCAGTCATGCGCATGGTGAAGATATGTTCTGAGGAGGCAATGGACGCTTTAAAGGACTGTCTTGAAACCATTGCCTGGGAGCAGCTCTGCGATCCACATGGTGAGGACATCGACGGCCTCACTCACACCATCATGGACTACATCACCTTCTGTGTGGACAACACCGTACCCACCAAGACCATACGGTGTTGCTCGAACAACAAACCCTGGATCAACCCTGAGATAAAAACACTTCTGAGAGAGAAGAAGAGGATCTTCAGGTCGGGGAACAGGGAGATGCTGAAGTCCGTACAGAGGGAGCTGAGGAGGAAGATCAGAGAAGGGAAGGACAGCTTCAGGAAGAAGATGGAGGACAAGCTGCAACAGAGCAACATCGGTGGGGTCTGGAGAAACCTTAAAACCATCTCTGGGCTCCAGAATACCTCCTCCCAGGCCACGGGGGGCAGGGAGTGGGCGAACAGTCTGAACCTGTTTTTTTAATAGGTTTGACCAACCGCCCTCCCCCTCCCCGACTGCACACCAACCACTGCTGCCTCTAAAGTCATCAAGACCTGCTGTCCACACCCCACTCCACCAACAGCGCCCCCACTCCCAGCACACAGCCCCCCAACCTGACCCTCACTAAGACCCAGGCGAGGACGGAGCTGAGGAAGATCAAGGCGAGGAAGGCCTCGGGACCGCATGGCATCAGCACAAACCTCCTCAAGTCCTGTGCAGACCAGCTGTGTGGGATTTTGGTGCACATCTTCAACCTGAGCCTGAAGCTGGGGAGGGTACCACAGTTGTGGAAAACATCTTGTGTGATACCTGTACCAAAGACTTCCCACCCCAAAGTCCTGAACAGCTACAGACCAGTGGCCCTGACGTCCCACATGATGAAGACCCTGGAGAGACTGCTCCTTGCTCACCTCCGCCCCCTGGTGGGACCAGCGATGGATCCACTTCAGTTCGCCTACCAGCATGGCATTGGGGTGGAGGATGCAGTGATCTTCCTCCTTCACCGTTCCCTGTCCCACCTGGAGAAGCCCGGGAATGCGGTGAGGATCATGTTCTTTGACTTCTCCAGTGCTTTCAACACCATCCAACCAATGATCCTGAAGGACAAGCTGCTGTGTGCAGGGGTGGACCAGCACCTGTCATCATGGATCCTGGACTACCTCACTAACCGGTCACAGTTTGCGAGAACCCGGGACTGTGTGTCCGACACGATCATCGGTAGCACGGGGGCCCCCCAGGGAACGGTTTTGGCTCCCTTCCTGTTCACCCTTTATACTGCGGACTTCTCACACAACACAACACACTGCCATCTACAGAAGTTCTGACGACTCTGCAATTGTCGGCCTCATCTCCAACGGAGATGAAGCTGAGTACAGAGGACTTATCCAGGACATCGTGGACTGGTGCCATCGGAACTGCCTCCAGATCAACGCGAGGAAAACTAAGGAGCTGGTGGTGGACTGCCGCAGGCAAGGACAACCCCTCACAGCACCAGTAAACATCCAGGGAACAGACATTGAGATGGTGACATCCTACAAGTACCTGGGTGTTCATCTGAACAATAAACTAGACTGGTCACACAATACCGACGCACTCTACAAGAAGGGACAGTGCAGGCTGTTCCTACTGAGGAGGCTCAGGTCTTTTGGTGTACAAGGGGTGCTCTTGAAGACATTCTACAACACGGTGGTGGCATCAGCCATCGCTTTTGGAGTGGTCTGCTGGGGCAACGGCATTACAGCAGCCGATAGGAAGAGACTGAACAAACTGATCAAGAAAGCTAGCTCTGTCCTGGGGCAGCGCCTTGACCCAGTGGAGGAGATAGGGGAGAGAAGGATGATGGCTAAACTGTCATCTCTACTGGAGTCCGAGTCCCACCCTATGCAGGACATACTGAATGCACTGAGGAGCTCATTTAACTGTAGACTACATCATCCTAGATGCGTGACCGAGAGGTTTCGCAGGTCCTTCCTACCTACGGCTGTCAGACTGTATAACCTAAGCAGGGCTGCTCGCAGAGATAGCAAAAAATGTGACGACCTAATAGTATTGAATGCAAAAGACGCAACAGACTTACACAAATGATCCCCTCCAGTATACAACTAGGTCAATATCAGTCGCTACGGAGGGTGACAATATGTATGGGTACATATTCATACCATGTAGGGTAACTAAATAGACCGTTATGCTGTTTATTCCATCTAGCTACGATGCTCTGCACTGTGTATATATATTTATACATTTATGTGTACATATGTATATTCACTGCTCTTATTTTCTTATCTTCTAAATTATTGCTCTGAGTGTTGCTATCCCTGTGCTGTTGCAATCCTGGAATTTCCCCATTGTGGGACTAATAAAGGCTTATCTTATCTTATGTACTCTGGTAGCGTGGCGTCAAGAATCTTGAGCTGTCGCTTGGAGGTGCCCGCTCCTCATCTTTCTGAATCCCCGTGCAGATGCATAAAACCAAATGAGGAGCAGGAGAATGGAGCCGATTGCTTCCTGGAGCTCGTGCTAAACTTTTAAAATAGTGGTTGTTAGTAAAACGTTAACGCATACACGTACTTGCCAACTACACAATTATTTCTCACCTCAGCCATTTTCAGAAAAATGTTTTGCTTTTTACTTTTGAAGAAATAGGCAAGAGTTTAACATCCAGAAGTGTCGTGAACAGACTAGAACAGCCCACCCACCAGGAGTCGTGGTGACCAATAATGTGCAGGCTGTGCAGGTTGGGGAGAGCAGAGTGGGTTGGGTGAGACGGAAAAACTTCATCCAACTACACTCTCGTAGCCAAAAACACTCCCTGAAAACTGGCCAAAGTTCTCTGACCAGACAGTGATACACTCTGTGCAGTTTGCAGCTGCAGAGTATTGGGCTCTGGACTCCTGCCTGGTTACGCCCCCTCCACACTCCCAGCAGATCCGTGTGTGGTGAAAGCGCGGGGACCTGACGCCTACGTGGACACGTACCTTGACTTCTGCAGCTGTGTTCAACCTGCTGTGGAAATCCCCAAAACACCATCATGCTTAGGTTTGCATTATCCGATGTGGGTCTCACCTAAAAAAATAGCCCTGCCTCCAGAATTTCACCTGGACGATGGTTGTTTACACTGATAACCTGCTAGCCTTGTTAGCAAGTCCATGGCAGGAGTCCATGATCAAATAACTCCAACACTTTTCAGTGAGTGGCAGTCTTATTTTCAAACTACTTTACTCTCCAATGTTGATACTTTTACTCTAGTGACGGCAGAATCTCAAGGCCATTACTAGCTACCTAGCTCGGACACAAATGCACGTATTTAAATGTCTTGCGCATGTTTACCTTAACTTTACATGTATTCATGCCAGGTGAAAAATTTGCTTCACGTTTGGTCTGAACACACCTTTATAGCATACTGCTTTAAATGCTAATGAGCCCAGGTTCACCCCACACTCCCTTCTTTTGTCATTTCTGAGATTTATGATTTGATGGCGACAGCATGTTTGAGGCTAATGTTAGCTTTTAGCCTGGAGTCAGTTTGTCTTGGCCTGCCCTTGACACTGATAATACCTCTTATCTGCCAAGAATGTGCCGCTAGTCCAGCAAAAGCTAGCGGTACTCAAATACTTTGTAAGCAGTTTCATGAAATGGTCAGTCAGAAAGCAATTCATACCGGCTCGGATGTCGCCCAGGTTAACAAGGTCAGGAGTTCCTGGCAGCGGAGGGCGAAGGACAGAGCTGCGTGGAAGAATCTGATCAGACCTAAATGGAACAGTCATTATCGCTCCCGACAGACTGCTATGATGATGATGATGATGTCAGACTAAGTAACATGTGCAAATATTGCCTAAATGTTAAGTTTAAAAGCATAAATCGTTAGCAGAGACAGGGGTGTGTGGTGTGAGTAATTGATAGTATATGACCAGTCCCTGAGGTGTGACAAGAAAGCTAAAGCCTGCTTCATGCTACTTTTCCCTCTAGTCCACTGTGGTCTGCGTACACTTTCGACGAGCCCGGCACACACGTCACGCTGCTCATGCTCACTTTTTTCATCTACCCAAGCCAAGCGGTTGACACATGCACACAACCATCATTTGTAGTTTCACTCCCACCCGATAGGTAGTGCCAAGGCGCTGACACGCCACGATTTTCACCAACAAAGAAACGGCGGACTTCTTCACAAAGTTTCTCTTCAAACAGAGTCCATTTCTGCTGTTTGACTTCCCGGTTTTCACTCCTTTTCCACAAAGATCCTGCTGCCGCTGTGAAAGGAAGTGTGTATGTATGATTCATGTATGTTTTTATTCTCGTTTCCGCATCCTCATTGTCTTCTTTGTCTACTGATGTATGTTGTGCCGACATCGCCACCTCGTGAATGGGACATTCAGTCTTGCGCATGCGCTTTTCAACGCGCTCAGGTCGTGGACACGTGGCGCGGTCACAAAATTTGGGCTGTACGCAGTCGTCCGCGGTCAAGCACTGCAGACACTAGAGTGGAGACGATGACGTAAATTTCGTCACATGTGGTTTCCGGTTATGCAGACTCGGACAGCGGAGGTGTAGCATGAAGCAGGCTTAACTCTGCTAACAGCAGCTAACTGATGATAATGGAGGAAGTGTCCAGTCCAGAGTTTAACCAACTATAATAAAATAACATCTGTGAATGAAATACTGTACATGCTCACGGGCTGGTAGATGACCCAGCTGGGAAAGCAGGTGTCTAGTGGGGATGGAGAGAATATATAGAAAAGAGACAGAAACTGACGTCTAGCAGCTAGGCTAGTGGGCTTCTGTCTCAGCTTATACCCAACAGGCTGTCTCTTAAAGTTGATCAGAAATAGACCAGACTGTTCCTTCTGAGGAGACTCGGGTCTTTTGGAATGCAGGGGGAACTCCTGAAGACCTTTTACAACTCTGTGGTGGCATCAGCCATCAACGTATGGGGTGGTCTGCTGGGGCAGAAGCATCACAGCAGAAGGCCAGCTCTGTTCTGGGGAGTGGAGGTGATAGGAGAGAGGAGGATGGTGGCTAAGCTGTCTTCGCTGCTGGAGTCCAAGTTCCACCCCATGTGGGGACACGCCGAGTGCACTGAGGAGCTCATTTAGTGGGAGGCTGCTCCATCCAAAGTGCACAAGGGAGAGGTTTCACCTGCTGCTGTCAGTCAGACTTTATAATCTGCACTGCTCATAGAGACAGCACATAACACGACTATGTTGCACAATAAGCAACGTTCCTTTCTGATACACATTAAGCCAGACTCTCATTTTCTAACTTTCCCTAATTAATTTGTAACTTTTTTCATGTAAATTTGCGCCTTTTTTTCCCTTATGTTTAATTTATGATATGAGCTATATAATCAACGATGGATTAATGAATAAGATGGAATCACAGGTATCTGGTGGGGTGAATTTTCAGAGAAGAGCTAACTGGCGAGCTACATTAGCTGCAGCTCAGTGAGAAACTTCCTGTTCTCCTCTAAGGAGAGGGTGGACCAGACTATCTGATGGAAAAATTCTATGCTACACTGAGTTATATACTGTATATACTATATATATATATATATATATATATATATATATATATATAAATATATATATACACACACACAAACACACATAAAGCTTAATGTGTATACTGACTCAGGAAATCCTGTTACCATATTTGGAGTTGTTGAGTAGTGGAAAAAACAGATTGAAGGATGCTGATGTAACTTAGGTTATCATCTGTGAATGTCCAGTTCTATCACTGTGACTGCGTCCAGCCTTATCACTAATGTTAACTGGTTTTCTGCATGTAGTCAGCAGATACAATGTGAGTCATGAATGAAATAATCAAGAGGCTCAGCAAACTTTATCAATTGAGTCATGAATGAAATATCAAGCAGTGACCTCACCCCGACGGCCCTTTGGATATATATATATAGCCAGAATCACTCTGTTAGTTAAGCCAAAGCACTGCAGCAGTCTGTGAAAGCTGTACTCTGTATTGTCTTCCGTTGATCAGTGCATATTAAATTTGCTGAAATTTTGATCCTGCCTGATTTTTGATAAGGAATTTTTCCAACATACTTGGCGCCCGAGCACAGGGACTGCAGATATCCATTTCCTTCTGTTTCCGGCGTTTTTGGAATGAGACAGCTTGTGCATGGCTGCGAAAGAAGACCTCCCCCATCAACTCCAGCGGGTCGGCTTTGTGGAAGTGAGGCACAGTCCGGAGACGCTGGGAGCGGACCGGAGGGTGACGGAGCTGAACTACAGGCGGATCGAAGTGAGTAAATTTAATTATTAATGATTTCAAAATGTTTCGTCCCAGTTAGAGTCCGCAGTCGGTCTGAAAATGCACATAAACAGTTGAGAGTTAAGAGTTCGTTACCATAGGTCCAAGTCCGTTCAGTAAAGCTTAACTGTGCCCCGGTTAAAGTCCATCAGTGAAGTATATTTCTGCTAAGTACATGGGTACAAACAGCGCGCAGGGAGATATCACAGCAGGATACCCCGGAAAAAATACAGCGGCAGGTTACCGCAGTGATATAAACAGCCGAGAGAGAAAACAAAAAATAAAAGACAAAAAATAGAGAAGGCAAAGGTTATAATAAGATACAACCTTAAGAGAGAGAGAGAGAGAGAGAGAGAAAGAAACTAAAAAAGGCAAAAAATAGAGAAAATAAGGTTATAGTAAGAAATAACCTTAAAATAAAGAAATAGCTTTAATATAATAAGGATTAACCTTAACATGATAACAACCAAAATACTTTAAGGTATAACTCAAAATAAGTTTAAAATAAAATTACCTTTAACTATAATAAAATAAATACATTAAATAAATAACTGTAGTTAGTTTGTGTGGTCATTCGCACGTGTGTGTGTGTGTGTGTGTGTGTGTGTGTGTGTGTGTGTTTAAATAAAGTCTCTATGGTTTTACTTTGATGGAATATGGGAAAATCTCAAAGTAAGAGTGTGAGCCCTTCCAGCAATTCCCATATGTAAAAATATGAGGCAAAAATATGGTGCTGAAAGTGCCTAGCTGGTGCCTATCTAGTCTGAAATGGGTTTTAAAATAAGATAAGATAAGCCTTTATTAGTCCCACAATGGGGAAATTCCAGGATTGCAACAGCACAGGGATAGCAACACTCAGAGCAACAATCAGAAGGCAAGAAAAAAAACAAAAAAAAAAACAAGAGCAGCGAGTATACATATGTACATATAAACAAATATATAGACACACGATGCGGAGCATTGCAGCTAGATGGAATAAATATATGATTTAAACACACAGTGTGGAGCGTTGTAGCTAGATGAAACAAATATGCAAACGCAAACACAAACACACACAGTGCGGAACACCATAGCTAGATGGAATAAATATATAAACACACACAGTGCGGAGCATTGCAGCTAGATGGAATGAAACAGCATAGCCGTCTACTCAGTTATCCTACATGGTATGATTATGTACCCATACATATTGTCACCCTCCAGATGGAGGATCATTTAGTCTCCATCAATTACACTATCTGAAAGAAAAGTTAGATGAGAAAAAAGCAGGAAATAAGAACGTATGATAAATAAAAGAGAGCTCCTTCTGTCTAAATAAATTATGACATTGTAGCAGACACAAAATGCATATTGTAGAGACTAGGGTGAGTCAGACAGCGTCTCAGCCAGGATGCAGTGGTTAAACATAAGAGGACAATAGTCAGGGACATCATGGGTTGTTGGCAAGAAGAGGGAGACGGGGTTCAAGGGGAATGTATTGTGTTGTGAAATGTCATGAAGATGTGAGATGATCTGTTCAGGTTCAGGTTCCTTTATTTGTACCCGTAGGTAGATTTGTTTTGCAGTCTGGTGACATCCGTATTTACAAGCCTCTAATTACATTCAACATACTGTAGACACAAACACAGGCACACAAGAAGCTGACTATAAACATGATAAAAATACTCAAGGCTCCATCAATCAGGGTATAAAAAGACAGAGATGAGGGAGAAACCAGAGGTAAAAGAGAAGGGTCATATTAAAAGTTAAAAACTAGTCAAAGAGGTTAAAAAACTCAAAGGCCTAAAATCCAATAAAATATTTAGAACCCAAGTGACATCCTACAAAAATAAGTAAATGTAAAATGAAGTTAATAAATAGGTACGTAAATTATGTACAATATATTTTTACAGCTTGTTCAACTCTTTGACAGCAGCAGGGACAAAGCTGTTTTTGTAGCGCTGGGTTCTACTTTTTGGGACAGCAAACCTCCGTCTTGAGGGAAGAAGCTGAAAGTTGCAGTGCAAAGGGTGGGAGCCATTTAAAATGGAGGTAGCCATCCTCTGTACTTGTCTGGTGTACAGGGATGTCAGGCTCAGCTGTGACTCACCAAGCAAACGACTGGACCATCTAACTACCTGATCCAAGGATTTCCTCTGTTTCAGTTTTATCTGACCAAACCATGACACTAAAGAAAAGGATAAAACAGATTCAATAAAAGCCCGATAAAACATTGTCATTATGGTTCGGTCAGTTTGGAAGCGTGCAAGTTTTCTCAAGCAATGCAAATGTTGCTGACCCTTTTTGCACACCCTTTCACAGTTCACTTCAAAGTTTAAATTACTATCAATAATCGTCCCAAGATATTTGTAGGATTGTACACATTCGGTGGTCTGGCCTTTTAGTACGGTGACTTTGTGTCTGGGATTTTTCCTCCTAAAGTCAATAATCATGTCTTTAGTTTTTGTTGTATTCAGCTGCAGGTAGGAATCCTCACACCAGTGAACAAAATCATCAACTACTGGGCCATGGCCACTCTCACCATCCTGGAGGAGACTGACAATAACTGAGTCATCAGCATACTTTATAATATGTCTGTTGTCATGTCTGCTCCGACACATGTTTGTGTACAGGATGAAGAGTAGTGGTGACAACACACACCCCTGAGGAAGAAGAGCACTTTAGGTCAGACAATGTACCATTGACCCTTACTCTCTGCGTCCTATTGGTTAAGAAATCCAGAATCCAACCCACCAGATTATTGCTCAAGTCAAACTGTTGCAGGAGCCTTTCAACTAAGATATGAGGTTGGATTGTATTAAAGGCGGAAGAAAAGTCCACAAATAAAAGCCTGGCATGTGTCCCATTAAAATCCAGATGTTTAAAAAGCATGTTAAACATAGTGACAGTGGCATCCTCCACTCCTCTGTGAGGCCCATAGGCAAACTGCAGAGGATCCAATGCATGCTCAGTCTGCCTTAGGACCTCACATCTGACCAGTTTTTCAAAAATTTTCATTAAAATTGAAGTCAAAGCAACTGGTCTAAAGTCATTTACCGTTTTAGGACAGCTGGATTTTGGAACGGGAACAACCACGGCTTCTTTCCAGATCTTGGGCACATGTTGTGTCTGTAAGGACTTATTGAAAATGTAATGAAATATGGGACTCAGTTCATGTGCACAGGACTTTACCAAGTGCCCACATATATTATCAGGGCCCTGACTTTTGTTCACTTTTACAGCGCAGAACTCCCTTTTAACATCCTGCACCTCAATATTAAAGTGCAGATTGTCTTTGAGTTTCTGTTTCAAATCTTGGATTTCTGTGCTGAAATCAAAGGAGTCAAAACGACCATAAAAACAATTAAGAGCATTAGCCAGCTCTGTGTCTGAACTAAAACCATCTAAAAACACACGATTACTGTGCTCTGAAGGCCTGCAATAGTTTTCATACAGGCCCAGGCTGAACCAAGTTTCTTTGTTGCCATCTTGCTTTCCAATTCTGATTTATAATTCTGTTTTGCTCTTAAAATTTCGGCCTTCAGCTCCTTTGTGGCAACCTGTAGCTCAGAAACAGACCCCTGTTTAAAGGCAAGTGCTTTCCTCTTTAAGCAGGATTTAACTGATTTTGTAACCCATGGTTTGTTGTTGGGATATATTTTGACACGTTTACGTGGAACAATCTTATTTTTACAGAAAGACATGTATGAGCATGTGACGTCCACCAAAGAGTCCAAATCATTCCCGCAGGCCAGTGTGAACATCTCCCAGTCTGTACAGTTAAAGCATTCCTGGAGGCTGTGCTCTGAATCTTCTGTCCACACATCAATGTCTCTCGTCTCCACCTTGCCTCTTCTGAGAGCAGTTTTATATGTGGGCAGCAAATGTACACAGTTGTGATCTGAGGATCCTAAAGGAGGAAGGGGGAGTGATTTATAGGCCCTCTCTATGGATCCATAGCACAGGTCCAATGTCTTTTTTCGCCTGGTTGGGCAGGAGACATACTGATAAAAGTTTTTAAGTGTCTTCTTTAAAGAAACATGGTTAAAATCCCCAAGAATGAAATTTGGCGCCTCTGAAGAAATTGATTGCAGCTGCTGGATCACATCAAAGACGGTGCTGGAGGCGGAGTCAGCGTCTGCCCTCGGATGAATGTACACGGTTGTGATGAAAAGTTGGGGGAACTCACGAGGCAAATAAAAGGGGCGTAGTGACACAGACAGCAGCTCCACATCGGGTGTACAGATGCGCTCTCTGACCGTGACAGATGTGCAGTACTGCTTATTAATATATAAACATATGCCACCCCCCTGACGTTTCCCCGTTACCTCTTCCTGCCGATCCGAGCGCAGCGGGGCTCCAAAGCCGTCAATCCACAGGTCTGCATCTCGGTCATGCGCAGTAAGCCAAGATTCGGTGAAGGCCATGACGCAGCAGTTCTTAAAGTCCTCCTGGTAGCGTACATTCCCTTGAATTTCATCCACCTTGTTTCTCAGAGACTGTACGTTCCCAAAAATTATTGAAGGAAGAGGAATGTTACCAAACTGCCGTCTCCTAAGGCGCAATTTCACACCTCCATGCCTTCCGCGCTTCCTTCTGCTGCCTCTCCCGTCTCTCTTTTCACCACTATGTTCGTCTCTCAAAATAATGTCCGGCAGTTGCGGCTTAGGCTCAATCACAGCCACTGCATCAACCGTGTTTAAATGCAGCAACATGTCCCTGGAATAATGTATTCTGCCCGCCATTCTGTCCGCCATGGAGCCGAACGCGTTTACTTCAGAGACAAAGAGCCAGAGCACAGATAGCAGTAGTGCAAGAAAGGGGAGGAAATCCATGTTGTAGATACCAGGGAGTTCTTCGCCATATAGTCCACAAACACTCCAGGGCAGAAACGACACAGAGGATTTTGTAAAAACATATAAAAGTACATAAAAACAGACACACACACGACGCACTATTTCACCAGCTACCGGTCGCTGCGTGCGCATGCGCCCCAAAAAAATTGGGATATGAGTGTGTTGGGATGTTGGGATATAAGGAGAAACTGTGCTTGGCTGTTTCAGGCTTTTTATGTGTATGACTGATGAGAGAGTGTTAATAAACTTCTTTTGTTCATAAACCTGCCTCCTCATTTCCAACACTCTCCACACTGGTGACCCTGAACGTATTATGGAACACGAGGCAAGAACCCCGGAGTCGGCCTGGACAGGAAGCCCCAGCAACGCGGCAAGCATCCCACAGACGGCCCGGACGGGAACCCCCAGCAATGCGTGCGCTGTTTCAGTCAAGCTACCGGACTTTTGGCAGCACAACCCGCACTCTTGGTTCCACCACACCGAGGCCCAGTTCGCCCTCCAGGGAATAACGGCAGACGACACCAAGTTCTACTATGTGGTAGCAGCGCTGGACGCTCGCACAGCTCAGCAGGTAGCGAGCCTGCTCGACCAGTCCCCAGCCCACGACAGATACGAGGCTCTCAGAGCTGCGCTGACCCGGCACTACACGCTCTCGGACTGTGAGAGAGCAGAGAGACTCCTGAGGCGTTCCGAGTTAGGAGATGGTTCGGCTGTCGATCTGATGGAGAAGATGTTGGTATTAATGGGCACGGACGACGGGCATTTCCTGTTTGCCCACCTTTTCCTTCGGAACCTTCCAACAGAGGCGAGAGTGGTTCTGGCCAATTCGCCATTGCTGGCCACGCGTGACTACCGGGCGCTAGCCCAGGAGGCAGACCGGATCATCCTCACCACCAGAGCGCTCACAGTCAACGCGGCCATGTCGGAGCCCAGCGAGACGACCAGAGGAGGCGAGGAGCCACCGACGGTAGCAGCAGCGGGGGCCAAGGAGCGCCAGAGAGACACGCTCTGCTTCTACCACCGCCGCTTTGGAGAGAACGCATGCAGGTGTACGCCACTGTGCCAATTCAAGCGCTCGGGAAACGCCAAGGCCGGCAGTTGGTAGCAGCTGTGACCGCCGGTGAAGAAAACAAGCTGCTCTACGTGACGGACTCGCGCTCAGGGAGGCGTTTCCTCGTAGACACCGGAGCCCAGAAGAGCATCATCCTGCCGACCTATGCCGACCGGCTGGCAGGACCTAGCGGCCCCGGGCTGGTGGCAGTAAACGGCTCGGACATTAAGACCTTTGGTGAGAGAACGCTGGCTTTATCTCTACACGGCCGTACATACAAGTGGACTTTTGTCATAGCAGCACTGAGTTTCCCAATCCTGGGAGCTGATTTTCTGTGTGTGCATGGTTTATTAGTTGATGTTGCTAACAGGTGCCTGGTTAATCAGAATCAGCTTTATTGCCAAGTATATTTACAGGTAAACATACAAGGAATTTGACTTGACATTGGGCGCGCACGTTAGGCGCATCCAATGACGCGGCAGCCATGCAAGGCGCCTATCATAACAGTGGGGGGTAAAAAGGGGGAGGAGGGGAGGGGGAACACAATAGGCAGAGAGAAAAAAGCATTGTTGATCAAAATAAAGCTCATTATATGACCAAAATTGTGATTACAAGAAAAAAACTCTCAAATGCACAATTAGCAGACAATAGAAAGATCACACAATAACAAGCGAGAGAGACCAGTGTATGTAGTCAGCATATGATCAGTGTGTAATGCAGTGTGGAGATGTGTCAATTGCTGGTGAACAGCAGAGGGCACCCCCTGGCAACGGATAGTCATGTGTTCTACACGGCATGTCCAGAGTTCAACTCTCCTCATGCAGGTGGCAAGTTCTGTAAACACATGAGCGCTGTCCTTGAGGAGCTCAATCTGCAGAACAACAGCCATTGTTTGTCGATGTTTGGGTTAGCAGAGCCGCTCTTCCGCTTATCTTCATCAGGAGGAATGTAAATACAGGGCACCAAGACAAGGTCAAATCAAATCTGCACAGTGCACTCAGAGAATAGATTTTTCCTCACCCGTGCAATTCTGTGCTTTCATAATTTCCATATGCAGGCTTAAACTTTAATCCCATGGAGAGCACAGGGCTCCAGATGTATTCCTCCACTGAATCACAGTCATTCAGTTCACCGTTTGCCACTACTCGTGCCCTCCCCAACTGGTTGAATTTGATGAAGGAGCTTGCCGGGTCCGCTTTGATCAGCTCTCTCACCTTCCTTCAATTTCTGATACATCAGGGAACTTCACAGCCAAAAATAGAAGTCCTGAGATCATAACCAATAATGATGTTTCCACAGACGCATGAATTCCAATGTCCATGAGTCTCCTCGCAGGTTCCAATTCTTGGGCACCCCCTTGGCCCGATTCTTGTTGAAAAATAGTGACAATAGCACGTTTAAGCCGCTTCCAAATCCATAATTTCCGTTTAGATTAAGATTCAGCAGAAGAAGAGCGACTAAACACAGACAAAAACGCAACATTGCAAAGCTGGGAATAGGTCAGGAAGGCAGATGGGAGGAGGGAAGAAAAAAATGCGACTGCTCTCTCTCAGAGCAAGAAGAAGAAAAAAAAATGCACTGTCCTTTGACTCTCTCCCCTGTTCAGCTCGAGGGGCCGGGCCAGTAACACAAGCCAACGTCACAGCTCCAGGCGCTAAGTTCCACACACTGCTCACTCAGGTCCCAGCACTCACGGTCCCAACGTTTTCGGCGGCCATCGCTAAACACGGGGTGGAGCACTTTATCACCACCACCGGGCCGCCCGTTTTCGCACGACCTCGGCGCTTGGACGCAGCTAAACTGGCCATAGCGCGCGAGGTGTTTGCTAACCTGGAAAGGCTGGGCATCATCAGGCGATCAAACAACCCATGGGCATCCCCGCTACACATGGTCCCTAAGGCTGAGGGGTCGTGGCGACCGTGCGGTGATTTCCGCAGGTTGAATACCGCTACCCAGTTCCCCACATTCAGGATTTTTCCGTTCACCTCGCCGGAGCACGCATTTTTTCTAAAATAGACCTGTGAATGAACTGTAAATTTGTATTTTTTTTTTTTGCAATTTTATTAGGGGTGGGAATTGCGAGGGAACTCGCAATTCAATTCAGATCGCGATACTTGGGTCACAATTCAATCCTATCACAATTCAACGATAATCACGATTTTGCGGTAATCGAGTATCATGATCCCATATATTTCAAATTTTTTTCACCTTATTCAATCTCAAATCATGTCACAAAGTAAAACTGGTGGCGTCTCTTTCACATAGTAAAATATTCTCAGGGCTTCATTTTCTGCAGAGACACGTCTCTACACACAGGGAGGACGGTGGACGGTGTTTGGAACAGACTCCCACTCCAGATACATTTATCTGACTCTGTGGATTCTTTTAAAAAGCAGCTGAAAACTTTTTTTGTTTAACGAGGATTTCCGTTGAGTTTCAACTGCTTTTTAATGGTAAGTCTGATTTTTTTTTTAATTATTTTAATCTTGTGTTTTAACTTGTTTTTGTATTTTTAAAATTTTTAATCTATCAACTTCCTTTTATTCCTTTATTGTACAGTGCTCTGTAACTATATGTTTGTGAAAAGCGCTTCATAAATAAACTTTACTTAGTTGGTGATTGGAGAAAAAGCTCCACGCTGGTGTCTCGTTAGATTAGCCGTTGCTAGTGCTGCTCTAAGACGTGTGCTGGCCCGCATGTTCTGGGTGTTTCTTTTTTTTTGTGCAGAGATTCTTGCGGGTTGTGTGTCATGTCAAGGTCTTTTCTCCCATCTTTGTTATAAAATCCAATAAAGGTCTGACATTTGAGCTAACTGCTTCCCAACTTTCAAAGCTGGTTGCAAATCTCGAGACAACCTATGACTTCACTTGACTGGGTGCTTGGTTGACGCCATCTAGTGGACTAAAAACACCACTGATTAAAGGAAACGTGTACTGGTCATTATAACAAAATTAATCCTGCTTTAGGTATTACTTATAAACCAAAAATGTGTTTATTCAGTAAAAATAACCCCCTAGAGTCAGTATACTGAATAATTTTTTCCCATGAAAACCACTTGGTCAAACCCAATGGGGAGCAGCCATCGCCGGCCGGAAGTGATGTACACTCGTTTCCAGCTTTACCGCAGAAGAGTAACGTGTTTACCACAGACGAGTAAACGCATTTAGCAGATGCTCTGTGGGTCGAGATCCAAGTTGAAAATGGCGCAAAATTTGCACGGATATATACTGCACAAACCATCCTTGGAAATGGCCTTCATTGACGGCATGATCTGCCGTTAGCTCCGGGGACCAGCAGCTGAAGGGGACCTGACGAACAGACAAGTTCCCAGTCAAGTAACTTCAGAACACATTGAATAAATCTTGATATATTAGAATTTTATTTCTTTAAATTATATGCGGGTAGGTTTGCTTGTACATGGTAGTAAAAAATAACATAAAATTCTGACATTAAAACTTTGACTACTATACTGCAGTCCAGTCAATCACACAAAGCAACGACTGTGCGTCACTACCGTGCTGAAACTGGCCATCAAGGAGTCAAGATGTCGCTGACCATGACTGACTGATGGAGCAGTGACTTCAAACTCGTGTGTATTTGGGAAGGAATCATAACCAAAATTACTGGACGAAACCACTAGTATCATATTTGATCGTTTGAAATAGTTTTTGATTAAAATCCACTACAGGTACCCTTTAACTGATAACCCCAAACTATTGTGTATGTGTATGCACTTTTTTTAATAAAAGATCAATCCGTGCGTTTATGGATCAATGTATTGTTGCCAGTGCCAAGCAGTGTTGGGAGTAACATTACTGTAACACCACTACTTTACCTAGCATGCTGTGTAATGAAATTACTGCTTAAAAATTCAGTAACGCGTTACAGTTACTGAAATTTGATCAGATGCATGACACGTTTAATTAATATGGATAGATATTTTTAGTGCAAATAAATACAAACTGGCCCTACCATAGCTGACGCAGCCGTCAGTCAACGTGACCTGTTGCAAAGAGCCTCTTCACTTCTGAGCAGAGGAAAAGATGAAGCTACTTTGTTTTTGTGGAAATAGATCATTTTTCCGTTGTCGCTGTGAAGGACAAAAGCACATTGGTGGGTTGGAAGCTAAAGTTCCAGTTCAGACCCACTACAATCTTCAGAAGCACCTGAAAACCACTACAAAGCTCCAACAAAGCTAGTGCTAGGTAACGGCTAGCTATGCTAACAACACCGTGAAGTGAATCTACTGTATACTGAACAGTCACGGCTGGATTTCAAGCACAGGTATGCATCTGGACAGTTTGTGACCCAGCAAGAATTAAACAGATTGATTGCCAGATATGTTGTTACAGACTGAAGACGTGATAACCGTCACTTTCCATCAGACAGATGAGATTGTGATCCACTTAAGTTAAAACATTTACCTGCTACTTGGATAAAGATTATTCAAAAATGGATTTTGATCTCCAAAAGGAATTTGAGGGACTGGATCATGTCTCTGTCACAGCAGACATCTGGACTGTGGATAATGGACATTTTCTTTGGATCACTGCACATCAGATTAAATCCATAATATAAAGGTAAGATAAAACATGGACAGCTTTCTGCAGTCTTGCCAACTCACTCTTTTCCGTCTCAGAAACGGCGTGGATGTCGTGCTGGAATAAGACGGAATATAAGGTACAGACCCGCCCTCCCATCCGTTATTATGGGGAATGTACGATCGCTACTCAGAAAAAGATGAGCTAGCGGCTATCTCCCGCTACGAGAGCATATACAGAGAGTGTAGCCTGATGCTATTCACGGAGACATGGCTAAAAGAACTAGCAACAGATGCTAACATTGAACTGGAGGGTTTCCACACAATACGGGCAGACCGAACACCAGACAGTGGGAAGGCAAGGGGTGGAGGAGTGATGATGTATGTCAATAACAACTGGTGCAGACCGGGACATATCATGGTTAATCAACAATACTGCAACAAAGACATGGAGTTGCTAGCTGTTAGCATGTGGCCTACATATCTCCCGAGGGAATACTCACACGTGATCTGCATTGTTATTTATGCAAATCCGACGGCGAACGCTGGGACAGCGCGTGATGTCATCCACTCAGTAACTGGCAGGCTGCAGACAGAACACCCACCTTCTCTTCTCCTCATCTCAGGCAATTTAACCATATTTCACTGTCTCCCATTCTACCCACGTTCACCCAGTATGTCACATGCCACACTAGAGACAATAAAACACTGGACTTATTCTACGCAAACACGAAGGAGGCGTACACCTCATCACCACTCCCCCCACTTGAGAGATCGGATCACAACTTGGTTCATCTCCTGCCGGTGTACAAACCCCTAGTGCACAGACAACCTCCGGTCATGCGCACAGTGAAGTTATGGTCTGAGGAGGCAATGGACACTCTAAAGGACTGTTTTGAAACCACTGCCTGGAAGCAGCTCTGCGATCCACATGGTGAGGACATCGATGGCCTCACTCACACCATCACGGACTAAATCAGCTTCTGTGTGGACAACACCGTACCCACCAAGACCATACGGTGTTGCTCGAACAATAAACCCTGGATCAACCCTGAGATAAAAACATTTCTGAGAGAGAAGAAGAGGATCTTCAGGTCGGGGAACAGGGAGATGCTGAAGTCCGTACAGTGGGAGCTGAGGAGGAAGATCAGAGAAGGCAAGGACAGCTTCAGGAAGAAGATGGAGGACAAACTGCAACAGAGCGACATCAGTGGGGTCTGGAGAAACCTTAAAACCATCTCTGGGCTCCAGAATACCTCCCCCCAGGCCATGGGGGGCAGGGAGTGGGCGAACAATCTGAACCTGTTTTTTAATAGGTTTGACCAACCCCCCCCCCCCCCGACTGTACAACAACCACTGCTGCCTCTAAAGACATCAAGTCCTGCTGCCCACACCCCACTCCACCAACACCCCCCCCCACTCCCAACACACAGCCCCCCAACATGACCCTCACTAAGACCCAGGTGAGGACGGAGCTGAGGAAGATCAAGGCGAGGAAGGCCTTGGGACCGGACGGCATCAGCGCAAAGCTCCTCAAGTCCTGTGCAGACCAGCTGTGTGGGATTGTGGAGCTCATCTTCAACCTGAGCCTGAAGCTGGGGAGGGTACCACAGTTGTGGAAAACATCTTGTGTGGTACCTGTACCAAAGACTTTCCACCCCAAAGACCTGAACAGCTACAGACCAGTGGCCCTGATGTCCCACATGGTGAAGACCCTGGAGAGACTGCTCCTTGCTCACCTCCACCCCCTGGTGGGACCAGCGATGGATCCACTCCAGTTCGAGTCCGAGTCCCACCCTATGCAGGACATACTGAACGCACTGAGGAGCTCATTTAGCAGCAGACTACATCATCCTAGGTGCGCAACCAAGAGGTTTCGCAGGTCCCTCCTACCTACGGCTGTTCAGACTGTATAACCTAAGCAGGGCTGCTCGCAGAGATAGCAAAAAAATGTGACGACCTAATAGTATTGAATGCAAAAGACGCAATAGACTTACACAATGGTCCCCTCCAGTATACAACTAGGACAATATCGGTCGCTACGGAGGGTGACAATATGTATGGGTACATATTCATACTATGTAGGATAACTAAGTAGATGGTTATGCTGTTTATTCCATCTAGCTACAATGCTCCGCACTGTGTGTTTATGTATTTATATGTACATATGTATATTCGCTGCATTTGTTTTTCTTGTCTTCTTGATTGTTGCACTGAGTGTTGCTATCCCTGTGCTGTTGCAATCCTGGAATTTCCCAATTGTGGAACTAATAAAGGCTCATCTTATCTTGTGGGAATGTGGAAATGATGAGAGATTTCTCTCATGGCATCTTTATTCACTTTCACCAACATCTCAAAGAAGAAAGAGGACATTACATGGAACTCCCGTCCTTAAATACCAGGACTCTCACAGTTCACAAGTCTCATTGCATCACAGGTCACACTGCATTATAATCGCCAGTAACAATGCATCTCCTCTTTAATCCTCTGATATCACCCCCACAGTCTCAAGTCCGGCATACCAAAGCTAACATCCTCGCAGCTTCCCGTTATCTCCAAGGAAGCTCTGTCTTTGTTCTGATCTAAAATGTGAGGCCTTACATCAGTCACAAAGTAGGTCACATATGCGTGGCTACCCCCCCCCCCCCACAAAACATTTTAGAACAAACAAGAGAATAACAGCATGCATGCCGTGATCGAATCAATACACATCAGTCCGCATGCTGTCTAGGCTTCAGTCTCCTGCCGTATCTGCTGTAGCCGGGATTCAACATCTCCGTGGCGCTGTCACGCAGGGGGTTTGCCGTCTGGGGGTGGAAACCTTTTGTCAGTCCCTGCGAGTGTTCTGGGGAAACATTACTCTGTGAAGCCCCCTGTGGGGGTCTACCTCGCCGCGGGGCCCTTGCCAACAGCACTTGCTCATCCGCCACCACAAAAGCGGGTTTGAGTCTGTTTATGCCAACTTTTCTTTCCTACCCCCCAAATCTAGCAAAAACTGCTTGTCCCCTGTTTCCAGCACTCTGAACGGTCCATCATAAGGTGGTCGCAGCAGGGGTCAATGCGCATCGTGTCTGACAAAAACAAACTCTGCGTTCTTCAACGCTTTAGGCACAAAAACGCGCGGAAAACTGTGGTGCACTGGGCCGGGCAGCGTGCTTGATTCTATGTTACTCCACAACAGCTGAGACGGGGAGGTGTCTGGCGCCGGGTTATCTGGGAGAAACTCCCCAGGCAGCTGAAGTGGTTGCGCAAACACGAGCTCCGCTGGGGAGGCTTCTAAGTCCTCTTTAGGTGCAGAACGCAACCCCAATAAAATCCACGGTAACTTGTCTACCCAATTTGCATCCATCAGTGACGCTCTGAGAGCTGCTTTGAATGACCTATGAAAACGTTCGCATAACCCGTTAGCCTGCGGATTGTACGCGGTTGTGCGGTGAATTGTGACACCCAGGCTGCGGGCCATTGTCGACCAAAGTTCGGACACAAATTGGGGGCCTCTGTCGGACGTAATGTCCGACGGAACTCCGAAACGCGCCACCCAAGCTGTTAAAAACATGCGCGCTACCTCCTCGGCCGTGGTTGATGCCAGCGGAACCACTTGAGGCCAGCGCGTGGTGCGGTCCACCATTGTCAGAAGTTGTGTGCACCCCTGTGACGGCGGGAGGGGTCCCACGAGGTCCACATGAACGTGATGAAACCTCTTGGTCGGAATGTGAAACGGCTCCAAAGGAGCCCTCGTGTGCCTGTGTACTTTGGCTTGTTGACACGCCGTGCAGGCTGCTGCCCACTCTTTAACTTGTTTGCGAAAACTCGGCCACACAAATTTCTCTCCTACCATTTTGACCGACGCGCGCACTCCCGGGTGCGCCAAAGAATGAATCGAGTCAAAAACGCGGCGGCACCACGCGGCCGGTACTACTGGACGCGGCCGTCCAGTGGAGACATCGCAGATTAGGGGGGGCATACCGTCTTGCAGCACCCTGTTCTCCAGCCTTAACCCTGTTGGTCCAGACTGGAGCGCGCGCACATCCGCGTCACTAACCTGCTCCGCGGCCATGGCTGCGTAATCTAGTCCTACGCTGACTGGGGCCGCCATGGCGCGCGAGAGGCAATCTGCCACTACATTCAGTTTGCCCGCCACATGCTGAATATCACTGGCCTGACCACAGTTCGGAAACCTTGGCCATAGCGAATGTTAGCGGTTTGTGGTCAACGAACGCGGTGAAACGGCGTCCTTCCAGCCAGAACTGAAAGTGGCGGATGGCCAAATGGAGAGCCAGCAGCTCCCTGTCGAACGCGCTGTATTTACGTTCGCTATCGCGCAAGGTCCTGCTGAAAAAGGCGAGGGGCTGCCAAACCCCGGCTACATGCTGCTCCACGACCGCCCCTATGGCCACATCTGACACGTCAGTAGTGAGCGCTATGCGGGCCGTTGGGTCTGGGTGTGCCAACAACGCAGCCTTTGCCAAGGCTGCTTTTACCTCCGAGAAGGCTTGGTCCCGCTCCAGGGACCACTCGACCTTATCTGCGGGTTTCTGTTTTTTGAGCGTGGCATACAGCGGCTGCATGAGTTGCGCCGCGCGGGGGAGAAAACGGTTATAAAAATTTACCATTCCCAAAAACTCCTGTAACGCCCTGACCGTCTGCGGCCGGGGAAAATCTGCTACCGCGCGCACTTTGTCAGGAAGCGGAACCGCCCCTTCGGGGGAGACGCGGTGTCCTAAAAAAATTGATCTGCGCCACCCCGAACTGACACTTCGCTGGGTTGATTATTAACCTGTGATCTCCCAACCTCCGGAAAACTGTGGCTAGGTGGTTTTCGTGTTCGTCTTTGGACACGCTGGCTACCAAAATATCGTCCAAGTAGACGAACACGAAAGGGAGATCGCGAAGCACCGCGTCCATCATGCGTTGGAACGTCTGTGCAGCCCCTTTAAGCCCGAATGGCATGCACAAAAACTCGGATAGGCCAAACGGAGTTATTACCGCTGTTTTGGGTATGTCCTCAGCACGCACTGGGACTTGGTGGTAACCGCGGACCAAATCTATCTTAGAAAAAATGCGAGCCCCTGCCAAATGGACGGAAAAATCTTGGATATGCGGGATTGGGTAGCGGTCATGCGCTGTAGCGTTGTTTAACCTGCGGAAATTCACGCAAGGTCACCATGATCCGTCAGCCTTCGGGACCATGTGTAGTGGGGAAGCCCACAGACTGTTTGAACGCCTGATAATGCCCAGCCTCTCCAGGTTGGCGAACTCCTCGCGCACTATGGCCAGTTTAGCTGTGTCCAAGTGCCGAGCTTTTGCAAAAACGGGCAGTCCGGTAGTGGTAATAAAATGCTCCACCCCGTGTTTAGCGACGGTTGCCGAAAATGTGTGGACCGTGAGTGCTGGGAACTGAGTGAGCAGTGTGTGAAACTTACCGCTTGCAGCTGTGACGTTGGCTTGTGCTGTTGGAGGGGCCACTCGCGCTGTACAGGGAATAGAATCAAAAGAAAATGCATTAACCAGGCGCCTGTTAGCAAGATCAACCAACAAACCATGTGAGCACAAAAAAATCAGCCCCCAACATATTGAAATTCACTGCTGCTATAACAAAAGTCCACTCAAATGTACAGCCGTGTAGAGACAGAAGCAGAGTCTTCTCACCAAAGGTCTTAATCTCCGAGCCGTTCGCTGCTGCCACTCCGGGACCTCTGGAACCTGTTAGCCTGTCCGCGTAGGAAGGTGTGATGAAACTCAACTGGGAGCCTGTGTCCACGAGGAAATGCCTCCCCGAGCGTGCGTCCAACAAGTAGAGCAGCTTGTTCTCCTCCCCGAGGGCCGCGGCTGCTACCGACCCCCGGTCGTTTCCCGAACGCTTGAACTGGCACGGTGGTACACATTTGCGTGCCCTCTCTGCGAAGCGGCGATGGTAGAAACAAAGGACGTCTCCTCCGCGTTCCCTGGCTCCCACCGCCGATGGGTCTGCTACTGCTGCCCCTGGCCCCCTGCCATCTCCGGTCGACGCGCCGAGTTCCGCTGCTGCGGCCGTGGCCGTGCGCTGTCTGCTGGCATTGACAATTCGCTGCGCCTCCTGGGCCAGCGCGCGGTAGTCCCGCTGGGCCAACAACGGTGAACTGGTCAGGGTCGCTCTCGTCGCTGACGGTAGGGTCCTGAGGAAAAGGTGGGTAAATATGAAGTGGTCATCGTCTGAGCCTTTCAACCTCAACATCTGCTCCATCAGATTAACGGGCGTGTCATCTCCCAACTCAGTCAGCGCCAGGAGTCCCTCTGTTCGCTCCTCAACGGAGGGGGTGAAGTGCTGGATGAGTGCAGCCTTCAACGCGCTGTATTTGTCGCTGTCTGGCGGCTGCTCGATAAGGCTCTCCACATGCTGAGCCGTGTGGTTGTCCAGTTTTGCGACCACATGGTAGAATCTTGTGTCGTCTACCGATATCCCCCAGAGGTTGAATTGTGCCTCAACCGCGTGGAACCAGGAGCGCGGATTGTTCTGCCAAAAGTCCGGTAGCTGGACCGTAGCGGCATTCGCTTGGCTGGGGGCTCCTGACGAGGTTGGCCCCGGGGAATCCTCCTGTTGCTGCATGCTACATCTTGGGTCACCAGTGTGGGAATGTGGCAATGATGAGACAGATTTCTCTCATGGCAGCTTTATTCACATTCACCAACATCTCAAAGAAGAAAGAGGACATTACAGGGAACTCCCGTCCTTAAATACCAGGACTCTCACAGTTCACAAGTCTCATTGCATCACAGGTCACACTGCATTATAATCGCCAGTAACAATGCATCTCCTCTTTAATCCTCTGATATCACCCCCACAGTCTCAAGCCCTGCATACCAAAGCTAACATCCTCGCAGCTTCCTGTTATCTCCAAGGAAGCTCTGTCTTTGTTCTGATCTAAAATGTGAGGCCTTACATCAGTCACAAAGTAGGTCACATATGTGTGGCCACAATCTTATCTTTTGGAGTGATTCTCACGCTTTCCTTCTCTCACTCCACACACCCTATTTCTCACTCCAAAATGAGGAAATTAAAGGCAATATGGTGTTGATTTTCTTCAGATTTTTTCAGGATAAAGCAGACGGAACATGTTCTAAAAGCTCTGTCTGAGTCTGTTTTCAGCCTGACATTAATAAACCCCTAATGTAATCCATTAATTAAATTATCTTGCTATGGGTGCAAGATGATTTAAGTATGCATTTAAAAATAACATGAAAGTTACTTTTCCAAGCAACTAGTTACTTTAATCATGCAGTTATTGGTAAAATAACTCAGTTACTTTTGAAAAGAAATAACTAGTAACTTAATTAGTTACTATTTCTTAGTAACTTGCCCAACGCTAGTGCCAAGTATCGCGATCCATCACTGAATCAATCTTTTTTTCCCACCCCTAAAATTGATGTTACTTTTTCTCTTTAAATTTGCAGCCGTGGGATTCTGTGGGAGAGGAGAACTCCTGTGGAGAAGGACTTCGGCCTGTTTGACTTTACAGAGCAGATAATGCCGCAGAAACCCCACAGAACACTCTAGAATAAAGGGGAGAACCCAAAAACAGAATGGGAACCCTCCTGACCTTTAAGCACAGCTGGATGCAGACCCATATAAGGATCATCATGTGTGAGCTCAGTGAGCATCAGGGCAGTTGGACAGGAGAAGTGAACTGCTGATGAATGGATGAAGCAACATAGCGTTTAGGGCTGCACAATTTACCGAATTTTGATTGCGATCAGGATTTTGGCTGCTACGATTAAATGAACATGCTCATCAGCGATACTGACAGTTAAAATGCGGGCTCTGCTGCACATCAAATCAAGCATTTTCTCAATCAACAGCCAGCCGAACACCAGGGGGCGAACGCACATTAGGGCAACATTAAGCTGATGCAATAGCGTTTTATTTGGCCATAGACATGTGTCCACTAAATACTGTATGAGCAACGACGGCTTCAGCGACATGGTCAAAACACTGGACAGGAAATACATGATCCCCACGTGATTCTCCAAGGTTGCATTATCTGTGCTGTATGAAAGATACAGATGATATCACAACTGTCAAGTACTTTGCTGACCTATGGTCAAGCAGAATCACGGAGCCCTACCTGTCCCTGACAAGTCACTGCAATGATGGAGACTTTAAAATGAACAGTGCATGCTTGCAGACATCGTTTTTCCCACAAGACCACACAGGAGAAGCTACAGCCCACAGCCTGAGGGAAGCCCAATCATCTTGGAGCCTGCAGGGGGAGGGACTAGTCTGCATAACAACAGACGGTGGATCTAACGTCATCAAGGCAGCTTCTCTAAATAAATGGACGAGGCTTCGGTGCTTTGGCCTCAGGCTCCATCTAGCAATTGGTGAGTAGGATGAATAAAAAAAATAAATAATTTAATGTAATCTGTGTTCTTCCTGAAGTTAATGAATAATCGTGATTTCAATATTGATCAAAATAATCACAATCATCATTTTGGCCATCATCATGCAGCCCTAATAGCATTAGCTCGTTTTTTGATTTTGTTTACTTTATTGATCCCCAGAGGGGAAATTGAGGGCATCCACCTGGATGGATGAAGCAGCCACGGTACGGCGCTATCCCTTAACCATTCACACACACATTCACACCTAGGGTGGATGTGAATTTAGAGTCTCCAATTAACCTAACCTGCATGTTTTGGCCTGTGGGAGGAAACTGGAGAAATCCTGGAGTAAACCTACGCAGATACGGGGAGAACATGCAAACTCCACACAGATCACTGTTGGTCAGGGGCTGGAATCGAACCAGGGATCCCATGGCCAAGGGTGAGTTGCTGTGCTGGCGCACCGCACTGCCCTGTTTTGTCTTCATCAGCTGAAAATTAGCTCCCTATGGTGGAGGTATGCACTCTCTGGGTGCGTTCATGTCTTCTGGACAGTGTCTGAGGTCAGTATCATTAACTCTTCTGTCACTGACATAATTCAGCTGTTTTATCTGACCTCAGATCAGATTAGGTTCCTCTGCGTCCTCCTCGTTCCAGGAGACTCTCGTCCTTAGTCTCTGACAGCTCTGGATCCTCCTGAACTCTGTTAACCACACTGCAGATCTTTCACGTGTTAACGTTAAATCCTGCGAGCCAACAATCCCATTCTCCCCAAAATAAACAGCAGCGGGGCCAAGATCATCTGACAGCACTTACTCTGATTCAGCAGGAATCTCAGGAATCTTCAAAGAAAACATCTGGATGAAAAAGAACGACTCTAGGTCAGGAAGGGAGCAAAAAGAAGGTTCTGGTTTGGTTCGGGTGAAGGAACATGAAAATTAAAGGAAGCAGCATCACTGCAGGGGGAAGATGACGGTGGTTTTTATGGAAGATGAAGGTGAGAACAAAGTGATCAAAGAAACACTGAGGGACCGTCAGCTGAGCTTTTACAGGAACAAACCCAAACTAAATGACGGATGCGTTTCTCTGAGTTTTGCTGTTCTTTAAAGGTGCACTCTGGCGGCTCTAAAACCACCTCAAAAACAAATATGTGTTGCCCAGAATAGTATATTGTGGCTTTTTACCCACAAAAAAAAACAAAAACAACTTTTATTGCTTTAGAATTGCTTGGAAAGAGCTTTTAAATCTTTCACTTACTTAAGTATGGGTGGATCTATGAATATTCTAATCAGTTCTAATCAGCGGCCTGCAAGGCTTGCATGTGATTGGTGGTCACGACTCCTGGTGGGTGGGCTGCTAGTCTGTTCACAGCGCTGCCGGACGTTAAAGTTTTGCATACATCTTCAAAAGTAAATGCGAAACACCTTTCCAAAAATGGACAAGGTAAGAGATAAACGTGCAGTTGCCAAATATGTCTTCACTTTTTACTAACAACCAGTCCCCCGGACTTCCGGTTATGGCTGCCACGTAGGACGGACGTGTCTCGCTCTGCTCTGCTCCTGGAGAAAAAAATCGGCAAATAACTCTCTCATTTGGGACAGAACGTATCCCAGCATTTGAGCGAGGATATGTCGGCGAAGCCTAAGGCTGGAAAACCAGGAAAAGGAAAAAGCGAGCCGCCGAAACAGTCCAAATTAACGGACTTTCAGGTCTGTGACGCAGCAAACAAGGCTCCATATATGGCGGAGGAGGCTGGCGGCGGTGCGATTTCTGCGGGGAATGGCGCAGATGCGCTGATGGCTGCCATGAGTTCAATGAGAGCGGACTTTTCCTCTAGATTTGATGGGATTATGACAGCGTTGGAAGGAATAAGAAAGGAATTGGGTGACTGTGTAGAACGAACGGCGCAGATGGAGCTCCGTCTCGCTAGTGCTGAAGATGACGTCACCCGTCTTCAATTAAAGGTGCGCACTTTGGAAAAAAAAAATAAATCTCTGGAAGATAATATTTTGGATTTGGAATCTCGGTCGAGACAGAATAATTTGAGGCTGGTGGGTCTTCCAGAGGAATCAGAAGGTCGGGACGTATGTTCCTTTCTGGAAAAGTGGATTCCGGAGGTGCTGGGCAGCGAGGAGTTGCAATCAGCAGTGGTTCTGGAAAAAGCACATCGTATTGGCCCACGGAGAGATAAGGGACCGCCGAGGACCTTAATTATGAAGTTTCTTAGCAACAGAGACAGGATGAAGATCTTCAACGCTGCACGTGCTAAAGGAGAGATTAAACACCAGGACCAGCAGGTGCGGTTCTACCCAGATTTGGCCACAGGAATCCAACAATTGAGGAAGCAGTTTGATCCCGTACGTAAGGAGCTGCGCAACCTTGGGATTCGTCATGGTGTAATCTATCCTGCGAGACTGCTGACCACGTATGAGGGCAGAACCCACATCTTCAAGACCCCAGAGGAGGCGCAGGAGTTCATCAAGAAGATCAAAGAAGAAGAAGAGACTGGTGGGAGCTAAGCATGAACAAAATATAAGGTAGAATAATTAAGCATTTGCACAGGCATCTGACTGACTTGAAGTAAATAGTAAGTTTACAAAATATAGATTGTATTATATATTAAAAAAACAAAACAAAAACAAAACAAACAAAAAAAAAAAACTATGATGTACAAAGTTGTTAAAAATTTTGGAGTTAAGTTGGAAAACTACAGAGGAGAGTTAATGTTACGTCATTAAAAGTAGTAGAGTTAGGGTGATTGGGAGGATGAAGAAGGAGTGGCTTAGGCTGTTCCCCGTGGGTGTGGAACGGTCGATGGCTATATCGGGAGACAGAATTTTTCTTTTGATTTTGGGGGGTTTGCCACAAGTGTGGGAAGGGGAAATTTGTTTGTGTGTAGTTTGTAGGATGAATGTTCAACCACTCATGTTTTTGCTTCTCTGTATGAGCATGTTTACACTGCAAGGTAATCCTAAACTCTCTATTGATCATGGACCAAAGTGTTAATCTTAATTTAACTTCATGGAATTGCAGAGGTCTACAAAATTTAAAAAAACTTAAACAAGTTATGAATAAAATAAAGGACATGGGTTCAAGAATTGTGTTTTTACAAGAAACTCATCTGATAGAGGAGGATGTTAAAAGAATTAGGAGTAGATGGCAGGGAAGTGTATTCACCTCTTCATTTTCATCCCGAGCCAGGGGAGTTATGACTCTCATACATAAATCAGTTCCTTTTCAAGTGAAAAATGTAATTGGAGACAAATTTGGAAGATATGTAATCATTCAAGGTTCTTTGCTATTAGAAAATATAAATCTTGTGAACTTATATGGTCCCAATATAGATGATCAGAAGTTCTTTGCTAATTTATTTCTCATCTTATCATCACTTACAGGGCAACATATAATAGCAGGGGATTTTAATTGTACATTGAATCCAGGTGTGGATAGATCAACAGGACTGGATTGTACGCACATTGGATGTAGGATGACTATTAATCATTTTATGAAAGAACTGAGATTGTTAGATATATGGAGAGAAATGAAACCACAAGTTAAAGCCTATTCTTGTTATTCCAGTACCTACAAGACATTCTCACGTATTGATTATTTTTTGATTTCCACAGAATTAAGGTCCAAGATTCAAAACTGCTTTTATGATAACATCGTGATCTCTGATCATGCACCCTGTTGTCTAATATATGTAGATAAAAAATTGACAAAGGAATCAGGTAGATGGCAATTTCAGCATAAATGGCTTCAGGATGAGGAATTTGTCAAGTATATAGAAAAACAGATAGACGAGTTCTTTGACATCAATACTACACAAACATCAGCATGTGTAAAGTGGGAGGCTTTCAAAGCTTTTATTAGGGGACATATTATTAGTTATACAGGATCAAAATCTAAGAAGACTCGAGAGGAGAGAGCTAAATTGGAACATAAAATAAAAAATCTTCAGGAAAAAGTGTATGCAGGAAGTGACCCAAGGTTGGAGAATGAATTACTGATTTTGAGAGCTGAATACGACAAAAAATCAGCGAATAGAGCTGCCTCGAGTCTTCTAAGATTGAAACAATCTTTTTATGAACAAGGTGAAAAATCAGGAAAATTATTAGCATGGCAGATTAAACAATTGGAAATTAAAACACCAATTACCAGTATTATAAGTAATGGACAGGTAGTTATAGATCCTTTAGAAATTAATAGAGCCTTTAGAGATTACTATGAAAAATTATATGATACCAAAAATGAACCTGATTTAACAAAACTAAATGGGTTTTTGAACGAACTATCTATACCGTGTATTCCAAATGAAAACAGGGAGATATTGGAGTCTAAAATTAGTCAAGAAGAAGTTGGGCTAGCCATTGATAATATGAAATCAGGAAAAAGTGCAGGACCAGATGGTCTTCCAGTTGACCTTTATAAAAAATTTAAGAATAAATTAATAAAACCTTTTTTGGAAATGGTTTTAGAAGCATTTCAAAATAATAATTTACCATCATACATAAATAATGCCTTAATTATACTGCTGCCAAAACCAGGTAAGCCCTCTAATAAATGTGAAAATATGAGACCAATAAGCCTATTAAATGCTGACCTTAAGATAATCTGTAAAATTTTAGCAAGACGAATACAAGAAATTTTACCAAATATTATTAATCGAGATCAGAATGGCTTTATAAAGGGTAGACAAGGCTTCCATAATGTAAGAAGACTATTTAATATTATTTATTTTAATAAAGAAGCACCGGATACAGCTCTCCTATCATTGGACGCCGAAAAGGCCTTTGATAGAGTTGAATGGCCCTTTCTTTTTGAAGTCCTACAAAGGTTTGGACTTGGAAATAATTTCATAAAATGGGTTCAAATAATATACAATAATGCTACAGCAGAAATCCTAACAAATAACAATATTTCAAAACCAATAAAAATCAATAGAGGATGTCGACAAGGCTGTCCACTTTCACCTTTACTGTTTACTATGGCAATTGAACCTTTAGCGATAGCGATACGTTTACATTCACAAATATATGGAATTAAAGTTGGACCAACAGAACATAAAATCTCCCTGTACGCCGATGATATAATTTTGTTTATGTCGAATCTAAAAAAATCAATTCCAACCTTGTTGAATTTAATAAAGAATTTTGGGGAAATATCAGGATATAAAATAAATAAAACTAAATCTTCAATATTAATGCTAAATGAGACCCAGAGAAATTACCCAGCCCCTGAGGTAAATCAATTCAATGTTGTAAATCAGTTTAAATATTTAGGAATCCAAATTATGCCTAAGCTAGAATCAGTCGCCAGTGTCAACTATGAAGCCTTAATGTCAGATATCAGTGAGTTAACTCAGAGATGGATGTCACTACCAATGTCGATGATCGGGAGAATCAATATACTTAAAAGTAATATTTTACCTAAAATACTTTATTTATTTCAATACATTCCCTTATCACCACCTTTAGATCTATTCTCAAGAATAAAAAAAAAGTTAGTGGAATTTATATGGAACAACAGGAGGGCTAGATTACGTTTGTCTTTATTATATTTACCATTTGATCGTGGAGGTCTGAAATGTCCAAATTTTATGTTGTATTATTGGTCGGCACAACTGAGGTCTATGACATATTATTTTTCATCAAATGATCTCCCTCACTGGACTGAAATGGAATCATACAATTTACCTTTACCTCTTCCCATATTCATATACTCAGATTCGGCAAAAAAATTACAAAAACAAGTTAAAAATCCATTTGTAAAGCATATGATCAAAATATGGTGTGAAGCTAAAAACTATTTAAAAGAACCACAGTTATTGTCACAATTTAGTCCAATATGGGGTAATCAATATTTTAAACCAGGGAGAGCGGACGCTGTATTTAAAGTATGGAATTTAAAAGGGATACAAAAGATTCAGGATTTATATTTGCCAGGTGCAGACAACATAATGTCTTTTGAAGAGCTGAGGATCAAATTTAATCTCAATAGAACACATTTTTTTAAATATCTTCAACTTAGAAACTTTATTCGATCAAATCAAAATAAAGCTCTCACTCGACCTATTTATTCATCCTTGGAAAAAATGATGATGAAAGATAGTAAAAGAAAGGGTATTATTTCAGAGTTTTATAACTCATTGACACTATCTTCAAGTGAAAATTCACTGAAAAGATTAAACTACTGGAAAGAAGATCTGCAAATTGAAATTTCAGAGGAACAATGGGAATTGGCTTGTACAGAAGCTCAAACCAAATCAATAAATGCACGCCTTAAATTGATACATTTCAAATGGTTAATGCGGATGTATGTTACACCGGAGGAGTTAAATAGATATAACAAAAATATACCAGATACATGCACAAAATGCATGGAAAGTAAAGGAACCCTATTTCATTGTTTATGGGAATGTAGATTAATAAGAATGTTTTGGGAAGAGGTGAGGGTAACAATTGAAAAAATAATCTCAAAACAAATCATATTGAATCCTAAACTGTTTTTGTTGGGTCTGTACCCAGAAAAGCATAATTTTAATAAAAGTGAAAGAACATTCATAGACCTCAGTTTGCTTAATGCCAAAAAATGTATTGCACTATTATGGAAAAAGACTCATAGACCAGATGTGACTCAGTGGTTAAGACAGATGTTAACAAACCTTCCATTAGAAAGAATAACATATATACTAAAATCAAAGGAAATTGTGTTTGAGAATATATGGAGACCTTTTATTGATTATGTAAAAAATTTAAACATAACTCTTGAAGAAGAAGGTGAATGATGTGTGTGGACCTTGTAAATTCCAAACTGGTGAACATAATATGTATACTTATGTATTGGATTGTCTAGACTAAACAGAGGAGCATTGTTGAAGACTTGATTTTGTTGGTGGTTGTTGGTGTTTTTAGTGCATTTTTTTTTTTTGTAGTACTTTAGTGTTAGTGTTTGATTGTTTGTATCATGTTTGTTAAAAAAAAAAAAAAGGTTCAATAAAGATATTGTGGAAAAAAAAAAACAACCAGTCCCCCGTCTGCCGGCGACTGAGCAGGGAGGGGAGGAGGGGGGGGAGGGGTGATTTGAATGTGGCTGCTCTCAGCTCACAGCGCGGCCCCCCGTCCGCTGGCGAAGTGAGCCGAGAGCAGCTCGTCCCCCGCCTCTCTGCTCTCTCTCTCTCTGCTGCTGCCCCAACCCGCGCTGCCTCGCTCCCGCTGCTCCTCGGCTCTTCCCTCTTCCCACTGAGGTAGCCAAGAGTATCCATCTGATTGGTTAATGCTATAACCAACCAGGCTAAGTGGGAATCGTTACGTAGCTACTAACGGTCTGTCCAAACTCGCCTGTTTCAGGGGGGTGTTACCAAACGAAATTCACAACAAAAAAACACAGACTGGGACTGTGGTGAGATTTTGTGCTTGATATGTCAGTCACAGAAAACATCACAGACATGTTAACAACAGAAAAAACTGCTTGACTTTTGCTTTTTGAGTGTCACTTTCATTAAACTCTCATTTAAAATTCCGCTGCTCCACCAGCAGCATGTTCTAAATGTTCTACTGCCACTCTGTGAAGAATTTGATTTTCTTTGCATATGCTAAATTTAGGCAAGTTGGCTGGAATGCTGGGGAGTTAAAAGGTTCAAATCTACAAGAAAAAAGTTGCAGATTTAAAGGAAAAAAGTTGAAATTTTTTGAGAACAAAAGTTGAAAAACTGCAAGAAAAAGATGAAATTTGTAAGAAAAAAGTTGCAGATTTACAAGACAAAAGTTGTAAATTAAAGAGGAAAAAAGTTGTAGATTCAACCTAAAATTCCAGTGTTCAGTCAGTGGAAAATTTGTTTCTTTTCTCTTTAAATTTGCAATTTTTTTTCCTCAAAATCTGCATCTTTTTGTGCTGTGAAATTTCAGTTTTTTTCCTGTAAATCTATGCCTTTTTCTTGCAATTTTATGTCACTTTTTAAAACTGCAGCAAGTTTTCTCAAAATCTCTAATTTGTGACTTTTCAGGAGGATTTGTGTAATATTTAATTTCCAACTTTTTTTCCTTGAAAGTTACAAAAAAATTCTGTAAATTTGACTTTTTTTTATTGTTAAACTGTCAGTATTTTCTTTAAATTTGCAGCTGTTTTTCGTGTAATTTTTGCAACTTTTCTGGCAAATTTCTTTATTTCTGTCAAATTTGCAAATATTCTTCCCCCAAAATTTGCAGCTTACTTGTTTTAAATTTGCAACATGTTTTGTTGCAAATTTATGTCACTTCTATCTTTAAGTTTGCTAATGGTTTTTCCTCAACATTTCTAGTAAATTTGTGACTTTTTTCTGGCAAACTTCTGTAATATTTCCCTTAAATTTGCAACTTTTTACCTTAAAAACTCCCAAAAAAGATTTCTTTGAATTTGTAACAATTTTTCTTGGAAATTTTTGACTTTTGTCTGGCAGTTGTTTTATTTTTCTCTTTTTCCTCTAAATTTATATCTTTCTTTCTTGCAAATTTATGTCACTTTTCTCTTTAAATTTGCAGCCAGTTTTTCTCTTGTGACTTTTTTTTGCAGATCTGTGTAATATTTCCCTTAAATTTGCAACTTTTTCTTTAAAAGTTGCAGGAAAAAAACTGTAAATTTCTGACTTTTTTATTGCTAAACCGTGTCAGTTTTTTCTGCAATTTTTTCTTGCAAATTTCTTTTTTATTTCTGTCAAATTTGCAAGTGTTTGTCCTCTAAAAATTTGCATCTTTTTGTTGTAAATTAGCATTTTTTTTCTGAAAATATATGCCTATTTTCTTTGAAAATTTGTCACTTTTCCCTTTAAATTTGTAGCCAGCTTTTTCTCAATATTTCTCTTAAATTTGTGACTTTTTCCTGACAAATTTATGAAATATTTCTCTTAAATTTGCAACTTTTATCCTTAAAAGTTGCAAATAAAATTCAGTAAATTTTTGACTTTTTTTCTTGCTAAACTGTCCACCTTTTCTGTTTAAATTTGAAACTGTTTTTCTTGAAAGTTGGTGGGATTTTTCTTGCATATTTTCTTTACATTTCTGTCAAATTTGCAAATGTTTTTCCTCTAAATTTGCATCTTTATTGCAGTAAATTTGCATATTTTTTCTGTAAATTTATGTTTTTGTGTTACTTTTCTCTTTAAATTTGCAGCCTTCTCAAATCTTTCTTAAAATCTCTAGTAAATGTGATTTTTTTTAAGAAAAAATTGCAATATTTCTCATACATTTGCAACCATTTTTAAGTAATAAAAAACTAAATCTAGTAAATCTCTGACTTTTTTTCTTGCTAAAGTGTGCAACACTCCTCCTTAAATTTGCAGCTGTTTTTCTTGTAATTTTTTTGACTTTTGTCTGACAGATTTGTCTCATTTTTCTCTTTAAATCTGCAAATGTGTTTTCTCAAAATTAGCAACATTTTTTCTTGTAAATTTATATTTTTTTCTTGCAAATTTATGTCCCTTTTCTCTTTAAATTTGCAGCCAGTTTTCCCTCAAAATGTCTAGTAAATTTGTGACTTTTTTCGGGAAAATTTGTGTAATATTTCTCTTAAATTTGCAACTTTTTTTCCCTTAAAAGTTGCAAAACTTTGTGCTGGGGACCAAAAGAGCCACAGGCTGCAGACTGCCGAGCTCCCTGATAAACTCACAGAGCCTGAAGCCCGGTCGGCGGGAGCCGTCTCTCCTCCCTCCTCCCGGTTCCCCGGCGCCGCTGTACAGCGTGGTCACATTTCCTCTCTCGCAGTAGTTGACGCATCTGTCCTGGCTGCAGCGCACCTTACAGATGGTCGGCGTGAACGTCACCTGGAGCCTCCCTGCTCCTCCTCCCATCTGTCCACCAGCTGGTAGCACAAAGGAGGAGGAGATGGTGATGACGGTGAGGGACAGAAGTCGCAGCAGCATGGTGAAGGCGTGCCGCATTGCCACCAAAACAAACCCCGACTGACTCACTTTCTGCTCCTTCGCTGAAAACACAGAAGAGGGGAAAAAAAAGGAGGGAAGGAAGGAGAAAACAGCCAATGGCTCCACACCTCCTCCTCCTCCTCCTCCTCCTCCAGAGAGAGCGAGTGAGGTGGAGAGATAATTGGGAGCAGCGTGCAGGGCTGGGCTGGGCTCCAAACTAAATGTTTGGCAGGGATCTGGGCCACAGCTGAGAGGGCGAGAGAGCTTTAACACCGCTGCTCTCTCTCTCAGCTGGCCTCCTCCGTCAGGACCAACAAAGCCCCCCCACTCCACCCCCCCCCCCCATCTCTGCGCACACACACACACACACACGCTTTCACAATAACATGCTGCAGGACTTCATAGGATGTCAGGGTGGTGATGCAACCCCCAGTTTGGGTTTGTGGGGGGTCAAGTTTCCCCGAAATGTTGAAGCGGCTCCAGGTGACAGATTCAGAGGACGGGGGGCCGCAGCTGCAGAAGAGGAAGAAACTGGTTCACCGCGGGAGAATTAATCAGCTCTCCCATGCATTGCCATGTGAACGTGAACAATTCTGAATCAAAGGACAACTGTCCAAGATTCCAATCATTAAATATTATTAATAACATAATTAATTTGGCCGGAACAAACAGAGTCAGCACCCGGAACTGCCCGCAATCTTTATGGTGTGACACAAAAGAAACAAAATGGCGGAGCGGAGTATATGATCGGTCTTCTCTACAGCAGTACTACGGTTTTTATGAAGTCAAAGGGAAAAAACACTTGGACAAGACTCGCACCGTATGCAAGTTCTGTCAGACTAAACTAAAATATTTTGGAAGCACGACAAACACGTGAAACCACATCACACAGTTCCATCCGGCGGCTGGAAAGAAGCAGTTTTCACTGAACAAGCAATGTCAAACATTCCACACAACTAGGAAAGGGCAGAGCGAACTACAAAATATATTGCTGCTTTTATTGCCAAGGATTTACGCCCGTATTCCGTCGTCGAGAACCAGGGCTTTGGCGCTATGATGCTGAGAGGGTTATGAAAAGTTAAGAGTGCCAAAATAATAATTCTGTAATCTCCCATTATACCCTACACATATTCTATACATATTCTGTTTGCATTCTTATGAACAAGTACTTATGTTGTGTTAAACTCTGATTAACAGGAATTAGGCAAAGCTATAGAGCCCCCTTTCTTCTCTCTCTCACTTCTTTGACTCAGGTCTATTACATTAGTTACACCCCCAAACCAACACTCACACACACACTTTTTATAGTACAATTTAGGAGATAGTTTACGTGAATAGCGGATGGCCTGTTCACGTCAGAGTTGAACTGGCCAATCAGTCGGTTGCATACAAGCCCATCCTATTGTATGGGGTTGGTCCAACCAACCCGAGAAGATGAATGTGAGTTGGAGTCAGTCTGGCGACGCTCCCAAGGGGGCTGCATCACACTGCACCCAGCGCTGCTTGCTTTACATGTGACCTCTGAATAAATGTTGCATCTATGAATTGAAGAATTCCCCAGCTTATTCTTGGACCTTTCAATCAAAGAATCAGGATTTTAACAATTTGGTGCCAGTGACCTGGATTGAACTATTCTGAGACGAGTCCGGAACAGATCGGAAGGATCCTTTTTAGACGACTTTGGCGCCCAAACAGAAAGGTAAGCAGAAAACCTTTTTACACAAATTTCTGCACTTTGGCCATACTAAATTTACAGTTGTCTGACTAAGGGGTATATCCGATCTCCAAATTTTATAATTTAGTTGGGAGTCACATGTAAAGTCTAAGCAAATAGTTTCAAGCAAAGGAAAGTGCACATGTCCTATTAACAGTCTGAGGTAGGAAGGTCGCGACCAGGACATACAATTCACGGGTGTATAGTCCATCAAATGATAAAGCATTTTTCAAGTCAGTCTGAACCAAAATAAATATGAGACTTAGGGAGCCAGGGTGATCAATGATCACCCGGGTTCATCTCCTCAAATGAAAATAGCCAGGGTTAGTAACCTGATGCCGGGGGGAGCCATTTAAAGTGTTCAACCTGGTGCCGCTAGGGAGCGAAGCCACAGTCGTTTAAATCAGTATAGCACTAAACTTTAAGATATGGTACCACTTGTACTGGAGGACCTGCCGAGGTTTCAGTGAAAGTGCCCTCTGCTTAAAGTTGGACAAGTCGGTGAGATTATGGGAGCAGTCTGTACCCAGAATTAATAAGACTTAGGGGGCAATGGCCGTGCCCGTCTTCCAAATTAAAAATAGCCAGGATTAGCCTGATGCCAGGGGGGATTTAACTGTCCGACCAGATGCCGTTAAGGAATGATGCCACGTGGGTGAAGTATTTCGGATGCAGTCTGTTCCGAAATAATTACGAGACTTAGGGAACAGCAGAATCAACCGTGTTTATCTCCCCAAATAAGGGAACCAGGGCTAGCCTGGTGCCGGTACTGAAAAAAAAACAAAAAAACAAAAACCTTTTGTTAATAATTTAAGGTACAGCACAAGAATCTTTTAACCATTCCTTAGTGAGTGACTGTCCATAATAATAAAAATAGTTACTGTTTGTATTGTCTACATTGTGCATTCTGATGGCTGTTAATTCTGTGTCTTTAGGGGTTAAATGAGTGGTTTAACCCCTGGACAAATAACGGGGGTTTGGAATATCTACTGACCTTTTCCCATAGCATGATTTAACTAACGGCACTCTTCAGGCTGTGTAGGGAACAAAGGCGTGTCTGTGTTTTTCCACAAAGGAGGGAGGCAATTCGCCCCCATTCCTGAGTGGAGTTGAGATTGTTTAAAACAGGTTCCTGAGAGGAGATTATTTGAGGTAACAGTATTAAATGGAGCACTAAATTAAAGTTGTAAGGTTATTCTGGCGTGTTTACAGCTGACGTTAAGGAGGCAGCGCTCCAGTTTCTTTGAAAAACAAGTCGTGGTTTGTGGACAATAGGCTCCAGTGCCATCTTGCGCGTTCACAATTGCACGTGGTAGAGGCGGCCATGTGGCATTCAGTGCACATGTGCGGGTAAACACCATCTTGAACTGCCCTCAAACTGCGGCACAGTGCCTCCATCGTGTGGCCAACTGTAGGAAGTGCATTCTTTCATAAATCTGCCAAATAGAGCTTCCTAACAAATTTGGAACCTTATCTCTCTGGCTGAAAGGAAAGCTATAAGTCTGTGCATGGCAAAATAAAGCCCTCCCTCGCCTGCCAATGCGGGTTTGATGTAGTGAGGCAAGGCCTGCCCATTCAGCTGCAGAGAAAAGGCTCAACTTTAATTTGGGCAGAGGGGAGAATAAGGAGATTTATTCCTACTTATACAATAAAAGTGTAGAAAAATCCTAGGTGGACAATATATAAAGGTGAGGTAATTTAAATAAAGAAAAAAGGGAAATTGTAAATTGGAATAAATAAATAAATAAGTAAATGCATAAATAAAATTTTAAAAAATGAATGTATAAATAAATAGAAGTTGTGGAGATGAGCACTGTGGAAGTGAGAGTGGACAGAAAATGGAAAAGGAAGTTTGGTTTTAGAGAAAAATTGAAGGCTGATGAATTGTTAAAGTTTTGTGCAGGACACAAGAGAAAAATATGGAGAAACGATTGGAAGAAGGAAAGAAAAAAACGTAAGAATAAGAGACATGCTGCAACGGTGAAAACAAAAGCAAAATAATCAATAAATGCGATAAAACGGAAAAGGACAAAAACACGCTGTTTAATGGTTTGTTTCTCTATTAGTCTGAGACGATGGTTGTGACTGTGGATCACCTCCCTCCCCCAGCGACTGTGTGAGTCCCTCTTCAGGCCCGCTGGAATTGGCTGCGTCCACTCTCTTCCTCCACGCCATCGCCTAGCGACCCCCTCCTCCCTCCGCAACAACAGTGAAAGAATGTAAAACAGAGGAACATCGAAAGATGGGTCATAGATGATCAACTGAGCACACGTAAGTACAATAAATTATATTGTTGCTTTCCATTTACCTTCAGACAGCGTCTCAAATATTGAATCTCATTCATGAACATTTCAGTGTTATTCTGCGTAAGCCATACATGTTTTGCCAGGAAGCTGTGTTGGTGCCAACAAGCCATTCCAGATTCAGCAAACTACTCATATGTTCTCTAAGTGTGCATAACCAGTATTTGTGAATCAGCTGTAGTCAGCACGTGTTCACAAGAACTGAGGATTGCATAACTGGCGCCTAAAACTACCACTAAAATCACATCTCAATATAATTGAGATGTGATTTTACAAAAAACCCTATCAGAGAGGTGCCAAAATCACATACTGAGCAAACTGAAGTATTTTTAGAAAAAGCCATCGATAAGGTAAAGAACAAAATAAAGCCTCTGCTAAGCTGATGCCACAACAACCCATGGCCCACCAAACTATCTATGCACCCCAGGACCTTGCATCACACCAATATGGACCCTACCCAGACCCCCCACCTAATCTGCCCTATCAGTATCAGCAGCAGGGCCACAGGAGATGGTCAGAGGTTTAATAATAGAGGCAGAGGCCATGTTAACAGTAAAACCCTGGGGGGTCCCCAATTAGCAAACACAATGGGTATCCTCCCCTACATGGTCCTCATTTGGATATTGATGAAAAGAACAGCTTTGTGTTAAAGCCGTTCTGTTTCAAAAGGGGGAGAGTGGGACAAGCACGGATAGAAAGGTGCTAATGTACTATAGTAGCAAATGTGAAAGGAAATATTTCTTTTATTTAGTTGTTGGTGGGCATTTCAGGACTCCATACCATCACAAGTCATCACATTTTCATCATTGGCCAGTTCTCTCTTGGAAAAGAGGTTTTTAAATCTCAATGGGATTTTTAGCTGGTTAAATAAAGGTAAAATAAACAGGAAAAACATCACATTTTGTTTTATTGTAGACAAATGCAAAACTAGAGTATATGCACAAAGCTGTCTTTTCTTCATGACCTTGTGGTCCATAGACAACGTAGGAAGAGGTCATCCGGCTTGTGTGAAACATGTAGCCGCTATAAGAAAGGCTGTAGAAAAGATATTGCACCTGACAATGGGCAATCAAACCACTATTCACACAACACATGGAGTTAAAGCCTTTCTTGACTCAAAGTTGGAAATCTAGATAAGAAAGGAAAATAAAATTTGAAGGAAAAACCTGCACTTATTTATGGAATGGCTGACACACAGGGAGCCTGAGGCTCTCCATGAATCTGTTTCTTTTATAAAAGGGAGCCAAAAGGAGGAGGACGCACCCACAATGGAAACAGTGATGGCGAGACCTGTCGCTGGGAGGGGAGGCACCCATGACCCACACCCACTACGGAAAAAATGGACTGCATGCTTAAGACTAAAACAGATAAGTGGACTCACTTCTACACATACAGAAAATTAGCAAAAATTAAATTATTAGAAAATAGCAGACATCTTCCATTTACCTGACTCTGAGGTTCAAGGTACTTCGATTAAATTCGTATGGTGCAGGTGCATGTAAAGTAGTAACTCCAGGTAATGACATACAGGACTTTTCAAAGTCAAAAAAGTAACAGTTAAATTCTGCAAATGGAAAGCTACCAGTAGAATACCTATCAACATCTGTAAAAGTAGCATTGTACCCCATGTACTACAGGCAATTGAACGGATCTGATCCAAATTATGAACAACCATTATTTGCAAATCCATCCTCCAGATTGGTCATAAAACTTGTACTAGTAAACAAGGAAATGTGTGGAAGCATCCATTGTCCTAGTTGAAGAGGATAAGAGACATTTCAACCTATGGGGGGTTCCACACATCCCGCTGGTTAGACCCAAACACATGGATTGGAAAATGTTGGCTATTTTGTCACCTCTGCTGGAGAATATAGCCCATCCATGGAAAACCAACACCTGACCTCAGCATAGAATATTTTCCTAAATTAGAAACATACGCATCGTCTCTTAACTGGGTAACCACAGCACAAAAGGCTGTGCACATTGACGCCCAGAAATCTCCTACATAACCAACCTTAACATTAACAAACGAGGGGATGAGAAAATTTGAAGCAAATTCTAAATTTGTTATGGTAAAAGGTTGAACAGATGTCGATCTAATAAAAGGAGTTGAGTATGACACTATAGACCATATATTCAGAAGCCCAGAAAGGTGTTAACCAGGTCATGAAAACTAAAAGCAGCAGATGTCATAGCGTCATCAGTCCTGTAGGAAACACCCTGATGACGCAGGGCCTGCAGGAATTAACGAAACTCTAACTCTTTGTGCTCGTTGTATGCCAGGATCACATATATTGATAAATGAGCTAAACCTCCAAATGCAATTTTCCACAGTGGTAGTTATCAGCAAATCTTGCACATCTCATACCTCCTCATAGAAACCAATTGCTGAGTCCAGAGGAGGAGCTGAAGACCCCAAGACCGAAGATGATGATAAGGAAGACCATTGCGCTATTACGGATTATTTGTAAACACAATGTGCTACTGATAATACATGAATCATACATAGCTCACCACACACACGTAGGGGTGTGAGACTTATAGTATTCTTGAGCTATTATTTACATAATGCTAATTGCGGTTAGGTAGTCAGGATAATTGTGAAGGTTAGAAGCTCTAGAGGCCCGAATACAATAAGCATGGATAAGGATGTCTCCTAACTTTGAACGATTTTGTTTACTATCTACTTACATTGCAACACATAGGTCTCATCACCCAGCTCACTCATCATAACAAACCTACTGCGGAACACATAGGTCCCATTACCCAGCTCACTTATCACAACACAACCACTGCTTGTAGCTTGCATATAGCCAACAATCACAAACTCAAGGCTAATCAAATCAACCTTTGTCATATTGCTGTACATACAACTGTAGCGCAGGCAAGATGAAATTGTGTTTCTCTCGGCATCCATATAAGTAAAAAGAACAATTTAAGACACACTCACACACACCCTCACCCCCCACCCCACCACAGCCATTCACACTTCCCTGAGACATACATGAAAACTAACCAGAACTATAATATAAAAATAATATACATAATGTCCGTAGGTGCAGTAGTGTGTATGAGAGATTCCGGATCAACTGTTCAGCATCCTAACAGCTTGTGGAAGGAAGCTGTTGATCAGTCTGGTGGTTCTGCCTCTGATGCTCCGGAATCATTTGCCAGATGGCAGAAGTTCAAAGTGTTTATGCAGAGGGTGAGAACGGTCCTTGACAATGTTCAGTGCCCTGCTCCTACAACAGTTCTGAAAAAGTTCTTGGACAGAGAGGAGGGAGACTCCAATTACCCTCTCAGCTCCCTTAACTATCCTCTGCAGGGCTTTTTTGTCTGACATACTGCAGCTGGAGTGCCATGTAGCAATGCAGTACGTCAGAACACTCTCCACCACACCTCTGTAGAAGGTCCTGAGGATGCAGATGGGGAGAGAGGCCTGTTTGAGTTTCCTCAAGAAGTGCAGTCTCTGCTGGGCCCGCTTCCTGATCCCCAAGGAATTCTTGCTCCAGGTCAGGTCCTGCGAGATCTGCACTCCGAGGAACTTGATGTTCTCCACTCTCTCCACTAAACAGCCGCGATGCTGAGAGGGACGTGTTCAGGCTGTGACCGCTGGAAGTCGATAATCATCTCCTTTGTTTTGTCCACGGAGAGCACCAGATTGTTCTCCCTGCACCAGCCCTCTAGGTCTAATGGGAGAAAACTTACAACAGCACACTGTTAACTACAGATGTAGTGAATAGGAATAAAATGGTTCAGGCTCCAGCCATTGCAGCGACAACCCCTCAGGCCATTATTGATCCTGTCCTGGCCGAGCCCTTTGTATCGGCACCCAAGCAAAGGTGTAGGGTGCAGGGAAGGTGCATGTAGGGGGGGCACCAGATCATCACGACGTGTGCCTGCAACGTAGAAAAGGAGGTCGTAGGGCTAGTGACTGTATGACTTCAGTCCCTAGAAGAAGGATGGACTGGTACCCATGCGCACCCACCACACCTCCAGCATCCAGGGTGGAGCCAGATCAGCCACACGGAGGAGACGGCATTTTCCAATGCTACCCCTCACAGTGGAAGCTACGGTGGGCACAGGGACTCGAGCTTTATCAACACCAGCATCTCTACCTCTGTCCACTAATCATAGACCGGTGGGTGGCATCCCTGGGACAGTATCACTGAACTGTTCACTGGCTGGACTGGATGTTGTCTACTCTTTGCTGCATCCATCAGACTGTCCTATAAACCTCATGGGACGAGATGTGCCTCAGAGTGTGGGCACACAGTTGTTTTGCTTCTAATGGTACCGGAGTGTGTCTACAAGACGGGACTGTGCTCCACAGCTGCGGATACAGGAAACAGACACAGAGGAAGGTCAAACCCCTGTCGCAACCATGTGATGACTGCAGCTGAACGATGCAAGCCGTGGCAAAGATCAACTGGTGGACAAAATGTTTCGTGGGCTTCGTGGATTGAGCCTGTTCAACCTTATGACCCCCACGTGATCCACTCCACCGGACAAAGAACTATTCACATGATGATCAGGAGGAGACCTCGGTGGGGGTGCAGGACTTGGTGAACAAGGACAATTATGTGACTGCAGTTCATCTGGACAAAGACGTTTTGCCTCGGTATGCCCTCTTAGACATCGCTGCACCACGCTGGGGTGTCCACAAGGGGGGAGGCAAGGGTATCAGAACCAATGGTGCAAACCTATCTTGGGTTGACTGACTGGGTTGACACACAATGTAGGGACCTATCTTATTCACCATCTGCTAACCACTAGCGTATCTCACACCATGTATGGTTGACATGATAAAATCATGTCAAAGGGGGGAATGAAAGGGTTATGAAAAGTTAGAGTGCCAAAATAATAATTCTGTAGGTAATCTCCCATTATGCCCTACACATATTCTATACATATTCTGTTTGCATTCTTATGAACAAATATGTTGTGTTAAACTCTGATAAACAGGAATTAGGCAGAGCCATAGAGCCCTCTTTCTTCTCTCTCTCACTTCTTTTAGTCAGGTCTGTTACATTAGTTACACACCCAAACCAACACTCACACACACTTTTTATAGTACAATTTAGGAGATTGTTAACGTGAATAGCAGATTGCCTGTTCACGTCAGAGTTGAACTGGCCAATCATATGGTTGCGTACAAGCCCATCCTATTGTACGGGGTTGGTCCAATCGTCACAGCTGGCTGCCCCCAGGTGAAAATCCACAGAATAGGTATGTGCAACTAGACTGTTCTGAATGAGGTTTTAGGAAAGTATGAATCAGTTTGTGAATCACTGGATTGAAAACGTACTTGTACATGTACAGACTGGATCCTGGGTCCACTTGGCCTGTTCCTGGCATGGCCATCCCCACTCTCTACAATGAGACCAAAGCCAAAGCCATGCACCAGTGAAGACCGCGGGTAGGACTGCCATCATATGTGATGGTGGACAGCCACTGCCACCGAATCATTTGTAACGGTGACTGCACATTTTTGTATGAAAGGTATATGTGATTTTGGTCCAGCAGAATGTTCTGGGTTTTGGACTGAAGGACTCAGTTACTTGTTGCACATAACAGAATGTTGGTTATACGCATTATTTGCTAAAATTCAGGATACTATGAAGTCTGTGTCAGAGCAGCAAATGTGCTGCTACAGTTGCACTTTTCATGTTGGTTTTTGAAGCACTAAAAGATATTGGAAGTAAATTCATGGCCATTGCAAATGCTTTAAAAATAAGAAGTTGCCACAGAGTGGGAGGAAAAAAATCCTGAATAGAAAAAAAGACGCATCGACAATCATAATCGGCTCGGCTTGTTTGTGCCTAAAAATTCCCACCCCTAGTTCACGAGTCGTCATGTTCTCAGGACCATATCCAGGGTTGGTTCAGAGACGGTGCTTCTCATGGCGGGGCTTGGACGGTTCAAAGATGGCAGCATCACGGAGATCACTGAGAGATCGGGCCAATTTTTGATGTTTGCAGTCATCTGTGAGATCTGAGGATCCATCTATCCAATGACAGACCAAACATGGGCCAGATCTCTGCATGCTCTCTCAGTGATCTCCACCTCTGAGTAAAGGGGTTTATCAAGACAGACAGAATCTGAGAGAAAGTTCTGACAACACTGAACCTTATCTGCTGCTGCAATCAACCAATAGAGAAGCAGCAGGAAGCAAAGCAATGACCCGACACTGGTGGCATACAAAAATATCTGACCACAAACCGAAGCAGATCAGATCTGTTCAAACTGACCAAATAACCCGGGAGGACCCTCAAAGACCTGAAAAAATTTGCTATTTTATGGGAATGAGGTCGCAGATTTATAAGGAAAAAGCAGCTAATTTAAGATAAAAAGTAAAAACATTTACAAAACTAGCTATTTTACAAGAAAAAAGTTACAAATTTTTGAGAAAAAAGCTGCAAATTCCTAGACAATTCGCTATTTTATGATAAAAAAAAAAGTTGCAGTTTTACAAGGAAAAAAGTTGCAATTTTATGAAAATGAGAGCACAAATTTATAAGAAAAAGTTGCTATTTTACAAGAAAAGTTGCAATTTTACAAGAAAAAGCTGCAAATTTATGAGACAAAAGTTAGTGTTTTATAATTTTAAAAAAGTTGCAATTTTACAAGAAAAAAATTGCAATTTTACGGGAATGAGGTTACAAAATAATTACCGGTAGATAAATTTCAAATTTATGAGAAGAAAAAGAAAAAGTTTGGAGAAAAAAATTGCATATGTACAAGAAAAAATCACAAATTTTATTGCAAAAAAATTGCAAATTTACAAAGAAAATATTTGCTAATTTTTCAGAAAAAAACTGCAAAGTTATTAGACAAAAGTTGCTATTTTATGATTGAAAAAGTTGCAATTTTACAAGAAAAAAAAACTGCATTTTTTGGGGAATGAGGTTACAAATTAAACAGAAAAAAATTGAAAATTTATCAGGAAAAACGGTGGCAAATTTATGAGAAGAAAAATTTTAAAAATTTGAGAAAAAAAATTGCAAATGCATGAGAACATCCATCCATCCATCCATCCATCTTCTACCGCTTTTCCGGAGGTCCGGGTCGCGGAGGCAGCAGTTCAAGCAGAGAAGCCCAGACTTCCCTCTCCCCAGCCGCCTTGCTCAAGCTCTTCAGAGGGGATACCAAGGCGTTCCCAGACCAGCTGGGAGACATAGTCTCTCCACCGAGTCCTGGGTCTGCCCTGGGGTCTCCTCCCAGTGGGACGTGCCTGAAACACCTCAAGTGGGAGGCGTCCAGGAGGCATCCTAATCAGATGCCCATACCACCTCAACTGACTCCTTTCAATGTGGAGGAGCAGCGGTTCTACTCTGAGCCTCTCCCGGATGACTGAGCTCCTCACCCTATCTGTGAGGGTGAGTCCAGCAATCCTACGGAGAAAGCTCATTTCAGCCGCTTGTATCCGCGATCTCGTTCTTTCGGTCATTACCCAAAGCTCGTGACCATAGGTGAGAGTAGGAACGTAGATTGACTGGTAAATCGACAGCTTTGCCTTAGAACTAAGCTCCCTCTTCACCACAACAGACCGGTACAACGTCCACATCACTGCAGATGCTGCTCCAATCCGTCTGTCGATCTCTCGCTCCATTTTCCCCTCACTCGTGAACAAGACCCCAAGATACTTAAACTCCTCCACTTGGGGCAGGAGCCTGTCCCCAACCCGGAGAGGACAATCCACCTTTTTCCGGCTGAGGACCATGGACTCGGACTTGGAGGTGCTGATTCTCATCCCAGCCGCTTCACACTCAGCGGCAAACCGTCCCAGCAAGAGCTGTAGGTCATTGCTGGATGAAGCCAACAGGACAAAATCATCTGCAAACAACAGAGATGAGATCCTGTGGTCACCAAGCATGACACCCTCCATTCCCTGGCTGCGCCTAGAAATCCTGTCCATAAAAATTATGAACAGGATCGGTGACAAAGGGCAGCCCTGGCGGAGTCCAACTCTCACTGGGAATGACTCCGACCGAGTGTTGGCAATACGAACCAAACTCTCACAACGGTCGTACAGAGACCGAATAGCTCATAACAACAAGCCCGATACCCCATACTCCCGAAGCACCCCCCACAAAAATCCACGAGGGACGCGGTCAAATGCCTTCTCCAAGTCCACAAAACACATGTAAACTGGTTGGGCAAACTCCCACGAACCCTCAAGAATTCTCGAGAGGGTAAAGAGCTGGTCCGATGTGCCACGGCCAGGACGAAAACCACATTGCTCCTCCTGAATCCGAGGTTCGGCCAACGGCCGGACTCTCCAGTACCTTGGCATAGACTTTCCCAGGGAGGCTGAGGAGTGTGATCCCTCTAAAGTTGGAGCACACCCTCTGGTCCCCTTTTTTGAAGAGAGGAACCACCACCCCGGTTTGCCATGCCAAAGGCACTGCCCCCGACCTCCACGCAATGTTGCGGAGGCGTGTCAACCATGACAACCCAACAACATCCAGGGCCTTGAGGTACTCAGGGCGAATCTCGTCCACCCCCGGGGCCCGGCCACCAAGGAGATTTTTAACCACCTTGGCGACCTCAGCCCCTGTGATAGGCGAGTCATCCCCCTCGTCCCCAAACCCTGCTTCCTCTGTGGAAGGCGTATCAGTGGGATTGAGGAGATCCTCGAAGTATTCCTTCCACCCCCCGACGATATCCCCAGTTGAAGTCAACAGTGTCCCATCCGCACCATACACAGTGTGGATGGGGAGCTGCTTTCCCCTCCTGAGCTGCCGAACAGTTTGCCAGAATCTCTTTGAAGCCGACCGAAAGTCTTGTTCCATGGCCTCACCGAACTCCTCCCATACCCGGGTTTTTGCTTCAGCAACCACCCAAGCTGCGCTCCACTTGGCCTGCCGGTACACCTCAGCTGCTTCCGGAGTCCCACAAGCCAACCAAGCTTGATAGGACTCCTTCTTCAGCTTAATGGCCCCCCTCACCACTGGTGTCCACCACTTGGTTCGGGGGTTGCCACCACGAGATGCCCCGACCACCTTGCGGCCGCAGCTCTGGGCCGCCGCTTCAACAACAGAGGTGGAGAACATGGCCCATTCAGACTCCATGTCTCCAGACTCCCTCGGAATGTGGTTGAAGTTCTTCCGGAGGTGGGAGTTGAAGACCTCCCGGACAGGGGCCTCAGCCAGACGCTCCCAGCACACCCTCACTATACGTTTGGGTCTACCAGGTCTGAATGGCTTCCTCCTCTGCCATCGGATCCAACTCACCACCAGGTGGTGATCAGTTGACAGCTCTGCACCTCTCTTTACTCGGGTGTCCAAGACATACGGTCACAGGTCTGATGATACGATAACAAAATCGATCATCGACCTGCGACCTAGGGTGTCCTGGTGCCAGGTGCACATATGGACACCCTTATGCTTGAACATGGTGTTCGTTATGGACAGACTGTGGTTAGCACAGAAGTCCAATAACTGAACACCACTCGGGTTCAGATCGGGCAGGCCGTTCCTCCCAATCACCCCCCTCCAGGTTTCATTGTCGTTGCCCACGTGCGCATTGAAGTCCCCCAGTAGGACAATGGAGTCTCCAGGAGGAGCACCCTCCAGCACCCCAGTCACAGACTCCAAAAAGGGTGGGTACTCTCAAACATCATTTGGTGCATAGGCACAAATGATGGTCAGGACCCGTTTCCCAACCCGAAGGCGTAGGGAAGCAACCCTTTCGTCCACCGGGGAAAACTCCAATATAGAGGCAGCAAGGTGGGGCGATACAAGAATACCCACCCCTGCTCGTCGCCTCTCGCCCGGGGCAACTCCAGAAAAGGCCAAGCTCCAGCCCCTCTCCAGGAGACTGGTTCCGGAACCGGAGCTATGTGTTGAGGTGAGGCCGACTATATCTAGCCGGTATCGCTCAACCTCGTACACCAGCTCAGGCTCCTTCCCCACCAGAGAGGTGACATTCCACGTACCAAAAGCCGGTTTAGAAAGCTTGGGATCAGTCCGCCAAGGTCTCCGCCTTTGACCGCCACCTAATCCACATAGCACCGGACCCCCATGATCTCTCCTGCAGGTGGTGAACCCACTGGAGGGCGGACCCATGTAACTCCTTCGGGCTGAGCCCGGCCGGGTCCCATGGGTGGAAACCCGGCCACCAGACGCTAGCCTTCGAGCCCCTCCCCCAGGCCTGGCTCCAGGGTGGGGCCCTGGTAACCCCATACCGGGCGGGGTACACTGAATCCTTGATATACAATTTATCATGAGAGTCTGTTGGATCGTTCTTAGTCTGGCCCTTCACCCAGGACCAGTTTGTCTTGGGAGACCCTATCAGAGGCAAATTCCCCCCGGACAACATAGCTCCTGGGATCACTGGGGCACGCAAACCCCCCCACCACGATAAGGTGACGATTTTACGAGAATAAGGTTGCAATTTTACAAGAAAAAAGTTGCAAATTTTGAAGAAGTTAGAAATTTTTAAGAAAAAAGCTGTAAATTTTTGAGCAAATTTGAGACAAAACTTACCGTTTATGATAAAAAAAAAAAGGTTGGAATTTTACAAGAAAAAAATTGCAATTTTAAAGGAATGACGTTGCAAATGAGAAAATGGTTGCAAGTTTATGAGGAAAAAAATCAAAAAATTTTGAGAAAAATATTGCATATCTACAAGAAAAAAAATTAAAAATTTTACTGGGAAAAAAAATGCAACTTTCCAAGGAAAATATATCTACAAGAAAAAAGTAAAAAGTTTTTAAATTAAAAAAAACTGCAGATTTACAAGGAAAATATTTACTAATTTTTTTAGACAAAAGTTGCAAAGTTATGAGTAAAAGTCACAAATCTATAAACCAAAGATGAAAATTTATAAGAAAAAAAGCAAATTTATAAGAAAAAATATGAACATTTGCAGAAAAAAGTCACAAATTTATGAGAAAAAAGTAAAATTATGAGGAAAAAATTACAAATCTATGGAAGAAAAGCTGAAAATTTATGAGAAAGAAGTTGAATGTTTACAGAAAACAATTTGGCAAATTTATGAGAAAACATCAAACTTTTGAGGCAAAAAGTTGAAATTAAAGTGGCCTTAAAACTCTCCCAGAATGCATCTTGCACAGATGATGCCGGGGGAGGGGTGGGGGGGTGAATGCTTAAACCAGATCACCAGAGCGGAGCAGCTCAGTGTGTCCAGATAAAATCCCCCTGGCGGGGCTCAGATCTCCTGACCTTTGACCTGGAGCACAACCTGGATGCAGACCCACCTGAGCATCATCATGTGAGTTTGGGGAGCGTCAGAGCAAATGCCTAGGAGGAGCAGCGATTCCCATGAGATGTGGACGGGCAGACGGACGGACAGGTCTTTAACAACATCAAACTGTTTTAGAATCAAGAACCTCTGGGTTCTACATGAAGAACATGAGGCTAATCTTTCTTTAGTTCCTACTGGGCTAACATCTCTGAAGCAGCAGAGACTCCCTCCATTCACATGAAGGACCTGGACTTGGGGGGGGGGGGTGTCAGGACTCCTGGGTTTCTGGGCTGAACAGAGGCTGGTTGTTCCTCACAGTTTTTCCTATGAGATCATGTCTTCAGGGACTGATGGAGAGCTGGTGTGGAGTCAGAGGAGCAGAAACACAACAAACGTCCTTATAGAACTGGATCTTTTCTCTTAAATTTGCTGTGCTATTAGCATAATTATCATTTTTTTGTCAAATTCAGGGATCCACAGGTTTCAGGTTTCTCTCATGGAAACGGCCGTGTTTTCCATGTGAACAATGGCAGGAACCGTCTACTGCAGAGTTAACAGTGAGAACCTTCTCCTCCTCCATGAATAGAAAACTTCACATTCCAGCAGCTGACAGACATGACCTGTTTGTGTTCCACTATCAGCTGAACCAGGTCTGTTATCAGTCGTGACGTGTGTGCTGTGGTATGTTGGTCAGGAACACGCTCAGACCCCGCTAACGTCTTCACACGGGAACTGAACATAGCAGGAACATTTTTAGGTGTTTCATATATGTTCTGTTTTCTGATTCAGAACACAGTAAAGACAGAATCACTTTCTTCTGTTAACCTCTTAAAACTAGCGTTCCACCTGTGGAACATTTCACGTTGGCTGGAAATTGGCTGGAATGCTTGGGAGTCACAGTAATTGGTTCTAGGGGGAAATAGCCCAGGGGGAAGAAACCTTGAGGTGGGGATATTCCAAGAGGGGAACTGACAAGGAGGAAAAATGTTGAGGTGCAGTATTCTAAGAGGGAAATGGCCTAGGGGATGATACCTCGAGGTGGGATATTTCAGGGAGGGAATTGCCTGATAAAGAAACCTCGAGGTGGACTATTCTAAGGGGGGAATTGCCTGGGGGGAAGAAACCTTGAGATGGGATATTCCAAGAGGGTAACTGCCTGGGGGGAAGAAACCTTGAGACAGGATATTCCAAGAACGGAAATGCCTGGTAAGGAAGAGACCTCGAGGTGGGATATTCCAAGGGGAAAATGCCTGGGGGGAAGAAACCTCAAGATGGGGTATTCCAAGAGGGCAATAGTCCCAGGGAAATAAACCTTGTGGTGGGATATTCCAAGATGGAAAATGCCTAGAAGGAAGAAATCTCAAGGTGCAATATTCCAAGAGGGGAATTGCTTGGGGAGAAGAAACCATGAGGTGGGATATTCCAAGAGGGAAACTGCCTAGGGCAAAGAAATTTCAAGGTGCAATATTCCAAGAGGGTAATTGCCTGGACTAAGATACCTTGAGGTGGGACATTTCAAGGGGAATTGCATGGTGGGGAGAAGCCCTGGGGGAATTGAATAGGGGTGGGAAAAAAGATCGATTCAAGGATGGATCGTGATACTTGGTACTGGCGACAATGCATCGATCCATAAATGCATGGATCAATCTTTTATTAAAAGCAATGTGCACGACTTCCGGTTATGGCGGCCACGTAGGAAGACGTGTTTCACACTGCTCTGCTCCTAAAAATAAAAAGTAGGCTAAAACTCTCTCAATTGGAACAAAAACCTATCCCAGCGTTTAGGTGCGGATATGGTAAAGACCAAGGCTGGGAAATTGGGCGGAGGAAAAAGTGATTAGTCAAAACAATCCAAGCTAACAGACTTCCACACTCGTGACGAAGCAGGAAAATCTCCAGAGACTATGGCGGAGGAAGCTAGTGGCGGAGCGGTGACTGCTGAGGAGGGCACGAGTGCGGTACTTGCTGCCATCAGCTCCATGAGAGCAGACTTTTCATCTAAATTTGATGAGATTATAGCAGCGATAGAAGGAATGAGAAAAGAAATAAGCGACTGTATGGAATGAGTATCGCAGGCAGAGCTTCGAATCTCAAGCGCTGAAGATGACATCACCAGCCTACAATTAAAGATGCAAACATTGGAATTAAAAAATAAACGTCTGGAAGATAATGTCCTGGACTTAGAATCCCGGTCGCGATGGAATAATTTGAGGCTGGTGGGCCTCTCGGAGGGAACGGAGGGACGGGATACATGTTCCTTTTTGGAAAAGTGGATTCCAGAAGCGCTGAACAACGCGGATCTGCAGTCATCGGTCGTCTTAGAGAGCGCTCACCGAATCGGCCCACTGAGAGATAATAAGACACCACCGAGGACGCTGATTATGAAGTTCCTCAGCTACAGAGACAAGATGACGGTCACCAACGCGGCGCGAGCTAAAGGAGAAATTAAATACCAGGATCAACAGGTGCGGTTCTACCCAGATTTGGCCACAGGAATTCAACAATTAAGGAAACAGTTTGACCCCACCCGTAAAGAGCTGCGCAACCTCGGGATCCGTCACGGAGTGATTCATCCGGCAAGATTGCTGGTCACATATAAAGGGAGAACCCATATCTTCAAGACCCCTCAGGAGGCGCAGGAGCTTATCAAGCAGATCCAAGAAGAGACTGGTGGGAGCTAAGCATGAAGCATGAACAAGATATAAAGGTAGAATATTTAAGCATTTGCACAGGCATCTGATTGATCTGAAGCATATAGCATGTCTACAAAATATAGATTGTATTATATATAAAAAAAAAAAGCTATGATGTACAAAGTTGCTAAAAAATTTTAGAGTTATGTTGGAAAAACTACAGAAGAGAGTTAATGTCATGTCATTAAAAAGTAGTAGAGTCAGGGTGATTGAGAGGAGAAAGAGAGAGTGGTTTGACTGATCCTCGCAGGTGTGGAACAGTCACTAGCTATAACGGGAGACGGAATATTTTTTTTTGATTTTTGGGGGATTACCACGAATGTGGGGAAAGGGAATTTGTTTTTGTGTAGTTTGTAGGATGAATGTTCAACCATCCATGTTTTTGCTTCTCTGTATGAGCATGTTTATATTGCAAGGTAATCTCAAACTCCTTATTGATCATAGACCAAAGCGTTAATCTTAATTTAACTTCATGGAATTGCAGAGGTCTACAAAATCTAAAAAAAACTTAAACAAGTTATGAATAAAATAAAAAACATAGGTTCAAAAATTGTGTTTTTACAAGAAACTCATCTAATAGAGGAGGATGTAAAAAGAATTAGAAGATGGTAGGGAAATGTGTTCACCTCATCATTTTCATCCCGAGCCAGGGGAGTTATGACTCTCATACATAAAACAGTCCCATTTCAAGTGAAAAATGTAATTGGAGACAAATTAGGAAGATATCTAATCATCCAAGGATCTTTGTTATTAGAAAATATAAATCTGGTGAACTTATACGGTCCCAATATAGATGATCAAAACTTCTTCGCTAATTTATTTCTCACTTTATTATCACTTACAGGGCAACATATAATAGCAGGGGATTTTAATTGTACATTGAATCCCAGTATAGATAGATCAACAGGACTGGACTGTACGCACAATGGATGCAGGGTGACCATTAATCATTTTATGAAAGAATTGAGATTGCTAGATATATGGAGAGAAATGAAACCACAAGTCAAAGCCTATTCTTGCTATTCTAATACCTACAAGACATTCTCACGTATTGACTATTTTTTGATCTCCACAGAATTAAGGCCCAAGATTCAAAACTGTTTCTATGATAACATCGTGATATCTGATCATGCACCCTGCTGTCTAATATATGTAGATAAGAAATTGACAAAGGATCCAGGTAGGTGGCAATTTCAGCATAAATGGCTTCAGGATGAGGAATTTGTTAAGTACATAGAAAAACAGATAGATGAGTTCTTTGATATCAATACTACACAAACATCAGCATGTATAAAGTGGGAGGCTTTCAAAGCTTTTATTAGGGGGCATATTATTAGTTATACAGGTTCAAAATCTAAGAAGACTCGAGAGGAGAGAGTCCAATTGGAACGTAAAATAAAAATTCTTCAAGAAAAAGTGTATGCAGGAAGTGACCCAAAGTTAGAGAACGAATTACTGATTCTGAGAGCTGAATATGACAAAAAGTCAGCGAATAGAGCTGCCTTGAGTCTTCTAAGATTGAAGCAAACTTTTTATGAACAAGGTGAAAAATCAGGGAAATTATTGGCATGGCAGATTAAACAATTAGAATTTAAAACACCAATTACCAGTATTATAAGTAACGGACAGGCAGTTGTAGATCCTTTAGAAATTAATAGTGCCTTTAGAGATTATTATGAAAAATTATATGATACAAAAAATGAAACTGACTTAACAAAACTAAATGGGTTTTTGGACGGATTATCTATACCGTGTATTCCAAATGAAAACAGGGAGATACTGGAGTCTAAAATTAGTCAAGAAGAAGTTGGGCTAGCCATTGATAATATGAAATCAGGAAAAAGTGCAGTACCAGATGGTCTTCCAGTTGACCTCTATAAAAAATTTAAGAATAAATTAATAAAACCGCTTTTGGAAATGGTTTTAGAAGCATTTCAAAATAGTAATTTACCACCATACATGAATAATGCCTTAATTATACTGTTGCCAAAACCAGGTAAACCCTCTAATAAATGTGAAAACATGAGACCAATAAGCCTATTAAATGCTGACCTTAAGATAATCTGTAAAATTTTAGCAAGACGACTACAAGAAATATTACCAAATATTATTAACCAAGATCAGAATGGCTTTATAATGGGAAGACAAGGCTTCCATAATGTAAGAAAACTATTTAATATTATTTATTCTAATAAAGAAGCACCGGCTACAGCTCTCCTATCATTGGACGCCGAAAAGGCCTTTGATAGGGTCGAATGGCCCTTTCTTTTTGAAGTCCTACAAAGGTTTGGACTTGGAAATAATTTCATAAAATGGGTTCAGATAATATACAATAATGCTACAGCAGAAATCCTAACAAACAGCAATATCTCAAAATCAATAAAAATCAAAAGAGGATGTCGACAAGGCTGTCCACCTTCACCTTTACTGTTTACTATGGCAATTGAACCTTTAGCGATGGCAGTACGTTTACATCCACAAATATATGGAATTAAAGTAGGACCAACAGAACATAAAATCTCTCTGTATGCTGATGACAATTTTGTTTATGTCGAATTTTAAAAAATCAATTCCGACCTTGCTAAATTTAATAAAGAACTTTGGGGAAATATCAGGATATAAAATAAATAAAACTAAATCTTCAATATTAATGCTAAATGAGACCCAGAGAAATCACCCAGCTCCTGAGATAAATCAATTCAATGTTGTAAATCAGTTTAAATATTTAGGAATTCAAATTGTGCCTAAGCTAGAATCAGTCGCCAGTGCCAACTATGAAGCCTTAATGACAGATATTAATGAGTTACTTCAGAGATGGATGTCACTACCAATGTCGATGATCGGGAGAATTAATATACTTAAAAGTAATATCTTACCCAAAATACTTTATTTAAATACATTCCTTTACCACCACCTTCAGATCTATTCTCAAGAATTAAAAAAAAGTTAGTGGAATTTATATGGAACAATAGGAAGGCCAGATTATGTCTGTCCTTACTATATTTACCATTTGATCGTGGAGGTCTGAAATGTCCAAACTTTATGTTGTATTACTGGTCAGCACAACTGAGGTCCATGACATATTATTTTTCATCAAATGATCGTCCTCACTGGACTGAAATGGAATCATACAATTTACATTTACCTCTTCCTTCATTCATATACTCAGACTCGGCTAAAAAATTATAGAAACAAGTTAAAAATCCAATTGTAAACCATATGATCAAAATATGGTGTGAAACCAAAAAATATTTAAAAGAACCACACTTATTGTCACAATTTAGCCCAATATGGGGTAATCAATATTTTACACCAGGGAGAGCGGATGCTGTATTTAAAGTGTGGAATTTAAAAGGGATTCAAAAGATTCAAGACTTATATTTGTCACGTTCAGATAACATAATGTCTTTTGAAGAACTGAGGATTAAATTTAATCTTAATAGAACACATTTTTTTAAATATCTTCAGCTTAGGAATTTTATTCGATCAAATCAAAAATACACGACCTACTTATTCATCTTTGGAAAAAATTTTGACCAAAGATAGTAAGAGAAAGGGTATTATTTCAGAGTTCTATAACTCATTGACACTATCCTCAAGTGAAAACTCACAGAAAAGACTGAATTATTGGAAAGAAGACCTGCAAACTGAAATTGCAGAGGAACAATGGGAATTGGCTTGTACAGAAGCTCAAACCAAATCAATAAATGTACGTCTTAAATTGATACATTTTAAATGGTTAATGCGGATGTATGTTACACCGGTGGAGTTAAATAGATATAACAAAAACATACCAGATACATGCACAAAATGTATGGAAAGTAAAGGAACCCCATTTCATTGTTTATGGGAATGTAGAAAAATTAGAATGTTTTGGGAAGAGGTGAGGGTAACAATTGAAAAAAATAATTTCAAAACAATTCACATTGAACCCTAAACTGTTTTTGTTGGGTCTGTATCCAGAAAAGCATAACTTTAATAAGATTGAAGGAGCATTCATAGACCTCAGTTTGCTTAATGCCAAAAAATGTATTGCACTATTGTGGAAAAAGACTCATAGACCAGATGTGACTCAGTGGTTAAGAGAGATGTTAACAAACCTTCCATTAGAAAGAATAACATACATACTGAAATCAAAGGAAAATGTGTTTGAGAATATATGGAGACCTTTCATTGATTATGTAAAGAAATTAAACATAACTTCTGAAGAAGAAGGTGAATGATGTGTGTGGACCTTGTAAATTCCAAATTGGTAAATGTATAATATGTATACTTATGTAATGGATTACCTAGACTAAACAGAGGAGCATTGTTGATGACTTGCCTTTGTTAGTGGTTGTTGGTGTTTTTAGTACATTTTTTTTTTCTTTTTTCTTTTCTTGTAGTTAGCGTTTTTTTTAATTATTATTTTTAAATTACTTTAGTGTTAGTGTTTGTTTGTGTCATGTTTGTAAAAAAAGGTTCAATAAAAAATATTGTGGGAAAAAAAAAAGGCAATGTGCACATATGTTTGGGTTATCAGTTAATCAATGGTGTTTTCAGTCCACTAGATGGCACAAAGCAAACACCCAGTCAAGTGAAGTCACAGCTTGTCTCGGAGACTTGCAGCACGCTTTGAAAGTTAGGAAGCAGTTAGCTCAAACCTAGCTCAAACGTCAGGCCTTTTTTGGATTTTGTAACAAAGATGAAAGGAAAAACTTTGACATGACACACAACCCGTAAGAAGCGCTGCATGAAAAAAAGAAAAAATACTCAGGACACGGTGGACCACACACCTCTCAGAGCAGTATTAGCAACAGCTAAGCTAACGTGACACCAGCATGGAGCTTTTTCTCCGATCACCAAGTTTATTTATGAAGCACTTTTCAGAAACGAATAGTCACAGAGTGCTGTACAATAAAATGGAATAAAAGGAAGTTGATAATAAAAATAATTTTAAAAATACAAAAACAAGTTAAAACACAAGATTAAAATAATTTTAAAACATCAGACTTGCCATTAAAAAGCAGTTGAAACTCAATGGAAATCCTCGTTAAACAAAAAGTTTTCAGCTACCTTTTAAGAGTCCACAGAATCAGCTATATGTATCTGTTGTGTTGGGTTTTAGGGACCCTTATTGTGTGACACGGGTGGTGGCTCCACCTTTCCAGTTCCGCCATCACCCACGGTATAAGACGGCAGTGAGAGGGAGGGGCGGTCTCTTGGACTCCTTTCTGCCTGGCAGGTGCGCATGTAATATGAGAAGGAGCCACTAATAAACGTGTGTCCAGTTCAACACTCAGTCTCGTCCTTGGCTCCTACTACCAACATAACATTTGGCAACGAGAATAAAAGGTATGGATGTGTGTGTCCCTTCAATTTAGCCATTTCTGGAGCTTCCCGGTGAGCCGCCCATCTCTTGGGCGAGGTGGTTTGCCACATTTCAAACATACTTGGTGGCACTGGACCTTGGGAGGCTGGAAAAGTTGAGGGCACAAGCACTGCTGGTTCATAATTTAGGAATGGAGGGACAGCATATTTTGAGCACTTTGGGTGAGTGTGATAGCTTTGAGGAAGTAGTGGAGCTAATGGCGCGACATTTTCGTGCCCCGACAAACGTCATCATCCACAGACTTCAGTTTTGACAGTGCCGCCAGCGTACTGGGGAGTCGGTGCAACGGTTTGTGGCAGATCTACGCCAGCTGGCCAAAGACTGTCAGTTTGGGGCATTGGAGGAAGAGATGGTCCGTGACCAGTTGGCAGAACATACTATTTGCCCGGCTACAAGGTTGAAGCTCCTTACGTTCTTGGGTGAACTGACGTTATTCCAAGGCCATCGATTTAGCGCAACAGTTGGAGGCAGCAGACAAGCTATTGCGGGAGCTCAGTGAGAGAGTATTACATCGCCAGTCTGAATCGCAGTTGACAGTGCAGGCAGTGGACCTGCACAGTGACAGCAGTGTAGGAGATGAAGGAAGCTACGCTAATGCTGTAAAGATAAGGTTCGCCCCGGGAACACCCATGTGTTTGGGTTGTGGGTCCACGAAGCACTGCTACAAGGCCAGGGAGTGTCCGGCAAGAGGGAAGCGCTGTGGCAAGTGCAGACTCTTGCATCATTTCACCAGGGCATGCCACAGATCCGAGCGAGAAGGTCTGTGGCACAAAGTGGACTCTCACACCCTCATGGTTGTTCATGCTGTGTCCCTGAGCACCAACGGTCACACAGACTGTATGATGGAGTTGGACGGAATAGAAGCGTTGTGGTGGACTGATGTGGGAGCGGTGGGCTCCGTGCCAGATTGGACGACCGTGAGATGTTTTCCCCCGCATGTCAGAATTGAGAAGGACCCGGCGCCCCTTTGTGGTTGTGGAGGAGGATGGCTGGCCACGGTGGAAACGTTGGAACTGATGGTTCAGCGCGAATCAGCCGAGACATGGGACCATGCGACCCTGAGCGTGGCGGACGGTGCAGTGTGGGATGAGGAACTGCCTGGCACCCTGGGGAGTGAGCAAGACCAATACCATCCAGGGCCATCACAGGAGGGTTCATGTGCCAGAGCCCAAGTAGCCCTAGATGAGGAAAGTGGGCGGCATGGTGAGACGCCTGTGACAATGGGTGGCGCCAAGTGGCTGGCTCCATCTGCTCCCAGATTTCAGCTGGGAGGGACCGGAGAACAGGGAGTCACAACGGTGAGGCCAGCAGCGGAAATGAAAGCGAGCAGGGCAGGACTGGTTGGCACGGTGAGATGACATGCCAAACAGGAACACTGGAAGCCGAGTAGGGTCCTTCTGGGGGTTACGGACATGGTCCGGCCCCAGGAGAAGGCCCGGCCGAGAGGAGTTCAGATCAAGCGTCGGAGAAGGCCAGGGGCAGCTGCAGGTGGTGGCTGTTCGGGAGGATGCCTACTTCCAGCTATCAGATGGCTCGTGGAGGCACCCTAATGAGCTGCGGAGCACCCGAGAAAAGAGGGAGGTGCTTGGGCCTGAACATGGGTCGTCCCCGGTGGTGAGGAAGAGGAGGTGCACCGGAGTTGAATCAACCGACGGTGATCTAGGGAGTGGTTCTTCTCCTGGGGCGGACTGATGGCTGGACAGTGTGTTTAATACATGTGTAAGACGGGGGGACAGCCGTTATATGTATATGGTTCTTGTTTGTGGGGATTATTTTGTGTTAATTTAGGAACACGGCAGTTATTTTCTTTTAGTTGGACTGGTTTTCTTAGTTCAGATGGCAGAATAAGCGGTCTTGCCGTGTGGGGGGTGGGACGGAAGTCCACCTGTCCTCCCCTAGTTTTTAGTTTTGAGTGACTGTGAATGGCCCTTTTAGGTATTTTTGTTTAGTTTTCTTAGTGCATTATTCGGGTTCCAAATTTGGGTGGGTCTTGATTGTTTGTGTGTGTTTTGGACCTTTTTGAAGGGGAGGGAGAATGTTGTGTTGGGTTTTAGGGACCTTTATTGTGTGACACGGGTGGTGGGTCCACCGTTCCGGTTCCACCACCACCCAAGGTATAAGAGGGCAGTGAAAGGGAGGGGGGCATCTGTTGGCCTCCTCTCTGCCTGGCGGGTGCACATGTAATGTGAGAAGGATTCACTTATAAACGTGTGTACAGTTCAACACTCAGTCTTGTCCTTGGCTCCTACTACCGACATAACAGTATCTGCAGTGGGAGTCTATTCCAAACACCGTCCACCGTCCTCCCTGTGTGTAGAGACATGTCTCCTCGGAAAATGGAGCCCCGAGAACACTTTATTATATGAAAGAGACGTCACCAGTTTTACTTTGGGACATAATTTGAGGTTGAATAAGATGAAAAAATTTTAAATATTTGGGATTGCAAAACTCGATTATCGTGATATCATGATTATCGTTGAATCGTGACCCAAGTATCTCGGTCCGAATCGAAAGGTCCTCGCAATTCCCAGCCCTAGAATTGAACTTGTTACCATCAAACAGCTCACCACAGTGGAAATAAAGCCAGACTACCAGTATCACCTTTAGCCGTGACTCAATCAAAATTATCCACATTTTACAACTACAGATTATCGGAATGGCTGCTCACTCCTGGAATGACTGTCGTCTAATCAGGTCGCTCGGTCTGAGCTTCCCATTGTATGAATGTAGATGAACTGACCTGTGCTGAAGTGGACGCTGTACTGTCCTCTCTGTGTGTGGGAAGTCTTCACTGATGTCCGAAGCTTCTTCTTCTCCCTCTCTACGTGCCTCATTAGCGCAGCGGCCATCTTGTCTTCTCTTCCTGCCCGGGAGGCAGCCTTCCTCAGCAGTAGGGCCTGGGCTTCCCTCAGACTGTCACAGACAACAGGCATTTGTTATCGCAGATCAATGATGATTTCACAGCAAAAAAAAAAAAAAAAACAGGAAAGAAGTCTGACACTTTTTATTAGAAATATAAACAATAGAACTTCATTTGTTACCGTCACAATGAAATTTAAAGTGCCAGCCAGCATCATTCATAAAATAATGAGCTGAACCAATTTTTCAATAGGTTTGGCTCTAGCTCCCCCTCCCCCAGTACTTGCTGGAGTTGCAACACCTCTCATCCATCACTAGGGCTGCAACGACTAGTCGATGGCAAAATTTGTCGACAATTAATTTAGCAGTCGATGTGTTGTTAGTGACACCATCATGTGTATCCCACGGCATGCAATGCCACGCTAAACAATGTTTCACCGTAGCCAACTGAAGTAGCTCAGAAGGAGACCTCACACTTTCCCAGCTCTCTGGTGCGCTGACAGAGCACGTGCACTAGTGACTGGGAACAGAGCCATGACGGAGACTGAAGCAGAGCTCACGCGAAACAAACATTCCAAAGTCTGGGAACATTTTGCACGTGACTCGGCCAACAAAACTGTTCAGTGCAAGCTCTTGTAAAGTGAGCCTTGCATACCATGAGGCCACTATGGTGATGCACGAGCATTTGAAGAGGAAACCCATTTTGGAAGAGTCAGACGCCCCTCGGTAAGATAATTAGCTCCCATGCTAGTAGCTCTCACAGAGTCAATTCTAAACATGATGGTCAAAGACATGAGGCCACTTTCCATGGCCGACGGGGAAGGATTTCACCAAACGATTCACCAGTTTAACCCTGAATATACGCTGCCATCCAGAACCCATTTCACCCACTTGATGAAGAAATATGAGACAACCGTGACAAACATGATTTTCTGTCTCGCACACATACACACACACACACACACACATTTAACAAATGTTAAATGTTATGCGTTGTTTGTCATGCACAAAATGCACTTTTAGAAAAAAAAAATTGCCGATTGCAATTCTTGTTCTTGTTGTTCACCAAATGCTCTTTTTTTTAAAAAAAAAGGAAAAAAAATTTTATTGTGAAAAATAAAACAAGAGTGATTGTTTTGTTGTGCAGTTCTTAATGACTAGTCGTTACAATAGTCAGCGACTAGTCGACTATTAAAATAGTTGTTAGCTGCAGCTCTAGCCATCACCATCACCTCCTCCCAACTGTTACATATCCCACCCCCCATTACTACACCCACCTGCCACTTCTTCCACCTCACCCCCCCCCACCTTCCCCTCGGACTGGTGTTTTCAGACTTCATCTGAGAAAGGCCCCTGGACCTTTTTAATCTGAGCCTGCACTTACAGAGGGTTCCTGTGCTATGGAAGACATTAAGCCTGGTCCCTGTGCCCAAGAAGGGCACCCTAGCGGATTAAATGACGACAGGTCCAAAGCACTGACCTCTCACCTTATGAAGGTGATGGAGAGGTGGGCCCTGATACACCTTAGACCATTGGTGCATCTTTCACTTGACCCGCTACAATTTGCATACCAGTTTCACATTGGTGTGTAGTGCATGCTCGCAGAACGCAAGTACTCCTGTCTGAAACAGGTATCCAATTAGGCTTTGCAGGCCCAAACTGTGTTTGAAAGTGGAATACAAAGAGGTGTAGCCTATATGTAGACAACCACATGTTAGACTTTGACAAATATAAAAGGCAGTAAATGGCACTAAGATTTATTTGAGTATGTGAATATTAATTCCAGAATATCTAATTATTGAAAATGAACGGGACATCCAGTATTAGCAACTGTTTCAGATCCCTTGTTCATTTGTTTGTCAGATCACTTATTTGTCTGAGCTTTTATCACTTATATTTTAGCACCTTGGGGGAGCCAGATTATTTAGCATCTCAGACAAGAGACAGTGGATAAACATGGGAGAAGAATACTCAGGAGGTTCCTGGCGAGATAGCAGGAAGGAGTCAGGGACGTAGGGGGTTGAATGCAGTGTGATGCAAATGTCATGCTGTGTGTGGAGAAATGCCATGAAACTTAAGAGGAGAGTGCCTGCTGAAATGTTCAGTCTGTTCTTTGCTTGTGAGATGTGAGTGTGTAATAAATCGTCTGAAATGAATCTGCCTCTTCATTTACACACTCCACACTGGTGACCCAAGACGTATTATGGAACACGAGGCAAGATCCCTGGAGCCGGCCCGGTCAGGAAGCTACAGCAAGGCGGCAGCCATCCCACAGACAGCCCGGACTGGAACCTCCAGCCACGTGTGTGCGGTTTCAGTCAAGCTACTGGATTTCTGGCAGCACAACCCGTGCTTTTGGTTCCACCTCACCGAGGCCCAGTTCGCCCTCCGGGGAGTAACGGCAGACGACACCAGATTCTACCATGTGGTCGCAGCACTGGACGCCCGCACAGCTCAGCAGGTAGCGAGCCTGCTCGATCAGCCACCAGCCAGCAGCAAATATGAGGCGCTCAAGGCTGCGCTCATCCAGCGCTACACGCTCTCGGACTGTGAGAGAGCGGAGAGGCTCCTGACGCGGACCGAGTTAGGAGATGGTTCGGCTGTAGACCTGATGGAGAAGATGCTGGCGTTAATGGGCACGGACGACGGGCACTTTCTGTTTGCCCACCTCTTCCTCTGGAACCTTCCGAGAGTGGCGAGAGTGGTTCTGGCCAATTCGCCATTGCTGGCCGCGCGCGACTACCGTGCGCTAGCCCAGGAGGCAGACCGGCTCATCCTCACCACCAGGGTGATCACAGTCAACGCGGCAGCGGCGGAGCCCAGCCAGACGGCCAGAGGAGGCAAGGAGCCACCGACAGTAGCAGCAGCGGGGACCAAGGAGCGCCAGAGAGACACGCTCTGTTTCTACCACCGCCGCTTCGGAGGGAAGGCACGCAGATGTGCGCCCCCGTGCCAATTCAAGTGCTCGGGAAACGCCAAGGCTGGGGGTCGGTAGCAGCTGCAACCCTCGGTGAAGAGAACAAGCTACTCTACTTGACAGACGCACGCTCGGGGAGGCGTTTCCTCGTGGACACCGGAGCCCAGAAGAGTTTCATCCTGCCGACCTACGCTGACCGGCTGGCAGGACCTAGCGGCCCCAAGATGTTGGCAGCAAATGGCTCGGATATTAAGACCTTTGGTGAGAGGATTCTGCTCTTATCTCTACACAGCCGTACATATGAGTGGACTTTTGTCGTAGCAGCACTGAATTACCATATCCTGGGGGCTGATTTTCTGTGTGCACATGGTTTACTGGTTGATGTTGCTAACAGGCACCTGGTTAATGCACTGTCCTTTGACTCTCTCCCCTGTATAGCTCAAGTGACCCAGCCAACAGCACAAGCCAACGTCACAGCTACAGGCGGTAAGTTCCACACACTGCTCACTCAGTTCCCAGCACTCACGGTCCCGACGTTTTCTGCGGCCATCGCTAAACACGGGGTGGAGCACTTTATCACCACCACTGGGCTGCCCGTTTTTGCAAGACCTCGGCGCTTGGACGCAGCTAAACTGGCCATAGCGCGCGAGGAGTTCGCCAACCTGGAAAGGCTGGGCATCATCAGGCGCTCGAACAGCCCATGGGCATCCCCGCTACACATGGTCCCTAAGGCTGAGGGATCGTGGCGACCGTGCGGGGATTTCCGCAGGTTGAACAACGCCACAGCGCACGAGCGCTACCCAATTCCCCACATACAGGACTTTTCCGTTCACCTTGCCGGAGCACGCATTTTTTCCAAAAATAGACCTGGTCCGCGGTTACCACCAAGTCCCAGTGCGCGCTGAGGACATACCCAAAACAGCGGTAATAACTCCGTTCAGTCTATTCGAGTTCCTGCGCATGCCATTCGGGTTAAAAGGAGCGGCACAGGACTTCCGGGAAGATGGCGGAGAGGCATAACGCTTAAACAGAGAGCTCTCCCTAGTCGGATTAAAAATCTTTGGTAAATGGCCAACTTGACATAAATAGATCAATAAACCAAGGGATGAAAACACGAAGAACCCAGGCACACGGACAAAAGCAGGGTAAAACTAAAGAATCCCTCTTCAACAACGCTGGAGAAATCGCTGAACACGAGGCCCAAAAAAACGAGGTGACTACAACAGAGAAAATGGAGGACGCCAACCTCGATGTTATGAACACTGGCTTCGCCAATATAAGTAAGGACATAAAAGACTTCAAGCGACAACTCCAACAGGATTTAACGGCTCTTAAGGAAGAACTGAAAAAAGAGATGAAGGAGGAAATTATGGTCTCCAAAAAGAAATGGACCGCAAGCTAGCAGAAACCATGGAGGAACTGCGCACTCAACGGGCATGTATGGCAGAAGCACAGGCTCGAATATCAGATTTGGAAGACTGGAAGACCGAGGCAAGCGAGCTGCTGCAGACCCTGACGGCACAAACACAGAGGATGCAGGAAAAAATAACCGACCTGGAGAGCAGGTCCAGGCGGAGCAATATACGCATCTTCGGGATTCCGGAGGGCACTGAAGGCAACTCGATGACGAAATTCATAGATCAATTCTTAAAAAAAGAGCTTGAGCTGCCCGATGAAACAGACCTGCAGATCCAACGAGCGCACAGAGCCTTGGCACAGAACCCGAATTCAAACTCTACACCCAGGTCAGTTGTGGTAAACTTTTTAAAATACGACGTAAAGGAAAGAATCCTGACACAAGCGTGGAAAAAAAAGATACGAGTTGGCGACAAACAGATATTCTTTGACCATGACTACCCGACAGAAATTGTGCAGCAGTGAAAGAAATATGCCAACATTAAAAAAAATGCTGAAAGAGAAAAAAATTAGATTCCAAACGCCACTAACGAAGATGAGAATTCATTGGGAGGACGGTGTGAAAACCTACAACACGGCCAGAGAGGCAGCGCGGGACATGACGGAGCGAGGCTTTGTGGTGAGCGTACCCGAGGAAGCGGCTGGAGCAGCGGCGGCACGGAGTGCATCGAGACAGCCGGAGTGGAGGCGAGTGAGCGGCAGAGGGCAGGGGACGGACGTGGCGCACCAATCCCAAGAAAAACTGCAAGGCTTTCAACGGAAAGCCTAGATTATAACAAAGATTAAGAAGGACACAGAAGAAATGAAGGCCAAGAAGACAAGGTAAAAGAGAAACAAATGGCTAGGAGAGGTTAAAGTGATTTTTTGTTGGACATTCCTTGACTAATGACTATTACTTGGATAGTAACTACAGGTCTAGGGAGGGCCCCTCACTCGGTGAGGACATTCCCTCCACCCACCAACAGGGACCAGTGGGCAGAAGAAAGGCCCAAAGTACGGGAGTCGAGATTCGTTAATATGTTTTTGTTCATATATATGTTAGTTTTGTTGTTAAAGGGGCTAGGAGCACAAGTTAAAAAAATGGAAAAACATGAATATGGGTAAAAATCTTAAGATAATGACATTAAACGTGAATGGTCTGAACTCACCTGTTAAAAGGGAAAGAATAATAAGAAAATTCAAGAAGGAAAAAGACGAAATTATATTTATGCAAGAGACACATTTGAACAAGACAGAACATGAGAAACTAAAGAGATTTGGCTATAAGAACTCCTACTACAGTTCATTTAAGGGAGGAACTAAAAGGGGGGTTATGATACTAATTTTAAATAAAATACAATTTGAATGTGAACAAGAAATCCAGGATAAAGAAGGCAGATATGTAATAATAAAGGGAAGAATAGATGGTATGCAGATCACATTAGTGAACATCTATGCTCCACCAGAAAGTGACAAGGGGTTTTTTTCAACAACTGTTTGATCTCATAGCAACACACAGTGAAGGAGTCCTAATTTGTGGAGGAGACTTAAATGCTGTCATGGATCATGAAGTTGACACAACAAGTGTTAAGAAGACAAAAAAACATGTAACAAAGTTCATAAGAACCTCACTGGCAGAAATGGGTATGGTAGACATATGGAGGGACCTGCACCCACTCGAAAAAGACTATACACATTATTCAGCAGTCCATAAAGTACACTCTAGAATAGATTACTTCCTTATGAATGAAAGTGACAGACACAGGGTGAGAAATTGTCAGATTGGAGGGGCAGAAATAGCAGATCATAATCCTATAAACATGGAAATATATTTAAACAATAGAAAACGACAAACAACATGGAAACTTAATGTAGGACTGTTAAATGATGAGAAAATGAAAGAAAGAATAAAGTTAAACATAAATGAGTATATCGAGGAGAATGATAATGGAGAAGTGGACCCAACAATACTATGGGATGCACTAAAAGCCGTGTTAGGAGGTAAATTAATTGTTGAATCAGGAAAAGCAAAAAAGTCTAAACTGGAATCATATGAACAAAGATGTGAGAGACTGAGGGAATTAGAACGTAAACATCAAAACACAAACGACCCAAAAATATATCAAGAAATTAAGGAAGAAAAAATAAAGATAAAAGAAATACAAATAGATGAAATTGAAAGGAAAAATAGATATTTAAAACAAAAATATTATGAAACGGGGCCAAAGGCCACAAAACTGCTGGCAAAACGGTTAAGAAAACAACAAACAGTGAATAATGTATATAAGATTAAGGACCCCATCACAAATAAAACCACAGTTACCCCAGAAAACATCGAAGAAATATTCCATAAATTCTATCAAGAACTATACTCGCAACCTGAAGAGACAAATGTTAAGGATATTAAAAAATTTCTATGCACATTGGACTTGCCATCAATAGGAAACCAACAAAATGAAAAGCTAACAGCAGAAATAACAACACAAGAGATTAAAGATGTGATTAAGTCACTTAAAAATGGTAAATCACCAGGTAGTGATGGATACCCTTCTGAGTTTTATAAACTGTTTATAGAAGAACTCACACCACAGCTCCTAAAGTCATTTAATTGGACATTAAACAACAACAAAATACCTCCATCATGGAACGAAGCCATTATTTCAGTTATTTTAAAGCCAGGGAAAGATAGGGAACAATGCGGAAACTATAGGCCAATCTCTTTATTAAATGTGGATTATAAAATATATACAACAATTATCTGTGAACGAATAAAGACATTCTTGACGGAATTGATAGAGGATGATCAAACTGGTTTCATAGAGGGACGCCAAACACATGATAATATCAGGAGAACAACACATATAATTAATCAAATACATAAAGAAAAGAAAAGCGCAGTAATAATGAGTTTAGACGCAGAAAAAGCATTTGATAGGGTTAATTGGATGTTCCTATATAATGTGCTGGAACGCTTTGGATTTAACGAAAAATCAGTACAATGCATAAAGACTCTGTATCAAAAACCTGTGGCAAGAATCAAGATAAACGGTAGCTTAACAGACAAAGTAAATATACAAAGATCAACTAGGCAGGGATGCTGCCTATCGCCCACCTTGTTTGCTCTGTTCATAGAGCCACTGGCTCAAGCGATGCGACAAAATAAGAAATTAAAAGGTGTAACAATAAAGGGAGCGGAACACAAGATTGGGCTATTTGCAGACGATATTATAGTTTACCTTGAACAACCAGATGAATCAATAATGGAAATGATGGACTTGATAGAAAATTTTGGAAAATTATCAGGATACAAGATAAACATAACAAAAACACAAATACTGGCATTCCATTATAACCCTTTAAACCAGATAACTGATAAGATCAAACTAAACTGGAAACAAAAAGAAATAAAATACCTTGGAGTGAACATACCTAAAGATTTAAGTAAAATCTATAAAGCAAACTATGATAGGTTGGAACAAGAAATAAAAAAAGATATTGATAGATGGTCAATCTTAAATATGGATCTGAATTCAAAAATTAAGAGCCAAAATCAGCATACAACCTAGACTGCTTTACCTCTTCCAGGCTCTACCGACAGAGATTCCTGGTGCCCAGTTCTCAAAGTGGGACAGGATGATATCGAGATTTGTTTGGGGAGGTAAAAAGCCAAGAGTGAAATATAAAACTCTCCAGTTACCAAAAGAGAAAGGAGGCATGGGTCTACCGAGTCTAAAGGAATATTACTACTCAGCACAAATAAGATATATCATATGTTGGTGCGACGAAGGATATGAGGCAAAATGGAAAGAAATGGAAAAGAAAATTGAGGGACTCCCAGTACAAAGCATAATAGGAGATAAGGATGCATATAAGCAAATCAAACAAATAGACCCAATCACTAAATTTACTTCGGAACTGTGGTATAAAATAGTACAAAAGTATAATATAAAGGAGGACATAAAACTATTGAAATGGGTAGCATTTGACAGTCAGTTTGAACCGGCAAAGCAAGATAGGGGATACAAAAATCTGGTGAACAAGGGAATCACAACATGGGGCAATATGGGAAAAAAAGATTTTGGGAGTTTTGTAAACATGAAAAGAAAATTTAAACTAGAAAAATCTGAATTCTTCAGATATCTGCAGATGAGAGACTATTATATGAGGAAGATTAGACATAACCTCCACACAGATGTGAGCGAGATTATACAATTCATTTTAAGCTCGTATGCAGGAAATAAAATAAGAATTATTTCAAAGCTATATCAGAAACTTACGGCAAACGAACATTCAAGTAACTATATAAAGGAGAAATGGGAGAAAGAGATAAATTTAAACATAACAGAAGAAAACTGGCAAGAAATATGGAAAACACAACACACATCAACAAGTTCAAGGACATGGAGGGAATTTGGATGGAAAAACCTGATTCGCTATTTCATTACACCACAGATTCAAAGAAAATATACAAATACCCAATCTATATGCTGGAGGGGCTGTGGGGCTCAAAATGCAGACCACTCACATATGTTTTGGAAATGCTGCAAAATCTCATCATTCTGGAAATCTATACATGTGACAATACAGAGGATATTAGGATATAATATACCAATGAACTGTAACTTGATGTATTTATGTGATCTTAAAAGAGACAATGTAATACAGGCTGAGGACAGATATCTAGTTAAAATCTTGCTGATTGCATGTAAAAAAACAATCACAAGAAAATGGCAATCAGAAGTTCTTCCTGACCAAGAGCAATGGACTGACATTGTTGAGGATATGCGTTTAATGGAAAAACTAACATATCGACAAAGAATGCAAGAAGGATAATATGAAAAAAAATGGTGGAAATGGACACACTACAAAGTGCAACAACGAGACAGAAATTGAAAGAATAACCAAAGACACTGGAAAAACCAGAAGAATTAAGAGATGGAAACTAAAACTTGATGCTCCAACATTTGTCCCCCCCCCCCTTTTTCTTTTTTTTTCCTTTCTTCCTCTAGCTTCTTTTTTTTAAATATAGAGACTGTGATCTGAATGTAATATGTATGATGAAAAATGAATAAAAATCAAAGTTACAAAAAAAAGTCACAAATTTACAAGAAAAAGATGCAAAATCATGGGGAAAAACAAACCTAATTTACAAGAAATAAGGACAAATTTAGATTTAAAAAGTTCTTAAAAATGTGGGAATAAAGTCACAAATTGATCAGACAGGTTCTAAAGTAAGAAAAATAAAGTCAAAAAAGTAAAGAAAAAGATGGAAATTCACAATTAAAAAAAAGTTGCAAATTTACAAGAAAAAAAGTCAAACATTTATAAGAAAAACAGCAACAATTTTAAGAGATTTTTTTTAAATATGAGAATAAAACTACAAATTTACCAGAAAAAATAAGATTACAAAAAAAATAGTGTCAAAAATTTGAGAGAAAAATTCTCCATGAAAATATAAAAAAAATACAATTAAAAAGTCTCAAATTTACAAGAAAAAGATGCAAAATTAAGAGGAAAAATTCTAATTTACAATACACAAGTAAGACAATTACAGTTATTACTGAAGGCAGCAACAGCACTGTTGATTCAAATGTGAAATATACTGTCTGGATCCATATTCATATTCTGTCGGGTAATTTAACAAACCGTAATGCTGCTGGTCCCATCTAGCTGCATACATACGTAGGTTTATTTACCGCTTTGGCTAACCAGTTCTGATCTTATTTATTATTGCTCTGAGTGCTGCTATCCCTGTGCTGCTGCAAGCCTGGAGTTCCTCTGCTGTGGGACTAATAAAGGCTCATCTTACCTTAAGAAATAAAGGCAACGAGTTTAGTTTGAAAATGTTTTTGAAAAAAAACTGAGAATAAAGTTGCAAATTTATTAGAAAAATGGTTGTAAATTAAGAAAAAGAAAGTTAAAGAAGTAAAGAAAAAGAAATTCAACAGTTGCAAATTTACAAGAAAAAGATCAAAAATTTATAAGAAAAACTAACAAATTTAAGAGGAAAAATGTAAAAATTTGTGACAAAAGTTGCCATTTTATGATTAAAAAAGTTGCACTGTCACAAGAAAAAAGTTGCAATTTTAGAGGAATGAGGTTGCAAATTTATGAGAAAAAAGTTACAAATTTATGAAAAGAAAGTTACTATTTTATGATAAAGTAAAAAAAATTACAAGAAAAAAGTAACTACTATTAAAAAAAAACTTGCCATTTTGTGAGAAAAAAATTGCAAATTGACAAAAAATTCATGAGACAAAACTTACTATTTTATAATTTTAAAAAGTTGCAAATTTACAAGAAAAAAAGTCAAAAATTTATAAGAAAAACAAACAAATTTAAGTGAAAATGGTAAAAATTTGAGAATAAAACTGCAATTTTACCAGAAAAAAAAAATTAAAAATAGTGTCTAAAAAATTTGAGTGAAAATTTCTGAAGGAAAACCTGAAAAAACACAATTAAAAAGTCTCAAATTTACAAGAAAAAAACTTACAAATTGAGAAGAATAAAATTCCAAATCAAGCAGGAATTGACAGTGGTGTTATAGAGTGAATTTCTTATTTCGGTCCTTTATTTAAACGGTGTAAAATGGTCCGGGGCGGCGTGATAGAAACCAGAACAGGGTCCAGCTGCGATAAGAGACTCAGGATTAGGGACAGAGACGCCCTGCAGTCTGATCGCTGTTTATTTTCCATTTTACAACTCCAAACATCACAGCTTTTACATCTCTCTCTCTCACACACACACACACACACAGAGCAAAAAAGACCAAAAGACCAGAGTGGGAGGGGCTGCGGAGGACTGATGGTCACTCGGACATCAGGACGCCGTTCCCTCAGAGAAGAAGCTCCATTGATCTGATTTCACCGCAGGAGAAACAAACGGACGTTTAGAGGAACAGAGTTGCAACGGAAAAAAAAGGTGCGACATGGGCAGTGTTGGGTAAGTTACTAAAAAATAGTGACTAATTACAGTTACTAGTTACTACTTTTCAAAAAGTAATTGAGTTACTTTTACCAATTACGGCATGATTAAAGTAACTAGTTACTTGGCAAAGTAACTTTCACGTTACTTTTAAATGCATACTTAAATCATCTTGCACACATAGCAAGATAATTTAATTAATGGATTATATTCGGGGCTCATTAATGTCAGGCTGAAAACAGACAGCTTCTAGAACCTGTTCAGTCTGCTTTATCCTGCCTTGACAGCTCTTAATGTGGGAAAAATCTGGAGAAAGTCAACACCATATTGCTAGTAATTTCCTTATTTTGTAGTGAGAGTTGGCAACACTGCATAAAGCTGTCCGTGTTTATCTTACCTTTATATTATGGATTTAATCCGATGTGCAGTGATCCAAAGAAAATGTCCATTATCCACAGTCCAAATGTCTGCTGTGACAGAGACATGATCCAGTCCCTCAAAATCCATTTCTGAATAATCTTTATCCAGGTAGCAAATAAACGTGTTTTAACTTCAGTAGATCACAATCTCAGCTGTCTGATGCAAAGTGACTGTTATCACATCTTCAGTCTGTAACGACGTATCTGGCAATCAGTCCGTTTAATTCTTGCTGGGTCACAAACTGTCCGGATGCACACCTGTGCTTGAAATCCAGCCATGACTGTTGAGACAAGAGTGTTTCCACTTTACATCCAGCCGTGGCTGTTCAGATGGCGTAGATCCACTAATACCATGTTGTTAGCATAGCTAGCCATTACTTAGCACTAGCTTTGTTGCTGTTTTCAGGCGCTTCTCAAGATTGCAGGAGGTCTCATCTGGCACTTTAGCTTGCAACCCACCGATATGCTTTTGTCCTCATCCGCGACAAAGGAAAAATAATCTATTTCCACAAAAACAAAGTAGCTTCATCTCTTCCCCTGCTCAGTAGTGAAGACTCAGCTCTCTGCAACAGGTCATGTCGACTGACGGCTGTGTCAGCTACGTAGGGTCAGTTTGTATATTCATTTATTTGCGCTAACAATATCTATCCACATTAATAAACAGTAACGAATCTGATCAAATTTCGGTAACTGTAACACATTACTGAATTTTTAAACAGTAATTTCGTTACACAGCACATTGCTGCAAAAGCAGTGCCATTACTTTGGACCGCGTTACTCCCAACACTGGACAGGGACATCAAAAGCTTGGAAAGTTGAGGGATGCTCAAAAACAAACAAAAACCATTTTTTTGGAACGTTCCACAGGTGAACAGCCTAACTGGAAACAGGTGAGTGTCATGATTGGGTGTAAAAGGTCGGCCACCAGCAGGGACGGGGTGAGCTTCACTGCTCTGGACAGGTTCAAGAATGCTTCTCAACATACAGAAAAAAGTTACAATTTCACAAGGAATGAGTTGAAAATTTATGAGAAAAATCTGCAAATTTACAAGAATAGTAGATTTATGGGAAAAAAAATGAATGAGAACTTGCAAGTTTATGAGAAAAAAGTTGTAAAATTATGAGAAAAAGATGTTATTTTACAATAAAAAAATGCAGATTTATGAGACAAAAGTTGCAAATTTTTGAAAAGAAAGATACATTTTGAGAAAAAAGTTGAAATTTGAGAAAAACACTGCAAATTTATGAAAGAAAAGCTGCTATTTCACGATAAAATAGTTACGATTTCATGGGAATCAGGTTGCAAATTAATGAGAGAAAAGCTGCTACTTTACAATAAACAGCAGACAGCGGAGCACTTTCTCCAGCAGACTGCTACAGCTTCGCTGCCGAACGAGCAGGCACAGGAAATGCTGGCTGCCACACGCCATTTCACCGGACAATAACGCCCTCTGATGCTGAAGTCTGGTCATCACTACGCTGCCATACTGCACCTTACAGTCTAACTGGTACCTCGTATTTCACCCTGTGCCTGATAGTCCTTTGTACAGTCGGTACTATGCATAGACTCATAAGGATCATCATCTGTTTAACCTAGTAGTAGTCTATGTTGTATATAAAGCTGTCTAAGCATTTTTACTTCCCTGGGTAACTCTTTTTTTCTATTATGCTGTGTGTTTCTGTTGGTTCTGGGTCATCCACTGTCATGCTGCTGTTACACTGTAATTTCCCAGTTTGGGATTAAAAAAGTACATCTATCCATCCATCTATCCATCTAAAAAGTTTTTAAAAAATTACAAGAAAAAGTAGCTATAAGAAAAAAGTTGCAAATTTATGAGAAAAAAGGTTTAAAATTATGAGCTCACCTTCTCGTGAGAGGTGAAGAGCGCCCCCTGCTGTGTGAACATCACCTGCACTGTTAATCCAAACATGACTCTACCTCAGCATCATCTTCTTTGCTCCTCCCGTCTCCTCCTCCTCCTCCTCTGTGGTTGTCCTCCTCCCTCCCATCTGTGCCTCCTCTTCTCCATCGTCCAGCTGTGACGCTCCAGATCTCACCGGTCTTCTCAACTCCGCTGCTGATCTTCTTTCACCAGACGCAGCGACGGTCTTTGCAGCTTTGTTTTTGGCTCCCGGAGCAGAAGGGCTGGTTCCCGGGACTGAAGGTTTTAGAGGTGGTGGAGGTGTTGTGCTCCTCCAAGGAGGAGGAGTCTGGGAACGTCTGGGGAGGGCGACGACAGGGACGGCAGTGGTGGTGGGACAAAAGACGGGCGTCGGCATGGGAAACTGGCAGCGGTGACCGTGGAAACCTGGTCCGCATGCACAGATGTTGGCTGGTTGACAGCAAGAGCCGTGACGGCAGGGAGGAGAACATCTGGCTGCAGGAGGATGAGAGGAGATGTAGCTTCAGATTTTTACTGAACACCACAAAAAAAAAAAAAAACGATAAATAAAAATACCTCAAAATTTTAGGAAAAAGGGACACAAATTTAGAGGAAAAATCTTCTGAGTCACAAACAAAAAATTTTCCCATAAACATGCAACCTTTTTCTCAGATTTGCAACTTCTCATAAATTTGAAAATCATTTCTCAAAATTTACAGTGCATTTCCTCATAAATTTGCAACTTTTCTCATAAATCTGCATCTTTTTCAAAAAAAGTTCAACTTTTACTCAAAGATTTTCAACTTTTTTCTCTCATAAATGTGCGACCTGGTCCACATGAATTAGCAACTTTCTCATAAATTTGCAACTTTTTCTAAAAAAAAAAATGCAACTTTTTCTAAAAAAAAATTGTAAATTTTTTCTCATAAAGTTGCATCTTTTTTTAAAAAAAAAAGTTCTACTTTCTCATAAATTTGTAAATTTTTCCCCATAAATTTGCACCTTTTTTCTCAAAAAATTGCAACCTTTTCCTCATAAGTTTGTAACTTTTTTCTTAAGATTTGCACCTTTTTTCTCAAAAATATGCAACCTTTGTCATAAATTAGCATCTTTCAATTTTTTCCTCATGAATTAGTAACTTTTCCCAAAAACTGCAATTTTTTCCTATAAATTTGCAACTTTCTCATAAATTTGCAACTTTTTCTAAAAAAATTTTCAACTTTTTTCCTCATGAATTAGTAACTTTTCCCAAAAATTGCAACTTTTTTCCCATAAATTTGCAACTTTTTCTCATAAATTTGCAACTTTTTCCTCATATTTGCCACTTTTTTGCTCATAAATTTGCAACTTTTCCTCAAAATTTTCTCATAACTTTACAAGTTTTTTCTTGTAAATTTCCAACTTTTTCTAAATTTGCATTGTTCATCTGGATGCTTGCTTATTCTATGCATTTAAACTGTAATTTATGACTTTGTAATTTGTAAACTGCCATCTTTCATCACATCTTTGCACCTTTATTCTTGCAGATTCATACCTAATTTCCATTCATACATTTATACCTCATCATTGCTGTCCGACATTTTTCAGGAAATGAGAAAAATTAGTTTCTCATTAATTTAGCAGGTACAGAATTTATTCACACAGGTTTTCTAATGTTTAGAGTTGGTTTGACTTTTGACCTTTGACTCAGACTGAATTAAATCAGAATCAGAAACTCACGTCTGGTGCACCTCCAGGTTTTAGGTGACAGAGTCCACCCGGCACAGCAGCCACCACTACAGACATGAGGGCTGCAGACAGACAAAGGGAAGGGGGGGGGGGGGGGAATCAATCACAAATTGATAAGAAAAAGCTGCAAGTTTTTTAGAAAATGCTTGAAAATGGCATCAGCCATCACATTTTGAGTGGTCTGCTGGGGCAGCGGCATAAAAAAAAAAAAAAAAGGTTAAAAAGGCGTTTATTTACATGTTGCACTTTTGTGCTGTGCATGTACTTAACATGTACTTAATTTGCGTGTATTTTTGTTCTAGAGTCCGACCAGCATCTGCTTTGACACTCAACTCAACTTTATTTATAAAGCACTTTAAAAGCAACACTCGCTACACAAAGTGCTGTACAGCAAGAGAACATAAAAGCAGGGCACTAACACAAGAACCACAGTAAAAAAATTCATAAATAAAATAAAAAGTAAAATAAATAAAAATCCATTTCATTCAATAAAATCAATGTCTCATACTGAGTCGAAGGCCAGGGAGTAAAAATGTGTTTTAAGACGTGTTTTAAAAATGGACAGTGAAGGTGCTTGTCTAATGTCCAGGGGTAAATCATTCCATAACCTGGGGGCCATGATCGAAAAGGCTCTGTCCCCTCTGAGCTTGCGCCTCGCCTTTGGTACCTCCAAAAGCAGTTGTTCAGCTGACCTAAGGGACCGGGTGGGAGCGTAGGGATGCAGAAGCTCAGAGAGGTAAGGTGGGGCAAAACCATTCAAGGATTTAAAAACAAATAAAAGAATTTTAAAATGAACTCTAAAATACACGGGCAGCTAGTGGAGTGAAGCTAAGATAGGTGTGATGTGATCTCTTCCACGTGTACCTGTTAAAAGACGAGCAGTGGCGTTTTGAACCAGCTGCAGACGGGAAAGAGATGACTGGCTGACACCGCCGTAAAGTGTGTTACAGTAATCCAGCCGAGATGAAATAAAAGCATGATTACTGTTTCCAAGTGTGGTCTAGAGAGAATGGGTTTTACTTTTGCTAAACGCCTTAGATGAAAGAAGCTGGATTTTACCACAGAACAAATCTGCGTGTCTAATTTAAAATCATTGTCCATGATAAAACCAAGGTTCCTAGCTGTGGATTTAACATAAGGAGTAAGGGGGCCCAAGTATACAGGAAGGGACTCACAGGGGCGACTAGGTCCAAACACCATCACTTCGGTCTTCTTATCATTAAAATTTAGGAAGTTTAGGGCCATCCAAGACTTTATGTCTTCAATGCACGCCAGGAGTGAGTTTACTGATGAGGCAGCTTTTTGTTTTAGAGGGACATAAATCTGACAGTCATCAGCATACAGGTGGAAAGAGATGCCATGCTTTTTAAAAATGGAACCCAGTGGAAGTATGTACAGAGAAAAAAGCATGGGCCCTAGAATTGACCCCTGTGGGACCCCGTAAGTGGGAGGCTTACGGGGTCGCCTCCCACTTGAGGTGTTTCAGGCACGTCCCACTGGGAGGAGACCCCGGGGCAGACCCAGGACTCGGTGGAGAGACTATGTCTCCCAGCTAGTCTGGGAACGCCTTGGTATCCCCTCTGAAGAGCTGGAGCAGGTGGCTGGGGAGAGGGAAGTCTGGGCTTCTCTGCTTGAACTGCTGCCTCCGCGACCCGGACCTCCGGAAAAGCGGTAGAAGATGGATGGATGGATGGATGGGACCCCGTAAGGCAGAGGAGCAGAAGAGGATTCAAACCCAGACATGCTAACTTTAAAAGTCCTGTCTGACAAATAGGATCTAAACTAGTTGAGAGCAGTGCCACAAATGCCCACTAGGTGCTGCAAACGGGAAATTAAAACGTGATGGTCCACTGTGTCAAAGGCAGCAGTTAAATCAAGCAGCACAAGAACAGCATATTCACCTGAATCACATGCCAAGAGAATATCATTAAAAACTCTTAACAAGGCTGTCTCTGTGCTATGAAGAGCTTTGAAACCAGAGTGAAAAATCTCCAAAATACCGTGTTCATCCAGAAAACATTTCAGCTGCATATTGACAATTTTCTCTAAAATTTTTGAGAGAAATGGTAGCTTGGAAATAGGCCTAAAATTTGCTAACATGGTATGATCGAGACCAGGTTTCTTAATCAAGGGCTGCACTACTGCATGTTTAAAATTTGCAGGAACCACACCAGATGACAGGCTGCTGTTCAAGATGGTGAGAACTGACTGGCCGATACTGGGAAGCACCTCTTTAAAAAGTCTAGGAGGGACAGCATCACAGGGAGACCCTGAGGGCTTAATGTGGGTAACCACGTCCTCTAAAAACGACAGAGTCACAGGCTCAAACTGATTAAAAAAAGCAGAACAAGGGACCGAGACAGAGGGATCAGAGGCAGGAGGTGAGATGAGAGCCCTGGTGGTGGCCACATTATCAATAAAAAAAGTTCATAAAATCATTGCAGAACTCAGAGGAGGCTCCAAACAGTCAGTCTGTGGGGTGTTGAGAACAGAGTCAATAGTGTTAAATAAAACGCGTTGATTATGACAATGAGATAAAACAATATTAGCAAAATATTTGCTTTTTTGCTGCTTGACAGTGTTTTGATACTGACGCCAGCAGTCTTAAAATCTGCAGTGACACCTGCAGTTTGTCCTTCTTCCATCTGCGTTCAGCTCTGCGCCGCTCCTGTCTGACTGCACCAGTTCTGTCACTGAACCACGGCTCAGGTTTGGATCGAGGCTGCTTGGTTTTCAGTGGAGCCACAGAGTCCAAGATGGTTTGGCAGGAGGAGTGAAACCAGGAGCTGAGTTCCTCCACAGATGAGATGGAGCCGGGAGGGACACAGAGCTGGTCAAAGGCAGCGGAGAACTGACCGGCAGTGGAAGGGAGCACGAATTTTAGCTGCAGTGCGTGACAGATCAGCCTCAAATAATGCAGGAATATGGTCGGACAATACAGTGTCACAGATTTCTAAATTAACAACAGACAGGTCATACGAGAGGACAAGATCTAACGTGTGTCCGTGCTCGTGTGTAGCGCCCCCAGTCACGGACTGCACCACATTTAGAGAATCAATGAGATTTAAAAAGTCTTTCACCAGTGGCAACGTGCTAAACGTTGCCAGTGTTGTTTAGCACTACACAGCAGTGTGTTATGACTGGCAAGTTCCTCTACAGCCTCTTCACCCATGACTGTGTCGCCTCCCACAAGGACATCATCATCCTAAAGTTTGCGGATGACACAGCAGTGATAGAACGCATCACTGGTGATGACGAAGCATCCTACAGGAGGGAGGTGGCCAACCTGGTGTCATGGTGTGAGGACAACAACCTCAACCTCAACATGGACAAGATGAAGGAGATGATAGTGCACATGAGGAAGGGGAGGAGGAGACCCAATTGGCCGCTGTTCATCCGGAAGCTTGAGGTGGAGAGGGTGAGCAGCTTTAAATACCTGGGCATCCACATCAGCGAGGACCTTAAGTGAACACACAACACCAGAGAGCTGGTTAAGAGAGCTCAACAGCAGCTGTACTTCCTGAGGAGGCTGGAGAAGTTTGACATGTCCTCCAGGATCCTCAACAATTTCTACAGCTGCATCATCGAGAGAATCCTGACCAACTGCACCACTGCGTGGTACGGCAGCACCACTGCCCTGGACCGCAAACACCTGCAGAGAGCAGAGAAGATCATCAGGACTCCACTCCATTCTCTGCAGAGCATCTACCACCGCAGAGTCCAAAGTAGAGCTGAAGCCATCCTCCAGGACCCCACCCACCCCCACACTTCTACCCTCAAGCTGGAGGTACAGAAGTGTGAAATGCAGGACAACTAGACTGTAGAACTCCTTCTTTCCCACTGCCATCAGACTCCTGAACAGATAACTCCCAAAACTCTAACACAGCTTTGCATATAGGAACTCACACACCGGCTGCTAAATTTGCACACTGCTCACCTGTACGGTAGATATAGTCTCACCCGTCTGATGTCCATATCATCCCTGCTGCTATTTATCATCTCTGCTGCTATTTATCATGCACAGTCTACTGGTACTACTGTTACAGAGAAATTAGCACCGGGTGCTAATTTGTAATTTGTAATTATACACTGCTCGTTGCACAATGCGCATTTGCACACTGTACATAGGTTTATGCCATCTCAGGTTCACATCATCTCTGATATCAATATACCACTATCACTTTCATCATCCAGTGAATTTTCAATTTCATTCCTCTTGTCTGACTGCTTTAAATGCTTTAACTGTCCAAACTGCCTAGTGTGTGTTATTAGTACGCGTTAGTTTTAGTATTTGGTATCAAGGTGTGCTTAAGGAGTCCTAATTGCCTAACTGTGTGTTGGCGTTGTGTGTTATTAGCATCCATTAGTATTAGGATTGAGTTACTGTGTTAGTGTGTCATGACCTTATTAGAATTGTTGTTTCTGTACCTAATAACTTGGCATTCGTTTGGAGAGCAAAGTAAGAATTTCATTGCTCAGGAAATGTAGCATTACTTAACTGTGCACATGATAATAAAGCCTTTGAATCCTTGAATTTATTAATAAAGAACTGAATATTTAATGGGGTGTCCTAATTTTTTCACATGACTATAGGCTACACCTTTTTGTATTCCACTTTCAAACACAGTCTAATTGGCCTACCTGTTTTCAGACAAGAATACTTGCTTTCTACGGGCATGCAGTAGTGAGAAATAAAGCAGTAAATTTATGAGGAAAAAGCTGCAAATTTATGAGAAAAAAAGTTGCAAATTTATGAGAAGAAAAGTTGCAAATTTATGAGGAAAAAGCTGCAAATTTATGAGAAAAAAGTTGCAAATTCATGAGAGAAGTTGCAAATTTATGAGAAAAAAGTTGCAAATTCATGAGCGAAGTTGCAAATTTATGAGGAAAAAGCTGCCAATTTATGAGAAAAAAAAGTTGCAAATTTATGAGAAAAAGTTGCAAATTCATGAGAAAAAAGTTGCAGATTTATGCAGGAAAAACCCGCAAATATATGAGAAAAAAGCTGCAAATTCATGAGAAAAAGGTTGCAAATTCATGAGAGAAGTTGCAAATTTATGAGAAAAAGTTGCAAATTCATGAGAAGTTGCAAATTTATGAGGAAAAAGCTGTAAATTTATGAGAAAAAGTTGAAAATTCATGCGAGAAGTTGCAAATTTATGAGGCAAAAGCTTCAAATTTATGAGAAAAAGTTGCACATTTATGAGGAAAAAAGGAGGGAAAAAGTTGCAAATTTATAAGAAAAAAGTTGCAAATTTATGAGGAAAAAGCTGCAAATTTATGGGAAAAATAGATTGAATAGGATGGCGGCGCGCATGGACGCTGCAGCCCCTCTAGGCATCAGTGAGTGTGAGAGTTTTGAGTGTTTTAATCATCCCAGATGTACAACTTACAACCGAGAGACCTTATAAAGCATCAAGGTAATGTACGCTGCAAGAATTGCGGTGTTCGGGTGCGATTTGGACATTCTACGCCAGCAGGGAACACTATCGGGGGTTAGACTGGCAGCTACCCGGGAGAGGAGGAAGCGTAAGCGGCGCGAACGTAAACAAAGGAGAGGAAAGAGGGCCGGAATTCATGCTAGGCTAAAGCTAACCCCTCCAGACCAGCAGCACCGTCGCTCCTTCTTTCCAATGTCGGCTCCCTCGACAACAAGCTGGACGAGCTGCGTCTGCTGAGAGAAGCCCGCAGACGGACTGTTGTGTGTTTGCGTTCACGGAGACATGGCTCCACGACAACATCCCTGATGTGGCCATTCAGCTGGAGGGGATGACATCGTTCCGGGCGGACAGGGAGGCTGCTAGCTCCGGTAAGAGCCGGGGGGGGGGGGGGCTATGTATCTATATTAACAACAGCTAGTGTGTTAATGCCACGTTAGCAACTAAACACTGCTCTCCATTGGCGGAGTTCCTTATCGTAAACTGCCGGCCATTCTCTCTGCCAAGGGAATTCACTAACGTGTTTGTAGCTGTTGTTTACATAGCTCCTAGCGCTAATGCTAAAGCTAATGCTAACGAGGCACTCGAAGAGCTGCATGATGCTATCAGTGAATTTCAAACTTCACACCCGGACAGTTTTGTGGTGGTTGCAGGAGATTTTAATCACACCAGTCTAAAGACTGTGCTCCCCAAGTTCAAACAATGTGTGGACTTTAAGACCAGAGGAGAGAATATGTTGGACTTGGTGTACACAGATTTCCCAAATGCATACAAGGCAACACCTCACCACCACCTCGGCCATTCTGACCACCTATCCGTGATGCTGGTGCCTGCCTACAAACCCTTACTGAAGCGTAGCAGGCCAGTACAGAAACAATTCAGGACTTGGCCAGAGGGTGCAGCCTCAGCACTTCAGGACTGTTTTCTGCATACAGACTGGAAGGTTTTCAAAATAGCAGCCTCTCAAGGAGACAGAATTGATGTGGAGGAGTACGCCGAAATGGTCACCAGCTACATCGCGAAGTGCACAGAGGATGTCACTATATTGAAGACCTTCACTGCACGGGGCAACTATAAACCCTGGATGACTGCAGAGGTGCGCTCGCTGCTCACAGCCGGAAATGCAGCCTTCAGAGATTGCCCTCCACTCAGCAAGGTCTGCGCTCGCAAAGGGAATTAAGACGGTGAAACACGCCTATGCAGAGAAAATCCAGGGACATTTCTGTGACACAGGGAACACCAAACGGATGTGGCAGGAAGTACGGGCGTTGACGGATTATAAGTCTAGGCAGGGGGTTGATGATGATGATGCTTTGCTTCCAGACAGGCTCAATAACTTCTTTGCACGTTTTGAAGCATCAAACCCAACAATCAGAGGGAGGGTTGGCCCATCTTCACCATCTGTGGGGCCAGCTATCACCATCAATGCAGCGGATACACGTTGGACCCTAATCAGGGTCAACCCATGTAAAGCTGCAGGTCTGGACAACATCCCGGGACGTGTGCTCCGAATCTGCGTGAGTGAGTTAGCGGATGTCCTGACTGACATAGACTGTATAACATTTCCCTGAGTCAGGCCATCGTCCCTAGATGCTTTAAGACCTCTACCATATTACCGGTGGCAAAGAAAGCAGTTGTGTCCTGTCTGAATGACTATCATCCTGTCGCACTGACACCAATTGTGATGTAGTGTTTTGAACGGCTTGTTAAACCACACATCACAGCCTGCCTCCCTGCATCATATGACCCGCTCCAGTTCGCGTATCATTCAAATCGCTCCACAGAGGACGCTATAGGCACCACCCTGCACTCTGTCATTACCCACCTGGATCAGAAAGACACCTATGCCAGACTCCTGTACATTGATTTCAGTTCAGCATTTAACACCATTATTCCCCAGAGACTGATGGAGAAATTACTCCTCCTTGGTCTAAACACCGCCACATGTCTCTGGATCCTGGATTTCCTGACCGAGAGACCTCAATCTGTCCGGGTTGGAAACAACATCTCCAACTCCATCATGCTGAGCACTGGATCCCTTCAAGGCTGTGTACTCAGTCCACTGTTGTTTACACTTTTAACACATGACTGTATGTGAACTCTTTCAGAGCCGTTGTAGGAGCAGGGCACTGAACATTGCTCAGGACCACTCTCATCCTCTGCACAAACACTTTGAACTGCTGCCATCTGGCAAACGATTCCGGAGCATCAGAGGCAGAACCACCAGACTGATCAACAGCTTCCTTCCACAAGCTGTTAGGATGCTTAACAGTTGATCTGGAATCCTTTACACATATTACTGCACTTTATGGACATTATGTATATATACTGTATGTATATTATAGTTTTAGTCAGTTTTAAGTATTTATTTCTCTTAGCTACTTAGATTCACTTAGCCATTTTAATTGTTTTATATATACATAGGCAGTTATCATTTTAACTGCAACTGTAATAAGTTAACATTACTGTAATATCCAAATGTGTCTCAGGGATGTGTGAATGGCTGTTGGGGTGGGGTGTGGAGGGGGTGCGAGTGTGTTTTTAAATTATGCTCTTTTTACAATACGGATGCCTAGAGAAACTCAATTTCATCTTGCTTGCACTACAGTTGTATGCATAGCATCATGACAATAAAGGTTGATTGAAAAGTTGCACATTTATGAGGAAAAAAGCAAATTTGCAAAAACATCACAAATTAATGAGAAAAAGTTGCAAATTTTTGAGAAAATGGTTAAAATTTACATTAAAAAGTTGCAAATTTTATAGAAAAATGTTGCACATTTGCAAGACAAAAACTGAATTTATTTTGCAAACAAAGGTGTCGTTTGGTGCAGCTCCTGGTTTTAGGCAAGTCCAGCACAGCGACCACCACAGACACACACACGGTGATTAATGTGTTCAGCTTTAATACGCCATCATAAACTTCCACATTTTTCTCGTTAATTGCCACCTATTGTCTCATAAATGCTCAGCTGGTAGGTGTTAGCGGCCTTAGTTCTAATCCATCAAAGCTGCAGAAACCCTGTGACATGCTAATTTCAGTCAGCTGAGCGTGGCCTCAGTGTTATGTATGAAGAAGGAGTCGGAGTCTCTTCTTGCAAGGAACCAACAGTCAACCACCCTTTATTATCAGAACACAGAATTATATACACCAGTGGACGTGCCCGCCTGACGTCACCCTGCGGCGGATATGGCATCACACACACACACTACGCTCGCGACAGCACACTTCCCCTCCCCCTTACAAAATGCAAAACCACACACACAGTTGAGACCCTCCCCAATTTAGGACCCAAATTATGCACTAAGAGAACAAGGAATAATTAGCTGTAATAAAATCACCTAACACACTCATCCAAAAAACAACTAAAATTGGACCAAGTCTCTAAAAATACATAAAATGATCCCATAACACACCACATACAAAATCACATGCATCATCATCATCATAGCAGTCTGTCAGGGGGCAAACAATGACTTTCATTTAGGTCTGATCAGATTCCTCCACACAGCTGTCCTTTGCCCTTCGCTGCCAGGAACTCCTGACCTTGTTAACCCGGGCGACATCCGAGCCGGCATGAGTTGCTTTCTGACTGACCATTTCATGAAACTGCTTGCAAAGTATTTGAGTACCTCTAGCTTTTGCTGGACTAGCGGCATATTCTTGGCAGCTAGAGGTTTCATCAGTGGCAAGGACAGGCCAAGACAAACTGACTCCAGTGTCTGTTGCAGTGACTGACCCAGATGATAGGTTTGTTTATCTCTGCTCTTTGTGTAGCGCATGTCATGATGCACCAACTGGCAAAAGTCCACCACAGACCTTGCGACAGATGTGCTTATTTGCCAGGATGTCCAGTCTCACCCTGTGTAACTGTTTGTGGTCCACCACAGACTTGAGAAAGATACTGTTTTGAGTTCTGCCAGGATGCCCAGTTTCACCCTCCATACCCTCGGAAGGGTGGGGCTGCCAGTTGAGTCGCTGACGGCCCAACCCATGAGACAGGTAGTACCGGTTTTCATGGTTACCCGGTGGTAAGCAAACTAATGCCTGACCTGACATGATACTCACGAAGCCGAAGTCGGCTGAGGAAGCTGAACTGGGAGTGTATCCCCAAAGAGAAGGTAGAGGGGAGGAAGAGTGTGTGGAGCGGGGCATCTCCGGGTGAGGACGAGATCCCCATAGACCTCCACCTTCTGGACGAGCTGTTTGGTCACAAGGACAGTAAACCTCAGGAGAGGACCTGCACTCTAAGACGGCGGTCTGCACTGTTACGCTGCAGGTCCCCATAGGATAACTCGGAGGAGATCTCTCTTTTGGACTCAAAATGCTGTATGATACTCACATGCAAACTAGTACTACAGTGGGGCAAAAAAGTATTTAGTCAGCCACCAATTGTGCAAGTTCTCCCACTTAAAAAATGAGAGAGGTCTCCAATTTTCATCATAGGTATACCTCAACTATGAGAGACAAAATGAGAAAAAAAAAAATCCAGAAAATCACATTGAAGGATTTTTAATGAATTAATTGGTAAATTCCTCAGTAAAATAAGTATTTGGTCACCTATAAACAAGCAAGATTTCTGGCTCTCACAGACCTGTAACAACTTCTTTAAGAGGCTCCTCTGTCCTCCACTCGTTACCTGTATTAATGGCACCTGTTTGAACTCGTTATCAGTATAAAAGACACCTGTCCACAACCTCAAACAGTCAGACTCCAAACTCCACTATGGCCAAGACCAAAGAGCTGTCAAAGGACACCAGAAACAAAATTGTAGACCTGCACCAGGCTGGGAAGACTGAATCTGCAATAGGTAAGCAGCTTGGTGTGAAGAAATCAACTGTGGGAGCAATTATTAGAAAATGGAAGACATACAAGACCACTGATAATCTCCCTCGATCTGGAGCTCCATGCAAGATCTCACCCCGTGGGGTCAAAATGATCACGAGAACGGTGAGCAAAAATCCCAGAACCACATGGGGGACCTAGTGAATGACCTGCAGAGAGCTGGGACCAAAGTAACAAAGGCTACCATCAGTAACACACTACGCCACCAGGGACTCAAATCCTGCAGTGCCAGATGTGTCCCCCTGCTTAAGCCAGTACATGTCCAGGCCCGTCTGAAGTTTGCTAGAGAGCATTTGGATGATCCAGAAGAGGATTGGGAGAATGTCATATGGTCAGATGAAACCAAAATAGAACTTTTTGGTTAAAAACTCAACTTGTCGTGTTTGGAGGAGAAAGAACACCATACCTACTGTGAAGCATGGGGGTGGAAACATCATGGTTTGGGGCTGTTTTTCTGCAAAGGGACCAGGACGACTGATCCGTGTAAAGGAAAGAATGAATGGGGCCATGTTTCGTGAGATTTTGAGTGAAAACCTCCTTCCACCAGCAAGGGTATTGAAGATGAAAAGTGGCTGGGTCTTTCAGCATGACAATGATCCCAAACACACCACCCGGGCAATGAAGGAGTGGCTTCGTAAGAAGCATTTCAAGGTCCTGGAGTGGCCTAGCCAGTCTCCAGATCTCAACCCAATAGAAAATCTTTGGAGGGAGTTGAAAGTCTGTGTTGCCCAGCGACAGTCCCAAAACATCACTGCTCTAGAGGAGATCTGCATGGAGAAATGGGCCAAAATACCAGCAACATATACTGTATATATTATATATTTATAGTAATATTTACATATGTATATTAGCTGCTCTTGCTTGCTTGCTTATTATTTTTTTTCTTGCCTTCTGATTGTTGCTCTGAGTGTTGCTATCCCTGTGCTGTTGCAATCCTGGAATTTCCCCATTGTGGGACTAATAAAGGCTTATCTTATCTTATCTTAACAGTGTGTGAAAACCTTGTGAAAACTTATGGAAAATGTTTGACCTCTGTCATTGCCAACAAAGGGTATATAACAAAGTACTGAGATGAACTTTTGTTATTGACCAAATACTTATTTTACCAAGGAATTTACCAATTAATTCATTAAAAATCCTTCAATATGATTTTCTGGATTTTTTTTTTTCTTATTTTGTCTCTCATAGTTGAGGTATACCTATGATGAAAATTGGAGACCTCTCTCATCTTTTAAGTGGGAGAACTTGCACAATTGGTGGCTGACTAAATACTTTTTTACCCCACTGTATATACATGTATTTACATTTGATATTTTTATGTTACTCCACAGTCCCTGGACAGCCATGGACAAAACTGGCTCAGAGGCCCAGGGCAACCCCATGGCATGCGTGCCCTTGGCCGCCGTCTGTCTCCAGGATCGAAGCCACCCTCCCCGGCGAAAATGTCTCCTCTTGCCATCAACCGCTTCTCTCCTCTGGCAACGTAGTGCTGCTGTCAGGCATGTCGTCCCTCCGTGCCTATCGGTCCGCTCCCGACCGCCTTCAACATTGCCGTCATAGCTCCAAACACTCTGGCCCCCTGTGGCTGCACTCCGGGCAAAACTGAAGCCTGCTCATCGGTGCCGCTTGCCAGCCCGGGCACTTCGCCACTGCTCCCAGCACCCTTGTCCCAGGCGCTCCGCAACACTGTCTCCACGCCCAGCCGTAGCTGCTCTCTCAGGCTCACAGCATCGTTTTCGCCGGCGTCACTCTTCGACCCAGGCGCTTCATTGCTGCTCTAAGCACCCTCATCCCAGGCACTGCTGCGTTGTCTCCGTGTCTGGCTATAGCTGTTCTTTCCCGGGGCTCTCAGCTTCGCTCTCGTCGGTGTCACTCTCCGATCTGGGCGTTTAGTAACTGCTCTCAGCACCCTCGTCCCAGGCACTCCGCTGCGTTGTCTTCATGCCCGGCTGCAGCTGCTCTCCCCTGGGGCTCCCAGTGTCACTCTCGTCAGCATCACTCTCCGACCCAGGCGTCTCGTCGCTGCCCTCAGCACCCTTGTCCCAGGCACTCCGCTGTGCCGTCTCCATGCCCGGCTGTCGCTGCTCTTCCAAGGTGATCTCAGCCTCCATGGCCCCGCTCTCCTGCTGCCTAGCCTCCAGCTGTGGGGATGACTCCTGCAGCTCTCACTCTCCGCTGTCGTCGCACACCGCGCCATCAAACACACCAGCGCTACGGTCCTGCAGCCTTCTACACTTCACGACTGGCCCACCGTCTTCAGTGACCGGGGACTCCCCCGGTCCCACTTCGATGCCCAGCTGGTAGCCTGGAGCCCGCTTTCGGCACGCAGTTAGCATTGTGGCTAACCTGCCCATAGACGATGAGTGGGCCGTTAGCTTCTCCGAGCTAACTAGCCCAGCCTCACTTGCCGCCAAAACTCCCGCCACCCATAGCTTCGTTGTCCTCATCTGCCCGGTGAAGAACTCGGCCAACCGCTTGACAGCATCCTCATACCACTCCGTCTCACCGAACATGGTGAGAATTCTTCGGCCCTCCATGCCGAGATGGTGGGCCAGAAGCGTTCGTAGTTTTTTCCCGTCGAGTCTACCTAGGCCCAGCGTCCTGACATAACCCTCAAACATGGCCCGCCACTTCGGCCACAGGATCACCGACTCTCCTGTGTACTCTAGAAACGGCACCAGAGGTTGAGGTAGCCCATACTGTTATGTATGGAAATAGCAGTAGTAATATGGCAGCCGGGACTCCCAGGGAATAGCAAAGGGTGGCGGCCCGCCTTTCCGTTGGCAACGTCACCCAGGGTATAAAGGGCATGGGCAGAAGGGGCCAGCTCTCTTTGCGCCGTTGAGCCCTGGACTAGAGCACTGTAAGTCTGCTGCTGTATATTTCATTGTTATAATAAAGCTGCATTAATGGCACCTCTGCCCTGCTCATTATTATAAGAACTAAGGACACAACATTTGGCGAGGAGAACACAGTCATGGAGTGTGACGTTACCAACTTTCAGCCATTCTTGGAGGCCCCAGGCAATCCTCCCATGCCTTGGCCTGGGTGGTTTGCAGCTTTTTATAAACTACCTGGTGGCTCTTAGTCTTGGCGAGCTTGAGAAGCAACACACGAAGGCAATATTGGTCCATAACCTGGGCATGGAGGGCCAAAGAATCCTCAGTACTTTGGGAGGAGCAGATAGCTTCGACGAGGTGGTAGAGCTAATGCCATGCCATTTTCGCACCCCGGAAAACGTCATCGTCTGTCGTATTCAGTTTTGGCAGCACTATCAGCGGACAAGAGAGTCAGTGAAGAGGTTTGTTGCAGACCTGCATCAGCTGGTGAGTGACTGCCAGTTTGGTGCTCTGCAGGATGAAATGATCCAAGATCAACTAGCAGAGCATGTGTGCTGTCCTGCGGCTTGGTCACGACTCTTAACACATTTGAGCGAGTTGACGTTAGCCACAGCTATCGAGGTAGCACAGCAGTTTGAGGCAGCTGAAACAAGAGCGAGGGACTTCAGTGGGAGGTCCACTCCAATGCAAGATGAGCCTCGTTTAAAGGTGTTGACAGCAGATCCAGAAGATGAAGACGACGTTGAGGAAGAGGAATATACCTTCGTTATCAAGATTAGGTCTGCCCCGGGTACGCTGAGATGTTATAGCTGTGGGTCTGCTAGACACCGTTATGTGTCCAGAGAGTGTCCGGCGAAGGGCAAGCGCTGCGGGAAATGTAGCCTGCTGCACCATTTTGCAAGGACCTATAAAAATTTTGAGCCAGGTGATCAAGAGCAGGAAGGAGGCCCCTCCACAAAGGCTCCCACGGTCATCCACAGTTTCTCCGGAGACATATGGATGTATTTATTGTACCGTGTTGCTGGATGTCGCCGAGGTGTCGTTACTGGTTGACATGGGAGCGGTCAACCACTTGTACACCGCTGACACCATGGGAGCTGTCAGCGGTGTACAAGTCCAGAATAATGATGAACGTCCAGGTGGTGGTAACCACTACGGGATCCAACATCATGGGGTGCGACATGTTTTATGGCTTGGGCTTCTCAATCGCCAGTGACACTGGAAAGGAGTGGTCGGGCTGCAGATTGTGGGACCAACCTGTTCCATATGTGGACGATGATGAAGTATGGGACAATGACTAGTCTGGTATCATAGGAGGTGAGCAGGATGCACGTCACGGAGCACCTCCCCAGGATGGACCCAATGCCAGTGTCCACGTTGCCCTTGGTGTGGGAACTGGATGGCACGGCAGGACCCCCAGGTTGGCAGGCGGGACCGAACCACCAGCGCTGAAGAGCACCGGGGCAAGACCAGCTGGTGTAGTTTTGAAACACGAGAAACGAAGGCCTTCAAAAAGAGCTTCAGGCCGGGCTGGCAAAACGACCAGCGCCAAATGGGAGGCCCGCTCGCAACATGGTGGTCCGAAGAGGCGTGATAGAGGTCCCCTGTGTATTGGTGATGAGGTCCGCCCAAGGGTTGAAGCTCGGCCGAGAGGGACCCACAGACATTGCAAGCAGTGTGATGACCAGGGGCGGCTACAGATGAGAGCGGCCCAGAGTGATGGCTATTTGGGCTTGTCTGATGAGACGTGGAGGCACCCTAACGAGCTGTGTTGTGTGGTGAAGACGAGACAGTGCAGTTCACCTCCAGAGGCCATGAAACAGAGGCGCTCCGGGTAGGAACCACCAAATGGCAATCCAGGGGGGGAGGGGGGCTCCACTGGGTTTGTAAAATGACTGGGGTGTATTTATTAAGTGTGTTTTGGATTTTGTCCCCTGTGCCATACTGTACATAGTTTTTCTGGGTTCTATTGGGCTCATGCCCCGTGTGTCTTTGAATTGTGAAAAAAGGAAAAACCTTAAGTTGACTGAATCTAATAAGAAATATTGATTGCATTATTTGAATTGTGCAAATTTTGGGAAGAGAGAGGACGTGGAGTAGATACTTGGAGTACTGTGTTGGAATTGATTGTAAAAAGAAATGTCCAAGAGGATATTATTGCTAAAATAGTGTCTCCCAACACTGTGATTTGTGAGTGATGTCCCTGAATGTGGGGTGGGTGTGTTGGGGTGGGGGCCGCCAGTAGGGGGTGTGTATAATATCTATTGTGTTTGTTTACATTGTTCTGGGATTATTTTCGTTTTAGGAACACGGCTGTATTTTTATTTTGGACTTTTAGGGATGGCGGCAGCAGAATAATCCGCCTAGCCATATAGGGGGCGCCAGTGGTCTACCTGGCCCCTCTAGTTTATGTTGTGTGTGAATGGACAGGTTTGTTTATTCATTTTTGTACATAAGGTTTTACTGTTAGTGTGTGAGTCGGGTTACAAATTTGGGAGGTTTGATTAGTATGTCTGCCATTTTTCTACTGGGGGGCGGGGGTGGGGGTAAAATGTTATGTTGTGGGGCACATATGTGGGTTTCATATGCTTCACATATATATTACTGTGTGCTTATTGTATGCTTCACGTCTCAGAGGAACAAAAGGACTGAACCTCCTAGGGGTAACAGGAGGATGTGAGATCTGGCCTTTTGTATGCAAAGAGATGGCCTTGAGGGATTTCCTGACCACCAGTGACTCTAGGTGGAGGTGAGAAGACCTGGAGGGAGACGCATTGTGACTTGGGATTAAAAGACAATGTGACTGTATGCTTTGATGTCCTGGGGTATAAAAGGGACAGATGTTGGGGAATTCATTCTCTTTCTGTGTTTGGAAGATGTTGGAGAATGTGAATAAAACCGACTTGAGAAATAAACTCAGCCTCGTCCTTCACCATTCTCCACACTGGTGACCCTAAGACGTATCATGAGCAGAAGCAATTCTCCCGAGCCAGCCTCGTCAGGAGCCAGCCAAACGAAAGCAGCCACAGTTCAGCTACCGGACTTCTGGCAGAACAATCCGCGCTCCTGGTTTAACGCGGTCGAGGCGCAGTTCAACCTCCAGAGGATTTTGGTAGACGCCACAAAGTTCTACCATATGGTTGCAAAGCTGGACAACCACACAGCCCAGCGAGTGGAGAGCCTGATCAACCACCCGCTGGACAGCGACAAGTACAGCACGTTGAAGGCTGCACTCATCCGTTACTTCACCCCCTCGGTGGAGGAGCGAGCAGAGGGGCTCCTGGCGCTGACTGAATTTGAGAGCGACAGACCTGCAGACCTGATGGGGAAGATGTTGAGGCTGAGAGACTCCGAAGATGATAACTTCATCTTCACCCACCTTTTCCTCAGGACCCTACCGTCAGCAGTGAGAGTGACCCTGGCCAGTTCACCACTGTTGGCCCGGCGAGACTACCACGAGCTCGGCCAGGAGGTGCAACGACTCGTCAATGCCAATAAACAGTGCGCGGCCACGGTTGCGGCAGCGGAGTTCGGCGCAACGTCCGGAGATGGCAGGGGGCCAGAGGCTGCAGCACCAGACTCACCGATGACAGCGGCGGCAGGGGCCAGGAGACACGGAGCAGACGACATCCTTTGCTTCTACCATCGCCGCTTCGCAGAGAGGGCACACAAGTGCATTCCACCGTGCCATTTCAAGCGCTCGGGAAAACGCCAAGACCGGGGGTCGGTAGCAGCTGCGGCCCTCGGAGAGGAGAACAAGCTGCTCTACTTGAGGGATGCGCGCTCGGGGAGGCATTTCCTCGTGGACACAGGCTCCCAGCTGAGTTTCATCACACCCTCCTACGCCGACCGGCTGGCGCCTTCCAGTGGTCCCGGGGTGTCAGCAGCGAACGGCTCAGCGATTAAGACCTTCGGTGAGAGGATTCTGCTTCTGTCTTTACACGGCCGCACATTCGAGTGGACTTTTGTCATAGCGGCAGTCAATTTCAACATGTTAGGGGCTGATTTTCTGTGCTCACATGGTTTGTTGGTCGATCTTGCTAACAGACGCCTGGTTAATGCACTCTCTTTTTATTCTATTCCCTGTACAGCTCGGGTGGCCCCGCCAACAGCACAAGCCAACGTCACAGCTGCAGGTGGTAAGTTCCACACACTCCTCACTCAGTTCCAAGCACTCATGGTCCCAACATTTTCGGCGACCGTGGGTAAACACGGGGTGGAACATTTTGTTACTACCACCGGACCGCCCGTTTTTGCAAAAGCTCGGCGCTTGGATTCAGCTAAACTGACCATAGCACGCGAGGAGTTCGCCAACCTGGAAAGGTTGGGCATCATCAGGCGTTCGAAGAGCCCATGGGCTTCACCGCTTCACATGGTCCCGAAAGCTGATGGCTCGTGGCGACCTTGCGGAGATTTCCGCAGGTTGAACAACGCTACAGCGCACGACCGCTACCCGATCCCACACATCCAAGATTTTTCAGTTCATTTGGCGGGGGCGCACGTTTTTTCTAAAATAGACTTGGTACGCGGTTACCACCAGGTCCCAGTGCGCGCTGAGGACATACCCAAAACAGCGGTAATAACTCCTTTCGGGCTTTTCGAGTTTTTGCGCATGCCGTTTGGGCTTAAAGGTGCAGCGCAGACGTTCCAACGCATGATGGACGCGGTGTCGTGCGATGTCCCCTTCATGTTCATCTACCTGGACAACACATTGGTAGCCAGCGCGTCCGAAGACTAACACGAAAACCACCTCACGACAGTTTTCCGGAGGTTGACAGAGCACGGGTTAATAATCAACCCAGCGAAGTGTCAGTTCGGGGTGACGCAGATTGATTTTTTGGGGCATCGCGTCTCTCCAGAAGGAGCGGTTCCTCTGCTGGACAAAGTGCGCGCAGTAACAGATTTTCCCCAGCCACAAACGGTCAAAGCATTACAGGAGTTTTTGGGAATGGTGAATTTTTATAACCGTTTCCTCCCCCACACAGCGCAGCTCATGCAACCATTGTATGCTGCACTAAAAAAATAAAAACCCACAAATAAAATCAAATGGTCTCCGGAGCGAGAGCGCGCATTCGCGGAAGTCAAAACAGCCCTGGCAAAAGCTGCGTTGTTAGCACATCCAGACCCAATGGCCCGCATAGCGCTCACCACTGACGCGTCAGATGTGGCCATAGGGGCGGTCGTGGAGCAGTATGTAGCAGGAGCTTGGCAACCGCTCGCCTTTTTCAGCAGGACTTTGCGCGATAGTGAACGAAAATACAGCGCATTCGACAGGGAGTTGTTAGCTCTCCACTTGGCCATTCACCACTTCCAGTTTTGGCTGGAGGGACGCCGTTTCACCGCGTTCGTTGACCACAAGCCGCTGACTTTCGCAATGGCCAAGATTTCAGAACCGTGGTCGGGCCGGCAGCAGAGACAGCTGGCCGCGATATCAGAGTTTACCACCGATATCCAGCACGTAGCGGGTAAACTTAATGTAGTGGCAGACTGCCTCTCGCGCGCCGTGGCGGCTCCAGCCCGCGCAGGGGTAGATTTTGCAGCCATGGCCGCGGAGCAGGTTAGCGACGTGGAAGTGCGCACGGCCCCAGTCCGCGTAGGGATAGATTACGCAGCCATGGCCGCGGAGCAGGTTAGCGACGCGGACGTGCGCGCGCTCCAGTCTGGACCAACAGGGTTAAGGCTGGAGAACAGGGTGCTGCAAGACGGTATGCCCCCCCTAATCTGCGATGTCTCCACTGGGCGACCGCGTCCTGTGGTACCGGCTGCGTGGCGCCGCCGCATTTTTGACTCGATTCATTCCCTGGCGCACCCAGGAGTGCGTGCGTCGGTCAAAATGGTGGGAGAGAAATTTGTATGGCCGAGCCTGCGCAAACAAGTTAGAGAGTGGGCGGTAGCCTGCATGGCTTGTCAACGCGCCAAAGTTCATAGACACACGAGAGCTCCCTTGGAGCCGTTTCACATTCCAGCTAAAAGGTTTGATTATGTCCACGTGGACCTCGTAGGCCCCCTCCCGCCCTCACAAGGTTGCACACATCTTCTGACCATGGTTGACCGCACCACGTGCTGGCCGGAAGTGGTTCCGCTGTCGTCAACCACAGCCGAGGAGGTGGCGCGCGCGTTTTTAACGGCATGGGTAGCGCGTTTTGGAGTCCCGTCGGACATTACGTCCGACAGAGGCCCTCAGTTTGTTTCCGAACTTTGGTCAGCAATGGCCCGCAGCCTGGGGGCAACGATCCACCGCACGACCGCGTACAACCCGCAGGCTAACGGGTTATGCGAACGTTTTCACAGGTCATTGAAGGCGGCTCTCAGAGCGTCGCTCACGGATGCAAATTGGGTGGACAAGCTACCATGGGTTTTATTGGGGTTGCATTCTGCACCTAAAGAGGATTTAGAAGCCCCCCCAGCGGAGCTAGTTTTCGCACAGCCACTTCGGCTGCCCGGGGAATTTCTCCCAGATAATCCGGCGCCAGAGTGCTCCTCGGCTCAGCGGTTACAGAGTAGCACGGGCCCGAGCACGCTACCTGGCCCCGTTCACCACAGTTTTCCGCGTGTTTTTGTGCCTAAGGCTTTAAAAAATGCGGAGTTTGTTTTTGTCAGACATGATGCCCATCGCCCACCTTTACGCCCGCCTTACGATGGACCATATAGAGTGCCGGAAACAGGGGATAAGTATTTTTTGCTAGATTTAGGGGGCAGAAAAGAAATGATTGGCATAAACAGGCTCAAACCCGCTTTTGTGGTAGCTGACGAAGTTGTGCAGTTGGCTAAGGCTCCTCGGCGCGGCAGACCCCCTAGAGAGCATTCCCCAGAACACCCACAGAGATTGACTAACAGTTCTAATCCTCAGGCAGCAGCTCCACAGCAGGAAGACGCCGCGGGGGTGGTACAGCCTGCTTACAGCAAATACGGGAGAAGACTGAGGCCTAAGCGGTACGTGGACTGATATGTAATGATTTTATCATGACATGCAATCTGTGGTTATGTTGTTCCATCTTAGACGTTTGGGGGGGTGTCATGTGGGGCACATATGTGGGTTTCATATGCTTCACATATATATTACTGTGTGCTTATTGTACGCTTCACGTCTCAGAGGAACAAAAGGACTGAACCTCCTAGGGGTAACAGGAGGATGTGAGATCTGGCCTTTTGTATGCAAAGAGATGGCCTTGAGAGATTTCCTGACCACCAGTGACTCTAGGTGGAGGTGAGAAGACCTGGAGGGAGACGCATTGTGACTTGGGATTAAAAGACAATGTGACTGTATGCTTTGATGTCCTGGGGTATAAAAGGGACAGATGTTGGGGAATTCATTCTCTTTCTGTGTTTGGAAGATGTTGGAGAATGTGAATAAAACCGACTTGAGAAATAAACTCAGCCTTGTCCTTCACCATTCTCCACAATGTATGGAAATAGTAGTAGTAGTAATATGGCAGCCGGGACTCCCAGGGAATAGCAAGGGGTGGCGGCCCGCCTTTCCGGTGGCAACATCATCCAGGGTATAAAGGGCACGGGCGGAAGGGGCCAGCTCTTTTTGCGTCATTGAGCCCTGGACTGGAGCGCTGTAAGTCTGCTGCTGTATATTTCATTGTTATAATAAAGCTACGTTCACGGCACCTCTGCCCTGCTCATTATTATAAGAATCATGGACACAACACATACGCTGCCATAATTTCACTCCTCGTTGCCAAATGTCATGTATGAATAAGGAGGAGTCAGACTCTCGTCTTGCAGGGAACCAACAGCCAACCACCCTTTATTATCAGAACACAGAATTATATACACCAGTGGCCATGTCCGCCTGACGTCACCCTGGGGGCGGGTACAGCATCACACACACACACACAACACTCACAACACCACACTCAGACGGACCAGTGTGACCGGGGGGGGGGGGTGTGTGGCTCCTGTGGACTTACAATAGGACCGCTACACTGTGACTAATGATTAAAGCCTCACAGCCCCACGCTCGGCTACTGTTAATGGCAAACGTCACACCGGAAAATTCTGTTCTGAGATGCTGCCCACACACTGGATCAGGGTCTGTTCAGGGTTTTTAGACTGAAAAGGAAAGAAATACATACAATAAAGTAATAAAATTAAGACTTGAATTTAAGTTAAAAGATAACATCTGTGGGCAATGGATGGGGATGAAAATCAAGATGGCTGTGATCTTCAGGGAAATTCTGAGCAGAAATGCTGAAAAAAAAAATCTTATCTTAATTTAAGATAAGATAAGCCTTTATTAGTCCCACAATGGGGAAATTCCAGGATTGCAACAGCACAGGGATAGCAACACTCAGAGCAATAATCAGAAGACAAGAAAAAAACAAGAGCAGCGAGTATACATATGTACATATAAATATATAAACACACAGTGCGGAGCATTGTAGCTAGATGGAATGAACAGCATAACCGTCTACCTAGTTATCCTACATGGTATGATTATGTACCCATACATATTGTCACCCTCCGTAGCAACCGGTATTGTCCTAGTTGTATATACTGGAGGGGACCATTGTGTAAGTCTATTGCATCTTTTGCATTCACTACTATTAGGTTGTCACGTTTTGTTTTTTTTTTGCCATCTCTGCGAGCAGCCCTGCTTAGGTTATACAGTCTGACAGCCGTAGGTAGGAAGGACCTGCGAAACCTCTCGGTTGTGCACCTAGGATGATGTAGTCTGCTGCTAAATGAGCTCCTCAGTGCGTTCAGTATGTCCTGCATAGGGTGGGACTCAGACTCTAGCAGAGATGACAGTTTAGCCACCATCCTTCTCTCTCCCCCATCTCCTCCACTGGGTCAAGGCGTTTCCCCAGGACAGAGCGAGCTTTCTTGATCAGTTTGTTCAGTCTCTTCCTATCGGCTGCTGTAATGCCACTGCCCCAGCAGACCACTCCAAAAGTGATGGCTGATGCCACCAACGTGTCGTAGAATGTCTTCAGTACACCAAAAGACCTGAGTCTCCTCAGTAGGAACAGCCTGCGCTGTCCCTTCTTGTAGAGTGCGTCAGTATTGTGTGACCAGTCTAGTTTATTGTTCAAATGAACACCCAGGTACTTATAGGATGTCACCATCTCGATGTCTGTTCCCTGTATATTTACTGGTGCTGTGAGGGGTTGTCCTTGCCTGCGGCAGTCCACCACCAGCTCCTTAGTTTTCCTCACGTTGATCTGGAGGCAGTTCTGATGGCACCAGTCCACTAAGTCCTGGATAAGTCCTCTGTACTCAGCTTCATCTCTGTTGGAGATGAGGCCAATGATCGCAGAATCGTCAGAGAACTTCTGTAGATGGCAGTGTGTTGTGTTGTGTGAGAAGTCCGCAGTATAAAGGGTGAACAGGAAGGGAGCCAAAACCGTTCCCTGGGGGGGCCCCCGTGCTACCGATGATCGTGTCGGACACACAGTCCCGGGTTCTCACAAACTGTGGCCGGTTAGTGAGGTAGTCCAGGATCCATGATGACAGGTGCTGGTCCACCCCTGCGCACAGCAGCTTGTCCTTCAGGATCATCGGTTGGATGGTGTTGAAAGCACAGGAGAAGTCAAAGAACACGATCCTCACCACATTCCCAGGCTTCTCCAGGTGGGACAGAGAACGGTGAAGGAGGAAGATCACCACATCCTCCACCCCAATGCCATGCTGGTAGGCGAACTGGAGTGGATCCATTGCTGGTCCCACCAGGGGGCGGAGGTGAGCAAGGAGCAGTCTCTCCAGGGTCTTCATCATGTGGGACGTCAGGGCCACTGGTCCATTTAAATAAATTTGCAACTTTTTTCCTCACAAATTTACAACTTTTTTCTTTTGCAACTTTCATGTAAATTTTCAACTTTTTTCTCAAAAATTTGTGACTTTCCTGTAAATTTTTATTTTTTCAATACATTTGCAATTTTTTTTCTTGTAAATTTGGAATTTTTCCTGTAAAATTTCAACATTTTCTTATAAATCTGCAACTTCTCTCATAAATTTGCAATTTTTTCTCAAAAAGTTGCAACTTTTTTCTCGTAAATCTGCAATTTTTTCATGCAAATGTTAAAAATTTTACTGTAAATTTTCTACTTTTTTTCCTCATAAATTTCCTACATATTTCTCTTAAAGTTGCAATTTTCCAGACAAAGTTTCTTCCCCTGGGCCATCCGAACTGCAAACAGTCAGGGGCCCCACTCCCTCCCTCCAAAGGCTCAAATCCACAGAACTGAGGACCTTTTAATTATCACTATATCTCACCTGTCATTGTACTCCTCACTTTCATGTATATTGACCCATCCGTGAAATCACGACTTTACATATTTTCCTTAATTCTTGGGCCATTTTGCTCAATTATGTGTTCTGCACTCCACACTTTTATGTACATAGTTCCACCCGCGAAGCCACTATCGTACCTGTGTATGAACCAATGGGCTATTTATTATTTTTACTTTTATTCTTATTTCAGTCGTATGATTAATCATGTGTTCTGTAACCATTTTATTTCAAATTCTTCTCACTTACTTTACTGTGCAATAGCCTGGTGGAGCATCCACAATTTCATTGTGCTGTACTGTACAATGACAAAGCCTATTCTACTTCATTCAATTTTTTCATGTAAATTTTAAACTTATCCTGTAAATTTTGTAAAAAGAACAATGCTAAGATGGTTCCAGTCTTATTTATCAGACCATTCCTACTTTGTTTATGTCCACAAGTCCTCTATCCAGACTACGGTTAACTACGGAGTTCTGCAGGGATCGGTACTTGGACCGATACAGTTTACATTATACATGCTGCCTTTAGGAGATATGAGGAAACATTCTATTCATTTGCACTGCGATGCTGATAACCGTTATATTTATCCATCAACCCAGACAATCCCAGCCATTTGGGTTCACTCCAGGAGTGTCTTCAGGATAATAAAACCTGGATGAACTACAACTTTCCACTGTTAAATACAGATAAAACTGAAGTTATTGTTCTTGGCACCCAACAGGCTAGAAGTACTTTATCTAGAAAGATTGCAACACTAGATGGCATTGCTCTGACTTCTAATTCCACTCTTAGGAATCTTGGAGTAGTCTTTGACCAAGATGTCTTTTAACTCTCATACTTTTCTCATCCAGAAAGTATTCACAGCACTTCACTTTTTCCAACTTTTATGTTACAGCCTTATTCCAAAATGGATTAAATTGATTTTTTCCTCGAATTCTACATACAATACCCCATGACAACAACATGAAAAAAGTTCTGAGATTTTTGCAAATTTAATAAAAATAAAAAACTAAGAAATCACATGTACATACAGTGGGGCAAAAAAGTATTTAGTCAGCCACCAATTGTGCAAATTCTCCCACTTAAAAGATGAGAGAGGTCTCCAATTTTCATCATAGGTATACCTCAACTATGAGAGACAAAATGAGAAAAAAGAAATCCAGAAAATCACATTGAAGGATTTTTAATGAATTAATTGGTAAATTCCTCGGTAAAATAAGTATTTGGTCAATAGCAAAAGTTTATCTCAATACTCTGTATACCCTTCGCTGGCAATGACAGAAGTCAAACGTTTTCTGTAAGTCTTCACAAGGTTTTCACACACTGTTGCTGGTATTTTGGCCCATTCCTCCATGCAGATCTCCTCTAGAGCAGTGATGTTTTGGGGCTGTCGCTGGGCAACACGGACTTTCAACTCCCTCCAAAGATTTTCTATGGGGTTGAGATCTGGAGACTGGCTAGGCCACTCCAGGACCTTGAAATGCTTCTTACGAAGCCACTCCTTCATTGTCCGGGTGGTGTGTTTGGGATCATTGTCATGCTGAAAGATCCAGCCACGTTTCATCTTCAATGCCCTTGCTGATGGAAGGAGGTTTTCACTCAAAATCTCACAATACATGGCCCCATTCATTCTTTCCTTTACACGGATCAGTCGTCCTGGTCCCTTTGCAGAAAAACAGCCCCAAAGCATGATGTTTCCACCCCCATGTTTCACAGTAGGTATGGTGTTCTTTCTCCTCCAAACGCGACAAGTTGAGTTTTTACCAAAAAGTTCTATTTTGGTTTCATCTGACCACACGACATTCTCCCAATCCTCTTCTGGATCATCCAAATGCTCTCTAGCAAACTTCAGACGGGCCTGGACATGTACTGGCTTAAGCAGGGGGACACATCTGGCACTGCAGGATTTGAGTCCCTGGCGGCGTAGTGTGTTACTGATGTAGCCTTTGTTACTTTGGTCCCAGCTCTCTGCAGGTCATTCACTAGGTCCCCCCGTGTGGTTCTGGGATTTTTGCTCACCGTTCTCGTGATCATTTTGACCCCACGGGGTGAGATCTTGCGTGGAGCCCCAGATCGAGGGAGATCATCAGTGGTCTTGTATGTCTTCCATTTTCTAATAATTGCTCCCACAGTTGATTTCTTCACACCAAGCTGCTTACCTATTGCAGATTCAGTCTTCCCAGCCTGGTGCAGGTCTACAATTTTGTTTCTGGTGTCCTTTGACAGCTCCTTTGGTCTTGGCCATAGTGGAGTTTGGAGTCTGACTGTTTGAGGTTGTGGACAGGTGTCTTTTATACTGATAACAAGTTCAAACAGGTGCCAATCCCGGGTTCTCCCAAACTGTGGCCGGTTTGTGAGGTAGTCCAGGATCCATGATGACAGGTGCTGGTCCACCCCTGCGCACAGCAGCTTGTCCTTCAGGATCATCATCTGGAACTTACCATTTGAAGTATTGTACAACTGAGGCTTGAATGTTGGAATATCAATCAATTAACCTTTATTGTCATGATGCTATGCATATAACTGAAGTGCAAGCAAGATGAAATTGCGTTTCTCTAGGCATCCATATTGTAAAAAGAACCTAATTTAAAAACACACTCACACACCCCCTCACCCCCCACCCCGACAGCCATTCACACATCCCTGAGACACATTTGGATATTACAGTAATGTTAACTTATTACAGTTGCAGTTAAAATGATAACTGCCTATGTATATATAAAACAATTAAAATGGCTAAGTAAATCAAAGCTGCACGGTAGCGCAGTGGTTTAGCACTGTGGCAGCACAGTTTACCCTCGGCCGGGGGATCGCGGGGATCATGAGATCATGGGTTCGATCCCAGCCCCCGACCAACAGTGAGCTGTGTGGAGTTTGCATGTTCTCCCCGTGTTGCGTGGGTTTACTCCAGGATTTCTCCGGTTTCCTCCCGCATACCAAAAACATGTAGGTTTAGGGCGCTCGTGCACGCAGCGACCAGCAGCCGGTGGCTTGTCACCAGACTGCAAACCAAATCTACCTACGGGTACAAATAAGTAACAAAAAAAAAAAAAAAAAAAGCAGCAAAGAGAAATAAATACTTAAAACTGACTAAAACTATAATATACATATAATATACATAATGTCCATAAAGTGCAGTAATATGTGTAAAGGATTCTGGATCAACTGTTCAGCATCCTAACAGCTTGTGGAAGGAAGCTGTTAATCAGTCTGGTGGTTCTGCCTCTGATGCTCCGGAATCGTTTGCCTGATGGCAGCAGTTCAAAGTGTTTATGCAGAGGGTGAGAATGGTCTTTAACAATGTTCAGTGCCCTGCTCCTACAACAGCTCTGAAAAAGTTCTTGAACAGAGGGGAGGGAAACTCCAATTACCCTCTCAGCTCCCTTAACTATCCTCTGCAGGACTTTTTTGTCTGACATATTGCAACTGGAGTACCATGTTGCAATGCAGTACGTCAGAACACTCTCCACCACACCTCTGTAGAAGGTCCTGAGGACGCAGATGGGGAGAGAGGCCCGTTTGAGTTTCCTCAAGAAGTGCAGTCTCTCCTGGGCCCGCTTCCTGATCCCCAAGGAATTCTTGCTCCAGGTCAGGACCTGCAAGATCTGCACTCCGAGGAACTTGATGTTCTCCACTCTCTCCACCGAACAGCCGCTGATTCAGAGAGGGACGTGATCAGGCCGTGACTGCCGGAAGTCGATAATCATCTCCTTCATTTTGTCCACGTTGAGCACCAGATTGTTCTCCCTGCACCAGCCCTCCAGGTCTCTAACTTCTTCCCTGTACACTGATTCCTCATCCCTCTGAATAAGTCCCACCACTGTGGTGTCGTCTGCAAACTTAATAATCTGGTTCCCCTTGTGTCTGGACACACAGTCATGTGTTAAAAGTGTCAACAACAGTGGATTGAGTACACAGCCTTGAGGGGATCCAGTGCTCAGCGTGATGGAGTTGGAGATATTGTTTCCAACCCGAACAGACTGAGGACTCTCGGTCAGGAAGTCCAGGATCCAGAGACATGGGGCGGTGTTCAGACCGAGAAGGAGTAATTTCTCCATCAGTCTCTGGGGAATAATGGTGTTAAATGCTGAACTGAAATCAATGTACAGGAGTCTGGCATAGGTGTCTTTCTGATCCAGGTGGGTAATGACAGAGCGCAGGGTGGTGACTATAGCGTCCTCTGTGGAGCGATTTGAACGATACGCGAACTGGAGCAAGTCATGTGATGCAGGGAGGCAGGCTGTGATGTGTGGTTTAACAAGCCGTTCAAAACACTTCATCACAATTGGTGTCAGTGCGACAGGATGATAGTCATTCAGACAGGACACAACTGCTTTCTTTGCCACCAGTACTATATTGGGCCAGTTGGAGTCCCACCCAGACGTCCTGTGTTTGGATTTTTTACTGGTGTCATCCTTCTCTCCTTCCTCTGCTCTCACCTCTCCTGGACCCTCTGCCTGAACACTTTCCTTTCCTTGGCTCCTCTCTTCTGTCTCATCTTGCACTCTCTGAGCTCTGTCTAATTCAGGTTCTCTCTCTGTCTATGGTGGTTCCGCCGGACCGGCGGCGCCACACGAGTCGGCTGCCTGTTGCAACAGCCTTTTTTTTAATCTTCCTTCTTCTTTCTACACCTTTCACTCTGTATATATATCACGGACGCACGGATCGCCCCGGGGGTCTCCCGGGTCGGCGGACGGAGCCACGGTTTGCAGCGGGAGACGTTACAGCGGGGAGGAGCTAGTGCTAGCTAGCACTTGGCCGCCGCCCGGTGCTAATGGGAAACTCGACATACCGGGAGCTGTAGCGAAAAGGACGCGGGTGCCGGGCTGGAGTTTAGGCGGCGTGAAAGAAATATAAGACAGAATAATAAAGAGCGATGGCAAGAACAAAGCAGACCGCCCGTAAAATCTACTGGAGGAAGAAGCCCCCCAGGAGACAGCTAGTCACCAGGGCTGCTCGGAGAGGCGCTCTGGCCACCGGCAGAGTGAAGAGGCCTCGCCGTCACAGGCCCGTGGCTCTGAGAGAGATCCGTCGCTACCAGAAATCCACGGAGCTGCTCATCCGTAAGCTGCCCGTCCAGCGCCTGGTGAGGGAGATCGCTCAGGACTTCAAGACCGTCCTGCGTTTCCTGAGCTTCGCCGTCATGGCTCTGCAGGAGACCAGCGAGGCCCACCTGGTGGGTCTCTTCTTCGCTAAGGGGGTCACCATCATGCCCAAAGACTTCCAGCTGGCCCGCTGCATCCGCGGAGAGAGAGCTTAGACTTTCTGCTGCACATTCACCAGCCATAATGCTCTGCACTGTGTGTCTATATATATACATTTATAGTAATATGGACATATGTTTACTAGATGTTTTTTCTTGCCTTCTGATTGTTGCTCTGAGCGTTGCTATCCCTATGCTGTTGCAATCCTGGAATTTCCCCATTGTGGGACTAATAAAGGCTTATCTTATCTTATCTTATCTTATACAAACAGGTTGGAAAATATCAAGTGTCATGTAAATTAGGAGACAACCAAAAATTTCTTGTTAATAATACAAAGAGCATCCACTTAAAAACTTGAGTAATGACTTCAGTCTTGAAGGTTTGAGGTTTTTCTCAAAATTTATAACAATTTTCTTATAGTTTTCTATGTTTCTCTGTAAATTTATCTAAATTTGAAACAGTTTCCCTCAAATTTGTAATTTCCTCTTGTAAAATTGACTTTTCTTGTACATTTGAGACTTTATTATAAATTTGTGGATTATTTTATGGCTAATTTTTGTCGATTTTTTAAAATAAAATTACTAGTTTTTTTAATAAATTTGAAACTGACTGTTCTGGGGGGTTTTTTGTTTTTTGTTTTTTTTTTACTTTTTTCTTATAACAATTTACATTTTTGACCATAATTTTGCAGAGCAAGAACAGAACAATTTAACTCTGATTTCAAAGAAAAAAATATTAATAAAATTGTATTTAATGAATTAAATGAACTTGAATTAACTTGAATTACCAAAGATGCAGTTATTTCTGTTATAATATTTCTATATATTTATAGGTTTCTTTTAGAAATCTCCTCACCACCCAGACAGCAGAAAAAACCTCCCCTATTTTGAAGTCCAAATGTTGGCACGTTTAGTTTGTCTGAAAGCTGCGGACGGATTAACATCAATGACTTGGTGAATTTTGGTCATCTTAACTTGCCAGATACATAACAATGAACATAAATTAGTTAATTAATATTAAATAAGGTAAAGGTAAAAACATCTCCTTTTTATTCTCGCCTGAAACAAGAAAAAAAAAAAAACTAACCACACGTTAGCTAAGCAACTCTTCCATTATTGCTCCCAATATCAGCGGGTTAAAACCATGATAAATGCCTTCACTGCTTCCATACCTCTTCTGAATTTTTTCTCCGTTTAAAGCACTTTAACAAGTTCATACTTCTCTCAGACAGCGACACTTGTAGCGAGATGCTCTACCTGCCAACTGGAACATGCAGGTGGGGCGCTTCTGAACTCTGTGCGGAAGACGGTCACGCGTGTTGTTCGTGTGTGCGCTTCCGCACCAACATTCCTTGATTTGCTCTTTTTTTTCTGAAATTTGTATTTCCACAGAGTGGCGGAAAATTTTCAGGCGTGGTGGGCTGTCACTCAGAAATGTTACCAGAGGAAACCCCAAGCCCAGACTTCCCTCTCACAGCCACCGACTCCAGCCCTTCAGAGAGGATAACAAGGTGTTCCCAGACCAGCTGGGAGACAGTCTCTCCAGCGAGTCCTGGGTCTGCCCCGGGGTCTCCTCCCAGTAGGACGTGCCTGAAACACCTCAAGTGGGAGGCGTCCAGGAGGCATCCTGATCAGATGCCCATACCACCTCAACTGGCTCCTTTCAATGTGGAGGAGCAGCGGTTCTACTCTGAGCCTCTCCCGGATGGCTGAGCTCCTCACCCTATCTGAGGGTGAGTCCAGCAGTCCTACAGAGAAAGCTCATTTCAGCTGCTTGTCTCCGCAATCTCATTCTTTTGGTCATTACCCAAAGCTCATGACCATAGGTGAGGGTAGGAACGTAGATTGACTGGTAAATCGACAGCTTTGCCTTCGAGCTTAGCTCCCTCTTCACCACAACAGACTGGTACAATGTCCGCATCACTGCAGATGCTGCTCCGATGCGTCTGTCAATCTCTCGCTCCATTTTCCCCTCACTCGTGAATAAGACCCCGAGATACTTAAACTCCTCCACTTGGGACAGGAGCTTGTCCCCAACCCGGAGAAGACAATCCACCTTTTTCCAGCTGAGGGCCATGGACTCAGACTTGGAGGTGCTGATTCTCATCCCAGCCGCTTCACACTCAGCTGCAAACCGTCCCAGTAAGACCTGTACGTCATTGCTGGATGAAGCCAAAAGGACAACATCATCTGCAAACAACAGAGATGAGATCCTGTGGTCACCTAGAATGACCGTTCCTTGGCTGCGCCTAGAAATCCTGTCCATAAAAATTATGAACAGGATCACGACAAAGGGCAGCCCTGGTGCAGTCCAACTCTCACTGGGAAAGAGTCCGACTGAGTGTTGGCAATACGAACCAAACTCTCACAACGGTCGTATAGAGACCAGATAGCACGCAATAACAAGCCCGATACCCCATACTCCCGAAGCACCCCCCACAAAAAGCCAAGAGGGACGCAGTCGAATGCCTTCTCCAAGTCCACAAAACACATGTAAACTGGATGGGCAACCTCCCACAAACCCTTGAGGAGTCTTGAGAGGGTAAAGAGTTGGTCCGATGTCCCACGACCAGGACGAAAACTACATTGCTCTTCCTGAATCCAAAGTTCGACCAACAGCCGGACTTTCCTCTCCAGTACCTTGACATAGACCTTCCCAGGGAGGCTGAAGAGTGTGAGCCCTCTAAAGTTGGAGCACACCCTCCGGTCCCCCTTTTTGAAGAGAGGAACCACCATTCCAGTTTGTCATGCCAAAGGCAATGTCCCTGACTTCCACACAATGTTGCAGAGGTGTGTCAACCATGACAGCCCTACAACATCCAGGGCCTTGAGACACTCAGGGCAAATCTCGTCCACCCCAGGGCCCGGCCACCAAAGAAATTTTTAACCACCTTGGCAACCTCAGCCCCTGTGATGGGTGAGTTGTCCCCCTCGTCCACAAGCCCTGCTTCCTCTATGGAAGGCATGTCAGTGAGATTGAGGAGAAACTTGAAGTATTCCTTCCACCGCCCAATGATATCCCCAGTCGAAGTCAGCAGCGCCTCATCTGCACTATACACAGTGTGGACAGGGAGCTGCCTCCCCCTCCTGAGCCACCAGACAGTTTGCCAGAATCTCTTCAACGCCGACTGAAAGTCTTGCTCCATGGCCTCACCAAACTCCTCCCACACCCGAGTTTTTGTTTCAGCAACTACCCGAGCTGCACTCCGTTTGGCCTGCTGGTACACCTCAGCTGCTTCGGGAGTCCCACAAGCCAGCCAAGTTTGATAGGACTACTCCATCAGCTTAATGCCCCCCCTCACCACTGGTGTCCACCACTTGGTTCAGGGGTTGCCACCACGAGATGCACCAATGACCTTGCGGCTGCAGCTCTGGGCAGCCGCTTCATCAGTGGAGGTGGAGAACATGGCCCATTCAGACCCCGTGTCGCCACACTCCCTCGGAATGTGGCCAAAGTTCTTCCAGAGATGGGAGTTGAAGACCTCCCAGACAGGGGCCTCAGCCAGACATTCCCAGCACACCCTCATTTTACATTTGGGTCTACCAGGTCTGAATGGCTTCCTCCCCTGCCATCGGATCCAATTCAACACCAGGTGGTGATCAGTTGACAGCTCTGCACCTCTCTTTACCCGGGTGTCCAAGATATACGATCGCAGGTCTGATGACATAACAAAATCGATCATCGACCTGCGACCTAGGGTGTCCTGGTGCCAGGTGCACATATGGACACCCTTATTCTTGAACATGGTGTTCGTTATGGACAAACTGTGGTTAGCACACAAGTCCAATAACTGAACACCACTCTGGTTCAGATCAGGCAGGCCGCTCCTCCTAATCACCCCCCTCCAGGTTTCACTGTTGTTGCCCACGTGCGTATTGAAGTCCCCCAGTAGGACAATGGAGTCTCAAAGAGGAGCACTCTCCAGCACCCCAGTCAGAGACTCCAAAAAGGGTGGGTACTCTGAACCATCATTTGAGTCATTGGCACAAATGATGGTCAGGACCCATTTCCCAACCCGAAGGTGCAGGGAAATGACCCTTTTGTCCACTGAGGAAAACTCCAATATAGAGGCAGCAAGGTGGAGGGATACAACAATACCCACCCCTGCTTGTCACCTCTTGCCCGGGGCAACTCCAGAGTAGGCCAAGCTCCAGCCCCTCTCCAGGAGACTGGTTCCATAACTGGAGCTGTGTGTTGAGGTAAGGCTGACTATATCGAGCCGGTATCTCTCAACCTCATGAACCAGCTCAGGCTCCTTCCCCACCAGAGGGGTGACATTCCACGTCCCAAAAGCCAGTTTAGGAAGCCTGGGATCAACCGTCAAGGTCTCCACCTTTGACTGCCACCTGATTCACATAGCATCGGACCCCCATGGTCCCTCCTGCAGGTGATGAGCCCACTGGAGGGTGGACCCATGTAACTCCGTCAAGCTGAGCCTGGCCGGGTCCCATGGGCAGAAACCCGGCCACCAGGCCCTAGCCATTGAGCCCCTCCTCCAGGCCTGGCTCCAGGGTGGGGCCCCAGTAACCCCATACCGAGTGGGGTACACTGAATCCTTGTTCTAGCATTCATCATGAGAGCCTGTTGGATCGTTCTTAGCCTGGCCTTTCACCTAGGACCAGTTTGTCTTGGGTGATCCTACCAGAGGCAAATTGCCACGGACAACATAGCTCCTGGGATCACTAGGGCACGCAAACCCCCCACCACAATAAGGTGACGATCCATGAGGGATTAATACTCTAACACCCATCATAAATTAAGAAAATACAGTGGTTAGCACTGTGGCAGCACAGCAACTCACCCTTGGCCGGGGGATCCTGGGTTCCATCCCAGCCCCCGACCAACAGTGATCTGCGTGGAGTTTGCATGTTCTCCCCGTGTCTGCGTGGGTTTACTCCGGGATTTCTCCGGTTTCCTCCCACATGCCAAAAACATGCAAGTTAGGTTAAATGGCATCAAACTGGGGATTCTAAATTGTCTTTAGGTATGACTGTGAGAGTGAATGGTCGTCTGTCTCTCTGTGTTGGCCCTGCGATGGACTGATGATCTGTCCAGGGTGTACCCTGCCTCTCGCCCAGAGATGCTGGGATAGGCTCCAGCCCCCCCCTTCCCCCCGCGACCTGAAAAGGATTAAGCAGAAGAAGATGGATGGATGGATATACATTTTCCAGTCACCCTCCCATGGGGCATATGCTGTGAGCACGAGATTCAGATATGGCTGTTAGGAATGCACAATTTGTAATCCTATTAGAATAACTATAACATCTCCGAAGTTGTCTGATGCTGGACAATATTATGTTAGTGTAAATGTATTTGGAAAAGACCCCTTAGAGAGCATAGGAATGGTCTACTAGTCATCCTAATCCTAATTATGAAGCAATAACACTATATTCAAACACACAACAAGATATGTAGAACATTTGTTAGATGACCGGTTACCTGATCCACATCACCACAGCCATGTATTCACAACTAATACTGGTGGGGATATGCAGAGTTCCTTGCTAGTAGGACAAAAAACAAATTTCTCCTGGCCAGGACTTAGGAAGATTTCCAACAGTTCCTCCAAACTATCCTCTGCAGTCGTAGTCCCAGGGTCAATGGTGCCAGGGCAGAACAGAACCTTTGAACTAAATGGAGGATGGTGGCTCTGTGGGCATAGGGTCTACTCACACCTGCCTCTAACTGGGAGGTGTTTGCGCCCCTGTATGACTGACTGACCACGCTATCATGAGCATTGAAAGAGTGACCTGGAATCCAAACCACATGATGCATGCAGTCTGGGCAATGGATATACCAGCTGAATTTAAACATTGGAGCGTTGGCCAAAAGGTCACACTCACACCATTTCCTTGGACAGGGGTTGGAAAGAATATTCACAGGACTGAATTTGGCCAAGATACTGTGAACCCAATGTCTTCCCTGCCTGGCTACAATCCTCCTTTGGACGGTGGGCAGGAGTGATAAAAAACATAATATTGCCATCTTTATGTGTGTAGGATGTTGCTGCATTCCCTGTTGTAGAGGCCTTATTGAAAAAAAGGACATGCTGCTGTTGCACGCCAGTATCTCATATTAGCTCAGCAGGAGGAGAGCGACAAGGATTTAAATGATGAGGATAGTCAGGTTTAAATCATGTCTACCAGTGTCCCTGCAAGAAAAAATGCTGGTATTGACAATATGCCTATAATGACTAATGCACGATGTAACAGCTGAAAATTGTGTAAATACATTTATTGGAAGTTTAAGTTTTTATTTTTGATATTGAAACTATAATACTGAATGTTTGTAAATGATAACTCATTTTTATGGCTGCCAAAGGTAGTAGAAACGAGGTGAGAATTTTTCCTGTATAAATGCTCAAAGAATGAAGACTGAAAAGAAATTTCATACTGTGGAGATATGTGGAAGGACGAGGCTGAGTTTATTTCTCAAGTCCGGTTTTATTCACATTCTCCAACATCCAAAAACAGAAAAGAGAAAGGAATCCCCCAACATCTGTCCCTTAAATACCCCAGGACATCAAAGCACACAGTCACATTGTCTTTTAATCCCAAATCACAATGCATCCCCCCTCCAGGTCTTCTCGTCTCCACCTAAAGTCCTGGTGGTCAGGAAATCTCTCAAGGCCATCTCTTTGCATACAAAAGGCCAGACTTCACATCCTCCTGTTACCCCTAGGAGGTTCAGACCTTTTGTTCCTCTGAGACGTGAAGCATACAATAAGCATACAGTAATACACATGTGAAGCATATGAAACCCACATATGTGCACCACATAACCCCCCCAAACGTCTAAGATGGAACAACATAACCACAGATTGCATGTCATGATAAAATCACTACATATCAGTCCACGTGCCGCTTGGGCCTCAGCCTTCTCCCATATTTACTGTAAGCAGGCTGTACCACTTCCACGGCGTCTTCCTGCTGTGGAGCTGCTGCCTGGGGATGAGAACTGTTAGTCAACCTCTGTGGGTGTTCTGGGGAATGCTCTCTAGGGGGTCTGCCGCGCCGAGGAGCCTTAGCCAACTGCACAACTTCGTCAGCTACCACAAAAGCGGGTTTGAGCCTGTTTATGCCAATCATTTCTTTTCTGCCCCCTAAATCTAGCAAAAAATACTTATCCCCTGTTTCCAGCACTCTATATGGTCCGTCATAAGGTGGGCGTAAAGGCGGACGATGGGCATCATGTCTGACAAAAACAAACTCCGCATTTTTTAAAGCCTTAGGCACAAAAACAAGCGGAAAACTGTGGTGAACGGGACCAGGTAGCGTGCTCGGGCCCGTGCTATTCTGTAACCGCTGAGCCGGGGAGCACTCTGGCGCTGGATTATCTGGGAGAACTTCCCCGGGCAGCCAAAGTGGCTGTGCGAAAACTAGCTCAGCTGGGGAGGCTTCTAAATCCTCTTTAGGTGCAGAACGCAACCCCAATAAAACCCATGGTAGCTTGTCCACCCAATTTGCATCCGTGAGCGATGCTCTGAGAGCCGCCTTCAATGACCTGTGAAAACGTTCGCATAACCTGTTAGCCTGCGGGTTGTACGCGGTCGTGCGGTGGATCGTTGCCCCCAGGCTGCGGGCCATCGCTGACCAAAGTTCGGAAACAAATTGAGGGCCTCTGTCGGACGTAATGTCCGACGGGACTCCAAAACGCGCTACCCATGCCGTTAAAAACGCGCGCGCAACCTCCTCGGCTGTGGTTGACGACAGCGGAACCACTTCCGGCCAGCGCGTGGTGCGGTCAACCATGGTCAGAAGATGTGTGCACCCTTGTGAGGGCGGCAGGGGGCCTACGAGGTCCACGTGGACATGATCAAACCTTTTAGCTGGGATGTGAAACGGCTCCAAGGGAGCTCTCATGTGTCTATGAACCTTGGCCCGCTGACAAGCCATGCAGGCTGCCGCCCACTCTCTAACTTGTTTGCGCAGGCTCGGCCATACAAATTTCTCTCCTACCATTTTGACCGACGCACACACTCCCGGGTGCGCCAGAGAATGGATCGAGTCAAAAACGCGGCGGCGCCACGCGGCTGGAACCACAGGACGCAGCCGCCCAGTGGAGACATCGCAGATTGGGGGGGCATACCGCCTTGCAGCACCCTGTTCTCCAGCCTTAACCCTGTTGGTCCAGACTGGAGCGCGCGCACATCCGCGTCGCCAACCTGCTCCGCGGCCCTGGCTGCAGAATCTACCTCCACGCGGGCTGGAGCTGCCACGGCGCGCGAGAGGCAGTCCGCCACTACATTAAGTTTACCCGCCACATGCTGGATATCGGTAGTAAACTCGGATATCGCGGCCAGCTGTCTCTGCTGCCGGCCCGACCACGGTTCTGAAATCTTGGCCATTGCGAAAGTCAGCGGCTTGTGGTCAACGAACGCGGTGAAACGGCGTCCCTCCAGCCAGAACTGGAAGTGGCGAATGGCCAAGTGGAGAGCTAACAACTCCCTGTCGAATGCACTATATTTTCGTTCGCTGTCGCGCAGGGTCTTACTGAAAAAGGCGAGCGGTTGCCAGGCTCCGGCTACATACTGTTCCACGACCGCCCCTATGGCCACATCTGACGCGTCAGTAGTGAGTGCCATGCGGGCCGCTGGGACTGGATGTGCCAACAACGCAGCGTTTGCCAGGGCTGTTTTGACTTCAGAGAATGTGCGCTCTCGCTCCGGAGACCATTCGACTTTATTTGTGGGTTTTTGTTTTTTTAGTGCAGCATACAATGGTTGCATGAGCTGCGCTGTGCGGGGGAGGAAACTGTTATAAAAATTCACCATTCCCAAAAACTCCTGTAACGCTTTGACCGTTTGTGGTTGGGGAAAATTTGTTACTGCGCGCACTTTGTCAGACAGAGGGACCGCTCCTTCTGGGGAGACGCGATGCCCCCCCCCCAAAAAAAAAATCTATCTGCGCCACCCCGAACTGACACTTCGCTGGGTTAATTATTAACCCGTGATCTCCCAACCTTCGGAAAACTGTGGCCAGGTGTTTTTCGTGTTCGTCTTCGGACGCGCTGGCTACCAATATGTCGTCCAGGTAGACGAACACGAAGGGGAGATCGCGCAAAATCGCGTCCATCATGCGTTGGAACGTCTGCGCCGCGCCTTTAAGCCCAAACAGCATGCGCAAAAACTCGAAAAGCCCGAAAGGAGTTATTACCGCTGTTTTGGGTATGTCCTCAGCGCGCACTGGGACCTGGTGGTAACTGCGTACCAAGTCTATTTTAGAAAAAACGCGCACCCCCGCCAAATGAACTGAAAAATCTTGGATGTGCGGGATCGGGTAGCGGTCGTGCGCTGTAGCGTTGTTCAGCCTGCGGAAATCCCCGCAAGGTCGCCACGAGCCATCAACTTTCGGGACCATGTGAAGCGGTGAAGCCCATGAGCTCTTCGAACGTCTGATGATGCCCAACCTTTCCAGGTTGGCGAACTCCTCGCGCGCTATGGTCAGTTTAGCTGAGTCCAAGCGCCGAGCTTTTGCAAAAACGGGCGGTCCGGTGGTAGTAACGAAATGTTCCACCCCATGTTTAGCCACGGTCGCCGAAAATGTTGGAACAGTGAGTGCTGGGAACTGAGTGAGGAGTGTGTGGAACTTACCACCTGCAGCTGTGACGTTAGCTTGTGCTGTTGGCGGGGCCACTCGCACTGTACAGGGAATAGAAGAAAAAGGGAGTGCATTAACCAGGCGTCTGTTAGCAAGATCGACCAACAAACCATGTGAGCACAAAAAAATCAGCCCCTAACATGTTGAAATTGACTGCCGCTATGACAAAAGTCCACTCGAATGTACGGCCGTGTAAAGACAGAAGCAGAGTTCTCTCACCGAAGGTCTTAATCGCCGAGCCGTTCGCTGCTGACACCCGGGGACCCCTGGAAGGCGCCAGCCAGTCAGCGTAGGAAGGTGTGATGAAACTCAGCTGGGAGCCCGTGTCCACGAGGAAATGCCTCCCCGAGCGCGCATCCCTCAAGTAGAGCAGCTTGTTCTCCTCTCTGAGGGCCGCAGCCGCTACCGACCCCCAGTCTTGGCGTTTCCCGAACGCTTGAAATGGCACGGTGGAATGCACTTGCATGCCCTCTCTGCGAAGCGGCGATGGTAGAAGCAAAGGACATCGTCTGCTCCGTGTTTCCTGGCCCCTGCCGTCATCGGTGAGTCTGGTGCTGCAGCCTCTGGCCCCCTGCCCTCTCTGGACGTTGCGCCTGGCTCCGCTGCCGCAGCCACGCACCATTTATTGGCGTCGACAAGTCGTTGCGCTTCCTGGCCCAGCTCGTGGTAGTCTCATAGGGCCAACAGTGGTGAACTGGCCAGGGTCACTCTCACCGCTGACAGTAGGGTCCTGAGGAAAAGGTGGGTGAAGATGAAGTTATCATCTTCGGAGTCTCTCAAACTCAACATCCTCCCCATCAGGTCTGCAGGTCTGTCGCTCTCAAATTCAGTCAGCACCAGGAGCCTCTCTGCTCGCTCCTCCACCAAGGGGGTGAAGTAACGGATGAGTGCAGCCTTCAATGTGCTGTACTTGTCGCTGTCCGGCGGGTGGTTGATCAGGCTCTCCACTCGCTGGGCTGTGTGGTTGTCCAGCTTTGCAACCACATGGTAGAACTTTGTGGCGTCTACCAAAATCCTCCGGAGATGAAACTGTGCCTCAACTGCGTTAAACCAGGAGCGCAGATTGTTCGGCCAGAAGTCCGGTAGCTGAACTGTGGCTGCATTCGTTTGGCTGGCTCCTGACGAGTCTGGCTCGGGAGATTCGTCTCCGCTCATGATACGTCTTAGGGTCACCAGTGTGGAGATATGTGGAAAGGACGAGGCTGAGTTTATTTCTCAAGTCCGGTTTTATTCACATTCTCCAACATCCAAAAACAGAAAAGAGAAAGGAATCCCCCAACATCTGTCCCTTAAATACCCCAGGACATCAAAGCACACAGTCACATTGTCTTTTAATCCCAAATCACAATGCATCCCCCCTCCAGGTCTTCTCGTCTCCACCTAAAGTCCATACCTGCCAACTTTTCAAACCTGAAAAGCCTAGTAGCTAGCCGGGGTCCAGGGGCCGATGCTAATGCTAATGCTAATAATGCTAATGCTAATAATAATAATGCTAATATTTGCCAAACAAATATTAGCATTAAATCTAGTTAAATGTAGCTAACAACCTCATATTTCTTCAACTTTCAAACCTGAAAAGCCTAGTAGCTAGCCAGGGTCCAGGGGCTGCAGGCCCCGGTAGGTCCAGGACAAAGTCCTGGTGGGGGGGTTCAGGGGGGGCGAGGCCCCCCGACGCCAAACAAATATTAGCATTAAATCAAGTTAGAATGTAGCAAACAACCTCATATTTCTTCAACTTTCAAACCTGAAAAGCCTAGTAGCTAGCCGGGGTCCAGGGGCCGCAGTGTCAAACAAATATTAGCATGAATGAATGAATGAATTTATTTATTTCGGATAGTACAGTACAGGTTAAAAGAAACTGTATAACATAACAACAAGGTCAAATTAGACAAAGACTCCTTCTTCTATACAATTCCACGTGAGTTATCCGAAATGGGTGATGGCTGAAGCCGCAGCTTATATTGCCCACCCATATTCCATCCAAGAATTCAAAAGAGAAAAAAGAGAAAACAAGACAAGAGCGATTACAATTTAAAACAAAGCCAAGACAAAATGTCACAGAGAAAAAAAGAAAAAAACTAAGCTACAACACAACACAGGCTGGATATGTCAATCCTTATGTGAGTTTACATGTCGTCTTGTAAATATGTTTGGAGTATTTCTTCCTTTAGTTTTTGTTTACATTGTCCAAGCGTTGTACACGATTTTAATTCAGGCCCAAAATCGTTCCATAATCTGACTCCTTGCACTGAAACACAGTGTTGCTTGGTGGTAGTTCTCACTGTAGGCTTTTGAAATATACATGTTCCTCTGAAGTGATATCGTTTCTCCCTTGTTTGGAACAACTTTTGGATATTTGCGGGCAGTGATAAATTCTTCACTTTGAACATTATTATTGCGGTTTTAAAGTCAACCAGATCTTTCAACTTGAGAGTTTTTTGTTTGAGAAAAAGTGGGTTTGTTGGTTCCCTGTAAGCTGCTTTGTTTATTATTCTAATAGCTCTCTTTTGAAGCATAAAGACTGGATATATGTTTGTTTTATATGTATTTCCCCATACTTCATTACAATATGTCATGTATGGGAGTATTAATGAATGATACAAGGTGTATAGTGTCGGTTGATTCAGCAAATATTTCACTCTGTGTAGTATTGCAATTGATTTGGATACTTTACCTTTAATATAATTAATATGTGACTTCCAACACAGTTTGTTATCAATTATTACTCCAAGGAATTTAGTTTCAGATACCCTTTCAATCTCTACACCATTTACATTGAGTTTGGATACTGGGTTGTTGTGATGGTTGTTAAAGACTATAAATTTTGTCTTACTTAAATTGAGCGTTAATTTGTTTGAATCAAACCACAGTTTAAGCTTTCCTAATTCCTTTCCGAGTGTATCCAGAAGTTGTTCCAAATTGTTTCCAATGCATAGCAGATTAGTGGCATCGGCAAACAATATTAAGTCCATTTTTTCTGAAACTTTACATATATCGTTTATATACATATTGAATAATAATGGTCCCAAAACTGAACCCTGTGGGACTCCACAGGTGACCTTCAGCAACTCTGAGTTTTTGTTGCTAACACATACATACTGATATCTATTCTTTAAGTAACTACTTAACCAGGATAGTGCTACCCCTCTAGTACCACAATTTTGTAGTTTCTTTAATAATAAATTATGATCTACTGTATCAAATGCTTTTTTTTTTTTTTTTTTTATTTAAGTTTTTGTAAAGGGTATACAGGTTGTTACAGCAATGCAGTGTTTACATTTTCATCACATGTTCCCTTATTTTCTGATATCTGACAACATTGGAAGATTAATTCTTACAACACCCCTTTTTTTTTTTTTTTTTAAAGAAATCTTACTTGTTTGTAGGTGACCAAATACTTATTTTACTGAGGAATTTACCAATTAATTCATTAAAAATCCTTCAATGTGATTTTCTGGATTCTTTTTTTCCTCATTTTGTCTCTCATAGTTGAGGTATACCTATGATGAAAATTGGAGACCTCTCTCATCTTAAGTGGGAGAACTTGCACAATTGGTGGCTGACTAAATACTTTTTTGCCCCACTGTATCCAGTCTTTATGCTTCAGAAGAGAGCTATTAGAATAATAAACAAAGCTGCTTACAGGGAACCAACAAACCCACTTTTTCTTAAATTAAAAGCTCTCAAGTTGAAAGATCTGGTTGACTTTAAAACTGCAGTAATAATGTTTAAAACTAAGAATCTATCACTGCCCGCAAATATCCAAAAGCTGTTCCAAATAAGGGAGAAACAATATCATTTCAGAGGAACATTTCAATTCAACTTTATTTATATTGCGCCATTTCACAACAACAGTCATCTCATGTATATTTCAAAAACCTTCAGTGAGAACTACCACCAAGCAACACTGTGTTTCAGTGCAAGGAGTCAGATTATGGAACGATTTTGGACCTGAATTAAAATCATGTACAACGCTTGGACAATTTAAACAAAAACTAAAGGAAGAAATACTCCAAACATATATACAAGATGACATGTAAACTCACATAAGGATTGTCATATCCAGTCTGTGTTGTGTTGTTACTTAGTTGTTTTTTTTTTGTCACATTTTGTCTTAGCTTTGTTCTGAATTGTAATCGCTCTTGTTTTGTTTTTCTTTTGAATTCTTGGATGGAATATGGGTGGGCAATATAAGCTGCGGCTTCAGCCATCACCCATTTCAGATGACTTATGTTGAACTGTATAATCAGAGGAGTTATTGTTTAATTTGACCTTGTTGGATTTTTTCGCCTTTGTTATATTATTCTGTTTCTTTTTAATCTTTACTTTTAATCTATCCGAAATAAAGATTCATTCATTCATTAAATTTGCATTCAAAAGACTATCTTAACACTGCATAGAACTTTGAATAGGCCAGATGTGATGTATTATGAATACTAGAAAAGTACTCGGACAGCGCAGACCTCCGCCAAGTGCCACAGTTCCCCCCATACAGTGTTTAACATCATAAATAAAATATTGAAAATGGCCCTCTCTCGCAATGTTAAATTAAAAAAAAAAAAAAAAAAGAATCCTTTAAAAAATTCCTGGATCCAGACAGTGATCCGGATCACCACCAAAATCTAATCATCTGTAGGATACCCCATTTCTGACAATCTGTGAAAACTTCATGAAAATCCGTCCATAACTTTTTGAGTTATCTTGCTAACAAACAAACAGACAAACCAACGCTGATGATCACATAACCTCCTTGGCGGAGGTAACTAGAAGACTAGAGATATCAGCAGGCACAGGCACGTGCATAAAAGACGGCAAAATCGCTCTGATATTTTATGTGTTTACATGATACACCAAGCATGACAAGGCTTGCAATTACACAGCACATGTTCTTCAGAATCTTAGGCATTATATAAAATGTATTCTCCCTTTAGATGTCTAATCCATGGTCCATTTGCCAGGGCTGAAGTGCAGTCGTGCGAACGTCTGCAGCAGTTTACATCGTGTTTACATCTCGCCATGTACGCACGCCTCTCCAGGATTTCGCGCGAGAATAGAAACCTCAATACCCTCAATAGCGATAGCGTTAGCTTAGCAAACGCTTCAGGTAAAGTGTAGCAGCGAACCACGAAAAGAAACTCTACTGATGCTACTATGTTCTAAATTTAGATACAATTCCTAGCGATCTCGTGTTTGGAATTGCTTTCGTGTTTTTTTTACGATTTAAAATTTTTGACTGTATTTTTAGTCAAAAACCGTAATTTTGATTAATAAAAGCCGTAACCCGGAATGGGGTCTTGAAAACCGGAACCATTACGGCAAAACCGGAGTAGTTGGCAGGTATGAAAGTCCTGGTGGTCAGGAAATCTCTCAAGGCCATCTCTTTGCATACAAAGGGCCAGACTTCACATCCTCCTGTTACCCCTAGGAGGTTCAGACCTTTTGTTCCTCTGAGACGTGAAGCATACAATAAGCATACAGTAATACACATGTGAAGCATATGAAACCCACATATGTGCACCGCAATACAATGATTACTCATGAAAGTATATACTGCCGATAGGTTTTTCACTCATTTCACATGAAAACAACATCAGGTGTCTGATGCCTGTTTTTTATAGTTATTGACTCCATGAAACTGGAGTCAAAAGAGGAAATTATCATAAATAGTGAAGATTAGTTCGAGATTACACAAAGTGCTCACACATGTTAATTACATATACACCATCCACACCCACAATCTTTACACACACACATGCACACACGCATACAAGCTCCACAGAAAAGTCTCTGTTCCTTTTTCCATATATGGGCATGGGGGTCATGTAGGACTAAAGAGGAGACATCTCGAGAGACAGGAACCAACAGGATGGAAGTCATATAGAGCTGTGATGACATCTAAAGCCATTTGGATACTGAAAGGACTGGTTCTAACCAGTTTGGACAATGGACACACATTGTGGGAGGGCTGCTGGGAACGCCCAACAGCTCAGAAGCTTTATGTGTGTGGGGGGGTGCTTTGCTCTGGGTCTTTTCACCAGAGGGGGTTGGGAAGGACCCACGGCCATGTTCACTGACTCCCTGCGTGACTCAATAAAAGTTAAGTTGAGAAATGGTATTTCTTCTGTGATTATTGGTTGATTAACTGAAAAGATTCTGCTTACTGTCCAAAATTAATTTTTACAACATATGCACTAAAACATATCATAGCTCTCAGTATAACCGCATAAACAAATGCACAGAATGTGCTACAACATAGTACTGTATGTGTTAGCTAAGGGCTACTTTACAACTCTAAAGGTAACTAGCCATAGTTAGCACAACTAGCTTAGTGGTTAGTTTAGCATTGCGATTAGCTTAGCATAGCAATTAGCATAAGCTAGCGGACAATTTACACTGTGCATTTCAACTCACAGCTTCGCCAGGATGAACTCATAATACAAATTCTTCTAAGGGGATCTAAAGGCACTTATCTGGTGCATTAATGTGCATAGCTTCCACAATAATACTCACTTTTCTGGCATGAATGCACACTCAAACACAAACACTAAAGGGATACAGGTGAAGTGAACCCCTGACCAAGTGAGCACCCCAAGTGGACCCTGGAATCCAATCTGTACATGTACAAGTACATTTTCAATCCGGTGATTTGTAAACGCCAAGAAGGAGAAAAACAACAAGAATTTGCGTTAAGTTGTTGGAAAGACTTTTCCCAGTCACCAAGAAGTACAAAATATATATATATGGAAGATGACAAGCTGAGCCGGAGATGGTTTTGGCTCCGTTTCCGCTTTCAAAAGTCTTTTCGTCTCCACCGCTGCTGCTCGTCAGGGCTGGCTGCCCCAGATGAAAATGCACAGTCTGTGGGACTATAATCTTCTGATTGAGACTTTAAAAAATTATGAATCAGTTTGTAACTCACTGGATTGCAAATGTACTTGTACATGTATAGATTGGATACTGGGGTCCACTTGGGGTGCTCACTTGGTCAGGGGCCCACTTGACCAGATCCCACACTAAAGCAGTAACAGCACATTAATCAAAAGGGTACTGATAGGAACATAAAATCCAAACATTAGTTCCACCCCTCCCCACAGTCTTTCTGACAGTGGTCATCGTACTGTGAAGAAATTTGTGGCTGATTCAGAGCACAGACAGGTTCATACAGATAAAGGCATAATGACGAAGGTTTCTGCCAGTCAAATTAATTGGATTAAGAGAGCAGCCGCGAAAAGGCCATTTCAAAGTAGCAAACAGGTATTTGATGCTGCTGGTGCCTCTGGAGACCCACGAACCTCAAGGTGTAGGTGTATGTGTGTGCGCTGCTATACCCGCCCACAGTGTGACATCAGGCGGGAACAGCCACTTGTATACATAGTTCTTGTTGTGTCCATAATTCTTATAATAATAAGCAGGCCGGAGGTGGTAACTTTATTGTAATAGCAACTATATACAATGCAGCTACAGCGCTCCTGCTTGCCAGAGGGTCGACAGCAAAAGAGACATGGCCGCCTCCCGCTGCGTCTCTTATACCCCAGGTGATGCCACCACTGGAAAGGTGGGCTGCCACCACTCACTATTCCCCGGGAGCCCCGGCCGCCATCTTACTACTACTTTTCCATACATAACAGTTCTGAGCTCTGTTAATAAAAGGTTGTTGGTTGTTGGTTCCCTGCATGAAGAGCGACTGACTCCTTTCCTCATACATAACATTTTGGCGACGAGAAGTAAAATTATGGGAGCGTACGGGCTACCTCTATCCCTGCTACCATTTCTGCAATACATGGCAGAGCCGGTGATCCTGTGGCCTAAGTGGGTAGCCATGTTTGAGGATTACATTGGGGCGCTGGGCCAAAGTAGACTCGACAGGAGATGAAGACGAGCACTTCTGGCCCACCATCTCGGCGCAGAAGGCCGAAGAATTCTGGGTACATTGGGTGAAACGGAGTGTTATGAGGACGCTGTAGGGTGGCTGACCAAGTACTTCACCGAGCAGATGAGGACCATGAAGCTCTGGGTGGCGGGAGTGCTGGTGCCAAATGGAGCTAGGCTACGAACGATGACATGAAACGATGTCTGCCACTGTAGTATTCTCTGGGCCCCTCCCCAATCTGACCAGTGATGACATGTTTAGCAGCTCGTCATCCTTGAACCGCTGGCTGTCTGTGTGGTGTCCTAAAAATGACGTGGGCTACATTGACAATTGGAGCTCTTTTTGGGGAAAACCTGGTCTTATGAGACGAGACAGCATTCATCCCACTTTGGATGGTGCTTCTCATTTAACAATCTGGCATCTTTTTTATCCAAATTTCCAAAACCTTGACTACTCAGAGTTGGGACCAGGAAGCAGAGTTGCAGTCTTACACGCGTCTCTGCAGCTCCTCTTCATCCGCCACCCCTCAACTTAGCCCCCGTCTTCCCCATCAGAGAATCGTTGTCTGCTCCCTCCAAAGTAAATAAAAATATAATATATAAGCATCCCAAAGTGATTAAGCAAAATATTGGTAAAACTCAAATTAAACATAAAGCCTCTAAATTGAATGATTTGGCCTCTGTTCCGCCTCATAATTTAAAAATTAAATGTGGTTTATTAAATATTAGGTCTCTAACTCCCAAGTCTCTTGTTAGTCCATGATCTGTTAATTGATCATTAGATTGATTTAATTTCCCTTACAGAGACTTGGTTAGGACAAGAGGATTATGTTGGTTTAAATGAATCAACTCCCTCTGGTTATTTAAACTGTCAAAATCCCAGAAGTTCTGGTCGTGGAGGAGGAGTAGCAACAATTTACCATTCCAAATTACTAGTTAATGTAAAGCAAAAAACATGTTATAATTCCTTTGAGAGCCTGGTCCTCAGTATTGGGCACTTTAGCAATTTTAGGTTAAACCCAATTTTATTTGCCATAGTTTATCGTCCCCCATTAACCTACTCAGAATTTTTATCCGAATTTGCTGATTTCTTAGCTGATTTAGTGCTGAAATCTGATAGAATAATTATAGTAGGGGACTTTAATATACATGTGGCTGTAGATAGTGACTGCCTTAATGTGGCATTTAATTCAATATTAGACTCGATTGGGTTTTCTCAGAAAGTAGGAAATTCTACTCATTATCTCCACCATACGTTGGACCGTGTTCTGACATATGGCATAGAAATAGAAAATAATATTCAATTCCATTGTTACGCTGATGACACCCAGCTATATCTTTCCTCCAGACCTACCTCCAACTTCCTTTCCACCTCCCTCTGTGACTGCCTCCATGAACTCACTTCCTGGTTTTTCTTCCAACTTTCTTAAACTTAAGTGATAAAACAGAAGTCCTTTTAGTCGGTTCAAAATCCACCATTTCAAAGTCAAACAATATCACCATCACTATTGATAATACTACTGTTTCCCCTTCCCCTCAAGTCAAAAACCTTGGGGTAATCTTGGACACAACCCTCTCCTACAAATCCCATATTAATAATGTCACAATAATGTCAGCATTTTTTCATTTACGTAACATCAACCGTCTCCGTCCCTCCCTCACCCCTGCCAGTACCGCTATCCTGGTCCATTCTCTTGTTACCTCCCGTCTGGATTATTGTAACTCTCTTCTTTCTGGTCTCCCCCTCAAAACGCTTAAAAAACTTCAACTGGTTCAGAACGCTGCCGCCCGGATCATTACTAGAACTCCATTCACCCATCATATCACCCCGGTTCTGCAGCACCTCCATTGGCTCCCCATCAAACACCGCATTGACTATAAAATCATCCTTCTCACTTACAAAGCCCTCCATGGCCTCGCCCCCCCCCCCATACTTGGCTGCACTCCTCTCCGTTCATATACCATCCAGAACTCTTAGATCATCAAATACCATCAATCTCATTGTCCCTCCTGCACGTATGACCACCATGGGCCTTCGATCATTCAGCTGCACCGCCCCCCGCCTCTGGAACTCCCTCCCACCGGACCTCAGGAATTTAAATTCACTCTCCACCTTCAAATCCCATCTCAAGACTTTTTTGTTTACTAAGGCCTATTCTGTGCGCTTTTCTGTACTTGTGATGTGTTTTTAAATGTGTTTTATTGTTTGTTTTTATTGTACGGCGTCCTTGAGTGCCTTGAAAGGCGCCTCAAATAAAATGTATTATTATTATTATTAAAATCTTGTAGTGTCTCCTCATAACCCTGTACTGTCAGACCATTGTCTGTTAACCACTGATTTTACCATTTCTGACTATTTGGCTCCTAAAGAAAAATATTATTACAGTAGATGCCTCTCAGATGATGCCGTTACCAAATTTATGCAGATTGTTTCCTCTATGCCATGTGTCAACACAACGGAAATAAGCTATAGACAGCTTGCTCCTTCTGTAATTGATAACATGGTGGATAGTGTTACAGCTTCTCTGCATCAAACTCTAGACTTGGTGGCCCCCTTAAAAAAGAAAAAGTCTAATCAGAGATTTCTAACTCCTTCTGCTTCGTGATGTTGGAAGATGAACTCTGCCTTGTCATTTTCACATCTCCACACTGGAGATGTGAAAATGAGGAGGATGGAGGATGTGAAAATGATGAGGCAGTGTTCTTTCTCAGAGTCAGGTTTATTCACATCTCCATCATTGCAAAGCAGAAAAAAGAGAGATTGAAACAGTAAACTCTCATCTTTAAATATCAGGGACTTCACACCTCATAAATCACATGTTACACCTTGCATAATGACAGTAACAATGCATTTCACCGCCTTGCATAATAAAAACAGTCACAATGCATTTCTCCCCATGATATCACTTCCACAGTCTCCCATGCATCCTTTAATCGACCCCCCACAGTTTCCAGCCTTGCATATCAAGGCTAAGATTCCTGCCTTCATTCTGACCTAAACTGCGAGTCACAGAACCGGTCCAACAGGTCCATTGAGTGTTCACCACACAAGCCCCCCCCCCCCCCCCCAGCATTTTAGAAACACAGAACAGAAGATAACCACATGCATACCGTGATAGCATCAATACACATCAGTCCACATGCTGGATCAGTCCACCGCTGCTCCTTCACATTGAAAGGAGTCAGTTGAGGTGGTATGGGCATCTGATTAGGATGCCTCCTGGACGCCTCCCACTTGAGGTGTTTCAGGCACGTCCAACTGGGAGGAGACCCCAGGGCAGACCCAGGACTCGGTGGAGAGACTGTCTCCCAGCTGGTCTGGGAACGCCTTGGTATCCCCTCTGAAGAGCTGGAGCAGGTGGCTGGGGAGAGCGAAGTCTGGGCTTCTCTGCTTGAACTGCTGCCTCCGCGACCCGGACCTCCGGAAAAGCGGTAGAAGATGGATGGATGGATGGTTCAACACAAACTCGTAGCTTAAAACAGATGACTCGTCAATTAGAAAGACAATGGCGCTCTACTAATTTAGATGAAATCTATTTAGCTTGGAGAAATCATCTTTTAATTTATAAAAAAATCTCTTAGAAAAGCTAGAACGAGTTATTACTCTGCATTAATAGAAGAGAACAAGAATAATCCCAGGTTTTTTTTCAGCACTGTAGCCAGGTTGACAAAGAGTCAGGACTCTGTCAATCCTAGCATTCCCTTAGAGCTTACTAGTCAGGACTTTATGAACTTTTTCAATAATAAAATTTCATCCATCAGAGATAAAATCAATCAGATTCTTCCCACAGTTAACTTAAATACTGTAACTACTACAACTCCTTCAATTGATGTCTGTCTTGATTAGTTTACTCCAATCGACCTTTGTGAGTTAGACAAAATAGTTTCCTCATCCAAACCTTCAACTTGTCTTTTAGACCCTATTCCTACCAGGTTATTTAAAGAAGCCTTCCCACTTATTGGTAGCTTTATTCTTCATATAATCAATTCTTCATTAACTTTAGGCCATGTACCGCAGGCTTTTAAAACGGCTGTAATTAAACCCTTACTCAAAAAGCCAACGCTAGATCCAGGAGCTTTAGCTAACTATAGACCAATCTCTAATCTCACTTTCATTTCAAAAATCTTAGAAAGAGTTGTTGCTATGCAGTTATTTGACCACTTGCTGGGAAATGGTTTATTTGAGGAGTTTCAATTTGGGTTTAGAATCCATCATAGTACTGAAACAGCCTTAGCGAAGGTCACTAATGACCTCCTTATCGCATCTGATAATGGACTGGTTTCTGTACTTGTCCTTTTAGACCTTAGTGCAGCTTTTGATACTATCGATCATAATATTCTACTTGATAGATTAGAACACTATGTTGGACTTAATGGAACTTCGTTGCAGTGGTTTAGACCTTATTTATCTGATAGGTTCCAGTTTGTTCATGTCAATAATGAGTTTTCTTTCAACTCAAAGCTCAATCATGGAGTTCCACAGGGATCTGTGCTAGGCCCTACTCTTTTTAGTTTATATATGCTTCCGTTAGGCAACATTATTAGAAAGCACTGTATACATTTTCATTGTTATGAAGATGACACAATTATACCTGTCAATGAAGCCAGATGATAGTAATCAATTAGCCAAGTTAGAAGCCTGTCTTAAGGAAATCCAGGCTTGGATGACTTGTAATTTCCTGCTATTAAATTCAGATAAGACTGAAGTCATTCTAGTTGGTCCAAAAAAAACTTAGAAATTCCTTTCCAAATCAAACTTTCAGTTTGGATGTGGTTACTCTCTCTTAATAGCTTTGTGAGGAACCTTGGCGTTATTTTTGATCAAGGTCTGGTTTTCAATTCACATATTAAGTTTGTTTCTCAGACTGCCTTCTATCATTTGCGTAATATTGCCAAGATTAGGAGCATCTTGTCTCAGAGTGATGCTGAGAAACTGATCCACGCTTTTGTTAGCTCTAGATTATATTATTGTAACTCTTTATTATCAGGTTGTCCTAAAACATCTTTAAAAACTCTTCAGTTGATCCAAAATGCTGCAGCAAGAGTTGCAACAGGTACTAGAAAGAGAGATCATATCTCTCCGGTTCTGGCCTCCCTTCATTGGCTTCCCATAGAGTTTAGAATTAAGTTTAAAATCTTTCTTCTCACAAAGCTCTAAACAATCAGGCTCCTTTTTATTTAAAAGATATGATACTACCCTATTGTCCTAACAGAGCACTATGCTCCCAAAATGTTGGATTACTTGTAATACCTAGAATCTCCAAAAGTTCAATGGGAGGCAGAGCCTTCAGTTATCAAGCTCCTCTCCTGTGGAACCAGCTGTCAATCTGGATTCGGGAGTCAGACTCGATCTCTGTTTTTAAGAATAGGGTTAAAACCTTCCTTTTTGATATAGCCAACAATTAGGGAAGAATCATGTGTCTGTGAACCCTCCCTTAGTTATGCTGCTAATAGGTTTAGACAGCTGGGGGACCTCCAATAATGCACTGGGCTTCACTCCTTTCTTCATCCATCAATCTATCTTCTTCTGCTTAATCCTTTTTTTTGGGGGGGGGGGGGGTCACGGGAGGGCTGGAGCCTATCCCAGCATCTTTGGGCGAGAGGCAGGGTACACCCTGGACATATTGCCAGTCCATTGCAGGGCCAACACAGAGAGACAGACAACCATTCACTCTCACATTCATACCTAAGGACAATTTAGAATCCCCAGTTTGATGCCAATTAACCTAACTTGAATGTTTTTGGCATGTGGGAGGAAACTGGAGAAATCCCGGAGTAAACCCAAGCAGACACAGGGAGAACATGCAAACTCCACACAGATCACTGTTGGTCGGTGGCTAGGATCGAACCCAGGATCCCCCAGCCAAGGGTGAGGTGCTGTGCTGCCGCAGTGCTAACCACTCCGCCACCGCGCCACCACTATCAAATTTTTTTTTCTGCTGGTCATTAACATCTGTTTGTTCTCTTCCATAGATTGAGTCCCCATCATGCTGTTTGCTCTCTACATGTCTGTTCTTTTCATCTTCTCTATCCCCTCACCCCCCAGCCAGTCGCAGCAGATGACTGCCCCTCCCTGAGCCTGGTTCTGCTGGAGGTTTCTTCCTGTTAAAAGGGAGTTTTTCCTCTCCACCATCGCCAAGCGCTTGCTCACAGGGGATCGCCTGATTGCTGGGGTCTTTCTGCAACTGTGGGGGTTTCCCCTACAGTTGGAAGTGCTATGAGATGACTGTTGTTGTGAAATGGCGCTATATAAATAAAGTTGAATTATTAACAGAGCTCAGAACTATATATACAAGTGGCCGTGCCCACCTGATGTCACACTGTGGGCGGGTACTGCAACATACACACACACACACTACACAACATTCCCTTCCCCCTTACAAAAGTGTAAGGCCACACACACAATCGAGACCCTCACCAATTTAGGACCCGAATCATACACTAAGAAACTATTGGGGAACAGTAAACAAGAATAACCTAACACACTCATCCCCCCCCCAAAAAAAAAAAAAAAAAACTAAAATTGGACCATGTCTCCAAAATATAAAAAAAAAAAAATTAAAAAATCCCATATCATACATACTCACATTTAAGTCACACCTATGTCCACCGGCAGCCAGAGGTAAAACCGGCCCGGGGGCCCAGAACAGCCCCAAATCATGCACGCCCCTTGCCGCCGAAGATAAGACCAGCTCAGAGGCCCCGGGCAGCCCCACAGCATTTGCGCCCCTGGCCGTCGTCTGCCTCCGGGATCAAAAATGATCTTTCTTGCGATAATGTCTCTCTTGATCACTGACTGCCTCACTCCTCGGGACCTGCAGTGCTGCCGTCTGGCACACCGTCCCTCCGTGCTCGTTGGTCTGCTCCTGACCACTTCCAACACTGCCGTCGTGGCTCCAAACACTTTGGCCCCCTGTGGTCGAACTCCAGAGAGACACGAAGCCCGCTTGTTGGCGCCGCTCACCACCTCGCCGTACCACACAGCACCCTCATCCAGGGTGTGTTGAGCTCCAGCACTGAGAATCTGCCCGACCCCTATGGTGCCCAGTGCCTCCTCTGTCGTCTGATTCGCTCCACTGCACTGCCTCTGTGCACAGCTGCTGTTGCTCACTCCCAAGGTTCACAGCATCACTTTTGCCGCCGTCATTCGCCGACCCAGGCACCTCGCCACTGCTCTCAGCACATCTCATCCCAGGCGCTCCGCTGCGCTGTATCCATGCCCAGCTGTTGCTGCTTTCTCCCGGGGCTTTGTGTCCCTCTCGTCGGCGTCACTCTCCGACCCAGGTGCTTTGTCGCTGCTCTCAGCACCCTCGTCCCAGGCGCTCCACTGCGTCATCTTCATGCCCGGCTGTCGCTGCTCTCCCCCGGGGTGCTTAGTGTCACTCTTGTCGGCATCACTCGCTGACCCAGGCGCCTCGTCGCTGCTCTCAGCACCCTTGTCTCAGGCGCGCTGCTGTGTCATCTCCATGCCCGGCTGTCTCTGCTCTCTCCTGGGGTTCTCAGGCTGCATGTTCCCGCTCTCCCACTGCCCAGCCTCCAACTGCGGGGATGACTCCTGTCGCTGCTCTCCCTCTCCGCTTTCGTCACACATTGCACTGTCAGTCTCACCAGCGCTACGGTCCTGTACCCTGCTGCACTCCTTGGCTTACCCGCTGTCTTCAGTGACCGGGAACTCCACCACTCGCAGCCCCGGTCCCACCTCAATGCCTATCTGGTAGCCTGGAACTTGATTTTGGTGCCGCGGTCTACTACGCACAGTTGTAATTTACTGATCGGTCAAAAGTCATTTTTGATTACAATTTTCAGGGATAACAAATAATTTAGCTTATAACACTTACCTGTTCACAACAGCAGCGTAGCTGGCGAACTTCTCTTCCTCATTGTCAGACAAACATGAAGCTGGTCCGCTTGTTACGGACTCGTGGTTCTGGTCACGCGACCCGGTCAAACCATAATTCCATTACTGCGGTTTTGCGCTTCCATGATTGCGGTTTTGGGGAACGATTTTTCAAAACAAATAACAGTAGTAAGAAAAAAAGACTGGCGAACGCCTGTGTGTCACCCAGCCTTCGTCGTCGGCCTCCGTCGGTCTATGATGACCATGGAAGAGAATCCTAAACGTCTACTCTGCTGGGACAGCACCGCCTGTGGCTGAACAGGCCGATGCGCAAATGGCAGTCCCTGTCACACAGGTCGCACTTGTGGGTGGTCTCTGTGCTGCTGGGTCTGTGGCGGTTCTTCCTGCGGGTCCTTTTTTCATCTGCTGCAGCAGTCAGTCTCTCTTCACCCAGCCTTACACAAAACAGCTTTCGAACTTCTGTGCTTCAATTGACTGGCTGTATTCGCAGCCGTTGGTAGGCGGGTCCTTCTTGCTAGGTTTTCAGTCATTGGTTCTTCAAGGTTTCAGAAAACCAATTCAAGGCTCTTATTAGTCGAATGAGAGGTCAGTCACATCTAAACCAATCAAAGCACTCCTTTGGCTTTCTGTTTGCGGCTGTGCTGTAGTGGAAGAACGGAAATGCAGGTGTTTTGTTTTTTTTCCAGTGCCTCCTAGGACGCACAGTGTGCGTACTAGGACGCAGAGACGTGCCCGCCCATGGTACACTAAAGTGCAACAGGTTAAGCTACGAGTTTCTGTGTTGAACCAAGGAGTTAGAAATCTCTGATTAGTCTTTTTCTTTTTTCAAGGGGCCACAATGTCTAGAGTCTGATGCAGAGAAGCTGTAACACTATCTACCATGTCATCAATTACAGAAGGAGGAAGCTGTCTATAGCTTATCTCCGTTGTGTTGACACATGGCATAGAGGAAACAATCTGCTTAAATTTGGTAACTTCATCATCTGAGAGGCATCTACTGTAGTAATATTTTTCTTTAGGAGCCAAATAGTCAGAAATAGTAAAATCAAAGGTTAATGACAATGGTCTGACAGTACAGGGTTATGAGGGGATACTACCAGATTTTCTATTTCTATGCCGTATGTCAGAACAAGGTCCAATGTATGGTGGAGATAATGGGTAGAATTTCCTACTTTCTGAGAAAACCCCATCGAGTGTAATATTGGATTGTAATACTGGAGCGGTGGCTCAGTTGGTAGAGCATCCGCCCCACACCCGGGAGGGAGGGGTTCAAATCCCGGCCGGGTCATACCAAAGACCATATAAAAGTGGAACTTCCTGCCATCCAGCTTGGTGCTCAGCAATAATGGAATGGAGGAGGGAAATTTGTGGCGGCGCCTTGCATGGCAGCTGCTCTCTGATTCTACACTTGGTGTGTGTGATTAACACAGTAGATAGGTAAAACACAATCTTGTTCTACCGTACATGATTGGTTGTACAGTTGAATGACAATAAGGGTGATTTAAATGTTGAATTAAATGCCATATTAAGGCCATCACTATCTACATCTACATGTATATTAAAGTCTCCTACTGTAGCCACACATGTGACTTACTTAATGCCTTATATAATGCCTCACATCTTAGATAAGAACAAAGTGCAGAGTTTCCTTGGAGATAACAGGAAGCTGTGAAAAGGTAATCTTTGGTATGCAAGAGACTGCTTGGAGGATCCTTTGTGGGCCAAAGACTGTGAGGGGGATGCTAAGGGATTAAAGAGGAAATGCATTGTTACTTTTGATTGGAATGCAATGTGACTTGTGAGCTGTGGGGACACCTGGGGATATAAGGGACGAGTTTTTTTTCTGAGATGTCATCTTTCTACTTTGCTCATGTTGGAGACGTGTAATAAACTGCCTTGAGACAAACCTGCCTCGTCAATTACACACTCCACACTGGTGACCCAAGACGTAGCATGCAGCAAGAAGAGAATTCCCCGGGGCCAGCCTCGTTGGGAGCCCCCAGCCAAACGTATGCCGTCACGGTCCAGCTACCGGACTTTTGGCAGCACAACCTGTGCTCCTGGTTCCACCTGGTGGAGGCACAGTTCGCCCTCCGGGGAATATCGGTCGATGACACGAAATTCTACCATGTGATCGCAAAGCTCGATAACCACACGGCTCAGCATGTGGAGAGCCTTCTGGAGCAGCCACCAGCCAGCGACAAATACGGCGTGTTGAAGGCTGCACTCATCCAGCACTACACTCTCGGTTGAGGAGAGAGCAGAGAGACTCCTGGCGCTGACCGAGTTGGGAGATGGCACGCCCATCGACCTGATTGAGAAGATGCTGAGATGGAAAGGTTCGGGTGATGACCACTTCATCTTTACCCACCTCTTCCTCAGGACCCTGCCGTCAGCGACGAGAGTGGCCCTGGCCAGTTCGCTGTTGTTGGCCCAGCGGGACTACCGTATGCTGGCCCGCGAGGCGCATCGGATCATCAATGCCAGCAGAGAACGCGCGGCCACGGCGGCAATGACAGAGCTCGGCGCGACGGCCGGAGATGGCGGGGAGCCAGGGACAGCGGTAGCAGAACCACCGACGACGGCAGCGGCGGGGGCCAAGGAACGCAGAGGAGACACCCTTTGTTTCTACCACCGCTGCTTTGCAGAGAGGGCACGCAAATGTATACCACCGTGCCAGTTCAAGCGCTCGGGAAACACCAAGACCGGGGGTCGGTAGCAGCTGCGACCCTCGGGGAGGAGAACAAGCTGCTCTACTTGACGGACGCACGCTCCGGGAGGCATTTCCTCGTGGACACAGGTGCCCAGTTGAGTTTCATCACGCCTTCCTACGCTGACCGGCTGGCAGGTTCCGGCGGCCCCGAGATGGCAGCAGCGAGCGGCTCGGAGATTAAGACCTTTGGTGAGAGGACTCTGCTTCTGTCTCTACATGGCCATACATTTGAGTGGACTTTTGTCATAGCAGCATTGAATTTCAATATATTGGGGGCTGATTTTTTGTGCTCACATGGTTTGTTGGTTGATGTCGCTAACAGGCGCCTGGTTAATGCACTCTTGATTCTATTCCCTGTACAGCTCGAGCGGCCCGGCCAACAGCACAAGCCAACGTCACAGCTGCAAGTGGTAAGTTCCACACACTGCTCACTCAGTTCCCAGCACTCACGGTCCCCACATTTTCGGCAGCCGTCGCTAAACACAGGGTGGAACATTTTATTACCACCTTGGGGCCGCCCATTTTTGCCCAACCTCGGTGCTTGGACGCAGCTAAACTGGCCATAGCGCGCGAGGAGTTCGCCAACCTGGAGAGGTTGGGCATCATCAGGCGTTCGAACAGCCCATCAGCTTCCCCGCTACACATGGTCCCGAAAGCTGACGGCTCGTGGCAACCTTGCGGGGATTTCCACAAGTTGAACAACGCCATAGCACATGACCGCTACCCAATCCCTCATATCCAAGATTTTTCCGTTCATTTGGCAGGGGCGCGCGTTTTTTTCTAAAATAGACTTGGTCCGCGGTTACCACCAAGTCCCAGTGCGCGCTGAGGACATACTCAAAACAGCGGTGATAACTCCATTTGGCCTATTCGAGTTTTTGCACATGCCATTCAGGCTTAAAGGGGCTGCACAGATGTTCCAACGCATGATGGACGCGGTGCGGCGCGATCTCCCTTTCGTGTTCGTCTACTTGGACGATATCTTGGTAGCCAGCACATCCGAAGACGAACACGAAAACCACCTCGCGGCAGTTTTCCGGAGGTTGGGAGAGCACGGGTTAATAATCAACCCAGCGAAGTGTCAGTTCGGGGTGACGCAGATCGATTTTTTAGGACACCGTGTCTCCCCCAAAGGAGCGGTTCCGCTACCTGACAAGGTGCGCGCGGTAGCAGATTTCCCCCGGCCGCAGACGGTCAGGGCATTACAGGAGTTTTTGGGAATGGTGAATTTTTATAACCGTTTCCTCCCCGCGCAGCGCAGCTCATGCAACCGTTGTATGCCGCGCTCAAAAAACAGAAACCCGCGAATAAGATCGAGTGGTCCCCGGAGCGGGAGCGAGCGTTCTCGGAAGTCAAAGCAGCCCTGGCAAATGCTGCGTTGTTGGCACATCCAGACCCAACGGCCCGCATAGTGCTCACCACTGACGCGTCAGATGTGGCCATAGGGGCAGTCGTGGAGCAGCATGTAGCCGGGGCTTGGCAGCCGCTCGCCTTTTTCAGCAGGACCTTGCGCGATAATGAACGTAAATACAGCGCATTTGACAGGGAGTTGCTGGCTCTCCATTTGGCCATTCGCCACTTCCAGTTCTGGCTAGAAGGGTGCTGTTTCACCGCGTTCGTTGACCACAAGCCACTAACATTCGCGATGGCCAAAGTTTCAGAACCGTGGTCGGGCCGGCAGCAGAGGCAGCTAGCCGCGATCTCAGAGTTTACTACCGATATTCAGCACGTGTCGGGTAAACTGAATGTAGTGGCAGACTGCCTCTCGCGCGCCGTGGCTGCTCCCGTCCGCGTGGGGATAGATTACACGGCCATGGCCGCGGAGCAGGTTAGTGACGTGAATGTGCGCGCGCTCCAGTCTGGACCAACAGGGTTAAGGCTGGAGAGCAGGGTGCTGCAAGACGGTATGCCCCCTCTAATCTGTGATGTCTCCACAGGGCGACTGCGTCTCGTGGTACCGGCAGCGTGGCGCCGCCGCGTTTTTGACTCGATTCATTCTTTGGCGCACCTGGGGTGCCCGCGTCGGTCAAAATGGTAGCAGAAAAATTTGTGTGGCCGGGCCTCCACAAACAAGTGAAAGAGTGGGCGACAGCCTGCATGGCGTGCCAACGAGCCAAGGTACACAGACACACGAGGGCTCCCTTGGAGCCATTTCCCATTCCGGCTAAGAGGTTTGACCACGTTCATGTGGACCCCGTGGGTCCCCTCCAGCCATCACAGGGGTGCACGCACCTTCTGACAATGGTGGACCGCACCACGCGCTGGTTGGAGGTGGTTCCTTTGGCGTCAACCACAGCCGAGGAGGTGGCGCGCGTGTTTGTAACAGCATGGGTGGCGCGTAATGTCCCGTCGGGCATTACGTCCGACAGAGGCCCTCAATTTGTTTCCGAACTTTGGTCAACAATGGCCCGCAGCCTAGGTGTCACAATTCACCGTACAACCGCGTACAATCCACAGGCTAATGGGTTATGCAAACATTTTCACAGGTCATTGAAAGCGGCGCTCAGGGCGTCACTGACGGATGCAAATTGGGTAGACAAGCTACCGTGGGTTTTATTAGGGTTGCATTCTGCGCCTAAAGAAGACTTAGAAGCTTCCCCAGCTGAACTCGTTTTTGCGCAGCCACTTCGGCTGCCCGGGGAGTTTCTCCCAGATAATCTTGCGCCAGGCAGCTCCCCGTCTCAGCTGTTGCAGCGTAGCATTGACACAGGCACGCTGCCGGGCCCTGCCCACCACAGTTTTCCGCGCGTTTTTGTGCCTAAAACTTTGAAGAACGCGGAGTTTGTTTTTGTCAGACACGATGCACATCACCCCCCACTGTGACTGCCTTATGATGGACCGTTCAGAGTGCTGGAAACAGGGGACAAGCATTTTTTGCTAGATTTGGGGGGTAGGAGGGAAAAGGTTGGCATAAACAGACTCAAACCCGCTTTTGTGGTGGCGGATGAGCAAGTGCTGTTGGCGAGGGCCCCTCGGCGCGGAAGACCCCCACGAGGAGCTTCCCAGAGTAATATTTCCCCAGAACACCCGCAGGGACTGAAAAAAGGTTTTCACCCCCAGACAGCAGCTCCCCAGCAGGACAGCGCCGCTGAGGCGGTGAATCCTGGTTACAGCAGATACGGGAGAAGACTGAAGCCCAAGCAGCATGCGGATTGATGTGTAATGATTCTATCACAGCATGCAGACTGTTATTCTTTTGTTCGATCTAAAATGTTTGGGGGGGGGGGTGTAGCCACACATGTGACTTACTTAATGCCTTACATCTTAGATAAGAACAAAGTGCAGAGTTTCCTTGGAGATAACAGGAAGCTGTGAAAAGGAATGTCCTCTGCTCGAACTGGGACTTGATGATAACCGCGGACCAGGTCTATTTTTGAAAAAATGCGCGCACCCGCCAGATGTAGTGAAAAGTCTTGAATGTGAGGAATTGGGTAGCGGTCATGCACTGTCGCATTGTTTAATCTGCGGTAATCGCCGCACGGCCTCCAAGAACCGTCGGATTTCAGGACCATGTGAAGTGGTGACGCCCAGGGGCTTTTCGAGCGCCTGATAATGCCTGATTTTTCAAGGGTGGTAAACTCGTCCCGAGCTATGGCGAGCTTGGTCGCGTCTAAGCGCTGAGCTTTGGCGAATACGGGTGGGCCCGTTGTGGGAATAAAGTGTTCGACCCCGTGTCTAGCTACTGTGGCTGAGAATTTGGGAATTGCGAGTGCTGGAAATTGGGTGAGGAGTTGATCAAACTTACCTCCTGCTGTGGTGACGCTAGCCTGCACGGGTGGTGGAGAAAGTCGAGCTGAGCAGGGAATAGAAGCAAAGGATAGTGCATTAACCAAGCGCCTGTTTGCTAGATCAACTAATAACCCATGTGCACACAAAAAATCTGCGCCCAACAAGTTAAAACTCACCGCCGCTACAACAAATGTCCATCTGTAGTTGCGGTCGTGGATGCAGAGGTGCAGGCTCTTTTCGCCAAAAGTGTCGATGGTGGAGCCGTTGGCTGCCACCGCTCCATTGCCCCGGGTGCCCATGGCCCGGTCTGCTTGGGAGGGCATGACAAAACTTAGTTGAGCTCCTGTGTCGATAAGGAACCGCTTGCTGGTGTGTCCGTCCGTCACATATAAAAGCTTGCTTTTTTCGCCGAGAACCGCCGCTGTTAACGGCTCTCTGCTTCGGCGTTTTCCCGAAATCGTGAATTTGCAGGGGGGGGGAACGCATTTGTAAGCCTTCTCGGCAAAGCGGTGGTGGTAATAACAAACGTCGCTCCGTCTGTTGCGTCCTGGCCGTGTCGCTGTCACCGCGGGCTGATTCTGCTCGGTGGTTTGTGGCTCCTCGTGGCTCCGGACATCAGCGTTGAGGTCTGCGGATGCTGCTGTGGGTGTCTGCTCCTTGCAGGCATTGACGAGCCGTTGGGCTTCGTGAGCCAGCGTGCGGAAGTCTTGCTGGGTGCTGCATCGCATGTTGGCCAGCGTCCCTCTCATGTGTGGCGGCAGCGTACTGAGGAATATGAAATGGAAGAGGAAATTGTCATTGTCCTCTTCTTTAAGTTGCAGCAAGTCCTCCATGAGGGCCTTGGGTCTGCCTCCTCTGTGGCCGTAGACCGCCAGGATCCTCTCGGCTCTCTCCTCGGCTGAGGGGACGTAATTTGCCACGATGGTCGCTTTCAGTTCTTTATATTTGTCCTGGGCCGGCGGCCATTGGATTATGCTCCACGCACATCTCGAAGTGGCGGCGTTGAGTTTGGCGACGATGTGATAGAACTTTGTATCGTCAGCCGTGATGCCCGCAAGTGCAAACTGGGCTTCAGCTTGCTGAAACCACGAGGCGGGGTCTTCCTGCCAGAAGTCCGGCAGGTTGACGGTGACGGCGTTTGTGTGGACCGTCACTGATGTGTCCGCAAGGTGAGAGTGCCTTGCTTCAGCTCTCTCCGCGGCGCTGGTGCTCGGTTGAGCCCTCTCTATCACTTCTGCCGTGGGGGAACGTCGTCCATCTGTTCCCCTGTCTGCATGGGCGCCGGCGTCTGCCTGGGTCGCCACAGATGAGTCGATCGCGGGGGAACGCCTCTGGTCCATTCTTGCGTCAGGGTCACCGGTGTAGAGGAGCTTGAAATAACGAGGCGATGTGATTCATAAACCAAAGTTTATTATCGGCTCCTATAACAAGTCTCATCTAGGTGCAGCAGCAGAAGAAGTAAGAGAGCGAACACCTTCGGCTCTACGAACTTATACTCGCACATAACAAAAGACATGCATATCAAAAGCTGACATCCCTCATTATCTTAATCCCCCCATTGTCTTCGTACTCCTCCTCCTGGCCCTGGGGGGTCAGGGCAACCCATCCGGTCTCCACCGCAGTGCCTTGGATGCTCTTTAATCTTCACTGGCGGTTGAGACTCTTTGTCCTGTTCTGAGGTGTGAAGTCGCCTTACATATGTAATCACCAAACACTCTCACATGCTTGAACATATGTTGGTTATGGAATATATGATTAATATAGACCACAGGTATGCGAGAGACTGCTTGGAGGATCCTTTGTGTGCCAAGAGACTGCTTGGAGGATCCTTTGTGGGCCAAAGACTGTGAGGGGGATGCTAAGGGATTAAAGAGGAAATGCATTGTTACTTTTGATTGGAATGCAATGTGACTTGTGAGCTGTGGGGACACCTGGGGATATAAGGGACAACTTTTTTCTGAGATGTCCTCTTTCTACTTTGCTCATGTTGGAGACGTGTAATAAACTGCCTTGAGACAAACCTGCCTCGTCAATTACACACTCTACACTACTATAATTATTCTGATTTCAGCACTAAATCAGCTAAGAATTCGGCAAATTCGGATAAAAGCTCCGAGTAGGTTGATGGAGGACGATAAACTATGGCAAATAAAATTGGGTTTAGCCTAAAATTGCTAAAATGCCCAATACTGAGGACCAGGCCCTCAAAGGAATGATAACGTGTTTTTTGCTTTACATTAACTTGTAATTTGGAATGGTAAATTATTGCTACTCCTCCTCCACGACCAGAACTTCTGGGATTTTGACAGTTTAAATAACCAGAGGGAGTTGATTCATTTAAACATAATCCTCTTGCCCTAACCAAGTCTCTGTAAGGGATATTAAATCAATCTGATGATCAATTAACAGATCAGGGACTAGCAGAGACTTGGGAGTTAAAGACCTAATATTTAACAAACCGTATTTAATTTTTACATTATGAGGAGGAACAGAGGCCAAATCAGTCGATTTGGAGGCTTCATGTTTAATTTAAGTTTTACCAACTTTTTTTAATTACTTTGGGATGCTTAAACATTATATTTTTTTAATAAAGATTGCTGGCTCCTTGCATGAAGAGAGACTGACTTTTTTCCCCTCATACATAACAGTAGGATCCTCCAGAGGCTTGCAATTAAGATAAGAGATAAGCCTTTATTAGTCCCACAATGGGGAAATTCCAGGATTGCAACAGCACTGGGATAGCAACACTCAAAGCAACAATCAGAAGGCAAGAGAATAAACAAGAGCAGCGAGTATACATATACATATATATATATTTTTTCTTTTTTATTATTTTTTTTGTTACTTATTTGTACCCGTAGGTAGATTTGGTTTGCAGTCTGGTGACAAGCCACCGGCTGCCGGTCGCTGCGTGCGCGAGCGCCCTAAACCTACATGTTTTTGTTATGCGGGAGGAAACCGGAGAAATCCCGGAGTAAACCCACGCAACACGGGGAGAACAGGCAAACACCGCACAGCTCACTGTTGGTCGGGGGCTGGGATCGAACCCATGATCTCATGATCCCCGCGATCCCCCGGCCAAGGGTAAACTGTGCTGCCACAGTGCTAAACCACTGCGCCACCGTGCAGCCCATATATATATATATATATACTGTATATATATATACTGTATATACACACACACACACACACACAGTGGGGCAAAAAAGTATTTAGTCAGCCACCAATTGTGCAAGTTCTCCCACTTTAAAGATGAGAGAGGTCTCCAATTTTCATCATAGGTATACCTCAACTATGAGAGACAAAATGAGAAAAAAAATCCAGAAAATCACATTGAAGGATTTTTAATGAATTAATTGGTAAATTCCTCAGTAAAATAAGTATTTGGTCACCTACAAACAAGCAAGATTTCTGGCTCTCACAGACCTGTAACTTCTTTAAGAGGCTCCTCTGTCCTCCACTTGTTACCTGTATTAATGGCACCTGTTTGAACTCGTTATCAGTATAAAAGACACCTGTCCACAACCTCAAACAGACTCCAAACTCCACTATGGCCAAGACCAAAGAGCTGTCAAAGGACACCAGAAACAAAATTATAGACCCGCACCAGGCTGGGAAGACTGAATGTGCAATAGGTAAGCAGCTTAGTGTGAAGAAATCAACTGTGGGAGCAATTATTAGAAAATGGAAGACATTCAAGACCACAGATAATCTCCCTCGATCTGGGGCTCCACGCAAGATCTCACCCCGTGGGGTCAAAATGATCACAAGAACGGTGAGCAAAAATCCCAGAACCACACGGGGGGACCTAGTGAATGACCTGCAGAGAGCTGGGACCAAAATAACAAAGGCTACATCAGAAACACACTACGCCGCCAGGGACTCAAATCCTGCAGTGCCAGACGTGTCCCCCTGCTTAAGCCAGTACATGTCCAGAACTGTCTCAAGTTTGCTAGAGAGCATTTGGATGATCCAGAAGAGGATTGGGAGAATGTCATATGGTCAGATGAAACCAAAATAGAACTTTTTGGTAAAAACTCAACTTGTCGTGTTTGGAGGAGAAAGAACACCATACCTACTGTGAAGCATGGGGGTGGAAACATCATACTTTGGGGCTGTTTTTCTGCAAAGGGACCAGGACGACTGATCCGTGTAAAGGAAAGAATGAATGGGGCCATGTATCGTGAGATTTTGAGTGATAACCTCCTTCCATCAGCAAGGGCATTGAAGATGAAACGTGGCTGGGTCTTTCAGCATGACAATGATCCCCAACACACCACCCGGGCAATGAAGGAGTGGCTTCGTAAGAAGCATTTCAAGGTCCTGGAGTGGCCTAGCCAGTCTCCAGATCTCAACCCCATAGAAAATCTTTGGAGGGAGTTGAAAGTCTGTGTTGCCCAGCGACAGCCCCAAACTGCTCTAGAGGAGATCTGCATGGAGGAATTGGCCAAAATACCAGCAACAGTGTGTGAAAACCTTGTGAAAACCTACAGAAAACTTTTGACCTCTGTCATTGCCAACAAAGGGTATATAACAAAGTATTGAGATGAACTTTTGTTATTGACCAAATACTTATTTTACTGAGGAATTTACCAAATAATTCATTAAAAATTCTTCAATGTGATTTTCTGGATTTTTTTTTTCTTCTTATTTTGTCTCTCATAGTTGAGGTGTACCTATGATGAAAATTGGAGACCTCTCATCTTTTAAGTGGGAGAACTTGCACAATTGGTGGCTGACTAAATACTTTTTTACCCCACTGTATATATAGACAGTGCGGAGCATTGTAGCTGGATGGAATAAATATATGAGTATAAAAACACACAGTGTGGAGTATTGTAGCTAGATGGAATGAATATGTGAATATATAAACAGTGCGGAGCACTGTAGCTAGATGGAATAAATATGTAGGTATATAAACAGTGCGGAGCATTGTAGCTAGATGGAACGTCTTTTTGCCATCTCTGCGAGCAGCCCTGCTTAGGTTGTACAGTCTGACAGCCGTAGGTAGGAAGGACCTGCGAAACCTCTCGGTTGTGCACCTAGGATGATGTAGTCTGCTGCTAAATGAGCTCCTCAGTGCATTCAGTATGTCCTGTATAGGCCATACTTGAGGCCAAACATAGGCCATACAATTGTGCATAAACCTACTATTCGGCCACCCCTAACCAATGCTCAAACAGAAACGGTTGCAGTGGGCTCAGAAATACATTAAGATTAATTTTCAAACAGTCTTGTTTACTGATGAGTGCCGTGCAATCCTGGATGGTCCAGATGGATGGAGTAGTGGATGGTTGGTGGATGTCCCAACAAGGCTGCAACGTCAGCAAGAAGGTGGCGTAGTCATGTTTTGGGCCGGAATCATGGACAGAGTGCTGGTAGGTGCCTTTAGTAGTAGTAGATTAGTTTATTTGACAGGGACAGTGCAATAAACATAGACAATTAATCAAAGACAATCAATCTGATGTGTTGCACATAGAGTGTATAGCTATTAGCTAATTTGCAACTCTTGTCCCTGGATGGGCTTTAGAACAAAGAATCAAGATAAAAAATATACACAATAACCACATACATCAATGCAGAAAAATTAGGGTCCCTGAAGGTGTGAAAATGATCTCAGCAAAGTATACAGAGTTTCTGACTGACCACTTTCTTCCATGGTACAAAAAGAACTGTGCCCCCCACCAGCGGGGCCAAAATCCGCCCCCGGACCCCAGGCACCAGGAGGCCAGCGACCCCACCCCCCGGGACAGAGACCGACCCCCCCCCAGCAGGCCCGCCCCACGCCTCTGTCGCACACCCCGGGGACCCCCACGTCCAAAGAAGTCCCCCCGCCCAGGGGAGCCCACATTGCCGAGAGGCACTACCCCACTTAATCCGGCACCTCCCGACTCACAGACACACCCCTCCCCACACCTTCACACCCACATGTTCCCATGCACACCCCTCCCACTAACCCAGATGACCCATTTTCTCTCACTCCTGTACCCATTCAAATTCACCTCTCATTCACCTTTGTTTCATAAGGCGGCTGTGAAGCAGATGCAGCAATCCTGAACACACACCAGTGCCCGGCAGTGACCAGGGAGACCACCGGCGCAGGCCACAGAAGCAGACCCCTACCCCCGACGCCCATCTGAGCAAACAATCAGCAGACCACCGCAGGCACCCCAAGATGCCACCTGGAATGCAAAGCGCCGCACAAAACTGACCCACCATTACCACTTCCATTCATCACCCCCTCACTCTCACTTAGACTCATATTCAGCCCCCCTCTCACTTCCTTGGTTGTATCTATATATTCAGTAGCACCCAGGGATTTTGACAACATGATAGGTCCCAGGCTCCCCACCAGGCCCCCACACCCCCAGCAAGAGCAGGGCAACAGGGGTGGGGGAAGACCCCCACTCCCTCCCCCTGCACAACACATGGTGGGTGTGTGTTGGTTATATGATATATCCATCCATCCATCCATCTTCTACCGCTTTTCCGGAGGTCCGGGTCGCGGAGGCAGCAGTTCAAGCAGAGAAGCCCAGACTTCCCTCTCCCCAGCCACCTGCTCCAGCTCTTCAGAGGGGATACCAAGGCGTTCCCAGACTAGCTGGGAGACATAGTCTCTCCACCGAGTCCTGGGTCTGCCCCGGGGTCTCCTCCCAGTGGGACGTGCCTGAAACACCTCAAGTGGGAGGCGTCCAGGAGGCATCCTAATCAGATGCCCATACCACCTCAACTGACTCCTTTCAATGTGGAGGAGCAGCGGTTCTACTCTGAGCCTCTCCCGGATGACTGAGCTCCTCACCCTAACTCTGAGGGTGAGTCCAGCAATCCTACGGAGAAAGCTCATTTCAGCCGCTTGTATCCGCGATCTCGTTCTTTCGGTCATTACCCAAAGCTCGTGACCATAGGTGAGAGTAGGAACGTAGATTGACTGGTAAATCGACAGCTTTGCCTTAGAACTAAGCTCCCTCTTCACCACAACAGACCGGTACAACGTCCGCATCACTGCAGATGCTGCTCCAATCCGTCTGTCGATCTCTCGCTCCATTTTCCCCTCACTCGTGAACAAGACCCCAAGATACTTAAACTCCTCCACTTGGGGCAGGAGCCTGTCCCCAACCCGGAGAGGACAATCCACCTTTTTCCGGCTGAGGACCATGGACTCGGACTTGGAGGTGCTGATTCTCATCCCAGCCGCTTCACACTCAGCGGCAAACCGTCCCAGCAAGAGCTGTAGGTCATTGCTGGATGAAGCCAACAGGACAACATCATCTGCAAACAACAGAGATGAGATCCTGTGGTCACCAAGCATGACACCCTCCATTCCCTGGCTGCGCCTAGAAATCCTGTCCATAAAAATTATGAACAGGACCGGTGACAAAGGGCAGCCCTGGCGGAGTCCAACTCTCACTGGGAATGACTCCGACCGAGTGTTGGCAATGCGAACTAAACTCTCACAACGGTCGTACAGAGACCGAATAGCTCGTAACAACAAGCCCGATACCCCATACTCCCGAAGCACCCCCCACAAAAATCCACGAGGGACGCGGTCAAATGCCTTCTCCAAGTCCACAAAACACATGTAAACTGGTTGGGCAAACTCCCACGAACCCTCAAGAATTCTCGAGAGGGTAAAGAGCTGGTCCGATGTGCCACGGCCAGGACGAAAACCACATTGCTCCTCTTGGGATCAGTCCGCCAAGGTCTCCGCCTTTGACTGCCACCTAATCCACATAGCACCGGACTTCCATGATCCCTCCTGCAGGTGGTGAACCTACTGGAGGGCGGACCCATGTAACTCCTTCGGGCTGAGCCCGGCCGGGTCCCATGGGTGGAAACCCGGCCACCAGACGCTAGCCTTCGAGCCCCTCCCCCAGGCCTGGCTCCAGGGTGGGGCCCCGGTAACCCCATACCGGGCGGGGTACACTGAATCCTTGATATACAATTTATCATGAGAGTCTGTTGGATCGTTCTTCGTCTGGCCCTTCACCCAGGACCAGTTTGTCTTGGGAGACCCTATCAGAGGCAAATTGCCCCGGACAACATAGCTCCTGGGATCACTGGGGCACGCAAACCCCCCCACCACGATAAGGTGACGATCCATGAGGGGGTTATATGATATAATTGTGTGCAAATGTGTGGACTACCAAAGTGCAATTAAAATTGGGGGGCTAGTGATTGGAGCATCGCTCGCCACTGTGATGGGCAGCAGGGCCCCCATCCCCCCCAAGCCCTCAGTGTCTAAAATGCAATTAAAACTGAGGTGAGTGCAGCACCACCACACAGCAAAGGCATCCCCTTCACCGACACAGTGCAGCACACCCCCACCCCAAAGCCCTAAATGTAACAAAAAAGATGTATATTCCACCCAGAGTCAGGGGGAGGGCGGGAAATAAGACTGGGAGGTAGGCAGTCTAAAAGCGAGGCCGCCGCCCCGCACCCCCCCCCCCCAGAAGCCAGCTTGCAGACTGGTTCATGAGGCCACCCACTGCCCCCAAATCCCAACCCAGGGCGAGGGCCGCCAGTGGAAGCAGCCCAGGACCCACCAGCATCATGCCCCGGCACTCCCAGAACCATTAACATGATGGGGCAGCCAAACATATTTCCACTCATCTTACACACACAAACATGGACAACAACAGTCACAATAGTGAACAATGGGCCGGACCCACACAGCGCCCAACACGCCAGGCGACACCCCCGAGTGCCCACGCAGACCCACGACCACCCACCCCAGATGCACACCAACAGCTGCAGGCCGCCCTGCAACCACAGCCACCCCGGAGCAACCCGATGGAAACACAACCATCAACCCGCGCCAATGACTCCCACCCACCCCCAAGCACCAACACACACCCGCCGCCAATGACCCCAGGGGCGATGCAACAAAGCGCCTCACCCCGCAACACAGCAGCAGGGCGGCCGGGACAAGCAGGCCCCGAAACGCCAGCCCCCATGCCGCTAGATGGACTGCCCAACCCCTGCCACCCAACAAAGTTCTCCTACCCATACACACATCCTCCACCCCCTAGACATCTACTCATAAGTAACCGCTTCCATACATACACGTACCTCCACCCACCATCACACATACCCACCTACACCCACACACAGCCCCACCTGCCCACTCAACACACACCCACTTCCACATCCGCTCATACACAAGCCCACACTCACACCCACTCTCACACACACACGCACACCCACACCCGCAGACCCCAGTGGACGGGGAGTGTGACCCAGGATGCAGGCACCAACCCCAGGGTGCCACCAGGGCCCCAAGGAAGACACGACCCCACCGTGCAAGGATGCACCGGGGACAACCCCCACCACTGGCGCACACCCGACCCCGGCCCGGGGGGGGGGGACACCCCCTCCCCCAGCACCAGGGGCCTAGGGCCAGACCCAGACACCCCCCCCCCCAAGGGGTGAGGCCAGCCGGCCAGGGGCCACAGCCCAACCCCCCCAGCCCACCCCGCAGCCCCACCAACCAACCTCCCCCCCCCAGGGCCAGACAGACGGCCACCCCGAAACTGGGCCCCCGGACACCCGCGGTCGGGGCGTAGCCAGCCACCAGAGACGCCAAGGAGAGCGAGTCACTGCTTGCCACCCCTCAGATTATAGAATTAATAAGCGGGGACCAGAGAGAATTGAATTCCGCCAATTGATTATTTGAGGAGGCTGACATTCTCTCCAGGCTAATATAATCCAATAGTAAGTTATTATAATAAGTCATGCATAAGTTATTTCTTGATTTCCAATTCATGATAGTTTTCTTTGCGATGCATAAGGCAGTGAGAACCATATGTGACATCCTTGCATCTACTGTATATTTATTTCACTTAAATCACCTAATATGCAAAGTGTGGGTGAGGGTGGGACACTATACCCAAGCAATGCCGACAGGTCTTCACATGTCTTCTGCCAGAACTTTTGAACCCGTGCACAGGACCACATAGCATGCATATAGCTATCCGGGACATTGCTAGTGCAGTGAGGGCAGATATTTGTGTGACTCAGGCTCATTTTGAACATCCTTTGTCCTGTGTAATGAAATCTATGTAGAACTTTATACTGTATAAGTTGTAAGTTAGAGTTTTTAGTCATCTTAAAAGTGTTTAAACATATTTGTATCCAGAAACTTTCCTCCTTATTAATCAATAAGTCTGTCTCCCATTTTGATATTGGAAGAGATACGGACTCATCCAACTTTGATAATAGTCCATGTATTTTCAATATCAATTTTGGGGAACGGAGGTTTAGAAACTCTGCCACCTTAACTGGTACGTCTAAATCTGTCTGATTAAGATTAAATCTTGCTTTTATTATGGATTTAAGCTGTTGATATTCAAAATACTTTTTATCACTGATTTCGTATTGTGACACTAGATCCTGAAATTGGATAAAATTTCCACCTTGAATAAAATGTTCTAAGTTATTTATTCCCTTCTCTTGTCATAGTGGAAATTTTAATGTCCTCTTTTGTTGCAGGATATCAGGATTATTCCAAATGGGCATGAGTTTACAGGGGAAAAGTGAAGACCCTGTTATTTTTAAAAATTTCCACCAAGCCATTAGAGAGGAACTGATATTAATACTTTTAAAACAAACAGTCATTAATACAGGGACTTATAAAAGGTAAGTCAGAGATATTTAGCGACCCACGGAGAGCCTGTTCAGCATCTAACCATGGGTTTGCGAGTGGGGTTGATTTTGTCCATTTTGAAACAAACTGCAGTCTATTGGCTAAAAAGTAATTAAAAAAAATTTGGTAAATCTAAGCGTCCGCACTCTTTTGCTTTTTGGAGGGTTTTTAAACTAATCCATGATGGTTTATCCTTCCATAAAAATTCACTTATATTTAAGTCTAGAGACTTAAACCAGGCCATTGATGGTTGGGTAGGGATCATTGAGAACAAATAATTTTAGGAAGGACCATCATTTTAACGGTTGCGACTCTTCCCATTAATGATAAAGGTAGTGTCCTCCAGCGCATAAGGTTGTCTTGTATTGTTTTTACAAGGGGAATATGATTTAGTCGCAATAACTGAGAGCCTGGGGGAAATATCTATTCCTAAATATTTAACATTTCCTGATTGTATTGGAATAGTAGATGTATTTGAGAAATTGCAATTTATAGGTAAAGCTAGGTTCCAAGGTTGTCATAGCCAGGAGCGGCACTGGGGTTAAGCTCCCAGTGTTCATAAAATTCTCCTTATGGCGTGCGTCTCGAAAAGCCTCTGACAACTAAGTCCAACTCCTAGCCTGCCCGTGTGGTTTAGTCTCCAAGCCTGGCGGAACTACTTTTACTAATAGGAGAAGGGGCGAGGGCGGATCTCTGGCGCCTTAAAACCAGATGCTTTGGGTAGATGGTGGCTCGTCAACCTGGGAAGGTAGCCCATCTAGGGGAAGGTAAACCCTGATTTCAAACCTCCGCTGCCTTGCGGCACACCCGGTCACGGGAAAGGCTTCGGGAGTCAACCCTGAGGAAAAATCCGGAGTCAGAGCCCCTAAGGCAGTTCTCTGTTGTGCTCAACATCGTTCTGGAAGCTCCTGCGACGGCGCTGGTGCCAAACTATAGCAGCCCTGCTGTTCCTTTGGATTCATCAGTGACGTGGAGAGGGGGGACATGCTGCATGGGTAACATCCTGTCCTCCATATTTTCCTGCCCAGGCTTGAATCCTACCAATGCCCAACGCTGGAAGGTAGAACACCGGTGCGCATCGGCCTGTTCAGCCACAGGCGGTGCTGTTCCAGCAGAGTAGACGTTTAGGATTGTCTTCCATGGTCATCATAGACCGACGGAGGCCGACGAATAGGTAAAGCTATTGATTTTATCCAGTTAATAGAGTAGTCTGATAATGATGAAAATTTATCAATGAGCGCCACTGTCTGAAGAAGAGATCTTTGTGAGTTTTCAAGGAAAATCAATACATCATCAGCATAAAGATTTATCTTGTGTTCCTTTTCTCCAGTTTGAATACCTCTGATATCAACATTTTGTCGTATGGCTGCTGCTAATGGTTCAATAAAGATGGTAAAAAGTGAGGGAGAGAGTGGACACCCCTGCCTAGTACCTCTCTGGAGATTAAAGCTTCGGGAAGTCTGATCATTTGTTTGGACAGACACAGCTGGACACCTATATAGTGTTTTAATCCAGTTTATGAAAGATGAACCAAACCTAAACTTGTTTAACACCATAAAAAGGAATTTCCAGTTAACACGGTCAAAGGCTTTCTCTGCATCCAGGGACAAGATAGTAGTTTCTACATTATTGATCTTGCAGTAGTCTATTAAATTAAATAGCCTGCGTGTATTATCAGCCGAGTGCCTACCCTTGATGAAACCCGTTTGATCTGGGTGTATAGTAAACGGGATTATCCTTTTCAGTCTTTTGGCGAGAGCTTTGCAAATTATTTTAAGATCGACATTCATAAGTGAGATGGGACGGTAGCTGGATGGAAGCGTAGGTTCTTTTCCAGGTTTAAAGAGCAGGATAATACTAGCCAAATTCATATTCGGAGGAATTATATTATCTTCTTTAATTTGGTTCACCATTTTAAAAAAAGTAGGTGCCATCACAGGCCAAAATTCTTTATAAAATTCTACTGGAAAACCATCTGGTCCCGGGGCTTTGTTGTTTGGGATGTGCTGAAGTGCCTCCTGGAGTTCAGACACCTGAAGAGGTGCATCCAGAGCTGCAATATGTTCATTATTTAATTGTGGTAAATTAATATCGTCCAAAATTTATTTATCTCTGAGTCAGATGGGTTAACCTGAGATGAGTAGAGGTTTTCATAAAACTTTCTGAAGGAATTATTTATTTCTTCAGGCTCATGGGTAATATTTCCAGTCATATCCTTGATAGAGTGAATAGTTGTTTTTTCTTTTTTCAATCTAAGCTGGTTCACAAGATATCGCCCCGATTTATTACTGTGTTCAAAGTTCTCAAGACGCAGTCTTTGCATTAAAAACTGTGCTCTTTTGTTTGCAATTTCTTTTAATTCCAGCTTTAATTTTCTCAGATCGTTAAGTGTCTATTCCTGTGGGGAAACGGCACAGGTTGTCTCCAGTGATTTAATTTTCTGTTCTAAGTCCAGTACCAGTGCTTTTTCTTTTTATACTTATATAAACAGTAAGAGATTATTTTACCTCGCATGACCACTTTTGCTGCTTCCCAAAGAACACCTGGGGATATTCCTGGCACATCATTATATTCCAGATATGATTCCCACTCTTTATTAAAATAGTTAGTCTTTGTCTTTCAGTAGTGATAAATTTCCAGCTCCTAGTTTCCCTTGTAGCTTTCCTATTTACTAGTGTAAGAGATACTGGATGGTGATCGCCAATAGCTTGATTTGAACATATTTCAGTGTCTGTGATGTCCCTCACAATAGAGTTACTGGCTAAAAAGAAATTAGACGTGAATGTGAACTATGAACTGATGAAAAAAAAAAAGTGTATTCCCGAAGAGTTGGATGAAGAGAACGCCATTCATCGCAAAGACCAAAATCATTCATGTACTGTTTGAGAGTGTCAGTAGCCTGCCATTTTCGGTAATTCCCCAATGTACTGAGCCTGTCGATTGCAGGGTTTAATACCAGGTTGAAGTCCCCTCCTATTATAAGTGTGGTGTCCAAGTGCTCAGAAAGAGAAGTGAAAAAAGTGTGAAAATAGGATGGGTCGTCAACATTTGGGCCATAAACACTTACAATACATAGATCCAAATTTTGGACTGAGATTTTTAGTATTATAAATCTACCTTCCGGATCTATTATGGTGTTATTCACAACAAAGTGTATTCTTCTCTTTACCAGTATAGCTACCCCCCTTTGTATAGAATTAAAGCCGGCTGAGTACATGTGGGGGAATTCCGGGGAGGTGAGCGCATCTACAAATGTAAATATGGCGCTCTCCCTCCCGCTTAACACCATTAACAAACATCAGCGGGCTCACCCTGATGGTGTCCACATAGTCGCAGAAGACTTTAATAAGGCTAATCTGAAGACTGTACTCCCAAAATTTTAATCAACATGTTAAGTGTTCTACTAGAGGGGAGAACATTTTAGACCATGTTTACACTAACATCAAGCACGCATACAGAGCCATATCCCTCCCCCACCTCGGCCAGTCGGACCATCTTTCTCTCCTGCTCTCCCCAGCCTACACCCCCCTCAGGCGTAGAGACAGGCCTACTATAAAGACTGTCACAACTTGGCCTGACAACGCTCTCTCCAAACTGCAGGATTGCTTCACAGAGACAGACTGGGATTTATTTGGACAACAGGAGATGGAAACATCCACTGATACAAAACTTAATGTAGTCCAAGGTTGTATCGGTAATGTGACTGGACAAAAATATTAGGGTTTTTCCCAACCAGAAACCCTGGATGACCAGCCAGGTCCACACACTCCTCAGAACCCGTGATGCTGCCTTCAGATCAGGTGACAGAGAGCTTTATAGGTCTACTCGAACCGATCTGAAAAGAGAAGTTAAAAAAGCTAAAGCGGACTACAAGATGAGAATAGAGTCCCAGTTGTCTAGTAACAACATACGGGAGGTGTGGCAGGGAATTCAAAACATCACGAATCACAGAGGCTGTGCTACAACATCAGAGAACCTGAGTGCACCGCTGGCAGAGGAGCTAAATAGCTTCTTTGCTCGCTTTGAAATAACTCAACAGCAGCACTCATCAGCCTCAGCCCTGCCCCCACCCAGCTCCTGCACCACTTTCACTGTCAGCAAGCATGACGTCAGACGGGTGCTCCTGACAGTGAACCCCAAGAAGGCTGCCGGCCCAGATGGAGTTCCTGGTAAGGTGCTTAGAGCGTGTGCCTCCCAGCTTACCTCCATCTTTACCAGGATTTTCAACCTCTCCCTGGCCCAGGCAGTCATCCCGTCCTGTCTGAAATCTGCCATAATCATTCCGGTACCAAAAAAGTCTCCCACCACCAGCCTAAATGATTACTGTCCTGTGGCCCTCACCCCGGTAATTATGAAGTGCTTCGAGAGACTTCTTCTTCAGCACATTAAGAGCCATCTTCCCCCGGACCCTGATTCTTACCAGTTTGCATATCATGAAAACCGATCCACTGAAGACGCCATCGCCGTAGCCCTCCATTTTGCACTGTCCCACTTGGAGCGGCAGCACAGCTACGTCCGAATGTTCTTCGTGGACTACAGCTCGGCCTTCCATACAATTATCCCGGACATTCTCATTTCCAAACTGAACATCCTTGGTCTCCCACCTCTCACATGTGCTTGGATAAAGAACTTTCTCACTAACTGGTCCCAGACTGTGAGACTCGGCTCCTACTTCTCCACACGGACGCCGAGTACTGGCTCCCCACAGGGCTGTGTGCTGAGCCCCCTCCTGTACTGTCTCTACACCTATGACTGTTGTCTGGCCTACAACAACAACCTCATCGTGAAGTCTGCTGACGACACCACGGTGGTTGGACTCATTTCTGGAGGGGACGAGACAGCCTATTGGGGGGGAGGTCCTGAAGTTGGCAACTTGGTGTTTAGAAAATAACCTGACTCTGAACACCAAGAAAACCAAGGAAATCATTGTCAACTTCAGGAGGACCAATACCGACCCAGCCCCCCCCTTCATTAACGGCGAGTGTGTGGAGAGGGTCCACACATTCCGGTACCTCGGCGTCCTCATCTCCTCTGACATCTCCTGGACAGACAACATCTTGGCGATTATTAAGAAGGCTCAGCAGCGGCTACACTTCCTGAGAGTCCTCAGGAAGTACGACCTCAACTCCACCCTGCTGCTGACCTTCTATCGCTCATCCATTGAGAGTCTGCTCACATACTGCATTACAGTGTGGTATGGGAATTGTACAGTGGTAGACAGGGAGAGGTTGCAGAGGGTAGTAAAGGCAGCACAGAAGATCATCGGCCGCCCTCTCCCCTCCCTGACAGACATTTACACCGCCCGCTGCCTTAGGAGAGCACAATACATCATCAAGGACAACTACCACCCTGGAGCTGACCTGTTTGACCTGCTGCCCTCAAGGAGGCGCTACAGGTGCATCAGAGCCAGGACAAATAGACTTAAGAACAGTTTTTTTTCCAAAAGCCATCATGGCTCTGAATTCTCAGTCCAGCCCTCCCTGACCCTCTCAGTATACCTCTAAACACATCACTGTGTAATTGACATTTATGGTCCAGAATGCTGTGGAGTCTTAATATTTTTATATTGTATATATAACTTATTTTATCTTAGATTACGTACATTGTACACATTATACATTATTTATTGCAGGAATTTATTGTTTTTATGCTTTTTATTTTTCTCTTTTACATATGTTGCACTAAAGGAGATGCTTAAATCTCATGGTACATTTGTTTGTATAATGACAATAAAGGCTATCTACAGACGACTTAGAGACATGTGTCTCCTGCAATAAGAAAGTCTGCCTGAAGATCGTTCAGTCGATTAAAAACTTTTAGCCTCTTCTCCCTGGTTCCAATTCCACGTACTGTATGTTCCACGTGACAAACTTAAATGTAGACATGTTTTCACTAACTGGTTGTGTGCTAAAGACTAACTAAATGTGCCTATGTGATTATATGTCTGTAATGTATGCATATATGAGTATATACAGTATATGTTATGTGTAAAGTATAAACCTACGCATATATAATTGGGTGTGCGCGCATGATGTGTCTGTGCCATTTGTCTGCAATTGCAAGCAAATGGTGTACATGTATTTCAAGTTATTTCCCATAAACCGGAAGAATGAGAAAAAATAGACAAAGGTTAGTAAGTGGTGAAAAAATGCAGATAACATACAACAATGACCTAAAAACTTAAAAAAAAATTAACTACAACAGAAAAACAAACAACCTCAACAACAAAGAAATAAACATTTTGACAAATGTTAAATTAAACTGAGATCGAGTAAGAGACCTGCGCACAATCGCATTCTTTTTCCACCTGTAGCTAAAAAAAAACAAATATATATATAAATAAAAATAACTCAATAAAAAACAAAATAGGCTCTAGAATAACCAGGGTGTTATAGTTTCATCCATAAACAGCTTGCCATCTATATACAGTCTATCCACAAAAACAACAGCTCATTTACCTTCTTGGATGTTTTGTTTCCTAATGGGAAAAAGCTTCCTTCAGCTTTCCAAGATTTCCTGTGGAAATTGATCAGACCATAATTGGTGTTTTTAAGCTGCCTGCCCTGCACCAAATTTTTTTGCTTAAAATGCTCAAATTTGGCAACAATAGGTCTGGGACGTTTATTCTGGGAATTTTTTTGCCCAATTCAGTGGACTCGGTGGAAGGTAATTGAACTTATGACTTTGGGGGATAGTTTTAGTTGTGATGAGATAAATTCACGGACCAGCTGTTCTGGATTTTCATTATTTTTTTCAACAATTCCAGAAAAAACTAGGTTCTCTCTCATGCTGCGTGACTGCAAACTGAGAACTGTTTCCTTCATTTTCCGGTTTTCTCCCTCAACAACACCAAGCCGCGTGGTTAGTGTGTTTACTGACTTTTTCAGGCTGTTATTTTCCTCTACGAGAGAGACGAGCTGTGTTTGAACTCTAAGCTCTCCTGCAAACTCTGGAACTCTTGAAGGCGCTCGACCAGCGCTAGTCTACCATCCATGCTGGTAAGTTTATTGTCAATGGAGAAAAGGATGTCACTAGCCTCGGTGCCCTGCTGTAATTTCGCGGGCATCATTTTTGGCGAATCTGCGGGTCTCGGTCGTTTAGACAGAGAAGCAGTGGCGGAACACACACTCGCCTGCTCCATGACACAGCAATGGTAGTAGAACGCGTCGATATAACTCTCTAGTTCCTCCAGCCCCATACGAAAAAAAGAAAGACACAGACAATTAGTTAATGAATTAATTACAAAAAAAAAAAAAAAAAAAAAAAACTACCTGTGGAAAAGTTTTTTTTTTTAAGCTTGGTCGACAGCAGTCGCCATTTGGATTATTGCGCAATTGTCTCGAGACGTCTCGTGATCACAGCATCGACCCCCCTCAACTTCCTAATCTTAAGGTAGTTTATGTTGTGATGTGAAGCTCTTCTCTCACTACTCCGTTGGCTGCACTTTCACTATGTAGTACACCTATGACTTCTAACTTCAAACTCATGATTCTCTGCGACTCCCTCTTTACCTCCTGAACACTCGTCACATACTCTTCCTTCAAGATTACTCCTACTCCATTTCTCTTCCTATCTACACCACGGTAGAACAGTTTAAATCCATCTCCAATGCTCCTAGCCTTGCTTCCCTTCCATCTGGTTTCTTGAACACACAATATATCTTCCTTTCTTCTCTCCATATCAGCCAACTCTCTGCCTTTACCAATCATAGTCCCTACTCTCACCTCCACACTTGTACCTTTCCTTTTCTCTCTCTCCCTCCTAACATGCCTTCCCCCTCTCCTTCTCCTCAATCTTTGACCAACAGTAGCCCAATTTCCACCGGCACCCTGTGGTAGACTCCTCTACGCTTCCCACGAACACGGAGCCGCGCGGAGCCCCAGAGGACAGTGGAGGAGCTGGCTGTGAGAGCCAGTAGCCTCGGGTCAGTTGCTTCGACCAGTGTGCCGGTGCTGTGGAATTATGGCGAAATTATTGGTAGATGGACCGGAGTGATGTGAGGTACACTGGACTGGTGAACCAGGTAGTAACAGGTAACCATTAGGGTGACTAAGATCTGAGGAAAACAACAATATAAGCTGCACTTGGTGCGAGCCTTCTGTTACCAGTGTTAGCTGGGAGGCTAGTAGGCTACCTTTAGCACCCCTTCCATTTACATGACAGAAAGCTAGGCAGGCCAATAATAGAGCAGTGGGCGGGGCTCAAGCACGGCGGTGGGTTGGCTTTGTCAAATCATGACGTATCTGATTTACCTATCCATCCATCCATCTTCTTCCACTTAATCCTTTTCGGGTCGCGGGGGGCTGGAGCCTATCCCAGCATCTTTGGACAAGAGGCAGGGTCCACCCTGGACAGATCGCCAGTCCATCGCAGGGCCAACACAGAGAGACAGACAACCATTCACTCTCACAGTCATACCGAAGGACAATTTAGAATTCCCAGTTTGATGCCAATTAACCCAACTTGCATGTTTTTGGCATGTGGGAGGAAACTGGAGAAATCCCAGAGTAAAGAGTTTGTCCAGAGTTTGTTCTTTTGTTCTATTGTTATCTGATCCATACTGCTGGTTGACCTCCAATATTGTACTTGGCATCTTACTGCTATGTTCTTTATGTCTGTCCTTCCATCCTCCCTATGCCCCTCCCTGAGCCTGGTTCTGCTAGAGGTTTCTTCCTTCTAAATGGGAGTTTTTCCTCTCCACTGTCGCCTAGTGCTTGCTCATAGGGGATCGTCTGATTGTTGGGTTTTTCTGTGACTGTGTGATTTTTTTTTTTTTTAATTTGCACTGTGGCGCCACGAGACTGCTTTTGTTGTGATGTAGCGCATTATAAATAAAGCTGAATTGAATTGAAAATTAAACCCACGCAGACACGGGGAGAAAAACGAGATAAAGGCTGCATTTTTTTTTTTTTTAAGAAAATTGACTGTTTTGATATTTTTGGATAATTATGTGACCAATAGACACATTTCAGACAGTTAAAATCTCCAGACTAACCATTTTTTCAGTCAATGACCCCTTTAAGGTGTTAATGACACGTTCTTGACTTCCTCTAATTTTTCAACACATAATATGACAAAATAGGTTGGTCTGTGCAGTTCTAAGTCAAACAGGCTTTTTTTCCACTCAAATATCCGACGTTTTCATGAGCGCCACGTCACCAATTACATCAGTGGCTGGAAAACCCCGCTGCCGTGTAGTCACGTCATCGGGAGAACACAGCGCTTGGCTGCCCATTGTACACACAGGATGGAAGTGGTTGAAAACATCCACGATGGTTCCAGCACATGTAGTCTGGAATTGGTTTGTGTTGTCCAATCTTCAGACGATTATAGTTCAGAAGAATGTGGTGATAATCAAGAATCTGGGGGCATCAGACCTTATAGGTTTGAGCCGTGCCAAGCGGGCATCGTGCCTAGCGAGTCAGACTCAGAGAGTGACGGTGGAGAGGCACACATGCCCGCCACAGCAGCAGCGACAAACACACGGCAGGGGAACACCAGTGTTATTCTTTTGCTACAGATATTGCAACAAATAATTTGTTCATAAATATAATTTATTTAAACCCGATTTTTCAATAAAATCATAGCAGTGTATTCTCTGTGGCTCAGGCATCGGGTTTATTATGGATTATATTTTGAGTTCTTGTTGTTTTTGTTTTGTACATGCGTTTTATGTGCGTTTTGGGCCACTTTCAGGTGGGCCCTGTCCAAGATTCGCCAGTCCGAACACACGCGCCCTCTCTCTTTGACAGTCAACTGTTCATGGTTTGTGTGCATCATCTGGCGTGTTGTCAGCCAGCCAATATTGCCTGCGCTATCACGACATGTTGGCCACTCCACACAGCCGTGGTTCTGTTGCGCCCCTTGAAGCGATGTCGGCCCTGGGGCGCAACCGTGGTTAACACGTCTCTTCTCCATGTTCGCTGGGTGATGTTGGCCCCGAACGCCAACTGTGGGTGTTTGTGTTTATTTTTGTGGGTCGTCAACTTTTTGGGAACTGTTGTCATCATTCTTATGTTCAATGCATGTGCTGTGGTAAATTCTGCGCGTAAATCCATTCATCATGACCCTCCGTGCACTCTTACGCAGGGCAAGGAGAGGGAGGATGAAATAATGAGGATTTGCGTGCAGGGTTCGCCACAGCACATTTAATACAGAAAGACAAGACAGTTTCCTGAAAGTTGAAGACGTACAAGAAACAGACACTTGCTGATGGCGTTCAGGGGCCGGCATTGCCCAGTGAACAAATGAGAGGAGACGTGTTTGCCACAGGTGCGCCCCAGAGCTGACATCGCTTCAAGGACACACGAGAACCACGGCAAACATGGAGTGACTAACGCATTGTGAGAGTGCTGAAAATACTGGAAGACAAACAGCACAGATGACAATACTATGGACCAGCAGTGCATGACTGGCAAACGACCGGTAAGTACACGCACTGCTGGTGATGGTGTGACGAGAAGCACCTGGGCGAGGACCAGGAAAGATGATCAGTGGGAGTTTGAATCAGCTGGTGATAACGATAGAGGGGACGTGGCCGGACCGGCGAGATGTCAGCATGGGATCACAGAAAGTAGGTCAAAGCTGCATGTAAATCCATTAATTCTTCCCCTCCTTGTGCGCTCCTCCTGCATAAAAGTGCATGAGGACCGGAGGAGGCTTATGACAGTTGAATCTGAAGCGTGTGATGGTCTTTCACGGCTTGCTGTTTATCTAAACCTGCGACACAACGCAAAGGCACAGCCGTAAAATTAAAACAAGAAACCAGAGAAACTGAGCTACAAAGCTGCTGTCATTCCAGTCATCAACACCGGAGTCCGTTCTGTTGCTTACGTCATGGGGGTGCCGTCCTTAATTCGGCGGGTGGCACCACAGTCCAGTCAGTGGCTGCTGTTTTTTGATGATAACTAGTTTATGCAGGCACGGTTGTAAATGTTATATTGATCATCGACAACTTTTGGGTTTACACAACATGCTAAAAAATGTCAAAATCGTGTCATCAGCACTTCAAGGGTAAAATATGATTTTTGGCTCCATGCAGATTTTCCGGAGCATAACCTACAGAGAAGTCTGGTTCCACAGGAGACAATGGTGAGCCCAGACCAGCACAGAGGAGCTTGTGTTCATGTTCACGTCCTTCACTCTGTCATCCACCACTTCACAGATAAAACACCACTACTGCGGTCTTCAGACGACACTCAAACTGCCCGTTTCACTTCACTTTTCATCTTTTTTCCTTCAGCACTGATATGGTTTTAATCACTGGCAGGTCTGCGGACGTCTGTTTGATATGAGCTCGATGTTTCACCATCGTTCATCCGTCTAACAGCCAAACCTTCTGCCTCACATTTAAATGCTGATTTGTTAACAGAATGAATCCTGTTGTCTTCCCTCTCTTACTGCTGGGATGTAAAGAGGAATTTTACTGTGAATGGACACCAAAAGAGACTTTTTAAACTATACTACATAATTATTCTCATTTTCTTTTGCACAACAGTAGCTCCACTCAACTCAGTCCACTTGGTACAACCAAGTATTGGGGATACGCACAGTGGGTGATTTGAGGGGGGTGAGGGGGTGGTATCCTTCTGGTTACCAAATTACCCAAAATCATCCCCCTTGGTAAAAGCTGCCATCCCCCCATCCTCATTCATAGATGTAAATCGGGGAGGGGGGGGATTGGATTGCCCCTTCCAACCTAGAAAAAAAAAAAAGAGTTGTCCCCCCAATATCATCATAAATCTTTCTTTGTCATGTTACATAACTAAAGAAAACTAATGTACCAATACTAAGCAGAAATGCAAAAAAAAAAAAAATCTTTGCAACTTTTTTCTCATATGGTTGCAATTTTTTTTCTTGTAAATTTACAACATTTTTATCGTAAAATTGTCATTTTTTCTTATAAATTTGCAACATTTTTCTTGTAAAATTGCAAGCTTTTCCTCAAATTTTCAACTTTTTTCTCAAATTTACATTTATCATAAAATTGCAACTTTTTCACATAAAATTGCCAATTTTCGTTTGTAAATTTGCAACATTATCGTAAATTTGAAATTTCTCAAATTTGCTATGTTTTTCTCATAAATTTGGTTTTTTTTTTTTCAAAAAATCTGCAACTTTTTTCTTGTAAATTTGCAACATTTTTATCGTAAATCTGAAATATTTCTAAGAAATTTGCAACTTTTTCTCATGAATTTGAAGATAAGCCTTTATTAGTCCCACAATGGGGAAATTCCAGGATTACAGTAGCAAAGGGGTAGCAGCAATTTGTAAAATTGACCCTTTTAATTCCAGAATCATATTTAATGGGTCTGTGCGATTTTTTTTTCTACCTTATTTGATAAAAATGCATTTTTCCACAGCAGACCCTGTTCTGTCCACAAACCTGGCAAAAAAAAAAAAAAAAAGAGATGGACGAGGACTAGAACTATGCTTTATTAAAGAACTGGTCACAATACACTGTATGCGGTTATACTTTTCCAAGATGGCGACCGGGATGGTCACACTCTTTCAGTGCTGAGACTAAATCACTGATTTTGCCATTAAAAAAAAAAAAAAAACTAACCTACAGCGTTCGGCGCTCGTGACGGACACCCACGGGCCGAATTTCCACCTCCATAAGAAAACTGCTGGAATACCCCTTTAATAGGATAGAGCTGCTGCTGCTACCCGAAGCGATTGCTAAGCTAACGCTAATGCTAGTTAACGCTAGTTAGCTTAGCGCTGGCCCAGTTGTGCCATCTAACTCCGACACTAAGCGACTCAGCCCCCGGTGAGGACTTACCGGAGGAACTAACCAAGGCAGCAGCTGAGCGCGAGCCGGATCGGAGCTCGGGCGCAGCGTTGGTGAGAGACGGGGGCCACCTGGACCTAGCAGAGGAACAACCAGACTGACGGCGGCTGGTGACGGGGCCTAGCAAAGGTACCACCCAGGCAGACGGCGGCAGGCGGCGGTGATCAGCGGCTGTGATCAGCGGAGCTCGGCTGCACCGGCGGTGTGCGGCGTGACTTGGCGGAGGAACTGTACAGGAGCTCGGTTGCGGCTGCGAACCCTCACCCTGAGTCGGAGCCCAGTCGCGAGGCCCAGCGGAGGAACAACCTGACTGACGGCGGTTGGTGACGGGGCCTAGCGAAGGTACCACCCAGACAGACGGTGGCAGGCGGCGGTGATCAGCGGCAGTGATCAGCGGAGGTCGGCTGCACCGGCGGTGTGCGGCGTGACTTGGCGGAGAAGCTGTACAGGAGCTCGGTTGCGGCAGCGGTGAGCAGAGGGACCAGCAGCGGCGGAGCTAGCTGAGGCCCAGCCGGATTCACTGTTTTTACTATCCACAGGTCAGTAAAATGCCACCAAAGAAAGACGAAATGGAAGAGATCAAAAAATCTCTGAACTTTGTGTCAGAAGAATTGGCCAAATTGACTAGCCAGCAGGCCAAATTGGCTAGCCAGCAGGCCAAAATAATAGGCCTAATAGAAGATGTACAAGCCCTACAATTAATAATTCAAGAAAAAGACAAAAAAATTAAGGGCCTGGAGCAACGCGTCGAGGATCTTGAACAAGGTTTTCGTATGGATGACCTAGTTATAAGTGGACTAGACATCAGATATCAGTCATACGCCCATGCCCCAACAGGACTGAGTGGTGAGGATGCTCCCATGAGTGAATCAGTCTCCCTAGAAAATCAGGTGCTTCAGTTCCTTAATAATAGAGATATTAAGGTAGATGCTAATGCAATTTCAGCCTGTTATGCTTTACCGAAGAAAGATAACAAAACAAAGAAATCAATTGTGATGCGCTTTGTGAACAGAAGGGTAAAGAATGACATACTGAGGCAGGCCAGAAAGCTACGGGGAACACAAGTTTACCTAAATGAACATCTGACAAAAACAAACGCTGAAATAGCACGGCAGGCACGGATGCTGAAAAGACAAAATAAGATACAGGCAACCTGGACAAGAAATTGTAGAATTTGGATTAAACTAAATGGAACACCAGAGCAAGCAAAGAGTATAATGATCAGAGATGCTACTGACTTAGATAAATACAGATGAACACTGATTAAGAAAATTATGAGTCAATGATAATCCATATTCACACACACGATAAGAATAATTCTTTTGATACACCATGCCAAAGTACTTTAAAAAAAAAATAAGCAAAACAAACAAAAACTTATGACCGACTCGAGTAGACACCAATTATCCCCAGTTGGAGGAAGTCATTCGACACAGAGTGAGGAAACTCAAACTCTGAAAATATGCCATTATGCTGAACATAAACCACAAGAGATGGAGAATGATATTGATCCTGATAACCACTTTTTCAATAATATTCATAACCATTGTGAATATTACACTGAAAAGCAATTCAAAAGTCAAGTGCAATTAGATGGTAAACTGTCAATAATACACGTCAACAGCAGAAGTCTTAAAAACTTTCCACAGATTCAGGACTATTTAAAACAGCTAGACAGAAAATTTACAGCTATTGCAGTCTCTGAAACTTGGCTTAATGAAGAGCAGGCTCCCCTGATGGCAATAGAGGGATATCAGATGTTTCATATTAACAGATCTCAAAAAAAGGGTGGTGGTACTGCAATGTATATTGATGACCTGTATAGGTGTAATCTTGTAAATGGAATGTCCTTTGCACTACCAGGGATCTTGGAATGTGTCACTGTTGAGATTGACCAAGATAAAACAAAAAATCTAATTGTAAGTTGTATATATAGAATGCGGGGAACTTGCATTGAGACATTCAGAGATAAATTAGTCGAGCTGTACAATAATATTACTAGTAAGAAAATGGTAGCAATTTGTGGAGATTTCAATATTGATTTACTGAATCCACATCAACAAAATGTAGTTACAGAGTTCATGAACTCTATGTACAGCATGAGTCTATATCCCACAATAACACATCCCAGTAGAATCACAGCTCACACTGCTACACTTATTGACAACCTGTGTGTCAATGTTATTGATAAGAAAATAGAAAGTGGATTATTGATAAATGATATAACTGACCACTTGCCAACCTTTGCACTTATCCATGGCCACACCGGGGCCAACACAGAAAAAATTTCAAAATCGTTCAGATACAAATCACCAAATGCAATCAGTTCTTTTAAAGAGGACTTGCTGAAGCAAGACTGGACAGAAGTCTATGTATCAGATGTAAATGAAGCCTATGACACATTTATAAACATTGTAACCACTCTTTATGAAAAAAACTGCCCATTAGTAAAAAAAAAAGCTTAAACATAAATTTGCCGATAAGCCATGGTTAACCAAAGGATTACAAAAGGCGTGTAAAAAGAAAAATTTATTATATAAAGCTTTCTTAAAGAAAAGGACAAAAGAAGCAGAGCAGCGGTATAAAACAACATATATAATAAGATGTAGTAAAAGAGACTATTACAGTAAAGAACTGGAGAAAAACAAAGACAATATTAAAAATACATGGACAATACTCAACAGTATCCTTGGAAATAAAAGCAGAAATACAAGCAACTCAACTAATATTCCAAAAAATAATAAAACGACTCAGAGTGTGAATGTAGCCTCACCTGCAAATGAATTTAATAATTTTTTTGTTAACATTGGACCTAATTTGGCTCGAGAAATACCCACTACGGTGCCTACAGGTGATACAATATGCAATAACACTGCTGTAAAAGACTCCATCTTCATAAAGAACACAGACGAAAGAGAGGTCATTGAAATTGTTAAATCGTTCAAAAGTAAAACATCTACGGACTGTGATGGTATTGACATGCTACTAGTCAAAACTGTTATTGAATGCCTAGTAAAACCACTGACGTATATCTGTAACCTGTCTCTCCAAACAGGTATATTTCCCATTGCAATGAAAATAGCTAAAGTAATTCCGATATACAAGACGGGTGACAGAGGGGAACTCTCAAACTACAGACCAATTTCACTATTACCGCAATTTTCCAAGATACCTGAAAAAATATTCTGTGAGAGAACTGACAACTTCATACTGAAGAATGATTTATTATGTGAGCAGCAATATGGGTTCAGACACAAGATATGCCCTAATGGAATTTACAGAAAAAATATCAACAGCCATCGAAAATAAAGAGTATTCAGTTGGAGTATTCCTGGATCTTAAAAAAAGCATTTGATACAGTAGATCATAATTTATTATTAAAGAAACTACAAAATTGTGGTATTAGAGGGGTAGCACTGTCCTGGTTAAGTAGTTACTTAAAGAATAGATATCAGTATGTATGTGTTAGCAACAAAAACTCAGTTACTGAAGGTTACCTGTGGAGTTCCACAAGGTTCAGTTTTGGGACCATTATTAATTAATATGTATACAAATGATATATGTAAAGTTTCAGAAAAAATGGACTTAATATTGTTTGCCAATGACACTAATCTATTATGCAGTGGAAACAATTTGGAACAACTTCTGGATACACTCGGAAAGGAATTAGGAAAGCTTAAACCGTGGTTTGATTCAAACAAATTAACGCTCAATTTAAGTAAGACAAAATTTATAGTCTTTAACAACCATCACAACAACCCAGTACCTAAACTCAGTGTAAATGGTGTAGAGATTGAAAGGGTATCTGAAACTAAATTTCTTGGAGTAGTAATTGATAATAAACTGTGTTGGAAGTCACATATTAATTATATTAAAGGCAAAGTATCCAAATCAATTGCAATATTACACAGAGTGAAATATTTGCTGAATCAACCCACACTATACACCTTGTATCATTCATTAATACTCCCATACATGACATATTGTAATGAAGTATGGGGAAATACATATAAAACAAACATATATCCACTCTTTATGCTTCAAAAGAGAGCTATTAGAATAATAAACAAAGCAGCTTACAGGGAACCAACAAACCCACTTTTTCTTAAACAAAAAACTCTCAAGTTGAAACATTTGGTTGACTTTAAAACTGCAATAATAATGTTTAAAGTGAAGAATTTATCACTGCCCGCAAATATCCAAAAGTTGTTCCAAATAAGGGAGAAACGATATCACTTCAGAGGAACATGTATATTTCAAAAGCCTACAGTGAGAACTACCACCAAGCAACACTGTGTTTCAGTGCAAGGAGTCAGATTATGGAACGATTTTGGACCTGAATTAAAATCATGTACAACGCTTGGGCAATTTAAACAAAAACTAAAGGAAGAAATACTCCAAACATATATACAAGATGACATGTAAAATCACATAAGGATTGACATATCCAGCCTGTGTTGTGTTGTAGCTTAGTTTTTTTTTTCCTGTCACATTTTGTCTTAGATTTGTTTTTGAATAGTAATCGCTTAACTTAGCTTAGCTTTTTTTTTTTTTTTTCTCTGTCACATTTTGTCTTAGCTTTGTTTTGAATTGTAATCGCTCTTGTCTGTTTTCTCTTTTTCTCTTTTGAATTCTTGGATGGAATATGGGTGGGCAATATAAGCTGCGGCTTCAACCATCACCCATTTCAGATAACTTACGTTGAATTGTATAATCAGAGGAGTCATTGTCTAATTTGACCTTGTTGTTATATTATTCAGTTTCTTTTAACCTGTACTGTACTATCTGAAATGAATTCATTCATTCATTCATTCATTCATATATGCCGAGTCGTTTGGGCAAGAGAGCCCCGAATGGTGGACACTCCCTTATATACGTCAGTGTGATGACGTAGCCGGAAGGTGACGTCATCACACCGCATATCACAATAAAACCCATCACAACATCCCCCCCCCTTTACAAAACACATCCAATTAAAACCCTCCCCAATTTGGAACATAGAAAACCACCAATAAACACACCAAAATAAGAAGAACTGTAAACACACTAAATAGCCTTAAGCTAGGGCCTGTGGGTGGACTACCACAAAGCCCAGCCCAGTTAAGTGGGGTATTCTGCCTCTTTGTGCTGTCCCGCCGTGCTCCTAACTAAACAGTCCACCTTTTCTTTTTTACAGTTTCCCATGGTAAGGGTGGGTCTACCGGGGGGCTCCTGTGGCAGCCCCGCAGTGGATACGCCCCTGGAGGTGGCAGGCCCCCAGGACAAGGGCCGATCGTCATAACACAGAAGCCCGGATCCCACACCACCTTCGCCGACTCCTGTGCAGCCTCAACACCCGGAGTGTCCACTTGGACACGCTGCAGTTGGTTCGCGTGCTGAACTGAACTGTCTGTTAGCAGAAAGCACGCTGTTCTCAGCTTCACCAGATCCTCAGCGGAGCTCGTTGTTTCGCTGGCTGTGGCCCGATCAGTCGCCGTCCCGATCTCTCGCCAGTGCAAACCTGAACCCAGTCCATGACTTGGAGCAGCACCTTACTTGGTTTTATGTGTTGATATTGTGCTCCCAGTGGCTCTGTGTGCTCGTTCGGCTCAGGACCTCCCCTGTGCTGCAGCAGTTCCATAGTCATCGTGTTCATTGCGGACTCACCAAGTGGATGGTCGTTGTTGGTGGGCAGTCGGGCTCATTTGGTGGGTCCCATGGTGCTGACGACCGGCACACACTGGCAAAATGGTTCAGGTGCCCACACTTGATACCTCGTTTTCCTCTTGCCGGGCAAACTCGTGCTCTGTCCCAGGGCGTCGGGGACCCACAACCCCCGCAGACGGGGCCTTTCGGAGCAGATCTTCAGCTCACTGCATATGCCTCGTACTCTTCTGCCGTGTACATCACGTTACCTAGCGTCGACTGTCCGGATAGCCTCTGTGTTTGGCGCTCATTTAGCTCCATAGCTAATTCCTCTGCTGCTTCCAATTGGAGCACTAGCTCAACCGCTCTAGCTAGCATCAAGTCATTTAGCACTGTTAGCAACCTAGCTCGTAGTCCAGCGTTACACGTGTGTTTGGCCAATTGATCCCGCACCATTTCGTCTTCCAGCGGTCCAAAACGGCACACACTAACCAACTGTATCAGGTCAGTGAAGAAATGCTGTACTGGCTCACTGACTCTCAGTTGTCTCTGGCGAAATCAAATCCATTGTTCTGTCACGCTGTCCAGCGTGGTGAAATAGCTAGCTAGCCGCTCCACAGCTTCCTCATGTGAGTCCGTTGTGCCAAGCGTGCGGCGAATCCTCTGGCCCTCCATGCCTAGGTTGTGGACAAGCAACGCTCACGTCCTCACCTTATCCAGCTTTCCCAGGTCCAAAGCTGTAACATACGTTTCAAACGCATCCAGCCAATGTGGCCATGGAACTGGTGGTTCTCCCAAGAGCTCAAGGAAAGGCCGCAGCGGTGTTATGCACGCATCCATGGTTTAATCCTCTGTCGCCAAATGTTATGTCCACAAACCTGGCATAAAAGGGACGGACGAGGAGACTGCACTGGAAATGGGCTTTATTAAAGAACTGGTCACAATACACTGTATGCGGTTATATGTGCGGAGTCGTCCTGGAGAGCCCCTATTGGCGGACTCTCCCTTATATATACACCGGTGTGATGACGCAGCCAGAAGGTGACATCATCACACCGCATATCACAATAAAACCCCATCACAACAGACCCCTGATCAGATCATCTTCTCTCAGCTGCTCCTTTTCGGGGTTACCACAGCGTATCGTCACCTTATATCGCGATGATTTGCATGTCGATTTGGCACAGATTTGTATGGCGGATACCACTGCTGATGCAACCCTGCCCATTTTCCGGGTTTGGTACCGGTGCAGGGAGTACACTAGCGTGTGCACCCCCTGTGGTAACCAATTCAATTCAACTTCATTTATATAGCGCCATTTCCCATCAACAGTCATCTCATGGACATGTGCAGAGGAGGGATAGTGGATGTATTGGACAATAGATGTTGAAGATGGAGCTGCCAGGTGTGATATAATATTGTTGTTTTATTATGAAATGCGGTGTAGTGGCGGTCATGTCCACTTCCGCCACTGCACCGCCCTATAAATACCAGCAGGCATCTTGGTTCGGCATCTTTGCCGATGCCCCTGCCTGGTGGCTGTATTCTTTGTGATCAACCCCTTAATAAAATGAAGTTCAACTGTGCACCTGGCCTCGACATTACGAAGGTAATTCCGACATAGCATTTTGGTGACGAGAATAAACATGGAGGCATGCGTTTCACCACTTCGGCCCTTCCTGGAGTTCCTGGGTTAGCCATCTGTGCCCTGGCTAGGATGGTTTGTCACCTTTCAGGGCTACATCGTGGCACTCGACCTGGGTAAGCCAGATAAACTGAGGGCACGTGTGCTTCTGGTGCATAATTTGGGGATTGAGCGCCAGCGTATCCTGCGTACACTTGGGGCTTCTGACTCATGAGGATGTGCTCAAGTTGCTAGCGTGTCATTTCCACACCCCAGACAGTGTGACCATCCGGAGGATTCAGTTCCGACGACGACACCAGCGAATGGGTGAGCCTGTCCGCCAGTTTGTCGCCAACCTGTGGCAGCTGACTAGCGAGTGTTGTTTCGGGCCATTGGAGGAGGGAAATGGTATGTGACCAGTTGGCAGGACACACAACCAGCAATGCTTTACAAGCGAGGCTACTCATGGCGCCAAGTGGCCTAACGTTAGCCAGGGCCATTGAGCTAGCTCTCCAAGTGGAGACCGTAGACAAGTTAGCTTCGGAGCTAAAGTGGCGCCAGTCACAACGGCAGCTGGGGCCTACCACCGCAGCATTAGTAGCGGACCCAGACAGTAAGGATAGCTTGACCAACGACAACGCGGAAACCAACGCTATCAACCGTAGGTCTGTCCTGGGAAAACCTGTGTGTATGGGTTGTGAGTCTGCAAAGCACCAATGCAAGGCTAGGGAATGCCCGGCTAGAGGGAAGCGCTGTGGCAAGTGTGGATACTTGAACCATTATGCAAGGGTGTGTCGTATGTCCGAGTGGGACAGCCCATGGAGAAAAACAACCTTGTCCACCCCGACAGCTGTCCATGTGGTGTCCCCGAGTACCAACGGGTTCATGTTCTGCAAAGTGACGCTGGATGGTGAGGAGGTGCTGCTGCTGGTTGACACGAGGCCGGTGGGATCGTTACTGAATTGGGCCATGGTGAGGAAATTTTTCCCCCCATTACAGAATAAGAGGTAACCCAGCACCACTCTACGGTTATGGAGGTGGCAGGCTGCGCATGGTTGAAACACTGGAGTTAACAGCTTGGTACAAGTCAAGGGTGATGGCCGACTTCATGTTCCACGTGACGGCCCAAGGCAACAACCTCATGGGCTGTGACCCGTTTATGGACTGGGGTTTCCCATTAAAGACGACGCTGGGGATAAGTGGACTGGTTGTGGCCAGCGGAACCGTCCGGTTCCGGTGGTGGAGGATGATGCTGTGTGGGACGAAGTTTTACCGGGCACCATGGTGGTCAAGCAGGACCAGCCTCACTCAGGTTCAACGCAGGAGGGTCTCAGTGCCGGTGCTCGGAACACTGCAGGCCGAGCAGAGCTCCTCAGAGTTACAAACCTGGTCCAGGCTCAAGGGGAGGGACGTCCACAGCAGATGCGGGCCAAACGACAGCCAGACGAACACCAGGAGCGGCTGCACATTGTGGCTAAGCGGCTCTACTGAAGGGCTGCCCTGGGCCCTCCACAAGCCAGTTCTACCCCTTTCTGCCAGAAGGACAGTAGTGTGGTTTTGAAAAAAACAGTATAATAAGTTCTAATGTTCATATGTTTGTGTGTGTTAAAAAAAGAAGACTAAAATGTTATTGTTCTGGGTGTGTTTATATTTGAGGGGCACAGCAATGTTCTAAGATACAGATGTACTTTAGTTAGTTACAGGTGGCAGAATAATCCACCTTGCCATGTGGGGTAGGACGGTAGTCCACCCGTGCCCCCTAGCTTAGGTTTGTTGTGTGAATGTGATAGGCCATTTGAGTGCGTGATTCAGGTCCTAAATTGGAGAGGGTCTCAATTGTATGTATGGTTTTGGACTTTCTACGGGGGGGGGGGGGGAAATATCATAATATTGTTGTTATGTTATGAAGTGCGGTGAAGTGGCAGCCACTTCCGCCACTGCACCGCCCAATAAATACCAGCGGGCATCTCTGTTCGACCTCTTTGCTGATGCCCCTGCCTGGTGGCTGTATTGTGTGTGATCAACCCCTTAATAAAGTGAAGTTCAACTGTGCACCTGCCCTCATCATTATGAAAGTAATTCTGACATAACACCAGGCAGGAGGAAAAGCGGAAGACCACAGAGAAGATTCATGGATGTAGTGACGGAGGACATGGAGAGGTTTGGTGTTACAGAGGAAGATGCAAGGGATAGGGTGAGATGGAGGCAGATCTGCTGTGGCAACCCCTAAAGGGAGTAGCCGAAAGAAGAAGTCATCCCATAGCGCTTTCAAACTGTTAGGGAAACCCCCACAATTGCAGAAAGACCCCAGCAATCAGGAGATTCCCTGTGAGCAGCACTTGGCGACAGTGGAGAGGAAAAACTCCCTTTTAACAGGAAGAAACATCGAGCAGAATCAGTCTCAGGGAGAAGCAGTCATTTACTGCAACTGGCTGGGGGGTGAGGGGATAGAGAAGAAGAACAGACATGTAGAGAGCAAGCAGCACAACAGGGACTCAATCTATGGGAGAGAACAAACAGATGTTAAAGCGTACCTGTGGTGGTCGTGAAAAAAAAAGATATTATATTGAGCCCCTGTCTCACGTTCTAGTTCAAAGCAATGCGATATAAATCCATTACTGATGTGCTGGTTCATCTATGTCAGCAAAACATGGGCGCAGCCATACTAGCGGCTACATGGCCTGCCAGGACGCTTCCTGTGACGTAGTGTCGTGGATACCATGATCTGGATCAATACTGGCTGAGCCTGGAGTGCCCGAATGAGCAGTGGCTTTCGGGATATTCAAATTCAAACGTTTATTTCAAACTCAGGGTTCATATAAAATGCAGAACTAAAACCAGTAGAAAATAAATAAATAAATGCTTAAATTCAGCGGGTCGTCTCGTCTGATCTGAGGTCGTAACGGCCGCCAGACGGCCGATGATTCGGCGCTGGGCTCTTCCCTCGCCGCTAAAACTATATACAGAGCAGCAGTCACTCGGCGCTCTTGTAACAACAAAATCATACAATGCGATATGGATATCGCAACATGGCGGAATGTAAAGCCTTTGGATGTCTCAATAATAAGCGAAAAAAACAAAGATAAACACTTCTTTTATGTACCCAAACCCAGCTCACCTTGTCGGAAGATCGTAGCGGAAAAGTGTTTGCGCAATCTCGGAACAGGGCACAGACGTTTCCTTTCAGACGAAATTGTGTTGTGTGTGAGGACCACTTCGTCACTTTCACCCTCAGAAGACCTTTCTGGCTCAAACCTATAGCCATGTTGGACGAATTCTTCCTCAGAGTCCGACAATTCAGCCAAAATAGAATAAAAACACTCACAAAAGCACCCTAGTCGCTCATACAGGCGGAGTATTGACTTTTCAGTACCAACATAGTGACGTCACATCTGCATGTGTCATGGCTGCGCGCATAGTTTTCATTGGCTGGCCATGCCTGCAGTCTTATTTGCATATTTCTCTGGTGGTATATGGCTGGCAATAATTATTTAACCAAATAACGAATACTTTGCCTAATGTTTTCAAGTTGAATGCGTTTAGACGACCACCACAGGTCCCCTTTAATGACCAGCAAAAATATTTCATTGAGAGTGAAGAAAGTGAAGCCCAATGCATTGTTGGAGGTCCCCCGGCTGTCTGAACCTATTAGCTGCTAATAATTAGCAGCATAACTAAGGGAGGGTTCAGGGGCACCTGGTCCCACCCCAACTATAAGCTATGTAAACAAGGAAGGTTTTAACCCTATTCTTAAAAACAGAGATCGAGTCTGACTCCCAATTCCAGATTGGCAGCTGGTACCAAAGAAGAGGAGCCTGATAACTGAAAGCTCTGTCTCCCATTGTACTCTTAGAGATTCTAGATATTACAAGTATAGCATTTTGGGAGAGTAGTGCTCTGTCAGGACAATAAGGTACTATGAGATCTTTTAAACAACAAGGGGGCTGATTATTTAGAGCTTTTTAAATGAGGAGGATTTTAAACTTAATTCTAAATTCCATGGGAAGTCAATGAAGGAAGGCCAGGACTGGAGAAATGTGATCTCTCTTTCTAGTACCTGTTTAAACTCTAGCTGCACCAATTTGGATCAGCTGAAGACTTTTTAAAGATCTATTAGGACAGCCTGATAATAAAGAGTTACAATAATCTAATCTAGAGCTAACAAAAACCTGTATTAGTTTCTCAGCATCACTCTGAGACAAGATGCTCCTAATCTTGGCAATATCACACAAATTACAGAAGGCAGTCCATGTGCAATAAAGACAGATCTTGACCAAAAATAACTCAAAGTTTCCTCACAGATCTATTAAGAGAAAGAGTAACCGCATCCAAATTAAGAGTTTGATTTGGGAAGGAATTTCAAAGGTTTTTTGGACCAGCTAGAATGACTTCAGTCTTATCTGAATTTAATAGCAAGAATTGCAAGTCATGGTGACATTCCACGTACCAAAAGCCAGTTTAGAAAGCTTGGGATCAGTCCGCCAAGGTCTCCGCCTTTGACCGCCACCTAATCCACATAGCACCGGACCCCCATGATCAGCCTCCCTGGGAAGGTCTATGCCAAGGTACTGGAGAGGAAAGTCCGGCCGCTGGTTGAACCTCGGATTCAGGAGGAGCAATGTGGTTTTCGTATCTTAGTTAGTTAGATCTTAGTGCAGCTTTTGATACTATTGATCATAATATTCTACTTGATAGATTAGAACACTATGTTGGACTTAATGGAACTTCGTTGCAGTGGTTTAGATCTTATTTATCTGATAGGTTCCAGTTTGTTCATGTAAATGATGAGTTTTCTCTCAGCTCAAAGCTTAGTCATGGAGTTCCACAGGGATCTGTGCTTGGCCCTACTCTTTTTAGTTTATATATGCTTCCGTTAGGCAACATTATTAGAAAGCACTGTATACATTTTCACTGTTATGCAGATGACACACAATTATACCTGTCAATGAAGCCAGATGATACTAATCAATTAGCCAAGTTAGAAGCCTGTCTTAAGGAAATCAAAGTTTGGATGACTTGTAATTTCCTGCTATTAAATTCAGATAAGACTGAAGTCATTCTTGTTGGTCCAAAAAACCTTAGAAATACCTTTCCAAATCAAACTTTCAGTTTGGATGCAGTTACTCTTTCTCTTAATAGCTCTGTGAGGAACCTTGGAGTTATTTTTGATCAGGATTTGTCCTTCAATTCACATATTAAATTTGTTTCTAAGACTGCCTTCTATCATTTGCGTAATATTGCCAAGATTAGGAGCATCTTGTCTCAGAGTGATGCTGAGAAGCTGATCCACGCTTTTGTTAGCTCGAGATTAGATTATTGTAATTCTTTATTATCAGGCTGTCCTAAAACATCTTTAAAAAGTCTTCAGCTGATCCAAAATGCTGCAGCAAGAGTTTTAACAGGTACTAGAAAGAGAGATCATATCTCTCCGGTTCTGGCCTCCCTTCATTGGCTTCCCATAGAGTTTAGAATTAAGTTTAAAATCCTTCTTCTTACTTACAGAGCCCTAAACAATCAGGCTCCTTTTTATTTAAAAGATCTGATACTACCGTATCATCCTAACAGAGCACTACGCTCCCAAAATGCAGGTTTACTTGTAATACCTAGAATCTCCAAAAGTACAATGGGAGGCAGAGCCTTCAGTTATCAAGCTCCTCTCCTGTGGAATCAGCTGCCAATCTGGATTCGGGAGTCAGACTCGATCTCTGTTTTTAAGAATAGGGCTAAAACCTACCTTTTTGATATAGCCTACAATTAGGGAGGGATCATGTGTTTTCTGAACCCTCCCTTAGTTATGCTGCTAATAGGTTTAGTCAGCCGGGGGACCTCCAGTAATGCACTGGGCCTCACTCCTTTCCTCACTCTCTATGAAATATTTTTTTTTTTGCTGGTCATTAACATTTGTTTGTTCTCTCCCATAGATTGAGTCCCCATCGTGCTGTTTGCTCTCTACATGTCTGTTCTTTTCTTCTTCTCTATCCCCTCACCCCCCAGCCAGTCGCAGCAGATGACTGCCCCTCCCTGAGCCTGGTTCTGCTGGAGGTTTCTTCCTGTTAAAAGGGAGTTTTTCCTCTCCACCGTCGCCAAGTGCTTGCTCACAGGGGATCGCCTGATTGCTGGGGTCTTTCTGCAACTGTGGGGGTCCTCCCTACAGTTGATAGTGCTATGAGATGACTGTTGTTGTGAAATGGCGCTATATAAATAAAGTTGAATTGAATTGAATGGCCGTGGCACATCGGACCAGCTCTTTTTTTTTTTTTTGACTTATTTTGTACCCGTAGGTATATTTGTTTTGCAGTCTGGTGACAAACCACCAGCTGCCGGTCACTGCGTGCGCAAGCGCCCCTTAACTCCCTAACCTGCATGTTTTTGACATGTGGGAGGAAACCGGAGAAATCCCGGAGTAAACCCACGCAAACACGGGGAGAACATGCAAACTCCACACAGATCACTGTTGGCCGGGGGCAGGGATCGAACCCGCGATCTCACGGTCCCCGCGATCCCCCGGCCAAGGGTAAAACTGTGCTGCCACAGTGCTATCCACTGCGCTACCGTGCAGCCCATGCACGGGCTTCCCATCTTTACCCTCTCGAGAATCCTCGAGGGCTCGTGGGAGTTTGCCCAACCAGTTTACATGTGTTTTGTGGACTTGGAGAAGGCATTTGATCGCGTCCTTCGTGGTTTTTTGTGGGGGGTGCTTCGGGAGTATGGGGTATCAGGCTTGTTGTTATGAGCTATTCGGTCTCTGTACGACTGTTGTGAGAGTTTGGTTTGTATTGCCAACACTCGGTCGGAGTCATTTCCAGTGAGAGTTGGACTCCGCCAGGGCTGCCCTTTGTCACCGATCCTGTTCATAATTTTTATTCTAGGCGCAGCCAGGGAATGGAGGGTGTCATGCTTGGTGACCACAGGATCTCATCTCTGTTGTTTGCAGATGATGTTGTCCTGTTGGCTTCATCCAGCAATGACCTACAGCTCTTGCTGGGATGGTTTGCCGCTGAGTGTGAAGCGGCTGGGATGAGAATCAGCACCTCCAAGTCCGAGTCCATGGTCCTCAGCCGGAAAAAGGTGGATTGTCCTCTCTGGGTTGGGGACAGGCTCCTGCCCCAAGTGGAGGAGTTTAAGTATCTTGGGGTCTTGCTCACGAGTGAGGGGAAAATGGAGCGAGAGATTGACAGACGGATTGGAGCAGCATATGCAGTGATGCGGACGTTGTACCGGTCTGTTGTGGTGAAGAGGGAGCTGAGTTCTAAGGCAAAGCTGTCGATTTACCAGTCAATCTACATTCCTACTCTCACCTATGGTCACGAGCTTTGGGTAATGACCGAAAGAACAAGATCGCAGATACAAGCGGCTGAAATGAGCTTTCTCCATAAGATTGCTGGACTCACCCTCAGAGATGGGGTGAGGAGCTCAGTCATCCAGGAGAGGCTCAGAGTAGAACCGCTGTTCCTCCACATTGAAAGGAGTCAGTTGAGGTGGTATGGGTATCTGATTAGGATGCCTCCTGGACGCCTCCCGCTTGAGGCGTTTCAGGCATGTCCCACTGGGAGGAGACCCCGGGGCAGACCCAGGACTCGGTGGAGAGACTATGTCTCCCAGCTGGTCTGGGAACGCCTTGGTATCCTCTCTGAAGAGCTGGAGGAGGTGGCTGGGGAGAGGGAAGTCTGGGCTTCTCTGCTTGAACTGCTGCCTCCGGAACCCGGACCTCCGGAAAAGCAGTAGAAGATGGATGGATGGAATTACAAGTCATCCAAGCTCCGATTTCCTTAAGACAAGCCTCTAATTTGGCTAATTGATTACCGTCATGTGGCTTCATTGACAAATATAATTGTGTGTCATCTGCATAACAATGAAAATGTATGCAATACTTTCGAATAATATTGTCTAGTAGAAGCATATATTAACTAAAAACAATAGGGCCTAGCCCAGATCCCTGTTGAGCTACGTGGCTGAGCTTTGAGTTAGAAGAAAACTCATTATTGACATGAACAAACTGGAACCTATCATAAGTAAGATTTAAACCACTGCAACAAAGTTCCATTAATTCAATTCAGCTTTATTTATGCGCCACATCACAACAAAAGCTTTCTCGTCGCGCCACAGTGCAGAAAAAAAAAAAAAAAAAAAAGTCACAGAAAGACCCAGCAATCAGACGATCCCCTATGAGCAAGCACTAAGCGACAGTGGAGAGGAAAAACTCCCATTTGGCAGGAAGAAACCTCTAGCAGAACCAGGCTCAGGGAGGGGCAGTCGTCTGCTGCAACTGGCTGGGATGAGGGGATGGGGAGGATGGAAAGGACAGACATAAAGAACATAGCAGTAAGATGCCAAGTACAATATTGGAGGTCAACCAGCAGTATGGATCAGATAACAGAACAAGAGTAGGGTTAACAGACACAAAAACCCTCCTTAAACGAAAGCTATATTAAAAAGGAAGGATTTTACCCTGTTCTTAAAAACAGAGACCGAGTCTGACTCCCGGACCCAGAGTGGTAACTGGTTCCAGAGAGAAGGGGCTTGGTAGCAGAAGGCTCTGCCTCCCACCGTACTTTTGGAGATTCTGGGCACCACAAGTAAGCCAGCATTTTGGGAGCGTAATGCTCTATTAGGATGGTAAGGTAATATCAGATCTTTTATATATTGGGGGGCCAGATTGTTAAGAGCTTTGAAAGTAAGAAGAAGGATTTTAAACTTGATTCTGAATTCTATGGGAAGCCAATGGAGGGAGGACAGAACCGGGGAAATATGATCTCTTTTTCTAGAACCAGTTAAAATTCTAGCAGCAGCATTTTGAATCAACTGAAGATTTTTTTAAAGATACTTTAGGATAACCAGATAATAGTGAATTACAATAATCTAATCGATAACTGACAAAGGCGTGAATCAGTTTCTCAGCATCACCCAGAGATAAGATGCTCCTGATCTTGGCAATATTGCGCAGATGATAGAAGGCGGTCCTAGAAACAGTTTTAATATGTGAATTAAAGGACAAATCCTGATCAAAAATCACTCCAAGGTTCCTCACACAACTGTTCAGAGTGAAAGAGGCCGCATCTAAATTAAGGGCATAATATGAAAAGGAATTTCTAAGATGTTTTGGGCCAACAACAATGACTTCAGTCTTATCAGAGTTCAATAGTAAAAAATTACAAGTCATTCAAGCTTTGATGTCTTTAAGACAGGCATCTAACTTGGCCAACTGATCACAATCATCAGGCTTCATTGACAGGTATAGTTGTGTATCATCTGCGTAACAGTGAAAATGTACACAGTGCTTTCTGATGATATTGCCCAACGGGAGTATATATAGACTAAAGAGTAGGGCCCAACACAGATCCCTGTGGAACTCTGTGACTGAGCTTAGAACTGGAAGAAAATCCATCATTGACATGGACAAACTGAAATCTATCAGACAAATAAGATCTAAACCACTGCAACGGAGTTCCACTCAGTCCAACAAAGTGTTCCAATCTATCAAGTAGAATGGCATGATCGATAGTGTCAAAGGCTGCACTGAGATCTAGAAGAACAAGAACAGAGACAAGTCCATTATCAGATGCAGTCAGGAGGTCATTAGAGACCTTCACTAAGGCCGTTTCAGTGCTGTGATGAGCTCTGAACCCAGATTGAAACACCTCAAACAAACCAACTCCCTGCAAATGGTCAGATAACTGCACAGCAACAACTCTTTCCAAGATTTTTGAAATGAAAGGCAAATTAGAGATTGGTCGATAATCGGCCAAAACTCCAGGATCGAGTGTCAGTTTTTTAAGTAAAGGTTTAATTGCAGCAGTTTTAAAAGCCAGTGGAACATAACCCAGAGTTAAAGAAGAATTAATGATAAGAAGAATACGACTACCAATAATTGGGAAAATAATTTTAAATAACCTGGAAGGAATAGGGTCCAGAAGGCAAGATGAAGGCTTAGAAGAGGAAATTATTTTATCCAACTCTAAGAGGTCGATTGGAGTAAACTTATTTAAGCAGATATCAATTGAGGGAGCTGCAGTAGTTAATGTACTAGAGTTTACGGTAGGAAGAATCTGACTGATTTCATTTCTAATAGATAAAATTTTAAGATTGAAATAGTTCAGAAAGTCCTGACTAGAAAGCTCAGGCAGGATGCGAGGACTGACCGAGTCATGGCTCTTTGTAAGCCTGGCTATAGTGTTGAAGAGAAACCTGGGGTTATTCTTGTTTGCTTCCATTAATGCAGAATAATAGCTTGATCTAGCTTTTCTAAGAGATTTTTTATAGATTAAGAGATGATTTCTCCATGCCAAGTAGAATTCATCTTAATTAGTTGAACGGTATTTCCTTTCCAATTGACAAGTTTTTTGTTTTAAGCCACGAGTTTCTGAGTTAAACCAAGGGGTAAGAAATCTCTGGTTAGACTTTTTTTAAAGGGGCTACCAAATCTAGAGTTCGATGCAGAGAGGCAGTAATACCATCAACCATGCTATCAATCACGAATGGAGCAGACTCTCCATCACTTATTTCAGGTGTTTCTGTTGTGTTGACCCATGGCATAGAGGAGACAATCTGCAAAAATTTAGCAACAACGTCATCAGAAAGACATCTGCTGTAGTAGTATTTTTCTTTAGGAAATAAGTGATCAGAGATAATGAAATCAAAAATTAACAGACAATGGTCAAACAGTACAGGATTGTGAGGAGACACTACCAGATTTTCGATATCAATACCATAAGTACAAGGTCCAATGTATGGTGGAAATAATGGGTAGAATTTTTTACTTTTTGGGAAAACCCCATTGAGTCTAAAATTGAATTGAAAGCCTTATTAAGACAGTCACTCTCAACATCAACATGTATATTAAAGTCCCCTACAATAATTATTCTATCGGTTTTCAGCACTAAATCAGCTAAAAATTCGGCAAATTCCAATAGAAACTCTGAATAGGCCGTGGGAGGATGATAAACTATGGAAAAGAGAACTGGGTTCAAGCCAAGATTGCCAACAGGCCCCACACTGAGGACCAAACCTTCAAAGGAATTAAAACATAATTTCTGCTTAACATTAACTAGTAATTTAAAATGGAAAATTGCCGCCACTCCACCACCACGACCAGAACCTCTGGGATTATGACAGTTTAAATACCCAGAGGGAGTTGATTCATTCAAACCAACGAAATCATCAAGCTCGAGCCAGGTCTCTGTGAAGGATAGTAGATCGATCTGGTGATCGATTAATAGATCATGGACCAGAAGAGACTTAGAAGATAGAGACCTAATGTTTAATAAGCTACATTTAATTTTTAAACTTTGGGGGGGAACAGAGGCCAAATTATTAATTTTATTAATTTTAGGGACTTGAGGCTGGATTAGAATTTTACCAACATTTTGTTTAATCAATCTGGGAAGTTTATGCATCCTATTTTTTTTTTAACTTTTTTTATTGACTTTAGAGGGAGCAGAAAAAGGTTCTCTAAGGGAGGAGACGGGGGCAAAGTTGAAAGGTGGTGGAAGAGGAGGAGCTGCAGAAGTGAGAGTGTTTTTCAGGATGTGTTGTATTTGTCCTGGGTTACAATATTTAGGGCAACGGGAGACAGACTCAATCTCTGAAGGATTATAAATCAAAGGCTGATCCAAACGGTAAATACCACCCGAGTTAATGGGATCGATACAATACGTGGGAACAAGACCAAAAAAGGGCAGTTTGGCAAACCCAGAAACTTCAGAGTGAGTAAACACACCAAATTTCAGTCACTGTACCAAAAAACACTGAATAAAATAGAAAAGATTGTCTCTTAAAACACGTGCACCAAGTCTATTTGGGTGGATGCCATCAGGCCTCATAAGTGATGGGCGGTTCCAAAATAAGTTAAAATTGCCAACAAAACCAGTGTTAACTAGAAAAGCACTCGGAGAGCGCAGACCTCCGCCAAGCGCCACAGTTCCCCCCATACAGTGTTTATCATAAATATTAATCCTACATTTATTTTGTCTAACTTTATAGATTCCTTGACCATAAAAAAAATGCCATTTTCAAGTGGCATATATTATAGCTATACTGTGATGCTTGTTTTGTTTTTGTTTTTTTTCCCAGACGGTGATCCGGATCACCACCAAAATCTATTCATCTGTAGGATACCCCATTTCTGTCAATCTCTGAAAATTTCATGAAAATCCGTCCATAACTTTTTGAGTTATCTTACTAACAAACAGACAGACAAACCAACGCTGATGAAAACATAACCTCCTTGGCGGAGGTAAAAATAGGACAAGTAAAACACAGCCAAGAATTAAGACAGAGTTCTGCTAAAACGATTACAGCCTCACATGAGAGGTGCCAAAGGCCCAGAGATGAGCGCACGTCTGCCACAGTTCATAAGAGTGGACAGAAGGCTCCTGAAGTCACTTTTTAAAATCTCAGATGCTTCATCTGGGATGTTATTGCATCCCACATGCACAACAACAGTTTGAACTTGAGGGAATTCATTCAGCAGGTCAGGGATAAGAGCCTCAATAGCAGAGACCCTAGCCCCGGGGGGGGAAAAAAAAAAAAAAAAAAAAATCGAGTCACACAGTACCTGCTTCTGACGTTCTTCACGATCGAGTCACCAATTACCAGCGTCATCTGGGGGGGTTTGTCGGTGGATTCTGATGTGGAGAGGAATTGTGAAGAGGATGATGATGTTGTTGCGAAGGCGGGGAGATGCGCTCTTTTCTTCTATCTGGAGCAGGTGTGTAATTTGACACACCCTGGGTGGTCTTTATCCGGGGTTTGCGGACATGAGCCGCCGCTGAAGGAAAGGAGGCTCCAATATAGTGTTCTAATCTATCAAGTAAAAGATTATGATCGATCAAAAGCTGCACTAAGGTCTAAAAGGCTAAGTACAGAAACAAGTCCATTATCAGATGCCATAAGGAGGTCGTTAGTGACCTTCACTAAAGCTGTTTTAGTACTATGATGAATTCTAAGCCCTGATTGAAACTCTTCAAATAAACCATTTCCCTGCAAGTGGTCAAATAATTGCGTAGTAACATCTCTAAGATTTTTGAAATGAAAGGCAGAATAGAGATTGGTCTATAATTAACTAAAACTCCTGGATCCAGCATTGTTTTTTTAAGTAACGGCTAATCAAATCCGTTACTTAACTGAACCTGGATCTGAGGTTCGATCACAGTCTGTGACCACAGGATCTCATCTCTGTTGTTTGCAGATGATGTTCTGCTGGCTTCATCGACCAGTGACCTACAGGCCTTGCTGTGACGGTTTGCTACTGAGTGTGAAGTGGCTGGGATGAGAATCAGCACCTCCAAGTCCGAGTCCATGGTCCTCAGCCGGAAAAAGGTGGATTGTCCCCTCCAGGTTGGAGACAAGCTCCTGCCCCAAGTGAAGGAGTTTTAAGTATTTCGGGGTCTCGTTCACGAGTGAGGGGAGAATGGAGCAAGAGACTGACAGACAGATCAGTGCAGCCTCTGCAGTGATGCGGACATTGTACCGGTCTGTTGTGGTGAAGAGGGAGCTAAGCTCTAAAGCAAAGCTGTTGATTTACTGGTCAGTCTACGTTCCTACATTCACCTATGGTCATGAGCTTTGGGTAATGACCGAAAGAATGAAATTGTGGATACAAGTGGCTGAAATGAGCTTTCTCTGTAGGATTGCTGGGCTCACCCTCAGAGACAGGGTGAGGAGCTCAGTCATCTGGGAGAGGCTCAGAGTAGAACCGCTGCTCCTCAACATCGAAAGAAGCCAGTTGAGGTGGTCTGGGCATCTGATCAGGATGCCTCCTGAACGACTCCCACTTGAGGTGTTTCGGGCACGTCCCACTGGGAGGAGACCCCGGGGCAGACCCAGGACTTGCTCAAGAGACTACATCTCCCAGCTGGCCTGGGAACGTCTTGGTATCCTCTCTGAAGAGCTGGAGCAGGTGGCCGGGGAGAGGGAAGTCTGTGCTTCTCTGCTTGAACTGCTGCCTCTGCGACCTGGACCTCCAGAAAAGTGGTAGAAGATGGATGGATGGAAGGTTTAATTTCAGCAGTTTTAAAAGCCTGTGGTACATGGCCTAATGTTAATGAAGAATTGATTATTTGAAGAATAGTTAAGTTAATCCCTTTCACAGCATGTGGGACACCATGTGGCGCCCATCTCCGTTTCACTGACCCTCGGCCATACAGCTACTTTGAATAGTGAAAGCTACAGTGGGGAGTCAGTCCACTGGTAGCTCTGTGTGTTAACTTTCCTTTCCTCGTTCCATAATGCTGAGCACCAAGCTAGAAGGCACAAAGTACCATTTTTATATGGTCTTTGGTATGATGCGGCCGGGATTTGAACCCATGACCTCCCGGTTGTGGGACGGATGCTCTACATTTGAAGAATAGAGCTACCAATAAATGGGAAGACTTCTTTTAACAACCTGGTAGTAATAGGGTCTAGTAGGCAAGTTGAAGGCTTGGGTGAGGAAATTATTTTATCTAACTCTAAAAGGTCCATTGGAGTAAACTGATCCAAACTTATCAGTTGAAGGAGTTGTAGTAATTACTGTATTTAAGTTAACAGTGAGAAGAATCTGATTGATTTTATCTCTGATAGATGAAATTTTATTAATTCAACTTTATTTATATAGCGCCATTTCACAACAATAGTCATCTCATAGCACTTTCAACTGTAGGGGAAACCCCAACAGTTGCAGAAAAACCCCAGCAATCAGGCGATCCCCTGTGAGCAAGCGCTTGGTGACGGTGGAGAGGAAAAACTCCCTTTTAACAGGAAGAAGCCTCCAGAAGAACCAGGCTCGGGGAGGGGCAGTCATCTGCTGTGACTGGCTGGGGGGGTGAGGGGATAGAGAAGATGAAAAGAACAGACATGTAGAGAGTAAACAGCTCTTCTTCTTATTGAAGAAGTTCATAAAAGTCCTGACTAGTAAGCTCTAAGGGAATGCTAGGATTGACAGAGTCCTGATTCTTCGTCAGCCTGGCTACAGTGCTGAAAAAAAACCTGGGATTATTCTTGTTCTCTTCTATTAATGTGGAATAATAACTTGTTCTAGCTTTCCTAAGTGATATTTTATAAATTAGAAGTTGATTTCTCCAAGCTAAATAGATTTCATCTAATTTAGTGGAGTGCCATTTTCTAATTGACGAGTCTTCTGTTTTAAGCTACAAGTTTCTGTGTTGAACCAAGGAGTCAGAAATCTCTTAGATTTTTTTCTTCTTTAAAGGGGCCACCATGTCTAGAGTCTGATGCAGAGAAGCTGTAACACTATCTACCATGCTACCAATTACAGAAGGAGCAAGCTCTCCATAGCCTGTCTCTGTTGTGTTGACACATGGCACAGAGGAAACAATCTGCTTAAATTTGGTAACAGGATCATCTGAGAGGCATCTACTGTAGTAATATTTTTCTTTAGGAGCCAAATAGTCAGAAATGGTAAAATCAAAGGTTAACAGGTAATGGTCTAACAGTACAGGGTTGTGAGGAGACACTACCAGATTTTCTATTTCCATGCTATATGTCAGAACAAGGTCTGTGTGGTGGAGATAATAGGTAGAATTTCCTACTTTCTGAGAAAACCCCATCAAAACTAATATTGAGTTAAATGCCATATTAAGGCAATCACTATTTACATCTACATGTTTTTTAAAGTCCCCTACTATAATTGGACTGTGTGTCCACAGGAAAAGTAAAAATGCTCTCAACCTGTTTTCCTGAGCGCTTTTCATGCCTCGGTGAAACAGAGGCATACAGTAATCAGTTAGTACATCTGTGTGTGTGTGTGTGTGTGTGTGTGTGTGTGTGTGTGTCCGTCTGTTTGTCCACCTCTCTGTTTCAGCTTACCCAGTCAAAATTAAGTGGAACTAAAGGCTTGTATCACTGTATCACCATATTTTCTCGACTTTTAATTTGCCAGAATTTTGAAATAACACTGTTTTTGAAATAAGCACAAATTTAACTCACCATTTCTGTCAATGCCGCAAAAAAAAAAAAAGGTATTGTAATAACTATCCCGGGCCAGTAGAGGTCGGAGTGCCACTTTTTTACAGCCGCCCACCTACCATGCCACAGGCACCGAGGCACAGCACCTTAGTGCCTTCATTTAAAAAAAAAAAAAAATCTCTCTGCCCAATATCCTGGCAACCGCTTGACCTATCACTCAAAGAGTGCCAGGGATTTCACAGAATTTTTACTCTGAAACGCTCCCCTCACTGGAATAAATCACATCAAACTGATAAGAAAACACACTTCCCTCCAAGCTTTGGCTGTTAAATATTGATCATGGTGTATTTTTAGGCTGAGTCTGATTGGCTGGTGAGAGAGGTGTGCAGCTGATGAATGCTGCAGCACTCTGAAAGTTGAACTTTTTTCAGCTTTCAGCACCATGAGCAGTGACAAAATACTCTGCTGAGAGCGTTTTTGCACCAAGGGCACTGAGCACATTGAATGCTAGACTACATAGAAAATGAACAGAAAATAGTCACCCAGAGCAGGAAAAAAAAGATCCTATGTGTGGCTCACATATTTTGACTGCATAGGTATAAGCACAGGGGTGAGATGCTTAGGACTGCATGTGTTTTGTGACCTCACGTCTTTGAAGGAACAATACGTCTGGACCTCCTGAGGATAACAGCAGGAGGTGGAGGTGCCGTGATGAGGACTCTGAGAGGACTTCCTAACCTCCTGGGGTCAGACGGACGACGAAGGGACTCAGGGGGAGAATTATTGTCAATGGGGGGTTTGGCGACAATGTGATTCTGTTCTTTGATGTCCCAGGTATAAAAGTGGGGGTTTGGGGGAGTTCGCTCTCTTTTTCTGTTTGGAGAATGCTGGAGATGTGAGATCTTCAATAAATCTGAATTGAGAAATAAATTCAGCCTCCTTATTTCACGCTCTCCACATTGGTGACCTAAGACGTGCGATGTCCAGAAGCAATTCCCCCGAACCAGACTCGTCAGGGACCGCCCGAGCAAGCGTGGTCTCGATCAAGCTCCTAGAGTTCTGGCATGACAACCCGGACTCGTGGTTCCTCCTGGCCGAAGCCCAGTTCGCACTCGGGGGAATAACAGCGGATGACACCAAATTCTACCACGTCATAGCCAAGCTCGACAACCGCACAGCCCGATATGTGCGGAGCCTGGTGCAGCAACCGCCTGCTGGCAACAAATACAGCGGGCTGAAAGCTGCCCTCATCCAGTGTTTCACGCCCTCAGCCGAGGCGAGGGCTAGGAGGCTCCTAGCCCTACACGACTTGGGAGGACGCAGGCCTGTCGACCTGATGGAAGACATGCTCCAGCTGAGAGGCACAGATAACGATGATTTCCTCTTCACACACATCTTCCTGAGAACCCTCCCATCGCAGACGAGGTCGACCCTGGCAGGCACACATTTCGTGACCCAGCGGGACTTCCGAGCGCTGGCCCGAGAAGCGCAGTGGATCCTCGACTCCTGCGAGGAGCAGGCAGCCACCACAGCAGCGGCAGACCTTGGCGCGGTGGCCGGGTGCAGCGGTGGGCCAGAGGCGGCGGAATCGGTCCCACCCAGAATGGCAGCAGCGAGGTCCAGACGCAGCGGAGGAGACGACCTCTGCTTTTACCATCGGCGTTTCGCAGAGAGGGCGCGCAAGTGTGTACCGCCGTGCCAGTTCAAGAGCTCGGGAAATGCCAGGACCGGGAGTCATTAGCAGCATCGGCCCTCGGTGAGCGAAACAAGCTGCTCTACCTCATGGATGCGCGCTCTGGGCGGCACTTCCTCATGGACACAGGCGCCCAAGTGAGTTTCATCACCCCAACCTACGCTGACCGGCTGGCAGGCCCCCGTGGTGACGGAGCAACAGCGGCGAACGGCTCGAGCATCAAGACCTTCGGCGAAAGGACTCTGCTTCTGTCCTTGCACGGCCGCACTTATGAATGGACTTTTATTATAGCGGCGGTGAGTTTCAACATGTTAGGCGCTGATTTTCTGTGCTCACATGGGTTGTTAGTTGATCTTGCCAATAGGCGCCTGGTTAATGCACTCTTTTTATTCCATTCCTTGTGCAGCTCGAGTGTCCCCGCCACCAGCACAGACCAGCGTCGCCACAGCAGGCGGTAAGTTTCACACACTCCTCACCCAGTTTCCAGCACTCACAGTTCCCACCTTTTCGGCAACAGTTGCGAAACACGGGGTGGAGCACTTTATCACCACAACTGGTCCCCCCGTCTTCGCGAAAGCTCGGCGCTTGGATGCAGCTAAACTGTCCATAGCGCGCGAGGAGTTCGCCAACCTGGAAAGGCTGGGCATCATCTGTCGTTCAAACAGCCCATGGGCCTCCCCACTGCATATGGTCCCTAAAGCTGACGGCTCGTGGAGACCTTGCGGTGATTTCCGCAGGTTAAACAATGCCACAGCACACAACCGCTACCCAATCCCACACATTCAGGATTTTTTGGTGCATCTGGCGGGGACGCGCATTTTTTCTAAAATAGACTTGGTCCGCGGGTATCATCAAGTCCCAGTGCGCGTTGAGGATATTCCCAAAACAGCGGTGATAACCCTGTTCGGATTTTTTGAGTTTTTACGCATGCCATTTGGCCTCAAAGGCGCCGCGCAAACCTTCCAACGCATGATGGATGCCGTGTTACGCGATCTCCCTTTTGTGTTCGTCTACCTGGACGACATTTTGGTCGCCAGCACATCCGAAGAGGAACACGAAAAGCACCTCACAGCAGTTTTTCGGAGGTTGGGAGAGCACGGGTTAATAATCAATCCAGCTAAGTGCCAGTTCGGGGTGGCGCAGATCGATTTTTTGGGGCACCGCGTCTCCCCAGAAGGGGCAGTTCCGCTACCAGACAAAGTGCGCGCAGTTGCAGATTTTCCCCGGCCTCAAACGGTCAAAGCATTACAGGAGTTTTTAGGAATGGTGAATTTTTATAACCGTTTCCTTCCCCACGCAGCGCAGCTCATGCAGCCACTATATGCCGCGCTTAAAAAGCAAAAACCCTCCAATGCAATCGAATGGTCCCCAGAGTGGGAGCGCGCATTCGCGGAGGTAAAAAAAAGCCCTGGCAGACGCTGCGTTGTTGGCTCACCCAGACCCAACGGCCCGCATAGCGCTCACCACTAACGCATCAGATTTGGCCATAGGGGCGGTTGTGGAGCAGCACGTTGCCGGGGTTTGGCAGCCGCTGGCCTTTTTCAGCAGATCCTTGTGCGAAGCAGAGCGAAAATACAGTGCATTCGACAGGGAGCTGTTAGCCATTCGCCACTTCCAATTCTGGCTAGAAGGCCGGCATTTCACCGCGTTTGTCGACCACAAGCCACTTACTTTTGCGATGGCCAAAATTTCGGAGCCTTGGTCGGGCCGGCAGCAGAGGCAGCTAGCCGCAATTTCAGAGTTTTCTACTGATATTCAACACGTAGCGGGTAAACTCAACGTAGCAGCAGACTGCCTCTCTCGCGCGGTAACAGCACCAGTCCACGCAGAGGTAGATTATACTACCGCAGCCGCAGAGCAGAATAACAGCGCGGAAGCGCACGCGGCCCCAGTTCACGTGGAGATAGATTATGCAGCCATGGCAGCGGATCAGGGTAGAGATGCGGACGTGCGCGCGCTCCAGTCTGGACCAACAGGCTTAAGGCTGGAGAGCAGGAGCTTACAAAATGGTATGCCCCCCCTAATCTGCGATGTCTCTACCGGGCGACTGCGCCCGGTGGTGCCGGCTGCTTGGCGCCGTCGTGTTTTTGACTCAGTTCACTCCCTGGCACACCCGGGGGTGCACGCGTCTGTGAAAATGGTAGCAGAAAAGTTTGTTTGGCCGAGCCTGCGCAAGCACGTGAAACAGTGGGCAAGAGCCTGTGTGGCTTGCCAGCGGGCCAAGATTCACAAGCACACAAAAGCCCCTTTAGAGCCGTTTGACATCACGGCCAAGAGATTTGATCATGTACATGTTGACCTCATGGGCCCCCTATCGTCATTGCAGTGGTTCACACATCTTTTGACAATGGTGGACCGAACCACGCGTTGGCCGGAAGTGGTCCCACTGGCATCGACCACGGCTGCAGAAGTGGCCCGCGCATTTTTGACGGCTTGGATAGCGCGTTTCGGGGTTCCGTCGGATATTACGTCCGACAGGGGACCTCAATTTGTGTCTGAGCTTTGGTCAGCGATGGCCAACAGCTTGGGTGCGACAATTCACCGCACTACCGCTTACCACCCCCAGGCTAATGGTTTATGCAAGCATTTTCATAGATCATTGAAGGCAGCCCTCAGAGCGTCGCTTACGGATGCAAATTGGGTAAACAGACTACCATGGGTTTTATTGGGGTTGCGTTCAGAGCCCAAAGAGGACTTAAAGGCCTCCCAGCGGAGTTGGTTTTTGTGCAGCCTCTCCGGCTGCCAGGCGAGTTTCTACCAGATCATCCGGCGCCGGGGCATCCCCCAGCTCAGTGGTCACTGATCGGCACGGGAGCAGACATGCTTCCGGGCCCCGTTCATCACACTTTTCCGCGTTTTTGTTCCCAAAGCTTTAAAAAATGCCGAATTTGTTTTTGTCAGGCACGAGGCTATGCACCCAGCCCTGCGCCCACCCTACGATGGCCCATATAGGGTGCTGGAAACAGGTGATAAGCATTTTGTGCTAGAGTTGGGGGACAGAAGGGAAACAATTAGTATAGACAGACTAAAGCCTGCTTTTGTGATGAACGACGAGTCTGTACGGGTGGCGAGGGCTCCTCGACGTGGCAGACCCCCCAGGAAGCATGTCCTGGAGCCCCCGCAGGGATCAAATAACGATTCTCATCCTCACTTAGCAGATTCACTGCAAGACGGCGCCGCAGGGGCTGCGAAGCCCGCTTACAGCAAGTTTGTTAGACGTTTGAAGCCCAGACGGCGCACGGACTAATGTGTGGTTTTATCATGTTGTGTGGACTATGCTGTATTGTTTCATTCTTCGACGTTTGGGGGGGGGGGGGGTTATGTGGCTCACATATTTTGACTGCATATGTATAAGCACAGGGGTGAGATGCTTAGGACTGCATGTGTTTTGTGACCTCACGTCTTTGAAGGAACAATACGTCTGGACCTCCTGAGGATAACAGCAGGAGGTGGAGGTGCCGTGATGAGGACTCTGAGAGGACTTCCTAACCTCCTGGGGTCAGACGGACGACGAAGGGACTCGGGGGGAGAATTATTGTCAATGGGGGGGTTTGGCGACAATGTGATTTTGTTCTTTGATGTCCCAGGTATAAAAGTGGGGGTTTGGGGGAGTTCACTCTCTTTTTCTGTTTGGAGAATGCTGGAGATGTGAGATCTTCAATAAATCTGAATTGAGAAATAAATTCAGCCTCCTTATTTCACGCTCTCCACACTATGGACTAAAAAGGCCAATTATTGGACTGTTTCATTGCTAATATGGTCAGCCACAGCCCAGTTTTCAACAACTGTTATCTGGTTAATATGGTCTATATTAGATGAACTAAACACCCCAATTTTCAGTCTATTTGTGGGCTAAATTAAGGCTTGGACCGACTGACCTGATTTAGCTCAAAATACATCTAAATTACAGCTTGTGCTGGGAGGATCCTCAGGGGATACGTGATCTCCCCCCAATAATTTGGATGAGTTAGGCGCTAATGATGCTAATGGTTAACAGACTGGCTGATCCACTAAACAGACAGCAGAAAGAAGTAAGGAGAGATTTTGTGTTTTTAAATGGCAGCTAATGCAAGTGTGTGGATGCTGTCAGATATGTCCCTCACCTCAGTAACACCCTGTTTAACATTAGCTAAAATCTAACTGTTAATTTACATGGACATGCAGCCTTATTCTATCCGATTTAAGCACTAAATCAGCTAAGAGCTCTGCAAATTCAATTAAAAACTAAGTAAGGTGTGGGAGGATGATAAACTATGGCAAATAAAGTTGGTTTTAACCTAAAATTGCTAAAATGCCCAATACTGAGGACCAGGCCCTCAGTATTGGGTGCTCCATTATGGTGAGCACCAAGCTAGAAGGTGGGAAGTGAAGCGGATGATGAAATAAAGGCAGTGAAGTGAAGGTTTTAAATAGGTTTATTATCATACCGCCTTCACGGGGCTCGCTCCATGAGCGAGCCCGGAGAGGCTCTCCAGCAAAGAGACACAAGATGTGTGTGTCAGCAGCAGTTGAAGGAATGAGAGAATGAGTTACAGACTATGTGCGGTATTTATACCCAGTTACAACAATACATGAAAGAGCGTTCACAGCAGTTGGTATGGGCATTTGCATATGAGAGACACAGTGAGAACAGGAAGCATGAACACAATGCATGAATGGGACATTAACATCACAATACTGAGCCGGAACAAGCCAGACGGAGCGGGGCTGCCTGTAGACATTAATACACACATTTCACTGTTCTGTTATTTGCTCTAGCCGAGCGCTGTGTCTGTCTCAGTCTGTTGTGGGGGTTGCCCCACATGCTCCCCCCCAGAGGGCTCGGCAGGGGCCCGAGGCCTCGATAGTGCAGCTTTGGCAGCGAGCAGGGAAAGCTCTGTGCAGGCGGAGGTGGAGGGGGGTGGGGGGCAGTAAGTGCCGGCAGGAGACGGTGAAATCATCTGAGCCGCGCAAAAATTGCTTGTTGTTCCGCGATGTCGAGGGGCTGTCCCGTTGAACGTGCGGAGACCACAAGAAGAAAAAGTCACTGGCTCCTCTCGCGATTAAGTCCTGCAAGGATTAATAGCGGCCGTGAAGAAAAGACGAGGCTGCGTGGCGGCTGTAATAAAAGCAGAGGGACTGGCGTGTTGACTTTAGGTGCAGGCACAACCTTAAAGCTCTCGGAAACTGCAAACCGCTGAATTTCCTCTGTGCGCCGTGGCTGAGACCATTTGCAAATCCTTCGTGCATGCTGCGTGCATGCTTCAGGTGTGAGGGCAGCCCTGAAGGCTCTGTGTGCAGCGGAGAAGGCTGCTGGCGGTCTGTGGAGCCGTATTTGTCCCGTGCGTGGTGCGCCGTCCTCGTAACTCCCTGGTGCGTGTGCCGGGGCTCCGTGCGTTGTTGGGCCAGCTGGAGAGGAGACAGGGTCAGGGAGCTTAATCATCCCTGTTCGATGTGTTGGAGTGGTGAAAGGAAGTAGACGATCTTTGTCCCTCGCGCTCGTGCAGATTGGAGTGGTGAGAGGGAGGAGACGATCTTTGTCACTCGCTTGGCCATGGTGCGTTCAGGTCCACGCGCTGCATTCTCCGTCGGCCATGGAGGTCGCCGTCGTGGAGAGGGGACGAGGTGCATGCGCTCTCGTGTGGAGAAGCTGTGAGCGTGGCCGGTCCAGCGTGGATGTGCCGATCTAGGCGTGCAGATCCCACCATGGAGTTTGCTGCGGCTTTCCCGGTCGTGGGTGATGTCCTGAGAGTTCACTGAAGCAGAAGGCAGCTGCTGCGTTCGCTTGTCGTTGGAGCATCACCGCCGGGTGCTGCGTTCGCCGGCAGCGTGGCTGTCCAAGTCAGAAGGTTGCGTCGCACAAAACGTGTGCGTCCTCGGGGTCACCAGTGAAGCGGATGATGAAATAAAGGCAGCGAAGTGAAGGTTTTACATAGGTTTATTATCATACCGCCTTCACGGGGCTCGCTCCATGAGCGAGCCCGGAGAGGCTCTCCAGCAAAGAGACACAAGATGTGTGTGTCAGTAGCAGCTGAAGGAATGAGAGAATGAGTTACAGACTATGTGCGGTATTTATACCCAGTTACAACAATACATGAAAGAGCGTTCACAGCAGTTGGTATGGGCATTTGCATATGAGAGACACAGTGAGAACAGGAAGCATGAACACAATGCATGAATGGGACATTAACATCACAATACTGAGGCCAGAACAAGCCAGACGGAGGGGGCTGCCTGTAGACATTAATACACACATTTCACTGTTCTGTTATTTGCTCTAGCCGAGCGCTGTGTCTGTCTCAGTCTGTTGTGGGGGTTGCCCCACAGGAAGTACCATTTTATATGGTCTTCGGTCTAACTCTGCTGGGGCTTCAATGATGCTCTACCTCTAGGCCACCACTCCGGTTAACCCCAATCAGATCTAATTAGTCCATATTTGTCTTCAGCTTTGTTTACATAATGTCTAATCACAACAGAAGTTCATGTGAAGGCACCAGACACATGAGGCATGAGCATACAATTATCACATCCTGAGACTAACACTCTCAGCAAACACGCTCACATTCTACCAGTGTGTGTATATGTGGGGAGTGGGGGGGGGGGGTTGACTCTGCATCCATCACTTAGCCGTCACAGAGGCTGACATGCATGCACGCACACACACAGGATTTCACACATTCCTGAGGTGACAAATCCATCCAGATGCCGATTGGTCGGCTGGTTTCCACTCACACTGGCCCTGTTGTTCTAGTCCTAGCAGGAAGAAAACAGACGCAGGCGCTCACATGTCCAACGGTCGGGTTATGAATGGTTTAAAGTTGCAGCTGTGTGGAGCGTCTGTGAAAATTTGTATTTAGTGACACCTGTTGGTGGCTAAATAAACTGCAGACAAGCCCCTTGTTCTGCTCTTTTCCCTCATGTTGACAGCTACCAGAAGTGTTGATAAAATATCTGTGAGGTGATTTGGTCAGAACACCTCAGGGTTTAATTACTGCAGCACCATTTTACACACGGGGAAGGAGCTCTGCTCAAAGTAGGCTGTTTTTGTTGATTTTACTGTAAATGCTACTCCACCTAGACCAGATAAAATTTCACCTTTTTCTTGTAAATGTGCTAGTTTTTTTATTCATCTTTTCTCTCAAAAATTTGCAACTTTTTTCCTCAAAAAAACTTCCAAGTTTTTCTTGCTAATTGACAATTTTTTTCTTGTAAATCTATATTTTTATCATAAAATTGCAACATGTTGCTCATAAATTTGCAACTTTTTTCCCTGTAAATATGTAACATTTTTAACATAAAATTGAAACTTTCTCATGAATTTGCAACTTTTCTTCTTGTAACTTTGCCACTTCTTGTAAATTAGCAATTTTTTTTCTTGTAAATCTGTAACATTTTTATTGTAAAATTGCAACTTTTCTTGTAAATCTAACATTTTATCATAAAACTGCAACTTTTTGCTTGTAAATTTTCAACTTTTTTCTCATAAATTTGCAATGTTTTTCTCATGAAATTGCAACTTTTTTCATAAATCTGCAACTTTTCCTTGTAAATTTGCAGCTGTTTTCTTGTAAATTTGTAATGTTTTTACCATAAATTTGCAACATTTTTCTCATAAATTTGCAACATTTTCTACCAATACTGCAACTTCTTTCTCATGAATTTTCATCTTTTTCCTCATAAATCAGCAACATTTTTCTTGTAAATCTAGCATTTTTAACATAAAATTCCAACTTTTTGCTTGTAAACTTAGAACTTTTTTCTCATAAATCTGCAATGTTTTTATTGTGAAATTGCAACTTTGACAACAATGATGACGCCATGCCAGCGATACAACATAGTCCGGTAGGTGGCGGTAATGCACCTGTCAGCTGGTTGCCAACCGCCAATTAAATCTAAAAGAAGAATAAGAATTGCAACTTTGTCATAAATTTCCAACTTTTTCTTATAAATGTGCAATTTTTTTTCTTGTAAATTTGTAATGTTTATCATAAAATTGCAACTTCTTTCTCATAAATTTAAGTTTTTCTGATAAATTTGTAGTGTTTTTATCATAAAATTGCGACTTTTTCCTCATGAATATTCCTTTTTTTCTCATAAATTTGCAACTTTTTTTCTCATAAAGTTTCTGAATTTTTTCCATAAATTTTGAAAGCTCAGGTTTTGCTGCTCCACAGTCACAGACAGCAACACAAACCGTAGCTTATTAATAAATCCATATTTAAACCAAGATTATTTCTCTGCTCACCCCCTGACGGCCGCTCTCCTGCAGTCACCGGCCCTCTCCAGCCTCCCCGGGGCCGCTGTCGTGGTTCTCCCGGGGCTCCGCCTCCTACAGCCGGCCGCCTCTGGCCCCCTCTCTCTCCGGGGCCTGTGCCTCTGTCCGGCGTGCAGCAGGCCGGACCGCTCCCGGTGCGGATCGGAGTTGTGGAGGTTATTAGAGAACACCCCGAAGGCCCAGAGGAGGAGCAGGACCAGACGCATGTTGGAGGAGTTTAGAACAGACAGAACACCTGCAGGATGATGATGATGATGATGGCGGCCAGCTGAGACTGTGACAAACACAAACCTCCGCCTGCTGCAAAGTTACCACACTACCGGACCCTCAAAGCTATTATACCAGCAGCCAATAGGAGCACAGGAAGGCAGCCGAGCAGCCAATCAGCAGCCAGAGGCAGGAACAACTGTAATTAATTGATTAAATTGATTAGTTAATTAGGGCCAGAGCCACTGTCAACGTCAGTGGGCGAGAGCCCTATTGTAATTGTTAGCGTCTTTCTTTCTTTCTTCTTCTCCACCTAAGATCTCATTTTTGGGGTAGTGAATGTGCATGAAAACTCCCCATTTTTTGCAGAGGCATCAAGACTGGCAAAAAATTTAATATTTTGGAGGAAATATGAATGGCCCCACAAAAATGGCTCTACAGCGCCACCTAACATGTGAAGTCAATGGGGAACAGCACACGCTTTTGCGTAGAAAGATGAAAATCGGGTGAGATGTTCATCATGTCAAGACATGCAAAAACCTCCATAGAAGTGATGATCTACACCCAACAGGAAGTCAGCCATTTTGGCAGGAAGTGGCAGGGACCTGATTTCTCACCTCGCGCATTTGATCAAACTCGTCCTAGGGTGTTAGTCTGATTGAGCTCATTTGTGGTGACAGTCATCTATACCCATGTGCCATTAAAAATTATTGAAAACTTTTCACAACACTTGATGGTTTCGCCGTAGGGGCGTGGCAAAGTTTGATCCCTCGCCATGATCGTTCTATGACCATTCTGACGGCAATAACTCTGGTGTACATTGTGGGATTTTGACCAAATTCAATATTATGGATTTCAGTCCAATTCCAAGCAGTTCTATAGAGCAATATTCATAGAAATCTACAGCACCATCTCTAGGAGGCAGAAGGTTTTGCATCAGAAAGTTTGCATTATGTTGTTTTTTTAATACCTTGCGAACTGAATGTCAAGTTGGCACCAAAATAGGTATGATGTATATGGGTATGCCTCCAAACAATTACAGCTATGAATATTCATGAGTAGCAATAGCACCCTCTCTTGGAGACATGAAGGTTACACCAAAGGTTTTTTTCAATATCCATCCATCCATCCATCTTCTACCGCTTTTCTGAAGGTCCGGGTCGCAGAGGCAGCAGTTCAAGCAGAGAAGCCCACACTTCCCTCTCCCCAGCCACCTGCTCCAGCTCTTCAGAGAGGATACCAAGGCGTTCCCAGACCAGCTGGGAGACATAGTCTCTCCACCGAGTCCTGGGTCTGCCCCGGGGTCTCCTCCCAGTGGGACGTGGCTGAAACACCTCAAGTGGGAGGCGTCCAGGAGGCATCCTGATCAGACGCCCATACCACCTCAACTGACTCCTTTCAATGTGGAGGAGCAGCGGTTCTACTCTGAGCCTCTCCCAGATGACTGAGCTCCTCACCCTATCTCTGAGGGTGAGTCCAGCAATCCTGCGGAGAAAGCTCATTTCAGCCGCTTGTATCCGCGATCTTGTTCTTTCGGTCATTACCCAAAGCTCATGACCATAGGTGAGAGTAGGAACGTAGATTGACTGGTAAATTGACAGCTTTGCCTTAGAACTCAGCTCCCTCTTCACCACAACAGACCAGTACAACGTCCGCATCACTGCATATGCTGCTCCAATCCGTCTGTCGATCTCTCGCTCCATTTTCCCCTCACTCGTGAGCAAGACCCCAAGATACTTAAACTCCTCCACTTGGGGCAGGAGCCTGTCCCCAACCCAGAGAGGACAATCCACCTTTTTCCGGCTGAGGACCATGGACTCGGACTTGGAGGTGCTGATTCTCATCCCAGCCGCTTCACACTCAGCGGCAAACCATCCCAGCAAGAGCTGTAGGTCATTGCTGGATGAAGCCAACAGGACAACATCATCTGCAAACAACAGAGATGAGATCCTGTGGTCACCAAGCATGACACCCTCCATTCCCTGGCTGCACCTAGAAATCCTGTCCATAAAAATTATGAACAGGATCGGTGACAAAGGGCAGCCCTGGCGGAGTCCAGCTCTCACTGGGAATGACTCCGACTGAGTGTTGGCAATACGAACCAAACTCCCACAACGGTCATACAGAGACCGAATAGCTCGTAACAACAAGCCCGATACCCCATACTCCCGAAGCACCCCCCACAAAAAACCACGAGGGAAGAGGTCAAATGCCTTCTCCAAGTCCACAAAACACATGTAAACTGGTTGGGCAAACTCCCACGAACCCTCGAGAATTCTCGAGAGGGTAAAGGGCTGGTCCAATGTGCCACAGCCAGGATGTTTACTTCAATATCTCTGAAATAAATAGTCTGATTGGTACCATTTATGGTGACAATCATCTATACCCATGTGCCATCAAAAGTTGTTGAAAACTTTTCCAAATGCCCCACGGTTTGGCGGAAGGGGCGTGGCCAAGTTTGCAGTATCGCCATCACTCTTCCAATGCCTTTAACACTGACTGATTTCAACCAAATTTTGTGTGGCGAATAGGTAGCCAATACTGATAATTTCTATAATAAAGAATGACACAGCGACAGCGCCCCCTACCACCAATGGACAGAAAGTTGCCATAACTCACATATAGAATGTCTGATTGGTGTGAAACTTTATATATATGATACTAGTCAGACCCAGAAAAGATTTTTGTAATAAAAACAAACATAGCTATAGCGCCCCCTAGGGAAAAAAAACCAAAGCTTTATAACTCAGACATACTTTGTCCAAATTCAACCAAATTTTCTGTGGTGCATCAGTAGCCTACATTGAACCACTGTATAATGAAAAATGACACATAGCTATAGTGCCCCCTAGCAGAAAAAACAAAGCCTTATAACTCTGAAATACTTCGTCCAAATTCAGCCAAATTTTGTGTGGTGTATGGTTAACCAACTCTAATCCTTTCTATAATGAATAATCACACATAGCTCTAGTGCTCCCTAGCAGAAAAACAAAGCTTAATATCTCTGGCATACTTTGTCCGAAGTCAACCAAATTTAGCGTGTTGAATACGCAGCCAACGGTGAATATTTCCGCAATGAGACACAGCAGTAGCGCCCCTACTGCCAATGGACAAGATGTTGTCATGACTCACACGTACATCATCCAAATGGACCCAAACTTGATATACATGATACTAGTACCACCCAAAACAGATTTATATGACTATTCCACATGTAGATATAGTGCCCCTTAGGTTAAAAAAACAAAACAAAAACATTTATAGCGATGGCATACAGTGGGGTAAAAAAGTATTTAGTCAGCCACCAATTGTGCAAGTTCTCCCACTTAAAAGATGAGAGAGGTCTCCAATTTTCATCATAGGTACACCTCAACTATGAGAGACAAAATAAGAAAAAAAAATCCAGAAAATCACATTGAAGGATTTTTAATGAATTAATTGGTAAATTCCTCGGTAAAATAAGTATTTGGTCAATAACAAAAGTTCATCTCAATACTTTGTTATATACCCTTTGTTGGCAATGACAGAGGTCAAACGTTTTCTGTAAGTTTTCACAAGGTTTTCACACACTGTTGCTGGTATTTTGGCCCATTCCTCCATGCAGATCTCCTCTAGAGCAGTGATGTTTTGGGGCTGTCGCTGGGCAACACAGACTTTCAACTCCCTCCAAAGATTATCTATGGGGTTGAGATCTGGAGACTGGCTAGGCCACTCCAGGACCTTGAAATGCTTCTTACAAAGCCACTCCTTCGTTGCCCAGGCGGTGTGTTTGGGATCATTGTCATGCTGAAAGACCCAGCCACGTTTCATCTTCAGTGCCCTTACTGGTGGAAGGAGGTTTTCACTCAAAATCTCACAATACATGGCCCCATTCATTCTTTCCTTTACATGGATCAGTCGTCCTGGTCCCTTTGCAGAAAAACAGCCCCAAAGTATGATGTTTCAACCCCCATGCTTCACAGTAGGTATGGTGTTCTTTCTCCTCTAAACACGACAAGTTGAGTTTTTACCAAAAAGTTCTATTTTGGTTTCATCTGACCATATGACATTCTCCCAGTCCTCTTCTGGATCATCCAAATGCTCTCTAGCAAACTTCAGACGGGCCTGGACATGTACTGGCTTAAGCAGGGGGACACGTCTGGCACTGCAGGATTTGAGTCCCTGGCGGCGTAGTGTGTTTCTGATGTAGCCTTTGTTACTTTGGTCCCAGCCCTCTGCAGGTCATTTTTTCCCCCATGTGGTTCTGGGATTTTTGATCACCGTTCTCGTGATCATTTTGACCCCACGGGGTGAGATCTTGCGTGGAGCCCTAGATCGAGGGAGATTATCAGTGGTCTTGTATGTCTTCCATTTTCTAATAATTGCTCCCATAGTTGATTTCTTCACACCAAGCTGCTTACCTATTGCAGATTCAGTCTTCCCAGCCTGGTGCAGGTCTACAATTTTGTTTCTGGTGTCCTTTGACAGCTCTTTGGTCTTGGCCATAGTGGAGTTTGGAGTCTGACTGTTTGAGGTTGTGGACAGGTGTTTTTTATACTGATAACAAGTTCAAACAGGTGCCATTAATACAGGTAACGAGTGGAGGACAGAGGAGCCTCTTAAAGAAGAAGTTACAGGTCTGTGAGAGCCAGAAATCTTGCTTGTTTGTGGGTGACCAAATACTTATTTTACTGAGGAATTTACCAATTAATTCATTAAAAATCCTTCAATGTGATTTTCTGGATTTTTTTTTCTCATTTTGTCTCTCATAGTTGAGGTATACCTATGATGAAAATTGGAGACCTCTCTCATCTTTTAAGTGGGAGAACTTGCACAATTGGTGGCTGACTAAATACTTTTTTGCCCCACTGTAGCTTGTCTAAATTCAAACAAATTTCCTGGTGAAATTTTCACCAGAAGTGGCCTATAGGCTATGGATAAACATATTAGATTTTTGAGGTAATCCACAAGCTTATACAGTACCTCTGCCGAGGTGCTCTCTTGCAATGTACAGATGGACAGACTGATGATGGATGGCGGTATGGACAGATGGACGGGCGAATGGATTGATGGATGAATAGATATCGCATGGATGGGCATGTGGCGTTATGGAAGGACGGACGGACAAAGAGCGGGAGGGAGAGAGTTGGGGAAGGAGGAATGAAGCCTGCCACGGAGTTACACGCTCTGAATAGCAAGGCTGAGGTCTAGCGCAGACACGAGGGCCCGTTTATCACTGCTCGCAGCTTTAATTATAATAAAAATTTATAAATATGTTCAGCCTATTGAGAGATTTTTCCCATCCTAATTTCATAAGAATTTTTATATCACGATACAGAACTGAATAAAATTACTTTGACCACTATCATCATCATCATAGCAGTCTGTCGTGGGCGACAATGACTGTTTCATTTAGGTCTGATCAGATTCCTCCACACTGCTCTGTCCTTAGCCTTCCGCTGCCAGGAACTCCTGTCTATGTCCAACTTCTTCAAGTTTCTTTTTACAGTGTCTTTAAATCTGAGCCTTGGTCTACCCTGATTGCGTTTGCCCTCGCATAACTGTGAGTAGAGTAACTGCCAAGGGAGATGCTGGTGGTCCATCCTCTCAACATGTCCGAGCCATCTCAGGTTCATCTGTATTAGCATGTCCTCCATTGATGGTAGACCAGCTCGTTTCAACACTTCTATGTTGGTTATCTTGTCTCTCCATGAGATGTTCATTATGGCTCGAAGATATCTCATCACATACGCGTGGAGTTTCTTCACCTGCACTCTGTAGACAGTCCAAGTTTCAGCACCGTACAATAGAGTAGCCAGTAGTGTTGCTTTGTACACTTTGCATTTCACACGGATAGACACATGTCAATTGTTCCACAGTCTCTCCCTCAAGTTTTCAAACACAGCGCTCGCTCTTCCCATTCTGAGAGACAGTTCATCCTCCAACCTAGCATTCTCTGAAACAGTACTCCCTAGGTACTTGAAAGTCTTGCACTTGACTAGTGGCTCTGTACCAATGTTGATCTCTTCTGGTAGTGATGATGATAATTGGAACTTTGGTGGTTGATAAAGGCACGCTGTCTTCTTGATGTTGAGTTGGAGGCTGAATTGACTAGCTGCTCTTGCAAATTTCTCCACTAAAGACTGCATGTCTTCAGTGGAGACGCTGTGTGTGTCTCCTCGTCTTCCACGCTGTGTGCAACTAGAGCACTGTTGTCGGCAAAGAGCATTTCTCTTACTACCTTTATCGATGTCTTACTCTTGGCTTTAAACTGTGCCACACTGAACAAGTCTGCTTCTTTCCTTGTTTGAATGTATACTCCTTCTGAAGTGTCTTTGAAGGCCACCTCAAGCACGGCTGCCAGATATAGCGAGAAGAGTGTAGGTGCCAGCACACACCCTTGTTTCACCCCGTTGCTTATGAAAAGTCTTTAGATACTGAACCACTCATTGCCACGTTTGCTTGCATACCTGTATGGAGTGTCTCAATCAGGCTGACAAACTTCTCTGTACAACCATATTTCTTGAGTACCTGCCAAAGTCTTTGTCGCAAAACAGTATCGAAGGCTTTACTGAAGTCTATGAAGACTACATAAAGCAGCATGTTCTGTTCGATACACTTTTCTTGAACCTGTTTCAAGCAGAAAATCATGTCCATTGTGCTTCTTCCACTTCTAAAGCCGCACTGGGTTTCCGGTAGTACATTCTGCGAGATGTGTTCACTGAGTCTGTTAAGTAGTACACGTGAGATAATCTTACCAACAGTGGCTAGCAGTGATAGACCTCGGTAGTTTCCACAATCATTTCTGTCACCTTTCTTGAACAAAGGCACAATACTTGCATCCTTCCAGTCTTGAGGTACTTTCTAGGCATCCCATATCTGTTGGATGAGCTTGTGCAGGCAGTTGGTCAGCTGAACACCACCAAATTTCCACACTTCTGCTGGAATTCCATCCCTTCCTGGAGCTTTACCATGCTGTGTTGTCCTGATAGCTGCCATTAGTTCATCAAAATTTGGTGGTTCATCCAGACTTGATACAGCTGGTTGCTGCACTAGAGCTTCTTTAGCTTCTTCAGTGAGATCTCCAGGGTTGTTTAGTAGTTGGTCAAAATGGTCTGCAAATCTGTCCAGGATCTTGTCTTCTCCTGCAAAACCGTTTCACCATCCATAGCCTTTAGTTGGATCAATCCTCTTGGTTTAGGACCATAGATCTCAAACCTGTGAAGAATGTTTTCATGTCCTTCCTGTCTGCTGCAGTTTGAAGTTTCTCCGCTTTTTCATCCCACCAGTTGGACTTCATCTCTCTGGTGTACTTCTGTAGCTCACTCTGAGCCTTTGAGTATTTCTTCTTCTTCGACCTTGTGTTACACTGTAGGTTTTCCTGCCTAGCTGTATTCCTCGCTTCTAGTAGTTTCTTCAGGTGTTCATCATGCTCATCAAACCAATCTTGATGTTTCCTCTCAGGGTAGCCTAATAAGTCACTCGCAGTCTGATACACCATATCCTTCAGTGTTGCCCATTTCTCTTCTATGTCATTCTCTGAGTTGTTGCTGTCCCAGTCTTTCAAGTTTTCATCCATTTCCTGTGTAAGTTTTTCCTGCTTCTTTTGGCCTTTCAGTGCACTAGTGTTTAGCCTCTGTGGTGGTTTCACACCCGTCCTGCAGTGCTGTTTTCATCTCCAAATCCTTAATCTAGATCTCAGCATAACATGATCAGTACCACAGTCTGCACCTCTCATTGCTCTGGTGTCCAATACATCCCTTCTGTCTCTCTGCCTGACTATGATATAGTCTAATAAGTGTCAGTGCTTGGATCTTGGGTGCATCAAGTCTTCTTGTGTGTGTCCTTGTGCTTAAATAGAGTGTTGGTTATCACAAGGTTGTACTCTGAACATAGTGCAAGTAGAAGTTCTCCATTGCACTTGCCTACTCCATGACTGCCTAGCACTCCTTTCCATTTCTTGGTGTCCGAACCAACTCTGGCATTAAAATCTCCAACGAGTATCAGCCTGTCACCAGTCGGTGCATGCCTGATAGTCTCACGTAAATCACTGTAGAACTCTTCCTTCATCTCCTCTGTGTTGGTCATTGTTGGGGCATATACACTGATGAGTGTGGCATACATCTTCCGCTGTAGTGGGAGTCTCATAGTCATTACCCTGTCGTTGATTGGCACCGGTTCCTCATCAAGCATTGCTGCTATCTCCTTTCTAACTGCAAAGCCCACTCCTGCTTCTCTCCTTTCTTGAGTTGATCTCCCACTCCAAAAAAAGATGTACCCATGGTCTTCAAAGCTGTCATATCCAGGCAATCTTGTTTCACTAAGTGCAGCTATGTCTACATTGTACCTGTTCATTTCCAGGGCTACAAGCGCGGTCTGTCTTTCTGGGCGCTGTGATGTTGTTCTGTCCAACAGAGTGTGTACATTCCATTCTGCTACACACAAGGTTGCTGTATTCCTCTTCTTTTGTCTTCCTGCTCCTAGCTTACTTTTCGCTGCCTGTCAGAGTGTGAACAGATCAGCGCGGACCTTGTAAGCCCGGGCGACGTCCGAGCCGGTATGAGTTGCTTTCTGATTGACCATTTTATGAAACTGCTTGCAAAGTATTTGAGTACTGCTAGCTTTTGCTGGACTAGCAGCACATTCTTGGCAGATAAAGGTATTATCAGTGGCAAGGACAAGCCAAGACAAACTGACTCCAGTATCTGTTGCAGTGACTGACCAGATGATAGGTTTGTTTATCTCTGCTCTTTGTGTAGTGCATGTCACAATGCACCGACTGGCACAGTCCACCACAGACCTTGTGACAGATGTGTTTATCTGCCAGGATGTCCAGTCTCACCCTGTGTAACTGGGAGTGGTCCACCACAGACCTGTGACAGATATTGTTTTTAGTTCTGCCAGGATGCCCTGTTTCACCCTCCACGCCCTCGGAAGGGCGGGGATGCCGGTTGAGTTGCCGACCCATGAGACAGGTAGTACTGGTTTTAATGGTTATCTGGTAGCAAGCAAGCCAATGCCTGACCTGACACAAAGAGCAGTGGCTACGGGCACAGAAAAGGAAAAGAACAAAGACAAAAATACCACAAGAACTCAAAAGATAACACAATACATAAATACCCCAACGCCTGAACCACAGAGAATGGTCAGAACCGAGCCAACAGGACCAGACCAGCTCAGTTCGTGACAGTCACAGGCATTTCTCCTTATTCTGTGAACCCTTACCACGTCACACTGGTGTCCAAAGTGGGATCACGAAGAAGGTGGAAGCAAGAATCAGGACAGAGATTTGTCACCTCGAGTGGCTCATTGCTCAGCTGGAGATGGATGACAGAGCCGACACACCGACCCCCAGAGCTGCTCACCATAATGAATGGAGCAGCGGACCCAATAGGGCCAGCATACCCCGCCTTCTGCCTTTCTCAAGGCATGGCGGGCCAAACAGAGCAAACCTGCCCCACTTCCCGCCCTTTTCAGGGCAGGATGGGCCGGCGATTCCACTGTGACCAGGGGCGGCGATCGACCAAGAGGCGACCGTCCCACCGACCTGCCAACTGGCCAAACTCCCCCATTTTGGTGGCGAAACCTTGCTGGATGACTATCTGGTCCAGGTTAAGCTGGCTGCTGTGCTGAATGGCTGGACGCCCGAAGAGACTGCCGTGCAGGTCGCGCTGGCCCTGGAGGGCAGAGCTCTCTGCATGCTGTCTGACCTCTGGCCTGAGGAACGTTGCAGCTGGTCAGCGCTACAAGGAGTGCTCCGGGAGAGTGACCAATGCTGAGCACGCCCAGGAACAGCTGGCCAACTGCCAGCGAGGCAGCCAAGATAGCTTGGGAGTCTATGCAGTGGGCATGCGGCTGCTGATGCAGCGTGGCTACCTGGATTTCAAGCCGGGGGTGGTGGAGAGACTCGCTCTCCAGCACTTCATCCGGGGGCTCTGTCTGGCCCGGCTCCAGGACCACATCCGGATTCACACCATGAACAGCTGGGAGATGACCACAGCAGAAGCAGAGCGGGTGGGACTGATGATGGACTATGCGGCTGATGTGTCGTTGCCAAGGCAGAGAGCTTTCCAGGCCACAGCTGAGAGTGAGGAGGGGGAGGAGGAACTGCGCTGGACCACAGCGGCGCAGCCAGCAAGAGAACGACAACAGTGGCGCAAGGAAGCATGCTTCCGCTGCACGGAGCCAGGACACATCGCGCATTGCTGCCCGGCACCCACCTCACGACAAACTGCCCCCTCTCCACCATTAAACTAGAGCGAGGTGGTATTGACGGGGACCTGCCGCTTCCCACAGACATTTTCCCCGATGAACTGTCACCACGTTTAGGCGGAATTGGACACTCACTAGGGATGTACCTGCAGTGCAGCTTGGACAGCACACCAGTCCGGGCCACTTTTCAATTCAATTCAATTCAATTCAACTTTATTTATATAGCGCCATATCACAACAATAGTCATCTCATAGCACTTTCAAATGAAGGGGAAACCCCACAATTGCAGAAAGACCCCAGCAATCAGGCGATCCCCTGTGAGCAAGCACTTGGCGACGGTGGAGAGGAAAAACTCCCTTTTAACAGGAAGAAACCTCTAGCTCAGGGAGGCTCAGGGAGGGGAAGTCATCTGCTGTGACTGGCTGGGGGGTGAGGGGATAGAGAAGATGAAAAGAGCAGACATAAAGAGAACAAAGATTAAAGGAGTGAAGCCAAGTACATTATTGGAGGTCACCTGGCAGTCTAAAACTATTAACAGCAAAACAAAGGGAGGGTTAAGAGACACATGATCCCTCCCTAATCATAGGCTATATTGGAGAGGAAGGTTTTTACCCTATTCTTAAAAACAGAGATTGAGTCTGACTCCCGAACCCAGATTGGTAACTGGTTCCACAGGAAAGGAGCTTGATAGCAGAAGGCTCTGCCGCCCATTGCACTTTTGGAGATTCTAGGTGTTACAAGTAATCCTGCATTTTGGGAGCATAATGCTCTGTTAGGATGATAGGGTAATATCAGATGTTTTATATAAAAAGGGGCCTGATTGTTTAGAGCTTTGTAAGTGAGAAGAAGGATTTTAAACTTAATTCTAAACTCTATGGGAAGCCAATGAAGGGAGGCCAGAACCGGAGAGATATGATCTCTCTTTCTAGTACCTGTTAAAACTCTTGCTGCAGCATTTTGGATCAACTGAAGACTTTTTAAAGATATTCTAGGACAACCTGATAATAACGAGTTACAATAATCTAATCTAGAGCTAACAAAAGCGTGGATCAGTTTCTCAGCATCATTCAGAGACAAGATGCTCCTAATTTTGGCAATATTACGCAGATGATAGAAGGCAGTCTTAGAAACAAATTTAATATGTGAATTAAAAAACAGATCTTGATTGAAAATAACTCCAAGGTTCCTCACAGAACTATTCAGAGAAAGAGTAGCCGCATCCAAATTAAGAGTTTGATTTGGAAAGGTATTTCTAATGTTTTTTGGACTAACAAGAATGACTTCAGTCTTATCTGGGTTTAATAGCAGAAAATTACAAGTCATCCAAGCTTTGATTTCCTTAAGACAGGTGTCTAACTTGGCTAATTGATTACTATCATCTGGCTTCATTATAAATAAATTGATGACTGATCTAAACAGTGAGGATTATTTGGATTAATAGGATTAATATGAGAAGTGGAAACAAAGAAGGGCTGGTTGGCAGACCCAGGAACTTCAGGGTGAGTTAACGCACCAGATGTCAGTCACTGTACTAAAAAACACTGAATGGAATAGAACAGATTGTCCCTTAAAACATGTGCACCAAGTCTATTTGGATGGATGCCATCTGGCCTCATAAATGATGGGCAGTTCCAAAACAGGTTGAAATTGTCTACAAAACCAATGTTAAAAGTAGGACATGTAGAACACAACCAGGTATTAAGGCTGAGAGTTCTGCTAAAATAATTGCAACCTCGTCTTAAAGGGGCCAATGGCCCAGAAATAAACACGTCTGCCACCGTTCATAAGAGTGGACAGAAGGCACTTGAAGTCTCTCTTTAAGATCGCCGACGCTTCATCTGGGATGTTGTTGCATCCAACATGTACAGTGACAGTTTTAGCGTGGGGGTATTCATTTAATAGGTCGGGGTAAGAGCCTAGCCCCAGGAAAAAATTTTGTGACACAGTACCTGCTTCTGACATTCCTCATAATCGAATCACTAATTACCAACGTCGTCTGGAGGGGCTTTGCTGGTGGCTTCTTAGATGGTGGATAATTTTGCCATTGTTGTTGCAGTGATGGCAGAGTGATGTGCTCTCTTCTTTTTGGGGCTGGTGTATCGTTTGGCACACCTAAAGTAGTTTTAATCCGCTGCTGAAGGAGGAGGGGTGGCCATGTGAGGATGATCGATGTCCAGGTGGGGAAAATCTTCCAGGGAAAGGATGTTGAATCTGTTTTCCAGCAACAGGGGAAGAGAGGAGGTGCGGCCATGGCTGGTCAATCCCCGATGTTTGCTAGTTGGCCCAACCAAGGTCCAGGGCGCGCATTGAGGATGTGAAAAACCACCTGGGGCTTTGGGTTTAGCTCCGAGCTGAAGCCAGTGTTTACTGCTGGGGTCCTTGACAGCTGAGGAGAATGGAGCAGGGGTGGAAGTGGATGGCGATGTGCTAAATTCACCCAGGTAAGTAGCCGTCTCTGCTAGCTGTGAGTCTGTTGTCGGGGCCCATGACTGCCCGAGAATTATAGTATCTAGGTGGTCTTCAGCCTCCTGAATCTTATAGAGGTTGGAAAGTCTCAATTCCAACTCAGAAACCTTCTTAAGGAGGGACACACAGCTGACATACGTCAGGGATGGAGTCATGACATTCCAGGTGAGAAGTGGATAGCTAGCTAGCTTAAAACAGGTAAAAACAGGTTAGCCTAGCCTGGTGAAACAGCCCTGCCAAGGGTCTGATTCACCTGTGTGCCTGATCGGGCTTTCGTATTTACTAGGCCAACACTAAGCTAACACCAAGTAAAAAGCTAATATCAGTAAAAATAGATAAAAAATTAAAAACAAAGTTAATAAAACAAACAAAAGTGGATAAGATAACGCTTTGACGCTTTTTGACACTTTGGGGTGACAAAAGCAGCGTCTTCGGGCTTGGTTCTACTGGCCGGGGTGTTGTCAGGACGTAGAGCTCCATGTCCACCACACATGTGACACCTGCACGGCTCAGAAAGGGCCTACTCAGCAATCCCACGCCCCCTTGCAGCAGTACTGGGTGGGGGCACCCATGGAGCAGGTGGGAGTGGACATTCTGGGCCCTTTCCCGGCCATGGATCGGGGGAACCGCTACGTGCTGGTCACAATGGATTACTTCACCAAATGGCCAGAGGCAAATGCGGTCCCTTATCAGAGCGCCGCCACCACAGCATCAAAGCTGGTGGACAAAATGTTTTGTCGGTTTGGCGCACTGGAGGAGCTGCACAGTGATCAGGGACGGAACTTCAAGGCAGAGGTCTTCGGGAAGGTCTGCAGGTGGCTGGGCATCTGGAAGACCCGGACACCCTGCTGCATCCACAGAGCAACGGCCTGGTCCAACGTTTAATCACACTCTAACCACTCAACTCGCCGTCCTAGTGGACCAACGACAGCGAGACTGGGACCTGCATCTGCCCTTGGTTCTGTGGGCGTACCGGACGGCAGCTCAGGAATCCACCCGGTGCACCCCTGCAGTGGTGATGTTTGGACGTGAGCTGCACACACTGGTGGATTTGGTGCCCCCCTTCCCCCCCAGCACCAGAGATGGAGGGCAAACTGGGGTTGGATTATTTGTTTTGCTTGAGAGAACGTCTCCACACAGTGCACGAGCTGGCTCGGAGGCTCTGGCAGCAGCAGGGAGTTGGCAGAAGCAAGCGTACGACTCCTGCTGCCAGGGGAGGGACTTTGCACCAGGGGGATCGAGTCCGGGTTTTCAACCCGGAGTGCAAAAAGGGACTGTCACCAAAGCTGGTGAGTCATTGGTCGGGACCATGCGGGGTCCTACAGAGACTGTCAGATGTAGTGTACAGGATGAGGCTGCAGAAGAGGAACCGGGTCGTGGTTCACCGTGACCGCCTCGCCCTGTACCAGTCATCTGCCCTGCAAGTGGCTGAACCAGATGCTTCATTCCGACTGGATACCCCGGCCGAGGTGCAAATGGACACTAACAGGCCTGTGCGTGCTGGTCGCCGACAACGGTGGCCGCCCCAATGCCTGGATGGATTTGTGTTGGACTTTTGAATAGGACTTTATTATTCTGGGAACAGAAACCAGTCCAGGGGGGGACAGTGTAACGTGGAGCTGTGATAAGGGGGCGGGGATTCTCCCAGCATTCTTGTACCACAGAGGATTCAACTACTGTATCCGTGTGTTCTACTGTGCCATTATAACTGTGTAATAAGACCAGTGTGATAGCGTTGTTTCCCTATATGTGCCAAATCATTTGTCTGTGTCGCCATGAGTGAGATGAGGGTCTGTGTAAATGACCTCCCCTCCGTTCTGTGTTGTGAGTGTGTACGTGTATAAATAAAGCCTGTTTCGTCACAGTCATCTCTCCTTATTGTGTGAACCCTTACCACATCACAGTAGGAAGCATTCCTGCTTAGCCTGGTTGGTTATAACATCAATCAGATGGATACTCTTGGCTACCTCAGGGGAAGAGGGAGGAGCCGAGGAGCAGCACGACTGAAGCAGAGCAGCTTGGGGTAGCAGCAGAGAGAAAGCGGAGAGAGGCAGAGTCGTGGAGGGGGGGCTGATTTGAATGTGGCTGCCGTCTCGCACAGCCACATTCAAATGTTGCATGAATTTGTATGAGACTGCACAGCATTTTGACCCGTTTTCGGTCGTCCCTCAAATTGAGACGTTGTCCTGCGGCTGTGAGGAAAGTAGCGCAGGCTGTCATTCCAGGGCCTGTGACTGATGTCAGTCAAACTGTGCCGCACCTCGCACCGTATCAATCCGCCCCCACAGAGAAAGTTTGGAGGGACTGGCGATTTTGGGGGGTGGCCAGGACACCCCTGAAATCTGATTGGCCACCCGTGTGGCCACCCTTGATTTGATTTGATAGGTAGTTTTACACGTTTGCCGTAACTCTTTCAGCTTTCATTCTGGCACACTCACTTCAATGGATTCTGAAAGCTGAGATGTTGCCCTTTCCATTGATATATGATACATTACGGTAATTCCAGAAGTGATGTCGTACAGCTGGCTGGAATAATACAGTGAGATCCCTCTGAAAATATGAATTTGTCACAGCTGTTTGCAGCAGGGACGGACCTTCAACACCTGAGTGTTTGTCTATTTTTGATTTGATTTTGGCATTTTTACCTTGTAAATAATAGTTTAGCACAGTAAATAGTAGTTTTAGTATTGATTTTGAGAGTTTGGGAGTATTTTTTTATTGTGTTTTTATTATTTTCCAGTTATTTCCACCTGGAGCGCATGTCTCTGATTGTACCCAGCTCGGCCCACTTACCCCATTGTCCCACTCAAACACGATCTTGTCCCACATTTGATTGATTGGGACCTGGTTGGGACCTGGTCACCCTTGCCTCATCCATTTTCAGAAAAATGTTTTGCTTTTTACTTTTGAAGATATAGGCAAAACTTTGATGTCCAGAAGCATCGTGAACAGACTAGCCGCCAGGAGCTGTGGCGACCAATCACGTGCAAGCCCTGCAGGCCGCTAATTAGAATATTCATAGATCCACGCATACTTAAGTAGGTGAAAGATTTAAAATCTCTTTCCAAGCAATTCTAAGGCAATGAAAGTTTTGAGGGTAAAAAGCCACAATATTGTCATGGCGGCCTCTGGGCCGTCATTGGCGTCATCAACTCCAGCTGCGCACAGACCAACAGGTGGTAATCAACGGCTGTTAAAAGCCAGCGTCGCTGACAGCCCGGCACGGAGTCATCTGTCCTCCTCGTCGGAGAATGAGCCTGAACTCCGCTCTCTGGCTTTGTCAGGATTCTCTCTCGTCTCGTCTGGAACCTCTCTCGTCTCGTCGAGAACTTCTCTTGCTTTTTCAAGGACCTCTCATCAGAGTCAGCCAAGTAAGAGAACAATCTGCTACTCAACCCCTTGTCTATACCCCTGTGCACAGGTGGACCTCCTTGGCGGCGGACCTGCGTCCCCAGCTGACGGGGTAACGCCATCATGCACATGTAGCGCTTCGCTACCACCACGTCTACCGGTACGTCTTGCTCCTCAAATTCCAGAACTGTTGTTATATCAGTTGCAGGAGTATTGGCCACCGCTATCAGTGGAGTCACTGTCATCAGCATCAGCTATTTCATCATCACCACGTTCTGTGGAATCTCTCACCTCGTCATCGTCTGGATTATCATCGTCCCGGTCTGTGGAGTCACAGCCGGCGTCAACAGAAGGACTACACTCGTCACAGCCACGGGTGGTATCTCCAGCTCGTTCACGGACACCTTCACCTCCACGTTGCACGGCTGCTGGATCTCAGCAGGATGAAACCTGTGCTGCACCCAAGTAAGCCTCTCTACTTGTAGCTTGTCACAAGTGTGGGACAAAAGTAATTGTTTCTGCTTGTATGTTCCAGGGTTGCCGGGTCTCCGTCCAGGGCGCTCAGCTCCAGTGACAGAACACCATCCACGCACTCACACTCACACTACACACTCTCACTCATAAATAAAGATTATTGTCACTATCTGCCCGTGTCAGTGTCTGTCTCCTGGGTCCTAAATCATGTCAAATATACTATTTTGGGCAATACACATTTGTTTTTGAGGTGGTGTTAGAGCCGCTGGAGGGCGTCTTTGAATTAGTTACCTAAACGCACTGCTTCATTCTTGTGACTGGCCCACTCAAAAAACCTTTGCCCAATTAGATTAAAGGCTCATTAATGTTAATGAGAAGGCTGAGAATCTACTGTCTCAGAAAGCTTTTTGTGATGAGCTGTAAAACAACACAGAAATTAGTTTTGGTCTTTAAAACCACACACACACACACACACACACACACACACACACACACACACACACACACACACATATGTATATATACGGAGCTCCAAATAGTTCCAAACAACGGCTTTTCTATAATGGCGTGTGGATGGCAGCTGCGATGATTTGCGGCATAAAAAACGTTCTTTAGCCATATTAGATACATATTCAAAATACCTAGGTATATTGTTAAACTGATAATGAACAGATTTAACTGTATTATAATACAAACAATCAACATTAACATTTTTCTGACAGAATTGTACCTTTTTCCCTTTTAAATGTACTACCTTCTTTATTCTAAATTTTACTTGTTCGCATAAATTTGCTACTTTTTCCTCATAATATTGTATTTCTTTGCCTCATAACTCTAATTTTTACTGTACATTTGGAAAGGCACACACCTGTCTATATAAGGTCCCACAGGTGACAGTGCATGTCAGAGCACAAACCAAGCATGAAGTCACAGAAATTGTCTGTAGACCTCCGAGACAGGATTGTCTCGAGGCACAAATCTGGGGAAGGGTACAGAAAAATTTCAGCTGCTTTGAAGGTCCCAATGAGTACAATGGTGTCCATCATCTGTAAATGAAAGAAGTTCGGAACCACCAGGACTCTTCCTAGAGCTGGCCGGCTGTCTAAACTAACCAATCGAGGGAGAAGGGCCTTAGTCAGGGAGGTGACCAAGAGCCTGATGGTCACTCTGTCAGACCTCCAACATTCCTCTGTGGAGAGAGGAGAACCTTCCAGAAGGACAACCATCTCTGCAGCAATCCACCAATCAGGCCTGTATGGTATAGTGGCCAGAAGGAAGCCACTCCTTAGTAAAAGGCACATGACAGCCTACCTGGAGTTTGGCAAAAGGCACCTGAAGGACTCTCAGACCATGAGAAACAAAATTCTCTGGTCTGATGAGACAAAGATTGAACTCTTTGGCGTGAATGCCAGGCGTCATGTTTGAAGGAAACCAGGCACCATTCATAACCACACCAAAGGTGGTGGCAGCATCATGCTGTGGGGATGTTTTTCATCAGCAGGGACTGGGAGACTCGTCAGGACAGAGAGAAAGATGAATGCAGCAATGTACAGAGACATCCTGGATGAAAACCTGCTCCGGAGCACTCTTGACCTCAGACTGGGGCGATGGTTCTTCTTTCAGCAGGACAGCGACCCTAAGCACACAGCCAAGATATCAAAGGAGTGGCTTCAGGACAACTCTGTGAATGTCCTTGAGTGGCCCAGCCAGAGCCCAGACTTGAATCCAATTGAACACCTCTGGAGAGATCTGATAATGGCTGTGCACCGACGCTTCCCATCCAACCTGATGGAGCTTGAGAGGTGCTGCAAAGAGGAATGGGCCAAACTGCCCAAAGATAGGTGTGCCAAGCTTGTGGCATCATATTCAAAAAAACTTGAGGCTGTAATTGCTGCCAAAGGTGCATCAACAAAGTATTGAGCAAAGGCTGTGAATACTTATGTACATGTGATTTCTTAGTTTTTTTATTTTTAATAAATTTGCAAAAATCTAAAAAAAAAAAAAAAAAAGACTTTTCACATTGTCATTATAGGGTATTGTATGTAGAATTCTGAGGAAAAAAATAAATTTAATCCCATTCGGAATAAGGTTGTAACCTAACAAAATGTGGAAAAAGTGAAGCGCTGTGAAGACTTTCCGGGTGTACTGTATGTAAACAGTCTTTGTAGGATCAGGAAACAATTACAGTATTACTTGATATTATATTTTTATTTTTTTATTTCATGAATTAAAAACCTGCTAAATTAATAAATGCACAACTATAGCATTGGAAAAAATCTGGCACCCAACATACTTAATAAATGAAACACATTTAAAAAATCACTATAATATCCTGTGGTCTTATGGAAAAATGTTGCCACTCATTGAAAAATAGCATATTTTTGATTGTTTAATGTGTATGTGCCTGAACCTTTGCACTTTCACAGTTGTCTATTTATTTACAGTCGTGAAAAAATTAGGACACCCTGTATAAGCCTGTGTGTTTTTAACATATTTGGACATATGGATATTTAACATCAATGTTAAAAAATACTGGGTGATTCAGGTAATACAACTAAACAATTAAAAATGGATTAAAGGCTTTTTTCAAATTTTCTGTAAAATGCAATTCTAAACAAATAGTGAGGAATAAATTAGGACACACCCCATCTTTTTAGGACACCCCCACATTCATTCCCACTTTAAATGGCTAAAGTAAATGTTAAAAAAATGCAAATAACAACAAAAACAAGGTTAGACATAGATATGTGAACATTTCTTAATAAAGAACTGAACATTTAATGGGGTGTCCTAATTTTTCACATGACTGTATGTAATTTTAATTCTGATCATTTTTCTAAATAGAGACTATATGTCATGAACTCTCCGTGCACTTCTCCAACAGCGCACGGAAGAGGAGAAAAAGGACGAGGATTTAAACGCAGGGATTCACCACACACACATTTATTGACAGACCAGTTACAGTGGCTAGTGAATGATGGCTCTGCTCGGGGAAGCAGGGAAAACAGAAGGTATCTCTACACACCTGCGGGGAACGTAAATTGGGCTAACCCAAAGTGTAACGATGGTGCTGCGGACAGGAAACGCCGCCAGAAGCGAAGCGGGATTGAACCGAGAACAGGGACGCTTCTGGCACAGCATAAAGGCAGCACAAAGCAAACACTAACAGTTTACTCACAGGGGGAGCAGTCCCAAAATGTCCAACAGTCCAGCGAGCGAAAACAGTCCTTTGTTGACATGATGGTTAGATGGTGAAGCTCAGACATCCAACACGTACAATGATCCAGCGGCGTCTGTGTAGCAAAGAGCTCCTTTAATACAGATGCCACTGGCGTGACAAATAAGGAACACCTGGGTGAGGCACGGACGGATCATTACCGGGGACTGGAAACAGCTGATGAGCCAAAAGGAGAGTGAAGGGGCATGGCTGGGCCAGCAGCCTGTCAGCAGCCTGAGAGAAAGGAGATGACAAACGCGGACTAACAGCTGCCGGTCAGACAGTGGCTAGGGACATGGAAAAACCTACCAGAATACATCAAAATATACATCCCCAGCAAAGCCAACCCCACAAAGAGATCGAGGCCGAGCCGGGGAAAGTCAAGCCGGCTCGGCACGTGACAGGGCCCCTCCTTCTAGGGGTGGATACCAGACACCCACGGTAACATCATCAAAACTCCCCCCCAATACCCACAGACAAAACAATAGCACACGAATGCGAGTGGGAGGTAGGGGGAACAGGAGAGGAGGGAACACAATACCCCGCCCAGGGTCCACAATCAACCCCCCCCCCACAAGTCCACGGGCGTTGGGGCTCAGGAGGCCGCCCAGAGTCCCAGACCCAGCAGAAGTTCCGGTGGACGGAATCCGGCGGCCTGCCAGAAAACACGGGCCACCAGACCCAGGGAGTCAATTCTTCTGGCGGCCAGCCCGCACTGCTCAGCCACCAGGATGGAGGGGGTGAAGCAGGAGGTGGCCTGCCCACCAGAAGGCTGACTGGAAGGCAACCGGACCGGGGAGAGGGAACCTCCACAGCATCCTCAGTAGCACCCGCGGTGGGCCCCAACTGGGCCGGCTTTGCTGCATCTGCGGTGGACTCCAGCGGGAGCCCAAGTGCACCCTCCGTGGCCCCTGACCGGGCCGGCTCTGCTGCACCCACGGTGGACTCCAGCGGGGGCCTAACTACACCCGTGGTGGCCCCTGACCGTGCCGGCTCCGCTGCACCCACGGTGGACTCCAGCGGGGGCCTAACTGCACCCGCGGTGGCCCCTGACTGGGCCGGCTCCGCTGCACCCACGGTGGACTCCAGCAGGAGCCTAACTGCGCCCATGGTGGCCCCTGACCGGGCCGGCTCCACTGCACCCCTGATGGACTCCAGCGGGAGCCTAACTGCACCCGCGGTGGCCCCTGACCGGGCCAGCTCCGCTGCACCCACGGTGGACTCCAGCGGGGGCCTAACTGCACCCGCCGTGGCCCCTGACCAGGCCGGCTCAGCTGCACCCATGGTGGACTCCAGCAGGAGCCTAACTGCGCCCACGGTGGCCCCTGACTGGGCCGGCTCCATTGCACCCCCAATGGACTCCAGCGGGAGCCTAACTGCACTTGCGGTGGCCTCTAACTGGGCCGGCTCTGCTACACCCACGATGGGCTCCAGCGGGAGTCTAGCTGCGTCGCGGTGATGTCTAGCTGAGGCTCAGCTGCACACGCGGTGGATCCCGACCGGGCCAAGACTGCACCCTCGGTGGAACCCACACTGGAGGGTAGCCTCCATGACGGGTCCGAGCAGGAGCGTAGCACCCACGTTAGGTTAATCCTGGAGCGCATCCCCCACAACGGTCCGAAGCCAGCCTGCTGGACCCACGACGGCGCAGTCTGAGGAGGAGACCACATGACAACCTCAGCCTTCAGGGAAGCTGGACCCATGACGTCATCGGGCGGTGAGACCGGTTCCACAAGGACCCCTGGAGATGGTTGTTCCTCTCCAGCGACCCTAGAAGATGGCTCAGGAGTGGGAAAAGAAACAGGGTTGTTAGGGTTGCCGGCAGCAGCGGAGCCCGGCGAGGGAAGTTCAGACGCAGCTGTGCACTGCGCCTGACTCTCCTCATCTAGAGCCAGACAAGATCTTTCTAAAACTATCATAAGAAACACAAGAGAGAGTACTTGCCTGAGCTCGAGCTCCACTGTGGTCCAGGACTCCATCGATCCTGGCGATGAACACTCATGCCTGGCCTCCCAGAGGTCCAGCTCCGGCTCCAAGTCCGCTGCAGATGTCTCTGCAGCTGGCAAGATGGTTACAGCAGTCCTATTAGCTTCCTGCAGCAGTTCCAACACAGGGGACTCCACCAGTGTGGCTGCAGGGGAACCCCTCCTTGCTGGCTCCGGGAAGGGATCATCCGGAACCACCGGCTCCTCCATCGTCTGGCGGCTCGGTTCTTGGACCAACAGGCACTCAGAAAAAGAGGGAGGAGACACAGAGGGAATAGAGAATAAATTCGCCACTGCAGCCGGAGGAGAGGACCCAGTGGACTGCTGAGACTGGGCCTCTCCCTCGGGAGAAAGACAAGGGTTTTTATGGGTAGATTGAATTAAATGAAAACACACTTGCCTGTCATCCGGGCGTCTGATGTTCTCGGCTGTAGCCGGCAAGATTGTGGTGTCAGTTCGATGCTCCTCCTGCAGCAGCTCAAACACTGGGAAATCCTCCAGCATAGCTGCAGGGGAGCCTCTCCACATTGGCTCCGGGAATGGATCATCCGGGGCCACTGGCTCCTCCACTGTCTGACAGCCCTGACCTTGGGCCAACAGGCCCTCAGGGAGAATGGGAGGAGAAACGGAGGGGAGAAAAAGCGAGTGAGTATCTGCAGCTGGAGGAGAGGACCCAGGGGACTGCTTAAACTGGGTCTCTCCCTCGGGAGACAGGCAAGATTTAATACTATAAGATGGAACAGGTGGAAAATATACTCACCTGTCAACCCAGTCGTTGGTCTTGACAGCAGCAGATAGCAGACAGACATCCCTCTCCCTGTCAGCGGTGATAAGGCCCTCTTCAATGGCTGGAGGAGGATGGGCGTTCCCGAAGCAGCCCCGTCTAGCCTCGCAGCAGCTGGGAGGGTGATGACAGCTGACGACGAGTGAGGCTTCTCCCGGCATCTCCACGCGGGGTGACGCCGTCTTCTGTTTCCTGGAGAGGACCATGCTGGAGCGGGAGGAGGGGCGGGCGAAGCGTCACGGAGGATGACAGGCCGAGAGTTGCCGGTCCTCTGCCTCAGCGCCGTGGGCCACACCAATCCGGGGAAAGAGCACTGGAGCGAGCAGACCGTGGAGAACAGGTCGGCGAACAGGGTGTAACTCCACAACCCAGGATTTGCTTCCAGGATCCCGACAACTCTGCCCAACCATTCCAGCGTCTTCTTCGGTCCACAGGCGGCAAGAGCTTCATTCACCAAGCTGCGAATGCATTCAGGGGCCCATCCCTCTTCGACCGTGGGAAACCCCGCTGCTGATCCTCTTCCTCAGTGAGATCGGGGCATGATGCTCTCCAGATGCAGGTAAGTCCAGAAAACAGTCCAAAAAAAACAGAAAAGAGAGCGATGTGTGGGTGTAACCCGCTAAATCCTATAGTTGGCTGGATTATTCTGTCATGAGCTCACCCGTGCACTTCTCCAACAGCGCACGGAAGAGGAGAAAAAGGACGAGGATTTAAACGCAAGGATTCACCACACACACATTTATTGACAGACCAGTTACAGTGACTAGTGAATGATGGCTGCGCTCGGGGAAGCAGGGAAAACAGAGGGTAGCTCTATACACCTGCGGGGAACGTAAATTGGGCTAACCCAAAGCGTAACGATGGTGCTGCGGACAGGAAATGCCACCAGAAGCGAAGCGCGATTGAACCGAGAACAGGAACGCTTCTGGCACAGCATAAAGGCAGCACAAAGCAAACACTAACAGTTTACTCACAGGGGGAGCAGTCCCAAAACATCCAGCAGTCCAGCAAGTGAAAACGGTCCTTCGTTGACATGACGGTTAAATGGTGAAGCTCAGCAATCCAACACGCACAATGATCCAGCGGCGTCTGTGTAGCGAAGAGCTCCTTTAATACAGACGCTGCTGGCGTGACAAATAAGGAACACCTGGGCGAGGCACGGACGGATCATTACCGGGGACTGGAAACAGCTGATGAGCCAAAAGGAGAGCGAGGGGGCGTGGCTGGGCCAGCAGCCTGTCAGCAGCCTGAGAGAAAGGAGATGACAAACGCGGACTAACAGCTGCCGGTCAGACAGTGGCTAGGGACATGGAAAAACCTACCAGAATACATCAAAATACACATCCCCAGCAAAGCCAACCCCACAAAGAGATCGAGGACGAGCCGAGAAAGCCAAGCCGGCTCGGCACGTGACAATATACAGTATACCTTCATGTCTTACAGAGAATGTGTAAACATTTTTTGATAGATCGATACTTCATTTCAAACAAAAAAGCAAAAAAACAAAACAAATGACAAGTGCAATAAAAGTGACAGTATACAGTGTTCAAAAGGGAGAAGGAAGAAGTTAACATTTACTCCAACTCCTCTTTTCCCTAAATACAACCCATATGAAATATATACCTATTACCCCAATTAAGACCCCAAGTAGACAATTAACTATATTTTGTACATAACATTGACACCCATCCATCCCTACATACATGCGGTCCATACATCTATACCCAGCTCCAAACAACAGTCTCTGCTTCATCAGCGTGTACATGCTGGGGATTCCAACTCTCTCCAGGACGCTGTTGTTTGTGACTTTGTCCTGCCAGGTGATGTGTAGGATGCGACGGAGACAGTGCATGTGAAATGCTTTGAGCTTCTTTTCCTGTCGGGCTCGCAGGGTCCAGGACTCGCTGCCATACAGGAGGGTGCTGAGGACGCAAGCTCTGTAGACCTGGATTTTGATATGCTCTGTCAGCTTGCCATTGGTCCACGCTCTCTTTGGCAGTCTGGACATGGTCGTAGCTGCTTTGCCGATGCGCTTATTGAGCTCTGTGTCGAGAGAGAGGGAGTCATTGATGGTGGATCCCAGGTAGATGAAGTCATGGACAACATCTAGTTCATGATCGAAGATACTGATGCAGGGTGGAGAATCCACGCCTTGTCCCATGACCTGTGTTTTCTTCAGGCTGATGGTGAGTCCGAAGTCGCGACAAGCCTCGCTGAAATGAGTCATGAGCTGCTGAAGGTCCTCGGCTGAGTGGGCGGTGATTGCTGCATCATCTGCAAAGAGGAAGTCACGCAGACATTTTAGCTGGACCTTGGACTTTGCTCTTAGTCTGGAGAGGTTGAAGAGCTTTCCATCCGATCTGGTTCTAAGGTAGATGCCCCCTTTGGCAAAACCAAAGGCGTGTTTCAGCATGATGGCAAAGAGGATTCCGAACAGAGTCGGTGCGAGAACGCACTCCTGTTTCACTCCGCTTCTAATATCGAAGGCGGATGAAGTTGAGCCGTCAAAGACGACTGTGCCCTTCATGTCATCGTGAAATGATCGGATGATGCTGAGCAGCTTGGGCGGACATCCGATCTTGGAGAGGATTTTGAAGAAGCCATCCCTACTGAAAAGGTCGAAAGCCTTCGTCAGGTCAATGAAGACTACGAAGAGTGGCTGCCTCTGTTCCCTGCATTTCTCCTGCAGCTGTCTTGAGAGAGAACACCATGTCGATTGTAGACCTGTTGGCTCGGAACCCGCACTGCGATTCGGGGTAGACTCTCTCTGCCAGAACTTGAACCCTCTTGAGGATAACACGAGCGAACAGCTTCCCAACGATGCTGAGGAGAGAGATGCCACGGTAGTTATTGCAGTCGCTCCTGTCACCTTTGTTCTTATATAGTGTGACGATGTTGGCGTCCCTCATGTCCTGCGGCACTTCGCCTTCTCTCCAGCACAGACAGAGGATTTCATGCAGCTCCGTGATCAGTGACCCTTTGCAGCACTTCAGAACCTCGGCAGGGATGCCGTCCTTCCCGGGGGCTTTGCCGGTGGCAAGGGAGTCAAGGGCCTCGCTCAGTTCATCAATGGTCAGTTCTCCATCAAACTCCCCCAGTACAGGCATACACTCGATGGCATTCAGGGCATCGTCAGTGACTATGTTCTCCCTGGCATACAGCTCAGAGTAGTGCTCTACCCAGCGCTCCATCTGTTGTGCCCGATCCTGGATCACCTCCCCTGTGGCAGACTTTAAGGGAGCAATTTTCTTCTGTATAGGGCCCAAGGCCAACTTGATTCCATTGTACATCCCCTTGATGTTGCCCGTGTCTGCAGCCAGCTGTATCTGGGAGCAGAGCTGAAGCCAGTAGTCGTTGGCGCATCGCCTGGCACGCTGCTGGACTTTGCTACGGGCAGCCCGGAGGACTTGCAGGTTGCGTTCACTGGGGCAGGCTTTATAAGCTACCAAGGCGTTCCACTTCTCCACGATTACTGGGATCATTTCATCGAAGTAACCCTCAAACCAGTCTGCTGACCTGCTGGTTTTCTTGCCAAAGGTGGTCATGGCAGCCTTATGCACAGCATCTCTAAAGTGCTGCCACCTTTCTTGGACACTAGCGCCGGAATGGCCTGGGAGAGATTCCTCAAGCACGTGTGCAAATTCCTCCACTTTCTCCTGGTCGTGCGTCTTACTTGTATCGATGCGAGGCCTGCCTTCCTTTATCGTGCGGTGCACTTTGTTTGTTCGCAGTTTGACCTTGCTACATACTAGGGAGTGATCTGTATCACAGTCAGCACTCTGGTAGCTTTGTGTGATCTGGACGCTGGGTAGACAGCTGCGTCTGGTGAGAATCAAATCAAGCTGATGCTAGTGCTTGAATCTTGGATGTCTCCAGTAGACTCTGTGTTGGGGCTTCGTGTTAAAGAATGTATTTGTGATGCAGAGACCGTGATGGCAAGAGAGTTCCAGCAGGCATTGTCCATTTTCGTTCATCCTTCCTATGCCGAACCTGCCCAAACAGGTAGGCCAAGAGTTGTAATTGGCATCAACTCTAGCGTTAAAGTCGCCGAGGATGAACAATGGCTCCTGTTTTGGGATTTTCTCTATGGCGGTACTGAGGACGTCGTAGAATTTGTCTTTAGCTTCCGCCATAGACGTCAGTGTTGGTGCATAGGCACTGATTAAACTGACTGTCCCCTCTGAGGAGTGAAGCTGAAGGGACAGAATGCGTTCGCTTCCCTCTGTGGGTGGAATAATGGATCCCAGGAGGGTATTCCTAACCGCAAATCCAACTCCATGTTCCCTGGTCTCGTCAGGTGATTTCCCCTGCCAGAAAAAGGAGAAGTCCCTCTCTCTCACAGATCCTGACCCTGCGAGCCTGGTCTCTTGGAGAGCGACGATGTCCATCTGCAGTCTGCTCAGTTCCATGTCGATGACTGCTGTCTTGCGAGCATCGCTGATTTCCTGAAGATCATCAGAGAAACCTGGTGTCATCGTTCTGACATTCCATGTGCCCATCTTTAGGGCGGGTGTTTTCTTCTTTCTGTTCTTGTTGCTTGGTGCGAGGTTATCGAACCGCTTGTTGGTTTTCACCCTAGACCCCACGCACCCAGTGAGGTTAATGGTCCGTGGCGAGACAGCACCTTATTGGCTGGGGGCTGCCCAGCTTAAGGCAGGAGGTAGCTGCCCAGTGGAGCACGATGGCCCCTCCCACCGTCGGAAGCAGATGAGATGGTATGGTCTCTATATCCTACATTATTTATTATCCTTATAGCTTTTTTTGTAATGTGCATATTGGCTGTAGATTGGTCTTGTAGGTGTTTCCCCAGACCTCTACACAGTAGTTAAGATATGGTAGAAACAGTGAATTGTACAGTAAGAACAATGATTTATAGTCCAAGATGTGTCTGGTCTTCCCCAATATCACTATACATTTTGCCAGCTTGGCCCGGATGTGACTGATGTGAGGTTTCCAGCAGATTTTATTGTCTAGCGTCACCCCCAGAAACTTATTTTCCTGTACTATTTCAATTCTGGTATCATCTATCATTATCATTCTTTCATGATTTATTTTATAATTTCCAAACACCATAATTTTTGTTTGTTTCTTTTTTTTCAGATTTAAAGAAAATTTATTTATATTGAACTACTGCATTAACCTTTTCATTTCAGTTGTGACCACCTCTAAAACCTGCTGCAAATTCTCACCAGTGCAAAGGATATTTGTGTCATCTGCAAACAAAATAAATTTCAGAATTTTTGATACTTGGCATATGTCAATATATAAGGTAAAGAATTTGGGTCCCAAAACTGATCCCTGGGGCACACCACAAATGATGTCCTTGAAGGGTGATTTGTGCTCATCTATTTGTGCAAATTGTTGTCTGTTACTTAAATAGCTTTCCACCCAACTCAGTCCAACCCCTCTTATCCCATACCTTTCCAGTTTCCTTAGTAGTATTCTGTGGTCAATGGTGTCAAAAGCTTTCTTTAAATCTATAAATACTCCTACAGCAAACTTTTTTTTATCTATACAACTAGTAATTTCTTCTACGAGTTCAATCAGTGCCAAAGATGTAGATTTGTCTGCTCTAAAACCATACTGGCTGTCTGTAAGGAGGTTGTGTTTTTCAATGAAATTATCCAGTCTCTTAGTGAAGATTTTTTCAAGTATTTTGAAGAATTGTGGGAGTAAAGAGACCAGCCTGTAATTTGTGAAATAATGACTGTCTCCTGTTTTGTACAGTGGTATTACTTTTGCTATTTTCATTTTATTTGGTAATTTACCAGTTTGAAATGACAGGTTACAGATGTGGGTGAGTGGTTTAACAATTTCTTCAATTACTTTTTTCACTATTGTCATGTCAATTTCATTCCAGTCCGTTGATTTTTTGTTCTTAAATTTACTCACAGTCTCGATAATTTCCTTTTCAGTAGCTGCACCCAAAAAGATTGTGTTTGGATTTCTATCTTCTGTTTCATTTGCAGAACCACTGTTGTTTGTTTCTGCTGTCACTATTGATTTTGCTAATTCTGGACCAACATTTACAAAAAATTTATTGAAATCACTGACCACATCCTCCATATTATTTATCAAATTGTCATTTTCAATAAAATATTGTAACGTCGGGGCCATTTTAAGGGGGGCAGGGATTTCCCAGCATGCTTTGCCAGTTTGAAACGTTACTGTGTGTGTTAAATGTGTTATTTCTGAGTTATACTGCTGTGTCATTATAACTGCATTATAATGACCCAGCAGTGTTTAGCAGGATTAGGGCAAGATGTATCTGTGTGTGTAACCATGATTGAAACGGCGGTCTGGGAGAATGACCTCCCCTCCTCTCTGTAGCACAGAGGCAGGTTGGGGGTTGGGGTGTGTAAAATAAATCAGGTTGATCACAGCCATCTGCTCCATTGTCTTTGTGTGAACCCCTGCAAACGTCACACTGGTGTCAGGAGTGGGATATGGAGCAAGATGAGGATCCAGGCGGAGGTGCAGCGGCCGGAGCGATTCATCGCTCAGCCGGCAACGGAGTGTAGAGCTGAGACGCCGGCCCCTGGAGAGCTTCGCCGCGATGGACGGAGCAGAGCAAACCAGCCCCGTTTCCCGCCCTTTTCAGGGCAGGACGGGCTGGCGATTCCAGAGCGATTAGGAGTGGCAATCGACCGGGAGATGACCGTCCCATCCATCCAGCAGTGGGCCAAGATTCCCCGCTACAACGGCGAGAACCTGTTGGATGACCGCCTGGCCCAGGTCGAGTTGGCTGCCGCGCTGATCATCAGAGGAAACCACCGTGCTGAGAGCGAGTGGAGGAGGAGCTACGGCAGATCACAGCAGCGCGTGCATGAAGGAAACAGCCGTGGCGAAGCGAGGAAGGACGGCTTCCGCTGCACAGAGCCAGGGTACCTGGCATGGTACTGCCCCGCACACAGCGCACGACAAACTGGCCCCTCGCCGACGTTAAATTAGAGCGAGGTGGCATGGACGGGGAAAAAGCCACCTCCTGCAGATGCTTCCCCCGGCAGATGACGTCACAGAGGCCTTTGGAGCGCAGCAGCAGTGGAGCGAGCAGGACAGATCCGGTCTTTTCTCGGGATCGGCAGGGGCTGGACGCGGGCCAGTGGCCGACTGGGAGGTCCTGGCAGCGGTAGGAGTCATGGGACTCCCGCTGCCAGAGGAGGAACTGTGCGTGTCCTACCGCCACCCGATGCTTTTCCTTTCGGTGACGTCACGGAGGCCCTCGGCGCAGGAGCGACGCAGCGGAGCGACGCAGCGGAGCGAGCAGGACGAAGATGAGGCCATTTTCCAGGCACGGCAAGGGCTGGACGCATGGACGCGGGCCAGCGGCCGCTTGGGAGAACTGGCAGCGGTGGGAGTCGGCCGGAGCGGGCCTGGGACTCCCGCTGCCAGGGAAGGGACTGTGCGTGGTCCTACAGAGGCTGTCAGATGTGTCCATCCGCCCACTGATGGCCAAACCGGAACCCTACCCCAACCAGATGCTCTGACCGAGACTCAGATGGCCCGTGCATGCCGCCCTGGCACCGGGCTGACTCGCGTTGGATTTCTGAAAGTGGACTTTGAATTTTCTGGGGACAGAAACCAGTCCAGGGGGGGGCAGTGTAACGTCGGGGCCATTTTAAGGGGGGCAGGGATTTCCCAGCATGCTTTGCCAGTTTGAAACGTTACTGTGTGTGTTAAATGTGTTATTTCTGAGTTATACTGCTGTGTCATTATAACTGCATTATAATGACCCAGCAGTGTTTAGCAGGATTAGGGCAAGATGTATCTGTGTGTGTAACCATGATTGAAACGGCGGTCTGGGAGAATGACCTCCCCTCCTCTCTGTAGCACAGAGGCAGGTTGGGGGTTGGGGTGTGTAAAATAAATCAGGTTGATCACAGCCATCTGCTCCATTGTCTTTGTGTGAACCCCTGCAAATGTCACAATATTCTGGATAATTAGCATTCTTTGATCGGTCACTAATAATCCCATTTAGCACTTGTCATATTCCTCTTAAGTTATTTTTATTATCCTCTAATATTCTGTTGTAATATTCTTTCTTACAAGTCCTCATTATATTAGTTAGCTTGTTTTTATATCTTTTATATTTGATCTCAGCCTCTACTGTTCTGCACTTAATGAATTGTTTATATAATGTATTCTTCTTTTTACAAGCATTCAGTAACCCCTTGGTGACCCAAGGAATATTTTTGTTTTGTTGTCTGTCACTGGATTGTTTTATATGACAGTTTTTATCATACAATGAAATATTTGTTAAAATTCATCATATGCTTTATTTATATCATTTTTTGTCACAAACTATCTTCCAGTCTTGCATTAATAATTCCTTTTCCAGTAAATACATAGATTCTTCAGTTCTTATTCATTTATATTTAATATTTTTTGTATACTTTTTCTTCCTATAATCACATTGATAGACAACAAAAATCAGCAGATGGTCACTGATATCATTTAATAAAAGCCCACTCATGATATTATTTTCCATAACGTTTGTGAATATGTTATCTATTAGTGTGGCTCTGTATGAAGTGATTCTACTAGGTCTGGTGATTTTTAACTTAAGAATATGCACTGTCCAGATTTTTGAAAAAAAAAAATGTCTAGGGCTGTCCATTTTTAAACTCGTGTAATAATTTTATAAACCTTTTCCAACTGTGATCAGAAACCTCTTTATACTTACCTGAGCATAATTAACATCCTAAATTGTCTCCTGTTTCTCTTGGTCCTGCACCATCAACGTTCTAAACTCCCTAAAGTTGTGGGTCACCCTGACGTCTGATGGACATGCTGATTGTGCACGCTGCACTGGATTGATAGTCACAGCTGTTTGCACATGTGAATTTTTATTTCTGTTAAAGACCTATCACTGTGCATTTATTAAACTTTGTTATATTTTTGTGAATTCACAAAAGCACACATTCATAACTTACTGCATTGTACCTGTTCACTCTGTTCGCATTATTAAACATAAGAAATGCATATTTTCATTCTTATATAATAATGAATTGCCTCTTCACCTGTCTACATTCATTTAATCTTAAATGTACTAGCATGTCTCAAAGCATAAATATCCTGATTCATAATTTAATTTAATGAACTAATTTCTTATCAAAATGTAAAGCTAAAAAGGTTTGAAATAACTTGGTGAATATCAAAAATATAAAATTAACTCCATTTAAAAATGTATTTTCCACAATATAACTTGAGATACACGAATATTCTAAGAAAAATGAAGAGAAGACACCCTACATGTTACACAAAAATTTATTTAACACATCTGTCATGAGTCTGAGCTCAATTATTCCCTTTGAGCGCAGACTCAATTTATTTCTGTTTTGCATGTCTGTTATTATTTTGTTGTCAGTTTTCTGTGTATATTTTGGTTTGTTGTCTCTCATGTGCCATCCTCTCTCAGACACTCCCACTAACTGTTCACAGTCTGCTCTCCTGCCACCTCAGCTGTGGACAGTTAGGTAATTAGCTCACCTGCCTGCTCAGCCCACACCTGTGGCTCATTTGTCTGCCCAGTATTTATTCACTGCCAGCTCATCCTCTCACTGTGGCAGCATTGCTTTGTTATGCATTGTTTGGACTTACTGGACTTCATCTCTTGTAAGGTTTTGTCCTCATCTCCTCCAGAGCGTTTCCTGGTCTGAAGTGCCACAGTTTATAAGTTTACCTTGTTTGCTTTCTTTGTTCTTTGCACTGTTTTGTATTTTCATTTAATAAATGTTACAACTGCAGTTCAGCGCGTGGGCCTGTCTTTATGCCCTGAAGGGGCATTCATGACAACATCTTCATATCTCATTTAGGCAAAAGGAACAATAATGACATCAAGCCCACATAAAGCCCACACTGTCCTTTATATCAAATGAGCTGGAGAGACTACGTCTACCAGTTGGTCTGGGAACGCCTTGGTATCCTCTCTGAAGCGTTGTAGCAGGTGGCTAGGGAGAGGGAAGTCTGGGCTTCTCTGCTTGAGCTGCTGCCTCTGCACCCTGGACCTTTCGATGATGAAATACACCACCGCCTCAGCAGTGCCAGTGGGGCTTTCTCAAGGCTAAGGAGGAGAGTCTTTGAGAACCGCGATTTCCAAGTGAATACCAAAATCCTGATTTATAAAGCGGCGGTGCTCCCCACTCTCCTGTATGGATCAGAAGCCTGGACTACATACAGCAGGCACTTAAAGGCACTTGAGGCACACCATCAGAGATGCCGCCGAAAAATCATCAGGATTAGTTGGGAGGATATACGCACCAACACCAGCGTCTTGGAGGAGGCTAACCTTCCCACCATCACTGCCACCATTGCCCAAAACCAGCTCAGATGGACTGGCCATGTTATCCGAATGCCTGACTCTCACCTCCCAAAACAAGTCCTGTACTCCCAGCTAGCTGAAGGGAAGCGGGCTCCAGGAGGCCAGAAGAAGAGATTTAAGAACAACATAAAAACAAACTTAAACAAGTGCCACATAGACCTAAAAGCTTGGGAAAATATGGCAACCGATAGGGCGACCTGGAGAAACATTGTCCGTGAGAGTGCCGCACAGTACAACGCTGACCTCCTTCATGCTGCACAAGACAAAAGCAGACTCAGGAAGGAGACAGCAACCAACAATCAGGACCAACCCAAACCCACCACCATTACATTCCCCTGCCCACATTGCAGCAGAATAATCGGGTCCAGAATTGGCCTCTATGCCCACCTGAAGACCCACAAGGACCAAGAGGGAGGACAGTCATACTCGACTACGAGTGACCGCCGATGATGATGATGATGATGCTCCCTGGACCTCCAGAAAAGCAGCAGCAGATGGATGGATGGATGGATGGATGGATGGATGGATGGATGGATGGATGGTACAGCACATGTCAGCATCCTGGACTGAAGGTGTGGTGTCTCTGTGATCGCCCCACTGACACTGTGTGCTCTGCATTTCAAAGCTGGTTTGCCTCCAAACACAAAAAGAGTAAAAAAGTTTTGATATTAATGCTTTTAACATGTAATCACTTACATGCTACATTTAAAATATAAATACATGAAGACAACCCTGTGACAACCTAAACATAATGTAATAACTTATATCAAACAATATTTAATTCTGTATATAAAAACATGTTAAATAATACATTTATTGCCATAAAGTGGAGAGAAAGCGGAGACTCCATTTTTGCTAAGTGATCCCATGATAAAGTGTGGTGGAGTCTGTAGCCCTGCTGGCGTAGAATATAAAGCACCAGCTAAGGTAGCTGTGAGCAGATCAGCTGTTAAAGTCCTAACACAAATGCACAGGGAGCACTGATGTAATAATCACACCTGTACATGCAACACAGACAGGTACAATCAGCTAGTTTGCTTGTTGGCTATCCAGAACAGGTGTATTTATATTATAAAGTGATTTGAAATGAGTACATACCTGAGTGAAAATGTAGAGAGCACATCAGGGGCATAAATCCCGGGAGGGACGCAGGGGTCATGCCCCCCCTTCCATAAAGCTGTCCCCCTCAAAAATCACACTGTAAACACAAACATGATTTATTTGAACAGCATAGTAATGTTTGCTGAAGGCACAATACAAGTGGTGCGACTTAAAAACACATTGACATTTATAACTATTGAAAGATTAGAACTCCCCATCCTCACAGTGGTTTAGTCCAATTTGTTTCTCCCCTGTGGGTGGGGCTGCTGCGGCTCCTTACACACACGCAGACAGGCAGAGAGCGGTAAGGAAGTGCATTGAAAGCTTAATGAGTGAACAGTTAAGAAGTTATTTATCAGTCCATGTTTTCAACAGTCACATACAGAACATGAAAAGCGATATTTCATCTCATTTGTCCAAAGTCTGCCGGTGTTATGCTGAGAATTCCGAAAATTGCTCACTTGCCGAGAATTGCATCCCATCTGCCAAAACTATAAAATATAACATCACAGCCACAATTTGTGCATTTTTAGAAGTACCCATTATATGTTTTTAGAAGTAAAAATTGTTATTACCTCTTTTAAATTATCTTTAAATTATGTTTATTTGCCAGATGTTTTAATGTTTCAAAGAGGGTTAGAAATCATAGTGATCCAACTCCACATTTTACAGTCCTCAAAGTCGAGATTTTGCATTTATGCATTGTCGGTAAAAAGGGTAATCATTTTTTCAAAGTATATAGTTGTATTGACTTACTCTAAATACCTGCTTGCAACGATGGGGTGCAATTCTCGGCATGTGAGCAATTCTCGGCATAACACTGGCATGTTTTACATAAACTCAACTGATGCACTTTTGTCTATATTATATACAGTCTATAGTATACAGTGTTCGAAAGGGAGAAGGAAGAAGTGAACACTTATTAATTCCATCTCCTCTTTTCCATAAATACACCCATGTGAATTATATACAAATTACCACCTTTACTTGGGGTCTTAAAGGTGGTAATTTGTATATAATTCACATGGGTGTATTTATGGAAAAGAGGAGATGGAATTAATAAGTGTTCACTTCTTCCTTCTCCCTTTCGAACACTGTATACTGTTACTTTATTGCATTTGTCATTTGTTTTGTTTTTGTTATACTTTTTTGTTCGAAATAAAGTATCTATCTATCTATCTATCTATCTATCTATCTATCTATCTTTGTTCATTTCTTCAGTCATGAGTCTCTTTGCCTCCACAAAAAGAAACACAAGTAATGTAAAAATTAATTTGGACAGTTAGCACAATCTTTTCAGTTAACCAACCAATAATCACAGAAGAAATACTATTTCTCAGCTTATCTTTTATTGGCTCATGCAGAGAGTCAGAGAACACGGCCATGGGTCTCTCACTGCTCCCTCTGGTAAAAAGACCCAGAACAACAGAATCCACAGCTACAAATAGGCTTCAAGTTACTGGGCGTTTCCCAATAACTTTCCAACGATACATGTCCATTGTCCAAACTGGTATCAACCGGTCCTCTTGGCATCCAGATGCATCCTGCCTTTTTGACTTTATGGCTCCTCTCAGCCTAGACATCTCCTCTTTAGTCCTACACGACCCCCATGCCCATATATGGAAGCAGGAACAGAGACTCCCCTTTAGAGTGTGTGTGTGTGTGTGTGTGTGTGTGTGTGTGTGTGTGTGTGTGCGCGCGCGCGCGCACGCAAGTAACTTATGTGCGTGTGTAAATGGTGTATGTGTGTGTGTGTGTGTGGAGCTAAAATATGTCTATGCAAGCACTTTGAGTAATAACTAGCTAACTAATCTTCACTATTTATTTATTATACCAATAATAATGGATGGGTATTAATCATGATCACTGTAAATTAATCCACAGTATCACTATGATTAATCAGATTAAAAAATGTTATTGACAGCCCTAGTTTTAAGACATACTGAGATTTTGTTTTGTTGTTGCTTGTTAATAAATACATATTTTTGAAGAGTAGTTTGATGTAGTTTAGTTATTCATTAAGGTATTTCTTCTAGTTTTAGAACTTATTTTGAGCTTTAAATTCTTGTAAAGCTGCTGTGGTGGGGATCAGACCAGTGTTTATGGTGAGCAAAGATATTTTGTTAGATCATATATGGTGGAATTGACACCGACCACCCAATACAGCTTTTGGTATTGCTGGTTGATCGTGTAAAAACCTGTAGACCGGTAGGATATGGACTAATGAGGAACAATGACATAATTATCTAATATCATTATATAAGACATTTGAGAAAGTATCAGACAGCACAGCAAAAAATGGCATTTTTTATGTCCCCCTCAAAAATTAAGCTCTCAAATTTTCCTGTTTATTGTCTCCCCAACAGTTCAATGGGATTTTTGCCCCCGCTCTTAGTGACTCTGAGATGTTATCAAGATGATTTTTTTTTTGCATCTTACTGCAGACACCCAGGCAGTGTTGCCAGGATTCACGAGAGAAACAAGCAACCAGCTCTATGGAAACAAGCCCAAAAAAAGCCCAACAGGCAACCTCCCACACTGTCTAACAGAGAGGCTGTTTGATAACATATATCGATATATAGATTTATTTTTGTTTGCAGTGAATTGACCGTAAACACAGTCAGCATTGAATAACAGAATTTTATAAACTCTAAATAAAGGAAAATATATATGCATTCTAAACGAAACTTAATGTAGAATCGGTGTGTGACTTTGCAAAAACAATGTCAGCCACTGTAGTATTCTCTGGGCCCCTCCCCAATCTGACCAGTGATGACATGTTTAGTCGCTCGTCATCCTTGAACCGCTGGCTGACTGTGTGGTGTCCTAAAAATGACGTGGGCTACATTGACAATTGGAGCTCTTTTTGGGGAAAACTTGGTCTTATGAGACGAGACAGCGTTCATCCCACTTTGGATGGTGCTTCTCATTTATCTAACAATCTGGCATCTTTTTTATCCAAATTTCCAAAACCCTGACTACTCAGAGTTGGGACCAGGAAGCAGAGTCGCAGTCTTACACGCCTCTCTGCAGCTCCTCTTCATCCGCCACCCCTCAGCTTAGCCCCTGACTTCCCCATCAGAGAATCGTTGTCTGCTCCCTCCAAAGTGAATAAAAATATAATGTATAAGCATCCCAAAGTGATAAAGCAATATATTGGTAAAACTCAAATTAAACATAAAGCCTCTAAACTGAATGATTTGGCCTCTGTTCCTCCTCAAAATTTAAAAATTAAATGTGGTTTATTAAATATTAGGTCTCTAACTCCCAAGTCTCTGTTAGTCCATGATTTGTTAATTGATCATCAGATTGATTTAATATCCCTTACAGAGACTTGGTTAGGGCAAGAGGATTATGTTGGTTTAAATGAATCAACTCCCTCTGGTTATTTAAACTGTCAAAATCCCAGCAGTTCTGGTCGTGGAGGAGGAGTAGCAACAATTTACCATTCCAAATTACTAGTTAATGTAAAGCAAAAAACATGTTATAATTCCTTTGAGGGCCTGGTCCTCAGTATTGGGCACTTTAGCAATTTTAGGTTAAACCCAATTTTATTTGCCATAGTTTATCGTCCCCCATCAACCTACTCAGAATTTTTATCCGAATTTGCTGATTTCTTAGCTGATTTAGTGCTGAAATCTGATAGAATAATTATAGTAGGGGACTTTAATATACATGTGGATGTAGATAGTGACTGCCTTAATGTGGCATTCAATTCAATATTAGATTCGATTGGGTTTTCTCAGAAAGTAGGAAATTCTACTCATTACCTCCACCATACATTGGACCTTGTTTTGACATATGGCATAGAAATAGAAAATCTTGTAGTGTCTCCTCATAACCCTGTACTGTCAGACCATTGTCTGTTAACCTTTGATTTTACTATTTCTGACTATTTGGCTCCTAAAGAAAAATATTATTACAGTAGATGTCTCTCAGATGATGCTGTTTCCAAATTTATGCAGACTGTTTCCTCTATGCCATGTGTCAACACAACGGAAATAAGCTATAGACAGCTTGCTCCTTCTGTAATTGATAACATGGTGGATAGTGTTTCAGCTTCTCTGCATCAGACTCTAGACTTGGTGGCCCCCTTAAAAAAGAAAAAGTCTAATCAGAGATTTCTAACTCCTTGGTTCAACACAGAAACTCGTACCTTAAAACAGAAGACTCGTCAGTTAGAAAGAAAATGGCGCTCTACCAATTTAGATGAAATCTATTTAGCTTGGAGAAATCATCTTTTAATTTATAAAAAATCTCTTAGAAAAGCTAGAACGAGTTATTACTCTGCATTAATAGAAGAGAACAAGAATAATCCCAGGTTTCTTTTCAGTACTGTAGCCAGGTTGACAAAGAGTCAGGACTCTGTCAATCCTAGCATTCCCTTAGAGCTTACTAGTCAGGACTTTATGAACTTTTTCAATAATAAAATTTCATCCATCAGAGATAAAATCAATCAGATTCTTCCCACAGTTAACTTAAATACTGTAACTACTACAACTCCTTCTATTGATGTCTGTCTTGATGAGTTTACTCCAATCGACCTTTGTGAGTTAGACAAAATAGTTTCCTCATCCAAACCTTCAACTTGTCTTTTAGACCCTATTCCTACCAGGTTATTTAAAGAAGTCTTCCCACTTATTGGTAGCTTTATTCTTCATATAATCAATTCTTCATTAACTTTAGGCCATGTACCGCAGGCTTTTAAAACGGCTGTAATTAAACCCTTACTCAAAAAGCCAACGCTAGATCCAGGAGCTTTAGCTAACTATAGACCAATCTCTAATCTCCCTTTCATTTCAAACATCTTAGAAAGAGTTGTTGCTGCGCAATTATTTGACCACCTGCAGGGAAATGGTTTACGTGAAGAGTTTCAATCTGGGTTTAGAATCCATCATAGTACTGAAACAGCCTTAGCGAAGGTCACTAACGACCTCCTCATTGCATCTGATAATGGACTAGTTTCTGTACTTGTCCTTTTAGACCTTAGTGCAGCTTTTGATACTATCGATCATAATATTCTACTTGATAGATTAGAACACTATGTTGGACTTAATGGAACTTCGTTGCAATGGTTTAGATCTTATTTATCTGATAGGTTCCAGTTTGTTCATGTAAATAATGAGTTTTCTTTCAACTCAAAGCTTAGTCATGGAGTTCCACAGGGATCTGTGCTAGGCCCTACTCTTTTTAGTTTATATATGCTTCCGTTAGGCAACATTATTAGAAAGCACTGTATACATTTTCATTGTTATGCAGATGGCACACAATTATACCTGTCAATGAAGCCAGATGATAGTAATCAATTAGCCAAGTTAGAAGCCTGTCTTAAGGAAATCAAAGCTTGGATGACTTGTAATTTCCCGCTATTAAATTCAGATAAGACTGAAGTCATTCTTGTTGGTCCAAAAAACCTTAGAAATTCCTTTCCAAATCAAACTTTCAGTTTGGATGCGGTTACTCTTTCTCTTAATAGCTCTGTGAGGAACCTTGGAGTTATTTTTGATCAGGATTTGTCCTTCAATTCACATATTAAATTTGTTTCTAAGACTGCCTTCTATCATTTGCGTAATATTGCCAAGATTAGGAGCATCTTGTCTCAGAGTGATGCTGAGAAACTGATCCACGCTTTTGTTAGCTCGAGATTAGATTATTGTAATTCTTTATTATCAGGCTGTCCTAAAACATCTTTAAAAAGTCTTCAGCTGATCCAAAATGCTGCAGCAAGAGTTTTAACAGGTACTAGAAAGAGAGATCATATCTCTCCGGTTCTGGCCTCCCTTCATTGGCTTCCCATAGAGTTTAGAATTAAGTTTAAAATCCTTCTTCTTACTTACAAAGCTCTAAACAATCAGGCTCCTTTTTATTTAAAAGATCTGATACTACCGTATTATCCTAACAGAGCACTACGCTCCCAAAATGCAGGATTACTTGTAATACCTAGAATCTCCAAAAGTACAATGGGAGGCAGAGCCTTCAGCTATCAAGCTCCTCTCCTGTGGAATCAGCTGCCAATCTGGATTCGGGAGTCAGACTCGATCTCTGTTTTTAAGAATAGGGCTAAAACCTACCTTTTTGATATAGCCTACAATTAGGGAGGGATCATGTGTTTCTGAACCCTCCCTTAGTTATGCTGCTAATAGGTTTAGTCAGCCGGGGGACCTCCAGTAATGCACTGGGCCTCACTCCTTTCCTCACTCTCTATGAAATATTTTTTTTTTTGCTGGTCATTAACATCTGTTTGTTCTCTCCCATAGATTGAGTCCCCATCGTGCTGTTTGCTCTCTACATGTCTGTTCTTTTCTTCTTCTCTATCCCCTCACCCCCCAGCCAGTCGCAGCAGATGACTGCCCCTCCCTGAGCCTGGTTCTGCTGGAGGTTTCTTCCTGTTAATAGGGAGTTTTTCCTCTCCACCGTCGCCAAGTGCTTGCTCACAGGGGATCGCCTGATTGCTGGGGTCTTTCTGCAACTGTGGGGGTCCACCCTACAGTTGATAGTGCTATGAGATGACTGTTGTTGTGAAATGGCGCTATATAAATAAAGTTGAATTGAATTCTGCATAAGCAACAGCAAATTTACAGTAAACACAGTCAACATAAAAACGTTAAATAAATTAAAATTTTAAACTCTGATCAAAAGAAAAGACACGTACATCCTGCATAAGTAACAACACTAAACAGGACTACACTTTAGTGATGTGGGATGATGGGAGTTGTTGTCTGCTAGTCCTTTAAACAAAAACTAAATATTACTCTGTTATTATATGACAGCTGACAACTTTAATTTGGTGGAAAATTATCTTTTAAAATAACAAACATCATATGTGTAACTTGTGGCAAAATCTGATCAGGATCAAAAAATAATTTTGCTCTTGCCATTCATTTCAATGGAGAATTTTTTTTCGATTTAAGGTCCCGTATGCACTGATTTGTATTAAAAAAAAAAACTGGATTGCTCACACCCCATTAGCGAGTACAGAGCCAAGTGGAGTCGGGTGGGCCACTGATCTCTGTAGAAAAACTGGCCAGCCGCCAGAAGTGAAGACCCAGAAGTGAAGCCCCTGGCTGTGTCACGGGTGGCTCTCGCGAGCCACCATAAGACGCCACACAGTCACCAGAGAGTTTAGTGAGAGTTTTATTAACGGTGAGAATATACAACACAGGCTGCTGAAACAATGACACTCAGTCTTAACACAGCAAGAGGCATAGGGCTATACAGCTCACTACGGGTCCAGAGGAAGAGACAGTCAAGTACAGACAGACGAGGTTGGTGATAATAATAACACCGGCTGCTAAGGCAGAGACTCACAAAGATCGATACACACCGGGAGGGGTAAGGCTATACAGCACACTTACTAGTCCAGGGGCACGATGGTCAAACCAAGAGCAGACGTGGTAGGAATAAATCCTAAGCATCCGTAGCGTGACGGAGAGTTAACAGACACTGCTGCCCCGATGCGGCCGCCAGCGTGGGTTAAAGTAGCCTGAGCGCTAACGACCACAAATGCAGCACAGCTGTTGAGGGTTTGACAGCTCAGCGGAAGCCTCCCCGAGCACTATAACAATAAGAGCTCGGAGAGCTAGAATAATAATGCCGCTGTCAAACCCTGACAAGAATAACCCGAGCACAAAGGCATAGTGCTCGGGTCATGACAGGCTGGTCACTTTTACCTCAATAACTTCCCCCAAAATTAACAGATTTTGAACTTCTTGGTATGGAGACGCAGTTTATAATCTTGTGGAACCGGTGAACTATAGAAATCGAGTTGATATTATGTTTAGCAGCTATCGATTTCGATGTACTAGTGTTTTGGGTGTACTAATATGGTGGCCAGGTGGCTTCACTTCTGGCGGCCAATGATCTGTCTAGTTTTCTATAGAGATCTTTGGGGTCTGCAATGGACTGGTTGTTATGTATAGAAACTGGCTGGTACTAGTAAGATGGTGGCCGGGTGGGACGTCGGTGGACCGGGGTGGCTGGCTGCCCGTTTCCAGTAGTGACGCCACCCAGGGTATAAAGGGTGTGGGCGGAGGAGGCTCTGCCTCTTTCGCCGTGGAGCCACCTAGCATGCAGGCGAGTGCTGTAAGCCTTTTGTATATAGTTATTTATTATCCTGAATAACCCCTGTTAACTGAGTTTAGTCTCACTTGTCAATCCCAGCATTATGGACACAACATTTGGCGACGAGGTAAAAGCGGTAATGGAGCGTTCTGTTGCCAGCTTTCGGCCGTTTCTTGAGGCCCAGGCGAGCCGCTCCTGCCGTGGCCTCGTTGGTTTGCTGCTTTCACCAACTATCTCGTTGTCTTAAACCTGGGCGAGATGGAGAAGCTCTGAGCATGAGCTGTGTTGATGCATAATCTGGGAATGGAAGGGCAGAGGACTCTGGAGAACCTTGGAGGTGCTGACAGTTTTGACGAGGTGGTGCAGCTAATAGCGCAGTACTTCAGGGTGCTGGAAAACGTCACAGTGAAGTGCATTCAGTTTCGACAGCGCCGCCAGCAGTTGGGAGAGCCAGTGAGAAGATTCGTGGCGGACCTCCATGAGCTGGCGAGGGAATGCAGATTTGGGGCCCAGGAGGACGAGATGATTCAGGACCAGCTGGCAGAGCACATCTGCTGCCCGGCGGCCCGGTCCAGGTTGTTGACACACCCAGGGGAGATGACGTCAGCTGAGGCTGTCGAGCTTGCCCAACAGTTCGAGGCGGCAGAGACCATCGCGAGGAGCCTTACTGAAGAGGCTTCTCTGGAAAAGAATGAGTCTTGCGTTAAGGCACTGATCATGGACCCTTGTGATGGCAAGTGCGGAGAGGATGATTTTGCCTCTGTGGTCAGGATAAGGTCTGCCCCTGTTACGCCAAAATGTTATGGATGTGGCTCCACTGAGCACCGCTATAAGTCCAGGGTGTGTCCGGCGAAAGGAAAGCGTTGTGGCAAGTGCGGTGTTTTGAACCATTTTGCCAGGGTGTGCGAAAACTTTGTACGCAGGAGCCATAGGGGTGAACCAGGTGCTGCACAGAAGACTCCAACGGTTGTGCATACCATCTCTCCAGCGACGACAGGGAGGATCGGCTGCACCATCAGGTTCAGGTTCAGGTTCAGGTTACTTTATTTGTACCCGTAGGTAGATTTGTTTTGCTGTCTGGTGACATCCATATTTACAAGCCACTAATTACATTCAACATAGACACAAACACAGGCACACATGAAGCTGACTATAAACATGATAAAAATACTCAAGGCTCCATCAAACAGGGTATAAAAAGACAAAGAGATGAGGGAGAAACCAGAGGTAAGAGAGAAGGGTCATATTAAAGTTAAAAGTTAAAAACTAGTCAGAGGTTAAAAAACTCAAAGGTCTAAAACCCAATAAAATATTTAGAACCCAAGTGACATCATACAAAATAAGTAAATATAAAATGAAGTTAATAAATAGGTACCTAAATTATGTACAATATATTTTTATAGCTTGTTCAACTCTGACAACAGCAGGGACAAAGCTGTTTTTGTAGCGCTGGGTTTTACTTTTTGGGACAGCAAACCTCCGTCTGGAGGGAAGAAGCTGAAAGTTGCAGTGCAAAGGGTGGGAGTCATCATTTAAAATGGAGGCAGCCATCCTCTGTACTTGTCTGGTGTACAGGGATGTCAGGCTCAGCTGTGACTCACCAAGCAAACGACTGGACCATCTAACTACCTGATCCAAGGATTTCCTCTGTTTCAGTTTTATCTGACCAAACCATGACACTAAAGAAAAGGATAAAACAGATTCAATAAAAGCCCGATAAAACATTGTCATTATGGTTCGGTCAGTTTGGAAGCGTGCAAGTTTCCTCAAGCAATGGAAATTTTGCTGACCCTTTTTGCACACCCTTTCACAGTTCACTTCAAAGTTTAAATTACTATCAATAATCGTCCCAAGATATTTGTGCGATTGTACACATTCGGTGGTCTGGCCTTTTAGTATGGTGGCTTTGTGCCTGGGAGTTTTCCTCCTAAAGTCAATAATCATGTCTTTCGTTTTTGTTGTATTCAGCTGCAGGTAGGAATCCTCACACCAGTGAACAAAATCATCAACTACTGGGCCGTGGCCACTCTCACCATCCTGGAGGAGACTGACAATGACTGAGTCATCAGCATACTTTATAATGTGTCTGTTGTCATGTCTGCTCCGACACATGTTTGTGTACAGGATGAAGAGTAGTGGTGACAACACACACCCCTGAGGAGAGCCAGTAGAAGAGCACTTTAGGTCAGACAATGTACCATTGACCCTTACTCTCTGCGTCCTGTTAGTTAAGAAATCCAGAATCCAACCCACCAGATTATTGCTCAAATCAAATTGTTGCAGGAGCCTTTTAACTAAAATATGAGGTTGGATTGTATTAAAGGCGTAAGAAAAGTCCACAAATAAAAGCCTGGCATGTGTCACATTAAAATCCAGATGTTTAAAAAACATGTTAAACATAGTGACAGTGGCATCCTCCACTCCTCTGTGAGGCCTATAGGCAAACTGCAGAGGATCCAATGCATGTTCAGTCTGCCTTAGGACCTCACATCTGACCAGTTTTTCAAAAATTTTCATTAAAATTGAAGTCAAAGCAACTGGTCTAAAGTCGTTTACCGTTTTAGGACAGCTGGATTTTGGAACGGGAACAACCACGGCTTCTTTCCAGATCTTAGGCACATGTTGTGTCTGTAAGGACTTATTGAAAATGTAACGAAATATAGGACTCAGTTCATGTGCACAGGACTTTACCAAGCGCCCACATATATTATCAGGGCCCTGACTTATGTTCACTTTTACAGCGCAGAACTCCCTTCTAACATCCTGCACCTCAATATTAAAGTGCTGATTGTCTTTGAGTTTCTGTTTCAAATCTTGGATTTCTGTGCTGAAATCAAAGGAGTCAAAACGACCATAAAAACAATTAAGAGCATTAGCCAGCTCTGTGTCTGAACTAAAACCATCTAAAAACACACGATTACTGCGCTCTGTACTCTGAAGGCCTGCGATAGTTTTCATACTGGCCCAGGCTGAACCAAGTTTCTTTGCTGCCATCACGCTAGATGGCGTTGAGATCCTGCTCTTGGTGGACACTGGAGAGGTGATTTCAGTCCTGAATCTGGAAACCATGGAGAGACTGTTTCCCCACCAACAGATAAGAAGGCAACGTGAAGAGTATTATGGTTATGGATGGAACAGGTTGGCTATTTTGGGCTATGTGGAAATGGAGGCCCAGTATAAGGACAGTGTGGTGCCCAGTGTTCGCATCAACGTTTCAGTATCCGGGGTTAACGTTATGGGTTGTAACCTATTTTACAGTCTTGGGTTCTCTATCACGAACGTTTCAGGTGAAGAATGGTCCAGATGTGGACTGTGGGGCCGACCTGTTCCAGTCATGGAGGGTGCTGAGGTGTGGGATTCATACTGGGTGGACAAAGTGACAAAAGGAGAGCACACACTGCACCACGCGGAGCCGTCTCGGGCTGGACCCGATGCCGTCACGCAGGCTGCCCTGGATGAGGGTGCCAGACAGCACGGTGGGACCCCCGATGAGGCTCTTGAGAATGAGGTGCCAACACCGGGAGAAAACGGGGCTAGACGGAGTGTGGTGATCGTAAAGCACTCCCAGCGACAGCCTGCCAAGAGGAGACCGAGACGAGCCCGCGAGCCGGAGCGATCAGTGACGGAGGCCTGTTGCAGCATTGGTGATCTGGATAAAAGGAAGAAGGCTCCCTCGAACACCAAGGTTGATGCTCAAGTATGTCAGGATCACAGTCCACGCAAGCAGCGGGACAACCAGAGGCAGTTCCAGGTGGAGCCCGGCCGGATGGAGGCAGATGGGCGTAGGTCTATTCATGTCTGGAGACACCCGACGGGTCTGCGGCTGCCAGTGGTGGAGAGGAGATGGCGCAGCAGGAGCCTGAGGTGAAGAGACAGAGACGCCTGGAGAGGGATCCATCCAAGGTCTGAGGGTTTTGGTTTGCATGTTTGTCTTGTTTTCTTCAGTCCTGTATGTGTTAGTTACTATTTGGTGCCCCGGTAAATTGTTTAAAAAGAAAAAAGAAGAAGAAGGAGTCAAAGAAGAATGAGCGCGGTAGGCAAAATGTGATGTTTGGTTGCAAACCTGAGTGGTGTGTTTGCATGATAGTCTTAGTAGCCTGTGTGGTGCTGCACCTATTTTGCACTATGTTTGAAAGTATTTTATTTGATTGGTATTTAAGTGTTAAATTTTAGTCAGAATAGGGGCTGCTCTGTGAGTGTTCTTTACAATGGTAAATTTGGGCCTGCCTGGTTTATTTGGTTTATTTAATTGAATGTCCCAACTTTGTTTTCTTTTGTGTGCCCAGTGTGGGGTGGGAGTTTGGCGGGGGGGCGATAGTATATGTATTGTGGTTTTTGTATGTGTGTTTATTATTAGTATGGGGGATTATTTTATAGTTAGAGACACAGCTTTTTATTATTTTGTTTCACTGTTCTCTTTTAGAGCCAGAATAACCCGCTCAGCTATGTAGGGGGCGCTGGTAGTCAACCCAGCCCCCCAGCCTTAGTTGTGTGAGTGGATAGGTATTTTATTTGTTTCTGTACATATGTTTTCCTGATTAGTGTGTGAGTCGGGTGACAAATTTGGGTGGGTTATTTGTGTGCCGGTTCCAAGGTTGTCATAGCCAGGAGTGGCACTGGGGTTAAGCTCCCAGTGCTCATAAAATGCTCCTTACGGCGTGCGTCTCGAAAAGCCTCTGACAACTAAGTCCAACTCCTAGCCTGCCCGTGTGGTTTAGTCTCTAAGCCCAGCGGAACTGCTTTTACTAATAGGAGAAGGGGCGAGGGCGGATCTCTGGCGCCTTAAAACCAGATGCTTCGGGTAGATGGTGGCTCGTCAACCTGGGAAGGTAGCCCATCTAGGCGAAGGTAAACCCTGATTTGGGTTTGGGAGCCAGCTGCGAAAGAGCTGGCTCCTGTCTTCACAGACATTTTTAACACCTCCCTTAAGCAATGTCACGTGCCGACCTGCCTCAAATCCTCCACCATCATCCTTGTCCCCAAGAAGCCATGGATTACTGGACTTAACGACTACAGACCTGTAGCGCTCACCTCTGTAGTCATGAAGTCCTTTGAGCGCCTGGTCCTGTCTCACCTCAAGTCCATCACCACACCCCTCCTAGACCCGCTGCAGTTTGCCTACCGTGCTAACAGGTCTGTGGACGACGCAGTCAACCTGGCCCTCCACTCCATCCTGCAGCACCTGGACTCCCCGGGAACCTACGCCAGGATGCTGTTTGTGGACTTCAGCTCCGCATTCAACACCATCCACCCCGATCTGCTCCAGGACAAGCTGTCCCTGCTCAACGTGCCTGACTCCCTCTGCAGGTGGATCACCGACTTCCTGACGGACCGGAGACAGCATGTGCGGCTGGGGAAGTCTGTCTCAGACTCTGTTAGCATCAGCATTGGATCACCCCAGGGCTGTGTACTTTCCCCCCTACTCTTCTCCCTTTATACCAACTCCTGCACCTCCTCCCACCAGTCTGTTAAGCTGATTAAGTTTGCGGACGACACCACCCTCATCAGGCTCATCTCCAACGGTGACGAGTCCGCCTACAGGGAAGAGGTGGCCCAGCTGGTGTCCTGGTGCAGCCACAACAACCTGCAGCTGAATGCTCTGAAGACAGCGGAGATGATTGTGGACTTCAGGAAAGTCACATCCCCCCTGCCCCCCCTCACCATCACAGGCTCTCCCATCACCTTTGCAGATTCTTTCCGCTTCTTGGGCACCACCATCACCCGAGACCTCAAATGGGAGCCAACCATCAGCTCCCTCATCAAAAAGGCCCAGCAGAGGATGTTCTTTCTGCGGCAGCTGAGGAAGCTCAAGCTACCCACCAAGATGTTAGTGCAGTTCTACACGGCCATCATCGAGTCCATCCTCACCTCCTCCATAACTGTGTGGTACGCAGGAGCCACTGCCAGGGACAGACTAAGGCCGCAGCGCGTCGTGCGCACTGCTGAGAAGGTGATAGGCTGCAAGCTCCCATCTCTCCAGGACCTGTACATCTCCAGGACCCGGAGGCGTGCTGGCCGGATCATAGCCGATCCTTCACATCCTGGTCACGTGCTGTTTGCCCCCCTCCCCTCAGGTAGAAGGCTTCGGTCCATTCGGACTAAAACCTCCCGGCACATGAACAGCTTTTTCCCCTCTGCCATCAGACTGCTGAACACTAAGTGACTTTTGACTCTCGTGCACCATGTACAGCAGCTCAACCAGACTCATGTCAATCATCACTGTTTTTCTGTTGCATTATTGACTGCACTATGTGGTACTTCACATTATCTGCTACATGCTAATTTTTTAAAACTGCCTTGACTAGTACTACTCATTATTACTAGTATTATTATTATTATTACTTATTATTACTTATTTTTCTACACTTATTGCACGTTTCTAGTCCTTTAGTTTTTTAGTTTATCCCTTTTTCTCATTATGTTTTTAATGTTGCAGCATGGCACCGAGACAAATTCCTAGTTTGTGTATCACATGAACAATGGCAATAAACCTGATTCTGATTCTGATTCTGATTTCAAACCTCCGCTGCCTTGCGGCACACCCAGTCTTCGGGAGTCAACCCTGAGGAAAAATCCGGAGTCGGAGTCACTAAGCATTCGATAATAGTTTTGACTAAGAGCATGTCAATACCATCACAGTCAGTAGATGTCTTACTTTTAAACGATTTAACAATTTCAATGACCTCTCTCTTGTCTGTGTTCTTTATAAAAATGGAGTCTTTTATAGCAGTGTTTTTGCTTATTGTATCAACAGTGGATGCCGTAATGGGTATTTCTCGAGCCAAATTAGGACCAATGTTAACAAAAAGTTATTAAATTCATCTGCAGGTGAGACTGCATTCACACTCTGAGTCGTTGTATTATTTTTTGAAAAATTGGTTGGGTAGCTTGTATTTCTGTTTTTATTTCCAAGAATATTGTTAAGTATTGTCCATGTATTTTTAATATTGTCTCTGTTTTTCTCCAGTTCTTTACTGTAATAGTCTCTTTTACTACATCGCATTATATACGTACACGTATTAACTTATTTTTGTATGTTTTATACTGCTGCTCTGCTTCTTTTGTCCATTTCTTTAGAAAAACTTTAGTGAATTTTTCTTTTTACATGCTTTTTGTAATCCTTTGGTTAACCATGGCTTATCGACAAATTTCTGTTTAAGTTTTTTCTTTACTAATGGACAATTTTTTTCATAAAGAGCGGTTACAATGTTCATGAATGTGTCATAGGCTTCATTTCCATCCGATACATAGACTTTTGTCCAGTCTTGCTTCAGCAGGTCTTCTTTAAAAGAGCTGATTGCATTTTGTGATTTGTATCTGAAAGATTTTAAAATTTTTTCTGTGTTGGTCCCCGTGTGGCCATGGATAAGTGCAAAGACTGGCAGATGGTCACTTCTGTCATTTATCAATAATTCACTTTCTACTTTCTTATCAATAATATTAACAAACAGGTTATCAATAAGTGTAGCAGTGTGGACTGTGATTCTACTGGGATGTGTTGTTGTGGGGTATAGACTCATACTGTACATAGAATTCATGAACTCTGTAATTACATTTTGTTGAAATGGATTTAGTAAATCAATATTGAAGTCTCCACAGATTACAACCATTTTCTTATTAGTTATATTATTGTACAGCTCGACTAACTTATCTCTGAATGTCTCAATGCAAGTTCCCGGCATTCTATATATATACAACTTATAATTAGATTTTTTGTTTTATCTTGGTCAATCTCAACAGTAACACGTTCCAGAATCCCTGGTAGTGCAAAGGACATTCCATTTACAAGTTTACATCTATACAGTTCATCAATATACAGTGTAACACCACCACCCTTTTTTTGAGGTCTGTTAATATGGAACATCTGATATCCCTCTATTGCCATCAATGAAGCCTGTTCTTCATTGAGCCAAGTTTCAGAGACTGCGATAACTGTAAATTTTCTATCTAGCTGTTTTAAATAGTCCTGAATCTGTGGAAAGTTTTTGTTAAGACTTCTGCTGTTAAAGTGTATTATAGATAGTTTATCATCTACTTGCACTTGACTTTTGAATTGCTTTTCAGTGTAATATTCACAGTGATTATGAATATTATTGAAGAAGTGGCTGTCAGGATCAATATCATTGTCTATCTCTTGTAGTTTATGTTCAACATAATGAGATATTTTCAGAGTCTGAATTTCTTCTCTCTCTGTCAAATGACTTCCTCCAATTGGGGATGACTGATGTCTACTAAAGTCAGTCATGAGTTTTTGTTTTTTTTAAAGTACATTATCATGTTATGTCACAAAAGGACTGTTCTTGCCGTGTGTGTGGATATGGATTATCGTAGTCTCTTAATTTCTTAATCAGTGTTCATCTATATTTATTTAAGTCAGTGAGATCTCTTATTATTATGGCCTTTGGTTCCTCAGGTGTTCCATTTAGTTTAATCCAGACTCTACAGTTTCTTGTCCATGTTGCCTGTATCTTGTTTTGTCTTTTCAGCATCTGTGCTTGCCGTGCTATTTCAGCATTAGTCTTTGTTAAATGTTCATTTAGGTAAACTTCTGTTCCCTGTACCTTTCTGGCCTGCCTCAGTATGTCATTTTTTTTTTACCCTTTTGTTAACAAAGCGCATTACAATTGATTTCTTTGTTTAATTATCCTTTCTGGGTAGAATATGGCAGGCTGAAATTGCATTTACATCAATTGCACACCCCGGTGTGCTGACCCGTCACACCCCGGCCACAAACTGTTTGAACTTCTATCTTCTGGTCGTCGTTACAGGTCACTGAAGGTCAAAACCACCCGCCACAGGAACAGTTTCTTTCCTCAAGCCATCACTCTGATGAACTCCTAACATTCACCTAGTCCTACCTGTTGCTGTACTCATGACTTTCATCCATTCTTACATTGCAGATAACTCTCACACTGCTTTTTACTTCATTCACATTATATCACTGAATCTGAGTTCACATTGAAATACTGTGTGACTGTATATTTTCTCATATATTTCTGCAAAGTGTGGATAGTCTGAGTAAATAACTGCATATATTCCTGTATATATTTGCATCCTTTTATAGAAACGTGGACAGACTGTAATTTACTGTACATACTCTGTTGTCATTGAATCCTTATTTAAATCTTATTTAAATCCTCCACCTGAACAACGAGAGCAAGTTTTTAGCCAAAGTCAAATTCCTTGTATGTGTTGTCCGTACTTGGCCAATAAAGCTGATTCTGATTCTGATTCTTTATGTTTCTGCTTTCAAGGAACTGAAGCACCTGGTTTTCCAAGGAGACTGATTCACTTGGGGGAACCTCCTCACCTCTCATTCCTGCTGTAGCATGAGCATATGATTGATATTTAATGTCTAGTCCACTGATGATTAAATCATCCATACGAGTATATTGTTCAAGATCCTCGATGCGTCGCTCCAAGTCTGCAATTTTTTTGTCTCTTTCCTTAATTGTTAATTTCAGCTCTCGGAATTCCTCCATTAGCCCTAATAATTTGGACTGTTGATTGGCCACTTTGGTAAGTTCTTCCGACATGAAGTTCAGAGATTTTTTAATGTCTGTGTCTGTCTCAGTCTGTTGTGGGGGTCACGCCACACAGTATGGCGGCAGATAAAATAAAGGCAGCGATGAGAGGTTTTAAGCAGGTTTATTAAATCACACCGCCATCATAGAACTCCGCTCCAGCCCTAAGTGTGAGCAGGCTGGAGCGGCGTCCTCAGGCTCTCAGCAAAGAGAGACACCGATGTGTGTGTCAGCAGCAGCAGTTGAAGAGAGAATGAGTTACAGAATATGTGCGGTATTTACAGTGATCCCTCGCTACTTCGCGCTTCACCTTTCGCGCCCTCAGTGCATCGCGGATTTTTCAAAAATATTCATCAAAAATTCAAAATTGAGAAATAATGGCGGGCGCTAGCAGAAGGCAGGGAGACTACATTAGACCATCAGGTATCAACACGGAGAGCCCGCACAACTCAAAAATCCACCTCTCTGTTCGCTGTTCTCGTGCTGGCTCGGCTCGGAAATCTCGCAAGCTGATTGGCCGAGACGTTTCACCCTGCAAGCTGATTGGCCGAGACGTTTCACCCACCTTCTCTCCCTGCCGAACGCCCATGCAGCGAAGGAAGACCGCATTCATTGCTCTTTATCGCTCATGTTGCTTAGTCTCGCCGCGTGGAACTTTTCGCTGTTCTCTTGTGCCATTTTGTGCGAAATACTTCTTAATAAATTGCAAATGTATGGTATTAGGGGAATTGCTCTGAAATGGGTTACAAGTTATCTATCTGAGAGACAACAATTTGTGAAAATGGGAGAATATCTGTCTGGGTGTATGGGAATTGCCTGTGGGGTCCCCCAAGGGTCAGTATTGGGCCCCAAATTATTTAACATATATATAAATGATATATTCCAAGTTTCTAAATTATTAAAAATAATATTATTTGCTGATGATACGAATTTATTTTATTCTGGAAATAATTATAATCAACTAATCCATACTCTAAATAATGAATTAAATAAGCTAAAAAAATGGATGGATTGTAATAAACTATCACTAAATATAGATAAAACTAAGGTAATGATATTTGGTAATTGTAAAAATAAAGAAGATATACACATTCATATAGATAATGTAGTTATTGAAAAAGTTAAGGAGATCAAGTTTTTGGGTGTAGTACTGGATGATAAAATTAGTTGGAAACCACATGTCAGATACATACAAAATAAAGTTGCAAAAAATATTGCAATTATAAATAAAATTAAGCAGGTCCTAGATTATAAATCACTTCATATTTTGTATTGTTCATTAGTACTTCCATACTTGACTTATTGTATAGAAGTTTGGGGTAACAGTTATAAAAGTAAACTTAATTCATTGTTAATATTACAAAAAAGGGCAGTCCGTGTTATACACAAAGTTGGGTACCTCGAACATACTAATTTATTGTTTTTACATTCGAAGTTATTGAAATTATGGGATCTGGTCCATTATTACACAGCACAATTAATGTTTAAAGTTAGTAAAAACCTCTTGCCACACAATATACAGAATCTATTCAGGGAGAGAGAAGGGTCCATGTCCGAGTCCGAGTCCATGGTCCTCAGCCGGAAAAAGGTGGATTGTCCTCTCTGGGTTGGGGACAGGCTCCTGCCCCAAGTGGAGGAGTTTAAGTATCTTGGGGTCTTGTTCACGAGTGAGGGGAGAATGGAGCGAGAGATCGACAGACTGATTGGAGCAGCATCTGCAGTGATGCGGACGTTGTACCGGTCTGTTGTGGTGAAGAGGGAGCTTAGTTCTAAGACAAAGCTGTCGATTTATCAGTCAATCTACGTCCCTACTCTCACCTATGGTCACGAGCTTTGGGTAATGACCGAAAGAACGAGATCGCGGATACAAGCGGCTGAAATGAGCTTTCTCCGTAGGATTGCTGGACTCACCCTCAGAGATAGGGTGAGGAGCTCAGTCATCCGGGAGAGGCTCAGAGTAGAACCGCTGCTCCTCCACATTGAAAGGAGTCAGTTGAGGTGGTATGAGCATCTGATTAGGATGCCTCCTGGACGCCTCCCACTTGAGGTGTTTCAGGCACGTCCCACTGGGAGGAGACCCCGGGGCAGACCCAGGACTCGGTGGAGAGACTATGTCTCCCAGCTGGTCTGGGAACGCCTTGGTATCCCCTCTGAAGAGCTGGAGCAGGTGGCTGGGGAGAGGGAAGTCTGGGCTTCTCTGCTTGAACTGCTGCCTCCGCGACCCGGACCTCCGGAAAAGCGGTAGAAGATGGATGGATGGATGGATGGATGGATGGAGAGAGAAGGGAAATATAATTTACGGGGGAATACAAAATTTAAAATTCACTTAGTAAGATCTACACGGAAGAGTTTTTGTGTGTCTGTGTGTGGGGTAAAATTGTGGAATGGGTTGGGGGAGAAACACAGGCAATGTCCCAACATCCATATATTTAAATCAACATATAAAGAAATGATTTTTGAGCAGTATGAGAATGAAGGGCAGTGATGTTACATTGTGTCTTCAGTGAGGGAAGGTTGTTGTGTGTTATGGTGATTGTGAAGGTGATGGTGTTGTTTGTGTTTGCATTGAACATGCCAGAATTGTATGTTTATTGTTGTTGTAATATTGTTGGATATGGACTGTCATTGTTGTGTCATTTTTGTTGTATAAATTGACTATGGGTGTATTACAGTGAATGTGGTTGTGGGATAATGATGATTATGAGTAATACTGTAATTTGTTTGGTGTGGAGAAGGGGTGGGACTGTATAAGCCTTGGCTTCTTCCCACTCCTTTTGAACATTTTATTTTGGTTTGTTTTTTTTGTTGTGTTTTGAACTCTCTTTTTTTCTTTCTTTAACAATGTTCAAATAAAAATCAATCAATCAATCAATCAATCAATCCTGCAGCTTCTCCAGCTCTATCAGAAGCTGCCCTCGACGATGCTGCGCCTCTAGCACCTCACAATGAGGCGTCACCTGAGGAGCAGTAAAGCTCTCATTAACCTGTGCAGTAAATCATCTTCATCTTGAGTTATGTATCTTGTTATAAGAATAAAAGAGTTATAAAAACATATTTATGTACACTTTATTTACATCTACGTATGTATGTACACTTACACACACACGTATCATATGAGAGAGAGAGTGAGAGAATGAACGTACGTATTGTGACATTTGCAGGGGTTCACACAAAGACAATGGAGCAGATGGCTGTGATCAACCTGATTTATTTTTCACACACCCCGACCCCCAACCTGCTTCTGAACACACAGAGGAGTGGAGGTCATTCCCCCAGACCTCCGTTTCAATCATGGTTACACACACAGATACATCTTGCCGTAATCCTGCTAAACACTGCTGGGTCATTATAATGCAGTTATAATGACACAGCAGTATAACTCAGAAATAACACATTTAACACACACAGTAACGTTTCAAACTGGCAAAGCATGCTGGGAAATCCCTGGCCCCCTTAAAATGGCCCCGACGTTACACTGCCCCCCCCCGGACTGGTTTCTGTCCCCAGAAAATTCAAAGTCCACTTTCAGAAATCCAACGCGAGTCAGCCCGGTGCCAGGGTGGCATGCACGGGCCATCTGAGTCTCGGTCAGAGTATCTGGTTGGGGTAGGGTTCCGGTTTGGCCATCAGCAGGCGGATGGACACATCTGACAGCCTCTGTAGGACCACGCACAGTCCCTTCCCTGGCAGCGGGAGTCCCAGGCCCGCTCCGGCCGACTCGCACCGCTACCAGATCTCCCAGGCGGCCGCTGGCCCGCGTCCATGCGTCCAGCCCTTGCCGCGCCTGGAAAGTGGCCGCATCTTCGTCCTGCTCGCTCCGCTGCGTCGCTCCTGCGCCGAGGGCCTCCGTGACGTCACCGAAAGGAAAAGCATCGGGTAGCGGTAGGACACGCACAATTCCTCCTCTGGCAGCGGGAGTCCCATGACTCCCACCGCTGCCAGGACCTCCCAGTCGGCCGCTGGCCCGCGTCCAGGCGCCCAGCCCCTGCCGATCCCGAGAAAAGACCGGATCTGTCCTGCTCGCTCCACTGCTGCTGCGCTCCAAAGGCCTCTGTGACGTCACCTGCCGGGGGAAGCATCTGCAGGAGGTGGCTTTTTCCCGTCCATGCCACCTCGCTCTAATTTAACGTCGCGAGGGGCCAGTTTGTCGTGCGCTGTGTGCGGGGCAGTACCATGCCATGTACCCTGGCTCTGTGCAGCGGAAGCCGTCCTTCCTCGCGTCGCCACGGCTGTTTCCTTCGTGCACGCGCTGCTGTGATCTGCCGTAGCTCCTCCTCCACTCGCTCTCAGCGCGGCAGCCAACTCGACCTGGGCCAGGCGGTCATCCGACAGGTTCTCGCCGTTGTAGTGGGGAATCTTGGCCCGCTGCTGGATGGATGGGACCGTCATCTCCCGGTTGATTGCCGCTCCTAATTGCTCTGGAATCGCCAGCCCGTCCTGCCCTGAAAAGGGCGGGAAACGGGGCTGGTTTGCTCTGCTCCGTCCATCGCAGCGAAGCTCTCCAGGGGCCGGCGTCTCAGCTCTATACTCCGTTCCCGGCTGAGCGATGAATCGCTCCGGCCGCTGTACCTCCGCCTGGATCCTCATCTTGCTCCATATCCCACTCCTGACACCAGTGTGACATTTGCAGGGGTTCACACAAAGACAATGGAGCAGATGGCTGTGATCAACCTGATTTATTTTTCACACACCCCGACCCCCAACCTGCTTCTGAACACACAGAGGAGTGGAGGTCATTCCCCCAGACCTCCGTTTCAATCATGGTTACACACACAGATACATCTTGCCCTAATCCTGCTAAACACTGCTGGGTCATTATAATGCAGTTATAATGACACAGCAGTATAACTCAGAAATAACACATTTAACACACACAGTAACGTTTCAAACTGGCAAAGCATGCTGGGAAATCCCTGGCCCCCTTAAAATGGCCCCGACGTTACAGTATTATTTATGGGTGACGTCATTAGGGGTGACGCTACTTCGCGGTTTTTCCCTTTTCGCAGTCGGTTCTGGAACCCATTAACCGCGATAAGTGAGGGATCACTGTATACCAGTTACAGACAATGCATGAAAGAGCATTCACCGCAGTGGGTATGGCATTTGCATTTGAGAGACACAGTGAGAACAGGAAGCATGAACACAATGCATGAATGGGACATTAACATCACAATGCTAAGCCGAAACCAGCCAGAAGGAGCGGGGCTGCCTGTAGACATTAATACACACATTTCACTGTTCTGTTATTTGCTCTAGCCGAGCGCTGTGTCTGTCTCAGTCTGTTGTGGGGGTCACGCCACATGTCTTCCATTTCCTTTTTCTTTGGTGGCATTTTTTACTGACCTGATGATAACAGGATTATGTCTGGTGTTGTCGGTATCTGGTCCAGCTGACCTCGGATCCGGCTGGGGCCTCAGCTAGCCCCTCCGTTGCTAGCCCCGCTGCTTACCGCTGCTGTAGTTGAGCTCCGATCCGGCTCCTGTCCAGCTGGGGCCTCGGTTACCTCCATATGTACTGTAACGTGGGGGCCGTGTTAAGGGGGGCAGGGATTTCCCCAGCATGCTTTGCAACAGAGGACGTTATTTTTGTGTGTGTGCTTAAATGTTATTACTGAGTTATTATACTGCAGCAGTGTTTATAGGCAGGATTAGGGCAAGATGTATCATGTGTGTGTAACCATGATTGAAACGGAGGTCTGGGAGGATGACCTCCCCTCCTGTCTGTGCTCAGGGGTGTGTTTGAATAAAGCCTGTTCGTCGCAACCATCTGCTCCTCTTCTTTGTGTGAACCTCGCCTACGTCACAGTACTTTTATCTTGTAGGAAATTTAATCAGGAAAGGAAAGAAATGATTCAAAAATTACAGAAAATAGGACGGGTAGAAAAAAAACTGTAAAAAGCATACTGGATTATGGGGACTGTGCACAGTGGACGAATCTAAAACACGACTAGAGGCGAGTAGAAACCATAAGATGGCAGCAGTGCACCAATACGGACGCCAGCTGCCATTAAACTCCAAAGAAGAAGAAGAAGAAGAACTAGCAGTTGTTGCTAACGTCAAGCTAGTCAGCGTTGATGATCAACAGCAGCACTATTTTCTGCGTGTTTTTGTGCTAAACTCATTTATTGTCAGACTAATATAATACTCTCACCTGGAACGGATTCCTTTAATCTGTATGTATTACTGGACCGTTTTGGCTCGTTAATATTTACCGCAGCGAAGCTCCGGTGACAGCGTTTAGCTCAGGCTAGTTAGCCGCTTAAACCACCAGAATGGATCTGTTTGACGACCTGCCGGAACCGACTCAGACCTCCGGTGAGTTGAGGTGGAGTACCGGGAGACCTTAACGGCAGCCCGTGATAATGAAGGGGTCGGAACCCAGTAAAGGTGCTGAATAAAGGAGAACTGAAAAGCGTTGGGAGGCTGTTGTTAGCTCTGGTGCTTCATTTATTCAGTGAAAAATTCTAGTTCTCAGGCTGTCCGCAGACATTTTGTTGTAAATTTAAAACTTTGGTCCCTTTAATCTGCACCTTTTACATGTAAATTTGCATCATTTTTATAATGTCAATTTGCAGCATTTTTCTTGTAAGGTTGAAGTTGTTTTCGTGTAAATTTGCAACATTTTTTTCCTGAATTTGCAACATTTTTCTGGAAAATTTACATTTTCAAGTAAAATTACAACATTTTTTGTAATTTTTTAACATTTTTCTTGTAAATTTGAAGCTATTTTCATATAAATTTGCAAAAAATGTAAATTTGGAACATTGTAGATTTGAAGCTATTTTCATGTAAATTTGTAATTTTTTTTCCCCCAAAATTTTGAACATTTTCTTTCATGTATATTTACGGCATTTTTTTTTCTTTTTAGTTTTTTTGTGTTGTAAATGGAATGGATGGATGTCTTGTAAATTCTTCTTCTTTTAGATTTGATTGGCGGTTGGCAACCAGCTGTAACTTGCTCCCCGTGCGTCACACACATACGCCCCGCCTCTTGTTTGTTGTTGTTGTGAGCTGCTTGTGTGTGTGTGTGTGTGTGTGTGTGTGTACGCATACACAGCGCATCACTTGTGTGACATTTGAATGTTTTGTAGTGTAGAGGATGTGCTCGAATGATGAGGCTGAGTTTAGTTCTCAGGTTCAGCTTTATTGACAGAACACATCGTCTAGCATTCTCAAAGCAGGAAGAAGAGGAAGAATCATATCTCATCACCCTTTTATATGTTTCCAGCATCAGAACTCAAGTCACATGGTGCTTCAGTAAACATACAGTCACAAAGCATCCCTTTGAACCTTCACCATTGTCTCTCATTCCTTGATGAACCAGAAATCCCTCCAGGGCATCTTCTGTGGGACAAAAAGACAAATCTCACACCTCCTCGTTATCTTCTGCAGATTCGAGTCCTTTGTCCTTCCAGACGTGAAACCCCCAATACGCATGCAGTCATATCTCTGTGGAAATGTGAGCCCACCATGTGTGTCACCCACACTACCCCCCCCCCAACGTCTATTAAGGGCAAAACATGCATGGCATAAAAAAAAGAAAAGAAAAACACAAAACACTCCATATATCGCTAATCAATCCACCAACTGCCTGGGTTTTAACCTTCTGCCGAATCTGCTGCAACCTGGCTTTGCTGCCCCTGCAGCATCTCTCTGCATCTGTGGATTAAAGCTGTTAGCACGTTTCTGTGAAGAGTCTGGAGAATGTCCTTTCGGGGGCCTGCCACGGCGGGGGGGCCTCGCGAGCTGCACTTGCTCATCAGCCAAAACAAAAGCAGGTTTGAGCCTGTTTATACAAATCAACTCCCTTCTGCCCCCTAAATCTAGCAGAAAATGCTTCTGCCCGGTCTCCAGCACTCTGAACGGTCCATCATAAAACGATCGCAAACTTGGACGCTGAGCATCATGTCTAACAAAAACAAACTCTGCATTTTTTAAAGCCTTTGGCACAAAAACGTGTGAGAAACTGTGATGGGCCGGGCCAGGGAGTGTGTTTGTTCCCGAGTTGCTCTGCCACGGCTGAGCGGGGGGGCCATTTGGTGCGGGATTATCGGGGAGAAATTCCCCCGGCAAACGGAGAGGTTGTGCAAAAACTAACTCAGCTGGGGAAGCATGCAAATCTTCCTTAGGTGCAGAACGCAACCCCAATAAAACCCATGGAAGTTTGTCCACCCAATTTGTATCCGTCAGTGACGCTCTGAGGGCTGCTTTTAATGACCTGTGAAAGCGTTCGCATAAACCATTAGCCTGGGGGTTATACGCGGTAGTGCGATGAATCTTCTCCCCCAAGCTGCGGGCCATCGATGACCATAGTTCAGAAATAAATTGGGGACCCCTGTCGGACGTTATGTCCGACGGGACACCGAAACGCGCAACCCACGCTGTTAAAAATGCTCGGCCAACTTCTTCCGCTGTGGTTGATGTCAGAGGAATCGCCTCTGGCCAACGCGTGGTGCGATCCACCATCGTCAAAAGATGTGTGTGCCCGTGTGATGGTGGGAGCGGGCCCACCAAGTCAACATGCACGTGATCAAAACGCTTAGCGGAGATGTGAAAAGGTTCTAACGGAGCCTTAGTGTGTCTGTGTATTTTGGCTCACTGACACGCTACGCAGGCCGCCGCCCATTCCTTGACCTGTTTGCGCAACCCGGGCCAAACAAATTTCTCTCCCACCAACTTAATCGATGCCCGCACCCCCGGGTGCGCGAGGGAATGGACAGAGTCAAAAACGCGGCGACGCCACGCGGCTGGCACCACGGGACGGGGCAGTCCCATGGAGACATCGCAGATTAGTGGGGGCATACCAATTTGCTGCACCCTGTGCTCCAGCCTTAACCCTGTTGGTCCAGACTGGAGTGCGCGCACGTCCGCGTCGTTAACCTGCTCCACGGCCATGGCTGCATAATCTAACCCTACACAGACTGGGGCTGCGCGCGCTCCCGCGTTGCTGCCCGGGCCCGCGGCCACAGCTACAGAGTCTGCCCCCATGGGGCTTGGTGTTGCTACCGCGCGCGAGAGACAGTCTGCCACAACATTGTGTTCACCCGCGACATGCTGAATATCAGTGGTGAACTCCGATATTGCGGCTAGTTGCCTTTGTTGCCGGCCTGACCAAGGTTCTGAAATTTTGGCCATCGCAAACGTTAGCGGTTTGTGATCCACAAACGCGGTGAAACGTCGCCCTTCCAACCAGAACTGAAAATGGCGGATGGCCAAGTGTAGGGCCAAAAGCTCCCTGTCAAACGCACTGTATTTACGCTCACTATCGCGCAAAGTCCTGCTGAAAAACGCGAGAGGTTGCCAGGTACCTGCCACAAACTGTTCAACTACCGCCTCCACTGCTACATCGGAAGCGTCAGTGGTGAGCGCCATGCGGGCCGTTGGAACTGGGTGTGCTAACAAAACTGTGTTTGCCAGGGCTGATTTGACCTGGGCAAAAGCGCGCTTCCGCTCTGGAGACCATTCAACTTTATTTGCGGGCTTTTGTTTTTTTAACGCAGTGTACAATGGCTGCATGAACCGTGCTGCGCTTGGGAGGAACCGGTTGTACAAATTAACCATCCCCAGAAACTCCTGTAGCACCTTGACCGTTTGAGGTTGCGGAAAGTCTGTTATTGCGCGCACCTTATCGGGCAGAGGAACCGCTCCTTCTGCCGAAACGCGATGCCCCAAAAAAATCAATCTGCGCCACCCCAAACTGGCACTTCGCTGGGTTAACTATTAACCCGTGCTCTGCCAGCCTCCGAAAAACTGCTGTGAGGTGGCTTTCGTGTTCGCCTTCGGACGTGCTGGCTACTAAAATATCGTCCAAATAAACGAACACAAAAGGGAGGTCGCGTAAAACTGCATCCATCATGCGTTGGAAAGTCTGCGCTGCCCCCTTGAGGCCAAAAGGCATGCGCAAAAACTCAAAAAGGCTGAAAGGAGTTATGACCGCTGTTTTGGGTACATCCTGCGCGCGCACTGGAACCTGGTGGTAACCGCGCACCAAGTCTATTTTAGAAAAAATGCGCGCCCCCGCCAAATGAACAGAAAAATCCTGAATGTGCGGAATCGGGTAGCGGTCATGTGCTGAAACGTTGTTCAACCTGCGGAAATCGCCGCAAGGTCGCCACGAGCCATCAGCTTTTGGGACCATGTGTAACGGCGAGGCCCAGGGGCTTTTGGAGCATCTAACAATGCCCAGTTTTTCCAGATTAGTGAACTCCTCGCGCGCGATGGCCAGTTTAGCTGGGTCCAAGCGCCGAGCTTTTGCAAAGACGGGAGGCCCGGTGGTGGTGATAAAATGCTCCACCCCATGTTTAGCCACAGTCGCCGAAAACGTGGGGACTGTGAGTGATGGGAACTGAGCGAGCAATGTGTGAAACTTACCACCTGCAGCTGAGACGCTGGCATGTGCAGTCGGCGGGGCCACCCGAGCTGTGCAGGGGATAGAATGAAAAGACAGTGCATTAATCAGACGTCTATTAGCAAGCTCAACCAATAAACCATGTGAGCACAAAAAATCAGCCCCTAACATGTTGAAACTGACTGCTGCTACAATAAAAGTCCACTCAAATGAACGGCCCTGTAAGGACAGAAGCATGGTCCTCTCACCGAACGTTTTAATCGTGGAGCCGTTCGCTGCTGACACTGACACCCAGGGAGCTTTAGACGGCATCAGCCGTTCCACGTAGGTGGGTGTGACGAAACTCAGCTGGGAGCCTGTGTCCACGAGGAACTGTTTCCCCGAGTGTGCATCCGTCAGGTAAAGCAGCTTGTTCTCGTCGCCGAGGGTCGCAGCTGCTACCGGCCCTCGGTCTTGGCGTTTCCCTGGCGCTTGAAGTTGCACGGCGGGACGCACTTGTGCGCCCTCTCTGCAAAACGGCGGTGGTAGAAGCACCGGCTGTCCTCCGCTCCGCGCCGCCTGGTCCCCATTGCCGCCGTCGTTGGTGCGTCTGGCGCTGCGGCTGCTGGATCTGCGCTGTCTCCGGACGCCGTTCCTGGGCTAGCTGCCGCGGCCGAAACCGCGTTCCGCTTGTGGGCGTCGACAAGCCGCTGCGCCTCTTTGCTCAGCCCATGGTAGTCTCGCCTGGCCAATCGGGGCGACTCTGCCAGGGCCACTCTCTCTGCTGGCGGCAGGGTCCGAAGGAAAAGGTGGGCGAAAATGAATTCGCCATCCTCAGAGTCTTTGAGCCTCAGCATCTTCACCATCAGGTCCGCAGGTCTATCGTTCTCTGACTCCGTCAACGTCAGGAGCCCCTCTGCTCGCTGTTGGACCGAAGGGGTGAAATGGCTGATCAGCGTGTCCTTCAATGCTCTGTACTTGTCGCTGTCTGGTGGATGATTAACCAGATCCTCCACTCTCTGGACCGTGTTGCTGTCCAGCTTCGCTACCACATGGTAGAATCTTGTGTCGTCGTTGGAGATTCTCCGGAGGTTGAACTGTGCCTCGACTGCGCTAAACCAGGAGCGCAGACTATGCTGCCAGAAGTCGGGCAGCCGGAGTGTGGAGGCGGCCATCAGGCTGGCTTCCGCCGAGCCCCGCTCGGGAGAATTCTGTCTGCTCATTCTTTGTCGTAGGTCACCAGTGTAGAGGATGTGCTCGAATGATGAGGCTGAGTTTAGTTCTCAGGTTCAGCTTTATTGACAGAACACATCGTCTAGCATTCTCAAAGCAGGAAGAAGAGGAAGAATCATATCACATCACCCTTTTATATGTTTCCAGCATCAAAACTCAAGTCACATGGTGCTTCAGTAAACATACAGTCACAAAGCATCCCTTTGAACCTTCACCATTGTCTCTCATTCCTTGATGAACCGGAAATCCCTCCGGGGCATCTTCTGTGGGACAAAAAGACAAATCTCACACCTCCTCGTTATCTTCTGCAGATTCGAGTCCTTTGTCCTTCCAGACGTGAAACCCCCAATACGCATGCAGTCATATCTATGTGGAAATGTGAGCCCACCATGTGTGTCACCCACAGTAGCACCTTAACTCTTGCACTTTAGCATGTCCACTTTGTCCAGTTTTATTGCAGATGTTCTGCTCATGTATGATTGTGTGTTTTTGCGACCTGCGGGGGGGACTACAGATGCAAATTTGCAGTATTGCTAAATCTGGCATACTTACATTTGTATTAATGTTCATTAGTGTGTAATAGGGATGCAAGTTATCGATTACTTCATTAATTGATAAGCAGTATTTTTCGTGAGAATCTTAATTTCCCTCGGTATAATACGGTCTATCTTTAACATATAAAAACTTGCTGTTTTTACATATACTGAATAAAACATGAACATTATATTCCTTCATGATTTATTGTACCATTTGCATTTTTTTTTTTTTTTTAACGACAGATGATGGCATTTTTTGTAGTTTAACAAATTTTGCACTGTATGGTGCGTACTGTGTGCTGGTACATCTCAGTAAATTACAAATGTTATAATTTTTATTCTACTACCAATATCATAAAATTTTATCTTTTTTTTTTTGTTATATTGGAAAAAAAAAACTTGCACCTTCTAATTTACTGAGATGCACTGATAGACTGTTTTAACAGGAAAATAAACTGTGAGCTGCTTCATCTGTTGCATGTTAAACATGATCACAGTACCCCAGCAATCCAGGACAACCCAGAAGGATCAGGGCTCCTCTGTTGTCTGTTACCTCAGTGGCAACTTGAGTCCGGTCTGCTTTCCCGTCTAGCGGCAGGTTGAAGACAGCAGGGATAGGTTTTTGCTCTCGTGTAGCCTGTTGTGGTCCGTTTCTCCGCCCTGTTGATTTGAAGTAAGCGGGTGGACATCGGAATGTGCCATTGGAGCTTGTTGTGATTTTCCGACTTGACCCAGAAGGGCGAGTTTTTTCACTCTGCACAGCACATACACTCTGGGGGCTTAGCGTCTTCTTCTGCTTTGTCAGTTGAAATGCAGCAGTGGATGACCGCGTGCGCCCCCACCTGGACGGCAAAGCCATTACATTTCATAGAATAAGCTCCCATTGAAAAGGACTGCTGAGTTATCAATTAATTGATAACTGATTTAATAGTCGACTAAATTCTTAACAATTAATTGAAAGTCATTTAATCATTAACATCCCTAGTATGTAATGTCCCTTTCAAATAAACATTAAACTTATTAATTTTATCATATTAAGCATAAACATGTACTCCATACTAAAGAAAAAGACTGAATTAACAAAATAATAAGTATTATTTTTAGTGTGTTATGTTTGTGTCTTTTGTCTGATAATTTGATTCTGTCAGATAAAGCTTTTCAGTTTTGAATCAGTAAAGTGAATCTATTTATCTATGGCTGGAATCCATTTCTTCTTCAGGTCCGGTCTTGACAGCTCAACCACAGAACAACGAAGAAGAGGAGAACGGACTGAAACGGAAACGAGACGATAAAACGAAGGAGAAGGAGGAGCAGATGGAGGTCAAGAAAGTTTGTAAAGAAGGTCTTCAGCTGTTCCACCACAATGTTTGTTTGCTTCTTTTCCTCCAACCAGAGCGCAGACGCTGACGAGACAGAAACGTGTAGAGGAGAGAGCGCCCAGACACGAGGTCTCACTCTGATTTTTTTTTTCTAGGACTTCCCGTGCTCAAAGGCTTCGTGGCGGCGAGGCGTGGTGAGCGTGACGAGATGCAGGATGCTCACGTGCTGCTGGCGGACATGAACAGCTGTCTGTCAGCGCTGCCACCGAACGTGTAAGAGACCAAAAAAAGTAATTTTTCATGTAAAATGTAAACAGTAGTGTGAGTTTAGGACATTTTTTTTGCAAATGAGCTCAATTTTTTTTTGACATTTTCCTTCTAAATTAGCAAAAAAAACTTTTTACTTTTTGTTAATTTTTTAATTTTGATTTTATTTTTAATTTTTACACATAAACTTAGATGTTTTCTCATAAATTTTTCCCGCTCGTGTCTCTCAGGTCTCGAGTGTCTTACTTTGCCGTGTTCGACGGCCACGGAGGAAATCGAGCGTCTCGATTCGCCGCCGAGCATCTTCACCAGACGTTGGTCAAAAAGTTCCCCAGCGGTCAGTGTTTTTAACAGATTTTTTAAAAATGTGATTTATTCAGTTAATGTTGTTGCTGCTGATGTTGGTTTTGTTTCAGGAGACGTAGAAAATCTGGACAAACTGATCAGCAAGTGTCTGCTGGACACGTTCAGACAGACGGACGAAGACTTCCTGAAGAAGGCGTCCAGCCAGTAAGATGCCGTTTAAAATTAAAAATTAACCTTCAAGTGAATGTGAGCAGCAGGACCTGTTTCATGGAAATTTGCAACATTATTTTTGTAAATTTGGAACATTTTTCTTGTAAATTTGTTTATTAGTTTATTTGTCAGGGACCATGTACAGAAAACGTTAAACACGGGGTAGAGATGCTCTGTACCAGATTATAGCATTGTTTTTTTTCCACAATATCTTTATTGAACCTTTTTTTTTTTTTTTAACAAACATGATACAAACAATCAAACACTAACACTAAAGTACTACAAAAAAAAAAAATGCACTAAAAACACCAACAACCACCAACAAAATCAAGTCTTCAACAATGCTCCTCTGTTTAGTCTAGACAATCCAATACATAAGTATACATATTATGTTCACCAGTTTGGAATTTACAAGGTCCACACACATCATTCACCTTCTTCTTCAAGAGTTATGTTTAAATTTTTTACATAATCAATAAAAGGTCTCCATATATTCTCAAACACAATTTCCTTTGATTTTAGTATATATGTTATTCTTTCTAATGGAAGGTTTGTTAACATCTGTCTTAACCACTGAGTCACATCTGGTCTATGAGTCTTTTTCCATAATAGTGCAATACATTTTTTGGCATTAAGCAAACTGAGGTCTATGAATGTTCTTTCACTTTTATTAAAATTATGCTTTTCTGGGTACAGACCCAACAAAAACAGTTTAGGATTCAATATGATTTGTTTTGAGATTATTTTTTCAATTGTTACCCTCACCTCTTCCCAAAACATTCTTATTAATCTACATTCCCATAAACAATGAAATAGGGTTCCTTTACTTTCCATGCATTTTGTGCATGTATCTGGTATATTTTTGTTATATCTATTTAACTCCTCCGGTGTAACATACATCCGCATTAACCATTTGAAATGTATCAATTTAAGGCGTGCATTTATTGATTTGGTTTGAGCTTCTGTACAAGCCAATTCCCATTGTTCCTCTGAAATTTCAATTTGCAGATCTTCTTTCCAGTAGTTTAATCTTTTCAGTGAATTTTCACTTGAAGATAGTGTCAATGAGTTATAAAACTCTGAAATAATACCCTTTCTTTTACTATCTTTCATCATCATTTTTTCCAAGGATGAATAAATAGGTCGAGTGAGAGCTTTATTTTGATTTGATCGAATAAAGTTTCTAAGTTGAAGATATTTAAAAAAATGTGTTCTATTGAGATTAAATTTGATCCTCAGCTCTTCAAAAGACATTATGTTGTCTGCACATGGCAAATATAAATCCTGAATCTTTTGTATCCCTTTTAAATTCCATACTTTAAATACAGCGTCCGCTCTCCCTGGTTTAAAATATTGATTACCCCATATTGGACTAAATTGTGACAGTAACTGTGGTTCTTTTAAATAGTTTTTAGCTTCACACCATATTTTGATCATATGCTTTACAAATGGATTTTTAACTTGTTTTTGTAATTTTTTTGCCGAATCTGAGTATATGAATATGGGAAGAGGTAAAGGTAAATTGTATGATTCCATTTCAGTCCAGTGAGGGAGATCATTTGATGAAAAATAATATGTCATAGACCTCAGTTGTGCCGACCAATAATACAACATAAAATTTGGACATTTCAGACCTCCACGATCAAATGGTAAATATAATAAAGACAGACGTAATCTAGCCCTCCTGTTGTTCCATATAAATTCCACTAACTTTTTTTTTATTCTTGAGAATAGATCTAAAGGTGGTGATAAGGGAATGTATTGAAATAAATAAAGTATTTTAGGTAAAATATTACTTTTAAGTATATTGATTCTCCCGATCATCGACATTGGTAGTGACATCCATCTCTGAGTTAACTCATTGATATCTGACATTAAGGCTTCATAGTTGACACTGGCGACTGATTCTAGCTTAGGCATAATTTGGATTCCTAAATATTTAAACTGATTTACAACATTGAATTGATTTACCTCAGGGGCTGGGTAATTTCTCTGGGTCTCATTTAGCATTAATATTGAAGATTTAGTTTTATTTATTTTATATCCTGATATTTCCCCAAAATTCTTTATTAAATTCAACAAGGTTGGAATTGATTTTTTTAGATTCGACATAAACAAAATTATATCATCGGCGTACAGGGAGATTTTATGTTCTGTTGGTCCAACTTTAATTCCATATATTTGTGAATGTAAACGTATCGCTATCGCTAAAGGTTCAATTGCCATAGTAAACAGTAAAGGTGAAAGTGGACAGCCTTGTCGACATCCTCTATTGATTTTTATTGGTTTTGAAATATTGTTATTTGTTAGGATTTCTGCTGTAGCATTATTGTATATTATTTGAACCCATTTTATGAAATTATTTCCAAGTCCAAACCTTTGTAGGATTTCAAAAAGAAAGGGCCATTCAACTCTATCAAAGGCCTTTTCGGCGTCCAATGATAGGAGAGCTGTATCCGGTGCTTCTTTATTAAAATAAATAATATTAAATAGTCTTCTTACATTATGGAAGCCTTGTCTACCCTTTATAAAGCCATTCTGATCTCGATTAATAATATTTGGTAAAATTTCTTGTATTCGTCTTGCTAAAATTTTACAGATTATCTTAAGGTCGGCGTTTAATAGGCTTATTGGTCTCATATTTTCACATTTATTAGAGGGCTTACCTGGTTTTGGCAGCAGTATAATTAAGGCATTATTTATGTATGATGGTAAATTATTATTTTGAAATGCTTCTAAAACCATTTCCAAAAAAGGTTTTATTAATTTATTCTTAAATTTTTTTATAAAGGTCAACTGGAAGACCATCTGGTCCTGCACTTTTTCCTGATTTCATATTATCAATGGCTAGCCCAACTTCTTCTTGACTAATTTTAGACTCCAATATCTCCCTGTTTTCATTTGGAATACACGGTATAGATAGTTCGTTCAAAAACCCATTTAGTTTTGTTAAATCAGGTTCATTTTTGGTATCATATAATTTTTCATAGTAATCTCTAAAGGCTCTGTTAATTTCTAAAGGATCTATAACTACCTGTCCGTTACTTATAATACTGGTAATTGGTGTTTTAATTTCCAATTGTTTAATCTGCCATGCTAATAATTTTCCTGATTTTTCACCTTGTTCATAAAAAGATTGTTTCAATCTTAGAAGACTCGAGGCAGCTCTATTCGCTGATTTTTTGTCGTATTCAGCTCTCAAAATCAGTAATTCATTCTCCAACCTTGGGTCACTTCCTGCATACACTTTTTCCTGAAGACTTTTTATTTTATGTTCCAATTTAGCTCTCTCCTCTCGAGTCTTCTTAGATTTTGATCCTGTATAACTAATAATATGTCCCCTAATAAAAGCTTTGAAAGCCTCCCACTTTACACATGCTGATGTTTGTGTAGTATTGATGTCAAAGAACTCGTCTATCTGTTTTTCTATATACTTGACAAATTCCTCATCCTGAAGCCATTTATGCTGAAATTGCCATCTACCTGATTCCTTTGTCAATTTTTTATCTACATATATTAGACAACAGGGTGCATGATCAGAGATCACGATGTTATCATAAAAGCAGTTTTGAATCTTGGACCTTAATTCTGTGGAAATCAAAAAATAATCAATACGTGAGAATGTCTTGTAGGTACTGGAATAACAAGAATAGGCTTTAACTTGTGGTTTCATTTCTCTCCATATATCTAACAATCTCAATTCTTTCATAAAATGATTAATAGTCATCCTACATCCAATGTGCGTACAATCCAGTCCTGTTGATCTATCCACACCTGGATTCAATGTACAATTAAAATCCCCTGCTATTATATGTTGCCCTGTAAGTGATGATAAGATGAGAAATAAATTAGCAAAGAACTTCTGATCATCTATATTGGGACCATATAAGTTCACAAGATTTATATTTTCTAATAGCAAAGAACCTTGAATGATTACATATCTTCCAAATTTGTCTCCAATTACATTTTTCACTTGAAAAGGAACTGATTTATGTATGAGAGTCATAACTCCCCTGGCTCGGGATGAAAATGAAGAGGTGAATACACTTCCCTGCCATCTACTCCTAATTCTTTTAACATCCTCCTCTATCAGATGAGTTTCTTGTAAAAACACAATTCTTGAACCCATGTCCTTTATTTTATTCATAACTTGTTTAAGTTTTTTTAAATTTTGTAGACCTCTGCAATTCCATGAAGTTAAATTAAGATTAACACTTTGGTCCATGATCAATAGAGAGTTTGGGATTACCTTGCAGTGTAAACATGCTCATACAGAGAAGCAAAAACATGAGTGGTTGAACATTCATCCTACAAACTACACACAAACAAATTTCCCCTTCCCACACTTGTGGCAAACCCCCCAAAATCAAAAGAAAAATTCTGTCTCCCGATATAGCCATCGACCGTTCCACACCCACGGGGAACAGCCTAAGCCACTCCTTCTTCATCCTCCCAATCACCCTAACTCTACTGCTTTTAATGACGTAACATTAACTCTCCTCTGTAGTTTTCCAACTTAACTCCAAAATTTTTAACAACTTTGTACATCATAGTTTTTTTTTTTTTTTGTTTGTTTTGTTTTTGTTTTGTTTTTTTAATATATAATACAATCTATATTTTGTAAACTTACTATTTACTTCAAGTCAGTCAGATGCCTGTGCAAATGCTTAATTATTCTACCTTATATTTTGTTCATGCTTAGCTCCCACCAGTCTCTTCTTCTTCTTTGATCTTCTTGATGAGCTCCTGCGCCTCCTCTGGGGTCTTGAAGATGTGGGTTCTGCCCTCATACGTGGTCAGCAGTCTCGCAGGATAGATTACACCATGACGAATCCCAAGGTTGCGCAGCTCCTTACGTACGGGATCAAACTGCTTCCTCAATTGCTGGATTCCTGTGGCCAAATCTGGGTAGAACCGCACCTGCTGGTCCTGGTGTTTAATCTCTCCTTTAGCACGTGCAGCGTTGAAGATCTTCATCCTGTCTCTGTTGCTAAGAAACTTCATAATTAAGGTCCTCGGCGGTCCCTTATCTCTCCGTGGGCCAATACGATGTGCTTTTTCCAGAACCACTGCTGATTGCAACTCCTCGCTGCCCAGCACCTCCGGAATCCACTTTTCCAGAAAGGAACATACGTCCCGACCTTCTGATTCCTCTGGAAGACCCACCAGCCTCAAATTATTCTGTCTCGACCGAGATTCCAAATCCAAAATATTATCTTCCAGAGATTTATTTTTTTTTTCCAAAGTGCGCACCTTTAATTGAAGACGGGTGACGTCATCTTCAGCACTAGCGAGACGGAGCTCCATCTGCGCCGTTCGTTCTACACAGTCACCCAATTCCTTTCTTATTCCTTCCAGCGCTGTCATAATCCCATCAAATCTAGAGGAAAAGTCCGCTCTCATTGAACTCATGGCAGCCATCAGCGCATCTGCGCCATTCCCCGCAGAAATCGCACCGTTGCCAGCCTCCTCCGCCATATATGGAGTTTTGTTTGCTGCGTCACAGACCTGAAAGTCCGTTAATTTGGACTGTTTCGGCGGCTCGCTTTTTCCTTTTCCTGGTTTTCCAGCCTTAGGCTTCGCCGACATATCCTCGCCCAAATGCTGGGATACGTTCTGTCCCAAATGAGAGAGTTATTTGCCGATTTTTTTCTCCAGGAGCAGAGCAGAGCGAGACACGTCCGTCCTACGTGGCAGCCATAACCGGAAGTCCGATTATAGCATTGTTACTAATTTCCATCTGCAGTTCCCATGGCATAAAAACAGGTACAAAATACCATCCATCCATCCATCTTCAACCGCTTTTCCGGAGGTCCGGGTCATGGAGGCAGCAGTTCAAGCAGAGAAGCCCAGACTTCCCTCTCCCCAGCCACCTGCTCCAGCTCTTCAGAGAGGATACCAAGGCGTTCCCAGACCAGCTGAGAGACACAGGGCGCATTCACGCGGCCACTGTTTGGTCCAGACTAAAGGACCAAAGTGTGTACTCTGTGGATAGTTGAGTTCATTTCGTGTCGTCTGAATGCACATTGGAACTCTGGTGCGCACCAAACAAGTGAACTCTGGTCTCCCTGGAAACAGGGGTGTCTCGGTTCGCTTGCAAACGCAGTCTGGTGCGCTTCACTTGCCGTGTGAATGCAAACGGATTATCCAGCGGACCAAAGGGCGGACGTGCCCCTCCATGTTTTTGTAACCACAGCAACACAGTGAGAAGAGAAAGTGGCGTTTACTGTAAAGGTGCCTTCACATCAAACACGATTGGGCGAATTTTTCGCGCAGCACAATTACATAGCTCCTCATTGTAAATACATGAAAAGACATGAATTCACCATCTGGGTGAGATGCTGACTGGCGAAGTTGCCACGCACCATGTTGTCCCTGTTGAAAACTTGATGTGTGTTTCCGTGGCAGCACGTCTGTGTCAGGAATCCGTGGGTAAATAAATAAATCCAGCACCCCAATTCAGCTGAAGAGCTCCCAGTTCTGCAGACTCCATTTTGGGTAGAAAATAACTGCTCGGATCCAAGAAATACTTTTACCAGAGAAAGCTGAGGAGAAAAGTAAAAAAAAAAAAAGGTCTCGTGGACAGACTTGGAGTAGTGAGGAGATGCAGGCTCTGACAGACATTTGGTCTGAGGACCAGATTCCTCAGCTGCTTGTGGCTACACACAAGAATACCGAGGTTTTTAAAACTTTTAGCGACATGATGGCGGCACGGGGGTTTATACAGAAGCGGAGCTTTTTATTTTTATTTGTTTGTGGCGGATAAACACCTTACTGAAGGCAACGGTGTTATGCTGAAAATTGCTCACTTGCTGAGAATTGCATCCCATTGTCGAATAAACATAATTTGAAGGTAATTTACAAGAGGTAATAACAATTTTTACTTCTAAAAATGCACAAATGGTTACAAGCCTGGCTGTAGTGTTATATTTTATAGTTTTGGTGTATGGGATGCAATTGTTGGCAAGCGAGCAATTCTCTGCAGTGTTTCCTCTGGCTTAAAGACCTTGGCGCGGTGGCAACATATCCCCCCCCACCACCACAATACAGTGGGGCAAAAAAGTATTTAGTCAGCCACCAATTGTGCAAGTTCTCCCACTGTAAAAGATGAGAGAGGTCTCCAATTTTCATCATAGGTATACCTCAGCTATGAGAGACAAAATGAGAAAAAAAATCCAGAAAATCACATTGTCTGATTTTTAAAAAAATTATTTGCAAATTATGGTGGAAAATAAGTATTTGGTCAATAACAAAAGTTCATCTCAATACTTTGTTAAAAACCCTTTGTTGGCAATGACAGAGGTCAGACATTTTCTGTAAGTCTTCACAAGGTTTTCACACACTGTTGCTGGTATTTTGGCCCATTCCTCCATGCAGATCTCCCCTAGAGCAGTGATGTTTTGGGGCTGTCGCTGGGCAACACGGACTTTCAACTCCCTCCAAAGATTTTCTATGGGGTTGAGATCTGGAGACTGGCTAGGCCACTCCAGGACCTTGAAATGCTTCTTACGAAGCCACTCCTTCGTTGCCCGGGCGGTGTGTTTGGGATCATTGTCATGCTGAAAGACCCAGCCACGTTTCATCTTCAATGCCCTTGCTGATGGAAGGAGGTTTTCACTCAAAATCTCACGATGCATGGCCCCATTCATTCTTTCCTTTACACGGATCAGTCGTCCTGGTCCCTTTGCAGAAAAATAGCCCCAAAGCATGATGTTTCCACCCCCATGCTTCACAGTAGGTATGGTGTTCTTTCTCCTCCAAACACGACAAGTTGAGTTTTTACCAAAAAGTTCTATTTTGGTTTCATCTGACCATATGACATTTTTCCAGTCCTCTTCTGGATCATCCAGATGCTCTCTAGCAAACTTCAGACGGGCCTGGACATGTACCGGCTTAAGCAGGGTGACACGTCTGGCACTGCAGGATTTGAGTCCCTGGCGGCATAGTGTGTTACTGATGGTAGCCTTTGTTACTTTGGTCCCAGCCCTCTGCAGGTCATTCACTAGATCCCCCCGTGTGGTTCTGGGATTTTTGCTCACCGTCCTCATGATCATTTTGACCCCACGGGGTGAGATCTTCCGTGGAGCCCTAGATCGAGGGAGATTATCAGTGGTCTTGTATGTCTTCCATTTTCTAATAATTGCTCCCACAGTTGATTTCTTCACACCAAGCTGCTTACCTATTGCAGATTCAGCCTTCCCAGTCTGGTGCAGGTCTACAGTTTTGTTTCTGGTGTCCTTTGACAGCTCTTTGGTCTTGGCCATAGTGGAGTTTGGAGTCTGACTGTTTGAGGTTGTGGACAGGTGTCTTTTATACTGATAATGAGTTCAAACAGGTGCCATTAATACAGGTAACGAGTGGAGGACAGAGGAGCCTCTTAAAGAAGAAGTTACAGGTCTGTGAGAGCCAGAAATCTTGCTTGTTTGTAGGTGACTAAATACTTATTTTCCACCATAATTTGCAAATAAATTCTTTAAAAATCAGAGGATGTGATTTTCTGGATTTTTTTTTTCTCATTTTGTCTCTCATAGTTGAGGTATACCGATGATGAAAATTGGAGACCTCTCTCATCTTTTAAGTGGGAGAACTTGCACAATTGGTGGCTGACTAAATACTTTTTTTACCCCACTGTATGTTAATTTTATACTTTTTTTTGTTTGTTTTTTTTGTTACTTATTTGTACCCGTAGGTAGATTTGGTTTGCAGTCTGGTGACAAGCCACCGGCTGCCGGTCGCTGCGTGCGCGAGCGCCCTAAACCTACATGTCTTTGGTATGCGGGAGGAAACCGGAGAAATCCCGGAGTAAACCCACGCAACACGGGGAGGACATGCAAACTCCACACAGCTCACTGTTGGTCGGGGGCTGGGATCGAACCCACGATCTCACGATCCCCGCGATCCCCCGGCCGAGGAGTAAACTGTGCTGCCGCAGTGCTAAACCACTGCGCCACCGTGCAGTATTTTTCTTTTTAAAATTTTACACAGTAACGTTGCATATGGAACTTACCATTTGAAGTATTGTACAACTGAGGCTTGAATACTGGGCCAGTTGGGGTCCCACCCAGACATCCTGTGTTTAGACTTTTTAGTGGTGTTATCCTTCTCTCCGTCCTCTGCCTGAACACTTCCCTCTCCTTGGCTCCTCTCTTCTGTCTCATCTCTTCCTCTCTGAGCTCTGTCTAATTCAGGTTCTCTCTCTGTCTATGGTGGTATACAAACAGGTTCGAAAATATCAAGTGTCATGTTTTATCCTGCAGAATTTTTTTGTCGTGGTTTACATAAATGACAAAAATATGTGTATTTTTTTGTATTTTTATTCTAGTGTTTCTTTTTTCCATTGAGAGAGTAGGGAAGGGAAAGAAACATTGATATAGCAATGTACTCATGCATACTTAAATTATATGATCAGGTGGGTATAGTAACCAGAAATTCTACTCATGTAAAAGCAGTGCTTTGAAATTAATAATTAAAAGTAGACAACCAAAAATTTTCACTTAAGTTAAGGGTACAAAGAGCACCCACTTAAAAACTTGAGTAATGACTTCAGTCTTGAAGGTTTGAGGTTTTTCTCAAAAATTTATAACAATTTTCGTATAGTTTTCTACTTTTCTCTGTAAATCTAAAGTTGAAACCATTTTCCTCAAATTTGTAGTTTTCTCTTGTAAAATTGACTTTTCGTGTACATTTGAAACTTGATTATAAATTTGTGGATTATTTTATGGCTAATTTTTGTCTGTTTTTTTTTTTTTTAAATAAAATTACTGTTGTTTTTTTTTGTTTTTTTTAGATAAATTTGAAACGGACTGTGGTAATTTTTTTACTTTTTAGTTATAGTTTTTTCGTTGTTTTTTTTTTTTTTAGAAATCTCACCACCCAGACAGCAGGAAAAACCTCCCTTATTTTTGAAATCAAATGTCTGCACGTTTAGTTTGTCTGAAGGCTGCTGACGGATTAAAGTCATTGACTTGGTGAATTTCGGTCATCTTAACCTGCCAGGTACATAATAGGGAACTGTAGCGGACTCTAAAGACATAATTCACCACAATATGTGTTCATGTACAGAATGATCTGCTTAGGCAGTTTTGTGCACTCAGGCTTTCTCATCAGGCACCTCTCTAGGCAGCCGCTGAAGGACCTCAGTTTAGAGTGAAAAGAGAGCTAGCGTTTTTAGCTGTTGCTTTTTGGCACTGCCACTGGAGAATAAAAACGACACGCCTGCTCATGTGAGAAAAGAGAGAAATTGCCAGTCTCTTCATTCCTGCAGTTCCTACAGAACATAACATTGTAGTGGCTGGTGAAATATATCCTCAGCAATTCATCAGTCCCCCTTGCCTTTCCCTTCATATGAAGCTGGCTGCACATGAATTCTAACCACATCTCTTAGCTAAGCGACTCTTCCATTATTGCTTCCATTTCCAGCGGGTTAAAACCATGACAAACACCAGTGCTTACATACCTCCTACGATTTTTTTTTTCCGCGTTTAAAGTACTTAAGTAAACTCATGTCTCTGTTGGACAGTCGCGCTCAGCGAGACACTGCCTGCTGACTGACTGGAAAACTCGCGTGAGCGGGGTGCTTCTAAACTCCCCGCGGATGACGGCCACGCGTGTTGTTGGTGTGCGCGCTTGCAGAAAGTCATTGCTTCATATATTTTTCTTAATAAATTCATATGGCCTTGGGGTGGTGGTAAAATTTCTGGCGAAGCGGGCCGCCACCAAGAAGTGTTACCAGCGGAAACCCTGCTTGGCATAACACTGGATTTCCCTTTTCGGTCCTGGCCAATCGATGAGCTGAATTTCTCTTCTTGGCCGAGATTTTTTCCTCCTGGTCAGTGGTGGCTTCGGCTACAGCACCACAACCGAGCAGCTTTTGTAACTGCCTGACATTGTCCAAGCAGTTTGGTCTGCAGTAAAGTGCTGTGTGAATGCAAACTGAACCAAACGAAGGTGTGAAAATTCTTGCCATCCCCTGCCTAGTCGAACCGAGAGCGCCGGACTATCCTGGTGTGAATGCAGCCATAGTCTGCATTCACTCACTCTCCAGCGAGTCCTGCGTCTGCCCCGGGGTCTCCTCCCAGTGGGACGTGCCTGAAACACCTCAAGTGGGAGGCGTCCAGGAGGCATCCTGATCAGCTGCCCAAACCACCTCAACTGGCTCCTTTCAATGTGGAGAAGCAGCGGTTCTACTCTGAGCCTCTCCTGGATGACTGAGCTCCTCACCCTATATCTAAGGGTGAGTCCAGCAATCCTATGGAGAAAGCTCATTTCAGCTGCTTGTATCCAAAATCTCGTTCTTTCAGTCATTACCCAACGCTTGTGACCATAGGTGAGAGTAGGAATGTAGATTGACTGGTAAATCGACAGCTTTGCCTTAGAACTAAGCTCCCTCTTCACCACAACAGACCGGTACAACATCCGCATCACTACAGATGCTGCTCTGATCCGTCTGTCCATCTCTCACTCCATTCTCCCCTCACTCGTGAATAAGACCCCAAGATACTTAAACTCCACCACTTGGGGCAGGAGCTTGTCTCCAACCCGGAGAGGACAATCCATCTTTTTCCGGCTGAGGACCATGGACTCGGACTTAGAGGTGCTGATTCTCATCCCAGCCACTTCACACTCAGCGGCAAACCATCCCAGTAAGAACTGTAGGTCATTGCTGGATGAAGCCAACAGGACAACATCATCTGCAAACAACAGAGATGAGATCCTGTGGTCACCAAGCATGACACCCTCCGTTCCTTGACTGCGCCTAGAAATCCTGTCCATAAAAATTATGAACAGGATCGGTGACAAAGGGCAGCCCTGGCGGAGTCCAACTCTCACTGGGAATGAGTCTGACCGAGTGTTGGCAATACGAACCAAACTCTCACAACGGTTGTACAGAGACCGAATAGCTTGTAACAACAATCCTGATACCCCATACTCCCGAAGCACCCCCCACAAAAAACCACAAGGGACACTGTCGAATGCCTTCTCCAAGTCCACAAAACACAAGTAAACTGGTTGGACAAATTCCCACGAACCCTTGAGGATTCTTGAGAGGGTAAAGAGCTGGTTCGATGTGCCACGGCCAGGACGAAAACCACATTGCTCCTTCTGAATCCGAGGTTCGACCAGCGGCTGGACTCTCCTCTCCAGTACCTTGGCATAGACCTTCCCAGGGAGGCTGAGGAGTGTGATCCCTCTAAAATTGAAGCACACCCTCCGGTCCCCTTTTTTGAAGAGAGGAACCACCACCCCGGTTTGCCATGCCAAAGGCACAGCCCCTGACCTCCACGCAATGTTGCAGAGGTGTGTCAACCATGACAGCCCTACAACATCCAGGGCCTTGAGGTACTCAGGGCGAATCTCGGCCACCAAAGAGATTTTTAACCACCTTGGCGACCTCAGCCCCTGTGACAGGCGAGTCGTCCCGCTCGTCCACAAGCCCTGCTTCCTCTGTGGCAGGTTTATCAGTGGGATTGAGGAGATCCTCAAAGTATTCCTTCCGCCGCCCGACGATATCCCCAGTCAAAATCAGCAGCGCCCCATCTGCACCATACACAGTGTGGACAGGGAGCTGCTAACCTCCCCCCCCCCCCCCCCCCCCCGAGCTGCCGGACAGTTTGCCAGAATTTCTTTGAGGCCGACTGAAAGTCTTGTTCCATGGCCTCACCGAACTCCTCCCACACCCGAGTTTTTGCTTCAGCAACCATCCGAGCTGCACTCCACTTGGCCTGCCGGTACACCTCAGCTGCTTCGGGAGTCCCACAAGCCAATCAAGCTTGATAGGACTCCTTCTTCAGCTTAATGTCCCCCCTCACCACTGGTGTCCACCACTTGGTTTGGGGGTTTGCCACCACGAGATGCACCGACGACCTTGCGGCCACAGCTCTGGGCAGTTGCTTCAACAATGGAGGTGGAGAACATGGCCCATTCAGACTCCATGTCTCCAGACTCCCTCGGAATGTGGCCGAAGTTCTTCCGGAGGTGGGAGTTGAAGACCTCCCTGACAGGGGCCTCAGCCAGACGTTCCCAGCACACCCTCACTATACATTTGGGTCTACCAGGTCTGAATGGCATCCTTCCCTGCCATCAGATCCAACTCGCCACCAAGTGGTGATCAGTTGACAGCTCTGCACCTCTCTTTACCCGGGTGTCCGAGACATATGGTCGCAGGTCCGATGACACGATAACAAAATCGATCATCGACCTGCGACCTAGGGTGTCCTGGTGCTAGGTGCACATATGGACACCCTTATGCGTGAACATGGTGTTCGTTGTGGACAAACTGTGGTTAGCACAGAAGTCCAATAACTGAACACCACTCGGGTTCAGATCAGGCAGGCCGTTCCTCCCAGTCACCCCCTCCAGGTTTCACTGTCGTTGCTCACGTGAGCATTGAAGTTTTCATGTAAATTTGCAACATTTTTTTGTAACTTTGAAATCAGAATTTCTGAAAAATTGATAATTTACAAGAAAAAATCTGCAGATTTATCAGAAAAAGTTCAATTTTTTTTTTTTTTCTGCTGTGAATTGGTGCTTCTCTTTTTTTTCCAGGTTGGGAGGGGCACTGTCCCCCCCGTGATTAACACCTATGAATGAGGGTGGGGGATGGCCCCCTCACCCCCCCTCAAATCACCTCCCAACTTAATCCCAGTAGATCTGTGACAATATTTCTTTGCAATTTCCTTGCTGTGGACAAATTTCCCTTTCTTTAAATGTCAATCTTATTTTCTCGTAAATATGTTTTTTTTCCCCTTAATTTTACAGCTTTTCTGACCATGTTTTTTTTTTTTTTTTATGTGAAACAGGAAGCCGGCGTGGAAGGACGGCTCGACAGCCACTGTCCTGCTGGTGGTGGACGACACAGTTTATGTGGCCAATCTGGGCGACAGCAGGGTGAGACGGCTGCAAGATTCTCATTTCACTTTCACAGCTCAACGCTTTTTCTCTCTTTAATATCTGACTTTTCTCTTGTCATTTTTTTTCCTGTAAATTTGTGATTTTTTTTTTTCTTTCAAACTGTGATTCCCCCCCTCCCCCTCATGATTTGACATCCTACCTGTAAAATTTGTGACTTAGGTGCGTTCACACCAAACGCAAATGGGCAAATTTTTCACGTGGCACAGTTACATTATAACTCAATGTAAACACGCGAACAGACATGAATTCCCCGTCTGAGTGAGATGCAGACAGGCGACGTTGCCTTTATAACTTCTGCAGCTGTGTTCAACCTGCTGTGGAAATTCCCAAAGTAACGTCATGCTTAGGTTTACTTTATCCCACGGGGGGCTCACCTGAAAACGTCGTCCCTGCCTCCAAAACTTCACAAGATGATGGGCGTTTCCGTTGCTAGCTTGCTAGCCTTGTTTAGCATGTCCATGGCAGGGTAAGTAACACTGACATCCCGATTCAGCTGAAGAACTTCCGGTCTTCCTGTTTCCAGGTGAGTGGCAGTCTCATTTTCAAACTAGTTTACTCTGCAATGGTGATACTTTTACTCTGTTGACGGCAGAATCTCTAAGCTAGCATATTACCTTGGATGCGAATGCGCAATCTTGCGTATACTCACTCGCCTCTTTCCAATCATTTTGTACCAATCCATGCCGCCCGTTCGCGTTTGGTCTGAACACACCTTTAGTTCCTCAACGATTTAAGTTTTTCTCCTCATGAATTCACTAGTTTTTTGGCTCCTTTCAGCAAAGCTGAAAGTCCTGTTTCATGGAGGGCCAAGACCCTGCAGGCTTTACCTCCAACCAGTGTCTTGAGCAGCAGATTCCACTGAAAACACCTGCTGAAGAGAAAACCTGCAGGGTCTTGGCCCTCCGTGGCACATGATTGGACACCCCTGAGCTAATGTGATGGCCCGGCATCCGTCACCGTCCTCCCGTCTGTCCACAGTTCATGAGAGTCGCTGCTGCTCCTCAGCAGTTGCCCTGATGGTCACCAAATTCACACACGTTGATCAGCTGATTTTTCTTGTGTTTTTGTTTGTTTGTTTTTTCTGCTGTTGCCAGACTCAAACAGGAAGTGTGTCAGAACCCAACAGCTGATGTTGCCCATCAAATAAGTGTTGAATTTTCAGAATTTTACAAGAAAAAAGTTGCAAATTTTTGAGAAGTTGCAGCTTTACAATAAAAAGCTGCAATTTTACAAAAAAAAGTCAAATTTATGAGCAAGTAGAAATTTGAAGATGTTTTCATGCAAATTTACAACTTTTTTTAAAAAAAAATTGGAAAGTTTTTCTTGTAACTTTGCAAGATTGTTTTGTAAATTTGGAAAATTTTTCTGTAAAAACAATTTCTGTGCATGTTGGTGCTTTTCTGCCATCAGGCGGTGTTGTGTCGGACGGAGGTGGCAGCGGCGGCCGGTCAGAGGAGGTCGGTGACTCTGGCTCTGAGTAAAGAACACAACCCCACCATCTACGAGGAGCGGATGAGGATCCAGAGGGCGGGAGGAACCGTCAGGTACTCTGAGGATGACGACGACGGCTCACAGGCTGAAGAAGCCCATCAGAGAGTCGTGTGTCACGTTAAATGGGAATTCTTCAGCTTATTTTCTCAAAAACGGGACTTTTCGCTCACAAATTTGCACATTTTTTGTTGTAAATTTACAACTTTTTCTGTTTCCACCTTTGTTCTCATGAATTGGCTTTTTTTTCCTCAAAAATGATTTTTTTTTCTCAAACTTTTTTCTGTAAATATTCATCTTTTTTTCCTTATGTATGAGTTTGCAATGATAATCTGTTTGCTGGTTGAATTTTTATTCTGTGCAATTGTACTTCTTGACTTTTTTATTTTAATTTGGCATCTTTTATTGTATCTTTGCATCTTTTATTCTTGCAAATTTTTACCTAATTTACATCAATACATTTGTCCCTCCTGCTAGGTTGTGAACACCTCCTCATCCCCCTTGTAAAAAACAAAAAAGAAAAAAAGACAAATTGCCTCATGCAAGTTTACAGGAAAAAAGTTGGAAATTTATAAGATAAGATAAGATAAGCCTTTATTAGTCCCACAATGGGGAAATTCCGGGATTGCAACAGCACAGGGATAGCAACACTCAGAGCAATAATTAAGAAGATACAAAAAATATAAATAAGAGCAGTGGATATACATACATACACATAAATATATAAATATATACACACAGTGTGGAGCATTGTAGCTAGATGCAATAAACAGCATAACCATCTACTTAGTTATCCTACATAGTATGAATATGTACCCATACATATCGTCACCCTCCGTAGCGACTGATATTGTCCTAGTTGTATACTGGAGGGCACCATTGTGTAAGTCTGTTGCGTCTTTTGCATTCAATACTATTAGGCTGTCATGTTTTTTTGCCATCTCTGCAAGCAGCCCTGCTTAGGTTATACAGTCTGACAGCCGTTGGTAGGAAGGACCTGCGAAACTTCTCAGTTGCGCACCTAGAATGATGTAGTCTGCTGCTAAATGAGCTCCTCAGTATGTTCAGTATGTCCTGCATAGGGTGGAACTCGGACTCCAGCAGAGATGACAGTTTAACCACCATCCTTCTCTCTCCCATCTCCTCCACTGGGTCAAGGTGCTGCCCCAGGACAGAGCTAGCTTTCTTGATCAGTTTGTTCAGTCTCTTCCTATCGGCTGCAGTAATGCCACTGCCCCAGCAGACCACTCCAAAAGTGATGGCTGATGCCACCACCGTGTCATAGAATGTCTTCAGCAGCGCCCCTTGTACACCAAAGTGTACAAGGAAAAAAGTTGATGAGGAAAAAAGTTTAAATTTTGTGAGAAAACGTTGCAAATTTGCAAGAACAAAATTGCAATTTTAACAAGATAAGCTGCAGTTTTCTGAGAAAAGTTACAACTTTGATAAAAAGTTGCAAATTTAGAAGAAGCAGCAGCCAACTTTGTCATTCAAGCCATACAGCCAGTCATGGACAGTAGAAGGAAATTACGTTTCTCCTGTCTACAGTGTTCATCACATCTAGAATCAGAGGGGCGGCTGCCATGCAAGGCGCCGCCACAAACAACGTACAAGGAAAATTTGCAAATTTACAAGAAAAAAAAATGGCAAATTTATGAGAGAAAAGTTTCAGTTTTACAATAAAAAGTTGCAATTTTACTATCCTCAAGTGAAAATTCACAGAAAAGATTAAACTACTGGAAAGAAGATCTGCAAATTGAAATTTCAGAGGAACAATGGGAATTGGCTTGTACAGAAGCCCAAACCAAATCAGTAAATGTACGTCTTAAATTGATACATTTCAAATGGTTAATGCGGATGTATGTTACACCGGAGGAGTTAAATAGATATAACAAAAATATACCAGATACATGCACAAAATGCATGGAAAGTAAAGGAACCCTATTTCATTGTTTATGGGAATGTAGAATAATAAGAATGTTTTGGGAAGAGGTGAGGGTAACAATTGAAAAAATAATCTCAAAACAAATCATATTGAATCCTAAACTGTTTTTGTTGGGTCTGTACCCAGAAAAGCATAACTTTAATAAAAGTGAAAGAACATTCATAGACCTCAGTTTGCTTAATGCCAAAAAATGTATTGCACTATTATGGAAAAAGACTCATAGACCAGATGTGACTCAGTGGTTAAGACAGATGTTAACAAACCTTCCATTAGAAAGAATAACATATATACTGAAATCAAAGGAAATTGTGTTTGAGAATATATGGAGACCTTTTATTGATCATGTAAAAAACTTAAACATATCTCTTGAAGAAGAAGGTGAATGATGTGTGTGGACCTTGTAAATTCCAAACTGGTGAACATAATATGTATACTTATGTATTGGATTGTCTAGACTAAACAGAGGAGCATTGTTGAAGACTTGATTTTGTTGGTGGTTGTTGGTGTTTTTAGTGCATTTTTTTTTTTGTAGTACTTTAGTGTTAGTGTTTGATTGTTTGTGTCATGTTTGTTTAAAAAAAAGGTTCATTAAAGATATTGTGGGAAAAAAAAGTTGCAATTTTGAAAAAAAAAAGTCATATGAAAAAGTTGTAAATTTACAAGAGAAGTTGCAATTTTCTGAGAAAAAAGTTGCAGTTTTACTGGAAAAAAGTTGCAATTTTGCAACAAGATTTGAGAAAGTTGAAAATTTACAAGAAAAAAGTTGCAGATTTGACAAAAGTTGCAATTTTCTGAGAAAAGTTAGAATTTTGAGGAAAAATTTGCAATTTTACAAGAAAAAAATCACAAATTTATGAGAGAAGTTTGTTTTACAATAAAAAGTTGCAATTTTGAAAGTCATATTTATCAAAAAGCTGCAATTTTACAAGAAAAAAAGTTGCAAATTTATGATTAAAAAAAAACCTTACAATTTGGCAAAAAAGTGAAATTCATGAGAACGTTGCATATTTACAACACCTGCTGGGTGTAGGAATCATGACTTCTACCAACTGAGTGTAGGGTGGAGTGTGTGGGAACAACTAACCGCTGTTTGGGTCTGATTGCTGAGAGGAACAGTCGAACATACGTGGTGTATTGAAGCTGCACAGACACGCAGCACAAACTCTCTAACTGGCCACATAACTTTAATGTTCCCTATGGTAGTGATGTGGGAAATCATTGATACAGCCACATATCTATACGATCTATATTAGGGCTGTGTGATATGACCAGAATTTCACATCACGATATACATAAGCCATCTTATATCACGATGTATACAGTGCATCCGGAAAGTATTCACAGCACTTCACTTTTTCCAACTTTTATGTTACAGCCTTATTCCAAAATGGATTAAATTCAGTTTTTTTCTCAAAATTCTACACACAATACCCCATGATGACAATGTAAAAAAGGTTTGGGGTTTTTTTTGTTTTTCTTTAGATTTTTGCAAATTTATTCAAAATAAAAAACTAAGGAATCACATGTACATAAGTATTCACAGCCTTTGCTCAATACTTTGTTGATGCACCTTTGGCAGCAATTACAGCCTCAAGTCTTTTTGAATTTGATGCCACAAGCTTGGCACGCCTATCTTTGGGCAGTTTGGCCCATTCCTCTTTGCAGCACCTCTCAAGCTCCATCAGGTTGGATGGGAAGCATCGGTGCACAGCCATTTTCAGATCTCTCCAGAGATGTTCAGTTGGATTCAAGTCTGGGCTCTGGCTGGGCCACTCAGGGACATTCACAGAGTCATCCTGAAGCCACTCCTTTGATATCTTGGCTGTGTGCTTAGGGTCGTTATCCTGCTGAAAGATGAACCGTCGCCCCAGTCTGAGGTCAAGAGTCATCTGGAGCAGGTTTTCATCCAGGATCTCTCTGTACATTGCTGCATTCATCTTTCCCTCTATCCTGACTAGTCTCCCAGTTCCTGCCACTGAAAAACATCCCCACAGCATGAGGCTGCCACCACCATGCTTCACTGTAGGGATGGTATTGGCCTGGTGATGAGCGGTGCCTGGATTCTCCAAACATGATGCCTGGCATTCACACCAAAGAGTTCAATCTTTGTCTCATCAGACCAGAGAATTTTGTTTCTCATGGTCTGAGAGTCCTTCAGGTGCCTTTTGGCAAACTCCAGGTGGGCTGCCATGTGCCTTTTACTAAGGAGTGGCTTCTATCTGGCCACTCTACCATACAGACCTGATTGGTGGATTGCTGCAGAGATGGTTGTCCTTCTGGAAGGTTCTCCTCTCTCCACAGAGGAACACTGGAGGTCTGACAGAGTGACCATCGGGTTCTTGGTCACCTCCCTGACTAAGGCCCTTCTCCCCCGATCGCTCAGTTTAGATGGTCGGCCAGCTCTAGGAAGAGTCCTGGTGGTTCTGAACTTCTTCCATTTATGCATGATGGAGGCCACTGTGCTCATTGGGACCTTCAAAGCGGCAGAAATTTTTCTGTACCCTTCCCCAGATTTGTGCCTCCAGACAGTTCTGTCTTGGAGATCTACAGACAATTCCTCTGACTTTGGTTTGTGCTCTGACACGCACTGTCAACTGTGGGACCTTATATAGACAGGTGTGTGCCTTTCCAAATCATGTCCAATCAATTGAATTTACCACAGGTGGACTCCAGTTAAGCTGTAGAAATATCTCAAGGATGATGAGTGGAAACAGGATGAACCTGAGCTCAATTCTGAGCTTCATGGCAAAGGCTGTGAATACTTGTGTACATGTGTTTTATTTTTAATAAATTTGCAAAAATCCCAAAAAACTTTTTTCACATTGTCATTATGGGGTATTGTGTGTAGAATTTTGAGGAAAAAAGTGAATTTGTTCCATTTTGGAATAAGGCTGTAACATAAAGTGTGGAAAAAGTGAAGCGCTGTCAAGACTTTCCAGATTTTCTGCAAAATCCAGCTTATGCAACCCAGACCCGCTCCACTTTGATTTCTGGTCCTAAATCAGATTGTGGTTCACATTTTCACATGGCGACCTCAGTCTGATCGGCATCTCGCATGTTTGTTTCTCTGCTGCAGAGACGGCCGGGTCCTCGGCGTCCTTGAGGTGTCCCGGTCCATCGGGGACGGTCAGTACAAACACTGCGGCGTCATTTCGACGCCCGACCTGAGGAGGTGTCAGCTCACAGCCAACGACAGGTGAGAACCCACGGTTCACTGCCAATTACTGACAACACTGCTGAGAGGGAAACAGAAGCTTTGACAGGAAGCTGACAAGTTTATTATACACATTACCAATTTTAAAGATAAAAAGCCTAAACTTTGCAAAGAAAAAGCCTAAAATTTAAAATGAAAAAAATAAGTCTAACTCTGTGTTTTAATACTTTTGGTTTTAGCTTAAAAACTCTTAACCTTGTCTTGTTTGGTGTCATTTTTTTCACCACAGACTGAACTGAATGACTTGACAGTTTTCATTTTGGCGTGCTGTATTAACACACCAGACCAGTTATTTTTCAACAAGGCGGATGGGGGTTTTAACAAATTCAGCACAAGATACAAACATAAATTGCAGACTAATTTGCAAGAATAAAGATGCAAAAATATGATTAAAAATGCAAAATAAAAAAAAGTTGTAAATTATAATTAATTACATAGAACAAAAGAATTTAACCAGCATGAATGAATGAATGAATTGAATTTGAATGAATGAATGAATGAATTTTATTTATTTATTTCGGATAGTACATTACAGGTTAAAAGAAACTGTATAATATAACAACAAGGTCAAATTAGACAAAGACTCCTTCTACTATACAATTCCACGTGAGTTATCCGAAATGGGTGATGGCTGAAGCTGTAGCTTATATTGCCCACCCATATTCCATCCAAGAATTCAAAGGAGAATAAAGAGAAAACAAGACAAGAGCGATTACAATTTAAAACAAGGCTAAGACAAAATGTGACTGAGAGAAAAAGAAAACTGAGCTAGTCTAAGTTAAGCGGTTACTATTCAAAAACAAATCTAAGACGTAGTGTCACAGAGAAAAAAAGAAAAAACTAAGCTACAACACAACACAGGCTGGAAATGTCAATCCTTATGTGAGTTTACATGTCGTCTTGTAAATATGTTTGGAGTATTTCTTCCTTTAGTTTTTGTTTAAATTGTCCAAGCGTTGTACATGATTTTAATTCAGGTCCAAAATCGTTCCATAATCTGACTCCTTGCACTGAAATACAGTGTTGCTTGGTGGTTGTTCTCACTGTAGGCTTTTGAAATATACATGTTCCTCTGAAGTGATATCGTTTCTCCCTTGTTTGGAACAACTTTTGGATATTTGCGGGCAGTGATAGATTCTTCACTTTGAACATTATTATTGCGGTTTTAAATTCAATCAGATCTTTCAACTTGAGAGTTTTTTGTTTAAGAAAAAGTGGGTTTGTTGGTTCCCTGTAAGCTGCTTTGTTGATTATTCTAATAGCTCTCTTTTGAAGCATAAAGAGTGGATATATGTTTGTTTTATATGTATTTCCCCATACTTCATTACAATATGTCATGTATGGGAGTATTAATGAATGGTACAAGGTGTATAGTGTGGGTTGATTCAGCAAATTTTTCACTCTGTGTAATATTGCAATTGATTTGGATACTTTACCTTTTATATAATTAATATGTGGCTTCCAACACAGTTTGTTATCAATTATTACTCCAAGGAATTTAGTTTCGGATACCCTTTCAATCTCTACACCATTTACACTGAGTTTGGGTACTGGGTAGTTGTGATGGTTGTTAAAGACTATAAATTTTGTCTTGCTTAAATTGAGCGTTAATTTGTTTGAATCAAACCACAGTTTCAGCTTTCCTAATTCCTTTCCGAGTGTATCCAGAAGTTGTTCCAAATTGTTTCCACTGCATAGCAGATTAGTGTCATCAGCAAACAATATTAAGTCCATTTTTTCTGAAACTTTACATATATCATTTATATACATATTGAATAATAATGGTCCCAAAACTGAACCCTGTGGGACTCCACAGGTGACCTTCAGTAACTCTGAGTTTTTGCTGTTAACACATGCAAACTGATATCTATTCTTTAAGTAACTACTTAACCAGGACAGTGCTACCCCTCTAATACCACAATTTTGTAGTTTCTTTAATAATAGATTGTGATCTACTGTATCAAATGCTTTTTTAAGATCCAGGAATACTCCAACTGAATACTCTTTATTTTCAATGGCTGTTGATATTTTTTCTGTAAATTCCATTAAGGCATATGCTGTTGTCCTTTTGTGTCTGAACCCATATTGCTGCTCACACAATAAATTATTCTTCAGTATGAAGTTGTCAATTCTCTCATAGAATATTTTTTCAAGTATCTTGGAAAATTGCGGTAATAGTGAAATTGGTCTGTAGTTGGAGAGTTCCCCTCTGTCGCCTGTCTTGTAAATCAGAATTACTTTAGCTATTTTCATTGCATTGGGAAATATACCTGATTGGAGAGACAGGTTACAGATATACGTCAGTGGTTTCACTATGCATTCGATAACAGTTTTGACTAGTAGCATGTCAATACCATCGCAGTCAGTAGATGTTTTACTTTTAAACGATTTAACAATTTCAATGACCTCTCTTTCGTCTGTGTTCTTTATGAAGATGGTGTCTTTTACAGCAGTGTTATTGCATATTGTATCACCTGTAGGCGCCGTAGTGGGTATTTCTCGGGCCAGTTTAGGTCCAATGTTAACAAAAAAATTATTAAATTCATCTGCAGGTGAAGCTATATTCACATTCGGAGTCGATTTATTATTTTTTGGAATATTAGTTGGGTAGCTAGTATTTCTGCTTTTATTTCCAAGGATACTGTTGATTATTGTCCATGTATTTTTAATATTGTCTTTGTTTTTTTCCAGTTCTTTACTGTAATAGTCTCTTTTACTGCATCTTATTATATATGTTAACTTATTTTTGTATGTTTTATACCGTTGCTCTGCTTCTTTTGTCCTTTTCTTTATGAAAGCTTTATATAATAAATTTTTCTTTTTACACGTCTTTTGTAATCCTTTGGTTAACCATGGTTTGTCAGCAAATTTGTGTTTAAGCTTTTTTTTAACTAATGGGCAGTTTTTTCATAAAGAGTGGTTACAATGTTTATAAATGTGTCATAGGCTTCATTTACATCTGATACATAGACTTCTGTCCAGTCTTGCTTCAGCAAGTCCTCTTTAAAAGAACTGATTGCGTTTGGTGATTTGTGTCTGAACGATTTTGAGATTTTTTCTGGGTTGGGCCCCGTGTGGCCATGGATAAGTGCAAAGATTGGCAAGTGGTCGCTTATATCATTTATCAATAATCCACTTTCTATTTTCTTATCGAGAACATTGACAAACAGGTTGTCAATAAGTGTAGCAGTGTGAACTGTGATTCTACTGGGATGTGTTATTGTGGGGTATAGACTCATGCTGTACATAGAGTTCATGAACTCTGTAACTACATTTTGTTGATGTGGATTAAGTAGGTCAATATTGAAATCTCCACAAATTGCTACCATTTTTTTACTAGTAATATTATTGTACAGCTCGACTAATTTATCTCTGAATGTCTCAATGCAAGTTCCCGGCGTTCTGTATATGCAGCTTATGATTAGATTTTTTGTTTTGTCTAGGTCAATCTCAACAGTAACGCATTCCAAAATCCCTGGTAGTGCTGAGGACATTTCATTTACAAGCTTACATCTATATAGGTCATCAACATACAGTGCAACACCACCACCCTTTTTTTGAGATCTGTTAATGTTAAACATCTGATATCCCTCTATTGCCATCAGGGGAGCCTGGTCTTCATTAAGCCAGGTTTCCGAGACTGCAATGGCTGTGAATTTTCTGTTTAGCTGTTTTAAATAGTCCTGAATCTGTGAGAAGTTTTTGTTAGGACTTCTGCTATTGAAGTGTATTATTGACAGTTTACCATCTAATTGCACTTGACTTTTGAATTGCTTTTCAGTGTAATATTCACAGTGGTTATGAATATTATTGAAAAAGTGGTTATCGGGATCAATATCATTCTCCATCTCTTGTGGTTTATGTTCAGCATAGTGGCATATCTTTAGAGTTTGAGTTTCCTCACTCTGTGTTTCATGGACAGTGTTCATTTGTATTTATCTAAGTCAGTAGCATCTCTGATCATTATACTTTTTGCTTGCTCAGGTGTTCCATTTAGTTTAATCCAAATTCTACAATTTCTTGTCCAGGTTGACTGTATCCTATTTTGTTTTTTTAGCATCCGTGCCTGCCGTGCTAATTCAGCGTTTTTTTTTTTTGTCAGGTGTTCATTTAGGTAAACTTGAGTTTCCTTTAGTTTTTTGGCCTGCCTCAGTATGTCATTTTTCACCCTCCTGTTCACAAAGCGCATCACAATTGATTTCTTTGTTTTGTTATCTTTCTTCGGTAAAACATAACAGGCTGAGATCGCATTGGCTTCTACCTTAATGTCTTTATCATTAAGGAACTGAAGCACTTGGTTTTCTAGGGACATTGATTCACTTATGGAAGCATGTTCACCACTCAGTCCTGTTGCGGCATGGGCGTAGGACTGATATCTGATGTCTAGTCCACTTATAACTAGGTCATCAATGCGAGAACCTTGTTCAAGATCCTCGACGCGTTGCTCCAAAAGACGCCCGTGTTGCTCCAGGTCCATAATTTTTTTGTCTTTTTCTTTTATTATTGAATGTAGGGCTTGTACCTCTTGTATTAGGTTTATTATTTTGGCCTGTTGGTTAGTCATTTTGGCCAATTCTTCTAACACAAAGTTCAGAGATTTTTTAATTTCTTCCATTTCCTCTTTTTTGGGTGGCATTTTACTGACCTGTGGATAGAAATAAACAGAGAATCCGGCTAGGCTATCGCTGGCGCCTGCCTCCGTCTACCTGGCCAGTTATGTCGCACACCGCCGGCGCAGCCGGAATCCACCGATCACAGCCACTCGTCGCCGTCTGGCTGGGTGGCTCCTCCGCTGGGCCCCGTCACCGCCAGTTATGTCGCACTCCGCCGGCGTAGCTCTAATCCACCGATCACCTCCGCCGATCGGTGGCCGATCACCGTCGCTCGCTGTCGTCTGGCTGGGTGGCTCTTCCGCTAGGCCCCGTCACCGACCGCCGTCAGTCTGGTAGTTCCTCGGCTGGGCCTCGCAAATTGGGCTCCGATTCAGGCCACTGTCCTGCTGAATCCAGGTGGCCCCCGTCTCTCACCAACGCCGCGCTCGAGCTCCCAATCGCCGCCTCGGTAGGTTCGTCCGGTAAGCCCTCACCGGGGACTGAGCCGCTTCGTGTCGGAGTTAGGTGACGCACAGGGGCTAGTGTTAAGCTAACCAGTGTTAGCTTGGCAGAAGCTTCAGATAGAGCGCAGCGGTTCTACCCGATTAAAGGGGCATTCTGACGGGGGTGGAAATTCAGCCCGTGGGGTCCGTCACGAGCGCCGATCGCTGTTGATTAGGTTCTTTTAATGGGAAGAAATCAGCGACTTTGTCTCAGCGTTGAAAAAGTGTGACCATCCCGGTCGCCATCTTGAAAAAGAGAAGAAATGAACATCCAAATGAACGTGCAAATTTAGAAGAAAGACATTGTAAATTTGAGGAAAAAAATTGCGAATGGATGATAAAAAGGTTTCCATTTTGTGAGAAAATTTTCAAGTTTGAGAAGTTGCAAATTTACAAGAAAAATTGCAATTTTGCAAGAAAAAAGTTGGAAATTTATAAGAGAAAAGTTGCAATTTTATAATAAAAAGTTGCAATTTTGCAAAAAATGTCAAATTTATGAGAAAGTTGCAAATTTACAAGACAAGTTGCAATTTTCTGAGGAAAACATTTGCAAATTTGTGAGAAAAGTTAAATTTATGATAAAGAATTTGCAGTTTTGGAAAGAAAAGAGTCAGATTTATGAGAAAGTTGCAAATTTGCAAGACAAAAGTTATAATTTTGAGAAAAAGGTTGCAAATTTATTTAAAAAACGGTTGGAGTTTTCCACTAAAAACTTGTAATTTTGCAAAAAAGTCAAATTTGAGAAAGTTGCAAATTTATGAAAGAAGAGCTTCAATTTTGTGAAGAAAGTTAGTTTTGAGAAAAATTTTGGTTTTGCAAGGAAAAAAGTTGCAATTCTCTCAGAAAAGTTACAATTTTGAGAAAAAGATTGGAACTTTACAAAGAACAGAAGCCTAAAATTTAAAATGAAAAAAGTTTCAAATTTACAAAATAAGTCTTAAATTTATAAGCAAAAAATCTTAAATTTACAAGGAGGAATGAGTCTAAAATTAACAAAAAAAAGTCTTCCGGCACCACACGAGTCGGCTGCCTTTTGCAACAGCGGCTCAATTCTCCTGAGTCTTTTTTTTCCTTCCTCTCTCTTTTGATCCGGTGACAACTCTCTGATCCGGCACACCTTTCACTCCATTTATATCACGGACACACAGATCGCCCCAAATGTCTCCCGAGCCGGTGGACGGAGCCACTGTTTATAGCAGGAGACGGTACAGCAGGGAAGAGCTGCTAGCACTCAACCGCCACCCGGTGCTAACGGAAAAACTCGACATACCGGGAGAACTGAGGCGAAAACTCCGCGGGTGCCGGGCTGGAGTAAGGCGGAAGGCAAGAAATATAAGGTACAGACCCACCCTTCCATCCGTTGTTATGGGGAATGTACAATCGTTACTGGGAAAGGTAGATGAGCTAGCGGCTATCTCCCGCTACGATAGCATATACCGGGAGTGTAGTCTGTATCTGTTCACAGAGACTTGGCGAACCGAATTAGCAGCAGATGCTAACATTGAACTGGAGGGTTTCCACGCAATACGGGCAGACCGAACATCAGACGGTGGCAAAGCAAGGGGCGGTGGAGTGATAATGTATGTTAACAACAACTGGTGCAGACCGGGACATATCACTGTTAAACAACTACACTGCAGCAAAGACATGGAGTTGCTAGCTGTTAGCATGTGGCCTACATATCTCCCGAGGGAATACTCACACGTGATCTGCATTGTTGTTTATGCAAATCCGACGGCGAACGCTGGGACAGCGCGTGACGTCATCCATTCAGTAACCAGCAGGCTGCAGACAGAACACCCAGATGCTCTTCTCCTCATCTCAGGCGATTTCAACCATGTTTCACTGTCTCCCATTCTACCCACGTTCACCCAGTATGTCACATGCCACACTAGAGACAATAAAACACTGGGCTTATTCTACGCAAACAACCTCATTACCACTCCCCCCACTCGGGAGATCGGATCACAACTTGGTTCATCTCCGGCCGGTGTACAAACCCCTAGTGCACAGACAACCTCCGGCCATGCGCACAGTGAAGTTATGGTCTGAGGAGGCAATGGACGCTCTAAAGGGCTGTTTTGAAACCACCGCCTGGAAGCAGCTCTGCGATCCACATGGTGAGGACATCGATGGCCTCACTCACACCATCATGGACTACATCAGCTTCTGTGTGGACAACACCGTACCCACCAAGACCATACGGTGTTGCTCAAACAACAAACCCTGGATCAACCCTGAGATAAAAACACTTCTGAGAGAGAAGAAGAGGATCTTCAGGTCGGGGAACAGGGAGATGCTGAAGTCCGTACAGAGGGAGCTGAGGAGAAAGATCAGAGAAGGCAAGGACAGCTTCAGGAAGAAGATGGAGGACAAGCTGCAACAGAGCGACATCAGCGGGGTCTGGAGAAACCTTAAAATCATCTCTGGGCTCCAGAATACCTCCCCCCAGGCCACGGGGGGCAGGGAGTGGGCGAACAACCTGAATCTGTTTTTCAATAGGTTTGACCAACCGCCCTCCCCCCTGACTGCACAACAACCACTGCTGCCTCTAAAGACATCAAGTCCTGCTGCCCACTCCCCACTCCACCAACACCCCCCCACTCCCAACACACAGCCCCCCAACCTGACCCTCACTAAGACCCAGCTGAGGACGAAGCTGAGGAAGATCAAGGCGAGGAAGGTGTCGGGACCGGACCGCATCAGCGCAAAGCTCCTCAAGTCCTGCGCAGACCAGCTGTGTGGGATTGTGGAGTACATCTTCAATCTGAGCCTGAAACTGGGGAGGGTACCACAGCTGTGGAAAACATCTTGTGTGGTACCTGTACCAAAGACTTCCCACCCCAAAGATCTGAACAGCTACAGACCAGTGGCCTTGACGTCCCACATGTTGAAGACCCTGGAGAGACTGCTCCTTGCTCACCTCCGCCCCCTGGTGGGACCAGCGATGGATCCACTCCAGTTCGCCTACCAGCATGGCATTGGGGTGGAGGATGCGGTGATCTTCCTCCTTCACCGTTCTCTGTCCCACCTGGAGAAGCCCGGGAATGCGGTGAGGATCATGTTCTTTGACTTCTCCAGTGCTTTCAGCACCATCCAACCGATGATCCTGAAGGACAAGCTGCTGCATACCTGCCAACTACTCCGGTTTTGCCGTAATGGTTCCGGTTTTTAAGACCCCGTTCCGGGTTCTGGTTTTATTATTCAAAATTACGGTTTTTCACTAAAAAATTCAATCAAAAATTTTAAATCGTAAAAAAAACACAGAAAACACGAAAGCAATTCCAAACACGCTGTCGCTCGGAATCGTATCTAAATTTAGAACAAAGGCAATCGGCACTGCTTCATGTAGGTGTACAGTGATCCCTCGCTACTTCGCGCCTCACCTTTCGCGCCCTCAGTGCATCGCGGATTTTTCAAAAATATTCATCAAAAATTCAAAATTGGAGACTTCCGGTCTGGACGCCATGGCGACTGCAGCTTAACACTGAAGCTCTCAGACCCAATCCAAGATAACACCTTGAAAATCAAACTTAACGGATTTTTGGAGGAGTGAAAATCAAAAGACAAAATCATCATGTCTAAAGGAAAACAGAAGAAACTGAAATTCTCCAGGCCAGGACACGTATCGGCCGGAGAATCTGAACTGGAAGATCTCCGTTCAGAAGACGAGGAACTGGTGATAGCTAACAAAAAGGTTAGCCTGAAATCACTATTTGAAGAGCTACGACGATTTCGCCGAGAAGTTACGGCCGAATTTCGGGAATTCAGAGAAGAATTGAAAAGGACAAACAGCAGAGTGGACCAGGCCGAGAACCGAATCTTGGAAACAGAGGAACGAATAAAAGTGCTCGAAGATTCTGTGCTGGACCTACGCAAAAGACAAGCATCTATAGAGGCTAAGCTAGCCAACCAAGAAGGAAGACAAAGAAGAGACAACATAAGAATTCATGGTCTGATAGAAGGAGCCGAAAACGGTTTTAACTCAATGGCAGAATGCGTGGAATCCTTACTAAGAGAGAAATTGGATATTCCACAAACCACCGACTTGAAGATAGAAAAGGCACATCGTTCATTAGCCGCTAGGCCGGCGGCGGAAGCGCCCCCACGTTCGGTGTTGGTAAGATTTTCCAATTTCAAAATAAAACAAGAGGTTGTAAGACTGGCCTGGCAGAAAAAAGGATTTATGCACCAGGAGAGAAAAGTCTTCGTGGAACACGATTACGCCCCGGAGGTCCTTAAAAAGCGCAGGGAATACAATGACGCGAAAAAGGTGTTAAGAGAGAAGAAATTGCGCTTTCAGACTCCATTTCCTGCGAAGTTAAGGGTCTTCTACGGCGAAGAAACATGTCTCTATAATTCGGCGGAAGAAGCAACAGCTGATATGGCGAGAAGAGGGCTCCCGGTAACGGTATTTAAACCCGCAGCAGACCCGAGTGAGAAGATCAAAGCGCAAACATGGACAACACAAAGACCTTCAAAATCCACGGGCCAGCAGCGGGAAACCCAGCGCCAGAGCGTCGCGGATAAACTGTCCGTTTTCAGGTTGGAATAGCGACCTTTTTTTTTTTTTTCTCTTGAATCAATCCGCACATCCAACCCCCCTCATACAAGGTAACAAACATTAAAGGAGATGCGTATTCAGCATGTGGTAAAACATTTCATGGAACAGTCATAATATTTGAAACAAATAAGTCTTTTTAATAAAAAAAAAAAACAAAACTTGTTAAAATAGAAATGTGACAATAATCCACATGTTCTCCTCATACTAACAAATACTGTTTTTGCGTGAATGTTTGATGTGATGGGGGTGGGAGGGTGCACACAATTTCACAGGGTTTAGGCATAAAAGGGAAAAAAAAAATCATTACAAGTTTGGATTGGGTTCTGAAACTCACGTTAAAAGCATGGGACAACTTACAGGGGTAAGAGAGGGCCCTCAACACGTAACAGAGTTTGAGGAATTTCCCTCAGGGCCTTCACTCCATCAAGGCTCCTACAGGGTCTTTAAAAAGACCTCAGCTCAGGAAGTTCTTCTGACAGCTTTTTGTTTTAAAGTTTTATACACTATGTTCTTAATGTTTTTCTTGTTTTTAATGTTCTTTCAGTTTCTGAGTAGCACAAAAGAGGGCCACCACACAGTTATACTAAACAAAACAACACAATGGAGAAACAGGGTGTAACCAAAATAATTTCATATAATGTAAAAGGAATCCTGAATCCAGTTAAAAGATCCAAGATTCTAGGCAAAATGAAAAAAGACAAAGCAGGAATAATATTTTTACAAGAAACCCACCTAACAGACGTGGAACACAATAAACTCAGTAGACAAGGGTTTAAAATGATCTCTTCATCTTCAGGGAGGAGGAGGGGAGTAGCGACATTGATATCAACCAAAATTACATTTGAAAAAAAATCAGAACACAAAGATAAAGAAGGGAGATACAGTTTGGTAACTGGGCGGCTAGAGGGAGAAGATATCACCCTGCTGAATGTGTATGCTCCCCCAGGGGCTAACTGGAAATTTTATAAAAATGTATTCGACCTAATGATAACTAAAGCTCAAGGTTTAGTGATATGTGGTGGGGACTTCAATCTTAGACTGAATCCATACTGGGATGCTTCTGGTAATTCTCCACATCAAAATAACACCCAAAACAGGAAGACTCGGATGCTACTAAAAGAAATGGGAATCTGCGACGTGTGGAGGGAACTCAACCCCAGTGTAAAAGACTATACATTTTACTCAACTCCACATTCATCTTACTCAAGGATTGACTATTTTTTTATGTTTAATAGAGACATTGGAAGAGTAAAAACATGTAAAATAGGACTGATGGATCTCTCTGACCACAGTCCGATCTACATGGACTTAAATATCCAAAAATACACAAATAATACATTTTCTTGGAGGTTAAATTCAAATGTCCTGAAAGGACCATTGAAAGATGAATTGGAATCAGATATTCTCAGATATTTGGAAGAAAACGATAATGGAGAAGTATCCCCTTTAATACTGTGGGATGCATGCAAAGCTGTAATAAGAGGAAAGATTATTGCAAAACTGGCAACCCAAAAGAAACTAAGACAAGAAAAACTATCCACATTAGAGTCAGAACTTAGGAACCTAGAAAAAGAACACAAAGGCAACACTCATTCTACTGACTCGCTCAAGATTAAGGAAATTAAAAACCAAATAAATGAGATCTACACAATAGAAATCCAGAAGAAACTTACATTTTTGAAACAAAAATACTATGAAGCAGGCAGTAAATCGGCAAAATTGCTAGCCTATAAATTGAGGAAACATCAAACAGAAAGAGCAATCTACAAAATCAGAGACCCAGTATCAAAGGAAATAAAATTCAGAATTCAGGATATTCTTAAAAGCTTCGAGAATTACTATAAGAACTTATACTCCCACAAAAAACATAAAAACGCATCCGAGGCATTCCTAAACACATTAAACCTTCCCCAACTTACGGAGTCACAAAATAAAACACTACTGTCAGAAATACATCCTAAAGAATTGGAAAAAGCAATTATGAAACTTAAAGCTAACAAATCCCCAGGAGCTGATGGCTATACAGCAGAGTGGTACAAAACCTTTAAACAGCAACTATCTCCTCTCCTCCTGAAAACATTTAATTATGTCCTCCACACAGGGGAAATCCCCCCCTCCTGGAGAGAAGGGGTCATTGCAGTTATACCTAAACCTGAAAAGGATAAACTAGAGTGCTCCAACTACAGACCAATCAGTGTACTAAATCAGGACTATAAGCTTTTTACCATTATCCTTGCCAAAAGGTTAGAAAATATACTGACAGACCTAATTCATTTAGACCAAACAGGTTTTATAAGACAAAGACAGACACAAGACAACATTCGACACACTTTACACATAATTCATCATATAAAAAAATATAACTTAAATGCAGTCATATTCGGATTAGATGCTGAAAAAGCATTCGATTCGGTTGACTGGTCTTTTCTATATAGAATCTTATCCAGTTTCAATTTTCATAACAACTTCATTAGAACTATACAGGCATTATATAAAAAACCAACAGCTAAAATAAGGATTAACGGTAATTTATCATCATCTTTTGAACTGGAAAGAGGATGTCGTCAGGGCTGCCCCCTGTCTCCACTGCTCTTTGCAATCTTCATAGAACCTCTGAGCCAATGGATAAGACAAAATCAAAAAATTCAAGGTATTACACTTGGTCAGAAGGAACATAAAATAGCACTCTTTGCTGATGACATTTTAATATACCTAGGGCAGCCGGACACTTCTTTACCAGAACTAACCTCAGTTTTTTCAGAGTATGGAGATTTATCGGGGTACAAATTAAACATGCATAAAACCCAAATTTTAACATTCAACTATGACCCAAATCATTATTCACTAAGCAAACTCAAAACTAACTGGGAGTCGGAATCTATGAAATATCTGGGGGTCAATATCCCGAAACAACTCAACAAAATTATATCACTAAACTATGATCCACTGGTGACAAAAATAAAATCTGACCTAGCAAGATGGAATATGATACCATTCTTGGGTACTGCACAAAGAATTGAAGCAGTCAAAATGAATATACTTCCACGTCTTCTATACCTTTTCCAAACAATACCGGTAGAACCTCCCAAAAAAACATGGCAGGAGCTGGACAGAAGGATCTCAAGATTCATATGGCAGGGCAAGAGACCTAGAATCGGATATAGAACCCTACAGCTAAACAAAGACAAAGGTGGGCTCGCGCTGCCAAATATCAGGGACTACTTTAAAGCCGCACAAATTAAAACTTTAGTAGAGATATGTAACCCAGTCTACACTGCACAATGGAAGGAGATCGAATGCCAAATAACAAGTGACATCCCCCTACAGGCGATAATAGGGAACAATGCCTTACCTAAGCTTTTGAATAACACTAACCCGTGGATAGAGACCCCGCTAAAAATTTGGTTTAAGATAGTCAGAGAGAATCAAACTAAAGAGCCCTATCGACTTCTGCAATGGATTGCCTATGATCAAGACTTTACTCCTAATAAAACAGACACCAGATTTAAAAAGTGGAAGGAGAAAGGGCTGATAAAATATTACGATTTTTTTAAAGGGCAAATCTTAAGAAGTTTTGAAGATTTGAAAAAACAAGGCCTAATAAATCAAGACCTTTACAGGTTCTTCCAGCTTAGACACCACATAAACAATATACTTAAAAAGGAGGTTTTGGAAAGGGCCCAGTCAGGTGTTCTGAAGGTCTTCTTAATGGCATATAAAGGGATCCCAGGGATCAGATACATTTCTAAAATATACCAAGGTCTTCAAGACTTAAAAGGAGACAACACATCTTATATAAAAGAGAGATGGGAAAAAGAGGGGAATTTCACTTTACAACTGGAAATATGGGAAAAGCTAAATAAACAGCAATGGAAAAGTACCTCATCCCTGCAGTGGAGAGAATTTGGATGGAAAAACTTGGTAAGATTTTTCAGAACACCTGCACAAAACAAATTTACCCATAAGGGATTGAACTGTTGGCGCTTGTGTGGTGAAAAGACTGCAAATCATTTTCATGTGTTTTGGTCATGCCCAGTTATCCACCAATATTGGACCAATGTACAGACAATATTGGGGAAAATATTCAAAATAACAGTTCCCTTTTCTTTTGTAACTTTGTATTTGGGTTTACTACCGGACTCACTGGAAAGACGAGGAGATAAATACTTATTCAATGTTTTAATATTGGCAAGCAAAAAAGCTCTAACTAAAAAATGGATGTTGAAGGATTGTCCTACACCTGAAGATTGGATTAACGTGATCCAAGACATTTACTCGATGGAAAAGTTGACATTCGCACTGAGACAGGACATGGATGGGTTCTTGAACTTTTGGCAACCCTGGATCGCATATGTGTCTTCCATTAGATCTAATCTTTGACAAATACCATTTCAATAATGGTTCCGCTCTTTGTTCCAACGCTACTCAGATGCTCTTTTTCCTTTATTTACTTACTTTTTCTTTTTGTTTGTTTTTTACTGGTTTGTTTGTTTGTTGTTTTTTTTGTTGTTTTTTTTCTCTTTAATTTCACTTTTTCTTTCACTTTAATTCTTACAACACCCCCTTTTTTTTTTTTAATCTTCCAATGTTGTCAGATATCAGAAAATAAGGGAACATGTGATGAAAATGTAAACAATGCATTGCTGTAACGACCTGTATACCCTTTACAAAAACTTAAATAAAAAAAAAAAAAAAAAAAATTCAAAATTGAGAAAAAATACATTAGAACATCACGTATCAACACGGAGAGCCCGCACAACTCAAAATCCACCTCTCTGATTCGCTGGCCAGCATCCCCCCCCCCCCCCCAACAGATTGCTCCCGACTCTAGATTTTGTTCTCGTGTTGGCTCGGCTCGGGAATCTCGCGAGAGATGCAGTCTCGCGAGATTCTTTTCATTCTGAGAGAGAGTGAGAGAATGAACGTACGTATTATTTATATTATTTATACATTATTTTATGTATCAAAAAACTAACAAGATCAGGCTGGAATTCCACAAAGGGGGGTGACGCTACTTCGCGGTTTTTCACTTTTCGTGGTCGGTTCTGGAACCCATTAACCGCGATAAGTGAGGGATCACTGTATTGCGCATGTGCGAGAGGTCTGAGCCAATTTTCCATGTGCAATCGCGAGGCAATCAGGTAAGAATTATACGTTTTCAGCATGGAGTCTGCCGGAGAAAAATCACTAACAAGCGTCAAACACAAACGAAAATTACAGCGTTGGTTTGTCTGTTTCTTTGTTAGCAAGATAACTCAAAAAGTTATGGACGGATTTTCATGAAGTTTTCACAGATTGTCAGAAATGGGGTATCCTACAGATGATTAGATTTTGGTGGTGATCCGGATCACCGTCTGGATCCAGGAATTTTTTAAAGGATTCTTTTTTTTTTTTTTTTTATTTAACATTGCGAGATAGGGCCATTTTCAGTATTTTATTTATGATGTTAAACACTGTATGGGGAGAACTGTGGCGCTTGGCGGAGGTCTGCACTCTCCGAGTGCTTTTCTAGTATTCATAATACATCTCATCTGGCCTATTCGAAGTTCTATGCAGTGTTAAGATAGTCTTTTGAATGCAAATTTAATTAATGAATGAATCTTTATTTCAGATAGATTAAAAGTAAAGATTAAAAAGAAACAGAATAATATAACAAAGGCGAAAAAATCCAACAAGGTCAAATTAAACAAGAACTCCTCTGATTATACAGTTCAACATAAGTTATCTGAAATGGGTGATGGCTGAAGCCGCAGCTTATATTGCCCACCCATATTCCATCCAAGAATTCAAAAGAAAAACAAAACAAGAGCGATTACAATTCAGAACAAAGCTAAGACAAAATGTGACAAAAAAAACTAAGTAACAACACAACACAGACTGGATATGACAATCCTTATGTGATTTTACATGTCATCTTGTATATATGTTTGGAGTATTTCTTCCTTTAGTTTTTGTTTAAACTGTCCAAGCGTTGTACATGATTTTAATGCAGGTCCAAAATCGTTCCATAATCTGACTCCTTGCACTGAGACACAGTGTTGCTTGGTGGTAGTTCTCACTGAAGGTTTTTGAAATATACATGTTCCTCTGAAATGATATTGTTTCTCCCTTATTTGGAACAACTTTTGGATATTTGCGGGCAGTGACAGATTCTTAGCTTTAAACATTATTACTGCAGTTTTAAAGTCAACCAGATCTTTCAACTTGAGAGCTTTTAATTTAAGAAAAAGTGGGTTTGTTGGTTCCCTGTAAGCAGCTTTGTTTGTTATTCTAATAGCTCTCTTCTGAAGCATAAAGACTGGATATATGTTTGTTTTATATGTATTTCCCCATACTTCAGTACAATATGTCATGTATGGGAGTATTAATGAATGATACAAAGTATGTAATGTGGGTTGATTCAGCAAATATTTCGCTCTGTGTAGTATTGCAATTGATTTAGATATTTTACCTTTAATATAATTAATATGTGACTTCTATGTCAAATGCTAATATTTGTTTGACACTACGGCCCCTGGACCCCGGCTAGCTACTAGGCTTTTCAGGTTTGAAAGTTGAAGAAATATGAGGTTGTTAGCTACATTCTAACTTGATTTAATGCTAATATTTGTTTGGCGTCGGGGGGCTTCGCCCCCCTGAACCCCCCACCAGGACTTTGTCCTGGACCTACCGGGGCCTGCGGTCCCTGGACCCCGGCTAGCTACTAGGCTTTTCAGGTTTGAAAGTTGAAGAAATATGAGGTTGTTAGCTACATTTAACTAGATTTAATGCTAATATTTGTTTGGCAAATAATTAGCATCGGCCCCTGGACCCCGGCTAGCTACTAGGCTTTTCAGGTTTTAAAAGTTGGCAGGTATGCTGCTGTGCACAGGGGTGGACCAGCACCTGTCATCATGGATCCTGGACTACCTCACAAACTGGCCTCAGTTTGTGAGAACCCGGGACTGTGTGTCCGACACGATCATCGGTAGCACGGGGGCCCCCCAGGGAACGGTTTTGGCTCCCTTCCTGTTCACCCTTTATACTGCGGACTTCTCACACAACACAACACACTGCCATCTACAGAAGTTCTCTGATCACTCTGCGATCGTTGGCCTCATCTCCAACGGAGATGAAGCTGAGTACAGAGGGCTTATCCAGGACTTCGTGGACTGGTGCCATCGGAACTGCCTCCAGATCAACGCGAGGAAAACTAAGGAGCTGGTGGTGGACTGCCGCAGGCAAGGACAACCCCTCACAGCACCAGTAAATATACAGGGAACAGACATCGAGATGGTGACATCCTATAAGTACCTGGGTGTTCATCTGAACAATAAACTAGACTGGTCACACAATACTGACGCACTCTACAAGAAGGGACAGCGCAGGCTGTTCCTACTGAGGAGACTCAGGTCTTTTGGTGTACAAGGGGCACTGCTGAAGACATTCTACGACATGGTGGTGGCATCAGCCATCACTTTTGGAGTGGTCTGCTGGGGCAGTGGCATTACAGCAGCCGATAGGAAGAGACTGAACAAACTGATCAAGAAAGCTAGCTCTGTCCTGGAGCAGCACCTTGACCCAGTGGAGGAGATAGGAGAGAGAAGGATGGTGGCTAAACTGTCATCTCTGCTGGAGTCCGAGTTCCACCCTATGCAGGACATACTGAATGCACTGAGGAGCTCATTTAGCAGCAGACTACATCATCCTAGGTGCACAACCGAGAGGTTTCGCAGGTCCTTCCTACCTACGGCTGTCAGACTGTACAACCTAAGCAGGGCTGCTCGCAGAGATGGCAAAAAGACGTGACAACCTAATAGTTTTGAATGCAAAAGACGCAATAGACTTACACAATGGTCCCCTCCGGTATCGTATCTCGTCGGCCTCCGTCGGTCTATGATGACCATGGAAGAGAATCCTAAACGTCTACTCTGCTGGAACAGCACCGCCTGTGGCTAAACAGGCCGATGCGCGAATGGCAGTCCCTGTCACACAGGTCGCACTTGTGGGTGGTCTCCGTGCTGCTGGGTCTGTGGCAGTTCTTCCTGCGGGTCCTTTTTTCATCTGCTGCAGCAGTCAGTCTCTCTTCACCCACCTTGAGCTGTCTGGTCAGGGTGCCTCTCCATTTGGAGCGGTCCGTTGCAAGGTCCTCCCAGCGCTCTGTGTTGATCTCCAGGGCCTTCATGTCTCTCTTGCAGACGTCTCTAAAGCGCAGCTGTGGGCGGCCAACATCTCTCCTGCCAGTTGCCAGCTCTCCGTAGAGGACGTCTCTGGGGATTCTGCCATCCTCCATACGGTGAACGTGGCCTAGCCAGCGGAGCCTGCGCTGCCTGAGTAGAGTGAACATGGAGGGAAGGCCGGTGCGGGACAGAACTTCTGTGTTGGGCACTTTGTCCTGCCAGGATATGTCCAGGATGTGGCGAATGCAGCGCAAGTGGAAGGAGTTCAGTCTCTTTTCCTGCCGGGCATATGTTGTCCACGTCTCACTCCCATAGAGCAGTGTGCTGATGACGCAGGCGTTGTACACTGCCATCTTCGTCTTGACAGAGAGTTTGGGATTCTCCCACACTCGTGTGGTGAGGCGAGCGAGTGTGAAGGCTGATTTTCCAATCCTCTTGTTGATCTCTGTATCAAGGGAGAGGTTGTTGCTGATCGTGGACCCCAGGTATGTGAACTGATTCACGACCTCCAGCTCGTAGTCGTCGATGGTGACGGTTGGTGGTGCTTCCGTGCCTTGCGCCAAGACGTTGGTCTTCTTCAGGCTGATGTTAAGCCCGAAGTCCTTGCATGCCTGGGAGAAGCGGTCCATCAGGGTCTGAAGCTCCTGCTGTGTGTGGGTTGCGACCGCAGCGTCGTCTGCGAACAGCATGTCTCTGATTAGAGCCTCGCGTACTTTGGTTCTGGCTTTCAGGCGGGCAAGGTTGAAAAGCCTGCCGTCAGATCTTGTGTGCAGGTAGATTCCCTCTGTTGCTGTGCTGAAGGCATGCCTCAGGAGCATAGCAAAGAAAATCCCAAAGAGGGTTGGCGCAAGTACACAGCCCTGTTTCACTCCGCTGCGTATGTTGAATGGCTCTGAGACGGCCATTGTGCTGCACTATCCCCTGCATGTTGGTGTGAAACGATTCGATGAGGCTTTGCAACTTTGGTGGGCATCCTATCTTTGGCAGGATCTTGAAAAGGCCCTCTCTGCTGACCAGATCGAACGCTTTGGTGAGGTCGATGAAGGCGACGTACAGGGGCATGTTCTGTTCTCTGCATTTCTCCTGGAGTTGGCGGATGGAGAATATCATGTCTACCGTCGATCGCTCAGCGCGGAAGCCACACTGAGACTCGGGGTAGACACGTTCGGCAAGCTTCTGTAGACGAACGAGAACAACTCGTGCGTAGACTTTGCCAACAACGCTGAGGAGGGAGATGCCCCTGTAGTTGTTGCAGTCGCTTCTCTCCCCTTTGTTTTTGTAGAGGGTGATGATCTTGGCGTCCCTCATGTCCGGTGGTACGGCACCTTCCTTCCAACACTGGCAGAGGACGTCATGCAATGGCAGCAGTAGGGCGGTCTTGCAGTGCTTGATCAGGTCAGGGGGTATGCCGTGGTTGCCGGGTGCCTTGCCAGCGGCCAAGCTATCAATGGCCTTGCTGAGTTCGTCGATGGTTGGCTCGGTGTCAAGTTCGTCCATGGATGGCAGGCAGTCGATGGCATCAAGGGCTGACGGTGTCACGGTGTTCTGTCTGGAGTAGAGGTTGGAGTAGTGTTCCACCCATCTCTCCATCTGCTTCTTCTTTTCTGTGATCATCTCCCCAGTGGAGGATTTGAGGGGGGCCGTCTTGCTCTGAGCCGGACCAAGTGCTTTCTTGATGCCATCGTACATACCACGGATGTTCCCTGTTATGGCAGCGGTTTGAATGTCTTGGCTGAGCTGAGTCCAGTACTCATTGGCACAGCGCCGAGCAGTCTGCTGAACTTTGCTTCTCGCAGCCCTGAGAATCTGGAGATTCTTCTCGTTTGGGTACTTCTTGTACTCAGCAAGTGCTGAGCGCTTGGCTTCAATGACGGGGGTCATCTCGGTCAACTTGGCATCAAACCAGTCCTGTGACTTCGAGGTCTTCCTCCCAAAGGTAGCCAAGGCTGTGCGGTGGATGGTGTTTCGCAGCTCTTCCCACTTCTGCTTTGCAGATTCTCCTTCTTGTGGTACACCAAGTTCCTTCTCAAAGGTGGAGGCAAACTGCTCAACAAGTTCTGGTTGATCCATCTTGCTGGTGTCAATCCGTGCCTTTCCAGGCTGTCTAGCATGATGGAATTTCTTCAGCTGCAGCTTGACCTTGCAACACACCAATGAATGGTCTGTGTTGCAATCTGCACTATGGAACGAACGGGTGATTAGCACGTTCTTCAGTGAGGTGCGCCTGGTCAGGATCAAGTCCAGCTGCTGCCAGTGCTTTGAGCACGGATGTTGCCAGGAAACCTTGTGTTGGGGCTTGGTCTTGAAGAATGAGTTTGTGATGCACAGATCATGATATAGGCAGAACTCGAGCAGCCGCTGTCCGTTGTCGTTCATTCTGCCCACGCCAAAAGGTCCAAGACAGGAGGGCCAGGAGTCGTGGTCAGCACCCACTCTGGCATTGAAGTCTCCAAGGAGAATGAGTTGTTCAGAGTTGGGGATGATCCTGACAGTTGTTGCGAGATTCTCGTAGAACTCGTCTTTTGCCTCTGGTGTGGCTGTCTGTGTTGGGGCATAAACACTGACGAGGGTGACTGGGCCTTGAGTGGTGTTCAGGCGGAGGGTGAGGAGTCGTGCAGAGCCAGTGCTGCCCGGTTCCACCATCTTCAGCAAGGTGTTCTTCACTGCGAAGCCCACTCCGTGTTCCCTGTGTTCGTCACTGCCCTTTCCCTGCCAGTAGAACGTGTAGTCCTTCTCTCTCAGTGTGCCTGCGTCAAGCCAACGGTGTTTCCTGGAGAGTGGCGATATCCACTCCCAGTCTCTTCAGCTCATTATTGATGATGGCAGTCTTCCTGGTGTCGTTGATGTCCTTGAGGTTAGCAGCAAGTCCTGTCATCATAGTTCCAAGTTCCCAGTTTTAGAGTTGGTCTCTTTTGTTTTATTGTCTTGCCTGGTGCGAAGGTTCTCAGCCTGCCGTTCGGACTTCTCCTCATCCCCATGCACCCAATGAGGAAAGCAAGCTGTGGCGGGTCAACACCTTATTGGCTGGGGGCTGCCCAGCTTGAGGCGGGCGGTAGCTGTCCAGTGAGATCCGATGATCCCTCCCACCGTCGGGAACAACCCCTGGCGCCGCGCTCTACGCCAATTGAGCGGTGGCTTATAACCGGTAACTGTCATTCCCCGTGTTTTGTCTACGCCAAAGGCGAAGCTGGAGTGTCCTCTCCAGTGATCCGGTGTTCTACCTTCCAGCGTTGGTAGGATTCAAGCTTGGGCAGGAAGATATGGAGGACAAGATGTTGCCCATGCAGCATGTCCCCCCTCTCCACGTCACTGATGAATCCAAAGGAACAGCAGGGCTGCTACAGTTTGGCACCAGCGCCGTTGCAGGAGCTGCCAGAACGATGTTGAGCACAACATAGAACTGCCTTAGGGGCTCCGACTCCGGATTTTTCAGAATCAGAATCAGATTTATTGCCAAGCACATTTACAAGTAAACAAGTAAACATACGAGGAATTTGACTTGACATTGGGCGCGCACGAAAGGTGCATCCCAATGACGCGGCAGCCATGAAAGCCACCTGTCATATGGGGGGGGTGAAGAGGGGGGAGGGGGGAAGGATAGGGAAAAACACAATAGGAGAGAGAAAAAAGCATTGTTGATCAAAATAGAGCTCATTTTATGACCAAAATTTTGATTACAAGAAAAAAACTCTCAAATGCACAATTAACAGACAATAGATCACACAATGACAAAGCAGTAGTTGAGAGTCAGTGTATTGTGAATATATATCAGTAATTGTGTCAGTAGTGTAATGTTGAATGGAAGTGTAGGTGTGTCAATTGCTAGTGAACAGCAGAGGGCGCCTCCTGGCAGTGGATAGATGTTAAAGTCATGTGATCTAAACAGTCTAGCGTCTCTCGCTCTGCTTGCAGGTGGTAAATTGTCACATGGTGCACTGTCCTTGAGCGTTCATCTGTTGAAACAATAACAACTGTGTCTTGTTTGGGTTAGCAGGCAGAGCAAAGAATAGAATTTTTCCTCACCCGTGCAAATCTGTGCTTTCATAATTTCCATGTGCAGGCTTAAGCTTTTTTCCATGGAGAGCACAGGGCTCCAGATGTATTCCTCCACTGAATCACTGTCATTCAGTTCACCGTTTGCCGCTACTCGTGCCCTCCCCAACTGGTCGAATTTGATGAAGGAGCTTGCCGGGTCCACTTTGATCAGCTCTCTCACCTTCCTTCAATTTCTGATGCATCAGGGAACTTCACAGCCAAAAATAGAAGTCCTGAGATCATAACCAATAATGTTTCCACAGACGCATGAATTCCAATGTCCATGAGTCTCCTCGCAGGTTCCAATTCTTGGGCTCCCCCTTGGCCCGATTCTTGTTGAAAAATAGTGACAATAGCACATTTAAGCCGCTTCCAAATCCATAATTTCCGTTTAGATTAAGATTCAGCAGGAGAAGAGCGACTAAACACAGACAAAAACACAACATTGCAAAGCTGGGAATAGGTCAGGAAGGCAGACGAGAGGAGGGAAGAAAAATGCGACTGCTCTCTCTCAAGGCAAGAAGAACTGAAGAACTTTCCTCAGGGTTGACTCCCGAAGCCTTTCCCGTGACCGGGTATGCCGCAAGGCAGCAGAGGTTTGAAATCAGGGTTTACCTTCCCCTCCGGTATACAACTAGGAAAATACCGGTCGCTATGGAGGGTGAGAATATGTATGCGTACATAATCATACCATGTAGGATAACTAAGTAGACGGTTGTGCTGTTTCATTCCATCTAGCTACAATGCTCCGCACTGTGTGTGTTTATATATTTACATATTTATTCCATCTAGCTACAATGCTTCGCGCTGTGTGTTTATATATCTACATATTTATTCCATCTAGCTACAATGCTCCGCACTGTGTGTGTTTATATATTTACATATTTATTCCATCTAGCTGCAATGCTCTGCGCTGTTTATATATCTACATATTTATTCCATCTAGCTACAATGCTCCACACTGTGTGTTTATATATCTACACATTATTCCATCTAGCTACAATGCTCCGCAATGTGTGTGTTTATATATTTACATATTTATTCCATCTAGCTACAATGCTCCGCACTGTGTGTGTGTTTATATATTTACATATTTATTCCATCTAGCTACAATGCTCCGCACTGTGTTTATATACTCATATATTTATTCCATCCAGCTACAATGCTCTGCACTGTGTTTATATATTTATATATCTATCCCATCTAGCTACAATGCTCCGCACTGTGTGTCTATATATATATATATATATATATATATATATATATATATATATATATATATATATATACACACACATATGTATACTTGCTGCTCTTGTTTTTTTTCTCTTGCCTTCTGATTGTTGCTCTGAGTGTTGCTATCCCTGTGCTGTTGCAATCCTGGAATTTCCCCATTGTGGGACTAATAAAGGCTTATCTTAAATTACAGCAGGAATATGTGTCAAATTTACAAGAAAAAGGTCTAAAATTCATGAGAAAATATCACAAATGGTCATGTAAAGAAATGGAAATCTGGGAGAAAAATATCTTCCATCCATCCATCCATCTTCTACCGCTTTTCCGGAGGTCCGGGTCGCGGAGGCAGCAGTTCAAGCAGAAGCCCAGACTTCCCTCTCCCCAGCCACCTGCTCCAGCTCTTCAGAGGGGATACCAAGGCGTTCCCAGACCAGCTGGGAGACATAGTCTCTCCACCGAGTCCTGGGTCTGCCCCGGGGTCTCCTCCCAGTGGGACGTGCCTGAAACACCTCAAGTGGGAGGCGTCCAGGAGGCATCCTAATCAGATACCCATACCACCTCAACTGACTCCTTTCAATGTGGAGGAGCAGCGGTTCTACTCTGAGCCTCTCCCGAATGACTGAGCTCCTCACCCTATCTCTGAGGGTGAGTCCAGCAATCCTACGGAGAAAGCTCATTTCAGCCGCTTGTATCCGCGATCTCGTTCTTTCGGTCATTACCCAAAGCTCATGACCATAGGTGAGAGTAGGAACGTAGATTGACTGGTAAATCGACAGCTTTGCCTTAGAACTAAGCTCCCTCTTCACCACAAAAGACCGGTACAACGTCCGCATCACTGCAGATGCTGCTCCAATCCGTCTGTCGATCTCTCACTCCATTCTCCCCTCACTCGTGAACAAGATCCCAAGATACTTAAACTCCTCCACTTGGGGCAGGAGCCTGTCCCCAACCCAGAGAGGACAATCCACCTTTTTCCGGCTGAGGACCATGGACTCGGACTTGGAGGTGCTGATTCTCATCCCAGCCGCTTCACACTCAGCGGCAAACCGTCCCAGCAAGAGCTGTAGGTCATTGCTGGATGAAGCCAACAGGACAACATCATCTGCAAACAACAGAGATGAGATCCTGTGGTCACCAAGCATGACACCCTCCATTCCCTGGCTGCGCCTAGAAATCCTGTCCATAACAATTATGAACAGGATCGGTGACAAAGGGCAGCTCTGGTGGAGTCCAACTCTCACTGGGAATGACTCCGACCGAGTGTTGGCAATACGAACCAAACTCTCACAACGGTCGTACAGAGACCGAATAGCTCGTAACAACAAGCCCGATACCCCATACTCCCGAAGCACCCCCCACAAAAATCCATGAGGGACGCGGTCAAATGCCTTCTCCAAGTCCACAAAACACATGTAAACTGGTTGGGCAAACTCCCACGAACCCTCGAGAATTCTCGAGAGGGTAAAGAGCTGGTCCGATGTGCCACGACCAGGACGAAAACCACATTGCTCCTCCTGAATCCGAGGTTCGACCAACGGCCGGACTCTCCTCTCCAGTACCTTGGCATAGACCTTCCCAGGGAGGCTGAGGAGTGTGATCCCTCTAAAGTTGGAGCACACCCTCCGGTCCCCTTTTTTAAAGAGAGGAACCATCACCCCGGTTTGCCATGCCAAAGGCACTGCCCCCGACCTCCACGCAATGTTGCAGAGGCGTGTCAACCATGACAACCCAACAACATCCAGGGCCTTGAGGTACTCGGGGCGAATCTCGTCCACCCCCGGGGCCCGGCCACCAAGGAGATTTTTAACCACCTTGGCGACCTCAGCCCCTGTGATAGGCAAGTCATCCCCCTCGTCTCCAAACCCTGCTTCCTCTGTGGAAGGTGTATCAGTGGGATTGAGGAGATCCTCGGAAGTATTCCTTCCACCGCCTGACGATGTCCCCAGTCGAAGTCAACAGTGTCCCATCCGCACCATACACAGTGTGGACGGGGAGCTGCTTTCCCCTCCTGAGCCGCCGGACAGTTTGCCAGAATCTCTTGGAGGCTGACCGAAAGTCTTGTTCCATGGCCTCACCGAACTCCTCCCATGCCCGGGTTTTTGCTTCAGCAACCACCCGAACTGCACTCCGCTTGGCCTGCCGGTACACCTCAGCTGCTTCGGGAGTCCCACAAGCCAACTAAGCTTGATAGGACTCCTTCTTCAGCTTCATGGCCCCCCTCACCACTGGTGTCCACCACCTGGTTCGGGGGTTGCCACCACGAGATGCACCGACCACCTTGGAAAATATCTTAATTTGAAAAAATTCCTGTATATGTAACCCACCACACCTTCTAGTCGTGTTGCAGGTAGATCTATATCGAGGTTCTGTGAGGAGGTTTGGCATGTAATGAAATAGCACAGCAACTTAAAACTTTGCCCCTTGCTCCCTCTAGTGACTCACACCAAACAGGTAAACTTATTTACCAATTTCATTGACAACTCTGATACAAATTAACAATGCTGGGCCCAGGCAAAACAATAAATAAAAGAAAAATCAACCAATAAACAGATCTCAAAATAACAAATTGACAACAATAAAAAATCAGTCCCTAACTCCTACCACCACCCACGGCAAGAAAACTGTCCTTCCAGGCTGAAAAGACGAAGAAGGGAAAGGGATGATGATGATGAGGGGACTCCTCCACCAGGGCGAGGTGATGAAGAGATGATGCGTGAATCCTGGAGGCAGTGTGGAGTAGGGCTGAAACGATTAGTCGACATTATCGATAACGTCGACAATAAAAATTTATCGACAAATATTTTTATTGTCGACATATTGTTTAATTATAAAGTTTATATGCATGCCACGGTTCAGCTGTAACCAGCAGGAGCAAGCTCCATTTAACCAGAACTGCAGTGCACCACCGGAACTGCTAAGGGCAGTAGCGCCCCTGTTGTCCAGCATGCGTGAACAATTTCCAGTGAAGAAGAAGAGCACAGCATGGTGAAGCGTGTGTTGTTTTGTTTTGGCGGTTGTTACAGAGTTTAAGCACAAAGCGGCTGTATGTGTCTCTCCAACGCAGAGACAGGCGAATAAAAACCCACTGTTGTGAAGGTATTAACGTGTGCGCTGTGTCTAACTGGCTGCAGAACCTACCTAGAGCAAATCCTGTTACCAGCTAACGAGCCAGGCTAAAATACGGACATTTTAGTTTTAATTCACAGGGAGTCCCGGGAGCCACATTACCGTCTGCAAGGGTGAGTTTTAGCGAGTAAAGAAAGGTAGCGCCACTTATTTTCAATGGCCAGCTGTTTCAAGCTTTAGAAAAATGGCAATACTGTTAGTATGTGCTGTTAATGTTAGCTTACCTGTTTGACAATAAGCTCTCTGGTTGCTGAGGGTTGAGCTGTCATGGCTAACGTGTTGAAGGCAGTGACTAAACTGCAGGAGTCGCTATTGCTTTTTCATCTTTGTTAATATTAGCCGTCATCCTGAATATTAGCTACACTGTGTCCAGCTGAGACAAAATGGCATTTAAATGCCTCCCACCCATAGGAGACGGAACATTAAGAGGTATTAACCCCTTGCACTCTGGTCAGTTTCCCTAAAAACGCCAAAAAATAACGTACTCAAAGTAAATCAAAAGCATGGCAACATATCTGGGCATTTGGTCACTACATCTTATATCCTTTGTGGACAACAACGTTCCTCATCATCACACATGTCGTCTTCCTAATCACTCTGATTCATGTGATCAGCGGCTTTACTGCTTCTCAAATTTAATCTCTTGAACTTGGTTATTTCTTTTTGTTCTGGAACTAAATCAATGGGCAAAAACCCACATGGAAGAAGAAGATCCTGTGAAGAGTGCGAAGTGGCCCATGTCCTCTCTCAGGCTTTACTGTATAGACTGGGCCATCATTAATTCTTTTCACAATGACATAGATAGATAGATAGATAGATAGATGTACTTTATTGATCCCAAACTGGGAAATTACAGTGTAACAGCAGCATGACAGCAGAGAACCAAACAACAGAAACACACACATGACAGACAAAGGGATTACCCATGGAAAGTAAAAACTAACACAACTATAAAACCTATATACATCATAGCTTAATATATGATGACCCGTATAAACACATGAATCATCCCAGTGCACAATGAAGGACTATCAGGAGCAGAGTGAAAATGTGAGGTACCAGTTAGTCTGTAAGGTGCAGTGTGGCAGCATAGCTATGACCAGAATACAACATCATAGTGAGTTATTGTACAGTGAAATGGCATGCGGCAGGAATGATTTCCTGTACCTGGACGTTCGACAGCAAAGCTGTAGTAGTCTACTGGAGAAAGTGCTTTGCTGTCTGTCCAGTGTGTGGTGGAGGGGGTGATCAGGATTGTCCATGATGGATCGCAGTTTATTTAGTGTTCTCCTCTCCACCACTGTCTCAAAGGTCTCCGGTCTGAGACCAATTACAGAGCCAGCCGTCTTGATAATCTTGTCAAGTCTGTTGGTGTCACTGTCCCTGATACTGCTACCCCAACAGACAGCGGCAAAGAAGATGGTGCTGGCGACAACAGTCTGATAGAAAAGCTCCAGCATCCTGCTACACATGTAGCAGGATGCTGGAGCATCCTGGACTATATCCTGTATGGACTCTACTTCCATACACAGGAAGTAGAGTCTGCTCATCCCCTTCTTGTGCGCAGCATCGGTGTTGGATCTCCAGTCCAACCCGCTGCTGATCCTGACACCCAGATATTTGTAGCCCTCAACCACTCCCACATCCTCCCCCCTAATCTGCAGTGGCTGAGAAGGCGTCTTCCTCCTCCTGAAGTCAATCACCATCTCTCTGGTCTTGCTGACATTCAACCTCAGGTGATTCTGCTCCGTCCACTCCACAAATCTGTCTACCAGTGCCCTGTACTCCCCTTCCCCCGTTGGACACCCCACAACAGCTGAGTCATCAGAGAATTTCTGTAGGTGGCATGACTCAGTGTTGTACTGAAAGTCAGTGGTGTATAAAGTAAAGAGAAAAGGAGAGAGCACAGTCCCCTGTGGAGCTCCCATGTCACTAGCCACCACTCCAGACGAGACACTGCCCAGCCGGGCAAACTGTGGTCTGCCTGTCAGGTAGTCCGTAATCCAGGAGATCACAGAGCTGTCAACCCCCATCACCCGCAGCTTCTCACCCAGCAGCAGTGGCTGGATGGTGTTAAAGGCACTGGAGAGATCAAAAAAAGTGATTCTCACAGTATCTCCTCCACCATCCAGGTGCAGATGAGCTCGTTGCAGCAGGTAGATGACAGCATCTTCGACTCCTAAATGGGGCTGATATGCAAACTGCAGAGGATCCAGCCACGTCTTCACCTGCGGCCTCAGGTGGGCTAAGACCAGTCTCTCCAGGACCTTCATCACATGAGATGTGAGGGCAACTGGTCGATAGTTGTTCAGGCACAGGTCCTCAGGGTCCTGGCGGAGATGCCATCAGGGCCCACCGCCTTCCGCTGGCGGGGTCTCTCCAGCTGTTTCTTCACCTGGTCTGTAGTCACCATGAAGTGAGGGAGGGTCCTGGTGCCCCCTGAGGAGAAGGAGGGGGGAGATGGAGAGAGGTTCTGCACAGGAGGGTGGGTGGGGAGGGGTGCGTGGGGGTCTGGTTGTGTTGTTGGGGTGACAGACTGTGGGGTGAACCTATTAAAAAACAGATTCAGTTCCTCAGCTCTCTCCTGGCTCCCAGATGGCTGCCCGACTCTCCCCTTGCACCGTTATTTGTTTCATTCCCTCCCACACATCTTTAGTGTTGTTTTGCCTGAGTTTATCCTCCAACTTCCTCCTATAAATGTCCTTGCACCTCCTCAGCATCTCTCTCAGCTCATGCTGCACTCCCCTCAGCTTATCCTCGTCTCCAGTCCTAAAAACTCTCTTCTTTTTGTTCAGAAGTGCTTTCAGGTCACTGGTGACCCATGGTCTGTTGTTGGAGAAGCAGTGTACACTCTGAGCTGGCATGGTCATGTCTTCACAGAATCTATTGTATTCTGTGATGCAGTCGGTGATATTGTCTATGTCCACCCCATGTGGTTCACAGAGTACACTCCAGTCTGTCGTCTCGAAGCAGTCCTGTAGTGCATCAGCAGCCTCCTGTGTCCACCTCCTCACAGTCCGTGTATAAGCAGGCTGCCTTTGCACAAGGGGAATGTACTTGGGTGTTAACATGACCATGCAGTGATCTGATTTACCAATGGGGGGTAGAGCTGTGGCACTATATGCATCACTGACATTGGCATACAGTAAATCCAGTGTTTTGTTTTCTCTGGTGGGACAGTCAACAAACTGGTGAAAGTTCAGTAGTGTTTTTCCCACTGAAACATGGTTAAAATCACCTGTGATGGCCATGAATACATCTGGGTGCTTCTCCAGTAATGTGGCAGTAGTGGAGCTGATGACATCACAGGCCACCACTGCATCAGCTGATGGAGGGACGTAGATGATAATAATTAAGGCACACTTCATTTCTCGCGGCATATAATAAGGTCTCATACTCACAGCCAGCAGTTCAGTGTCCGGGCTGCAGCACTTTTCTTTCACATAAATGTTTCCAAGATGACACCATCGTTCATTAACAAGAAGTGCCACTCCTCCTCCTCTCTTTTTCCTGCTGCTTTTCACGTCTCTGTCCCACCGTATAGTCTTGAAGCCAGGTATCGCTACGTTTACATCCGGGATCTGTGAGTGTAACCACGTCTCTGTAAAACACATGATGCTACACTCGCGATACTCCTTTTGCATCCTGACCAGTGCTGTAAGCTCATCTGTTTTATTTCCCAGCGATCTCACGTTCCTGGTGATGACCATTGGTACAGCCGGCTAATGCTTCCTCCTCCTCCTCCTCACCTTCACTCCAGCCCTTTGCCTGCGGTGTCTCCTCGTTAGCTCGTCCGGGATGAAGGGCTTCACTGCCGGCTGCAACGTTCCAGGCGCCGACCTCCTCAGTGCAATCAGCTGTTCACGTGTGTGAACAATGCATCCACCCCCACCTCTGTTGATCTCCATTGCCCGAGGAAGAGAAAAAAAAAAAAGAAAACTAGAGAAAGTCTGGGCTAAAATGGAGAAAAAGTTGGTCCAGTCTTAATCCAAATCTTCCTACCAAGCCCTGGTTAATAAGAGACACTCTATATACAGGAATAAGCAGATAGAAACAAAGACACTAGAGAGAGTTGCTGCTGGTACGGCTGCCCTGCTTCTGGCACCAAAAAAAGAAAAAGTATTGTTCTCTCCCATCTGTTTGCCAATTTGTGTTTCCCACAAAGGTTAACATTGCGTACCAACACTGTCTCCAGTGAATAACTTGGTGGCTTTAACCTTAATATCAAACCAGGTTTTGTTTTGTTCACCCCTTTTCTTGGTATTTTCTGTAGCTAATGAATAACTTTCTTGGAGTTGTTGGAGCAGGTTCTGAACATACTCTGAGTACTGTGGGATCCCATGGAAGGATGGGTTCCTAAAATGAGATCTACAGGCAATGCTGGCTGTCTCCCAAACATCAATTCATAGGGTGAGAAGCTGGTAGTGTTATTTCTTGTACAGTTGTACGCATGAACAAGTGGCTTTACATAGGCTCTCCAATGATGTTTATCCTTTTCCTTTAGGATCCCCAACATACTCAGAAGTGTGTGTCTAAATCGCTCTACAGGATTCCCTTGAGGATGATAAGGTGTTGTGTGCACTTTCTCTGCTCCTACCAGTGAGCATAACTCCTTGATGGTTTTGGATTCAAAATCCCTTTACTGATCACTGTGGAGGTGGCGAGGGAACCCATAGAGAGCTGTGAAGTGTTCCCATAATGCTTTTACTGTAGTTCTTGCTTTTTGGCCTTTGGTTGGTATTGCCACTGCAAACTTGGTAAAATGGTCAGTAATGTGCTCCGTACTGTGGGTGTTTATATATTTACATATTTTATTCCATCTAGCTACAATGCTCTGCACTGTGTGTTCATATATTCATATATTTATTCCATCCAGCTACAATGCTCTGCACTGTGTGTCTGTGTGTGTGTGTGTGTATATATATATTTTATAGTAATATGTACATATGTATATTAGCTGTTCTTGCTTGCTTGTTTTTTTTTTTTGTTTTTTTTTTCTTGCCTTCTGATTGTTGCTCTGAGTGTTGCTATCCCTGTGCTGTTGCAATCCTGGAATTTCCCCGTTGTGGGACTAATAAAGGCTTATCTTATCTTATCTTATCTTATCTTAATGACTAAGATGCTTCTGATGTCACGGTTGTCAGGCTCAAGTGACAGATAATCCATACATACCAGCTCTAATGGAAAGGTTGTGAGAATGTTCTGCATGGGAGCTGCTTTCTGTGGAGTGGCTTTCCTCCTGAAACATCTTTCACAAGTTTAGCATTTGTTTTCAATTGCCTTAGCCATTCCTGGCCAACAGAACCTGACCTAAGCAAGGCTAGGTGCTCGTTCAACTCCGAAATGGCCAACTTCATCATGTATGCCCTTTAAGGCAAGTTCACAAAACTTTCTCAGAAGGACAAGCTGAAAGACTTCACAGACATTGTGGATAGACCTCTTGTACAGCACTCCCTCCTTGGATTCCACTTTATTCCATTCCCTAACAAGTAGCTTAAGTTCAATAGGCTCATTTCTTAGTTTTGTGTAATGGGTTTATATGTGGTTTCAAGATAATGAATGATCTTCTCGAAAGATGGATCTTCCCTTTGAAATTGATACCAGTCATCTTTTTTCATGCCAGGTATGGTGTCTTGACCGGGGTTAACAAAACTCTCAGGTATAGCAGAGGGTTCAAGTGCCAGAGACTCCGCAAGCACAGGATACTCTGATACATTCAAAGTGGAATGGGTACTATGACGCTAACACGGCAGTGATCACTTCCTTCGAGATCACTTCAGTCTCATTACTCAGGACACGTTTTTTAAAGCCTTCAGTTCGCGGTGGCCCATGCGGTCGCCTGGACAACTCATCTGCATCTTTGTTAGCAAGGCCTGCTTGATATTTTATGGTTAAATTGTAAATGGACAATGCTGCTAGCCAGCGATGGCCTGCTGCATCCAATTTGGCAGAGGTAAGGACATATGTGAGTGGGTTGTTGTCAATGAGGGCTACAAACTCTGAACCATAGTCATTAAACTTATCACAAATTGCTCATTTTAGTGCCAAGTACTCCAGCTTGTGAGTTGGGTAGGTTTTTTTTTTGTTTTTTTTTTTCCACTCTTGGTTAACCCTCGGCTGGCATAAGCTGTCACTGTGAGCTTTCCATCTTGTTCCTGATAAATTGCAGCACCAAGACCCTCTCCACTTGCATCAGTGTCCAAGACATAAGAAAGTTTGGGGTCAACAAATGCAAGAACTGGGGCAGATGTCAGCTTACTGACAATGGTTTTAAATGCAAGGTCACACTCAGAGGTCCATTTACCTCAAAAAAAATCAGATCTCTGAGTACGAGTCATCCACACCTGTTACATAGAGGCAGTTTTGACCTCGCAATTCAAATCTATTGTACAGATCCATTTTTTCATCAAGTGATGCCAGAATTGGTTCTAATCAGTTGGTGGTGTGAAACAAAATTAATGCTGATAAAATGAAATAATTTGTTAGGGAGAAACTGTTTTCACATAAACCAAAGCACTTCTGGCTGGTTTGCCATAAATGTAACCCACCACACTTTATAGTCGTGTTGCAGGTAGATCTATCTATCTAGGTTCTGTGAGGAGGTTTGGCATATAATGAAATAGCACAGCAACTTAAAATGCTACCCCTTTGTCCCTCTAGTGACTCACACCAAACAGGTAAACTTATTTACCAAATTTCATTGACAACTCTGATACAAATTAACAATGCTGGGCCCAGGCAAAAAATAAATAAAAGAAAATCAACCAATAGTGTTCATAAATCAACCAATAAACAGATCTCAAAATAACATAAATTGACAACAATAAAAGAATCAGTCCCTAACTCCTACCACCACCCACGGCAAGAAAACTGTCCTTCCAGGCTGAGAAGACGAAGAAGGGAAAGGGATGATGATGATGATGAGGGGAATCCACCAAGGTGAGGTGATGAAGAGATGATGGGGTGAATCCTGGAGGCAGTGTGGAGTGGTGGCTTCTAGAAGGTCTCCCTCTGGAATATCTTAGCCAAAAAAAAAAAATAAAAAAAACAATCAGAAGGTCTGTTGAGAACCGTTGGTCTCTGTAACAGCTCTGCTGAGGATCTAATGGCTAAAGGTTGCTGGAGGTTTCGTCCTGTTAAAAGGGAGTTTTTCCTCTCCACTGTCGCCAAGTGCTTGCTCACAGGGGATCGCCTGATTGCTGGGGTCTTTGTGCAATTGTGGGGGTTCCCCCTACAGTTGAAAGTGCTATGAGATGACTGTTGTTGTGAAATGGCGCTATATAAATAAAGTTGAATTGAATTAAATGGAAAAAAGACCCCTCTGGTTCTTTTTTCATCTGCCGCAGGAGCGCTGTAGTCACCATAACAACAAGCTTGTACCTGAGGGTCACGTCAGCGTCACTGAACATCACTCTACTGCGTATGCTGCTAGGGGGTGCTAATGGGCCACAAAAAATCAAATATTCCCTGTTATAATTATAAGCACCTGTTAGAGCTTTTAATATGCTATGAATGGTTCAGACAAGCTGCTCAGTTTCACTGGGTTACATATAGATGTATATTTTTTTTGAAAAGTCACAAATTTATAAGTCAAATTTACAAAAAAAACATCTCAAATCAATAAAATTTGCCGTCTCAGAATCTGTTTATATTTTAAAGAAAATTTAGCAGTTATACTTGAAATGTCACCATTTCATTTATGTGAAAAATCTGCAAATATGAAAGAAAAATAAAATTATGGAGAAAAAAAACAGATTTGTCTGAAATAAGGAGCAAGTTTAAAATAAAATTCAAAAGTGAAACATCTCATAATTAATGAAAAAACTCGTTAACAGACAAAATGATCTGACATTTCTTTCTTCGTCCCAAATGTGAAACAATAAATACATTAACATTTACAACTTGAATAATTTGATGTCTTTAAAACCATTTCTGTCACTTCTGTTTTTAACAAAGTTGTGCACAAAACAGGAGGTTTTAATGTTTGTCATTTTTTGTCTGCAGGTTCATCATCTTGGCCTGTGACGGTTTGTTCAAAGTGTTTTCAGCAGACGAAGCTGTCAAGTTCGTCCTCCACATCCTTCAGGTTTGTCTCTCTAATGTCAAATTAAAAAAACTGGCACGATAACCAGAAATTAAAGCACCCACCTTTCCTGACACGTCCACAACGTCACCACCACGATTTATCCACTTCAGACGGCCCAGAGGCGCAAAAACGGCAGCACCACTTCTGTTGTCATTCCTGTTAAAATGAACTCTTTGAGCCCAAATCTCACGTTGGCCTGTAACAGTTTGTTTGGCAAGACTTTTTTCTCATAAATTTGTATTGTTTATCCTGTCATTTTGAATCGTTTTTGCTGCCATTTTGTATCGTTTTTCCCTGTCAAGTGGCCAGTTTTGGTTATTGTGGTGGTAGGGTCTAATATCAGTTATTTCACTTAAATCCCTTGTCTATAAATCCCCTATAAAAACAAATCTGTAATGTCTAAAATGGTGTCTTATGCCTTTTTTTCCTACAAAACCCTTTCATTGTCTTACAGTTTGTCAAAGTCTTTTCACTGCTCCCCCCCCCCCCAAAAAAAAAATGCCAGAATCTGGGTTTACTGAGCCCAACCACATAACACAAGGCTAAAAGTGCCTAGCACTACATTATCAGAATAAATCCTGTGATAAAAAGACTTACTGGTTGAAGGACATGCCCAGCTGTATGCACAGTGGCCTAGGATAATGACTGAAACTGCATTAGTCCTTAAAAACAGTTTAATGGTAAAACCCATTTTAATTTGGGCCAAGTTTTCAAAGTAGTTTGTCAAAAAATGCTAACTAGCCTGGAGGATAACATGAGTTAGGCCAGAGTGTCCTGATTGGCTCAACAGTACCTGCATGCCACCACCATGAATAGTTACAGTGGAAATAAAAAGTCTACACACCCTTGTTCAAATGCCAGGTTTTTGTGATGTAAAAAATGAGACCAAGATCAATCATTTCAAAACTTTTTCCACCATTAATGTGACCTATAACCTGTACAACCCAATTGAAAAAACAAACTGAAATCTGTTAAGAGGAAAAATAAAAAACTTATAATAACCTGGTTGCATAAATATGCACACCCTTTTATAACTGGGGACGCGGCTGTGTTCAGAATTAACCAATCACATTCAAACTCATGTTAAATGGGAGTCAGCACACACCTGTCACCATTTAAAGAGCCTCTGATTAACCCCAAATAAAGTTCAGCTGTTCTAGTAGGCTTTTCCTGACATTTTTCTAGTCACATCTTACAGCACAAGCCATGGTCTGCAGAGAGCTTCCATAGCATCAGAGGGATCTCAATGTTCAAAGGTATCAGTCAGGAGAAGGGTACAAAAGAATTTCCAGGGCATTAAATATACCATGGAACACAGTGAAGACAGTCATCATCAAGTGGAGAAAACATAGCACAACAGTGACATTACCAAGAACTGGACGTCCCTCCAAAATTGATGAAAAGACAAGAAGAAAACTGGTCAAGGAGGCTGCCAAGAGGCCGACGGCAACATTGAAGGAGCTGCAGGAATTTCTGGAAAGTACTGACTGTTTAGTACATGTGATAACAATCTCCCATCTTCTTCATATGTCTGGGCTATGAGGTAGGGTGGCAAGACGGAAGCTTTATCTTACGAAGAAAAACATCCAAGCCTGGCAACATTTTGCAAAAACACATTTAAAATCTCCCAAACGCATGTGGGAAAATGTGTTATGGTCCATCTTATCCAAGGTTGAACTTTTTGGCCATAATTCCAAAAGGTATATTTGGCGCAAACACAACACTGCTCATCACCAAAAGAACACCATACCTACAGTGAAGCATGGTGGTGGCAGCATCATTCTTTGGGGCTGTTTTTCTTCAGCTGGAACTGGGGCCTTTGTCAAGGTGGAGGGAATTATGAACAGTTCCAAATACCAGTGAGTCTTGGTACAAAACCTTCAGGCTTCTGCGAGAAAGCTGAAGCTGAAGAGGAACTTCAGCTTCAACACACATCCAAATCAACAAAAGAATGGCTTCACCAGAAGATGATTAAGGTTTTGGAATGGCCCAGCCAGAGTCCAGACCTGAATCCTATCAAACACCTGCGGGGTGATCTGAAGAGGGCTGTACACAGGAGATGCCCTCGCAATCTGACAGATTTGGAGCGTTTTTGCAAAGAAGAGTGGGCAAATATTGCCACATCAAGATGTGCCACACTGACAGAGTGCTGCAGGTGGCATGACTCAGTGTTGTACTGAAAGTCAGTGGTGTGTCAGACTTTCAGTACAACACAGATTTCAGGGTTATTTTCAGTTGGGTTGTACAGGTTATAGGTCACATTAATGATGGAAAAAGTTTTGAAATGATTTATGTTGGTCTCATTTTTATTTACATCACAAAAACCTGGCATTTGAACAGGAGTGTGTAAACTTTTTATAACCACTGTACGTCACCAAAAATATTTGGTGGAAACTCATCTTTTTGCAGGGGGCGGGGCTTAAGCAAAACTTCACAGAAACAAAAACAGCGATTTTTCCCTTGATATGCCTTTATGAGTCATAAAAACATGTTACAGGCATGTTAACAAGAAAAGAAACTCGATTTTTGGTGGCGCGTCACTTTAAATAACTTAATTATTCAGAAACGACATGGATCATAGAGATGCTTAAATTTAATCCGAGCTGGTTTGACGACCCAAAATTTCCAGTTCCACTAAACAACTGAACTGTAATGTGGCCCCAAAGTTTTACCGTTTCACTTAGATTTGATGGACTGGTCTGAAAAAGGTCGATCTTGAGTTTTAACAGCAGCTTCACCACGTTACCCCCACCACTGTGTTTTCTGTGGTACAGGAAGAGAAGGCGGATCAGAGGGAGGGGCTAACAGAGGAAGAGTCACGGTTTGAATCCGCCTGTCAGCAGCTGGCAACAGAGGCGGTGAGACGAGGCTGCGCCGACAACGTCACAGTCATCCTGGTTTCTATTGGCTACTGAACATCATCACCATCCTGGCTGATCTGGACTCTGCTGCTGTCCCGTTTTTTTTTTCTAATAAAAATCTGGTCTTTATTTCTGTGTTGTGATACTTTTGATTTTACTTTACAAACTGTTAACTTCGCCTTGTTTAATGTCATTTTTTTCAGCACAACCTCACCTGTATGACTTTAAGATACAAACATATACAGTGCATCCAGAAAATATTCACAGCGCTTCACTTTTTCCACATTTTATATTACAGCCTTATTCCAAAATGGATTAAATGCATTTTTTTCCTCAAAATTCTACACACAATACCATAATGACAATGTGAAAAGTTTTTTTTTTTTTTTTGAGATTTTTGCAAATTTATTAAAAATAAAAAACTAAGAAATCACATGTACATAAGTATTCACAGCCTTTGCTCGATACTTTGTTGATGCATCTTTGACAGCAATTACAGCCTCAAGTCTTTTTGAATATGATGCCACAAGCTTGGCACACCTATCTTTGGGCAGTTTGGCCCGTTCCTCTTTGCAGCACCTCTCAAGCTCCATCAGGTTGGATGGGAAGCGTTGGTGCTCAGCCATTTTCAGATCTCTCCAGAGATGTTCAGTTGGATTCAAGTCTGACCTCTGGCTGGGCCACTCAAGGACATTCACAGAGGTGTCCTGAAGCCACTCCTTTGATATCTTGGTTGTGTGCTTAGGGTCGTTGTCCTGCTGAAAGATGAACCATCACCCCAGTCTGAGGTCAAGAGCGCTCTGGAGCAGGTTTTCATCCAGGATGTCTCTGTTCATTGCTGCATTCATCTTTCCCTCTATCCTGACTACTCTCCCAGTTCCTGCCGCTGAAAAACATCCACACAGCATGATGCTGCCCCCCCAAACATGACGCCTGGCATTCATGCCAAATAGTTCAATCTTTGTCTCATCAGACCAGAGAATTTTGTTTCTCATGGTCTGAGAGTCCTTCAGGTGCCTTTTGACAAACTCCAGGCGGGCTGCCATGTACCTTTTACTAAGGAGTGGCTTCCGTCTGGCCACTCTACCATACAAGCCTGATTGGTGGATTGCTGCAGAGATGGTTGTCCTTCTGGAAGGTTCTCCTCTCTCTACAGAGTAACGCTGGAACTCTGACAGAGTGACCATCGGGTTCTTGGTCACATCCCTGACTAAGGCCCTTCTCCCCCGATCACTCAGTTTAGATGGTCGGCCAGCTCTAGGAAGAGTCCTGGTGGTTCTGAACTCCTGTTTACAGATGATGGAGGCCACTGTGCTCATTGGGACCTTCAAAGCAGCAGAAATCTTTCTGTACCCTTCTCCAGAATTGTGCCTCGAGACAATCCTGTGTCGGAGGTCTACATACAATTCCTTTGACTTCATGCATGGTTTGTGCTCTGACATGCACTGTCAACTGTGGACCTTATATAGACAGGTGTGTGCCTTTCCTAATCATGTCCAATCACCTGAATTTTCCACAGGTGGACTCCAGTTAAGCTGTAGAAACATCTCAAGGATGATCAGTGGAAACAGGATGAACCTGAGCTCAATTTTGAGCTTCATGGCAAAGGCTGTGAATACTTATGTACATGTGATTTCTTAGTTTTTTATTTTAATAAATTGGCAAAAATCTCAAACTTTTTTGACATTGTCATTATGGGGTATTGTGTGTAGAATTTTGAGGGGAAAATGAATTTAATCTCTTTTGGAATAAGGCTGTAACATAAAATGTGGAAAAAGTGAAGCGCTGTGAAGACTTTCCGGATGCACTGTAGATATAAATTACTGACTAATGCAAGAATAAAGGTGCAAAAATGATAAGATGTAATTTAAAAAATTTTAACGTTGTAAATTATAATTTAATTTGAATAAAAAAATTATCCAGAATCCAAATGAATGTGCAAATTTACATGAAAAAGTTGCACATTTGAGAAAAAATTTTCACTTTTCTGAGAAAATTAGTTTTGAGGAATAAGGTTCCAAATTTACAAGAAAAAGTCACATTTATGGGAAAAGTTGCAAATTTATGATAAAGTTGTAATTTTGCAAAAAAGTCAAATTTATAATCATGGATTGTATTTATATAACGCTTTTCATGACCGCTGAAGATGCTTTACAGTGACTGCATTATTCGTTCATGCCACAGATAATTGTAATGGTAAGCTACTTCTGTAGCCACAGCTGCCCTGGGGCAGGAGCATGGATGGAACTGTGGCTGCCAACCCACGCCAGCAGCCTCCAATCATTTATTCAAAAAAAGGGTCTACAGGTAAAAAGCATAAAACTTCCCCGCAGGGAAGCGGGATTCAAACCGCCAACCTTTTGGTTATTGGGCAACCTGCTCCATGTTCTGAACCACCCACTACTGCTCCGAATTTATGAGAAAGCTGCAGATTTATGAGAAGCAAGTTGCAATTTTGCAAAAGTCATTTAGTAGTGGCCTCGTTGATAAGAGCATCCGCCCTGCAACCGGGAGGTTGGGGGTTCAAGTCCTGGCCGGGTCATACCAAAGACCATATAAAAATGGTACTTACCTCTCCGCCTTCTTGCTTTGTGCTCAGTGTAATAGAATGGGGGGGAAAGAGAAGTTGTTTGTGGCGGTGCTTTGCATGGCAGTGACTCCTCTGATTCTACATGTGATCAACATTGTAGACAGGAGAAACGTCATTTTGTTCTACTGCACGTGATTGGCTGGATGGACTGAATGACAGAGATGGCTTCAAAAGTTTACAAGAAGTTGCAATTTTACAGTGAAAAAGTTGAAATTTTGCACAAGTCAAATTTGAGAAAGTTGCAAATTTACAAGACAAACTATTTGCAGATCTGAGAAAAGAAGTTGCAGTTTGGAAAGTCATTTATTAAAATTTACACTGCATTCCAAATTATTATGCAAATGATATTTGTCTCCAATTTTCCTAAATAGTCAATGTAAATGACAGTCAGTATAATTTATCAACTGTTAGAGCATAATTCAAATTTTATTGAACAAACCTCCAATGATAACTATTTTTTTTGCAAAAATAAAGTCAAAATGCAATGTTCCAAATTATTATGCACAACAGAGTTTCAAAACATTTTATTGGTTGTAAAGAACTGAAAATGGTCATTTGTTGATTTTGCAGCATATTAGGAGGTCATATTTACTGAAAAGCTATTTCAATCAAAAACATCTTAACAGACCAAGTTACATGTTAACATAGGACCCCTTCTTTGATATAACCTTCACACTTCTTGCATCCATTGAACTTTTTGGAGTTTTTGGAGAGTTTCTACTTGAATTTCTTTGCAAGATGTCAGAATAGCCTCCCACAGCTGCTGTTGTGATGTGATCTGCGTGAGGATGCTCCAAAGGTTCTCAATAGGGTTAAGGTCAGGGTAGGATGGGGGCCACGCCATGAGTTTCCGTCTTTGTATGCCCATAGCAGCCAACAACACAGAGGTGTTCTTTGCAGCATGAGATGGTGCATTGTCATGCATGAAGATAATTTTGCTACAGAAGTCAAGATTATTCTTTTTGTACCATGGAAGAAAGTGGTCAGTCAGAAGCTCTGTATACTTTGCCGAGGTCATTTTCACACCTTCAGGGAATCTAAAGGAGCCTACCAGCTCTCTCTCCATGATTCTGGCCCAAAACATGACTCCGCCACCTCCTTGTTGATGTTGCAGCCTTGTTGGCACGTGGTGGCCATCCACTAACCATCCATTACTCCATCCATCTGGACCATCCAGGGTTGCATGGCACTCAACAGTAAACAAAAGTGTTTGAAAATTAGTCTTCATGTATTTCTGGGCCCACTGCAACCATTTCTGCTTGTGAGCATTGGTTAGGGGTGGCCGAATAGTAGGTTTATGCACAACCGCAAGCATCTGGAGGATCCTACACCTTGGGGTTTGTGGGACTCCAGAGGCACCAGCAGCTTCAAATACCTGTTTTGTCATGATCTGAGCATGGGAGATTTCACCGTGCTCTGTCTCTGCCTTTTTCTTTTTCCCTATTTGTATACTATTATATTTTGGAGTTCTATGATGGCGATGTTATTTCTAGTATGTTTTCACTTATTTGGTATTGTTCCTTTGTATGATTTATTTTCCTGTTTACGTTCAGTGTAGTTTTGTTATTTGGGTTTATTTGTCCTTATCTGTTTCCACTTTTATTTTGCCAGTGTCTTCTCTTTTCTTTCTCTCTCTGGAGTTGCAGTTGTCAGGAGCACTTCCAGGTTTTTCCCTGGTTATGGGCGGTGCTCCTGTCAAACTGTCAGGTCTGTCTCCCCTCCTTATGACTCACAGCTGATTGTCATTTTCTCCCCAGCTCGCTCATGTGAATCACACTGGTTACTTTTTGTGTTAATTGTTTCTTATCCTATTTAAGGGCTGTTATTTTCATTTCTCGTTGCCTTAAGCTCGCTACCTTCATCTCCACCAGAACCCAGCACTTGTTCTGGTGAGGTATTGTAAGTTTATTTTGCTTGTCTTTTTGGATTTTGTGTTTGAGCACTGTTTTGGACTTGTTTTGTTTTCTTTAATAAATTTCACTAAGTCCTCTCTGCCCCGTGGGGCAATTCATGACAGAAGACTCTGGCCTGTTTGAGACCCAGCGGCTGCAGTTTGTGTTAATTTTGTTGTGTTTCACTCCAGCGGCAGCGGAGGCTCGCAGGTCTTCCCTGTTTCTCCCCAGTTTTGTTTTTTCACCCAGGGTTTACCATGTCAGTCACCCCAGATTTGTCAACCCCGGGTCTGAGTGAAGTGGAGCGGTGGTGTATGTGCGTCCTGGAGGACATTCTTTCACAGGCTCATGCCTCCCATACTCCCGAGGCAGCCCGAGAGTGTCTGGAGGTTGCGGCACAGGTTGTTGAGGCATGCCTCAGCCTGTGGGACCACCCAGAGCTCACGAACCTACTCCTTTCCATAATCACACTACAACCTACGAGTCAGAGTTGGGGGAATCCACTTTTTTGTCTGTGCCTGCACCGAAGAAGAGCAAGCGCCCCTGGACACGGAAGCCTCCAGCCTCTCGCCGCTCTCTGGCGGCTGCTCTGCCTCCTCCTCCTGAACACTGGCCCACGCCAAGGAGCTGGAGGAGCACAGGCGGGCCATATTAGTGGAAACAGAGCTCCTTCTAGAATATAAGCCATGGCTTCTCCCGGATCTCGCCCAACAACTGAAGGAGGTTCCACCGGGACCTCTTCCACTTCTCCAGGAACCAACGTCTCCGCCTCCTGTCTCCCGCTGTCGTTCAAGGAAATCCTGCCAAAGGAACGCCTCCACCTCTCAGCCGGCAGTCTGTCCCACATCGAGCCACACAACTCTCGCTGCAGTTTTCTCTTCATGTTTCTCCTCACCGGCTGTCCTGTCAGCCCACTCATCCTTCTCCTCGACATCTCCTCCCACTGCTGAGAGTCCGACTGTTTCCTCCCTGGCTCCGCCTGTCACCGTGTCTGCAGGGGCGGCTCCTCCATGTTCCTCTGAGGGGCCTACAGCCACTGAAGTCACGGAGAGGGATGATTTCCAACCAGCTGCAGCAGATGACATTGCATCCTGGGAACCCAGGCAAGTGTTTTTTCACTCTCATTCACCTAAACATGAATTATCTTGCCTGATTCCTGGTGGTGAGGCTCAGACTAGGCAGTCTTCCGAGTTCTCACCGCCTGCTGCAGCTTTAGACTATTCACCTGCTCTCTCCGTGTTTCCTCCTTTCCCCCTTGAGTGTCCGCTGGCCCCAGGACTGAGCCGCCGGGCTATGGAGGAGCCTGTGGCCCTGGAAGACCTGGTTTCAGCCCCGCAGCCACAGTTTGGACGGAGGGAGAGCGCTGCGACTGAGCCAAAGCCTGTGCTGATGATGGCACGTCCCCTGGCCTCGGCAGAACAGGGTCCAGCGCCAGCAGGAAGCCGACCTCCTGTGTCCACGTCGGGCGAGCCACCTGCATGGGTCACATCACTAGGGGGTCCCGGGATTGCATTGACCACCATGCCTGCTGCTGGAGCCACCACAGCAGAGTTCGAGCTGGACCTCCAGAGGGCCAGGCCCGAGGAGTCGTCGTCCAGATTGACAAGAGTCCTGGACGGCGGTGGAGCTTGAGATCAGGCAAGTGCTCTCCTTTGTCTTTGTTGTTTCTATTTTGGAGAGATCTTGCCTGGCTCTTGATGGGGAGAGCCAGGTGCAGTCGTCGGCTGCGCCTGAGCTCACTTCGTCGGGCTCCACTGCCGCTGGTGACCCTGACCCTGTTTCTCTGCATCTCCCATCTGAACCTTCCCCAGGGTCACCGAGGATCGTCCAGCTTTTCCAGAAGTCTCCCTGGGTCCAGCCTCGCTGCCCGAGTTCACTGTGGGTCCAGCTCCTCCTACCGTGGTCATCGCAGGTGCCCCATCCCAGCCCGGGACCTCCGTGGGTGCTGCTCCCCCTCGGGTCAAGGTCATCGAGGGCGCTCCGTCCCAGCCCGGGACCTCCGTGGGTACTGCTCCAGCTGCGGCTGAGGTCTTCGTGGGTGCTCCGTCCCTGCCCGGGACCTCCGTGGGTGCTGCTCCCCCTCCAGCTGAGGTCTTTGCGGGTGCTCCATCCCAGCCTAGGACCTCGGTGGATGCTGCTTCCCCTCTGGTAGAGGTTTTCGTGGGTGTGGGACCTCCGTGGGTGCTGCTTCCCCTCCGGCTGAGGTCTTCGCGGGTGCTCCATTCCAGCCCGGGGCCCCCGAGGGTGCTGCTTTTCCATTAGTTGAGGTTGTCGCGGGTGCTCTATCCCAGCCCGGGCCCTCCGCAGGTGCAGCTACTCCTCAGTCCAGGTCCTCCATGGGTGCAGCTCTGACCCAGTTTGGGTCCACTGCGGGTGCAGCTCTGTTCCAGCCCGGAGCCACCGCGGGTGCAACCTTGCTCCAATCCGGAGCCACCATGGTTGCTACTATGTCCCAGTCTGGGACCACTGAGGGTGCTACTGTGTCCCAGTTTGGGACCTCTGTCATGATCTGAACACTGGAGATTTCACCGTGCTCTGTCTCTTTGCCTTTTTGTTTTTCCTTATTTGTATATTATATTTTGGAGTTCTATGCCGGTTGACATGTTTCAGGACCCAGGAGACAGACACTGACACGGGCAGATACAAACAATTATTCTTTATTAAGAGTGAGAGAGTGTAGTGTGTGTGTGAGTGCAGATATGGCAGTCTGGTCACCGGAGCTGAGCAATTCAGATGACGACCTGGCAACCCTGGAACACACAAGCAGAGACCGTTAAGGCTGTTCAGCGATAATAGACAATAGCAGGTGTGAAGCTTACTTGAGGAAACCACAGGTTGTATCTTGCTGACTCCAAGTGTCCGTGTGATGTGGTGGTGCTTGTGCTCGTGGCTGTGGTGGTCGTAGCTCCTGTAGCCGTGGTGACGGTTTTGGCGAAGGTGATAATTGTACCTGCAGCTGTGACGGTGATTGCTCCCATAGCCGTGGAGGTGATAGTGTTTGTAGCCGTGGTGATGATGGCTCCTGTAGCTGAGAAGGTAACAGTACCTGCAGCTGTGGTGATGGTTGTTCCCGTAGCTGTGGTGGTAAGGAGGAGCTCCGAGAAGGAGAGGGAGATTCCCCATTGGTCGGGGAAGCTGGTCCGCCGCCTGGGAGGTCCACCTGTGCACAGGGGTTAAGATTTGGCATAGAATAGCAAAGGGTATTCTTATGTGGCTGGTCTTGTCGTGACGTTCTTGGCTTGGCTGTAGAACGATGCTCTGGCTCATATTCAGACGAGGAAGACAGACGACTCCGTGCCGGGCTGTCAGCGACGCTGGCTTTTAACAGCCGCTGATTGGCACCTGCTGGTCTGTGCGCAGCTGGAGCTGATGAGACAGATGACGGCCCAGCGGCCGTCATGACAGTACTCCCCCCTCTAGCGGTGCCTCCAGGCACCTGCCCAATTCTACCTGGATTTGCCCGATGGAAGTCACGGATCAATCGCTTATCCAAGATCAACGCTGGGCGAATCCAAGAACGATCCTCCGGTCCAAAGCCCTCCCAGTCCACCAAATACTGAAGACCATGACCCCGCCTGCGAACGTCCAGAATGGCAGTCACCCCCCAGGCTGGATGGCCATCGATCATCCTTGGGGGGGCAGGCGCCGCAGGGGGCGGGCACAGAGGGTCCAAGATGTACGGTTTAACCTGGGAGACATGAAAGGTGGGGCAGATGCGCATGGAAGGGGGGAGAGACAAGCGCACAGACACAGGGTTGACAATACGAGAAATGGTGTAAGGACCAATGAAGCGCTTAGTGAGCTTGCGCTTCTCGGCCGGTACACCAATATTCCAGGTGGATAACCAAACCTTCTGACCCACCTTGTAGTCCGGGGCGGGTCTCCTGTGACGGTTGGCCACCTGGATGTTGCGTTCAGTGGTCTTCAAAAGGGCCCTGCGGGCGATGGACCATACTCGCCGACAGCGCCTAATATGGGCCTGAACAGACGGGACCGCTACCTCCTTCTCCTCCTCCGGGAACAGTGGTGGATCAAACCCAAATGAAGCCTTGAAGGGAGAGAAGCCCGTGGCCGTAGAGATCGTGGTATTATGGGCGTACTCTATCCAAGGAAGGTGCTTGCTCCAAGAGGACGAACAGGAGGAGATGACACAGCGCAGCGCGGCCTGAAGCTCCTGGTTAGCCCGTTCACACTGGCCATTACTTTGTGGATGATACCCAGAAGAGAGGCTAGCTTTGGCTCCCAGCGCCGAGCAGAACGCCTTCCAGACCTGAGAGACGAACTGTGGTCCCCGATCTGACACTATGTCAGCGGGGATACCGTGGAGGCGGACCACATGCTGAACAAGGAGGTCCGCCGTTTCCTGGGCCGAAGGCAAACCCCGAAGGGGCACAAAATGGGCCGCCTTCGAAAAACGGTCCACAATAGTCAAAACAGTGGTGAAATTATCTGAGGGGGGGCAAACCAGTCACAAAATCCATGGCCACATGAGACCAAGGGCGGGAGGGAACAGGCAGGGGATGCAACAGACCCGCCGGGGGAGATGATGTCGTCTTCCCTGTGGCGCATTGAGCGCAAGCCCGGATGTAACTCACCACGTCCTTCCGCAGCCCCGGCCACCAGAAGGTCCTCTGGAGCAGGTCCACAGTCCGACCTACTCCCGGATGACAGGCCAGCTTGGAGGCGTGACCCCACTCAATCACCTGACCCCGAATAGAGCGTGGAACAAACAAGCGGCCCCCCCCCCCCGGATCTGGCTCCGTCTTCAACGCTCTCCGGACTTTGGTACAGATACCCCAGGACAGCGCGCCCACAACACAGGAGGGTGGTAGGATGGGTGCATCCTGATCCTCGGTAGATGGTGCATCGAACTGCCGTGAGAGGGCGTCCGGTTTCCCGTTCTTGCTTCCCGGCCGATAGGTGATGGAGAAGTTGAAGCAGCCGAAGAAGAGGGACCAACGAGCCTGACGTGCGTTCAGCCGCTTCGCCGTCCTGAGGTACTCCAGGTTGCGGTGGTCAGTCCAAACAACGAACGGCTGAGCGGCCCCCTCCAGCCAGTGTCTCCATTCCTCCAGGACGAGTTTCACCGCTAACAGTTCCCTGTCTCCAATGCTGTAGTTCCTCTCTGCCGGTGACAGGCGACGAGAGAAGTAGACACATGGTCGGATCTTGCCGTCCTCAGGAGAACGCTGGGAGAGTACCGCTCCCACCCCCGAATCCGAGGCGTCCACTTCCACCAAGCACTGAAGATTCGGGTCCACTTGCATGAGAACACGGGCGGAAGCAAACTCTTCCTTTAATTTTTTAAACACTCTGGCTGCCTCCTCACTCCAGCAAAACAGGGTCTTAGGGGAGGTGAGCGCAGTCAGAGGGCGAGCTATATTCTCAAAATTGGGCACAAACCAACGATAAAAGTTGGCAAAGCCCAGGAACCCCTGGAGCTGCTTCCTAGAGGTCGGAGCGGGCCAATCCACTACCGCCTTAACCTTGGTCGGGTCGGGGAGCACCTGGTTCCGGGCGATGATGAACCCAAGGAAGGAGGTCTGGTTTGTGTGAAACTCGCATTTCTCTGCTTTGAGGAATAATTGATTCTCCAGGAGGCGCTGTAACACTCTGCGAACATGTACCTGGTGCTCCTCCAATGTGCGGGAGAAGATCAGTATGTCATCAAGATACATGAACACAAAGGAGTTAAGGAAGTCCCGCAGCACATCATTTATTAGTCGCTGGAAGACGGCCGGAGCGTTGGTCAACCCAAACAGCATTACCAGATACTCGAAATGGCCGCTTGAGGTCCTGAAAGCCGTCTTCCACTCATCACCCTCTCTGATGCGCACCAGGTGATAGGCATTCCGGAGATCCAGCTTAGTAAACCAGGTCGCCCCCTGGAGGGAGTCAAAAGCGGTGTTCATCAATGGCAGAGTGTATTTGTCTTTAATCGTGATTTCGTTAAGCCCCCGGAAGTCGATGCAAGGGCGTAGCGAACCGTCCATCTTCCCAACAAAGAAGAAACCGGCCCCCACGGCCGAGGACGACGGGCGGATGATACCTGAAGCCAGGGATTCTTTAATGTAGGTGTCCATGGCCTCGCACTCCGGGGCTGACAGGCTGTACAGGCGGCTTGCAGGAAGGGGGGCCCCAGCCTTCAGATTAATAGCACAGTCGTACGGCCGATGGGGGGGTAGAGACAATGCCCGTGACTTGCTAAACACTAACCCCAGGTCATGGTAAACCTCTGGTACCTTGGACAGCTCCTGAGGTGACGTCGAAGGAGGAGGCACCTTGACAGATGGGGCACATGCCGCAGATTGGAGACAGGCACTTAAACAGAAAGTACTCCACCCTCCCTGCCAGTCGATGGTGGGGTTATGAAGCCGAAGCCAGGGATAACCCAGGATGACGGGCGAAGAAGAGACAGGCAGGATCAAAAACCTAATCTCCTCCCTGTGATTACCTGAGACAATCACGGACACTGGGGCCGTCTGATAGGCTACAGTGGTCAGTGACACCTTGGACAAAGTGATGAGCTTGACAGGTGGATCCAGAGGCTGACAGCTGAGGCCCATCTGGGTTGCCAGGTCTCTGGAAACAAAGTTTTGCTCAGCTCCTGAGTCTACTAGGGCTAGCGTGGAGTGTTCTGTGTGTTTGTGGATAAGTCTAATGGGTATACAGAAACTCGTGAGGGTTTTTTCTAGGTCCGTGTCCGTGAATCCCCCTACTGCGATCCACGGACCTTCCCTTTTAACTGACTAGGGCATTCGAAAACCCCATGTGACTCCTTTCCACAGTAAAAACAAAGGCCTAGATCCCTGCGGCGCTGTCTCTCAGCCGCTGACACTTTAGATTGGCCTACTACCATTGCCTCTTGATCTGGAAGCTCCTCTGACGCCGGAAGAGCGAGCAGGGGAGAGCTAGTGGAACGAGGGCGGGGCTTAACAGGACGGGCAGTAGACCGTAGTTCAGCCGCTCGTTCCCTTAACCTACTGTCTAAGCTTATGGCAAGGGCAATTAGCTCTCCTAAATTGTCCGGTTTGTCCCGTGCCGCTAACTCGTCCTTTAACTCCGCGTTGAGACTGCGGAGGAAAATACCGCAAAGTGCCGGTTCCCCCCACCCAATCTCGGCGGCAAGGACCCGGAAATCAATTGCATAGTCAGCAGCTGATCTAGTGCCCTGCTGCAGGCTCAACAGCCGTTCAGTCAACACCGCACCCCTATCTGAGTGGTCAAACACAGACATAAACTCCGCCACGAACTGCTGGTAAGTCAACATAGGATAACCTGGTTTTGCCATCAGTGTATATGCCCAGTCTAAGGCTCTACCCCCCAACAGGTTGATGATATATCCTATTTTGCTTGAATCTATGGCGAAGTCTCCCGGAACCCGGAGAAAAACTGACTCGCATTGTAAAATAAATCTGCGAGCCTCTCCGAGTTTACCACTAAAACGGGCAGGAGTTGGCACAGGGGTGAGGCGAGATATAGATATGGTGTTAGCTTGACTTGGCGCTAAACCTGCAGGGGTTGAAACGCTAGTGACCGGGGGAAACGCCTGGTGTCCCTCCAGGCGATCCAGCCGACCGTTAATTTGAGTGAGTTGATTAAGAATAACTGTCTGCTGATGTGAAAGCATATCTACCCGGGTGCTAAGGGTGTTAAATCTGCGCGACAGTGTTCTGTCCGCTGGGTCAACATGACGGAGTCGTACTGACATGTTTCAGGACCCAGGAGACAGACACTGACACGGGCAGATACAAACAATTATTCTTTATTAAGAGTGAGAGAGTGTAGTGCGTGTGTGAGTGCAGATATGGCAGTGTGGTCACCGGAGCTGAGCAATTCAGATGACGACCTGGCAACCCTGCAACACACAAGCAGAGACTGTTAAGGCTGTTCAGCGATAATAGACAATAGCAGGTGTGAAGCTTACTTGAGGAAACCACAGGTTGTATCTTGCTGACTCCAAGTGTCCGTGTGATGTGGTGGTGCTTGTGCTCGTGGCTGTGGTGGTGGTAGCTCCTGTAGCTGTGGTGACGGTTTTGGCGAAGGTGATAATTGTACCTGCAGCTGTGACGGTGATTGCTCCCGTAGCCGTGGAGGTGATAGTGTTTGTAGCCGTGGTGATGATGGCTCCTGTAGCTGAGAAGGTAACAGTACCGGCAGCTGTGGTGATGGTTGTTCCCGTAGCTGTGGTGGTAAAGAGGAGCTCCGAGAAGGAAAGGGAGATTCCCCGTTGGTCGGGGAAGCTGGTCCACCGCCTGGGAGGTCCACCTGTGCACAGGGGTTAAGATTTGGTGTAGAATAGCAAAAGGTATTCTTACGTGGCTGGTCTTGTCGTGACGTTCTTGGCTTGGCTGTAGAACGAAGCTCTGGCTCATACTCAGACGAGGAAGACAGATGACTCCGTGTCGGGCTGTCAGCGACGCTGGCTTTTAACAGCCGCTGATTGGCACCTGCTGGTCTGTGCGCAGCTGGAGCTGATGAGACAGATGACGGCCCAGCGGCCGTCATGACACCGGTGATGTTATTTCTAGTATGTTTTCACTTATTTGGTATTGTTCCTTTGTATGATTTATTTTCCTGTTTACGTTCAGTGTAGTTTTGTTATTTGGGTTTATTTGTCCTTATCTGTTTCCACTTTTATTTTGCCAGTGTCTTCTCTTTTCTTTCTCTCTCTGGAGTTGCAGTTGTCAGGAGCACTTCCGGGTTTTTCCCTGGTTATGGGTGGTGCTCCTGTCAAACTGTCAGGTCTGTCTCCCCTCCTTATGACTCACAGCTGATTGTCATTTTCTCCCCAGCTTACTCATGTGATTCACACCGGTTACTTTTTGTGTTAATTGTTTCTTATCCTATTTAAGGGCTGTTATTTTCATTTCTCGTTGCCTTAAGCTCGCTACCTTCATCTCCTCCAGAACCCAGCACTTGTTCTGGTGAGGTATTATAAGTTTATTTTGCTTGTCTTTTTGGATTTTGTGTTTGAGCACTGTTTTGGACTTCGTGTTTTGTTTTCTTTAATAAATTTCACTAACTGCAGTCCCGCGCGGGGGTCTCTCCTCTCTGCCCCGTGGGGCAATTCATGACAGAAGACTCTGGCCTGTTTGAGACCCAACGGCTGCAGTTTGTGTTAATTTTATTGTGTTTCACTCCAGCGGAAGTGGAGGCTCGCAGGTTTTCCCTATATCTCCCCAGTTTTGTTTTTTCACCTGGGGTTTACCATGTAAGTCACCCCAGATTTGTCAACCCCGGGTCTGAACGAAGTGGAGCGGTGGTGTATGTGTGTCCTGGAGGACATTCTTTCACAGGCTCGTGCCTTACATACTCCCGAGGCAGCCCGAGAGTGTCTGGAGGATGCGGCGCAGGTTGTCGAGGCATGCCTCAGCCTGTGGGACCACCCAGAGCTCACGTCAGGGCTGGGAGAATCTACTCTTCTGTCCGTGTCTGCGCCGACGAAGAGCAAGCGCTCGTGGACATGGAAGCCTCCAGCCTCTTGCCACTCTCCGGCGGCTGCTCTGCCTCCTCCTCCTGAACACTGGCCCGCACCATCGGCCGAGGAGCTGGAGGAGCACAGGCGGGCCATATTAGTGGAGACAGAGCTCCTTCTAGAATATAAGCCATGGCTTCTCCCGGATCTCACCCAACAACTGAAGGAGGTCCCACCGGGACCTCTTCCACTTCTCCAGGAGCTGACGTCTCCGCCTCCTGTGTCCCTCTGTCATTCAAGAAAAACTTGCCAAAGGAACGCCTCCACCTCTCAGCCGGCAGTCTCTCCCACGTCGAGCCACACAACTCTCGCAGCAGTTTTCTCTTCATGTTTCTCCTCGCAGGCTTTCCCATCAGCCCACTCATCCTCCTTTGCTGCTGCAACTCCGGTCTCCTCGATGTCTCCTCCCACTTGCTGGAGTCTTAAGCTCTCTACCCTCATCTCCACCAGAACCCAGCCCTTGTTCTGGTGAGGTATTTGTAGGTTTACTTTGCTTGTCTTTTTGGATTTTGTGTTTGAGCACTGTTTTGGACTTCGTGTTTTGTTTTCTTTAATAAATTTCACTAACTGCAGTCCTGCGAGTGGGTCTCACCTCTCTGCCCCATGGGGCAATTCATGACATGTTTGCTGCTTTGTAATGACATTTTAGCAGCTGCTCTCTTAATCCGATGAATTTGTCTGGCAGAAACCTTCCTCATTATACCTTTATCTGCACAAACCCATCTGTGCTTTGAATCAGCCACAAATTTCTTCACAGTACGATGATCACGCTTAAGTTTTTGTGAAATATCTAATGTTTTCATACTTTGTCCAAGGCATTGCACTTCTTGTTGTTGTTGTTCATCCGTCGTTCTCGAGAATGACCAAGGACATCACAGGGAAGTGGACTGGGTGTGGTGTGTCCGGCTGTGGCTGATCAGTCCAATGTGGGCGCAGTAGGCTCTGCTGCAGGTCGGGCACAGGTGGTCTGCGAGGGCAGAAGATACAGGGGTGGCTCTGGACTTGTGAAGCTCATGTTTTCTCTGGGCCTTGGCAATCCTGTTCAGTTCAAAGGAGGCAGCACCTTTGCTGGTATGGCTATGCCAGTCTGGTCGGTCTAGTGCTAGGGTTTCCCAGGTGTCAAAGCTCTTCAGGGAGGCCTTAAGAGTGTCTTTGTAGCACTTCTTCTGACCACCTTGTGAGTGCTTGTCCTCTGTTAGTTCACCATAGAACAGTCTCTTTGGTAGGCGTGAGTCAGGCATACGAACAAGGTGGCCAGCCCACCTAATCTAGGCTCTCTTGAGCAGGGTGTGGATGCTAGGCAGCTCAGCTCGGGAGAGGACCACTGTGTCAGGGATTTTGTCCTGCCAGGTGATCTTCAGGAGCTTTCTGAGGCAGTTCAGGTGGAAACGGTTTAGCTTTCTGGCATGGCGCTCATAGACTATCCAGGTCTCGCAGGTATACAGTAAGGAAGGCAGGACAACTGCCTTTTACACCTTCAGTTTTGTGGTCAGCCTGATGCCTCTCCTTTCCCACACCGTTGCACGTAGCTGTCTGAATGCTGAGCTTGCCTTGGCAATGCGTGAATGGACCTCGTTGTTGATGTTGACAGACCTGGAGAGTGTGCTGCCGAGGTGCGTGAACTGGTCGATAACCTTGAGGGTCTCCCCGTTGACAGTGATGGCTGGTTCCATGTAAATCTTCTGCGGGCTTGGTGCAGGACCTCGGTTTTCTTAGTACTGATTGTGAGCCCAAAGTTGTCACAAGCAGTGGAGAAGCAGTTCATGCTGCATCTAGCCCTCTGTCACGTCGTTGAGTGCGCAATCGTCTGCAAACAGAAAGTCACGCACTGAGTCCCCTTCCACCTTGGTTTTGGCTTGGAGCCTGCACAGGTTGAAGAACCTGCTGTACATCGTGTACCTGGTCCTGATGGTGCTTTCTTCATCATCGCAGAAAGCATCAGACAGCATGGCTGTGAACATCATGCTGCCAAGTGTGGGCGCGAGTACACAACCCTGCTTGACCCCGTTGGTGATTGGGGAAGCTTCGGAGGAGTCTCCATTGTCCAGTACTCGAGCAAGCATGCCATCATGGAACTGGTGCACCATGCTGATGAACTTATCCGGGCAGCTGAGCTTTGCCATGATTTTCCACAGCCCCTCATGACTGACGGTATCAAAAGCCTTGGTCAGATCTACAAATGTTGTGTAGAGGTCCCTGTTCTACCCTTGACACTTCTCCTGAAGTTGGCGTGCTGCGAAGATCATGTCAGCAGTTCCACGACCCTCTCTGAAGCCACACTGGCTCTCCGGCAGGTGACCGCCTTCCATGTGCTGAATGAGGCAGTTGAGAAGGACTCTTGCGAGGATCTTGCCTGCGATGGCGAGAAGAGAGATACCACGGTGGTTGTTGCAGGACTGCCTGTTTCCTTTTCTCTTGTAGAAATGGACATTGGAGGCATCCTTGAGCTCCTGGGGGATAACTTCCTGCTGCCACATGGTCTGAAAGAGCTTGGTGAGTTTCTGTATTAGAACTGATCCTCCTGCCTTGTAGATTTCAGCTGGGATGGAGTCAGAGCCTGGTGCTTTGCCGTTCGAAAGGAGTTTGATCGCTTTTTGGACTTCTGATTTCGTTGGAGGTTCTGCCAGAGATGTGTTCACCTCTACTTGGGGCATGTGAGTGATGACTTCTGCATTGATGGACAAAGGTCTGTTCAGGACACTGCTGAAATGTCCGGCCCATCTTCCCAGGATTGCATTCTTGTCGATGAAGAGAGTGGACCCCTCAGCACTTAGCAGTGGTGATGTTCCAGAAGACTGAGGCCCGTAGATGGTCTTAAGAGCATCATAGAAGTGTTTGGAGTTGTTGCTCTCTGCGTACTGCTGTATTTCTTCTGCCTTTTTGCTGAGCCAGAAGTTCTGCATCTCTCTGAGCTTTGCCTGCACCTTTCCTTTGATGGATTTGAAGGTTGTCTTCTTAGAGGCAGATCTTCTGTCTTGCTGGTACACTCTGTGGGCTTCACGCTTCTTGTCAAGCAGCTTTTGGATGTCTTCATCATTTTCATCGAACCAGTCGGTGTTTGTGCATGTTCTGGCCCAGATGAGTGAGTGAGGTGTCGTACACCATGTCTCTGAAAGCTGCCCAGTCTTCTTCTGCGCCATATGTCCTGAGGTCAAGCTGACGAAGCTTGCTGTCCAGGTCCTCACTGAGGTTCTGTCACACAGAGTGCTGTTCCAGCTTGCTGACATTAAGTCACTTGTTTGCCTTTTTCCCCTGTGGATGTCGTTTGGGCTGAATCTGCATGTTGAGCTTTGAGAGAATGGGTCTGTGAGCCATCCAGCAGTCCTCTCAGACCATGCTCCAGTACTACAATTTTTATAAATTTTTTTTAGCGCGCGACCCACACATCACATCACACCCTGCTCCTGCCCCCTCTACTTCGGCATATTCATAGGTGTAAATCAACCTGAAACCTGGACATTTAGCATTTAGCATTTAGCACCGATGCTAAATGAAAAAAAAAAAACTCATAAATTTGTGACTTTTTTGTTTTAAAGTTGAAACATTTTTAATCAAATTGTGACTTTTTTTCTCATAGATCTGGAACTTCTTCTCATAAATTTGTGCCTTTTTCCCTCATATTTCTTGTTGTGAAGTTGCAACGTTTTTTTAATCAAACGGACTTTTTTCTTATAAATTTGCTAATTTTTCTCATAAATCTGCAACATTTTCTCTCATAAATTTGCAGCTTTTATCTTGTTTGCTAGTTTTTGTTGTAAAATTGCAGCTTTTTTTAACCAAATTGTGATTTTTTTTCTCAAAAATCTGCAACTTTTTCCTCATAAGATAACTTTTCTTGTAAATCTGCAACATTTTCTCAAATTTTCAACCTTTTCTCATAAATTTCCTCTCTTGTTGTAAAGTTGTAAAGTATTTATTTTTCTGTCAAAAAGTTATAATTTGTCATACATCTACTTTTAGTTGGTAAAGTTGCAACTTTTTAAATCAAATTATGATTTTTTTTCTCATAAATTTGCAACTTTTTCCTCAACTTTTTTCTTGTAAATCTGCAACATTTTCTCAAATTTTCAACGTTTTCTCATAAATTTCCTCTCTTTTGTTGTAAAGTTGCAACTTTTTAAAATCAAATAGTGATTTTTTTTCCCTTACAAATTTTCAACTTTTTTCTTGTAGATTTGTAGCTTTTTCTCTTGTAAATTTGCAGTTTTGTGTTTTTTTTTTTCGTATATTTGCAACTTTTTTCTTTTTAAATTTTCTTTTTTTTTTTCTTGGAAACATGCAACTTTTTTGCCCATGAATTCATTAATTTTTTTTTCATCAAATCTGCAACTTTTTTGCTGTAAATTTTTGTCTTTTTTGTTTTAAATTTGCAACATTCATATGCATGCTGGTTTTTATTCTTTGTAATGCCTTAAATTTTCTGTCTTCACCAAGACAATGACAAGTTTGTTTTTATAAAGTTTTTGTTTTTAAGGAATTGAACTCTTCTTCCATTACAAAAATTGGGGAAAAACACGGTCTTGCAATTTGGCCAAACTTTATTCAAAGATTGTACAGATAATACAGAGATCTTACAACAAAAAGATGTTCGCTACATTGTTTGACATCAAAAAACATGAAACAAAGAAAAGGGGGAAAAAAGCGAATTTTAGAGGTCTGCTAATCAAAGGGAATAAATTAGAATTTTTGGAGGTAGTCTAATAGTTTCTATTTTGCTAGAATTATAATTACATTGATTAAATATATTTTATTTGGGGAGACACTGGAATTGTGAAAAAATAAGTAATATATGAAATGTTGGTAATACGACATTTTTCCAAGCATTTATGCAAGATATTTTTGTAAATCAGACCAAAATGTAGAGACATGAGAACAGTCTGTAAAAATATTGTAACGCCAGCGCTGTGATAAGGGGTGGAATATTCTCCCGACATGCTTTGTGCTGCGGGGATTCAAAGACTGAGCGTTATTGTTGTACCGTTATAATTGTATTATAAGTCCGGTTGTGATCGTGTTGTTTCCCTGTGTGTGAGAGATTATGCATCTGTGCCAGCCTGAGTGAGATGAGTGTCTGTGTGAATGACCTCCCCTCTGTTCTGTGTAATGAGTCAGTGAAGAATAAATGCTAATACGTCACAAATCCTCTCTCATTATTGTGTGAACCCTTGAAACGTCACACTGGTGTCACAAGTGGGATTATTGAGAGATGGAAGCAAGGATCAAGGCAGAGGTTGATGGACAGCAGAGCAGGCACGCCAGCCCCCAGAGCTGCCCGCTGCGAAGGATGGGGAAGCAGACTGGATGGAACAAGCGCATCCCATTTCCTGCCTTTTTCAAGGCTGGATGGGGAGCACCAGCGGGGGAACCACAAACAAACGATTCCACTGCGGCTGAGGGAGGCGACTGTCCCACCGGCCAAGCTTCCCCGCTTTGGTGGCAAAACCTCACTGTAGGATTGTCTGGTCCAGGTTGAACTGGCCGCTATGCTGAATGGCTGGACACCTGAAGAGACAGCTGTGCTAGTCGCGCTGGCTCTGGAGGGCAGAGCTCTCTGCATGCTGTCCAATCTCTGGCCTGAGGAACACCACAGCTGGCCAGTGTACAGGGAGCACTTCAGAGGTGGTTTAGGAGGGCGACCCATGCTGACCACGCCCGGGAACAGCTGGCCAGCCACTGGAGAGGCGGCAAACAGAGCCTGGGGGCTTATGCAGCGGGAATATGGCTACTTATGCAGCGTAGCTACCCTGACTTTAAGCCAGAGGCAGTGAAGAAGCTCACCCTTCAGAACAGAGCCCGGCTCGGCTTCGAAAACAGGTTTGGATTCATGCCGCGAGCAGCTGGGAGACGGCCATGGTAGAAGTGGAGCGGGTGGGGCCGATGCTGTAGTACACAGCTGACGTGTCATTGCCACGGCGGAGGACAAGGAAGAATTGTGCCAGACCACAGCTACACGGCCGGCGAGAATACAACGGCGGTGTGAGGAGGGATGCATCCGCTGTGGGAAGCCAGGTCACGTCGTATGCTACTGCCCTGCACCTACCCCACGACAACCCACCCCCTCACCAGCTCTAAACTAGAGTGAGGTGGCACAGATGAGGACCTACCGCCTCTCACACACATTTTCCCCAGTGGACTATTACCACATCTGGGCCGACTTGGACACTCACCAGGGCTCTACCTGTAGTGGAGCCTGGGCAGCACACCAATCCGGGCCCTGATCGACACTGGTTCCACTATCTCCCTGGTTCAACCCGAGGCGCTGCCCGGTACAGCTGAACTCGGACCACAGGGATGGGAACCCACCAGGCGCTGCGTCACCACAGCCACCTGTGAGCATGCCAGACTTGGAGGGTGACGAGTCATTGTTGTAGGAGTGGCTGGTCAGAACACGAGCCACCCATTCTGGCTGGCTAACATCCAAGACCCCTGCATCACTGGACTAGATCTGCTCACAGCATGGGGCCCAAAGATCAACACTGCCAGCTCTTCTCTCCTTCTGGGGGCTCAGATCATCACGCTCTGTGACAAGAGCCAGATGAACCAGGAGGCTTGCACGATCGAGGTGCCGTCATCGCTGCCAGAGACAGCGGGGGGGGGGGGGTGCAGTGGGATAATCCATGTCGTAGGAGACCCAGCAGGTGATCGAGGAGCTGTTCCAGCGGAGCTGTAGAGGATTAGAATCAGGACAGAGACACCAGCTGCGGGAACTGTTGGACTGCTACGTCGATGTCTTCACCACCAGGGATAAAGAGTGCACCCGAACCAGCTCGGTGCAGCACTAGATCGACACTGGTGAGACCAGGCTGATCCGGCTCTGCCCCCGCCATCTGCCTTTTTCAAGGTGGGCAGCAGCAGAACAAAAGATTCAGGAAATGCTGGAGACAGATGTCACTGAACCCTCCAGCAGCCCCTGGGTGATGCCGGTGGTTCTGGTCAAGAAGAAGGATGGTTCGTGACAGTTCTGTGTGGATTACCGGCACCTGAATGATGTCACACAAAAGGACTCCTACCCTTTGCCCCGCATTGATGACGTGCTGGATTACATCACCAGCTCCAGCTGGTTCAGCTCACTTGGCCTCTGCAGCGGCTACTGGCAGGTGGAGCTGTCACCAGAAGCCAGCCACTTTGCAATGCCCTGACCACCTTTGAATGACTGATGGGGCGGGTGCTGGCTCACGTCCTCCAGAGCCGCTGCATCGTTTATCTCGACGATCTACTGGTTCACATGGCTGATGTTGGTGGCACCCTGTCCAACCTCTGGGAAGTGTTGGATGCCGTCCGCCAAGCTGGGCTATGGCTGCACTTGCGGAATTGCCACCTGTTTCGGCGAGAAACCACCTTCCTGGGCCATGTCATCAGCGCTATGGGAGTCACCACCGATCCAGAGAAGGTGGCAGCGGTGAGGAACTGGCCAGTTCCGTGGGATGTAGGAGAACTGCAGAGCTTCCTCGGACTGGCCTCTTATTATAGGTTTGTGAAGGATTTCGCAACCATTGCCAGCCTGCTGCATCAGCTGACACAGAAGGGCCACACGTTCAAGTGGAGTGAGGACTGTGCTGCTGCTTTTTCACTGCTCTGTTCAGCACTCAATGGAGCCCCTGTGCTGCAGTATCCCAAACCGAACTGCCCCTTCATCATGGACACAGACACTAGCAACCAGGGCATCGGGGTGGTGCTATTCCAGGAGGGAGAACATGGAGAGCAGGCAGTTGCTTTTTTCAGCTGCACTCTCAGCAGGGCTTAAAGGAATTATTGTGTTACCTGCCAAGAGCTGCTGGCAGTAATCCAAGGGCTCCACCATTTCCGCCTGTACATTTACGGGGAAGGGGGGGGGGGTCAGCTCAGGATGGAACATGCTTCCTTGACCTGGCTATTGAACTTTAAAGAGCCAGATGGACAGTTAGCAAGATGGCTGGAGGTACTGCAGGATTATGATTTTCAGATTGTGCATCGAGCAGGCTGCCTCCATGCCAACACTGGTGCACTGTCCTGGAGCCCCTGTGCTGCGGAGGACTGTCGGCACTGTCAGTGGGCTGAGGACTGTGACCCAGCGATCTCACGGGCTGCTGCTGTCCAGATTGCTGCGGCCGGAAGTAGCGCAGTGGCTCACAGCACATCCTCAGATCATCAGCCAGCTTTCCCCAGCGATGATGTCACAGAGGCCCTCGGTGCGCAGCAGCTTCGGATCAAGCAGGATGGAGATCTTATCGTCTCCCGGGTTCGGCAGTGGCTGGACACAGACCAACGACCCACCTGGGAGGCTGTATCTGCGCTGGACCCAGAGACCAAGGCCCTACATTCCCAGTGCTCCAACCTCTACTTTTGTGAAGATGTCGTCTATCGGCGGTGGCAGACTCCAGCTGGGCAGTGTCACGTCTGGCAGCTGCTGGTTTGCCAATAGCTCCGCCCCAAGGTGCTCCAGTTGGTCCATGGGTGGGTGGGGGCGGGACACTTCGGAGTGACGAAGACCCTGCAACATCTTCGGGCCTGGTTCTACTGGTCAGGGTGTCGTCAGGATGTAGAGCTCCATGTCCACTGCTGTGACACCTGCACGGCTCAGAAAGGGCCAACTCAGCACCCCTCCCCCCCTTGTAGCAGCACCAAGTAGGGGTACCCATGGAGAGTGTGGGGGTGGACATTCTTAGCCCTTTTCCAATCACGGCTTGGGAGAGCCGTTATGTTTTGGTCGCAATGGATTACTTCACCAAGTGGCCAGAGGAGTGTGTGGTCCCTGATCAGAGCACCGCCACCACAGTATCAAAGCTAGTGGATGAGATGTTTTGTTGGTTCGTTGTGCCAGAGAAGCTGCACAGTGACCAGGGATGAAACTTTGAGGTAGAGGTCTTCGGGGAGGTCTGCAGGCGGCTGGGCATCCAGAAGACCTTGACCACCCTGCTGCATCCACAGAGCAACAGCCTGGTCCAATGTTTTAACCAGACCCTGGCCACCCAGCTCGCTGTCCTAGTGGACCAGCAACAGCAAGATTGAGACCTGCATCTGTCCCTGGTTCTGTGGGTGTACAAGACAGTAGTTCAGGAATCCACCCGGTGCACCCCTGCAGCACTGATGTTTGGACGTGAGCTGCCCACCCTGGTGGATTTGGTGTTCGGCCTTCCCCCGGAGGTGGAGGGCAAACCGGGATTGGATTATTTGTTTTGCTTGAGAGAACGTCTTCACACAATACATAAACTGGCTTGGGAGGCCCTGGTAGTGCCTGGGAGTCGACAGAAGTGAGCGTACGACTCCCGCTGCCAGGGGAGGGACTTTGCACCTGGGGATCAAGTCTGGGTTTGTTTTATAAGTCCAGTTGTGAATAGTGTTGGTTTCCCTGTGTGTGAGAGATTATGTGTCTGTGTGAATGAACCCCCTGCGGCGGATGATAAAAATAAGCGGCGATGCTGTGGTTTTAAGCAGGTTTTATTATATCATACCGCCATCATGAGCTCCGCTCCCGGCGCCGTGCATGAGCGCCGGGAGCGAGCCCACGGCTCTCAGAGAAGGAGAACACAATGTCTGTGTCCAGCAGCAGCAGTTGCAGAAGTGAGATTGAGAGAGTATTTGCGTTACAGAGTTGCAGCATATATACCCAACTATAACAATACATCAAAGAGCATTCCCCAGCAGTTGGCATGATCAAAGAGATAACAGAACAGGCATGAGACATTTGCGAGTCTGTCTGTAGACATTAATACACATTTCACTATTCTGTTAATTGCTCTAGCCGAGCGCTGTGTCTGACCAGTCTGTTTGTGGGGGTTACACCAACCCGCCACACGCTCCCCCCCAGAGGGCACGGCAGGGGGCCGAGACCTCGATAATCCATCTATGGGAGCGAGCTGTGGGAGAAGCTCGCTGCAGGCGGAGGGGGAGGGAGGGGAGGGGTAGTAAGTGCCGGCAGGGGCGGTGAAATCGTCCGAGCCGCGCAAAAATTGCTTGCTGCTCCGCGACGTCGAGGGGCTGTCCCGTTGCGTGTGCGGAGATCACAAGAAGAAAAATTTGTCTCTGACTCCTCTCGTGGCCATGAAGAAAAGCAGGAGCGGCTGTAAGAAAAAAAAAAATAAAAGCAGAGGGACTGGCGTGTTGACTTTAGGGCAGGCGCAACTCTAAAGCCTCGGGAACCGCAGACAGCTGAATTCCCCTTGTGTGCCATGGCTAAGACCATAAAATCCAGAGAGCAAGCTGCGGTCCTCAGGTGTACAAGCAAGCCTGAAGGGCCAGTGTGCAGCAGAAGGAAGGTGGTCAGTGAAGCCGTTATTGTCCCGTGTGTGGTGTGCCGTCCTCGTAACTCCCCGGTGCGCGCGCGGGGGTTCCGTGCGTGGGTGGGCCGCTGGAGTGGCGAGTCAGGGTGCAGAATCTTGGTGGAGATTGGCGCAGACGGCGCCGATAAAATCCAGTTTTGGGCTGTGGCTGCAGCTTGGCCATGGTGCGTTGGAACGGTGGGAGGAAATAGACGATCTTTTGTCCCTCAGGCTCGTGCAGATGCGTTGGAGCGGTGGGAGGGAATAGACGATCTTTGGCACCGCTCGGCCGTGGTGCGTTCAGGTCCACGTGTTGCGTTCTCCGCCGGCCATGGAGGACGCCGTCGTGGAGAGGGGACGAGGTGCCTGCGCTCTCGTGTGGAGGAACTGCGAGCGCGGCCGGTCCAGCGTGGATGAGCAGATCTCAGACGTGCAGATCTCATCATGAAGAACGGGTCACCAGCGCAGCTGTCCAGATCAGAAGGTTGCATCACACAAAGCGTGTGCGTCTTCGGGGTAACCAGTGAAGCGTTTACTGGCAGCATGTTCTTTTCTGCCTTCAGGTCATGGTGCGTTGGGGCGGCGAGAGGGAGGAGACGTCTTGTGTCCCTCGGCCGGTTCAGCGTGGATGTCCAGACCAGAAGGCTGCGTCGCACAAAGCGTGTGCGTCTTCGGGGTCACCAGTGCGGCGGATGATAAAAAATAAACAGCGATGCTGTGGTTTTAAGCAGGTTTTATTATATCATACCGCCGTCACGAGCTCCGCTTCCGGCGCGCATGAGCCCACGGCTCTCAGAGAAGGAGGACACAATGTCTGTGTCCAGCAGCAGCAGTTGCAGAAGTGAGATTGAGAGAGCGTTTGCGTTACAGAGTTGCAGCATATATACCCAACTACAACAATACATCAAAGAGCATTCCCCAGCAGCTGGCATGATCAAAGAGATAACAGAACAGGCATGAGACATTTGCATTTGAGAGACATATTGATCTCGGTCCCTAGGTCACAGTAAGGACAGGACGCATGAACACAATGCATGAAAGGCAACATTCACATCACAGAAGTGAGCCAGAAGAAACGGGTCTGTCTGTAGACATTAATACACATTTCACTGTTCTGTTAATTGCTCTAGCCGAGCGCTGTGTCTGTCCAGTCTGTTTGTGGGGGTTTACACCAACCCGCCCCACCCCCCCATTCTGTGTTACGAGAAGTGAAGAATAAATGCCTATTCGTCACAAATCCCCTCTCATTATTGTGTGAACCCTTGAAATGTCACAATATGTTCAACACTTTCACCCTCACACTGACAGGAACATTTGTTGCTTAAATATGGAGGAAAACCACATACAGTGGTGTGAAAAAGTGTTTGCCCCCTCCTGATTTCTCATTTTTTTGTATGTTTGTTACACTTAAATGTTTCAGATTATCAGACAAATTTTAAATATTAGACAAAGATAACACAAACACAAAATGCAGTTTTTAAATGAAGGTGATTATTACTAAGGGTAAAAAAAAAAAAAAAACAACCTACGTACATGCCCCTGTGTGAAAAAGTGACACACCCCCCATTAAAACATAAATTAACTGTGGTTTATCACATTTTTGGAAAGCTGAGTTCAATTGCCCTAGCCACACCCAGGCCTGATTACTGCCACACCTGTTCTCAATCAAGAAATCACTTAAATAAGACCTGCCTGACAAAGTGAAGTACACCAAAATATCCTGGAAGTCTAGACATCATGCTGCGATCCAAAGAAATTCAGGAACAAATGAGAAACAAAGTAATGAGATCTTTCAGTCTGGAAAAGGTTATAAAGCCATTTCTAAAGCTTTGGGACACCAGTGAACCACAGTGAGAACCATTATCCACAAATGGTGAAAACATGGCACAGTGGTGAATCTCCCCAGGAGTGGCCGGCCAAGCAAAATTACCCCAAGAGCGCAGTGACGACTCATCCAAGAGGCAACAAAAGACCCCACAACAACATCCAAAGAACTGCAGGCCTCACTTGCCTCAGTTTAGGTCAGTGTTCATGACTCCACCATAAGAAAGAAAGTGGGTAAAAATGGCCTGCATGGCACAGTTCAAAGACAAAAACCACTGCTGAGCAAAAAAACACTAAGGCTTGTCTCAGATTTGCCAGAAAACATCTTGATGATCACCAAGACTTTGGGGAAAATACTCTGTGCACTGACGAGACAAAAGTTGAACTTTGTGGAAGGTGTGTGTCCCAATACATCCAGCATAAAAGTAACACAGCATTTCAGAAAAGGGACATCATACCAACAGTAAAATATGGTGGTGGTAGTGTGATGATCTGGGGCTGTTTTGCTGCTTCAGGACCTGGAAGACTTGCTGTGGTAAATGGAACCATGAATTCTGTTGTCTACCAAAAAATCCTGAAGGAGAATGTTCGGCCATCTGTTTGTGACCTCAGGCTAAAGCACACTTGGGTTCTGCAGCAAGACAATGATCCAAAACACATCAGCAAGTCCACCTCTGAATGGCTTAAGAAAAACAAAATGTGTGGCACACATATTTTGGATGCTTAGACTGCATATGTATAGCACAGTGATTGAGATGCTTAAGACTGCATATGTATTTTGTAATCTCACGTCTTAGAAGGAACAATAAGTCTGGACCTCCTGGGGATAACAGTAGGAGGTGGAGGTACCTTTAGAAATGACTCTGAAAGGACTTCCTGACCTCCTGGGGTCAGGTGGTGGAAGAAGAGGCCTGGGGGAGAGGTATTGTCGATGGGGGGTTTGATGACAATGTGATTCTGTACTTTGATGTCCCAGGTATAAAAGTGGGGGATTGGAGTAGTTCGTTCTCTTTTCTGTTTGAGAGATGGTTGGAGATGTGAGATGATTAATAAACCTGAATTGAGAAATAAATTCAGCCTCTTCATTTCACGCTCTCCACATTGGTGACCTTAAGACGTACAATGACCAGAGACAATTCCCCTGAACCAGGCTCGCCAGAGACCACTCGAGCAAGCGTGGTCTCAGTCAAGCTACCAGAATTCTGGCAGGACAACCCAGACTTGTGGTTCCTCCTGGCCGAAGCCCAGTTCACGCTCGGGGGAATAACAGCAGATGACACAAAATTCTACCACGTCATCGCCAAACTCGACAACCGCACAGCTCGACACGTGCGGAGCCTGGTGCAGCACCCGCCCGCTGGCAACAAATACAGCGGGTTGAAAGCTGCCCTCATCCAGCGTTTCACGCCCTCAGCCCAGGAGAGAGCTAGGAGGCTCCTAGCTCTGCACAACTTGGGAGGACGCACGCCTGTCGACCTGATGGAAGACATGCTGCAGCTGAGAGACACAGACAACGACGATTTCCTCTTCACGCAGATCTTCCTGAGAACCCTACCATCGCAGACGAGGGCGACCCTGGCAGGCACTCATTTTGTGACCCAGCGGGACTTCCGTGCGCTGGCCCAGAAGGCGCAGCGGATCCTCAACTCCAGCGAGGAGCACACGGCCACCACAGCAGCGGCAGATCTCGGCGCGGCAACCGGGAGCAGCGGTGGGCCAGAGGCGACGGAGGTGATCCCACCAACAATGGCGGCAGCGAAGTCCCGACACAGCGGAGGAGACGACTTCTGTTTTTACCATCGTCGTTTCGCAGAGAGGGCCCGCAAGTGTGTACCGCCGTGCCAGTTCAAGAGCTCGGGAAACGCCAGGACCGGGAGTCGCTAGCAGCGGCGGCCCTCGGCGAGCGGAACAAGCTGCTCTACCTGACGGATGCGCGCTCTGGGAGACACTTCCTCGTGGACACGGGCGCCCAAGTGAGTTTCATCACCTCAACCTACGCTGACCGGCTGGCAGGCCCCCGTGGTGACGGAGCAACAGCGGTGAACGGCTCGAGCATTAAGACCTTCGGTGAAAGGACTCTGCTTCTGTCCTTGCACGGCTGCACATATGAATGGACTTTTATTATAGCGGCGGTGAGTTTCAACATGTTAGGTGCTGATTTTCTGTGCTCACATAGGTTGTTAGTTGATCTTTCCAATAGACGCCTGGTTAATGCACTCTCCTTTTACTCCATTCCTTGTGCAGCTCGAGTGTCCCCGCCACCAGCACAGACCAACGTCGCCACAGCAGGCGGTAAGTTTCACACACTCCTCACTCAGTTTCCAGCACTCACAGTTCCCACTTTTTTGGCAACAGTTGCGAAACACGGGGTGGAGCACTTTCTCACTACCACTGGCCCCCCCATCTTTGCGAAAGCTCGGTGCTTGGATGCAGCTAAACTGACCATAGCGCGCGAGGAGTTCGTCAACCTGGAAAGGTTGGGCATCATCCGGCATTCAAAGAGCCCATGGGCTTCCCCACTGCATATGGTCCCTAAAGCTGACGGCTTGTGGAGACCTTGCGGTGATTTCCGCAGGTTAAACATCGCCACAGCGCATGACCGCTACCCAATCCCACATATTCAGGATTTTTCGGTGCATCTGGCGGGGGCGCGCATTTTTTCTAAAATAGACTTGGTCCGCAGTTATCATCAAGTCCCAGTGCGCGCTGAGGATATTCCCAAAACAGCGGTGATAACTCCGTTTGGACTTTTTGAGTTTTTACGCATGCCGTTTGGGCTTAAAGGCGCCGCGCAAACCTTCCAGCGCATGATGGATGCGGTGTTGCACGATCTCCCTTTTGTGTTCGTCTACCTGGACGACATTTTGGTAGCCAGCGTGTCCGAAGTAGAACACGAAAAACACCTCACGGAAGTTTTCCGGAGGTTAGGAGAGCACGGGTTAATAATCAACCCAGCTAAGTGCCAGTTCGGGGTGGCGCAGATCGACTTTTTGGGGCACCGCGTCTCCCCAGATGGGGCAGTTCCGCTACCAGACAAAGTGCGCGCAGTGGCAGATTTTCCCCAGCCACAAACGGTCAAAGCACTACAGGAGTTTTTAGGAATGGTGAATTTTTATAACCGTTTCCTCCCCCACGCAGCGCAGCTCATGCAACCATTATATGCCGCGCTTAAAAAGCAAAAACCCTCCAATGCAATCAAGTGGTCCCCGGAGCAGGAGTGCGCATTCGCGGAGGTAAAAAAAGCCCTTGCAGACGCTGCGTTGTTGGCTCATCCAGACCCAACGGCCCGCATAGCGCTCACCACTGATGCGTCAGATTTGGCCATAGGGGCGGTAGTGGAGCAGCACGTTGCCGGGGTTTGGCAGCCGCTGGCCTTTTTCAGCAGGTCCTTGCGCGAGGCCGAGCGAAAATACAGTGCATTTGACAGGGAGCTGTTAGCGCTCCACTTAGCCATTCGCCACTTCCAATTCTGGCTAGAAGGTTGGCGTTTCACCGCATTTGTCAACCACAAACCACTCACTTTTGCGATGGCCAAAATTTCAGAACCATGGTCGGGCCGGCAGCAGAGGCAGCTGGCCGCAATTTCGGAGTTTACTACTGATATTCAACACGTAGCGGGTAAACTCAATGTAGTGGCAGACTGCCTCTCTCGCGCGGTAACCGCACCGGTCCGCGCAGAGGTAGATTATACTGCCGCAGAGCAAAATAACAGCGCGGAAGCGCACGCGGCCCCAGTTCACGTGGGGATAGATTATGCAGCCATGGCAGCGGATCAGGATAGCGATGCGGACGTGTGCGCGCTCCAGTCTGGACCAACAGGGTTAAGGCTGGAGAACAGGAGGCTGCAAAATGGTATGCCCCCCCCTAATCTGCGATGTCTCTACTGGACGACTGCGTCCAGTAGTGCCGGCCGCATGGCGCCGCCGCGTTTTTGACTCAATTTACTCCCTGGCGCACCCAGGGGTGCGCGCGTCTGTGAAAATGGTAGCAGAAAAGTTTGTTTGGCCGAGCCTGCGCAAGCACGTTAAAGAGTGGGCAAGAGCCTGTATGGCTTGCCAGCGGGCCAAAATACACAAGCACACAAAAGCCCCCTTAGAGCCGTTTCACATCCCAGCCAAGAGGTTTGATCATGTGCATGTCGACCTCGTAGGCCCCCTACCGTCTTCGCAGGGCTACACACATCTTTGGACAATGGTGGACCGAACCACGCGTTGACCGGAAGTGGTCCCACTGGCATCAACCACAGCTGCAGAGGTGGCCCGCGCGTTTTTAACGGCTTGGATAGCGCGTTTCGGGGTTCCGTCGGATATTACTTCCGACAGGGGACCTCAATTTGTGTCTGAGCTTTGGTCAGCGATGGCCCACAGCTTAGGTGTGACAATTCACCGCACTACCGCTTACCACCCCCAGGCTAACGGTTTATGCGAGCATTTTCATAGATCATTGAAGGCAGCCCTCAGAGCATCGCTTACGGATGCAAATTGGGTAAACAGACTACCATGGGTTTTATTAGGGTTGCGCTCTGCACCTAAAGAGGACTTAAAAGCCTCCCCAGCGGAGTTGGTTTTTGCGCAGCCTCTCCGGCTGCCAGGAGAGTTTCTGCCAGATAATCCGGCGCCAGGGCGTCCCCCTGCTCAGTGGTCACTGAACGACACGGGAGCGGACATGCTTCCGGGCCCCATTCGTCACACTTTTCCGCATGTTTTTGTGCCCAAATCTTTAAAAAATGCCGAGTTTGTTTTTGTCAGGTACGAGGCTCAGCGCCCAGCCCTGCGTCCACCTTACGATGGCCCATATAGAGTGCTGGAAACAGGTGATAAGCATTTTGTGCTAGATTTGGGGGACAGGAGGGAAACAATTAGTATAGACAGACTAAAACCTGCTTTTGTGATGGCCGACGAGACTGTACGAGTGGCGAGGGCTCCTCGACGCGGCAGACCCCCCAGGGAGCATGCCCCAGGATCAACTAACAGTTCTCATCGTCAGATAGAAGATTCACTGCAAGATAGCACCGCAGGAGCTGCGAAGCCCACTTACAGCAAGTTTGGAAGACAGTTGAAGCCTAGACAGCATATGGACTGATGTCGTGGTTTTATCATGTTGTGTGGACTATGTTGTATTGTTTCATCTTCGACGTTTGGGGGGGGGGGGTTATGTGGCACACATATTTTGGATGCTTAGACTGCATATGTATAGCACAGTGATTGAGATGCTTAAGACTGCATATGTATTTTGTAACCTCACGTCTTAGAAGGAACAATAAGTCTGGACCTCCTGGGGATAACAGTAGGAGGTGGAGGTACCTTTAGAAATGACTCTGAAAGGACTTCCTGACCTCCTGGGGTCAGATGGAGGAAGAAGAGGCCTGGGGGAGAGGTATTGTCGATGGGGGGTTTGATGACAATGTGATTCTGTACTTTGATGTCCCAGGTATAAAAGTGGGGGATTGGAGTAGTTCGTTCTCTTTTCTGTTTGAGAGATGGTTGGAGATGTGAGATGATTAATAAACCTGAATTGAGAAATAAATTCAGCCTCTTCATTTCACGCTCTCCACAAATGAAGACTTTGGAGTGGCCTAGTCAAAGTCCTGACCTGAATCGGATTGAGATGCTGTGGTATGACCTTAAAAAGGCGGTTCATGCTCAAAAACCCTCCCATGTAGCTGAATTACAACAATTCTGCAAAGATGAGTGGGCCAAAATTCCTCCACAGCGCTGTAAAAGACTCACTGCCAGTTATCACAAACGCTTGACTGTAGTTGTTGCTGCCAAGGGTGGCCCAACCAGTTATTAGGTTTAGGGGGCTGGGAGATATGAAAGTGTTAGATGGACATGCACCTCTAGGTGGCGCCTCCGCCCCGCCCTATATAAGGCCGGGTCGACCATCTTATTAGTCTCTTATCTCGCCTGAGCTTAGCCAACAATCTGTCAGTGGCTGTAAACATTCAGTGAGTTCAATAAAGCTGTGTTCCATGTCACCTGACCTCTTCTCTGTACAGCAAGTAATCTCAGACATAACAATTGGCGACGTGGGGTTAAACCATGGAGGTATGCATGGTCCCTATTTGCCCTTTTCTCAAGGCGCCTGGAGAACCGCTGGTGCCCTGGCCTACGTGATACGAGGCCAACCAGAACTACGTTGCCGCCCTGGGTCTCAGGGAGCTTGACAAGCTGAGAGCCCAGACGCTACTGGTTCACAATCTAGGCATAGAAGGCCACCGAATCCTGCGAACGCTTGGTGCTTTGGACACCTATGAAGAGGTAGCACAGCTGCTAGCTAGCCATTTTGACACCCCGGATAATGTGATGGTCTGGAGGATCCGCTTTAGGCAGTGGCACCAGCGGGTAGGTGAACCTGTCTGGCAGTTCGTCACCGATTTGAGGCAGCTTGCTAGCGAATGCTGTTTTGGATGACTGGAGGAGGAAATGATTCATGACCAGCTGGCAGAGCATACTTGTAGTGCCACATTGCAAGCTAGGCTACTTATGGTGCCAAGTGAACTCACGTTAGCCAGAGCTGTCAAGCTAGCTCCCCAAATAGAAACCACGGGCAAGCTAGCTCCAGAGCTAACCGGACGCCAGTCACAGCAGCCACTAGAGCCTCTTGTTGCGGCAAATGCCACGGACCTGGACAACGAAGATAGCTTGGACGGCGAGGAGACGGAAGCCAACACTACTATCCGGGGGTCAGCCCTGGGACGCACCGCAAAAAGGCTAAAGACTGTCCGGCGAGAGGAGCACGTTGTAACAGATGTGGTCACTTGAACCATTTTGCCAGGGTCTGCCGTGGATTTAACCTGGAGAGCCCACAGAAGAAATCACTCCACCCACTCCTGACAACCATCCACACGGTGTAGTCCGAAGAACTACCGGGCGGCATGGCAATCAAGCAGGACCAATTTTGCCCAGGGTCAGTACCTAGACTGTGCGGCAACATCAATGGGATGGCCCCAGATTCCTCCGGAGCCTGGCCGCAAAGGGACAGAGGGCTTGCGGCTATGATGGTGAACGTTACAACGGTGTTACAAGAGGTCGGGGCAGGACTGAGAAGCACAGAGGATCAGCGTGCTCAACAACAATGTCTGAAGCCGAGCCGGGCCCAGTTGAGGGTCCTGGATTGGGTTTGAAGGTGAGATGAGGAACGTCAGTGGCAAAGACGGGCCAAACGACAAACCGAAGAGCATCGGGAGTGTCTGCGTATAGTGGACAAACTAGGTGCAGCACACTTCAGGCTGTCTGACGGCTCCATGTGGCATGCGAATCAGCTTCAGCGTGTCCGGGAGAAGACTCTGGGAAACGAGGCTGAATGTGGCAGGAGGCCGATGGTGAGGAGGAGTGGCTTCAGCATCCGGAGGGTCAGCCATCACCCCGAAGACCGGCTGCTTTCAGGGGCGTATCTACTGAGAGGGTGCCCTGGGCCCCCATGCCAGTTAGGTCTTCTTACTTGAAAAACTGAGTGTAAATAGTATATACTGAAGTTCTGTTGTTGTTGTGTTGGTGGTGTTGTTTTAAAAGAATGCTACAGAAGGGACTATTTTGGTCTTTTTTGTTCTAGTTTAGGAGCACGGCATGCAATTTTAGTTGTAAATGGACGTTAATTTACACTAGCAGGTGGCAGAATAATCCACCTTGCCGTGTGGGCAGGACGGCAGGCCACCTGTCCTACCTATTTTAGGTTTTGTTGTTTGAATGTGTTAGGTCATTTAGAAACATTTGTTTTGTTTATTAGTGTGTGATTCGGGTCCCAAATTGGAGAGGGTCTCATTGAGTGAGTGGTTTTGGACTTTTTTAAAGGGGAGGGGGCATGTGAGATATGAAAGTGTAAGATGGACATGCACCTCCAGGTGGCGCCTTCGCATCCGGACGTGTTCCTGGAGCCGGGCGGAGCCCTCAGATGAAGTTCTGTAGGGTGAGCTTCTCCACCACCTCCGACTTGAAATCTGGGTAGCCACGCTGTGTCAGCAGCCGTACATCCGCTGCATAGGCTCCCAGTCTCTCCCGGTTGTCTCGCCAGCGGCTGGCCAGCTGTTTGCAGGCGTGATCAGCATGGGTTGCGCTCCCAAACGGCCTCCAGAGCACTCCTTGTAGTGCTGGCCAGCTGTGATGTTCCTCAGGCTGGAAGTCAGACAACGTGCAGAGAGTTCCGCCCTTCAGAGCCAGCATGACCTGTACATCTGTCTCTTCAGGTGTCCAGCCATTCAGCTCAGTGGCCAGTCCAACCTGGACCAAATAGTCGTCCAGCAGGGTTTCGCCACCAAAGTGGTGAAGCTTGGCCGGTTGGTGGGTGGCCTCCTTGTCAATCACTACCCTCAGTCACAGTGGGATTGCTGGCTCGTAGTTCCCCCGTTGGCACTCCCTGCACTGCCTTGAAAAAGGCAGAAAATGGGGCATGCTTGCTCTGTCTGGTCCACTATCCCTTGAAAAAGGCTAAAGACGGGGTATGCTTGCTCTGTCTGGTCCACTACCCCATTTGTCACAGTGAGCATGTATGTTCTTCTGTTCATCTCCATCTGGGTGATGAACTGCTGGAGTTGCCAAATCTCTGTCTTAATCCTTGGTTCCATCCCTCAATAATCCCACTCCTGACACCAGTGTGACATTTCAAGGGTTCACACAAATAATGAAAGTGTAGAGGAGCTGGGCAATGAAGAGGCGATTTGGTCTATAAGCGAAGTTTTAATGTTCAGCTCTTCTAACAAGTCTCATCTGGTGCAGAGAGCGGCAGAAGGGAAAAAAAGAGACAGAATCTCGCCAACTCACTGATTATATACAAGCACACTACAAAAGACATGCATAACAAAGGCTGACATCCCTCATTATCTTAATCCCCCCATTGTCTTGGTATTTCCTCTCCACGTCTTGGGAGGTGATGGTAATCCCTCTCCTCGCCTTGGGGGGTGAGGGTGGCTCGTCTGGTCTCCCCCGCCGCGTCCGGGAACGTCTTTGTTCTTCACTCGGCGGGTGAGATTCCTTTGTCCTTTCAGAGGTGTGAAGTTCCTTACATATGTAATCACCAAACATTTCCACTTGCTCTAACATATGTAGGTTATGGAATATATGGTTAATATAGACCACAGGCCCCCCAAACAACTAAGAAAGGACAACAGAAAGGTTCACAGTCTAGGATAGTTATTACGACACACTACGTGTTACAGCTGTTGCCACGGAAGAAACTTTCCAGCAGCCATGCTCCTAAGAGAGTTCAGTGGTAAACATAGCAGCATAGTAAAATCATAAGTCAGTCCTAAACTGTTGCAGCACAATTAGTGAATAATTGTGGAGCGGTTTGTATCAGTCCCTGTGCTGTCTGGGTTTAATTCTTCTCCCAAAACTGCTGTAGGTTGGTTTAGGCGTCCTGCTGGGACCTTCTTGTGAGGAATCTGCAGTGTGGGAAGGAGAGAGGTTATTTGTTCCCTGCCTGGGGGCTGAGTCTTTTCTCTTGGGGGGTCTACCTCGCCGAGGTGCTCTCGCCAACTGTGCAGGTTCGTCTTTCAACAAGAAGGCAGGTTTAAGTCTGTCAATGCTGACTGTTTCTTTTCTATCCCCATAATCAAGCACAAAGTGTTTATCACCATGTTCCAGCACTCTGAATGGCCCATCGTATACTGGGCGAAAGGTAGGTTTTAAAGCTTCATGCTTAACAAAAACAAACTCAGCGTTTTTTAAAGCCTGAGGGACAAAAACCCGTGGGAAGGAGTGATGAGCTGGACCGAGGAGAGAGTTCGGTCCGTTGCTGCCTAAAAACCTTGGGACTGGAAGGCGCCCTGGCTCATGGTTCTCTGGCAAAAATTCACCTGGGAGCCTGAGAGGTTGTGCAAAAACTAATTCTGCTGGAGAGGCGTCTAGATCCTCTTTAGGTGCAGCACGCAACCCCAATAAAACCCAGGGAAGTTTATTTACCCAATTTGTGTCCGTTAGTGAGGCTCTGAGGGCAGCCTTTAGAGACCTGTGAAAACGCTCGCATAACCCATTAGCCTGAGGGTGATAAGCGGTGGTGCGATGAATTGTTGCCCCTAAGCTGTTGGACATGGCTGACCAGAGCTCTGAGACAAATTGAGGCCCCCTATCGGACGTGATGTCCGATGGGACGCCGAAACGTGCCACCCAGTTTGTCAAAAAAACGCGAGCAACTTCCTCCGCTGTGGTTGCCGCTAGAGGGACTGCCTCTGGCCAGCGTTTGGTGCGGTCTATCATTGTTAACAGGTGTGTGAAACCTTGGGAGGAAGGTAGTGGCCTCACAAGATCGACATGAACGTGGTCGAACCTTCTAGCAGGGATTGGAAAAGGCTCCAGAGGGGCTTTTGTGTGTCTGTGTATTTTGGCGCGTTGACAAGAAATGCAAGTTTTTGCCCATTCTTTTACGTTTTTGCGCAGGCCTGGCCACACAAACTTTTCGGCGACCATTTTAACCGAGGCGCGCACACCTGGGTGCGCGAGGGAGTGAATTGCGTCAAAAATGCGGCGGCGCCATGTAGCTGGTACTAACGGGCGAGGTCGGCCGGTTGAAACATCGCATATTAGGGGGGACACGCCGTCGCGTAAACCCTTTTTCTCCAGCCTTAACCCTGTTGGTCCAGACAGGAGTGCGCGCACGTCCGCGTCACTGTTTTGTTCCTCTGCCATGGCTGCATAATCTATCCCTTCATGGATAGGTGCTGCGTATGTGTCTGCGTTAGTGAAGAGTTCTGCTGCTGAGGCAGTATAATCTGTCTCTCCGCGCTCTGGTGGTGTCACAGCACGAGAGAGACAGTCTGCTACTACGTTAAGTTTGCCTGCCACGTGTCGAATGTCTGTGGTGAACTCTGAAATCACAGCTAGCTGTCTTTGTTGCCTGCCTGACCATGGTTCTGAAATTTTAGCCATAGCAAAGGTGAGCGGTTTATGGTCTACAAAAGCCGTGAAACTCCGCCCTTCCAACCAGAACTGGAAGTGGCGGATGGATAAATGAAGCGCCAGCAGCTCTCTGTCAAAAGTGCTGTATTTGCGTTCAGTTTGGTTTAGCGATTTGCTAAAGAATGCTAAAGGTTGCCAGACCCCGCTGACAAGTTGTTCTACAACTGCCCCTATAGCTAGGTCTGAAGCATCTGTGGTTAGTGCAATGCGGGCCAAGGGATCTGGATGAACTAACAATGTGGCGTTAGCTAGGGCATTTTTTACTTCCGCGAAAGCGCGTTCGCACTCCGGGGTCCATTCGACCGCGTTGGAAGCTTTCTTTTTTTTGAGCGCGTCATATAGGGGCTGCATGAGCTGAGCTGCGTGGGGGAGGAAGCGGTTGTAAAAATTAACCATCCCTAAAAATTCCTGTAGCGATTTGACCGTTTGCGGCCGTGGAAAACCTTCTATCGCATGAACTTTGTCTGGAAGTGGAACTGCCCCCTTTGGAGAGACTTTGTGTCCCAAAAAATCAATTTGCGATACGCCGAATTTGCATTTGGCTGGATTGATTATTAGCCCGTGCTCTTCTAGCCTCTGAAAAACCGTAGTGAAGTGCTGCTCGTGTTCTTCCTCAGACGAGCTGGCTACCAGCATGTCGTCGAGGTAGACTAAAACAAAAGGAAGGTCGCGTAGAACCGCGTCCATCATTCGTTGAAAAGTTTGAGCAGCGCCTTTGAGGCCGAAAGGCATTCGCAGGAATTCAAAAAGGCCGAAAGGGGTTATTACCGCTGTTTTAGGAACGTCTTCTGCTCGGACTGGGACTTGGTGATAACCGCGGACTAAGTCTATTTTTGAAAAAATGCGCGCACCCGCTAGATGTAGTGAAAAATCTTGAATGTGAGGGATTGGGTAACGGTCATGTGCTGTAGCATTGTTTAGTCTGCGGTAATCTCCGCACGGTCTCCAAGAACCGTCGGATTTCGGAACCATGTGAAGTGGTGAGGCCCAGGGGCTCTTCGAGCATCTAACAATGCCCAATTTTTCAAGAGTTGTAAACTCGTTCCGTGCTATGTTGAGCTTGGCCGCGTCTAAGCGGCGAGCTTTGGCAAAAACGGGAGGTCCCGTTGTGGGAATGAAGTGTTCAACCCCGTGTTTAGCCACAGTGGCTGAGAATTTGGGGATTGTGAGTGCTGGAAATTGGGTGAGGAGTTGCTCAAACTTACCTCCTGCCGTGGTGACGTTGGCCTGCACAGGTGGTGGAGAAACTCGAGCTGAGCATGGAATAGAAGCAAAGGACAGTGCATTAACCAGGCGCCTATTTGCTAGATCCACTAATAACCCATGTGCACACAAAAAATCTGCGCCTAACAAGTTAAAACTCACCGCCGCTACAACAAATGTCCATCTGTAGCTGCGGCCGTGGATGAGGAGGTGCAGGCTCTTTTCACCGAATGTGTCGATGTTAGAGCCGTTGGCTGCCACTGCTCCGTTGCCCCGGGTGCCCATGGCTCGATCTGCGTGGGAGGGCATGACGAAACTCAGCTGAGCTCCTGTGTCGATGAGGAACTGCTTGCCTGTGTGTCCATCCGTCACGTACAACAGCTTATTTTTCTCGCCGAGAACCGCTGCTGTTAACGGCTCTCGGCTTTGGCGTTTCCCGACATCGTAAACTTGCAGGGGGGAACGCATTTGCGGGCCTTCTCGGCGAAGCGGTGGTGATAATAACAGACGTCGCTCTGTCTGTTACGTTTTGGCCGCGTCGCTGTCACCGTGGCCTGGGTCTGCTCCGTGGGTCGTGGCTCCTCGTGGCTCGGGGCGTCAGCTTTGAGGTCTGCGGATGCTGCTGTGGGTATCAGCTCCTTACAGGCGTTGACGAGCCGATGAGCTTCGTTGGCCAGTGTGCGGAAGTCTTGGTGGGTGTTGCACTTCATGCTGGCGAGTGTCCCCCTCATGTGTGGCGGCAGCGTGCTGAGGAAAATAAACTGGAAGAGGAAGTTATTATCCTCTTCCTTGAGCTGCAGCAAATCCTCCATGAGGGCCTTCGGATTGCCCCCTCTGTGGCCGTAGACCGCCAGGATTTTCTCGGCTCTTTCTTCCGCTGATGGGACGTAATTCGCCACGATGGTCGCTTTGAGCGTCTCGTATTTGTCCCGGGCCGGTGGTCGCCGGATCATGCTCCGCACACACTTCGAAGTGGCGGCGTCGAGTTTGGAGACGATATGATAAAACTTAGTATCGTCAGCCGTGATGCCCGCCAGTATAAATTGGGCTTCAGCCTGCTGAAACCAAGAGGCGGGGTCCTCTTGCCAGAAGTCTGGCAGCTTGACAGCGACGGCGTTCGTGCACACCATCACTGCTGTGCCCGCCGGGTGAGAGTGCCTTGTCTCGGCTCTCACGGCAGTGCTGGTGCTCGGTTGAGCCCTCTCAACCTCTTCTGCCGGGGGGAACAGCTGTCTGTCTGCTCCCTCGTCTGCGTGGCTGCTGGCGTCTGCCTGAGTCGCCACGGATGAGTCGCTTGTGGGAGAACGCCTCCGGTCCATACTCGCGTCAAGGTCACCAGTGTAGAGGAGCTGGGCAATGAAGAGGCGATTTGGTTTATAAGCGAAGTTTTAATGTTCAGCTCTTCTAACAAGTCTCATCTGGTGCAGAGAGCGGCAGAAGGGAAAAAAAGAGAGAGAATCTCGCCAACTCACTGATTATATACAAGCACACTACAAAAGACATGCATAACAAAGGCTGACATCCCTCATTATCTTAATCCCCCCATTGTCTTGGTATTTCCTCTCCACGTCTTGGGAGGTGATGGTAATCCCTCTCCTCGCCTTGGGGGGTGAGGGTGGCTCGTCTGGTCTCCCCCGCCGCGTCCGGGAACGTCTTTGTTCTTCACTCGGCGGGTGAGATTCCTTTGTCCTTTCAGAGGTGTGAAGTTCCATACATATGTAATCACCAAACATTTCCACTTGCTCTAACATATGTAGGTTATGGAATATAAGATAAGATAAGATAAGATAAGATAAGCCTTTATTAGTCCCACAACGGGGAAATTCCAGGATTGCAACAGCACAGGGATAGCAACACTCAGAGCAACAATCAGAAGGCAAGAAAAAAAAAAAAAAAAAACAAGCAAGCAAGAGCAGCTAATATACATATGTACGTATTACTATAAAATATATATATATACACACACACACAGACACACAGTGCAGAGCATTGTAGCTGGATGGAATAAATATATGAATATATGAACACACAGTGCAGAGCATTGTAGCTAGATGGAATAAATATGTAAATATATAAACACCCACAGTACGGAGCATTGCAGCTAGGTGGAATAAATATGCAAGTATATAAACACACACAGTGCGGAGCAATGTAGCTAGATGGAATAATATGTAGATATATAAATATATAAACACACCCAGTGCTGAGCATTGTAGCTAGATGGAATAAATATGTAAATATATAAACACACACAGTGCAGAGCATTGTTGCTAGATGGAATGAAACAGCATAACCGTCTGCTTAGTTATCCTACATGGTATGATTATGTGCCCATACATATTCTCACCCTCCATAGCGACCGGTAAGTTCCTAGTTGTATGCCGGAGGGGACCATTGTGTAAGTCTATTGCATCTTTTGCATTCAAAAAACTATTAGTTTGTTACGTCTTTTTGCTATCTCTGCGAGCAGCCCTGCTTAGGTTGTACAGTCTGACAGCCGTTGGTAGGAAGGACCTACGAAACCTCTCGGTTGTGCACCTGGGATGATGTAGTCTGCTGCTAAATGAGCTCCTCAGTGCATTCAGTATGTCCTGCATAGGGTGGAACTCAGACTCCAGCAGAGATGACAGTTTAGCCACCGTCCTTTTCTCTCCTATCTCCTCCATCGGATCAAGGCGCTGCCCCAGGACAGAGCTAGCTTTCTTAATCAGTTTGTTCAGTCTCTTCCTATCGGCTGCAGTAATGCCACTGCCCCAGCAGACCACTCCAAAAGTGATGGCTGATGCCACCACCGTGTCATAGAATGACTTCAGCAGCGCCCCTTGTACACCAAAAGACCTGAGTCTCCTCAGCAGGAACAGCCTGCGCTGTCCCTTCTTGTAGAGTGCATCAGTATTGTGTGACCAGTCTAGTTTATTGTTCAGATGAATACCCAGGTACTTATAGGATGTCACCATCTCGATGTCTGTTCCCTGTATATTTACTGGTACTGTGAGGGGCTGCCCATGCCTGCGGCAGTCCACCACCAGCTCCTTAGTTTTCCTCGCGTTGATCTGGAGGCAGTTCCGATGGCACCAGTCCACGAAGTCCTGGATAAGCCCTCTGTACTCAGCTTCATCTCCATTGGAGATGAGGCCAACGATCGCAGAGTCATCAGAGAACTTCTGTAGATGGCAGTGTGTTGTGTTGTGTGAGAAGTCCGCAGTATAAAGAGTGAACAGGAAGGGAGCCAGCACCGTTCCCTGGGGGGCCCCCGTGCTACTGATGATCGTGTCGGAAACACAGTCCCGGGTTCTCACAAACTGAGGCCGGTTCGTGAGGTAGTCCAGGATCCATGATGACAGGTGCTGGTCCACCCCTGCGCGCAGCAGCTTGTCCTTCAGGATCATCGGTTGGATGGTGTTGAAAGCACTGGAGAAGTCAAAGAACATGATCCTCACCATATTCCCGGGCTTCTCCAGGTGGGACAGAGAACGGTGAAGGAGGAAGATCACCGCATCCTCCACCCCAATGCCATGCTGGTAGGCGAACTGGAGTGGATCCATCGCTGGTTCCACCAGGGGGCGGAGGTGAGCAAGGAGCAGTCTCTCCAGGGTCTTCATCAAGTGGGACGTCAAGGCCACCGGTCTGTAGCTGTTCAGGTCTTTGGGGTGGGAAGTTTTTGGTACAGGTACCACACAAGATGTTTTCCACAGCTGTGGTACCCTCCCCAGTTTCAGGCTCATGTTGAAGATATACGTCACAATCCCACACAGCTGGTCTGCACAGGACTTGAGGAGCTTTGCGCTGATGCCGTCCGGTCCCGGCGCCTTCCTCGCCTTGATCTTCCTCAGCTCCGTCCTCACCTGGGTCCTGGTCAGGGTCAGGATGGGGGGCTGTGTGTTGGGAGTGGGGGGGTGTTGGTGGAGTGGGGAGTGGGCAGCAGGACTTGATTTCTTTAGAGGCAGCAGTGGTTGTTGTGCAGTCAGGGGGGAGGGCGGTTGGTCAAATCTATTGAAAAACAGATTCAGGTTGTTCGCCCACTCCCTGCCCCCTGTGGCCTGGGGGGAGGTATTCTGGAGCCCCGAGATGGTTTTGAGGTTTCTCCAGACCCCGCTGATGTCGCTCTGTTGCAGCTTGTCCTCCATCTTCTTCCTGAAGCTGTCCTTGCCTTCTCTGATCTTTCTCCTCAGCTCCCTCTGTACGGACTTCAGCATCTCCCTGTTCCCTGACCTGAAGATCCTCTTCTTCTCTCTCAGAAGTGTTTTTATCTCAGGGTTGATCCAGGGTTTGTTGTTTGAGTGACGCCGTATGGTCTTGGTGGGAACGGATTTGTCCACACAGAAGCTGAGGTAGCCCGTGAAGGTGTGAATGAGGCCATCGATGTCCTCACCATGTGGATCGCAGAGCTGCTTCCAGGCGGTGGCTTCAAAACAGCCCTTTAGGGTGTCCATTGTCTCCTCAGACCATAACTCCACAGTGTGCATGGCCGGAGGTTGTCTGTGCACTAGGGGTTTGTACACCGGCCGGAGATGAACCAAGTTGTGATCCGATCTCCCGAGTGGGGGGAGTTGTAATGAGGTGTACGCCTCCTTAGTGTTTGCGTAGAACAAATCCAGTGTTTTATTGTCTCTAGTGTGGCATGTGACATACTGGGTGAACGTGGGTAGAATGGGAGACAGTGAAACGTGGTTGAAATCGCCTGAGATGAGGAGAAGAGCATCTGGGTGTTCTGTCTGCAGCCTGCTGGTTACTGAATGGATGACGTCACGTGCTGTCCCAGCGTTCGCCGTCGGATTTGCATAAACAACAATGCAGATCACGTGTGAGTGTTCTCTCGGGAGATATGTAGGCCTCATGCTAACAGCTAGCAACTCAATGTCTTTGCTGCAGTGTCGTTGTTTAACAGTGATATGTCCCGGTCTGCACCAGTTGTTGTTAACATACATTATCACTCCACCGCCCCTAGCCTTGCCACTGTCTGGTGTTCGGTCAGCTCGTATCATGTGAAAACCCTCCAGCTCAATGTTAGCATCTGCTGCTAGTTCAGTTAGCTACGTCTCAGTAAACAAAAGGAGAGAGCACTCCCGGTATGTGCTATCATAACGGGAGATAGCCGCTAGCTCATCTAACTTTCCCAGTATCGACCGTACATTTCCCATGACAACAGATGGAAGGGAGGGTCTGTACCTTATATTTTTTGTCCTCCGCCTTACTCCAGCCCGGCAGCCGCGGCGTTTTCGCCTCAGTTCTCTCGGTATGTCGAGTTTTTCCAATGGGACCGGGTGGCGGTTGAATGCTAGCAGCTGTTCTCTGCTGTATCGTATCCTGCTATAAACAGTGGCTCCGTCCACCGGCTCAGGAGACATTTAGGACGATCTGTGTGTCCGTGATATAAGTGGGGTGAAAAAAAAAGACGGATCAAAAGAGAGAGGAAGGGAAAAAGACTCGGAATCGAGCCGCTGTTGCAAAAGGCAGCCGACTGGTGTGGCGCCGAGAGAAAAAAAAGAAAAAGAAAAAGAAAAATATATGGTTAATATAGACCACAAAAGATTATTTGTGACACAACAGGCATTTATTCTTCACTGACTCATTACACAGAACGGAAGGGAGGCCATTCACACAGACACTCATCTCACTCAGGGTGACACAGATGCATAATCTCTCACACACAGGGAAACAACACTATCACAACTGGTCTTGTAACACAGTTATAATGGCACAATAATAACGCTTATAACACAAGAATAATAACAGTCTTTGAATCCCCCGCGGCGCAAAACATGCCAGGAGAATCCCCGCCCTGTTACATCTGTAAATGACCAGGCAGGAGGCAAGTCTTCATGCAGCCCCAGTGGGTGGGCATGGCTTCACATAGACTGTGGGACACATAATGTATCACTTTAGGCCTCACATCTCAGATTAGAACAAAGGACTGAGTCTCCTTGGAGATAACAGGAGGATGTGAAAGATTAGCCTTTGGTATGCAAGAGACGGCCTTGGGGGATTTCCGGGTGTGCCGAAGACTATGAAAAGGAGGTTATAGGATCAAAGAGTAGATGCATTGTTACTTGTGATTGAAATGCAATGTGATTGTGAACTGGGAAAGTCCTGGTATTTAAAGGACGAATGTGTCTGTGTTTTTCCTCTTTCTGTTTTGCTGATGTTGGAAGATGTGAATAAACCTGACTCGTGAGATAAACTCTGCCTCTGTGGGTGACCCCCACAGCCACGGACAAGCAGAGCGCTCAGCTGGAGCAATTAGCAGAACAATGAGATGTGTGTATTGATATCAATAGGCAGCCTCTCTTTGTCTAGCTCCTTTCCGCCAGTATCCTGCTGTTATGTATGACTCAAATACAAATGTTCATGCTTCCTGCTCTGTACTGTGATGCAAATGTCCCATGCCTTCCTGCAGTTACTGTGACGCTAATGTGCCTTTCATGTATTGTCTGTAACTGGGTATATAAGTGACTGAATATCACATGCTCACTCTCTCTCTGACCACTGCTTCTGACTACACGCATTGCCTATTGGTGACGAGAGCCGGAGGGCTCGCTCTGGCACGCTTATACAGTGCTGGGGTGAGTTCTGTGATGGCGGATGATTGATGAATAAACTCCCTTAAAAACTCCAGTTCGCCGTGCCTTATTCTATCATACCGCCACACCTCGTCATTTTCACATTTCCACACTGGTGACCCTAAGACGTAGCATGCAACACGTAGAGAATCCCCCGGAGCCAGACTCATCGGGAGCCCCCAGCCAAGCGTATGCCGCTACGGTCCAGCTACCAGACTTTTGGCAAGACAACCCGCGCTCCTGGCTCCACTTGGTCGAAGCACAGTTTGCCCTCCGGGGGATAACGGTAGATGACACGAAGTTCTACCATGTGATTGCAAAGCTCGACAACCGCATGGCTCGGCATGTGGACAGCATATTGGAGCGGCCACCGGCCAACGACAAATACGGCGGGTTGAAAGCTGCGCTCATCCAGCGCTTCACTCTCTCAGTCGAGGAGAGAGCGGAGAGGCTCCTGGCTCTGAACGACTTGGGAGATGGCACGCCCATTGACCTGATGGAGAACATGCTGAGGTTGAGGGGCTCAGGCGGCGACGACTTCATTTTCACCCACATTTTCCTCAGGACCCTACCGTCGGCCACGAGAGTGACCCTGGCTAGTTCGCTGTTGTTGGCCCAGCGGGACTTCCGCGCGCTGGCCCAGGAGGCGCATCGGATTCTCAACGCCAGCAAACAGCGCGCGGCCACCGCAGCAGCGACAGAGTTTGGTGCGGCGGCCGGAGATGGCGGGGGGCCAGAGACAGCGGTAGCAGAATCACCGACGACGGCGGCAGCAGGGGCCAAGGATCGCGGAGGAGACACCCTCTGTTTCTACCATCACCCCTTTGCAGAGAAGGCACGCAAATGTATACCACCGTGCCAATTCAAGCGTTCGGGAAACGCCAAGACCGGGGGTCAGTAGCAGCTGCGACCCTCGGGGAGGAGAACAAGCTGCTCTACTTGAAGGATGCACGCTCGGGGAGGCATTTCCTCGTGGACACAGGCTCCCAGTTGAGTTTCATCACACCTTCCTCCGCTGACCGGCTGGCAGTTTCCAGAGGTCCCGGGGTGGCAGCAGCGAAAGGCTCGGAGATTAAGACCTTTGGTGAGAGGACTCTGCTTCTGTCTTTACACGGCCGTACATTCGAGTGGACTTTTGTTATAGCAGCAGTGAATTTCAATATGTTGGGGGCTGATTTTCTGTGCTCACATGGTTTGTTGGTTGATCTCGCTAACAGGCGCCTGGTTAATGCACTTTCTTTTGATTCTATTCCCTGTACAGCCCGAGTGGCCCCGCCAACAGCACAAGCCAACGTCACAGCTGCAAGCGGTAAGTTCCACACACTGCTCACTCAGTTCCCAGCACTCACGGTCCCCACATTTTCAGCAGCCGTCACTAAATACGGGGTGGAACATTTTATTACTACCACTGGCCCGCCCGTGTTTGCAAAAGCTCGGCGCTTGGATGCAGCTAAACTGACCATAGCGCGCGAGGAGTTCGCCAACCTGGAAAGGTTGGGCATCATCAGGCGTTCTAACAGCCCATGGGCTTCCCCGCTTCACATGGTCCCGAAAGCTGATGGCTCGTGGTGACCTTGCAGAGATTTCCGCAGGTTGAACAACGCCACAGCGCACAACCGCTACCCAATCCAAGATTTTTCCGTTCATTTGGCGGGGGCGCGCGTTTTTTCTAAGATAAACTTGGTCCGCTGTTACCACCAAGTCCCAGTGTGCACTGAGGACATACTCAAAACAGCGGTAATAACTCCGTTTGGTCTATTCGAGTTTTTGCGCATGCCATTTGGGCTTAAAGGCGCTGCGCAGACGTTCCAACGCATGATGGACGCAGTGTTGCGCGATCTCTCTTTCGTATTCGTCTACCTGGACAACATCTTAGTAGCCAGCGCGTCCGAAGACGAACACAAAAACCACCTCACAGCAGTTTTCCAGAGGTTGGGAGAGCACGGGTTAATAATCAACCCAGCGAAGTGTCAGTTCAGGGTGACGCAGATTGATTTTTTTGGGGCATCGCGTCTCTCCAGAAGGAGCGGTTCCGCTACCTGACAAAGTGCGCGCGGTAACAAATTTTCCCCAGCCACAAATGGTCAGGGCGTTACAGGAGTTTTTGGGAATGGTGAATTTTTATAATCGTTTCCTCCCCCGCGCAGCGCAGCTCATGCAACCACTGTACGCCGCGCTCAAAAAACAAAAACCCGCGAATAAAATCGAATGGTCCCCGGAGCGAGAGCGAGCATTCTCGGAAGTCAAGGCAGCCCTGGCCAGTGCTGCGTTGTTGGCGCATCCGGACCCAACGGCCCGCATATCGCTCACGACTGACGGGTCAGATGTGGCTATAGGGGCGGTCGTGGAGCAGCATGTAGCCGGGGCTTGGCAGCTGCTCGCCTTTTTCAGCAGGACTTTGCGCAATAGTGAACGTAAATACAGCGCGTTTGACAGGGAGTTGTTAGCTCTCCACTTGGCCATTCGCCACTTCCAGTTCTGGCTGGAAGGACGCCTTTTCACCGCATTCGTTGACCACAAGCCGCTGACTTTCGCGATGGCCAAGGTTTCAGAACCGTGGTCAGGCTGGCAGCAGAGACAGCTGGCCGCCATCTCAGAGTTTACTACCGATATTCAGCATGTGGCGGGTAAACTTAATGTAGTGGCAGACTGCCTCTCGCGCGCCGTGGCGGCCCCAGTCCGCGTAGGGATAGATTATGCAGCCATGGCCGCGGATCAGGCTAGCGACGCGGAAGTGCGCGCGCTCCAGTCTGGACCAACAGGGTTAAGGCTGGAGAACAGGGTGCTGCAAGACGGTATGCCCCCCCTAATCTGCGACGTCTCCACTGGACGACCGCGTCCTGCGGTACCGGCCGCGTGGCACCGCCGCGGTTTTGACTGGATTCATTCTCTGGCTCACCCAGGAGTGCGCGCGTCGGTCAAAATGGTAGGAGAGAAATTTGTATGGCCGAGCCTGCGCAAACAAGTTAAGGAGTGGGCAGCAGCCTGCATGGCGTGTCAACGAGCCAAAGTACACAAACACACGAGAGCCCCCTTGGAGCCATTTCACATCCCGGCTAAGAGGTTCGATCATGTTCACGTGGACCTCGTAGGCCCCCTCCCGCCATCACAGGGGTGCACACACCTTCTGACAATGGTGGACCGCACCACATGCTGGCCGGAAGTGGTTCCACTGGCGTCAACCACAGCCGAGGAGGTGGCGTGCGCGTTTTTAACTGCGTGGGTGGCGCGTTTTGGAGTCCCGTCGGACATTACGTCTGACAGAGGCCCTCAATTTGTTTCCGAACTTTGGTCAACAATGGCCCGCAGCCTGGGTGTCACAATTCACCGCACAACCGCGTACAATCCGCAGGCTAATGGGTTATGCGAGCGTTTTCATAGGTCATTGAAAGCGGCCCTCAGGGCGTCACTGATGGATGCAAATTGGGCAGACAAGCTACCGTGGGTTTTATTGGGGTTGTGTTCTGCACCTAAAGAGGACTTAGAAGCCTCCCCGGCTGAGCTAGTTTTTGTGCAGCCACTTCGGCTGCCCGGGGAGTTTCTCCCAGATAATCCTGCGCCAGATAGCTCCCCGTCTCAGCTGTTGCAGAGTGGCACGGAATCGTGCACGCTGCCTGGCCCCGTTCACCACAGTTTTCCGCGCGTTTTTGTACCTAAGTTCTCCATTGAGAACTTATATCGGTCTTATATCGGTCCATAACCAGGAAACGGGCGGGAAACATCTGTGCTGACCCATCACACCCCGGCCACAAACTGTTTGAACTTCTATCTTCTGGTCGTCGTTACAGATCACTGAAGGTCAAAACCACCCGTCACAGGAACAGTTTCTTTCCTCAAGCCATCACTCTGATGAACTCCTAACATTCACCTAGTCCTACCTGTTTGCTGTACTCATGACTTTTCATCCATTATTACATTGCACATAACTCTCACACTGCTTTTTACTTCATTCACATTATATCACTGAATCTGAGTCCACATTGAAATACTGTGTGATTGTATATTTTTTCATATATTTCTGCAAAGTGTGGTTAGTCCGAGTAAATAACTGCATATATTCCTGTATATATTTGCATCCTTTTATAGAAACGTGGACAGACTGTAATTTACTGTACATACTCTGGTTGTCATTGAATCCTTATTTAAATCCTTCACCTGAACAACGAGAGCAAGTTTTTTAGCCAAAGTCAAATTCCTTGTATGTGTTGTGCATACTTGGCCAATAAAGCTGATTCTGATTCTGATTCTGATTTCTAAGACTTTGAAAAACGCGGAGTTTGTTTTTGTCAGACACGATGCTCATCGCCCACCGCTGTGGCCACCTTATGATGGACCATTTAGAGTGCTGGAAACAGGGGACAAGCATTTTTTGCTAGATTTGGGGGGCAGGAAGGAAAAGATTGGCATTAACAGGCTCAAACCCGCCTTTGTTGTGGCGGACGAGGATGTGCTGTTGGCCAGGGCTCCTCGGCGCGGCAGACCCCCTCGGGGAAATTCCCCAGAACACCCACAGGGACTGACAAACAGTTTTCACCCCCAGACAGCAGCCCCTCAGCATGATGGCGCCGCAGAAGTGGTGAAGCCCGCTTACAGCAGATACGGGAGGAGGCTGAGGCCCAAGCAGCACGTGGGTTGATGTGTAATGATTTTATCACGACATGCAGACTGTTATTCTGTTGTTCCATCTTAGATGTTTGGGGGGGGGTCATGTGGGACACATATGTATCACTTTAGGCCTCACATCTCAGATTAGAACAAAGGAGTGAATCTTCTTGGAGATAACAGGAGGATGTGAAAGATTAGCCTTTGGTATGCAAGAGACGGCCTTGGGGGATTTCCGGGTGTGCCGAAGACTATGAAAAGGAGGTTATAGGATCAAAGAGTAGATGGTTTGTTACTTGTGATTGAAATGCAATGTGACTGTGAACTGGGAAAGTCCTGGTATTTAAAGGACGAATGTGTCTGTGTTTTTCCTCTGTTTTGCTGATGTTGGAAGATGTGAATAAACCTGACTCGTGAGATAAACTCTGCCTCGTCATTTTCACATTTCCACAACACACCCATTCCACACACAACATTCCCTCCCCCCTTAGAAAATGTAAAGTCACACACACCATTGAAAACCTCCCAAATTTAAAACCCGAATCACGCACTAAGCAGGAAATAACGAACAGTAATAACATGGCCTATCACATTCACTCAAAGAAGAACTAAAATGGACCTCGGCTCTTGAAAATACAAAATAATCCCATATCACTCTCATTCACTCACATGCACACCAGCATCAAATATATACAAACTACACACTTTCTCAAATATGTACACAGGTATTTACACAAGGATTTTTTTTTCAGGTAACCCCAATGTCTCTGGGCAACCAGCATCTTCTAATCTGCCAAGAAGGACCTGGGCAGCCCCACGGCATCAGTGCACCTAGTCACCATCTACCCCCAGGGTCAAAGCCCCCCTCCCTGGCAAAAATGTCTACCCATCAGTTGGTGCTTCTTTGCTCTGGGCCCGCCATGCTGACAGTCGGTGCGCCGCCTCTCCATGCCTGACGAGCCGCTCCCGACTGCCTTACGCACCGCCGTCATGGCTCCAGACACCCCGGTCCCCAGTGGCCGCACCTCGGGGCGAAATAAAGCCTGTTCAGCGGCGTCACCTGCCACCTCGGGCGCCTCACTGTATCGTCCAGCGCCCTCGTCCAAGGCGCATGGAGCTCCGGCACTGAAGCACTGCCCGACCTCCATGGCGCACGGCTGTTGCTGCTCACCTCCTGGACTCAGGACGTCACCCTTGCCGGTCTCGTCCTCCAACCCCGGCTCCTCGCCGCTGCCTCCAGCACTCACGGTCCCGGTGCTCCGCTGCGCCATCACCACGTCCTGCTGCAGCTGCTGACCCTCTCCGGAGCCCTCAGCCTGCATGGTCTCGCTCTCCTGCTGTTTAGCTGCCAACAGCGGGGCTGACTCCTGCTGCACCTCCTCTCCGCCGTCCTCGCACACCGTGAAGTCCGACTCGTCAGCGCTGTGGTCCTGTGCCAAGCTGAGCGTCATGGCTGGCTTGTTGTCTTCAGTGACCGGGGACTCTTCTACCCGTGGTCCCGGTTCTGCCTCGAGGTCCAGTTTGGCGCCCTTAGCCTCGTCTTGGCGCGAAGTTAGCGCCTCAGCTAGCCCGTCCATAGACTTAGAATGAGCCGTTAGCTTCCTGAGGCTAACTAGCTCAGACGTTCCTGGCGCCATTATCGCCATCACCTGCAGCTTCACGGACCACATATGCTCCTCGAATTATTCGTCCAGTCGCTCGACGGCATCCCCATAACACTCCGTTGCGCCCAGAGCACCGAGGATTCTCCGGCCTTCTGCACCGAGGTTGTGAGCCAGGAGTGCCCGCCGCTGTCTCCCGTCCAGCCCATGCAGGCCCAGCGCCCTAGTATAATCCTCCAACTCAGCCCTCCATTTTGGCCATAGGTTCACTGGCTCTCCAGCTCGTTCCAGAAACGGCAGTAACTGTGGCGGTAGCTAGCACGCGCCCATTTTTCCTCGTCGCCAAATGTTACACCTGTAAATGACCAGGCAGGAGGCGAGTCTTCATGCAGCTGACAAGTGAACTTTATTATGTGAACTTGGATTGATATACAGAGTGGGCCGTGCCCGCCTGACGTCACCCAGTGGGGGGGCACGGCTTCACATACACACCCATTCCACACACAACACGCCCCTTATCACAGCCCCTACGTTACAATATAATCTTTTACAGTGTAATTTCTATGGATACTTTTTAATAGAATTTCTTTGATTCCCACTGGAATTATTTATTTATCAGGTAATAGGAAAACAGCATTCCATGTTTGCATATGGGAGCTGAGAGGTGATCAAGACGAAGTGAAAACGTGATTTCTCCACATGTAACCTCGTGTTGTTATTGTTGTTCCACCCCAGGCCACAGGGGATCGCTGCGGCTCCTCCGATTGGCGGAAACCAGGGCGGTGCGGTCGGTTAGCAACAAGTGCAACATCAGTCCGCTCGTCTGCTGCACAGAGACGGCAGCTGTTAGCCTGAACATACCGATTTTACCTTCGTTTTTCTTTGTGCTGAACCAGAATGGCGTGGGAAGCCGGAGGATTTATCCCATAACACCTCCCACACATACAGAGGAAGTCTGGGAGGAAGTCTGACGTTACAGCTTTCTTCAGAATGAATGACCAAAGTGCGGCTAAGCTAACAGGCGCACGGTTTAGATAAACTTTATCAGCAGTCCAGTTCGGTGAAAGTAACGGACATCAGGATGGATGACGTGTTGGACTTGGAGGACTGCGTCAGAGACTCGCCTGAGTTCAGGTAAATAAACCGCAGTTTAGGTAAACATTCACCTGACAGGTCTGACTGCGCATGCGCCCTAGTCCTCATGTTTGTTTACTTTTCCAGACTGGCCCTGGATCAGTTCGAGACTGAAGTTTCTCTGCTCGAGACGCAGCTGGACAAGGTACAAATACTGCAACAAATATTGCTGCTGCCAGGTACAAATACTGTAGCAGACACTACTGTTGCAGGGTACAGATACTGCAACAAATACTACTGCTACTTCTGCTTCTTCTTCCAGCTGCTCCCTTCAGGGTCTCCACAGCAGATCATCTGCCTCCATCTCTCCTATCCCTTCATCTTCCTCTGTAACCCCAACCCTCTCCATGTCCTCCTTCACTACATCCATCAATCTTCTCTGTGGTCTTCCTCTTTTCCTCCTGCCTGGCAGCTCCATCTTCAACATCCTTTGTCCAATATCTCCACTATCCCTCCTCTGCACATGTCCAAACCATCTCAGCCTCGTCTCTCATACTTTGTCTCCAAACCGCTCAACCTGAGCTGTCCCTCTGATATACTCATTTCTAATCTTGTCCCTCCTAGTCACTCCCAATGAAAATCTGAGCATCTTCAACTCTGCCACCTCCAACTTCCCCTCCTGTCTTTTTGTCAGTGCCACTGTCTCTAGACCATAGATCATAGCAGGTCTCACTACTGTCTTGTAAATCTTCCCTTTCACTCTTGCTGCTACCCTTCTGTTACAAATCACTCATCTCCACCCACTCCACCCAGCCTGCACTCTCTTCTTCACCTCTCTTGTGCATTTTCCATTGCTTTGGATGGTCGACACCAGATATTTAAACTCATCTACCTTCACTACCTCTACTCCTTCTATCTTCACTGTTGCATCTGCCTCCCTCTCATTCACACTCATGTGTTCTGTCTTGCTTCTGCTGATTTCCATTCCTCATCTCTCCAGAGCATACCTCCACTTCTCCAGGTTCTCTTCTACCTGCTCCCTACTGTCACTGCAGATCACAATGTCATCTGCAAACATCATGGTACACGGAGACTCTTGCCTGACCTCGTCTGTCAGCCTGTCCATCACCATAGCAAACAAGAAGGGGCTCAGAGCCGATCCCTGATGTAATCCCACCCCCACCTTGAATCCATCCATCACTCCTACAGCGCACTTCACCACCATCTCGCTGTCCTCATATATGTCCTACACCACCCTCACATACTTTTCTGCTACTCCTGACTTCCTCATACAGTACCACACTTCCTCTCTTGGCACCCTATCATCTGCTTTCTCTAGATCCATAAAGACAAAAGACAGAGTGCATCTCCTTCTGACCTTTTTTATACTTCTCCATCAGCACTCTTATATCAAACATTGCATCTGTAGTACTCCTTCTTGGCATGAAACTGTACTGCTGCCAGGGATTAAAATTTTCCGGCACAGTGCTGAATCTCCGGCGTATGCGTTTTTTTTTTGTTTTTTTTTGGCTGCGGGGAAATTTACTTACTATTTCTGTAAAACAGAAACCACTGCTGAGCAAAAAGAACATAAAGGCTCATCTCAGTTTTGCCAGAAAACATGTTGATGATCCCCAAGACTTTTGGGAAAATACTCTGTGGACTGACGAGACAAAAGTTGAACTTTTTGGAAGGCATGTGTCCCATTACATTAAGCGTAAAAGTAACACAGCATTTCAGAAAAGGAACATCATACCAACAGTAAAATATGGTGGTGGTAGTGTGATGGTCTGGGGCTGTTTTGCTGCTTCAGGACCTGGAAGACTGGCTGTGGTAAATGGAACGATGAATTCTGCTGTCTACCAAAAAATCCTAAAGGAGAATGTCCGGCCATCTGTTCGTGACCTCAAGCTGAAGCACACTTGGGTTCTGCAGCAGGACAATGATCCAAAACACACCAGCAAGTCCACCTCTGAATGGCTTAAACAAAATGAAGACTTTGGAGTGGCCTAGTCAAAGTCCTGACTTGAATCTGATTGAGATGCTGTGGCGTGACTTTAAGAAGGCGGTTCATGCTGGAAAACTCTCCAATGTGGCTGAATTACAACAATTCTGCAAAAATGAATGGGCCAAAATTCCTCCACAGCGCTGTAAAAGACTCAATGCCAGTTATCGCAAATGCTTGATTGCAGTTGTTGCTGCTAAAGGTGGTCCAACCAGTTATTAGGTTTAGGGGGCAATCACTTTTTCACACAGGGTCATGTAGGTTTGGATTTTTTTCCCCTTAATAATAAACACCTTCATTTAAAAACGGCATTTTGTGTTTACTTGTGTTAGCTTTGTCTAATATTTAAATTTGTCTGATCTGAAACATTTAAGTGTGACAAACATACAAAAAAATGAGGGGGCAAACACTTTTTCTCACCACTCTGTATGTGTGTGTACACACACACAGAGGATCTCACAAAAGTGAGTACACCCTTCACAATTTTGTAAATATTTTATATCTTTTCATGGGACAACACTGAAGATATGACACTTTGATATAATGTAAAGTAGTCAGTGTACAGCTTGTATAACAGTGTAAATTTGCCGTCTCCTCAAAATTACTCAACACACAGCCATTAAAGTCTAAACTGCTGGCAACAAAAGTGAGTACACCCCCAGTGAAAATGTCCAAATTGTGCCCAATTAGCCATTTTCCCTCCTCGGTGTCATGTGACTCATTAGTGTTTCAAGGTCTCAGGTGTCCTCCTCATGGATCGTCACCTTATCGTGGTGGGGGGGTTTGCGTGCCCCAGTGATCCCAGGAGCTATGTTGTCCGGGGGCAATTTGCCTCTGATAGGGTCTCCCAAGACAAACTGGTCCTGGGTGAAGGGCCAGACTAAGAACGATCCAACAGACTCTCATGATAAATTGTATATCAAGGATTCAGTGTACCCCGCCCGGTATGGGGTTACCGGGGCCCAACCCTGGAGCCAGGCCTGGGGGAGGGGCTCGAAGGCTAGCGTCTGGTGGCCGGGTTTCCACCCATGGGACCCGGCCGGGCTCAGCCCGAAGGAGTTACATGGGTCCGCCCTCCAGTGGGTCCACCACCTGCAGGAGGGATCATGGGGGTCCGGTGCTATGTGGATTAGGTGGCGGTCAAAGGCGGAGACCTTGGCGGACTGATCCCAAGCTTTCTAAACTGGCTTTTGTGTATGGAACAAGACTTTCGGTCGGCTTCAAAGAGATTCTGGCAAACTGTTCGGCGGCTCAGGAGGGGAAAGCAGCTCCCCGTCCACACTGTGTATGGTGCGGATGGGACACTGTTGACTTCAACTGGGGATATCGTCGGGCGGTGGAAGGAATACTTCGAGGATCTCCTCAATCCCACTGATACGCCTTCCACAGAGGAAGCAGGGTTTGGGGACGAGGGGGATGACTCGCCTATCACAGGGGCTGAGGTCGCCAAGGTGGTTAAAAATCTCCTTGGTGGCCGGGCCCCGGGGGTGGACGAGATTCGCCCTGAGTACCTCAAGGCCCTGGATGTTGTTGGGTTGTCATGGTTGACACGCCTCTGCAACATTGCGTGGAGGTCGGGGGCAGTGCCTTTGGCATGGCAAACCGGGGTGGTGGTTCCTCTCTTCAAAAAAGGGGACCGGAGGGTGTGCTCCAACTTTAGAGGGATCACACTCCTCAGCCTCCCTGGGAAGGTCTATGCCAAGGTACTGGAGAGGAGAGTCCAGCCGTTGGTCGAACCTCGGATTCAGGAGGAGCAATGTGGTTTTCGTCCTGGCCGTGGCACATCGGACCAGCTCTTTACCCTCTCGAGAATTCTTGAGGGTTCGTGGGAGTTTGCCCAACCAGTTTACATGTGTTTTGTGGACTTGGAGAAGGCATTTGACCGCGTCCCTCGTGGATTTTTGTGGGGGGTGCTTCGGGAGTATGGGGTATCGGGCTTGTTGTTACGAGCTATTCGGTCTCTGTACGACCGTTGTGAGAGTTTGGTTCGTATTGCCAACACTTGGTCGGAGTCATTCCCAGTGAGAGTTGGACTCCGCCAAGGCTGCCCTTTGTCACCGATCCTGTTCATAATTTTTATGGACAGGATTTCTAGGCGCAGCCAGGGAATGGAGGGTGTCATGCTTGGTGACCACAGGATCTCATCTCTGTTGTTTGCAGATGATGTTGTCCTGTTGGCTTCATCCAGCAATGACCTACAGCTCTTGCTGGGACGGTTTGCCGCTGAGTGTGAAGCAGCTGGGATGAGAATCAGCACCTCCAAGTCCGAGTCCATGGTCCTCAGTCGGAAAAAGGTGGATTGTCCTCTCCGGGTTGGGGACAGGCTCCTGCCCCAAGTGGAGGAGTTTAAGTATCTTGGGGTCTTGTTCACGAGTGAGGGGAGAATGGAGCGAGAGATCGACAGACGGATTGGAGCAGCAGCTGCAGTGATGCGGACGTTGTACCGGTCTGTTGTGGTGAAGAGGGAGCTTAGTTCTAAGACAAAGCTGTCGATTTACCAGTCAATCTACGTTCCTACTCTCACCTATGGTCACGAGCTTTGGGTAATGACCGAAAGAACGAGATCGCGGATACAAGCGGCTGAAATGAGCTTTCTCCGTAGGATTGCTGGGCTCACCCTCAGAGATAGGGTGAGGAGCTCAGTCATCCGGGAGAGGCTCAGAGTAGAACCGCTGCTCCTCCACATTGAAAGGAGTCAGTTGAGGTGGTATGGGCATCTGATTAGGATGCCTCCTGGACGCCTCCCACTTGAGGTGTTTCAGGTACGTCCCACTGGGAGGAGACCCCGGGGCAGACCCAGGACTCGGTGGAGAGACTGTCTCCCAGCTGGTCTGGGAACGCCTTGGTATCCCCTCTGAAGAGCTGGAGCAGGTGGCTGGGGAGAGGGAAGTCTGGGCTTCTCTGCTTGAACTGCTGCCTCCGCGACCCGGACCTCCGGAAAAGCGGTAGAAGATGGATGGATGGATGGTCTCAGGTGTGACTGGGGAGCAGGTTTGTTAAATTTGGTGTTATCGCTCTCACACTCGCTCATACTGGTCACTGGAAGTTCAACTTGGCACCTCATGGCACAGAACTCTGAGGATGTGAAAAAAGAATTGTTGCTCAACATAAAGATGGCCTAGGCTATAAGAAGATTGCCAACACCCTGAAACTGAGCTGCAGCACGGTTGCCAAGACCATACAGCGGTTTAACAGGACAGATGGTGGCAATAATTATTGCTTTGCAGTGGGTGGAGCTCTATACTGACAGTTCAAAGAATAAGGAGGGCTCTGTTGGAGTTGGAGTATACATTCCAGAGTTTAAAGTGGCCATCGCAAAAAGACTCTCCAACAATACATCCGTGTTTACAGCAGAGATGGTGGCTATAATTATTGGTTTGCAGTGGGTGGAGGAGGTCAGACCGGACCGGGTGGTGGTGTGCACAGATTCACTTGCTGCTTTAAAACCATACAGACACTACAATCTACAAGGGAAGACTTGGTGATTGAGCTATATTACAGTTTATTTAAGGTACACAGGGGTGGTGGAGAAGTTGAGTTTTGTTGGGTTCCTGCACATGAAGGGTTGAAAAGGAATGACTGTGCAGACAAATTAGCAAAAAGTGCACTTGGCAAAGACACAACTATACCATTGTCTCTTGGAAAAGGTGAAGGGAAAACAGTAATCAAGAAAAAAGGAACTGAGCTATGGCAAAAAAGATGGGATGAAGATCATAAAGGTAGATTGTATTACAAAATACAAAAATTTATTGCAATAAAGAATTTCATAACAACCAAAAGGAGGGAAGACATCATTATGGCAAGACTCAGACTGGATCACACAAGTTTAAACAGCACTTTAGTCACCATGTGGAAAAGTGAACGTGACAAATGTAGAGAATGTGGAGTAAAAGAAAACGTCGAGCAGATCTTATTGCACTGTCACAAGTATAGAAGTGAAAGACAGATAATGGAAAATGAAGTTTGAGAGGCCGGTGGGGAATGGGATTTAACTGGGATTCTGGGAACAGATGGAAATGGAGAGGCAGTAAGAATCACGAGGAGGGCTCTTTTCTCTTTTTTAAATAACACAGGATTAAGTCATAGAATTTAGGGGTCGGGCTCAGATGACATTGCACCTTTCAGTTGTTTGCTATCCGCCAGTAACCGAGAGAAGAAGAAGAAGAAGAGGCCTCGCCATGGTCAACCAGAGAAGTTGAGTGCACGTGCTCAGTGTCATATCCAGAGGTTGTCTTTTGAAAATAGACGTACAAGTGCTACCAGCATTGCTGCAGAGGTTGAAGGGGAGTGGGGTCAGCCTGTCAGTGCTCAGACCATACGCCGCATACTGCATCAAATTGGTCTGCATGGCTGTCGTCGTCTTCTTCTTCTCCTGTTAGATTTGATTGGCGGTTGGCAACCAGTTCAAAGGTGCATTACCGCCACTGACTTGATTGTTTTCCTCAGAGCTTTGTGACTTCTTACTCATAGCTTTGTCACTGTGACGTTTTCCTCATAGCTTTGTGACGTTTTCCTCATAGCTTTGCGACGTCTTCCTCATAGCTTTCTGACGTAATCCTTGTAGCTTTGTAGTTTTGTGACGTCTTCATCATAGCTTTGTGACGTTTTGACCAAGATTCGGGATTCATCCAGGTTTTGTTGTCGTCGCCCGCGTCACTGCGGGCTATTACTCTTCTTCTTCTTTTTCTAGATCTGATTGCCGGCTGGCAACCAGGCTACAGGTGCACCATCGCCACCCACCGGGTTGGAGCATGGACAAGAGAATGGCAGGGAAAAACAAAAAATAAAACAAAAAACCCCCCCGAAATTCTTTTGATTAATTCAGTTGCACTTAAATATCTAAGTAGAGCTACATATATTTCTTTGACTGAGGTTCCTAACGTGTTTTCCAAACCAAAACTTAAATTAGCCCTTTCCATTACTGCAATCAGATGTTTCCTTTGTTCCCAGTATTGCTGACATTCCCACAAAATGTGCTGAACTGTTTCCGGAGAACCACAATGTGCACAACTGCCTGTTGGGTGTTTACCTATTCTATGTAGCATCTGGTTCAAAGTAGTATGTCCTGTTCTCAATAGGGTGATGAGTATCTCCTCTTTCCTGTTTCTGCCAAGTCCCATTCCAGAGACCACCTGCTTTTGAATATCATAAAGAGATCTTCCTGTATTTATTGAGTCCCAATATTCTTGGCTGTCATCCCAGAAGGAAGCCCCTTTTAAAGATGAATCACAAGAAAACCCGAAAACAGTTTGCTGAAGACAAGCAGACTAAAGACATGGATTACTGGAACCATGCCCTGTGGTCTGATGAGACCAAAATAAACTTATTTGGTTCAGATGGTGTAAAGCGTGTGTGACGGCAACCAGGCGAGGAGTACAAAGACAAGTGTGTCTTGCCTACAGTCAAGCATGGTGGTGGGAGTGTCATGGTTTGGGGCTGCATGAGTGCTGCCGGTACTGAAGAGCTACAGTTCATTGAGGGAACCATGAATGCAAACATGTACTGTGACATACTGAAGCAGAGCCTGACCCCCTCCTTTCAGAAACTGGGCCTCAGGGCAGTATTCCAACATGATAAAGCGCTTTGAGTGGTCTTTGTGACTAGAAAAGCGCTATATAAGTGCAGGTTAGTTAGTTAGTTAGTTAGATAATGACCCCCAAACACACCTCCAAGATGACCACTGCCTTGCTGAAGAAACTGAGAGTAAAAGTGGACTGGCCAAGCATGTCTCCAGACCTAAACTCTATTGAACATCTGTGGGGCATCTTCAGACGGAAGGTGGAGGAGCACAAGGTCTCTAAATCCACCAGCTCCGTGATGTCATCATGGAGAAGTGGAAGAGGATTCCAGTGGCAACCTGTGAAGCTCTAGTGAACTCCATGCCCAAGAGAGTTAAGGCAGTGCTGAAAAATAATGGTGGCCACACAAAATATTGACACTTTGGGCACAATTTGGACATTTTTACTGGGGGTGAACTCACTTTTGTTATCAGCGGTTTAGACATTAATGGCTGTGTGTTGAGTTACACATGTGACACCATTGTAACCAAAATATGTTAATTTTATGCTATTTATTTCTTTTTTTAAAATTTTGCACAGTAATTTTGCATATGGAACTTACCATTTGAAGTATTGTACAACTGAGGCTTGAATGTTGGAATATTGGGCCAGTTGGGGTCCCACCCAGATGTCCTGTGTTTGGACTTTTTACTGGTGTGATCCTCCTCTCCTTCCTCTGCTCTCACCTCTCCTGGACCCTCTGCCTGAACACTTCCCTCTCCTTGGCTCCTCTCTTCTGTCTCATCTTGCCCTCTCTGATCTCTGTCTAATTCAATTTCTCTCTCTGTCTATGGTGGTATACAAACAGGTTAGAAAATATCAAGTGTCTTGTTTTGTATTGCAGGATTTTTTTTTTTTGTCATGGTTTACATAAATGACAAAAATATGTGTATTTTTTTTTCCACAATATCTTTATTGAACCTTTTTTTTTTTTTTTAACAAACATGATACACACAATCAAACACTAACACTAAAGTACTACAAAAAAAAAAAAAAAAAAAAAAAATGCCCTAAAAACACCAACAACCACCAACAAAATCAAGTCTTCAACAATGCTCCTCTGTTTAGTCTAGACAATCCAATACATTAGTATACATATTATGTTCACCAGTTTGGAATTTACAAGGTCCACACACATCATTCACCTTCTTCTTCAAGAGTTATGTTTAAATTTTTTACATAATCAATAAAAGGTCTCCATATATTCTCAAACACAATTTCCTTTGATTTCAGTATATATGTTATTCTTTCTAATGGAAGGTTTGTTAACATCTGTCTTAACCACTGAGTCACATCTGGTCTATGAGTCTTTTTCCATAATAGTGCAATACATTTTTTGGCATTAAGCAAACTGAGGTCTATGAATGTTCTTTCACTTTTATTAAAATTATGCTTTTCTGGGTACAGACCCAACAAAAACAGTTTAGGATTCAATATGATTTGTTTTGAGATTATTTTTTCAATTGTTACCCTCACCTCCTCCCAAAACATTCTTATTAATCTACAGTCCCATAAACAATGAAATAGGGTTCCTTTACTTTCCATGCATTTTGTGCACGTATCTGGTATATTTTTGTTATATCTATTTAACTCCTCCGGTGTAACATACATCCGCATTAACCATTTGAAATGTATCAATTTAAGGCGTGCATTTATTGATTTGGTTTGAGCTTCTGTACAAGCCAATTCCCATTGTTCCTCTGAAATTTCAATTTGCAGATCTTCTTTCCAGTAGTTTAATCTTTTCAGTGAATTTTCACTTGAAGATAGTGTCAATGAGTTATAAAACTCTGAAATAATACCCTTTCTTTTACTATCTTTCATCATCATTTTTTCCAAGGATGAATAAATAGGTCGAGTGAGAGCTTTATTTTGATTTGATCGAATAAAGTTTCTAAGTTGAAGATATTTAAAAAAATGTGTTCTATTGAGATTAAATTTGATCCTCAGCTCTTCAAAAGACATTATGTTGTCTGCACATGGCAAATATAAATCCTGAATCTTTTGTATCCCTTTTAAATTCCATACTTTAAATACAGCGTCCGCTCTCCCTGGTTTAAAATATTGATTACCCCATATTGGACTAAATTGTGACAATAACTGTGGTTCTTTTAAATAGTTTTTAGCTTCACACCATATTTTGATCATATGCTTTACAAATGGATTTTTAACTTGTTTTTGTAATTTTTTTGCCGAATCTGAGTATATGAATATGGGAAGAGGTAAAGGTAAATTGTATGATTCCATTTCAGTCCAGTGAGGGAGATCATTTGATGAAAAATAATATGTCATAGACCTCAGTTGTGCCGACCAATAATACAACATAAAATTTGGACATTTCAGACCTCCACGATCAAATGGTAAATATAATAAAGACAAACGTAATCTAGCCCTCCTGTTGTTCCATATAAATTCCACTAACTTTTTTTTTATTCTTGAGAATAGATCTAAAGGTGGTGATAAGGGAATGTATTGAAATAAATAAAGTATTTTAGGTAAAATATTACTTTTAAGTATATTGATTCTCCCGATCATCGACATTGGTAGTGACATCCATCTCTGAGTTAACTCATTGATATCTGACATTAAGGCTTCATAGTTGACACTGGCGACTGATTCTAGCTTAGGCATAATTTGGATTCCTAAATATTTAAACTGATTTACAACATTGAATTGATTTACCTCAGGGGCTGGGTAATTTCTCTGGGTCTCATTTAGCATTAATATTGAAGATTTAGTTTTATTTATTTTATATCCTGATATTTCCCCAAAATTCTTTATTAAATTCAACAAGGTTGGAATTGATTTTTTTAGATTCGACATAAACAAAATTATATCATCGGCGTACAGGGAGATTTTATGTTCTGTTGGTCCAACTTTAATTCCATATATTTGTGAATGTAAACGTATCGCTATCGCTAAAGGTTCAATTGCCATAGTAAACAGTAAAGGTGAAAGTGGACAGCCTTGTCGACATCCTCTATTGATTTTTATTGGTTTTGAAATATTGTTATTTGTTAGGATTTCTGCTGTAGCATTATTGTATATTATTTGAACCCATTTTATGAAATTATTTCCAAGTCCAAACCTTTGTAGGACTTCAAAAAGAAAGGGCCATTCAACTCTATCAAAGGCCTTTTCGGCGTCCAATGATAGGAGAGCTGTATCCGGTGCTTCTTTATTAAAATAAATAATATTAAATAGTCTTCTTACATTATGGAAGCCTTGTCTTCCCTTTATAAAGCCATTCTGATCTCGATTAATAATATTTGGTAAAATTTCTTGTATTCGTCTTGCTAAAATTTTACAGATTATCTTAAGGTCGGCGTTTAATAGGCTTATTGGTCTCATATTTTCACATTTATTAGAGGGCTTACCTGGTTTTGGCAGCAGTATAATTAAGGCATTATTTATGTATGATGGTAAATTATTATTTTGAAATGCTTCTAAAACCATTTCCAAAAAAGGTTTTATTAATTTATTCTTAAATTTTTTATAAAGGTCAACTGGAAGACCATCTGGTCCTGCACTTTTTCCTGATTTCATATTATCAATGGCTAGCCCAACTTCTTCTTGACTAATTTTAGACTCCAATATCTCCCTGTTTTCATTTGGAATACACGGTATAGATAGTTCGTTCAAAAACCCATTTAGTTTTGTTAAATCAGGTTCATTTTTGGTATCATATAATTTTTCATAGTAATCTCTAAAGGCTCTATTAATTTCTAAAGGATCTATAACTACCTGTCCGTTACTTATAATACTGGTAATTGGTGTTTTAATTTCCAATTGTTTAATCTGCCATGCTAATAATTTTCCTGATTTTTCACCTTGTTCATAAAAAGATTGTTTCAATCTTAGAAGACTCGAGGCAGCTCTATTCGCTGATTTTTTGTCGTATTCAGCTCTCAAAATCAGTAATTCATTCTCCAACCTTGGGTCACTTCCTGCATACACTTTTTCCTGAAGACTTTTTATTTTATGTTCCAATTTAGCTCTCTCCTCTCGAGTCTTCTTAGATTTTGATCCTGTATAACTAATAATATGTCCCCTAATAAAAGCTTTGAAAGCCTCCCACTTTACACATGCTGATGTTTGTGTAGTATTGATGTCAAAGAACTCGTCTGTTTTTCTATATACTTGACAAATTCCTCATCCTGAAGCCATTTATGCTGAAATTGCCATCTACCTGATTCCTTTGTCAATTTTTTATCTACATATATTAGACAACAGGGTGCATGATCAGAAATCACGATGTTATCATAAAAGCAGTTTTGAATCTTGGACCTTAATTCTGTGGAAATCAAAAAATAATCAATACGTGAGAATGTCTTGTAGGTACTGGAATAACAAGAATAGGCTTTAACTTGTGGTTTCATTTCTCTCCATATATCTAACAATCTCAATTCTTTCATAAAATGATTAATAGTCATCCTACATCCAATGTGCGTACAATCCAGTCCTGTTGATCTATCCACACCTGGATTCAATGTACAATTAAAATCCCCTGCTATTATATGTTGCCCTGTAAGTGATGATAAGATGAGAAATAAATTAGCAAAGAACTTCTGATCATCTATATTGGGACCATATAAGTTCACAAGATTTATATTTTCTAATAGCAAAGAACCTTGAATGATTACATATCTTCCAAATTTGTCTCCAATTACATTTTTCACCTGAAAAGGAACTGATTTATGTATGAGAGTCATAACTCCCCTGGCTCGGGATGAAAATGAAGAGGTGAATACACTTCCCTGCCATCTACTCCTAATTCTTTTAACATCCTCCTCTATCAGATGAGTTTCTTGTAAAAACACAATTCTTGAACCCATGTCCTTTATTTTATTCATAACTTGTTTAAGTTTTTTTAAATTTTGTAGACCTCTGCAATTCCATGAAGTTAAATTAAGATTAACACTTTGGTCCATGATCAATAGAGAGTTTAGGATTACCTTGCAGTGTAAACATGCTCATACAGAGAAGCAAAAACATGAGTGGTTGAACATTCATCCTACAAACTACACACAAACAAATTTCCCCTTCCCACACTTGTGGCAAACCCCCCAAAATCAAAAGAAAAATTCTGTCTCCCGATATAGCCATCGACCGTTCCACACCCACGGGGACCAGCCTAAGCCACTCCTTCTTCATCCTCCCAATCACCCTAACTCTACTGCTTTTAATGACGTAACATTAACTCTCCTCTGTAGTTTTCCAACTTAACTCCAAAATTTTTAACAACTTTGTACATCATAGTTTTTTTTTTTTGTTTGTTTTGTTTTTGTTTTGTTTTTTTAATATATAATACAATCTATATTTTGTAAACTTACTATTTACTTCAAGTCAGTCAGATGCCTGTGCAAATGCTTAATTATTCTACCTTATATTTTGTTCATGCTTAGCTCCCACCAGTCTCTTCTTCTTCTTTGATCTTCTTGATGAACTCCTGCGCCTCCTCTGGGGTCTTGAAAATGTGGGTTCTGCCCTCATACGTGGTCAGCAGTCTCGCAGGATAGATTACACCATGACGAATCCCAAGGTTGCGCAGCTCCTTACGTATGGGATCAAACTGCTTCCTCAATTGCTGGATTCCTGTGGCCAAATCTGGGTAGAACCGCACCTGCTGGTCCTGGTGTTTAATCTCTCCTTTAGCACGTGCAGCGTTGAAGATCTTCATCCTGTCTCTGTTGCTAAGAAACTTCATAATTAAGGTCCTCGGCGGTCCCTTATCTCTCCGTGGGCCAATACGATGTGCTTTTTCCAGAACCACTGCTGATTGCAACTCCTCGCTGCCCAGCACCTCCGGAATCCACTTTTCCAGAAAGGAACATACGTCCCGACCTTCTGATTCCTCTGGAAGACCCACCAGCCTCAAATTATTCTGTCTCGACCGAGATTCCAAATCCAAAATATTATCTTCCAGAGATTTATTTTTTTTTTTCCAAAGTGCGCACCTTTAATTGAAGACGGGTGACGTCATCTTCAGCACTAGCGAGACGGAGCTCCATCTGCGCCGTTCGTTCTACACAGTCACCCAATTCCTTTCTTATTCCTTCCAACGCTGTCATAATCCCATCAAATCTAGAGGAAAAGTCCGCTCTCATTGAACTCATGGCAGCCATCAGCGCATCTGCGCCATTCCCCGCAGACATCGCACCGCCGCCAGCCTCCTCCGCCATATATGGAGTTTTGTTTGCTGCGTCACGGACCTGAAAGTCCGTTAATTTGGACTGTTTCGGCGGCTCGCTTTTTCCTTTTCCTGGTTTTCCAGCCTTAGGCTTCGCCGACATATCCTCGCCCAAATGCTGGGATACGTTCTGTCCCAAATGAGAGAGTTATTTGCCGATTTTTTTTCTCCAGGAGCAGAGCAGAGCGAGACACGTCCGTCCTACGTGGCAGCCATAACCGGAAGTGAAAATATGTGTATTTTTTATATTTTTATTCTAGTGTTTCTTTGATTTTTCCATTGAGAGAGTAGGGAAGGGAAAAACATTCATAATAGTTATTTACTCATGCATACTTAAATTACATGATCAGAGGTGGGTATAGTAGCCATTCTACTCATGTAAAAGCAGTGCTTTGAAATTAATAATTCCAAGTAGACAACCAAAACTTTCTCGTTGAGTTAAGGATAGAAAGAGCAGCCACTACTTACAGTTGCTGTGTGGCCTCGGGTCAGAGAAATGGAGATATGAGTCACTCCAATACACCACCTGGTGTTCCACATACTGTGGAAGGGAATTAACTTAAGTAACAAGCTCCTAATCACACCTGTTAGCTAAGCGACACTTCCATCATTGCTTCCGTTACCAGTGGGTTAAAACCATGATAAATGCCTTCACTGCTCGTGTACCTCTCCTGGTTTTTTTCCCACATTTAAAGTACTTTAATAAGCTCATGCTTCTCTCGGACAGCGACGCTTGTAGCGAGACACTCTGCTTGCTGACTGGAGCGGTCACGTGGGCGGGGCACTTCTGAACTCTGTGTGGATGACGGTCACACGCGTTGTTTGTGTGTGTGCTTGCGGACCATCATTCCTTCATATTTTTTTCTTAAATTTGTTTTTCCTCAAAGAGTGGCAGCATAGTTTCAAGTGTGGCGGGTCGCCACCTGGAAATGTTACCAGAGGAAACCCTGAAATGTATTGAAACACAAAGACAAAAAAAAAAAGTGCTCTTAAACTGTACAAACATTCTTCCATCCAAACACAACATTCATTCATTCATTCATCTTCTTCCGCTTAATCCTTTTCGGGTCACGGGGGGGCTGAAGCCTATCCCAGCGTCTTTGGGCGAAAGGCAGGGTACACCCTGGACAGATCGCCTGTCCATCGCAGGGCCAACACAGAGAGACAAATGGCAATAGTTGAGCACCAAAAACAGCATTTACCTCTTTAAATACATTAAGATAAAATTTCAAAATTTATTAATTAACTTATATAAGTTACTATCCTAAAATCCCATAACCATAAACAATTTATTTTACTAAATATGTTATTTTTCCTTTTTTCCACTTTTTCTAATGTTGTATTTCCAAAAACATGTTTATTTAATTGTCAATACCTTAACTGTTTTTTTCAAATACTACTCTAGTGGTGGGACGGCAGGCTTCGGAGCGTCGAGGGTGCTCCGAGCTTGTCCAGGAAATATTTGGCAAAGCGCGTTTCGAGGCATGTATTGCTGATGTCATACCACGTGACTGGGTCAGGATGCCATTCATGAGTTTGCTCGCAACATGAAAAAAAGTGAGCAGCGATACACAATGGCAATCCCTGTCCCTCACGTTTTTTGTTGTTGATGTTTGACTGTGTAAGGGATTTGTCACAGCCAATTTTCAGATGGAGCCAGCACCAAAAACACGGACTTCTCCCATTTGGGAACAGTTTGAGCTCATTTCTCCCATTGATGTATTTTTCACAAATAGTGTATGTTTATTGTAACTGAAGTGATAGCCTGGCGGTAAAGCATTTGCCCCCACAACTGGGAGGCTCGGGTTCAAATCCCAGTTAGGTCATTCTTGTAATTTTATTTTTATTTGCAAGGTGAAGTGTCTGTTGTGTTTCAAAGAGCTTGGATCATTATGCTGAGGCACTATTGTGCCCTGCATGAGAATAAGGACAGAGGTGAATATACTTGGAAAGACAGTATAAAACAGTTGAAAAGTTATTATTTCTTAATAAAAATGGATAAGTAGTACAAGCACACTAAGTAACACAGGTACATTCACTGGAGTCACCCCAGTTTTATTATTTCTTTTTTCCCTTATGATCATTGATATTTCTTAAGACACATTTATTGAAATGGAAACAATGCACATTAAACTAATGATGCCCTTGCAAAAATCTGCATGCTGTATACGCTTTATCAACTACATGGTCTAGTAGAGCAAATGAAGTTTCACATGAGGCTTAGTCTTTGAACAATTTTGATGAAAAGCCTCAAGTCTTCAAGAAAGCCTCAACTAGCCATAATATCTGTCCTGCAGCTGGGAAGCTAGGGGTCAAGTCCCAGCTGCACCATTCTTATAAGTTATTTTTATATGCACTGTGAAGTGTCTGTTGTGTTTCAAAGAGCTTGGATACAACAATAACGCATCATTATGCTGAGGCACTATTGTGCCCTGTGTGAATGTACCGTACCACAAGCATATTCACTGTCGTCACCCGAGTTTTATTTTTTTTTCTCCCTTATGATCACTGATATTTCTGAAAAGACGGTGCATTTATTGAAATGGAAAAAATGTGACCCGTGCTGGTAAAATGAGTTGGAATGCGCACCATGTCATTGCGAGCTGCAGGCAGGAGAAGTCATAAATCATGACTCTTTCTTTGTTTGCTAGCAGCAAGTCCCGGGAAAACCCCCATGAGTGCCTGGGATCATTGGAAAGTTAGAAAATGTGCTTTCTAAAAATATATATATTTTTGTGGAAGAAATAACTCCCGACCGATTGAACGTGAGTTTTAAACCTATCCAAAATATAAACAAATTGTCTTTTTCCTGGTCCGTTTTTGCACCCTTCCTACAAATTAAATATCATTTTGAAGGTCTTTCAATACAGAATAGGGAAAAAACCTTTACCTCAGTTTTGATAATTTCTTCAAAGTGACTCATTTTGCCAGCACGGGTGACAAATACACATTAAACCATGTTGTGTACGTTTTGTCCACTAGATGGCCTAGTAGAGAAAATGAAGTTTCACATGAGGCCTCGTCTATATGAGCCATTTTGATGAAAGGCCTCAAGTCCTCTAGAAAGCCTCATCTGGTCATCACTATACTACTCCACCCATGGAGTTTTCACCTTTAAAGTCCACTTTTAACCAAATGATCACCATTAGTGACTAAATGAACCAATAGTGTCGGAGAAAACACACATGAAAGCCAGTTCAATCAGTTTCACAAGCATAACTACTTAAATGCCCAACAGCTGTAGCTTGTCACTCAGGGTGCTAATTGAAGTTTGTGCTGACTCAGATGTCTTCAGTAGGAAGCAGCTTCAGTTCTAGGTTTAAACTTCAGTGTCTTACCGGCTGCCTCTCTGGTTGTTGTCGATGTTGTTGGTCAAACACATTACTTTTCATGCTGGTAAGAAACTTGAGTGTCTCTAAGCAGTATGGTTACAAAACAACTCCTGTTTCCTGTTCTCGGCTGGTCTCCACTGCTTTTCAAACTTCTGGTTGATTGGCTCCACCCAAATTGCTCTGGCCACACCCATTGAACTGCTGCACATTCTCATCCATCTCACTGCCTTAATTCATGTTCACTTTATTCCACACGTTTCACTACTACAACTGCTAGTACTGCTACTACTACTACTACTACTACTACTACTACTACTATGACTGCTGCTGCTGCTACAGTAACCACATGAGCAGAGCTGATTGGTCGCTCATCTCCTGTCTCTGACCAATCAGGTGATGAAGCTGTGCGGGAAGCTGGCGGAGGCGGGGCAAGCGTACGGCTCAGCCAATCAGCTGCTCCTGAATGGCCTGGCAGAGCTGTGCACCGACCACAGGAGGGACGGCGCGGTGACGGTGAGCAGACGGCCGTTCTCCACAGATGTTCCACCACAGGAACGTTCTGAGTGTAGTTTATAGCCGCTCATTTTATTTCCTGGTCAAAGAGAACATTTCACATCTCCAGGATGACGTTCTTCCTGTTCATAGCGTGCCTCTCAGATGTTCCTAACAGCACAAATGACGTCACTTTTCCCCTCAGACGTGCCTGAACCAGCTCCACCAGGGCCTTCAGGAGATGATTGGCTTCCACACGGTCAGTCTGACATCGTCACGTTTCCAGAGTCCTAAAAAAGATCCCAAGCAGACATGATCCTGATGTTTGATGTGTGTGTGTGTGTGTGTGTGTGTGTGTGTGTGTGTGTGTGTGTGTGTGTGTGTGTGTCAGATGTTGATGGATCAGACCCAGAGAGCCATCGGACAGCCGCTCACCAACCTCTGCTCACAGTGAGTCCAACACACCGACTCATGTTCCGACCTGGACTGACGAGGGGGGGCTGAAAAGTTCATAGTGATCAGATTTGACCAAATGGGGTTTATTTTTCAGCATAGTCTCCCCTTTGGTCCACACACTTCTCCCATCGGTGTTGCAACGCTTGGATCCCTGTGGTTGAAAAATAAACCACATTTGGTCAAATTTGACCACTATGAACTTTTCAGCCCCCCCCCCCCCCCACATCAGTCTGTAATGGATTATTGTCATGTTAATGTGTGTGTTTTGGAGTTTAACTGGAGGGGGGTGTAAATCTGTGAGAAAAATGTTGCCGATTAAAAGTTAAAAAGTTGCAAATTTATGAGAAAGGTCAAATTTTTGAGAAAAGGGTTGCAAATCTATGAGGAAAATGCTGAAAGTTTATAGGAAAAAACTGCAAATTTACATGAAAAGGGTTGCAAATTTTTGAGGAAAAAAGTCACTAATTTGTGAAAAAAATTAAAAATTAATAAGAAAAAGTTAAAAATTTACAGGGAAAAAGTTGCAACTCTGAAGAACATTGTAGATTTATGAGGGGGAAAAAACCTTGAAAATTTACAGGAAAAAAGTTGCAAATGTTTGAGGAAAAAAGTCACTAATTTATGAGAAAAAATTGCAAATTTATAAGAAAAAGTTGCAAATTTTTAAGAAAAAAGTTGAAAATTTACAGGAAAAAGTTGCAAATCTATGAGAAAAATTTGAAAATTTACAAGAAAAAAGTCGCAAATTTTTTGAGAAAAATGTTGCAAATTTATGAGGAAAACGCTGAAAACTTATAGGAAAAACTGCAGATTTCCCCAAAAAGTTGCAAATTTACAGTGCATCCAGAAAGTCTTCACAGTGCTTCACTTTTTCCACATTTTATGTTACAGCCTTATTTTAAAATGGATTAAATTCATTTTTTTTACTCAGAATTCTTCACACAATACTCCATAATGACAATGTGAAAAAGGTTTTTTTTTTTTAGATTTTTTTCAAATTTATTAAAATAAAAAACTAAGAAATCACATGTGCATAAATATTCACAGCCTTTGCTCGATACTTTGTTGATGCACTTTTGGCAGCAATTACAGCCTCAAGTCTTTTTGAATATGATGCCACAAGCTTGGCACACCTATCTTTGGCCCATTCCTCTTTGCAGCACCTCTCAAGCTCCATCAGGTTGGATGGGAAGCACGGTGCACAGCCATTTTCAGATCTCTCCAGAGATGTTCAATTGGATTCAAGTCTGGGCTCTGGCTGGGTCACTCAAGGACATTCACAGAGTTGTCCTGAAGCCACTCCTTTGATATCTTGGCTGTGGGCTTAGGGTCATTGTTCTGCTGAAAGATGAACCGTCGCCCCAGTCTGAGGTCAAGAGCGCTCTGGAGCAGGTTTTCATCCAGGATGTCTCTGTACATTGCTGCATTCATCTTTCTCTCTATCCTGACTAGTCTCCCAGTTCCTGCCGCTGAAAAACATCCCCATAGCATAATGCTGCCACCACCATGCTTCACTGTAGGGATGGTATTGGCCTGGTGATGAGCGGTGCCTGGTTTCCTCCAAATATGATGCCTGGCATTCATGCCAAAGAGTTCAATCTTTGTCTCATCAGACCAGAGAATTTTGTTTCTCATGGTCTGAGAGTCCTTCAGGTGCCTTTTGGCAAACTCCAGGTGGGCTGCCATGCTCCTTTTACTAAGGAGTGTCTTCCGTCTGGCCACTCTACCATACAGGCCTGATTGGTGGATTGCTGCAGAGATGGTTGTCCTTCTGGAAGGTTCTCCTCTCTCCACAGAGGAACGCTGGAGGTCTGACAGAGTGACCATCGGGTTCTTGGTCACCTCCCTGACTAAGGCCCTTCTCCTCCGATCGCTCAGTTTAGACAGCCGGCCAGCTCTAGGAAGAGTCCTGGTGGTTCTGAACTTCTTCCATTTATGGATGATGGAGGCCACTGTGCTCACTGGGACTTTCAAAGCAGCAGAAATTTTTCTGTACCCTTCCCCAGATTTGTGCCTCAAGACAATCCTGTCTCGGAGGTCTACAGACAATTCCTTTGACTTCCTGTGTCATGACTGAAAGTATGAAGGTCACGTGTGAGGCAGCAAACACCAAAAAAGACACAAAAACATGGAGTAAAACATTAAACACAACTTTATTGAAACACACACGTAGATGGAGAGAAAAGCGGCACACGCTGAGAGAATACACAGCCTATAGGGGAGAGAAATGAGAGCTGGTTAGGGATGAGGAGTGACACTGGGAATAATGAATTGAGCAGGGGTTTACCTTACTACACATGAGCAGAGAGCCTGGCAGAGGAACCCAGCCAGGAGCTGAGGGAGCCAGCAGGGCAGAGCTGGTGGAGGGAGGGAGAGGAGAAGGGTTGAGGGAGTCTGACTGGGTGGAGGAGGCTGTCCTGGGTGAAGGAGATGAGGAGGCAGGCGAGCGCACAACAATCCCAGAGACAATGTGAAGGGTGAAGAGGCAGCAGGTGCACTGATGACCTGCGGAGCTGGGAACCCAGTGGAGAACCTCCCACAGAAAGGGAGGAGAGCGTGCTCACCTGATCATTACATCCTGCTTGCTTTTTGCTCTGACATGCACTGTCCACTGTGGGACCTTATATAGACAGGTGTGTGCCTTTCCTAATCATGTCCAGTCACCTGAATTTACCACAGGTGGACTCCAGTGAAGCTGTAGAAACATCTCAAGGATGATCAGTGGAAACAGGATGAACCTGAACTCAGTTCTGAGCTTCGTGGCAAAGGCTGTGAATACTTCTGTACATGTGATTTCTTAGTTTTTATTTTTAATAAATTTGCAAAAATCTCAAAAAAGCTTTTTTCATGTTGTCATTATGGGGTATTGTGTGTAGAATTTTGAGGAAAAAATTTAATCCATTTTGAGATGAAGCTGTAACATAATGTGGAACAAGTGAAGCGCTGTGAAGACTTTACGGATGCACTGCATGAGAGAAACACTGCACATTTACAAGAAAAAAGTTTAAAATTTACTGAAAAAAGTTGCAAATTTACAAGAAAAAAGTTAGTGCAAATCTCTTAGGAAAAATTTGAAAATTCTCAAGATAAAAGCTGCACTTTTTTGAGGAAAAAAAGTAGAAAATTTATGAGAAAAAAGCTGAAAATCTATGAGGGAAAAAGCTGAAAATTTACAAAAGAAGTTGCAAATTTATGAGAGAAAAGTCACAAATTCTGGGGAAGAAGTTGCAAATTTATGAGAAAAATGTTGCAGATTTATGAGGAAAAAAAACAGTAGAAAATTTACATGGAAAAAAAGTCATAAATTTATGAGAAAAAGATTCCAACCCATCCAGGATTTCTTTCTGTTAAAAGTCAGCCTACGTAGTTGTGACTGCAGCACAGCTCTTTCTAGCGTTTTGGTGTCTTTGTCTGCGAGGTTTTTGCCTCAGCTGGCGGAGACGAGGAGGGAGTTCGTCCGCATCGGTGAGGATCTGGAGACGGCGGCGCTGAAGAACGCCCAGGTGTCTCGACACAAAACCGCCGAGGCCGAGAGAGCGAGTCACCTGCTGCTCGCCACTCAGAAATGTTACCAGCACTTCGCCCTGGATTACTGCCTGCAGGTGATGAGCGCGTCTGGATTACAGACGGGTTGTGGCTTAAACAGGTTTTAAATGCTGTAATCTGGAGGGGATTTGGGGCGGGGGGGGGGGGGGGGGTTCCCCTTGTTGACCACCACCTCTCCATGCCCGTTCGGGGGGAATATGGGGTCACTGCCCCTCATAATTTGGAAAAAGAGAGAATTGCCCCTGCAAATATCGTCATCAGCATTTCGATACCGTGCTGCAGAGCTGATACCACTTTGAGCCGCCGATTCTAAGCAGAAATGCAAAACACAGAGCTTCAGTTTTCAACTTCTTCCTCATAGATTTGTGACTTTTTTCTCATAAATTTGCAACTTTTTTCCTGCAAATTTTCCTTTTTTTTTCTTGTAAATTTTCCAATTTTTCTCATAAATTTGCAACTTTTTTCCTTCAAATTTTTGACTTTTTTGTCTCATAAATCTGCAGTGATTTTCTCAAAAATTTGCTGGTTTTTTCCTTTAAATTTTCATTTATTTCTTGCCAATTTTCCAATTTTTCTCATAAATTTGAAACTTTTTTCCTGGAAATTTGACTTTTCTGTCTCATAAATCTGCAGCTTTTTTTCTTAAAAATTTGCAACTTTTTTTCCTGTAAATTTTCAATTTTTTTCATGAAAATTTTCAACTTTTTTCTCATAAATTTTCAACTTCTTTTCCTGTAAATATTCAGCTTTTTTGTCTCATAAATCTGCAATGTTTTTGTCATAAATTTGCAACTTTATTTCTGTAAATTTTCAACTTTTCTCAAAAATTTGAAACTGTTTTCTTGTAAATTTGCAAATTTTTCTTTTAAATTTTCATTTTCTTCTCAAAAATTTGCGACTTTTCCTGTAAATTTTCAACTTTTTTTCTCAAGTTTGCAACTTTTTTCTTGCAAATTTGCAGATTTTCATCTTTTTGTCTCAGATCTGCAGTGGTTTTTCTCAAAAATTTGAAACTTTTTTCTCATTAATTTCCAACTTTTTTCCTGGAAATTTTTGACTTTTTTGTCTCATGGATCTGCAACTTTTTTGTTATAAATTTGCAATTTTTTTCATGTAAATTTTCAACTTTTTTCTTAGAAATTTGCAGTTTTTTTCTTGTAAATTTTCAATTCTTTTTTTCTCAGATTTGCAACTTTTTCCCCTTTTTTCTCAGAAATTTGTGAGTTTATTTTCCTCAAAAATTTGCAACTTCTTTTGTAAATTTGCAGTTTTTTCCTATAAATTTTCAACTTTTTCCTCATAGATTTGCAGCTTTTTTCCTGTAAATGTTCAACTTTTTTCCCCATAAATGTGCAACGTTTTTGTCACAGATTGTCAACTTTTCCCCCAGAATTTGTGACTTTTCTCTCATAAATTTGAACCTTTTTTTCTCATAAATTTATGACTTTTTCCTCAAATATTTACAACTTTTTTTTTTGTAAATTTGCATTTTTTTTCTTACAAATGTTCAAATTATTCCACGTAGATTTGCAACATTTTCTCAAGAATTTGTGAGTTTTTTTCTAATAAACTTGCAGCTTTTTTCTTATAAATGTGCAACACATCTGTGTGCTGGTTCAGTTTTTATTCTGTGTAATTAAATGTGTCATTTGTGACTTTTTAAATTGGCATCTTTTATCATATCTTTGCACCTTTATCCCTCTTGATAAAAAATAACAAGTCAGCTGCTGGCTGTAATCCATGTTTTCTGTTTTTCAGCTCAACACCTTCAAGAGCCAGCAGAGGATCGACGTCCTGAACTCGGTGAGTCCCAGCAGTGACGTTTAGTCAGTGAAAATGGTAACGTGCCAATTAAAAAGGTGCAAGAAAAATCCTCTTAAATTGATGAGAAAATGTCACAGTAACATTCAGATTTTATTTCAAAACCATGGACTGAACAAAAGACAAAGTGTTAAGATTATGAGAAATAATTTGCCAGAAAAATTTACAAATTATCTCCCCCAAAAAGTATAAAATTTACAGTAAAAACTCACAGATCTTGGAGGACAAAAATGTGTAAATTTTCTGGGGAAAATAGAAATTTTCAAGGAGAAAAAGCTGTGAATTTATCAAGAAAAATTGTAAATATTTGCTAATTTATAATGAAAAAAAATAGCAAATTTATCAGGAAATAGTTTTAAATTTATGTATAAAAAATAGTTATATTATTTGGGAAATTTTCTGAGGGGAAAAACAAATTTAAGAAGGAAGAAAAGTTGCAAATTAATGAGGAAAATTTCAGGAGGCGACATGGCTTCAGTGTAACATTAATGTAGTTTTTTAGGTCATTTTAAGCTGCTGCATTCAGAGGAATATAAAACATAGTAACTCACTCACGTCTGTCTCTTTGTCAGGTGTTCTCTTTCGTCCACGCCCAGTTCACCTTCTTCCACCAAGGCTTCGACCTGCTCAGAGATCTGGAGCCCACCATGAAGACCATGGCAGCTCAGGTCCTCACAGACTGCAATAAAGAGCCCACATTCTGCTCCTTTTCCACATGTTGACACACACGGCAGAGGTGTTACAAAACGTCTGTGACACGATTTGGTCGGAACACCTCGGGGTTTAATTATCCCAGCACCATTTTACACACAGCTGAAGGAGCTTCCGTTTTAAAGAGCCCCAGTTCACCCCACCCTCCTCCGTCTTTTGTCATTTCTGAGATCTGTTGTTGAAGCAGCCGGCAGATCTGAGGTTAAAGGGGTCATTGAAAAATCATTCATTGGAGGTTTTAACTGTCTGAAATGTTATTTCTATTGCTCACGTAATTATCAAAAAACTATCAAAAGTTGCAAAACTATCAAGACTCTTCCAGGTAAATTGTATATGTCATGTTTAGAAAAAGCCACCCCACCGCCTTCCTTGAGACCCACCCACTGCTCTGTTATTGGCCCTACTAGCTGTCTGTCATGTAGATGAAACGGGTGGCTAAAGGTAACCTGTTAGCCTCTGAGCTGGTACCAGGAGGCTTGCACCAAGTGCACCTTATATTGTTATTTTCCTCAGATCTTAGTTGCCCTAATAGCCACCCCTCTTACCACCTGGTTCACCAGTCCACAGTCCACAACATACCTCGCGTCACTCTGGCACATCTACCAATAATTTTGCTGTGATTCCACAGCAAATTCAATTCAACTTTATTTATGTAGCGCCATTTCACAACAACAGTCGTCTCATAGCACTTTCAACTGTAGGGGAAACCCCCACAATTGCAGAAAGATCCTGTGAGGAAGCACTTGGCGATGGTGGAGAGGAAAAACTCCCTTTTAACAGGAAGAAACCTCCAGCAGGACCAGGCTCAGGGAGGGGCAGTCATCTGCTGCAACTGGCTGGGGGGTGAGGGGATAGAGAAGATGAAAAGAAAAGACATGTAGAGAGCAAACAGCACGATGGGGACTCAATCTATGGGAGAGAACAAACAGATGTTAATGACCAGCAAAAAAAAAAAAAAAATAATAATAATTTCACTGAGAGTGAAGAAAGGAGTGAAGCCCAGTGCAATTATTGGAGGTCCCTGGCTGTCTAAACCTATTAGCAGTATAACTAAGGGAGGGTTCAGAAACACATGATCCCTCCCTAATTGTAGGCTATATCAAAAAGGAAGGTTTTAACCCTATTCTTAAAAACAGAGATCGAGTCTGACTCCCAAATTCAGATTGGCAGCTGGTTCCACAGGAGAGGAGCTTGATAACTGAAGGCTCTGCCTCCCATTGTACTTTTGGAGATTCTAGGTATTACAAGTAATCCTGCATTTTGGGAGCATAGTGCTCTGTTAGGATAATAGGGTAATATCAGTTCTTTTAAATAAAAAGGGGCCTGATTGTTTAGAGCTTTGTAAGTGAGAAGAAGGATTTTAAACTTGATTCTAAACTCTATGGGAAGCCAATGAAGGGAGGCCAGAACCGGAGAGATATGATCTCTCTCTCTAGTACCTGTTAAAACTCTTGCTGCAGCATTTTGGATCAACTGAAGACTTTTTAAAGATGTTTTAGGACAGCCTGATAATAAAGAATTACAATAATCTAATCTAGAGCTAACAAAAGCGTGGATCAGTTTCTCAGCATCACTCTGAGACAAGATGCTCCTAATCTTGGCAATATTACACAAATGATAGAAGGCAGTCTTAGAAACAAATTTAACCTCTTGCACTCCGGTGTACCGCGGACGGGCACGTCTCTGCGTCCCAGAGCGCACAAGGGCGCTCTCGTGCGCCCTCGTGTGCTCTAGGACGCATGAGGGCGCTGCGTCCAGCGCGTACTGAAAAAAAAAAAAAAAAAAGTTCTTCCACTACAGACACAGCCGCGAACAGATCAGATATGATTGACCTCTCATTCGACTAATAAGAGCCTTGAATTGGGTTTCTGAAACCTTGAAGAACCAATGACTGAAAACCTAGCAAGAAGGACCCGCCTACCAACGCTGTGAATGCAGCGAGCCAATTGAAGCATAGAAGTTCAGGCTGGGTGAAGAGAGACTGACTGCTGCAGCAGATGAAAAAAAGGACCCGCAGGAAGAACCGTCACAGACCCAGCAGCACGGAGACCATCCACAAGTGCTACCTGTGTGACAGGGACTGCCATTCGCGCATCGGCCTCTTCAGTCACAGGTGGTGCTTTTTTTTTTTTTTTTTTATTCGAGCAAAATAGACGTTTAGGATTCTCTTCCATGGTCATCATAGACCGATGGAGGCCGACGACAAAGGTTGTAAATCATTCGCCAAAACCGTAATCATGGAAGCGCAAAACCGCAATAATGGAATTATGTTTTGACCGGGTCGCCGAGACCAGAACCATGAGGTTCCAGCGTCGCGTTCGTCTGACAATGAGGAAGAGAAGTTCGCCAGGACACTGCTGCTGTGAAGAGGTAAGGTGTTATAAGCTAAATTATTCTTTATCCCTGAAAATTGTAATCAAAAATGACTTTTGACTGATCGGTAAATTACAACTGTGCAGTGCACGAAGTCCGAAGTGCGTGCGCCGCGGTACACGGGTCGTGCACCGCATCCGGACCGTGAACGCCCCCCCCCCCCTTCTGTAGCGAGGTGGGGGGGGAGCTGCGGTGACTGCGCCGCGGTCGCCACATGACTATTCCGTCATGTAGTGATGGCCGATGTCCGTCCTCTGTAGCGAGGGGGGGACAACCCCCCCCCCCCACACACACACACACACAGCCTTGAGTGTCACCTTTCATTAGAGCCCAAGATGAAGCTTCTATATTGAATCATTCAAAAGTTACAGACGTTTTTCCAAACTGTGCCATTTGGCACAGTTCAAAAACGCCTAGGAACTACCTGAGGAAAAAGCTGTGTAATATATTCATTTTTTGTGGTATTGTTACAAAATTTTGACCTCAGCTGGATAACACTTGGTTCTACATTTCTGTTGCATTTTCCAGCCCGGATCTGAAGCTGTGTGTTATTTGCAAGCATTTGTATCCAAAAAAACACCCAGGCCAAATTTATTTTCTTCAAGTTCAGTATGTTTAGATGACTGTAACTCAGTGGCCGGAGCACTTAGAGAGATTATGACTGTTTTGCCAAAAAATTCAAAAGTGTTTTCTTTTAAATGAGACCAACCCCATGAAGATGCTGCATAGGGTTGAAGAACAGCTTTCGATTTACTTTGGGCACGTTATTTTTTGGCGTTTTTAGGGAAATTGACCGGAGTGCAAGAGGTTAATATGTGAATTGAAAAACAGATCTTGATCAAAAATAACTCCAAGGTTCCTCACAGAACTATTAAGACAAAGAGTAATCGCATCCAAACTAAGAGTTTGATTTGGAAAGGTATTTCTAAGGTTTTTTGGACCAACAAGGAGGACTTCAGTCTTATCTGAATTTAATAGCAAGAAATTACAAGTCATCCAAGCTTTGATTTCCTTAAGACAGGCTTCCAACTTGGCTAATTGATTACTATCATCTGGCTTCATTGATAAGTATAATTGTGTATCACCTGCATAACAATGAAAATGTATAAAGTGCTTTCTAATAATGTTGCCTAAGGGAAGCATATATAAACTAAAAAGAATAGGGCCTAGCACAGATCCCTGTGGAATTCCATGACTAAGCTTTGAGTTGAAAGAAAACTCATTATTGACATGAACAAACTGGAACCTATCAGATAAATAAGATCTAAACCACTGCAACAAAGTTCCATTAAGTCCAACATAGTGTTCTAATCTATCAAGTAGAATATTATGATCAATAGTATCAAAAGCTGCACTAAGGTCTAAAAGGACAAGTACAGAAACCAGTCCATTATCAGATGCGATGAGGAGGTTGTTAGTGACCTTCACTAAGGCTGTTTCAGTACTATGATGGATTCTAAACCCAGATTGAAACTCTTCAAGTAAACCATTTCCCTGCAGGTGGTCAAATAATTGTGTAGCAACAACTCTTTCTAAGATTTTTGAAATGAAAGGGAGATTAGAGATTGGTCTATAGTTAGCTAAAACTCCTGGATCTAACGTTGGCTTTTTGAGTAAGGGTTTAATTACAGCCGTTTTAAAAGCCTGTGGTACATGGCCTAAAGTTAATGAAGAATTGATTATATGAAGAATAAAGCTACCAATAAGTGGGAAGACTTTTTTAAATAACCTGGTTGGAATAGGGTCTAAAAGACAAGTTGAAGGCTTGGATGAGGAAATTATTTTGTCTAACTGTAAAAGGTCAATTGGGGTAAACTCATCCAAACAGATATCAGTTGAAGGAGTTGTAGTAGTTACTGTATTTAAGTTAACTGTGGGAAGAATCTGATTGATTTTATCTCTGATGGATGAAATTTTATTATTGAAAAAGTTCATAAAGTCCTGACTAGAAAGCTCTAAGGGAATGCTAGGATTGACAGAGTCCCGACTCTTTGTCAACCTGGCTACAGTACTGAAAAGAAACCTGGGATTATTCTTGTTCTCTTCTATTAATGCAGAATAATAACTCGTTCTAGCTTTTCTAAGAGATTTTTTTTTATAAATTTAAAGATGATTTCTCCAAGCTAAATAGATTTCATCTAAATTAGTGGAGCGCCATTTTCTTTCTAACTGACGAGTCTTCTGTTTTAAGCTACGAGTTTCTGTGTTGAACCAAGGAGTTAGAAATCTCTGATTAGACTTTTTCTTTTTTAAGGGGGCCACCAAGTCTAGAGTCTGATGCAGAGAAGCTGTAACACTATCCACCATGCTATCAATTACAGAAGGAGCAAGCTGTCTATAGCTTATTTCCGTTGTGTTGACACATGGCATAGAGGAAACAATCTGCATAAATTTGGTAACAGCATCATCTGAGAGGCATCTACTGTAGTAATATTTTTCTTTAGGAGCCAAATAGTCAGAAGTAGTAAAATCAAAGGTTAATGACAATGGTCTGACAGTACAGGGTTATGAGGAGACACTACCAGATTTTCTATTTCTATGCCATATGTTAGCACAAGGTCCAACGTATGGTGGAGATAATGAGTAGAATTTCTTACTTTCTGAGAAAACCCAATTGAGTCTAATATTGAATTAAAAGCCACATTAAGGCAGTCACTATCTACATCTACATGTATATTAAAGTCCCCTACTATAATTATTCTATCTGATTTCAGCACTAAATCGGCTAAGAAATCAGCAAATTCGGATAAAAATTCTGAGTAGGTTGATGGAGGACGATAAACTACGGCAAATAAAATTGGGTTTAACCTAAAATTGCTAAAGTGCCCAATACTGAGGACCAGGCCATCAAAGGAATTATAACATGTTTTTTGCTTTACATTAACTAGTAATTTGGAATGGTAAATTGTTGCTACTCCTCCTCCACAAACAGAACTTCTGGGATTTTGGCAGTTTAAATAACCAGAGGGAGTTGATTCATTTAAACCAACATAATCCTCTTGTCCTAACCAAGTCTCTGTAAGGGATATTAAATCAATCTGATAATCAATTAACAGGTCATGGACTAACAGAGACTTGGGAGTTAGAGACCTAATATTTAATAAACCACATTTAATTTTTAAATTATGAGGAGGAACAGAGGCCGAATCATTCAATTTAGAGGCTTCATGTTTATTTTCAGTTTTACCAACTTTTTGCTTAATCACTTTGGGATGCTTATATATTATATTTTTATTTGCTTTGGAGGGAGCAGACAATGATTCTCTGGTGGGGAAGACAGGGGCTAAGTTGAGGGGTGGCGGATGAAGAGGAGCTGCAGAGAGGCGTGTAAGACTGCGACTCTGCTTCCTGGTCCCAACTCTGAGTTGTCAAGGTTTTGGAAATTTGGATAAAAAAGATTCCAGATTGTTAGATAAATGAGACACACCATCCAAAGTGGGATGGACGTTGTCTCGTCTCAAAAGACCAGGTTTTCCCCAAAATGAGCTCCAACTGTCAATGTAGCCCACGTCATTTGCAGGACACCACACAGACAGCCAGCGGTTGAAGGATGACGAGCGGCTAAACATGTCATCACTGGCCAGATTGGGGAGGGGCCCAGGGAACACTACAGAGTCTGACATTGTTTTGGCAAAGTCACACACCGATTCTACATTAAGTTTCGTGACTTCCGACTGCCGGAGACGGATGTCATTAATGCCGGCGTGGATAACAGTTGTGGAGTATTTACAGTTACTTTTAGCCAGCATTTTCAAATTTGACTCAATATCGCCTGTCGGCCTGCAGGCTATCAAGATGAAAGGGAGGTGCGTATCCCTGTGTCATTGGTGTTCTGCAGTGAGAATGACCAGTTGTGTCGCCAGGGTTCTATTGAACCTCTCAACCAGTCCATCACTCTGGGGGTGTAAAGGGGTAGTGCAAGTCTTTCGCATGTCCAGTCGTTCACACATTGCCGAGAACACCCCCGACTCGATGTTGCGCCCTTGGTCACTGTGGATGACCTCAGCTGCTCCAAACCTGGTGAACATGGCCTCCACCAGCGCATTTGCAACAGTCTCTGCCTCCTAGTTGGGTATGGCGTATGCCTCCGGCCATTTGTAAAGTAATCCATCACAACTAGAACAAAACGGTTCCCATTGTCTGTGCGAGGAAACGGGCCCATTATGTCCACCGCCACTCTGTCCATTGGGGCTCCCACTGCCAGCTGCTGGAGTTGGACATGTGACTGGTCTGGAGGGCCCTTGTGTGCTGTGCGGGGGTCGCAGCCACGACAAAAGTCCTCAACATCTCTCCTCTGCTGGTCCCAATAGAACTCTCGACGGAGCCGACCGAGGGTTTTTGAGACCCCGAAGTGCCCCGTCCCGGTAGTTCCATGGACAGCTGATAGCACTGTCTCCCTTAACGCCCTAGGGACCACCACCTGCCACCTCTCCTCTCCTGTAGCTGGCTCTTTCCATGCTTGCTGAAGCACCCCTTCCTTCACCCTTAGAGCCTTGAAAGCACTATATAAATCTGATGCGTTATTATTATTATTATTGAAGTCTCACAACACTCGCCACAGTTCCTCCTGCTGGCCGGGATCCAAGTTGTCGCAGTTGTGTCTCCATACCTCTCGTACTGCTGTTGGTCTGTCCATCCCCCTCACTGTGGGCAGCTGGTCCAAGGCGGGGGGTTGCACATTGTCTGGAGTGTAGGGCATAAGGCCTGATTCATAATGCATCTCCACCTCTCCCACGGCTGCTAGGTGTTGTCTTGGGGCCTCCGTGGGGTGCACCATTTCAACTTTGGGGCCCCCTGGAAAGGCTAGAGTGTTCTTTTCCAAGTCTAACACACAGCGGGCAGCCCACAGGAAGTCTAAACGCAATATGCAAGGGTCCTGCACCTCCGCGACCCACACCTTAAAATCCACAGATTGACCCCCCCACCCAAATAGTCACTACCCCTCTTCCAAGCATGGGGGCTAGCTCACCTGTCACTGTCTTCAGTTTCACTGCAGTAGGGTCCAACTGCGTTCCAGCTGGGACCACGTCGGGCCTCATCAAGGTTGCTGTGGAGCCAGTGTTGATGAGGGCAATGCAGGGAGCTTCTGCCAGAGTGATGGGGATGTGACAAAAGTCCCCTACATGAGTCCAACCAACCACCCTCACGGACTCGGCTGTGTCATCTGCTTCTGGTGGGAGTGGAGCCCTGCTCCCCGATCTGTGCATTTGGGCTCCATCCACTGGAAACAATTCAGCGTGGGACTTTGGGGAGTGGTCTGCGTCATCCCATTTACACAGACCCTTGGCCGTTTCCCTGGGCACCAGTATGCTTCGGGAATTGCACACTGGTATGGCCAGCCTGGCCACATGTTTTGCATACAGGAGGGCTTCGGCGAGCATGGCTGCTATCATGTGGTGGTTTTAGTGATGATGCTCGGAGCAGTTCAGTCAGTTCAGCCATCCGTGCCTGTTTCTCTTGGCTTGGCCCCTCCTGTCCCACTGCTCTCACCATGGGGTTGCTTCTGGTGTAAGCACTCCTGGCTATCTCTCCGACTGCCTCCCTCTCCACGGCCAGCTCCAGCGCCTCCTGCAGGCTATGAGGGTGTGCCAATTGGGTCTGTATGCGCAGCTCTCTTGGGGGTACAGTGGGGCAAAAAAGTATTTAGTCAGCCACCAATTGTGCAAGTTCTCCCACTTAAAAGATGAGAGAGGTCTCCAATTTTCATCATAGGTATACCTCAACTATGAGAGTCAAAATGAGAAAAAAAAAATCCAGAAAATCACATTGAAGGATTTTTAATGAATTAATTGGTAAATTCCTCAGTAAAATAAGTATTTGGTCACCTACAAACAAGCAAGATTTCTGGCTCTCACAGACCTGTAACTTCTTCTTTAAGAGGCTCCTCTGTCCTCCACTCGTTACCTGTATTAATGGCACCTGTTTGAACTCGTTATCAGTATAAAAGACACCTGTCCACAACCTCAAACAGTCAGACTCCAAACTCCACTATGGCCAAGACCAAAGAGCTGTCAAAGGACACCAGAAACAAAATTGTAGACCTGCACCAGGCTGGGAAGACTGAATCTGCAATAGATAAGCAGCTTGGTGTGAAGAAATCAACTGTAGGAGCAATTATTAGAAAATGGAAGACATACAAGACCACTGATAATCTCCCTCGATCTGGGGCTCCACGCAAGATCTCACCCCGTGGGGTCAAAATTATCACGAGAACGGTGAGCAAAAATCCCAGAACCACATGGGGGGACCTAGTGAATGACCTGCAGAGGGCTGGGACCAAAGTAACAAAGGCTACATCAGAAACACACTACGCCGCCAGGGACTCGAATCCTGCAGTGCCAGACGTGTCCCCCTGCTTAAGCCAGTACATGTCCAGGCCCGTCTGAAGTTTGCTAGAGAGCATTTGGATGATCCAGAAGAGGATTGGGAGAATGTCATATGGTCAGATGAAACCAAAATAAAACTTTTTGGTAAAAACTCAACTTGTGGTGTTTGGAGGAGAAAGGACACCATATCTACTGTGAAGCATGGGGGTGGAAACATCATACTTTGGGGCTGTTTTTCTGCAAAGGGACCAGGACGACTGATCCGTGTAAACGAAAGAATGAATGGGGCCATGTATCGTGAGATTTTGAGTGAAAACCTCCTTCCACCAGCAAGGGCATTGAAGATGAAACATGGCTGGGTCTTTCAGCATGACAATGATCCCAAACACACCGCCCGGGCAATGAAGGAGTGGCTTCGTAAGAAGCATTTCAAGGTCCTGGAGTGGCCTAGCCAGTCTCCAGATCTCAACCCCACAGAAAATCTTTGGAGGGAGTTGAAAGTCTGTGTTGCCCAGCGACAGTCCCAAAACATCACTGCTCTAGAGGAGATGTGCATGGAGGAATGGGCCAAAATACCAGCAACAGTGTGTGAAAACCTTGTGAAAACTTAAAGAAAACGTTTGACCTCTGTTATTGCCAACAAAGGGTATATAACATAGTATTGAGATGAACTTTTGTTATTGACCAAATACTTATTTTACCGAGGAATTTACCAATTAATTCATTAAAAATCCTTCAATGTGATTTTTCTGGATTTTTTTTTTCTTATTTTGTCTCTCATAGTTGAGGTATACCTATGATGAAAATTGGAGACCTGTCTCATCTTTTAAGTGGGAGAACTTGCACAATTGGTGGCTGACTAAATTCTTTTTTACCCCACTGTATGTCTCTGATGAATTGATCTCTGGCCAGCTCGCTTTGTACTTCAGGGGGCATGCAGGTGTATGATCTTCTTGCCAGTGTTTCAGTGTCACTAGCCAGAACACGGAGTGGTGCTCCGGGCTGTCTCTGCCTGTTTGACAGCTCTGAGCGTAGAACATTGGCCTGATTGCACTGTCCAAAACGCCGCTGCAGAGCCCCCACTAAAGCCCCATAGTCCTCTCTCTCTACTGGTCTACGTAGCAGCAAGCATGCATCATCATCATCACCTCATCATCTGTGAGGTACAGGGCCAGCTGAAGTGTTTTATTGTCTTCTGACCAATGTGCAGCCTGCGCTAACAGTTCAAATTGGGCATGGAAAGCCTCCCAATCTGCCTTACCAGAGTATTTCAGCGTTTTTCACTTGAAGTTGGACACCTTGGGCGCCGCCATCTTTGTTTACATTTGGGGCCATCTCACTAGTGGCAGGCACTCCCACGCTTGCGTACATCTTCGCACCCCTCGATCCAAAACCAGCATCGGCGGCTAGTATTCTGGCTGCATGTCTCAGGTGAGCCATATGTTCTGTGGCCCCTTCGTGTCCTACCTCATCGGTGAAAACCCTGTTCTCCTCTTCCTCCTTAATTCTCCTGGGAGCGTCGGTCTTGTTTCTCCATTCTGCTATCTTGTCTGCAGCCTTCTAAGGCCGATTAGCTGTGTTTGGGTTAGCCGCGGCTAGTAGGAATAGCTGGTGAAGCGCCGGGGTTTTACTTCTGATGCCAGTGTAGCGTCCGCCAGATGCACTGTAAAAAACCACGAAGAGGTTGCCAATTTAACACCTTTATTCCTAACAGGGTGGGCCACTGTAGGCCGTGACCACGTCAAAACAAAAAAAAGGAGCCGAACAAGCAACAACAAGAAAAAAACTTGTTCCCCCATCTCTCTCTTTCTCTTTCTCTCTCACTCTCACACACACAACGCACGCTCCTCCTCCTCATGCTCTCCCTCTCCCTCTCCCTCTCCACACAACCTCCCGCAGAACAGACAGAGAACCCGAATGTTACAGTACAGTGGTACCTCTACTTACGAATTTAATTCGTTCCGGAAGAATTCTCGTTACGTGAAAAATTCGTAAGTAGAGGCGCGTTTTACATGTAAATGCCGTAATCCGTTCCAAGCCCCCAAAATTCGGGCATAAATTTTTTATAAATCGTAAAAACGCATCAAAACATGTAACAAATACATGTTACAATTAGATTACTGCACAATAAACATAAAATGAGAGTTTAAAATGAGAGAAAGAATAATAAAAGAGAATAATAAAAGAGAAAGAATAATAAAAATTATGTTCATTTACCCTTTAACTGCTATCGTCATCGACGTCGTCACCCTTTGCCTTCTTTGGTTCATGTTCTGATCCAAGGACGTTTGCTTTCGTCGGCTTGTAAGTGCTTCGTTTTGTTTTAATACCGTGCTGATCGTTGATGTATTACGGCCATATTCTTTGGCGAGATCAACCAAACGCATCCAAACGCAAGATGCATCCCCTTTTCATACCTTTCGATTATCTCCTTTCTTTGTTTGTATGGACAAAAAAACTCTCTTCTTTTCTCCTTTTCCACTTATCTCCGTCACTTTCTTGGGGCCCATAGCGAATAAATGTTAATTCTGTACTGTACACACACGTAAAACTTTCACCTTGTTCTTAATAAAGTTTTGAAAAAAAAAAAAAAACTTCGTGGCCAATGGGATACCAGGAAGATGCTAGGCGATAGCCAATGGCAGAGCAGCTACAGGTATGTTTACGTTTGGTAAACTACGGAAGCTGCGAAGAGCGCGTACTTTTTTGCCTTTCGTATCCTGAAATTTCGTTCGTAACTAGAGGCAATATTTTCCCGTTGAGGCGTCTCGTAACCTGAAAATTCCGTATGTAGAGACGTTCGTAAGTAGAGGCACCACTGTATGTTCTTGTGTGTTATCCTTGATATTTGTTATACAGTGCATCCGGAAAGTATTCCTAGTGCTTCACTTTTTCCACATTTTGTTATGTTACAGCCTTATTCCAAAATGGATTTAATTCATTTTTTTCCTCAAAATTCTACACACAATATTGCCCACGACAGACTGCTATGATGATGATGATCCTATAATGACAACGTGAAAAAGTTTTTTTTTTTTAGATTTTTGCAGCTTTATTAAAAATAAAAAACTAAGAAATCACATGTACATAAGTATTCACAGCCTTTGCTCAATACTTTGTTGATGCAGCTTTGGCAGCAATTACAGCCTCAAGTCTTTTTGAATATGATGCCACAAGCTTGGCTCACCTATCTTTGGGCAGTTTGGCCCATTCCTCTTTGCAGCACCTCTCAGTGTCGGTGCACAGCCATTTTCAGATCTCTCCAGAGATGTTCAATTGGATTCAAGTCTGGGCTCTGGCTGGGCCACTCAAGGAATTCACAGAGTTGTCCTGAAGCCACTCCTTTGATATCTTGGTTGTGTGCTTAGGGTCGTTGTCCTGCTGAAAGATGAACTGTTGCTCCAGTCTGAGGTTAAGAGCACTCTGGAGCAGGTTTTCATCCAGGATGGCTCTGTACATTGCCGCATTCATCTTTCCCTCTATCCTGACTAGTCTCCCAGTTCCTGCCGCTGAAAAACATCCCCACAGCATGATGCTGCCACCACCATGCTTCACTGTAGGGATGGTACTGGCCTGGGGATCAGCGGTGCCTGATTTCCTTCAAACGTGATGCCTGACATTCATGCCACAGTGTTCAATCTTTGTCTTATCAGACCAGAGAATTTTGTTTCTCATGGTCTGAGAGTCCTTCAGGTGCCTTTTGGCAAACTCCAGGTGGGCTGGCATGTGCCTTTTACTAAGGAGTGGCTTCCATCTGGCCAGTCTGCCATACAGGCCTGATTGGTGGATTGCTGCAGAGGTGGTTGTCCTTCTGGAAGGTTCTCCTCTCTACACAGAGGAACACTGGAACTCTGACAGAGTGACTATCGGGTTCTTGGTCACGTCCCTGACTAAGGCCCTTCTCCCCCGATCACTCAGTTTAGACAGCTGGCCAGCTCTAGGAAGAGTCCAGGTGGTTCTGAACTCCTTCTGTTTACAGATGATGGAGGCCACTGTGCTCATTGGGACCTTCAAAGCAGCAGAAATCTTTCTGTACCCTTCTCCAGATTTGTGCCTCGAGACAATCCTGTGTCGGAGGTCTACATACAATTCCTTTGACTTCATGCTTGGTTTGTGCTCTGACATGCACTGTCAACTGTGGACCTTATATAGACAGGTGTGTGTCTTTCCAAATCATGTCCAATCAACTGAATTTGCCACAGGTGGACTCCAGTTAAGCTGTAGAAACATCTCAAGATGATCAGTGGAAACAGGATGAATCTGAGCTCAGTTTTGAGCTTCATGGCAAAGGCTGTGAATGCTTATGTACATGTGATTTCTTAGTTTTTTATTTTACTAAATTTACAAAAATGTCAAAAAAAAAATTCACATCATGATGGGGTATTGTGTGTAGAATTTTGAGGACAAAAATGAATTTAATCCATTTTAGAATAAGACATAACAAAATGTGGAAAAAGTGAAGTGCTGTGAATACTTTCTGGATGCACTGTATATGTATTTTTATGTATGTACATGGGCAGCACGGTGGCGCAGTGGTTAGCACAGTGGCAGCACAGCAAGAAGGTCATGGGATCGATTCCACCCTTGACCATCGTGGGTTCGATCCCACCCCCAGACCATCGGTGACCCTTCTGTGTGGAGTTTGCATGTTCTCCCCGTGTCTGCGTGGGTTTACTCCGGGCACTCCGGTTTCCTCCCACATGCCAAAAACATGCAAGTTAGGTTAATTGGCATCAAACTGGGGATTCTAAATTGTCCTTAGGTATGACTGTGAGAGTGAATGGTTGTCTGTCTCTCTGTGTTGGCCCTGCGATGGACTGGCGATCTGTCCAGGGTGTACCCTGCCTCTTGCCCAAAGATGCTGGGATAGGCTCCAGCCCCCCCGCGACCCGAAAGGATTAAGCGGTAGAAGATGGATGGATGTACATATAGGATTTTTACTAAATAAACTCAGTTAATCAAGAGCGTTTCAAGAAAGCCAGGAAAAATACAGAATTATACAGAAAAAACTATTTTGCTTCAATAATTTAAAAAAATGAAGAAAATGTGAACAAAATACACCACAAACACTTTATTAAGACATGTGTGAGCTGTTAAAATGTGGAAAAAGTGCAGTCAATGACCCCTTTATTGTTAGACGGCTACTAGCTTCCTTAGTGAGCACAGCCTGAGCTAGCTAATGTAAAACTGGCTGAATGTGAGAACGTTAAAGCCCAGATAAAGTGTTATCAGAGGAAATGACCGGTCGCTGGGGTGTAATAAACACGGAAACAACCCCAAATGAATCTGCTGTGGAGAATGTGCGAAAGGATGAGACTGAGTTTATATGTGGGTTTTTGTTTTTTTAGTGCAGCGTATAATGGTTGCATGAGCCTCGCTGCGCTGGGGAGGAAACGGTTATAAAAATTAACCATTCCCAAAAACTCCTGTAACGCTTTGACCGTTTGAGGTTGGGGAAAATTTGTTATTGCGCGCACTTTATCGGGCAGAGGGACTGCTCCTTCTGGCGAAACGCGATGCCCCCAAAAATCAATCTGCTCCACCCCAAACTGACACTTCGCTGGGTTAATTATTAACCCGTGCTCTGCCAACCTCTGGAAAACTGCTGTGAGGTGGCTTTTGTGTTCGTCTTCCGACGTGCTGGCTACCAAAATGTCGTCCAAATAGACGAACACGAAAGGGAGGTCGCGCAGGACCGCGTCCATCATGCGTTGGAACGTCTGCGCCGCTCCCTTGAGTCCAAAAGGCATGCGCAAAAACTCAAAAAGCCCGAAAGGAGTTATTACCGCTGTTTTGGGTATGTCCTGAGCGCGCACTGGAACCTGATGGTAACCGCGTACTAAATCTATTTTAGAAAAAATGCGCGCCCCCGCCAAATGCACCGAAAAATCTTGGATATGCGGAATTGGGTAGCGGTCGTGTGCTGTGGTGTTATTCAACCTGCGGAAATCACCGCAAGGTCGCCACGAGCCATCAGCCTATGGGACCATGTGCAGTGGTGAAGCCCAGGGGCTTTTCGAACGCCTGATGATGCCCAATTTTTCCAGGTTGGCAAACTCCTTGCGCGCTGTGGTCAGTTTAGCTGAGTCCAGGCGCCGAGCTTTTGCAAAAACGGGCGGGCCGGTGGTAGTGATATAATGCTCCACCCCATGTTTAGCCACTGTCGCCGAAAACGTTGGGACTGTGAGTGCTGGGAACTGAGTGAGGAGTGCGTGGAACTTACCACCCGCAGCTGTGACGTTGGCTTGTGCAGTTGGCGGCGCCACTCGAGCTGTGCAGGGAATAGAGTGAAAGGACAGTGCATTAACCAGACGTCTGTTAGCAAGATCAACCAATAAACCATGTGAGCACAAAAAATCAGCCCCTAACATGTTGAAATTGACTGCCGCTACAACAAAAGTCCACTCAAATGCACGGCCCTGCAAAGACAGAAGCAGAGTCCTCTCACCGAAGGTCTTAATCGCTGAGCCGTTCGCTGCTGACACCCGGGGACCCTTAGACGGCGTCAGCCGGTCCGCGTAGGAAGGCGTGATGAAACTCAGCTGGAAGCCTGTGTCCACGAGGAAATGCCTCCCCGAGCGTGCATCCGTCAGGTAGAGCAGCTTGTTCTCCTCCCCGAGGGCCGCAGCCGCTACCGACCCCCGGTCTTGGCATTTCCCGAACGCTTGAAGTGGCACGGTGGGAGGCACTTGTGTGCCCTCTCTGCAAAGCGGCGATGATAGAAGCAAAGGATGTTGTCCGCTCTGTGTCGCTTGGTCCTGACTGCTGCCGCCGCCGGTGAGTCTGGTGCTGCAACCACTGGCCCCATGCCGTCTCCGGATGTTGTTCCTAGCTCTGCTGGCAACTCTGCTGCCGCGGCCGAAACCGCGCTCCGTTTGTGGGCGTCGACGAGTCGTTGCGCCTCCTTGCTCAGCCCATGGTAGTCTCGCCGGGCCAACCGAGGTGACTCTGCCAGGATAACTCTCACCGCTGGCGGCAGGGTCCGGAGGAAAAGGTGGGCGAAGATAAAGTCGCAATCCTCTGAGTCTCTCAGCCTCAGCATTTTCACCATCAGGTCTACAGGTCTGTCGTTCTCCGACTCCGTCAACGCTAGGAGCCCCTCTGCTCACTGTTGCACCGAGGGGGTGAAGTGGCTGATAAGCGCAGCCTTCAATGCGCTGTATTTGTCGCTGTCTGGTGGGTGATTGACCAGATCCTCCACCCTCTGGACTGTGTGGCTGTCCAGCTTCGCCACCACATGGTAGAATTTCGTGTCGTCTCTCGAGATTCTCCGGAGGTTGAACTGCGCCTCGACCGCGCTAAACCAGGAGCGCGGACTATGCTGCCAGAAGTCAGGCAGCTGGAACGTGGCGACAGCCATCAGGCTGGCTTCTGCCGAGCCCCACTCGGGAGAATTATCTCTGCTCATGCTTCGTCGTAAGGTCACCACTGTGGGGAATGTGCGAAAGGATGAGACTGAGTTTATTCCTCAGATTCAGCTTTATTCACAAGCACATACTCCAACAAATCTCAAAGCAGAAAAAGAAGATGAATTATCTCACATCTGTCCTTTATACCCCGGACATCAAAACTGCAGTCACATGGTGTTTAATCAAACATACAGTCACATGGTACTTAATCCCAGTCACAATGTAACTCCTCTGATTTTCACACCATTGTCCCTTGGTCTCCGGTGGTCCGGAAATCTCTCCAGGTCATCTCCTTGAAACAAAGGCCAAACTTCACACTCTCCCGTTACCTCTCGGAGGCTCAGTCCTTTTGTTCCTTGAGACGTGCAGCACACAATACAATAAACACACAGCAATATATTTGTGGGGCATATGTAACCAACATATGTTGCCCACACTGCTACCATTAGCAGTGGCAGCTAACTGCTAATGCTAGCAGCTCAGTATTGACTGGTGTGAGATGTCCATTCAACAGCTGCTTCATCAGAGACGTCCTAACTGTGTTGGATCCCTGTTGCCTTCAGAACTCAGAGGTCTCGGTCCATGTTGGTACGCTACCTAGTGCTGCAGCGCTTAGTCGACTAATTGAAAAAATGGTCGTTAGATTAGTGGACTACCAGAACAGTTGTTAGTGTCAGGCCTAATGCTGACGTCACACAGCTGCTGAGCGTTGGTTGTAATTTTTCATCCTCAGCTGTCCCAGCTGTCCTCAGACTGTTCTGCCAAGAGGAAGGAGCTGGAGAACCGACACCTGCTGGTCCAGCAGAGGGTGAGACCTCCTCGGCTCTGATATGTCTCATCTGTCCTAAAATCTGTCCCAACATCTGTCCAAATCTAATCACAGTCTCCACCTGTGGTCAGGATGCTTCCGGTGAGCCGTTGGTCGGCCCGTCTCCCGGCAGCGGTGACATCATCCAGGGTTTCCTGTTCAAACGCTCCAGAAGGAAAACAAAAACCTGGAAAAGGTGGTTCCATGTGTTTTTTGTAGATCTGTTAGCAGAGGAACTCTTTCAGAAACTTTGGTCATTAGGGAGTTTTTTTTGTCATATTTCCACTGAGATGAAGTGCTGTTTGATGATGTCATCACGTTAAGGATGGCAGCACGCTAAAGTGATGCAATTATCAGCTAAAATGTCTCTAAAAAGAAATTCACTGCAACTAAAAAAGGTCCCTGGTACTCTCAGATAGTTCCTGGTACTTTAAAGGCTCCTGTGGTGCTGATGGAGCATTTTTTTCTGGTTTCAGGTGCTGGTTCACCCTCAGAGACAACCAGCTCACCTACAGGAAGTCACACAAGGTAGGCCCCGTTAAAACGGACCAATCGCAGACCACTTTGATCCAGGGAACGTTTCGTCAGATCAGAGATCCTGCAGGGCGTCACAACTCTTTACAATTCATCTGATTTCTTCAGAATCAAATCTGTCCTCCCACAAGTCATGTGCCGCTATGATTTTTTGACTGTTGGGGCGCCGCCATCTCCAATCATAAACAAAACGAGAAAATGAACTGTAATGATTTACTTTTTTCTCTTAATTTTGTGCCTTTTTTCCTCATAAATTTGCTGCTTTTTCTTCATAAATCTGCTACTTCTTTCTTGTAATTTTGTGATTTTTTTCCTCAAATTTTCTACTTTTTCCTCAAATATGTAAAATTTTTTCTCATAGATGTTGAGTTTTTCGTCATAAATTTCCAGCTTTTTCCTAATAAATTTGGACTTCTTTTCCACATAATTCAGGATCTTTTGTTACAAAAATTTGTGACTCTTCTAATAAATTTTGGATTTTTTTCCTGATAATTTTTTTTTTTTTAAGCCAAGTTCGCAATTTTTTCCCCCATAAGTTTGCAACTTCTTCACAAAATTAGTGACTTTTTTTTCCTGATTTGCAAGTTTTGGTTGTGTTTTTTCAGTCTCATTTCAGCTATTTTACCTGAATCTCAACTGTTTACTGGAGTGGTGGCCTAGTTGATAGAGCATCCGTCCCACAACTGAGAGGTCGTGGGTTCAAATCCTGGCCGGGCCATACTAAAGACCATATAAAAATGGTACTTTCTGCCTTCTAGCTTGGTGCTCAGCATAATAGAATGGGGAAAGGAAAGTTAACGTACAGAGCTACCAGAGGACTGACCCTCCACTGTAGCTTTCACTGCTCACAGTAGCTGTGTGGCCGAGGGTCAGAGAAACGGAGATAGGCGCCGCCCCATACACCATGTGGTGTCCCACATGCTGTGGAAGGGGTTAACTTAACTAACTCTTGACTAGTTAGAGGCAACACAAATCCTTGGAAAGCTCAAATTTTCACAGATTTCAGATGTAGTAAATAAGGAGGCCAGTGGCCAGTTTTTTTTTTTTTGCAAATGTGAAGTCTTAAATTGGATCGAGTGGCCTTAAAAAGTCTTAAATTTAACTTTCGTGTTCTGTTCTATCATCACTTATGTCTTTGCCTTAAAATTATAAACATGCACGTAAACACACATTTTTATCCCCCGCCAGTCGAAGCCCAAAGATGCGTCAGCCCGTCTGTCTGTCCGTCTGTCCCACTTTTGTGAAATCAGCTGCTGCTACAGTTTTGTTCTGATTGTTTTTAAACTTGGTACCATGGTTTGATATACTCTGCGGATGTGCATATTGCAGTTTGGTAGTAGTTGAAGCTAATACACATCTTGGACGATTTACACCCTGACCTAACTATGGGTTTGGGAATCAAGGGGTCAAAGTTCAAAGTTAACATTGCATTTGCACTATGGTAAATGCTACATTTACTATTACTATAAAACGAGTAATGCGTGGGTCACCAAACCTGGTACACAGGTTCACCTTAGGATCTTGACCTCTGACTATGGGTTGTATACTAAGTATTCAGATCTTCAGAGAAAACTGAGGCAGGGGATCTTGCACTCGCTTCAGTGCTTTTGTTTCTTACATTAAAATCCATAATCAAACATGCATGTTTTAAAAACCATGGAGTCACAATTCTCAAATTTAGCACAAAAATTTGGCATAATTTGGCATAAAAACATGCAGCCAATCAATGTACTGTCTGTTGGTCATGTGACATTGGTGACACTACAGAAGCGGTCCAGACGGTCAAAGGTGGCGCCGCTGTGGTGAGTGGTTTTACCTTCTGGGACGTTCTGGCTTTGTTTGTAGACAGAGGGTGTTTGTCATGCCTAACCCGTTTGGTCTAGACTTTTTGAATTTTTAGTTTGGTTGTGACCACAATTTCACATGTGAAACCCTCCCCTGGACCATGGTCTGGACCAAAGAGCCGAAATTTGGTCCAGTGAAAAGAGGTGGACTCAGTCCGAATCAAACTGAACCTTGGGGCCGTATTACAAGAACACGGTCGGTCAGTCAGTTGTCAATGAAGCAGAATGCATTAAAGGACGCTTCCAAGTTCATTTCCTTATCACAACAATACAGAAACAAGTTTTCCGCTAGACACAAAGTCAGAAAGGGTTGTCCCAATGCTCTTAATTATTCAGAGGTGTGTTTGGGGTGTAATTAAGCAATATCGCACAAGAGTGAGTATGGTATCATGAATATAGTAGGGCACTAGAGTATCACACCCATAGTCTGTATATTCATGATACCGTACAACCTCGAGTGTAATATTGCTTTTATGCAACAGTTCCGCAAGTACAGTTTATTAAATGATGGCAATACTGGACAAAATATTCTGATTTGTTGGTTTAACCAGTTATTTTGTGGAGCTGAGGAAAAATAGTCCCTTCTAAATGTAACCAGTAACTGTTGCTAAACATCTCAATCAGCATGAAGACGTCTATTGTCATTTCACACACATGTAAACAAATGAAATATTGTCAAGTTATAGTTACAGTTTATTGGTTTATTTGTCAGGGACCATGCACAGAAAAGCCTTAAACACAGGGTAAAGATGCTCTGTACCAGATTATAGCATTCTCTCTAATTTCCATCTGTAGTCCCTGAGGCAAGCAGGAAGACATTAAAAGAAAAACAGCACATATAGAAAGCAATTCAGGTCGGATTTCAGAAACCGTTGTCCTTGAAACAAGCAAGGAGTAAGTTTAAAAAGTAAAAAGATAAGAGAGACAGCACACGTAAAAACAATTTAAGAGTACAATTTGAAATCCCATTTAAGGGAGAGAGTCAATGCTAGCAGGCTTGATTACTTAAAATTCATTTTTTAGTCTCTGTGGAAAAGTCTCTGTAGTGCAGAAGTAATAAGTGTTTATAAAACATACCCGTTGAGTCGGTACTGCAGAAGACCTCAGATCAAAACGTAGCCAATGCCGGTCGTCAGAACACCGGTAGCTAGCTGGTAGCTACTAGTTAGCGATTAGTTAGTGATTTTGTACACTTGCTCGCTTTTCTTTGCATTTTCAGATGGAACAGAGTCCGTCACCACAAAGGTATTGTGGTTTGTTAATCAAGACAAAAAAATCAAACTGTAGCACTGCCTAGTTTTTTAAACAGAAGTGAAATAACTTAAGAACTTAATGATGGAAAGGTAGACGGGGAGACGGAAACAGTTTTTTTTTTCTTTTTTTTTTCCCCAAAAGGGTGGGACTTCTGGGTCACAGATGTATAATTTCTTGCCAAACAGTGCCTCACTGTGGAACTTAAGGCATCCAAAACAGTACTGCAATTGTCATAGAGTTGATAGTAAATTACTGTTAGTAATTAACGGTTACATGAACACCTCTGAAGTGGAGGGATGCATATCCAGTGAAGCTGGAGTGCAATTGTTGTGGAATATAGTAACTCTTGGAATCCCTATTGTCCAATCAAATTGCTCGGTCGGAGCTAGCTGTTGTATAATGTGAAATAAACCAGTTGCTGCCTTTGCTCTCGTTCCCTTTAATAAACGGGCACAAGATCAAAGATGTGATGATAAGACGAAAGAGGTTTAAGTGGTTTAAGGACAGTTAGGTTTTGTGTCGACGACAATGTGGGCTCATTCACAAAGTGAAAATGCATTTAAGAGCAAGGAGCTTTTTAACTCCACAGCCTTGCTAGCCCATGGATGAGAGCTGTCGGAGTTTCCTTCAGTTGTATTGTCGTCAACCCAGTCTCACAAAAAAAAAAGTATTATCGTTATCAGAGCTTCTCTTTTAAACCAAGAAAGAGGAGCTGCTCACAGTGGCCTGAGCTGGATTAATCTGCTCTGCTGAATGCAGAATTGTAGACGTAATTCAAAACAACTGTTGGGATATTTTTATTCTGAATCTTTCTTTTAAAAGAATGACCGTGAATGAGGTTGAAATTGTAAAAACTGTCATCATTAGATCAGAATCAGAATAAAGTTTATTGCCAAGCACATTTACAAGTAAACATACGAGGAATTTGACTTGACATTGGGCGCACCTGAAAGGCGCATCCCAATGACGCGGCAGCCATGACAAGGTGCCTGTCAGGAGGTAAAGAGGGGTAAAGAGGGCAAGGGTCAAGGAAAAAAAAACAATAGGCAGAGAGAAAAAACATAGTTATCAAAATAACGCTCGTAAGCTCAAATAAGCTCAGTGAGCCGAATTATGATCACACAGAAAAAAACCCTCAATGCACAATTAGCAGACAATGAATCACACTTAACAAACAGCAGTAGAGAGAACAGTGGATGTGTTTAGATGATGGATATTGGGTTTGTGCGCACATACCAGCTGTTTTCCTGGTAGGACAGACTGGTCCAGCTGTGGTCCGGTAGAGAACTGAATCATAAATCCATGTAACGTTTTTTTTTTCCTCTGTGTAGTGAAAAACCCTGTTGTGTCTTCAAATAGTATTTACCTTCATTTAACAGAAAACACTGGCTGAGTGTGTTTTTTTTTTTCTTTAATCAGGACATGCAAGCACAAACGGACACAAGATATGATGATGTGTTATGATGACTCAACGCGCGACAGATTAGTGGACAAAACATTTTCACAGAAGAGCTCTGCCGTCTATTAAAATCTTCAGACTGACACGCACCCACCGACACACGTGCACATGCTCCCTGTTCATTCATTCATTCTCCTGAAACATTCATACATTAACGTCTAATCTATAGATTCCAGCATTCAGTGTGCAATTAAAATGAGAATGTGGATGGAATAAAAAAAACTCTTTAGTGTGTGATCATATTATAATTAAAATGACGGGCGATTATATTATGACTGTTACAACTCTCCATTAAAATAACAGTAAATCCCAGCACTGCTGTTTCCTCATGACTCCGGAGCTGTGCGATTTCAAAACATGCCACTGACATATCATTAAACAATGCGCTTCTGACGACGTACCTCCTTTTTCCTGATCAAAAGTGTGTTGTCATAAAATGCACTAAAATACAGATGCACTGAGATTGTGCGCTGCCGCACCTCTTTGAAACGAGCCTCCTCCTCCCAGCACAAAGCTGGCACACTGTCTACCGGTAATTAGATGGCATGACGTAAAGTGTGAAAAACAGACAATGAGCTCACAGAAACTAACAAAACACTGGCATGAGGCAGGAAGCGTGCACAAAAACCCACTGCTGGTCGTCATAATAGGGCCCCAAGTGTAAACTGGTTCAGACTCCATCATATTAGTGGGCAAACTAGTTTAGTGAGGCTAGACCAGGGGTCTGCAGCCTGCAGCTCTGAAGCCACATAGGGCTCTTTGCCCATAGCCAGTGGCTCCCTGAGGCCCTTACAAAAAGCCGCCAATTTACGTGGAAAAGGTTACAAATTTACCAGAAAAGTGTCACAAATTTAAGAGAAAAGCATAAAATTCATGCCAAAAATGTCACAAAAGTAGGGCAAAATTATAAATTTTATCAGGAAATCGCCATATGAATTTGAAAAAAAAAAATAGTTGCGACATTTCTGAAGGGAAAAAATGCAAATTTTATGAAAAAAGGTTTCCATATCCTGCCTCTTGGCCAAAGATGCTGGGATAGGCTCCAGCCCCCCCCCCCCCCCCCGCGACCTGAAAAGGATTAAGCGGAAGAAGATGGATGGATGGATGGAGAAAAAGATTGCACTCTTCTCAGGCTCTCCTCAGGGGTGTGTGTTGTCACCACTACTCTTCATCCTGTACACAAACATGTGTCGGAGCAGACATGACAACAGACACATTATAAAGTATGTTGATGACTCAGTTATTGTCAGTCTCCTCCAGGATGGTGAGAGTGGCCACGGCCCAGTAGTTGATGATTTTGTTCACTGGTGTGAGGATTCCTACCTGCAGCTGAATACGACAAAAACTAAAGACATGATTATTGACTTTAGGAGGAAAAACCTCAGGCACAAAGTCACTGTACTAAAAGGCCAGACCACCGAATGTGTACAATCCTACAAATATCTTGGGACGATTATTGATGGTAATTTAAACTTTGAAGAGAACTGTGAAAGGGTGTGCAAAAAGGGTCAGCAACATTTGCATTGCTTGAGAAAACTTGCACGCTTCCAAGTTGACCGAACCATAATGACAATGTTTTATTGGGCTTTTATTGAATCTGTTTTATCCTTTTCTTTAGTGTCATGGTTTGGTCAGATAAAACTGAAACAGAGGAAATCCTTGGATCAGGTAGTTAGATGGTCCAGTCGTTTGCTTGGTGAGTCACAGCTGAGCCTGACATCCCTGTACACCAGACAAGTACAGAGGATGGCTACCTCCATTTTAAATGATGACTCCCACCCTTTGCACTGCAACTTTCAGCTTCTTCCCTCCAGACGGAGGTTTGCTGTCCCAAAAAGTAAAACCCAGCGCTACAAAAACAGCTTTGTTCCTGCTGCTGTCAGAGTTGAACAAGCTGTAAAAATATATTGCACATAATTTAGGTACCTATTTATTAACTCCATTTTATATTTACTTATTTTTGTAGGATGTCACTTGGGTTCTAAATATTTTATTGGGTTTTAGACCTTTGAGTTTTTAACCTCTTTGACTAGTTTTTAACTTTTAATATGACCCTTCTCTCTTACCTCTGGTTTTTCTCCCATCTCTTTGTCTTTTTATACCCTGATTGATGGAGCCTTGAGTATTTTTATCATGTTTATAGTCAGCTTCATTTGTGCCTGTGTTTGTGTCTATGTTGAATGTAATTTGTGGCTTGTAAATATGGATGTCACCAGACTGCAAAACAAATCTACCTACGGGTACAAATAAAGTAACCTGAACCTGAACCTGAACCTACACTACGGATTTATTCAAAATGCTACAATCTTACCTGAAAAGGCTCATAAATTTACTAAGAAAGATATTAACATTTATCTAAAAACAGAAAATATATGAGGTAAACAGCCAAAAAAAATTAAAGAAAAAAGTCACAAAAGAGGAAGAAGTGGCAATTTTACTAGAAAAAGTCCCACATTTGCCAAAAAGTTAGAAGTTTCATGATACTTTCAGGTTAGTTTGTATTTTATAACGCTGCTGTTTTACCTTAGTTTTCAGGATCACATATTTTTTGTGGCTCCATGTAAAATTTTTTTGTCAAAAATCACTCAAAATGGCTCTTTGTGTAGCAGAGGTTGCTGACCACTGAACTAGAATGTTATAGGTCTTTATTAGAAAGGATGTTTGTCCTTCTCATCTCCCATCATCGTTTTCAGGTGGCATTGATTGATTCATTTTTTCATAAACTTGGTCTCATCCTCTCTGAAAATATCAAAGTTTCTGCATTTGTATGATTTTTTTTTTCCAGGTGTTTATTTATGCTGGTAACGATCATATTTCCTGTCTCTGAGTACTACCACCTATCATTTTCCCTCTCATCTGCTGTCTTCACTTCCTGTGTTTGTTCCAAAAGTCTGAACCTTTCTAAAAACTGCTTTCAATTCACACTCTGAACAAATGGGACCAAGATTCAGTTTGATCCGGACTGAGACCACTTCTTTTTGCCAGACCAAATTTCAGTTCTTGGACTCAAATTGTTCCAAGTCAAACTGAAAAGTCCAAAAAGTTGGGTTAGGCCAGAAAGAACTGTAAAACTCACCTTTAGAGTGTTGTATGCAACAGTACACAGGAGGAATGAAAGGATGTTTCACTTCCTTTCAGTTAACCTGTAACCACGGGACATGTGATCCTCGGGACAGGAGCATTATACCAAATTAATCACACCTGTGGTTGCACATCTTATATATACCTCTTGCATCCACCCATTCTTCTCTTTCTATCCTCCTGGTCGGTAAGAGCTTATTCCAGTCTGTTTAACTTTGTGTTTTCTGTGCCGTTTGGGCTGCCTTAACCCTGGGTACCCCATCGATGTGTCATAAAATTGTTGTGTTTTTCTGCTGAATGAGAGAAGGTTTGCAGCGACTGTGTAGCATGACGTGCACTGTCCGTGCCTGCTTGAGGTATGTAATATACACTTGCCTTCTTTTCAGACGGAACTGTTAACAGTTTAGCAGCATGAGGTATGTACTACCCTTACCTGCTTAAGGTTTGTGATGTATTTTGTGCCTTCTCTTCAGGCACAAGAACTGTTTTATAGCTTAACAGCACACGATATGCTTTATCTGCTTGAGATATGTGATATATTTTTGCCTTCGTCAAGGAGGAATTGCTTAACAGTTTAACAGCATGGTACAATTTGCCGTTAATTCTGTATTGTTTCTTTTTTTCTCGACTGTCAGTCACCAAACACATACAAGCGCGCTAGTCATAAGACAACATAGAAATATCATATTTCATTTCCCACCTGTATACAGTACCACTCCCCCACAAAAGGTGGCGAGAGTGCACCAAGCACAGGAGCGCTCCGTACCCAGACAAAGAAGACGTCTCCTTTTCTTTTTTCTCGACTGACAGTCGTCTTCTTAAAAAAAAAAAAAGAAAAGGAGACGTCTTCTTTGTCTGGGTACGGAGCGCTCCCATGCTTGGTGCACTCTCGCCACCTTTTGTGGGGGAGTGGTACTGTATATAGGTGGGAACTGAAATCTGATATTTCTATGTTGTCTTATGACTAGCGCGCTTGTACCTCATGGAACAGCCCTTTGGCCTGTTCATAATAACAATAATAATAATAATAATGAGAATAACTGCCTTGTTTTCTCTCCTACTCCCCGCAGAAGCCATTATTCCTCCTGGAGGAATAATAGCTTCTGCGGGGAATGAAGGAGGAAGAAATGCCTGGACACTAGTTTGCCACCAGCCTAGGGCTTCATCCCTCCAAGTTTAAGTGCTCCAGCTGGAACTGGGAAGGCCAGCAGGAAGCAGGAGTGGATTGTAGGAAGCCAGCCACGTGATCCAGCGGGTGGATTTCATGCGAACCAATTGGAGGAAATGCATAAGACCATTGAACATATGGCTGGAAATCACCGTTGCCTTTGGGGTATGCTGCACCAGGCCCCCGTATGTGCCCTGAGACTGCATTCTGATGCAGTGTCTCTTATGGCCTCTTGGGTAACACCATCAGCTCTGGCTGTGGTGCCATTGGGAGAGTGGATGTCTTTCTGAGGATGACAATGAAATCAACGGTGACTCCCCGGTCGAGAAGATTTTCCTGAGCCTTATGATGTATCTGCCAGGGCACGGCTCTCTGGGCAGCATCAGCTACGGGTCTTCCTCCCCCATCTTCGCCTAGGGCTTCGGCTTGGGACAGAGGTCCTGGAACCCAGAGGTGGGTTCCCTTGTCAGTTTATCCTGTCTGTGAGGAACATCTGCAGAAGTAGTGGGCGCGTCTTAAGGAGGCTGCTGCCCCTCGTTCTGGACTCAGTATTTTGAATGGTGCTGTGGAGCAGGGCTTGGATGGTGCGTTGAAGGTGACTCTACCTGTGCACTGCTGGTTGGAGCTTCCCCACAGACAGCAAGTCTATATGCCACCCTAACTGCAAGTGTTGTGCCACTGATGGCTGAGTGGCTAGCCCCTACCAGTGTGTGGCTATAGCCTCTAGGATGGCAAACGCTAATATACTTCTTTTAGTGTATTTCATCATCATCATCATAGCAGTCTGTCGGGGGTGATGATGACTGTTTTGTTTAGGTCTGATCAGATTCCTCCACACAGCTCTGTCCTTTGCCCTCCGCTGCGAGGAACTCCTGGCCTTGTTAACCCGGGCGACTGGGCATCCTGGCAGAACTAAAAACAATATCTGTCACAGGTATGTGGTGGACCACTCCCAGTTACATGGGGTGAGACTGGACATCCTGGCAGATAAGCACATCTGTCGCAAGGTCTGTGGTGGACTTTTGCCAGTCAGTGCATCGTGACATGCACTACACAAAGAGCAGAGATAAACAAAGCTATCATCTTGTCAGTCACTGAAACAGATACTGGAGTCAGTTTGTCTTGGCCTGTCCTTGCCACTGATAATGCCACTATGTGCCAAGAATGTGCCGCTAGTCCAGCAAAAGCTAGCGGTACTCAAATACTTTGCAAGCAGTTTCATGAAATGGTCAGTCAAAAATGGTTTAGTGTATTTATATGGTCTCATAAGGGACCTAGAGTCAAAAGCGGAACTGACCTTTTACCGGAGTTGGTAAAGGTCGTGGACACTGATTCAAGGAGCTAGCTCACAGGGTGCAACACTTGGGAACTCCCTGGCCAGCTGACCATAGCCCAGTGGCATGTGTGGTTGAGTCAGTTTGGATTGGCAGATACAGACAAGGCTGCTGTTTTGATGGCTGCAGCAGCGCCTAGTGAGGTCGTTGGGCCAGAAGCAGAGGCAGTGTTGGATGAGGTGCAGAAGGTGAGGCTGCGCACGCAGTCCTTTCATTGGCCAGGACCGTCCAGGTCGAGCATCCGGAGACCTCTTGAGGGAGTGAGAACCCACAATGGCTTCATTTCACAGAGCCAGGTGCCTTTCAGAGCTCGGGTCACCTGAGGCAGAGGGCCTTCCGGCAGTGGGTGCAGATTCAGCAGCACTCACATCCGCACTCTCAGGAGCGTGTAGGCCGTGGTCCTGCCAAGCTCGTCAGCATCTCATGGTACGCTTTGCCTGATGTCAACCTTCTCCGCAACGCATCTCATGAGTTGCCGTTGGTGCACCTCTGGTCCATGGGTAATCGATGCACTGGAGTGTGGATACTGCCTACAATTCAGATCTCATTCCCCAACTCCAAGGGTTCTGGAAGCAAAAGGAAGGGGGACACTCTTTCTGTGGTTCTGGGCAGCATGGTCTCTGCCCTGCTGGGAGAGAGCGTAATACGTTCTCTGTCTCCAGGAGAAGAGAGGCGAGGCTTTTTACACTGCCTATTCCATGTCGCCAAGCAGATTGGTGCGTGACACACAGATTTACTGGAGGACTGACCGCCCACTGTAGCTTTCGCTACTTACAGTGGCTGTGTGGCCTAAGGCCAGAGAAACGGGATAGACGCCGCCCTATATGCCGTATGGGTGCTGTGGGAGGGAATTAACTAACTAATTAAACAAACCGGGGGTCTCCGTCCAGTTTTGGACCTGAGACTGTTGAGCAGGTATCTCAAGGTGCTCTCTTGTCCGGTGCTCAGGCTGAGGACATGGTTCAGGCCATAGGGTCAGGCAATTGGTTCATAGCAGTGGACCTTCGCGATGCTGATTTCCATATTCCCATAAATCCAGACACAGGAAGTTCCTCAGGGTTTCTTCAGGACAGCCTTCGGTTACAATGTCCTGCCTTTCGGCCTGTCCCTGTCCTCGGACGTTCACCAAGTGCATGGATGCTGCACTCACCCCACTGTGGCAGAGGGGCATTTGAGTTCAGTTATCTGGATGATTGGCTGGTTTGTGTGCCATCAGAAACTGTAGTGAGGAGCAATATGGAGACCATATTGGCTCACCTGGCAGCACTCAGGTTGCATTTGAATATGGTGAAAGGCTGCCTGGTTCCAACTAGGGTTGTCGAGTACTTGGGGCTCACTCTGGATTCAGTTGCCGTGAGGGCGTCCCTGACTCCAAGAGAAGGCATACTATCAGGGAATGTGTCAAGAGCTGCATCTCACAGAGAACTGTCTCAGTGCTGCAGTGCCAGAGGATCTTAGGTCTCTTTACTGCAGCTGCCCAGGTAGTACCACTGGGTCTTTTACATACTCGTCCCCTTCAGCAGTGGTTCGTGCTTCAGAAGGTGGTTTTGCCCAGAGACAAAGGGAGGAGGCTAGTTCTTTCCAAAAAGGGCCTCATGGTTCTCAGGTGGTGGAGGCACTCCTCAGCAGTCGGAGATGGTGTTCCCCTAGGCCAAGAGGGCTGCAGGGTGACCATTACAACCGACGCCTCCCTAACAAGCTGGGGTGCAGTCTGGGAGGGCAGGTTTGTTCAGGGGCACTGGACTCTGGCTCAGCAGTCTTGGCATGTAAATCATCTTGAGATAGAGGCAGTACGTTTGGTTCTGAGGCATTTTCTTCTGGTCATTCAGGGCAGAAAAATTCTTGTGCGAATGGACGGCACAGCTGTGGTGTCGTATATCAACCGGCAGGGCGGTCTGAGGTCCCCCTCTTTCCATGCGAGGGCGCGCCATCTGCTCTTGTGGGTTCAGGCCAAAGGTATGTTGCTGAGGGCTTTTCACCTGCCGGGGCCTCAGAACATAGCGGTGGATCTGCTGTCACGAGGGGTCCCCATCCTGGCGAGTGGCGACTACATCCAGAGATAGTCGAGCAGATCTGGCTTCGGTTTGGTCAGGCGAAAGCAGACCCGTATGCGACGGCAGAGAACACCCACTGTGCTCTCTGGGCTTCAATGCACGGCCCGCCAGATCCGCTAGGTACAGATGCTTTGAACGTTGCCTGGCCTCCAGTGAAACTGTTTGCCTTTCCGCCACTGCCTCTTCTGCCGGCTTTCCTTGCGAAGGTGAGGTGACTGTCTGTTGCAGTAATTTTGATAGCCCCGTATTGGTCACAAAGACCATAGATTGCGGAGAGCCACGAGATGTTGGAAGGTCGTCCTTGGCCTCTCCCGGTCAGGTGGGACATGCTGTCATGGGCACAGGGCAGGATTTGGCATCCAAATACCCAGCTCCTCAGGCTTCATGTATGGCCCTTGAACGGGAGCAATTGTATAAACTTGGCTTGGAGAAGGAGGTTGTAGACACCATGCAGGCTTCACGGGCCCTGTCTACCCAGCTGCAATACAGTGGGAAGTGGAGAGTGTTTTCGAACTGGTGTCGGACCAAGGGGAGAATCCCTTGACATAGCACATCTCTGTCATCTTGTCTTTCCTCCAGTACCTCTTGGCCCGAGGTCGGGCAGAGTCGACTATCAGGGGCTACCTGCTGGCGGTGTCAGCTGTCCATGAGAAATGTCATGGCTTTTCTCCTGGGGCACATCCCTTGGCTAAGTAGTTTTGAGAGGCGTGAAACGGAGCCATCCATCTTGGTGTCCGTTGCTGCCCACTTGGGCTCTCCAGACAGTTCTTAGGGCTCTATGCTTACCCTCTTTTAAGCCACTCCCCAGTGCTGACCTTTGTCTGCTCTCTTGGAAGATTGCTTTTCTCTTGGCAATTGTTTCAGCCAAGAGGGTCGGTGAACTGAATGCGCTCTCTGTGGACGCAGCATGCCTTAGGTTTGATGGTGATCAGGTGGTTCAACTGCGGCTCAACCCAGCTTTTCAGCCCAAGGTGCTGGCTAGTGGGTTTGTTTCCTGCCCTCTTGTGCTTGGGGCCTTCTACCCTCCCCTGCACACCTCTTCAGAAGCTGAGAGGCTCCATAGTTTGTGCCCAGTAAGGGCCCTTAAGCTTTATGTTAACCATGCGAGGTCTGTCCATTCTTCACACAAGTTTGTTGTGTCCTATGGGGAATCCATGATGGGCAGGCCTATCTCTAAGCAATGCCTGTCCCATTGGATAGTTGACCTGATTGCTTTCACATATGTACAGGTTGGAGCAAAACCACCAGATAGGGTGGTGGCTCACTTGACTCGGGGGATAGCCACTACGTGGGCATTGTTTAAGGGTGCACCCCTGGAGGATGTATGTGCAGCCGCTGGCTGGGCTTCTTTCTCAGTGTTTACCTGCTTCTATAGGCTCAATCTGACCTCATCAGTCATCCCTTCATCTGTTCCGGGGGTCGCAGCAGATTTGTAAGTTGTATCTTAGTTTTTCCCTCGTTTGAGCCAGCAGGTGTGCCTTATGCTTAGAATGTTTTTTTGTTCCGCTCTGGTTACCTGGAGGAACCGGCTTAACTTGTACGTACTCAGTTAAGTACAGTAAGGGAGCCAAACTTATCTGATTGTGTTTGTGCTTAATAGTGTGTTTGGGGCATTGTGCTCCTTTGGCCTGTGAGTGACGCCACCTCCATTCTACTCAGGACTCATTTGGTATACGGTTGCCACGTGGTTAAAGGTTCACTGAAATGAAATAAAACATACGTTTACGGATGTAAATGTGGTTTTATGAATGAAAGTGAACCTGTAACCATTCATTGTCCTTCGTTGGTGGAGGCAGGCTCCTCCCAGTCATTAGAAAGAGGAAGAATGGGTGGATGAAAGGGTTATATATAAGGTCTGCATCCACAGGTGTGATTAATTTGGTATAATGGTCCTGTCCCGAGGATCAGATGTCACGTGGTTACAGGTTCACTTTCATTCATAAAACCGCATCTACATCCGTAAACGTACATTCTTATGGACCAAAAGTGCTACTGTGGAAAATGTGGAAAATGACGAGGCTGAGTTTATCTCACGAGTCAGGTTTATTCACATTCTCCAACAACATCAAAAACAGAAAGAGAAAGAAACCCCCAGACATTCGTCCTTTTATACCCCAGGACATCAAAGCACACAGTCACATTGCATTTAATCCCAAGTCACAATGCGTCTTCTTCCAGGTCTTATCACCTCCACCTAAAGTCACTGGCAGCCAGGAAATCCGCCACGGCCATCTCTTTGCATAACAAAGACCACATTTCACATCCTCCTGTTATCTCCTAGGAGGCTCAGTCCTTTTGTTCATCTGAGACGTGAAGCATACAGTAAGCATACAGTGACATACATATGAAGCATATGAAACCCACATATGTGTCCCACATGACCCCACCCAAACGTCTAAGATGGAACAACGTAATAGTCTGCATGTCATGATAAAATCACACACATCAGTCCACATGCTGCTTGGGCCTCAGTCTTCTCCCGTATCTGCTGTAAGCGGGCTTTACCACCTCCGCGGCGCCCTCCTGCTGGGGAGCTGCTGTCTGAGGATGAGAACTGTTGGTCAATCCCTGTGGGTGCTCTGGGGAATGCTCCCTAGGGGGTCTGCCGTGCCGAGGAGCCCAAGCCAACTGCACTCCTTCGTCAGCCACCACAAAAGCGGGTTTGAGTCTGTTTATGCCAATCATTTCTTTTCTGCCCCCCAAATCTTGCAAAAAATGCTTATCCCTTGTTTCCAGCACTCTAAATGGTCCATCATAAGGTGGTCGTAACGGTGGGCGATGGGCATCGTGTGTGACAAAAACAAACTCCGCATTTTTTAAAGCCTTAGGCACAAAAATGCGCGGAAAACTGTGGTGAACGGGGCCAGGCAGCGTGCTCGATTCCGTGCTACTCTGTAACCACTGAGCTGGGGAGCACTCTGGCGCAGGATTATCTGGGAAAAATTCCCTGGGCAGCCGAAGTGGCTGTGCGAAAACTAGCTCAGCCGGGGAGGCTTCTAAATCCTCTTTAGGTGCAGAACGCAACCCCAATAAAACCCATGGTAGCCTGTCCACCCAATTTGCATCCGTAATCGACGCTCTGAGGGCCGCCTTCAATGACCTGTGAAAACGTTAGCATAACCCGTTAGCCTGTGGATTGTACCCGGTCGTGCGGTGGATCGTTGCCCCCAGGCTGCGGGCCATCGCTGACCAAAGTTCGGAAACAAATTGAGGGCCTCTGTTGGACGTAATGTCCGACGGGACTCCAAAACGCGCTACCTACGCTGTTAAAAACGCCCGCGCCACCTCCTCGGCTGTGGTTGACGACAGTGGGACCACTTCCGGCCAGCGCGTGGTGCAGTCAACCATTGTCAGAAGATGTGTGCACCCCTGTGAGGGCGGGAGGGGGCCTACGAGGTCCACGTGAACATGATCAAACCTCTTAGCCGGAATGTGAAACGGCTCCAAGGGAGCTCTCGTGTGTCTGTGTACCTTGGCTCGTTGACAAGCCATGCAGGCTGCCGCCCACTCTCTAACTTGTTTGCGCAGGCTCGGCCATACAAATTTCTCTCCCACCATTTTGACCGACGCGCGCACTCCCAGGTGCGCCAGAGAATGGATTGAGTCAAAAAAGCGGCGGCGGCGCCACGCGGCCAGTACCACAGGACGCGGTCGCCCCGTGGAGACATCGCAGATTAGGGGGGGCATACCGTCTTGCAGCACCCTGTTCTCCAGCCTTAACCCTGTTGATCCAGACTGGAGCACGCGCACGTCCGCGTCGCTAACCTGATCCGCGGCCATGGCTGCATAATCTGTCCCTACGCAGACTGGGGCCATGCGCACTTACGCATCGCTAACCCGATCCGCGGCCATGGCTTCAAAATCTACCCCTACGCGGGCTGGAGCCGCCACGGCGCGCGAGAGGCAGTCTGCCACTACATGAAGTTTACCCGCCACATGCTGGATATCGGTAGTAAACTCTGAGATCGCGGCCAGCTGTCTCTGCTGCCGGCCCGACCACGGTTCTGAAACCTTGGCCATCGCGAAAGTCAGCAGCTTGTGGTCAACGAACGCGGTGAAACGGCGTCCCTCCAGCCAGAACTGGAAGTGGCGAATGGCCAAGTGGAGAGCTAACAACTCCTTGTCGAATGCGCTGTATTTTCGTTCACTATCGCGCAAGGTCCTGCTGAAAAAGGCGAGCGGTTGCCAAGCCCCGGCTACATACTGCTCCACGACCGCCCCTATGGCCACATCTGACGCGTCAGTAGTGAGCGCTATGCGGGCCGTTGGGACTGGATGTGCTAACAACGCAGCGTTTGCCAGGGCTGTTTTGACTTCCGAGAATGCGCGCTCTCGCTCCGGAGACCATTCGATTTTATTTGTGGGTTTTTGTTTTTTTAGTGCAGCATACAATGGTTGCATGAGCTGCGCTGCGCGGGGGAGGAAACGGTTATAAAAATTCACCATTCCCAAAAACTCCTGTAACGCTTTGACCGTTTGTGGCTGGGGAAAATTTGTTACTGTGCGCACTTTGTCAGGCAGAGGAACCGCTCCTTCTGGAGAGACGCGATGCCCCAAAAAATCAATCTGCATCACCCCGAACTGACACTTCGCTGGGTTGTTTATTAACCCGTGCTCTCCCAACCTCCGGGAAACTGCCATGAGGTGGTTTTCGTGTTCGTCTTCGGACGCGCTGGCTACCAATATGTCGTCCAGGTAGACGAACACGAAGGGGAGATTGTGCAACACCGCGTCCATCATGCGTTGGAACGTCTGCGCCGCGCCTTTAAGCCCAAACGGCATGCGCAAAAACTCGAATAGCCCGAACGGAGTTATTACCGCTGTTTTGGGTATGTCCTCAGCGCGCACTGGGACCTGGTGGTAACCACGTACCAAGTCTATCTTAGAAAAAACGCGCGCCCCCGCCAAATGAACTGAAAAATCTTGGATATGCGGGATTGGGTAGCGGTCGTGCGCTGTAACGTTGTTCAACCTGCGGAAATCTCCGCAAGGTCGCCACGAGCCATCAGTTTTCGGAACCATGTGAAGCGGTGAAGCCCATGGGCTTTTCGAACGCCTGATGATGCCCAACTTTTCCAGGTTGGCGAACTCCTCGCGCGCTATGGTCAGTTTAGCTGAATCCAAGCGCCGGGTTTTTGCAAAAATGGGCGGTCCGGTGGTAGTGATAAAATGTTCCACCCCGTGTTTACCCACGGTCGCCGAAAATGTTGGGCCCGTGAGTGCTGGGAACTGAGTGAGCAGTGTGTGGAACTTACCACTTGCGGCTGTGACGTTGGTTTGTGCTGTTGGCGGGGCCACTCGAGCTGTACAGGGAATAGAATAAAAAGAGAGTGCATTAACCAGGCGCCTGTTAGCAAGATCAACCAACAAACCATGTGAGCACAGAAAATCAGACCCTAATATATTGAAATTGACTGCAGCTATGACAAAAGTCCACTCAAATGTACGGCCGTGTAGGGACAGAAGCAGAGTCCTCTCACCAAAGGTCTTAATCGCCGAGCCGTTCGCTGCTGACACCCCGGGACCACTGGAAGGTGCCAGCCAGTCCGCGGAGGAAGGTGTGATGAAGGTGTGCCTCCCCGAGTGTGCATCCTTCAAGTAGAGCAGCTTGTTCTCCTCCCCGAGGGCCACAGCTGCTACCGACCCCCGGTCTTGGCGTTTCCCGAGCACTTGAAATGGCACGGTGGTATACATTTGCGTGCCCTCTCTGCGAAGCGGCGATGGTAGAAACAAAGGATGTCGTCTGTTCTGTGTTTCTTGGCCCCTGCCGCCGCCGTCGTCGGTGCGTCTGGTACTGCTGCCTCTGGCCCCCTGCCATCTCCGGACGTCGTGCCAAGCTTTGCTGCCGCGGCCGTGGCCGCGCGCCGTTTGGTAGCGTTGACGAATCGTTGCGCCTCCTGGCCCAGCTCGCGGTAGTCTCGTTGGGCCAACAGTGGTGAACTGGCCAGGGTCGCTCTCGCCGCTGACGGTAGGGTCCTGAGGAAGAGGTGGGTGAAGATGAAGTGATCATTGTCAGAGTCTTTCAGCCTCAACAGCTTCTCCATCAGGTCCGCAGGCCTGTCGCTTTCAAATTCAGTCAGTGCCAGGAGCCCCTCTGCTCGCTCCTCCACCGAGGGGGTGAAGTACCGGATGAGTGCAGCCTTCAACGCGCCGTACTTGTCGCTGTCCGGCGGCTGGTTGATCAGGCTCTCCACATGCTGGGCTGTGTGGTTGTCCAGTTTTGCAACCACATGGTAGAACTTTGTGGCGTCTACCGAAATCCCCCGGAGGTTGAACTGCGCTTCAACTGCATTAAACCAGGAGCGTGGATTGTTCTGCCAGAAGTCCGGTAGCTGAACTGTGGCTGCATTCGCTTGGCTGGCTCCTAACGAGTCTGGCTCGGGGGAATTTCTTTCACTCATGATACGTCTTAGGGTCACCAGTGTGGAAAATGTGGAAAATGACGAGGCTGAGTTTATCTCACGAGTCAGGTTTATTCACATTCTCCAACATCAAAAACAGAAAGAAAAAGAAACCCCCAGACATTCGTCCTTTTATACCCCAGGACATCAAAGCACACAGTCACATTGCATTTAATCCCAAGTCACAATGCGTCTTCTTCCAGGTCTTATCACCTCCACCTAAAGTCACTGGCAGCCAGGAAATCCGCCACGGCCATCTCTTTGCATAACAAAGACCACATTTCACATCCTCCTGTTATCTCCTAGGAGGCTCAGTCCTTTTGTTCATCTGAGACGTGAAGCATACAGTAAGCATACAGTGACATACATATGAAGCATATGAAACCCACATATGTGTCCCACACTACAATATGACAGAAATGGATAAAAACCAAAACCATCCCAAGAAAAACAACATTAGACACACGTTAAAGCAGAAGCAGCGTAAACCCTAATAAAGTAGTTGTGATTCTACACTAACAGCCGGCTTGTGTTGCTCCTGCAGGAGAACCTCACGGTTCTGTTCGAGGACCTCAGACTGTGTGCCATCAAACCTGCGGACCACATCGATCGGCGTTTCTGCTTCGAGCTCGTCTCCGTGCAGAAGTGAGCCAGACTCTGACCATGAGAGAGAGCCGCCGCTGCGCTCTAGTCCCATTGTGTCACATGATTTTTTTTAACGTTACCATTTATGCGGTTCAGGTGCTGTGCCCTGCAGGCCGACTCGGAGCAGCTGAAGCGGGCCTGGCTCAGCGCTCTGCAGGGCAGCATCGACCTGGCCTACAGGGAGAAGACTGACCCCGTCGCCACCACCACACAGGTACGTCTACGCTAACTTCTGAGAGTTCACAGAGACTCACGTTAGTTTGTCCACAATTACACATACAGTGGGGCAAGAAAGTATTTAGTCAGCCACCAATTGTGCAAGTTCTCCCACTTAAAAAATGAGAGAGGTCTCCAATTTTCATCATAGGTATTCCTCAACTATGAGAGACAAAATGAGAAAAAAAAAATCCAGAAAATCACATTGAAGGATTTAATGAATTAATTGGTAAATTCCTCGGTAAAATAAGTATTTGGTCACCTACAAACAAGCAAGATTTCTGGCTCTCACAGACCTGCAACTTCTTCTTTAAGAGGCTCCTCTGTCCTCCACTCATTACCTGTATTAATGGCACCTGTTTGAACTCTTTATCAGTATAAAAGACACCTGTCCACAACCTCAAACAGTCAGACTCCAAACTCCGCTATGGCCAAGACCAAAGAGCTGTCAAAGGACACCAGAAACAAAATTGTTGACCTGCACCAGGCTGGGAAGACTGAATCTGCAATAGGTAAGCAGCTTGGTGTGAAGAAATCAACTGTGGGAGCAATTATTAGAAAATGGAAGACATACAAGACCAATGATAATCTCCATCAATCTGGTGCTCCACGCAAGATCTCACCCCGTGGGGTCAAAATGATCATGAGAACGGTGAGCAAAAATCCCAGAACCACACGGGGGGACCTAGTGAATGACCTGCAGAGAGCTGGGACAAAAGTAACAAAGGGTACCATCAGTAACACACTACGCCGCCAGGGACTCAAATCCTGCAGTGCCAGACGTGTCCCCCTGCTTAAGCCAGTACATGTCCAGGCCCGTCTGAAGTTTGCTAGAGAGCATTTGGATGATCCAGAAGAGGATTGGGAGAATGTCATATGGTCAGATGAAACCAAAATAGAACTTTTTGGTAAAAACTCAACTTGTCGTGTTTGGAGGAGAAAGAACACCATACCTACTGTGAAGCATGGGTGTGGAAACATCATGCTTTGGGGCTGTTTTTCTGCAAAGGGACCAGGACGACTGATCCGTGTAAAGGAAAGAATGAATGGGGCCATGTATCGTGATTTTGAGTGAAAACCTCCTTCCATCAGCAAGGGCATTGAAGATGAAACGTGGCTGGATCTTTCAGCATGACAATGATCCCAAACACACCGCCCGGGCAATGAAGGAGTGGCTTCGTAAGAAGCAGTTCAAGGTCCTGGAGTGGCCTAGCCAGTCTCCAGATCTCAACCCCATAGAAAATCTTTGGAGGGAGTTGAAAGTCCATTTTGCCCAGCGACAGCCCCAAAACATCACTGCTCTAGAGGAGATCTGCATGGAGGAATGGGCCAAAATACCAGCAACAGTGTGTGAAAACCTTGTGAAGACTTACAGAAAACGTTTGACCTCTGTCATTGCCAACAAAGGGTATATAACAAAGTATTGAGATGAACTTTTGTTATTGACCAAATACTTATTTTACTGAGGAATTTACCAATTAATCCATTAAAAATCCTTCAATGTGATTTTCTGGATTTTTTTTTTCATTTTGTCTCTCAAAGTTGAGGTATACCTATGATGAAAATTGGAGACCTCTCTCATCTTTTAAGTGGGAGAACTTGCACAATTGGTGGCTGACTAAATACTTTTTTGCCCCACTGTAAATCTGCCTGTCAGACAGGTCAAAATTCCACAGGCATGATGAAGCAGACAGCACTTTATACATTTTAATATGAAGTAGGAGTGCATGAACAGCATTTGTCATCAATTTATGACTCTTCTTATAAATGTTCAACTTTTTTCTTCAACAGTTGACACTTTTTTCATAAATTTCTGTATTTTATCATGTAAATTTGTGATTTTTTCCTCATAAGTTTGTAACCTTTTTTCAATTGTAAATTTTTCCTTTTTTTCCCTCTTAAATATGGATTTTATTTCTTTAAGGCTGTGGCTTATTTACTCAAAGATTTGCAGCTTTTATCTTGTGAATTTATGACTTTTTATCTCATAAATTTCTACTTTTTTGCTCATAAATTTGCAGCTTTTTCCCCTCGTACATTTATGCCTTTTTTATTGATGTTTGCTACTTTTTTGCTAAATAAAGTTGCTTTTTTTCTCCTCATAATTATGAGACTTTTTCCTCATAAATTTGCTGCTTTTTCCTTATAAATTTGTGACTGTTTTGTTCATAAATTTGCTACTTTTTTGCTCATATATATTCCACTTTTTTAGTAATTTTGTCTTTTTTCCTCATAAATTTGCAGATTGTTTTTCCTCATAAAGTTGCAGCTTTTTTCTAGGTAAATTTGCTACTTTTTTGCTCATAAATTTGAAGCTTTGTTCCTCAGAAATTTACAATTTTTTCCTTATAAATTTGTGACTATTTTGCTCAAAAATTTGCAGGTTTTTTCCTCATAAATTTGATTCTTTTTTCTTCATAAATTTGCAGCTTTTTTGCTCTAATGAATTTTCTACTTTGTTGCTTGTAAGTTTGCAGCTTTTTCTGTATAAATTTCTGACTTTATTGCTCATAGTTTGCTACCTTTTTCTTGTAATTTTGTGCCATTTTTCTCATAAATTTGCATTTTTTTCCTCATAAATTTACTGCTTTTTCCCCATAAATTTTGCTGTTTTTTCCTCATAAGTTTGTAGTTTTTCCTCATAAATTTCCTACGTTTTCCTCATACATTTGCAGCTTTTTTCCTCATAATTTTTTTTTTCTTCTCATAAAGCTGCAGCATTTTTTCTTCTCTTAAATTCACATAATTTTTTAATCGTAAATGTGTGACTTTTCCCCAGTTAAACTGAGTTTTGGTTGTCGGCGTCCAGTTTAGCTTCAGGTATTTTACTTCACTAACCTAATGATCTCATGATGACATGCTTCCCGGTTCAGTCAGCTGGACTAACGACTCAAAGTTTTGCTGATGTCACTTCCTTTTAGTAACTGGACGAGACTAACTGTAATAGTATGTAACTGATGTTGTAAATGTGAGCGCTTAAATCTGATGAAAAGGCTTTAAAAAAATCATTAAATGTATCTTTAGAAACTGTGACTTTTAGCACCGCTGTTAACATATTCCCCACCCCCGCGTCTCCTCTGTCTCCGTCCTCCAGCCTAAACAGCTCCCTCCTGTCCAGGGTGACGGGGACATCTCTCTGGGCCCTCCGCCGAAGAGGCCGGCAGCCCTGGGCGTAGCCCTGAGGGTTCCCGGGAACGAGCGGTGCTGCGACTGCGGGGAGGAGGAGCCCCGCTGGGCCTCAGTCAACCTGGGAGTCACCATGTGCATTGAATGTTCTGGAATACACCGGTAATGACGGCAGACTACACCACGTTCCAAATGATTATGCACATTTGATTTTAGTATCATAAACATTCAATATTTTGTTTTTTAATTAAACTCATGGATGGTATTGTGTCTCAGGGCTCTTTGGATCACTGATATCAATCTTAGACACCGGTCATAATTAGTTTGCCAGGTGAGCCCAATTAAAGGAAAATTACTTAAGAAGGATGTTCCACATTATTAAGCATGCTGCAGGTTTCAAGCAATATGGGAAAGAAAAAGGATCTGTTGCTGAAAAGTGTCAAATAGTGCAATGCATTGGACAAGGTATGAAAACATTAAATATTTCACGAAAACTTAAGCAAGATCATTGTACTGTGAAGAAATTTGTGGCTGATTCAGAACACAGATGGGTTCATGCAGATAAAGGCATAATGAGGAAGGTTTCTTCTAGACAAATTCATCGGATTAAGAGAGCAGCTGCTAAAATGCCATTACAAAGCAGAAACAGGCATTTGAAGCTGCTGGTGCCTCTGGAGTCCTACGAACCTCAAGGTGTAGGATTCTCCAGAGGTTTGCAGTTGTGCATAAACCTACTATTTGGCCATCCCTAACAAATGCTCACAAGCAGAAATGGTTGCAGTGGGCCCAGAAATACATGAAGACTAATTTTCAAACAGTCTTGTTTACTGATGAGTGCTGTGCAACCCTGGATGGTCCAGATGGATGGAGTAGTGGATGACCACCATGTCCCAACAAGGCTGCGATGTCAGCAAGGAGGTGGCGGAGTCATGTTTTGGGCCGAAATCATGGGGAGAGAGCTGGTAGGCTCCATTAGGGTCCCTGAAGGTTTTTAATTTAATTTTTAATTTATTTTTATTTATATAGCACTTTTCATAGACGTACAAGGTCACAAAGTGCTTTACAGTACAACACAATCAAACATTCACACACACTGATGGTGGCGTGCTGCCTACCATAGCGCTTCCAGACCCACCAGGGGCAGTTGGGGTGAAGTGTCTTGCCAAGTGACACAACGGCAGGATATCTGGGGAGAGCGGGATTCGAACCGCCGACCATGTGGTTATTGGACGACCTGCTCTACCTCCTGAGCCACTGCCGCCCAGGTGTGAAAATGACATTGGTAAAGTATATAGAGTGGCTGCACGGTGGCACAGTGGTTTAGCACTGTGGCAGCACAGTTTTACCCTCGGCTGGGGGACTGCGGGGATCATGAGATCGTGGGTTCGATCCCAGCCCCCGACCAACAGTGAGCTGTGTGGAGTTTGCATGTTCTCCCCGTGTTGCGTGGGTTTACTCCGGGATTTCTCCGGTTTCCTCCCGCACACCAAAAACATGTAGGTTTAGGGCGCTCGCGCACGCAGCGACCAGCAGCCGGTGGCTTGTCACCAGACTGCAAACCAAGTCTACCTACGGGTACAAATAAGTAACAAAAAAAAAAAAAAAAAAAAAAAAAGAGTTTCTGACTGACCACTTTCTTCCATGGTACAAAAAGAAGAACCGTGCCTTCGTAGCAAAATTATCTTCATGCATGACAATGCACCATCTCATGCTGCAAAGAACACCTCTGTGTCATTGGCTGCTATGGGCATAAAAGGAGAGAAACTCATGGTGTGGCCCCCATCCTCCCCTGACCTCAACCCTATTGAGAACCTTTGGAGCGTCCTCAAGCAAAAGATCTATGAGGGTGGGAGGCAGTTCACACCAAAACAGCAGCTGTGGGAGGCTATTCTGACATCTTGCAAAGAAATTCAAGCATAAACTCTCCAAAAACTCCAATGGATGCAAGAATTGTGAAGGTTATATCAAAGAAGGGGTCCTATGGGCCACCTAGGCCCACCTATGGGCCAACTAGGCTGTGGTTGCCTAGTTGGTAGAGCATCCGCCCCACACCCGGGAGACCGGGGTTCAAATCTTGGCTGGGTCATGCCAAAAACCATGTAAAAGTGGAACTTCCTGCCGTCTAACTTTGTGCTCAGCAATAATGGAACGGAGAAGGGAAATGTGGGGGCACCTTGTATGGCAGCAACTCCTCTGATTCTATATATGTTATTATCATTGTAGATAGGAGAAACGTAATTTCGTTCTACTGTACATGATTGTATGGACTGAATGACAATAAAATTGGCTTATCCGTATCCTATGTTAGATAGTAGTAGATTAGTTTATTTGACAGGGACAGTGCAATAAACATAGACAATTAATCAAAGACAATCAATCTGATGTGTTGCACATAGAGTGTATAGCTATTAGCTAATTTGCAACTCTTGTCCCTGGATGGGCTTTAGAAAAAAGAATCAAGATAAAAAATATACACAATAACCACATACATCAATGCAGAAAAATTATAAATACACAATTATAAATATTATAAATATTATAAATACACAAATATAACAGCCTGACTCACATTTAACACATATAACATAACTCACATTTGCCTATTTCAGGCCTTCCTCCCTTCGTCACTCACTATAAACAAACACATTTATTCCTTCCCTTCATTCACTCTCACTTTGCAGACAATTAATTCATACATGAGTACATTCTTGTTTATTTTTCAGCCAGTTTTTAACATTTTTAGTGAATGTTTTAAAGTCCGTTATTATTTTAATTTCATTTGGCATTGTGTTCCAGATGTTAACATGGAGTTTGGCCTGTTAAGATGTTTTTGATTGAAATAGCTTTTGATTTCAGTAAATATGACCTCCTAATGCTGCATATTCAACAAATGACCATTTTCAGGTCTTTACAACCCATAAAATGTTGTGAAACTCTGTTTTGCATAATAATTTGGAACAGTGCATTTTGAGGTTTTTTTTTTTATTTTTGCAAAAAAATAGTGATCATTGGGAGGTTTGTTCAGTAAAATTTGAATTATACTCTAACTGGTTGATTACTTGAAAATTATACTGACTGTCATTTGCATCGACTATTTAGGAAAATCAGAGACAAATATTTGCATAATAATTTGGAATGCGGTGTACAGCCACACCGTCTGTGGGTTTGGTCTGATTAACGACTGGTCTGTGGCGACGGAAATCAAATGATGGATGGAATTTTCTGATGTTTTCTCCTCATTGCTCAGAGCTGTAGATCAGACGTGATTTTACCAGAGAAACTCCTCTGATTTACTGGGAAAAAAGTTGCAAATTTGCCAGACAAAATCACAAATTTATGAAGAAAAAAACCCAGCAAATTTGCATGGAAAAAAGTTTATGAAAGACAAAAGTGTTTGACAAAACTGCAAAATTATAAGAAAAATAGCAAACTTTATAAGATGAAAAATGGCAAATTTATAGGAAAAAAGTCACCAGTTTTGTGCCTTTTTTCTCAAATTTGCTATTTTTTCACAGAATTTTGTGCAAGAGGCGGTGAGCAGGGGCAGGTACTCTTGTATCCCCTGCCTTGCTGATTCTACATTGGAGTTCTCCCCCGTGGATGGAAGGGTTGTTTCTCTGCGCCTTCAGGTTGGAAAATGGGTCCTGACCATCATTGGTGCCTATGCACCAAATGATGGTTCAGAGTACCCACCCTTTTTGGAGTCTCTGACTGGGGTGCTGGAGAGTGCTTCTCTTGGAGACTCCATTGTCCTACTGGGGGACTTCAATGCGCACGTGGGCAATGACAGTAAAACCTGGACAGGGGTGATTGGGAGGAACGGTCTGCCTGATCTGAACCCGAGTGGTGTTCAGTTATTGGACTTTTGTTCCAGCCACAGTTTGCCCATAACGAACACCATGTTCAAGCACAAGGGTGTCCACATGTGCACCTGGCTGATTGATTTTGTTATCGTGTCATCAGACCTGCGACTGTATGTCTTGGACACTTGGGTAAAGAGAGGTGCAGAGCTGTCAACTGATCACCACCTGGTGGTGAGTTGGATCTGATGGTAGGGGAGGATGCCATTCAGACCTGGTAGACCCAAACGTATAGTGAGGGTGTGCTGGGAACGTCTGGTTGAGGCCCCTGTCCGGGAGATCTTTAAGTCCCACCTCCGGAAGAATTTTGACCACATTCCAAGGGAGTCTGGAGACATGGAGTCTGAGTGGGCCATGTTCTCCACCTGCATTGTTGAAGCAACTGTCTAGAGCTGCGGCCGCAAGATCGTCGATGCATCTCGTGGTGGCAACCCCCAAGCCAAGTGGTGGACACCAGTGGTGGGGGGAGCCATTAAGTTGAAGAAAGAGTCCTATCGAGCTTGGTTGGCTTGTGGGACTCCCGAAGCAGCTGAGGTGTACCGGCAGGCCAAGCGGAGTCCAGTTTGATTGGTTGCTGAAGCAAAAACTCGGGTGTGGGAGGAGTTCGGTGAGGCCATGGAACAAGACTTTCAGTCGGCCTCGAAGAGACTGTGGCAAACTGTCCAGCGACTCAGGACACACAGGGGCTGAGGTCACTGAAGTTGTTAAAAAAGTCTTTTGTGGCCGGACCCTGGGGGTGGATGAGATTCGCCCTGAGTACCTCAAGGCTCTGGATGTTGTAGGGCTGTCATGGCTAACACGCCCCTGCAACACTGTGTGGAAGTCGGGAACAGTACCTTTGACATGGCAAACCGGGGTGGTGGTTCCTCTTTTTAAGAAGGGAGGACCGGAGGGTGTGTTCGAAATTGAGGGGGATCACACTCCTCAGCCTCCCTGGGAAGGTCTATGCCAGGATACTGGAGAGGAGACTCCAACCTCGGATTCAGGAGAAGCAATGTGGTTTCCATCCTGGCCATGGCACATTGGAGCAGCTCTTTACTCTCTCAAGAATCCTCGAGGGTTTGTGGAAGTTTGCCCAACCAATCCACATTTGTTTTGTGGACTTAGAGAAAGCATTCAACCATGTCCCTCATTGTTTTTTTGTTGGGGGGTCCTTCGGGAGTATGGGATATTGGGCTCGTTCTTACGAGCTATTCGGTGTCTGGGTGATTGTTGTGAGAGTCATTTCCAGTGAGAGTTGGACTCTGCCAGGGCTGCCCTTTGTCACCGATCCTGTTCATAATTTTTTGGACAGGATTTCTCGGCTCAGCCAAGGAATGGAGGGTGTCATGTTTGGTGACCACAGGATCTCATCTGTGCTGTTTGCAGATGATGTTGTCCTGTTTACTTCATCGAGCAATGACCTACAGGTCTTGCTGGGATGGTTTGCTACTGAGTGTGAAGCAGCTGGGATGAGAATCGGCACCTCCAAGTCCATGGTTCTCGGTTGGAAAAGGGTGGATTGTCCTCTCTGGGTTGGGGACGAGTTCCTGCCCCAAGTGAAGGAGTTTAAGTATCTCGGGGTCTTACTCACGAATGAGGGGAGAATAGAGTGGGAGCTTGACCAACGGATCGAAGCAGCATCTGCAGTGATGCAGACGTTGTACTGGTCTGTCGTGGTGAAGAGGGAGCTGAGCTCTAAAGCAAAGCTGTTGATTTACTGCTCAAATGACATTCCTTCCCTCACCTATGGTCACAAACTTTGGGTAGTGACCGAAAGAATGAGATCACAGATACAAGCGGCTGAAATGAGCTTTCTCTGTAGGATTGCTGGACTCACCTTTCGAGATAGGGTGAGGAGCTCAGTCATCCGGGAGAGGCTCAGAGTAGAACCACTGCTCCTCCACATTGAAAATTGAAATGAGCCAGTTGAGGTTGTTTAGGTCCCACTGGGATGAGACCCCAGGGCGGACCCAGGACATGCTGGAGAGACTTTGTCTCCCAGCTCGTCTGGGAACCTCTTGGTATCCTCTCAGAGGAGCTGGAGCAGGTGGCCAGGGAGAGGGAAGTCTGGGCTTCACTGCCTGAACTACTGCTTCTATGACCCGGACCTCCTGAAAAATGGTAGAAGATGGATGGATGGAATTTTTTGAGTTTTTGCTCATTCATTTGCAGATTTTTTCCTCATAAATTTGCAGCTTTTTCCTCATAAATTCATGACATTTTTGTTCATAAATTTGATACTGGTTAAGTCCTGACTTAACTTAAGCCTTAACTTGACTTAAGACTGTTTAAGTCCTGACTGATAGCCTTTAAAAAGGTCTGTGAATATCAGATTGTCACACCACAAAGAACTCATGATGGGTAGAAGCAAAGAGCTCTCTCTAGACCGTCACAACCTTATTGTTGCAAAACATAATGATGGCACTGGTTACCAGTGCATTTCTAAACTGCTGAATATTCCAGTGAGCACTGTTGGAGCCATCATTCAGAAGTGGAAAGAACATCATTTTACCATAAATCGGCCATGACCAGGAGTTCCTTGTAAGATTTCTGACAGAGGAGTCAAAAGAATTATCAGTAGAGTTATCCAAGAGCCAAAGACCGCTGGTGGAGAGCTCCAGAAAGACCTGGAGTTAGCAGATACTGCTGTTTCAAAGAAAACAACAAGTAATGCACTCGAACAACATGGGCTGTATGCCCACTCACCTCGCAAGACTCCATTGCTGAAGAAAAAGCATGTTGAAGCTCGTTTAAAGTTTGCTGCAAGCCAGTAAAATACTGGGAGAATATAGTCTGGTCAGATGAGACCAAAATTGTACTTTTGGATGCCACAATACACAGCATGTTTGGAGGAGAAATGGCACTGCACATCAGCTCAGAAACACCATACCAACACTGAAGTTTGGAGGTGGGAGCGTCATGGTGTGGGGGTGTTTTTCAGCACATGGTACAGGCAGACTTCATGTAATTGAAGGAAAGATGAATGGACAAATGTACAGAGACATCCTTGATAAGAACCTGTTGTCATCTGCCAAGATGCTGAAGATGAAACGAGGGTGGACATTTCAGCAAGACAGTAGCCACGGTTACATGGGCAAAATTTCTTCAATCTGATTACAATTCAGATTAGAACTTTACTGTTTACATGGATCCTGAAAAAGTTGATCCAATTAGGACATGCGTTTCCATGTGTCACACGTTTGAACGGACTAAATCACTTTGACATGCGCACAATTATCCGACATTCCGGAAATAGTAGAAGAAGAAGCAACTTCCGATGTAAACAAACCCCGCTTCGTGTCTTTCTCTTTTTGAAATGGACCTGTATTGTGTTATTCAGACTGTACTTTGGCTTCTGCTGGTCTCCGTAATGAAGCTACAAGCCCAGCAGTACAAACTTCTGCATACGAACAGAGGGAGACAGCAGGACGGTACAGACCAGATTTGTTTTACTCACCCACCATGTCTTCCGCTAGCTGCTGTAAAGGCGGAAGGAAATATGTCACGTAGATGTGTGGCTGACATACAGACATGCGCAGTCAACATATTTTCTACCCAAATTTCGGAATAAGTGTTTTTATGCGCACCAATCGGATTAATAATTGGCATAACCCACCGTGTCAATCGGAAGGAAATTTTGATCCAAATGAGTGTGATTGGGTCAGAATATTCAGATTGGCGTGTTTACATGAAGCATTTTTATTCTGATCAGGCTTTTAATCCGGTTACTTGTGTCCATCTAAACATGTCTACTGGTCCCAAACACACAGCCAAGGAAGCTCTCAACTGGCTCCAGAGAAGGAAGATAAAGCTGCTAGAATGGCCCAGTCAGTCACCTGACCTGAATCCAAGAAAATCTGTGGAACTGAAGATCAGAGTTCATAGAAGACACCCGTGGAACCTTCAAGATTTGAAGACAGTTTGTGTGGAAGAATGGGCTAAAATCCCTCCTGAGCAACGCCTGTGCCCAGTTTCTCCATACAGGAGGCGTCTGGAAGCTGTTCTTACCAACAAAGGCTTTTCTATTAAATATTAGTGTGTTCAATGCTTTTTCCTGGTGTCATCCCACTTTATTAAATATAACCTGTTTTGTGAACACAGTTGCCTTGATTTCTTTGTATGTATGGATTACGTGGGTTGTTCCTGATATCTGGTGAAAATCTCAGGTCAATGGCTCCATCAGAAATATGTTTGATGAGAAAAATGTTGACGTGTTCAATACTTACTTTCCCCGCTGTACATGAAAAAGTAAAAATTTATGAAAAAAGTCTGATTTTTGTTGGAAAAAATTCAAATAAAAATATATATATAAACTAACTTTACAGGGGAAAAGTTGCACATTTATAAGACCCCAACAAAGACTATATAATTTCTAAAAGAATGCGCACATCTGTAAGAAAAACTGTCTAATTTGTGTGGAAAAAACATTGTGAACTTGTAACAAAGTGTGCACATTTATATACATAAAAAATTGCAGATTGATGAGAAAAGTCAGAAATTATTGAAAAAATGACATTTATGAGGGGAAAGAAGTTGCAAAATTATGTGGTAAAGAAATGTTAGTTTATATGAAAATGGAGCAGAATTACAAAGAAAGATATCGGCATTGATGAGAGGAAAGGAAATGTATGTTTTTTAAAAAAATCAGATTTGTAGAACTTTTATTAATGTAGAAATGAAGAAAATGAAGTGTTTTATTAATCCTGTGGGGAAATCTGATCACTAATATAATTACTATAATGAGAGATGAGTTTGTTCTGCTGACTCAGCTGTTGGACCGTCGGTTTATAGCTGACAGACGTTTTGCCGCTCAGGCGCCTCGCTCCCTCACCTGCTGACCCTGGTTTATATCTGACCATCACATCGTGTGTGTTTACCATAATCATGTTGATGTCTGCAGGAGTCTGGGCGTCCATCTGTCTAAAGTCCGATCTCTGACTCTGGACTCCTGGGAGGCCGAACAGCTGAAGGTAGAAACCGAACACGTTCACACTGTTGTTGTTGTTGTTGTTGAAGTCGGCCATTTTATTCCTCCACTTTTGTTTTTAAGCCCCTCAGCCTCTGGTCACCCCGCCGGGCGGATGGGCGGCAGTGTTGGTGGTGAGGGCGGTGTCAGCGCCATAACTAGAGAAAGAAATGATATAGCCTTTTCACATCAATGTCGTCACGTCGAAGGCAAATGTTGGACAGCTTCAGACTCTGCTGTCTGACTCTGGGCTTGGGGTCAAAGGTGACGGTTAGCTTCTCATATGCACTGTTGCTAAAGAACGAGTAAAGCTACGGTCGCTAAACTTTGGACACAGGTTCACCCTGACGTCTGACCGTGCGTTTAGGATTGCAGGGTCGAAGGTCAAGCGTACACCTATGGGGGAAAATCTGCAAATTTACAAGAATAAAAGTCATGCATTTTTGAGAAAGAAAATGACAAATTTATAATAAACAGCTGCAAATGTACAAAAAGTCAAGTTTGCTGAAAAAATTGAAAATTCATGAGAAATATGAAAAAGTGGCAAATTTAAGTGAAAAAAGATGAAAATTTAGTTAGAAATTTATGAGAAAAAAGTTGCAGATTTATGAGGCAAAAGTTGCAAATTTGGGTGGAAAAGGTGTGAAATTTGCAAGAAAAAAGTCATAAATTTAAGTGAAAAAAGATGAAGATTTACAGGAAAAAAGTCATATTTATGAGAAAAAATTACAAGAAAAAATCGCATATTTTTGAGAAAAAAGTTGAAAATTTATGAGAAAAAAGTTGAAAATTTACAGGGAAAAAAATGCTAATTTTTGAGGAAAAAGTCACCGAATTTGCAAGAAAAAAGTTGCAAATTTGTGCAAAGAAAAGATGTAAATTTCCAGGAAGAAGTCACATTGAGAAAAAAGTTGCAAGTTTCTGAGAAAAGCTGCACATTTAAAAAAAAAAAAAAAAAAAAGGTGATCCCCGTGATTTCTGTCACCAGGCGATCCTGCTGTGGGAGGAGCTGGGTGATTCAGCCACTTTCAGCCGTATGGAAAGCCAAATGTGTCAAAAACCGTCACGTTATAACACAAATTTTAATTAGTAGAATGCGTTATATAATATTAAAACACCGTTCAATTCCACCACCTGGTGTAAAACACACTACCCTGCGTTTTTCACATATTTTCTGATAAAATCTGATAAGTAGGCAGGCCTGATTTCTACGGAGCCAACAGATTCAAAGGTGCTTCATCCAATCAGCTGTCTGTGGAGGCAGACCAGTCTAAACGATCCCTTAGAGAACATCCATCCATCTTCTGCCGCTTTTCTGGAGGTCCGGGTCGCGGCGGCAGCAGTTCGAGCAGAGAAGCCCAGACTTCCCTCTCCCCCGCCACCTGCTCCAGCTCTTCAGAGAGGATACCAAGGCGTTCCCAGACCAGCTGGGAGACATAGTCTCTCCAGCGGGTCCTGGGTCTGCCCCGGGGTCTCCTCCCAGTGGGACGTGCCCGAAACACCTCAAGTGGGAGGCGTGCCATGTACTGTATATCCAAAGAATACTAAAGATTTTTGTGGCCTGACAAGTCAGCTGTTTATTTGTGAAAACTCACAACTCCGTACATATTTATGTACACCCCACATTCTTCCAGCCTCCCACCGTAAAGTGACGGTAACCTTTTACAGTTCTGCACATCAGTCCATCCCCAGGCTAGACAGTCGTACATGACATCCTGGCATCCATCACATCCTGGCTCTTCTGGGCCGTTAACTTTGGACCTGTTAATTAACACCAATTTTGGACATGTAAGCAGACCTGACCCCGTTCATAAACACTGATACTGCTGGAAGCGACGCCTAGTGATCAGAATCAGATCAGAAATACTTTATTAATCCCAGAGGAAATGGAAAGCTTGGAAAATTATTGGAGTTATAACATTTAGTCATTTTTTTAAAGAAATGGTTGGTTTAAATCACTATTAAAGAATACTAACTACAGTGAGCTTGTTCTAGCACAATTATTAGCAAATATAATACAGTATTTCATTGTATTTAGAGACACATCTTCAGATAATATGAATGAATGAATAAATAATCGACAACTTCAGCTCCAGGTATATTTTATTCAACCCACAGAGTTTACTACCGGCATCAAAGGAGAACTTCATGCTGAAAAAGGTTCTTTTAGTCTTTTTTTAACAAATACAATCCAGCCAAACACACACAAAGAAAGTTCTCCTGTGAACAGGCCACAAACATATAGAGAAAATGACTAAATACAGTCGACTTGCCAAATATGAAAGGTGATGTATATGATTCAGCTGTATGTGGGGATAAATGAATACGTATATTCAACAGGGAATAGCTGCTTTAAGTTTATAAGTACTTTATAAGATGTATAATATTACGTTAAGAATACACATTAACGAAACTGTAAAACAGTGTTTAAAATATTGCATTGCTTAAAGGCCAAATGTCACGTAACAGGGTACTTTAAATATCTTGAAACTAGATATAAAAGGGAACCGATCCGTTCGGGTCTTGGTGCATATGCTTCAGTAACAACGGAATATTCGTTAATTTAAAACTGCCGCGCTTGGCCTGACACGGCCCCTGGAATCGCCTGGGGAAGAAGGCGGAAGTGACGAAATAGATTGTACCCTAGTTTGATGCTTGGGGTATTTCAATTGATTGTTTATATGGAGACTGGAAGGTTGAAGTGAGCAACAAGAAAGAAAAAATTGGATATTTCACCCATACCTTAAAACGGGACTATCAGGGACAGCTGGGTAATAAGGGACACTTCTCTGGGAAATGTTTTCATACCTGTCAAGTGAGACGTTTTCGCTGTACTTCAACACCGTAAAAAGCGGCTATAAGGGACGGCGGAGCAACAAGGGACACCTCTCTGGGAAATGCCCCAAATGCAACTCGTGTTGTTATTGTCAAATATTTTAAGGATTCATGGATATTTGACAATAACAACACAACTCGGCGTCCGGCGCAAAATAAAAAAAAAAGCAGAATTCTGTATTTGTCAGGCGATCTCTGTCTGTTCCGCAACCGCTGCACAGCTGAACGTGTTAAACCATTGTCCTAATGACTTCTCATTGTAGTGAGAATAGCTCAAGCTGAGCGATCAGCCCGCCCAGACAATTAAACTAATGATTGACTCCACACTTCGAACAGTAGTGATAATAGCTCACGCTGAGCGATCTGCCAGCACGAGCTGTGGGGGATCACATACAGGAGTCCTCAAGACACTCAATTTTTTTTCCAGTATATTTTTCTTTTGGGCGTACAGAAATGGCAATACGCCCGTTTTTGCTAAAATTGCATTTTCCCCGTATTTTCCTTAAAATATTTGACAATAACAACACGAACTACATTTAAAACATTTCCCAGAAAAGTGTCCCCCACAGCCGCGCTTGGCACCAAAATACGGCGAAAACGTCTCCCTTGACAGGTATGCGCCTCCATTTTCATATTGATCTGGTCAATTTCTTGACAGCAGCGGCTCTCCTCCACTGTAATAATAATGGCTTCCGAAAAATCAATATTTATGGGGCGCCCTCGACAGGCCCCCTTCGGCTTCGCAATTCTGGAGGCAATTAATGTCCAGTTCAATGACATTTTCCACTGGTTCTGCTCTCTGGTCATCGTTGGAACTGTTGTCATCAGACAAAGCATCTGATTCCGTCTCGGACGGCTCGAACCTGTAAGGTTCTATGCCTCTGTCACTGTCTGAACCACTGACAAAAAAAAAGACAAAAAAAAAAGACAAAACTAAACTAATTTGTTCACAATTGCTGTCACTTTCCGTCATGATTGTCCAATGTTGATAAGTGTGAATGTGGATAGGCAGGGCAGCCAGGGTACAACTGGTGATGTCAAAAACATGGGCGTGGTCTGGACTGGCTGTCACAAGCCAGCAAGCAAGGTGGGGCCTTCACCTGGTGTATTTTGTGCAATTATGTAAATACAGGTGGGTGATATGGTCTCCGGTATGAATATTTGGTTTAAGCTATGTGTATTTTATCTAAATTCGTTGTCATTTAGAAAAAAAAATTATGTGACATTTGGCCTTTAAGCAGGGATTCGAACTCATGTTTGACGAGGTGCAAAATGCTCAGCTCAGTGCTCCAACACTCGACACCACGAGCTCATTATGGGGTCTCAGTAGAACTCGCCTGTACACGTCCCACCTCACATATGTGCTGGGCCCGTATCGTTTCTTATTGGTTTAATTACTAAAAGCCAGAGTGACACAAGTGACTGCTTTGATGAATTTTACTTTTAAACAGGGCGCGCTTCAGCCAACAGCAGCGTAGGGGACTGCAGGAACGACTCATGTTCTCTCATCAGGGATCTTCTGCTCTTGCCTGCCTTTGGAGTGTGCTGATTGGATGAGCTGTCTTTGACTCTACAGGCTCTGGGAAATCACGGTGGTCCCTCTTTACCATAAAATACGTGGGAAAAAAAACATGAGGTGACGTTTTACGCCAGGAATCGAACGGCGTTTTTATATTATGTAACGCGTTCTGCTCATTAAAATTTGTCATTCTCATTAAAAACCTCCACCAAGGAGGTTCGGTTTTTGCCGGCGTCTGTCTGTCTGCTAGCAGGATTACGCAAAAACTCCTGGATGGATTTTGATGAACCTTTGACCGGAGGAGGTCCTCGGGTTGCACACGAGCCCATTAGAGTTTTGGACTCATGTGTGAGCGCATACCTCTACCAAGGCCCTATCCTGCAATGTATGGTGGGATGGAGGCAGGGAGGTACGTACAGACGGATGGACAAAAGGGAGGGAAGGAAGGAGCCTTGGGGGAGGTATGCACTCTCTGAGTGCTTTTCTAGTTTTGTAATACTGAGACTTTCTGAGCTCAGAAATATCATAGAAGCGAATGAGGAAGTTTAACGGGAAAACAGCAGGAAGAGGGAAAGCAGACATATACAGGACGAGTGTTTACGTGTTTTGCTCATAGTCACATGACCAGTAAGCTTATTTCAGACAGTTAAAACCTACAAAAACACAATTTATCAGTCAGCGACCCCATTGAACAATCTCAGCTTTTAAGCTTATTGTTCTTTTAAGCTTCAACATATTCCGGCTTTGACCCAGAACGTTTCAGCCCGTTGTCAGGCTTCAGCAAGCACGCTGCGTTCTCTTCAGGAAGTCCCGTTGTTCTGGTTCCACCGAGCCCCTCACGGGTTTCCGTCGAGCAGCTGTGACCTCTGAAGTTGATGCTGTTCCATCCTGACCGCCGTGCTCTCTCTCTTCAGCTCCTGTGTGTTCTGGGGAACGACGTGATGAACCAGATCTACGAGGCCAGATGTCGGGAGGAGGGACGAGTGAAGCCCGGACCGGACAGTCCACGGTAACACGAATGAGGAGCACGAATGTGGCAGTTTGAAACGTTTCGCTTTGTGATTTGGAACCTTTCTCGTAAAATCAGTTGCAGTCGTTTATTTTTTCCCCATTTTCCAGAGCAGAGAAGGAGGCGTGGATTAAAGAGAAGTACGTGGAGAAGAGATTCGTACGAAGCAGCTGCTCACGTGGAACCGGTATGTTGGGGTTTCTTTTAATAAACAATTTTATTTGGAAAAAGCTGAGCGATTAAAGTCCAAATAATGTGTGACCGCTAACATTCTGCATCAGGGAGTCACAGGGACGAGGCCGTGACGCGCCTGTATGGAGCCTCTGTTGAGGGAGACCTGGTCGCCATGGCGGCAGCGTTGGTGGACGGAGCCGAGGTCAATGGGAGCGTCGGCGAGGAGGAGGGTCGGACGGCGCTGATTGGAGCAGCCGTGGGGGTGAGGAGGCGCCGGGGAAGAAAAAATCCAAAATTAAACGGCCGCTGTTCTGCTCTTTTTCACGTTAGCTCAGCTCCCAGAGGTGGGAGGGAATAAATACTTCTGCTGCTTTTTCTTGGAATTTTGTGCCCTTTACTCATAAATTTGCTGTGTTTTTCCTCATAAATTTGTGACTTTTTGCTCATTAATTTATGACTTTTTTGCTCATAAATTTTCAGCATTTTCTTTATAAAATTGTGACTTTTTTTCCTCATAAATTTGTGACACTTTTCCTCATAATTTTTCATAATTTTCCTTATAAAACTGTGACTTTTTGTCATAAATTTGTGGCTTTTTTTGCTCATAAATTTGCTACTTTTTCCTCATAAATTTTCAGCTTTTTCCTGATACATTTGTGACTTTTTATCGCCTGCCAGTCGAGGCCCAAAGAGGTTGACGAGCCGTTGGCTGCAGACTGAAGGGGGATTATGTTGCCGGTCTGTCCGTCCGTCTGTCCCACTTTAGTGAAATCAGCTCCTCCTACAGTTTTGTTCCGATTGTTTAGAAACTTGGTGCCATGGTTTGATACACTCTGATGATGCGCATTAAATTTCTGTCTCATCAGATGACTTGGAGGTCAAAGGTCAGGTCAGATTTTCCCTAAATCTTCTAAACACAATGACTACTGAAAGAAATGATGCAGGCTTTTCAAATCCTTACAGTAGTTGTATCTAACACACATCTTAGACGACTTACACCCTGACCTCACGATGGGTTTGGGATCAGCAGGTCAAAGGTCAAAGTTAACATTGCAGTTGCACGATGGTTAATGCTACATTCACTATTACTATGAATCGAGTAAAGCTAGGGCCACCAAACCTGGTACACAGGTTCACTCTGAGACCATGACCTCTGACTACAGGTTTGGGGTCAAAGGTCAAGGTTGGCACTCCCTATGATCTCTTACTATAGAACGTGTATGGCTCTCTAGGGTCACCAAACCTGCTTCACAGGTTCACCTCGAGATCCTGACCTACAACTATGGGTTGTGTACTTTGTTGTATATTGATAGATGATGGATTTATCGTAATTTGGTTCTGCTACAGTAATTATATTGAAAAGCTGAAAACTGCTCTCCGTCAGTAGGTACTGGCATCTTCAAAGAAGACGGAGGTGGGGGATGTTGCACTCTCCTCAGAGTGCTCTTGTTCTTGATAAATTTGTGACTTTTTTGCTCGTTATTTTTTAAAATAAAAAAAAATAACCGCCTGTAAAATATGTGACATGATTTGGTCAGAACACCTCAGGGTTTAACTACTGCAGCACCACTTTACACACGGGGAAGCAGCTCATCAAATCGGGCTGTTTTATAGCACTGATCAACACCAAATTTATTGTCTAAGTTTTTTTTAGCTGATTTAGGACAATTTTGATGTGCTGAATCCAAAAATCACATTAGCTTTGCTCAATCAGGTCAAGTTTTTGAATTATGGCCACATGTTGTTTTATAAATTTTTGTTTACATGTACGGTTATTTTTGCTTTATATGATGCAAAATTCTTTTTTATGTCTTGAAATTCTCTGAATTTTGAACAATAATGACATAACATTCAATTTACTTGTACTTACCTTTATATGAAGGTAAGTACGTGCACAGTACTAAGTAAGTACAGGTTTTTACTTCGCACCTGATTGAGAGAAGCGGATGTCATTTTTGGATTCAGCAGTGCAAAATTGTCTTAAATCAGTTGAAAAAGCACAGACAACTTACAAAAAAATTATTTTTGTAACCCAGTGTAGTCTGTCATCCCACCCTCCCGTTTTCATCATTTCACTGAGATTTTTTGTTTTGATGGCGATGCCATGTTTGAAGCTAGCGTTAGCTTTTAGCTTTGGTTGTCAAACAAAATATTGACCGACTTTTAAGGTGCATTCAGACCAAACATGAAAGTGCGACGCAAACGTATGTAGAGTTAATGTAAACCTGTGGAAAACATGGGAATTTGGGCACCCAAGGAATTTGGTAGCACTAGCTAGTAATTAGCCTTGAGATTCTGCCATCACCAGAGTTAAAGCGCAGTGCTACAGTGGTTAGCACTGTTGCCTCACAGCTAGAAGGTTCCAGGTTTGAATCCCCAAGCTGGCAGGGATAAGAACCTTTCTGTGTGGAGTTTGCATGTTCTCCCTGTACTGCGGGGGTTTTCTCCGGGGGCTCTGGTTTCCTCCCACAATCCAAAGACATGCATGTTAGGTTAATTGGTGATTCTAAATTGTCCCGAGGATTCTGTCTGCTATAGGCCCTTAGAATTGAGGGTTAGTACTAGTGAAGCACTTTGGGTGGTCTTTGAGACTAGAAAAAGTGCTGTACAAGTACAGGCTCTTATCCCGAAAGTATCAAAACTGGACAATAAGCTAGTTTAAAAATGAGACTGCCACTCACCTGCAGACACATGGACCAGGAGAAGGACTTTACAGAATTCCTACAGAACACACTAGAATAAAGGTGGAACCCCATCAAAAACAACAGAATTTGGGTTCTTTAGTGTGTTTTTAGCTGTTTAATGATGTTAGCGTGTTTCTGGGTTCTGCCTGCAGGGGTCACTGTTGGCCTGTGAGTTCCTGCTGCAGAATGGTGCCAACATCAACCACAGAGACCTGAGAGGACGGGGGGCTCTGCACGCCGCCGCCACCGCCGGACACACCGGGTACAAATGCACACGCTGAACACACACACACACACACACACACACACACACACACACACTCAGGTCCCAGTGACGATTAAACTGTAGCGACCATCATCTGTGGTTCTGATTGGCCGCCACAGTCAGGTGTGTCTGCTGCTAAAGAGAGGAGCCAATCAGTACGCCGTGGACGAGAGGGGGCAGGATCCGCTGGCCATCGCCGTGGAAACAGCCCACGCCGACATCGTCACACTGTGAGTGTTGTTGATGCGTGCTTCAGGTGACTCCTCGTCAGTAGGAGTTGCCAGGGAGACGGCCGTGGCGGCGTTAACATTCACGCATGTTTGATTTCATGTTGTTGTTATAATAATAATAATTATTGTGATTGTATGTTTCAGACTGCGGATGGCCAGGATGAACGAGGAGATGAGAGACTCGGAGGGAGCGTACGGAGCCGCGGGTCGGTCCACACATGATGAAGACGTGATGTCACCATTTTAACAGGACGTCCACACGTCCTTCAAGTCTTACATGTGTTTAAGACGTTAAAATTAAGGCCTTAATTATCCCTAAAAACAACGATTCAGCCTGAAATCTGGACTTGTGTTGATGTGGTGAAATCCTCATAATTGTAGTGAAGTTGGACTTCCTGTTTTTGCGTTTTAACGTAAAAATAAGTGGAAGAAGCAACAATCATTTGTCAGAAATTTGCAAACTTTTTCCAGGTAAATTCAGATTTTATTGTAGTTTAGCATCTTTTTTGTGTAAATTTACTGGGTTTTTTTGTAAAAATCTGTTACTTTTTTCTTACAGCTTTGGAAAAAATGTCTCACAGATTTGCAGCTTTTTTTCTCATAATGTATTTTTTCCAGCAAAAAAAGTCACTTTTTTTGTAAATGAGCATAATTATTACCTCCGCCAAGGGGGTTATGTGTTTGCCGGCGTTAGTTTGTCTGTCTGATGGTTAACAAAATAACTAAAAAAGTTGTGTATGGAAATGGGTGACATTTTCAGGAACGCTGTGTCATGGCACGGGGAACAGATGATTAGAGTTTGGTGATGATCTGAGAGTGCATACCTCCACCAAGGCTCTCATCGTCTCACAGAGCGTCAGCAGCAACACTCCAAAACTACTGGACAGACTTTGATGCAGTTTTCACCAGAAGTGGCCCGAGGCCGACACACAAACCCGTTAGGAGGTGATCCATGAGGGACAGAAGGAGCCTTGGCAGAGGTATGCACTCTCTGACTGCTTTTCTAGTTTTTCTTGTGAATTTTGGGACTTTCCCCCGTAGTTTGGGGGCAGTGGTTGGCACATTAAGAAGGTGACGGGATCGATGCCCCCCTGACCGTTGTAGTCTGCATGTTGTCCCCGTGTCTGCGTGGGTTTACCCCGGGCACTCAGGTTTCCTCCCACAGGTCAAAAACATGCAGGTTAGGTGAATGGAGACGGTAAAGTGGCCGTAGGTGTGACTGGTGACAGGACTGGCGCCGTGCCGTGGCTGCCTCATCCATCCGGGTGGACGCCCTGAATTTCCCTCTGGGATTAAGAAGGTTACAAATACAAAATGAATAAATTAGCATTTTTAACCTAAATTTCGTACGTTTTTCCTCATACATTAGCAACATTGTTTTCTTTTAAATTTGCCTTTTTTTCTGATAAATTCATAATTTTTCCACAGAAATTGTTTACTTTTTGCTTAGAAATTTGTAACTTTTTTTGTTAATTTGTGTATTTTTTCTTGTGAATTAGCAACTTCTTTCACATAAATTTGTAACTTTTTCCCTCATAAATCTGTTTTTCATGTAAATGTAAAATCTTTTCAAATAAATTTGCAAATTTTTCCACATAAATTCGAAGCTTTTTGTTTTCAGTTGGCATGTTTTTTCCTCGTGAATCTGCAGCTGCTTTGTCGTAATGCCGGCCGGGTTCTGCCAAAGACCAGCTAGAAGTGGAACTTCCTGCCGTCCAGCTTGGTGCTCAGCAGTAATGGAACGGAGGAGGGGATTTTTGTGGCGGCGCCTTGCGTGGCAGCGGCCCCTGGTTCTAGATGTGATGAACGTTGTAGATCAGAGAAACGTAATTTGGTTCTGTACATGATTGTATGGATTGAATGACAATAAAGTCGGCTTTACCTTTATAATGTATGTTTTCAGGAAAAGGCACAATTTTGGTAAATTTGCATAATTTTTATTGCAAATTTGTTACTTTTTTCCTTGTAATTTAGCAATTTTTTAACCTAAATTAACCTATTTTTTATAATTTTAAAAAAAATTCTTATAAATTCTGTTTTCTACAGAAGTTTCTTTTTTTGCTTATAAATTTGTAACTTTGTTGCTCATTTTTATAATTTTCTTTTGAATTTTCAACTTTTTTCACATAAATTTGTGACTTACTTCCTAAATGTGCAATTTTTTTTCCATACACATTTGCAAAGGTTTTGAGATAAATTAGAAGCTTTTTGTATTAAATTAGCAGGTTTTTTTTCTCATGAATTTGCAGCTTCTTTCTCATAAATTAGGAATAAAATAAATTTTGTAAATTGATATAATTTTTATTGCAAATTCGTGACTTTTCCCCGTAACTTAACATTTTTTAACCTAAATTAACGCATTTTTTCCCATACAATAGCAACATTTTTGTCTTATAAATTTGCAGTTTCTCCAGATAAATGAGTCTTTTTTTGCTTATAAATTTGTAACTTTTTTGTTCATTTGTTTAATTTGCTTGTAAATTAGTAACTTTTTTCACGTAAATTTGTGTTTTATTTCCTCATAAATTTGCAATTTTTCACATAAATTTGAAACTTTTTGTCTTAACTTGCCAGGTTTTTTTTTTTCATGAATTCTCAACTTTTTGTCATTATATACTTTCTTTCAGAAAAAGGTTGCACTGTTTTGTAAATTAGCAGATTTCTTATTGCAAATTTGTGACTTTTTCCCTATAAATAAGCATTTTTTTTTACCTATTTTCCCCTCATACATTAGCAGCATTTTTTTTTCTTATAAATTGTCAATTTCCATCCATCCATCTTCTACCGCTTTTCTGGAGGTCCGGGTCGCGGAGGCAGCAGTTCAAGCAGAGAAGCCCAGACTTCCCTCTCCCCAGCCACCTGCTCCAGCTCTTCAGAGAGGATACCAAGGCGTTCCCAGACCAGCTGGGAGACATAGTCTCTCCACCGAGTCCTGGGTCTGCTCCGGGGTCAGAATCAGAATCAGAATCAGAATCAGGTTTATTGCCATTGTTCATGTAGTACACAAACTAGGAATTTGTCTCGGTACAATGCTGCAACATTAAACATGATAAGATAAGAGAAATAAACTATACATGTAATAAAGTGTAGGATAAGATTAAGTGATACTGGTCAACAGTTAAAATATATATTAGCCAGCAGCAGATACTGTGGAGAACTATATAGTGCAGTCGGTAATGCAGGAAGAAAACAGTGATGATTGACATGAGTCTGGTTGAGCTGCTGTACATGGTGCACGAGAGTCACTTAGTGTTCAGCAGTCTAATGGCAGAGGGGAAGAAGCTGTTCATGTGACGGGAGGTTTTAGTCTGGATGGACCGAAGTCTTCTACCAGAGGGGAGGGGGGCAAACAGTACGTGACCAGGGTGTGAGGGATCGGCTATGATCCGGCCAGCACGCCTCCGGGTCCTGGAGATGTACAGATCCTGGAGAGATGGGAGCTTGCAGCCGATCACCTTCTCAGCAGTGCGCACGACGCGCTGCAGCCTTAGTCTGTCCCTGGCAGTGGCTCCTGCGTACCACACGGTTATGGAGGTGGTGAGGATGGACTCGATGATGGCTGTGTAGAACTGCACTAACATCTTGGTGGGTAGCTTGAGCTTCCTCAGCTGCCGCAGGAAGAACATCCTCTGCTGGGCTTTTTTGATGAGTGAGCTGATGGTCAGCTCCCATTTGAGGTCCCTGGTGATGGTAGTGCCTAGGAAGCGGAAGGAATCAGCAGTGGTGATGGGAGAGCCTGAGAGGGTGAGGGGGGGCAGAGGAGTAGTGACTTTCCTGAAGTCCACAATCATCTCCACTGGGCCACCTCTCTCCTGTAGGCGGACTCGTCGCCGTTGGAGATGAGCCCGATGAGGGTGGTGTCGTCCGCAAATTTGATCAACTTGACAGACTGGTGGCTGGAGGTGCAGGAGTTGGTGTAAAGGGAGAAGAGTAGGGGGGAAAGTACACAGCCCTGGGGTGATCCGGTGCTGATGCTAGTATAGTCTGAGACAGTCTTTCCCAGCCGCACATGCTGCCTCCGGTCCGTCAGGAAGTCGATGATCCACCTGCAGAGGGAGTCAGGCACGTTGAGCAGGGACAGCTTGTCCCGGAGCAGAGCAGGGCGGATGGTGTTGAATGCGGAGCTGAAGTCCACAAACAGGATCCTGGCGTAGGTTCCCGGGGAGTCCAGGTGCTGCAGGATGGAGTGGAGGGCCAGGTTGACTGCATCGTCTACAGACCTGTTGGCTCGGTAGGCAAACTGCAGCGGGTCCAGGAGAGGGGTGGTGATGGACTTGAGGTGGGACAGGACCAGGCGCTCAAAGGACTTCATGACTACAGAGGTGAGCGCTACAGGTCTGTAGTCATTAAGTCCAGTGATCCGTGGCTTCTTGGGGACAGGGATGATGGTGGAGGATTTGAGGCAGGATGGCACGTGGCATAACTTAAGGGAGGTGTTAAAAATGTCTGTGAATACAGGAGCCAGCTGTTTCGCACAGAGTCTCAGGGTGGAGGGAGACACGCCGTCTGGGCCGGGGGCCTTGCGCGGGTTCAGTCTGGAGAACTGTTTGAGCACATCCTGCTCACTGATGATAAGGGGAGGGGGGGAGGAGGGGGGGGTGCCTTAAATGAAGTAGGGAATGTGGAGGCTGTGGAGCTGGAGGGAGGGGGGGAGTTGGACACAGATGACGAGGTGTCAAAACGGGCATAGTGTTGGGACAGTCTCTGACAAAGGGCTTTGTCATCCTGACCTTTAGGAGCCTGAGGCCGATAGTTGGTGATCTGCCTCAGTCCTCTCCACACGGAAGCCGAATCATTAGCAGTGAACTGCTGCTGGAGTCTCTCAGAATACACAGATTTAGCCCTCTTCAGCTCTCTGTTAAACCGGTATTTAACCTCCCTGTAGCAGTCCCTGTCTCCACTTTTCAGCGCTGCTTCCTTCTCCTTCCTGATCTGTCTGAGCTTAGCTGTGAACCAGGGTTTGTCATTAGAGTAACTCACCCTGGTGCGTGATGGAAGAATGTTCTCTTCACAAAAGTGGATATATGAGTTCACAGTGTCCGTGTACTCATCCAGATCATGCGTGGCTCCTTTAAGCATGCCCCAGTCAGATATTTCCATGCACGTTTCCAGCTTCTCCTCAGCATCACTGGTCCGTATCTTCGTAGTGCTCACAACAGGCTTAGTGAGCTTCAATCTCTGTCTGTATGTGGGAATGAGGTGAACCATCACGTGATCAGATAATCCCAGCGCAGCTCGAGGGACAGCGCGATATGCGTCTTTCACTGTGGTGTAACAGTGATCCAGTGTGTTTAATCCTCTGGTGGGGCATTTAATAAACTGTTTGTAGCGGGGGAGATCGTGGCTCAGATTGCACTGATTAAAGTCGCCAGCCACAATAATCAGCGAGTCTGGAAAACTCCGCTCTGTGTGTTGAATGTGATCCGCGAGCACGCGCTGAGCTTCGCGCGTGTCCGCGTCGGGAGGGGCGTACACAGCGATCATTATGAAAGAAGCAAACTCCCGCGGGGAATAGAAGGGCTTGCAATTGATAACAAGAAATTCCAAGGCAGGAGAACAGTGTTTGGAAATTACCGTTACATCAGAGCACCAGCTGCAGTTGATGTAGAAGCAGACTCCGCCTCCTGTGGTCTTGCCGGAAAGCTCTGTGTCACAATCAGCACGGAAGAGCTGGAAGCCGTCGAGGCGCAGCGCGCTGTCTGGTATATTTTCCCGGAGCCAGGTCTCAGTAAAGCAGAGGACAGCTGAGGAGGCGAGGTCCTTAAAACGCATCAGCAGTCTCAGTTCATCCACCTTGTTAGAGAGAGAGTTGGTATTGGACAGAAATATGCCAGGCAGCGCCGTTCGCGAGCCTCTCCTGCGAAGTCGCACGAGAGCGCCCGCTCGTCTTCCTCTCTTCCGCCGTCTCACTTTCCGAGCCAAACAATAAACCAGATCGGCGGCAGGGGCTAGAAAAACTGGGAGGAGGTCCGTGGGGGTCAAAGTCCTGATATTTAAAAGTTCTTCACGGGTATAAGTGCAAGCAGACACACAATTGACAAACAAAAACAAACAAAGAGCGCAGCGAAGCACCATGTCGACCGCTGTGGGCGCCATCTTGGATCGACCCTCGAACTGGGAGGGTCTCCTCCCAGTGGGACGTGCCCGAAACACCTCAAGGGGGAGGCGTCCAGGAGGCATCCTAATCAGATGCCCATACCACCTCAACTGACTCCTTTCAGTGTGGAGGAGCAGCGGTTCTACTCTGAGCCTCTCCCGGATGACTGAGCTCCTCACCCTATCTCTGAGGGTGAGTCCAGCAATCCTACGGAGAAAGCTCATTTCAGCCGCTTGTATCCACGATCTCGTTCTCTCGGTCATCACCCAAAGCTCGTGACCATAGGTGAGAGTAGGAACGTAGATTGACTGGTAAATCAACAGGTTTGCCTTAGAGCTCAGCTCCCTCTTCACCACAACAGACCGGTACAACGTCCGCATCACTGCAGATGCTGCTCCTGTCAATCTCTCGCTCCATTCTCCCCTCACTCGTGAACAAGACCCCAAGATACTTAAACTCCTCCACTTGGGGCAGGAGCCTGTCCCCAACCCAGAGAGGACAATCCACCTTTTTCTGGCTGAGGACCATAGACTCGGACTTGGAGGTGCTGATTCTCATCCCAGCCGCTTCACACTCAGCGGCAAACCGTCCCAGTAAGACCTGTAGGTCATTGCTGGATGAAGCCAGCAGGACAACATCATCTGCAAACAACAGAGATGAGATCCTGTGGTCACCAAGCATGACACCCTCCATTCCCTGACTGCGCCTAGAAATCCTGAACATAAAAGTTATGAACAGGATCGGTGACCAAGGGCAGCCCTGGCGGAGTCCAACTCTCACTGGGAATGAGTCCAACCAAGTGTTGGCAATACAAACCAAACTCTCACAATGGTCATATAGACACCAGATAGCTCATAACAACAAGCCCGATACCCCATACTCCCAAAGCACCCCTCATAAAAAACCACGAGGGACCCGATAGGATGGGGAATAGGAAATGGAAGTGTGTGGAGGGGGAAAGAAAAGGGAGGGGAACATACGAAAAGAAAGACAAACCAGCAACTAAAACAAACAGAAGACAAATTGCTTCTCCCACTGAAGATGTCTCAACACGAGTCTGGTTTATGCACCTGTTAAAGGAGAGACACGTCTGTGTGCGTATATATGAGAGCGCACGCAAAATAAGTGTGTGCTTGTGAGTGGTTTGTCAGGAAACATACGAAGAGGTGGGCCGGAAAAAAAAAAAAACACGAGGGACACGGTCGAATGCCTTCTCCAAGTCCACAAAACACATGTAGACTGGTTGGGCAAACTCCCACAAACCCTCGAGGATTCTTGAGAGGGTAAAGAGCTGGTCCAATGTGCCATGGCCAGGATGGAAACCACATTGCTCCTCCTGAATCCGAGGTTTGACCAACGGCCGGACTCTCCTCTCCAGTACCTTGGCATAGACCTTCCCAGGGAGGCTGAGGACTGTGATCCCTCTAAAGTTGGAGCACACCCTCCGGTCCCCCTTCTTGAAGAGAGGAACCACCACCCCGGTTTGCCATGCCAAAGGCACTGTCCCCAACCTCCATGCAATGTTGTGTCAACCATGATAGCTCTACAACATCGAGAGCCTTGAGGTACTCAGGGCAAATCTCGTCCACCCCTGGGGCCCAGCCACCAAGGAGTTTTTTAATCACCTTGACAACCTCAGCCCCTGTGAAGCCCTACTTCCTCTGTGGAAGGCGTATCAGTGGGATTGAGGAGATCCTCAAAGTATTCCTTCCACCACCCAATGATATCCCCAGTCAAAGTCAACAGCGCCCCATCCGCACCATACACAGCGTGGACAGGGAGCTGCTTCCCCCTCCTGAGCCGCTGGACAGTTTGCCAGAATCTCTTCGAGGACGACCAAAAGTCTTGTTCCATGGCTTCACCGAACTCCTCCCACACCCGAGTTTTTGCTTCAGCACCCACCTGAGCTGCACTCCGCTTGGCCTGCCGCTACACCTCAGCTGCTTCAGGAGTCCCACAAGCCAATCAAGCTTGATAGGACTCCTTCTTCAGCTTAATGTCCCCCCTCACCACTGGTGCCCACCACTTGTTTCGGGGTTTGCCACCACGAGACGCACTGACGACCTTGCAGCCACAGCTCTGGGCAGCTGCTTCAACAACAGAGGTGGAGAACATGGCCCATTCAGACTCCATGTCTCCAGACTCCTTCGGAATGTGGTTGAAGTTCTTCCAGAGGTGGGAGTTGAAGACCTCCCTGACAGGGGCCTCAGCCAGACGTTCCCAGCACACCCTCACTATACGTTTGGGTCTACCAGGTCTGAATGGCTTCCTCCCCTGCCATTGGATCCAACTCACCACTAGGTGGTGATCAGTTGACAGCTCTGCACCTCTCTTTAACCGAGTGTCCAAGACATACAGTCTTAGGTCTGATGACACGATAACAAAATTGATCATCGACCTGCGACCTAGGGTGTCCTGGTGCCAGGTGCACATATGGACACCCTTATGCTTGAACATGGTGTTCATTATGGACAAACTGTGGTTAGCACAGAAGTCCAATAACCGAACACCACTCGGGTTCAGATCAGGCAGGCCGTTCCTCCCAGTCACCCCCTCCAGGTTTCACTGTCGTTGTCCACGTGCGCATTGAAGTCCCCCAGTAGGACAATGGAGTCTCCAAGAGGAGCACCCTCCAGCACCCCAGTCAGAGACTCCAAAAAGGGTGGGTACTCTGAACCATCATTTGGTGCATAGGCACAAGTGATGGTCAGGACCCGTTTCCCAACCCAAAGGCGCAGGGAAACAACCCCTAAACTCCAATATAGAGGCAGCAAGGTGGGGGGATACAAGAATACCCACCCCTGCTCACCACCTCTCACCCGGGGCAACTCCAGAGTAGGCCAAGCTCCAGCCCCTCTCCAGGAGACTGGTTCCGGAACCAGAGCTGTGTGTTGAGGTGAGGCCAACTATATCTAGCTGGTATCTCTCAACTTCATGCACCAGCTCAGGCTCCTTCCCCACCAGAGAGGTGACATTCCACGTCCCAAAAGCCAGTTTAGGAAGCCTGGGATCAGTCTGCCAAGGTCTCCGCATTTGACCCCCGCCTGATCCACATAGTACTGGACCCCCATGGTCCCTCCTGCAGGTAGTGAGCCCACTGGAGGGCGGACCTATGTAACTCCTTCGGGCTGAGCCCGGCTGGGTCCCGTGGTCAGAAACCCGGCCACCAGACACTAGCCATGGAGCCCCTCCCCCAGCCCTGGGCGGGGTACACTGAATCCTTGTTCTAGCATTCATCATGAGAGTCTGTTGGATCGTTCTTAGTCTGGCCCTTCACCCAGGACCAGTTTGTCTTGGGTGACCCTATCAGAGGCAAACTGCCCCGGACAGCATAGTTCCTGGATCACTGGGGCACGCAACCCCCCCGCCCCCACCCCCACCACGATAAGGTGACGATCCATGAGGGGAATTTTCTCAGTTTTTCCACTTAAATTTGTGGGGGTTTTTGCTTATAAATTTGTAACTTTTTTGTTCATCTGTACAATTTTCTTGTAAATTAGCAACTTTTTTCTCATAATTTATGACATTTCTTCATAAATTTGTATTGTTTTTCATATAAATTAGCAAATTTTTTTTTCACACAGATTAAAAGCTTTTTGTCTTAAATTAGCGGGCGTTTTTTCTCATGAATTTGCAACTTCTTTCTCATAAATGATGTATTTTTTCAGAAAAAAATGGCACTTTATAAATGAGCATAATTTTTATTGCAAATTTGTGACTTTTTCCGCTGTAAAGGAGCATTTGTTTTTACCTAAATGAACCTAATTTTCTTCCTCACACATCACAACGATGTTCTTGTAAATTAGCAACTTTTTTCTCATAAACTTGACTTTTTCTTGTAAATGTGCCACTTTTTAACATTTCACAAATCTGAGGCCTTAAATTTTGATCAGGCGACCTTAAACAGGTCCTAAATTTCCCGTCGTCACAGCCTGTCTTTCCATAGCGACGTTCACCTTGGTTCTGCAGATTAAATCAGCCACGTCTCCTCTTGATTCTGACTATTCTGTCTGAACCCCGCAGGAGACGACGAGACGTTTCAGGACATCTTCCGTGACTTCAGCGACATGGCGTCACATGACCCGGAGAGGCTGAGCCGACGGCAGTTCAGCCGAGGAGGGGAGCAGGAGGAGGAGAAGCGATGAAGAACCGACACAGTGTTTGTAAAGAAACGGAGACAGGAAGTAGTGCGGAGAGTCCAGGTGTGAGTGGACACGTCTTCAACACGTGGCTCCACGTATCGTTACTGTTACTGAAAACCACTGAAGAGATGCAAAATAGGCGGAAAAAGTCCATAAATCAGGAGAAGAAAACTGAGAGTTCAGAGGAAATAATTTAGTAAATTCATAAGAGAATACTGACAAAGTTATGAGGAAAAAAGTGTCAAAGTGCTCGTAAAAAGTTGCAAATTAGCAAGAAAATGTTAAAAAAACAAAACAATTTAGAGTAAAAAGAGAGTTGGAATTTTGAAAGTTACTAATCTGCACAAAAATGTTGCAGATGCGTCAGGAGGAGGATGTAAAAGCTGCAGAACGAGGAGAAAACAGGGAACCGTACAAGATGAATGTTGCAGAAGTGCAGCAGCAGAAGAAAGTTTTCTATTAAAACTCTGCTGTTACTATGGTGACCGTCCAGCTGATTCTTTCCACTCCAAAGGTTTTCCCTTCATTTTAACATGGTTAGGCTGATTACAGGCAGTAGTTTCCATAGTAACGGTTACAGACCCCCTATAAAGTGCTAACAGTGATGGTTGACTGGAACGGTTAGAATGGGCCACGAGCAGGACTGGTGGGGACGGGACCAGCAGCACCAGGACAGCTGTGGTTCTTCAGTAGAACAGCCACGGTTCTTCAGTGGAAAAGCTGCAGTTCTTTAATAGAACAGCTGAGGTTCTTTAATAGAACAGCTGCGGCTCTTTACTAGAAGAGCTGTGGTTCTTTAATAGAAGAGCTGTGGTTCTTTAATAGAAGAGCTGCAGTTCTTTAATAGAACAGCTGAGGCTCTTTAATAGAACAGCTGCGGCTCTTTACTAGAAGAGCTGTGGTTCTTTAATAGAACAGCTGTGGTTCTTTAATAGAAGAGCTGCAGTTCTTTAATAGAACAGCTGAGGTTCTTTAATAGAACAGCTGCGGCTCTTTACTAGAAGAGCTGCGGTTCTTTAATAGAACAGCTGAGGTTCTTTAATAGAACAGCTGCAGCTCTTTACTAGAAGAGCTGTGGTTCTTTAATAGAACAGCTGTGGTTCTTTAATAGAAGCGCTGCAGTTCTTTAATAGAACAGCTGAGGTTCTTTAATAGAACAGCTGCGGCTCTTTACTAGAAGAGCTGCGGTTCTTTAATAGAACAGCTGCGGCTCTTTACTAGAAGAGCTGCGGTTCTTTAATAGAACAGCTGCGGTTCTTTAATAGAAGAGCTGCAGTTCTTTAATAGAACAGCTGTGGTTCTTTAATAGAACAGCCAAGGTTCTTTAATAGAATAGCTGCAGCTGTTTACTAGAAGAGCTGTGGTTCTTTAATAGAACAGCTGTGGTTCTTTAATAGAAGAGCTGCAGTTCTTTAGTAGAACAGCCGCGGTTCTTTAATAGAACAGCCACGGTTCTTTAATAGAACAGCTGTGGTTCTTTAATACTAACTAACTAACCTGCACTTATATAGCGCTTTTCTAGTCACAAAGACCACTCAAAGCGCTTTCACTAGTACTAACCCTCTATTCTAAGGGCCTAATAGAAGAGCTGCAGTTCTTTAATAGAACAGCAGAGGTTCTTTAATAGAACAGCTGCGGCTCTTTACTAGAAGAGCTGCGGTTCTTTAATAGAACAGCTGTGGTTCTTTAATAGAAGAGCTGCAGGTCTTTAATAGAACAGCTGAGGTTCTTTAATAGAACAGCTGCGGCTCTTTACTAGAAGAGCTGTGGTTCTTTAATAGAACAGCTGCGGTTCTTTAATAGAAGAGCTGCAGTTCTTTAATAGAACAGCCGAGGTTCTTTAATAGAACAGCCATGGTTCTTCAGTAGAAGAGCTGTTGTTCTTTAATAGAACAACTGTGGTTCTTTAATAGAAGAAGAGCTAAGGTTCTTTAATAGAATAGCTGCAGCTGTTTACTAGAAGAGCTGTGGTTCTGTAATAGTACAGCTGTGGTTGTTTAATAGAAGAGCTGCAGTTCTTTAATAGAACAGCTGTGGTTCTTTAATAGAACAGCTGCAGTTCTTTAGTAGAACAGCCACGGTTCTTTAATAGAACAGCCGCGGTTCTTTAATAGAACAGCTGTGGTTCTTTAATACTAACTAACTAACCTGCACTTATATAGCGCTTTTCTAGTCACAAAGACCACTCAAAGCGCTTTCACTAATGCTAACCCTCTATTCTAAGGGCCTAATAGAAGAGCTGCAGTTCTTTAATAGAACAGCAGAGGTTCTTTAATAGAACAGCTGCAGCTCTTTACTAGAAGAGCTGCAGTTTTTTAATAGAACAGCTGTGGTTCTTTAATAGAACAACTGTTGTCCTTTAATAGAAGAGCTGTGGTTCTTTAATAGAACAACATCCATCCATCCATCCATCCATCTTCTTCCGCTTAATCCTTTTCGGGTCGCGGGGGGGCTGGAGCCTATCCCAGCATCTGTGGGTGAGAGGCAGGGTCCACCCTGGACAGATCACCAGTCCATCGCAGGGCAACACAGACAGACAGACAACCATTCACTCTCACAGTCATACCTAAGGACAATTTAGAATCCCCAGTTTGATGCCAGTTAACCTAACCTGCATGTTTTTGGCATGTGGGAGGAAACCGGAGAAATCCCAGAGTAAACCCATGCAGACATGGGGAGAACATGCAAACTCCACACAGCTCACTGTTGGTTGGGGGCTGGGATGGAACCCAGGATCCCCCGGCCAAGGGTGAGCTGCTGTGCTGCCATGGTGCTAACCACTACACCACAGCGATTCTTTAATAGACAAGCTGTGGTTCTTTAATAGATGAGCTGTTGTTCTTTAATAGAACAACTGTGGTCCTTTAATAGACGAGCTGTAGTTGCTTATTCAGGCCAGTCCGTTGCTTCCTGTTCAGTTCCTGTGGATGGAAACGCTGTTACAGATTTTCCCATAATAGGAACTACAGTCCCGTACATCTGCAGCTCATCATTGAGTCAGAGTAGTTCCTCGCTGTTACAGAATTATCATATAACCTTCATTAATGCAGAACAGATTTGCCTTAAATCCATATGTCATTAATAAGCTAACCTCATTAACTGTTACTGTAATCATTGTTCTTCAGTCAGGATCTACAGTCTGTTACTTCACTGCGTCATTGTCCCGTCAAAATAATCTTTCTGATTTCAGGAACCTTTTGTTACAGAAACTATAACCTCTTTTTCCTCATTCCTAGTAAGGGAACCTGTTTAATCGCTGCTGCTCAGATCATATCATATATAATTGGTTGGTTATGTTTCTGCTGGTCTCTGTCACTTCTGAAGTCTGCTGACATTAAAGTCCTTACAGGTAGTTTTTTTCAACAACCACGGCGGTGTAACCCCCTGTTTCCACTGGCTGTGTTTGTGTCCCTGTTATGGTTCCTTGTTGTTCCGCCTCGATCTGCCCGCGCGGCCTAGACACACTGTAGCATGTCGATGTGTCCGCTACCACGTTTTCAGCTCATCCGGTCAAAATCAAGTGGAACTAAAGGCTTGTATCCATGTGTCACCATGTTTTCTTCATTTTTAATTTGCCAGAATTTTGCGATAAGCCTCTGTTGTCAAGACAACCCCAATTTCCATCAACTCCAGACGGACAGCCGGCGCATCACGCTTCCTTGCCATTATCACATGGTTGCGATCAGTCCTCCGTTGTCTGTCTCATGCTGTCACGTTATTTTGTATAATTCTCACGTAATTTTTTGGCGCTGAGCTCAGGGCACTGAGAGTTGCAAAAAGTTCATCTTTTGGAGTGCTGAAGCACTCACCAGCGACACGCCTCTGCAACCATCCAGTCAGGATCAGGTTGAAAGGATGGTCAACCAGTTTGATGTGGTTTAGTTAGTAGTTTCAGAGCAAAATGTGTGAAACGCTGACAGCAGGCTTTGAGTGACAGGTCAAGTGGTTGCTAGGATACAGGGTGGAGACCTTTTTTCAAAATGCCTGTGAAGCGCCCATAAAAACAGGTCTGCAGTGTTTTTACGCACGGCCTAATTGTGCCACAAGCACAGAGACACCAGCACCTGTGGTGTTTTATGCATAGGTGTAAATCAGGGAAGAAAAGAGAATTGTCCCCACAGTGTCATCATAAACCTTTCTATATCATGTCACAGACCTGAATACAGTGCATTTTAAACATCAGTGTTCAGGATGCACGCAAAACAAATATTCTGGGGGAAATTTCAACTTTTCTTACAGATTTCTGATTTTTTTCCTCATAAATTTGCAGCTTTTTTCTCATTAATTTCAACTTTTTTTCTCATTAATCTGCAACTTTTTTCATGTAAATTTGTAACTTTTTTCCTCATAAATTTCTGAACATTCACATGGATGCTGGTTACATTTTTATATTCCATGTAGTGGTTCATTTTTTAATGTTTGTCTAGAGAATAAGCCCCTTTTATTTTATTTCAGTTATATACATATATACACATATACCCAGATGTTTTTTTTTTAATAGGGTTTGACTTCTTTCCCGTCACAGAATCTTGCCCCCCCCCCCCCCCCACACACACACACAGAATCCAAGAGTGGCCCTGACCACAGTAATACTGGTAGTGTCCCCCTCAGTGTTTGCTCTGGAGAAAATCTTCTGCTTATTGTCCCCCCAAAACAGTGAAATGAAATACTTGTTGGTACCCCTCTGTTAATGAAAGAAAAACCCAAAACGGTCACAGAAATAACTTGAATCTGACAAAAGTGGTAATAAATAGAAATTCTATGAAAATTAACCAATGAAAATCAGACAATGCTTTTGAATTGTGGTTCAACAGAATTATTTGAAAAAACAAACTCATGAAACAGGCCTGGACAAAAATGATGGTACCCCTAGAAAAGATTGAAAATAATGTGACCATAGGGACATGTTCAACCAAGATGTGTCCCCTAATTAACATCACAGGTGTCTACAAACTTGTAATCAGTCAGTCGGCCTATTTAAAGGGTGACAAGTAGTCACTGTGCTGTTTGGTGACATGGTGTGTACCACACTAAACATGGACCAGAGGAAGCAAAGGAGAGAGTTGTCTCAGGAGATTAGAAAGAAAATTATAGATATGCATGTTAAAGGTAAAGGCCATAAGACCATCTCCAAGCAGCTTGATGTTCCTGTGACTACAGTTGCACATATTATTCAGAAATTTAAGAACCACGGGACTGTAGCCAACCTCCCTGGACGTGGCCGCAGGAGGAATCTTGATGAAAAAGGAAGAGACGGATAATACGAATGGTAACAAAAGAGCCCAGAACAACCTCTAAACACATTCATGGTGAACTCCAAGGTCAAGGTACATCAGTGTCAGATCGCACCATCCGTCATTGTTTGAGCCAAAGTGGACTTCATGGAAGATGATCAAGGAGGACACCACTGTTGAAAACAAATCATAAAAAAGCCAGACTGGAATTTGCCAGACTGCATGTTGACAAGCCACAAAGCTTCTGGGAGAACGTCCTATGGACAGACAAGACAAAACTGGAACTTTTTGGCAAGGCACATCAGCTCTATGTTCACAGACGCAAAAATGAAGCATACCAAGAAAAGAACACTGTCCCTACTGTGAAACATGGAGGAGGTTCTGTTATGTTCTGGGGCTGCTTTGCTGCATCTGGCACAGGGTGTCTTGAATCTGTGCAGGGTACAATGAAATCTCAAGACTATCAAGGTATTCTAGAGAGAAATGTGCTGCCCAGTGTCAGACAGCTTGGTCTCAGTCGCAGGTCATGGGTCTTGCAACAGGATAATGACCCAAAACACACAGCTAAAAACACCCAAGAATGGCTAAGAGTGAAAGATTGGACTATTCTAAAGTGGCCTTCTATGAGCCTTGATCTAAATCCTATTGAACATCTGTGGAAGGAGCTGAAACATGCCGTCTGGAGAAGGCACCCTTCAAACCTGAGACAACTGGAGCAGTTTGCTCATGAGGAGTGGGCCAGAATACCTGCTGAGAGGTGCAGAAGTCTCATTGACAGTTACAGAAATCGTTTGATTGCAGTGATTGCCTCAAAAGGTTGTGCAACAAAATATTAAGTTAAGGGTACCATCATTTTTGTCCAGGCCTGTTTCATGAGTTTGTTTTTTAAAATAATTCTGTTGAACCACAATTCAAAAGCATTGTCTGATTTTCATTGGTTAATTTTCATAGAATTTTTATTTATTACCACTTTTGTCAGATTCAAGTTATTTCTGTGACCATTGTGGGTTTTTCTTTCATTAACAGAGGGGTACCAACAATTTTGTCCACGGTTTTATGTAATTCTTGCATGACCTTGTAACGTGAACCTTGTTGCCATCCGTGCTGCTTTAAAGCACAAACGCAGTCAGTGGAAACGAGGCTTTAGATTGTTAGCAAGAATATGTTAAAACTCATCAGTCACGGCATAGAAAAAATATTAAAACTGCTTTAATGTAATGAGTTTCCATGACGACCAGCCTGGCTTTGTTCTGTGTGTGGGTGAGATGTTTCAGGCCGTTTTTAAACTCTGATGTCACGTCTTCTGTTTCTGTGAAAAAGGGATTTAAGCTGCAGCCGCTGAGCTGTTCCCGCTCTGTTTGTTCAGTGTTAAAGCGCCTTGTTTTAACTAACGGAGACTTGAAGGTGAGTCAGCCGCTGTTACGCTGTCACATTTCCTCTGACCAGAATAATGACTGAATCCAGCTGTTGGAGCTGCTGAGTTAAACATTTCATGTGTTACTGCAGTCAGGCCACTGTCATAATAATAAAGACACTGAACACACTGTGGAGTCTCTGCTCTTTGTTCCGCTTCTGCAGTTTTTCCTCTTTTGCATGGAAAAGAAATGATGGAAGAACCTTTTTTAACCACCCATTTAACTCCAGGGTTATTTTGGTAAAAATGTCATAGTTTTTTTTCATAGCAGTTTGTTACGATTTGGTATTAACCTCTTAAAATTCTGGTGTTCCGCTGGTGGGACATCTCAGATTTTCTACTTCCACTCAGTGAAGAAAGAATTGGAGTTTCTTTGTATAGGCTATATTTAGGACATTGGCTGGTAATGCTAAAGGGTTCATTTTTTTTTCATGTGCACTGAAAAAGAGACCAGAAAGATATCAGGAAGTGAAACCAGTAGGTGGCAGTAATGCATCTTAAAGCAATCTCAAATCAGGAAGTGGCTGACGGATCACTTGCTAACTTCATGAGCCCTAAAGGAATTAGCCACAGTTCAGAGCACTGTGTCGGGGTTTCTCAAGGAAAAGCTAGGAAGGAAGTGTGGAAAAGTGTGATTGATTATGATTATTTAACCTTCTAAGCACAATAACTACTGAAAGAAATGAAGTAGGCTTTTCAAATCCATACAGTAGTTGTATCTAACACACATCTTACACCCTGACCTGACAATAGGTTTGGGGTGAAGCGGTCAAAGGTCAAAGTTAACATTGCAGTTGCACTATGGTAGATGCTACATTTACTATTACTATAAACCGAGTAAAGCTAGAGCCACCAAACCTGGTCCTCAGGTTCACCTTGGGATACTGACCTCTGACTGTGGGTTTGGGGTCAAAAGGTCAAAAGTTAACATTGACATTCCATATGCCTTATTACTGTACATGTAAAGCTGGAGTCACCAAACTTGGTACATCGGTTCACCCTGTGGCTCTGAAGTGTATAGCCTTATTCATGCTGCATTTCCCCTCTATTACGCTTTGGTCTGCGTGCACTTTGGACGAGCCCGGCACGCACGCGGCGCTGTTCATGCTCACTTTTTTCATCTACTCAGGCCAAGCGGTTGATGCATGCGCAAAACAATCATTTGTAGTTTCACTCCCGCCCGATAGGTAGCGCCAATGCGCTGGCGCGCCAGGATTTTCACCAATGAAGAAACGCTGCTTCCTTTCTGCTGCTTGACTTCCCGGTTTTCACTCCTTTTCCATGAAGATGCTTTTGCTGCTGAAGTATTTATGTATGATTCATGCATGTTTATTCTCGTCTTCCGCTTCCTCGTCTTCTTCGTCTACTTTGTCTTGGTATGCTGTGCTGATATCGCCACCTCGTGAATGGGGTGTTCAGTCTTGCACATGTGCTTTTCAATGCATTCAGGTCATGGGCAGGTGGCGCGGTCACAAAACTTGGGCTGCACGTGGTTGTCCGCGGTTGAGCACTGTGGGCACTAGCGGAGTGGAGACAATGACGTAAATTTCGTCACACGAGGTTTCCGGTTATACGTACGCAGACAGCAGAGGTGCAACATGAATCCAGCTTGACTATATGTGACTATGGTGTTGGGATCGCAAGGTCAAAGATCACACGAGTCAGCTGCCTTTTTGCAGCAGCGGCTCAATTCTGAGTTTCTTTCTCATTTTTTATTTACTACCTGTGTTTTTCTTGCCACAACTTTCTGATCCTTTTTTTTTTTTTTTTGTTACTTATTTGTACCCGTAGGTAGACTTGGTTTGCAGTCTGGTGACAAGCCACCGGCTGCTGGTCGCTGCATGCGCGAGCGCCCTAAACCTACATGTTTTTGGTATGCGGGAGGAAACCGGAGAAATCCCGGAGTAAACCCGCGCAACACGGGGAGAACATGCAAACTCCACACAGCTCACTGTTGGTCGGGGGCTGGGATCGAACCCACGATCTCATGATCCCCGCGATCCCCCGGCCGAGGGTAAAACTGTGCTGCCACAGTGCTAAACCACTGCGCCACCGTGCAGCCCAATCCTGTGATCCCGCATCCATCACAGATGCCAAGGACACATATATCGCCGCACTGGTGCAGATATTAGCCATCTTTTGGCTCATACTGCCAATGCCTCCCAACCCAGTGAGCAGAGGAGCGATTGTTTACAGTAGGAGTAAGCTGTTAGCACTGGGCTGCCCCATGGTGCTAGAGCAAAAACTCGATATACCAAGAGAAATCAAGCGAAGACGATGTGGATGTCAAGCTGGAGTGAAGCAACATGCGAGGAAAACAAGGTACAGACCCGTCCTTCCATCCGTTATTATGGGAAATGTGAGATTGCTGCTTAAAAAGATGGATGAACTGGCGGCTATGTCCCTGTAGGAGAGCGTCTTCAGACAGATTAGCATCATGTTGTTTACTGAAATGTGGCTAACAGAACTAGCAACAGATACTAACGTCGATCTGGAGGGTTTCCACGCAATATGGGCAGATCGGACATCAAACAGCGGGAAGAGCAGAGGCGAGGGGCTGATAATGTATGTGAATAAGAGATGGTGTGATCCTAACCATGATTAAAGAATATCACTGCAGCAAGGACATTGAGCTGCTAGCTGTTAGCATGCGACTGGCATGCCTTCCAAGGGAATTTTCGCATGTCATCAGCACTGTTATTGATGCACCCCCCTGTGCCAGTGCTGAGGCAGCGTGTGATGTCATCCACTCAGTCACGAGCAGGCTGCAGACACAACACCCAAATGCTCTCCTCCTCTTCTCTGGTGATTTCAACCATACCTCACTGTCCTCCATTCTGTCCACTTTCGCTCAGTATTCAATTCAATTCAATTAAACTTTATTTATATAGCGCCATTTCACAACAACAGTCATCTCATAGCACTTTCATCTGTAAGGGAAAACCCCACAATCAGGCGATCCCCTGTGAGCAAGCGCTTGCCGACGGTGGAGAGGAAAAACTCCCTTTTAACAGGAAGAAACCTCCAGACAGAACCAGGCTCAGGGAGGGGCAGTCATCTGCTGCGACTGGCTGGTGGGTGAGGGGATGGAGAAGATGAAAAGAACATACATGTAGAGAGCAAACAGCACGATGGGGACTCAATCTGTGGGAGAGAACAAACAGATGTTAATGACCAGCAAAAAAAAAAAAAATATTTCATTGAGAGTGAAGCCCAGTGCATTATTGGAGGTCCCCCGGCTGTCTAAACCTATTAGCAGCATAACTAAGGGAGGGTTCAGAGACACATGATCCCTCCCTAATTGTAGGCTATATCAAAAAGGAAGGTTTTAACCATATTCTTTAAAACAGAGATCGAGTCTGACTCCTGAATCCAGATTGGCAGCTGGTTCCACAGGAGAGGAGCTTGATAACTGAAGGCTCTGCCTCCCATTGTACTTTTGGAGATTCTAGGTATTACAAGTAATCCAGCATTTTGGAAGCGTAGTGCTCTGTTAGGATAATAGAGCAGTATCAGAGCTTTTAAATAAAAAGGGGCCTGATTGTTTAGAGCTTTGTAAGTAAGAAGAAGGATTTTAAACTTAATTCTAAACTCTATGGGAAGTCAGTGAAGGGAGGCCAGAAACGGAGAGATACGATCTCTTTCTAGTACCTGTTAAAACTCTTGCTGCAGCATTTTGGATCAACTGAAGACTTTTTAAAGATGTTTTAGGACAACCTGATAATAAAGAGTTACAATAATTAATCTAGAGCTAACGAAAGCGTGGATCAGTTTCTCAGCATCACTCTGAGACAAGATGCTCCTAATCTTGGCATTATTATGCAAATGATAGAAGGCAGTCTTAGAAACGAATTTAATTTGTGAATTGAAAAACAGATCTTGATCAAAAATAACTCCCAAGGTTCCTCACAGAACTATTAAAAGAAAGAGTAACCGCATCCAAACTAAAAGTTTGATTTGGAAAGGTATTTCTAAGGTTTTTTGGACCAACAAGAATGACTTCAGTCTTATCTGAATTTAATAACAGGAAATTACAAGTCATCCAACTTTGATTTCCTTAAGACAGGCTTCTAACTTGGCTAATTGATTACTATCATCTGGCTTCATTGACAGGTATAATTGTGTGTCATCTTCATAACAATGAAAATGTATACAGTGCTTTCTAATAATGTTGCCTAATAGAAGCATATATAAACTAAAAAGAGTAGGGCCTAGCACAGATCCCTGTGGAACTCCATGAGTGAGCTTTGAGTTAAAAGAAAACTTATTATTGACATGAACTAACTGGAACCTATCAGATAAGATCTAAACCACTGCACCGAAGTTCTATTAAGTCCAACATGGTGTTCTAATCTATCAAGTAGAATATTATGATTGATAGTACCAAAAGCTGCACTAAGGTCCTAAAAGGACAAGTACAGAAACGATGCGATAAGGAGGTCATTAGTGACTTTCGCTAAGGCTGTTTCAGTACTATGATGGATTCTAAACCCAGGTTGAAACTCTTCAAGTAAACCATTTCCCTGCAGGTGGTCAAGTAATTGCGTAGCAACGACTCTTTCTAAGATTTTTGAAATGAAAGAGAGATTAGAGGTTGGTCTATAGTTAGCTAAAACTCCTGGATCCAGCGTTGGCTTTTTGAGTAAGGGTTTAATTACAGCAGTTTTAAAAGCCTGCGGTACATGGCCAAAAGTTAATGAAGAATTGATTATTTGAAGAATATTCGGCGGCGGCGGCCTCCGTCGGTCTATGATGACCATGGAAGAGAATCCTAAACGTCTACTGTGCTGGAACAGCACCGCCTGTGGCTGAACAGGCCGATGTGCGAATGACAGTCCCTGTCACACAGGTCACACTTGTGGGTGGTCTCCGTGCTGCTGGGTCTGTGGCGGTTCTTCCTGCGGGTCCTTTTTTCATCTGCTGCAGCAGTCAGTCTCTCTTCACCCGCCTTGAGCTGTCTGGTCAGGGTGCCTCTCCATTTGGAGCGGTCCGTTGCAAGGTCCTCCCAGCGCTCTGTGTTGATATCCAGGGCCTTCGTCTTCTCTCTTGCAGACGTCTCTAAAGCGCAGCTGTGGGCGGCCAACGTCTCTCCTGCCAGTTGCCAGTTCTCCATAGAGGACGTCTTTGGGGATTCTGCCATCCTCCATACGGTGAACGTGGCCTAGCCAGTGGAGCCTGCGCTGCCTGAGTAGAGTGAACATGGCGGGAAGGCCGGCGCGGGACAGAACTTCTGTGTTGGGCACTTTGTCCTGCCAGGATATGTCCAGGATGTGGCGAATGCAGCGCAAGTGGAAGGAGTTCAGTCTCTTTTCCTGCCGGGCGTATGTTGTCCACGTCTCACTCCCATAGAGCAGTGTGCTGATGACGCAGGCGTTGTACACTGCCATCTTCGTCTTGACAGAGAGTTTGGGATTCTCCCACACTCGTGTGGTGAGGCGAGCGAGTGTGAAGGCTGATTTTCCAATCCTCTTGTTGATCTCTGTATCAAGGGAGAGGTTGTTGCTGATCGTGGACCCCAGGTACGTGAACTGATTCACGACCTTCAGCTTGTAGTCATCAATGGTGATGGTTGGTGGTGCTTCCGTGCCTTGCGCCAAGACGTTAGTCTTCTTCAGGCTGATGGTAAGCCCGAAGTCCTTGCATGCCTGGGAGAAGCGGTCCATCAGGGTCTGAAGCTCCTGCTGTGTGTGGGTTGCGACTGCAGCGTCGTCTGCGAACAGCATGTCTCTGATTAGAGCCTCGCGTACTTTGGTTCTGGCTTTCAGGCGGGCAAGGTTGAAAAGCCTGCCGTCAGATCTTGTGTGCAGGTAGATTCCCTCTGTTGCTGTGCTGAAGGCATGCCTCAGGAGCATAGCAAAGAAAATCCCAAAGAGGGTTGGCGCAAGTACACAGCCCTGTTTCACTCCGCTGCGTATGTTGAATGGCTCTGAGACGTTGCCATCATGCTGCACTATCCCCTGCATGTTGGTGTGAAATGATTCGATGAGGCTTTGCAACTTTGGTGGGCATCCTATCTTTGGCAGGATCTTGAAAAGGCCCTCTCTGCTGAGCAGATTGAACGCTTTGGTGAGGTCGATGAAGGCGACGTACAGAGGCATGTTCTGTTCTCTGCATTTCTCCTGGAGTTGGCGGATGGAGAATATCATGTCTACCGTCGATCGCTCAGCGCGGAAGCCACACTGAGACTCGGGGTAGACACGTTCGGCAAGCTTCTGTAGACGAACGAGAACAACTCGTGCGTAGACTTTGCCAACAACGCTGAGGAGGGAAATGCCCCTGTAGTTGTTGCAGTCGCTTCTCTCCCCTTTGTTTTTGTAGAGGGTGATGATCTTTGTGTCCCTTATGTCCTGTGGTACGGCACCTTCCTTCCAGCACTGGCAGAGGACGTCATGCAATGGCAGCAGTAGGGCGGTCTTGCAGTGCTTGATCAGGTCAGGGGGTATGCCGTCGTTGCCGGGTGCCTTGCCAGCGGCCAAGCTATCAATGGCCTTACTGAGTTCGTCGATGGTTGGCTCGGCGTCAAGTTCGTCCATGGATGGCAGGCAGTCGATGGCATCAAGGGCTGACGGTGTCGCGGTGTTCTGTCTAGAGTAGAGGTTGGAGTAGTGTTCCACCCATCTCTCCATCTGCTTGTTCTTCTCTGTGATCATCTCCCCAGTGGAAGATTTGAGGGGGGCCGTCTTGCTCTGAGCCGGACCAAGTGCTTTCTTGATGCCATCGTACATACCACGGATGTTCCCTGTTATGGCAGCGGTTTGAATGTCTTGGCTGAGCTGAGTCCAGTACTCGTTGGCACAGCGCCGAGCAGTCTGCTGAACTTTGCTTCTCGCAGCCCTGAGAATCTGGAGATTCTTCTCATTTGGGTACTTCTTGTACTCAGCAAGTGCTGAGCGCTTGGCTTCAATGACGGGGGTCATCTCGGTCAACTTGGCATCAAACCAGTCCTGTGACTTCGAGGTCTTCCTCCCAAAGGTAGCCAAGGCTGTGCGGTAGATGGTGTTTCGCAGCTCTTCCCACTTCTGCTTTGCAGATTCTCCTCCTTGTGGTACACCAAGTTCCTTCTCAAAGGTGGAGGCAAACTGCTCAACAAGTTCTGGTTGGGCCATCTTGCTGGTGTCAATCCGTGCCTTTCCAGGTTGTCTAGCACGATGGAATTTCTTCAGCTGCAGCTTGACCTTGCAACACACCAATGAATGGTCTGTGTCGCAATCTGCACTCTGGAACGAACGGGTGATTAGCACGTTCTTCAGTGAGGTGCTCCTGGTCAGGATCAAGTCTAGCTGGTGCCAGTGCTTTGAGCGCGGATGTTGCCAGGAAACCTTGTGTTGGGGCTTGGTCTTGAAGAACGAGTTTGTGATGCACAGATCGTGATATGTGCAGAACTCGAGCAGCCGCTGTCCGTTGTCGTTCATTCTGCCCACGCCAAAAGGTCCAAGACAGGAGGGCCAGGAGTCGTGGTCAGCACCCACTCTGGCATTGAAGTCTCCAAGGAGAATGAGTTGTTCAGAGTTGGGGATGATCCTGACAGTTGTTGTGAGATTCTTGTAGAACTCGTCTTTTGCCTCTGGTGTGGCTGTCTGTGTTGGGGCATACACACTGACGAGGGTGACTGGGCCTTGAGTGGTGTTCAGGCGGAGGGTGAGGAGTCGTGCAGAGCCAGTGCTGCCCGGTTCCACCATCTTCAGCAAAGTGTTCTTCACTGCGAAGCCCACTCCGTGTTCCCTGTGTTCGTCACTGCCCTTTCCCTGCCAGTAGAACGTGTAGTCCTTCTCTCTCAGTGTGCCTGCATCAGCTAACCGTGTTTCCTGGAGAGTGGCGATATCCACTCCCAGTCTCTTCAGCTCATTATTGATGATGGCAGTCTTCCTGGTGTCGTTGATGTCCTTGAGGTTAGCAGCGAGTCCTGTCATCATAGTGCGGACGTTCCAAGTTCCCAGTTTTAGAGTTGGTCTCTTTTGTTTTATTGTCTTGCCTGGTGCGAAGGTTCTCAGCCTGCTGTTTGGATTTCTCCTTATCCCCATGCACCCAATGAGGAAAGCAAGCTGTGGCGGGACAACACCTTATTGGCTGGGGGCTGCCCAGCTTGAGGCGGGCGGTAGCTGTCCAGTGAGATCTGATGATCCCTCCCACCGTCGGGAACAACCCCTGGCGCCACCCTCTACGCCAATTGAGCAGTGGCTTATAACCGGTAACTGTCATTCCCCGTGTTTTGTCTACGCCAAAGGCGAAGCTGGAGTGTCCTCTCCAGTGATCCGGTGTTCTACCTTCCAGCGTTGGGCGTTGGTAGGATTCAAGCCTGGGCAGGAAGATATGGAGGACAAGATGTTGCCCATGCAGCATGTCCCCCCTCTCCACGTCACTGATGAATCCAAAGGAACAGCAGGGCTGCTACAGTTTGGCACCAGCGCCGTTGCAGGAGCTGCCAGAACGATGTTGAGCACAACATAGAACTGCCTTAGGGGCTCCGACTCCGGATTTTTCCTCAGGGTTGACTCCCGAAGCCTTTCCCGTGACCGGGTATGCCGCAAGGCAGCAGAGGTTTGAAATCAGGGTTTACCTTCCCCTAGATGGGCTACCTTCCCAGGTTGACGAGCCACCATCTACCCGAAGCATCTGGTTTTAAGGCGCCAGAGATCCGCCCTCGCCCCTTCTCCTATTAGTAAAAGCAGTTCCGCCGGGCTTAGAGACTAAACCACATGGGCAGGCTAGGAGTTGGACTTAGTTGCCAGAGGCTTTTCGAGACGCACGCCATAAGGAGCATTTTATGAGCACTGGGAGCTTAACCCCAGTGCCGCTCCTGGCTATGACAACCTTGGAACCATTTGAAGAATAGCGCTACCAATAAATGGGAAGACTTCTTTAAATAACCTGGTAGGAAGAGGGTCTAAAAGACAAGTTGAAGGCTTGGATGAGGAAATTATTTTATCTAACTCTGAAAGGTCAATTGGAGTAAACTGATCCAAACAGATGTCAACTGAAGGAGTTTTAGTAGTTTCTGTATTTAACGGTGGGATGAATCTGATTGATTTTAGCTGTGATAGATGAAATTTTATTATTGAAAAGGTTCATAAGCGGACTAGTAAGCTCTAAGGGAATGCTAGGATTGACAGAGTCCTGACTCTTTGTCAGCCTGGCTACAGTGCTGAAAAGAAACCTGGGATTCTTGTTCTGTTCTATTAATGCAGAATAATAACTTGTTCTAGCTTTTCTCAGAGATTTTTTATAAATTAGAAGATGATTTCTCCAAGCTAAATAGATTTCATCTAAATTAGTGGAGCGCCATTTTCTTTCTAATTGATGAGTCTTCTGTTTAAAGCTACAAGTTTCTGTGTTGAACCAAGGAGTCAGAAATCTCTGATTAGACTTTTTCATTTTAAAGGGGCCACCATGTCTAGAGTCTGATGCAGAGAAGCTGTAACACTATCTACCATGCTATCAATTACAGAAGGAGCAAGCTGTCTATAGCTTATTTCCGTTGTGTTGACACATGGCATAGAGGAAACAATCTGCATAAATTTGGTAACAGCATCATCTGAGAGGCATCTACTGTAATAATATTTTTCTTTAGGAGCCAAATAGTCAGAAATAGTAAAATCAAAGGTTAACAGACAATGGTCTGACAGTACAGGGTTATGAGGAGACACTACCAGATTTTCTATTTCTATGCCATATGTCAGAACAAGGTCCAACGTATGGTGGAGATAATGAGTAGAATTTCTTACTTTCTGAGAAAACCCCATCGAGTCTAATATTGAATTAAATGCCATATTAAGGCAGTCACTATCTACATCTACATGTATATTAAAGTCCCCTACTCTAATTATTTTATCTGATTTCAGCACTGAATCAGCTAAGAATTCAGCAAATTCGGATAAAAACTCTGAGTAGGTTTATGGAGGATGATAAACTATGGCAAATAAAATTGGGTTTAGCCCAAAATTGCTAAAATGCCCAATACTAAGGACCAGGCCCTCAAAGGAATGATAACTTGTTTTTTGCTTTACATTAACTAGTAATTTGGAATGGTAAATTGTTGCTACTCCTCCTCCACGACCAGAACTTCTGGGATTTTGACAGTTTAAATAACCAGAGGGAGTTGATTCATTTAAACCAACACAATCCTCTTGCCCTAACCAAGTCTCTGTAAGGGATATTAAATCAATCTGATGATCAATTAACAGATCATAGACTAACAGAGACTTGGGAGTTAGAGACCTAATGTTTAATAAACCACATTTAATTTTTAAATTATGAGGAGGAAGAGAGGCCAAGTCATTAAATTTAGAGACTTCATGTTTAATTTGAGTTTTACCAACTTTTTGTTTTAATCACTTTGTGATGCTTATACATTATATTTTTATTTACTTTGGAGAAATGTATGTCATGTGCCACACCAGAGACAATAAAACACTGGACTTATTTTATTGAAACACCAAGGAGGTTGAACCTCGGATTCAGGAGGAGCAATGTGGTCTTCGTCCTGGCCGTGGCACATCGGACCAGCTCTTTACCCTCTCGAGAATTCTTGAGGGTTCGTGGGAGTTTGCCCAACCAGTTTACATGTGTTTTGTGGACTTGGAGAAGGCATTTGACTGTGGCCCTCGTGGTTTTTTGTGGGGGGTGCTTCGGCAGTATGGGGTATCGGGCTTGTTGTTACGAGCTATTCGGTCTCTGTATGACCGTTGTGAGAGTTCGGTTTGTATTGCCAACACTTGGTCGGACTCATTGCCAGTGAGAGTTGGACTCTGCCAGGGCTGCCCTTTGTCACCGATCCTGTTCATAATTTTTATGGACAGGATTTCTAGGCGCAGCCAGGGAATGGAGGGTGTCATGCTTGGTGACCACAGGATCTCATCTCTGTTGTTTGCAGATGATGTTGTCCTGTTGGCTTCATCCAGCAATGACCTACAGCTCTTGCTGGGACGGTTTGCCGCTGAGTGTGAAGCGGCTGGGATGAGAATCAGCACCTCCAAGTCCGAGTCCATGATCCTCAGCCGGAAAAAGGTGGATTGACCTCTCTGGATTGGGGACAGGCTCCTGCCCGAAGTGGAGGAGTTTAAGTATCTTGGGATCTTGTTCACGAGTGAGGAGGAAATGGAGCGAGAGATTGACAGACAGATTGGAGCAGCATCTGCAGTGATGCGGACGTTGTACCGGTCTGTTGTGGTGAAGAGGGAGCTTAGTTCTAAGGCAAAGCTGTCGATTTACCAGTCAATCTACGTTCCTACTCTCACCTATGGTCACGAGCTTTGAGTAATGACAGAAAGAACAAGATTGTGGATACAAGCGGCTGAAATGAGCTTTCTCCGTTGGATTGCTGGACTCACCCTCAGAGATGGGGTGAGGAGCTCAGTTATCCGGGAGAGGCTCAGAGTAGAACCGCTGCTCCTCCACATTGAAAGGAGTCAGTTGAGGTGGTTTGGGCATCTGATTAGGATGCCTCCTGGACGCCTCCTACTTGAGGTGTTTCAGGCACATCCCACTGGGAGGAGACCCCGGGGCAGACCCAGGACTCGGTGGAGAGACTATGTCTCCCAGCTGGTCTGGGAACGCCTTGGTATCCTCTCTGAAGAGCTGGAGCAGGTGGCTGGGGAGAGGGAAGTCTGGGCTTCTCTGCTTGAACTGCTGCCTCCGTGACCCGGACCTCCGGAAAAGCGGTAGAAGATGAATGGATGGATGGATGGACACCAAGGAGGTGTACCCCTCATCGCCGCCCCCCCACCCCCGGGAGATTGGACTACAACTTGGTTCACCTCCTGCCTGTGTACAACCCCCTGGTACACAGATAATCTCCTGTTATCCGCACAGTGAAAATTTGGTCTGAGGAGGCGGCGGACGCTCTGAAGGACTGTTTTGAATCCACTGTGGATCCACCATGTGATCCACATGGTGAGGACATCAACAGCCTCACACACACCTTCACAGACTACATCAACTTCTGTGTGGACAACACCGTACCCACCAAGATCATGCGGTGTTTCTCAAACAACAAACCCTGGATCAACCCTGGGATAAAGACACTGCTGAGGGAGAAGAAAAGGATCTTCAGGTTGGGAAACACGGAGGAGATGAAGTCCATACAGATGGAGCTAAGGAGGAAGATCAGAGAGGGGAAGGACAGCTACAGGAAGAAGATGGAGGACAAGCTGCAGCAGAGTGATGTCAGCGGTGTCTGGAGAAGCCTCAAAACTATCTCTGGGCACCAGAAAACCTCCTCCCAGGCCACGGGGGGTAGGGAATGGGTGAACAACCTGAACCTGTTTTTTTTTTTAACAGGTTTAACCAACTGCCCTCTTCTCCGCCTGCCCACCAACCACTACTGCCTCCCCCTTCATCTAGTCCCGCTGTCCACGGCCTCCCTCCAACAGCCGCCCCCAAGCACACAGCCCCCCTGACCCAACCTGCCCCTCACTAAGACCCAGGTGAGAGCTGAGCTGAAGAAGATCAAGGCGAGAAAGGCTGCGGGTCGGGATAACACCAGCTCGATACTACTCAAGTCCTGCCCAGACCAGCTGTGCGGGATCATGGGGCGCATCTTCAGTCTGAGCCTGAGGCTGGGGAGGGTACCACAGGGCAGCACGGTGGTGCAGTGGTTAGTGTCATATAATGTGATATTTATATGTTGTGTGTCTTTAAGACTGTGGTGACGTCACAGGTCAGAGTTGACCTTCACCGAGGAATATTGTATGAAAATGGCGATGTGTTGATGTTGCCGCCTGTTAATGTTTCCCGCTCCTAGTTTTAAAAGAGAACTTTGTTGAAACCACTATTCGTGTGGACCTCAGTTCTTTACATGGTGTCAGAAGTGCTTGACGGACGCTCTGCTTCAGTAAGATGGCCAAGTTCAATCCCCCGGAAAGTTTTCCTTTTCATCGTCCAAATGAATGGGCGGGCTGGAAAGAGCGCTTTCTGCGTTTCCGGACGGCTACAAAACTGAATAAAGAGGACGGCGAAGTTCAAGTCAGTTCACTGATTTACGCCATGGGCCCCGAAGCTGAAAACATCTTCAAATCATTCTCATTTACTGAGGAAACGGATCAAAAGAAGTTTGACGTTGTGTTAGGAAAATACGACGAGTACTTCTGTCCTAAACGGAACGTGATCCATGAGCGCGCTTGTTTTCACCAGAGGCTGCAGCGGCCTGGTGAGAAAGTGGAAATGTTTATCAGAGCCCTTTATGAGATGTCAGAGCACTGTGACTTTGGTGTGAACAGAGACGAACATATCCGTGACCGAATTGTTGTGGGCATCCTCGATAAAGAGCTGTCACGTAAACTGCAGATGATGGCTGATCTAACGCTTGCCCAAACTATTCAAACAGTTCGCCAGTCCGAGGAGGTTGTCCTCCAGGTTCACCAGCAGGGGGAGGCACACACTACGGTGCAGGAGATCCAGGGAAAAGCAGCAGGCAGAGGAAGATCTCCATTTAAACCAAAGAAGAAAAAAAAGTGGAGAGTAAAAAGACTCATGGTGTGGAAGATATGGAAAATTAAAACACAGAGATCCTGAAAAGTGCCCAGCCATGAAGTCAACATGCAACAAGTGTAAAAAGTTGGGTCACTGGGAAAAGAAATGTCACAGTAAATCAGTCAGAGAAGTCACTGAAGAGACAGTTTCCCAGACACCATTTTTTTTGGGCGCAGTCACAAAAACAAATAGAAATGATGACCCATGGACCATACAGCTTACAGTTGGAACAACACCAGTCAATTTTAAAATTGATACGGGTGCAGGTGCAAACATTATGGGAGAAAAGACATTTAACAAACTAGTTCCTAAGAAGGAATTAGAGCCATCTAATGTCACACTGTGCAGCCCGGGTGGTCAGTTGGACTGTATAGGAAAATTTCAAGCCTTCACAGAATACAAAGAAAAACCATATACTTTTCCTGTGTATGTCATCAGTGGCAATAATGCAAACAATTTGCTGGGCAGAGACACAGCAATGTCGATGGGGCTTGTGAAGCGTGTTGAAGAAGTTCACAAAGCTGGCTGCACGGTGGCGCAGTGGTTTAGCACTGTGACAGCACAGTTTTACCCTCGGCCGGGGGATCGCGGGGATCATGAGATCGTGGGTTCGATCCCAGCCCCCGACCAACAGTGAGCTGTGTGGAGTTTGCATGTTCTCCCCGTGTTGCGCGGGTTTACTCCGGGATTTCTCCGGTTTCCTCCCGCACACCAAAAACATGTAGGTTTAGGGCGCTCGCGCACGCAGCGACCAGCAACCGGTGGCTTGTCACCAGACTGCAAACCAAGTCTACCTACGGGTACAAATAAGTAACAAAAAAAAACAAAAAAAAAAAAAAAAAAAAAAAAGCATTTGGTGAGCATGGAACACTTAAAACAGAACCAGTTAAAATCCTGTTAAAAGAGAATGCTCAGCCATACACAGTGCACACTGCCCGTCGTGTCCCTTTGCCACTTTTGCAGAAGGTTAAAGAGGAATTGCAGCGTATGGAGGAGAATAATGTGATTGAAGCTGTGATCGAGCCTACAGATTGGTGCGCGCCAATGGTGCCAGTCCCAAGGAAAAATGGAAAAGTGCGGATCTGTGTCGATTTAAAGAGGTTAAATGAAGCTGTACGAAGAGAGAGGTATGTTCTTCCTACTGCAGAGGAAATCACTGCAAAACTTAGTGGAGCAACCACATTCACATCATTGGATGCTGCCTCCGGGTTTTGGCAGATTCCTCTCCATCCAGAAAGCAGTAAATTGACAACCTTTATCACACCCTTTGGGAGATATGCATTCAAACGTCTTCCATTTGGGATCACAAGCGCTCCTGAAATTTTTCAGCGCAAAATGACAGAAACCCTCAACGGCCTGGAAGGCGTGGCTATCTTTATGGATGACATACTGGTGTACGGCAACACTCCTGAACAGCACGACCAGCGTCTCAGCAAGGTACTGGAAAGGATCGAGTCAGCTGGACTTAAACTGAACAGAGAAAAATGTAAGTTTAGACAAAACAAGCTTCACTTCTTGGGCCAAGAAATCGACAAATCAGGCGTGAGACCCGACCCTGATAAAGTCAAGGCAATCCGCGAGCTCCCTCCACCACAGAACGTGCATGACCTCAAGCGTGTCCTAGGCATGTTTAACTACCTAGGGAAATACAGTATATCCCAAATCTGTCAACAGTGGGCCAGCCACTATTTGAACTGTTGAAATCCAAGTCAGTGTGGATGTGGGACCATTCTCAGCAGGAGGCATTTCAACGCATCAAAGACATTCTGTCTACTTCTCCAGTTCTGAAATTCTATGATGTGAATCGACCTACTGCCGTATCAGCCGATGCCAGCAGCTATGGTATAGGTGGAGTACTACTGCAACTGCACGATGGAAACTGGAAACCTGTGGCATACTGCTCACGTCGTCTGTCAGAGGCCAAGACTAGATATGCACAGATAGAGAAGGAGTGTTTGGCGAGTGTCTGGGCATGTGAGAGATTTGAGAAGTACCTCTGTGGTCTGGAAGATTTTAAGTTGGTTACAGATCACAAACCCTTGGTGCCTCTCATGAACAAAAAGGACCTGGACAATGTGCCAATACGGTGCCAAAGGCTACTTATGAGACTTGAGGTTCAAACCGACAGCCGAATATGCTCCGGGAAAGACCTTGGTAGTAGCTGATACACTCTCAAGAAGTCCACTACAGTGCGTAGAAAACGAGACTGATACTCACTCTGATGTGGCGTGCTACATAGCAGCAGTTATTGATAACTTGCCAGCTACTACACATAAAATAGACACTATAAAGACCGCTACAGCAGCTGACTGTAACCTACAGTTGGTGTTGTGGTACATCAAGTCAGGATGGCCAGAATACATAGGCAATGTCCCAGCAGCTATCAGAGACTATTTTCCCATTAAAAATGAACTGTCTGAATGCGATGGAATTATCACCAGAGGAAGCCGCATGCTGATTCCGGATGTGCTCAGAGCAGACATCTTGGATCGAATACATGATGGACATCAAGGTCTGACAAAATGCAGAGAGCGGGCCTGCACATCTGTGTGGTGGCCTGGCATCTCATCTGAAATCAAACGCAAAGTCCAGTCCTGTCAGGTGTGTCGTGAGATGAGACCAGCTCAGCGAAAAGAGCCTCTCTTGTCAACCCCTCTACCTGATCGACCCTGGAAGAGACTTGCTGTTGACCTGTGTGAGCATAACAAGCACACTTACCTTGTTGTGTCAGACTATTTCTCTTGGTTCCTCGAGATACTTCATCTGCCAGTAACCACTGCTTCTCAGATGATCTTAAAGCTGAAGGCAGTGTTCGCGAGGTTTGGTTGTCCAGATGTGGTTGTATCTGACAATGGGCCTCAATTCTCATGCCAAGAATTTAAAAAGTTTTCAAGGGAGTTTGACTTTTTGCACATCACCTCAAGTCCACACAACCCCCAAGGAAACGGACATGCAGAGAGGGGAGTTCAAACAGCAAAAAGAATCTTAAAGCAGCAAGATCCTTTGCTCGCCCTCATGTGCTTTCGATCAACGCCCTGCACCACCACAGGCGTGAGTCCTGCAGAGCTACTTATGGGTCGAAAGATCAAAAGAACTCTTCCTACACTGGAAGTGAATCTTCAGCCCCGATGGCCTGATCTGGAAGTCGTCAGGAACAAGGATGCAATGGAGAAACAGAAACAAGCATTCTACTTTTTTTTTTTCCACAATATCTTTATTGAACCTTTTTTTTTTTTTAAACAAACATGATACAAACAATCAAACACTAACACTAAAGTACTACAAAAAAAAAAAAAATGCACTAAAAAACACCAACAACCACCAACAAAATCAAATCTTCAACAATGCTCCTCTGTTTAGTCTAGACAATCCAACACATAAGTATACATATTATGTTCACCAGTTTGGAATTTACAAGGTCCACACATATCATTCACCTTCTTCTTCAAGAGTTATGTTTAAATTTTTTACATAATCAATAAAAGGTCTCCATATATTCTCAAACACAATTTCCTTTGATTTCAGTATATATGTTATTCTTTCTAATGGAAGGTTTGTTAACATCTGTCTTAACCACTGAGTCACATCTGGTCTATGAGTCTTTTTCCATAATAGTGCAATACATTTTTTGGCATTAAGCAAACTGAGGTCTATGAATGTTCTTTCACTTTTATTAAAATTATGCTTTTCTGGGTACAGACCCAACAAAAACAGTTTAGGATTCAATATGATTTGTTTTGAGATTATTTTTTCAATTGTTACCCTCACCTCTTCCCAAAACATTCTTATTAATCTACATTCCCATAAACAATGAAATAGGGTTCCTTTACTTTCCATACATTTTGTGCACGTATCTGGTATATTTTTGTTATATCTATTTAACTCCTCCGGTGTAACATACATCCGCATTAACCATTTGAAATGTATCAATTTAAGGCGTACATTTATTGATTTGGTTTGGGCTTCTGTACAAGCCAATTCCCATTGTTCCTCTGAAATTTCAGTTTGCAGATCTTCTTTCCAGTAGTTTAATCTTTTCAGTGAATTTTCACTTGAAAATAGTGTCAATGAGTTATAAAACTCTGAAATAATACCCTTTCTTTTACTATCTTTCATCAACATTTTTTCCAAGGATGAATAGATAGGTCGAGTGAGAGCTTTATTTTGATTTGATCGAATAAAGTTTCTAAGTTGAAGATATTTAAAAAAATGTATTCTATTGAGATTAAATTTGATCCTCAACTCTTCAAAAGACATTATGTTTTCTGCACATGGCAAATATAAATCCTGAATCTTTTGTATCCCTTTTAAATTCCATACTTTAAATACAGCGTCCGCTCTCCCTGGTTTAAAATATTGATTACCCCATATTGGACTAAATTGTGACAATAACTGTGGTTCTTTTAAATAGTTTTTAGCTTCACACCATATTTTGATCATATGCTTTACAAATGGATTTTTAACTTGTTTTTGTAATTTTTTTGCCGAATCTGAGTATATGAATATGGGAAGAGGTAAAGGTAAATTGTATGATTCCATTTCAGTCCAGTGAGGGAGATCATTTGATGAAAAATAATATGTCATAGACCTCAGTTGTGCCGACCAATAATACAACATAAAATTTGGACATTTCAGACCTCCACGATCAAATGGTAAATATAATAAAGACAGACGTAATCTAGCCCTCCTGTTGTTCCATATAAATTCCACTAACTTTTTTTTAATTCTTGAGAATAAATCTAAAGGTGGTGATAAGGGAATGTATTGAAATAAATAAAGTATTTTAGGTAAGATATTACTTTTAAGTATATTAATTCTCCCGATCATCGACATTGGTAGTGACATCCATCTCTGAAGTAACTCATCAATATCTGTCATTAAGGCTTCATAATTGACACTGGCGACTGATTCTAGCTTAGGCACAATTTGGATTCCTAAATATTTGAACTGATTTACAACATTGAATTGATTTACCTCAGGGGCTGGGTAATTTCTCTGGGTCTCATTTAGCATTAATATTGAAGATTTAGTTTTATTTATTTTATATCCTGATATTTCCCCGAAATTCTTTATTAAATTCAACAAGGTCGGAATTGATAAGCATTCCACTTTAATCAGCGCCATGGAGCTAAACCCCTACCTTTGTTGAAGCCAGGAGATTCAGTCCTCACAAAGCTGGACCATCAGAAATCCTGGAAAACACCCGCTGTTGTCACAGGAGAAAGCAGCACACCTCGCTCCTTTCTTATTGAAACACCCCAGGGAGCAACTTTGCGACGCAACCGCCGTCACTTGCAACATGATCCTGAAACAGCCAGAGAGATACACTCTTCAGCTCCAAATGACCTGCAGCCAGAGATTGTCGATCAGCAGCCTGAAACTGCAGCTGCTGCTGACACTATTTTACCAGTATCCAGTGTCAAACCGCCAGACCCAAAGCAAGGACTGTTGTTTACCCGGTCTGGTAGAATGATTAAACCTGTGCAAAGACTAGATTTGTAGAGAGAAAAAATGAATGAAAAAGAGAGAAATTCACGTGCTCACTGTGATAAGTGTGGTTATATTTGGTTCAATAATTAAGCCATGGGCTGTGGGGAAGGGTGAAATGGAAATGAAAAATGTTTGAACTGAAAATTGTTTTGTTCTGAAAAAAAAAAAAAAACTAAAAATGGGGGAGATGTCATATAATGTGATATTTATATGTTGTGTGTCTTTAAGACTGTGGTGACGTCACAGGTCAGAGTTGACCTTCACCGAGGAATATTGTATGAAAATGGCAATGTGTTGATGTTGCCGCCTGTTAATGTTTCCCGCTCCTAGTTTTAAAAGAGAACGTTGTTGAAACCACTATTCGTGTGGACCTCAGTTCTTTACAGTTAGCACTGTTGCCTTACAGCTAGAAGGTTCCAGGTTTGAATCCCCAGGCTGGCAGGGGTTGGAACCTTTCTGTGTGGAGTTTGCATGTTCTCCCTGTGCTGCGTGGGTTTACTCCGGGGGCTCCGGTTTCCTTCCACAATCCAAAGACATGCATGTTAGGTTAATTGGCTGTTGTCCCTAGATATCTGTTTCCTATAGGCCCTTAGAATAGAGGGATAGTACTAGTGAAAGCGCTTTGAGTGGTCTTTGTGACTAGAAAAGCGCTATATAAGTGCAGGTTAGTTAGTTAGTTAGTAGTTAGCTGTAGAAAACATCCTGTGTGGTACCCGTACCGAACACCCCTCACCCCAAGGACCTGAACAGCTACAGACCAGTGGCCCTCACATCGCACCTGATGAAGACTCTGGAGAGGCTGCTTCTCGCCCACCTCCACCCCCTGGTGGGACCAGCGATGGATCCACTTCAATTTGCCTACCAGCATGGCATCAGGGTGGAGGATGCAGTGATCTTCCTCCTACATCGTTCCCTGTCCCACCTGGAGAAGCCTTGGAGCACTGTGAGGATCATGTTCTTTGATTTCTCCAGTAATCTCAACACCATCCAACCAGTGATCCTGAAGGACAAGCTGCTGTGTGCAGGGGTGGACCAGCACCTGTCATCATTGATCCTGGACTGCCTCACAAACTGACCACAGTTTGTGAGAACCCAGGACTGTGTGTCTGATACCATCATCTGCAGTACGCCCCCCCTCCCCCAGGGAACAGTTCTGGCTCCCTTCATGTTCACCCTCTACACTGTTGACTTTCCTCACAACACACCACACCACCATCTACAGAAGTTCTCTGAGGACTCTGCGATCGTCGGCCTCATTCCTGATGGAGATGATGTGGAGTACAGCGGACTTATCCAGGACTTCGTGGACTGGTGCAAATGGAACTGCCTCCAGATCAATGCAAGGAAAACTAAGGAACTGGTGGTGGACTGCCACAGGTGAGGACAACCCCCCACAGCACCAGTAAACATCCAGGGAACAGACATTGAGATGGTGACATCCTACAAGTACCTGGGTGTTCACCTGAACAATAAACTGGACTGGTCACACAACACCAAAACACTGTACAAGAAGGGACAGCACAGGTTGTTCCTCCTGAGGAGACTCAGGTCTTTTGGAGTGCGAGGGACACTCCTGAAGACCTTCTGTGATTTGGTGGTGGCATCAGCCGTCACATTTGGAGTGGTCTGCTGGGGCAACAGCATCATGGCAGCCGACAGGAAGAGACTGAACAGGCTGATCAAAAAAGCTAGCTCTGTTCTGGGGCGATGCCTTGACCCAGTGGAGGAGACAATAGAAGGATGGTGGCTAAGCTGCCATCTCTGCTGGAGTCCGAGTCCCACCCGTGCAGGACACGCTGAATGCACTGAGGAGCTCATTTAGCAGTAGGCTGTGCCATCCTAAGTGCATGACGGAGAGGTTCTGCAGGTCCTTCCTACCTACGGCTGTCAGACTTTATAACCTAACCAGGGCTGCTCGTAGAGGTTGTATTAAATGTACTAAACATAACAACTTTGCACAATTGAGACCGTCCCCTCCAATACACAACTAGGACAATATCAGTCATTACTGAGGATGGCAGCAACACTTGATTCAATGTGAAATATACTGTCTGGGCTGATCGCAGCCGAGAATTTTCTGGAAAGACTAAGGGTGGTGGAATCTGCTTCTACATAAACGAAGGTTGGTGTACTGATGTCACAGTGTTGAAGTTTTGTAGCCCTAACCTAGAGTCACTGTTCATAAACTGTAAACCCTTTTATTCACCGCGAGAGTTCTCCTCATTTATTCTGGTCGGAATTTATATCTCGCCTGCTGCTTGTACAACGGAGGCACTGCAGCACCTCGCTGACCAGATAGCAGAGGTGGAGGAAAAACATCCAGACTCTCTGCTTATCATTCTGGGTGATTTCAATAGAGCTAATCTCACAAATGAGCTTCCTAAATACAGACAGCATATTAAATGTCCCACCAGGGACACAAATACACTTGACCACTGTTACACAGTTTTAAGAAACGCCTATCATGCCGTCCTCCGTGCAGCTCTGGGTTTTTCTGACCACTGCCTGCTCCATCTTATTCCAACATACAGACAGAAACTAAAAACTTCCAAGCCTGTTGTAAGGACTGTGAAGAAATGGACTGAGGAATCAAAGCTGAAGTTACAAGCCTGCTTTGACTGCACAGATTGGAGTGTTTTTGAAGCTGCAGCCATTAACTTAAATGAACTCACTGACACTGTGACATCATACACCTGTTTCTGCGAGGACGTGTGTGCAGACCAAGACCTTCTGCATATACAACAACAATAAACCCTGGTTCATTCCTAAACTGAAGCAGCTACGTCAGACCAAGGAGGAGGCCTACAGGACTGGTGACTGGACTCTGTACAAGCGGGCCAGAAACATGCTGACGAAGGAGACCAGGCTTGCTAAGAGGAGCTACAGTGTGAAGTTACAAAAAAACTTCTCAGCTAACAACTCTGCTTCTGTCTGGAGAGGCCTACGGAATATCACCAACTACAGGAGACCATCCCCCCACCCTGCGGAAAACCTCCAGCTGGCTAATGACCTAAACAGCTTTTACTGCAGGTTTGAAAAGAACCTACAGTTCTCACCTCCCACCCACACAAAAGGATTATCTGCAGCCCCAGGAACTCCATCCCTCCTCCACTCTGACCTCCCACCAGCACTAATGATCTGTGAAGAGGAGGTGCGCCGGGTCTTTCAGAGACAAAAGATCAAGAAGGCTGCAGGACCTGATGGTGTGTCTCCGTCCTGCCTGAGAGTCTGCTCCAACGAGTTGGCCCCCATCTTCACCCGGATCTTTAACAGATCACTGGAGCTGCGTGAAGTGCCTTCCTGCTTCAAACGCTCCATCATCATTCCAGTTCCCAAGAAACCCTCTATTACAGGATTAAACGACTACAGACCTGTTGCCCTGACCTCTGTGGTCATGAAATCCTTGGAGAGATTGGTGCTGAACCACCTGAAGGTCATCACAGGCCCCCTGATGGACCCACTGCAGTTTGCCTACCGGTCAAACAGGTCAGTGGATGATGCAGTGAATATGGGACTACATTACATCCTGCAACACCTCGACTCCCCAGGGACGTACGCCAGGATCCTGTTTGTCGACTTCAGCTCAGCGTTCAACACCATCATCCCAGGCATTCTTCATCAGAAACTCCTCCAGCTCAAGGTGCCCCCCTCCACCTGCCAGTGGATCTCCAGCTTTCTGACTGACAGGTGGCAACAGGTGAAGCTAGGGAGATTTACATCCAGCTCCCGAAAAATTAGTACTGGCGCCCCCCAAGGATGTGTCCTTTCCCCACTGCTCTTCTCCCTCTACTCCAACGACTGCACCTCAGAGGACCCTTCGGTGAAGCTCCTGAAGTTTGCGGACGACACCACAGTCATCGGTTTGATCCGGGATGATGATGAGTCTGCATACAGGCGGGAGGTGGAGCAGCTGATCCTCTGGTGCAGCCAGAACCATCTTGAACTTAACCCAGCCAAAACGGTGGAGATGACTGTGGATTTCAGGCGACACCCCCCTTCATTCCCCCCACTCACCATCCTCAACAGCACAGTGTCCACTGTGGACTCCTTCAAGTTTCTGGGTACCACAATCTCCCGGAACCTGAAGTGGTCCTCCCATATAGACACTGTCCGGAAAAAGGCCCAGCAGAGGTTGTTTTTTCTGCGTCAGCTCAAGAAGTTTGATTTGCCTCAGGAGCTGCTGGTTGTCTTCTACACCGCCATCATCCAATCTGTCCTCTGCTTTTCCATCACTGTCTGGTTTGGATCTGCCACTAAACAGGACAAGACCAGACTGCAGCGGATCATTAAGTCTGCGGAGAGGATCATTGGTACCGACCTACCCTCCATTGAGAACTTATATCGGTCCATAACCAGGAAACGGGCGGGAAACATCTGTGCTGACCCATCACACCCCGGCCACAAACTGTTTGAACTTCTATCTTCTGGTCGTCGTTACAGATCACTGAAGGTCAAAACCACCCGTCACAGGAACAGTTTCTTTCCTCAAGCCATCACTCTGATGAACTCCTAACATTCACCTAGTCCTACCTGTTGCTGTACTCATGACTTTTCATCCATTATTACATTGCACATAACTCTCACACTGCTTTTTACTTCATTCACATTATATCACTGAATCTGAGTCCACATTGAAATACTGTGTGATTGTATATTTTTTCATATATTTCTGCAAAGTGTGGTTAGTCCGAGTAAATAACTGCATATATTCCTGTATATATTTGCATCCTTTTATAGAAACGTGGACAGACTGTAATTTACTGTACATACTCTGGTTGTCATTGAATCCTTATTTAAATCCTCCACCTGAACAACGAGAGCAAGTTTTTAGCCAAAGTCAAATTCCTTGTATGTGTTGTGCATACTTGGCCAATAAAGCTGATTCTGATTCTGATATTCATATTCTGCAGGGTAACTTAACAAACCGAAAGGCTGTTTTTACCATCTAGCTGCAATGCTCCTGCACTGTGTATATATCTGTGTACAGTCATTCATTTACTGCTTTTGGCTAACCAGTTCTTATTATCTTATTAACTATTGCTCTGAGTGTTGCTATCCCTGTGCTGCTGTAATCCTGGAATTTCCCCATTGTGAGACTAATAAAGGCTTATCTTATCTCATCTTATGTTATCTGAAACTATATCTCAACAACAAAGACAGCTAGGGTCACCAAACCCGGTACACATGTTCACTCTGAGACCATGCCCTCTGACTATAGGTTTGGGGTCAAAAGGTCAAAGGTCATCTTTGACACTTCCTATGCTCTCTTACTATAGAACGTTTAAAGCTCTTTAGGGTCACCAAACTTGCTACACAGGTTTACCTCAGGATCGTGACCTACACCTATGGGTTGTATACTTTGTTGTATATTGATGGATGATGGATTTATCATAATTTGGTTCTGCCGCAGTAATTATATCGAAAAGATGAAAACTGCTGTCCGTCAGTATTAGATAGATAGATAGATGTAATTTATTGATCCCAAACTGGGAAATTACAGTGTAACAGCAGCATGACAGTAGACAACCAAACAACAGAAACACACACATGATAAAGGAATTACCCATGGAAATTAAAAATAACACGATGGACTGGCGATCTGTCCAGGGTGTACCCTGCCTCTCGCCCAAAGATGCTGGGATAGGCTCCAGCCCCCCCGGGACCCGAAAAGGATTAAGCGGAAGAACATGGATGGATGGATGGATGGACGACTATAAAACCTATATACATCATAGCTTAATATATGATGACCTGTATAAACACATGAATCATCCCATTGCACAGTGAAGGACTATCAGGAGCAGAGTGAAATGTGAGGTACCAGTTAGTCTGTAAGATGCAGTGTGGCAGCATAGCTATGACCAGAATACAACATCATAGTGAGTTATTGTACAGTGAAATTGCATGTGGCAGGAATGATTTCCTGTACCTGGCTGTTCGACAGTGAAGCTGTAGTAGTCTACTGGAGAAAGTGCTTTGGCGTCTGTCCAGTGTGTGGTGGAGGGGTGATCAGGATTGTCCATGATGGATGGCAGTTTATTTAGTGTTCTCCTCTCCACCACTGTCTCAAAGGTCTCCGATCTGAGACCAATTACAGAGTCAGCCGTCTTGATAATCTTGTCAAGTCTGTTGGTGTCTCTGGCCCTGATACTGCTACCCCAACAGACCTCAGCAAAGAAGATGGCGCTGGCGACAATGGTCTGGTAGAAAAGCTCCAGCATCCTGCTGCACACGTTGAAGGATGTCAGTTTTCTCAGGAAGTAGAGTCTGCTCATCCCCTTCTTGTGCGCAGCATCAGTGTTGGATCTCCAGTCCAACCTGTTGCTGATCATGACACCCAGATATTTGTAGTCCTCAACCACTCCCACATCCTCTCCCCTAATCTGCAGTGGCTGAGAAGGTGTCCTCTTCTTCCTGAAGTCAATCACCATCTCTCTGGTCTTGCTGACATTCAACCTCAGGTGATTCTGCTCTGTCCACTCCACAAATCTGTCTACCAGTGCCCTGTAGTCCCCCTCCTTTCCCCCTCTCATACACCCCACAACAGCTGAGTCGTCAGAGAATTTCTGCAGGTGGCATGACTCTGTGTTGTACTGAAAGTCAGTGGTGTATAAAGTAAAGAGAAAAGGAGAGAGCACAGTCCCCTGTGGAGCTCCCGTGTCACTAGCCACCACTCCAGACAAGGCATTGCCCAGCCGGACAAACTGTGGTCTGCCTGTCATGTAGTCAGTAATCCAGGAGATCACAGAGCTGTCAACCCCCATCGCCCGCAGCTTCTCACCCAGCAGCAGTGGCTGGATGGTGTTAAAGGCACTGGAGAAATCAAAAAAAGTGATTCTCACAGTATCTCCTCCATCATCCAGGTGCAGATGGGCTCGCTGCAGCAGGTAGATGACAGCATCTTCAACTCCTAAATGGGGCTGATATGCAAACTGCAGAGGATCCAGCCATGTCTTCACCTGCGGCCTCAGGTGGGCTAAGACCAGTCTCTTCAGGACCTTCATCACATGAGATGTGAGGGCAACTGCTTGATAGTCGTTCAGGTCCGATGGAGATGACTTCTTGGGGACAGGAACCAGGCAGGAGGTCTTCCACAGCACCAGTACTCTCTCCAGACTCAGGCTCAGGTTGTACAGGTGTTTCAGTACTGGACCTAGCTGGTTGGCACAGGTCCTCAGGGTCCTGGCGGAGATGCCATCAGGGCCCACCGCCTTCCGCTGATGGATTCTCTCCAGTTGTTTCTTAACCTGGTCTGTAGTCACCGTGATGTGAGGGAGGGTCCTGGTGTCCCCCGAGGAGGTAGGAGATGGAGAGAGGTGGTGCACAGGAGGGAGGGTGGGGAGGGGTGTGTGGGGGTCTGGTTGTGTTGCTGGGGTGACAGACTGTGAGTTGAACCTATTAAAAAACAGATTCAGTTCCTCAGCTCTCTCCTGGCTCCCAGATGGCTGCCTGACTCTCCCCTTGCACCCAATTATTTGTTTCATTCCCTCCCACACATCTTTAGCGTTGTTTTGCCTGAGTTTCTCTTCCAACTTCCTCCTATAATTGTCCTTGCACCTCCTCAGCATCTCTCTCAGCTCATGCTGCACTCCCCTCAGCTTCTCCTTGTCTCCAGCCCTAAAAGCTCTCTTCTTTTTGTTCAGAAGTGCTTTCAGGTCACCAAAGAAAATTGAGGCGGGAGATACTGCATTTGCCTCAAGAGTGCTTGAGTAATCTAACTACAAACTACCGGAGTGGTGGCTCAGTTGGTAGAGCATCCGCCCCACACCCTGGAGGCAGGGGTTCAAATCCCGGCCGGGTCATGCCGAACACCATATAAAAGTGGAACTTCCTGCCGTCCAGCTTGGTGCTCAGCAATAATGGAATGGAGGAGGGAAATTTGTGGTGGCGCCTTGCATGGCAGCGGCCCTCTGATTCTACACTTGGGGTAAACACAATCTTGTTCTACTGTACATGATTGATTGTACAGTTGAATGACAATAAAGGGTGATTTAATTTAAAACTAACTAACCTGCACTTATATAGCGCTTTTCTAGTCACAAAGACCACTCAAAGCGCTTTCACTAATACTAACCCTCTATTCTAAGGGCCTATAGGAAACAGATCTCTAGGGACAATTTAGAACAACCAATTAACCTGACATGCATGTTTTTGGATTGTGGGAGGAAACTGGAGCCCCTGGAGTAAACCCACGCAGCACAGGGAGAACATACAAACTCCACACAGAAAGGTTCCTACCCCTGCCAGCCTGGGGATTCGAATCTATTTATAAATGCACGGAATCGCTTTCTGTGTCTGTCTGTCTGTCTGTTCCACGCATATCTCTTGAACCGTTCCTCAGACTGACCTCAGATTTTCTACGTGTTTTGCTAAGGTAACAAGGGGGTGCATCCCCAAGTATGGAGTTGTTCAGTCAAAATATGTAATTTTTATCAAGAAAAGTTTAGTCATCGCTCTCTCCTCATGCTCTGGCTTCTAGAGGTATGGGCGGGGTTTTGCATTGACTCCGTACTGATTGGATCATACATGCCATCAGGGCATCAGTAACCACAGCACACCGTGAGCAAAACAAGGAAGTGAAAAGCGACAAATTTGACTAGAAAAAGATAATACTGAAGATTTAATGCTTAAAAAATTATACTATAAAGTTGCCGTGATTGCGTAGGTCTAAAGGATAATTCGGCATATGTGGAGAACCTGAGGCGCGTGAGCAGACTGGGTGGAGCGTCAGCGGGGACAGGTCTGACAAAGAACATTGGTGCATCAACACAGAACATGCCGGGAGAGGCAGCGGCCCGACCGGGCAGACCACGGTCCTTCACGGGGCGGCACGGCCAGCCTGCCCAGTCAGTGGTAGACGGGAGTCCCTGCTTCTGCTTCACCCGTGTGGTGCCACTGTACCATGCGGGACCGCGAGTCCCCCCTCCCCCATGAGTATCTAAAAATTAAAACCTGAATAATACCGCCATGATTGTGGAGCAGAATGGCCGGAATGACTTAATGACCAAACAGGACACAAAAATGCCCAAATAATGAAATCAGTCGTTTTTACTTAAAAATTTACTGACAAATGGGCAACACTGATTGTGGTAGACTGCAAGTCTAAAATAGAACATTACTGGCACATGCCTCTAGGGGGAACTACCTGTATTGTTTAGCATTACTACTAAGGGGACACATTAGAACAAGAGTGTGAAAACCCCGCGCAGAATCCATGTTCAGTCATATTATGTGTGTTGCAGAATAAACGGCAGAGTTAGCCAAAGAAATAACTCAAGTGTGATCATTGCTACACGGTAGGATATCACACAATTGGCGACGAGGATTAAAAGAAAAAAATCAGCGGCAAGAAACAGAGAACATTGCAAGTGTGGCGAACTCAAGTGACTCCAGTAGTTCGAGTGCAAGTTCAGAGGAGGAAAAACGAGGTTTCCCCACCACGACGAGCAATGGCGGCTGTAATCGGAACGGTAACCCCTTTTGATAACTCGACTCAGTCATGGGAAGAATATAGTGAAATGTTGGACTTTTTCTTCCAAGCTAATGAGATTGAGGAGCCAGACAAACGGAAGGCTGTACTGTTGAGTGGAGTTGGTGCAACTACTTACAGCTTGTTGAGAAATTTAATAAGCCCTGCATTACCGAAAGATAAAACGTACGACCAGCTTACTGCTGAGCTTCAGAAGCACTTCAGCCCCAAACCGAGTGAAATCGTGCAACGATTTAAATTTAATTCACGCATAAGGAGGAACACTGAGTCCATAGCAGAGTATGTGGCAGAATTGAAGAAATTAACACTGCACTGTGACTACAAAGACTCATTGGAAGAAATGTTAAGAGACAGACTTGTGTGTGGAGTGAATGATGACCGAATGCAACGGCGACTTTTATCTGAAACAAAACTCACTTTTGTGAAGGCTTTGGAATTATGCCAAGCGATGGAAACAGCATCTAAAGATGTGAGAGAAATGCAAGGGAAGCTAACAGAGGACACAGCAACGCATGTTCGTGTGCCTAAGACCCAAGTAGGTGTCCACAAAGTGTTGGCTGACAAAACTCAGCACAAATTCCCCAGTTGTTATCGCTGCAAAGGCCAGCACAATGCCGCCGAGTGCAAATTTGCCACTGAGCTGTGTCATAATTGTGGCAAGCGAGGGCACATTAAGAAAGCATGTAGAATAAAGGTGGACAGCGCACAGGTGCTGAAAGCAACAGTTAATGGGCAAAAGAAAAAAAAAAAGGGCCCAGGAAAGGAACAGCGAGCGAATCAACTGAGAGGGGAGGGAGAAAGTGATACAGAAGACATGGATTTTCACACAATTTACAACACGTCAGAGGAGCTGACCAAGGTAGCGCCCATCACGCGTACCATGAATGTTAATGGAATGAAAGTAACATTTGAAGTTGATACAGGCTGTGGAGTAACCATATTAAGTAAACAGCAATATACACAACTGTGGAAGAAAACAGACACAGCAGAATTAAATCCCTGTTCATTAAAATTAAAAACATACACAGGAGAGAAGCTAGACGTGCTAGGCATGGCACAAGTGAAGGTGCAACACGAAAACAAAGAAAAGGACTTACCTGTAGTAGTAGTTGGGAGCGAAGGACCAAATCTACTAGGGCGAAGTTGGCTACAAGAACTGGCCATGATTGATCAGTTGGTGAATAAAGTGGAATCTCAGCCCAAATTGCAGCTGGAGGAGATCCTCGAAAGACACGCTGAGGTGTTCAAAGAAGGCGTAGGACAGCTAAAAGGTGTCACTGCAAAGATTAATGTGGACAAGGAGGCCCAACCACGATTCTGCAAACCCCGACCGGTACCCTATGCAGTCAAGCCACTGGTCGAAAGCGAGCTACAGAGGCTGCTGGATGACAAGATCATTGAGCCAGTGCAGGTTGCAGAATGGGCGGCGCCCATAGTCCCAGTGAGAAAGCCGGATGGCTCCATTAGAATATGTGGAGATTACAAACTCACTGTCAATCGAGCATCACGGGTGGATCAGTATCCAATTCCTAAAGTGGAGGACCTCTTCGCACAGCTGAACGGCGGCCGACACTTCACGAAATTAGACATGAGTCACGCCTACCAACAAGTAGTCCTGGAAGAAGAATCAAAAAAGTATGTAACCATCAATACACACAAAGGCTTATATACCTACACACGCTTACCATTTGGAGTAGCTTCCAGTCCTGCTATATTCCAGAGAACTATGGAGGGCATCCTAGGTGGAATTCCGAATGTTGCCGTTTATTTGGATGACATCCTTTGTACAGGACCAAATGAACAAGAACATCTGAAAACGCTGAAGGAAGTGCTTCAACGGTTGGAGAAAAGCGGTCTGAGGTTGAAAAGAAGCAAGTGTGAGTTCATGGGAAAAGAGGTGGTGTTCCTAGGCCACAAGATCAACGCCAGTGGTCTACACCCTCTAACAGACAAAGTGGAAGCCATTGCGGAGGCGCCTGAGCCACAAAATGTTACTGAGTTAAAAGCCTACCTGGGCTTGTTGAACTATTACCATAGGTTCCTCCCAAAGCTCTCCACGCTGCTGGCACCACTACATACCTTACTTAAGAAGGAAGAAAAATGGTCATGGGGGGTCAAGCAGCAGAAGGCGTTTGAAGAGTCCAAAGCGCTACTTCAGTCCTGTAGTGTGTTAGTGCACTATGATTCAAACAAACCACTCATCCTGGCGTGTGACGCATCACCCTACGGTGTGGGTGCTGTACTCTCTCATCGTATGGAGGATGGCTCAGAGAGACCCATAGGGTTCGTCTCAAGAACTCTTAGTGCAGCTGAGAAAAACTACTCCCAGCTAGACAAGGAGGGCCTTGCAGTAGTATTTGGTGTAAAAAAATTCCACAAATACCTGTACGGGAGACAGTTCGCTATAGTGACTGACCACAAGCCACTAATTTCACTGTTCAGTGAAATGAGAGCCATACCCCAGATGACATCTCAGAGAATTCAGAGATGGGCCGTTACATTAGCAGCGTATGAGTACACCATCGTTTACAAAGCCGGACGGGACCATACGAATGCTGACGCGATGAGTAGGCTACCCTTGGATGGAGGAAGAGACAGCACGCCTGAGGAGGAGGAGAGAGTGCTATTGTTTGAAGATATCGGCGTGCCCCTGGTGAACGCGCAACAAATAAAGAAATGGACAGACAAAGACCCTGTTCTAGCAAGAGTGCGAGAATACATCTTGCGAGGATGGCCGAAGATGAACAGTCCTGAGTTCATTCCCTATGCCAGACGACAGGATGAGCTCAGCACCCAGGAAGGTTGTATCCTGTGGGGAGGACGCGTGGTTGTTCCACCACCTGGTAGGAATGCCTTACTGCAACAACTACACCAAGCACACCCTGGCATCACTCGCATGAAAGCGTTGGCGAGGAGCTACATGTGGTGGCCCAACATGGATGCAGAGGTGGAGGCGCTTGTGAAGTCATGTGCGGCATGCCAGGAGAACAGGAACAGTCCTCCAGCAGCCCCACTACATCCCTGGGAAGTTCCAGATAAACCATGGAAAAGAATTCACATTGACTACGCAGGTCCATGGATGGGAAGAATGTTCCTGATCATAGTTGACGCATACTCAAAGTGGATCGATGCATATTCTGTGAGTAGCTCTACTTCTACTGTTACCATTGAATGTCTTAGAAAGAGTTTCAGCCAACATGGGCTACCTGAAATCATAGTATCAGATAACGGTACATGTTTTACGAGTGAACAGTTCCAAGAGTTTTCTGAAAAGAATGGCATACGTCACATCACGACTGCGCCATACCATCCTTCTTCTAACGGCTTAGCCGAGAGGGCCGTGCAGACGTTCAAGTCACTCATGAAAAAGATGACAGGAGACTCTATTGAAACCCGAATGTCGAGAGCTCTGTTCAGCTATCGAATAACACCCCAATCTACAACTGGCAAGTCACCAGCTGAGCTGTTGTGTGGAAGGAAGTTGAGGTCAACATTTGACTTAATACATCCAGACTTCAGAAACAAAGTGCATGATAAACAAGAGAAACAAAAAGGTTATCATGACATGCATGCTAGAGAGAGAATACTGAGAGAAGGAGACGTGGTCTACACCCGCAACTTTGGCTCAGGACCAGCCTGGGTACCAGGAGAAATAACAGAAAAGACAGGCCCTGTGTCATTCAAGGTGACATTAGGTCATGGACAAGTGGTGAGGCGACACATCGACCAAGTTCGTGGTAGGAGCTCCATTCCCCTGCCGATGGCACCAGAGGTGTTGTCTGACACCCATCCTGAGGAGAGCATCAACGAACCACCACTTCAGGTGAAACCTGAGGTAACCGTCTCTGCAGATTCTACGGGCAGCACTGCAGCAGCCGAAACAGTGGAGCAGTCTGAGTCTTCACCTGCAGTTGGCTCACCCGCCGTGAGAAGATCTCAGCGAGCTCGGAGAGCTCCAGACTACTTGAAGGACTATACTTAGTCAGTAGTGAGTTCCCCAGCCACAGGACAAGAATGCGTCCTGGAACCTCACTGGGATGCGGTAGTCAAACCAAATCCCCAGTTAGACTGTTATGTGTGTTATACATATGAAAAAAAAAAAAAAAAAAAGAAAGAAATTATGTGTATGACACATGTGTTTAAGAAATTAAAAAGTAACTGTGATAGTTCAGGGTTAAATTGGAGTTCCAGGATGTCTAGTAATTGGCTAGTGTAATTAAGAGTAGTTTAATCTAGAGGGGAGGGATGTGGTAGACTGCAAGTCTAAAATAGAACATTACTGGCACATGCCTCTAGGGGGAACTACCTGTATTGTTCAGCACTACTATGAAGGGGACACATTAGAATAAGAGTGTGAAAACCCCGCGCAGAATCCATGTTCAGTCATATTATGTGTGTTGCAGAATAAACGGCAGAGTTAGCCAAAGAAATAACTCAAGTGTGATCATTGCTACACGGTAGGATATCACACTGATGCAACGGTTGCAGTCAGACGGGTCCTTCTGCTGTGTGTAATAATAGATAGATGTACTTTATTGATGCAGGGTGTTTTGTAGTTAATTCAGTGGATTACAGTTTAAAAAAAAAACCTTTTAATAACAAAATATTGCTAAAATATAAAATGATGCACTACAATGGGTCTCAAATATTTGTAAACATGTCGTGTTATAGTGCTATAGCGTAGTATGGACTTTGGCCCATTTCCCAATAATTTTGCCGTGATTCCACAGCAAATCTCCAGCAGCAGTGCGCCGGTCGTGGCAACCACCTACACCAGGACCTGAGGCTGCTGGCTCTCACAGCCAGCCCTCCCACTGTCCTTCGGGGCTCCGCATGACTCCACTCTCGCGTGCAGTGTAGGAGAGCCGCCTCGTGACAGGGCACCCCCTCAGCTGGCCGTGGGAGCGAAGCGGAGTCCCGCAGAGCGAGACGCTGCCCTTTGAGATCCTGTGGCTCGGTAGCTCAGCTCAGCCAGCAACCTCGAGTCCCAGGCCAGGTCAGTTGTGGCGATCAGGGGGGCGTCCGGTGCGCGGTGCTAGCGATTAGTTGTGGAATCATGGCAAAATTATTGGGAGATGGGCTGGCGTGACATGAGATACACAATCGACTGTGGATCAGTGAACCAGCGCCGCTCATCCAAGCTGGAAGGAGCCGGCTAGAAGCTACAAAGCTAATAGCTAAGTGACGTAAGAGGGAGGGCGGAGCACCTGTAAGCTGGTTGCCAACCGCCAATCAAATCTAAAAGAAGAAGAAATGTCATAAGCACTTCGTTAATAGAAGTCCCAGAGAGGGGCCATTTGGCCTTTTTGGCTAGAAAACCCATAAGGGGACCATCAAGAGGCCACAAGAGGGCCAACGTCTGGGGCTTCTAGTTTAAGACATGAGTGAGCTGTTAAAATGTGTAAAAAATGCCGTCAGTGACCCTTTAATGCTTTTGTCTGACTGCATAAATTTGAAAACTTGCATTAGTTTGCAACTTTTTTGTAAAATTAAAACTTTTTTGTAAATGTGAATCTTCTTGATCAGCCTTTACTAGTGCATACCCATAGAAACCAAGTATAAGCAAGTATTTCTGCATGCCCGTAGAAAGTTACTGAGTCCTTTGATCTTTGATGATGTCATAGCGAGTCCTATGATTGTGTCTGATGCCTGCCTTTGACATGGTTACCGTGGCAACAGAAAGTCTTATGATCGGGACACACAGGCAGATTTGGTGTCTATATGATGTCATATAGACATCATAGGCACAGTATAGATGAATCCTATGATCTTTTAGTGAGTCCTATGATTGTGAACAGCCAATCAAATCTAAAAGCAGAAATATCTGTGTCACGATCATAGGACTTTGTGTTGCCACGGTAACCATGTCAAAGATCAAAGGCAGGCATCACTCACGCTCATCGGACTCGCTATGACATCATCAAAGATCAAAGGTAGGCATCGCTGGACAAGTGATGTCAAAGATCAAAGGCAGGTTTCACCAGGGTTACTGTTGCCATGGTAACCATGTCAAAGATCAAAGACAGGAATACAGAAATGTTTGTTAACGCTTTCTATGGGCAAGCACAGGTTTGCACGTCTACATTAATGGTGCAACTTTTACCAAGTTGCACCACAAATCAAGTTGGATTTTTGTTTAAAAAATTATATATTTTTTTCATTTTGTTGTGATTTTAATACTTTTATCTCAGTACATAAATTTGCAAATTTTTCATCCAATTATTCTGCATTAATTTGAGGCTTATTTCATGTAAATTTTCCACCTTTTTTCTTGTAAAATTGAAATTTTCTTGTAAATTTATTCTATCTTTGGACAGATTTGGATTATTTTTTTTTTATAGAGTTATTGTGGGACACATATGTGGGTTTCATATGCACAAATGTATATCACCTTATGCTTCATATGTATATTACTGTATATTTACTGTATGCTTCACGTCTCAGATGAACAAAGGACTGAGCCTCCTCGGAGATAACAGGAGGATGTGAAATGTGGTCTTTGGTATGCAAAGAGATGGCCGTGGGGGATTTCCCGGCTGCCAGTGACTTTGGGTGGAAGTGATAAGATCTGAAAGGGATCCATTGTTACTTGGGATTAAATGCAATGTGACTGGAGCTTTGAAGCTCCTGGGGTATAAAAAAGTTGAAGGTCTGGGTTTCTTTCTCTTCCTGTATTGTTCATGTTGGAGAATGTGAATAAACCTGACTCGTGAGATAAACTCTGCCTTGCCCTTTCACATTTCCACACTGGTGACCCTAAGACAATGAGTGAAAAAAATTCCCCCGAACCAGCCGGGTCAGGAGCTCCCAGCCAGGCGTATGCTGCTACCGTCCAGCTACCGGACTTTTGGCGAGACAACCCGTGCTCCTGGTTCCTCGTGGTCGAAGCACAGTTCGCCCTCCGGGGGATAACGGTAGATGAGACGAAATTCTACCATGTAATTGCCAAGCTCGACAACCGCACGGCTCGGCATGTGCAGAGCCTTTTGGTGAAGCCACCGGCCGACGACAAATACGGCGTGTTGAAGGCTGCGCTCATCCAGCGCTTCACTCTCTCAGTCCAAGAGAGAGCGGAGAGACTCCTGGCTCTGAACGACTTGGGAGATGGCACGCCCGTTGACCTGATGGAGGACATGCTGAGGTTGAGGGGCTCAGATGGCGACGACTTCCTCTTCACCCACATTTTCCTGGGAACTCTAACGTCGGCCACGAGAGCGACCCTGGCCGGTTCGCCGTTGTTGGCCCAGCGGGACTTCCACGTGCTGGCCCAGGAGGCGCACCAGATTCTCAACGCCAGCAAACAGCGCGCGGCCACCGCAGCAGCGACGGAGTGAGGTGCGACGGCCGGAGACGGCGAGGGGCCGGAGACGGCGAGGGGCCAGAGACGGCGGTAGCAGACCCACCGACGACGGCGGGGACCAAGGATCGCGGAGGAGACACCCTCTGTTTCTACCATTGCCGCTTTGCAGAGAAGGCACGCAAATGTATACCACCGTGCCATTTCAAGCGCTCGGGAAACGCCAAGACCGGGGGTCGGTAGCAGCTGCGGCCCTCGGGGAGGAGAACAAGCTGCTCTACTTGAAGGATGCGCGCTCAGGGAGGCATTTCTTCGTGGACACAGGCTCCCAGTTGAGTTTCATCACACCTTCCTCCGCTGACCGGCTGGCGCTTTCCAGTGGTCCCGGGGTGTCAGCAGCGAACGGCTCGGCGATTAAAACCTTTGGTGAGAGGACTCTGCTTCTGTCCCTACACGGCCGTACATTTGAGTGGACTTTTGTCATAGCTGCAGTGAATTTCAATATGTTAGGGGCTGATTTTCTGTGCTCACATGGTTTGTTGGTTGATCTTGCTAACAGGCGCCTGGTTAATGCACTCTCTTTTTATTCTATTCCCTGTACAGCTCGAGTGGCCCCGCCAACAGCACAAGCCAACGTCACAGCTGCAAGTGGTAAGTTCCACACACTGCTCATTCAATTCCCAGCACTCACGGTCCCAACATTTTCGGCGGCCGTGGCTAAACACAGGGTGGAACATTTTATTACTACCACCGGACCGCCCGTTTTTGCAAAAGCCCGGCACTTGGATTCAGCTAAACTGACCATAGCGCGCGAGGAGTTCGCCAACCTGGAAAAGTTGGGCATCATCAGGTGTCCGAAAAGCCCATGGGCTTCACCGCTTCACATGGTCCCGAAAGCTGATGGCTCGTGGCGACCTTGCGGAGATTTCCGCAGGTTGAACAACGCTACAGCGCACGACCGCTACCCAATCCCGCATATCCAAGATTTTTCAGTTCATTTGGCGGGGGCGCGCATTTTTTCTAAGATAGACTTGGTACGCGGTTACCACCAGGTCCCAGTACGCGCTGAGGACATACCCAAAACAGCGGTAATAACTCCGTTCGGTCTATTCGAGTTTTTGCGCATGCCGTTAGGGCTTAAAGGCGCGGCGCAGACGTTCCAACGCATGATGGACGCGGTGTTGCGCGATCTTCCCTTCGTGTTCGTCTACCTGGACGATATTTTGGTAGCCAGCGCGTCCGAAGATGAACACGAAAACCACCTCACGGCAGTTTTCCGGAGGTTGGGAGAGCACGGGTTAATAATCAACCCAGCGAAGTTTCAGTTCGGGGTGACGCAGATTGATTTTTTGGGGCATCGCGTCTCTCCAGAAGGAGCGGTTCCTCTGCCTGACAAAGTGCGCGTGGTAACAAATTTTCCCCAGCCACAAACGGTCAAAGCGTTACAGGAGTTTTTGGGAATGGTGAATTTTTATAACCGTTTCCTCCCCCACGCAGCGCAGTTCATGCTCAATAAAATGATTATATGCCGCACTAAAAAAACAAAAACCCACAAATAAAATCGAATGGTCTCCGGAGCGAGAGCGAGCATTCTCGGAAGTCAAAACAGCCCTGGCAAACGCTGTGTTGTTAGCACATCCAGACCCAACGGCCCGCATAGCGCTCACTACTGACGTGTCAGATGTGGCCATAGGGGCGGTCGTGGAGCAGCATGTAGCCGGGGCTTGGCAGCCGCTCGTCTTTTTCAGCAGGACCTTGCGCGATAGTGAACGAAAATACAGCGCATTCGACAGGGAGTTGTTAGCTCTCCACTTGGCCATTTGCCACTTCCAGTTCTGGCTGGAGGGGACGCCGTTTCACCGCGTTCGTTGATCACAAGCCGCTGACTTTCGCGATGGCCAAGGTTTCAGAACCGTGGTCAGGCCGGCAGCAGAGACAGCTGGCCGCGATCTCAGAGTTTACTACCGATATCCAGCATGTGGCGGGTAAACTTAATGTAGTGGCAGACTGCCTCTCGTGCGCCGTGGCGGCTCCAGTCCACGTGGGGGTAGATTATGCAGCCATGGCCGCGGATCAGGTTAGCGACGCGGACGTGCGCGCGCTCCAGTCTGGACCAACAGGGTTAAGACTGGAGAACAGGGTGTTGCAAGACGGTATGCCCCCCTTAATCTGCGATGTCTTCACTGGGCGACTGCGTCCAGTGGTACCCGCCGCGTGGCGCCGCCGTGTTTTTGACTTGATTCATTCTCTGGCGCACCCGGGAGTGCGCGCGTCGGTCAAAATGGTGGGAGAGAAATTTGTATGGCCGAGCCTGCGCAAACAAGTTAGGGAGTGGGCAGCAGCCTGCATGGCCTGTCAACGAGCCAAGGTACACAGGCACACGAGAGCTCCTTTGGAGCCGTTTCACATCCTGGCTAAGAGGTTCGATCATGTTCACGTGGACCTCGTAGGCCCCCTTCCGCTGTCACAGGGGTGCACACACCTTCTGACAATGGTAGACCGCACCACACGCTGGCCGGAAGTGGTCCCACTTGAGTCAACCACAGCCGAGGAGGTGGTGCGCACGTTTTTAACAACATGGGTAGCGCGTTTTGGAGTCCCGTCAGACGTTACGTCCGACAGAGGCCCTCAATTTGTTTCAGAACTTTGGTCAGCAATGGCCCGCAGCCTGGGGGTAACGATCCACCGCACAACCGTGTACAATCCGCAGGCTAACGGGTTATGCGAACGTTTTCACAGGTCATTGAAAGCGGCTCTCAGAGCGTCGCTTATGGATGCAAATTGGGTGGACAGGCTACCATGGGTTTTATTGGGGTTGCGTTCTGCACCTAAAGAGGATTTAGAAGCCTCCCCGGCGGAGCTAGTTTTTGCGCAGCCACTTTGGCTGCCCGGGGAGTTTCTCCAGGATAATCCTGCGCCAGAATGTTCCCCGGCTCAGCGGTTGCAGCGTGGCACGGAATCAGGCGCGCTGCCTGGCCCCGTTCACCACAGTTTTCCACGCGTTTTTATACCTAAGGCTTTAAAAAACGCAGAGTTTGTTTTGGTCAGACACGATGCCCATCGCCCGCCGCTACGACCACCTTATGATGGACCATTTAGAGTGCTGGAAACAGGGGATAAGCATTTTTTGCTAGATTTGGGGGGCAGGAAGGAGAAGACTGGCATTAACAGGCTCAAACCCGCCTTTGTGGTGGCGGACGACGATGTGCTGTTGACTAGGGCTCCTCGGCGCAGCAGACCCCCTAGAGAACATCCCCCAGAACACCCACAGGGATTGACTAACAATTCTCACCCTCAGACAGCAGCCCCCCAGCAGGATGGCGCCACGGAAGTGTTGAAGCCGGCTTACAGCAGATACGGGAGGAGACTGAGGCCCAAGCAACACGTGGGCTGATGTGTAATGATTTTATCATGACAGGCTGACTGTTATTCCGTTGTTACATCTTAGACGTTTGGGGGGGGGGGGGGTCATGTGGGACACATATGTGGGTTTCATATGCACAAATGTATATCACCTTATGCTTCATATGTATATCACTGTATATTTACTGTATGCTTCACGTCTCAGATGAACAAAGGACTGAGCCTCCTCGGAGATAACAGGAGGATGTGAAATGTGGTCTTTGGTATGCAGAGAGATGGCCGTGGGGGATTTCCTGGCTGCCAGTGACTTTAGGTGGTGATAAGATCTGAAAGGGATGCATTGTTACTTGGGATTAAATGCATTGTGACTGGAGCTTTGAAGCTCCTGGGGTATAAAAAGGGATGAAGGTCTGGGTTTCTTCCTCTTTCTGTTTTGCTGATGTTGGAGAATGTGAATAAACCTGACTCGTGAGATAAACTCTGCCTCGTCCTTTCACATTTCCACATAACTTTTTTCCATCTTGTTGTAATTTTAACACTTTTATCTGAATACATAAATTTGAAAATTTTCATTAATTTGCAGCCTTTTTTGTAAAACGTTTTTGTCAATGTGAAACGTCTATCAGTAATTTTAACATAAATTTGCAAATCATTCCTCATTAATTTGTAGCTTTTTTTTCTGTAATGTGCATTTTTCTTGTGAACTGAATCAAATCTGTGATGGTTTCTCATAAATATGCAACTTTTTACTCATTTTAATGATGCATCTCTACATTTAGATTTATTCTGCAGTTATTGTGGAAACTTTCTGGCTGTTCTGTTTTAAAAGTTAAAATGATTTTGATTTTGAAATAAAAACATGAATAATTTTCTTTCATTTTTTATATATTTTTTTTAAATTTTAAACAACAAAAGTGGCAGTACAAACATCCTTCTGTTTAATCACCTTCAGACAAACAAAAACATGAAAAATACTTTAATAAAAATCCTCCAAGTTCAGCTGTAAAACAACCAAGTTTAAAATAATTAGTGTAATATTAAATACAGTTTCTCCTTCACTGCTATAACAAAATAAGTACATTCAAATGTTAAAAAAAAAATCAAATTCTGGCCAAACTGGACAGATTTATTAATAAAAATAAAAATACAGCCCTTTGTTTAAACAGACCCAGTGGAAATGATCAGGAAGAAATTACAAATGTCAAAATATTTGGGGGAAAGTTCACATGATAAATATTTCAGCTTCATTTTTTGGTCTCCAGGAAAACAAATCTACTGTTTTCCAAATGCTTTTATTTATTATTAAATTTATTTTTTTAATGTGATGAAATCCTGCGGTTCCTTTACCGTCCACTAGAGGGCCACCTCCATCAGAGAGTCAGTCTCCACCTACAGGTACATCTAAAAAAATTAGAATATCATGAAAAAGTTCAATATTTTTTGTCACTCATTTCAGAAAGTGAAACCCATATATTATATAGATTCATTACACAGAGAGTGATATATTTCAAGTGTTTATTTATTTTAATTTTGATGATTATGGCTTACAGCCCATGAAAACCCCAAATTCAGTTTCTCAAAAAATTAGAATATTACATAAAATTAATTTTAAAAATAGTTTTTAAATAGAAGTGTTGGCCGACTGAAAAGTATGTCCATGTACAAACTCAATACTGCGCTGACTTTGGTCTTGATAAATCAAAGTGGACCAACACCAGCAGATGTCATGGTTCCTCAAATCATCACTGACTGTGGAAACTTCACACTAAACCTCAAGCAACGTAGATTCTGTGCCTCTCCACTCTTTCTCCAGACTCTGGGACTTTGATTTCCAAATGAAATGCAAAATTTACTTTTATCTGAACAGAGGTCATCTGCTGGTGTTGGTCCACTGTGTTTTATCAAGACCAAAGTCAGCGCAGTCGTCTACCAGGAAATTTTAGAGCACTTCATGCTTCCCTCTGCTGACAAGCTTTATGGAGAAACTGATTTCATTTTCCAGCAGGACTTGGCACCCCCCCACACACACACACACTGCCAAAAGTATCAAAACTGGTTTAATGACCATGGCTTCACTGTGTTTGATTGGCCAGCAAACACTCCTGACCTAAACCCCATAGAGAATCTATGGAGGATTGTCCAGAGGAAGATGAGAGACACCAGACCCAACAATGCAGACGAGCTGAAGGTCTCTATCAAAGCAACCTGGACCTTCATAACACCTCAGCAGTGCCACAGGCTGATCACCTCCATGCCACGCCACACTGATACAGTAATTAATCCAAAAGGAGCCCCGACCAAGTATTGAGTGGTACATGGACAGACTTTTCAGTCAGTCCACATTTGCATCAAAAAAAACAAACTATTTTTTAAAATTAATTTTATGTAATATTCTAATTTTTTGAGAAACTGAATTTGGGGTTTTCATGGGCTGTAAGCCATAATCATCAAAATTTGAACAAATAAACAATTGAAATATATCAGTCTCTGTGCAATGAATCTATATAATATATGGGTTTCACTTTCTGAAATGAGTGACAAAAAATATTGAACTTTTTCATGATATTCTAATTTTTTGAGATGTACCTGTAGACAAGAGATCTGAAACAGTCACTAATATTGGATGTCCCTGTCATTTTCAATATTTAGGTATTCTGTAATTAATATTCACACAATCAAATAAATCTTTGTGCCATTTAGTCCCTTTCATATTTGTCCAAGTCGAACATGTGACTGGAGCTACATTTGGGCCTGGAAAGCCTGATTCGTTCCCTGTTCCAGACAGGAATAGTTGGTTCTACGGGCAATGCACTAGTTCTCTTTAATGTTAAAACATCCACATTTACAGCAGAAATGAACATGTCTTCATACTGAAAATGAAGCAGATACGGTTTTTAATGATCAGGGGTGTGCAATCTGTGGCTCCACGGCTACATGTGGCACATTTTTGTCTCACTTTTAAGAAGAAAAAAAGCTGACAAATTTACAGGAAAAAAATCAAAAACTTACAGTATGAACCATGTCACCAGAAATGAGTGACAATCCTCTGTTTACATGAAGTTTTGGGTAAAAAATTATGTGAATTTTAAAAAAGGTTTAAATCCGAGTTTAAAAAAAAAAAGCTGCAAATTTGCAAGAAAATACATAATGTGAATAAAGTAAAGAAAAAAAAAACATGAGAAAAATGTTTCATAAGAAGAAAAAAGCTGCAAATTTTATTTAAAAAAACAATTAGGACAAAAATATTTAAGGGAAAAAAGTGCAAAGTTATAATTTACAAAATTTATGGAAAAATAATAGAAAAAAGTCCCTTATTTATAAGTTACAAACATTTATTCATAACTTTTATTAGTTCTCATCGGCCAATCAGAAGCTGGTTTATTCGTAACTCATTTATTGGTCCCCATTGGCCAGTCAGAAGCTGGTCTCGTTCATTTGTGGTTTGGGGCTGGTGGGCGGCCCGCTGCTTTGGTTCTCTGGACTTTCTGGTGACGCCGCGCCATTGGACGGTGATGCTGTGGAGGTGGCAGCGCGGCGGGGAGACACAGGTGTCTGAGAAGGGGTGGGGCTTGTTGGAAAAGTGGGCGTAGCCCTGCGATGAGGTGAGGACATTCCAGGCGACGGACAAGCTGAGGATGGGGGGATGGAGAAGGAGGGCGGAGTCCTGAGACCAAACCGGGCCTCCAACTCGCTGCACACCGCCAAACTCCTCCGGACCCCCTCCACCCCCGCCAACCCAGAGCTTGCCGCCTCAGAACCTTTGGCGAGCTCCTGGCAGCGCTCCACGAAGCTGCCCCGGCGCACGGACCCCCAGTCCCGGTCCTGGGGTCGGAGGGGACGGGGGCTGGGGCCCGGTCTGGTGTGGGGTGGAGCCTGGCGAGGGAGGCTGCCGCATGTAGAAGAAGATGATCCTGGCGGGCGTCCTGCGGCAGAGTGGGGACGCTCCAACCTGAAGGCGTCGCTCAGCTGAGAGTGGAGGCTGCAGACAGAAAAAAAATTAGTTAATACAGAGTCAGAGTTCATACCTCCTCCAAGAAGGCTCCAACCACATCAGATCAGGATTAGTGAGAGTAAAATGTTTCCTTTTATACTTAAAACTTTTTCTCATATATTTACTGCGTTGATCCCTGAGAAGGGTTGACGCCATCAAAAATAAAATAAAATCTGTTAAAACAACATAACAGACAGCCAAAGCCCCACCCCCTCTACTTCCACATATGGGACCTTAAATCAGAAAAATTCTCCATTGAAATGAATGGCCAAGCTCCAGGCTGCAAGTCGATTGATTTTGTTATCGTGTCATCAGACCTGCGACCGTATGTCTTGGACACTCGGGTAAAGAGAGGTGCAGAGCTGTCAACTGATCACCACCTGGTGGTGAGTTGGATCCGATGGTAGGGGAGGAAGCCATTCAGACCTGGCAGACCCAAACGTATAGTTAGGGTGTGCTGGGAACGTCTGGCTAAGGCCCCTGTCCAGGAGGTCTTCAACTCCCACCTCCAGAAGAACTTCAATCACATTCCAAGGGAGTCTGGAGACATGGAGTCTGAATGGGCCATGTTCTCCACCTCTATTGTTGAAGCGGCGGCCCAGAGCTGCGGCCCCAAGGTCGTTGGTGCATCTCGTGGCGGCAACCCCCAAACCAAGTGGTGGACACCAGTGGTGAGGAGGGACATTAAGCTGAAGAAGGAGTCCTATTGAGCTTGGTTGGCTTGTGGGACTCCAGAAGTAGCTGAGGTGTACCGGCAGGCCAAGTGAAGTGCAGCTCGGGAGGTTGCTGAAGCAAAAACTCGGGTGTGGGAGGAGTTCAGTAAGGCCATGGAACAAGACTTTCGGTTGGTCTCGAAGAGATTCTGGTAAACTGTCCGGCGGCTGAGGAGGGGGAAGCAGCTCCCTGTCCACACTGTGTATGGTGTAGATGGGGTGCTGCTGACTTCGACTGGGGATATCGTTGGGTGGTGGAAGGAATACTTCAAGGATCTCCTCAATCCCATTGACAGGCCTTCCACAGAGGAAGCAGGGCTTGTGGATGAGGGGGACGACATGCCCATCACAGGAGCTGATGTTGCCAAGGTGGTTAAAAAGCTCATTGGTGGCCGGGCCCCGGGGGTGGACGAGATTTGCCCCGAGTACCTCAAGGCCCTGGATGTTGTAGGGCTGTCATGGTTGACACACCTCTGCAACATTGCATGGAGGTTAGGAACAGTGCCTTTGGCATGGCAAACCGGGGTGGTGGTTCCTCTCTTCAAGAACGGGGATTGGAGGGTGTGCTCCAACTTTAGAGGGTCTATGCCAAGGTACTGGGGAGAAGAGTCCAGCCGTTAGTCAAATCTCAGATTCAGGAGGAGCAATGTGGTTTTTGTCCTGGCCGTGGCACATTGGACCAACTCTTTACCCTCTCAAGAAACCTCGAGGGTTCTTGGGAGTTTGCCCAACCAGTTTACATGTGTTTTGTGGACTTGGAGAAGGCATTCGACCACGTCGCTCGTGGATTTTGTGGGGGGTGCTTCGGGAGTATGGGGTATTGGGCTTGTTATTACGCGCTATTCGGTCTCTATATGGTAAAATGGTAAATGGTAAATGGCATTCACTTATATAGCGCTTTTATTCTCATCTCTTGATGACCAAAGCGCTTTACAGATCCTGCTATCCACCCATTCACGCACACATTCACACACTGATGGTGGCATGCTGCCTAACATGGCGCTTCCAGACCCACCAGGAGCAATTGGGGTGAAGTGTCTTGCCCAGGGACACAACGGCAGCATATCTGGGGAGAACGGGATTTGAACTGCCAACCATGTGGTTATTGGACGACCTGCTCTACCTCCTGAGCCACTGCCGCCCCGTATGTGACCGTTGTGAAAGTTTGGTTCATATTGCCAATACTCAATCAGACTCATTCCCAGTGAGAGTTGGACTCCGCCAGGGCTGCCCTTTGTCACCGATCCTGTTCACAATTTTTATGGACAGGATTTCAAGGCGCAGCCAGGGAATGGAGGGTGTCATGCTTGATGACCACAGGATCTCATCTCTGTTGTTTGCAGATGATGTTGTCCCATTGGCTTCATCCAGCAATGACCTACAGGTCATTATTATTTTTGTCTGTTATTATTGTCTGTTATTATACAACAGCCGACAACTTTAATTACGTGGAAAATTATCTTTTAAATTGACCAACATCATATGTGTAACTCGTGACAAAATTCCATCAGGATCAGAAGATAATTTCGCTCTTAAGGTAAGATAAGCCTTTATTAGTCCCACAATGGGGAAATTCCAGGATTGCAACAGCACAGGGATAACAACACTCAGAGCAACAATCAAGAAGACAAGCCATTCATTCTTGCCATTCATTTCAATAGAGAATTTTTTTTGATCGTCCCATGTGAGGAAGTAGAGGGGGTGTGACTTTGGCTCTGTTTCTTTTGAAGTGATCACATTCACAATATTTAAGGAACAAGAGCACTCTGAGGCGAGTGCAATATCCCCCACCTCTGTTTTCTTTGAAGGTCCCAATACTTACTGACAGAGAGCAGTTTTCAACTTTTCAATATAATTACTGTGGCAGAACCAAATTATGATCAGTTAAATCCTGCTTACAGAGGAAAGCACTTGCCTTTAAACAGGGGTCTGTTTCTGAGCTACAGGTTGCCACAAAAGAGCTGAAGTCCGAAATTTTAAGAGCAAAACAGAATTATAAATCAGAGTTGGAAAGCAAGATGGCAACAAAGAAACTTGGTTCAGCCTGGGCCAGTATGATAACTATTGCAGGCCTTTAGAGCACAGAGCGCAGTGATCGTGTGTTTTTAGATGGTTTTAGTTCAGACACAGAGCTGGCTAATGCTCTTAATTGTTTTTATGGTCGTTTTGACTCCTTTGATTTTAGCACAGAAACCCAAGATTTGAAACAGAAACTCAAAGACAATCAGCACTTTAATATTGAGGTGCAAAATATTAAAAGAGAGTTCTGTGCTGTAAAAGTGAACAAAAGTCAGGGCCCTCATGATATGTGGGCGCTTGGTAAAGTCCTGTGCACATGAACTGAGTCCTGTATTTCATTACATTTTCAATAAGTCCTTACAGACACAACATGTGCCCAAGATCTGGAAAGAAGCCGTGGTTGTTCCCGTTCCAAAATCCAGCTGTCCTAAAACGGTAAACAACTTTAGACCAGTTGCTTTGACTTCAATTTTAATGAAAATTTTTGAAAAACTGGTCAGATGTGAGGTCCTAAAGCAGACTGAACATGCATTGGATCCTCTGCAGTTTGCCTATAGGCCTCACAGAGGAGTGGAGGATGCCACTGTCACTCTGTTTAACATGCTTTTTAAACATCTGGATTTTAATGGGACACATGCCAGGCTTTTATTTGTGGACTTTTCCTCCGCCTTTAATACAATCCAACCTCATATTTTAGTTGAAAGGCTCCTGCAACAATTTGATTTGAGCAATAATCTGGTGGGTTGGATTCTGGATTTCTTAACCAACAGGACGCAGAGAGTAAGGGTCAATGGTACATTGTCTGACCTAAAGTGCTCTTCTACTGGCTCTCCTCAGGGGTGTGTGTTGTCACCACTACTCTTCATCCTGTACACAAACATGTGTCGGAGCAGACATGACAACTTGCACGCTTCCAAATTGACTGAACCATAATGACAATGTTTTATCGGGCTTTTATTGAATCTGTTTTATCCTTTTCTTTAGTGTCATGGTTTGGTCAGATAAAACTGAAACAGAGGAAATCCTTGGATCAGGTCGTTAGATGGTCCAGTCGTTTTCTTGGTGAGTCACAGCTCAGCCTGACATCCCTGTACACCAGACAAGTACAGAGGATGGCTACCTCCATTTTAAATGATGACTCCCACCCTTTGCACTGCAACTTTCAGCTTCTTCCCTCAAGATGGAGGTTTGCTGTCCCAAAAAGTAAAACCCAGCGCTACAAAAACAGCTTTGTTCCTGCTGCTGTCAAAGAGTTGAAAGAAGCTGTAACAATATATTGCACATAATTTAGGTACCCATTTATTAACTCCATTTTATATTTACTTATTTTTGTAGGATGTTACTTGGGTTCTAAATATTTTATTGGGTTTTAGACCTTTGAGTTTTTAACCTCTTTGAGTAGTTTTTAACTTTTAATATGACTCTTCTCTCTTACCTCTGGTTTTTCTCCCATCTCTTTGTCTTTTTATACCCTGATTGATGGAGTCTTGAGTATTTTTATCATGTTTATAGTCAATTTCATGTGTGCCTGTGTTTGTGTCTATGTTGAATGTAATTTGTGGCTTGTAAATATGGATGTCACCAGACTGCAAAACAAATCTACCTACGGGTACAAATAAAGTAACCTGAACCTGAACCTAACTCCCTTATTATAGCATCAATCAATGTGTCATCTGAGTCAGCGTACTCACAGTCCATCAGAAGAAGGGATAAGGACCTGTACTTATATAGCGCTTTTCCAGTCTCAAAGACCACTCAAAGCGCTTCACTAGTACAAACCCTCTACTCTAAGGGCCTACAGGAGACGGATATCTAGGGACAATTTAGAACAACCAATTAACCTAACCTGCATGTCTTTGGATTGTGGGAGGAAACCAGAGCCCCAGGAGTAAACCCACGCAGCACAGGGAGAACATGCAAACTCCACACAGAAAGGTTCCTACCCCTGCCAGCCTGGGGGTTTGAACCTGGAACCTTCTAGCTGTTAAACAACAGTGCTAACCACTGCACCACCGTGCTGCCCAAGAAGCCTCAAATCTTTCACGAAATGGTCAAAACTCTGAGTCGCACCTTGTTTTCTTTACTTGGAACAGTGTCTGGCTATCCTTTTATTCTTTCTTGGCCGTATGTAAGTAGCAAACTTATCCAGTACTTTAGACGGGTCCTCCTTCTCACCGTCAGCCCAGTTCAGCGTCTTTAGGTGTCTTTGCCTTGTGCACCGATCCATGTTCCTAGCCAGCCGGCTTTCTTTTTTGCTTCTAGCGCCGAGAGCGGACCATCGAAAACAAAATTAAGGTGGCTATGGAACCTCTCGAATTCTTGATACAAACAGGCTGCATCCCAGTCGATCCTCAGGTGGTCAAACTGTGTGTTCATGGTCGTGTGCACCGTTCTTGACAGACTTCTGACACCACGTAATGTACTTATTTAGTACTTAACGTAGCTGAGAGACAGCAACGAGACTAGCATGCTGGCAATAGCTTTTTTTTTATTGCAACCGTGCTGAGCAAGTACAGGGTGTAGTCAGGGACAAACATGTAGTAGGCAGGTACGGAAGCCCAGACCCAAAACGCAAACTCACAACAACAATACATTACACCTACATCATTTCTTTCAGTAGTTATTGTGTTTATAAGATTTATGGAAAAATCTGACATGACCTTTGACCTCAAGGTCATCCAATCAGAACCAAATTGCAATATGCACATCATCAGAGTATATGGAACCATGGTACCAAGTTTCAAAACAATCAGACCAAAACTGTAGGAGTTGATTTCACAAAAGTGGGACAGATGGACGGCTGGATTGGCCGACCCATAACATAATCCCCCTTTGGGCTTTGACCGGCGGGGGATAAAAACTGACCTCCACCTAAAGTCAAAGGTCACCCAAACTCCAACTCGTCCCAGATTTTTCTTAGGGACTGTGCACACGACCAGTGTTTTTACCCCAAACCATGGAAGTTTGTCTACCGTTTAGCTGTCAGTGCATACTACGCCGAGTAAGTGAAAGTGTACACCAAGTTCCAAATTATTATGCAAACAGGATTTTAGTATCATAAACATTCAATTTTTTTGTTTTTCAATTAAACCCATGGATGGTATTGTGTCTCAGGGCTCTTTGGATCACTGATATCAATCTCAGACACCTGTCATAATTAGTTTGCCAGGTGAACCCAATTAAAGGAAACTGCTTAAGAAGGATGTTCCACATTATTAAGCATAGAATAGAATAGGCTTTATTGTCATTGTACAACACAACAACATTGTGGACAATGCCACAGGTTTCAAACAATATGGGAAAGCCAAAGGATCTCTGCTGCTGAAAAGTATCAAATAAAAAAAAAAGAAAAAAAAGATGGCGGCGCGCCTAGACGCAGCGGCCCCTCTTGGCATCAGCGAGTGTGAGAGTTTTAATCATCCCAGACGTACATTCTGTAAAACTTACAACCGTGAGACCTTACTAAACATCAAGGTACTGCACGCTGCAAGAATCGCGGCGATCAGTTGTGATTTGGACATTCTACGCCAGCATGGAATTTTGGCGGAGTCCCCGCTGGAAGCTACCCGGGAGAGGAGGAAGCGGAAGCGGAGCGAACGCAAGCAAAAGCGAGGAAAAAGGGCCGGGATCCATGCTAGGCTAAAGGCTAACCCCTCCAGACCAGCGGTACCGTTGCTTCTTCTATCAAACGTCCGCGCCCTCGAAAACAAGGTAGACAAGCTGCGTTTGCTGAAAGAAACCCGGAGAGAATGGAGGGACTGCTGTGTGTTTGTTTTCACCGAGACATGGCTCCACGACAACATTCCTGACGAGGCCATTCAGCTGGAAGATATGGCGATGTTCCGTGCCGACAGGGAAACGGCGAGCTCCGGTAAGAGCCGGGGGGGTGGGCTATGCATCTATGTTAACAAGAACTGGTGCGTTAATGCCACGTTAGTGTCTAAACACTGCTCTCCGTTGGCGGAGTTCCTTATTGTTAATTGTCGGCCATTTTATCTGCCGAGGGAATTCAGCAACGTGTTTGTAGTTGGTGTTTACATAGCGCCGAGCGCTAACGCTAAAGCTAATGCTAAGAAGGCACTCGGGGTACTGCACAATGCGATCAGTGAAATCCAAACGTCACACCCGGACAGTTTTGTGGTGGTTGCGGGGGATTTTAACCACACCAGCTTAAAGACTGTGCTCCCCAAGTTTAAACAATGTGTAGACTTTAAGACCAGAGGAGAGAATATGTTGGACTTAGTGTACACAAACACAGATGCATATAAAGCGATACCCCGCCCCCATCTCGGCCGTTCTGATCACATATCCGTGATGCTGCTGCCTGCCTACAAACCTTTATTGAAGCGCAGCAGGCCAGCAGTGAAACAAATCAGGATTTTGCCAGAGAGTGCAACCTCTGCACTGCAAGACTGTTTTCAGCACACAGACTGGAAGATCTTCAAAATAGCAGCCTCCCAGGAAGACAGGACAGATGTGGAGGAGTATGCTGATTCGGTCACCAGCTACATCGCGAAGTGCACAGAGGATTTCACTACAGTGAAGACCATCACTATGCGGGGTAATCATAAGCCCTGGATGACTGCAGAGGTGCGCTCGCTGCTTAAAGCCAGAGATGCAGCGTTCAGAGCGAAGGACAGGATTGCCCTCCGCTCAGCCAGGTCTGCGCTTTCAAAGGGAATTAAGGCGGCAAAGCGCGCCTATGCGGAGAAAATCCAGGGACACCTCTGTGACACTAGGAACACCAAGCAGATGTGGCAGGGAGTTCGGACACTGACGGGCTTTAAGTCTAGGCAGGGGGTCGATGATGACGACGCTTCGCTTCCAGACAGGCTTAACGACTTCTTTGCACGTTTTGAAGCATCAAACTCGACAATCAGAGGGAGGGCCGGCCCACTCCCACCATCGGTCAGACCAGCTTTTACCATTAACACAGCGGACACACGGAGGACCCTATCCAGAATCAACCGACGCAAAGCTGCAGGTCCAGACAACATTCCGGGACTTGTGCTCCGAGACTGCGTGAGCGAGTTGGCGGATGTCCTGACTGACATTTATAACATCTCCCTGAGTCAGGCCGTCGTTCCCAGATGCTTCAAGACCTCTATCATTGTACCGGTGGCAAAGAAACCAGTGGTGTCCTGTTTGAATGACTATCGTCCTGTTGCACTTACACCAATTGTGATGAAGTGTTTTGAACGGCTTGTCAAACCACACATCACAGCCTGCCTCCCTGCATCACACGACCCGCTCCAGTTTGCATATCGTTCAAACCGCTCCACGGAGGATGCTATAGTCACCACCCTACACTCTGTCATCACCCACCTGGACCAGAAAGACACCTACGCCAGACTCCTGTACATTGATTTCAGTTCAGCATTCAACACCATTATTCCCCAGAGACTGATAGAGAAATTACTCCTTCTCGGTCTGAACACCGCCACATGTCTCTGGATCCTGGATTTCCTGACTGAGAGACCTCAGTCTGTCCGGGTTGGAAACAACATCTCCAACTCTGTCACGCTGAGTACCGGAACCCCTCAAGGCTGTGTACTCAGTCCACTGTTGTTTACACTTCTAACACATGACTGTGTATCCAAACACGAGGGGAACCAGATTATTAAATTTGCAGATGACACCACGGTGGTGGGACTTATTCAGAGGGATGAGGAATCAATGTACAGGGAAGAAGTGAGAGACCTGGAGGGCTGGTGCAGGGAGAACAATCTGGTGCTCAACGTGGACAAAACGAAGGAGATGATTATCGACTTCCGGCGGTCACAGCCTGAGCACGTCCCCCTCAGCATCGGCGGCCGTTTAGTGGAGAGAGTAGAGAACATCAAGTTCCTCGGAGTGCAGATCTCGCAGGACCTGACCTGGAGCAAGAATTCCTTGGAGATCAGGAAGCGAGCTCAGCAGAGACTACACTTCTTGAGGAAACTCAAACAGGCCTCTCTCCCCATCTGCATCCTCAGGACCTTCTACAGAGGTGTGGTGGAGAGTGTTCTGATGTACTGCATTGCTACAAGGTACTCCAGCTGCAGTATGTCAGACAAAAAAGCCCTGCAGAGGATAGTCAAGGGGGCGGAGAGGGTAATTGGAGTCTCCCTCCCCTCTGTCCAAGAACTTTTTCAGAACCGTTGTAGGAGCAAGGCACTGAACATTGTCAAGGACCGTTCTCACCCTCTGCATAAACACTTTGAACTTCTTCCATCTGGTAAACGATTCCGGAGCATCAGAGGCAGAACCACCAGACTGATCAACAGCTTCCTCCCACAAGCTGTCAGGATGCTGAACAGCTGACCCGGAATCTCACATACACACTACTGCACCTATGGACATTTTGTATATTATAGTTAGTTATTCTTTTTCCCCAAGTATGTCTCAGGGATGTGTGAATGGATGGGGGGGTGGGGTGGAGGGTGGAGCTATGTGGGAGTGCGTCTTAATCATGCTGCTTCTTATATGGATGCCGAGAGAAACGCAATTTCATCTTGCCTGCACTACAGTTGTATGTACAGCAATATGACAATAAAGTTTGATTTGATTTGATTTGAAATAGTGCAGTGCCTTGGACAAGGTATCAAAACATTAGATATTCCACAAAAACTTAAGCGTGATCATCGTACTGTGAAGAAATTTGTGGCTGACTCACAGCACAGACGGGTTTGTACAGCTAAAGGCATAATGAGGAAGGTTTCTGCCAGACAAATTCATCGGATTAAGAGAGGAGCTGCTAAAATACCATTACACAGCAGCAAACAGGTATTTGAAGCTGCTAGTGCCTCTGAAGTCCTGCAAACCTCAAGGTGTAGGATCCTCCAGAGGCTTGCAGTTGTGCATAAACCTACTATTCGGCCACCCCTAACCGATGCTCACAAGCAGAAATGGTTGCAGTGGGCCCAGAAATACATGAAGATTAATTTTCAAACAGTCTTGTTTACTGATGAGTGACGTGCAACCCTGGATGGTCCAGATGGATGGAGTAGTGCTGGGCTATTCAATTACAAAATCAGTTAGGCCACAATTTGAAATCAAGACATGTAACGGGGCCACACATGTTCAGTGATCTGTTGAATGACAAATTTCAAGCCAACACAGATCAATATGATGAAAAATATGGATTTTTTATTCATTGCCTTGGTTTTAAATGTGTGCTTGGAACACGACAAAGGCACATCAAAAGTGCATAAAAACACCATAGCAGTGCTGGGGTTGAGCAGAACTTGGAGGAGTAGAAATATTTTTCCTCTTGAACAAGTAAATAAATAGAATGAAAAAAATTCTATAAATAACCATTTTGGTCACATCTTATCAGGCATATCTTAAAGTGCATAAAAACTCAATGTGCACTGTTAGTAGCATTAGCCGGAGTGGTGGCCTAGTTGGTAGAGCATCCGCCCCACATCTGGGAGGCTGAGGTTCAAATCCTGGCCGAGTCCTGCCAAAGACCATATAAAAGTGGAACTTCCTGCCATCCAGCTTGGTGCTCAGCAATAATGGAATGGAGAAGGGAAATTTGTGGCAGCGCCTTACATGACAGTGACCCCTCTGATTCTAGATGTGATTAGCATTGTAGATAGGAGAAATGTAATTTCGTTCTACTGTACATGATTGGGGGTATGGATTGAATGACAATAAAGTTGGCTTTACCTTTAACATTTGTTTCCCTTTTGAAATAAAATATACTACATTATGGTCATAACTGACCTTGCCACATCACAAAGTGCATTTAGCTGAATAAAAAATGAACTGTCAAACACTTCAGTGCACAAACCCCCCAAGAAAAGATTGAGAACATTAACAGATGTTGCACATCCACCATTGTGTTTTTTCTTTTAAACCACCACATGTGTGAGTAGGAACCTCTTTTTACAACTACACATTCCATTACACACACATATCAACCAAAAATTTCTAATAGTGTTAAGGATGCAAAGAGAACCCACTTAAAAACTTGAGTAATGACTTCAGTCTTGAAGGTTTGAGGTTTTTCTCCAAAATGATAATTTTCTTATAGTTTTCTACTTTTCTCTGTAAATTTACTGTGGGGGCATGGTGTTGGGACTTCTCCACCCAGGGAACAATGGACCGAAAGAGGAGGTATCACCGGGGGGTATCAGACGGGACAGTAAGGACTATGCGCCCCCCGGGGAGAGGAGTAAATGTCGGCGCTGCTGGGAGAAGAAGGGTGTGAGAGTGGCGCCAGCGTTATGTCATGTTAATGTGCCACACAGGCTTTATTCTAAACATAATGTATGATGGTCGGAAGTTCCAGGTCTCGATGCATGGCATTAAAGACATAAAAGAGGAATGCACAGAGACCCAGGAGCTTTTTTTGCTGTTAAGTTATGTTGGAGAAAGAATAAAGTTTTTGTGTCGTTCAGCTCATTGCCTTGCCTGCCTCCTTTCTCCACATTGGTGACCCTAAGATGTGCCATGGAAAGCAAGCCGAGCACCGCCCTCGAGACTGCCTGGAGGGAGAACACCAGCGTTGCGTGCGCGGTCTCAGTCCAGTTCCTAGACTTCTGGCTTCACAACCCGACCTCGTGGTTCTTGCACATAGAAGCTCAGTTCGCACTCCGCGGGACAACAATGGATGATACCAGGTATTACTATGTGGTCGCTGTGCTGGATGCACGTGCCACACAACAGGTGACGAGCCTGCTCCAGGAGCCGCCTGCCCAAGGAAAATATGAAGTGCTCAAGAGGATGCTTCTCTAGCGCTATACCCTTTCTGACAGTGAGAGGGCAGAGAGACTCCTAAAGTGTTTGGAGTTAGGGGACAGATCAGCAGTGGAGCTCATGGAGAGCATGTTGGCGCTGAGGGGGATGAATGATGAATCTTTCCTGTTCGCCCACTTGTTCCTCAGGAATCTACCAGCTACAGCGAGGGCGATCCTGGCCAACTCGCCGTGGCTGGTTGCTAAGGATTACCACGCCCTGGCGCAGGAAGCGGACCGCATCATTTTGGCGACCAGAACTCTCAGTGTGCAGACAGCGGCACCAGCATCCATGAGGGACTCCAGCAAGGTCGAGGAGCCGTTCGTGGTAGCCGGGACACACACCAGAAGACGAAGGAATGGGGCGATCTGTTCTTATCATCGCCGTTTCAGCTCGAATGCCCAACGCTGCCTGTTGCCATGCCAATTCAAGAAGCCGGGAAGACGGCACGTTCGGAATTCAGTGGTAGCTGCAACCAATGGTGACGGGAACAGACTGCTTTATGTCACGGACACATGTTTGGGGAGACGGTTTTTGGTGACTCCGGCTCCCAAAAAAGCCTCATCCTGCTGGTCAACGCAGACAGGGAGGCAGGACGCAGCGGTCCCGAGCTCACGGCTGCCAACAGCTCCACCATCAGGACATCTGGTGAGCGGACACTGACGATATGCTTACACGGACGCAACTTTCAGCGGGACTTTGTGATAGCTGCATGTTCCGGCCCCATTTTAGGTGCAGATTTTTTATGTGCTTATGGGTTGTTGGTCGATGTTGCTAATGGGAGATTAGTGGACGCTGTCTCTTTTAACTCACTGCCCTGTACAGCTCGGGGAGCTGGGTCGGCAACACTGGCTAATGTTATAGCTCCAGGCGGTAAGTACCAACATTTGCTTGCACAGTTCCCAGCACTCATGGTCCTGACTTTTTTGGCTACGGTGACGAAACATGGGGTCGAGCACTTTATAACGACAAAAGGCCCGCCGGTGTTCGCACAACCTCGGCATTTGGACGCAGCTAAACCGGCACGCGAGAGGAGTGTGCTAACTTAGAGCGGTTGGGCATCGTCAGGCGCTCCAACAGCCCGTGGGCATCCCCGCTACACATGGTGCCTAAAGCTGATGGGTCGTGGCGACCGTGCTGCGATTTCCAGCGCTTGAATAACGCCACGGAACACGATCGTTATCCCATTCCACACATCCAGGACTTTTCCATCCACCTGGCCGAGGTGCATGTTTTTTCAAAAGTGGATCTGGTCTGCAGATACCATCAGGTCCCGGTGCGCGTGGAAGACGTTCCAAAAACAGCGGTAATAATTCCTTTCGGTCTTTTTGAGTTTTTACGCATGCCATTCGGATTAAAAGGTGCGGCACAGACTTTCCAGAGGATGATGGACACTGCTTTGCGACTTGTCTTCGTTTTTGTCTACTTAGACAACATTCTGGTAGCTAGCGCGTCCGAGGAGGAGCACATCGCCCATCTCAAGACGGTTTTCCAGAGGTTGGAGGCAGTTAACGTAGTGAAGTACCAGTTCGGCGTGCTTGATTGATTTTTTTTGGGCCACCACATTTCGCCAGAGGGTGTGATTCCGTTACCGAATAAGGTGCGCGCTGTGTCAGACTTTCCGCGCCCGCAGACTGAGAGCACGACAGGAGTTTTTAGGAATGGTTAATTTTTATAACCGTTTCCTTCCCCGGGCAGCCCAGCTGATGCAGCCGTTGTATGCTGCACTTAAAAAAAAAACAAAAAAAAACAAAAAAAAACGCGGAAGCCATTGACTGGACTCCCAAGCAAGTCCAGGCTTTTACCAACGCCAAAACAGCACTTGCGGATGCCGTGTTGTTAGCCCACCTGGATCCGTCTGCACGGATAGCGCTCACTACGGATGGGTCTCATGTTGCCATAGGGGCAGTGGTGGAGCAGTACGTCTCAGGTTCGTGGCAGCCGCTCGTATTTTTCAGCCGAACTTTGCACGACAACAAACGTAAATACAGCATGTTCGATGGGGAATTGCTGGCTCTCCACCTGGCAATGTGCCATTTCCAGTTTTAAGATAAGAGATAAGATAAGATAAGCCTTTATTAGTCCCACAACGGGGAAATTCCAGGATTGCAACAGCACAGGGATAGCAACACTCAGAGCAACAATCAGAAGGCAAGAAAAAACAAAACAAAACAAAAAAAAAACAAGCAAGCAACAGCAGCTAATATACATATGTACATATCACTATAAAATATATATATACACACACACACACACACACACAGACACACAGTGCAGAGCATTGTAGCTGGATGGAATAAATATATGAATATATGAACACAGTGCAGAGCATTGTAGCTAGATGGAATAAATATGTAAATATATAAACACCCACAGTACGGAGCGTTGCAGCTAGGTGGAATAAATATGCAAGTATATAAACACACACAGTGTGTTTTTGGTTTTGGTTCGAGGGGCGCGAGTTCACCGCGTTCGTGGACCATAAGCGGCTGACGTACATGATGGCCAAGGTCTCGGAACCGTGGTCAGCCCGGCAGCAATGGCATTTGGCTGCGATTTCGGAGTTTACTACCGACATTCAACACATCGCCGGTAAGCTCAACATCACCATTATACCTGCCTCCCTCTCATTCACACTAATGTATTCTGCTTTGCTTCTACTGACTTTCATTTCTCTTCTCTCCACAGCATACCTCCACCTCTCCAGGTTCTCTTCCACCTGCTCCCTACTCTCACTGCAGATCACAATATTGTCTGCAAACATCATGGTCCACGGAGTCTCCTGCCTGACCTCATCTGTCAGCCTGTCCATCACCATGGCAAACAAGAAGGGGCTCAGAGCCAATCCCTGATGTAACCCCACCCCCACCGTGAATCAATCCGTCACTCCTACAGCGTACTTCACCACTGTCTCGCTGTCCTCATACATGTCCTGCACCACCCTCATATACAGTGGGGCAAAAAAGTATTTAGTCAGCCACCAATTGTGCAAGTTCTCCCACTTAAAAGATGAGAGAGGTCTCCAATTTTCATCATAGGTATACCTCAACTAAGAGACAAAATGAGAAAAAAAAATTCAGAAAATCACATTGTCTGATTTTTAAAGAATTTATTTGCAAATTATGGTGGAAAATAAGTATTTGGTCACCTACAAATAAGCAAGATTTCTGGCTCTCACAGACCTGTAACTTCTTCTTTAAGAGGCTCCTCTGTCCTCCACTCATTACCTGTATTAATGGCACCTGTTTGAACTCGTTATCAGTATAAAAGACACCTGTCCACAACCTCAAACAGTCAGACTCCAAACTCCACTATGGCCAAGACCAAAGAGCTGTCAAAGGACACCAGAAACAAAATTGTAGACCTGCACCAGGCTGGGAAGACTGAATCTGCAATAGGTAAGCAGCTTGGTGTGAAGAAATCAACTGTGGGAGCAATTATTAGAAAATGGAAGACATACAAAACCACTGATAATCTCCCTCGATCTGGGGCTCCACGCAAGATCTCACCCCGCGGGGCAAAATGATCACGAGAACGGTGAGCAAAAATCCCAGAACCACACGAGGGGACCTAGTGAATGACCTGCAGAGAGCTGGGACCAAAGTAACAAAGGCTACCATCAGTAACACACTACGCCGCCAGGGACTCAAATCCTGCAGTGCCAAAACATGTCCCCCTGCTTAAGCCAGTACATGTCCAGGCCCGTCTGAAGTTTGCTAGAGAGCATTTGGATGATCCAGAAGAGGATTGGGAGAATGTCATATGGTCAGATGAAACCAAAATAGAACTTTTTGGTAAAAACTCAACTTGTCGTGTTTGGAGAAGAAAGAACACCATACCTACTGTGAATCTTGGGGGTGGAAACGTCATGCTTTGGGGCTGTTTTTCTGCAAAGGGACCAGGATGACTGATCCGTGTAAAGGAAAGAATGAATGGGGCCATGTATCGTGAGATTTTGAGTGAAAACCTCCTTCCATCAACAAGGGCATTGAAGATGAAACGTGGCTGGGTCTTTCAGCATGACAATGATCCCAAACACACCGCCCGGGCAACGAAGGAGTGGCTTCATAAGAAGCATTTCAAGGTCGTGGAGTGGCCTAGCCAGTCTCCAGATCTCAACCCCATAGAAAATCTTTGGAGGGAGTTGAAAGTCTGTGTTGCCCAGTGACAGCCCCAAAACATCACTGCTCTAGAGGAGATCTGCATGGAGGAATGGGCCAAAATACCAGCAACAGTGTGTGAAAACCTTGTGAAGACTTACAGAAAACGTCTGACCTCTGTCATTGCCAACAAAGGGTATAAAACAAAGCATTAAGATGAACTTTTTTATTGACCAAATACTTATTTTCCACCATAATTTGCAAATAAATTCTTTAAAAAAAATCAGACAATGTGATTTTCTGGATTTTTTTTCTCATTTTGTCTCTCATAGTTGAGGTATACCTATGATGAAAATTGGAGACCTCTCTCATCTTTTAAGTGGGAGAACGTGCACAATTGGTGGCCGACTAAATACTTTTTTGCACCACTGTACGTCTCTGCCACTCTTGACTTTCTCATAGAATACCACACTTCCTCTCTTAGATCCACAAAGACACAGTGCAACTCCTTCTGACCTTCTCTATACTTCTCCATCAAGATTCTTAGAGCAAACACTGCATCTGTAGTACTCTTTCTTGGCATGAAACCATACTGCTGCTCACCGATTGTCACGTCTCCTCTTAACCTGGCTTCAACAACTCTTTCCCATATCTTCATAGTGCGGCTGATCAACTTTATGCCTCTGTAGTTATTACACCTCTGAGCATCACCTTTGTTCCTGAAAATCAGTACCAAAACACTTCTTCTCCACTCCTCGGGCATCCTCTCATTCGCCAAGATTGTGTTAAACAATCTGGTTAAAAAGTCCACTGCCATCTCTCCTAAACATCTCCATACCTCCACAGGTATGTCATCTGGACCAACCGCCTTTCCATTCTTCACCGTCTTCAAAGCTGCCCTAACTTCTGCCTTGCTAATCCTCGAGACTTCCTTGCTCACCATCTTTCCTTCATCCATCCTCCTCTCTCTCATTTTCTTTATTCATGAGCTCTTTAAAATACTCCTTCCACATTCTCAACCCACTCTTGTCATTTGTTAGTACATTACCATTTCTGTCCTTAGTCAACCTAACCTGCTGTACATCCTTTCCAGCTTGATCTCTCTGTCTAGCCAGTTGATACAAGTCTCTTTCTCCTTCCTCAGTGTCCAGCCTCTCATATAACTTTTCCTTTGCCTTAACCACCTCTCTCTTTGCCATGTGCCTAGATTCCAAATACTCCTGTCTACTTTCTTGGCTAACCTCTTCCTTTGAATACCTTCCTGTACCTCCTCATTCCACCACCAAGTCTCCTTGCCTTCCTCTGTCCACTGGATACACCACATACCTTTCTACCCATTTCCCTCAGTACTTTTGTTGTACTTTCCCTGTCATCTGGTAATTCTTCCCTACCACCCAGAGCCTGTATCAACTCCTTCAACCTGAACTCTGTGTGACCTTCTTCCTTCTGTAACTTTGCCCACTTAATCTTTGGCTCTGCCTTCACTGTCTTCCTCTTCTTGCTCTCCAAAGTCATCCTACAGACTACCATCCAATGCTGTGTAGCTACGTTCTCCCCTGCCACCACCTTGCAGTCTCCTATCTCTTTCAGATTTCTCCTTCTGCATATGATGTAGTCCACCTGTGTGCACCTTCCTCCACTCTTTTAAGTCACTCTATGTTCCTCTCTCTTCTTAAAGTACTGTATGTGTTCACCACAGCCATTTCCATCCTTTTAGCAAAATCCACAACCATCTGTCCTTTCACATCTCTCTCCTTAAGACCATACCTACCCAGGACCTCCTCATCACCTCTGTTCCCTTCACGTACAGTATCTCACAAAAGTGAGTACACACCTCACATTTTTGTAAATAGTTACCTCCGCCAGGCCGGAGGCCAGGAGGAGGTTATGTTTTTGCCAGCGTTTGTCTGTTTGTCTGTTGGTTAGCAAGATAACTCAAAAAGTTTTGGACGGATTTCAATGAAACTTTCAGGCGTTGTTGGAAATGGTACAAGGAAGAACTGATTAAATTTTGGGGATGATCTGAATCACCGTCTGGATACAGGAATTTTTTAAAGGATTCTTTAACATTGTGACATACGGCCATTTTCAACATGTGTGTAGGCCCAGTGGAGGGCGCTGCTTGTCGTGTCTGACGAACACAAACTCCGCCTTCTTCAAAGTTTTAGGCACAAAAGCACGCGGAAACCAGTGGTGGGCAGGGCCCGGCAGCGTGCCTGTGTTTGCGCTACGCTGCAAAAGCTGAGACGGGCAGCTGTCCGGCGCCGGATTATTTGGCAGAAATTCCCCGGCCAACCATAGTGGCTGCGCACAAAGAAGCTCTCTGCCGGGGAAGCTTCCAAATCCTCTTTTGCCGCGGAGCGCAAACCCAATATAAAACCCACGGCAACCTGTCTACCCAATTTGCATCCGTCAGTGAACCTCAGTGCTGCTTTCAGTGATCTATGAAAACGCTCGCATAACCCATTGGCCTGTGGGTTGTACGCGGTTGTGCCATGATTTGTTTTGTTTGTTTTTTTTTTCTTTTGGATTCTTGGATGGAATATGGGTGGGCAATATAAGCTGCGGCTTCAGCCATCACCCATTTCGGATAACTTATATTAAACTGTATAATCAGAGGAGTTATTGTCTAATTTGACCTTGTTGGATTTTATTTCCCCCTTTGTTATATTATTCACTTTCTTTTAACCTGTACTCTTAATCTATCCAAAATAAAGATTCGTTCATTCATTCAACTGCAACGCCCGCAGCCCGGAAGTTTGGAGATGGAGGAGATGGACACAACACCAACACTTCAGTTTATTACCTCCGCCAAGGAGGTAATGCTTTTACTACTGAACCACAAATCCTATCATTGTCAATCCAATTGCTAGTCATATGTTTTCATGGTCAAGGAATCTGAAAACGTACACACAAACACTGTATGGGGGGGAACTGTGGCACTTGGCGGAGGTCTGCGCTCTCCGAGTGCTTTTCTAGTTTATTATATCTTTTCATGGGACAACACTGAAGATGTGACACTTTTTTTGATTTTGTATACTTTATTGATCCCCAGAGGGGAAATTGAGGGCATCCACCTGGCTGGATGAAGCAGCCATGGTATGGCGCTATCCCTTTACCATTCACACCTAGGGCCACTTTTAGAGTCTTCAATTAACCTAACCTGCATGTTTTTGGCCTGTGGGAGGAAACCGGAGAACTCCCAGAGTAAACCCACGCAGACACGGGGAGAACATGCAAACTCCCCACAGATCACTGTTGGTCAGGGGGCTGGGATCGAACCAGGGATCCCATGGCCAAGGGTGAGTTGCTGTGCTGCCGCAGTGCTAACCACTGCGCCACCGCACTGCCCACTTTGATACAATGTAGTCAGTGTACAGCTTGTATAACAGTGTAAATTTGTTGTCCCCTCAAAATAACTCAACACACAGGCATTAATGTCTAAACCGCTGGCAAAAAAAGTGAGTACACCCCAAAGTGAAAATGTCCAAGTTGTGCCCAAAGTGTCAATATTTTGTGTGGCCACCATTATTTTCCAGCACTGCCTTAACTCTCTTAGGCATGGAGTTCACTAGAGCTTCACAGGTTGCCACTGGAATCCTCTTCCACTCCTCCATGATGACATCACGGAGGTGGTCGATGTTAGAGACCTTGCGCTCCTCCACCTTCTGTTTGAGGATGCCCCACAGATGTTCAATAGGGTTTAGGTCTGGAGACATGCTTGGCCAGTCCATCACCTTTACCCTCAGTTTCTTTAGTAAGGCAGTGGTTGTCTTCGAGGTGTGTTTGGGGTCGTTATGTTGGAATACTGCCCTGCGGCCCAGTTTCCGAAAGAAGGGGATCATACTCTGCTTCAGTATGTCACAGTACATGTTGGCATTCATGGTTCCTTAAATGAACTGTAGCTTCCCAGTGTCGGCAGCACTAATGCAGCCCCAAACCATGACACTCCCACCACCATGCTTGACTGTAGGTAAGACACACTTGTCTTTGTACTCCTCACCTGGTTGCCACCACACACGCTTGACACCATCTGAACCAAATAAGGTTATCTTGGTCTCATCAGCCCACAGGACATGGTTCCAGTAATCCATGTCCTGAGTCTGCTTGTCTTCAGAAAACTGTTTGCAGGCTTTTTTGTGCATCATCTTTAAAAAGAGCTTCCTTCTGGGACGACAGCCATGCAGACTGATTTGATGCAGTGTGCAGCGTATGGTCTGAGCACTGACAGGCTGACCCCCCCCACCCCTCCATCCTCTGCAGCAATGCTGGCAGCATTCATACGTCTATTTTCAAAAGACCACCTCTGGATAGGACGTTGAGCACGTGCACTCATCTTCTTTGGTCGACCATGATGAGGCCTGTTCTGAGTGGAACCTGTCCTGTTAAACCGTTGTATGGTCTTGGCCACCGTGCTGCAGCTCAGTTTCAGGGTGTTGGCAATCTTCTTATAGCCTAGGCCATGTTTATGTAGAGCAACACTTCTTTTTTTCAGATCCTCAGAGAGTTCTTTGCCATGAGGTGCCATGTTGAACTTCCAGTGACCAGTATCAGAGAGTGTGAGAGCAATAACACCAAATTTAACACAACTGCTCCCCATTCACACCTGAGACCTTGTAACACTAATGAGTCACATGACACTGGGGAGGGAAATAGCTAATTGGGCACAATTTGGACATTTTAACTTCAGGGTGTGCTCACTTTTGTTGCCAGCAGTTTAGACATTAATTGCTGTTTGTTGAGTTATTTTGAGGGGACAGCAAATTTACACTGTTATACAAGCTGTACACTGACTACATTGTATCAAAGTGTCATATCTTCAGTGCTGTCCCATGAAAAGATATATTTAAATATTTACAAACGTGTGAGGGGTGTACTGACTTTTATAAGATACTGTACATGTCCATTAAAGTCTGCTCCAATCACCACTCTCTCCCCCCTGGGAACACTCTCTACCACTTCATCCAACTTTCTCCAGAATTCCTCTTTCTCTTCTTCCCGACATCCAACTTGTGGGGCATACGCACTGACAACATTCAACATCACACCTTTGACTTCTAGCTTCAAACTCATGATTCTGTCTGACTCCCTCTTTACCTCCCTGAACACTCTTCACATACTCTTCCTTCAAGATCACTCCTACTCCATTTCTCTTCCTATCTACACCATGGTAGGGCAGTTTAAATTCCCCTCCAATGCTCCTAGTCTTGCTTCCCTTCCATCTGGTTTCTTGAACACACAGTATACAGTATCTACCTTTCTTCTCTCCATCATATCATAACTCGCTGCCTTTACCAGTCATAGTCCCTACATTTAATGTCCCTACTCTCACCTCCACACTTCTACCTTTACTCTTCTCTCTCTGCCTCCTAATACGCCTTCCCCCTCTCCTCCTCCTCGATCTTCGACCAACAGTAGCCCAATTTCCACCGGCACTCTGTTGGTTAACAGCACCGGTGGTGGTCGTTGTTAACCCGGGCCTCGACCGATCCGGTATGAAAGTCTCATTCATGATCCACCAGTTTGATTTGGCAAAGGTTTTACGTCGGATGCCCTTCCTGACACAACCCTCCCAATTTACCTGAGCTTGGGACCGGCACTAGGAGTACACTGGCTTGTGCACTCCCTGTGACTGGAATACTTCATGCCAACAGCCCAAAAAACTCCAAGGCACTGTCATTTTACAAAAGTAAAAAAAGCCTTTATTGCAATGGCTCTGGTCATATAAACCTATTAAAAATAATTTGGCCTTCATCAGGGAGTCAGAAAGACTCATCAACGCTCCCTCTCGACTCCCTGATGAAGGCTGAAAGCCGAAAGCAGTTTTGTGCTGCAGACACATCTCATCATTTCACTTTTTTCTGGTGATACTTTTGTAAAGTTTATGACTGAAGACTCCTTTATCAAATATTCAAACCATCTGTCAGTAAGTCAGATTTTCTCATTGCCTGTGATTATACGGGTTATTTATTTAATTCAACTTTATTTGTATAGAGCCTAATCACAACAAAAGTCTTCTCAATGCACTATTTATTCATTTATGAATGACTTTCTCATTCTTTCAGCTTAAAAAAATATAAATATTTCTTGCAGATGGAATCTGGCATTTATGGTTGTTATCCAAAGTTCCTAGTAAAACTTCTACTTGTCATTCGCTAGTTCCAACAGCAGCTTTCACACCTTCAGTTGATCTGTGTGCACGTGAGGTGACTTCTGTGATGTGTTGTGTGCAGCACGCAGATGTTTCTCTCTGGGTCTAAACGAAAACGTTGTTGTGTGCACCAAGCCACAGATACAACTACGGTATCGATTTGAAAAGCGTACGTCGTCTCCTTCTAGAGTTCTCATGTTCACGAGCTAGGTGTTGACGGTGCCGACCTGCCCGGTGGGGTGACGACAGGTAACAGTTAGAAAAGCACTCAGAGCGCATACCTACGCCAAGGCTCCATCCATCCGTCATGGCTGCCTACACATGAACCCAAAATGTAATTCATGTGTAGGCAACGAGCCAGTTCTGGTGAAAACTGCAGCAAAGTCTATCCAGTAGTTTTGGAGGATTCTTGCTGACACACTGTGAGAAGAAAAGAGCCTTGGTGGAGGTATGCACTCTCAGGTCATCATCAAAATGTAACTGCTTCCTCTCTAGGCCAATTCATCCAAATCCATGCTGTAGTTTTTGTGTAATCCTGCTGCACAAATTCAAACGAGGTCCTTGGTGGAGGTCTGCACTCTCAGATCATCACCAAAATTTAATGGGTTCATCCTTGGCCCAACAGCTACCTCTGGTGAAATTTTCATCAAACTCTGTCCAGTAGTTTTTACGTAATCCTGCTAACAGACGGACTGGCAGACAAACCACCCCGATTACATTACCTCGCTGGCAGAGGCAATTATAAAGAATATAAAAATAAAACAAAAATAAAGTCACCAAAAATGAAAAAAAAAAAAATAATACAGCAAATCAAAATAAAACAAAAAATGAAAAAAACAAAAAACAGAAAATCAAAAATAAAACAAAGATATCAAATAAGGCAAAATAAAAAAATAAAATGATTAAAAAATGTTAAAAAATATTTATAAAAAATTATTTACAAATTTATTATTGCAACATTTGTGAAACAGTGTGATCCTGAATGAACATTCTCACCAATTGTTGGACTTGTCTCATGTCTCTCTTTTATCTCCAGCCAGTTGTGAGCCATCTCAGCCCAGTGACCCCCGACCCTTCAGGGCTGCAGTGATGCTGCACAAACTCCCAGTGAGTTCTCCGGGTGTTTGCATTCATGTCACGCAAGTGTTGCGGGACATTCTCACAACACTTGCAAGACCAAATTTAGTTGGGGTTTTTTTGCACTCACTGCAGTCCCGCAATGGCCGCCCTCCACTCGAGACGAGGTCGAGATGGGTTTGAGACACCTGCAATGACTCAGACTATTTTGACAGAAAAGCTATTGCACGAATTTTTTCAACATGCTCAAAATTCCTGTCAGATGAGTGCGAGACCCTGTGGCTCAGGAGAGGAAATGAGAACCGCTGAGAATGTTTGAAGACCTTTTGGAAACTCCCCTGACAATGCCGTTCTCCAACTAGTCTCCAGCTGTCTCAGCCCAGAGAGATGCTACCCTGAGACAGACAGGCGTGGGTCTGCGTCTCCATTTGTGTCTGTACCTGCAGGTGGAGGCTCTCGGGGTGCTGTCAGGGGTTCTGGTCAGAGCCAGGTCACACTGGTCCAGAAGCTCCAGCAGCTCCTCCTCTGTAGGACCGCCCAGAGCTATGAAACGACCAATCAGAGAGCAGCAGGTCAGAGACCACAGCCAGCCACTGCCTGCTGAATTTTCTCTACAACCCCCCCCCCGAATTCTGTGATGGCGTCCTCTGCCCCATCTCTGACCTCTGATGTCCACCTTCCCGGCGATCTCCATGGCGGTGGTCAGGTCCCACATCTGGATGCTGCCGTTGCCATGGCCGCTGAACAGATAACGGCGGGGGCGAGAACCGATGCGGCTGGAGCCCTCGCACTCGTGCACCATGAAGGCCGTGATGGACGTCCCGTCTACGGAGCGCACCTCACACACCCTGATACACAAAAAATACATGAAGATAACAACAGATACTACACACACCGATACACACAATACAGTATAAATACTACTTACACTGTACAGAATATCTGCAATGTTTTTCTCGTAAATCGTCAACTTTTTCTTCAACTTTGCTGCTTTTTCCCCATAATTTGCAACTTTTCTTGTTACTTTTTATGTGATTCTGCATCTTTTCTTTCTTATAAATCTGTTTCACATGAATTTTCGAATCATTTCTCGTTAGGGCTGTGTGATATGGCAAAAAATTCATATCACGATATAAGTCATCTCATATCCCAATAACGATATATATCACGATATACATTTTCTGTAAATTCTACAGTTTAGATAATCATAAAAAGGACCATCTCTTTTTTTTTACATGTACCATTTTCCCTCATAATTTTGCAGTGTTACAAAACAGTTCTGTCATGTTCACTTGAGACTTGATTCTCATAAATCTCAGGTTTTTCTTCTCAATCATATATGAATAAAAAGCTAACAGTCAGGGGAGAATAGCAAAAAACAAACAAACCAAAACATAAAAAAGTGCCTGAAAATGAGAAAATGACCCATGGCTGTCACCTACAGATATATAGCCGTGGACAAAATTGTTGGCACCCCTCTGTTAATGAAAGAAAAACCCACAATGGTCACAGAAATAACTTGAATCTGACAAAAGTGGTAATAAATAAAAATTCTATGAAAATTAACCAATGAAAATCAGACAATGCTTTTGAATTGTGATTCAACAGAATTACTTTAAAAACAAACTCATGAAACAGGTCTGGACAAAAATGATGGTACCACTAGAAAAGATTGAAAATAATGTGACCATAGGGACATGTTCAACCAAGATGTGTCCTCTAATTACCATCACAGGTGTCTACAAACTTGTAATCAGTCAGTCGGCCTATTTAAAGGGTGACAAGTAGTCACTGTGCTGTTTGGTGACATGGTGTGTAGCACACTAAACATGGACCAGAGGAAGCAAAGGAGAGAGTTGTCTCAGGAGATTAGAAAGAAAATTATAGACAAGCATGAGTTGAACTCGGGAGATTCCGCAGGCGGTCACGTCTGTGCGTCTTACTGCATCTCAGTGATCCCTCGCTACTTCGCGTTTCACCTTTCGCGCCCTCAGTGCATCGTGGATTTTTCAAAAATAGTCATCAAAAATTCAAAATTGAGAAAAAATGGCACGAAAGTTGCCTGGGCGCTAGCAGATGGCAGGGAGACTACATTAGAACATCAGGTATCAACACGGAGAGCCCGCACAACTCAAAATCCACCTCTTTGACCATCGCTCCACTCCTCTCCGCCCACCTCTTCACCGCTCGGGAATCTTGCAAGCTGATTGGCCAAGACGTTTTACCTCGCAAGCTGATTGGCCGAGACGTTTTACCTAGCTTCTCTCACTGCAGAGCGCCCATACCCAGCGAAGGAAGACCGCATTCATTGTTCTTTATCGCTCGTGTTGCTTAGTGGCACTTTTCGCTGTTCTCTTGTGCCTTTTTGTGCAAAATAGTGCTTGTGACGCCCTTGGGGGGGGGGGGGGTGACGCTACTTCGCGGTTTTTCACATTTCGCGGTCGGTTCTGGTCCCCATTAAACGCGATAAGTGAGGGATCACTGTATTTCCGGTCTTCCAGTACAGACACAGCCGTAAACAGAAAGCCAAAGGAGTGTCTGATTGGTTTAGAATGAGACTGACATCTCATTCGACCAACAAGAGCCTTGATTTGGGTTTTTAAACCTTGAATAACCAATGATTGTAAACCTAGCAAGAAGTATCTGCCCATCAACAACCGTGAATACAACGAGCCAATTTAAGCCGAGTAATCTGATGATGGACGTGTCGTTTAGCCAATCAATTTCTGACTTCAATGACATCCTACATGCCTAGTTCAGTGTTTATATTTCCGGTAAAATACCATGCGTTCTCGTGCGCAAAATCTCTTCTCACTCCGCCGCTGTGTGACGCGCAGTCCTTTGTGATACTGTGCAGAAGGGTCAGGGTAAGATTAGCCATTATTTTACTTGTTTTGAAAAATGGTTCACAAAATAAACCGAAAGGGCATGCATGAAAACGTAGATGGCTTTGACCAGGTCAGGTGACTAGATGACGGATCACTAAACAACGGAGGTTTCCATTGATCAACAGAAGCTATAGCTGACGATCGTCACACGCCAGTGGACAATACCAGCGACAGTGTGGTTGTGTACAGGTAAGTCTTCTAATCTAAATTATTCTTTATCAATAAAAATAGTAATAAAAATAACTTTTGACCAATCGCGGTAATTACAAGGGTCCTGCATGGCGACGTTTTTGTGTGCGCCATGGGGGGGGTTATTTGTTACTGTGTATATTGCAGAAAAATTTAATAATTTTTTAGTATAATTTTTATTTCACTGTACGCTATTTTTTCCTGTAAAAAAAAAGGAACTGTGCTGTGTATTTCTGGGTTATTATGCCTTTGTTTTACTGTGTAAACGTGATCTGGTGAAATGGAGCCCTGACCATGTGAGCACACTAATGTGAGCACCCCAGGTGGACACCGGTAATCGGTTTGTACATTTTCAATCCAGTGATTTACAAAGTGATTCATAATTTTCTAACGCCTCATTCAGAACATTATAGTCCCACAGACTGGTTTTCATCTGGGACAGCATTTAGAAATCACTGGATGGAGAATGCACCTGTACATACAGATTGGATTCCGTGGTCCACTTGGGGTGCGCACTTGGTCAGGGGTCCATTTGACCTGTATCTGTGTAAACTGGTGAGATAGTGAACTCTGGAAAAATTGGAGGGGGGAGAGGGTTGTTTTTGTGTATACTTTAGTGAAATGTATTAATTTTTCGCATAATTTTTCTTACACTGTAGGCTATTTTTGCCTGTAAAAAAAAAAAAACAGGAACTGTGCTGTGTATGTCTGGGTTGTTACCCCTTGGTTTTACTGTGCAAACTGCTGAGACAGTGAACTCTGAAACATAGCTTTCCAAAGGCACAGTTTGGCACAGTTCAAGAACGGCTTGTTACAATCTGAGAAAAAAGCGTGTAATATATTCATTTTTTGTGGTATTGTTACAAAATTTTGACCTGAGCTTGAAAACACTTGGTTCTACATTTCTGTTGTTTTCCAGCAAGTTTCACACAGCTGTATGTTATTTGCAAGCATTTGTATCTAAAAAAACACCCAGGCGAACTTTATTTTCTTCAAATTCAGTATGTTTAGATGATTGTTACTCAGTGGCAGGAGCACTTAAGAGAGATTATGACTGTTTTGCCAAAAAATTCAGAGTGTTTTCTTTTAAATGAGAAAACCCCATGAAGATGCTGCAAAGGGTTGAAGAACAGCTTTTGATTTACTTTGGGCATGTTATTTTTAGGCAAGTTGAACAGAGTTCAATAGGTTAAAGGTAAAGGCTATAAGACCATCTCCAAGCAGCTTGACGTTCCTGTGACTACAGTTGCACATATTATTCAGAAATTTAAGATCCATGGGACTGTAGCCAACCTCCCTGGATGTGGCCGCAGGAGGAGACAGATGATATGAATGGTAACAAAAGAGCCCAGAACAACCTCTAAACACATTCATGGTGAACTCCAAGGTCAAGGTACATCAGTGTCAGATCGCACCATCCATTGTTGTTTGAGCTAAAGTGGACTTCATGGGAGACGACCAAGGAGGACACCACTGTTGAAAACAAATCATAAAAAAGCCAGACTGGAATTTGCCAAACTGCATGTTGACAAGCCACAAAGCTTCTGGGAGAATGTCCTATGGACAGACAAGACAAAACTACAACTTTTTGGCAAGGCACATCAGCGCTATGTTCACAGACGCAAAAATGAAGCATACCAAGAAAAGAACACTGTCCCTACTGTGAAACATGGAGGAGGTTCTGTTATGTTCTGGGGCTGTTTTGCTGCATCTGGCACAGGGTGTTTTGAATCTGTGCAGGGTACAATGAAATCTCAAGACTATCAAGGTATTCTAGAGAGAAATGTGCTGCCCAGTGTCAGACAGCTTGGTCTCAGTCGCAGGTCATGGGTCTTGCAACAGGATAATGACCCAAAACACACAGCTAAAAACACTCAAGAATGGTCAAGAGCAAAACATTGGACTATTCTAAAGTGGCCTTCTATGAGCCCTGATCTAAATCCTATTGAACATCTGTGGAAGGAGCTGAAACATGCCGTCTGGAGAAGGCACCCTTCAAACCTGAGACAACTGGAGCAGTTTGCTCATGAGGAATGGGCCAAAATACCTGCTGAGAGGTGCAGAAGTCTCATTGATAGTTACAGAAATCGTTTGATTGCAGTGATTGCCTCAAAAGGTTGTGCAACAAAATATTAAGTTAAGGGTACCATCATTTTTGTCCAGGCCTGTTTCATGAGTGTATTTTTTTAAAGTAATTCTGTTGAACCACAATTCAAAAGCATTGTCTGATTCTCACTGGTTAATTTTCATAGAATTTTTATTTATTACCACTTTTTTCAAATTCAAGTTATTTCTGTGACCATTGTGGGTTTTCCTTTCAATAACGGAGGGGTACCAACAATTTTGTCCACGTCTGTAAATCAGCTGTTAGTTTAAATCAATGAAAATTTCAGTGTAGATCCACAGCCTGCAGCCTGCTATTCTGGCCTGATTTAACCTGTTTGCTTCTCAGAAAAAATATTTCAGATTGGTCATGATCTGAAAATCAAAGACACAAAAGGGAATGTAATAAAATACACGTGATGACTTTAACTTTACTCATTATCACAACTTGACTAATTAAAATGATTAGAAATCAAATAAATTACATTAAGAGCCAACTTGCTCCTCCAATCCATTTTAATGTATTTTGTTTATTTTGCCTGTATGTGCCACCATCATGCACTTTTGCAGCTTTAATAAAAACATTTCAGATAAAACTAAGAAACTCAGCAGTAATTTACCAAAAAATAAAAAATAAACCCAAAACAATGGTCTGCTATGGTTTCCAGTTAGCACAACTTAGCTTAAATGACGATCATTAAGCATTTTATAATTAGACATGGTGTTAACGTTACTTCCCTCCTATTAAAACAAGGTTAGCGAACTATCCTCTCTGATGCAGCATGATGAAAAACGGTCCCACATCCCTGGCAAACAGGAATAGCAGCTATCTGAACCGGTAGTCTGGAGTTAGCATTAGCATCCACCGGACTGAAGCCTAGCCAGCCACCACAGCTGTTCCGCTGCTCACAGTCGCGCACTGCAGGGAAGAGACGGGGCGCTGACAAGTAGTGGTGAGGTAGGAGCTTCACTGAATAAAGGAGGGTATGGGCATTTTAAATACGATATAAATGACAGAGTATTCTATGAAAGGATAGACATTTTTATATCGTCATCAGATATATATCGTCATATCACACAGCCCTATTTCTCATCAATTTTTTTCTTTATAAATTTGTAACTTTTTTCTTTGTGAATTTGAGACATTTTTCGTATGAATTAATAACTTTTCCACTTCACAAATTTGCAATGTTTTCAGAAATTAGCAAATTGTGTCTCAAAATGTTTTTTCTTTTTTTCTCTTAAATTTCAGTTTTTCCTCATAAACTGATCACTTTTCCCTTGAAAATTTTTAAGTTTTTTTCATAAATTTATCACTTTTTGCTCATAAATTGGCAAATTTTGTGTATAAAGGTGCAAAAACATGAGGAAAAATGGCAATTCAAAAAATTTAAAGTCACAAATTACAATGTAATTACTCAAAATAAAAATGTAGTCAGTGTCCAGATGAACGTTGCAAATACACAAAAAAGGTGAACATTTACAGGAAAACAGATGAAATTTTAAAGGATTTTTTTTTTCAAATTTACATAAAAATAATGAACTTTGTTTTAGAAAAAGCAAATCTACTAGAAAAAAATTCCAAATTTATGAGAAAAAAGTTGCAAATTTGAAAGAAAAATGAAATTTTACAGGATTTTTTTTTTTGCAAATTTACCATAAAATAATGACAATTTTTAGGGAAAAAATGCAATTCTTGGAGAAAAAAAGTTTCTAATTTATGAGACATTGAAAATTTACAAGAAAAAAAGTTTAAAAATTTACTGAAAAAACATGCAAATCTATGAGAAAAATGGTGTATATTTTTGATTTTAAAAAACTGCAAATCTACAAGAAAAAACTGCAGATGTACAACAACTGAAATTTTACAGGAATTTTTTTTTTGCACATTTACCAGAAAATTATGATAATTTTTAGAAAAAAATGCAAATCTATGAGGAAAAAAGGGGAAAAATTTATGAGAAAAAAGTTTAAAAACTTACTGGAAATAATCTGCAAATTTATGACAAAAATGCTGCACATGTATGAGGAAAAAACTGCAAATCTGCAAGAAAAAAATCTTGAAATTTATGAGAAAAAAGATGCAAGTTTATAAGAAAAAAGTTGAAAATTTCCTGGAAAAAAGTGTAAATTTATGACCAAAAAAGTCTAATTTTTTTGAGAGAAAAAAAAAAATCACAAATCTATGAGAAAAAAGTTGCAAATTTTTAACAAAAAAGTTTCAAATTTTGAGGGAAAAAAATGCAAATCTGTAAAAAAAAAAAAAAAAAGCTGCAAATTTACAAGAAAAAAGTTGCAAATTTCCTGGAAAATAGTGCAAATTTACAGTGGTGAAAAAATACAAAACAAAATACAGTAGTGTGAAAAAGTGTTTGCCCCCTTCCTGATTTCTCATTTTTTTTGTATGTTTGTCACACTTAAATGTTTCAGATAATCAAACAAATTTAAATATTAGACAAACATAACACAAGTAAACACAAAATGCAGTTTTAAAATGAACGTGTTTATTATTAAGGGAAAAAAAAAACCTCCAAACCTACATGGCCCTGTGTGAAAAAGTGATTGCCCCATAAACCTAACTAGAAAAGCACTCGGAGAGCGCAGACCTCCGCCAAGCGCCACAGTTCCCCCCATACAGTGTTTGTGTGTACGTTTTCAGATTCCTTGACCATGAAAACATATGACTAGCAATTGGATTCACAATGATAGGATTAGTGGTTCAGTAGTTATTGACGAAAATGGCATTTTCCGTAATGGCAGTTTAGCGCCACAGTTCCCCCCATACAGTGTTTGTGTGTACGCTTTCAGATTCCTTGACCATGAAAACATATGACTAGCAATTGGATTCACAATGATAGGATTAGTGGTTCAGCAGTTATTGATGAAAATGGCATTTTCTGTAATGGTGGTTTAGCGCCACTGTTCCCCCCATACAGTGTTTGTGTGTACGCTTTCAGATTCGTTGGCCATGAAAATATATGACTAGCAATTGGATTCACAATGATAGGATTAGTGGTATATTAGTTATTCACGAAAATGGCATTTTGCGTAATGGCAGTTTTCATGGCGGTTTAGCGCCACAGTTCCCCCAATACAGTGTTTGTGTGTATGTTTTCAGATTCCTTGACCATGAAAATATATGACTAGCAATTGGATTCACAATGATAGGATTAGTGGTTCAGTACCGTAGTTATTCACAAAAATGGCATTTTCCGTAATGGCGGTTTAGCGCCACAGTTCCCCCCATACAGTGTTTGTGTGTACGCTTTCAGATTCGTTGACCATGAAAACATATGACAAGCAATTGGATTGACAATGATAGGATTAGTGGTTTATTAGTTATTCACGAAAATGGCATTTTGCGTAATGGCGGTTTTCTTGTGGACGGTGATCCGGATCACCACCAAAATCTAATCATCTGTAGGATACCCCATTTCTGACAATCTGTGAAAATTTCATGAAAATCCGTCCATAACTTTTTGAGTTATCTTGCTAACAAACAAACAGACAGACAGACAGACAGACAGACAAACCAACGCCGATGATCACATAACCTCCTTGGCGGAGGTAATAACTAGTTGGGCCACCCTTAGCAGTAACAACTGAATGAATGAATGAATGAATCTTTATTTCGGATAGTACAGGTTAAAAGGAACTGAATAGTATAGCAAAAGGGGGAAATAAAATCCAACAAGGTCAAATTAGGCAATAACTCCTCTGATTATACAGTTCAACATAAGTTATCCGAAATGGGTGATGGCTGAAGCCGCAGCTTATATTGCCCACCCATATTCCATCCAAGAATTCAAAAGAAAAACAAAACAAGAGCGATTACAATTCAGAACAAAGCTAAGACAAGTGTGACAGAAAAAAGTAAAAAAAAAAAGAAAAAAAAAAAAAAAAAAGAAAACTAGGCAACAACACAGCACAGGCTGGATATGACAATCCTTATGTGATTTTACATGTCATCTTGTATATATGTTTGGAGTATTTCTTCCTTTAGTTTTTGCTTAAATTGCCCAAGCGTTGTACATGATTTTAATTCAGGTCCAAAATCGTTCCATAGTCTGACTCCTTGCACTGAAACACAGTGTTGCTTGGTGGTAGTTCTCACTGTAGGCTTTTGAAATATACATGTTCCTCTGAAGTGATATCGTTTCTCCCTTATTTGGAACAACTTTTGGATATTTGCGGGCAGTGATAAATTCTTCACTTTAAACATTATTATTGCAGTTTTAAAGTCTACCAGATCTTTCAACTTGAGAGCTTTTAGTTTAAGAAAAAGTGGGTTTGTTGGTTCCCTGTAAGCTGATTTGTTTATTATTCTAATAGCTCTCTTTTGAAGCATAAAGACTGGATATATGTTTGTTTTATATGTATTTCCCCATACTTCATTACAATATGTCATGTATGGGAGTATTAATGAATGATACAAGGTGTATAGTGTGGGTTGATTCAGCAAATATTTCACTCTGTGTAATATTGCAATTGATTTGGATACTTTACCTCTGATATAGTTAATATGTGACTTCCAACACAGTTTATTATCAATTATTACTCCAAGAAATTTAGTTTCAGATACCCTTTCAATCTCTACACCATTTACACTGAGTTTAGGTACTGGGTTGTTATGATGGTTGTTAAAGACTATAAATTTTGTCTTACTTAAATTGAGCGTTAATTTGTTTGAGTCAAACCACAGTTTAAGCTTTCCTAATTCCTTTCCGAGTGTATCCAGAAGTTGTTCCAAATTGTTTCCACTGCATAATAGATTAGTGTCATCGGCAAACAATATTAAGTCCATTTTTTCTGAAACTTTACATATATCATTTATATACATATTGAATAGTAATGGCCCCAAAACTGAACCCTGTGGGACTCCACAAGTAACCTTCAGTAACTGTGAGTTTTTGTTACTAACACATACATACTGATATCTATTCTTTAAGTAACTACTTAACCAGGACAGTGCTACCCCTCTAATACCACAATTTTGTAGTTTCTTTAATAATAAATTATGATCCACTGTATCAAACGCTTTTTTAAGATCCAGGAATACCCCAACTGAATACTCTTTATTTTCAATGGCTGTTGATATTTTTTCTATAAATTCCATTAGAGCATATGCAGTTGTGCTCTTGTGTCTGAACCCATATTGCTGCTCACACAGTAAATTGTTCTTTAGTATGAAGTTGTCAATTCTCTCATAGAATATTTTTTCCAAGTATCTTGGAAAATTGCGGTAATAGTGAAATTGGTCTATAGTTTGAGAATTCCCCTCTGTCACCCGTCTTGTATATCGGAATTACTTTAGCTATTTTCATTGCATTGGGAAATATACCTGTTTGGAGAGACAGGTTATAGATATACGTCAGTGGTTTTACTAGGCATTCAATAATAGTTTTGACTAAGAGCATGTCAATACCATCACAGTCCGTAGATGTTTTACTTTTAAACGATTTGACAATTTCAATGACCTCTCTTTCGTCTGTGTTCTTTATGAAAATGGAGTCTTTTATAGCAGTGTTATTGCATATTGTATCACCTGTAGGCACCGTAGTGGGTATTTCTCGAGCCAAATTAGGGCCAATGTTAACAAAAAAGTTATTAAATTCATCTGCAGGTGAAGCTACATTCACACTCTGAGTCGTTTTATTATTTTTTGGAATATTAGTTGGGTTGCTTGTATTTCTGCTTTTATTTCCAAGGATACTGTTAAGTATTGTCCATGTATTTTTAATATTGTCTTTGTTTTTCTCCAGTTTTTTACTGTAATAGTCTCTTTTTCTACATCTTATTATATATGTTAACTTATTTTTGTATGTTTTATACCGCTGCTCTGCTTCTTTTGTCCTTTTCTTTAGGAAAGCTTTATATAGTAAATTTTTCTTTTTACACGCCTTTTGTAGTCCTTTGGTTAACCATGGCTTGTCGGCAAATTTCTGTTTAAGCTTTTTTTTTTAACTAATGGACAGTTTTTTTCATAAAGAGTGGTTACAATGTTTATAAATGTGTCATAGGCTTCATTTACATCTGATACATAGACTTCTGTCCAGTCTTGCTTCAGCAAGTCCTCTTTAAAAGAACTAATTGCATTTGGTGATTTGTATCTGAACGATTTTGAAATTTTTTCTGTATTGGCCCCCGTGTGGCCATGGATAAGTGCAAAGGTTGGCAAGTGGTCACTTATATCATTTATCAATAATCCACTTTCTATTTTCTTATCAATAACATTGACAAACAGGTTGTCAATAAGTGTAGCAGTGTGAGCTGTGATTCTACTGCAATCAAGTGTTTGCGATAACTGGCTATGAGTCTTTCACAGCTCTGTGGAGGAATTTTGGCCCACTCATCTTTGCAGAATTGTTGTAATTCAGCCACATTGGAGGGTTTTTGAGCATGAACCGCCTTTTTAAGGTCATGCCACAGCATCTCAATTTGACTCAGGTCAGGACTTTGACTAGGTCACTCCAAAGTCTTCATTTTGTTTTTCTTAAGCCATTCAGAGGTGGACTTGCTGGTGTGTTTTGGATCATTGTCCTGCTGCAGAACCCAAGTGCACTTCAGCTTGAGGTCACGAGCAGATGACCGGACATTCTCCTTCAGGATTTTTTGGTAGACAGCAGAATTCATGGTTCCGTTTACCACAGCAAGTCTTCCAGGTCCTGAAGCAGCAAAAAAGCCCCAGACCATCACATTACCACCACCATATTTTACTGTTGGTATGATGTTCCTTTTCTGAAATGCTGTGTCACTTTTACGGTGGATGTAATGGAACACACACCTTCCAAAAAGTTCAACTTTTGTCTCGTCAGTCCACAGAGTATTTTCCCAAAAGTCTTGGGAATCATCAAGATGTTTTCTGGCAAAACTGAGATGAGCCTTTATGTTCTTTTTGCTCAGCAGTGGTTTTCATCTTGGAACTCTGCCATGCAGGCCATTTTTGCCCAGTCTCTTTCTTATGGTAGAGTCATGAACACTGACCTTAACTGAGGCAAGAGAGGCCTGCAGTTCGTTGCATGTTGTTGTGGGGTCTTTTGTGACCTCTTGGACGAGTCGTCGCTGTGCTCTTGGGGTAATTTTGGTTGGCCGGCCACTCCTGGGAAGGTTCACCACTGTTCCATGTTTTCGCCATTTGTGGATAATGGCTCTCACTGTGGTTTGCTGGAGTCAAGGATGGCAACAGGAAATTCTGATTTCAGCTGAAATCTAATTTGGTCGATTGACTTATGGGGGGGCCAGGGGGCGCAGCCCCCCTGAAGCTGAAAGGTTTTCAGTAAAACAGAAGTGATTTAGACTGAAAAAAATGATTAAAAAAATGAAATACTAGACTTAGATAAATCATTAAATTTAATGAAAAGTTAACTTACGTTTTCTTCAATGTTGTCTCACTGTCTTTAGTCCAACATATTTAACAGTTCTATAAGAGTTTATTACACTATTTACACTGGTCACCAAGTCACTTCTAATGTGAAACTTTCTTCCTTTTGGCAGCAAGCTGTCAGTCTCTGAACTTTGAACTTCATCTCCTTTTCTGGTTTCTTCAGAAACTGTCCGAGTGTTTCTGTTACCTCGTCAAACTTTGAGCCAATTTTCACCTTTACCGTCACTTTTCTCTCAAGCCAATTCCATCGGAACTTATTTTTGACACTTTTGTCTATTTCTAGCACTGATGACTCCTGATCCTTCGATAAAAATCTCATAATTCTGCTGAAAACGATACCGAGAGCTCAGAATTCCAACACGAACCAGGGATGTGATTTGGGGTTGGGGAAATTATCTGAAAATTTAGCAGGGGGTCTGGTGGACGCAGTACCCCAGCGGGGTCTGGGACACAGCCCCGGTGGGGGGGCAAGGGGGGCGAAGCCCCCCGAAGCTCCTGGGTTTTTATGATTTTTAAGTACCAAAACTGTGCTTAAATGACATAAAACAAACAGCTGAATGCCACTTATTACTGTATAATATTGACTTATGTTCCAAGAAGACAGCATTCCTAGAATATTCCAACAAGCATTATCCATCACATGCTTTAACACTTGATCAAATCAAAATCAGTTAATTTTATCTATTCCATAATAGAAATAAAATTCCAAAATACCATTACTTTTTATAATTTCAGTATTCATTTCAGATCACCAGTTTCAATCTCCATTGAGTCTTGAGCAGTTCATTTTGCACAATCACTGATGTAACCAAGTCTTAGAAATATTCAAAAGTTATGAGTCAATGTCCACTGTGCACTGTCAATTTCAAACTGTTTGGAATCATAAAAGTAATCTAACTAAATTGTTTTGCTATTTTTTTTCTCCTCAACATCAATGTCAGGGCGCTGCAGGAGTTTTGGGGGATGGTTAACTTTTATAACCGTTTCCTCCCCCGTGCAGCCCAGCTCGTACAGCCGTTGTACGCCGCACTCAAGAAACGGAAACCGGCGGACAGAGTCGACTGGACTCCTGAGCGGGTGCAGGCGTTCTGAGGTTAAAACAGCTCTGGCAAACGCTGTACTACTGGCGCACCCAGACCCGGCGGCTCGGATAGCGCTCACTACCGCCGCCTCGGACATGGGCATAGCGGCCGTCGTGGAGCAATGCATTGCCGGTTCTTGGCAGCCGCTCACCGTTTTTTTTAGCAGGTCTTTGCACAACAGTGAGCGTAAATACAGCGTGTTCGACAGAGAGTTAATGGCTCTCCACCTGGCCATACGCCACTTCCACTTCTGCCTGAAAGGGCGCACCTTCACTGCGTTCGTGGACCACAAGCCGCTAACGTACTTAACGTACTTTATCTTCCTGGAAGATAAAATAAAGCGGAATTCGGCGAATTAGTGGAAAAAAAATCACATCCCTGAGAACACGCCGCCATGAATTTTTGACAAAGCATACAACGAGCCATTTGATTGGTCCAATCGTTTGCAACTATCCAATCGCAGGGCTGTTTACAATACAGCAGTGGCTTGAGTACATAACATCCGGGTTATCGCAGGAGACTTGACCCGGGGAAGCGCCGAGCGCTTATGTAATCGTGTTGATTTTCGCTAAAATCGGTAACAATAAGGTACCTTACCCCCCCTAAAATTTTCTCAACGGATTTAGACGATTCACAGAAATGATCAATTTGAAAATAAATCGGCGGAAATCCGCGGAAAACTGCCACCCCTGTGGAGTCCCAAAGCTTTAGAAATGGCTTGATAATCTTTTCCAGACTGATAGATCTCAATTACTTTGTTTCTCATTTGTTCCTGAATTTCTTTGGATCGTAGCATGATGTCTAGCTTTTGAGGATCGTTTGGTCTACTTCACTTTGTCAGGCCGGTCTTATTTAAGTGATTTCTTGATTTAGAACAGGTGTGGCAGTAATCAGGCCTGGGTGTGGCTAGAGAAATTGAACTCAGCTTTCCAAAGATGTGATAAACCACAGTTAATTTATGTTTTAACAGGGGATGGGGGGAGGCAATCACTTTTTCACACAGGGCCATGTAAGTTTGGATTTTTTTCCCCTTAATAATAAACGTCTTCATTTAAAAACTGCCTTCTGTGTTTACTTGTATTATCTTTGTCTAATATTTAAATTAGTTTGATGATCTGAAACATTTAAGTGTGACAAATATACAAAAAAAATGAGAAATCAGGAAGGGGCAAACACTTTTTTCACACCACTGTATATGAATACTGTCAATAAAACCCAGAAATGAGTGAATTCTATCTAAACTGTCTCTGACCTCTTCCCGTTGGATGACAGTCTGACATAGAGTTTGTCGGTGTCGGGGACGACTCTCTGGATGAAGACCTGCTGGTCGTCTCTCTCACCGTACGGCCCTGAAACGTTTTAATAAGCACAGACCTCGGTGCTCTATGATATCCATCTCTAATGCTACACCATCTTCAGAAGAGTTACTACAAATGAATAAACATTTCTACAACATCCTAAAAATATGGCAAAGCTAATGAGTGGTTGCCAGTTACCGATCTCCGTCCCAGCGCTGCAGCCTCCATGCCCGTCTATGTCATCCAGGCTGAGGATCTTGAAGGAGGTGAGCGGCGTGGACCCCGGCTGGGTGGAGATCATCCCTCTGAAGCGGGTCACTGTCCATGTCCGCACGTGATTGTTGTCGGCGCAAACTGGGAGGAGACAAGATATGGAATACCCAGCAGGGACGAGAGATGTTGAAGGTTGGAAATACTGGTTTAAACTCTGAAGTCTCCAGGGTTTCTGAGTCTTTCAGAGTTGTAGCACACACGTTTCTCAGGCTTGTACCTGTTGTGAGGCATTTCTCTGGCCTGACATGAGGCATATCCCGGGTTTGTTAACGAGTTTCTCAGACTAGAAACTGACATGGGGAATTTTTCCAGACTTTTAACATGTGAGGAATATCTCAGACTAAAACCAAAGAACACGAGGCATCCAACAAACGAAGAAGTTGAGGTGTTTCTGGGATGAAAGCCAGAGGAGGCAATTCTAGTGCTGAATTTAAAGATGAGGTATTTCTTGGACTTAAACCTGAAATGAGGTATTTCTTAAACAAAAAACAATGATGATGATGCTACTTCTAGAACTAAAACCAAAGAAATTAAGGTGTTTCTAGAATTAAAAACAAATGAAGTTGAGGTGTTTCTACAATTAAAATCAAAGAAGTTGAGGTATTTCTCAGACTAAAACTAAAGAAAATAAGGTGTTTTGTGGACTGAAACCAAAGACAAGGTGCTTCTTGAACCAAAGCCAATGACTACTACCCGATACCTGATAGCAGCATTTCTAGGTACCAGAGTTGAGGCATTCCTCTGACTCATCCCTGAGACGGAAAGTTTATCAGCGACATACCTGAAATGAGATGTTTCTCCGACAGCATGATTTTGGTGACAGGGCTGCGGTGGACAGAGAAGGTCTGGAAGAGCTGAGGCCCCGAACCGACTGTCTCTGGGTGCTGAACAATGACTCGGACTGTCCCGGAACTGGTCCCGTAAGCAATTTCGATCCAGTTCCCACTGTCACCTGAAATCAAGTATTAAGAGTCGACTTACCAACCAGAAGTGTCACTAAAACAAGTTTTTCTAGAACTTTTAAAGAATAAATGAATCTATATAATTGTCATGTTGTTTCTCCATACTGGTTTTAGGAGTGAGGTAAACGCTGAGCGCCGTAATGGCATCCTCAGTTGGGTCCCTGTAGAGCTCCGTGACCAGCAGATCGTTGTCCTTCATCCTCAGAGGAAACTTCTGAACATCTGACACAAACACAGACGTCAAATACAAAAAATCCCCACAAACCACCAACGATTTTCTTAAACTCGCCAAAGAGTTTAATCGACCCCGAATGATCCCCCAATCGCCACAAACCTGACCGTGGGTTTCTTACCGATGTAGTAGATGGATCCGTTGCTGCAGCCAAGGATGAGGAAGGAGCCGGCGGTGTCGTAGCTGCTGATGGGAACCACATCCTGGTTCTGTAGGATAAAAGTGAAACTTGCTCCAGGGATTTGGGTTCAAACTGGACCAGGCTTAGATGAACCAGAACTTTTTTTTTTTTTTTTTTTAAACATAATCTTCATCAAGAACTGACATGTAGATTTGAGGTTCGGTCTCCACCCACCTGCCAGTGTTTGGTGACGGCGTTCCAGACTCCAACCTTCCCTGTGTGGCTGGTGGCGATCAGCTGATTACCAACAAAGAAGAGAGCCTCGGCCGGTACGTTTAAACTGAAAACTCCTGCAGAGCAGAGATGGCTTTAGAGAAATGACGAATGTAGTTTCTATGACAAGATATGAAAAAACTTGATAATTTACAAGAAAAAAGCTGCTAATGACAAACAAAAAAGCCACAAATTTAAGTTAAAAAAATCACAAAAAAAATTACTGTAAAAAGGTCATTAACTTATGTAAAAGTCATTAATTTATATGAAAAAAGCTAATACGAGAAAAAAGCTGCCAATTTGTTTTAAAAAAAAGTCACAAATTTAAAAGAAAAACCCACAGATTTATGTGGAAAAAAATGAAAATTTACAGGAAAAAATTGGAAATTTACAAGAAAAAAAATGCAACTTTATGAGAAAAAGTTGCAAATTTAAGAGAAACAAGAGCAGTCTGAGGCGAGTGCAAAATCCCCCACTTCCATTTTCTTTGAAGATGCCAATACTTACTGACGGACAGCAGTTTTCATCTTTTCAATATAATTACTGTGGCAGAACCAAACTATGATAAACCATCATCCACGAATATCCAACAAAGTATACAGCCCACAGTTGTAGGTCAGGATCCCAAGGTGAACCCATGTAGCAAGTTTGGTGACCTGAGAGAGGTTTACACATTCTATAGTAAGAGATCATAGGGAGTGCCAACCTTGACCTTTTGACCCCAAACTTGTAGTCTGAGGTCATGGTCTCAGAATGAATCTGTGTAAAAGGTTTGGTGACTAGGGCTGTCGCGACAACTGCAATTATGTAGTACTGCACTATGGACAAGCCTACCGTGGAGGGTATCGAGCAACCGCAACAACTGCAGTGTTCACTTTTTTGTGTGTGGCTAAATCTTGTTCACTTATGTGCCCCTATTGATTATTAAACAAACTGTTAAATGTTAAGTGTGCTCTTATTGCCAGCAGCATGTTTGCAGGGCATAAAGCGTGTTATTTGTACTACTTTTGGTGAGATCAGATTGCTTACGGCAGATTTGGGGGGGGGGATATCCTAAATTTACTAAAATAATAGCTGAATGGGCTCCTTCTGAGTGGAGTGTTTAGGATCCTGCCAATTGACAGGATCCTGCCAATTGACTGCTCTGTCACCTTCCTTGGTGACAGAGCAGGAAATCTCTGATCGTCACTTCCTTGTGGTAACGTATCGTCACTTCCTGTTTTGCTGTCTGCCTGTGTGGTTTGCTCTCCAGCTCTCCAGCCACTAGCTAGCCACTAGCTATGGCTACTACCTCTCTTTCCTCTCCTCCTCTGGTGTGCTCTCTCTGTCAGATGTTTAGCTACACCTCTGCCTCTTTTAGTGATAACGGTAAATGTAATAAATGTTGTCTTTTTGAGGTGCTCGAGGCGAGGTTGTCTGATTTGGAATCCTGGCTCCGCTGCATTGAAACACCGTCTGCGCCAGTTAATCTTGACGGACGCCCATTAGGACAGCTTCAGGAAGAAGATGGAGGACAAGCTGCAACAGAGCGACATCAGCGGGGTCTGGAGAAACCTCAAAACCATCTCGGGGCTCCAGAATACCTCTCCCCAGGCCACGGGGGGCAGGGAGTGGGCGAACAACCTGAATCTGTTTTTCAATAGATTTGACCAACCGCCCTCCCCCCTGTCTGCACAACAACCACTGCTGCCTCGAAGAAATCAAGTCCTGCTACCCACTCCCCACTCCACCGACACCCCCCCCACTCCCAACACACAGCCCCCCATCCTGACCCTGACCAAGACCCAGGTGAGGACGGAGCTGAGGAAGATCAAGGCGAGGAAGGCGTCGGGACCGGACGGCATCAGCGCAAAGCTCCTCAAGTCCTGTGCAGACCAGCTGTGTGGGATTGTGACGTATATCTTCAACATGAGCCTGAAACTGGGGAGGGTACCACAGCTGTGGAAAACATCTTGTGTGGTACCTGTACCAAAAACTTCCCACCCCAAAGACCTGAACAGCTTCAGACCGGTGGCCTTGACGTCCCACTTGATGAAGACCCGGGAGAGACTGCTCCTTGCTCATCTCCGCCCCCTGGTGGAACCAGCGATGGATCCACTCCAGTTCGCCTACCAGCATGGCATTGGGGTGGAGGATGCGGTGATCTTCCTCCTTCACCGTTCTCTGTCCCACCTGGAGAAGCCCGGGAATATGGTGAGGATCATGTTCTTTGACTTCTCCAGTGCTTTCAACACCATCCAACCGATGATCCTGAAGGACAAGCTGCTGCGCGCAGGGGTGGACCAGCACCTGTCATCATGGATCCTGGACTACCTCACGAACCGGCCTCAGTTTGTGAGAACCCGGGACTGTGTTTCCGACACGATCATCAGTAGCACGGGGGCCCCCCAGGGAACGGTGCTGGCTCCCTTCTTGTTCACTCTTTATACTGCGGACTTCTCACACAACACAACACATTGCCATCTACAGAAGTTCTCTGATGACTCTGCGATCGTTGGTCTCATCTCCAGCGGAGATGAAGCTGAGTACAGAGGGCTTATCCAGGACTTTGTGGACTGGTGCCATCGGAACTGCCTCCAGATCAACGCGAGGAAAACTAAGGAGCTGGTGGTGGACTGCCGCAGGCATGGGCAGCCCCTCACAGCACCAGTAAATATACAGGGAACAGACATCGAGATGGTGACATCCTACAAGTACCTGGGTATTCATCTGAACAATAAACTAGACTGGTCACACAATACTGACGCACTCTACAAGAAGGGACAGCGCAGGCTGTTCCTGCTGAGGAGACTCAGGTCTTTTGGTGTACAAGGGGCGCTGCTGAAGTCATTCTATGACACGGTGGTGGCATCAGCCATCACTTTTGGAGTGGTCTGCTGGGGCAGTGGCATTACTGCAGCCGATAGGAAGAGACTGAACAAACTGATTAAGAAAGCTAGCTCTGTCCTGGGGCAACGCCTTGATCCGATGGAGGAGATAGGAGAGAGAAGGACGGTGGCTAAACTGTCATCTCTGCTGGAGTCCGAGTTCCACCCTATGCAGGACATACTGGATGCACTGAGGAGCTCATTTAGCAGCAGACTACATCATCCCAGGTGCACAACCGAGAGGTTTCGTAGGTCCTTCCTACCAACGGCTGTCAGACTGTACAACCTAAGCAGGGCTGCTCGCAGAGATAGCAAAAAGACGTAACAAACTAATAGTTTTTTTTTTTTTTTGAATGCAAAAGATGCAATAGACTTACACAATGGTCCTCTCCGGCATACAACTAGGAACATACCGGTCGCTATGGAGGGTGAGAATATGTATGGGCACATAATCATACCATGTAGGATAACTAAATAGACGGTTATGCTGTTTCATCCCACCTAGCAACAATGCTCTGCACTGTGTGTGTTTATATATTTACATATTTATTCCATCTAGCTACAATGCTCTGCACTGGGTGTGTTTATATTTATATATCTATATATTTATTCCATCTAGCTACAATGCTCCGCACTGTGTTTTTATATATCTACATATTATTCCATCTAGCTACATTGCTCCGCACTGTGTGTGTTTATATACTTGCATATTTATTCCACCTAGCTGCAATGCTCCATACTGTGGGTGTTTATATATTTACATATTTATTCCATCTAGCTACAATGCTCTGCACTGTGTGTTCATATATTCATATATTTATTCCATCCAGCTACAATGCTCTGCACTGTGTGTCTGTGTGTGTGTGTGTGTGTATATATATTTTATAGTAATATGTACATATGTATATTAGCTGCTCTTGCTTGCTTGTTTTTTCTTGCCTTCTGATTGTTGCTCTGAGTGTTGCTATCCCTGTGCTGTTGCAATCCTGGAATTTCCCCGTTGTGGGACTAATAAAGGCTTATCTTATCTTATCTTAGCTGCAGTGGAGCTAGCTAGCTCAGGTCCTACTGTCAGCGGTTCCCCGGCTCTCCTCAGCAGCGAGGAGACTGGGTGGGTGACGGTGAGAAGGAAGCCTAGTCGCAAAGCCCCGGTTCACCACCAACCTGTTCACGTTTCTAATCGTTTTTCCCCGCTCAGCGACACACCCGCTGAGGAAAAAACTCTGATCATTGGCGACTCTGTAGTCAGAAACGTGAACCTAGAGACTCCAGCGGCCATAGTCACATGCATTCCTGGGGCCAGAGCAGGCGACATCGAGTCAAATTTGAAAATGCTGGCTAAAAGTAACTGTAAATATTCCACAATTGTTATTCACGCCAGCATTAATGACATCCGTCTCCGGCAGTCGGAAGTCACGAAACTTAATATAGAATCGGTGTGTGACTTTGCAAAAACGATGTCTGCCACTGTAGTATTCTCTGGGCCCCTCCCCAATCTGACCAGTGATGACATGTTTAGTCGCTCGTCATCGTTGAACCGCTGGCTGTCTGTGTGGTGTCCTAAAAATGACGTGGGCTACATTGACAATTGGAGCTCTTTTTGGGGAAAACCTGGTCTTATGAGACGAGACAGCATTCATCCCACTTTGGATGGTGCTTCTCATTTATCAAACAATCTGGCATCTTTTTTATCCAAATTTCCAAAACCATGACAACTCAGAGTTGGGACCAGGAAGCAGAGTCACAGTCTTACACGCCTCTCTGCAGCTCCTCTTCATCCGCCACCCCTCAGCTTAGCCCCTGTCTTCCCCATCAGAGAATCGTTGTCTGCTCCCTCCAAAGTAAATAAAAATATAATGTATAAGCATCCCAAAGTGATAAAGCAAAATATTGGTAAAACTCAAATTAAACATAAAGCCTCTAAATTGAATGATTTGGCCTCTGTTCCTCCTCATAATTTAAAAATTAAATGTGGTTTATTAAATATTAGGTCTCTAACTCCCAAGTCTCTGTTAGTCCATGACCTGTTAATTGATCATCAGATTGATTTAATTTCCCTTACAGAGACTTGGTTAGGACAAGAGGATTATGTTGGTTTAAATGAATCAACTCCCTCTGGTTATTTAAACTGTCAAAATCCCAGAAGTTCGGGTCGTGGAGGAGGAGTAGCAACAATTTACCATTCCAAATTACTAGTTAATGTAAAGCAAAAAACATGTTATAATTCCTTTGAGGGCCTGGTCCTCAGTGTTGGGCACTTTAGCAATTTCAGGTTAAACCCAATTTTATTTGCCATAGTTTATCGTCCCCCATCAACCTATTCAGAATTTTTATCCGAATTTGCTGATTTCTTAGCTGATTTAGTGCTGAAATCTGATAGAATAATTATAGTAGGGGACTTTAATATACATGTGGATGTAGATAGTGACTGCCTTAATGTGGCTTTTAATTCAATATTAGACTCGATTGGGTTTTCTCAGAAAGTAGGAAATTCTACTCATTACCTCCACCATACATTGGACCTTGTTCTGACATATGGCATAGAAATAGAAAATCTTGTAGTGTCTCCTCATAACCCTGTACTGTCAGACCATTGTCTGTTAACCTTTGATTTTACTATTTCTGACTATTTGGCTCCTAAAGAAAAATATTATCACAGTAGATGCCTCTCAGATGATGCTGTCTCCAAATTTATGCAGATTGTTTCCTCTATGCCATGTGTCAACACAACAGAAATAAGCTATAGACAGCTTGCTCCTTCTGTAATTGATAACATGGTGGATAGTGTTTCAGCTTCTCTGCATCAGGCTCTAGACTTGGTGGCCCCCTTAAAAAAGAAAAAGTCTAATCAGAGATTTTTAACTCCTTGGTTCAACACAGAAACTCGTACCTTAAAACAGAAGACTCGTCAATTAGAAAGAAAATGGCGCTCTACTAATTTAGATGAAATCTATTTAGCTTGGAGAAATCATCTTTTAATTTATAAAAAATCTCTTAGAAAAGCTAGAACGAGTTATTACTCTGCATTAATAGAAGAGAACAAGAATAATCCCAGGTTTCTTTTCAGTACTGTAGCCAGGTTGACAAAGAGTCAGGACTCTGTCAATCCTAGCATCCCCTTAGAGCTTACTAGTCAGGACTTTATGAACTTTTTCAATAATAAAATTTCATCCATCAGAGATAAAATCAATCAGATTCTTCCCACAGTTAACTTAAATACTGTAACTACTACAACTCCTTCTATTGATGTCTGTCTTGATGAGTTTACTCCAATCGACCTTTGTGAGTTAGACAAAATAGTTTCCTCATCCAAACCTTCAACTTGTCTTTTAGACCCTATTCCTACCAGGTTATTTAAAGAAGTCTTCGCACTTATTGGGAGCTTTATTCTTCATATAATCAATTCTTCATTGACTTTAGGCCATGTACCGCAGGCTTTTAAAACGGCTATAATTAAACCCTTACTCAAAAAGCCAACGCTAGATCCAGGAGCTTTAGCTAACTATAGACCAATCTCTAATCTCCCTTTCATTTCAAAAATCTTAGAAAGAGTTGTTGCTACGCAATTATTTGACCACCTGCAGGGAAATGGTTTACTTGAAGAGTTTCAATCTGGGTTTAGAATCCATCATAGTACTGAAACAGCCTTAGCGAAGGTCACTAACGACCTCCTCATTGCATCTGATAATGGACTTGTTTCTGTACTTGTCCTTTTAGATCTTAGTGCAGCTTTTGATACTATTGATCATAATATTCTACTTGATAGATTAGAACACTATGTTGGACTTAATGGAACTTCGTTGCAGTGGTTTAGATCTTATTTATCTGATAGGTTCCAGTTTGTTCATGTAAATGATGAGTTTTCTTTCAGCTCAAAGCTTAGTCATGGAGTTCCACAGGGATCTGTGCTAGGCCCTACTCTTTTTAGTTTATATATGCTTCCGTTAGGCAACATTATTAGAAAGCACTGTATACATTTTCATTGTTATGCAGATGACACACAATTATACCTGTCAATGAAGCCAGATGATACTAATCAATTAGCCAAGTTAGAAGCCTGTCTTAAGGAAATCAAAGCTTGGATGACTTGTAATTTCCTGCTATTAAATTCAGATAAGACTGAAGTCATTCTTGTTGGTCCAAAAAACCTTAGAAATTCCTTTCCAAATCAAACTTTCAGTTTGGATGCAGTTACTCTTTCTCTTAATAGCTCTGTGAGGAACCTTGGAGTTATTTTTGATCAGGATTTGTCCTTCAATTCACATATTAAATTTGTTTCTAAGACTGCCTTCTATCATTTGCGTAATATTGCCAAGATTAGGAGCATCTTGTCTCAGAGTGATGCTGAGAAGCTGATCCACGCTTTTGTTAGCTCGAGATTAGATTATTGTAATTCTTTATTATCAGGCTGTCCTAAAACATCTTTAAAAAGTCTTCAGCTGATCCAAAATGCTGCAGCAAGAGTTTTAACAGGTACTAGAAAGAGAGATCATATCTCTCCGGTTCTGGCCTCCCTTCATTGGCTTCCCATAGAGTTTAGAATTAAGTTTAAAATCCTTCTTCTTACTTACAAAGCTCTAAACAATCAGGCTCCTTTTTATTTAAAAGATCTGATACTACCGTATCATCCTAACAGAGCACTACGCTCCCAAAATGCAGGATTACTTGTAATACCTAGAATCTCCAAAAGTACAATGGGAGGCAGAGCCTTCAGTTATCAAGCTCCTCTCCTGTGGAATCAGCTGCCAATCTGGATTCGGGAGTCAGACTCGATCTCTGTTTTTAAGAATAGGGCTAAAACCTACCTTTTTGATATAGCCTACAATTAGGGAGGGATCATGTGTTTCTGAACCCTCCCTTAGTTATGCTGCTAATAGGTTTAGTCAGCCGGGGGACCTCCAGTAATGCACTGGGCCTCACTCCTTTCCTCACTCTCTATGAAATATTTTTTTTTTTTTTTTGCTGGTCATTAACATTTGTTTGTTCTCTCCCATAGATTGAGTCCCCATCGTGCTGTTTGCTCTCTACATGTCTGTTCTTTTCTTCTTCTCTATCCCCTCACCCCCCAGCCAGTCGCAGCAGATGACTGCCCCTCCCTGAGCCTGGTTCTGCTGGAGGTTTCTTCCTGTTAAAAGGGAGTTTTTCCTCTCCACCGTCGCCAAGTGCTTGCTCACAGGGGATCGCCTGATTGCTGGGGTCTTTCTGCAACTGTGGGGGTCCCCCCTACAGTTGATAGTGCTATGAGATGACTGTTGTTGTGAAATGGCGCTATATAAATAAAGTTGAATTGAAATAAGTTGAATTGAATTAAGCTCTGAGAGCTGCTTGTTTGCTGTGTGAACATGATTGCTTGGACAGCGGCATTATGCAAAAATCACTATGGAGAGACACGGAGACTAGAGCCACGTGGGGTCCTGCATGGAGTCTGTCCTGTTTCAATAAGCTGAATGTTGCATGTCTTTAACCAGTCCACACACCCTGGATTTAAAATGCTTGAGTTACTGTCACTGCTTTATGAAAAGCAAGTTTGTTTTTTCTTACAGAATCAGCAGTCCATGACTATAGGAAGACCTGAGCTCTGCACAATTGTCTCACACACACACACACAAGTTGAGAGTGGAGCTGCAGTGATTCTCAGCACAGCTTCCATCATTTGCCACATAAGTTATGAACCCTGTCTAAATTATGAGACCACAGGGTCCTAAAAACATTTGCAATAATATTGCATACCGCGCCGTTGAGCTATCCACTGTCAGTGCAGAATAATTTCCTCCGTCGTGACAGCCCTATTAGTGACCCTAGCTTTCTTTGTTGTTGAGATAGTTTATAAGCCTTTTTGATGTTGACCTTTGACCTTGCAATCCCAAAAGTTTGAGATTTTATTTAGCAATTTTAAGCTACCATTCTTCAAATTTAGGCTAGTTCTGATTTTTTACTAAATGTGACCTGCCACGAGTAAACCAGCAACAAGTTGGCCTGACATGATTCCGAAAAAACACAGAAATACCTTTTTTTTTTTTTTTTAAATTTGTGGACTTTCATATGCTAGTTAAAATCATGAAGAAGCCACTCCATGCTTCAAATAGCAGTGTGGGAGATTTTAAAACCGTAAAGTTTGTATTTGAAATAGTCATTTCAGAGGGAAATATCAGCCAGACTGCTTCCTAGTGAAGGGGGCGGAGCTACCACAGCTGATTTACATATCCGCTTTATTTGGCTATTCACATGTCTGTTATTCATTTCAGCCAATCAGCAGCATGTAGGTAGAAGCACACGGCCACTTAAGCACAGCTCCTTTTGATAAGCACTGTAAGGAGGTTGGGTTCATGCTAAGTCAAGCAAATGACCAGCTTTTGTTACCGCCCCCAACCTGGCTCCCCTGGAAGGTGACAATCCTTGGAACCTTTGAACCTGATTTTCTCAGAGAAGTAGTTTGAAAGGCGCCAACATTCAAATGGCCACAGCTTCAAATCTTTTCAGATTTCCATGTGTTAAGTGAATCGGAGAAGTGTTGGTGACCTTCCTGTGGTAACGTATCGTCACTTCCTGTGTTGCTGACTGTCTGTGGTTTGCTCTCCTCATTCTCCCGAGGATTTTGCCTTTAATTGTATTTTAATCACTTTTTTCCATCTACTGTTAGCTCTCACTTCTGTTTATCAAGCCTCTTGCACCCGTGTGAGCACTCAGTGTCACCTAATCACCCTCTTTAGCCTTCTGTTCACCTTTCATCGGTGTTTTTGTTAGCTTCGGGTTAGCCACTAGCTATGGCTACTAGCTCTTCTTCCTCTCCTCCTCTGGTGTGCTCTCTCTGTCAGATGTTTAGCTACACCTCTGCCTCTTTTAGTGATAACGGTAAATGTAATAAATGTTGTCTTTTTGAGGCGCTCGAGGCGAGGTTGTCTGATTTGGAATCCCGGCTCTGCTGCATTGAAACACCGTCTGCGCCAGTTAACTTTGACGGAAGTCCCTTAGCGGCAGTGGAGCTTCCTAGCACAGGGCGGTCCGTTAGCATTAGCGGTCCTCCGGCTCTCCTCAGCAGCGAGGAGACTGGGTGGGTGACGGTGAGAAGGAAGCTTAATCGCAAAGCCCCGGTACACCACCAACCTGTTCACGTTTCTAATCGTTTTTCCCCCACTCAGCGACACACCCGCTGAGGAAAAAACTCTGATCATTGGCGACTCTGTAGTCAGAAACGTGAACCTAGAGACTCCAGCGGCCATAGTCAAATGCATTCCTGGGGCCAGAGCAGGCGACATCGAGTCAAATTTGAAAATGCTGGCTAAAAGTAACTGTAAATACTCCACAATTGTTATCCACGCCGGCATTAATGACATCCGTCTCCGGCAGTCGGAAGTCACGAAACTTAATGTAGAATCGGTGTGTGACTTTGCCAAAAAAATGTCGGACTCTGTAGTATTCTCTGGGCCCCTCCCCAATCTGACCAGTGATGGCATGTTTAGCCGCTCGTCATCCTTGAACCGCTGGCTGTCTGTGTGGTGTCCTGCAAATGACGTGGGCTACATTGACAATTGGAGCTCATTTTGGGGAAAACCTGGTCTTATGAGACGAGACAGTGTCCATCCCACTTTGGATGGTGCGTCTCATTTACCTAACAATTTGGCATCTTTTTTATCCAAATTTCCAAAATCTTGACAACTCAGAGTTGGGACCAGGAAGCAGAGTCGCAGTCTTACACGCCTCTCTGCAGCTCCTCTTCATCCGCCACCCCTCAACTTAGCCCCTGTCTTCCCCATCAGAGAATCATTGTCTGCTCCCTCCAAAGCAAATAAAAATATAATGTATAAGCATCCCAAAGTGATTAAACAAAAAGTTGGTAAAACTCAAATTAAACATGAAGCCTCTAAATTGAATGACTTGGCCTCTGTTCCTCCTCATAATTTAAAAATTAAATGTGGTTTATTAAATATTAGGTCTCTAACTCCCAAGTCTCTGCTAGTCCATGATCTGTTAATTGATCATCAGATTGATTTAATATCCCTTACAGAGACTTGGTTAGGGCAAGAGGATTATGTTGGTTTAAATGAATCAACTCCCTCTGGTTATTTAAACTGTCAAAATCCCAGAAGTTCTGGTCGTGGAGGAGGAGTAGCAACAATTTACCATTCCAAATTACTAGTTAATGTAAAGCAAAAAACATGTTATAATTCCTTTGACGGCCTGGTCCTCAGTATTGGGCACTTTAGCAATTTTAGGTTCAACCCAATTTTATTTGCCATAGTTTATCGTCCTCCATCAAACTACTCAGAATTTTTATCCGAATTTCCCAAATTCTTAGCTGATTTAGTGCTGAAATCTGATAGAATAATTATAGTAGGGGACTTTAATATACATGTAGATGTAGATAGTGACTGCCTTAATGTGGCATTTAATTCAATATTAGACTCGATGGGGTTTTCTCAGAAGGTAGGAAATTCTACTCATTACCTCCACCATACGCTGGACCTTGTTCTGACATATGGCATAGAAATAGAAAATCTTGTAGTGTCTCCTCATAACCCTGTACTGTCAGACCATTGTCTGTTAACCTTTGATTTTACTATTTCTGACTATTTGGCTCCTAAAGAAAAATATTATCACAGTAGATGCCTCTCAGATGATGCTGTTACCAAATTTATGCAGATTGTTTCCTCTATGCCATGTGTCAACACAACGGAAATAAGCTATAGACAGCTTGCTCCTTCTGTAATTGATAACATGGTGGATAGTGTTACAGCTTCTCTGCATCAGACTCTAGACTTGGTGGCCCCCTTAAAAAAGAAAAAGTCTAATCAGAGATTTCGAACTCCTTGGTTCAACACAGAAACTCGTAGCTTAAAACAGAAGACTCATCAATTAGAAAGAAAATGGTGCTCCACTAATTTAGATGAAATCTATTTAGCTTGGAGAAATCATCTTTTAATTTATAAAAAATCTCTTAGAAAAGCTAGAACGAGTTATTATTCTGCATTAATAGAAGAGAACAAGAATAATCCCAGGTTTTTTTTTAGTACTGTAGCCAAGTTGACAAAGAGTCAGGACTCTGTCAATCCTAGCATTCCCTTAGAGCTTACTAGTCAGGACTTTATGAACTTTTTCAATGATTTTATCTCTGATGGATGAAATTTTATTAATCAGATTCTTCCCACCATTAACTTAAATATAGTAACTACCACAACTTCTTCAACTGATAACTGTCTTGATGAGTTTACTCCAACTGACCTTTTAGAGTTAGACAAAATAGTTTCCTCATCCAAGCCTTCAACTTGTCTTTTAGACCCTATTCCTACCAGGTTATTTAAAGAAGTCTTCCCACTTATTGGTAGCTTTAGTCTTCATATAATCAATTCTCCATTAACTTTAGGCCATGTACCGCAGGCTTTTAAAACGGCTGTAATTAAACCCCTACTCAAAAAGCCAATGCTGGATCCAGGAGCTTTAGCTAACTATAGACCAATCTCTAATCTCCCTTTCATCTCAAAAATCTTAGAAAGAGTTGTTGCTACGCAATTATTTGACCACCTGCAGGGAAATGGTTTACTTGAAGAGTTTCAATCTGGGTTTAGAATCCATCATAATACTGAAACAGCCTTAGCAAAGGTCACTAACAACCTCCTCATCGCATCTGATAATGGACTTGTTTCTGTACTTGTCCTTTTAGACCTTAGTGCAGCTTTTGATACTATTGATCATAATATTCTACTTGATAGATTAGAACATTATGTTGGACTTAATGGAACTTCATTGCAGTGGTTTAGATCTTATTTATCTGATAGGCTCCAGTTTGTTCATGTCAATAATGAATTTTCTTTCAACTCAAAGCTCAGTCATGGAGTTCCACAGGGATCTGTGCTAGGCCCTACTCTTTTTAGTTTATATATGCTTCCACTAGGCAACATTATTAGAAAGCACTGTATACATTTTCACTGTTATGCAGATGACACACAATTATACCTGTCAATGAAGCCAGATGATAGTAATCATCTACTCAAGTTAGAAGCCTGTCTTAAGGAAATCAAAGCTTGGATGACTTGTAATTTCCTGCTGTTAAATTCAGAGAAGACTGAAGTCATTCTTGTTGGTCCAAAAAACCTTAGAAATATCTTTCCAAATCAAACTTTCAGTTTGAATGCGGTTACTCTTTCTCTTAATAGCTCTGTAAGAAACCTTGGGATTATTTTTGATCAAGATCTGTCCTTCAATTCACATATTAAATTTGTTTCTAAGACTGCCTTCTATCATTTGCGTAATATTGCCAAGATTAGGAGCATCTTGTCTCAGAGTGATGCTGAGAAACTGATCCACGCTTTTGTTAGCTCTAGATTAGATTACTGTAATTCTTTATTATCAGGTTGTCCTAAAACATCTTTAAAAAGTCTTCAGCTGATCCAAAATGCTGCAGCAAGAGTTTTAACAGGTACTAGAAAGAGAGATCATATCTCTCCGGTTCTGGCCTCCCTTCATTGGCTTCCCATAGAGTTTAGAATTAAGTTTAAAATCCTTCTTCTTACTTACAAAGCTCTAAACAATCAGGCCCCTTTTTATTTAAAAGACCTGATACTACCGTATTATCCTAATAGAGCACTACGCTCCCAAAATGCAGGATTACTTGTACTACCCAGAATCTCTAAAAGTACAATGGGAGGCAGAGCCTTCAGTTATCAAGCTCCTCTCCTGTGGAATCAGCTGCCAATCTGGATTCAGGAGTCAGACTCAATCTCTGTTTTTAAGAATAGGGTTAAAACCTTCCTTTTTGATATAGCCTACAATTAGGGAGGGATCTTGTGTTTCTGAACCCTCCCTTAGTTATGCTGCTAATAGGTTTAGACAGCCGGGGGACCTCCAATAATGCACTGGGCCTCACTCCTTTCTTCACGCTCAATGAAATATTTTTTTTTTTTGCTGGTCATTAACATCTGTTTGTTCTCTCCCAAAGATTGAGTCCCCATCGTGCTGTTTGCTCTCTACATGTCTGTTCTTTTCATCTTCTCTGTCCCCTCACCCCCCAGCCAGTCGCAGCAGATGATTGCCCCTCCCTGAGCCTGGTTCTGCTGGAGGTTTCTTCCTGTTAAAAGCGAGTTTTTCCTCTCCACCATCGCCAAGCGCTTGCTCACAGGGAATCGCCTGATTGCTGGGGTCTTTCTGCAACTGTGGGGGTTCCCCCTACAGTTGAAAGTGCTATGACTGTTGTTGTGACATGGCGCTATATAAATAAAGTTGAGTTGAATTGAAGTGTGTTCACACCAAACGCGAATGGGCAAATTTTTCAGGCGGCACGATTACGTTATAACTCAATGTAAATGCGTGAATAAACATGAATTCAGCATCTGAGTGAGACGCAGACAGGCAAAGTTGCCTTTATAACTTCTGCAGCGGTGTTCAGCCAACTGTGGAAATCCCCAAAATAACATCATGCTTTAGGTTTACATTACCCAACGGAGGAAGGAAGCTTGGGAGAATGGAGTATGGGGTATTGGGCTTGTTGTTACAAGCTATTCGGTCTCTGTACAACCGTTGTGAGAGTTTGGTTCGTATTGCCAACACTCGATCAGACTCATTCCCAGTGAGAGTTGGACTCCACCAGGGCTGCCCTTTGTCACCGATCCTGTTCATAATGTTCATGGATAGGATTTCTAGACGCAGCCAGGGAACGGAGGGTGTCATGCTTGGTGACCACAGGATCTTATCTCTGTTGTCTGCAGATGATGTTGTCCTGCTGGCTTCATCCAGCAATGACCTACAGGTCTTACTGGGATGGTTTGCCGCGGAGTGTGAAGCGGCTGGGATGAGAATCAGCACCTCCAAGTCCGAATCCATGACCCTCAGCCGGAAAATGGTTTATTGTCCTCTCCGGGTTGGAGACAAGCTCCTGTCCCAAGTGAAGGAGTTTAAGTATCTTGGGGTCTTTATTCACGAGTGAGGGGAGAATGGAGCAAGAGATTAACAGACGGATCGGAGCAGCATCTGCAGTGATGCAGACATTGTACCGGTCTGTTGTGGTGAAGAGGGAGCTGAGCTCTAAGGCAAAGCTGTCGATTTACCAGTCAATCTACATTCCTACTCTCACCTATGGCCACGAGCTTTTGGGTAATGGCCGAAAGAACGAGATCGCAGATAAAAGCGGCTGAAATGAGCTTTCTCCGTAGGATTGCTGGACTCACCCTCAGAGATAGGGTGAGGAGCTCAGTCATCCAGGAGAGGCTCAGAGTAGAACCGCTGCTCCTCCACACTGAAAAGAGCCAGTTGAGGTGGTATGGGCATCTGATCAGGATGCCTCCTGGACGCCTCCCACTTGAGGTGTTTCGGGCACGTCCCACTGGGAGGAGACCATGGGGCAGACCCAGGACTCACTGGAGAGACTATGGCTATGTTTACATGGACACAAGTAACCAGATTAAAAGCCTGATCAGAATAAAAATGCTTCATATAAACATGGCAATCTGAATATTCTAACCTGATCACGCTTATTCGGATCAAAATTTCATTCCGAATGGTGCGCATGAAAACACTTATTCCAAACATAGGGCAGAAAATATGTTTACTGCACATGTCTGTACACCAGCCGTACGCTGACGTTGACGTATTTCCGCCTTAGCAGCAGCTAGCAGAAAGCATAGCGGGAGTAAAACAAAACTGGTCTGTATCGTCCTGCTGTCTCCCTCTGTTCATCATATGCAGAAGTATGTACTTGTAGCTTCATTACGGAGACCAGCAGAAGCAGAAGTACAGTCTGAATAACACAATACAGGTCCATTTTGACACGAAGCAGGGCTCGCTAACACCGGAAGTTGCTTCTTCTTCAACTATTTTTGGAATGTCGAAATGTCGACGTGCGCATGTCAAAATGATTTATTCCATTGAAACGTGTGACACATGGAAACGCACGTCCTAATCAGATCAGCTTTTTCAGGATCCATGTAAACAATAAAATTCTGATCTGAATTGCAATCAGATTGAAGAAATTTTGCCCATGTAACCGTGGTCTATGTCTCCCAGCTGGTCTGGGAGCGCCTTGGTATCCTCTCTGAAGAGCTGGAGCAGGTGGCTGAGGAGAGAGAAGTCTGGGCTTCTCTGCTTGAACTGCTGCCTCCATGACCAGGACCTCTGGAAAAGTGGTAGAAAATGGATGGATGGATGGATATCCGACGGAGGGCTCACCTGAAAAAGTTGTCCCTGTCTCCAAAACTTTATAAGATGATGAGTGTTTCCGTTGCTAGCTCGCTAGCATGTCTGTGGCAGGAAAGCGTGGGCAAATAACTCCAAAATTCCGATTCAGCTGAAGAGCTCCCAGTCCTCCTGTCTCCAGGTGAGTGAGTCTCATTTTCAAACTAGTTTACTCTGGTGACAGCAGAATCTCAAAGCTAGCATATTACCTCAGATGCAAACGTGTGAATGCGCAATTTTGTGTGTACGCACCTCTTTCCATTCACTTTGTATGGATTCATGCCGCCTGTTCGCGTTTGGTCTGAACGCACCTTAAGACATCATTGGAAAGCTTAGATTCCACACTTTTAGAATCCGTAAATAACTCAAAATACCCTTTGAGAGACTTGTTCCTAGTTTTTCCATGGCTGGGCACAAATTTGAAAAAGTCATATCATGTTAGCAAATAAGCTAGCATTTTATGGCCATAAATTTAAGTTGAAAGTCACAAATTTAAGAAAAATTTACAAGCATTACTAATTTATGCGTGTGTGTGTGTGCGGGGGTGTGTGTGTGTGTGTCAGTGATTTACTATAGATAAAAAAAGGTTGTGAATATACAGTCGTGAAAAAATTAGGACACCCCATTAACTATTCAGTTCGTTATTAAGAAATGTTCACATATCTATGTCTAACCTTGTTTTTGTTTTTATTTGCATTTTTTAACATTTATTTTAGCCACTGTAAGTGGGAATGAATGTGGGGGTGTCCTAAAAAAGATGGGGGTGTCCTAATTTATTCCTCACTATTTGTTTAGAATTATATTTTACAGAAAATTTGAAAAAAGTCTTTAATTCATTTTTAATTGTTTAGTTGTATTACGTGAATCTCCCAGTATTTTTTAACATTGATATTAAATATCCATATGTTAAAAACACAAAGGCTTACCCAGGGTGTCCTAATTTTTTCACGATTGTATAAGGAAAAAAAGTTACCAATTTACATGGAAAAAGTTGCTAATTTGTGTGGAAAAAGTCATTACTATGAAAAACATGCTAATATGAGAAAACAGTTGCCAATTTATGTAACAAAAATTAGGTTAAAATAAAATTTTAAAAACAAATCACAAATTTACAATAAAAAAGTTGCTAATCACGATTTTTTGCCAAGCCTACATAGATTATGTAGAATTTTGCAAATTTCATCTCATTTTATTAGCTGAACTATTTTTTGTATTTTTAATTTTGTCAGCTTCAGGCTTCCATACATGCTAAGGCTACAAGCTCAGAAATTGTTACCGATTTCGTTCCCGTTCCCATCGGGGCAGATGGACCACAGGATGATCTCCGTTACCGAGGCGACGGCCACCATCTTGTCATTGTCTCCCAGCGACCCCCCCATCACCCTGGCATTGAGTGCCACCCTGTCGATGACGCAGTCCAGACGGGGAGACGTGAAGACCTGCTGCCACCCCGTCGACTCCTTCACCCTGGCGGAGGAAAATCACATTTCATCAAAATTTAATTACATTAACATTTGCACAATTTGTTTTTTTTACTTCTAAATATGATAATTTCTTCTTTTAAATTTGCATTTTTGAAATATTAATTTGCAACTTTGCATGTAAACTTTCAACTTTTAGCTCTTAAATTTGCAACTTTTTTCTTGTAAATTTGAAACTTGATTCAGATAAATTTGCAAATGTTTCATAATATTTATGACTTAATAAATTTGAGAAATTTTCCCAATAAATTTGTCAGTTTTTTTGGTAGTAAAATTGTATCTCTGCTAGTGAATTTGCAACTTTTTTCTCATAAATTTGCAACTTTTCTTGGATAATCTTTGTTGTTTATTTCTGTAAATTTGTGACATTTTTATAGCAGATTCATTGGTCTTTTTTAAAGTAAATTTGTGACTTTTGTCTGGTTAAGTATGGGTTTTTCACAATAAATCTGCAACTTTTCTTTATTTTTTGTTAATGAACTATAGGAAGTTGCTCATCTATGCAAAACATCTAAAATTTCTGAGAAATTGGTCTCAGATTTGCAAGAAAAATCAAGGACATTTATGAGGGAAAAAAGTGGAAATTTCTGAGAAAAGTGTTGCTAATTTACAAGGAAAAAAATCTCAAATTTACAAGAAAAATGTTGCAAATTGACATTAAAAAGTCACAACTGTATGACGGTGAAATGGAGAGCTGACCTGTAGCAGACGACAAACTGTGCGTAGGCCACGGCGATCCAGTTATGATGACCACAGATGATCCGGACCATCCCGGGGTCCAGCAACTGACCTGAACACGGGAACGTGTCACTGTTAGAACCACGCCTCATCCAATCAGAGTAATCACCGTTACCGTAACGACCTGACTGTGTCCTCTCCTCGGCCCTCCCCAGTATCCCAGAATTCCCCAGGTTGGGGGGCATGGTGTTGCTGCGTCTGACCGGCGCCCGCTCCGCCGCCACGGCCCGGCCCGCCATGAACTGAGAGCCCGCCACGCTGTGACGGTTACGGCGCTTCGCCGGGTACACTGGAGGGGGACGGACACGATCAATTAAACAACAATAATAACAGAGTTAGTATTTTTAAAGCCCTGTTAGCATTCAAGCTAGAATTTTAAGCTTTGAGATTTTGTTTTGCAATTTTAAGGTAACGTTCTTCAAATTTAGGCTAGTTCTGATTTTCTCCCAAATCTGAACGCACTTCTGTCATGTGAGCATTTTATGTAGCATTTTTAAACTTTGAGATTTTATTTAGCAATTTTAGACTTTCTTCAAATTCAGGTTAATATTTTTAATTTTAAACTTATTTGACAATATTGAGCTGACTTATCAAATATAAGCTATTTCTGCTTGTAAACTGATATTAAGACTAAATCTTTTCAGCTTTTAAACTTACCCACCTTATTCCTCGCCCCCATGATGCTACGCCAAAACATTCAAAAAATACAAAAACTACAAGAGCTGAAATTAGCTGCCAGTTGAGTGCAGAACACGTATGTGGACTATACATTAACACGAATTTGAAAAACTTTTAAAAACGCTATTTTAAATGCCCCACGACTCCACTCTTGCCGACTGATTTAGCACGACTTCAGCTGAAACTGGAAGTTGTGCCCATAATCGTTCCTACAGCGGCGCCCTTTTAAGATTTTAGGTGTACTGTAGTTAATTTTCAGCTAGCTATATTCAACTTAAAAAAACAAAACATGAGGCTATTTTAGCATTTAAGCTAACATTATTTAACTTTTTTAAGCCAACGAGGTATTTTGTATTTTTTTGGTATTTTGTATACTTTATTAATCCCAGAGAGAAATTCAGGACGTCCACCTGGATGGATGAGGCAGCCACGGTGCGGCGCCAGTCCCTTCACCAGTCACACCTAGGGCCACTTTACAGTCTCCAGTTAACCTAACCTGCATGTTTTGGGCCTGTGGGAGGAAACCTGAGTACCCGGGGTAAACCCATGCAGACACAGGGAGAACATGCAGACTCCACACAGAAGCGTCACCTTCTATTTAGCAGTTAAGAATTTATACTTACTTGCTAAAGATGGACAATTTTACACCATTTTAGCTTTAAGCTAGCACTTTTTTCCCATATTATTTTGCCACAATTACCAGAGATTTATTTAAACACTTCCACTACACTTTCATCAGGAAATATAACATTTTCAAGCTTTTAATAGAATTATCACAGAATACGTAAACCTCATTTTTTGAGCCATGGGTCCTTAAATGCATTTCCATAACAGCCTGAATTAAACGTTACTGTCTTTTTAACCCTTAAGAGATCCTTAAATGACTCCTTTGACCCCAAGAACAAAAACTGCCATAAAATATTATATATTAATATTTTCCCACTTTAAATGAGTCAGTCTTTTAAAACTACTTCAACCTGAAATATTATTAAATAATTGTTGAAATTTTCACCCTTAGAGGGCAGTATGTTTACAAAAGTTCACTGTTTTTTATAGAAAAAATAAAAACACTAAAATAATTTCCATAAAATACGTTTCAATGAGTATGTGATTATTATTAGGCCCTGAGATGGGTCAGTGATTGGCAGCAACATTGATTTTCATGCATTGTTCATTTTTTGTAGTTGTCTTCTTCTTCCTGCTGCTCCCTTCAGGGTCTCCACAGCCGACCATCTGCCTCCATCTCTCCCATCCCTTCATCTTCCTCCGTAACACCAACCCTCTCCATGTCCTCCTTCACTACATCCATCAATCTTCTCTGTGGTCTTCCCCTTTTCTTCTTGCCTGGCAGCTTCATCCAAACCATCTCAGACTTGCCTCTCTTACTTTGTCTCCAAACTGCTCAACCTGAGCTGTCCCTCTGATATACTCATTTCTAATCTTGTCCCTCCTAGTCACTCCCAATGAAAATCTGAGCATCTTCAACTCTGCCACCTCCAGCTTCCCCTCCTGTCTTTTTGTCAGTGCCACTGTCTCTAAACCATACATCATAGCAGGTCTCACTACCGTCTTGTAAATCTTCCCTTTCACTCTTGGTGCTAGCCTTCTGTCACAAGTCACCCCAACACTCGTCTTCACCCCCTCCACCCCGCCTGCCTTCTCTTCTTCACCTCTCTTGTGCATTGTCCATTGCTTTGGATGGTTGACCCCAGCTATTTAAACTCATCTACCTTCACTACCTCTACTCCTTCCATCTTCACCATTACACCTGCCTCCCTCTCATTCACACTCATGTATTCTGTTTTGCTTCTAGTGACTTTCATTCCTCTTCTCTCCAGAGCATACCTCCACCTTTCCAGGTTCTCTTCCACCTGCTCCCTACTCTCACTACAGATCACAATGTCATCTGCAAACAAAAGTGTGAAATGATGTTGGATGCTTTGAACGGGGGAAAAAATAGCGCAGTCTGGTGGACACATACACAAATTAAAAACTGAAAGCTAGTCGTCCAAAATTAAATCTCAACTTAAAGCAACTAGTGCATACCCGTAGAAAGCAAGTGTTCCTGTCTGAAAACAGATCGGCCTATCGGGCTTTCCAGGCCCAGACGTAGGCTGTGTCTGAAGGTGGAACACAGAGGAGTCGCCAACATGTACGCAATCACATGTTAGACTTTGACACATACAAAAGGGAGTAAATGGCACTAAGATTTATCTGATTGTGTGAATATTAATTACAGAATTATTGAGAATGAATGGGACATCCAGTATTAGCGACCCTTGTTTGTTTGTCAGACTTATTTGTCTGATCTTTGATGACTGATATCCATCGGTGTTGTATCTTGCACTCTGGGGAATGGGAGTTGTTCAGTCACCATTAAAATAGTTTTAGTTGATATGTGTCGTTTATAGTCTATCATCAATAAACTCATGCAGTACTATAACAGGACACATTACAAATATTGGAGACCATTCTAGTGCATCCTTTTATATTTTCGCAATATTATAAATATAAAACCCTGAACATTATTATACTCAGCAGAATGACCCGTTTGGCTGCAACCATTTCATCAATGTTGCCCATTTGCCAGTAAATAAAAAATGATTTATTTTGTTATTTGGGCAGTTTTTGTCATGGCTGTCGTTTAATCAAAGCGTGCATCTGTGTCTGCATATGATATGCAGTTGATCTGGCCATTCCCCTCCACAATCATGGTGGTATTATTATTAACTTTCAATTTTTAGTTAGCCGTGCACCGGGAGGAGCGCCATGTTGAATCTGCAGCGGCACATGGGTGAAGCGGCCGCCGAGACTCCTGTTAAACGGGCAGGCTGGGCTGCCCGCACACCTCATCTTTTTTAAGTATTAAATCTTGAGTATTCTCTTTTTCTGGTCAAATTTGTCGCTTTTCACTCCCTTGTTTTGTTTATGGAGCATTCTGGTGACTGGTGACGGAGTCAGTCCGAAACCCCGCCCACACTCCTAGAAGCCAGAGCACGAGGAAACGGAGCGGTGGTTAAACTTTTATTCATAAAAATGACATATTTTGACTGAGCAACTCCATACTCGGGGATGTACACCCTTGTAACCTCAGCAAAACACTTCTAAAATCTGAGGTCAGTCTGACCAATGGTTTGGAAGATATCGCAGGAACACACACACCGAGATATGCTGCATTTACAGATAGATGCATTAGTTTATGTTATGATAAATTTGGGATCAAAAATGTCATTTTCAGTGGTTTTCAGTGGGGCAGTTTTTGTCATGAGGGTCAAATGTGTTGTGGTTTTTTTGTGTAGCTTAGCCATTTTAAGCTAATTTAAGGAACTGAGACCACAGTCCTAACATTTCTTAAAAATTATTGTCCTCTGGCAAGTTTCAACCCAAAATGGCTCGAAAATAAAAAACAGACTGGCACAAAAAGTCACTCGTATCTCTTTAGGGTTAAGTTACTCAGTGAATAAAAACTACAGGAGACACTGTTTTAATGGTAGTGAAGGTTTTTCAGGCTAGTACCCGGCGGGGGAAGGTAGCCGTTGAACAGAACGTTTCCACAGGACGATCGGTCCAGTTCGTCACACAGCTGCAGCTTACGCACTGAAAACAAAAACAGCGAGAAAAAAAACTGTGGAAGCATGAAGTTAATGACAACATTTCATGAGGAAAATAGGCACAGTTAATAATATTGAAAATATTACTAATTTATGAGAAAAATTTGCTACTTTTTCTCATCAAGTTGCACTTTCTTCTCCTAAAGTTGCAACTCTGTCACATAAATTTGCAACTTTTTCCCAAAGCTGCATTTTTATTCTTATAGAGTTCGAACTTTTTTTTCTCAAAAATGAATGACTTTTTGTCACATAAATGTGCAACTTTTTCTCATAAAGTTGCAATTTTTTTCATGTAAATGTTCAACTTTTTTCTCATAAATTTATGGACTAAAAACAAACCAGGAAGAGAAAAATTGTTGTAGAATTAAAGTGTCAATCATGTCCATCTTTGTACTTTCAATAATTCATTTTAAAACAAAAACAGAAAAACAGAAAGTGCATTTTTAGTGTCCCGTAACTCTGCCCCAGTCCACTGGGTGGCGATAACACAGAAGAAAAATTAAAAAATAATTCTGATTTGACAAAAACGACTTAAATCTAAACATTAAGACCAATGAGGACACAGATTTTTGCGTTGACTCTCTTGATGGTTTCCCCGGTTTGTTGCCGCAGTAACGGGGCACACTCACTCACCCAGCGGCGCAATGCCGTAGAACTCGGCCTCATGCATGAGCATGTGCACGTTGACGGAGCGGGGTTGCAGCTCTTTGGTCCGCAGGAAGTTCAGGATGGGAGCGAAGAGGGAGGGGTCCCTGTCGATGAAGATCTACGGAGCGAGACGAGGGACATAAGCACACAGACATGAAGACGTTTGTCTTTATTCATTATTGGACGGTTTTCATTATGAATTATAAATTATTCTGTGGAACCTCTGACTGTTTCCTGGAACGCTTCTGAATTAGTTCTGCTAAATTTAAGGATTTTTTTCCCAACTAAATTTGACCATTTTTTATAGTAAATTTGAAATTTTCTCATAAACTTGATAATTATTTTATTCTAAATTTCCATTTATTAAAGTAAATTAAAGATTTTAACGTTTGGAAAAAGTTCTGGTATGCATGTTGACTTTTTCTTGTCATTTTCAGACTAAAATTGTTCTTCTGTATTTGACATTTTCACATAAATCTGATAATCATTTTTGTTTGACATCTGATAATTTTTCTGAATTTTGTTCTTGTAAAGTTGTAGTTGTTTTCCACTTCAATTATTTTCTCATACAACTGAAATTCTCATAAATTTGAGAATTATTTTCTTGCATGTTTATAAATTTTTTCTTGTAAATTATATATTTTCCACATAAATTTAATTTTTTGGTATAAAATTAAAAGAAAACTAATTTACAGTATTTTTCGTGTAATTTTGAGGCTTTTTATCTTGTAAATCAGTGAGTTTTATGAACATTTGATAATGTTTCACGTTTGATTTTTTTTCATATAATTCAAGATTTTTTTCTTTTACATTTGGAGAAGAAAATGTAAATTTGCAGTTTCTCCTCACATAATTTCAGAATTTAGAAAAACATTTTAAATGTCTTTCTTGTAAATGAGAAAGAAAAATCTCAAATTTATATTGAGGAAAAAAAACTTAAATTTACCAAAACATAAATATTAACAAATGTACAAGAAAAAAAATCTCAAATTCATGTTAAGAAAAAAAATTAATTTTCCAAAAAAATTAAACGTACAAGAAAAGAAATTCATAAATGAAACAAAAATCAAAAATTCTGTGGAAAAAAAATTCACAAATGCAAAATAAACATTTTTAATTTTAAACTTATTTGGCAATATTGAGCTAAATTATCAGTTTTTCGTAAATTGAAATGTTTTTCTCAACATAAAAAATTTGAGATTTTTTTCTTGCACATTTGTTACTTTTTTGTAAAAGTACATTTTTTTTCCTCAATTTTTGTTCTTGTACATTTGGAAAAAAAAAAAAATTCTGGTAGAGTTGGGAATTTTTTCTTGTAATTTTGAAGATTTTTGTTGTAAATTTGATTTTTTCCCCCCATAAATTAATTTTTTTTTCTTGTACACGTTTATTGGACAGCAGACTGACCAATCAGAATTTTTCCAGGTGAAATGCAGTTCTCTGATTGGTTGAAAGTTGAGGCAGTGAGCAGAAGAAATGCAGAGGACAGGAAAAGAAAAACTGCAAGAGTATAAAGCTGACGCATTTTCTCAAACGAATTATTATCCTCTGCCCGCTCACCAACGAGGCGCTGATGCGACGCCGCAGTGAAACACCAGACTTTTAGGAGGACTAAAATGCTCAACTCACCGCTCCGGTTTCATCCTTCAGGGTTGAGATGCGTCCGCTCAGGAGGCTGGAGACACAAGAGATCAATAATGAGTTCAGTCATAATCTCCCTCTGTGACACCAGGCAGTCCGTCGGCCTGAAATCCCTGCTGCTACCGTCCATCTTCTACGTTTGTCTGCAGGTCCAGCTCATGCACGTCGCAGTCTAAAGGTCGGTTCACACCAGCTGTCAAACTCAAGAGGTTTAGCCAAAAAAATTTTCAGAAAAAATTTTTTTCTCGTAACTTTGCAAGTCCCCCCCCCCCCCCTGTAATGTTTCAACTTCTTTCTCATAGATTTGCAACTTTTCAGCTCATAAATTTGGAACCTTTCTCTTAAAAATGTGACTTTTTCATAAATTTGCAACTTCTCATAAATATGCAACTTTTTTCTCATAACTTTGCAACTTTTTTCTCATGAATTTGCAGCGTTTTCCATTATAAATTTGCAGTGTTTCACATGTTGGTGTTTGGTGTGAACACACGTTGAGACTGCTGCCTACGTGACCCGGACCCCCGGGTAAGCGGAAGAAAACCACATCGCTGCTCCTGGATGCGAGGTTCCACCAGCGGCCGGACTCTGCTCTCCAGCACCCTGACACGGACCTTCCTAGGGAGGCTGACAAGTGTGACCCTTCTAAAGCTGGATTTATGCACCCGCCTCATGTCGACACCGTTACCAGCGTCCATCGCAGACATGGGGACCGGCAATTTTTTCTTGTGTGTTGGCTGAAATGCTTTGCTCCGCTACCAAAACGGGTTTCAGCCGACGTGTGGAGTGAGTTGTGTTTGCTGTGTGTTTTTATGAAACAGTGACGGACAAGAGCAGATTGTGACGGTGTTGGAGCCAAAAAAATGTTAGGAAAAAGCAACTTTTAATACAATTGTTGAACAGAGTTTTGACAATCTGTGTGATTACTGAGGTTATGACGAGTCCCAAAATGTTCTGGCTGTGCCTACTAGCGCAATATTCTTTTGAATGCGGACCGCTGTTTAGCCGACTTGTCTTGGAAGTTGTGTCGCCGTGAACAGGCAGAGCGAAGCAGCGGCGAGAACCAGGAAATGTGAAGGAGACAAAGCGGACCAATCACAGGCGACACAATAGGACTGCATGTTGATGCTGCGTCGACGCGGGTGCATAACTTGCGCTGAAAGTTGGAACACACCCTCCATCTCTCTTCTTCTACTGGCTACATACAGGAAGTTATCAGGGAAAATAACCTCCAAATTTAAATGTGAAAAAATGAAAGTTTACAAGAAAGAAGTGGCAAATTTAACAAAAGAAAAATTTTAATTTCTCTAAAAAAAACTCAAATTGATGAGAAAAAAAATCTGTATGTTTACAAAAAAAATCCATCATATATTTCTCAGGAAGACAAGAAAGAGATTTTTTTTTCTGTGACCTACCTGGAGAAAAATGAGTCAGGAACCCATGTGAGCGTCTGTCTGGAGGTGCTGAAGCTGCAGAGAAAAACAACTATAATAAATAAACATTTTATTGTCACCACAGAGTTTATCATCATCTGATTTTAGAGGAAAATCCTGCAAACTACTACATCTTCTAATTTATCTGAAGTGGTGGAAATGGTATTTACATCATATTATACTTACATTTTACTCCTGAATCTATCTATAAATGCAACGAATCTGTCTGTGTGTGTCTGTCTGTGTGTGCGTCTGTCTGTGTGTTCCTCACATATCTCTCAAACCATTGCTCAGACTGACCTCAGGTTTTAAACGTGCTTTGCTGAGGTTACGAGGGCGTGCATCCCCAGTATGGAGTCGTGCAGTCAAAATATGTAATTTTTATCAATAGGAGTTTAGTCATCGCTTTCTCCTCATGCTCTGGCTTCTAGAAGTGTGGGCAGGGTTTCGGATTGACTCCGTACTGATTGGACAATGCGTGGCATTACGGCATCAGTAACCACAGCGCTCCGTGAGCAAAACAAGGAAGCAAAAAGCGACAAATCTGACTAGAAAAATATAATACTTAAGATTTAATACTTAAAAAATTATACCATAAAGTTGCTGTGATTGTGTAGGTCTAATGGATAATTTGGCACGGAGAACACGAGTTTTAGAGCAGATAAATCGACATCTTTGGCACTGATCGAACTTATAGAAGAAATTACTAGTTGTATAGATAAAAAAAAGTTTGCTGTAGGAGTATTTATAGATTTAAAGAAAGCTTTTGACACCACTGACCACAGAATTTTACTGAGGAAATTGGAAAGGTATGGGATAAGAGGGGTCAGACTGAGTTGGGTGGAAAGTTATTTAAGTAACAGACAACAATTTGTACAAATTGGTGGGCACAAATCACCCTTCATGGACGTCACTTGTGGTGTGCCCCAGGGGTCAGTTTTGGGACCCAAACTCTTTATCTTGTATATAAATGACATATGCCAAGTATCAAAAATTCTGAAATTTATTTTGTTTGCAGATGACACAAATATCCTTTGCACTGGTGAGAATTTGCAGCAGGTTTTAGAGGTGGTCACAACTGAAATGAAAAGGTTAACGCAGTGGTTCAACAAAAATAAATTATCTCTAAATCTGGAAAAACAAAGATTATGTTGTTTGGCAATTATAAAATACATCATGAAATAATGATACCAGAATAGAAACAGTACAGGAAAATAAGTTTCTGGGTGTGACGCTAGACAATAAAATCTGCTGGAAACCTCACATCAGTCACATCCGGGCCAAGTTGACAAAATGTATAGGCATACTGGGGAAGACAAGACACATCTTGGACAATAAATCATTGGTCTTACTGTACAATTCACTGTTTCTACCTTATCTTAACTACTGTGTAGAAGTCTGGGGAAACACCTACAAGACCAACCTACAGTAAATATGCACATTACAAAAAAAAAGCTATAAGGATAATAAATAATGTAGGATATAGAGACCACACCAATTCGTTGTTTTTAAAGTCACATGTCAAAGTTCGTCGATTTAGTTAAATTTAAGACAGCACAAGTCATGTATAGGGCAATTAATAATTAACTCCCAACTAATATAAAAAAAATATTCAAAAAAAGAGACAATGACTATAATTTGAGAGGAGACTTAAACTTTACAAAACCTAAGATCCAAACAACTAAGAAGTCTGTGCATATCTGTCTGTGGGGTGGATTTGTGGAACAGTCTGGAGCCGGAACTGAAACTATGTGCAAACAGAAATCAATTCAAAAATAAGTATAGACATTATTTGCTGAAAGAATATATGTTAGAAGGGTAGTATTTACTGTACATATATGTACGATTCACCATGGGACACTATGGAATGGTGGGTGGGACACCACTGTGTATATCTGTGTTATTTGGGGCTGGTTTTGATGTATGGACTGTATGTATGTTGGGATGGATGGGTGTTAATGTTGACATGTGCAAAATATAGTTAATTGTTTACTTGGGGTCTTAAATGTGGTAAACTGTATATATTTCACATGGGTTGTATTTACGGAAAAGAGGAGTTGAAATTACTAAGTGTTCACTTCTTCCTTCTCCCTTTCGAACACTGTATACTGTCACTTTATCGCACTTGTCATTTGTTTTTGTTTTTTTCACTTTTTTGTTCGAAATAAAGTATGTATCTATCTATCTAATAGTCACACAAATAAATCTCAGTTCAGTCCCTTTTACATCTGTCAAAGTCTAACATGTGACTGCCTACATAAAGGCTACACCTCTGGATTCCACTTTCAAGCACAGCCTACATGTGGCCCTGGAAAGCCTGACTGGCCCTCCTGTTTCAGACAGGAATGCTTGCTTTCTACGGGCATGGACGAGTTCTAATTAATATACAACACTATTTAAAGCTAATTAAACATTTACTATACTCCGTAAGTGATTTGCTATTTTTCAACAAGGGGAATGAGGGGTGTTCACCACTTTATCATGCAATATAAACGGATAATTGTAAATTAGGTATAAATTAGCAGGAATAAAGGTGCAAAAATATGACAAAGATGCCAATTTAAAAATTAAAAAGTCACAAATTACAATTTAATTATACAAAATAAAAGTTTATCCAACAAACAGACAATCATTGCAAATTTACAAGACAAAAAACTTGAAAATTTACAGGAAAGAAATTGCACATTTTTGAGAAAAAAGATGCAAATTTAGAAGGAAAAAAGCTGGAAATTTACAGGGAAAAGTTTCAGATTCATGAGGAAAAAAGTTGCAAATCTTTGAGAAAAAAAAAGTTGAAAATTCACAAAAAAATAGCAAATTTACAAGAAAAAAATGGCAAATTTATGAGAAAAAAAACTGAAGTTTTATGAGAAAAAAGCTGGAAATTTACAAGAAAAAAAAACTGCAAATTTATGACAGAAGTTGCAAATTGAGAAAAAAAACTCACAAATGTTTAAGAAAAATGTTGCAAATGTATGATTAAAAAAATTTAATATTTAGGAGAAAAACAGCTGAACATTTACAAAAAACTGCAGATTTACAAGAAAAAAGTGGCAAATGGGGAAAAAATTCACCATTTTTAAGCAAAATTTGCAAATGTTTGACAAAAAAGTTGAATATTTAGCTGAACACTTATAGGAAGAAAGTTGCAAATTTACAAGAAAAAAATTGCAAACTTATGAGAAAAAAGTTGAAAATTTACAGCAAAAAAATTGCAAATTTATGAAAAAAAGTCACATTTTTAAGAAAAAAGTTGCAAATATCTATACATAAATGCAAAGAATCTGTGTGTGTGTGTGTGTGTGTGTGTGTGTGTGTCTGTTCCACGCATATCTCTTGAACCGTTGCTCAGACTGACCTAAGATTTTAAACACGTTTTGCTGAGGTTACGAGGGTGTACATCCCTGAGGATGAAGTCGCTCAGTCAAAATATGCCATTTTTATCAATAAAAGTTTAGCCACCGCTCTGTGTCTCTTCATGCCCTGGCTTCAACAAGTGTGGGCGGGGTTTCGGATTGACTCTGTGCTGATTGGTTAATACATGACACCACGACCTGTCGGTCACCACAGTGTTCCCCGGACAAAACAAGGAAGAGAAAAACGACAAGTTTGACTAGAAAAAGATAATACTGAAGATTTAATGTTTAAAAAAAAAATAATTCCATAAAGTTGCCGTGATTGCGTAGGTCTAAAGGATAATTCGGCATATGTGCAGAACATGAGGCGTGTGAGCAGACTGGGCGGAGCGTCAGCGGGGACCGAGTCTGACAAATCAACACAGAACATGCTGGGAGAAGCAGCGGCCGGACACGACCTGGCTCAAAGGCACGCTAACCGATGGCGATTAAAAAAAGTTATTTTCAATGAAGTGAAAAAAAAAGATAATGCATGGAGTGTGCTTTTGCCCTGAGGCTGATTTATCATGGAAAACAAATGAGCTCTGTGGTTCCAGCGATCAGCTGATTGGTGTTCTGACATTTTGGCATATCTATCGGAACAGCATGGATGCGGGACGTACCAACATATGCTGGATACGTCTGAAAATTTTCAGCATGGGGCACGTACAGTGGGGCAAAAAAGTATTTAGTCAGCCACCAATTGTGCTAGTTCTCCCACTTAAAAGATGAGAGAGGTCTCCAATTTTCATCATAGGTATAACCTCAACTATGAGAGACAAAATAAGAAAAAAAAAAATCCAGAAAATCACATTGTCTGATTTTTAAAGAATTTATTTGCAAATTATGGTGGAAAATAAGTATTTGGTCAATAACAAAAGTTCATCTCAATACTTTGTTATATACCCTTTGTTGGCATTGACAGAGGTCAAACGTTTTCTGTAAGTCTTCACAAGGTTTTCACACACTGTTGCTAGTATTTTGGCCCATTCCTCCATGCAGATCTCCTCTAGAGCAGTGATGTTTTGGGGCTGTCGCTGGGCAACACGGACTTTGAACTCCCTCCAAAGATTTTCTATGGGGTTGAGATCTGGAGACTGGCTAGGCCACTCCAGGACCTTGAAATGCTTCTTACGAAGCCACTCCTTCGTTGCCCGGGCGGTGTGTTTGGGATCATTGTCATGCTGAAAGACCCAGCCACTTTTCATCTTCAATAGCCTTGCTGATGGAAGGAGGTTTTCACTCAAAATCTCACAATACAAGGCCCCATTCATTCTTTCCTTTACACGGATCAGTCGTCCTGGTCCCTTTGCAGAAAAACAGCCCCAAAGTATGATGTTTCCACCCCCATGCTTCACAGTAGGTATGGTGTTCTTTCTCCTCCAAACACGACAAGTTGAGTTTTTACTATAAAGTTCTATTTTGGTTTCATCTGACCATATGACTTTCTCCCAATCCTCTTCTGGATCATCCAAATGCTCTCTAGCAAACTTCAGACGGGCCTGGACATGTACTGGCTTAAGCAGGGGGACACGTCTGGCACTGCAGGATTTGAGTCCCTGGCGGCGTAGTGTGTTACTGATGTAGCCTTTGTTACTTTGGTCCCAGCTCTCTGCAGGTCATTCACTAGGTCCCCCCGTGTGGTTCTGGGATTTTTGTTCACCGTTCTCGTGATCATTTTGACCCCACGGGGTGAGATCTTGTGTGGAGCCCCAGATCGAGGGAGATTATCAGTGGTCTTGTATGTCTTCCATTTTCTAATAATTGCTCCCACAGTTGATTTCTTCACACCAAGCTGCTTACCTATTGCAGATTCAGTCTTCCCAGCCTGGTGCAGGTCTACAATTTTGTTTCTGGTGTCCTTTGACAGCTCTTTGGTCTTGGCCATAGTGGAGTTTGGAGTCTGACTGTTTGAGGTTGTGGACAGGTGTCTTTTATACTGATAACGAGTTCAAACAGGTGTCATTAATACAGGTAACGAGTGGAGGACAGAGGAGCCTCTTAAAGAAGAAATTACAGGTCTGTGAGAGCCAGAAATCTTGCTTGTTTGTAGGTGACCAAATACTTATTTTCCACCATAATTTGCAAATAAACTCTTTAAAAATCAGACAATGTGATTTTCTGGATTTTTTTTTTCCTCATTTTGTCTCTCATAGTAGAGGTATACCTATGATGAAAATTGGAGACCTCTCTCATCTTTTAAGTGGGAGAACTTGCACAATTGGTGGCTGACTAAATACTTTTTTGCCTCACTGTATTTTTTCCAGTTTATAAAATTTTTCACCGGGTCTGAGGTGTGTAGGGAAAAAAATGCAGTTTGGTTAAACGTTTAGAGGGTCAAAAATGCGACTGTTTAGACGGAATAATAATAACAACAATAATAATAAAAAATAATCTTCTTGCATCAATAAAAACAAACCACTTTAATAGAGCAGCGGTGCTCACATTGTTAGTCTTGGCCAGTCGCGCCCTCAAGGTTCAGATCATTATTTGGCCTCAGCATCGCCCCAGCGCCACGACATAAGCACCGCCTCAATCTGAGCATTAAAGTTTAAAAAAAAAACCTTTTAATAACAAAATATTGCTAAAATATAAGCTGATGCACTACAATGGGTCTGAAATATTTGTAAACGTGTCCCGTTAAAGTACTGCATGAGTTTATTTGACGATACACTGAAGAAATTCAATATTCCACTGAACTCCATCACTGAACAGTGATATAAACTAAAATAATTATAATGATGACTGAACAACTGCCATTCCCCAAAGTGAAGATTCACTACTATGAATACAAGTGATCTGACAAATAAACAAAGGATCTGAAACAGTCGCTAATACTGAATGGTGTCATGTCCATATATGGAGCCAAGGACGAGGCCAGGTGTTGAACCGAACATACGTTTATTAAAGGAGGGCACAGGTGCAACCCACAGAGTCGCCGGGCAGAGGATGGCCAAGAGGCCGCCCCTCCTGCCTGCAGCCCTTTTATAGTCACGGGTGGTGGCGTGACCGGAAGGCGGAGCCACCACCCCATGCCTCACATTATATTATAAATAACTACACTACATTCCTCCCCTTCACAGAGGTCCAAAACACACAATTCAGACCCACCCCAATTTAGGACCCGAATCACACACTAAGATGACAAACAACATAACATGAGTGGCTTAACACAGTCATACTAAAACAACTACACTAGGGGGGGATGGGTGGACTGCCGTCCCACCCCACACAGCAAAGTGGATTATTCTGCCACTTGTACTAAAACAAAAGTCCATCCACAAACTAAAATGACCACCGTGTTCCTAAACTAAAATACACAAAATAATTAGGGCTGGGAACGATCCCTAATTTCCAGAATTGATTCGATTCCGATTCTTGAGATTCTGAATCGATTCGATTCGATTCCGATTCAATCCCGATTCGATCTGGGGAATTACCATTTTAATAGCCATTTTACTTCCCATGAAACAAAAATCTTCGAGACCTAATGCTGCAAATTGTACCACGAATCTTCTAACTTTGTTAATACATAAATTATCACATATAGAACTGACTCAAAATCAGTTACAATAATGCACTTTTTATTATTTAACTTATCATTTCATAAAGTGCTCACAGGTGCTTTCTTTAGTGCAAAGGGTGTGTCGTGTCAAGTTCACCACCCAGAGTCAGGAAACAAATTCAATGCATGAACCACGCAGACATAATCTCACTGTATTTCAGTCCCTCCAGGATTTTGTCAGCTGTTTTTGTGATTGTTGTGGCCCAAAAAGCCTGGATTTGTGGGAGCTTTTCCAAAAAGTTATGGCACTTTTAGAGTTTTTTTGCACTCAAAGTTGTGTGAGGAAGTACAGATTTTAAAGCAGCTGCTTTTTCCATAGTTTACAGTGATGCTATTCTATGTAACACCACAAGAAAAGCACAGGATTGCCAAAATTTCTTGTTAAACAGTGATTTATTTAGAATTAAATGCTCAGTAAAATTGTAAAAAAAAAAAAAAGACCAATATTGTGTTCTTGCTGAGAACTTTAAAAAAAGAAATAAAAGAATTTGTCATTACAACAACTACATTGCATTGAATGCATGTTAGTGTGGAGAAAATGATGGCAGCACCTCCTTGAATCTTGAAGGTCTTCTTCTGTGCTGAAATCCACATGAAGCAGGGATGCTCCTCCACTGACCACCTCTGACCTTCAGAAGGTCTCAGTGAAGATGAAGCTTCCAGTCTTCACACATCTGAAGGCAGATAAAAAGAACAGATTTCACAGTAAAATTAACATTCATATTTTTAGATCGCCACACCACAGTAGGGTTTAATAATTTAGGTTGGTTTTTTTTATATTTTAACTACAAATTAACTTTCAATGTTGGAAAAGGGTTTCAGTTCATTTCCTGAGAAGGTTTGTTCATTTCAATTTAGTTCTACTGAGTAAAAATAGCTTGTTGTACTGCAGCCTTTATTAATTTTATTGTGATTTATTCTCTTCACATCGCTTAAGTGGCAGAAGTCCATAATCTCATAAAATATACCTTAATTCTGCATTTATTCACAGCGCTTAACCAACAGTTCTCTCTGTGTCCATAGTTTGTAAAAGAAACCACCATCATGCCAGATAAATTATTAATTGACGACACAAACGTTAAAAGAAACAAATATTATACTTACAGTCTCAGCAGCTCCAAGTCTCCCTCTGCTTCACGGGTTTCAGTCTCCGCGCATTTTCCGTTTATCAGTCGTCAACTTTATGTTCCAACACAGCGCTGCACGGAGTAAAAGTCCGTTTATCCCCGCTTTATGAAAAATATTAAGAAGCTGTTGAGGACAGTCTATACGGTGACTTTTGCTGCTAAATTAAGAGACACACACGTTAATAACTCCACGTCATGTAAACACGAAAGACGTGTGCACGCGCCGCAGGGAACACAGAAGTTTTATTTATGAAAAATATTCAGAAGCTGTTGAGGACAATCTTTACGGTGACTTTTGTTGCTAAATTAAGAGATGCACGTTATTATCTCCGCTCGTGTAAACACGAAAGGTGTGTGCACGCGCGGCAGGAAACTCTTGCCGGATGAGAACCGTTTTAACACCACAGAAGAAGAACTAGCATATCCGTTAGCTTGCTAGCTCCGTTAGCGCGTCGGTTCTCGGCTCTCGGCCGTTGTTCCTGGCTCACTGACCCGGTTTCGACCCGATTATACTCAGCAGACGTTCACAAACGTAAAAATATTATATTAAAACATATTAATATTAAAAGATCGATCCGCGGATTTTGTGGATCGATATCGGCTCAGTCAAACATGTATCGATCCATATCGATATATTGATCTTTTGAACCCACCCCTAAAAATAATCCCCCAGAACTACATACATAAACAACAAATAATTCTGAACACAAGCATAACAATCAACTTATAATACACACATAATAAAACGCTCCACACACATGCACCATAACCAACCTATATACATCATCATCATCATAACATACGGCCGGAGAAAACAAGTCCGTGGGCCCCCTGGACCACCCTGTCATCAGTCTACCCCTGGAGGCAGCCAGCCTCTCGGGCCGCAGCTCAGCACCGGTGCGCCTCCTCTTCATCCCCACCAGCTGCTCCGCTCATCCAGGCCCACGTCCCTCAGTCCCCTCCCGGGCTCGCCGCAGCTCGTTCGGGTGCCCCCACGAACCATCTGGCAGCTGGAGATGAGCGTCTTCCTGTCTGGCCACAACGCGTAACCATCCCTGGTGCTCCTCCAACCGCCAACTGGCCCATACCTGCCGTGGTCGCCCCTCCTCCCGAATCCAGTCCGTGACCCCCAGAGGGGTTTTGCTTGACTCGCAGGGTCTCTGCATGGCATGTTGCCTCGCCGTGCCTACCGGTCTGGCCCCGACCTCTTTTGAATCCGCCGCAGCCATCGCCGTCGTGGCTCTCTGTTCACTGGCCCATCTCAGCCAAGCTCTGGGAACAACTGGATCCAGCTTCTCGGCGTCGCCCGCCATCGCAGGCGTCCCGCCGTGCTACCCAGTACCCTCATCCCGGGCGACCTGTGCTCCGGCACAGGGACCCTCCTGCAATGGCCCTGAGCGATACTGGTCCTGCTCACTTTCCAGGATGCCAGGCAGTTCTTCATCCTACACTGCATCGTCTTCCACTCTCAGAGTCCGTCGGTCCCACAGCCCAACCACTCCTCTCCAGCACCGCATTTAATGGCGAAGCCAAACCATTAAAAAAAAAAAAAAAAAAAAAAAAAAAAAATCACAGCCCATTATGTTGTCGCCCCGGCCTGTCACAGTGAACTCCAGATCAGACACCTCCGCCGATTTGTACCGGGCCGTCAGTCTCAGTGTTCCCACCGTGGCCAGCCATCCTCCTCCATATCCACAAAGCGGTGCTGGGTCACCTCCAACCCTGTAGTGCGGGAAAAATGGTCCCACAGTAGTCCAATTCAGCAGGGCACCCACCGCTCCCGTGTCGATCAGCAATGGCACCTCCACACCATCCAACTCCACCGCGCAGAACGTGTAACCACTGGTGCTCGGGGACACAGTGTGGGCAATCGTCGGGGCGGAAAGGTCCCATTTATACTGAGGACTTCCTCGCTCGAACACGCGGTATACCTTGGCAAAATGACGCTGGCGACCACACTTGCTGCAGCGCCTCGCTCTTGTCGGACAGTCTCTGGCCTTGCAGCGGTACTTTATGGGCCCGCAGCCCCTACGCATGGGCTTCCCCAGGGCAGATCTCAAATCCACAGCGTTGGCATCTCCCGCGTCTTCCTCCACGCTCCCATCGCTGTCTGGGTCCGCTACTTGTGTGGTAACAGGAAACTCCAGCTGTTGGCAGTGCTGTCAAAACCCGCTCCTCCGGATGGTGACGTCGTACAGGACGCAAAAACCGGTGTGGTGGCTCAGTTGGTAGAGCATCCGCCCCACACCCGGGAGGCAGGGGTTCAAATCCCGGCCGGGTCATGCCGAAGACCATATAAAAGTGGAACTTCCTGCCGTCCAGCTTGGTGCTCAGCAATAATGGAATGGAGGAGGGAAATTTGTGGCGGTGCCTTGCATGGCAGCGGCCCTCTGATTCTACACTTGGGGTGTGTGTGATTAACACTGTAGATAGGTAAAGCACAATCTCGTTCTACTGTACATGATTGGTTGTACAGTTGAATGACAATAAGGGTGATTTAATTTATTTTAATTTCATTTCATTTAATTAAAATTGCGCGATATCAGCTTGGCAATGTCCTCAAAGCTGTCCGCGCCACAAAGCATACTCAGTATCCGCTGGCCTCCAGTTCCCAAATTGTGCACCAACAACGTGCTTACCCTCAGCCTGTCCATTCTCCCCGAGTTCAACGCCACCATGTAAACCAGGAAGAGAGCGCACCACCTCGGCCAGGGAACAGGTGGCCCACTTGGGAGCTCCAGAAACAGCCGAACTCTAGACCCACATGGTTCCATACTTTCTTAATCTTTTTTAATCCTTGTCACCAAAATGTTACGTCTGTATATGGAGCCATGGACGAGGCCAGGTGTCGAACCGAACATACGGTAAATGGTATTCACTTATATAGCGCTTTTTTTTTCTCATCTCTAGATGACCGAAGCGCCTTAGAGTCCTGCTATCCACCCATTCACACACACATTCACGCACTGATGGTGGCGTAGCTGCCATACACCGGCGCTGGCCAGGCAGAGGATGGCCAAAAGAGACTGCCCCTCCTGCCTGCAGCCCTTATAGTCTTGAGCGGTGGCATGAACAGAAGGCGGAGCCACCACCCCATGCCTCACATCATCACTCTAAACATAATTCATGAAATCTCTGTGTGACTGTCTGTCTGTGTCTGTCAAGACAATAGGACTCGCTAAAAGACCACAGATTCGCCTATGAAGTCTACATGACATCATATACAGTAGATGCCAAAAGATCAAAGGCAGGCATCACTCATGTTCACTCACAATCATAGGACATCGAAGATCAAACGCAGGCATCACTCATGATCATAGGACTCGCTATGACATCATCAAAGATCAAAGGCAAGCATGACTCATGCTCACTCACAATCATAGGACATCAAAGATCAAACGCAGGCATCACTCATGATCATAGGACTCGCTATGACATCATCAAAGATCAAAGGCAGGCATGACTCACGCTCACTCACAATCATAGGACATCAAAGAGCAAAGGCAGGCATCACTCATGATCAAAGGACTCGCTATGACATCATCAAAGATCAAAGGCAGGCATGACTCACGCTCACTCACAATCATAGGACATCAAAGATCAAAGGCAGGCATCACTCATGATCATAGGACTTGCTATGATATCATCAAAGATCATAGGACTCGCTATGACACCATCAAAGATCAAAGGCAGGCATCACTCATGATCATAGGACTCGCTATGACATCATCAAAGATCATAGGACTTGCTATGACACCATCAAAGATCAAAGGCAGGCATCACTCATGATCATAGGACTCACTATGACATCATCAAAGATCAAAGGCAAGCATGACTCATGCTCACTCACAATCATAGGACATCAAAGATCAAACGCAGGCATCACTCATGATCATAGGACTCGCTATGACATCATCAAAGATCAAAGGCAAGCATGACTCACGCTCACTCACAATCATAGGACATCAAAGATCAAACGCAGGCATCACTCATGATCATAGGACTCGCTATGACATCATCAAAGATCATAGGACTTGCTATGACACCAAAGATCAAAGGCAGGCATCACTCATGATCATAGGACTCGCTATGACATCATCAAAGATCAAAGGCAGGCATGACTCACGCTCACTCACAATCATAGGACATCAAAGATCAAAGGCAGGCATCACTCATGATCAAAGGACTCCCTATGACATCATCAAAGATCAAAGGCAGGCATGACTCATGCTCACTCACAATCATAGGACATCAAAGATCAAAGGCAGGCATCACTCATGATCATAGGACTCGCTATGACATCAAAGATCATAGGACTCGCTATGACACCATCAAAGATCAAAGGCAGGCATCACTCATGATCACAGGCTCGCTATGACATCATCAAAGATCATTGGACTCGCTATGACATCATCAAAGACCAAAGGCAGGCATCACTGAACGAGTGCTGATGTCCTTGCTTACACCTGTTTTCTACAGGCATGCAGAAATACTTGCTTTTACTTGGTTTCTATGGGCAGGCACAGGTATGCACTAGTTATAAATAACTACACTACAGGTGGCCCATTCGTTTTCAATATTTAGGTATTCTGTAACTAATATACACGCAATCAAATAAATGTTAGTGCCATTTAGTCTCTTTTATGTGTGTCAAAGTCTAACATGTTATTGCCTACATATAGGCGACACCTCTTTGTATTCCACTTTCAAACACAGCCTACATTTGGGCCTGGAAAGCCTGACTGGATCCCTGTTTCAGACAGGAATACTTGGTTCTACGGGCAATGCACTAGTATGACAAAAAGTTGAATATTTAGGAGAAAAACAGCTGAAAATTTACAAGAAAAAAACTTGCAAATTGGAAGAAAATTCATAAAATTTTAAGAAAATAGTTGCAAATTTATGAGGAAAAAAATTGAGATTTTACAGGGGAAAAAGCTGCAAGCTTACATGAAAAAAATGCTAATGGATGAGAAAAAGTTGCAAATGTTAATTAACAGGGAGACAGCCCCCATATCGCCGACTGCCTGTTCTTATTTTGACGTGAAAACTCCTCCTTCCTGCCTTTGTTTAGCTAGCCTACAGCTGCTCAGCTCTACGTTATTATGATTCCATCATCGGACAGGAACTTCTGACACCTTTTAAACCTTAATAGACAGCTTGCTTTAATTTTACCCCACCACAATAAATCAATTTCTTGTTCACCATATCACCGTATCGGATAAATTATTACACTAATTTCTCTAAAACTGAACAAAAGTCTGTTTGACGTTAGCTAAGAGCGGGCTAACGGGCTAAAAAAATAACTTAAAACCCGCTTAAATTTGGAGTTTTGAATGTTTAAATGTTTACACCATGGCGATGAAATATGAAAAACTTTGTTGTAAAGTTACTCTAACATTAAAAGAAAAGAAAAAAAACCTTGGAGGAACAAATGTTAAGCCTGTTAGCGTATGTCCGTGTCCGATAATGGAACCCGATCAATTAACCTCTGTTAGCTCCCTCCGGGACCTCACCGCTTCCCTCCCACGTTTAGGTGGATGATGTCCCCGCTCCTCCCCGGCTGAGACATCCTCCCACAGCTCCCAAAGTCTGCTAAAGTCCGAATTTAGTCCATTTTCTTTTTTCGTGGATAAACTCAGCTTCCGCTTGGGTCTGAGAACCGACTTCCGGCGGAGCGTAGAAGGGAAGGGAGGAGGGTGAGAGGTAAAACACGGAAAGAAGCTTCGTATCCGGGCTGGATGAGGATGGAGCTGGATCTAGATCTGGATCTGGATCTGGATTAGTGGGGGTAACGAGTTACATTTACTCGAGTAGAGTTACTCAGATAACTGTTTCACCAAGTTGTACTTTTGTGTTTTTATTGCAGGATACTTTTAACACAAGGAGGGTCAGGGGAACACCCCCAACCTGGAAAAAAGACAGAAAAATCATGTTACACAAATGTTACACTGTGGAGAAGTGTGGAAGGACGAGACCGAGTTTATTTCTCAAGTCCAGTTTTATTCACATTCACATTCTCCAACATCCAAAAACAGAAAGAGAGTGAATCCCCCAACATCTGTCCCTTTTATACCCCCGGACATCAAAGCACACAGTCAGAATCAGAATCAGAATCAGAATCAGATTTATTGCCATTGTTCATGTAGTACACAAACTAGGAATTTGTCTCGGTGCAATGCTGCAACATTAAACATGATAAAATAAAAGAAATAAACTATACATGCAATAAAGTGTAGAATAAGAGTGAGTAATACTGGTCAGCAGTTAAAATATATTAGCGAGCAGCAGATAATGTGGAGAACCATATAGTGCAGTCGGTAATGCAGGAAGAAAACAGTGATGATTGACATGAGTCTGGTTGAGCTGCTGTACATAGTGCACGAGAGTCAAAAAGTCACTTAGTGTTCAGCAGTCTGATGGCAGAGGGGAAGAAGCTGTTCATGTGACGGGAGGTTTTAGTCTGGATGGACTGAAGTCTTCTACCTGAGGGGAGGGGGGCAAACAGTACGTGACCAGGGTGTGAGGGATCGGCTATGATCCGGCCAGCACGCCTCCGGGTCCTGGAGATGTACAGATCCTGGAGAGATGGGAGCTTGCAGCCGATCACCTTCTCAGCAGTGCACACGACGCGCTGCAGCCTTAGTCTGTCCCTGGCAGTGGCTCCTGCGTACCACACGGTTATGGAGGTGGTGAGGATGGACTTGATGATGGCTGTGTAGAACTGCACTAACATCTTGGTGGGTAGCTTGAGCTTCCTCAGCTGCCGCAGGAAGAACATCCTCTGCTGGGCCTTTTTGATGAGGGAGCTGATGGTCGGCTCCCACTTGAGGTCCCTGGTGATGGTGGTGCCTAGGAAGCAGAAGGAATCAGCAGTGGTGATGGGAGAGCCTGTGAGGGTGAGGGGGGGGGCAGAAGGGTTGTGACTTTCCTGAAGTCCACAATCATCTCCACTGTCTTCAGAGCGTTCAGCTGCAGGTTGTCGTTGTTGCACCAGGATGCCAGCTGGGCCACCTCTCTCCTGTAGGCGGACTCGTCGCCGTTGGAGATGAGCCCGATGAGGGTGGTGTCGTCCGTAAACTTGATCAACTTGACAGACTGGTGGCTGGAGGTGCAGGAGTTGGTATAAAGGGAGAAGAGTAGGGGGGAAAGTACACAGCCCTGGGGTGATCCGGTGCTGATGCTAGCAGAGTCTGAGACAGTCTTTCCCAGCCGCACATGCTGCCTCCGGTCCGTCAGGAAGTCGGTGATCCACCTGCAGAGGGAGTCAGGCACGTTGAGCAGGGACAGCTTGTCCTGGAGCAGAGCGGGGCGGATGGTGTTGAATGCGGAGCTGAAGTCCACAAACAGGATCCTGGCGTAGGTTCCCGGGGAGTCCAGGTGCTGCAGGATGGAGTGGAGGGCCAGGTTGACTGCGTCGTCTACAGACCTGTTGGCTCGGTAGGCAAACTGCAGCGGGTCCAGGAGAGGGGTGGTGATGGACTTGAGGTGGGGCAGGACCAGGCGCTCAAAGGACTTCATGACTACAGAGGTGAGCGCTACAGGTCTGTAGTCATTAAGTCCAGTGATCCATGGCTTCTTGGGAACAGGGATGATGGTGGAGGATTTGGGGCAGGTCGGCACGTGGCATAGCTTAAGGGAGGTGTTAAAAATGTCTGTGAAGACAGGAGCCAGCTCTTTCGCACAGTGTCTCAGGGTGGAGGGAGACACGCCGTCCGGACCGGGGGCCTTGCGCGGGTTCAGTCTGGAGAACTGTTTGAGCACGTCCTGCTCACTGATGACAAGGGCAGGGGGGGAGGAGGGGGGCGCCTTTGATGAAGTAGGGATCGTGGAGGCTGTGGAACTGGAGAGAGGGGGGGAGTTGGACACAGATGACGAGGTGTCAAAACGGGCATAGTGTTGGGACAGTCTTTGACAAAGGGCTTTGTCATCCTGACCTTTAGGAGCCTGAGGCCGATAATTGGTGATTTGCCTCAGTCCTCTCCACACAGAAGCCGAGTCATTAGCAGTGAACTGCTGCTGGAGTCTCTCAGAATACACAGATTTAGCCCTCCTCAGCTCTCTGTTAAACCGATATTTAACCTCCCTGTAGCAGTCCCTGTCTCCACTTTTCAGCGCTGCTTCCTTCTCCTTCCTGATCTGTCTGAGCTTAGCTGTGAACCAGGGCTTGTCATTAGAGTACCTCACCCTGGTGCGCGATGGAAGAATGCCCTCCTCACAAAAGTGGATATAAGAGTTCACAGTGTCCGTGTACTCATCCAGATCATGCGTGGCTCCTTTAAACATGCCCCAGTCAGTTATTTCCATGCACGTTTCCAGCTTCTCCTCAGCTTCACTGGTCCATTTCTTCGTAGTGCTCACAACAGGTTTAGTGAGCTTCAATCTCTGTCTGTATGTGGGAATGAGGTGGACCATTACGTGATCAGATAGTCCGAGCGCAGCGCGGGGAACAGCGCGATATGCGTCTTTCACTGTGGTGTAACAGTGATCCAGCGTGTTTTTTCCTCTGGTGGGGCATTTAATAAACTGTTTGTAGCGGGGGAGATCATGGCTCAGATTGCTCTGGTTAAAGTCGCCAACCACAATAACCAGAGAGTCTGGAAAAATCCGCTCCGTGTGTTGGATGTGATCCGCGAGCACGCGCTGAGCTTCGCGCGTGTCCGCGTCGGGAGGGACGTACACAGCGGCCAGGATGAATGAGGCGAACTCCCGCGGGGAATAAAATGGCTTGCAGTTAATAAAAAGAAATTCCAGGGCGGGAGAACAGTGTTTGGAAATTACCGTTACATCAGAGCACCAGCTGCTGTTGATGTAAAAGCAGACTCCGCCTCCTGTGGTCTTGCCGGAGAGCTCTGTGTCACGATCAGCACGAAACAGCTGAAATCCCTCGAGGCGCAGCGCGCTGTCCGGTGTATTTTCCCTGAGCCAGGTCTCGGTAAAACAGAGGGCAGCCGAGGAAGAGAGGTCCTTAAAACGCATCAGCAGTCTCAGTTCATCTACCTTGTTAGAGAGAGAATTGGTATTGGACAGAAATATGCCAGGCAAAGCCGTGCGCGTGCCTCTCCTGCGAAGCCGGACGAGAGCGCCCGCTCGTCTTCCTCTCTTTCGCCGTCTCACTTTTCGAGCCAAGCAATGAACCAGTTCGGCGGCAGGAGCTAAAAAAACTGGGAGTAGGTCCGTGGGAGTGAAAGTCCTGATATTTAGAAGTTCTTCACAGGTATAAGAGCTCGCAGACACACAATTGACAAACAAAAACAAACAAAGGGCGCAGCGAAGCACCATGGCGACCACTGTAGGCACCATCTTGGATGGGGAGTCACATTGTCTTTTAATCCCAAATCACAATGCATCCCCCTCCAGGTCTTCTCGCCTCCACCTAAAGTCCTGGTGGTCAGGAAATCCCTCAAGGCCATCTCTTTGCATACAAAAGGCCAGATTTCACATCCTTCTGTTACCCCTAGGAGGTTCAGTCCTTTTGTTCCTCTGAGACGTGAAGCATACAATAAGCATACAGTAATATACATGTGAAGCACATGAAACCCACATATGTGCACCACAACACAAATGAAAAAAATGAATTTCAAACAACAATTCTAAGCAGAAATGCAAAAAAACAAAACAAACAAAAAAAACCACAACTTAAATTTGCACTTTTTTCCTTTGAAATTATAATTTTTCAATTAAAATTTAATTTTAATGTAAATTTTCTTGTTTTGCAACATTTTCCTGTAAATCTGCAATTTTTTCCTCATAAATTTGCTATTTTTTTTCTCAAAGTGCATTTTTCCTCAAAAATGTCCAACTTTTTCCCATAAATTTTCATTTCTCCCTCATAAATTTGCATTTTCCCCTCAAATATCTGCAACTTTTTCTCATAAATTTCCCCCTTTTCCCTATAAATATGAAACATATTTCTTTAAAAAATTGCACCTTTTCTTCCAGTAAATTTGCAACTCTTTCTTGTAGATTTGAAACTTTTTTCGAGCAAATTTGCAGCACTCGTCTGAATACTGGTTCATTTTTATTCAGTGTAATTCAGTATAATTATACTGTTAATTATAAGTTGAATATATAGAACGCCGGGAACTTGCATTGAGACATTCAGAGATAAATTAGTCAAGCTGTACAATAATATTACTAGTAAGAAAATGGTAGTAATTTGTGGAGATTTCAATATTGATTTACTAAATCCACATCAACAAAATGTAATTACAGAGTTCATGAATTCTGTGTACAGCATGAGTCTATATCCCACAATAACACATCCCAGTAGAATCACAGCTCACACTGCTACACTTATTGACAACCTGTTTGTTAATATTATTGATAAGAAAATAGAAAGTGGATTATTGATAAATGATATAAGTGACCATTTGCCAACCTTTGCACTTATCCATGGCCACACGGGGGCCAATAAAGAAATTTTTTTTTAAATCGTTCAGATACAAATCACCAAATGCAATCAGTTCCTTTAAAGAGGACTTGCTGAAGCAAGACTGGGCAGAAGTCTATGTATCAGATGTAAATGAAGCCTATGACACATTTATAAACATTGTAACCACTCTTTATGAAAAAAAATGTCCATTAGTAAAGAAAAAGCTTAAACATAAATTTGCCGATAAACCATGGTTAACCAAAGGATTACAAAAGGGGTGTAAAAAGAAAAATTTATTATATAAAGCTTTTCTAAAGAAAAGGACAAAAGAAGCAGAGCAGCGGTATAAAACATACAAAAATAAGTTAACATATATAATAAGATGTAGTAAGAGAGACTATTACAGTAAAGAACTGGAGAAAAACAGAGACAATATTAAAAATACATGGACAATACTTAACAATATTCTTGGAAATAAAAGCAGAAATACAAGCTACCCAACCGAATTTTCAAAAAATAATAAAATGACTCAGAGTGTCCGCCAAGGTCTCCGCCTTTGACCGCCACCTTTGGACGCCTCCCACTTGAGGTGTTTCAGGTACGTCCCACTGGGAGGAGACCCCGGGGCAGACCCAGGACTCGGTGGAGAGACTATGTCTCCCAGCTGGTCTGGGAACGCCTTGGTATCCCCTCTGAAGAGCTGGAGCAGGTGGCTGGGGAGAGGGAAGTCTGGGCTTCTCTGCTTGAACTGCTGCCTCCGCGACCCGGACCTCCGGAAAAGCGGTAGAAGATGGATGGATGGATGGATGGACTCAGAGTGTGAATGCAGCTTCACCTGCAGATGAATTTAATAACTTTTTTGTTAACATTGGTCCTAATTTGGCTCAAGAAATACCCATTACGGCACCTACAGGTGATACAATAAGCAATAACACTGCTATAAAAGACTCCATTGTGGAGATGTGAAAATGACGAGGCAGAGTTTATCTCACGAGTCAGGTTTATTCACATCTTCCAACATCAGCAAAACAGAAAAAAAAGGAAAAACACAGACATTCGTCCTTTATATATCCAGGACCTTCCAAGCTCACAGTCACATTGCATTTAATCACAAGTAACAATACATCTTTCCTTAAATCCTATAACATCCTCCTCATAGTCTCTGGCAGACCAGGAAATCCCCCAAGGCCGTCTCTTGCATACCAAAGACTAAATTTTCACATCCTCCTGTTATCTCACAGGAGGCCCAGCTCTTTGTTCTCTCTGAGATGTGAAGCTTAAAGTGATACACATGTGGTCCCACATGACCCCCCCCACAAACATCTAAGATGGAACAACAGAATACAGTCTGCATGTCATGATAAAATCATTACACATTAACCCACGTGCTGCTTGGGCCTCAGTCTCCTCCCGTATCTGCTGTAAGCGGGCTTCACCACTTCTGCGGTGCCATCCCGCTGGGGTGCTGCTGTCTGGGGGGGAGAACTGTTTGTCACTCTCTGTGGGTGTTCTGGGGAATGTCCCCGGGGGGGTCTGCCGCGCCGAGGAGCCCTGGCCAACAGCACATCCTCGTCCGCCACCACAAAGGTGGGTTTGAGCCTGTTTATGCCAATCTTTTCTTTCCTGCCCCCCAAATCTAGCAAAAAATGTTTGTCCCCTGTTTCCAGCACTATAAATGGTCCATCATAAGGTGGTCGCAGCGGTGGGCGATGGGCATCGTGTCTGACAAAAACAAATTCCGCGTTTTTCAAAGCCTTAGGTACAAAAACGCGCGGAAAACTGTGGTGAACGGGGCCAGGCAGCGTGCCCGATTCCGTGCCACGCTGCAACCGCTGAGACGGGGAGCTATCTGGCACAGGATTATCTGGGAGAAACTCCCTGGGCAGCCGAAGTGGTTGCGCAAAAACTAGCTCAGCCGGGGAGGCTTCTAAATCCTCTTTAGGTGCAGAACGCAACCCCAATAAAACCCACGGTAGCCTGTCCACCCAATTTGCATCCGTCAGCGACGCTCTGAGAGCCGCTTTCAATGACCTATGAAAACGTTCGCATAACCCATTAGCCTGCGGATTGTACGCGGTTGTGCGGTGGATCGTTATCCCCAGGCTGCGGGCCATTGCTGACCAAAGTTCGGAAACAAATTGAGGACCTCTGTCGGACGTAATGTCCGACGGGACTCCAAAGCACGCTACCCATGCTGTTAAAAACGCGCGCGCCACCTCCTCGGCTGTGGTTGATGCCAGTGGGACCACTTCCGGCCAGCGCATGGTGCGGTCCACCATTGTCAGAAGGTGTGTGCACCCCTGTGACGGCGGGAGGAGGCCTACGAGGTTCATGTGAACGTGATCGAACATCTTAGCCGGGATGTGAAACGGCTCCAAGGGAGCTCTCGTGTGTTTGTGTACCTTGGCTCGTTGACAAGCCATGCAGGCTGCTGCCCACTCCTTAACTTGTTTGCGCAGGCTCGGCCATACAAATTTCTCTCCTACCATTTTGACCGACGCGCGCACTCCCAGGTGCGCCAGAGACTGAATCGAGTCAAAAACGCGGCGGCGCCACGCGGCCGGTACCACAGGACGCGGTCGCCCAGTGGAGACATCGCAGATTAGGGGGGGCATACCGTCTTGCAGTACCCTGTTCTCCAGCCTTAACCCTGTTGGTCCAGACTGGAGCGCGCGCACGTCCGCATCGCTAACCTGATCTGCGGCCATGGCTGCATAATCTATCCCTACGCGGACTTGGGCCGCCACGGCACGCGAGAGACAGTCTGCCACTACATTTAGTTTACCCGCCACATGCTGAATATCGGTAGTAAACTCTGAGATAGCGGCCAGCTGTCTTTGCTGCGAGCCTGACCACGGTTCTGAAACCTTGGCCATCGCGAATGTCAGCGGCTTGTGGTCAACGAACGCGGTGAAATGGCGTCCCTCAAGCCAGAACTGGAAGTGGCGAATGGCCAAGTGGAGAGCTAACAACTCCCTGTCGAATGTGCTGTATTTTCGTTCACTATCGCGCAAAGTCCTGCTGAAAAAGGCGAGCGGCTGCCAAGCCCCGGCTACATGCTGCTCCACGACCGCCCCTATGGCCACATCTGACGCATCAGTAGTGAGCGCTATGCGGGCCGTTGGGTCTGGATGTGCTAACAACGTAGTGTTTGCCAGGGCTGTTTTGACCTCCGAAAATGCTCGCTCTCGCTCCGGAGACCATTCGATCTTATTTGTGGGTTTTTGTTTTTTGAGTGCGGCATACAGTGGTTGCATGAGCTGCGCTGCGCGGGGGAGGAAACGGTTATAAAAATTCACCATTCCCAAAAACTCCTGCAACACTTTGACCGTTTGTGGCTGGGGAAAATTTGCTACCGCGCGCACTTTGTCAGGCAGCGGAACCGCTCCTTCTGGAGAGACGCGATGCCCCAAAAAATCAATCTGCTGGGTTGATTATTAAACTGTGCTCTCCCAACCTCCGGAAAACTGCCGTGAGGTGGTTTTCGTGTTCGTCTTCGGATGCGCTGGCGACTAAGATGTCGTCCAGGTAGACGAATACGAAGGGGAGATCACGCAACACCGCGTCCATCAAGCGTTGGAACGTCTGCGCAGCGCCTTTAAGCCCAAATGGCATGCGCAAAAACTCGAATAGACCGAACGGAGTTATTACCGCTGTTTTGGGTATGTCCTCAGCGCGCACTGGGACTTGGTGGTAACCGTGGACCAAGTCTATCTTAGAAAAAACGCGCTCCCCCGCCAAATGAACGGAAAAATCTTGGATATGCGGGATTGGGTAGCGGTCGTGCGCTGTGGCGTTGTTCAACCTGCGGAAATCTCCGCAAGGTCACCACGAGCCGTCAGCTTTCGGGACCATGTGAAGTGGGGAAGCCCATGGGCTGTTTGAACGCCTGATGATGTCCAACCTTTCCAGGTTGGCGAACTCCTCGCGCGCTATGGTCAGTTTAGCTGAATCCAAGCGCCGAGCTTTTGCAAAAACGGGCGGTCCGGTGGTAGTAATAAAATGTTCCACTCCGTGTTTAGCGACGGCTGCTGAAAATGTGGGAACTGTGAGTGCTGGGAACTGAGTGAACAGTGTGTGGAACTTACTGCTTGCAGCTGTGACGTTGGCTTGTGCTGTTGGCCGGGTCACTCGGGCTGTGCAGGGAATAGAATAAAAAGAAAGTGCATTAACCAGGCGCCTCTTAGTAAGATCGACCAACAAACCATGTGAGCACAGAAAATCAGCCCCCAACATATTGAAATTCACTGCAGCTATAACGAAAGTCCACTCAAATGTACAGCCGTGTAGGGACAGAAGCAGAGTCCTCTCACCAAAAGTCTTAATCTCCGAGCCGTTTGCTGCTGACACCCCGGGACCTCTGGGAACCGCCAGCCGGTCCGCAGAGGAAGGTGTGATGAAACTCAACTGGAATCCTGTGTCCACGAGGAATTGCCTCCCCGAGCGCGCATCCTTCAAGTAGAGCAGCTTGTTCTCCTCCCCGAGGGCCGCAGCTGCTACCGACCCCCGGTCTTGGCGTTTCCCGAGCACTTCAACTGGCACGGTGGTATAAATTTGCGTGCCTTCTCTGCACAGCGGTGATGGTAGAAACAGAGGGTGTCTCCTCTGCGATCCTTGGCCCCCGCCGTCGTCGGTGGTTCTGCTACCGCCGTCTCTGGCCCCCTGCCATCTCCGGCCGTCGCGCCGAACTCCGTCGCTGCCGCAGTGGCTGCGCGCTGTTTGCTGGCGTTGAGAATCTGGTGTGCCTCCTGGGCCAGCGCGCGGAAGTCCCGCTGGTCCAACAACGGCGAACTGGCCAGGGTTGCTCTCGTGGCCGACGGTAGGGTCCTGAGGAAAATGTGGGTGAAGAGGAAGTCGTCGCCGTCTGAGCCCCTCAACCTCAGCATGTTCTCCATCAGGTCAATGGGCGTGCCATCTCCCAAGTCGTTCAGAGCCAGGAGCCTCTCCGCTCTCTCCTCGACTGAGAGAGTGAAGCGCTGGATAAGTGCAGCCTTCAACCCGCCGTATTTGTCGTTGGCCAGTGACCGCTCCAATAGGCTCTCCACATGCCGAGCCGTGCGGTTGTCGAGCTTTGCAATCACATGGTAGAACTTCGTGTCATCTACCGTTATCCCCCGGAGGGCGAACTGTGCTTCGACCAAGTGGAACCAGGAGCGCAGGTTGTCTTGCCAAAAGTCCGGTAGCTGGACGGTAGCGGCATACGCTTGGCTGGGAGCTCCTGACTCGGCTGGCCCGGGGGAATTTCTTTCATCCATGATACATCTTAGGGTCACCAGTGTGGAGATGTGAAAATGACAAGGCAGAGTTTATCTCACGAGTCAGGTTTATTCACATCTTCCAACATCAGCAAAACAGAAAAAAAGGAAAAACACAGACATTTGTCCTTTATATATCCAGGACCTTCAAAGCTCACAGTCACATTGCATTTAATCACAAGTAACAATACATCTTTCCTTAAATCCTATAACATCCTCCTCATAGTCTCTGGGAGACCAGGAAATCCCCCAAGGCCGTCTCTTGCATACCAAAGACTAAATTTTCACATCCTCCTGTTATCTCACAGGAGGCCCAGTTCTTTGTTCTCTTTGAGATGTGAAGATTAAAGTGATACACATATGGTCCCACACCATTTTCATAAAGAACACAGACGAGAGAGAGGTCATTGAAATTGTTAAATCGTTTAAAAGTAAAACATCTACGGACTGTGATGGTATTGAGATGCTCTTAGTCAAGACTATTATTGAATGCTTAGTGAAACCACTGACGTATATCTGTAACCTGTCTCTCCAAACAGGTATATTTCCCAATGCAATGAAAATAGCTAAAGTAATTCCGATATACAAGACGGGTGACAGAGGGGAATTCTCAAACTATAGACCAATTTCACTATTGCCGCAATTTTCCAAGATACTTGAAAAAATATTCTATGAGAGAATTGACAACTTCATACTGAAGAATAATTTATTGTGTGAGCAGCAATATGGGTTCAGACACAAGAGGACAACTGCATTTGCTCTAATGGAATTTATAGAAAAAATATCAACTGCCATTGAAAATAAAGAGTATTCAGTTGGGGTATTCCTGGATCTTAAAAAAACATTTGATACAGTGGATCATAATTTATTATTAAAGAAACTACAAAATTGTGGTATTAGAGGGGTAGCACTGTCCTGGTTAAGTAGTTACTTAAAGAATAGATATCAGTATGTACGTGTTGGTAACAAAAATTCACAGTTACTGAAGGTTACTTGTGGAGTCCCACAGGGTTCAGTTTTGGGGCCATTGTTATTCAATATGTATATAAATGATATATGTAAAGTTTCAGAAAAAATGGACTTAATATTGTTTGCCAATGACACTAATCTATTATGCAGTGGAAGCAATTTGGAACAACTTTTGGATACACTCGGAAAGGAATTAGGAAAGCTTAAACTGTGGTTTGATTCAAACAAATTTACACTCAATTTAAGTAAGACAAAATTTATAGTCTTTAACAACCATCACAACAACTCAGTACCTAAACTCAGTGTAAATGGTGTAGAGATTGAAAGGGTATCTGAAACCAAATTTCTTGGAGTAATAATTGATAATAAACTGTGTTGGAAGTCACATATTAATTATATTAAAGGTAAAATATCCAAATCAATTGCAATACTACACAGAGTGAAATATTTGCTGAATCAACCCACACTATATACCTTGTATCATTCATTAATACTCCCATACATGACATATTGTACTGAAGTATGGAGAAATACATATAAAACAAACATATATCCAGTCTTTATGCTTCAGAAGAGAGCTATTAGAATAATAAACAAAGCAGCTTACAGGGAACCAACAAACCCACTTTTTCTTAAACTAAAAGCTCTCAAGTTGAAAGATCTGGTTGACTTTAAAACTGCAATAATAATGTTTAAAGTGAAGAATCTATCACTGCCCGCAAATATCCAAAAGTTGTTCCAAATAAGGGAGAAGCAATATCATTTCAGAGGAACATGTATATTTCAAAAACCTTCAGTGAGAACTACCACCAAGCAACACTGTGTTTCAGTGCAAGGAGTCAGATTATGGAACAATTTTGGACCTGAATTAAAATCATGTACAACGCTTGGACAATTTAAACAAAAACTAAAGGAAGAAATACTCCAAACATATATACAAGATGACATGTAAAATCACATAAGGATTATCATACCCAGTCTGTGTTGTGTTGTTGCTTAGTTTTTTTGTCTTAGCTTTGTTCTGAATTGTAATCGCTCTTGTTTTGTTTTTTCTTTTGAATTCTTGGATGGAATATGGGTGGGCAATATAAGCTGCGGCTTCAGCCATCACCCATTTCGGATAAATTATGTTGAACTGTATAATCAGAGGAGTTATTGTTTAATTTGACCTTGTTGGATTTTCTTTCCCCCTTTGTTATATTATTCAGTTTCTTTTAACCTGTACTTTTAATCTATCCGAAATAAAGATTCATTCATTCATTCATTCATTCATAATTAAACTGTAATTTGTCACCAACTACCCCTCTTGTTGAAGAGGACCCAATCTGACGTCATGGACATCCTGACTCTTCTGTCTCCTCCATCATCTCTGCTGGTTCCTGCAGTGAATAAATAAATGTGCAGTCAGTGTTTGGGGAGGTATTCAGGTGCTGTTTCCTCCTCCGCACCGGACTGCTCTTCTTCCCATTCTCCTCCGCACGGCGGAGCAGAAAAAAACAAACAAATAAAGACAGAAAATCAAAGAGCAGGAAAATCCCCTCAAAATCCTCCAGGTTTGTTTGTGTTTGAACAGCAGCGCCCTCTGTCGGCTGTGGTAGGAACTGCACATCTTTGTAAACTACAACAGCTCATTAAATAATAATTAATTAATAATTAAATAATAATCTGAGTGTCAAGGGTCTTAAAAATACCACCGTCACGGTAAACTATAGCAGCTGTGTTTTCATTCATTGATGTGGTGAAATCCTCATAAATCTGGTAAATTTGGAGTTTCTGTTTTTACATTTTAACATAAAATTAAAACAATTAAAATAAGTGGAACTAACAACAATTATTTGTCATAACGTTAATAACTTTTTCATTAATTTGTGATTTTTTTCACATGAAACTGCAACTTTTTCATTGCAAATTTGTAGCATTTCTGTCTTAAATTGACAACTTTTCAAATACATTTTTGACTTTATCTTGTAAATGTGCATAATTTTCATTGTAATAATTCATGACTTTTTTTCCTTGGAAATCTGTGAATTTTTTCCCTTGTAAACTTGCATATTTTTTCTTTTAAATGTGCATTCTTCTTCTTCTTCTTCTTCTTATTATTATTATTATTATCCATCCATCCATCCATCCATCGTCTACCGCTTTTCCGGAGGTCCGGGTCGCGGAGGCAGCAGTTCAAGCAGAGAAGCCCAGACTTCCCTCTCCCCAGCCACCTGCTCCAGCTCTTCAGAGGGGATACCAAGGCGTTCCCAGACTAGCTGGGAGACATAGTCTCTCCACCGAGTCCTGGGTCTGCCCCGGGGTCTCCTCCCAGTGGGACGTGCCTGAAACACCTCAAGTGGGAGGCGTCCAGGAGGCATCCTAATCAGATGCCCATACCACCTCAACTGACTCCTTTCAATGTGGAGGAGCAGCGGTTCTACTCTGAGCCTCTCCCGGATGACTGAGCTCCTCACCCTATCTCTGAGGGTGAGTCCAGCAATCCTACGGAGAAAGCTCATTTCAGCCGCTTGTATCCGCGATCTCGTTCTTTCGGTCATTACCCAAAGCTCGTGACCATAGGTGAGAGTAGGAACGTAGATTGACTGGTAAATCGACAGCTTTGCCTTAGAACTAAGCTCCCTCTTCACCACAACAGACCGGTACAACGTCCGCATCACTGCAGATGCTGCTCCAATCCGTCTGTCGATCTCTCGCTCCATTTTCCCCTCACTCGTGAACAAGACCCCAAGATACTTAAACTCCTCCACTTGGGGCAGGAGCCTGTCCCCAACCCGGAGAGGACAATCCACCTTTTTCCGGCTGAGGACCATGGACTCGGACTTGGAGGACTTATTATTATTATTATTATTATTATTATTATTATTATTATTATTATTATCATTATGCCTAAAACACTGCAGGTTGTCTGCAGGCACTTCCAGTTATAACCGGACCCCATCCCAGGGTCTGGGGTCAATAACTCAGTCAAGTCCATCCTTATTTCAGTTTGTTTTCTATGTTCAGACCTTTCTCAGAATATAAACTGTTCCCAGTAGGCTTGCTTTCTGGATTGTTTCAAATGACAAGTCGATTCCCAAATCTGACAACAAGTGTTTGTGCCTCATTGTCACTGTTACCAGAGCTCCAATCACTATTGGTATTACTCTTGTCTTAGCTCCCATATTCTTTTAAGCTCCCATGTTAGATCACTATACTTCTCTATCTTCTCATCTTCCTTGGTCCATGATCTGGTCTACAGGGATTGCAACATCAGTAATAAAGCATTCTTTAAATTTAATAAAGCACAGTGTCTGGTCTTCTAGCTTGAATTACTTTATCTGTTTGTATATTAAAATCCCAAAGTAATTTTGTCTCGTCATTTTCACCCACAGCTTCTGCCTTATGCTGGTACCGTTTTTCTGAATGTTGTAACCCATACTTCTTGGCCAATCCCCAGTGGACCGCTGCTGTCACTCTGTCATGTCTGCGTTTGTATTCAGATTGAGCCATTTTCTACACTCACTAACTAAGTGGGTTACTGTCTCATCTTTCTGTTGGCACATCCTACAAAGAAGTGACATGGGCTGTTTCTGTCACCATGGGATGAGACGCCGTATCATCCGGCGCTCAGACCATATCCCTCCTCTACCCGGTCCTCTCCTTGACAGCGTCTCAGCGGGCTCCCAGCTGTCAGTGTTAGGGGACGGCTGGAGCCCAATTATCCCTCATCAGCTGAGGCGCTGCTAATGGGTTTAAAAAGGAGCAGCTCCGACCATTCGTGGCTGTAACTTCGTTCACCATAGGCTGGAACCCCTTTGCCTGGCGCTAGCCTCCTGCCCTTCATGCTGCAGTATATGTGAGTGTTCCTCTGTATGATTATTTGTACTTGTTGGCCCCACGAGGCCGTGTTCCTTTTCCCCTGTTCCCTACCTTAATAAATCATTGCAACTCACTGGCTCGCCCTTGGCTCTTATTGTGTGGCTCGCGAGGGCCACACGTAACAGTAAGTTACAGCCAGGTGAGTTGCCGGCAGCCGTGAGTTGCCGTTGGACTTGTGCCTTCCCTGTCTGGGTGTCAGCCCTTAAGACATGCCGTCTCCCCGGAGTCACGTTCGGCTCCAGGGCAGAGAGCTGACGGCCATCTTGGGGGAAGTCGACGGGACGCTCTTCTCCGCTACCCTGGACGACGACCCCAATGAAAGACGCTGGCACCTAGAGTTTGCTGAGAATCTCCTGGACAGTCTCCCTCGCCATTCCACCCATCCTGAGGTCTGTGCCAGGAGAAACGCCATCGTTGCGCAGTGAGAGGAGCTCCGTGGGTTGGAGGGAAATCCCGGCAGGAAGCCGAAGAGGAGGACACGTCACCCTTCGCTTTGGGATCCCGTTCCTGCCTCCACTCCGGCCCAGGAGTTCGCGCCACCCAGAGGGCCTTCCCCGTCCTGCAAGACGTCACTCGGGATTCCCCCGGAGGATCTGCAGCTGACGGCAATTAAGGTCCGGGACCGAGTGGCTGCTGCTCTTTCCGCTGTGCACCCGTCCGCCATTATGAGGCATGTGGCGGCCGCCGTTAGACTGGTGGAGAGGAGTCCGGGGCTACGCGACTTCCCAGAGTTCGACGCGCTCCTCGCCTCTGTCTCTGCCCAGGAGCGGCGATTTCCGGATCTTTCCTTCGCTTCGCCCCCTGTGAGTTGTTGTCGCCACACAGCCTCATCTTCTCAGCATAAGCCCCGTCCGGATCCAGTTCCGGGTCACCGCAAGGTTTCATCCTCCCACGCAGCTGTCTTCCCTGCGCCTCTCCAGAGAGGAGATCTCTCAGCCTCTTCTCCCGAGCCACTTCCCTCAGCTGACACGCCAGCGCTTTGGGTCCGGCTCATCTTGGCTGTCGCCCCCTCCTCCTCGACGCGCTCCCCGACTGCTGTGTGCATCCTGAATCCAGACCTGGCGAACTCCATCCCGGAATCCACGCGAGTGGTTCCCCGACGTTCTCCCAGGGGGTCCTCCGTCACCGCCCGGCGGGGAGAGGGGGGAGCAAAGTCCATGACAGCAGGCACCATCCAGCCTCCAGGAGACAGGCAAGTCTCGGTTTTTTCACATTCATCTGATGATTTGCTCTGTCAAATTCCTGGAGGTGGAGTTCGGGGTTTGCAGCTCCCCGAACTCCCACCACCTGCTGAAGCTGTAAACATTAATCCTGCATCCTCTGTGTCTCCCTCTGCTGAGCGGTCCCCGGTGCCAGGCCAACATCGTGGGATGAGGAGGGGGCCTGCGGTTCTGGACAGCCCGGTTCCGGTCCCGCGGCTACGCCGTGGACGGAGGCGGATGGTGGATTGCTACGTGGAGCCTGCGCCGACGATCAAGCGTCCCCGGGTCTCCACAGAGGAGCGGTCCGGTCCAGCGGGACGAGGTTCTCCTGCCACCACGCCGTGTGGGCTGTCGGCGTAGACACCAGGGCCGGAGGATTCACAAGCTGCGCTGTCCATCATGCCAGCTGCGGAGCCCGACGCAGCTGAGTGGGAGCCTGATGACGACCTCCTGACGCTGGATCCCGGATCTTCGCAGTCCTGGATGGCGTCAGAACCCGAGATCAGGCAAGTGCTCTATCTCATCTTTCTTTCCCTCACTTTAGAGCACTTTAGCCTGTCTCTTGGGGAGGTGAGCCGGGTGCAGCCGTCCGCTGCGTCCGAGCTTATCTCGCCGGGTTCTGGCGCTGCCGGTGATCCTGATCCTGGTTCTCTTTTCTCTCCTGAGCCTTCTCCCAGGGTCGCCGGCGAGGAGCTGCCATCACTCGTGGTGCTAGAGGGTCCAGGTTCGACGTCGGAGGGTGGTTCAGGTGCGGCGCCGGCCCAGTTGGGGTCCGACGAAGGTTCGTCCGAGTCCCATTCGGGGTCCGACGTTGGTTCGTCCGAGTCCCATTCGGGGTCCGACGTTGGTTCGCCTGAGACCCAGTCGGGGTCCGACGTGGGTTCTGCTCCAGCGGTGTCCGGGTCCGGTGAGGGAGCTGCGGATCTCCTGTCATCTGACCTTCGACCACCTCATCGTCAGCTCTCCCCCAAGCCTCTTCCACTGGGGCCCGTTTGGACTTCTCCCTTTCCCCTACGGGCCTGGTGGTTGAGCGATGCGGGTCGGCCGCCAGAGGGCCTGCCGTGCCTGTTCGGCCCGCTTGTGCGGCCGCCCGACCCGTTAGACTGTTTGTTCGGCGATCTGGTTCGGCCTCCCGGGGAACTGCATTTTCTGGCCTGGGGTTCGGGTAGGCCACCGGAACTCTTCCCTTCACCCTTGTTAGCGGTATGGACGCTGGGTGCGGGGAGACCCCCCGAACTGAATGTCTGTTGCTGTACTTGTGTTGGGGTGGGTACAGCTAAATTGTTATTTCTGTCCCGCATTTAGCGTGGTTTTCTTTTTTAGGTTTCCCCTCCTGTTTGAGGGATGGCTGTAATGTTCTACTTTTCGCCCTTGGGGATTTTTTCCTCTTGTTTTGGGGTTCCCGGGGTTGATTTATTTTGTATTTGTCTGTACAGAGTTTGTGGAGTATTGTGGGGGTTTTTTTCTCTCTTCCCTGTGTGTCGGGTTGTAATTCCTGCAATTATCCTCTGCCTGTATGGGTTTCTCCCTCGTTGTATTGTATGGAGTATTGTGTTTGGTTTTTTTTTCCCTGATACTCTATATTGGCTTAAAGTCTTTTTTTTTCTCTCCCCCTTTCTCTGAGTTTCGTTCATGTTATATTGTATGGACTGGAGTATTGTGTTTGGGTTTTTTTCTCTGCCCTGTTACTCTGTATTTGTTCATTGTCGATTTGTCCTTTTTTCTCTCTGATTCTCTCCCTTCGGTCCTGCCTCCCATCCGCTCACCCTAGGTGGTGGTGGTGGTGGTGGGGTGTCTCGGATGTTACGGGTCGTTCGGAGCCCGACCGTGAGGGGGACGCTCTGTCACCATGGGATGAGACGCCGTATCATCCGGCGCTCAGACCATATCCCTCCTCTACCCGGTCCTCTCCTTGACAGCGTCTCAGCGGGCTCCCAGCTGTCAGTGTTACGGGACGGCTGGAGCCCAATTATCCCTCATCAGCTGAGGCGCTGCTAATGGGTTTAAAAAGGAGCAGCTCCGATCATTCGGGGCTGTAACTTCGTTCACCATAGGCTAGCCTCCTGCCCTTCGTGCTACAGTATATGTGAGTGTTCCTCTGTATGATTATTTGTACTTGTTGGCCCCATGAGGCCGTGTTCCTTTTCCCCTGTTCCCTACCTTAATAAATCATTGCAACTCACTGGCTCGCCCTCAGCTCTTATTGTGTGGCTCGCGAGGGCCACACGTAACAGTTTCTCAAATTTTGCCTTTCTGTAGTTAGTGCGAAGCGCTTGATCTTGGGCTAGGCTTTCCGTTTCTCACTTCAAAGTCCCTCCCTTTAGCCACTGCCAGCTCTCTGAGGGTCCAGTCATCTCTTTTGTCTGTCTTAGATGTTGCCCATGCATCACTTTTCCTAACCACCCATCCAGTCTACCCTTTTCTTGTTCTGCCTTAAGTTCCTTCACTGACACTTCTCTTCCCTCTGTTATGTAGGTTTTAACTGTTTCCATGATGATACCCTTCTTCCCGTCTACGTACTTGAAAAGGCTCTGCTCCTCATACCTCACAGTCTCATCTACTCCCATCAATCCTCTACTGCCTTTGACTCTTGGTACATAGAGCCTGTCTACATCTGATTTGGGGCGCAAGCCTCCATATGTAGCAGTGTCATTAAAAGCATTCCTACTTGGCTTTCCAAGTGGGTCGCCTCTCTTGGCGACACCAGGTAGAGTGCTGGACTCTGGACTGAAGCCGGAAGCCGTGAGTTTGAACCCTCTGGTTGGACGTCGCCAGCTGGGGCTTGATTGCCTATCCACTCGGTTACACATACATTGTCAGTAGTTTTCTTGTCTTCCTGTCCATCGCTTTCAACTCCTCTTGTGTCCAGTCAACTATGCCTGTGATGGTTGGGCAAGTGTGCTCCCCCTCCCCTCCTGTCTGTCTGTTCAGCTCAGGAGAATTGGACACACCTGCTGCGTCCTGATGACCAGTGTATTTAAGAGCCAGCATATGGGGCAGCCACCGCTGGATCGTTAGGTTTGCTAAACCACTGAAACTGTTCTTAGCCTTTATTCTGTCTGTACCTGTGCTACCCGTTTGTTCTCCTGTCTCTCCAGGTTTGCTGCCACCTCTGCGGTGTGTCTTCCAGAGCTGATGACGCTCACCTGGCCGTAGAAGATGCCGGACAATCTACCCAGGTCAACGCATTTCCCCTGGTCCACATAGGAGTTCCATGCCGGGCTCCTCTGCTCTTGAGTAAGTGCACTGCTCACATTCCTCTTCTAAATTTGGGAGACCCTGTCCCTAATAATCTCTGTCTGCTCCGTCCCCTGTAGGCAGCGTGCACTCCAGCGGGTGTGAAGGGGTAGGGTATGGAGGAGGTTACCCAGTTAGTGGAACTGAACCAATTAATTCTCTCATTAACCTCCAATAAAACAAACCCCTTTCAGGTTCCCACTACGAGGGTGAGCAGTACTTAGTAAGCATCCAACACCAAGGTTTCAAGCACAAACATTTATTACAAAAGGTAAAATAAGATAAAATCTCAACTGCTGCAAATGTGACCTTAAAAAGGAAGCAGCCTTTAAAAAGGCAAACATCATTAAAAACATCTTTTCAATCCCAGAGGCTCGCTGTCACAGTCCAGGCCTCGTCCTTGGATATCCTCAACCGAGTCCACGCCAAACAGGCCCACACATCCAGGAAGTCTTCCTCTAAACATCGAAAAAGAGGGAAAGTGGCCAGCAGTCTGTTGTTCACACAAGGAGGTCAGTCCCACTCAAACCTCCAACAACAATTAATGTATTGACCTCGCCAGCCCACGTGACAAACGTGTAATGCATTCTGGGCGGGGTAGGAATAGCGATCGTAAACGGACTGCAAACACACAGCGCCTCGGCATTTCTTGTGAAATGAACGGAAAAAAAAAAAAAAATCACAAAATGGACCGTGAAGGAAAATTTAAAGGGACCATACTCCGCCAAATAGAATGGGACTGCAAAGGCACGCGATTTGGCGAAGCTTGAAGGGGTTAATGGACTAGATCCGTATCAGCATATCACATGGAGTTCGGATGTAAACATTCTGCCAGACTTCAACCATGCCTTCATTTATAATTGTATGACTGTAAGCATAACTCCACACACACATGAAGTTTTTAGTAACTTTAGGTCTTTGAAGCAAGCAGAAGTGCAGTTCACAGACAGATGGGTGCATGACTTGGAGATGTACAAGGTAGACTTGAAGACAGTTGTGCTCACAAAGGTGTTTTTTTTTAATTTCTTGTCTTGATTACAAGTATTTATTTACTAAATAAAATAAGTGCATGCCATAAATGTGAAAGTGTGCTTATAATATTTTATAATCAACCCCTCCTTTCCTGAAGTTGGTGCAACCCCTGATGCACTTGTGTCCTGCACCTGTTGTGAAAAAGGCTGTGTGGAAATAAAATCCCATATAAGCACTGCAACAACAACATCCTGCAGGCCTGTGCAGACAAGGATTTTTACCTGAAACTCTCTGATGGGAGACTAGAACTCAAGCACAGTCACAGGTACTACAAGCAGGTACAAATGCAAATCTTTGTGACAGGCTCACATTTCTGTGACTTTGTTGTGTGGACCACAAAAAGTTGTGTTGTTGTACACGTCACACCAGATTCTGACCTGTGGGAGCAAACACTTTTACCAGTGGCCCAGAACTTTTTTTTATAAAGTTTTCCTACCTGAGCTTGTTGCCCGTCACTTTACTGACTCTGACCCCACAACACAAGAGGAAAGCTGCAGCTGATAAACCCACCCAGAAGCCCAAAAGACGACGTCTAACTGCATTACAGCCAGGTCCCACACACAATCCCAGAAGACAGGCACAGAACACAGCAGAAATGTGGTGGACTTGCAGGCAGCCAGAAGAGCTGGATGACATGGTTGCCTGTGAGAACCAAAACTGAAATTCAGTGGTTCCATTTAGGATGTGCGGGACTCTGAAGCACCAACCCCACAGCAGCCGTGGTTTTGCGACGTGCACATTAGAGTAGTGCTGTAACATGAGACAGTTATGCGCTATAACATTGTGTGAACAATGATACATGTCGATCATGCATGTCAATTTATATTCTTGTATTGTGTCATGGTTATGGTTACAGTTTTGCATCTTTGAAATAAAGAGCTGGAGTTTGTAAGCCATCGTGTACTTTATTCCAAAAATTGTTACAAAGCAAGCAAGTGTATTTATATAGCACATTTCATACACAAGGGCAACTCAGTGTGATTTACATATATAAAAAGAGGAAAGAAAGCAAAATCTTTGAGCAATAAGAAAAATTGAAGAGGTGCTGCTTTAACTGCTTCAATATTATTGACACAGTTAAAGACATGATGTCAAAATGGCTAAACCACACCAAAAACATGTCATGGCCTACATTCTAAAATTAAAAAGCAGTCAATAAAAACTGTGACCTTACTGCCAAACATTTCAACGTACTGATGTGGCGTGCTAGCCTGCAAACAATGTCTCTTTGGCCAGTACACCACAGGGCTGAGATGTGCATGGAGCACATTTATGGTGTCGCAGAACAGGATGGATGCGGTTTGTCTGCTTATGTCAAAAAGATGTGCAATATGTTCAAGAGGCAAATTAATCCACAAAGGCATCACAGTTAAAAGGAGAATTTGAAATTGGGAAATTTTTCTGTCTTTGGTAGGCTGGGAAAAAATTGCATCAGCAGAGCCATTAAACTGAAAGATGGAAGCCCAGTGTAGTATTTCACCTTTGAGTCATTATCTTTGAGGAAATTCTCATTCAGGGTCTTTCTGGAGAGCTCTCCCTTTAACTTTCTGTTCTCCTCTTGCAAGAGTAAAATTTCTTTAAGCCTAAGGTGACACATGCTGCAGTTCTGTAGTTCTTGTGCATTTTCCTCTGGAGCATCATCAGCCTGACAGATCTGTGCTGCTTCATCAGATGTCGTCTCTTCCATCTCAGCCAGAGGTGTGGTGTCATCTGTTGCTGATCAGGACAATAAACAGCTGTAGTTAATATATTTTGTAATCAAAAGGAATCCCAAGACACATTTTAGAAAGAAAAACATAGGTAAAAAAAAAAAAAAAAAAAAAAAAAAAAGACTACCTGAAGGAGCTACATTATCCATCTCAGTCACAGGGCCAGTGATGTTGGGGGTCTGTGCTGGGGGGTCACTCGCCTGCCCTGCTGATTCTTTTTGTCATCTTGTCTGTCTGCATAAGTGGTTAAACCTGTCAGGAGTGGCAGCTGGAAGCTCTGCATGCCCAAGGTTTAGAGAAGGTGCCCAGTCAGGATCACAGTCCAGCATTTCATAAGCTGGTCTGCTGTTAAAGCAAAGCAAACGGTAAGAAAATACTTTGGTGTAGAACAAATTAAACCAGCTCACACAGGTGTGTGGTAACTTTTTCTAGCTAGTAGGATATCGGAGTCTTTCTTTAGCTTAGCTCTGTTTAGCTTAGCACTGCTGACGTAGGGTAAAAGCTATGACCAGGCAAGTCTTAACCACGACACAAGCAAGTTTTAACAACAGACATACACAATAAACCATAACGCACCTTTATGAAAATGCTTTGAGCACACCACCATCCATACAGGTGCGTGTTTGAAAGTTATGTCGGGTCTTCTGACTGCTGCAATCCAGGCCAGGCGTTGCCTCTGAAACGTGGGCTGTGCTGTTCTTCTTCCATGCTGGAAAACGAAAAAAGCCTATTCCGTGGTTTATCTTTTCTCCACGGCGGTTGTGAGAACGACTATTACAGTTTAAAACACAGCAAGACTTCGCCATGTCTGCTTTGTGACGATGTCTCCAGCTTTTATGTGATCTCAGCGAACGGTTCCTACCCTACCCAGCATGTACTTGGTGAATTCTATGGACACTACGTAACAATGGCGGAATCAATTGGATTAAATAGATTTACAGCTCTGTGCAGAAGCTACCCCGCCCCCCGCACCCAAAGCCTCCAATACACTTCTGACCATCATGCTGGAACTGCCTGGAAGCTGCTGCAGACTCTCCAGCTGCCTAGGAGGATTGTGGGCCCCCATTCAGGAAAAAGAAGGACTCTCTCCCAACCAGGCCCTCATCCAGCTGGGCCTTCCCTCAGGTAGGGCTCCTCTCTCCTGGCAAAAGCTCTCCCTGCTCATAAAGAAATGGGAAAACCCGCCCCTGTATTCCCATTGGGCCATGTGGGCAGCCTGTATCAGTCAATTGGTTGGTCAACTGGTCAACTGGCTGGTTCAGGCTGTCAGTCAATGCCTGAGTCTCCCACTCATTGTGCCCATCACTCCAAGCACGCATATAAAAAGAAACAAGAAAACACTACACGCCAAACAATCATAATGATCAACAACAACAAAAGTATAAACATGCAAAAATAGAACAAACATACAATAAGATTAAACAATATATTCAAACACAAAACACAGCATAACACTCAGCATGGCATCCCACCCCAGTTTACCACTGATCTAAATTTACTCTGGTTGATCGACGTGGCAGAGGCATTATAAAGACAAAAAAACCCCCAAACATCCATTCAAACTCAAAGAAACCCAGTGGCATAGTGAAGGCAGTTTTCTCATAATCATCACGATCCAATGTTATAAACCACTCTGCTCGGGTAAGGGAGGGAAAAAGCATTTCAGGTTGCAGAGTTCAAATTTCTATAATCCACAAAACCTCTAGCGTCCATCTTTTTTCCCCCCACCAATGCAATAAGTGCTGTCCATGGACTAGAGCTTTCAGACATCACCCCTTTTCCAAGCATATCAAACAGAAGCATCCTCACTTCCTTATGCATCATAGGTGATAACTGTCATGCGCTGGCCCTCGTGAGCCAGCTAGAGACGCACAGAGTCACCAGTGAGTTTACAGTGAGTTTTATTACGGTGAAAAGTTAACAACACAAGATGCAGGGGCAGTGACACAAGAGTCTACACACTTCCGGAGGCGTAAGGCTAGACAGCTCACTACGAGTCCATAGGAGGAGACAGTCATACACAGGCAAAGGTTGATTAAATAATTAGCTACACAGGCTGTTGAAGCAAAGACACACAAAGGTCCACTCTCACCGGGAGGAGCAAGGCTAACAGCTAACTTACTGGTGCCGGAGAGGCGACAGTCAACCACAAGCATGCGAGGTAGATAATGATCCAAGTCGTACGTAGCTCAGACGTATAGCGACTGACACTGCTGCGTCATACCGTCGCCAGTGCTGGGCTAATATAGCGAAACACTAATGACGGTAATGACACTCAGCTGGCCGACCGTTGACAGGCGGAAACCCCACCGAGCACCTTCACAATAAGAGCCCGGTGAGGCCAGAATACAGCCCGCAGCTGTCAAGGCCGGCAGCGAGACATAACTTTAACCCGAGCGCGATCAGAACCGGCGCTCGGGTCATAACAGTACCCTCCCTCCACGGGCGGACTCTGAACGCCCCAAGGAACCACCCTGCCCCCCCCGCCCCCCCAGGGTGGGAGGTGGGAGGACAGGTGCAGAGGGAGAGAAACCAACCCCTGAACAAGACCATGACCAGACAAAAAAAACATATGAAACCAAAAAAAATACATGAAAATACCTGGAAACAAAGAACAAAATCCTTATACAATAGCCCCTCAAGAAAGGAGGGGAGAACAAAACAAAGACAAGACTTGACCAAACTATGAATACAAAACACAAAAGACAATATAGATTGCTTTACCTGACTTATGGCTTTCAAAACACGAACAAAACAAAAAAAATACACACCAACACACAGGGAGCAATCTAAAATTGCTTAGCTTTGGCTATGACAATGACTATGGTTTTCCAAAAAAAAAACAAGAACAAGAGGCAATCAAAAATTGCTCAGAACTAGACAGTGACTAAGACTGTGGCTTACAAAGAAGAAAAAAAAAAACAAGAGGCAATCAAAAATTGCTCAGACCTGACTAAGACTAAGGCTTACAAGAAAACAAGAGGCAATCTAAAAATTGCTCAGACTTGACTAAGACTATGAGAAACAACAAAAAATCTCAAGACGTACTTCACATGACCAGGCCCGTATGGGCCCACAGATAGTCCCACAGTACATGATAATCAGGTGGCCTGCCCCAGTACCATGCCCCCAGAAATAAGTCCTCTGGTGGCCGAACCAGGTCACCCCGTAGCACACACAGTTTATTGGGTGGCCAACCCAAGACGCCGAATGCTCCAAGCAGTTCCTCAGGTGGCCGACCCGTATCCCACAACCACCAGGACCGTGGAGGGATTGCATGCAGCCGCTCACCTGAACAGAACAAGACAGGGGAGCGCCAGACCGTCAAACAGAGCCCTCTCACGGACCCCAGCTGGTGGCTCCTGAGAGGGAGACAACCAAAACCTTGGGCCCCCTCGAATCCTGATTGGGTCACAGCCGCACCTGCGCTGGACCCCCACTGGACCTCGTCGGACCCCGATTGGGTCACAGCCACACCTGAGTCGGACCCCGACTGAACCTCGTCGGACCCCGATTGGGTAATCGCTGCACCCACTTTGGACCCTGACTGGGTCACCTCAGCCCATGCGTCGGACCCCGACTGGGTCACCTCGGCCCACACGTCGGACCCCGACTGGGTCACCTCGGCCCACACGTCGGACCCCAACTGGGTCAGGACTGCTCCGGCGACGACCTCCATCTTCGAACCTGGAACCCCCGGTCCCGTGACCTTGACTGGCTCCGGACCGATAACGCTGTGGAGGTGCTCAGAAAACAAGAGAGGACCGGGATCAGTTCCACCGGCAGCGCCAGAGCCCAGCGAGACGAGCTTGGGTGCAGCGGACGGCTGCCCCTCACTCGCCTCCCCATGAGGCAGGCAAAAATGCTCTAACACACCATACAGGAAAACAAGAAAGAGCACTTGCCTGCACTCGGGCTCTGGAGCCGTCCAGGACTTCGCCGATCCAGGTTCAAGAAGCAGCTCGTTGTCGGGCTCCCACTCGGCTGCGTCGGGTTCCACAGCCGGCCTGATGGTCTCTGCAGCTGGATCCTCATGTGCTGGCGTCCACGCCAATAACCCGTATGGCGTGGGGGCAGAGGACCCTGGACCTGCTGACTCGGACTGCATCCCTGAGGAACCCTGGGGACGCTCTCTCGTCGGCTCTGGCTCCTCACTGCAGTCCGTTCTTCTCTGTCCAAAGCGCGGCTGCAGGGCTGGGATATTGCCCAGAGCTGCAGGCCTCCCCCTCGTTCGATGGCGTGGGACTGACGCCGAGGACCGCTCCGCAGGAGGAGATTGTCTATGTTTATTGCACTGTCCCTGTCAAATAAACTAATCTACTACTACTACACAGAGGCAGCAGGTTTAATAACAATGGCTACAGCTGGGGAAAGAAGCTCAGGGAGCTGCAAACCCCGAGCTTCACCCCCAGGAGTCAGACAAGACAGATCACTATGATTGATAGGTAAGTGAACTTGAACTTGCCTGTCTCCCGGGGGGAGGATGGTATCAGCTGTAGCGGATATCGCTCCTTCCCTCGCTCGCTGGGTGGTAAAAACGGACCCATGGACGGAGCCCACCGGCACAGGACTCAGCTCACTCACAGCAGCCGGCTGGTTGAGGGGGTCATCCCGGCGGCCCGGAACTGGATCCGGAGCAGGAGCTTGCCGAGGATGCGCCCGGCCGCGACGCCGACGCCTTCGCCGGCCCCCAGACGGTGCGAACTCCCGGAACGGATCGAGAAAAGGATCAGGATCCATGAGCAAAGAGCAGGAGTGCCTCTTCTCCTGCTTCATGCCGCGTTCCTCCTCCATCATCAGGTAGATCTCGCGTTGCGCAGTGATGTCCTCCCTCCTCGCGTCGACTTCCGGGTGGTCAGCGTAGCGGGGAGAGAGATGACAAAGTATATCCTCGGCGGCGTCCAGGTACCAGTGTATGCCATGGTCATAGTCTAGCAGAGAAGCGGAGATGAGAAGCTCATCCACCACTTCCAGCACATCAGTCAGCTCGTGGCTCGGACTCCACACACGGTTCCTCCGCGACAGCATTCTTCACATACACGGCACCCAGACAGGAAAAAGCAAATGTCCAAAAAACTCAAACTCACTGGTGAATAGCGTCTCGGGTTGGCATCACCGTAACGCTGTTTTGGCAGCAGTGTACTGTCATGCGCTGGCCCTCACGAGCCAGCTAGAGACGTACAGAGTCACCAGTGAGTTTACAGTGAGTTTTATTACGGTGAAAAGTTAACAACACAAGATGCAGGGGCAATGACACAAGAGTCTACACACTTCCGGAGGCGTAAGGCTAGACAGCTCACTACGAGTCCATAGGAGGAGACAGTCATACACAGGCAAAGGTTGATTAAATAATTAACTACACAGGCTGCTGAAGCAAAGACACACAAAGGTCCACTCTCACCGGGAGGAGCAAGGCTAACAGCTAACTTACTGGTGCCGGAGAGGCGACGGTCAACCACAAGCATGCGAGGTAGATAATGATCCAAGTCGTCCGTAGCTCAGACGTATAGCGACTGACACTGCTGCGTCATACCGTCGCCAGTGCTGGGCTAATATAACGAAACACTAACGACGGTAATGACACTCAGCTGGCCGACCGTTGACAGGCGGAAACCCCACTGAGCACCTTCACAATAAGAGCCCGGTGAGGCCAGAATACAGCCCACAGCTGTCAAGGCCGGCAGTGAGACATAACTTTAACCCAAGCGCGATCAGAACCGGCGCTCGGGTCATAACAATAATGGCCTAAAGCACTCTTTAGTAGGGCTAGCATCCCCAGTAGACATTTTATATTTCGCGATGCCTGTTCTCCCAAAATCTTCCTCACGGGTAACAAATACCTCCCTCAGATTCTATAGAAGCTCCTTCAGCTTCTCTTGCTCCTCAGCAGTTAAATCTGGTCTGTCTATTTAGTGAAATCCATTCTGTCCACTCTGTGCTTGAGTCCATTCTGTGCTTGTGAGATGTGAGTGTGTAATAAATCGTCTGTCATGAATCTGCCTCTTCATTTACACACTCCACATGCCACACTACTTTACACACTCCACACAAGCCATAACTTAATATTGTAGTGGCTGGTGAAGAAATCAGTCCTCTCACACTCCGGGAGAACAAAGGGATTTCTCCCACGTGTTTTTTTTTTTTTTACGATCACAATAAACGAACATCGGCCGGGATCATGGGTCCCAAGAAAGCTCAGCAGACTGAGGAGGTGGACGACATTAAAAGATCGCTGGACTTCTTGGCTGAAGAGATTTCTGCTGTTAAGCTGCAGCAAAAAAACATTCTGGACCTGGTCGAGGAGGTGAAAGCACTGCGGATCCAGAACGCCGAGAAGGACAAGAGGCTGGCGTATCTGGAGAGCAGAGTGTCGGAACTGGAGCAGAACACCCGGGTGAACGACGTGATCATCACGGGGCTCCACATTAAACCCCGATCGTACGCGCGAGCGGTGGCCGCGGACAGCGGAGGGAGGCTCGACGCGCTGGAAGATGAATCCACGGAGCAACAAGTGGCAGCCTTCATGCAGTCCAAAGGAATCCAGCTGGACTGTAACACCATAGAGACCTGCCACCCTCTGCCCAGGAAAAACGGCGACAAACCGGCTGTGATCATGAGGTTTGTCAACAGAAAACACAAGGCTGCGCTGCTGAAACAAGGTAGGAAACTGAAAGGAACGAACATTTACATAAACGAGCATCTCACAAAAGAAAACGCAGAAATAGCCAGAAAAGCAAGATACCTGAGAAAGCAGAAAAAAGATTCAAAACACCTGGACATCAAACTGTAAAATATACATCAAATTAAACGGATCACCTGAAGAAGCCAAGATCATTAACATCCGAAATATTATGGAACTGGACAAATATCAATGAATGTTATGAACTGGAGTCACAGCAACAAGAGACAATTGTAGGACACTGAAGGATTATACTTATCTGCTACAAGACATTTAACAACATGAAACAAAAGATCAACAAACAGGAACAACAGGAACTGAAAGTTTTTGAATATACAGATCACAACCCACAGGACGTAGAATATAACATAGACCCTGATAATAATTTATTTAGCTCCATCAATAATAACTGTAGTTACTACACGGATGATCAGTTTAACACAATGGTCACATCTGATTTCAATATTTCTATGATCCACTTCAACAGCAGAAGTCTCTATGCCAACTTTAATAACATTAAAGATTATTTACATCAATTTAAAGAGCCGTTCAATATTGTGGCGATATCAGAGACGTGGCTCAGTGAAGAGAAAGGAGTGGATTTTACCATGGATGGCTATGAATTAAATTATATAAATAGAAAAGTGAAAAAAGGAGGAGGAGTTGCAATTTATGTTGACAAGAGCTTGAAATACAAGGTTGCTGAAAATCTGTCAGTAACTGTGGATGATTTATTTGAATGTATTACAATAGAAATCTGTCTGGACAATGTGAAGAATATAGTAGTGAGCTGTGTATATAGAACACCTGGATCAAACATTGACTTATTTAAGGACTGGATGGAAAAAATGTACCGTATGCAAAACTAACTCATAGTTATGTTCATCTGTGGGGATTTCAATATAGATCTGATGAATTCAAAACAACATAGTTTGACAGAAGAATTTATCAACACAATGTACAGTATGGGCTTACATCCAACAATTACCGGACCTAGCATAATCACGTCACACAGTGCCACACTAATAGATAACATATTCACAAACATTATGGAAAATAATATCAGGAGTGGGCTTTTATTGAATGATATCAGTGACCACCTGTCGATTTTTGTTGTCTATCAATGTGATTATAGGAAGAAAAAGTATACGAAAAATATTAAATATAAAAGAATAAGAACCGAAGAATCAATGTATTTACTGACAAAGGAATTATTAATACAAGATTGGAAGATAGTTTATGATGAAAATGATATAAATAAAGCATATGATAAATTTTTTACAAATATTTCAATCATTGTACAATAAAAACTGTCCTATAAAACAATACAGTGACAGACAACAAAAGGAAAATATTCCTTGGGTCACCAAGGGGTTAATAAATGCATGTAAAAAGAAGAATACATTATATAAACAATTCATTAAGTGCAGAACAGTGGAAGCTGAGATCAAATATAAAAGATATAAAAATAAGCTTACTAATATAATGAGGACCTGTAAGAAAGAATATTACTACAGAATATTAGAGGATAATAAAAATAACTTAAGAGGAATATGGCAAGTACTCAATGGGATTATTAGTAATCGACCTAAGAATGCTAATTATCCAGAATATTTTATTGAAAATGGCAATTTGATAAATAATATGGAGGATGTGGCCAGTGGTTTCAATAAATTTTTTGTAAACGTTGGTCCTGAATTAGCAAAATCAATAGTGACACCAGAAACAAACAACAGTGGTTCTGTAAATGAAATAGAAGATAGAAATCCAAACACAATGTTTTTGGGTGCAGTTACTGAAAAGGAAATTAACGAGACTGTGAGTAAATTTAAGAACAAAAAATCAACGGACTGGAATGAAATTGACATGACAATAGTGAAAAAAGTAATTGAAGGAATTGTTAAGCCACTCACCCACATCTGTAACCTGTCATTTCAAACTGGTAAATTTCCAAACAAAATGAAAATAGCAAAAGTAATCCTCTATACAAAACAGGAGACAGTCATTGTTTCACAAATTACAGGCCAGTCTCTTTACTCTCACAATTCTCCAAAATACTTGAAAAAATCTTCACTAAGAGACTGGATGATTTCATTGAAAAACACAACCTCCTTACAGACAGCCAGTATGGTTTTAGAGCAGATAAATCTACATCTTTGGCACTGATTGAACTTCTAGAAGAAATTACTAGTTGTATAGATAAAAAGATGGCTGCAACCGGATTAAAAAGTGGGCTGATGGGCACCACTAATAAGCCTTCTCTACTTATGTACTTCCTCTTCGCTTTGTCTTTGTGTGTCTGGACCTGCAACAAGAAGGATTTTCCGACAAACTCAACTAAAGGTGAAGTTAAAAAGTTTTATTTGTATGGATTTGGGCATGGACATCTCACCCTGTACTCTATGTGGTCTTTAAAAGCCCTGAGCAAAAACTTCCAAAATAAGGCAAACATGGCTGTTAAGCAAAAATCACAATACGGCAGAGGATATACAATTAAAGTTCTGTTAGTTCTACTACTTTTGGCAGGAGATATTCACCTTAACCCTGGACCTGCCACTATTAAACAGCAGACCACTGGGTTAGCACAAAACCGAGCTGTACAAAAGCAAAAACAACATTTATTTTTCCAAACTGTTAATCATGCACGAGTTCTTTGGGACACCAAGGCTAAACCAAAGGGGATCCTCGGCGGTCATTTAAACATACGGAGCATAATCCCCAAAAGAGATGAGATTTCGGTGTTGCTGTTGGACTCAAATCTGGACTACCTTTGTCTCTCAGAAAGCTGGCTACACAGGAACATAGACACTAATATGATCGATATTGTGGGCTACCAGTGTTTTAGAAAAGACAGGCATGTAGGGAGGGGAGGAGGTGTTTTAATTTACATCAAAGAGAAATATAAATGTCAACTGGTTGATTTGAATACTTCACTTGAATGTTTAGCTGTTAATGTATGTCTCTCTCCGGTAATGAATTTCAACATTGCAGTATTGTACAACCCACCGTCACACAATTCTTCCTTTTATAATGAATTAAGTGATCTGGTTAAACAACTTGAGAAGAACAGAGAAACAATAATTCATGGTGACTTTAATATCAACTGGTCTGATAAAAAAGACAAACAGAAACTGAAAAGCCTCATGACTAAATTTAATTACCAGCAAATCATCAAAGGACCCACCAGGATAACCAAACAATCCAGAACACTTATTGACAGGGTATTTACTAATAAACCAGAACGAATAACCAGAACCTATAATCTTGTAACTGGTCTCTCAGATCATAACATGGTTCTTGCTGTCAGGAAACTCACTAAAAAGCGACTACAGTATTTTGGGGGAGTCGATATTGACAAATCAAATTTTATTATTCCCAAATCAAAAAATGAGGAGTTTGAACATTACTTAGAGAATCAAAATTGGGAGCAGCTCATCTCAACATGTGAAGTAGATGATTGTTGTAATTTTATAACTGCAACAATCACAAAATCTATAGAAAAATTTTCAAAGCAAATTAAAAGTAGACAACAGAAGATTAGCCTAGCATGGTTAAATAATGAAATAAGAAAACTTATGAAGAGGCGAGACTATGCACTGAAAACATCACTAACCTCCAAACTACAAAATGATCACCTTGTGTACAAAAGTTTAAGAAATAAAGTGGTACATGAGCTGCGAAAATCAAAAATATCTTATTACAATAAACTGATAGATCATGCAAAGGGTAACAACAGTTCCCTATGGAGGCATTTAAATAACTTAACTAATAAAAAAAACGATCAGAAGGGGGTAAAGGAACTTAGAATCAATGGCAAGACCGTCAGTGACAAGGCTACTTTGGCAAATGAATTTAATTCATACTTTGTGGGCTCTGTGGAAGACCTAACAAAAATTTTTGTACTGCCAAATGTGCTCAACAACACAAATTCCATACTTCCAACAGATACTTTTCACATCGATGAGGTAAATGAGGAGTTAATTGCTGGTATTGTTAAAACACTGTCAAACTCAAAAACTAATGATATCTACAATATGAGCACCTCCTTTCTCAAAATGCACAGCAAAATATTAATCAAACCACTGACTCATCTCATTAATCTCTCCATTAGGTCTAGTACATTTCCATCTGGTTGGAAAAAAGCTGTCGTCATACCAGTTCATAAATCAGGCAGTAAAGACGATATATGCAATTACCGCCCAATCTCTATTTTACCAGTCCTATCTAAGGTTCTTGAAAAAGTTGTAGCTACACAGCTGATAGACTACTTACAAGACAGTCAACTTCTTCATCCACATCAATTTGGTTTTAGACCAGGATACTCAACAGAAACAGCAAATTGTTGCCTTATTGAAAACGTCAAACAGTCCTTGGACAGGGGTAATGTGGTAGGAGCTGTTTTTCTAGATCTCAAAAAGGCTTTCGATACTGTAAACCACAGTTTGCTTTTATCCAAAATGGTATCTTTTAACTTCTCCCCAAATACATTAGAATGGTTTGCATCTTATCTCCAGAATAGAGAACAGTGTGTAAAAGTTCACCAGGATAAATCCTCATTTTTAAACAACCGCATGGGTATCCCACAAGGGTCCATTCTTGGTCCTTTACTTTTCAGCATTTTTATTAATGACTTGCCGTTACACTGCTCAGCTGCAACATGCCAACTTTATGCAGATGATGCAGTTATTTACACAGCTGCCAAGACTCCAGCACAGGCTGCAGATGTACTGTCTACAAGTATGGTTGATGTCCAAGAGTGGCTCCTCAAGAACCATCTATTGCTGAACCTTCAGAAAACAGTCTCAATGTGCTTTTCAATCAAAAAATGTAACCTGCAACGTTTTAAAGTTAATATACATGATCATGACATCAGTTTAGCTACAGAATTCAAATACCTTGGCATTGTACTAGATCCTCAACTCAAATTTAATCTTCACATAAAGAAAATTTCAAAAACAGTAAAAAAAAATCTGAACTGCTTTAAATTAATTAGATATTACATACCTTACGAAGCAGCTGCACTGTATATGCATTCTATGGTTTTTTCTCATATATCATACTGTTTGACAGTCTGGGCTCAAGCAGCCCCTTCCACAATAAGACATATAGGTTCATTATATAATCAAACCCTAAAAATCTTGGACAAAAAGCCCATTAGGTGGCATCACTGTAATGTTTTAAAAAAATACAACCTATTGAGTTATGAGAGCTTCATTGACCTCTGTTTTCTGAAATTAACGTTCAAATGTTTCCATAAATCAGCACCTGAGCCACTTGCTGGTTTCGTCCAAAGACAGGACAGCAGCAGAGCCACCAGGAGTTCTGTTAACATCCATCCATCCATCCATCCATCCATCTTCTACCGCTTTTCCGGAGGTCCGGGTCGCGGAGGCAGCAGTTCAAGCAGAGAAGCCCAGACTTCCCTCTCCCCAGCCACCTGCTCCAGCTCTTCAGAGGGGATACCAAGGCGTTCCCAGACCAGCTGGGAGACATAGTCTCTCCACCGAGTCCTGGGTCTGCCCCGGGGTCTCCTCCCAGTGGGACGTGCCTGAAACACCTCAAGTGGGAGGCGTCCAGGAGGCGTCCTAATCAGATGCCCATACCACCTCAACTGACTCCTTTCAATGTGGAGGAGCAGCGGTTCTACTCTGAGCCTCTCCCGGATAACTGAGCTCCTCACCCTATCTCTGAGGGTGAGTCCAGCAATCCTACGGAGAAAGCTCATTTCAGCCGCTTGTATCCGCGATCTCGTTCTTTCGGTCATTACCCAAAGCTCGTGACCATAGGTGAGAGTAGGAACATAGATTGACTGGTAAATCGACAGCTTTGCCTTAGAACTAAGCTCCCTCTTCACCACAACAGACCGGTACAACGTCCGCATCACTGCAGATGCTGCTCCAATCCGTCTGTCGATCTCTCGCTCTATTTTCCCCTCACTCGTGAACAAGACCCCAAGATACTTAAACTCCTCCACTTGGGGCAGTAGCCTGTCCCCAACCCAGAGAGGACAATCCACCTTTTTCCGGCTGAGGACCATGGACTCGGACTTGGAGGTGCTGATTCTCATTCCAGCCGCTTCACACTCAGCGGCAAACCGTCCCAGCAAGAGCTGTAGGTCATTGCTGGATGAAGCCAACAGGACAACATCATCTGCAAACAACAGAGATGAGATCCTGTGGTCACCAAGCATGACACCCTCCATTCCCTGGCTGCACCTAGAAATCCTGTCCATAAAAATTATGAACAGGATCGGTGACAAAGGGCAGCCCTGGCGGAGTCCAACTCTCACTGGGAATGACTCTGACCGAGAGTTGGCAATACGAACCAAACTCTCACAACGGTCGTACAGAGACCGAATAGCTCGTAACAACAAGCCCGATACCCCATACTCCCGAAGCACCCCCCACAAAAATCCACGAGGGACGCGGTCAAACGCCTTCTCCAAGTCCACAAAACACATGTAAACTGGTTGGGCAAACTCCCACGAACCCTCAAGAATTCTCGAGAGGGTAAAGAGCTGGTCCGATGTGCCACGGCCAGGACGAAAACCACATTGCTCCTCCTGAATCCGAGGTTCGACCAACGGCCAGACTCTCCTCTCCAGTACCTTGGCATAGACCTTCCCAGGGAGGCTGAGGAGTGTGATTCCTCTAAAGTTGGAGCACACCCTCCGGTCCCCTTTTTTGAAGAGAGGAACCACCACCCCGGTTTGCCATGCCAAAGGCACTGCCCCCGACCTCCACGCAATGTTGCAGAGGCGTGTCAACCATGACAACCCAACAACATCCAGGGCCTTGAGGTACTCAGGGCGAATTTCGTCCACCCCCGGGGCCCGGCCACCAAGGAGATTTTTAACCACCTTGGCGACCTCAGCCCCTGTGATAGGCGAGTCATCCCCCTCGTCCCCAAACCCTGCTTCCTCTGTGGAAGGCGTATCAGTGGGATTGAGGAGATCCTCGAAGTATTCCTTCCACCGCCCAACGATATCCCCAGTCGAAGTCAACAGTGTCCCATCCGCACCATACACAGTGTGGACAGGGAGCTGCTTTCCCCTCCTGAGCCGCCGAACAGTTTGCCAGAATCTCTTTGAAGCCGACCGAAAGTCTTGTTCCATGGCCTCACCGAACTCCTACCATACCCGGGTTTTTGCTTCAGCAACCACCCGAGCTGCACTCCGCTTGGCCTGCCAGTACACCTCAGCCAGTACACCTCAGTTCTGTTAACAATAACTGTAAAATATTCCACCGCAGAACCACATTTGGACAAACAGCTTTCTCTATAAAGGGCAGTCACATCTGGAACACAATGCCAAATGTAATTAAAATAATAACAGACTTTAAAACATTCACTAAAAAGGTTAAAAACTGGCTGAAAAATAAACAAGAATGTACTCATGTATGAATTAATTGTCTGCAAAGTGAGAGTAAATGAAGGGAAGGAATAAATGTGTTTGTTTATAGTGAGTGACGAAGGGAGGGAGGCCTGAAATAGGCAAACGTGAGTTATGTTATATGTGTTAAATGTGAGTCAGGCTGTTATATTTGTGTATTTATAATATTTATAATATTTATAATTGTGTATTTATAATCTTTCTGCATTGATGTATGTGGTTATTGTGTATATTTTTTTTTTTCCATCTTTTACTTGATTCTTTTTTCTAAAGCCCATCCAGGGACAAGAGTTGCAAATTAGCTAATAGCTATACACTCTATGTGCAACACATCAGATTGATTGTCTTTGATTAATTGTCTATGTTTATTGCACTGTCCCTGTCAAATAAACTAATCTACTACTACTAAAAAAGTTTGCTGTAGGAGTATTTATAGATTTAAAGAAAGCTTTTGACACCATTGACCACAGAATACTACTAAGGAAACTGGAAAGGTATGGGATAAGAGGGGTTGGACTGAGTTGGGTGGAAAGTTATTTAAGTAACAGACAACAATTTGTACAAATTGGTGAGCACAAATCACCCTTCATGGACATCACTTGTGGTGTGCCCCAGGGGTCAGTTTTGGGACCCAAATTCTTTATCTTATATATTGACATATGCCAAGTATCAAAAATTCTGAAATTTATTTTGTTTGCAGATGACACAAATATCCTTTGCACTGGTGAGAATTTGCAGCAGGTTTTAGAGGTGGTCACAACTGAAATGAAAAGGTTAATGCAGTAGTTCAATATAAATAAATTATCTTTAAATCTGAAAAAAAAGAAACAAACAAAGATTATGGTGTTTGATAGACAGATCGGAGCAGCAGATGTAGCATCACTGCAGTGCAGCAGATGCAGCATCACTGCAGTGCAGTGATGCGGACGTTGTACCGGTCTGTTGTGGTGAAGAGGGAGCTGAGGCAAAGCTGTCGATTTACCAGTCAATCTACGTTCCCACCCTCACCTATGGTCACAAGCTTTGGGTAATGACCGAAAGAATGAGATCACGGATACAAGCGGCTGAAATGAGCTTTCTCCGTAGGATCGCTGGACTCACCCTCAGATATAGGGTGAGGAGCTCAGCAGAACCAGGACACGCTGGAGAGACTATGTCTCCCAGCTGGTCTGGGAACACCTTGGTATCCTCTCTGAAGAGCTGGAGCAGGTGGCTGAGGAGAGGGAAGTCTAAGCTTCTCTGCTTGAACTACTGCCTCCGTGACCCAGACCTACGGAAAACTGGTAGAAGATGGATGGATGGATGAAAGTCCATTGACAGCCTTATCACGATCCTAAATCTAAAACATCAATTTGTCATTTAGCCTCCCTCTTTATACTTCTAGCACAACTGCAACTCTCTGTGACTCAGTCAATTCTTGTGTCTCCAAAATACTTTTAATTTGCCCTTTCTTGCCATTTCAACTCGCTGCCTGAGCCAAAAAATATTGGCAACCAGGGGGCACCAAGATAAACTGGCATCATCATCATCTCTAAAATATAGTGTGGGTACCAAGCACTGCTCACAAACTCCTATCCTGTTCATTACGCCAAAATGTGAAGGGGCAGGGTATGGAGGAGGTTACCCAATTAGTGGAACTCCATCCATCCATCCATCCATCTTCTACCGCTTTTCTGGAGGTCCGGGTCGCGGAGGCAGCAGTTCAAGCAGAGAAGCCCACACTTCCCTCTCCCCAGCCACCTGCTCCAGCTCTTCAGAGAGGATACCAAGGAGTTCCCAGACCAGCTGGGACACATAGTCTCTCCACCAAGTCCTGGGTCTGCCCCGGGGTTTCCTCTCAGTGGGACGTGCCTGAAACACCTCAAGTGGGAGGCGTCCAGGAGGCGTCCTAATCAGATGCCCATACCACCTCAACTGACTCCTTTCAATGTGGAGGAGCAGCGGTTCTACTCTGAGCCTCTCCCGGATGACTGAGCTCCTCACCCTATCTCTGAGGGTGAGTCCAGCAATCCTACGGAGAAAGCTCATTTCAGCCGCTTGTATCCGCGATCTCATTCTTTCGGTCATTACCCAAAGCTCGTGACCATAGGTGAGAGTAAGAATGTAGATTGACTGGTAAATCAACAGCTTTGCCTTAGAACTAAGCTCCCTCTTCACCACAACAGACCGGTACAACGTCCGCATCACTGCAGATGCTGCTCCAATCTGTCTGTCAATCTCTCGCTCCATTTTCCCCTCACTCGTGAACAAGACCCCAAGATACTTAAACTCCTCCACTTGGGGCAGGAGCCTGTCCCCAACCCAGAGAGGACAGTCCACCTTTTTCCAGCTGAGGACCATGGACTCGGACTTGGAGGTGCTGATTCTCATGCCAGCCGCTTCACACTCAGCGGCAAACCATCCCAGCAAGAGCTGTAGGTCATTGCTGGATGAAGCCAACAGGACAACATCATCTGCAAACAACAGAGATGAGATCCTGTGGTTAGTGGAACTGAACCAATTAATTCTCTCATTAACCTCCATTAAAACAAACCCCTTTTAGGTTCCCACTACGAGGGTGAGCAGTACTTAGTAAGCATCCAACACCAAGGTTTCAAGCACAAACATTTATTACAAAAGGTAAAATAAGATAAAATCACAACTGCTGCAAATGTGACCTTAAAAAGGAAGCAGCCTTTAAAAAGGCAAAAGTCTTTAAAAACGTCTTATCAATCCCAGAGGCTTGCTGTCACAGGCCAGGCCTCGTCCTTGGATATCCTCAACCGAGTCCACGCCAAACAGGCCTACACATCCAGGAAGTCTTCCTCTAAACACCTAAAAAAAGGGAAAGTGCCCAGCAGTCTGTTGTTCACACAAGGAGGTCAGTCTCATTCAAGCTTCCAACAACAGTTAGTGTATTGGATTAAAAAGACTTACAGCTTTGGGCCGGCACCCAAAGCCTCCAATACACTTCTGACCATCATGCTGGAACTGCCTGGAAGCTGCTGCAGACTCTCCAGCTCCCTAGGAAGATTGTGGGCCCCCATTTAGGAGAAGAAGGACTCTCTCCCAACCACACCCTCATCCAGCTGGGCCTTCCCTGAGGTAGGGCTCCTCCCTCTTGGCCAAATCTCTCCCTGCTCATAAAGAAATGGGAAAATCCGCCCCTGTATTCCCATTGGGCCATGTGGGCAGCCTGTATTAGTCAGTTGGCTGGTTCAGGTTGTCAGTCAGTGCCTGAGTCTCCCACTCATTGTGTCCAGCTGTGTTCAATCACTCGAAGCATGCATATAAAAAGAAACAAGAAAACACTACACGCCAAATAATCATAATGATCATCAACAACAAAAGTATAAACATGCAAAAATAGAACAAACATACAAGAAGATTAAACAATATGTCCAAACACAAAACACAGCATAACACTCAGCGTGACACGGGCACCAGTTTTGTGTAAATTTAATTGTGCGTTTTTGTGTTTCATTTTTCTTTAGGTCTGCCCCCTTATTTACTGTGTGTATTTATCTTAATTTTTGTACTAAACTGGTGTGCTTTTACTTCTGAGTCTGAGTGTTCGTTCTGGCAGCCCAGCGTTTGAGTCTCACTTGCCTGAATCATGACAATGCCTACAACATACCTTACAAGAGATACTGACCATGTGTTGATAGCTTTAATGGAATTCCTGGCATTAAGCTTCGACTTAAGCACCTTTGGCACTCCGCTGAAATATTCTGCCTCAGTCTTCTTCTTCATTTCAAGGTGTTTATTCAGGTCGGCTTCTAATACCTTTAGGTACTTATAGTTCCTATCTTCTCCTAGTGAGCTAAACTCTTCACCATTACATTGTTTTTGTTGCAAATTGGCTTTCCTCTTCTTTTTCTTCAGGGGGTCCGGTGCTATGTGGATCAGGTGGCGGTCAAAGGCGGACACCTTGGCGAACTGATCCCAGGCTTCCTAAACTGGCTTTGGGGACGTGGAATGTCACCTCTCTGGTGGGGAAGGAGCCTGAGCTGGTGCATGAGGTTGAGAGTTACTAGTTAGATATAGTCGGCCTCACCTCAACACATAGCTTCGGTTCCGGAACCAGTCTCCTGGAGAGGGGCTGGAACTTGACTTTCTCTGGAGTTGCCCCAGGTGAGAGGCGATAAGCAGGGGTGGGTATTCTTGTATCCCCCCACCTTGCTGCCTCTATATTGGAGTTTTTCCCAGTGGACGAAAGGGTTGTTTTGCTGCGCCTTTGGGTTGGGAAATGGGTCCTGACCATCATTTGTGCCTATGCACCAAGTGGTGGTTCAGAGTACCCACCCTTTTTGGAGTCTCTGACTGGGGTGCTGGAGAGTGCTCCTCTTGGACACTCCATTGTCCTACTGGGGGACTTCAATGCGCACATGGACAACGACAGTGAAACCTGGAAGGGGGTGATTGGGAGGAACGGCCTGCCCGATCTGAACCCGAGTGGTGCTCAGTTATTGGACTTCTGTGCTAACCACAGTTTGTCCAAAATGAACACCATGTTCAAGCATAAGGGTGTCCATATGTGCACCTGGCACCAGGACACCCTAGGTTGCAGGTCGATGATCAATTTTGTTATCTTGTCATCAGACTTGCGACCGTATGTCTTGGACATTCAGGTAAAGAGAGGTGCAGAGCTGTCAACTGATCACCACCTGGTGGCTAGCTGGATCCGATGGCACGGGAGGATGCCATTCAGACCTTGTAGACCCAAACGTATAGTGACGGTGTGCTGGGAACGTCTGGCTGAGGCCCCTGTCCGGGAGGTCTTCAACTCCCACCTCCGGAAGAACTTCAATCACATTCCGAGGGAGTCTGGAGACATGGAGTCTGATTGGGCCATATTCTCCACCTCCACTGATGAAGCAGCAGCCCAGATCTGCGGCCGCAAGGTTGTCGGGGCATCTCGTGGTGGCAACACCCAAACCAAGTTGTGGACACCAGTGCTGAGGGGGGCCATTAAGCTGAAGAAGGAGTCCTATCAAGCTTGGTTGGCTTGTGGGACTCCCAAAGCAACTGAGATGTACTGGCAGGCCAAGCGGCGTGCAGCTCGGGTGGTTGCTGAAGCAAAAACTTGGGTATGGGAGGAGTTTGGTGAGGCCATGGAACAACACTTTTGGTCGGCCACGAAGAGATTCTGGCAAACTGTCCAGTGGCTCAGGAGGAGGAAGCAGCTCCCTGTCCACACCGTGTATAGTGTGGATGCTGACTTTGACTGGGGATATCGTTGGGCGATGGAAAGAATACTTCGAGGAGCTCCTCAATTTCACTGATACGCCTTCCACAGAGGAAGTGGGGCTTGTGGATGAGGAGGATGACTCGCCCACAGGGGCTGAGGTTGCCAAGGTGGTTAAAAATTTCCTTGGTGGGCGGGCTCCGGGGGTGGACGAGATTCGCCCTGAGTACCTCAAGGTCTTGGATGTTGTAGGGCTGTCATGATTGACACGCCTCTGCAATATTGCGTGGAGGTCGGGGGCAGTGCCCTTGGCATGGCAAACTGGGGCGGTGGTTCCTCTCTTCAAAAAAGGGGACCGGAGGGTGTGCTCCAACTTTAGAGGGATCACACTCCTCAACCTCCCTGGAGAGGTCTATGCCAAGGTACTGGAGAGGAGAGACCGGCCGTTGATTGAACCTTGGATTCAGGAGGAGCAATGTGGTTTTCGTCCTGGCCGTGGCACATCAGACCAGCTCTTTACCCTCTCAAGAATCCTCGAAGGTTTGTGGAAGTTTGCCCAACCAGTTTACATGTGTTTGGTGGACTTGGAGAAGGCATTTGACCGTGTCCCTCATGGTATTTTGTGAGGGGTGCTTTGGGAGTATGGGGTATCGGGCTTGTTATTACGCGCTATTCGGTCTCTGTACGACCGTTGTGAGAGTTTGGTTCATATTGCCAACACTCAGTCGGACTCATTCTCAGTGAAAGTTGGACTCCACCAGGGCTGCCCTTTGTCACCGATCCTGTTCATAATTTTTATGGACAGGATTTCTAGGCGCAGCCAGAGAACGGAGGGTGTCATGCTTGGTGACCACAGGATCTCATCTCTGTTGTTTGCAGATGATGTTGTCCTGTTGGCTTCATCCAGTAATGACCTACAGGTCTTACTGGGACAGTTTGCCACTGAGTGTGAAGCGGTTGGGATGAGAATCAACACTTCCAAGTCCGAGTCCATGGTCCTCAGCCGGAAAAAGGTGGATTATCCTCTTTGGGTTGAGGACAGGCTCCTGCCCCAAGTGGAGGAGTTTAAGTATCTTGGGGTCTTATTCACAAGTGAGAGGAGAATGGAGCGAGAGATTGACACACAGATCGGCGCAGCATCTGCAGTGATGCAGACATTGTACCAGTCTGTTGTGGTGAAGAGGGAGCTGAGCTCTAAGGCAAAGCTGTCAATTTACCAGTCAATCTACGTTTCTACCCTCACCTATGGTCACGAGCTTTGGGTAATGACCGAAAGAATGAGATCACGGATACAAGCGGCTGAAATGAGCTTTCTTCGTAGGATTGCTGGATTCACCCTCAGAGATAGGGTGAGGAGCTCAGTCATCCATGAGAGGCTCAGAGTAGAACCGCTGCTCCTCCACATTGAAAGGAGCCAGTTGAGGTGGTATGGACATCTGATTAGGATGCCTCCTGGACGCCTCCCTCTTGAGATGTTTCGGGCACATCCCTCTGGGAGGAGATCCTGGGGCAGACCCAGGACTCGCTGGAGAGACTAAGTCTCCCAGCTGGTCTGGGAATGCCTTGGTATCCTCTCTGAAGAGCTGGAGCAGGTGGCTGGGGAGAGGGAAGTGTGGGCTTCTCTGCTTGAACTGCTGCCTCCGCAACCCGGACCTCCGGAAAAGCAGTAGAAGATGGATGGATGGTTTTCTTCTTTTGATAACAATCACCACGCATTTACTTAGACCTAATTGCATCCCTATGTCATTGCTAAAGATTCGTACTGTGTTCACAAGGGATGCAATGTCATCTTGTGTTTTCACAGTTTCAGATCATCCATGTGAAGCAAATCATTGATCTTCACTGTGTTCTTGAACTCGTAACCAGGTGTTGAGTATCTTAGAAGTTGTGACAGCAGGATCACTGACATTACAAAGAACAATGGGGACAAACTATCACCTTGAAAAATTATTATTATTATTATTATTATTACTATTATTATCATCATCATTATTATTTTACTCTGGCTTCTGTCTTAGAGGATCCATTTTTGGAAACAGGAAGCAGGGAGGAGATGTTTGTGTCTAAAATGAGCAGAAGTGTAACTAAAAAAAGAGGATAGAATCAGTCTGACTCACATCCTGTTATCATTGAGACTCACATGTGTGTCTCTGCTGGATTTTTAACAAAAAATCTGATTTTCAGTTTAAAATGAAGCCAAAACAGACATAAGATAGTGCAGATAGTTAGATGGTCCAGTCGTTTGCTTGGTGAGTCACAGCTGAGCCTGACATCCCTGTACACCACAGGTACAGAGGATTGCTACCTCCATTTTAAATGATGACTCCCACCCTTTGCACTGCAACTTTCAGCTTCTTCCCTTCAGACGGAGGTTTGCTGTCCCAAAAAGTAAAACCCAGCGCTACAAAAACAGCTTTGTTCCTGCTGCTGTTAAAGAGTTGAACAAGATGTAACAATATATTGCACATAATTTAGTTACCTATTTATTAATTTTATTTTATATTTACTTATTTTTGTAGGTTTTTATTTGGGTTCTAAATCTGTTATTGGGTTTTAGACTTTTGAGTTTTTAACCTCTTTGACTAGTCTTTAACTTTTTAATATGACCCTTCTCTCTTATCTCCTTGTTTTTTCTCTTATCTCTTTGTCCTATGTCCTGATTGGTGGAGCCTTGAGTATTTTTATCATGTTTATAGTCAGCTTCATGTGTGCCTGTGCTTGTGTTCATGTTGAATGTAATTGTGGTTTGTAAATATGGATGTCACCTGACTGCAAAACAAATCTACCTAGGGTACAAATAAAGTAACCTGAACCTGAACCTGAGGTTTAACAACAGACCTAGATCTCATAGCTGTTACTAAAATGATTTGGTCAGAATGCCTCAGGGTTTAATTACTGCAGGACCATTGTACACACAAGGAAGGAGCTTCTGTTGCTGGTGCTGTATTGAAACTAATAGCTAACTAGCTTTGGTAGGGAACAGCCAGAGGTAATAAACTAATACAAAAATGATCAAATGTTAGAGTTTAGAAGCCCATTTAAAGCACTGACTGACATTACACAATGGGCCCCTGTGGTGTAATAAACGCAGAAACAACCCTGGAGGAGTTAGCTCAAATTAACAGAAGCAGCAGCCAGAAGCCTGCGTGGCAGCAGGCAAGGCGGACAAATGTTTGCTGTCCCAGGCTGGGTGGGGGGTGGGGGTGGGCGTGAGAGCTAACCGACTTTGAATCACTACAGCTGTGACACTATGGAGAGTTTGCAATGGCAGTGGTAGGCTGGCACAGAATTCCCAAAAGGGGCTCCACCTCTCACTCTGGCAGGTACTGCTTGTCATACGTAAACAAACAAGTGAGAGTGGTGTTATTAAAATGAATCACCTCTGGCAGCAGCTAACCAGTCAGGAGTATTGCAGTCAGACATGCACAGACTGAATAGCCCATCGGGAGCGAAGTGGCCTGAACAATCAGTCTACACCAAGAAGCGTTTGGGTTCTGTCTGGTACAGAGCTCGCCAGCTCATGTGACAAACACACAATGCATCCTGGGATAAGTAGCCCGGACGATTGTAAACAAACCGCAGCAGTAAACGGCGACTCTGCATTTGTTATGAATGAATGACAAAAAAGCCACAAAATGGAGCGCTCGGGGCAAAATTTTGGGGGGACTATACTACGCCAAACTAAACGGGATGGCAAAGGCACGCTATTTAGCGAAACTTGCAGGGGTTAACGGGCTGGATTTCTACCAACATGCCATGTGGAGTTCAGACGTAAACATTCTGCTTAACTTTGACCATGCCTTCATTTATAATTATATGATTTTAACCATAAGTCCATAGACATACCGTATGGAGTTTTCAGTAACTTTGTATCTTTGCAGCAAGCCCAAGTGCAGCTCACAGATGGATGGGTGATGACTTGGAGATGTACTCGGCAGACCTGAAGACAGTTGTGCACACAAAGGTATGTTTTTTTAAAAAATTTCCTCCCTTGTTATGCTAAACATCGTTCTTTCCCGATACAGAGGAAATTAAAATGTGCAGCACTCTGAAAATAGTTTTCAAAATGTACAGAAATTAAATCATTTTCAAGTACTGTGAAAAAAATGTGTGAAGTTGTCATTTATTGTTTTAAATCTATATGAAACATTTTGTTTTTTCACATTTTGTTCATTTAGATTCAGACAATATTGACAATACTGATTGGTAAGCCAGATGCAAGCATTGCATCCGGCTTACCAATGATAAGACCTCTGGCTGATCTCATCACCCTAGCCCAAGATCACCTTGCCTTCAGATGATTGGCCGCAACGGTCACTTAAGTGGCCAGGCGAGGATTAAAGTGCTGATGATACGTTTTTGACTTCCTCTAATTTTTCAACACATAATACAATATAATGAAATAGGTTAGTCTGTGTGTGACAGAGATCATCCTGCGCAGTTCGCCCCACACGGGACACGAACCCGCGACCTCTCAGTCAACTACACACAGTTCGAGCATGGGAGACACAGCACGATCGCGCTGAGCTAAAGGTCCGACCGATAGCTCAGCGCTACCGATACTGTATGAGGCTTTTCGGGAGGGAGGTTTATTAACGTTCTACGCCGAACAGTACTAGTTGGCATCCGTTACATGTGCAGTTCTAAGTCAAACAGGCTTTTTTTCATGCGAACATCCAACGTTTTCATGAGCGCCACGTCACCCATTGCGTCAGTGGCTCGAAAACCCCCCGGCCATGTTGTAAGGTCATTGACGGAACACAGTGCTTGGCTGCCCTTTGTACACACAGGATGGAAGCGGTTGAAAACATCGACCACGGTTCCAGCACATGTAGTCTGGAATTGGTTTGTGTTGTCCAATCTTCAGACGATTATAGTTCCGAAGAATGGGATGACAATGAAGAATCTGGCGGCATCAAACGGGTTTGATCAAAACCCGTTTCATCAAAGGTTTGAGCCGTGCAAAGTGGGCATTGTGCCTAGTGAGTCAGACTCAGTGACAGTCAGCTGTTCATGTTTTGTGTGAATCATTTGCTGTGCTGTCAGCCAGACAATATTGCCAACACTATCACGACGTGTTAACCACTCCACACAGCCGTGGTTCTGTTGCACTCCTTGTAGCGATGTTGGCTCTGGGGTGCAACCGTGGTTAACACGTCTCCTCTCCATGTTCGCTGGGCGATGTCGGCCCCGAACGCCTACTCTTTGTGTTTCTGTGTATTTTTGTAAGTCTTCACCTTTTGGGATCAGTTTTTATGTTCAATACATGTGCTGTGGTGAATCCTATGTGTAAATCCTCGTGTAAATCCTCGTTATTTACGCGTAAATCCTCCCTCTCCGTGCGCTCTTATGCAGGTCAGGGAGAGGGAGCATCAAATAAGGATTTACATGCAGGGTTCACTACAACACATTTAATACAGAACGACAGACAATTCCCAAAAAGGTGAAGACGTACAAAAAACACAGACACACTTACTGATGGCGTTCGGGGGCCAGCATCGCCCAGAGAACGAATGAGAGGAGACGTGTTAGCCACAGGTGCGCCCCAGAGCCGACATCGCTTCAAGGACGCACGAGAACCACGGCAAACACGGAGTGACTAACATCGTGAGAGTGCTGAAAATACTGGCAGACTAACAGCACAGATGACAATACTATGGACCAGCAGTGCATGACTGGCAAACGGCCGCCAATATGTACATGCACTCCTGGTGATGGTGTGATGAGAAGCACCTGGGCGAGGACCGGGAAACATGATCAGCGGGAGTTTGAATCAGCTGGTGATAATGAGAGAGGAGACGTGGCCGGACCAGTGAGAGGTCAGCATGGGATCACAGAAAGTAGGTCAAAGCTGTGTGTAAATCCATTAATCCTTCCCCTCCTCCATGCGCTCCTCCTGCCTAAAAGCGCACGAGAAGCGCACCAGGAGGCTTATGACAGTTGGAGCTGAAGCGTGTGATGTGGTCCTGCTGTTTAACTAAGCCTGCGACACAACGCAAAGGCATAGCCATAAAATTAAAACAAGAAACCAGAGAAACTGTGAGCTACGAAGCTGCTGTCATTCTAGTTAACAACACCGGAGTCCGTTCTGTCGATTACGTCATGGGGGTGCCGCCCTTAATTCGGTGGGCAGCACCACAGTCCAGTCAGTGGCTATGGTTTTTTGATGATAACTAGTTTATGCAGGCGCGGTTGTAAATATTATATTGATCATCGACAATGACTTTTGGGTTTACACAACATGCTAAAAAATGTCAAAAACGTGTCATCAGCACTTTAAGTAAGTTAAGTAAGAAGTTCCTCTTGGAATAATAAAGTTATTTGAATTTGAACTGAATTTAAATTTGAAATAGTTGATGCAAATGGAAGTCAGTATAATTTTCAAGTCACCAACCGTTAGTTCATAATTCAAATTTTATTGAACAAGCCTCACAATGATAACTATTTTTTTTTTTTCAAAAATAAAAAACTCAAAACGCACTGTTTGAAATTATTATGCACAACAGAGTTTCAAAGCATTTCATTAGTTGTAAAGAACTGACAATGGTCATCGGTTGAATTTGCAGCATTAGGAGGTCATATTTACTGAAATCAAAAGCTATTTCAATCAAAAACGTCTTAACAGGTGAAGTTACATGTTAAGATAAGATAAGATAAGATAAGATAAGCCTTTATTAGTCCCACAACGGGGAAATTCCAGGATTGCAACAGCACAGGGATAGCAACACTCAGAGCAACAATCAGAAGGCAAGAAAAAAAAACAAGCAAGCAAGAGCAGCTAATAAACATATGTACGTATTACTATAAAATATATATATATACACACACACACAGACACACAGTGCAGAGCATTGTAGCTGGATGGAATAAATATATGAATATATGAACACACAGTGCAGAGCATTGTAGCTAGATGGAATAAATATGTAAATATATAAACACCCACAGTACGGAGCATTGCAGCTAGGTGGAATAAATATGCAAGTATATAAACACACACAGTGCGGAGCAATGTAGCTAGATGGAATAATATGTAGATATATAAATATATAAACACCCACAGTACGGAGCATTGTAGCTAGATGGAATAAATATGCAAATATATAAACACACACAGTGCAGAGCATTGTTGCTAGATGGAATGAAACAGCATAACCGTCTACTTAGTTATCCTACATGGTATGATTATGTGCCCATACATATTCTCACCCTCCATAGCGACCGGTATGTTCCTAGTTGTATGCCGGAGAGGACCATTGTGTAAGTCTATTGCATCTTTTGCATTCAAAAAACTATTAGTTTGTTACGTCTTTTTGCTATCTCTGCGAGCAGCCCTGCTTAGGTTGTACAGTCTGACAGCCGTTGGTAGGAAGGACCTACGAAACCTCTCGGTTGTGCACCTGGGATGATGTAGTCTGCTGCTAAATGAGCTCCTCAGTGCATTCAGTATGTCCTGCATAGGGTGGAACTCGGACTCCAGCAGAGATGACAGTTTAGCCACCGTCCTTCTCTCTCCTATCTCCTCCATCGGATCAAGGCGCTGCCCCAGGACAGAGCTAGCTTTCTTAATCAGTTTGTTCAGTCTCTTCCTATCGGCTGCAGTAATGCCACTGCCCCAGCAGACCACTCCAAAAGTGATGGCTGATGCCACCACCGTGTCATAGAATGACTTCAGCAGCGCCCCTTGTACACCAAAAGACCTGAGTCTCCTCAGCAGGAACAGCCTGCGCTGTCCCTTCTTGTAGAGTGCATCAGTATTGTGTGACCAGTCTAGTTTATTGTTCAGATGAATACCCAGGTACTTATAGGATGTCACCATCTCGATGTCTGTTCCCTGTATATTTACTGGTACTGTGAGGGGCTGCCCATGCCTGCGGCAGTCCACCACCAGCTCCTTAGTTTTCCTCGCGTTGATCTGGAGGCAGTTCCGATGGCACCAGTCCACGAAGTCCTGGATAACATAGGACCCCTTCTTTGATATAACCTTCACAATTCTTGCACCCATTGAACTTGTGAGTTTTTGGAGATTTTCTGCTTCAGTTTCTTTGCAAAATATCAGAATAGCCTCCCACAGCTGTTGTTTTGATGTGACCTGCCTCCCACCCTCATAGATCTTTTGCTTGAGGATGCTCCAAAGGTTCTCAATAGGAGGAAAGGTGGAGAAGGAAGTAGAAGTACAGGTTAAAGTTAAGGTTATTTACATTTTATCTCATTTTGCAGAGCAACAAGATGTGAGCAATAGGGAGAGTGGTCCAGAGCCCAGTACAAAATGAGAAAATTATTGACTTAAAAAAAAAAAAAATTGAAATTTTTCCTCCCACCTAAAGACTGTAGCCACATTTATAACTTGATTGACAGTGATGGTTTCTGATTGGTGTTGGTAGATGATCTAAGAACACGGATGTCTAATGGGGGTGGACCAACCTATGACACTAGGCGAGCCAAGTTAACGGGCTCAATATCCATTGTGGTACCACAAGGGGTTAATCTGCGTGATGACACAGCCGGCTGGTGACATCATCATGCCAAACCACATATAAAGGGAGAGCTGCCATCTTAGGGCCTCTTTCCCTGCTGGCACAATAGGAGATAGGAGACCTGCATGTATGTTATGTGATTTGATTTTTTTGATTTGGGCAGCGCGGTGGCGGAGTGGTTAGCACTGCGGCAGCACAGCAATTCACCCTTGGCCGGGGGATCCTGGGTTTGATCCCAGCCCTTGACCAACAGTGATCTGTGTGGAGTTTGCATGTTCTCCCCTTTTCCATTAGCACCTACTCAGCTCGACTGCGATTCTACTTGCCCTGACACAGTTTTGATCGTTTTCCAGTATAACTGAGTACCACCTCAAAGTGGGTGGCTTCATTATAGCAAGGTGACCTGTTATGTTGTTGACGTTTTGCTCTCAGAAGTGAATACTTAAGAGACAGCAAGTGCAAAATACAAGCTGCGCATGGAGTTAGCATTGATGGCTAGCTAGCTAACTAGCTAGCTCATTGTCTGCATACAGGAGACAACAGCGATATCCTTGTTTGTTCAAAGTGAGCTTGCCACCAATGGGATAAATAACGTAAAAGATGCTTAAAATTCCAAAACACTCACCATCCTCTATCACAGTTTCCAACATTGCTGTGGCCAAGGTTTTCAACGATGCCATGGCCGAGTCGAGGCCACTCTCCCTCCCATTGCTCTCCAGTCAGTGCCTGTAAATGGGTTGCATTTGGTTGAACTACTTCCAGTCTTTTCTGTTGGACCCACTTTGGCCACTGTGTTCCGTGATGGTCCAGTAATAAACTTTGAATATCTGGTGGTACCTGTGAGTGGCCATCAGCTTGGAGACCTCCTGGTATACATTTTCATTATGGGTTGCTCCGTCTAGCTCCCTATGGATTTTCTCCTCAGCCACCAAGCACAGAAAAGTCTGAACCTCGTCGTAGGACCATGGTGTTGATTTGTGTGTAGCCATTTATCTCAGTGATTATAACAGAAATAATAAAAACTCATGCTCGCTGTTGCTGAATTTCGCAAATGGCGGGTTTGATTCTTGTGAAAACGTTGCTCTCATGACTCATCCAGTGACGTTACGCCCTGGCCAATCAATGGCCTGCAGTCTGTTACCATCACATTTTCAGCTCAACTCAGCTTGCTTGGAACCCCGGCTGAATAGGTGCTAAAAAAGTACCTAGTACCTGGTACTAGGTACTAATGGAAAACCCTACAAACCAAGCAGAGTCAAGGCGAGTTGGGCTGAGTAGGTGGGAGTGGAAAAGGGCCATAACATTCCCACAGCCGATATTTGTAGCATGCTATTCAGTCCGACAGCCTACAGCTAAAAATTAACGTTAGCCTTAAACATGACGTCACAACTAAAACATAAATCTAAGAGAAATAATGAAAGAGGGAGGGGTGAACTGCGCTCATTAGCATTCCAGCCAATTTTTCAAAAAAAAAAAAAGGCTAAATTTGGTATGGCACAGAAAATCAAATTCTTTCTTCACTGAGTGGCAATGGAGCATCTGAAACATCCGGCTGGCGGAACAGCAGTATTTTAAGAGGTTAAAACATTTTGTTGTAAAACAGCCTGTTTTGAGGAGTGCTCCATCCCTGTGTGTAAAATGGTTCTGCAGTCATTAAACCCTGAGGCCTTCCGACCAAACACCTCTGGTCAACATGTGGGAAAGGGGCAGAAGAGGAAAGTTAAACTGCAGCATTATCAGTTTTAGTCACAGAGAGAGGGTGTGAGCGGTAGAGTGAGAGCAGGAGAGAGAGAGAGAGCGGAAGTACATCTATAAAGCAGTTTCTCCTCTGATCCTCTGACTCACTCCCAGTCTGACCAGCTGGAGGAAACATCTGGATGGGAGTCTGAGCTGCAGCTGCCTGACTGAAGGGTGAGTTCACATTTGACAACATTTTCACCAAATCTGCACCTTACGTTTGTGTCAGGCCAATTTAATTTAATCACCTACTATTAGCTGGATGTTTTTGTTTGTAATTTGCTTTTTTGGGGTCTTGCAGATTAGATTTTTTTTTTTCAGATAATTTTGCTTCAGCATTTTTGCTGTAAAACAGCATTTTATTCCTCTTAAATTTTTGATTTTTATTACTTTTGCAAGTATAAAGTTATTTTTTCTTTATTATCATTGAATCAAAAATAATTTAAAGATATACAGTATTTCAGACTTTTTAACTGGAAATCAATAAATGTTTGTTATTAAAGAGTGAATTTTTTGTGTAATTTTCCAAACATAAACTTGCCCATGGTAATTTTTTTTCAGTCGGTTAGCTATAGTGTTTTAGTTAATTTATCTTTTTTTTTCATGAAATTGTATCTCCCCCGCTCCACCCCGTAAAATTTAGCATTAAAAAAAAAATCAGACCAATTTGACCAACTTCTCTAGGAGTCAAAAAATATTTTTTTCTCCTTATTTTTTCATGTAAATTTCAAAATGCGAACTTGTATTTTTTTAATCTCACACAGTATCTTGTCCGTTGACATCAGTTTTTGTTGTTTTTTGTTTCTGCTGTTTTGTGACTCGTTTAAAGCCTCCAAGTCTCTGTCCCTGCGGTTTCATTTATTAACCCCCCCCCCCCCCCCCGTTTAACCACAGACTGACCTCATTTATATTTAGGTCCCACACAATAAACACACTCAGGTTATTTTTTCTGGTGTAAATAAATAGAAGTTTCATTTTCAACCAAAACGTCCCTGGTGACACCTCCTGATGCTGACCTTTTATTCTTGTTCATTTAATTTTGCAACTTTTTTCCTTTTCAGACTTGTGACTTTTTTGTGAAATTTATTATTTTCTTGCATAAATTTGTCATAATTTAAAATTTCTTGCACATTTTCCCCATTTTTAAACAAATTTTGGATAATTTTACTGATAAATATTTTTCCCATTTTTTTCCTCTAAAAATGAAAACTTTATTTTGAAAATGTTGCAAATTGATGAGAAAAAATTAGCAGATTAATGGGAAAAAAATGCACATTTAAAAGAAAAAGTAAAAGTTGTAGGGAAGTTATGCGTTCGTTCACACACATCAACTCATTAAGCAACTCATAAGTTGCACATAAGTGGAAAGACATCGAGATAAATACCTAGTGTACCGAAAACTTTTTTCTCACATATGAGTAATGCTCTTTGAACCGACAGTGGTGTGAAAAACTTTTTACTCTCTTCCTGAGTTCTCATTTTTTTGTGTGTTTGTCACACTTAAATGTTTCAGATCATCAAACAAATTTAAATATTAGGCAAAGTGTGGTAGACTGCAAGTCTAATTTAAAACATTACTGGCACATGCCTCTAGGGGGAACTACCTGTATTGTTTAGCATTACTACTAAGGGGACACATCAGAATAAGAGTGTGAAAACCCCGCGCAGAATCCATATTCAGTCATATTATGTGTGTTGCAGAATAAACGGCAGAGTTAGCCAAAGAAATAACTCAAGTGTGATCATTGCTACACGGTAGGATATCACACAATTGGCGACGAGGATTAAAAGAAAAAAATCAGCGGCGAGAAACAGAGAACATTGCAAGTGTGGCGAACTCAAGTGACTCCAGTAGTTCGAGTGCAAGTTCAGAGGAGGAAAAACGAGGTTTCCCCACCACGACGAGCAATGGCGGCTGTAATCGGAACGGTAACCCCTTTTGATAACTCGACTCAGTCATGGGAAGAATATAGTGAAATGTTGGACTTTTTCTTTGAAGCTAATGACATTGAGGAGCCAGACAAAAGGAAGGCTGTACTGTTGAGTGGAGTTGGTGCAACTACTTACAGCTTGTTGAGAAATTTAATAAGCCCTGCATTACCGAAAGATAAAACGTACGACCAGCTTACTGCTGAGCTTCAGAAGCACTTCAGCCCCAAACCGAGTGAAATCGTGCAACGATTCAAATTTAATTCACGCATAAGGAGGAACACTGAGTCCATAGCAGAGTATGTGGCAGAATTGAGGAAATTAACACTGCACTGTGATTACAAAGACTCATTGGAAGAAATGTTAAGAGACAGACTTGTGTGTGGAGTGAATGATGACCGTATGCAACGGCGACTTTTATTTGAAACAAAACTCACTTTTGCAAAGGCTTTGGAATTATGCCAAGCGATGGAAACAGCAGCTAAAGATGTGAGAGAGATGCAAGGGAAGCTAACAGAGGACACAGCAACGCATGTTCGTGTGCCTAAGACCCAAGTAGGTGTCCACAAAGTGTTGACTGACAAAACTCAGCACAAATTCCCCAGTTGTTATCGCTGCAAAGGCCAGCACAATGCCGCCGAGTGCAAATTTGCCACTGAGCTGTGTCATAATTGTGGCAAGCGAGGGCACATTAAGAAAGCATGTAGAATAAAGGTGGACAGCGCACAGGTGCTGAAAGCGACAGTTAATGGGCAAAAGTATGAAAACAAGGGCCCAGGAAAGGAACAGCGAGCGAATCAACTGAGAGGGGAGGGAGAAAGTGATACAGAAGACATGGGTTTTCACACAATTTACAACACGTCAGAGGAGCTGACCAAGGTAGCGCCCATCACGCGTACCATGAATGTTAATGGAATGAAAGTAACATTTGAAGTTGATACAGGCTGTGGAGTAACCATATTAAGTAAACAGCAATATACACAACTGTGGAAGAAAACAGACACAGCAGAATTAAATCCCTGTTCATTAAAATTAAAAACATACACAGGAGAGAAGCTAGACGTGCTAGGCATGGCACAAGTGAAGGTGCAGCACGAAAACAAAGAAAAGGACTTACCTGTAGTAGTAGTTGGGAGCGAAGGACCAAATCTACTAGGGCGAAGTTGGCTACAAGAACTGGCCATGATTGATCAGTTGGTGAATAAAGTGGAATCTCAGCCCAAATTGCAGCTGGAGGAGATCCTCGAAAGACACGCTGAGGTGTTCAAAGAAGGCTTAGGACAGCTAAAAGGTGTCACTGCAAAGATTAATGTGGACAAGGAAGCCCAACCACGATTCTGCAAACCCCGACCGGTACCCTATGCAGTCAAGCCACTGGTTGAAAGCGAGCTACAGAGGCTGCTGGATGACAAGATCATTGAGCCAGTGCAGGTTGCAGAATGGGCGGCGCCCATAGTCCCAGTGAGAAAGCCGGATGGCTCCATTAGAATATGTGGAGATTACAAACTCACTGTCAATCGAGCATCACGGGTGGATCAGTATCCAATTCCTAAAGTGGAGGACCTCTTCGCACAGCTGAACGGCGGCCGACACTTCACGAAATTAGACATGAGTCACGCCTACCAACAAGTAGTCCTGGAAGAAGAATCAAGAAAGTATGTAACCATCAATACACACAAAGGCTTATATACCTACACACGCTTACCATTTGGAGTAGCTTCCAGTCCTGCTATATTCCAGAGAACTATGGAGGGCATCCTAGGTGGAATTCCGAATGTTGCCGTTTATTTGGATGACATCCTTTGTACAGGACCAAATGAACAAGAACATCTGAAAACGCTGAAGGAAGTGCTTCAACGGTTGGAGAAAAGCGGTCTGAGGTTGAAAAGAAGCAAGTGTGAGTTCATGGGAAAAGAGGTGGTGTTCCTAGGCCACAAGATCAACGCCAGTGGTCTACACCCTCTAACAGACAAAGTGGAAGCCATTGCGGAGGCGCCTGAGCCACAAAATGTTACTGAGTTAAAAGCCTACCTGGGCTTGTTGAACTATTACCATAGGTTCCTCCCAAAGCTCTCCACGCTGCTGGCACCACTACATACCTTACTTAAGAAGGAAGAAAAATGGTCATGGGGGGTCAAGCAGCAGAAGGCGTTTGAAGAGTCCAAAGCGCTACTTCAGTCCTGTAGTGTGTTAGTGCACTATGATTCAAACAAACCACTCATCCTGGCGTGTGACGCATCACCCTACGGTGTGGGTGCTGTACTCTCTCATCGTATGGAGGATGGCTCAGAGAGACCCATAGGGTTCGTCTCAAGAACTCTTAGTGCAGCTGAGAAAAACTACTCCCAGCTAGACAAGGAGGGCCTTGCAGTAGTATTTGGTGTAAAAAAGTTCCACAAATACCTGTATGGGAGACAGTTCGCTATAGTGACTGACCACAAGCCACTAATTTCACTGTTCAGTGAAATGAGAGCCATACCCCAGATGACATCTCAGAGAATTCAGAGATGGGCCGTTACATTAGCAGCGTATGAGTACACCATCGTTTACAAAGCCGGACGGGACCATACGAATGCTGACGCGATGAGTAGGCTACCCTTGGATGGAGGAAGAGACAGCACGCCTGAGGAGGAGGAGAGAGTGCTATTGTTTGAAGATATCGGCGTGCCCCTGGTGAACGCACAACAAATAAAGAAGTGGACAGACAAAGACCCTGTTCTAGCAAGAGTGCGAGAATACATCTTGCGAGGATGGCCGAAGATGAACAGTCCTGAGTTCATTCCCTATGCCCGACGACAGGATGAGCTCAGCACCCAGGAAGGTTGTATCCTGTGGGGAGGACGCGTGGTTGTTCCACCACCTGGTAGGAATGCCTTACTGCAACAACTACACCAAGCACACCCTGGCATCACTCGCATGAAAGCGTTGGCGAGGAGTTACATGTGGTGGCCCAACATGGATGCAGAGGTGGAGGCGCTTGTGAAGTCATGTGCGGCATGCCAGGAGAACAGGAACAGTCCTCCAGCAGCCCCACTACATCCCTGGGAAGTTCCAGATAAACCATGGAGAAGAATTCACATTGACTACGCAGGTCCATGGATGGGAAGAAAGTTGAGGTCAACATTTGACTTAATACATCCAGACTTCAGAAACAAAGTGCATGACAAACAAGAGAAACAAAAAGGTTATCATGACATGCATGCTAGAGAGAGAATACTGAGAGAAGGAGACGTGGTCTACACCCGCAACTTTGGCTCAGGACCAGCCTGGGTACCAGGAGAAATAACAGAAAAGACAGGCCCTGTGTCATTCAAGGTGACATTAGGCCATGGACAAGTGGTGAGGCGACACATCGACCAAGTTCATGGTAGGAGCTCCATTCCCCTGCCGATGGCACCAGAGGTGTTGTCTAACAACCATTCTGAGGAAAGCATCAACGAACCACCACTTCAGGTGAAACCTGAGGTAACCGTCTCTGCAGATTCTACGGGCAGCACTGCAGCAGCCGAAATAGTGGAGCAGTCTGAGTCTTCACCTGCAGTTGGCTCACCCGCCGTGAGAAGATCTCAGCGAGCTAGGAAAGCTCCAGACTACTTGAAGGACTATACTTAGTCAGTAGTGAGTTCCCCAGCCACAGGACAAGAATGCGTCCTGGAACCTCACTGGGATGCGGTAGTCAAACCAATTCCCCAGTTAGACTGTTATGTGTGTTATACATGTGAAAAAAAAAAAAAAAAAAAGAAAAGAAAAGAGAAAGAAATTATATGTATGGCACATGTGTTTAAGAAGTTAAAAGTAACTGTGATTGTTTAGGATTAAATGGGAGTTCCAGGATGTCTAGCATAATTGGCTAGTGTAATTAAAAGTAGTTTAATCTAGAGGGGAGGGATGTGGTAGACTGCAAGTCTAATTTAAAACATTACTGGCACATGCCTCTAGGGGGAACTACCTGTATTGTTTAGCATTACTACTAAGGGGACACATCAGAATAAGAGTGTGAAAACCCCGCGCAGAATCCATATTCAGTCATATTATGTGTGTTGCAGAATAAACGGCAGAGTTAGCCAAAGAAATAACTCAAGTGTGATCATTGCTACACGGTAGGATATCACACAAAGATAACACAAGTAAACACAAAATGCAGTTTTTAAATGAAGATGTTTAATATCAGGGTAAAAAAAATCCAAACCTGCATGGCCCTGTGTGAAAAAGTGATTGCCCCCCCTTGTTAAAACATACATTAACTGTAGTTTATCATATCTTTGGAAAGTTGAGTTCAATTTCTCTAGCCATACCCAGGCCTGATTACTGCCACACCTGTTCTCAATCAAGAAATCACTTAAATAGGACCTGCCTGAAAAAGTGAAGTAGACCAAAAAATCCTCAAAAGCTAGACATCATGCTGCGATTCAAAGAAATTCAGGAACAAATGAGAAACAAAGTAATTGAGATCTATCAGTCTGGAAAAGATTATAAAGCCATTTCTAAAGCTTTAGGACTCCAGTGAACCACAGTGAGAGCCATTATTGACAAATGGTGAAAACATGGAACAGTGGTGAACCTTCCCAGGAGTGACCGGCTGACCAAAATTACCCCAAGAGCACATGTAGCACTTGAGTTAGTACTGTGCTAAATACGTGGAAAAACATTGCCTGAATTTATTAACGACTCTGTTTTCCCATTGTGTTTTGTAGTGTAGTTATACATCTGCACCAATAGGTGGCGGTAGTACTGTAGATTGTTCTTTTGCCTTGAACTGAGGTCATGGGTCAAGTGTTTTTTTTGTTGAGGCTCTCTGTTGTTTGAGCTACTGAAGAAGACACAAAAGCATACCCTGTATGTTTGCTGCATTAACCTTTGTGAGGTAAATAAAAGAACTCGTTTTTCTACACCAAGTTGTCCTGGAGTGGTGTAACACACAGCAACGACTCATCCAAGAAGTCACAAAAGACCCCATAACAACATGCAAAGAACTGCAGGCCTCACTTGCCTCAGCTAAGGTCAGTGTTCATGACTCCACCATAAGAAAGAGACTGGGCAAAAAAAAGGACACTTGGGTTCTGCAGCAGGACAATGATCCAAAACACCAGCAATTCCACCTCTGAATGGCTTAAGAAAAACAAAATGAAGGCTTTGGAGTGGCCTAGTCAAAGTCCTGACCTGAATCTGATTGAGATGCTGTGGCATGACCTTAAAAAGGAGGTTCATGCTCAAAAACCCTCCAATGTGGCTGAAGTACAACAATTCTGCAAAGATGAGTGGGCCAAAATTCCTCCACAGCGCTGTAAAAGATAAGATAAGATAAGATAAGATAAGATAAGATAAGCCTTTATTAGTCCCACAATGGGGAAATTCCAGGATTGCAACAGCACAGGGATAGCAACACTCAGAGCAACAATCAGAAGGCAAGAAAAAAACTTTTAGATTAGATTTTAGATTTTAAGATTAAAAGTACAGGTTAAAAGAAACTGAATAATATAACAAAGGGGGAAAGAAAATCCAACAAGGTCAAATTAGACAATAACTCCTCTGATTATACAGTTCAGCATAAGTTATCTGAAATGGGTGATGGCTGAAGCCGCAGCTTATATTGCCCACCCATATTCCATCCAAGAATTCAAAAGAAAAACAAAACAAGAGCGATTACAATTCAGAACAAAGCTGTGACAAAAAAACTAAGCTACAACACAACACAGACTGGATATGACAATCCTTATGTGATTTTACATGTCATCTTGTATATATGTTTGGAGTATTTCTTCCTTTAGTTTTTGTTTAAATTGTCCAAGCGTTGTACATGATTTTAATTCAGGTCCAAAAGCATTCCACAGTCTGACTCCTTGCACTGAGACACAGTGTTGCTTGCTGGTTGTTCTCACTGAAGGTTTTTGAAATATACATGTTCCTCTGAAATGATATTGTTTCTCCCTTATCTGGAACAACTTTTGGATATTTGTGGGCAGTGATAGATTCTTCACTTTAAACATTATTACTGCAGTTTTAAAATCAACCAGATCTTTCAACCTGAGAGCTTTTAATTTAAGAAAAAGTGGGTTTGTTGGTTCCCTGTAAGCAGCTTTGTTTATTATTCTAATAGCTCTCTTCTGAAGCATAAAGACTGGATATATGTTTGTTTTATATGTATTTCACCATACATCAGTACAATATGTCATGTATGGGAGTATTAATGAATGATACAAAGTATATAGTGTGGGTTGATTCAGCAAATATTTCATTCAGTGTAGTATTGCAATTGATTTGGATGTTTTACCTTTAATATAATTAATATGTGACTTCCAACACAGTTTATTATCAATTATTGCTCCTAGAAATTTAATTTCGGATACCCCTTCAAGCTCTACACCATTTACACTGAGTTTAGATACTGAGTTGTTGTGATGGTTGTTAAAAATTATAAATTTTGTCTTACTTAAATTGAGCGCTAATTTGTTTGAATCAAACCACAGTTTAAGCTTTCCTAATTCCTTTCTGAGTGTGTCCAAAAGTTGTTCCAAATTGCTTCCACTGCATAATAAATTAGTGTCATCTGCAAACAATATTAAATCCATTTTTTCCGAAACTAAACATATATCATTTATATACATATTGAATAACAATGGCCCCAAAACTGAACCCTGCGGGACTCCACAAGTAACCTTCAGTAACTTCGAGTTTTTGCTACCAACACATACATACTTATATCTGTTCTTTAAGTAACCACATAATCAGGACAGTGCTACCCCCCAATACCATAGTCTTGTAGTTTCTTTGACAATAATTTACGATCCATTGTATCAAATGCATTTTTAAGATCCAGGAATACCCCAACTGAATACTCTTTATTTTCTACAGCAGTTAATATTTTTTCTATAAATTCCATTAGAGCAAATGCAGTTGTCCTCTTGTGTCTGAATCCATATTTCTCCTCACACAGTAAATTATTCTTCATTAGAAAGTTATCAATTCTCTCAGAATATTTTTTTGAGTATCTTAAAAAATTGCGGCAATAGTGAAATAGGCCTATAGATTGAAAATTCCCCTTTGTCACCCGTCTTGTATATCGGAATTACTTTGGCTATTTTCATTGCATTGGGAAATATACCTGTTTGGAGAGACAGGTTACAAATATATGTCAGTGGCTTCACTAAGCATTCGATGATAGTTTTGACTAAAAGCATGTCAATACCATCACAATCTGTAGATGTTTTACTTTTAAATGATTTAACAATTTCAATGACCTCTCTCTCATCTGCATTCTTTATGAAAATGGAGTCTTTTATAGCAATGCTTTTGCTTATTGTATCACCTGTAGATTGCCGTAATGAGTATTTCTCAAGCCAAATTAGGACCAATATTAATAAAAAATTTATTAAATTCATCTGCAAGTGAGACTGCATTCACACTCTGAGTCGTTTTTTTTTTTTTTTTTTTGAAAGATTGGTTGGGTAGCTTGTTTTTCTGTTTTTATTTCCAAGAATATTGTTAAGTATTGTCCATGTATTTTTAGTGTTATCTCTGTATTTCTCCAGTTCTTTACTGTAATAGTGTCTTTTACTACATGTCATTATACTGTATATATTAACTTATTTTTGTATGTTTTATACCACTGCTCTGCTTCTTTTGTCCTTTTCTTTAGAAAAGCTCGATATAATGAATTTTTCTTTTTACATGCTTTTTGTAATCCTTTGGTTAACCATGGCTCGTCGACAAATTTCTGTTTAAGCTTTTTCTTTACTAATGGACAATTTTTTTCATAAAGAGCGGTTATAATGTTCATGAATGTGCCATAGGCTTCATTTACATCTGATACATAGACTTTTGTCCAGTCTTGCTTCAGCAGATCTTCTTTAAAAGAACTGATTGCATTTTGTGATTTGTATCTGAAAGATTTTAAAGTTTTCCTGTATTGGCCCCCGTGTGGCCATGGATAAGTGCAAAGACTGGCAGATGGTCACTTATGCCATTTATCAACTAGAAAAGCACTCGGAGAGCGCAGACCTCCGCCAAGCGCCACAGTTCCCCCCATACAGTGTTTGTGTGTACATTTTCAGATTCCTTGACCATGAAAACATATGACTAGCAATTGGATTCACAATGATAGGATTAGTGGTTCAGTAGTTATTGACGAAAATGGCATTTTCCGTAATGGCGGTTTTCTTGTGGACGGTGATCCGGATCACCACCAAAATGTAATCATCTGTAGGATACCCCATTTCTGACAATCTGTGAAAATTTCATGAAAATCCGTCCATAACTTTTTGAGTTATCTTTCTAACAAACAAACAAACAGACAGACAAACAAACAGACAGACAAACCAACGCCGATGATCACATAACCTCCTTGGCGGAGGTAATAATCCACTTTCTATTTATCCACTTTCGGGCAGCATGGTGGTGCAGTGGTTAGCACTGTTGCCTAACAGCTAGAAGGTTCCAGGTTTGAATCCCCAGGCTGGCAGGGGTAGGAACCTTTCTGTGTGGAGTTTGCATGTTCTCCCTGTGCTGCATTGGTTTTCTCTGGGGGCTCCGGTTTCCTCCCACAATCCAAAGACATGCATGTTAGGTTAATTGGTTGTTCTAAATTATCCCTAGATATCTGTCTCCTATGGGCCCTTAGAGTAGAGGGTTAGTGCTAGTGAAGCGCTTTGAGTGGTCTTTGAGATTAGAAAAGCGCTATATAAATGCAGGTCCTTATCCCTTATTTTCTTATCAATAATATTAACAAACAGGTTGTCAATAAGTGTAGCAGTGTCGACTGTGATTCTACTGGGATGTGTTATTGTGGGATATAGACTCATACTATACATAGAATTCATGAACTCTGTAATTACATTTTGTTGAAATGGATTTAGTAAATCAATATTGAAATCTCCACAGATTACAACCATTTTTTTATTAGTTATATTATTGTACAGCTCGACTAACTTATCTCTGAATGTCTCAACGCAAGTTCCCGGCATTCTATATATACAACTTATAATTAGATTTTTTGTTTTATCTTGGTCAATCTCAACAGTAACACACTCCAGAATCCCTGGTAGTGCAAAGGACATTCCATTTACAAGTTTACACCTATACAGGTCATCAATATACAGTGCAACACCACCACTTTTTTTTTTTTAGATCTGTTAATATAAAACATCTGATATCCCTCTATTGCCGTCAAAGAAGCCTGCTCTTCATTGAGCCAAGTTTCAGAGACTGCGATAGCTGTAAATTTTCTGTCTAGCTGTTTTAAATAGTCCTGAATCTGTGGAAAGTTTTTGTTAAGACTTCTGCTGTTAAAGTGTTTTATTGATAGTTTACCATCTACTTGCACTTGACTTTTGAATTGCTTTTCAGTGTAATATTCACAGTGATTATAAATATTATTGAAGAAGTGGTTATCAGGATCAATATCATTCTCCATCTCTTGTACTTTATGTTCAGCATAATGAGATATTTTCAGAGTCTGAATTTCCTCTCTCTCTGTCAAATGACTTCCTCCAACTGGGGATGATTGATGTCTACTAAAGTCAGTCATGAGTTTTTTGTTTTGTTTTGTTTTTTAAAGTACATTGTCATGTTATGTCACAAAATGTGCGGTGACATAACATGTGACATTGGTGTGGTGCGGTGGCGCAGTGGTTAGCACTGCACTAGCACAGCAACTCACCCTTGGCCATGGGATCCCTGGTTTGATCCCAGCCTCTGACCAACAGTGATCTGTGTGGGGTTTGCATGTTCTCCCTGTATCTGCGTGGGTTTACGCTGGGATTTCTCCAGTTTCCTCCCACAGGCCAAAAACATGCAGGTTAGGTTAGTTGGAGACTCTAAAGTGGCCCTAGGTGTGAATGTGTGTGTGAATGGTAAAGGGATAGCGCTGTACCGTGGCTGCTTCATCCATCCAGGTGGATGCCCTCAATTTCCCCTCTGGGGATCAATAAAGTGTACAAAATAAAAAAAAAAAAATCAAAAGGACTGTTCTTGCAGTGTGTGTGGATATGGATTATCATAGTCTCTTAATTTTCTTAATCAGTGTTCATCTATATTTATTTAAGTCAGTGAGATCTCTTATCATTATGGCCTTTGCTTCCTCAGGTGTTCCATTTAGTTTAATCCAGACTCTACAGTTTCTTGTCCATGTTGCCTGTATCTTGTTTTGTATTTTCAGCATCCGTGCTTGCCGTGCTATTTCAGCATTATTTACTATTTCAGCATTAGTCTTTGTTAAATGTTCATTTAGGTAAACTCCTGTTCCCCGCAGCTTTCTGGCCTGCCTCAGTATATTATTTTTTACCCTTCTGTTCACAAAGCGCATTACACTTGATTTCTTTGTTTTATTATCCTTTCTGGGTAGACTATGGCAGGCTGAAATTGCATTTACATCAACCTTTATGTTTCTGCTTTCAAGGAACTGAAGCACCTGGTTTTCCAAGGAGACTGATTCACTTGGGGGAGCCTCCTCACCTCTCATTCCTGCTGTAGCATGAGCATATGATTGATATTTAATGTCTAGTCCACTAATGATTAAATCTTCCATATGAGAATATTGTTCAAGATCCTCGATGCATCGCTCCAAGTGTGCAGGTTTTTGGCTCTTTCCTTAATTGTTAATTTCAACTCTTGGACTTCCTCCATTAGCCCTAATAATTTGGACTGTTGATTGGCCACTTTGGTAAATTCTTCTGACATGAAGTTCAGAGATTTTTTAATGTCTTCCATTTCCTCCTTCTTTGGTGGCATTTTTTTACTGACCTGATGATAGTAGGACAATCTCTGCTGGTGTCGCCGGTATCCGGTCCAGCCGACCTCGAATCCAGCTGGGGCCTCAGCTAGCCCCCTCTGCTGCTAGCCCCGCTGCTTACCACCACTGTAGTTGAGCTCCAATCCGGTTCCTGCCCAGCTGGGGCCTCGGCCAGCTCCTCCGCCAAGCCCCGCCACCTACTGCCGCTGTAGTTGAGCTCCGATTCGGCTCCTGTCCAGCTGTGGCCTCAGTTAGCTCCTCCGCCAAGCCCCAATCACAAGATTCTAAGAATCTGTGCGGGAGGCTCAGCCGTCATCTACCAGGCCGATGCCGGGTTGGTGAGATGAACCGGGGACAGAGTCGCTCCTTTGTGTCCATGTTAGCTATAACTAGCTGTAGCGTTAGCTCTGAGGCTAGTTAGCAGTTAGCTCCTGGTGAAGCAGACAATCCTGATTCCACCACATTCCACCAATAAAACTGCAGTTCAGTAATAAATATTAGTAGTATGAAATCTTTTGACATAATGATGGGCTCAGGGAACACACACAGGCTCGGGGAGATTTAAGGCTTTTTTTTTTCCACAATATCTTTATTGAACCTTTTTTTTTTAACAAACATGATACAAACAATCAAACACTAACACTAAAGTACTACAAAAAAAAAAAAAATGCACTAAAAAACACCAACAACCACCAACAAAATCAAGTCTTCAACAATGCTCCTCTGTTTAGTCTAGACAATCCAATACATAAGTATACATATTATGTTCACCAGTTTGGAATTTACAAGGTCCACACACATCATTCACCTTCTTCTTCAAGAGTTATGTTTAAATTTTTTACATAATCAATAAAAGGTCTCCATATATTCTCAAACACAATTTCCTTTGATTTCAGTATATATGTTATTCTTTCTAATGGAAGGTTTGTTAACATCTGTCTTAACCATTGAGTCACATCTGGTCTATGAGTCTTTTTCCATAATAGTGCGATACATTTTTTGGCATTAAGCAAACTGAGGTCTATGAATGTTCTTTCACTTTTATTAAAATTATGCTTTTCTGGGTACAGACCCAACAAAAACAGTTTAGGATTCAATATGATTTGTTTTGAGATTATTTTTTCAATTGTTACCCTCACCTCTTCCCAAAACATTCTTATTAATCTACATTCCCATAAACAATAAAATAGAGTTCCTTTACTTTCCATGCATTTTGTGCATGTATCTGGTATATTTTTATTATATCTATTTAACTCCTCCGGTGTAACATACATCCGCATTAACCATTTGAAATGTATCAATTTAAGGCGTACATTTATTGATTTGGTTTGAGCTTCTGTACAAGCCAATTCCCATTGTTCCTCTGAAATTTCAATTTGCAGATCTTCTTTCCAGTAGTTTAATCTTTTCAGTGAATTTTCACTTGAAGATAGTGTCAATGAGTTATAAAACTCTGAAATAATACCCTTTCTTTTACTATCTTTCATCAACATTTTTTCCAAGGATGAATAAATAGGTCGAGTGAGAGCTTTATTTTGATTTGATCGAATAAAGTTTCTAAGTTGAAGATATTTAAAAAAATGTGTTCTATTGAGATTAAATTTGATCCTCAGCTCTTCAAAAGACATTATGTTTTCTGCACATGGCAAATATAAATCCTGAATCTTTTGTATCCCTTTTAAATTCCATACTTTAAATACAGCGTCCGCTCTCCCTGGTTTAAAATATTGATTACCCCATATTGGACTAAATTGTGACAATAACTGTGGCTCTTTTAAATAGTTTTCAGCTTCACACCATATTTTGATCATATGCTTTACAAATGGATTTTTAACTTGTTTTTGTAATTTTTTTGCCGAATCTGAGTATATGAATATGGGAAGAGGTAAAGGTAAATTGTATGATTCCATTTCAGTCCAGTGAGGGAGATCATTTGATGAAACATAATATGTCATAGACCTCAGTTGTGCCGACCAATAATACAACATAAAATTTGGACATTTCAGACCTCCACGATCAAATGGTAAATATAATAAAGACAGACGTAATCTAGCCCTCCTGTTGTTCCATATAAATTCCACTAACTTTTTTTTTATTCTTGAGAATAGATCTAAAGGTGGTGATAAGGGAATGTATTGAAATAAATAAAGTATTTTAGGTAAAATATTACTTTTAAGTATATTGATTCTCCCGATCATCGACATTGGTAGTGACATCCATCTCTGAAGTAACTCATCAATATCTGTCATTAAGGCTTCATAATTGACACTGGCGACTGATTCTAGCTTAGGCATAATTTGGATTCCTAAATATTTAAACTGATTTACAACATTGAATTGATTTACCTCAGAGGCTGGGTAATTTCTCTGGGTCTCATTTAGCATTAATATTGAAGATTTAGTTTTATTTATTTTATATCCTGATATTTCCCCCAAATTCTTTATTAAATTCAACAAGGTCGGAATTGATTTTTTAAGATTCGACATAAACAAAATTATGTCATCGGCATACAGGGAGATTTTATGTTCTGTTGGACCAACTTTAATTCCATATATTTGTGACTGTAGACGTATCGCCATCGCTAAAGGTTCAATTGCCATAGTAAACAGTAAAGGTGAAAGTGGACAGCCTTGTCGACATCCTCTATTGATTTTTATTGATTTTGAAATATTGTTATTTGTTAGGATTTCTGCTGTAGCATTATTGTATATTATTTGAACCCATTTTATGAAATTATTTCCAAGTCCAAACCTTTGTAAGACTTCAAAAAGAAAGGGCCATTCAACTCTATCAAAGGCTTTTTCGGCATCCAGTGATAAGAGAGCTGTATCCGGTGCTTCTTTATTAGAATAAATAATATTAAAAAGTCTTCTTACATTATGGAAGCCTTGTCTTCCCTTTATAAAGCCATTCTGATCTCGATTAATAATATTTGGTAAAATTTCTTGTATTCGTCTTGCTAAAATTTTACAGATTATCTTAAGGTCGGCATTTAATAGGCTTATTGGTCTCATATTTTCACATTTATTAGAGGGCTTACCTGGTTTTGGCAACAGTATAATTAAGGCATTATTCATATATGATGGTAAATTACTATTTTGAAATGCTTCTAAAACCATTTCCAAAAAAGGTTTTGTTAATTTATTCTTAAATTTTTTATAAAGGTCAACTGGAAGACCATCTGGTCCTGCACTTTTTCCTGATTTCATATTATCAATAGCTAGTCCAACTTCTTCTTGACTAATTTTAGACTCCAGTATCTCCCTATTTTCATTTGGAATACACGGTATAAATAGTTCGTTCAAAAACCCATGTAGTTTTGTTAAGTCAGATTCATTTTTGGTATCATATAATTTTTCATAGTAATCTCTAAAGGCTCTATTAATTTCTAAAGGATCTATAACTACCTGTCCATTACTTATAATACTGGTAATTGGTGTTTTAGATTCTAATTGTTTAATCTGCCATGCCAATAACTTTCCTGATTTTTCACCTTGTTCATAAAAAGATTGTTTCAATCTTAGAAGACTCGAGGCAGCTCTATTCGCTGATTTTTTGTCATATTCAGCTCTCAAAATCAGTAATTCGTTCTCCAACCTTGGATCTCTTCCTGCATATACTCTTTCTTGAAGACTTTTTATTTTATGTTCCAGTTGGACTCTCTCCTCTCGAGTCTTCTTAGATTTTGAACCTGTATAACTAATAATGTGTCCCCTAATAAAAGCTTTGAAAGCCTCCCACTTTACACATGCTGATGTTTGTGTAGTATTGATGTCAAAGAACTCATCTATCTGTTTTTCTATGTATTTAACAAATTCCTCATCCTGAAGCCATTTATGCTGAAATTGCCATCTACCTGGTTCCTTTGTCAATTTCTTATCTACATATATTAGACAGCAGGGTGCATGATCAGAGATCACGATGTTATCATAAAAACAGTTTTGAATCTTGGACCTTAATTCTGTGGAGATCAAAAAATAATCTATACGTGAGAATGTCTTGTAGGTATTGGAATAACAAGAGTATGCTTTAACTTGTGGTTTCATTTCTCTCCATATATCTATCAATTTCAATTCTTTCATAAAATGATTAATGGTCATCCTACATCCATTGTGCGTACAGTCCAGTCCTGTTGATCTATCTATACTGGGATTCAATGTACAATTAAAATCCCCTGCTATTATATGTCGCCCTGTAAGTGATGATAAGATAAGAAATAAATTAGCAAAGAACTTTTGATCATCTATATTGGGACCATATAAGTTCACCAAATTTATGTTTTCTAATAGCAAAGATCCTTGAATGATTACATATCTTCCAAATTTGTCTCCAATTACATTTTTCACTTGAAATGGGACTGATTTATGTATGAGAGTCATAACTCCCCTGGCTCGGGATGAAAATGATGAGGTGAAAACATTTCCTTGCCATCTACTCCTAATTCTTTTTACATCTTCCTCTATTAGATGAGTTTCTTGTAAAAACACAATTTTTGAACCCATGTCTTTTATTTTATTCATAACTTGTTTAAGTTTTTTAAAATTTTGTAGACCTCTGCAATTCCATGAAGTTAAGTTAAGATTAACGCTTTGATTTATGATCAATAGGGAGTTTGGGATTACCTTGCAGTGTAAACATGCTCAAACAGAAAAGCAAAAAAATGAGTGGTTGAACATTCATCCTACAAACTCCACACAAACAAATTCCTCCTTCCCACACTTGTGGCAATCCCCCCAAAAGCAAAAGAAAAATTCCGTCTCCCGATATAGCCATCGACCGTTCCACACCCACGAGGATCAGCCAAAGCCACTCCTTCTTCATCCTCCCAATCACCCTAACTCTACTGCTTTTAAGAACGTAACATTAACTCTCTTCTGTAATTTTCCAATTTAACTCCAAAATTTTTTAGCAATTTTGTACTTTTTTTTTTTTTTAATATGTAATACAATCTATATTTTGTAATCTTGTTATATGCTTCTAATCAGTTAAATGCTCAAATATTCTACCCTATATTCTGTTCATGCTTAGCTCCCACCAGTCTCTTCCTGGATCTTCTTGATGAGCTCCTGCGCCTCCTCGGGGGTCTTGAAGATGTGTGTTCTGCCCTCATATGTGACCAGAAGTCTTGCAGGGTGAATCACTCCATGACGAATCTCAAGGTTGCGCAGTTCTTTGCGGATGGGGTCAAACTGCTTCCTTAATTGTTGGATTCCTGAGGCCAAATCTGGGTAGAACCGCACCTGCTGATCTTGATATTTAATTTCTCCTTTGGCCCGCACCGCGTTGGAGATCGTCATCCTGTCTCTGTAGCTGAGAAACTTCATAATTAACGTCCTCGGTGCTGCCTTGTTACCTCTCGGTGGGCCAATTCGGTGGGAGCTTTCCAAGACGACTGATGATTTTAGCTCCGCGTTGTTCAGCGCCTCCGGGATCCACCCCTCCAAAAAGGAGCATGAATCACGACCTTCGGCTCCCTCCGGTAAACCCACCAGCCTCAGGTTGTTCCGTCTGGACCGAGATTCCAAATCCAGAACGCTATTTCCCAGATCTTTATTTTTTTTTTCCAAAGTGCGCACCTTTATTTGAAGTCCGCTAATTTCATCCTCCGCACTTGAAACACGAAGCTCCGCCTGCGTCACTCGCTCCACGCAGTCACCCAACTCCTTTCTCATTGCATCCAACGCTGCCATAATCCCATCAAGTTTAGCGGAAAAGTCTGCTCTCATTGAGCTAATGGCAGCCAGCACTGCACCTGTGCCGCCATCGTCAGCAGTTACCGCATCACCGCTAGTTTCATCCGCCATATCCGCAGCTTTTTCTACTGCGCCACAAACTTTAAAGTCCGTTAATTTGGACTGCTTTGGCGATTCAATTTTTCCCCCTCCTGATTTCCCAGCCTTAGTCTTCACCGGCATATCCTCACCCAAACGCTGGGAAAAGTTCTGTTCCGAATGAGAGAGTTATTTGCCGAATTTTTATTTCCAAGAGCAGAGCAGAGTGATACGTGTCCTTCTAGGCGGCCGCCATAACCGGAAGTCAGATTTAAGGCTTTTATTACCAATAACAGGTGGTGTTTGGGTGCATGAATGGAGATGTGGATGTGGTGTGGGTAGACAGCGTGCGTCAAGGGCGGAACAGCTCGCCGTGCAGCCAGGTAACCCTGAGGACAGAGCAGAACAGGGAGTTAGCTATAGTCACACGCCCCGTGGGAAAATAACCACAAGGTGCTGCTTACGTGCAGGCGAGAAGGTGGCTGGCGTTGGCGATGCAGCTGTAGCTTGGAGGACAGCGCGGCTGCACGCTCTCGACGAGCTGACGAGAGAGTGGCTGAAGAGAGGCGAGGAGGAGGAATTCCGTCGCCCTTGAGATCCACCTGTGCACAGGGGAGAAGCTGGAGAGAAGGTAAGTTGAATGAGCAGCTTACGTGTTTGGACAGCGATGCGCTGGTCGGTAATGGACCGGACGGGCGCTGGAGATTTGGGAGCGTTGTCAAGCAGACGACTCCAGGCCGAAGCAGAAGGCAGAGGGGTTTATATGGGCTGATGCTGATGAGGTGCAGGTGTGCGCGCTGCTGGCGCTGATGACTGGCGAGAGCGCGGTGTAACAGTACTCTCCCCCCCCGAGCAGTGCCTCCTGGCACTGGATTACCTGGGTGCACCCGGTGGAACTCCGTGATGAGGTTCTTATCCAGCACCCAGGACGGAGGCACCCAGGATCTGTGCTCAGGGCCATACCCCTCCCAATCCACCAAGTACTGGAGACCGCGGCCACGGCGGTGGGCATCCAGGATGGCCGTGACACCCCATGCCAGATCACCATCAATCATCCTGGGAGGAGGCAGGGTTCTGGGAGGAGGACAAAGAGGGTCAGACACCACAGGTTTAATATGCGAGACGTGAAACGTCGGGCAGACCCGGAGGGAGGGGGGGAGAGCTAAACGCACAGCCACCGGATTGATTACCTTAGTAATAGGAAAGGGCCCGATGAAGCGCTGCGCCAGCTTCTTCCTCTCAGCCTTCAGTTTAATGTCTTTAGTGGACAACCAGACACGTTGACCCACCTGATACTCGGGAGCAGCCCTCCTGTGGCGATTGGCGACTCAAGAATTGCGCTCCGTTGTGCGTAAAAGTGCCTGGTGTGTCCTGGTCCAAATACGCCGGCAGCGCCTCAGATGAGCCTGAACAGATGGGACCGCCACCTCACCCTCCTCCTCAGGGAACAAAGGCTGATCATACCACAGGGATGCCCGGAAGGGGGCATACCGATGGCTGAGGATAAGGTGGAATTATGGGCGTACTCAACCCAGGGTAGGCAGGCGCTCCAAGAAGAGGGGCTAGAAGCAGTGATGCAGCGCAGGGCTGCCTCCAACTCCTGGTTAGTACGCTCACACTGGCCGTTAGTTTGAGGGGGGTGGCCGGAGGACAAACTCACTGTGGCCCCCAGTGCATTGCAGAAGGACTTCCACACCTTGGACACAAACTGAGGTCCCCGATCTGAGACGACATCTACCGGGATCCCATGCAACCTGACGACGTGTTGGATCAATAATTCGGCCGTCTCTCGCACTGAAGGGAGCCCATGGAGAGGCACGAAATGGGCCGCCTTGGAGAACCGGTCGATGATGGTCAGGATGGTGTCATACGAGTTGGACTTGGGGAGACCGGTAACGAAGTCCAGAGCCACATGGGACCAAGGCCTCCCTGGGACTGGAAGTGGATGGAGGAGACCCGCTGGGGGGGACGTGGAGGTCTTACCCGTTGCGCACTGGGGACAGGCACGGATGTAGTTGGTGATGTCACTCCTAAGGCCAGGCCACCAAAAGGACCGTTGGAGGAGCTCCACCAGTCGGGAGATACCAGGGTGACAAGCGAACTTGGATGTGTGAGCCCAGTGGATGACGTCGCCCCGGACTGACGATGGAACAAATAGTCTCCCGACCGGACCCCCGCCAGGATCGGGTTCATCCTCCTGTGCCTTCCGGACCTTGGCCTTAATCCCCCATGAGACAGCCCCCACGACGCACGAGGGGGGTAGGATGGTGTGTTCATGATCCTCTGGGTCTTCAGGCTCGAACTGTCTGGAGAGCGCATCCGGCTTCCCATTCTTGGACCCGCGGCGGTAAGTGATGGTGAACTTGAAGCGGGCGAAAAACAACAACCAACGCGCCTGGTGGGCATTCAGGCGCTTGGCCGTCCTCAGGTACTCCAAATTCTTGTGGTCGGTCCAGACCACAAACGGCAGGGCTGCCCCCTCCAGCCAATGGCGCCATTCCTGAAGAGCTAGCCTCACCGCTAGGAGCTCCCTATCCCCGACGTCGTAATTCCGTTCAGTGGGGGAGAGGCGTCGGGAGAAGAAAGCGCAGTGACGCACCTGCCCATCCGCAGGTGAGCGTTGGGAATGCACTGCCCCCACCCCCGTGTCGGATGCGTCCACCTCGACCAGGCACTGGAGTGCCGGGTCCACCTGGGTGAGGACCGGGGAGGAAGTGAACTCCGTCTTCAGGATCTTGAAGGCCGACGCAGCATCCTCGGCCCACTGGAACAGCACCTTAGGAGAGGTGAGGCGGGTCAGAGGAGCAGCGATGGCGCTGAACTTCGGCACGAAGCGGCGGTAGAAGTTGGCGAAGCCAAGAAACTGTTGCACCTGCTTCCTGGAAGAAGGAGTGGGCCACTCCACCACCGCTTTGACCTTGGCTGGATCAGGGAGAACTTGGTTGTGAGCGATGACAAAACCCAAAAAGGAGGTCTGGTTGGTGTAAAACTCACACTTCTCCGCCTTAACGTATAGCCTGTTCTCCAGAAGGTGCTGAAGGACCCGCCTCACATGGACCTGATGCTCCTCTCTGGTCCGGGAGAAGATCAAGATGTCGTCCAGATATACGAACACGAAGACCCCCAGGAAATCCCGAAGAACGTCGTTGATAAGGTGTTGGAAGACGACCAGAGTGTTGGTGAGCCCAAGCGGCATGACCAGATATTCAAAATGGCCGCTGGGCGTCCGAAACCCCGTCTTCCATTCATCACCCTCCCGGATCCGAACGAGGTGGTACGTACTGCGCAGGTCCAGTTTGGTGAACTAGGTGGCCCCCTGGAGGGAGTTGAAGGCAGAGTCCATCAGGGGCAGCGTGTACTTGTCCCTTATTGTGATGTCGTTGAGCACCCGGAAATCGATACATGGCCGCAGGGACCCGTCCTTCTTGCCCACGAAGAAGAACCCAGCTCCAACCGGGGACGAGGATGGCCGGATGATGCCTGCGCTGAGCGACTCTTTAATATAAGTGTCCATGGCCTCACGCTCCGGGGCAAACAGGCTGTAGAGGCGGCCAGATGGTAATGGCGCCCCCGGGTGGAGGTTAATGGCGCAGTCGTAGGGGCGGTGGGGGGGGGGAGACAGTGCTTTTGACTTACTGAAAACCGAGCCCAGGTCGTGGAACTCCGGGGGTACCAAGAAGAGGTCCGGAGGCGGCGAGTCAGGAGCTGGGAGCGGCAACAACGGAGCACAGGCAGCGGATTGAAGGCAGGAGCTCATGCAAAAGGTACTCCAGGAGAGGACGCTGCCGGACTGCCAGTCGAAGGTGGGGTTATGGAGCCGCAGCCAGGGATAACCCAGGATGACCGGAGAAGCTGAGGTGGGTAGAACAACCAGGCTGAGATCCTCCCTATGGTTGCCGGAGATGATGACTAGGACCGGTTTGGTTCTGTGGGTGACTTTCACTAAAGGCGTGTGGGTGAGAGTGATCAAGTTTATAGGGGCTGGCAGCACTTGGCAGGGGATGCCCAAGCGGGTTACCAGGCTTTGTGAAATAAAACTTTGTTCCGCCCCCGAGTCCACCAGTGCGTGTGTGACATGACCCGTGGAGTTATGACAGAATCTGTCCTGGAGAAGGCACTTAGTGAGGGGATTTGAATGGGACACGTCCGCAAGGCCCCCTACAGCGACTCGCGGACGTCCCCTTTGGGCTGAATCGGGCAGTCCTCCACAGAGTACTGGTCACCCCCGCAGTACATGCAGAGGCCCAACTTTCGGCGGCGCTGTCTTTCCGCTGGTGGTAGTCTAGCCCGACCGACCAGCATTGCCTCAGTTTCGTCGGCAGACCTCGGAGCGGGTAACGCCAGGGGGCGAGGCTGAGGGATCCGGGTGGAAGCTCCGCTCGAGCGGCCGGAAGCTCTCCGCTCGGTGGCCCGTTCCCTCAGCCTATTATCCAGATTAATGGTAAGGGAAATTAGATCGGTTAACCGGTCCAGCATGTCCCGGGAGGCCAGCTCGTCCTGTAAAGATGAATTTAGACTGCGGACGAAGATGCTGCTGAGCGCAGCCTCGCCCCAACCGACTTCCGTCGCTACCACCAGGAAGTCGACAGCGTAGTCGGCGGCTGACCGGCTACCCTGGTGGAGGTTAAGCAACAGGGTGGTTAGGACGTTATCTCGGTCCGAGTGATCAAACACCTCCTTAAAATCATGCACGAATTGGGCTTAGGTCAGGTTCGCGTAGCTGGGCCTCGCCATGATGGCATAAGCCCAAGCTAACGCTCGCCTTTCCAGAAGATTTGCCACATATCCAATTCGGCTATGATCCGAAGGAAAGTCCTCGGGAACGCGCTGAAACACCGACTCACACTGCAGGAGAAACCACGCGCCTCACCGAGTTTCCCGCTGAAGCGTGCGGGGGTTGGAATGGGAGTGAGTCGGGTCGGTGGTCCCGGGCTAGCTGAGTTAGCTGGGGAGGGAACCGAGGCTGGCCCACCGAGAGATGCCGGAGGGAAGACCTGTGGAGGATCCAAGCGATCCAATCATTGGATGATTTGGGTGAATTGATTGAAAATCATCTGTTGCTGATGAGCAATTAAATCCACCCGAGCCTCGAGGGTGGAAAGTTGGCGTGCGAGCCTGCTGTCCACTGAGCCACTTTGCTGGTGTCGTACTGACATAATGATGGGCTCAGGGAACACACACACAGGCTCGGGGGGATTTAAGGCTTTTATTACCAATAACAGGTGGTGTTTGGGTGCGCGAATGGAGATGTGGATGTGGTGTGGGTGGACAACGTGCGTCAAGGGCGGAACAGCTCGCCGTGCAGCCAGGTAACCCTGAGGACAGAGCAGAACAGGGAGTTAGCTATAGTCACACGCCCCGTGGGAAAATAACCACAAGGTGCTGCTTACGTGCAGGCGAGAAGGTGGCTAGCGTTGGTGATGCAGCTGTAGCCTGGAGGACAGCGTGGCTGCGTGCTCTCGACGAGCTGACGAGAGAGTGGCTGAGGAGAGGCGAGGAGGAGGAATTCCGCCGCCCTGGAGATCCACCTGTGCACAGGGGAGAAGCTGGAGAGAAGGTAAGATGAATAAGCAGCTTACGTGTTTGGAGAGCGATGCGCTGGTCGGTAAAGGATTGGACGGGCGCTGGAGATTTGGGAGCGTTGTCAAGCAGACGACTCCAGGCCGAAGCAGAAGGCAGAGGGGTTTATATGGGCTGATGCTGATGAGGCGCAGGTGTGCGCGCCGCTGGCGCTGATGACTGGCGAGAGCGCGGTGTAACATCTTTATGTGGTGATCTGAGCGCGGATCTGCTCCGCGCTTGAGTCACTCAGTATTTCTCCTTTTTCTTTGTATTCCTAGTCCCGGTTAATCATGATGTCATTCAAGATTTTATGATGACTGGAAAAAATTTCGCCATGGTGTTTACGTCTTCTCTATGTGGACACAGAGGAAGCACATGTCATGCACCTGGCATAGGAGCACTGACTGACTGTCTAATTTTCTGAATTTTGTCAGTAAAGAAAAACGCAAAGTCATTGCAGACTGTCACGTGCTGGGTCTGGGTCTTCTGCCAGACTCAGCTTCGCGGCTGTTTTCTTTGCATCTATATTTATTGTATTTTTTGCCCTCCAGTTTCATTATTGCTTTTTATGTTTCTGTTTGGACTTCACTTCTGTCTCTTGTTTATTTATAGTGAATTATCTGTCTGTATTGATTATGTTTTGTGCTTTGGTGTGTTTCTCTGGATTGACAGCTGTCAGGCGATGTTTCCGGGTTTATGCTCTGCAGCGGGGGGCCGCCTGTCAAGTTGTCAAACCAGCCGCTCCTCCCTCACCTGTCCAGCTGATTCCAATTATTATTGTGCTTCTCTTTGCCTGCTCATGCGGGCCCACACCGGTGCTCACTTGTGTTAATCATTTCACTTGTATTTAAGTTCTGCCGTGGCACTGGGTCAGTGCGGCTACATTGTGTGCGTATTTCTCCTGTGAACCTCATCTAATCTTGCAACCGTTGTGCTGCTCTTCTCTCCAGAGCTCTGAGGCACACTCTGCAAGTTTTTCCTTGTTTGGGCATTTTTGTATTTTTGTCACCATTTTGGACTGTTTGCTCTTTTGTTTAATAAATGCACGACACCATCCAGTGCTTGGGTTTGTCCTCTCTGCCCTGAAGGGGCCTAAACAATGCAGCAGACATGGCTGGATCGAAGTTCAGGAGCTACTGACACAGGAGGATGTTTTCTTCAGACAAAAGCAAACAATCAAACAGTGAAAATGAGCACATTTACTTAGAAAGTCTCTGATTTCCAAGAAGACGCCACACAGCATTGATGAGAAGTGTTAGAACCTGTGCATGGGCAGAGGACCATGCTTATGCTTTAAGTTTATTCTGGTTATTTTCTGTGATTATCATTATTTGTCATGGCCGTGTTGTCCCTGATCTCCTGTTCTTGTTCTGTGTCTCCCCTGCTGGTGTTCGTCTGTGCAGCCTCGCCCCTCCTGTCACCTCTGTCTTCCTCTTGAGTCAGCCGTCAGGGATTACTGGTTTCAGTTTGCTCCTGATGGTGACCTGTCCCTTGTTGCTGTGATTATCCCTCCTGTCTATATATGTGTGTTTCTGTCTGTGTCCTTGGTTTATGTTGGCGTCTCACCCATGCTTCTGTTAACCTGTTATCCTGCCTGTGACCTGGTGTCCAAAGCCTGTAGGGTTTGTTTCTGTTTCTGCCCACGAGCAGTATTAATTTCTATTTTCTGTTGTTGCTAAATAATGGTTTACCAGATTTACCTCACATGCCTTCTTCTTCATTGCCTTGGACAGGCAATCTAATCGGAAGGATACCACCAGTCTAGGACCCAGCGGGTGAAAAAAGAAGGAGGAAAAAGTGGAGTTGGGATGAAATGGAGGTGGTGGCTATGATTGAGGACATGGCTGCCGGTGCTCGGAGCAGCTCTTCCCTGGGAGAAGGAGATGCTCTGCTGGGGTGGAGTTGCCAACTTGCTTGCAGCCAGGCCGAGCATGCGCTATTAACCCCGGGTACAGAACCTCTTCCACCCTCCGCTACCACCGTTCCCCACTGTCTCCTCCTCACTGGAGCCAGTAGCCCCCCTGCCACTCTTATTCCCTGCGGAGTCCGCCGCCAAGAATGAAGAGGTGTGTGAATCTCAGTTGGCGTTCCAGCTTTTCAAGGGAGGACTCTGTTATGTCTGTATTTAGGCTGGTACGAGTAAGATGGCGGCCGGGTTGGTCATGGGAAAGGCCGGGATGGCTATTACCGGTTTCCGGTGGTGACGCCGCCCATGGTATAAAGGAGTGGGCAGAAGAGGCTCTGTCTCTTTCGTCGTGGAACCACCTGGCATGCAGGCGAGTGCCATAAGCCTTTGTATATAGTTGAAAGAGTTCCTGAATAAACCCTGTTAACCGAGTGTAGTCTCACTCGTCATTCTCAACATTATATACACAACATTTGGCGATGAGGTGAAAGCAGTAATGGAACGCTCCGTTGCCAGCTTTCGGCCGTTCCTTGAGGCCCCAGGCGAGCCGCCAGTGGCGTGGCCTCGATGGTTTGCAGCATTTACGAATTATCTCGTCTTAAACCTGGGCGAGATGGAAGAGCTCCAAGCGCGACCTGTGTTGGTCCATTATTTGGGAATGGAAGGGCAGAGGATTCTGGAGAACCTTGGAAGTGCTGACAGTTTCGATGAGGTAGTGCAGCTAATGGCGCGGTATTTTAGGGTGCCGGAGAACGTCACCGTGAGACGCATTCAGTTTCAACAGCGCTGCCAGCGGTCGGGAGAGCCAGTAAGAAGATTTGTGTTGGACCTCCATGAGCTGGCAAGGGAATGCAGGTTTGGAGCCCTGGAGGATTAGGTGATTCGGGACCAGCTGGCAGAGCACATCTGCTGCCCGGCGGCCTGGTCCAGGTTGTTGACGCACCCAGGGGAGATGACGTTAGCTGACGCCGTTGAGCTTGCCCAACAGTTCGAGGCAGCAGAGACCATCGCGAGGGGCCTTACTGAAGGGGCTTCTCAGGAGAAGAATGAGTCTTGCGCTGAGGCACTGATCATGGACCCTTGTGATGGCGAGTGCGGAGAGGAAGATTTTGCCTCTGTGGTCAGGATAAGGTCTGCCCCTGGTACGCCAAAGTGTTATGGATGTGGGTCCACTGAGCACTGCTATAAGTCCAGAGTGTGTCCGGCAAAAGGAAAGCGTTGTGGCAAGTGTGGCGTTTTGAACCATTTTGCCAGGGTGTGCAGTAACTTTGTATGCAGGAGCCGTGGGAGCGAACCAGGTGCTGCACAGAAGACTCCAACGGTTGTGCATACCGTCTCCCCAGAAACGACAGGGAGGATCGGCTTGTTAGAAAAATACCCGATTCTTTGTTTGAAGGATCCGGCTGCACCGTCACACTAGATGGCGTTGAGATCCCGCGTTTGGTGGACACTGGAGCAGTGATTTCCGTCCTGAATCTGGAAACCATGGAGAGACTGTTTCCCCACCGACAGATTAGAAGGCAACGTGAAGAGTATTATGGTTATGGACGGAACAGGTTGGCTATTTTGGGCTTTGTGGAGATGGAGGCCCGGTATAAGGACAGTGTGGCGCCCAGTGTTCGCATCAACGTTGCTGCATCCGGGGTTAACGTTATGGGTTGTAACTTGTTTTACAGTCTTGGGTTCTCCATTGCAAATGTGTCGGGTGAAGAATGGACTGGATGTGGACTGTGGGGCTGGCCTGTTCCAGTCGTAGAGGATGCTGAGGTGTGGGACACAGACTGGGTGGACAAAGTGACAAAGGGAGTACACACACCGCGCTGTGCGGAGCCATCTTGGGATGGACCCGATGCTGTCACGCAGGCTGCCCTGAACGAGAGTGCCAGATGGCACGGTGGGACCCCTGATGAGGCTCATCAGGACAAGGTGCCAACGCCGGGAGAAAGCGAGGCTAGACCGTGGCTATCGTAAAGCGCTCCCAGCGACGGCTTGCCAAGAGGAGACCAAGACGAGCCTGCGAGCCGGAGTGATCGGTGATGGAGGCATGTCGCAGGAAAAGTGATCTGGAAAAGAGGAAGCGGGATCCCTCAAAGACCAAGGTTGATGCTCTAGTACGTCAGGATCACAGTCCACGCGAGCAGCGGGACGACCGGAGGCAGTTCCAGGTGGAGCCTGGCTGGATGGAGACAGATCGGTGTAGATCTATACATGTCTGGAGACACCCGAGGGATCTGCAGCTGCCAGTGGTGGAGGGGAGACGGCGCAGCAGGAGACCTGAGGTGAAGAGACGGTGGCGCCTAGAGGGAGATCCATCCAAGGACTCAGGGTTTTTGTGTTTGTTATGTTTTCCTTGGTCCTATGTTGTTTACTGTTTGATGCCCCGGTAAATTTATTTTAAAAAAAAAGGAAAAGAGAATGAGTGCAATAGGCATGATGTGGTGTGTAGTTGTGAACCTGTGGTATGAGGGTTTGCATGATAATTTTGATGGCCTATGTGGTGTTATGCCTGTGTGTGCACTGTATTTTAGAAGGCTTTATTTAATTGGCGTTTTCCATCCATCCATCCATCTTCTACCGCTTTTCCGGAGGTCCGGGTCGCGGAGGCAGCAGTTCAAGCAGAGAAGCCCAGACTTCCCTCTCCCCAGCCACCTGCTCCAGCTCTTCAGAGGGGATACCAAGGCGTTCCCAGACTAGCTGGGAGACATAGTCTCTCCACCGAGTCCTGGGTCTGCCCCGGGGTCTCCTCCCAGTGGGACGTGCCTGAAACACCTCAAGTGGGAGGCGTCCAGGAGGCATCCTAATCAGATGCCCATACCACCTCAACTGACTCCTTTCAATGTGGAGGAGCAGCGGTTCTACTCTGAGCCTCTCCCGGATGACTGAGCTCCTCACCCTAACTCTGAGGGTGAGTCCAGCAATCCTACGGAGAAAGCTCATTTCAGCCGCTTGTATCCGCGATCTCGTTCTTTCGGTCATTACCCAAAGCTCGTGACCATAGGTGAGAGTAGGAACGTAGATTGACTGGTAAATCGACAGCTTTGCCTTAGAACTAAGCTCCCTCTTCACCACAACAGACCGGTACAACGTCCGCATCACTGCAGATGCTGCTCCAATCCGTCTGTCGATCTCTCGCTCCATTTTCCCCTCACTCGTGAACAAGACCCCAAGATACTTAAACTCCTCCACTTGGGGCAGGAGCCTGTCCCCAACCCGGAGAGGACAATCCACCTTTTTCCGGCTGAGGACCATGGACTCGGACTTGGAGGTGCTGATTCTCATCCCAGCCGCTTCACACTCAGCGGCAAACCGTCCCAGCAAGAGCTGTAGGTCATTGCTGGATGAAGCCAACAGGACAACATCATCTGCAAACAACAGAGATGAGATCCTGTGGTCACCAAGCATGACACCCTCCATTCCCTGGCTGCGCCTAGAAATCCTGTCCATAAAAATTATGAACAGGACCGGTGACAAAGGGCAGCCCTGGCGGAGTCCAACTCTCACTGGGAATGACTCCGACCGAGTGTTGGCAATGCGAACTAAACTCTCACAACGGTCGTACAGAGACCGAATAGCTCGTAACAACAAGCCCGATACCCCATACTCCCGAAGCACCCCCCACAAAAATCCACGAGGGACGCGGTCAAATGCCTTCTCCAAGTCCACAAAACACATGTAAACTGGTTGGGCAAACTCCCACGAACCCTCAAGAATTCTCGAGAGGGTAAAGAGCTGGTCCGATGTGCCACGGCCAGGACGAAAACCACATTGCTCCTCCTGAATCCGAGGTTCGACCAACGGCCGGACTCTCCTCTCCAGTACCTTGGCATAGACCTTCCCAGGGAGGCTGAGGAGTGTGATCCCTCTAAAGTTGGAGCACACCCTCCGGTCCCCTTTTTTGAAGAGAGGAACCACCACCCCGGTTTGCCATGCCAAAGGCACTGCCCCAAGCTTTCTAAACTGGTAATTGGCGTTTTATTTAAATTTTATGGTCAGACTGGTGGCAGCTCGGTTTGTAGCTATGTTAGAATTATTCTGAGCTTGCCTGGGTTGTCTGGGTCATTTTGATTGACTGTTTAGAAGTGATTTTCTTTGTGTTTGAAGTGTTTTAATTAATTGATATCAGAATGCTAAATTTTATGGTTAGAATGGAGGCGGCTCTGTGTTTCCATTACAGTGGTAAATTTGGGCCTGCCTGATTTATTCGGTTTATTCTAACTGAGTGTCCCAATGTCATTTACTCTGTGTACCCAGTGTGGGGTGGGAGTCGGGGTGCGGGCCGCCGGTAGCACTCGTCTTGTGATTTTGTATACGTGTCGTGTGTAAATTGTGTGAGGGGATTGTTTTACGTTTAGTGACACGGCTTTATTTTATTTTGTTCTGTTTACTGTTCCCTCCCAGCGGCGGAATAACCCGCTCAGCCATGTAGGGGGCGCTGGTAGTCTACCCGGCCCCCCAGCTTTGGTTGTGTGAGTGGATAGGTGTTTTGCTTCTTTTTGTACGTATGTTTTCTGATTAGTGCGTGTGTCAGGTGACAAATTTGGGTGGGTTATTTGTATGCCTGGCATTTTTTTGAGGGGGGAGGAATGTTATGTCTGTATTTAGGCTGGTACGAGTGAGATGGTGGCTGGGTTGGTCATGGGAAAGGCCGGGGCGGCTACTACCGGTTTCTGGTGGTGATGTCGCCCACGGTATAAAAGAACGGGCGGAAGAGGCTCTGCCTCTGCCTCTTTCGTCGTGGAGCCACCTGGCATGCAGGCGAGTGCCATAAGCCTTTGTATATAGTTGAAAGAGTTCCTGAATAAACCCTGTTAACCGAGTATAGTCTCACTCGTCATTCTCAACATTATGGACACAACAGACTCGTCTGACCTCCCTGCAGCGGCAGAGCGGGAACAAAGTATTTTTCCATTTTCTAACATCGGCCGCGGAAAGGTCTTGCTTTGTTCCCGGTGAGGGGGCTGAGCAGCAGTTAATTACCAGCACTGCTGCGCTCTCTCCACCGTTATCTGCTGCCATTGCTGCCACCCCATCATACTCATCTGCCTCTCCTCTTTCCTTTCTCTCCGACCCTTCGCCGGAGGAACTGACCCGCCGCAGGGAGCTGGAGGATCTCATCAGGCAGCTGGGAGAGTGCTCCAAGCTCTGCCTCCAGCCATTGAGCCAGAGGTTGGTGCACCTCCACCCAACAAGCCAGAGGCCGAGGGGTCTCTGCCTGCCGTTTCCGAGACCAGGGGCCCCTTATCTGCTGTTTTTGAGGTCAGGGTGCTGCTGTTGCCTGCCTCTAAACCAAAAGGCCCGGTATTGTTGCTTCCAGAACTGAATTCCCCAGCATTATTTTCTCATGGAATAAAGACTCCAGAATTTTGTTTCCAGAACTTAAAACTCCTTTGTTGCTGAGCCCCAAGCTCAGCGTTCCTGATCTTCCTTGTCTTGTAGTCTGGTGGTCTCAAGACTTTGGTAGGCAGCCAGACCCTCCATGTACTCTGGTCTGGGTCCCGTGGACTCGGGTAGGCCCCCTGACCCATCTTATTCTCCAATCCGGCGGCCCTGGGCCTTTGGTAGGCCACCCAACCCAACCTGCCTTGTTTTTGGTTTGGGCCCTGGGATTTTGATTTTGCCCCACAAACTGTTTCTTTTGTTGTTCTGGGCATTGTTGGCGGGGGGGGGGGAGTGGGGGGGGGCTTGTTTTCAGCCCTGGAGGTGCCATCCTATCAGGAAGAAACCGAGTGGAACATTACAGTTTTATGAGGGAAAATTTGCATTCATGTCTACATATTTGCCTGTGTACTTCTTCTGAATTTTGTGGTTTGATCGCTGCAAACAGAAAGTCAACAGACCGAGGGCTGACGGGGATTTGAATAACAAATGACTTCTGCAAATAACCAAGACCTGCTGCTCTGGGTGTTGTAGGACATCAGACAAAAAAGAAGAGCAAGAAGAAAAAAAAGGTGCAACTTTACCAGCAGAAATATATAAAATGTAGGAGTTAAAATGTGCAAAACTGCAAGAAGAAAAGCTCCCAGTTTTCACAAAAAGTACCAAATTTAAAACAAAACATCAACAAATTGGAGGAAAATATTGTTCATTTTTGAGAAAATCCAAAATTTACAAGAAAAATAAGAAATGTATAAGAAAAAGTAGAAGATTTTTATGGTAAAACTGGAGAATATATGACTGAAAAATGTGTTGAAAGTTTATATAATAAACATACCACATTTGGAAGGAAATAAGTGTAAATCTTCAAGAAAAAAGTCCCCAAATTTATAACTTTAAAGAGGAAAATAGACAAAAACAAGCAAAGAAAATACTAGAGAAAAGCTTAGAAAATTACAAGAAAACAAAAATTAAAAAAAATAATAAAATAATAATAAAATAATATTAAAAACTAATAAATAAATAAATAAATAAATAAATAAAATCCCAATAAATTTGTAAGAAAAAGTTGTGACTTTTTGAGAAAAATGAAGCAAATTATGAGAACAACAGTGGAAAAATATAAAACAGGAGTCAATGTCTTCAGTTACGGGGAAGAAGGAGCACATTTATTGGATTAAAAAAAAAAATCACCAGAAAAAATAACACATTTATGAGGAAAAAATACACAAATTATCACAAAAAATTTGGACATTTTTAAGGGAAAAAATGGGTCACAATTTAAAAAATTACAACAACAGAACGGCATGGAGAACGGCCCTCCTCCGGCGCCGCCAGAGTGAGGGCGAGTCGGTCCGGCGTTGTGTCACAGACCTCCGGGAGCTAGCGAGTACCTGTGATTTCAGAGAAAGGATGGAAGACGTGGTACGCGATAAGCCGGCGGAGAGGACTGACAAAAGGACGGACGGTGGAACTGGACGGCGTCGACGCGCCGCCGATGCTGGACACGGGGGTCTCGAGGTCCCTTCTGACAGAGTCTACAAGCAGGAAGCTGTTTCCTCGTAAAACCGTGGCAGCTGAGGCAGAGGACTTATTCACTTATGGCCACACCAGAATTGTCATGGTAGGGACAGTCAGTTTTTCTGTGCGGCATGGCCCCAAAGCCGTTCCGTCGCTCACCTTCCAGGTGATGCGCCAGGGGGCTGATCTGATGGGCGTTGACCTGATCAGCGAGCTGGGTTTCTCCATCACTGACCCCCGGGGTGACACTGTTCTGGCGGTCATCTCATCCCGGCAGCACCGCTGGCCAACGCTTTTCACAGGGCTGGGCTGCCTCACCTGTTCAACCACCGACCGCTCACTGACACCACGGTGCCCCCAACAGTTCAGCCTCTGCGCCGGCCACTCGGCCCGGGTCCGACAGAGACCCCGCTACCTTAGGGACTTTGTAACCCACTCGGTCATGCGGGCGTACTGGTAGTCCACCTGGGTGCCCAGGTAGCTGTATATAGTTCTTTGGGTTTTTCAAGGGGGGGGGATAAATGTGGTGTTTGGACGTGGTGGCTTGCTGTAGGTGACATCATCATGTGGCGAACTGGCCATAGCGTGATACGGTGCCGCCCTTCTGTAAATAGTTCAGTTGTGTATTGAATAAAGGAGAGTGCAGCTCGTGCTCACTGTCCGCGCCTCATTGTCAGAAAGAACGCGAACCACTTCCTGCGGCAGCAGCTCAGGCGTGGATGTCGAGAAACAGAATAAGAAACGCTGCCACTGACATTTCAGTGTAAAACCACAAAGCTCTGTCTGACGTGTGAACAGATGAGCTCCAAAGCAGTTACGTCTGCTCCACTACAGCTGACAAGGGCGTCACAGGTTTATCAGCTCAACGTCACTCAGCTACAAATTTACAAGAATAAAGGTGGAAAAAATATCATGAAAAGATGCCAATTTAAAAATTCAAAAAGTCATAAATTACAACTTGATTGCACTGAATAAAAAATCTAACCAGCATCCAGATCAGTGTTGCAAATTTAAAATTTACAAGTGAAAAAAATAATAAATTTGTGAGGAAAAAAGTTGCATATTTGCAAGAAAGAGTTGCAACTTTGAGAAAGAAAGTTGCAAAGTTATAGAAAAAAGTTGTATATTTTTTAGAAAAAGTTGGCAACTTTTGAGAATTTTTTTTTTAAATTTATAGGAAAAAAGTTGCAAATGTACAAGAAAAAAGTTGAAAATTTATGAGAAAAATATTGCAAATTTTTGAGAAAAACGTTTCAAATTTTTGAGAAAAAGTTAGATTTCTTCAGAAAAAAGTTGCAGTTTTTTTTTTCCACAATATCTTTATTGAACCTTTTTTTTTTTTTTTAACAAACATGATACAAACAATCAAACACTAACACTAAAGTACTACAAAAAAAAAAAGGATGCACTAAAAACACCAACAACCACCAACAAAATCAAGTCTTCAACAATGCTCCTCTGTTTAGTCTAGACAATCCAATACATAAGTATACATATTATGTTCACCAGTTTGGAATTTACAAGGTCCACACACATCATTCACCTTCTTCTTCAAAAGTTATGTTTAAATTCTTTACATAATCAATAAAAGGTCTCCATATATTCTCAAACACAATTTCCTTTGATTTCAGTATATATGTTATTCTTTCTAATGGAAGGTTTGTTAACATCTGTCTTAACCACTGAGTCACATCTGGTCTATGAGTCTTTTTCCATAATAGTGCAATACATTTTTTGGCATTGAGCAAACTGAGGTCTATGAATGTTCTTTCACTTTTATTAAAATTATGCTTTTCTGGGTACAGACCCAACAAAAACAATTTAGGATTCAATATGATTTGTTTTGAGATTATTTTTTCAATTGTTACCCTCACCTCTTCCCAAAACATTCTTATTAATCTACATTCCCATACACAATGAAATAGAGTTCCTTTACTTTCCATGCATTTTGTGCATGTATCTGGTATATTTTTGTTATATTTATTTAACTCCTCCGGTGTAACATACATCCGCATTAATCATTTGAAATGTATCAATTTAAGGCGTGCATTTATTGATTTGGTTTGAGCTTCTGTACAAGCCAATTCCCATTGTTCCTCTGAAATTTCAATTTGCAGATCTTCTTTCCAGTAGTTTAATCTTTTCAGTGAATTTTCACTTGAAGATAGTGTCAATGAGTTATAAAACTCTGAAATAATACCCTTTCTTTTACTATCTTTCATCATCATTTTTTCCAAGGATGAATAAATAGGTCGAGTGAGAGCTTTATTTTGATTTGATCGAATAAAGTTTCTAAGTTGAAGATATTTAAAAAAATGTGTTCTATTGAGATTAAATTTGATCCTCAGCTCTTCAAAAGACATTATGTTGTCTGCACATGGCAAATATAAATCCTGAATCTTTTGTATCCCTTTTAAATTCCATACTTTAAATACAGCGTCCGCTCTCCCTGGTTTAAAATATTGATTACCCCATATTGGACTAAATTGTGACAATAACTGTGGTTCTTTTAAATAGTTTTTAGCTTCACACCATATTTTGATCATATGCTTTACAAATGGATTTTTAACTTGTTTTTGTAATTTTTTTGCCGAATCTGAGTATATGAATATGGGAAGAGGTAAAGGTAAATTGTATGATTCCATTTCAGTCCAGTGAGGGAGATCATTTGATGAAAAATAATATGTCATAGACCTCAGTTGTGCCGACCAATAATACAACATAAAATTTGGACATTTCAGACCTCCACGATCAAATGGTAAATATAATAAAGACAAACGTAATCTAGCCCTCCTGTTGTTCCATATAAATTCCACTAACTTTTTTTTTATTCTTGAGAATAAATCTAAAGGTGGTGATAAGGGAATGTATTGAAATAAATAAAGTATTTTAGGTAAAATATTACTTTTAAGTATATTGATTCTCCCGATCATCGACATTGGTAGTGACATCCATCTCTGAGTTAACTCATTGATATCTGTCATTAAGGCTTCATAGTTGACACTGGCGACTGATTCTAGCTTAGGCACAATTTGGATTCCTAAATATTTAAACTGATTTACAACATTGAATTGATTTACCTCAGGGGCTGGGTAATTTCTCTGGGTCTCATTTAGCATTAATATTGAAGATTTAGTTTTATTTATTTTATATCCTGATATTTCCCCAAAATTCTTTATTAAATTCAACAAGGTTGGAATTGATTTTTTTAGATTCGACATAAACAAAATTATGTCATCGGCGTACAGGGAGATTTTATGTTCTGTTGGTCCAACTTTAATTCCATATATTTGTGAATGTAAACGTATCGCTATCGCTAAAGGTTCAATTGCCATAGTAAACAGTAAAGGTGAAAGTGGACAGCCTTGTCGACATCCTCTATTGATTTTTATTGGTTTTGAAATATTGTTATTTGTTAGGATTTCTGCTGTAGCATTATTGTATATTATTTGAACCCATTTTATGAAATTATTTCCAAGTCCAAACCTTTGTAGGACTTCAAAAAGAAAGGGCCATTCAACTCTATCAAAGGCCTTTTCGGCGTCCAGTGATAGGAGAGCTGTATCCGGTGCTTCTTTATTAAAATAAATAATATTAAATAGTCTTCTTACATTATGGAAGCCTTGTCTTCCCTTTATAAAGCCATTCTGATCTCGATTAATAATATTTGGTAAAATTTCTTGTATTCGTCTTGCTAAAATTTTACAGATTATCTTAAGGTCGGCATTTAATAGGCTTATTGGTCTCATATTTTCACATTTATTAGAGGGCTTACCTGGTTTTGGCAGCAGTATAATTAAGGCATTATTTATGTATGATGGTAAATTATTATTTTGAAATGCTTCTAAAACCATTTCCAAAAAAGGTTTTATTAATTTATTCTTAAATTTCTTATAAAGGTCAACTGGAAGACCATCTGGTCCTGCACTTTTTCCTGATTTCATATTATCAATGGCTAGCCCAACTTCTTCTTGACTAATTTTAGACTCCAATATCTCCCTGTTTTCATTTGGAATACACGGTATAGATAGTTCGTTCAAAAACCCATTTAGTTTTGTTAAATCAAATTCATTTTTAGTATCATATAATTTTTCATAGTAATCTCTAAAGGCTCTGTTAATTTCTAAAGGATCTATAACTACCTGTCCATTACTTATAATACTAGTAATTGGTGTTTTAATTTCTAATTGTTTAATCTGCCATGCCAATAATTTTCCTGATTTTTCACCTTGTTCATAAAAAGATTGTTTCAATCTTAGAAGACTCGAGGCAGCTCTATTCGCTGATTTTTTGTCGTATTCAGCTCTCAAAATCAGTAATTCATTCTCCAACCTTGGATCACTTCCTGCATACACTTTTTCCTGAAGACTTTTCATTTTATGTTCCAATTTAGCTCTCTCCTCTCGAGTCTTCTTAGATTTTGATCCTGTATAACTAATAATATGTCCCCTAATAAAAGCTTTGAAAGCTTCCCACTTTACACATGCTGATGTTTGTGTAGTATTGATGTCAAAGTACTCGTCTATCTGTTTTTCTATATACTTGACAAATTCCTCATCCTGAAGCCATTTATGCTGAAATTGCCATCTACCTGATTCCTTTGTCAATTTTTTATCTACATATATTAGACAACAGGGTGCATGATCAGAGATCACGATGTTATCATAAAAGCAGTTTTGAATCTTGGATCTTAATTCTGTGGAAATCAAAAAATAATCAATACGTGAGAATGTCTTGTAGGTACTGGAATAACAAGAATAGGCTTTAACTTGTGGTTTCATTTCTCTCCATATATCTAACAATCTCAATTCTTTCATAAAATGATTAATAGTCATCCTACATCCATTGTGTGTACAATCCAGTCCTGTTGATCTATCTATACCTGGATTCAATGTACAATTAAAATCCCCTGCTATTATATGTTGCCCTGTAAGTGATGATAAAATAAGAAATAAATTAACAAAGAACTTTTGATCATCTATATTGGGACCATATAAGTTCACAAGATTTATATTTTCTAATAGCAAAGAACCTTGAATGATTACATATCTTCCAAGTTTGTCTCCAATTACATTTTTCACTTGAAAAGGGACTGATTTATGTATGAGAGTCATAACTCCCCTGGCCCGGGATGAAAATGATGAGGTGAATACACTTCCCTGCCATCTACTCCTAATTCTTTTTATATCCTCCTCTATTAGATGAGTTTCTTGTAAAAACACAATTTTTGAACCCATGTCTTTTATTTTATTCATAACTTGTTTAAGTTTTTTTAAATTTTGTAGACCTCTGCAATTCCATGAAGTTAAATTAAGATTAACACTTTGGTTTATGATCAATAGAGAGTTTGGGATTACCTTGCAGTGTAAACATGCTCATACAGAGAAGCAAAAACATGAGTGGTTGAACATTCATCCTACAAACTACACACAAACAAATTCCCCCTTCCCACACTTGTGGCGAACCCCCCAAAATCAAAAGAAAAATTCCGTCTCCCGATATAGCCATCGACCGCTCCACACCCACGGGGAACAGCCTAAGCCACTCCTTCTTCATTCTCCCAATCACCCTAACTCTACTGCTTTTAATGACGTAACATTAACTCTCCTCTGTAGTTTTCCAACTTAACTCCAAAATTTTTAACAATTTTGTACATCATAGTTTTTTTTTGTTTGTTTTGTTTTTGTTTTTTTTAATATATAATACAATCTATATTTTGTAAACTTACTATTTACTTCAAGTCAGTCAGATGCCTGTACAAATGCTTAATTATTCTACCTTATATTTTGTTCATGCTTAGCTCCCACCAGTCTCTTCTTCTTCTTTGATCTTCTTGATGAACTCCTGCGCCTCCTCTGGGGTCTTGAAGATGTGGGTTCTGCCCTCATACGTGGTCAGCAGTCTCGCAGGATAGATTACACCATGACGAATCCCAAGGTTGCGCAGCTCCTAATGTATGGGATCAAACTGCTTCCTCAATTGTTGGATTCCTGTGGCCAAATCTGGGTAGAACCGCACCTGCTGATCCTGGTGTTTAATCTCTCCTTTAGCTCGTGCAGCGTTGAAGATCTTCATCCTGTCTCTGTTGCTAAGAAACTTCATAATTAAGGTCCTCGGCGGTCCCTTATCTCTCCGTGGGCCAATACGATGTGCTTTTTCCAGAACCACTGCTGATTGCAACTCCTCGCTGCCCAGCACCTCCGGAATCCACTTTTCCAGAAAGGAACATACGTCCCGACCTTCTGATTCCTCTGGAAGACCCACCAGCCTCAAGTTATTCTGCCTCGACCGAGATTCCAAATCCAAAATATTATCTTCTAGACATTTATTTATTTTTTCCAAAGTGCGCACCTTTAATTGAAGACGGGTGACGTCATCTTCAGCACTAGCGAGACGGAGCTCCATCTGCGCCGTTCGTTCTACACAGTCACCCAATTCCTTTCTTATTCCTTCCAACGCTGTCATAATCCCATCAAATCTAGAGGAAAAGTCCGCTCTCATTGAACTCATGGCAGCCATCAGCGCATCTGCGCCATTCCCCGCAGATATCGCACCGTTGCCAGCCTCCTCCGCCATATATGGAGTTTTGTTTGCTGCGTCACAGACCTGAAAGTCCGTTAATTTGGACTGTTTCGGCGGCTCGCTTTTTCCTTTACCTAGTTTTCCAGCCTTAGGCTTCGCCGACATATCCTTGCCCAAACGCTGGGACACGTTCTGTCCCAAATGAGAGAGTTATTTGCCAATTTTTTTCTCCAGGAGCAGAGCAGAGTGAAACACGTCCGTCTTACGTGGCAGCCATAACCGGAAGTCAAAAGTTGCAGTTTTAAGAGTAAAAAGTTGCAAATCTCAGAAAAAAAACCCTGCAACTTTTTGAGAAAAATTTTTTGCAAATTTACAAGAAAAAAAAAATGAAAATTTATAGGAAAAAAGATGCAAAGTTTTTTAAGAAAGAAGTTGCCAATTTCCAGGAAAAAAAGCTGCAAATTTTTTGAGAAAAAAGGTTTCCAGTTTACAGGGAAAAAAGCTGCAAATTTATAAGCAAAAATGTGCAAAGCTTTTTAAGAAAGAAAATGCCAATTTACAGGAAAATTATGTATATTTTTGACAAAAACTTTTGCAAATTTATGACAGTGCTACAAATGTTTGAGAAAAAGTCGATTTACAGGGGAAAAAAGTTACAAATTTAAGAGAAAAGAATTTAGAAATGTACGTGAAAAAATTTCAAATTTATAAAAATCACATTTGGATGCACTGCTTAAGTTGCTACTGATGTCACGACAGCACATGTCCACTAACCATTGCTTTGGACGGTTGACCCCAGGCTTTTACCACTCTGGAGTGGTGGCCTAGTGGTAGCGCATCCGCCCCACAGCCAGGAGGTTGTGGGTTCAAGCCCCAGCCGGGTCATACCAGAAGACCATGCAAAAATGGTACTTTCTAGCTTGGTGCTCAGCATAATAGAATGGGGGAAGGAGAAGTTGTTTGTGGTGGTGCCTTGCATGGCAACAGCCCCTCTGATGTTATTATCATAGGAGAACCATAATGTCGTTCTACTGTACATGATGGACTGAATGACAATAAAGTTGGCTTCTTATTCAAAGATTTTATTGTCAATACTACGAACGTACAGGACATACAGGAGAACTGAAATGACGTTTCTGTCTCTGCATTGGTGTGCATTTTATAAAAAGAAAGGAAATAGGCTGGATTAAAAAAAAAGAGAGAAACGCAGGAACAAACCGCGACAGCAGCAGTCTATGTACAGTCTACATACAGTGATGCAACCCGTGGTGCCAATGGCAGGCAAAAGGACTCTGACCTCCATAGAGGTAAACAAGTGGTTTAGGTAAATGATTAGTGGTAATAGACCCAGCAGTCCTATATTCAGACAGCTAGAGATGAATATCCGTAGTGCATTTCAGTGCAGTAGTGTAGGTGCAGATAGTGACAGATATCATTGCACATGATCTGTATTGCAGTGATGTACAGACAGCAGCAGATATGGCATTTGTGCAAATGGTTGTGGTTAAAGTGCAGAGACATATAGCAGCAAAAGTACAACAGAACAACAGTATTATTGTTGGTGTGCCAGTCTTTCTGTGCCAACATCTGAGGTAGTTACTGTGCAGTTGTTACCGTCTGGGAAGCGGGGGGGAGTGAACAGAGTTCAGGGTCCTGATGGCCTGATGAGCGAAGCTGTTCAGCAGTCTTGTGGAGCAGGCCTGGAGGCTACGGTACCTTTTCCCTGAGGACATGGGGCTGAAGAGGGACTGTAGGGGATGGGAAGTGTCGCCTGTGATGTTGGTGGCTCTGAGGGTGAGGCGAGTGGGGTAGATGTCCAAGAGGGGTGGCAGGGGGCACCAGTGATCTTGCTGGCTGCATCCACTATGTGTTGTAGTGTCTTCCGGCAGGTGGCAGTGCAGCTTCCATACCACACCATGATGCAGTTGGTGAGGATGCTCTCAATGGTGCCCCGGTAGAAAGACTGCATGATGGGGGGTGGGACTCGTGCTATGTCTGCGGAGGAAGTGGAGGTGAGTTTGGGCCTTCTTGGCCAGTGATGTGGTGTTATTGGTCCAGGTGAGGTCCTCAGAGATGTGCACCTCCAGGAACTTGGTGCTGTTCACTCTCTCCACAGCTGTACCGTCGATGATCAGCGGGGGTTACTGTGTGTGTCCCCTCCTGAAGTTGACCACAATCTCCTTGGTTTTTCCCACGTTCAGGAAGAGGTTATTGTCTTTACACCGCTGGACCAGTTGGCTCACCTCGTTTCTGTAGTTGGCCTCATCGTTGTTGGTGATGAAGCCCACTACCATTGTGTCATCTGCAAACTTGACGATGTGGTTGGTATTGTAGGCTGGCACGCAGTCATGGTCAGCAGGGTGAAGAGCAGCGGGCTGAACACGCACCCTTGTGAGGCCTCTGTGCACAGTGTGATGGTCTGGGAGGTGTTGCTGCCAACCCACACTTTCTGTGGCCTCACAAGGTTTTCTTGCTGTACTGTCATTTTGCCTCCTTGATGCCACGAGACAGGTTGGCCCTAGCTGGTGTTAGTCTGGGTGTCGCCAGCCCTGAAGACTGCGTCCTGAGCCCTCAGGAGTCTGTGGACCTCTGCTGTCATCCATGGCTTCTGGTTGCCACGAACAGTGGTGGTCTTGCAGTGAGTAACATCATCAATGCATTTGGCTATGTAAGCCACAACAACCTCGGTGTACTCCTCTAGGTTTGTGTGTCCATTATGAGTGGCTGCATGCTTGAAAATGTCCCAGTCTGTGGTGCTGAAGGAGTCTTTCAGAGCATTCAAGGCCCCCTCTGGCCACACATGTAGCTGCTTCTTTGTAGGTCTAATGGCTTTCACTCTGGGTTTGTATGCTGGCCTTAATAGAACAGTGATGTGATCAGAGAGGCCCAGAGGGGGGAGGGTTTGTATGCATTCTTATGGGTTGTGTACACCAGATCCAGCAGGTTGTCTCCCCTCGTTGCAAAGTTTACATGTTGATATAGACTCGTTAGGAGGGCCTTTAAATTTGCGTCGTTGAAGTCTCCTGCTGTGATGAGAAATCCATCTGGATGCACTGTTTGTGTCTCACTTATAGCTTGATAGAGTACCTTCAGTGCTTCCCTCCTCTCACTGGCGCCAGTGGGCAGGACATACACGGCGGCAAATAGAACCGATGAAATTTCTCTAGGCGTGTAAAAGGGTCTGCACTTGATGATCATAAACTCTACCAAAGCAAAGCAATGTCTGTGAACAGAGTCACAGCACCAGGCATCACTGATGTACACACACACGCCTCCACCCCGGGTTTTCGCTCCTACCGTTAGCACTCTGTCGCTGCAATAGTATGTTAGCCCCGCTAGATGAATGACAGAGTCCGGTATATTGTCATTTAACCATGTTTCTGTAAAGATAAAAACACAGCAGTTCCGTGCATCGTGTTGTGTGGATCTCAGGAGCTGTATGTAGTCTATCTCGTTGTCAAGTGAGCGTACGTTTGCCAGAATCAGTGAAGGGATCGGGGGTTTGTGCAAGTTAGCAGTTAGCTTTGTTCGCATACCTCCGCGTTTATCTCACTTCTGCCTCCTCTCACACCGTCTACAGCCTCTCCATCTGGGATGGGGCGCGGCAGTCGAGTCCAAGGATGTGGAGGACTGGCGGAGGATCCCTAGGCCACGAAGCTCCTTTTTGCTGCTTTCATCCATGACGCAATCTGTGGCTTTACTCCTTATCTGCAGAAGGCTGTGGCGACTGCAGCTCATGTGCAGCATCGTATATGTACAATAGACAGTTTAACACTAAAAGTGGCACAAAACACGAAAAATAGAGAGAAAACCTGAAGAGAGGAGCGAGAGAGGCCGCTGTGTGTTCACGCGCTACCTAACATCCACCTTACTAGCTTCTTCCACTTTATCCACCTTATCCACTTCTTCTTTAAACTCATCTACCTTCGCTGCCTCTACTCCTCACATCTTCACCGTTACACCTGCCTCCTCCTCCTTCACAAACATGTATCCTGTCTTGCTTCTACTGACTTTCATTCCACACTGCCCCCTCTCCAGACTCTGACAGTTAATCTAGGCTGGACACTGCTTTCATTTGACTGCTAAAATAATGTGCAAGTTAGCCATTTTTATTTTCAGCCTGCTAGCTTTTTCTCTTCTTTTTGTCACTGTCAGATGGATAACTTCTCTTCATTTTGATCCAGCTGGTCTCACTTGTATGTTTACATAAGATGTGCACTGATACTTGCAAGAGTGAGAGGTGGGGGTGTGGCCCCTTTAGGGAGTTCTACGCCAGCCTTCCACTGTCATTGCAAACTCTCCGCAATGCCACTGCTGTAGTGACTCAAAGTTGAACAGTCCTTGAGGGGGCTCCTTCTGGCCTGGGGCCCCAAGCATTTGCCAGTCTTGCCTGCCGGCATGCAGTGCCTCTAGTAGTATCAGAGATATGTGAGCCTGCACATGACCACCTCCGAGGCTCATGTTGGAACCTTTGTGAAACCAAACTTGATCCCCTTTAGTTTCACACGTATCTGTTAGCATCAGAGTTTTTGCCAGAAATTATGTTGATCCTCAGGGGAGATTCTTGTCCTCCATGTTTGGCTCATACTTCAGTGTGTGTTTATGTTCTGAGACTGAGTTTATCTGACTGTGGTTTTATGTTCTAGAGAGAAAAGCTGCAGCTGCAATATAGAAGAACTGAACCATTTATCTGTAAATGATCTGAGTCATCACTGTGCACATGTTTATTCTTATAAAATTGCATTTTTTCTTATTTTTTCTCATAAATTATTTATAAATTTTTATCTTTTAAATTGATTTAATTAAATTTCATTTTTAAAAATTCTATTTGACTTTATTTTGTTGTTTTAATTAAATTATATGCCATTTTATTTATTCAATATCTTAATTTAATTTTTAAAAAATTATATATTTTTTAAAAATAGTTTTTTAATGTAATTACATTTTTTATTCAATTCTATTTTCAAATTGCACCTTTTAATTTGATTTAATTAAATATAATTTTGTAGTTTATTTGACTTTATTTTATTTTTTATATTTTTTATGTTTTAATTATGTTCAGTTTTTTTCCCCAAGATTTTAGTTTAAAAAAATAAATGTAAAAAATATATTTTTTTAATTTATTTTTTAAGGTAATTTTTGATTCTATTTTTTTAAATTTTATCTTTTTTTTTTCCACAATATCTTTATTGAACCTTTTTTTTTTTAACAAACATGATACAAACAATCAAACACTAACACTAAAGTACTACAAAAAAAAAAAAATGCACTAAAAACACCAACAACCACCAACAAAATCAAATCTTCAACAATGCTCCTCTGTTTAGTCTAGACAATCCAATACATAAGTATACATATTATGTTCACCAGTTTGGAATTTACAAGGTCCACACACATCATTCACCTTCTTCTTCAAGAGTTATGTTTAAATTTTTTACATAATCAATAAAAGGTCTCCATATATTCTCAAACACAATTTCCTTTGATTTTAGTATATATGTTATTCTTTCTAATGGAAGGTTTGTTAACATCTGTCTTAACCACTGAGTCACATCTGGTCTATGAGTCTTTTTCCATAATAGTGCAATACATTTTTTGGCGTTAAGCAAACTGAGGTCTATGAATGTTCTTTCACTTTTATTAAAATTATGCTTTTCTGGGTACAGACCCAACAAAAACAGTTTAGGATTCAATATGATTTGTTTTGAGATTATTTTTTCAATTGTTACCCTCACCTCTTCCCAAAACATTCTTATTAATCTACATTCCCATAAACAATGAAATAGGGTTCCTTTACTTTCCATGCATTTTGTGCATGTATCTGGTATATTTTTGTTATATTTATTTAACTCCCCCGGTGTAACATACATCCGCATTAATCATTTGAAATGTATCAATTTAAGGCGTGCATTTATTGATTTGGTTTGAGCTTCTGTACAAGCCAATTCCCATTGTTCCTCTGAAATTTCAATTTGCAGATCTTCTTTCCAGTAGTTTAATCTTTTCAGTGAATTTTCACTTGAAGATAGTGTCAATGAGTTATAAAACTCTGAAATAATACCCTTTCTTTTACTATCTTTCATCATCATTTTTTCCAAGGATGAATAAATAGGTCGAGTGAGAGCTTTATTTTGATTTGATCGAATAAAGTTTCTAAGTTGAAGATATTTAAAAAAATGTGTTCTATTGAGATTAAATTTGATCCTCAGCTCTTCAAAAGACATTATGTTGTCTGCACATGGCAAATATAAATCCTGAATCTTTTGTATCCCTTTTAAATTCCATACTTTAAATACAGCGTCCGCTCTCCCTGGTTTAAAATATTGATTACCCCATATTGGACTAAATTGTGACAGTAACTGTGGTTCTTTTAAATAGTTTTTAGCTTCACACCATATTTTGATCATATGCTTTACAAATGGATTTTTAACTTGTTTTTGTAATTTTTTTGCCGAATCTGAGTATATGAATATGGGAAGAGGTAAAGGTAAATTGTATGATTCCATTTCAGTCCAGTGAGGGAGATCATTTGATGAAAAATAATATGTCATAGACCTCAGTTGTGCCGACCAATAATACAACATAAAATTTGGACATTTCAGACCTCCACGATCAAATGGTAAATATAATAAAGACAAACGTAATCTAGCCCTCCTGTTGTTCCATATAAATTCCACTAACTTTTTTTTTATTCTTGAGAATAGATCTAAAGGTGGTGATAAGGGAATGTATTGAAATAAATAAAGTATTTTAGGTAAAATATTACTTTTAAGTATATTGATTCTCCCGATCATCGACATTGGTAGTGACATCCATCTCTGAGTTAACTCACTGATATCTGACATTAAGGCTTCATAGTTGACACTGGCGACTGATTCTAGCTTAGGCATAATTTGGATTCCTAAATATTTAAACTGATTTACAACATTGAATTGATTTACCTCAGGGGCTGGGTAATTTCTCTGGGTCTCATTTAGCATTAATATTGAAGATTTAGTTTTATTTATTTTATATCCTGATATTTCCCCAAAATTCTTTATTAAATTCAACAAGGTTGGAATTGATTTTTTTAGATTCGACATAAACAAAATTATATCATCGGCGTACAGGGAGATTTTATGTTCTGTTGGTCCAACTTTAATTCCATATATTTGTGAATGTAAACGTATCGCTATCGCTAAAGGTTCAATTGCCATAGTAAACAGTAAAGGTGAGAGTGGACAGCCTTGTCGACATCCTCTATTGATTTTTATTGGTTTTGAAATATTGTTATTTGTTAGGATTTCTGCTGTAGCATTATTGTATATTATTTGAACCCATTTTATGAAATTATTTCCAAGTCCAAACCTTTGTAGGACTTCAAAAAGAAAGGGCCATTCAACTCTATCAAAGGCCTTTTCGGCGTCCAATGATAGGAGAGCTGTATCCGGTGCTTCTTTATTAAAATAAATAATATTAAATAGTCTTCTTACATTATGGAAGCCTTGTCTACCCTTTATAAAGCCATTCTGATCTCGATTAATAATATTTGGTAAAATTTCTTGTATTCGTCTTGCTAAAATTTTACAGATTATCTTAAGGTTGGCGTTTAATAGGCTTATTGGTCTCATATTTTCACATTTATTAGAGGGCTTACCTGGTTTTGGCAGCAGTATAATTAAGGCATTATTTATGTATGATGGTAAATTATTATTTTGAAATGCTTCTAAAACCATTTCCAAAAAAGGTTTTATTAATTTATTCTTAAATTTTTTATAAAGGTCAACTGGAAGACCATCTGGTCCTGCACTTTTTCCTGATTTCATATTATCAATGGCTAGCCCAACTTCTTCTTGACTAATTTTAGACTCCAATATCTCCCTGTTTTCATTTGGAATACACGGTATAGATAGTTCGTTCAAAAACCCATTTAGTTTTGTTAAATCAGGTTCATTTTTGGTATCATATAATTTTTCATAGTAATCTCTAAAGGCTCTATTAATTTCTAAAGGATCTATAACTACCTGTCCATTACTTATAATACTGGTAATTGGTGTTTTAATTTCCAATTGTTTAATCTGCCATGCTAATAATTTTCCTGATTTTTCACCTTGTTCATAAAAAGATTGTTTCAATCTTAGAAGACTCGAGGCAGCTCTATTCGCTGATTTTTTGTCGTATTCAGCTCTCAAAATCAGTAATTCATTCTCCAACCTTGGGTCACTTCCTGCATACACTTTTTCCTGAAGATTTTTTATTTTATGTTCCAATTTAGCTCTCTCCTCTCGAGTCTTCTTAGATTTTGTTCCTGTATAACTAATAATATGTCCCCTAATAAAAGCTTTGAAAGCCTCCCACTTTACACATGCTGATGTTTGTGTAGTATTGATGTCAAAGAACTCGTCTATCTGTTTTTCTATATACTTGACAAATTCCTCATCCTGAAGCCATTTATGCTGAAATTGCCATCTACCTGATTCCTTTGTCAATTTTTTATCTACATATATTAGACAACAGGGTGCATGATCAGAGATCACGATGTTATCATAAAAGCAGTTTTGAATCTTGGACCTTAATTCTGTGGAAATCAAAAAATAATCAATACGTGAGAATGTCTTGTAGGTACTGGAATAACAAGAATAGGCTTTAACTTGTGGTTTCATTTCTCTCCATATATCTAACAATCTCAATTCTTTCATAAAATGATTAATAGTCATCCTACATCCAATGTGCGTACAATCCAGTCCTGTTGATCTATCCACACCTGGATTCAATGTACAATTAAAATCCCCTGCTATTATATGTTGCCCTGTAAGTGATGATAAGATGAGAAATAAATTAGCAAAGAACTTCTGATCATCTATATTGGGACCATATAAGTTCACAAGATTTATATTTTCTAATAGCAAAGAACCTTGAATGATTACATATCTTCCAAATTTGTCTCCAATTACATTTTTCACTTGAAAAGGAACTGATTTATGTATGAGAGTCATAACTCCCCTGGCTCGGGATGAAAATGAAGAGGTGAATACACTTCCCTGCCATCTACTCCTAATTCTTTTAACATCCTCCTCTATCAGATGAGTTTCTTGTAAAAACACAATTCTTGAACCCATGTCCTTTATTTTATTCATAACTTGTTTAAGTTTTTTTAAATTTTGTAGACCTCTGCAATTCCATGAAGTTAAATTAAGATTAACACTTTGGTCCATGATCAATAGAGAGTTTGGGATTACCTTGCAGTGTAAACATGCTCATACAGAGAAGCAAAAACATGAGTGGTTGAACATCCATCCTACAAACTACACACAAACAAATTTCCCCTTCCCACACTTGTGGCGAACCCCCCAAAATCAAAAGAAAAATTCTGTCTCCCGATATAGCCATCGACCGTTCCACACCCACGGGGAACAGCCTAAGCCACTCCTTCTTCATCCTCCCAATCACCCTAACTCTACTGCTTTTAATGACGTAACATTAACTCTCCTCTGTAGTTTTCCAACTTAACTCCAAAATTTTTAACAACTTTGTACATCATAGTTTTTTTTGTTTGTTTGTTTGTTTTGTTTTTGTTTTGTTTTTTTAATATATAATACAATCTATATTTTGTAAACTTACTATTTACTTCAAGTCAGTCAGATGCCTGTGCAAATGCTTAATTATTCTACCTTATATTTTGTTCATGCTTAGCTCCCACCAGTCTCTTCTTCTTCTTTGATCTTCTTGATGAACTCCTGCGCCTCCTCTGGGGTCTTGAAGATGTGGGTTCTGCCCTCATACGTGGTCAGCAGTCTCGCAGGATAGATTACACCATGACGAATCCCAAGGTTGCGCAGCTCCTTACGTACGGGATCAAACTGCTTCCTCAATTGCTGGATTCCTGTGGCCAAATCTGGGTAGAACCGCACCTGCTGGTCCTGGTGTTTAATCTCTCCTTTAGCACGTGCAGCGTTGAAGATCTTCATCCTGTCTCTGTTGCTAAGAAACTTCATAATTAAGGTCCTCGGCGGTCCCTTATCTCTCCGTGGGCCAATACGCTGTGCTTTTTCCAGAACCACTGCTGATTGCAACTCCTCGCTGCCCAGCACCTCCGGAATCCACTTTTCCAGAAAGGAACATACGTCCCGACCTTCTGATTCCTCTGGAAGACCCACCAGCCTCAAATTATTCTGTCTCGACCGAGATTCCAAATCCAAAATATTATCTTCCAGAGATTTTTTTTTTTTTTCCAAAGTGCGCACCTTTAATTGAAGACGGGTGACGTCATCTTCAGCACTAGCGAGACGGAGCTCCATCTGCGCCGTTCGTTCTACACAGTCACCCAATTCCTTTCTTATTCCTTCCAACGCTGTCATAATCCCATCAAATCTAGAGGAAAAGTCCGCTCTCATTGAACTCATGGCTGCCATCAGCGCATCTGCGCCATTCCCCGCAGAAATCGCAGCGTTGCCAGCCTCCTCCGCCATATATGGAGTTTTGTTTGCTGCGTCACAGACCTGAAAGTCCGTTAATTTGGACTGTTTCGGCGGCTCGCTTTTTCCTTTTCCTGGTTTTCCAGCCTTAGGCTTCGCCGACATATCCTCGCCCAAATGCTGGGATACGTTCTGTCCCAAATGAGAGAGTTATTTGCCGATTTTTTTTTTCCAGGAGCAGAGCAGAGCGAGACACGTCCGTCCTACGTGGCAGCCATAACCGGAAGTCCAAATTTTATCTTTTAATTTGATTTAATTAAATTTCATTTTTAATTCTATTCAATTTGATCTTTTTTGTGTTTTAATTTAGTTAAATTATGCGCTATTTTATGTTATTTTTTCAAAATCTTAATTTTAATCCAATGCTTGCTAGGAGCATTGGAGATGGATTTAAACTGTTCTACCATGGTGTAGATAGGAAGAGAAATGGAATAGGAGTAATCTTGAAGGAAGAGTATGTAAAGAGTGCTCAGGAGGTAAAGAGGGAGTCAGAGTCATGAGTCTGAAGCTAGAAGTCAAAGGTGTGATGTTGAATGTTGTCAGTGTGTATGCCCCACAAGTTGGAAGTCAGGTAGAAGAGGAAGAGGAATTCTGGATGAAGTTGGATGAAGTGGTAGGGAGTGTTCCCAGGCGGGGAGAGAGTGGTGATTGGAGCAGACTTTAATGGACATGTAGGTGAAGGGAACAGAGGTGATGAGGAGGTCCTGGGTAGGTATGGTCTTAAGGAGAGAAATGTGGTTGGACAGATGGTTGTGGATTTTGCTAAAAGGATGGAAATGGCTGTGGTGAACACATACTTCAAGAAGAGAGAGGAACATAGGGTGACTTACAAGAGTGGAGGAAGGTGCAGACAGGTGGACCACATCATATGCAGAAGGAAAAATCTGAAAGAGAGACTGCAAGGTGGTGGCAGGGAAGAATGTAGCTAGACAGCATCAAATGGTTGTCTGTAGGATGACTTTGGAGAGCAAGAAGAGGAAAACAGTGAAGGCAGAGCCAAAGATTAAGTGAGGGACGTTACAGAAGGAAGAAGGCCGCACAGAGTTCAGGAAGGAGTTGATACAGGCTCTGGATGGTAGGGAAGAATTCCCAGATGACTGGGAAAGTACAGGAAAAGTATTGAGGGAAACAGGTAGAAAGGTGTGTGGTGTATCCAGTAAACAGAGGAAGGAAGACAAGGAGACTTGGTGGTGAAGTTGTGATGAATTGTGATGAAGTGTTTTGAACGGCTTGTCAAACCACACATCACAGCCTGCCTCCCTGCATCACATGACCTGCTTCAGTTTGCATATCGTTCAAACCGCTCCACGGAGGATGCTATAGTCATCTGGGTTTGGAACAGCCAAACCCAGATTCATGACAGGGCCCCCCCTCTAGGGGTAGATTCTAGAGACCCCAGTACCATCAGCCGACAACGAAAGGACAAGAAAAGAAAAACACCCCCTTAAGGGAACCCCCCCACCCAGAAACAAACAATTACCCAGGGCGGGAGGTGGGGAAAACCGGTTAGGAGGGAAATAACCGGTGAAAAATACAACAAGTAAAAATCACATGACGAGCAGTGACCCTCCTAACGAGCTCCCACCCAGGACACTAACCCCCCTTCCCAGGAGTCCAAAATTCAGGGGGTCGGCCAAAGTTCCAGGCCCCCAGCATGGCAAGGCGTGACTGATCGAGTGGCCTGCCCAAGTTCCATGTCCAGTAGGCGGCCCGCCGAATGGCGTCCGGCGGCCTGCCTGGCCCAACGGACCACCCAGCCTGAAAACCAAGTCCTTCGGGTGGCTGACCAATGTGGTGGAGCCATCAGAACCGGAGGGGAAGGCGGAGAGGCAGCCTACCTCCTCGAGAACTTCGGCGGCCAACCCCAGGAACAGGAGCCCCCCTGCCATTCGAGGCTTGTGGCAGGGAGACCGTAGCACCTGCGATGGTCCTGGCCTGGGACGTAGCTGCACCCGCAATGGTCCCGGCCTGGGATGTAGCTGCACCCGGGGTGCACCCTGGCTAGAGCTCTGCTGCACCGGCGGAGGCTCCCATCGGGGCCCTCATTGCTCCCGCGGTGGCCTCCCCAGCGAGGGAGGTGATGCTCCTCCTGACTGCTGACGGTGGACCCCACTCCTTGGCGGCCTCCAACAAGACCGGCAGCTCTCTGGCGACCCTGGCCGGGGGTTCTGAACCCGAAGGGAGAGAAAGAGAAACCGGGTCAGGGTCGCTGGCAGTCACGGAGCCCGGCGAGGCGGCCCCGAAGGCTACAACGATAGCACTCTTTCGTCATGTCAGAGTGCTATTTTGTCGGCTTTTGTTTGTTTTTATTGATTTTATTGATTTCGTTTTTAATCTCTGTTTGCTGATATTAGTTTTTGTTTGGTGCTAGCTTGGTACTGCCTTGCTGAAAAGCCCGATCGGACCCACAGGTGGTCGGACCCCGGCTGGGCTGTTTTTACCGGGCTAGGCTACCTGCTAACCTGTTTTTAGCCTTTTTAGCTGTTTTTAACTAACTTGTTTTAGTTGTTTTTGGCTGGCTGCTGGCTATCCACCTCATCACCTGGCACGCCATGGCTCCATCCCCGATGTGTATCCATTGTGTGTCCCTTCGTAGTAAGGTTTGAGCTGGAAGTGAGACTCGCCAACCTCTACAAGATTTGGGAGGCTGAGGTACCTCTTGACACCATTATACTCGGGCGAACAATGGCTCTGGCAACTGATTCGCAGTTGGCAGAGACGGCTACCTACCTGGGGGAGTTCAGCACTTCTCCATCCACTTCCACTCCTGCTCTGGTTCTGGCTTCTTCCGATGTCCAGGACCACACCAGTCGACACTGGCTTCGTCTCGGGGCTAAACCCAAAGCCCCGGTCGGTACTTCTCACACTCAATGCGCGCCCTGGACCTTGGTTGGACCAGCTGGCAATTATCGTCGGTCTGCCCGACAGGGTGGCACCTCTTCTCTTCCCCTGCTCCTGGATAATAGATTCGACATCCTTTCTCTGGAGGATTTTCCCCACCTGGACACTGGCCGTCCGCCCATGGCTGCCCCTCCTCCTCCTTCCTCTCCTTCAGCGGCGGCTCAGGTCCGCAAACCCCGGACTAAGACAACTCTAGGTGTGGCAAATTACACACCAGCTCCAAATAGAAGAGAGCGCATCACCCCGCCTTCACAACAACAACACCCTCGACAAAGTTATTCTCCACGTCAGAATCCACTGACAAAACCCCCCAGACGACGCTGGTAATAGCTGACTCAATTATGAGGAACGTCAGAAGCAGGTACCGTACTACTAGATTTTTTCCTGGGGCTAGAGTCTCTGACATTGAAGCCCTTATCCCTGACCTGCTAAATGAATTCCCCCACGTTCAAACTGTCATAGTACATGTTGGATGCAATAACATCCCAGATGAAGTGTCGGAGATTTTAAAGAGTGACTTCAGGAGCCTTCTGTCCACTCTTTTGAACTGTGGCAGACGTGCGTTTATCTCTGGGCCTTTGGCACCTCTCAGACGAGGTTGCAATTATTTTAGCAGAACTCTTAGTCTTAATACTTGGTTGTGTTTTACTTGTCCTATTTTTAACTTTCGTTTTGTAGACAATTTTAACTTGTTCTGGAACCACCCATCACTTATGAGGCCTGATGGCATCCACCCAAATAGACTTGGTGCACGTGTTTTAAGAGACAATCTGTTCTATTCCATTCAGTGTTTTTTGGTACAGTGACTGAAACTTGGTGTGTTTACTCACTCTGAAGCTCTTGGGTCTGTCAATCAGCCCTTTTTTGGTTCTGTTTCCACTTTTCATATTAATCCCATTAATCCATATAATTTGCACTGTTTATCAGCTTTCGATTTATAATTCTACAGAGATTGTGTCTGTCTCCCGTTACCCAAAATATTATAACTCAAGACAAATACAATACAACCTGATAAATACACGTCTTTCTGCAGCTCCTCCTCATCCACCACCCCTCAACTTTGCCCCTGTCTTCTCCCTTAGAGAACCTTTCTCTGCTCCCCCCAAAGTTAATAGAAATATAATGCATAAACATCCCAAACTGATTAAACAAAATGTTGGTAAAATTCAAATCAAACCTCAAGTCTCTAAATTTAATAATTTGGCCTCTGTTCCTCCCCAAAATTTTAAAATTAAATGTGGTTTATTAAATATTAGGTCTCTAACTCCCAAGTCTCTGCTAGTCCATGATCTATTAATCGATCATCAGATCGATTTATTATCTCTCACAGAGACTTGGCTTGGGCAAGACAATTATATTGGTTTGAATGAATCAACTCTCTCTGGTTATTTAAACTGTCATAATCCCAGAGATTCTGGTCATGGAGGTGGCGTGGCGGCAATTTTCCATTCTAAATTACTAGTTAATGTCAAGCAAAAATTATGTTTTAATTCCTTTGAGGGCCTGGTCCTCAGTGTGGGGCATGTTGGCTATCTTGGCTTGAACCCAATTCTCTTTGCCATAGTTTATCGTCCTCCCTTGGCCTATTCAGTTTCTAGCCGAATTTGCTGAATTTTTAGCTGATTTAGTGCTGAAATCAGACTTTAACATACATGTTGATGTAGAGAGTGACTGTCTTAATAAGGCATTCAATTCAATTTTAGACTCAATGAGGTTTTCCCAGAAAGTAGAAAATTCTACCCATTATCTCCACCACACATTGGGCCTTGTTTGGACTTACGGTATAGATATAGAAAATCTGGTAGTGTCTCCTCATAATCCTGTACTGTCAGGCCATTGTCTGTTAACCTTTGATTTCACTATTTCTGATTATTTGACTCCTAAAGAAAAATATTACTCCAGCAGATGTCTTTCAGATGACGTTACCAAATTTTTGCAGATTGTCTCCTCTATACCATGGGTCAACACAATGGAAATAAAAGATGGAGAGCCTGCTCCTTTCGTAATTCAAAAAAAAAAAAATCACCCTTATTGTCATTCAACTGTACAACCAATCATGTACAGTAGAACAAGATTGTGCTTTACCTATCTACAGTGTCAATCACACACACCCCAGTGCAGAATCAGAGGGCCGCTGCCATGCAAGGTGCCACCACAGATTTCCCTTCTCCATTCCGTTATTGCTGAGCACCAAGCTGGACGGCAGGAAGTTCCACTCTTATATGGTCTTTGGCATGACCCGGCTGGGATTTGAACCCCTGCCTCCCGGGTGTGGGGTGGATGCTCTACCAACTGAGCCACTACTCCAGCTGATAGGTCATTAATTGATATGAATTGAACTGATTTGATTGAATTGATTAACTAATTGATAGCATGGTAGATAGTGTTACAGCCTCTCTGCATCGGACTCTAGATTTGGTGGCACCTTTAAAAAAGAAAAGTCTAACCAGAGATTTCTAACCCCTTGGTTTAACTCAGAAACTCGTAGCTTAAAACAGAAGACTCGTCATTTGGAAAGGAAATGGCGTTCTACTACCTTATTTTTTGGACTATAAGGCACACTTAAAATCCTTTAATTTTCTCAAAAATCGACAGTGCGTTTTATAATCCGGTGCGCCTTATGTATTAATTCTTGTTGTGCTTACTGACCTTGAACCGATTTTATGTGGTACACGGCGCTCAAAAATCTGTCAAAAATGTTTTAGTACGACTTTGGTAAGTTATGAAACCGAACTGCTTGATGGATTGTCGGAGCATTACGGTAGTCAGGAGCTTCGCGGAGTAATATGTGCTTCAACATAATGGCCGGATGGCTTTTTCCACAAATCTCCATCCCTATTGATCTGCCACTCCATGCGCGCCCATCTCACGGATACTGTCAAAACCCAAGTGAAGCAAACTAATTCGGAGCTTGCCATCATTCCGGGTGGATTAACCAAAGAACTCCAACCGCTATATTGGTGTCAACAGGTCATTCAAAGTTAAATTGCTAGCGAGTTACGCCACTATCTGCCAATGGATCGTGGATCGAAACTGCTCCTGTTTAGCTGTAATTAATATTCAAAAATGATATTTTCGGGACCAAAGAATTCAAGCGTCCCGGCATTTGTTTGCATTGTTTACTTCTCGGGGCTGCCGCTGGAGAGCGAGCCGTATCGATTACTGAGCGAGTATCCTGGCGATGTAAACAGCCACGGACCAAAAATGTTCTGCCTGCTCATGGAACAGGTTATTCACACTCGCAGACAATCGCGCTATATGTGTCTATAATGACTATAGATAGGATTTTCTTTCCATGCACGCAAAAAAAAAAAAAATAATTCCCAAATCCGACTACCTCGCGAGGTAGTTGATACCCAAAAGCCGATGGTGTATAGATACACGTATATTAGGATTTGTATGTGAAATTTCGGCATCAAAATTGCTCCCGTTTAGCTGTAAACGGGAGCAGTAAATACGGCTGTAAATACGTATTTACGACCGTATTGATTACCGAGCGAATACCGAACGAGTATTCTGGCCAATATGGCGATGTAAACAGTCACAGACTAAAAACGTTCTGCCTGCTCATGGAACAGGTCATTCACACTCGCAGACAATCGCGTTATATGTGTCTATAATGACTATAGATAGGATTTTCTTTCCATGCACGCAATTTTTTTTTTTCCAGGCTCCGACTACCTCGCTTTAATGCGCCTTATAATCCGGTGCGCCTTATGTATGAAATTAGACCATCAAATAGACCGTTCATTGATAGTGCGCCTTATAATCTGGTGTGCCTTATAGTCCCAAAAATATGGTAATTTAGAGGAATTCTATTTAGCCTGGAGAAATCATCTCTTAATTTATGAAAAATCTCTTAGAAAAGCTAGATCAAGTTTTTATTCTGCATTAATAGACGTGAATAAGAATAACCCCAGGTTTCTTTTCAACACTATAGCCAGGCTGACAAAGAGCCAGGACTCAGTCAATCCTCGCATCACCCCTGAGCTTTCTAGTCAGGACTTTCTGAACTTTTTTAATCATAAAATTTTATCTATTAGAGATAAAATCAGTCAGAGTCTTCCTACCATAAACTTAAGTACATTAACTACTACAACTTCCTCAATTGATATCTGTTTAGATAAGTTTACTCCAATAGACCTCTTAGAGTTGAATAAAAATAATCTCATCTAAGCCTTCATCTTGCCTTTTGGACCCTATTTCTACCAGGTTATTTAAAATTGTCTTCCCAATTATTGGTAGCCATATTTTTCATATAATTAATCCTTCTTTAACTCTGGGTTATGTACCACTGGCTTTTAAAACTGCTGTAATTAAACCTTTACTCAAAAAGCCGACGCTCGATCCAGGAGTTTTGGCTAACTATCGACCAATCTCTAATCTGCCTTTCATTTCAAAAATCTTGGAAAGAGTTGTTGCTGCGCAATTGTTTGACCACTTCCAGGGAGTTGGTTTGTTTGAGGAGTTTCAGTCTGGGTTCAGAGTTCATCACAGCACTGAAACTGCCTTAGTGAAGGTCACTAATGACCTCAGAATCAGAATCAGAATCAGGTTTATTGCCATTGTTCATGTAGTACACAAACTAGGAATTTGTCTCGGTACAATGCTGCAACATTAAACTTGATAAGATAAGAGAAATAAACTATACATGTAATAAAGTGTAGGATAAGATTAAGTGATACTGGTCAACAGTTAAAATATATATTAGCCAGCAGCAGATACTGTGGAGAACTATATAGTGCAGTCGGTAATGCAGGAAGAAAACAGTGATGATTGACATGAGTCTGGTTGAGCTGCTGTACATGGTGCACGAGAGTCACTTAGTGTTCAGCAGTCTAATGGCAGAGGGGAAGAAGCTGTTCATGTGACGGGAGGTTTTAGTCTGGATGGACCGAAGTCTTCTACCAGAGGGGAAGGGGGCAAACAGTACGTGACCAGGGTGTGAGGGATCGGCTATGATCCGGCCAGCACGCCTCCGGGTCCTGGAGATGTACAGATCCTGGAGAGATGGGAGCTTGCAGCCGATCACCTTCTCAGCAGTGCGCACGACGCGCTGCAGCCTTAGTCTGTCCCTGGCAGTGGCTCCTGCGTACCACACGGTTATGGAGGTGGTGAGGATGGACTCGATGATGGCTGTGTAGAACTGCACTAACATCTTGGTGGGTAGCTTGAGCTTCCTCAGCTGCCGCAGGAAGAACATCCTCTGCTGGGCTTTTTTGATGAGTGAGCTGATGGTCAGCTCCCATTTGAGGTCCCTGGTGATGGTAGTGCCTAGGAAGCGGAAGGAATCAGCAGTGGTGATGGGAGAGCCTGAGAGGGTGAGGGGGGGCAGAGGAGTAGTGACTTTCCTGAAGTCTACAATCATCTCCACTGTCTTCAGAGCGTTCAGCTGCAGGTTGTTATTGCTGCACCAGGACGCCAGCTGGGCCACCTCTCTCCTGTAGGCGGACTCGTCGCCGTTGGAGATGAGCCCGATGAGGGTGGTGTCGTCCGCAAACTTGATCAACTTGACAGACTGGTGGCTGGAGGTGCAGGAGTTGGTGTAAAGGGAGAAGAGTAGGGGGGAAAGTACACAGTCCTGGGGTGATCCGGTGCTGATGCTAGTATAGTCTGAGACAGTCTTTCCCAGCCGCACATGCTGCCTCCGGTCCGTCAGGAAGTCGATGATCCACCTGCAGAGGGAGTCAGGCACGTTGAGCAGGGACAGCTTGTCCCGGAGCAGAGCGGGGCGGATGGTGTTGAATGCGGAGCTGAAGTCCACAAACAGGATCCTGGCGTAGGTTCCCGGGGAGTCCAGGTGCTGCAGGATGGAGTGGAGGGCCAGGTTGACTGCATCGTCTACAGACCTGTTGGCTCGGTAGGCAAACTGCAGCGGGTCCAGGAGAGGGGTGGTGATGGACTTGAGGTGGGACAGGACCAGGCGCTCAAAGGACTTCATGACTACAGAGGTGAGCGCTACAGGTCTGTAGTCATTAAGTCCAGTGATCCGTGGCTTCTTGGGGACAGGGATGATGGTGGAGGATTTGAGGCAGGATGGCACGTGGCATAACTTAAGGGAGGTGTTAAAAATGTCTGTGAATACAGGAGCCAGCTGTTTCGCACAGAGTCTCAGGGTGGAGGGAGACACGCCGTCTGGGCCGGGGGCCTTGCGCGGGTTCAGTCTGGAGAACTGTTTGAGCACATCCTGCTCACTGATGATAAGGGGAGGGGGGGAGGAGGTGCCTTAAATGAAGTAGGGAATGTGGAGGCTGTGGAGCTGGAGGGAGGGGGGGAGTTGGACACAGATGACGAGGTGTCAAAACGGGCATAGTGTTGGGACAGTCTCTGACAAAGGGCTTTGTCATCCTGACCTTTAGGAGCCTTAGGTCGATAGTTGGTGATTTATTATTTACTATTTATTTACTATTTATTTATTATTTACTCCTTATCACATCTGACAATGGCCTTGTTTCTGTTCTTGTCCTTTTAGATCTTAGTGCAGCCTTTAACACTATCGATCATGCCATTCTACTTGATAGATTAGAACACTATATTGGACTGAGCGGCACTCCGGTGCAGTGGTTTAGATCTTATTTGTCCGATAGATTTCAGTTTGTTCACATCAATGATGAATTTTCTTCCAACTCTAAGCTCAGTCACAGAGTGCCACAGGGATCTGTGTTAGGCCCTAATCTTTTTAGTTTATATATGCTTCCGTTAGGCAATATCATTAGAAAGCACTGTATACATTTTCATTGTTACGCAGATGACACACAACTATGCCTGTCAATGAAGCCCGATGATAGTAATCAATTAGCCAAGTTAGAAGCCTGTCTTAAGGATATCAAAGCCTGGATAACTTGAAATTTTCTGCTATTAAACTCAGATAAGACTGAAGTCATTCTTGTTGGACAAAAACACCTTAGAAGCTCCTTTCCAAATCATGCTCTTAATTTGGATGCCGCCATTCTCACTCTGAATAGTTCTGTGAGGAACCTTGGGGTTATTTTTGATCAAGAGCTGTCCTTTAATTCACATATTAAATTTGTTTCTTAGACTACCTTCTATCATCTGCGCAATATTGCCAAGATTAGGAGCATCTTGTCTCTGAACGATGCTGAGAAACTGATCCACGCCTTTGTCAGCTCTCGATTAGATTATTGTAACTCGTTATTATCAGGTTGTCCTAAAATATCCTTAAAAAATCTTCAGTTGATCCAGTCTGAACAATAAACTAGACTGGTCACACAATACCGACGCAATCTACGAGAAGGGACAGCGCAGGCTGTTCCTACTGAGGAGGCTCAGATCTTTTGGTGTACAAGGGGTGCTCTTGAAGACATTCTACGACATGGTGGTGGCATCAGCCATCACTTTTGGAGTGGTCTGCTGGGGCAACGGCATTACAGCAGCCGATAGGAAGAGACTGAACAAACTGACCAAGAAAGCTAGCTCTGTCCTGGGGCAACGCCTTGACCCAGTGGAGGAGATAGGAGAGAGAAGGATGGTGGCTAAACTGCCATCTCTGCTGGAGTCCGAGTCCCACCCTATGCAGGACATACTGAACGCACTGAGGAGCTCATTTAGCAGTAGACTACATCATCCTAGGAGAGCGACTGAGAGGTTTCGCAGGTCCTTCCTACCTACAGCTGTCAGACTGTATAACCTAAGCTGCTCACAGAGATAGCAAAAAAACAAACAAACAAAAAAAAACATGACAACCTAATAGAAATTAGGTAAATTAATAAATTAATAGAAATAAAAGAACCTTAGAAATTCCTTTCCAAATCAAACTTTCAGTTTGGATGCAGTTACTCTTTCTCTTAATAGCTCTGTGAGGAACCTTGGAGTTATTTTTGATCAGGATTTGTCCTTCAATTCACATATTAAATTTGTTTCTAAGACTGCCTTCTATTATTTGCGTAATATTGCCAAGATTAGGAGCATCTTGTCTCAGAGTGATGCTGAGAAACTGATCCACGCTTTTGATAGCTCGAGATTAGATTATTGTAATTCTTTATTATCAGGCTGTCCTAAAACATCTTTAAAAAAGTCTTCAGCTGATCCAAAATGCTGCAGCAAGAGTTTTAACAGGTACTAGAAAGAGAGATCATATCTCTCCGGTTCTGGCCTCCCTTCATTGGCTTCCCATAAAGTTTAGAATTAAGTTTAAAATCCTTCTTCTTACTTACAAAGCTCTAAACAATCAGGCTCCTTTTTATTTAAAAGATCTGATACTACCGTATTATCCTAACAGAGCACTACGCTCCCAAAATGCAGGATTACTTGTAATACCTAGAATCTCCAAAAGTACAATGGGAGGCAGAGCCTTCAGTTATCAAGCTCCTCTCCTGTGGAATCAGCTGCCAATCTGGATTCGGGAGTCAGACTCAATCTCTGTTTTTAAGAATAGGGCTAAAACCTACCTTTTTGATATAGCCTACAATTAGGGAGGGATCATGTGTTTCTGAACCCTCCCTTAGTTATGCTGCTAATAGGTTTAGTCAGCTGGGGGAACTCCAGTAATGCACTGGGCCTCACTCCTTTCCTCACTCTCTATGAAATATTTTTTTTTGCTGGTCATTAACATTTGTTTGTTCTCTCCCATAGATTGAGTCCCCATCGTGCTGTTTGCTCTCTACATGTCTGTTCTTTTCTTCTTCTCTATCCCCTCACCCCCCAGCCAGTCGCAGCAGATGACTGCCCCTCCCTGAGCCTGGTTCTGCTGGAGGTTTCTTCCTGTTAAAAGGGAGTTTTTCCTCTCCACCGTCGCCAAGTGCTTGCTCACAGAGGATCGCCTGATTGCTGGGGTCTTTCTGCAACTGTGGGGGTTCCCCCCTACAGTTGATAGTGCTATGAGATGACTGTTGTTGTGAAATGGTGCTATATAAATAAAGTTGAATTGAATTAATAGTACTGAATGCAAAAAACGCAAAAGACTTACACAAATGGTCCCCTCCAGTATACAACTAAGACAATATCAGTTGCTATGGAGGGTGACAATATGTATGGGTACATATTCATACTATGTAGGGTAACTAAATAAACGGTTATGCTGTTTATTCCATCTAGCTAAAATGCTCCGCACTGTGTATATATATTTATACATTTATGTGTACATATGTATATTCACTGCTCTTATTTTCTTATCTTCTAAATTATTGCTCTGAGTCTTGCTGTCCCTGTGCTGTTGCAATCCTGGAATTTCCCCATTGTGGGACTAATAAAGGCTTATCTTATCTTATCTTAAAATGCTGCTGCAAGAGTTTTAACTGGCTCTAGAAAAAGAGATCATATCTCCCCAGTTCTGTCCTCCCTTCATTGGCTTCCCATAGAGTTTAGAATTAAGTTTAAAATCCTTCTTCTCACTTTCAAAGCTCTTAATAATCAGGCTCCCTTATATATAAAAGATCTGATATTATCTTACCATCCTTAGAGCACTACGCTCCCAAAATGCTGGATTACTTGTAATGCCCAGAATTTCCAAAAGTACATTCGGAGGCAGAGCTTTCTGCTATCAAGCTCCTTCTCTATGGAACCAATTACCACTCTGGGTCTGGGAGTCAGACTCAGTCTCTGTTTTTAAGAACAGGGTAAAATCCTTCCTTTTTAATATAGCCTACGATTAGGGAGGGATTTTGTGTCTCTTAACCCCGCTTCTGTTCTGCTGTTAATAGATCCATACTGCTGGGTGACCTCCAATAATGTACTTGGCATCTCACTGTTATGTTCTTTATGTCTGTCCTCTTTATCCTCTCTGTCCCCTCACCCCCAGCTAGTCGCAGCAGATGACTGCCCCTCCCTGAGCCTGGTTCTGCTAGAGGTTTCTTCCTGTTAAATGGGGGTTTTCCTCTCCACTGTCGCTAAGTGCTTGCTCACAGGGGATCGTCTGATTGCTGGGTCTTTCTGAAACTGTGGGGTTTTCTCTGCATTTTGTAGCGCTATGAGATGACTTCTGTTGTGATGTGGTGCTTTATAAATAAAGCTGAATTGAATTGAACGAGCCGCCCCGGGCCCTCCTCGCCATGACTTGGGCAGTGTGACATCAATAATGACATTACTGGCATAATGGAGCACACTTGCCTGAACTTGGGCTCCACCACCGTCCAGGACTCCGGCGATTTAGGTTTTGCAGGCTCCCCCAGTCCATCGGGTGCTACCCCTCCGTCGACCTCCTCGGGAACACCTGGACCCGCATCGTCGTCCATGGGCAACCCAGGTAGTAGCAGCTCCTCTCTGGCGACTCTACAAAATCCAAAATCCAGCTGTCCAAAAACGGTAAAGGACTTTAGACCAGTTGCTTTGACTTCAATTTTAATGAAAATTTTTGAAAAACTGGTCAGATGTGAGGTCCTAAAGCAGACTGAGCATGCATTGGATCCTCTGCAGTTTGCCTATAGGCCTCACTGAGGAGTGGAGGATGCCACTGTCACTCCGTTTAACATGCTTTTTAAACATCTGGATTTTAACGGGACACACGCCAGGCTTTTATTTGTGGACTTTTCCTCCGCCTTTAATACAATCCAACCTCATATCTTAGTTGAAAGGTTCCTGCAACAATTTGATTTGAGCAATAATCTGGTGGGTTGGATTCTGGATTTCCTAACCAACAGGACACAGAGAGTAAGGGTCAATGGTACATTGTCTGACCTAAAGTGCTCTTCTACTGGCTCTCCTCAGTGTTGTCACCACTACTCTTCATCCTGTACACAAACATGTGTCGGAGCAGACATGACAACAGACACATTATAAAGTATGCTGATGACTCAGTTATTGTCAGTCTCCTCCAGGATGGTGAGAGTGGCCACGGCCCAGTAGTTGATGATTTTGTTCACTGGTGTGAGGATTCCTACCTGCAGCTGAATACGACAAAAACTAAAGACATGATTATTGACTTTAGGAGGAAAACTCCCAGGCACAAAGTCACCGTACTAAAAGGCCAGACCACCGAATGTGTACAATCCTACAAATATCTTGGGACGATTATTGATAGTAATTTAAACTTTGAAGAGAACTGTGAAAGGGTGTGCAAAAAGGGTCAGCAACATTTGCATTGCTTGAGAAAACTTGCACGCTTCCAAATTGACCGAACCATAATGACAATGTTTTATCGGGCTTTTATTGAATCTGTTTTATCCTTTTCTTTGGTGTCATGGTTTGGTCAGATAAAACTGAAACAGAGGAAATCCTTGGATCAGGTAGTTAGATGGTCCAGTCGTTTGCTTGGTGAGTCACAGCTGAGCCTGACATCCCTGTACACCAGACAAGTACAGAGGATGGCTACCTCCATTTTAAATGATGACTCCTGTCATGACCCGAGCACTATGCCTTGGTGCTCGGGTTATTCTTGTCAGAGTTTGACAGCGGCGTTATGATTCTAGCTCTCCGAGCTCTTATTGTGATAGTGCTTGGGGAGGCTTCCGCCCAGCTGTCAAATCCTCAACGGCTGTGCTACATTTGTGGTCGTTAGCGCTCAAGCTACTTTTACCCGCGCTGGCGGCCGCATCGGCGCAGCAGTGTCTGTTGACTCTCCGTCACGCTACGGATGCTTAGGATTTATTCCTACCACGTCTGCTTGGTTAGACCGTCGAGCCCCTGGACTAGTAAGTGTGCTGTTCAGCCTTACCCCTCCCGGTGTGTATCGATCTCTGTGTGTCTCTGCCTTAGCAGCTGGTGTAATCATTATTTTCACCAACCTTGCCTGCCTAGTGTATGACTGTCTCTTGCTATGGACCTGTAGAGCTGTTTAGCCTATGCCTCCTGTTGTGAGTAGACTCAAGAGTCATTGTCTCTGCAGCTTGTGTTGTCACTTTTCTCACTGTAAATAAAACTCACTGAACTCACTGGTGACTGTGTGGCGTCTTATGGTGGCTCGCGAGAGCCACCCATGACAACTCCCACCTTTTGCACTGCAACTTTCAGCTTCTTCCCTCAAGACGGAGGTTTGCTGTCCCAAAAAGTAAAACCCAGTGCTTCAAAAACAGCTTTGTTCCTGCTGCTGTCAAAGAGTTGAACAAGTTGTAACAATATATTGCACATAATTTAGGTACCTATTTATTAACTCCATTTTATATTTACTTATTTTTGTAGGATGTTACTTGGGTTCTAAATATTTTATTGGGTTTTAGACCTTTGAGTTTTTAACCTCTTTGACTAGTTTTTAACTTTTAATATGACCCTTCTCTCTTACCTCTGGTTTTTCTCTCATCTCTTTGTCTTTTTATACCCTGATTGATGGAGCCTTGAGTATTTTTATCATGTTTATAGTCAGCTTCATGTGTGCCTGTGTTTGTGTCTATGTTGAATGTAATTTGTGGCTTGTAAATATGGATGTCACCAGACTGCAAAACAAATCTACCTACGGGTACAAATAAAGTAACCTGAACCTGAACCTGAACGTGAACAAAGGAGCTCGAAGGGGATAGAAGAGGAGGAGTGGTTAGAGTCACCGGCAGTGGAAGAGCCCGACGAGGGGAGTCTGGATGTGGTTGGGGCCTGCACCCGACTCTCCTCCCCAAGAGCCAGACAAGATCTCTCAGTCATAGACAAGTGAACTACAGGAGAGATTACTTGCCTGTGCTCAAGCTCTACCGCCGTCCAGGACTCCGACAACGCCGTTCTGGGTCCCGTTGACTGGAGATCTGGTCTGGGGAGTGACTCCGTGGCGGCGGCTCCCGCAGCAGGTGTGATGGTGATAGCAGCTGTGGTACTCCTCCTCCATCCGGCAGTTGAGCCGGGCCAGTCTCTGCTCCTCCTTGGCCCGGCGCTCCTCCTTAACACGCCGGTCTAACTGAGCGAGCAGGGCCAACTACTCCTCCTCCGTCGACGAGCCTGTGGATTGGGTTGGCATGGGGGGTGGAAACCTCACTTCCGGAGAAGTGCGTCCTTGACCCTCTCTCTCGTGGCGCTCCTCCTCAACCCGATGGTTTACCATGGCCAGCAACCCCAGACTCTTCTCCTCTGTCATCACGTCTGAGGATTGGGTGGGTGCCGGCCCAGGACATGAATAAGATCCGAGGGGAGAGGAGGTCTTCCTCCGACGGGAGCGTCTCTTCTGATTGGCGGCTGGCTCCGATGGCAGAGAGGCACCCTCCGGCCCCACGTCTGGAAGGGGAAGGATGGCGGAGAGAATCAGAATCAGAATCAGAATCAGGTTTATTGCCATTGTTCATGTAGTACACAAACTAGGAATTTGTCTCGGTACAATGCTGCAACATTAAACATGATAAGATAAGAGAAATAAACTATACATGTAATAAAGTGTAGGATAAGATTAAGTGATACTGGTCAACAGTTAAAATATATATTAGCCAGCAGCAGATACTGTGGAGAACTATATAGTGCAGTCAGTAATGCAGGAAGAAAACAGTGATGATTGACATGAGTCTGGTTGAGATGCTGTACATGGTGCACGAGAGTCACTTAGTGTTCAGCAGTCTAATGGCAGAGGGGAAGAAGCTGTTCATGTGACGGGAGGTTTTAGTCTGGATGGACCGAAGTCTTCTACCAGAGGGGAGGGGGGCAAACAGTACGTGACCAGGGTGTGAGGGATCGGCTATGATCCGGCCAGCACGCCTCCGGGTCCTGGAGATGTACAGATCCTGGAGAGATGGGAGCTTGCAGCCGATCACCTTCTCAGCAGTGCGCACGACGCGCTGCAGCCTTAGTCTGTCCCTGGCAGTGGCTCCTGCGTACCACACGGTTATGGAGGTGGTGAGGATGGACTCGATGATGGCTGTGTAGAACTGCACTAACATCTTGGTGGGTAGCTTGAGCTTCCTCAGCTGCCGCAGGAAGAACATCCTCTGCTGGGCTTTTTTGATGAGTGAGCTGATGGTCAGCTCCCATTTGAGGTCCCTGGTGATGGTAGTGCCTAGGAAGCGGAAGGAATCAGCAGTGGTGATGGGAGAGCCTGAGAGGGTGAGGGGGGGCAGAGGAGTAGTGACTTTCCTGAAGTCTACAATCATCTCCACTGTCTTCAGAGCGTTCAGCTGCAGGTTGTTATTGCTGCACCAGGACGCCAGCTGGGCCACCTCTCTCCTGTAGGCGGACTCATCGCCGTTGGAGATGAGCCCGATGAGGGTGGTGTCGTCCGCAAACTTGATCAACTTGACAGACTGGTGGCTGGAGGTGCAGGAGTTGGTGTAAAGGGAGAAGAGTAGGGGGGAAAGTACACAGCCCTGGGGTGATCCGGTGCTGATGCTAGTATAGTCTGAGACAGTCTTTCCCAGCCGCACATGCTGCCTCCGGTCCGTCAGGAAAGGATGGTGTCCACCCTAGGAATTACCCGGAGGTTAGGATAGCACCGCTCTACGTCCTCCGCAACAAGTTGTGCCCACTCCCGGTCCTCAGGAAACTGAGACCACTGAAAGGCAAAGATCGCCTCCTCCAGCAGGTCCTGGGCTCCCTGCTCCTCATCCGTCCAGATCATAATGCCAAACTCGAGGAGAAAAGAAGGTGAAAGGGAAAAGAAAAAACACAAATCTATTCTGCTGGGTTTTTTCTATGGCCACAGCATTCTGTCATAAATCCTCATGCACCATTACACGGTGCATGAGGGAGGAAATGACAAACGCAATAGTGAAAGTAGAATGTGCACTTTTATTAACAAACCCAATGAAAATGACAAGTCCAGTTATGTCCACAAATACAGAGAATTGCAATGAAGAGTTAAATGGCCACCAGACATACAGGATGCCACCCGGATGCTCTACAGTCCGGTGACAGGAAAGTATAGTGCTGTAGAGTAACTGTCAACACAGGAAGAAAGGCAATTGACTTATGGACTGGAGCAATCCGGAGCTTCCCGTGTAGCCTGGCGGATGAGAGAGAAGCTGGGTCAGCTGCTAACATCCAGGGAAGAACATCTGTAAATGTCAGGCTGAATGCGTGAAGGTAATAGCACAACATCTGTGGAGAACTAGCTGCCACGAATGAGGGTGAATGCTGCGGCAATCTCTTCTTCTTCTGATGTTTTATGGCGGTTGGCAAACAGCTTATAGGTGCATTACTGCCACCTTCTGGAATGGAGTGTGATTCAGAATGGTATTACCCTCCTATATCCTTGAAATTAGACCTGTTGTCCTTATGAACCTAAATACTGCTTTATAGACCACATCCCCTGAACTTCTCTGTAAAATCTTTTTAATATTGAGCTGGGTTTTGTTCCTGTATAAACTGTCCACCAATGCTAACCTTGCAAACTGATACTTTGGACAGTGCATAAATATAAGATAAGATAAGATAAGATAAGCCTTTATTAGTCCCACAACGGGGAAATTCCAGGATTGCAACAGCACAGGGATAGCAACACTCAGAGCAACAATCAGAAGGCAAGAAAAAAAACAAGCAAGCAAGAGCAGCTAATAAACATATGTACGTATTACTATAAAATATATATATATACACACACACACAGACACACAGTGCAGAGCATTGTAGCTGGATGGAATAAATATATGAATATATGAACACACAGTGCAGAGCATTGTAGCTAGATGGAATAAATATATGTTCAACTGTTTCGTTGTTTCCACAATAATCACATTTTCCATTTGGGTGTTTTTTCATTATAACTAACACACTATTCAGCCCTGTGTGACCAAATCTTAATCTAGATAGGACGTCCTCCTCCTTTCTATTCCTGTGAACTTCTCTAGCTTCCCCTACTTTCTTTTGTATGCCATACAGGCTCTGTCTTTTACTTCCTCTATCTCACTCTTCCTGCCACTTCTTTTTAATTTGTGTTTTAATAATGCTCTTGATTTCTGCCTTGCTATATTTCACATTCCTACTAACTTGACTCTTCCTAGTTGCACTTTTTGCATATTTATCTGCTAGCTCATTCCCCTCCACTCCAGCGTGTGCTGGGATCCAAATGAATCTAATTTCCACACCTGCCTTTGAAATTCTCATTACTGAATGTACAATTTCCATCACCAAATCCTGTCTTGATTCTGAATGCATTTGCCTAATACTCTCCACTGCACTGCTAGAGTCAGACCCTATCAAATCCTTTCTGGGCTTTACTTCTTCCACCCAACCCAATGCCAAAAAGACTGCCAAAAAGTCACCAGTATACACAGCTAAGTCATCATTAACCCTTTCCTTCTTTATGACATCTAATTCTGGAATGATGAATGCTATTCCCACAATATTCTTTGTTGATTTAGATACATCTGTATAAATCTTTATAAAGTCAGGATAATTACTGTCTAAATAATTATTGACCTCATTCTTGTTTATCCTCCCTTTTTTCTTTTGTTAAAAGTCTAAAATCCACCTTTACTTCTTCCAGACACCATGGTGAATCTGCAGAAAGAGGGACTGTTGGACATACTTCTTTATCAGCAAATCCTTAGCCCCCTGATTTTACTCTCTATTGTCCATCCAAAACTTCTCATTTGCCTCTTTTCCTTCTCTTGGCAAGGCTTCAGCATACTGTGTGCTGGGTGACTGTCACTAAATCCTCTGATGTCGGCCCAGTATGTAGCTGTTATCTGAGTTCTTCTTAACTCCAGAGGCATCTCGCCCATCTCCACCTGGAGTGCTACTACTGGAGTAGTTTTTATGGCCCCACAGCATAACCTCAGAGCTTGGTATTGAATTCTATCCAACTTTTTCCAATAGTGTTTCTGAAGCTGATCCATACAAAACACACCCATAATTAAACACTGACCTAATTAAAACCACATATGATGTTTTTAAAGCACCTCTATTTGCTCTCCATTCTCTTCCCCTCAAACATCTAATAATATTTAAAACCTTCTTAGATTTTGCCACAATTTTCTCAACATGAATATTCCAAGAACACCCCTTATCAAACCACACCCCCTCAAATACTTGAACCACTCGACTGTTTCTACGTTTTGATCGTACATTTTAAGATTGACTTCATTGTTTACTCTCTTCCTAGTGAACACCACAGCCTTTGTCTTCCCCACAGAAAACCTAAATCCCCATTCCACTGCTCAAGCCTCCACTTTATCAATCGCCTGCTGCAACTTTTTAACAATAAATGATAGATTTCTTCCCCTTGTCCACATAGCACCATCATCTGCAAACAAGGAGACACCAACAGAACTCTTAACTCTACAAAAAATGTCATTGATCATGACTGAAAACAAAACGGGACTAATAATACTGCCTTGTGGGGTTCCATTTTCTATCGCTTCACTTGAGCTATACTGCTTCCCTATTCTTACCGAAATTTTCCTGTCACTCAAAAAATTTTTAATCCATCTTTTCATTCTCCCTCTAATGCCTAGCTTATGAAGTTTGATAATCAGTCCATCCTTCCACATCATGTCATACGCCTTCTTGACAAAAACACAGCAACCACACTTTCCCTATTAAGTTGGGCCCTCCTAATCTCATGTTCCAAACAAACAGCAGGATCAGTAGTACTTCTCCCTTTTCTAAATCCACTTTGGTAACCTTTTAACGCCTCTCTAGACTCCAGATAATATATTAACCTCTCAATCATTTTTTCCATAGTTTTATCACCATGGGATGTTAAAGCGATTGGTCTGTAACTCTCACCTAAACCTGGATTTTTACCTGGCTAGCATATTGGAACAATAACAGCTTCTTTCCATGGAGTAGGCAATATCCCTTCCTCCCAAGCCTTGTTGTATAACTCTAATAATATCTTTTTACCAGTATCACTCAGGTTTTTAATCATTTTATAAGTCACTTGATCTTTCCCTGGAGTTGTCTTACAGACTTTCCTTAACGTATGATTTAACTCAGACATTGAAAAACACTGATTTATCCCATTCTCAAACTCTGCCTCATATTGCAACGCTCCTACATTATTTAATTTTGTCTGTTTTCTTCCACTTTTTTCCACATTGCTCAAATTATCTGCACTAATTTTACTGAAAATTCTAACTAAATGTTGCCATCTACTATCAAACTGTCCCTGTTCTCCATAATTGGATAATTTAGCTCCTTCCTTATACCAGACATCCTTTTAATTGTTCCCCATACCTTCTCCAAGGGTGTACTTCTTCCCAATGAATCGCAATATTTCCTCCAAAACTCTTCTTTGGTCTTTTTAATTATTCTCCGTACTTTAGCCTGCTCCCGTTTATAATTAATCAAATTATCCATATTCAGTACATTTTTTAATACTTTAAAAGCTTTATTCCGACTCTTAATTGCGTCAGAACATTCTGGAGTCCACCAAGGAACTAACTTTGTCCTTTTTCCCCTACCTCTTCTTGGGATGGTTTCCTTTGCTGCTTTAATTTTTTTTTTTGATGTTGAATACTTTATCGATCCCCAGAGGGGAAATTGAGGGCATCCACCTGGATGGATGAAACAGCCACGGTACGGCGCTATCCCTTTACCATTCACACACACATTCACACCTAGGGCCACTTTAGAGTCTCCAGTTAACCTAACCTGCATGTTTTTGGTCTGTGGGAGGAAACCGGAGAAATCCCACGCAGATACGGGGAGAACATTCAAACTCCACACAGATCACTGTTGGTCAGGGGCTGAGATCGAACCAGGGATCCCATGGCCAAGGGTGAGTTGCTGTGCTGCTGCAGTGCTAACCACTGCTCCACCGCACTGCCCAATGATAGTTGTTGTGATTCCTACATTCATCTCTTCAACTGTCTAATTTGGATTTACTTCCTTCAATTTCCTCTCGCTTAAAATTGTAAATTTTCCCCAATCTGCTTTATCAAATGCCCATCTCTTGTCTCTTCCTTCTTGATCATTATCATTTCCTACTCCAATATCAACCACTATTGGGTAGTGATCATTTCCTATAGTGCTTTCCCTTGTTACCCTCCACCTGCACCTTCCAGCTAAGCTTTGTGGAATCAAAATGAGATCAGTGGCTGATTCTGTCCCCCTCGCCAAATTCATCCTAGTGCCCGAACCATCATTCAAACACACAAACTCCTTGTCCTCCATTATCTCTTCTATAACCTCTCTGTTAGTGTCGTCGTGCCTCCCCCCCCCACACTAGAAGTCCCAGAGAGGGTCCATTTGGCCTTTTTACCTAGAAAACCCATAGGGGGACCATCAAGAGGCCACAAGAGGGCCAACTTCTGGGACTTCTAGTACTATGAGCATTAAAATCCCCACACCACACTCCCCCTCCAGTCCTGGAGAATTGACTCCAACTCGCTTTTAACTAACTGCTTACATGGATTGTAAAAATTGATTATTATCATACTGCCTTCTTTAGTTCATATTTCAATGACAATTTCTTCCAGCTCTTGTACTGTGATCAGTTGCCTATATTTAACCCCTTGTCTAACAAAAACTGCACAACCCCCACCACCCCCATCCTTCCTATCTTTACGCATTCCAGAATATCTCTTAATAATGAAATCTAGTGATTGCTTAAGCCATGTTTCCTGTACACAAATAATATCTGGTTTTGCTTCTAATTTCTGAATAAATCCTTTGAATTCCTGCCTGTTTGCAATCAGACTCCTTGTGTTCCACTGGAGGATCATTGTCATGAATCAGCATCTTGGCTTCCTTCTACAGCTCCCTCCCCTTGACTCAGTTCTGCAGAATCTTCTCCCAGGATAGATCTTCGGTGTTAAAGAATTTTGCTTCCACTTTCACAATGATCTTTATACTCTCAGCTTCCTAAGTGACGGAGGGAGGAAGGCCTGAAATAGGCAAATGTGAGTTATGTTAAGATAAGATAAGATAAGATAAGCCTTTATTAGTCCCACAACGGGGAAATTCCAGGATTGCAACAGCACAGGGATAGCAACACTCAGAGCAACAATCAGAAGGCAAGAAAAAAAACAAGCAAGCAAGAGCAGCTAATATACATATGTACGTATTACTATAAAATATATATATATACACACACACACAGACACACAGTGCAGAGCATTGTAGCTGGATGGAATAAATATATGAATATATGAACACACAGTGCAGAGCATTGTAGCTAGGTGGAATAAATATGTAAATATATAAACACACACAGTGCAGAGCATTGTTGCTAGATGGAATGAAACAGCATAACCGTCTACTTAGTTATCCTACATGGTATGATTATGTGCCCATACATATTCTCACCCTCCATAGCGACCGGTAAGTTCCTAGTTGTATGCCGGAGGGGACCATTGTGTAAGTCTATTGCATCTTTTGCATTCAAAAAACTATTAGCTTGTTACGTCTTTTTGCTATCTCTGCGAGCAGCCCTGCTTAGGTTGTACAGTCTGACAGCCGTTGGTAGGAAGGACCTACGAAACCTCCATATACACATATAACCTCCCGTTATATGTGTTAAATGTGAGTCAGGCTGTTATATTTGTGTATTTATAATATTTATAATATTTATGTTAAATGTGAGTCAGGCTGTTATATTTGTGTATTTATAATATAATATTTATAATTGTGTATTTATAATTTTTCTGCATTGATGTATGTGATTATTGTGTATATTTTTTATCTTGATTCTTTTTTCTAAAGCCCATCCAGGGACAAGAGTTGCAAATTAGCTAATAGCTATACACTCTATGTGCAACACATCAGATTAATTGTCTTTGATTAATTGTCTATGTTTATTGCACTGTCCCTGTCAAATAAACTAATCTACTACTACTACTACCTCTGAGCAGTTGATGACATAGGCTAGAAATAGAACAAGCTTATTTGTTGTGATACTAGTCAGAGTTTTGTGTTTTTGGCCATGCTTGCTACTTTTTTCTGTTGATTCACAACCTTTGCTGCTTCTGCGTATGCCAACTTCCTCTCTACTCTTCCATGCTGAACTTCTACTGCCCGTTTTCTCACTACACAGCCTCCACATGCTGGTGTGTGACTTCCTCCACAATTACAGCATTTAATTATGCTGTCACTTCCACATTCCCCATAACTGTGCTCGCCACCACATCTTCCACACCTCTGCTTTCCTTTGCATACACTAGCAGTATGTTCATATCTCTGGCGTTTAAAACACCTGAGAGGAGGGGGATATAAGCCCTAACAGGAAAACTTAGGTATCCAATAAACACTTTTTCTGGCAGGGCCTTGTCTTTAAATTCCAGCAACACAGATGGGCTATCCAACTTTTCCCCGTTCCTGACTGCTTGCAGGCATCAAATCCCCACAACTGTTCCTCCTTTAATCATTTTCTTTTAAAGTTCTTCTAAGTTTTCCCCCAGTGGAATTCCAGATATCACCCCCCTGACACCATCAATCCCAGTGACTTCTTTCCTCTCTGCAGTTTCTTTCTTGCACACTCTCTGCAGCTGAAGTGCTTTGTTCCTTTGCTCTGCATTTTTACATTTCACAAGTAGACTTCCATCTCTTAATACTTTGGCCATTTCTAGGTCTCCAATTGCACTTCTTAATCCGTTAGTTAGAGCTAGCAAGCTCAAAGATGCAACTTCGTGCCCTGGTTTAAACCTTAAGATAATTTTAAATTCTTCTGCCACAATTTTCCTCCTCGCCTCACGTCTTTCCTCTTCACCTGACAGCTCCCTCTTGCCAATCTGCTTCACATTTCCTTCACTCTTGCCCTTTCCAACTCTACTCTTCCTTCAGCTTTTGTTTGTTTTTTCTGCTGTTTTGTGATACATTTAAAGCCTCCGTCTCTGTGCCACTGTGGTTTTATTTATTATTTTAATTTCACCCTGTTTAACCACAGACTGACCTCATTTATATTTAAGTTCCACAGAATAAACCTGTGGCATATGGAAAATACCACCACACATGCCACGGATGTGGGGACGCACGCACGGGGTGACTCCACGCCATGGTGATATACGGGGACTGATGGCGGTAACCAATGTTGCTAGACGTACGATAGTTATCGTATTTGTGCGATAATTTTGCCCTCTGTATGATGTACGATCAATAATTTCAAAAGTCTCATAATGTACAGTAATTTGACCCTTTCATTACGTGGCTAAGTTAATACATTAGCAAACACAGCCAGGATACAGATCCATACTATGCTTGTTTTTACGTATCATCTCATCAGAATCGGAATCAGAATCAGCTTTCATGCGTGCGGGCTGCATGGAAGGAGACAGAAGATTCAGTGATGGTAGCAGAGAGGCGACCTTGGATGGAGGCTACTGATGGGATCCTCAGTTCACTGAAACATACTGAGTCAAGCTAAAAAGATCTGTGAAAAATAGTGGTACACCAAATCAGTCAGTGCTGTACAGGAGCTCCAACTGTCTACCATGAGAGTGGGCTGAACGGAGCGGGCGGAGCTCGTTTGCTGCTCAGGTGGGTGATTCAGCTGCTGATCCCTGGCTTTCACGACAGTTCTGGTGAGTGATTCAGTACAGTCCACTCACAAAATTTTCGAACGAATCGTTCTCGTACGTTACAGCACTAATGCTGGCACGGCAGACTCAACAAGTACGCAACATTGCCAGCAGGTTGAGAAATGAAGGGGGGGGGGGAACAGGCCCTAGTTTTAGTGGGTGGTTCAAACATGTTGTTGGCATTAGCTCTAAAGCTTTCTGTTGCTGCTGCAATGTGCAAATGTCTGTGCAAAAATGTCACCGGATTGCGGTTCTCAGTAAAAGTGGGAAACAGGTTTCTGCTTCAATTATCAGAGGCATTTTAGCAGTAGTTTAGGTGGATTGATGGATATTTATTCCTGATGTATAAACTCAAAATATTTATGAGGCAAGACCTTGATATATGATGATTCAACAGAAGACATATAGAAGATAGTTAATTATGACTGATACTCTGGGCTGTTCAGTGCAGGATCATCCTGTACACCACACAAGTAGAGGCACTTTTTTTTTCAACCCATCTGTTAGATTATTTAAAGGTAAAACTGCATTATAGGCTGTAATATGCACGATCTGTGATAATGTGCTACTGAAGCAGTTGGTTCTGAGCCATGTCAGAATGAAAACTGGGTGTGTACGATGATTTTTCCTCAAAATACAGTAATTTTAAGCCACTGGTACGATACTTCAACATTTCCCATCTGGCAACGCTGGCGTAACCATTCTCTTTGGTTTGCCGCCTCCCACCACACTATCTGCCTGCACCACCTCTCTGCTAGCTGTTGCTAATTACTAGTGATGGGACGGCAGGCTCTGGTGCTTCGAGTTTATCCAGGAAATATTTGGCGAAGCATGTTTCGAGGCGTGTATTGCTGGCATACATGGTGATGTCGTACCACGTAACTGGGTCAGGAAGCCATTCATGATTTTGCACGCAACATGAAATAAAGTGAGCAGCGATACATGATGGAACTCCCCCTCCCTCATGTTTTGTGTTGTCGATCTTTGACTGTGTAAGGGATTTGTCGCAGCCAATTTTCAGATGGAGGCAGCACCAAAAATATGGACTTCTCCCGTTTGGGAACATTTTGAACGCATTTCTCCCATTGATGTATTTTCCACAAATAGTGGATATTTATTGTAACTGAAGTGATGGCTTAGTGGTAAATCATCTGCTCTACAAGTGGGAGGCCTGGAGTTGAATACCAGCTGTGTTGTTCTTGTAATTTTATTTTTATTTTCAAGGTGGAGTATCTGTTGTGTTTCAAAGAGCTTGGATCATTATTACGCATCATTATGCTGAGGCACTATTGGTATTGTGCCTTGCATGAGAATAAGGCCAGAGGTGAATATACTGGGAAAGACAGTATAAGACTGTTGAAAATTTATTATTTCTTAATAAAAATGGATAAGTAGTGCAAGCACACCAAGTAACACAGGCACATTCACTGTAGTCACCCCAGTTTTATTATTTCTTTTTTCCCTTATGATCATTGATATTTCTTAAAAGACAGCACATTTATTGAAAAAATACACACTAAACCAATAATGCCCTTGTAAGAATCTGCATGCTGTATACTTTTTGTTGACTACATGGCCTAGTAGAGCAAATGAAGTTTCACATGAGGCTTCATCGATATGAACCATTTTGATGGAAAGGCTCAAGTCTTCAAGAAAGCCTTCTGTGGTTATCACTAAGTAGTAGCCTAGAGGTAAAATGTCTGATTTTCATCTGGAGTACTGGGGTTCAAGTCCCAGTGGGGTTATTCTTATAATTTATTTTTATTTGCATGGTGAAGCGTCTGTTGTGTTTCAAAAAGCTTGGATACAACAATAACACATCATTATGCTGCGGCACTATTGTGCCCTGCATGACAATAAGGACAGTGATGAATGTACTGGGAAAGACTGTTGAAAAGTTATTTCTTAATAAAAATGGATAAGTAGCACAAGCACATTCACTGTAGTCACCTCAGTTTAATTATTTCTTTTTTCCCTTATTATCATTGATATTTCTTAAAAGACAGTGCATTTATTGAAATGGAAAAAAAAAATCACACACCAATAACACCCTTGAAAAAATCTGCATTTTGTATATGTTTTGTCCACTAGATGGCCTAGTAGAGAAAATGACGTTTCACATGGGCCTCGTCAAAATGAGCCATTTTGAGGAAAGGCCTCAAGTCCTCCAGAAAGCCTCATCTGGCCATCACTACTAATTACTAGCTTGTAATTTTCAGACAAAAACGTCCAGAGTGACTCCAGGATTTTTTTCATAAATTAATAGCTGTTTACATTTAAATCTTCATCTTCGCTCTCATAAATTTCAGCCTCATTTCTTTGTGACTGTGCTCTGGCAGATTCGTGGACAGCTGAGGAGACTGTGTGCAGGTCACTTTGACGCGTTGAACAGCAGGAAACGCATCATAACTGGGGTTAAAAATAACTTATCATCAGACGTGCCATCGCTGTCCTGTTTGGACACCAGCGGACCTGTGTGTGTGTTTGTTGGCCGTGGATGAGGAGGGAAGCGTGTGTCTGCGTGTGTCTGTGTGTTTGTGCACGTGCTCCAGTGTAAAGACGGCTGTTTTCGCTCACATGGAAGTCTCTCTGTGGTGGCTTTGTTGAAGCGTGAAAAAACAAACCCAAATTCCCTAGTTAAAGTTGATCAAAGGATCTCCACCGTCTCCTGTGGACGGAGATGCTGGATCGACTCTCAGCCGGACGTGCAGCATGTCAGCATGGTCACCGTGGCACGCTGATATATTCATGATGCCACATGACCTCAGGTGTGATGTCGTTTTTACACAAGTGTCATTTATGAACTGATCAGAATAAGTGACAGCAGATCATGTGTGGGCCTCTAATCTGCTTTTTTCTTGTAAATTTCCAGTTTTTCCCCCGTAAATTTTCAACTTCTCATAAATTTGCAACTTTTTTTCATAAATTTGTAACTGTTTCTCAAGTATTTATTTTTTCTCTCATAAATTTGCAACTTTTTTCCTCATAAATTTGCTTTTTGGGGGGATTCTCCCTTCTGTGACGTGATCTGCTCTGTGAAGTCAAACAGGCCAGTCCTCCTCCACAGGAGTTCTCCTCTCCCACACAATCTAAGGCTGGATGACACACTGCATACAGGTTCATATCAATAAATGAGAATGTAATCAAAAAGTTGATTTATTTCAGTAATTCAGTTAAACCCTCATATATAGATCCATTACACACAGATTGACATATTTCAAGTGTTTATTTCTTTTAATTATGATGGTTATAGCTTCCCCCATGGATCACCACTTTATTGTCATTGTGGAGGGGGGGTGCACTGGTGATTCCAGGAGCTATGTTGTTGGAGGCAATTTGCCTTTGATAGGGTCTCCCAAGACAAATTGGCCCTGGGTGAAGGGCCAGACTAAGAGCGGTCCAAAAGACTTTCATGATGAATATAAAATCAATCCAGTGTACCTCGCCCAGTATGGGGTTACCAGGGGCCCACCCTGGAGCCAGGCCTGGGGGAGGGTCTCGATGGCGAGCATCTGGTGGGAAGGAGCTATATGGGTCTGCCCTCCACTGCGCTCACCACCTGCAGGAGAGGCCATGGGGGTCCAGTGCTATGCGGATCAGGTGGTGGTTGAAGGCAGAGACCTTGGTGTTCTGATCCCCAGCTTTCTAAACTGGCTTTTGGGACACTGAATGTCACCTCTCTGGTGGGGAAGGAGCCTGAGCTGGTGCACGAGGTTGACAGATACTGGCTAGATATAGTTGTGCTCACCTCAACACACAGCTCTGGTTCTGGAACTAGTCTGCTGGAGAGGGGCTGGACCGTGACCTTTTCTGGAATTGCCCCAGGCGACCCCCCCCGCCTTGCAGCTTCTATGGTGGGGTTTTTCCCAGTGGACAAAAGGGTAGTTTCCCTGTGCCTTCGGGCTGGGAAATGAGTCCTGACCATCATTTGTGCTTATGCACCAAATGATGGTTCAGAGTACCCACCTTTTTGGAGTCTCTGCTTGGGGTGCTGGAAGTGCTCCTCTTGGAGACTCCATTGACCTACGGGAGACTTCAATGCACACATGGGCAACAACAGTGAGACCTGGAGAGGGGTGATTGGGAGGAATGGCCTGCCTGATCTGAACCCGAGTGGTGTTCAGTTATTGGACTTCTGTGCTAACCAGTTTGTCCTTAACAAACACCATGTCCAAGCATAAGGGTGTCCATACGTGCACCTGGCACCATGACACCGTAGGTCGCAGATCGATGATTGATTTTGTTATCGTCTCATCAGACCTGCGACCGTATGTCTTGGATACTCGGGTAAAGAGAGGTGCAGAGCTGTCAATTGATCATGACTTGGTGGTGAGTTGGATCCGAAGGCAGGGGAGGACGCCATTCAGACCTGGTTGACCCAAACGTATAGTGAGGGTGTGATGGGAACGTCTGGCTGAGGCCCCTGTCCGAGAGGTCTTCAGCTCCCACCTCCGGAGGTGCTTTGACCACATTTCGAGGGAGTCTGGAGACATGGAGTCTGAATGAGCCATGCTCTCCACCTCCATTGTTGAAGCAGCTTACCAGAGCTGTGGCTGCAAGGTCGTTGATGCCTCTTGTGGTGGCAACCCCGAACCAAGTGGTGGACACCAGTTGTGAGGGGGCCATCAAACTGAAGAAGGAGTCTTATCAAGCTTGGTTTCCTAGAGGGACTCCCGAAACAGCTGAGGTGTACCGACAGGCCAAGTGGTGTGCAGCTTGGGTGGTTGCTGAGGCTAAAACTCTGGTGTGGGAGGAGTTCAGTGAGGCCATGGAGCAAGACTTTCGGTCAGCCTTGAAGAGATTCTGGCAAATTGTCCAGTGACTCAGGAAGGGGAAGCAGCTCCCTGTGCACACTGTGTATGGTGCGGATGGGGCGCTGTTGACTTCGACTGGGGACATCGTCGAGCGGTGGAAGGAATACTTCATAGGATATCCTCAATCCCACTGACACGTCTTCCACAGAGGAATCAGGGCTTGAGGTTGAGGGGGACGACTCACCCATCACAGAGACTGAGGTCACCAAAGTGGTTAAAAAACTCTTTGGTGGCTGAGCCGTGGGGGTGGACGAGATTCACCATGAATACCTCAAGGCCCCAAATGTTGTAGGGCTGTCATGGTTGACACACCTCTGAGATGTTGCGTAGAGGTTGGGGACAGTGCCTTTGGAGTGGCAAACGGCAGGAACGGAGGGTGTCATGCTTGGTGACCACAGGATCTTATCTTTGTTGTTTGCAGATGATGTTGTCATTTTAGCTTCATCCAGCAATGACCTGCAGGTCTTGCTTCGACAGTTTGCTACTGAGTGTGAAGTGGCTGGGATGAGAATCAACACCTCCAAGTCCGAGTCCATGGTCCTCAGCTGGAAAAGGGTGGATTGTCTTCTCTAGGTCGGGGACAAGCTCCTGCCCCAAGTGGAGGAGTTTAAGTATCTGGGGGCTTATTCATGAGTGAGGGGAACATGAAGCCGGAGATTGACAGACGGATCGGAACAGCATCTGCAGTGATGTGGATGTTGTACGCTGGAGGATCTATGTCTCCCAGCTGGTCTGGGAATGTCTTGGTATCCTCTCAGAAGAGCTGGAGCAGGTGGCTGGGGAGAGGGAAGTCTGGGCTTCTCTGCTTGGGCTGCTGCCTCCACGACCCGGACCTCCAGAAAAGCGGGAGAAGATACATGGATGAATGAATGGCTTATAGCTCATGAAAACCCCAAATTCAGTTTCTCAAAAAATTAGAATATTACATAAGGGCTGACAGTGGCTCAGGAGGTAGAGCGGGTTGTCCAATCATTGGAGGGTTGGCGGTTGGAATCCCACTCTCCCCAGCCATCTTGCCGTTGTGTCCCTGAGCAAGACACTTTACCCACCTTGCCTTCAGTGACACTGGGTGTATATGTGTATGAGTATGTCCCCAGATGCGGGTGATGTGAGCCCACCCCCTTTTTCACAGTGGTCCTTGGAATAATGGGCAGAAACCACTGGGAACTCCAAGCTGAGGACTCAACTGGTTGTAGCAGGAGTGATGTAGTATGTCAGCCTGTCTGCTAATCATTGAGGTTCACTAGTGGTTGGAGAGGCCGTTGGCACAGATTGGCAGCCATGTTTCTGTCAGCCTGCCCCAGGGCAGCTGTTGCTACAGAGGTAGCTTACCACTATCAGTGTCTGTCTGGAGTGAATGAATAATGGACTCACTGAAAGCACTTTGACATGTAAAGCGCCATATAAATCTAAACCATTATTATTATTACTATTATAAATTAATTAAAAAAAATTGATTTTGAATAGAAATGTTGGCGGAATGAAAAATATGTCCATGTCAGCCTGGTCTCAGTAAAAACACCTATCTAATAAACATTTTCCACCCCTCTAAAATCATACATTTGCACATTAAATCAAAAAATAACAGGCATCGGCATGTATTTACAAGCTGAGTCCCCGCGTCCATGACTTCACTCACTGCTCATGCACAAAACACCCCTAAACAGTCCTTACCACGCACTGGCAGAACACCTCTGACTTTGGTTTCCCAACGCTCATTCGGTTGGTGGGAGGGGTATGGTGGACGGTGATTTACACAGACTTTCAACCAATGAGATAAAAGCACACAAGTCTGATTCCCACCCTCACCTGTGAGTGACTTTATTATTCACTTTTTCGTTTTTATTTCGTTTGCTTTTTTCTTTGTTTTTCACTCCACTAGTGAAAGGTTAGATTTAGGCATTGCCTCCTGTGAGGTTAGGGTTAGGGCCGAAGGTGTGGGTTAGCTGCTAGATGGAGAAAGACAATAAAAGTGACAGGAACAGAAACTGGCAAACGTTAAGCTGCCGTTAGACATCTTTCTTAAAGCTGCAAATGCCACGTATCCACTGCATGTGAAAAAGCTTTTTTACGTGTCTGTGTATAATTTCTCTGAGTAACAAAACGTGCAATTTGACGTTTTTTTTTGATGAGACTGGGCTGGTCCAGGCACCACTCAGTACTTGGTCGGGGCTCGTTTTGTATAATTTACTGCATCAGTGCAGCATGTCATGGAGGTGATCAGCCTGTAGTTCTGCTGAGGTGCTATGAAGGTCCAGGTTGCTTTGATAGTGACCTTCAGCTCGTCTGCATTGTTGGGTCTGGTGTCTCTCATCTTCCTCTGGACAGTCCTCCGTAGATTCTCTGTGGGGTTTAGATCAGGAGAGTTTGCTGGCCAGTCAAGCTCAGTGATGCCACGGTCATCAAACCAGGTTTTGGTACTTCTGTCAGTGTGGGGGGGTGCCAAGTCCTGCTGGAAAATGAAACCAGCATCTCCATAAAGCTTGTCAGCAGAGGGAAGCATGAAGTGCTCTAAAATTTCCTGGTAGACGACTGCACTGAGTTAGACTTGATAAAACACAGTGGACCAACACCAGCAGATGACCTCTGTTCAGATGAAAGTAAATTTTTCACTTCATTTGGAAATCAAGGTCCCAGAGTCTGGAGGGGGAGTGGAGAGGCACAGAATCTAAGTTGCTGGAGGTCCACTGTGAAGTTTCTTCAGTCAGTGATGATTTAGGGAGCCATGTCATCTGATCTGATCTTATGATGATATTGGGGGGGGGGGGGGGTTCTCTCTTATTTCCAGGTGGGGGTACATGTGGGCTGACCAATCATTTGTCTAAATCTGATGTCTTTCTCCTGTCTGTGTTTCCAGGTATGGACTCCCTCAATTCCACCCATCGCCCCGCCAACCAATCAGACTTCAGGAGCATCTTCACCAACCAGGTCTTGCCCCCCCTTTACCTGGTGATTTGCGTGGTGGGCCTGTTCCTGAATGGTGGCGCCGCCTGGATCTTCTTCAGGGTCCCCGCAGACTCAGGCCTGGTGGTCTACCTGAAGAACATGGTGGTGGCCGACCTCCTCATGCTCTCCACCTTCCCCTTCAGGGTGGCGGCGCAGATGGGCGTCGGCGGCTGGCGCATCCGCGTCATCACGTGCCGCTACACGTCCGTGCTCTTCTACTCCTCCATGTACGTGGGGATCCTCTTCATGGGCCTCATCAGCCTGGAGCGCTACGTCAAAATCGTTAGGCACGCCCCGGCCAACGCCTCGTCGTCCTCCTGCTGGCCCAGACTGAGTAGGAGGTCTGCGCTGCCCCACCTACAGAACGCCTGCTTCGCCCGGATCCTGGCGCTCTTCACCTGGAGCCTCCTCCTAATCTGTGTCCTGCCAAACGCCATCCTAACCAGCCAGCCAGCAGACGAGCGCAACGCTGGCAAATGCATGGAGCTGAAGACGGAGCTGGGCAGGAAGTGGCATTCAGTGTCCAACTACTTCTCCGTGTCGCTTTTCTGGGCGACACTGGTGGTCCTCGCCTTCTGCTACACCTCCATCGCCCACCAGATCTGCCGCTCGTTCCGCCGTGTGCGCTGTGACAACGGCGACGTGTGCCGCCGGTCCAACCGCAGCATCTTCAGCATCTTGGCGGTGTTCGTCGTCTGCTTCGTGCCGTACCACGTGTGCCGCGTGCCGTACACCCTCAGCCAGATGCAGGCGTCGGGCTTCGGCTGGGACGCTCGCTTCTGGCTCTTCCAGGTGAAGGAGGGCACGCTCTTCCTGTCGGCGCTCAACGTCTGCCTGGACCCCATCATCTACTTCCTGATGTGCGGCACCTTCAGGGAGTCGCTGCTGAGGAAGCTGTCGGCGAGGAGGGAGAGGAGGAGGTCGCTGGTCACGGCGCAGAGCCTCACCAACATCTAGGAAGAGACGCTTTTTTATCATAGTCACAGTTTTTACTCATTAATTTACTACAGAGGCCTCGTGGTAGAGCGTCCGCCTACAGCCGGGAGGTTGTTGGTTCAAACCCCCACTGGGTTGTAGCAAAGACTGTAGAAAAATGGCACTTTCTGCATTCTAGCTTGGTGCTCAGTAGAATAGAATATACCTTACTCAGTAGGTCATATGAGGTGATTTGTTTACCTGCCAACCCCCCGTCCCCATTCACAGGTGTAAATGGGGGGGGGGGACATTGCCCTTCTCAACCTGGAAAGAAGAGAGAATCCCCCAATATGATCATAAACCTTTTTATATCATGTTACAGAAGTGAATACCATGACTTTGAACCACCAATTCTAACCAGAAATGCAAGAAAAAAAATCTTAAAAATTTGTGATTTTTTTCTCATTAATTTGCAAAAAAACCCTTGTAAATTTCTGAGTTTTTTCTCAAGAATTTCCAAGTTTTTTCTGAAAAATTTGCTACTTTTTCCTCATAAATTTCAATTTTTTCCTGCAACTTTTGTTCTCCAAAATTTGAAAAATTTTCTTGTAAATTCAAAGTTTTTTCCTCTGAGAAATTTTTGACTTTTCTCATGAATTTGAATTTTTTTCCTGTAAATTTCTGATTGTTCCCGTTAATATTCAACTTTCTTCTCATTAATTTGCAATGTTTTTTAATCATAAATTTGTAACTTTTTATCTCAATAATTAACTACTCTTTCCTGTAAATTTTCAACTTTTATTTTCATAATTTTGCAACTTTTTTTGTTTGCTCAGTCATGGAAGAAGAAGAAATTTGCTAAAATTTTTGCAAATTTTTGAGGGAAAAAAGTTACAAATTTACAGGAAAAAAATGGCACATTTTTGAGAAAAAAGTTGCAAATTTCTGAGAAAAAAATTGCAAATTGATGAAAACAGTTTCAAATTTATGAGAAAAAAGTTGCAAATCTCTGAGATTTTTTTTCAGATTTATAGGAAAAAAAGTTGCAAATGTATAAGAAAAAAAACAAACAAATTTCTAAGAAAAAAGTAGCAAATTTATGTAAATTTGCTACTTTTTCCTGTAAATTTTCAGCTTTTTTTCTGCCAAATGTACAACTTTTGTCTGGTTTAAAGACGTGTAGCAGTGACAAACAAGAGTGAGTCATCAGCGTAGAAGCAACAGCAGCCAGTGTTTGTTGAGCTGAAATGAAAAAAGCAGAAGGAAGCTGACGTGAAGTGGAATTGCGGTGCCATGGCTGGGCATCAAACCTGCGGCAGCACACGCTCATCTGCACGGCTGTGTCACTCCTAAATTCAGCTGACTTGTGGCTTTTTGGGGTGGACCTGGGGTCACATGACTTCCTCAAATCTTAAACCAACAATTCTCCAAACACATAAACATGTAAGAGACAAAATCATCCGAGACGCTGAAACTGGAGCCACAGATGTTGTTGATTTTGTTGTGTAAATAAAGCAGAATGTTGTTTTATTTAAAAGAAGAACTCAGGTTCTCAAAGATGTTTCGTCCTCATATTCAGGACCATTTGGAGCTTTTTTTGGGGGGGGGGGGGTCCATGTTCTTGTAATGTGGAAGAGTTCAGACCCCTTAGAATAACTCAGGTGATTTTCTGGATGAATAAAAAATGATGACGTCATTTAACCCTTTGCTGCTTTTCAATATAGAGGCTTCATTTTTTCCTCTCATGTTTGTTTTTACACAAACGGTATTTTTTCAGGCAAAACAAATGCGCCTCAAAGTCTTTTTCTAGGTTTTCTAGGTCCCTCCGCGTGGCCTGTCACCGACTTGGGGTTTCGGCCCTGAGCACAACGTCACCTGCAGATGAAGGCGAGTTCCAGCTGGGTTTCGGCTGACGGCGCCGCCGCTGGAGGCCCGGCCCCACCGGCACTCTGACCGATGGCGACAGCAGAGGAACGCGCACATGGGTTCCCCTCCACCCAGCATGCATCGCCCTGACACAATAAATGTTCTGACGCTGACAAAAATGGCAAATGGACAGTTAGCTGCTTTTAGTTTCAGCCAGCGGCCTGAACTTTTTTTTTTTTTTTTTTAATAAATTTGTGACTTTTTCCTCTAAAGCTGCAACTTTTTTCTCATAAATTTGAAAATAGTTTTTGGAAATTTAAATATTTTTTGGAAATTTATAACTTTTTGCTCATAAAAATGTCCAACTTTTTCCCTTGTAAATTCTTTTTTCTCATAAATTTGTAATTTTTTTCTTGTAAATTTACAGCTTTTTCCTGTAAACTTTCAGCATTTTTATAACTTTACAAAAAATTCTGTAAATTTTCTTGTTTTTCCTCATAATAGGCATTTTTTCTTTTAAATTTACAACTTTTTTCTCATAAATTTGCAAATATTTCTTGTAAATTTGTAACTTTTTGTCAAAAATTTCAAAATTTTCCCTCAAAAATGACTTTTTCTCATAGGCATTTTTTTCTTGTAAAATTGTCATTTCTTTCCCCATGAATTTTCAGTTTTTTTACTTAGACATATTTTTTTAAAAAAATCTGTGAATTTTTCATTTCAAAAATTAGCATTTTTTTCTTCTAAATTTGAAGCTTTTTTCCACATAAATTTTCTACTTTTTCCCTCATAAATTAGTGTTTATTCTTGTAAATTTGCAGTTTTTTTTCCTTGTAATTTTCCAAAATTTTTTCCTGTAAATCAGCAGCTTTTTTTCCTCATAAATTGGAAGTATTTCTTGTAAATTTGCAGCAGTTTCCCCCTATAGATTTTCTTCTTTTTTTCCCTCATAAATCTGCAATTTTTTTCTTGTAAATTTGGTCCTACTGTATAAATTTCAGATTTTTTTCTTATTAAATTAGCAATTTTTTCCTGTAAATTTTCAGCTTTTTTCCCCTCTCACATTTGCAACTTTTTTCTCAAAAAAAAAAAAAATTGTGATTTTCCTGAAAAATCTGTGACATTTTTCTCATAAATCTGCAATTTTTTTCTTGTAAATTTGGTCGTACTGTATAAATTTCAGATTTTTTTCTTATAAATTAGCAATTTTTTCCTGTAAATTTTCAGCTTTTTTCCCCTCACACATTTGCAACTTTTTTCTCAAAAAAAAAAAAAAAAATTGTGATTTTCCTGAAAAATCTGTGACATTTTTCTCATAAATCTTCAATTTTTTCTTGTAAATTTGGTCCTACTGTATAAATTTCAGATTTTTTTCTTATAAATTAGCAATTTTTTCCTGTAAATTTTCAGCTTTTTTCCCCTCACACATTTACAACTTTTTTCTCAAAAAAAAAAAAAATTGTGATTTTCCTGAAAAATCTGTGACATTTTTCTCATAAATCTTCAATTTTTTCTTGTAAATTTTCTGATTTTTCCCTATTGTCATCTTTTTTCTTATAAATTTGCAGTTTTTTCTGGTACATTTTCAACTTTTTCTCAAAAAATTGTGACTTTTCCTGAAAAATTTGTGACGTTTTGCTCAAACTTGCTGTTTTTCTTGTAGATTTGCAACTTTTTCCTGTAACTTTTTTCACATAGATTTGCAATGTTTTTCTAAAGAAACTGTGGCTTTATTCTCATAAAACACAAATGTTTCCCCTGTAAATTTAAATCTTTTTTCTCATAAATTTCTAGGTTTTTTTTTGTAAATTTGCAACTTTTTCCTGTAAATTTTCAACTTTCTTCTTGTAGATTTGCAACTTTTTTTCTCCAGAAATTGTGACATTTTTCTCATAAATTTGCGTCTCCTCCTATAGAGTTGCAAGTTTTTTTTCCTCATAAATCTAACTTTTTTTCCCATAAATTTGCAAATTTTTAGAGAGCTCTGTACTGCCACTGTCAATGCAAACTCTCCACATTGTCACTGCTGTTGTGATTCAAAGTTGGTCAACCTCAGGGACTCCAAGCATTTTCCTTCCTTACCTGCTGGCATACAGCACCTCTGCGTGTCCTGATGTATTGTGCCTCCACTCTTTGTATTTCTAGAGAATTCAGTGCTGCACTGATCTGAATGCTGTCAAAGGTATTCTTGTAACCCACAAAAAAGACACAAAGGGGTAACTTTTTTTCTTTTGCTTGCCCTATCAACTGTGTTAAAGTGCTTTAAAACAGCTGAAAAGAAATCACATTTACAGTAAAACAACGGAAGTGCCAAATCAACAAAAATGGTGTAGATTTATCAAGGTTAAAGTCACAAATTTAACTGACAAAAAGGCAAAATTACCAGAAAGGAAACTATCAGTTTGACTTAATGAATTTTTCATCTGCAAACGAGTTAGTTCTTACGTTTTCTGGATCATATATAAATTATTTTATGCAAACTGATCATATGTCCAGTAACATGAAGAGTTTATGATGAGAAAACTTCATTCAACTAGTTATCTGAGATGTGCAGTGACGTGATGTGACCACAAGAGGACAGCATCAACACATAAAACTAAACCATCCGTGACGTGGAGAGAAAGAACATTAAGAACAGGCCTTTTCAATTAGCGGCCTGCGGGCCACATGCAGCCCAGAAGCAACCTCCGAGTGGCCCATGGGTGCAGGCTACACCAAGGAAATATAAATTTAAGAAAAAAAATATGAAGGATTTTTATTTTTTTTTCTTTATGTGGTGTCTGGCCAAATGAGCTCAAGACAAAACACAAAATATATAAAGGGGTTCTTTATTCTGAATGACAAAAACCAAAAATGAGTTCTTTAAAATAAACAAATCTTAAAGTAAAACCGTTCACAAATAGAGTGCATTAACAGCTATAGTGGCCCGTCTTCCTGTTTAGAACAGAACACAAAAGCCACATTAACAAGAAAAACAACAGTTACACTTACAAACTCCACACAGATCACCGCTGGTCAGGGATCGAACCAGGGATCCCAGGGCCAAGGGTGAGTTGTTGTGCTGCTGCAGTGCTAACCACTGCACCAGTGGCAACAATAAAACATGAAATAACCCAATTAAAATACGGCATAAATACCATTAATGATGAAGAAAAGCCATGGCCCTCATCCTTTGGGCCTACAAGGTCACCTGGCCTTCCACCACCCCAGCAAGCCTAATAACAATACACAAACACTTTTACTTCTTTAATAATACAATGCTAGGCAAACTATAAAAACACATTCACATACAAATACATAACATTTGACCTAAAATCACTCGTTTGTTCCAAGCGTCAGGCGTGGCCTTCTGCTTGAGCTGTCTGAGCAGAACAAAAGAACTTCCTGTTTCCTGTCAGGTATTTATAGTCTTCTCCCCATAGATATAAAAGGCTAGATTGGCAGCGCTGGCCAGTCCGTGCTTGCGGTGGCGTGACGCGCGTCCGCCATCTTGGTACAGGATATGTGTAGCACATCCCTGTGGTCCAGTGCAGACACCTGCTTGGGTCTTTCTCCTTTGTTAAACGTTTGACAGGCTTCAGTGAACATGTTTACAACACAGTACAACACAGCGCATAGTGGTTTACTTTCAGCATAATCTGCATAAATATTAGGTGTTTAAGAGCTTCATAATTATTAAATTATGGCATTTTGCAGTGTCTCAATCAAGAACTGTCAAATGAGCTGAAAAAGAAGTTACCATACCCCCTGATTAATAATTAAGCCTACCTCTTTCATTGTGGCCATTTATGCATAAATATATGGCTGAAATTGATTAATTCATACTTTGTCCTGGGCTGTATTTGTTATATTTGCCACCCCAGGCAACCAGCTTATTGCCCCCCCCCAACTGTCAAAAATGTTTATCAAAGAAATATTTCAGCCTGTGCTATACAAATTGGCCTAGATATGTCAACTTGGAAATAAATAAAGAGAATGAAAAATTACAAATCAATTATTCAAGTTTCTTCATTTAACTACACAGACATTATACACCCCCCCCCCCCCCATCTACCTGGATCTGTATAGCAGTTGTTTAAAATCAATTTGAAATTCTTATTGATTTTAGGCCCACATAACAAATTTATACACCAATGTTCATTACAAATTTATTAAATTTATTGCATAGAATAATGCACTCAACATGAAAGCAGCAAGCTCATATTAATCAATTGCAAAGTGAGGTGAAGTGTTAATTGAATCAAAACCCAGTTTAAAGCAGTAGATGTAGGCTTTATTAATTTAACCCAGAGCCCAGCCCATCGTCATCACCATCATCATCATCTTCATCATCATCTTCATCACACGTAATATCCACCCTGTCCCCTCCTATCCATCACAGCAAATATTTATAGTAATGTCAGGCAAAATGTAATATCAGACAGAAATAGTAATGTCTATGAGATATGACTGCATTAATCATCACCAGATCTTCTTGTACCCCCTCCCTGTAATAGACAAATGTGAAATAGGTAATGTAAAATTCTATCTGTAAAGTTTCAATTTTCAAATAACATATTGTGGAAGTTGTGTTCAATGATGAGACTGAGTTCATTCCTCAGGTTCGGCTTTATTGCAGAACACAATCATCCAACATTCTCAAATAGAAAGAAGAGGCAGAATCATGTCACATCACATTCTTAGACCTCCGGGGGATTAAGAACTCAAGTCACATGGTGCTTCTGCAAACATTTAATCACAATGCAAGTCTCTGAAGATTCACCATTGTCTCTTATTCTCCGATGTTCCGGGGATGCCCCCAGGGCCTCCTCTCTGAGACAAGGGTCCGACTTCACACCTCCTCAACATCTCCTGTCGGCCCCCGTCGATCCAGACTCTTTGTTCCTCCAGATGTGAAGCCCTAATCCACATAAGCCATACATTTGTGGGAGATATGAACCAAACATATGTGCCACAATATCTGTAAATTACTATCTGCAAACCTTCATGATGTTGGTCTGATACAGGAGGTAGATGTTTGTACACATATATGTGTAATTATTGTGTAAAGACGGTTTGATAAACCTAAATCTTTCATTAGGCCAAGTGTATACAGGAAAAAGAAAAACTATCCTCACGCTATTTGAGTAACTACCAAACTAGTTACAAGAACCCAAAGTTCATTGTTGATAATATTGGCTACCAATACTGACCCAGTAACAAAGAACACAATGTAACACTGTATACTAATATTACATGAGAAATATTGCCATAACTATCGATACTGAATTACAATATATATTACACTCATGGCAGTCATGCATGTACAGAAATCAGTGACCTCCCAAATGAAAATCAGAGTTTTTAACCTTTATTTTTGACAACACGCCATTAAAATTATTTAAAAACAAATACTCGACACTTACCGTAAGGGTTCCAGCATAACAGTGCTTAATCGCAGCCCCGAGTGATCGAAGCTGCTCCTTTTTATCCTCATTAGCAGCGCCTCAGCTGATGAGGATTAATTGGGCCCCAGCCGTCCTGTAACACTGACAGCTGGGAGCCCGCAGAGACGCTGCCCAATGAGAGACAGCGATGAGAAGGGACATGGTCTGAGCGCCGGAAAACCCGGCGTCTCATCCCATGGTGACAGAAATGAAGACATAATCAGAGTGTTGTGTGTTAAGCTGAGCTGTGGATTTGTTGTGATTCCTGTACCAATATGGCGGCCGGAAATCTCGCGCTCCAGTGACCTACTGCCAATCTAGCATTTTATATCTATGCTTCTCCCCCCTTCAGCTGCTGCCTACTAAAACCAGGAAAGTGGCTCACAAAATGCTATCGCCCCCTAGTGGAGAGAAGAAACATCTTCCCCCCATTCTTCCACCTGGCTACTCTCTCCCCTGCTATAATGTCAACGTCCCTGGTGACTTAACTTAAATTCCTAGCTTCACTGATGGTTTCCCTGAAGAAAACTGTACCCATACTGGTTAACAGCTGGGACAGTACATCAGGCCTAAGGGAAACTAAACTACAAACAGACCTGGGGAGATGATGAGGATAAGAATGAACCCCTATATTTGATCTCTGACTTCGACGTGGTGCTGGAGTAGGTACTGTCACCTCAACATCGTTCGGACTGTCACATGTGAGAGGAACTGCATCAGGTGTAGGCGAAACAGTTATTGTCTCAACCCCATCTTCAACCTCAGACACTGCAAATTCAACAGCCTGCTCCTCTTCTCCAGTGACAATCTCTTCCTCTCCATCTCTGGGATCCAGAGTGGGATATGAAGCCTTTTCAACAACAACATACTCTAGGTCTGAGCCTCGATGTTCAGTAGAAATGGTGGAATGGGAGTGGTGATGCGGAAACATTACCCCTTAATCTCCTGGGTGCCGGAACAGGATGCACACAGAGCCTAAGATTAGTTCTATGGACCCTTTTAATGGGGCCACCCTCTCCTGGCTCCACTGCACGCGTGCTACCCTTGATCTCAACTACTCTGTACACAGTCATTCCCCAAGCATCTTGAATTTTATTTCTGCCCTGAGGCCAATGGCAAAGGTAGACCAACTGACCCACCTCTACCGGAGGACAGTGTACTTTATCCCTGCATGCCTCAAGTCTCTCTGCAGCCTTCTGCTCTGCATATCGTTTTACTCTGGCATGAACATCAATGAGACATTGCTGGTGTATGGCTAACCAATCATGTTTCCTGTCAAATGTTTGTCCCTGCCCTAACAAAGCATCCACAGGAAGATGTGGATGCTTGCTAAACACAAGGTAATAAGGCAAGTAGCCTGTAATAGCATGAGGAGTTACATTATATGCATTGACTAAAATAGTAATAGTAAATAGGCCAACATCATTTCTTTTCTGGAGGTAGCGTACACAAGAGATCATGCAGGGTCCTATTAAAGGGCTCACATTGTGCATTACCTTGTGGATGATGAGGTGTAGTGCAAGTCTTCTTGACACACAGTTTGCACAACTCCTGGACAACTTTACTCTCAAAATTCCTACCCTGATCAGAATGTAGTCTCTCAGGCACTCCATAGTTCATAAACCACTCCCTTAGAAGTATTTTAGCTGTGGTATCAGCTCTCTGGACACGCGCAGGAAATGCCTGTGGAAATTTAGTGAAAACATCAGTAACAATCAACACATTCTCCCGACCATCTGATGCGGGTTCCGACAAAGTAAAATCCACTGCAACAACCTCAAGAGGTCGAGTAGCTAGGAATGCCTGCATAGGTGCTTGGATCTTTGGTTGTGGCATCTTAGTAAGTACACACCTGTGACATCCCTTAATCCACTTCTCCACATCCTCATACATCCCAACCCAAAAACATCTTTGTCTCAAGAGGTTCTGTGTACGTTCTATACCTTGATCAATCCACTTTATTCATAAAGCACTTTAAAAGCAACACTCGCTACACAAAGTGCTGTACAGCAAGAGAACATAAAAGCAGGGCACTAGCACAAGAACCACAGTAAAAAAAAAAAAAAAATCATAAATAAAATAAAAAGTAAAATAAATAAAAATCCATTTCATTCAATAAAATCAATGTCTCATACTGGGTCGAAGGCCATGAAATAAAAGTGTGTTTTAAGACGTGTTTTAAAAATGGACAGTGAAGGTGCTTGTCTAATGTCCAGGGGTAAATCATTCCATAACCTGGGGGCCATGATCGAAAAGGCTCTGTCCCCTCTGAGCTTGCGCCTCACCTTTGGTACCTCCAAAAGCAGCTGTTCAGCTGACCTGAGGGACCGGGTGGGAGCGTAGGGATGCAGAAGCTCTGAGAGGTAAGGTGGGGCAAGATCATTCAAGGATTTAAAAACAAAAGAATTTTAAAATGAACTCTAAAATTCATGGGCAGCCAGTGGAGTGAAGCTAAGATGGGTGTGATGTGATCTCTTCCACGTGTACCTGTTAAAAGCCGAGCAGCGGCGTTTTGAACCAGCTGCAGACCGGAAAGAGATGACTGGCTGACACTGGCATAAAGTGCGTTACAGTAATCCAGCCGAGATGAAATAAAAGCATGGATTACTGTTTCCAGGTGTGGTCTACAGAGAATGGGTTTTACTTTTGCTAAACGCCTTAGATGAAAGATGCTGGATTTTGCGACAGAACGAATCTGCGTGTCTAATTTAAAACCATTGTCCATGATAAAACCAAGGTTCCTAGCTGTGGATTTAACATAAGGAGTAAGGGGGCCCAAGTATACAGAAAGGGACTCACAGGGGTGACTAGGTCCAAACACCATCACTTCGGTCTTCTTATCATTAAAATTTAGGAAGTTTAGGGCCATCCAAGACTTTACGTCTTCAATGCATGCCAGGAGTGAGTTTACTGATGAGGCAGCTTTTTGTTTTAGAGGGACATAAATCTGACAGTCATCAGCATACAGGTGGAAAGAGATGCCATGCTTTTTAAAAATGGAACCCAGTGGAAGTATGTACAGAGAAAAAAGCATGGGCCCTAGAATTGGCCCCTGTAGGACCCCATATGGCAGAGGAGCAGAAGAGGATTCAAACCCAGACATGCTAACTTTAAAAGTCCTGTCTGCCAGATAGGACCTAAACCAGTTAAGAACAGTGCCACAAATGCCCACTAGGTGCTGCAAACGGGAAATTAGAACATGATGGTCCACTGTGTCAAAGGCAGCAGTTAAATCAAGCAGCACAAGAACAGCATATTCACCTGAATCACATGCCAAGAGAATATCGTTAAAAACTCTTAACAAGGCTGTCTCTGTGCTATGAAGAGCTTTGAAACCAGATTGAAAAATCTCCAAAATACCATGTTCATCCAGAAAACATTTCAGCTGCATATAGACAATTTTCTCTAAAATTTTTGAGAGAAATGGCAGCTTGGAAATAGGCCTAAAATTTGCCAACACGGTATGATCAAGACCAGGTTTCTTAATCAAGGGCTGTACTACTGCAACACGATCATAATTTGTAACAATACCAGCCAAGAAATTGGCAAAGTCATTTAAAAAGTCCTTATTATATTTGGGTGGTCTGTATATGACAGCACACAGTACAGGGTTTAATCGACCCACCTCAAAGAAAGTCAGTTCAAAGCTGGAGAATGGAGAAGGTAAAAAGCTCTGCTGACATTTATAGTCATTTTTGCAAACAGTTGCCCTTCCTCCTCTTCGTCCTGTTGTCTGCGGGGAATTAAAATAACAGTAACCTGGGGGTAAAACTTTGGACAGAGCAGAGAGTTCACCCACAGTCTGCCAGGTCTCCGCAACAAAAAAGAAATCCAGTTCCCGGGAGCTGATGAAATCCTTCAGGATGTAAGTTTTATTTGCCAGCGATCTGGCGTTTACCAGGCCAATCCGGGCTGGAGCTGCAGCTGGAGCTGGAGCCTGGGCCTCAGCAGAACAGGAAACGTGCCGCAGTGGTCTCAGGTGCCAGGGATTTATCCCACGCTGGCGAGGCCAGGGAGAGTAGCAGCGCTGGGGCCGGATCACCTCACCAAGGCCAGTCACAGGGACCAGGCAGGCATCAGCAGGATCCAGGGAACGCCAGGACACAGAAACCCGGGGACATAATCCGCCCAGAGTCCGGGGAACAGAGAAGGAATGTGCCAGGCGGGCCTTCAGTTTCATCAGCCGACCGCTGCGTTTCCCATGACGACGATAAGGCCTCCACCTCCACCTTCGCTCGGAGAGAGGGGCTGAGACCCAATACAGGTAAGGCGGGATATCTGACAGGAGCGGAGGCTTCTGTCCCCCATAATCAGACGAAATAAGATCCTCGGCAGGAAGTCTAAGATCCAACAATGTTTGGTGGTCGTACACAAGTAAGGACTTGATTTCTTGAATGCCAAGGGTTAAAAACAGTAAAAAAAAAATGACGTCCCATATCATCATGAGCACACTTGAGAACCACATCCTTCACACACGCAGGTAACAGAAGTTGCTTGCATTCACCATCCTACACATTTCCAATGACGTGGTACAAAAGTTCATCCATTTTCCCAATCCTTGGCCAGTGTCTTAGTAAAGAAATCACCGACTTTGTCAATCCCTTTCTTTCATGATTAGTGGGCTTTTCCTGCTTGTCCCAAAACTGCTTAAAAGACTGAATTGTAGGATCGGCATTCTGGAGCTGACTAAGCTCCTCTTTTGAGTAACCTGGCAAAGTGGGTGTATTACCTTGCAAACCATTATCAGTACTTGGCGCAGCTACCAAAGCCCGAATCTGCCTAACCTGGCAACATTTAACACATGTGCCAACCAAGTCTCGATCCAAAACTGTCCCCCTCCAAATGACATTACAGATGGATATACAGCCATCAGACTCCTGATCATCTCCATCTGACTGAGGCTCCCCTGCATCAGCAGCATTGTTATTTTTACCAGGATGGTACTGCACACCAAAATCAAATACAGTTAACTGTGCAACCCACCGTTGCTCAATTGCACCCAACCTGGCAGTGTTCAGATGACATAAGGGATTGTTGTCAGTCACTATCGTGAATTTGGATCCTAAAAGGTGACCTCTGAATTTTTCAGACACAGCCCACTTCAAAGACAAAAGCTCAAGTTTCATACTGCTATAATTCCTGTCATTTTTTTCTGCATTTCTCAACCAGTGGCTATGATAATAGGATAGGTGCAGAAATACACAAAATGCACATAAACAGTGAAACCAAACCCACAGAGAGATCGAGCCCAAGCCGGGGAAAGCCAAGCCGGTTCGGCTCGTGACATTGTTCACAAATAGAGTGCATTAACAGCTATAATGGCTTGTCTTCCTGTTTAGAACAGAACACAAAAGCCACATTAACAAGAAAAACTACAGTTATACTTATTAAACAGTGAAATATACACATGATACTGTTTTTGTGCATTGCTAGGGCCCACTCACAAATGCACACCTCAACTCTCAACAGTTCTAAAACAACAAAAGAAAATACATCATTTCATTTCAAGTCAGTGGCAACAATAAAACATGAAATAACCCAATTAAAATACACCGTAGATACTTTTAATGACGAAGAAAAGCCATGGCTCTCATCCTTTGGAGCAACAAGGTCATCTCGCCTTCCACCACCCCACCAAGCCTAATAACATTACACAAACACTTTTACTTCTTTAACTGGCCCACGGTGCTAATGCAAAAACTCGACATACCGGGAGAAATCAGATGGAAACGGCGTGGATGTCGAGCTGGAGTAAGATGGCGGGTGAGGAATATAAGGTACAGACCCGTCCTCCCATCCGTTATCATGGGGAATGTACGATCGCTACTAAATAAGACAGATGAGCTAGTGGCCATGTCCCACTACGAGAGAGTCTTCAGAGAGATTAGCATGATGTTGTTTACTGAGATGTGGCTAACAGAACTAGCAACAGATCCTAACATCGAACTGGAGGGTTTCCACGCAATACAGGCAGACCGGACACCAGACAGTGGGAAGGCAAGGGGCAGAGGAGTGATAATGCAGTGTTTCCTCTGGCTTAAAGACCTTGGCGCAGCGGCAACATATCCCCCCCCGGGGGGGGGGGGAGTAAACCTACCGGAATATGTTAATTTTATACTATTTATTTCTTTTAAAAATTTTACACAGTAACGTTGCATATGGAACTCACCATTTGAAGTATTGTACAACTGAGGCTTGAATACTGGGCCAGTTGGGGTCCCACCCAGACATCCTGTGTTTCGACTTTTTAGTGGTGTTATCCTTCTCTCCTTCCTCTGCCTGAACACTTCCCTCTCCTTGGCTCCTCTCTTCTGTCTCATCTCTTCCTCCCTGAGCTCTGTCTAATTCAGGTTCTCTCTCTGACTATGGTGATATAAATTACAGGTTAGAAAATATCAAGGGTCATGTTTTGTCCTGCAGGATTTTTTTTGTCATCGTTTACATAAATGACAAAAATACATATGTGATTGATGTATAAAATAAATATGTGTATTTTTTGTATTTTTATTCTAATGTTTCTTTTTTCCATTGAGAGAAAAGGGAAGGGAAACACTGATATAGTAATGTACTCATGCATACTTAAATTATATGATCAGGTGGGTATAGTAACCAGAAATTCTACTCATGTAAAAGCAGTGCTTTGAAATTAATAATTAAAAGCAGACAACCAAAAATTTCTAATTGAGTTAAGGGTTACAAAGAGCACCCGCTTAAAAACTTGAGTAATGACTTCAGTCTTCAAGGTTTGAGGTTTTTCTCAAAAATTTATAACAATTTTCTTATAGTTTTCTGCTTTTCTCTGTAAATCTAAAGTTGAAACCATTTTCCTCAAATCTGTAATTTCCTCTTGTAAAATTGACTTTTCTTGTACATTTGAAACTTTATTATAAATTTGTGGATTATTTTATGACTAATTTTTGTCTGTTTTTAAAATAATTTTTTTTTTTTTTATTTTTAGATAAATTTGAAACATCCATCCATCCATCTTCTACCGCTTTTCCGGAGGTCTGGGTCGCGGAGGCAGCAGTTCAAGCAGAGAAGCCCAGACTTCCCTCTCCCCAGCCACTGCTCCAGCTCTTCAGAGAGGATACCAAGGCGTTCTCAGACCAGCTGGGAGACATAGTCTCTCTACCGAGTCCTGGGTCTGCCCCGGGGTCTCCTCCCAGTGAGACGTGCCCAAAACACCTCAAGTGGGAGGCGCCCAGGAGGCATCCTAATCAGAAGCCCATACCACCTCAACTGGCTCCTTTCAATGTGGAGGAGCAGCGGTTCTACTCTGAGTCTCTCCCGGATGACTGAGCTCCTCACCCTATCTCTGAGGGTGAGTCCAGCAATCCTACGGAGAAAGCTCATTTCAGCCGCTTGTATCAGCGATCTCATTCTTTCAGTCATTACCCAAAGCTCGTGACCATAGGTGAGAGTAGGAACATAGATTGACTGGTAAATCGACAGCTTTGCCTTAGAACTAAGCTCCCTCTTCACCACAACAAACCGGTACAACGTCCGCATCACTGCAGATGCTGCTCCAATCCGTCTGTCAATCTCTCGCTCCATTTTCCCCTCACTCGTGAATAAGACCCCAAGATACTTAAACTCCTCCACTTGGGGCAGGAGCCTATCCCCAACCCAGAGAAGACAATCCACCTTTTTCCGGCTGAGGACCATGGACTCGGACTTGGAGGTGCTGATTCTCATCCCAGCTGCTTCACACTCAGCGGCAAACCGTCCCAGCAAGAGCTGTAGGTCGTTGCTGGATGAAGCCAACAGGACAACATCATCTACAAACAACAGAGATGAGATCCTGTGGTCACCAAGCATGACACCCTCCATTCCCTGGCTACACCTAGAAATCCTGTCCATAAAAATTATGAGCAGGATCGGTGACAAAGGGGCAGCCCTGGCGGAGTCCAACTCTCACTGGGAATGAGTCCGACCGAGTGTTGGCAATACGAACCAAACTCTCACAATGGTCGTATAGAGACCGAATAGCTCGTAACAACAAGCCCGATACCCCATACTCCCGAAGCACCCCCCACAAAAAACCACGAGGGACGCAGTCAAATGCCTTCTCCAAGTCCACAAAACACATGTAAACTGGTTGGGCAAACTCCCACGAACCCTCGAGAATTCTCGAGAGGGTAAAGAGCTGGTCCGATGTGCCGCAGCCAGGACGAAAACCACATTGCTCCTCCTGAATCCGAGGTTCGACCAACGGCCGGACTCTCCTCTCCAGTACCTTGGCATAGACCTTCCCAGGGAGGTTGAGGAGTGTGATCCCTTTAAAGCTGGAGCACACCCTCCAGTTCCCTTTTTTGAAGAGAGGAACCATCACCCCGGTTTGCCACGCCAAAGGCACTGCCCCTGACTTCCACGCAATGTTGCAGATGTGTGTCAACCATGACAGCCCAACAACATCCAGGGCCTTGAGGTACTCAGGGCGAATCTCGTCCACCCCTGGGGCCCATCCACAAAGGAGATTTTTAACCACCTTGGCGACCTCAGCCCCTGTGATAGGCGAGTCGTCCCCCTCGTCCACAAACCCTGCTTCCTCTGTGGAAGGCGTATCAGTGGGATTGAGGAGATCCTCGAAGTATTCCTTCCACCGCCCGACGATATCCCCAGTCGAAGTCAACAGCGCCCCATCCGCACCATACACAGTGTGGACAGGGAGCTGCTTTCCCCTCCTGAGCCGCCGGACAGTTTGCCAGAATCTCTTCAAGGCCGACCGAAAGTCTTGTTCCATGGCCTCACCAAACTCCTCCCATACCCGGGTTTTTGCTTCAGCAACCACCTGAGCTGCACTCCGCTTGGCCTGCCAGTACACCTCAGCTGCTTTGGGAGTCCCACAAGCCAACCAAACTTCATAGGACTCCTTCTTCAGCTTAATGGCCTCCCTCACCACTGGTGTCCACAACTTGGTTCGGGGGTTGCCACCACGAGATGCACCGACCACCTTGCGGCTGCAGCTCTGGGCCGCCACTTCAACAACATAGGTGGAGAACATGGCCCATTCAGACTCTATGTCTCCAGACTCCCTCGGAATGTGGTTGAAGTTCTTCTGGAGGTGGGAGTTGAAGACCTCCCGGACAGGGGCCTCAGCCAGACGTTCCCAGCACACCCTCACTATACGTTTGGATCTACCAGGTCTGAATGGCTCCCTTCCCTGCCATCGGCTCCAACACACCACCAGGTGGTGATCAGTTGACAGCTCTGCACCTCTCTTTACCCGAGTGTCCAAGACATACGGTCGCAGGTCTGATGACACGATAACAAAATCGATCATCGATCTGCGACCTAGGATGTCCTGGTGCCAGGTGCACATATGGACACCCTTATGCTTGAACACGGTGTTCATTATGGACAAACTGTGGTTAGCACAGAAGTCCAATAACTGAACACCACTCGGGTTCAGATCAGGCAGGCCGTTCCTCCCAATCACCCCCTCCAGGTTTCACTGTCATTGCCCACGTGCGCACTGAAGTCCCCCAGTAGGACAATGGAGTCTCCAAGAGGAGCACCCTCCAGCACCCCCATCACAGACTCCAAAAAGGGTGGGTACTCTGAAACATCATTTGGTGCATAGGCACAAATGATGGTCAGGACCCATTTCCCAACCCGAAGGCGTAGGGAAGCAACCCTTTCATCCACCGGGAAAAACTTCAACATAGAGGCAGCAAGGTGGGGGGATACAAGAATACCCACCCCTGCTCATCGCCTCTCACCTGGTGCAACTCCAGAGTAGGCCAAGCTCCAGCCCCTCTCCAGGAGATTGGTTCCGGAACCAGAGCTGTGTGTTGAGGTGAGGCCGACTATATCTAGCCGGTATCTCTCAACCTCGTACACCAGCTCAGGCTCCTTCCCCACCAGAGAGGTGACATTCCACGTACCAAAAGCCAGTTTAGAAAGCTTGGGATCAGTCCGCCAAGGTCTCCGCCTTTGACCGCCACCTAATCCACATAGCACCGGACCCCCATGATCCCTCCTGCAGGTGGTGAGCCCACTGGAGGGCGGATCCATGTAACTCCTTTGGGCTGAGCCCGGCCGGGTCCCATGGGTGGAAACCCAGCCACCAGACGCTAGCCATCGAGCCCCTCCCCCAGGTCTGGCTCCAGGGTGAGGGCCCGGTAACCCCATACTGGGGGGGGGGGGGTACACTGAATCCTTGATATAGAATTTATCATGAGAGTCTGTTGGATCGTTCTTAGTCTGGCCCTTCACCCAGGACCAGTTTGTCTTGGGTGACCCTATCAGAGGCAAATTGCCCCGGACAACATAGCTCCTGGGATCACTGGGGCACGCAAACCCCCCCACCACGGTAAGGTGACGATCCTTGAGGGGGATAAATTTGAAACAGACTGTGGTAATTTTTTTTACTTTTTCCTTATAACATTTTACATTTTTGAACATAATTTTGCAGTCAGAACAGAACAATAATTTAACTCTGATTACAAAGGAAAATATTAATAAAATTGTATTTAATGAAATAAATTAACTTAAATGTCCAAGGATTGACATGTTTAGGACCCAGGAGACAGACACTGACACGGGCAGATTGTGACAATAATCCCTTTATTGAATTGTGAGAGTGTGTAGTGCGTGAGTGAGTGCAAGGATTGGATTCTGGTCACTGGAACTGAGCAGCCTGGACGGAGACCCGGCAACCCTGGAACACACAAGCAGATATAATTACTGCTGTTCAGCACTCGTGAGGAGCTGCAGGTGAAGAGGCTTACTTGGGTAAAGCACAGGTGGCGTCCTGCTGAATTCCAGCGGCCGTGCAGCGTGGAGGTGAGGGTGTCCGTGACCGTGCTAGTGAATCCACCCGTGGCTGTGACGAGGGGAGTTTCAATGATAATGCCGGCAGTGATTCCACTGACTGGGATGATGATTGTCCTGAAGATGGCGAGGTTAGTGATTCCTCTGACCGTGGCGATGACAACACTGATGATAGCGATGACAGGGATTCCACTGATAGTGGTGGCGACTGTTCCTGCAACTGGGATAATAACAGTTCCTGCAGCTGAGGAGCAAGACGTACTGGTAGTCGTGGTGGTAGCGAGGAGCTACGTGGGCGAGGTGGCGTTGCCCCGTCAGCTGGGGAAGCTGGTCCGCCGCCTGGGAGGTCCACCTGTGCACAGGGGTTAAGACAAGGGGTAGAGTAACAAATAGTTCTCTTACGTGGTTGTACTTGACGAGAGGTTCTTGACGAGGCTCGAGAGCGGAGCTCTGGTTCATACTCCGACGAGGAGGACAGACGACTCCGTGACGGGCTGTCAGCAACGCTGGCTTTTAACAGCCGCTGATTGGCACCTGTTGGTCTGTGCGCAGCTGGAACTGATGACGCCAATGACGGCCCAGAGGCCGCCATGACAAGGATGCCATTATTTCTGTTACAATATTTCCTTATATTTATAGTTTTTTTTTTAGAAATCTCCTCACCACCCAGACAGCAGGAAAAACCTCCCTTATTTTGAAATCAAATGTTGGCACGTTTAGTTTGTCTGAAGGCTGCTGACAGATTAAAGTCACTGACTTCGTGAATTTCGGTCATCTTAACCTGCCAGGTACATAACAGGGAACTGTAGCGGACTCTAAAGACATAATTCACCACAATATGTGTTCATGTATACAGTAGAATGATCTGCTTAGGCAGTTATAGTTGTGCTCTCAGGCTTTCTCATCAGGCACCTCTCTAGGCAGCTGCTGAAGGACCTCAGTTTAGAACTAGCATTTTCAGCTGTTGCTTTTTGTCACTGCCGCTGGAGAATAAAAATGGCGCGCCTGCTCGTGCGAGAACAGAGAGGAAATGCCAGTCTCTTCATTCCTGCAATTCCTACAGAACTTAATGTTGTAGTGGCTGGTGAAATATATCCTCAGCAATTCATTAGTCCCTTGTCTTTCCTGTCATATTAAGCCGATTGTATATGAATTCTAACCACGTCTCTCAGCTAAGCGACTCTTCCATTATTGCTCCCGTTAACAGTGAGTTAAAACCATGATAAACGCCTCCAGTGCTTACATACTGTACATACCTCTTCTGATTTTTTTTCTACATTTAAAGTACTTAAACAAACTCATGTTTTTGTTGACAGTCACGCTTAGCGAGACACTGCCTGCTGACTGAGTCAAGAACTCGCGTGGGCGGGGCTCTTCTAAATTCTGCGCAGATGACGGCTACACGCATTGTTCGTGTGCGCGCTTGCTGAAAGTCATTGCTTCATATATTTTTCTTAATAAAATCATATTGGCTTGGTGTGGCGGTATGATTTCTGGTGAAGCGGCCCGCCACGGAGAAATGTTACCAGAGGAAACCCTAGATAATGTATGTCAATAACAACTGGTGTAAACCGGGACATATCATGGTTAAAGCGCAACACTGCAGCAAAGGCATGGAGTTGCTAGCTGTTAGCATGCAGCCTGTGTATCTCCTGAGGGAATACTCACATGTGATCTGCATTGTTATTTATGCAAATCCGATGGCGAACGCTAGGGCAGTGTGTGACGCCATCCACTCAGTCACTGGCAGGCTTCTGACAGAACACCCAGATGCTCTCCTCCTCATCTCCGGTGATTTTAACAATATCTCACTGTGCCCCATTCTGCCCACGTTCACCCAGTATGTCACATGCCACACCAGAGACAATAAAACACTGGACTTATTCTATGCAAACACTAAGAAAGTGTATACCTCATCGCCACTCCCCCCCACTGGGGAGATCGGATCACAACTTGGTTCATCTCCTACCGGTGTATAAACCCCTAGTACACAGACAACCTCCGGTTATGTGCACAGTGAAGATATGGTCTGAGGAGGCAATGGACGCTCTAAAGGACTGTTTTGAAATCACTGCCTGGGAGCAGCTCTGTGATCCACATGGTGAGGACATCAACGGCCTCACTCACACCATCACGGACTATATCAACTTCTGTGTGGACAACACTGTACCCACCAAGATCATATGGTGTTGCTCGAACAACAAACTCTGGATCAACCCTGAGATAAAATCACTACTGAGAGAGAAGAAGAGGATCTTCAGGTCGGAGAACAGGGAGATGCTGAAGTCTGTACAGAGGGAGCTAAGGAGGAAGATCAGAGAAGGCAAGGATAGCTTCAGGAAGAAGATGGAGGACAATCTGCAACAGAGTGACATTGGCAGGGTCCGGAGAAACCTCAAAACCATCTCTGGGCTCCAGAATACCTCCTCCCAGGCCACGGGGGGCAGGGAGTGGGTGAACAATCTGAACCTGTTTTTTAATAGGTTTGACCAACTACCCTTCCCTCCACCTGCACAACAACTACTGCTGCCTCTACCGTCATCAAGACCTGCTGTCATCGAAACCTGACCCTCACTAAGACCCAGGTGAGGGCGGAGCTGAGAAAGATCAAGGCGAGGAAGGCCTCGGGTCCTGACTGCATCAGCGCAAAGCTCCTCAAGTCCTGCGCAGACCAGCTGTGTGGAATTGTGGAGCACATCTTCAACCTGAGCCTGAAGCTCGGGAGGGTACCACAGTTGTGGAAAACATGTTGTGTGGTACCCGTACCAAAGACTTCCCACCCCAGAGACCTGAACAGCTACAGACCAGTGGCCCTGACTTCTCACCTGATGAAGAACCTGGAGAGACTGCTACTTGCTCACCTCTGCCCCCTGGTGGGACCAGTGATGGATCCACTCCAGTTCACCTACCAGCATGGCATCAGGGTGGAGGATGCATAGATCTTCCTCCTTCACCGTTCCCTGTCCCACCTGGAGAAGCCTGGGAGCACAGTGAGGATCATGTTCTTTGGCTTCTCCAGTGCTTTCAACACCATCCAACCAGTGATCCTGAGGGACAAGCTGCTGTGCGCAGAGGTGGACCAGCACCTGTCATTGTGAATCCTGGACTACCTCACAAACCGGCCACAGTTTGTGAGAACCCAGGATTGTGTGTCCGACACGATCATCAGCAGTACGGGGTCCCTCTAGGGAACGGTTTTGGCTCCCTTCCTGTTCATCCTTTATACTGCAGACTTCTCACACAACACAACACACTGCCATCTGCAGAAGTTCTCTGACGACTCTGCGATCGTCGGCCTCATGTCCAACGGAGAAGAAGCTGAGTACAGAGGACTTATCCAGGACTTTGTGGACTGGTGCCATTGGAACTGCCTCCAGATCAACGCGAGAAAAACTAAGCAACTGGTGCTGGACTGCCGCAGGCAAGGACAACCCCTCACAGCACCAGTAAACATCCAGGGAACAGACATTGAGATGGTGACATCCTACATGTACCTGGGTGTTCATTTGAACAATAAACTAGACTGGTCACACAATACCAACACACTCTTCACGAAGGGACAGTGCAGGCTGTTCCTACTGAGGGGGCTCAAGTCTTCTGGTGTACAATGGGCGCTCCTGAAGACATTCTACGATTCAGTGGTGGCATCAACCATCACTTTTGGAGTGGTCTGCTGGGGCAGCAGCATCACAGCAGCCAACAGGAAGAGACTGAACAAACTGATCAAGAAAGCTAGCTTTGTCCTGGGGCAGCGCCTTGACCCAGTGGAGGAGATAGGAGAGAGAAGAGAGGTGGCGAAGCTGTCATCTCTGCTGGAGTCCAACTCCCACCCTATGCAGGACATACTGAATGCACTGAGGAGCTCATTTAGCAGTAGGCTACATCATCCTAGGTGCGCAACTGAGAGGTTTCGCAGGTTCTTCCTACCTACGGTCGTCAGACTTTATAACCTAAGCAGGGCTGCTTGCAGAGATAGCAAAAAAAAAAACAAAACGTGACGACCTAATAGTATTGAATGCAAAAGATGCAACAAACTTACACAAAATGGTCCCCTCCAGTATACAACTACGACAATATCAGTCGCTACAGAGGGTGACAATATGTATGGGTACATATTCATACTATGTGGGGTAGCTAAATAGACGGTTATGCTGTTTATTCCATCTAGCTACAGTGCTCCACACTGTGTATATATATTTATATATTTATGTGTACATATGTATATTCACTGCTCTTATTTTCTTATCTTCTAAATTATTGCTCTGAGTGTTGCTATCCCTGTGCTGTTGCAATCCTGGAATTTCCCCATTGTGGGACTAATAAAGGAGTATCTTATCTTATCTAGGATAGACTTCTGCCGGGGTGAGTGCTTCTGCGACGGCTTCGGTCCCATGGGAAACGGCTCCATCATCAGCCCGGGGAATGATTGCTGGAGCGCGGTGACCGTGGACAGCAGTCAAGCATATTGTGGATCGTTCTAGAGGCTGGGGTGTGCCTCCAGAATCCCCACCGCTCCATACAAACTCTCCCAGGTTTTCTTGGGACCGTGGGCAGCGAGAGCTTCATCCACAAAACTCTAGATAAAGTCTGCCGCCCATTCCTCCTTCAGGCTTGGAGACCCCACAGCCAATCTCCTTTTGTTTGGGTGAGGCCGGTGAGCCAGGGACATGATGAGCTCCAGAGCACTGGTGAGTGAAAAAACACAAGAAGAAAAAACAGAAAAAGGCAAAACGCACTTAAAATAGCAGCTGGGTCTCTACTGGTTGTCGCTTTCTGTCATGAATTGCCCTTTCTGGGCTGAGAAAACAAGACCCAGGTGCTGAACTGTTCGTTAGTGAAATTTATTAACTTAAGGATAACCACAAAAGTCCACAATGTGTTAAAAAAACAAAGAAGTGAACAAGAGGGAAACTACTTACAAGAATACTTGCCAGAGCAGAGCAGGGCTCTGGTGGAGATGAGGAGTGACAAACCATAGCGGTGAGAAAGTAAAATGAAAAACAGAGCTCTTGAATATGGTTCAAAACCCCATCACATAATAATTAGCAGGTGTGGGTGCCTGAGCAGGTGGGAGAAGGCAATAATACCTAATCAGGTTCAGCTGGGTGAGAGGGAGGCAGATCACAAACTGACAGCTGACAGGGCACGCCCACACAAAGCTTCATGCCCCTGACAGCTGTCAACAGAAAAAAGGACAATACTGAAGATGTAAAGGAATAACATACCATACCAAAGTGTGATTATAAATGAGTACAGAAAATAAAAAGTATAACACTAACACAAACCGAGAAATGACAAGCAGACATAAATACATAATCTAAAAGGGCATAAATAGCAACAGATGAATAAATACACTGAAAAACCCACGAGACCAAGTCTGGCGGAAATCCTCCAGCCCTCGGCTCATGACAAAATGGAACCATGAATTCTGCTGTCTACCAAAAAATCCTGAAGGAGAATGTCTGGCCATCTGTTTGTGACCTCAAGCTGAAGCGCACTTGGGTTCTGCAGCAGGACAATGATCCAAAACACACCAGCAAGTCCACCTCTGAATGGCTTAAGAAAAGCAAAATGAAGACTTTGGAGTGGCCTAGTCAAAGTCCTGACCTGAATCCGATTGAGATGCTGTGACATGACCTTAAAATGGCGGTTCATGCTGGAAAACCCTCCAATGTGGCTGAATTACAACATTCCTGCAAAGATAAGTGGGCCAAAATTCCTCCACAGAGCTGTAAAAGACTCATTGCCAGTTACCTGTATTGCAAAGGCTTGATTGCAGTTGTTGCTGCTAAGGGTGGCCCCACCAGTTATTAGGTTTAGGGGGCGATCACTTTTTCACACAGGGCCATGTAGGTTTGGATTTTTTTCCCCTTAATCATTTTGTGTTTACTTGCGTTATCTTTGTCTAATATTTAAATTTGTTTGATGAGCTGAAACATTTAAGTGTCACAAACATCATCCTATAAAAGCAAGAAATCTCTGTGTGTCTGTGTGTGTGTGTGTCACGCTTCAGAGGACATCATAGGACTATGATCTCTGCCTGAACATCACAGGACATCCTATGATGTTCAGGCAGAGATCAGAAGACACAGCAAGCGTGACTGTGAACAACGCGGCCGTCTGAGACAGGATGAATGTAAATGGCTGTTGAAAATACTGCCGTTAGCTCGCGGGGGAGATCGAAAGGCCTTCACAGGAAGGACATGGTCTATAAGTCTGGTGAACAGTGGCTATGAATTATGCTGCTGTTTTTACACCAAGTGTAAAGCACATCAACACAGAGCCCTCCACCCCCTCCCTTACCACATTCAGTGTTGTGGTTGAGACGGTGTGTAGTTCAGGCAGGCAATTTCACAGCAGCGGCTGAAACGCATTCATTCAGCCACGATTTGGCCACAATCAGAATACAAAAGTCCCAGACATAGTGATTATAGGCGATCTCTGTTCGCAGCTTGTCCATTTTGTTGGCGAGGGATGAGGCGTTGGTGAGGAAAATTGAAGGTAACGGTGGTTTGGAGTGAAGTTTGTGCTGCTGGGCATGGAGGCCAGCCCTGCGGCCTCGTTTCTGCATCCTCTCTCGTTGTTTGCGCTGGTTGCGGGGCATAACGAACCGCCGAGCGCCCGGAGGTCTGGCAATCTCCTCAGGGATGTGGGGGTAGTCAGTGGAATGGGCGCTGGAGATGTCGGAGGTGAGTTGGCGAGCGATGCCTATAAATTCCTGGTGACGGTAGGTAATTAGTCCATCACAGACGGAGCACAGAAAAAGGCAGAAAAGACACAAGAAGGGGTGCAGCAGACCGGCGGGTCTAGCCGCTGCACGTGAACGCGCCGCCATCTTGAGACATCAAGATGGCACCTTTTTTAAAATCTGCAACGTTTTTCTTGTAAATTTACAACTTCTTTTTCTTGTAATTTTGCAACTTTTTTGTTTTTAATCCGCAACTTTGTCCACATAAATTTGCAACTTTTTTTGTTTTAAATTTGAAACTTTTTTCTTGTAAAATTGCTACTTCTGCTAATAAAAATGTGAAGCCGTGCAGCACAAGTTAGCCAACTGTACCACACATCATCAGCAAAACACTTCTGCTGCTGCGGACAGATAATCATCAGGGAAGTGAGCTGCAGTGGGAAGGAAGTTCAGCAGCAGCTGAACATCACACCGTCTTTTGGTTTCGTGGCCAGTTTTACTGACAGACTCACAGTCTGTGAATTGCTTGCAGATTTCTGACGAAAATCCTTACGAAGCATTTCACCCACACACTGTTTGGTCTCTGTCACCACCCAGGGCTGTTTCTAGTGGTTTAGGGGCCCTACGCAAGATTGATCAAAATCTTGAAAAAAAGCACACACACACACACACACACACACACACACACACACACACACACACACACACACACACACACACACACACACACACACACACAGAGTGGTGTGGAAAAGTGTTTCTCAATAATAAACACCTTCATTTAAAAACTGCATTTTGTGTTTACTTGTGTTGTCTTTGTCTAATATTTAAATTTGTTTGATCTGAAACATTTAAGTTGACAAACATACAAAAAAATGAGACACGAGGAAGGGGGCAAACACTTTCTCACACCACTGTATATATATATATATATATATATATACAGTATATATATATATATATATATATGTATATAATTTTACCCTGCACAATAAAAACATTATAAAATAAATTTGGGTTATGAAGTAGAACAGAAAAAAATAACTATTATATATTTAACCCGCATCTATGTCAATGCTGGAAACATACAAGAAAAAATATGAACATTTATGGGAGAAAAGTTGCAGCTGGGTGCCGGTGCTTCACCGCGACCGCCTCGCCCCGTACCAGCGAGCTGCCCCGCTGGTGGCCAAGTCAGAGGCCCTGTCCCGACCGGGGACCCTGGCCGAGGCTTGGATGGACATTAGCAGGCTCGTGTCTGCCCCAACACCTGGATGCGTTCGTCTTGGACTTTTGAGTTGGACTTATTGTTTTGGAGACAGAAACCAGTCGGGGTGGGGCGGGGGGGGGCAGTGTATTGTCGGGGCTGGAATTCTCCCAGCATGCTTTGTGCTGCGGGGACTTCAAAGACTGTTATTATTCTTGTGTTCTGAGCGTTATTGTTGTGCCGTTATAACTGTGTTATAAGTCGTGTTGTGCTGGTGTTGTTTCCCTGTGTGTGAGACAGATTACGTGTCTGTGTCACCCTGAGCGAGGTGAGTGGGTGAATGACCTCCCCTCCGTTCTCTGTAATGAGTCAGTGAAGAATAAATCATTCCAAATCCTCTCATTATTGTGCGAACCCTTGAAACATCGCTGTATTTTCTTATTTGATCAGTGTATTTTTATCAACTCTGACTTAAATATTTTATTTACTGTAATCAGAGTATTTTTCATTATTATTGTTATTATTGTTATTATTATTATTAATGCTGATCAGAGTATTTTTTGTCATTAACTCTGATCACAGTATATCTATTAATTTGTTATTGACTTTTTCAGGTAATTTTTTGGCTTTTTCCTCTAAATTTTCCACCTTTGTCCGGAAAATTAATAGTAATGGATTGCATTTATATCACACTTTAGAATGAGTCCATTATTCCTTCTGTCCACAGACAGACAATGGCATGGGTAAGCTACCTCTGTAGCCACAGCTAATAAAGTTGATTATTTGCAAGAAAAAGGTTGCACATTTTTGCGAAAAAAGTTGCAAATTTATGAGAAAAAAAATTTAGATTTAGATAAGAAAAAGTTGCAAATTGGAAAATTTACATGAAAATAAATGACATTTTAATTAAAAAAAATAATGTACAGGAAAAAATGTGTAAATTTATTTATTTTTGTTTGCATTTCTGCTTAGAATTGGTGCTTCAAATTCCTTTTATCCAGTTATGTAACATGATTAAAAACAGCAGTTATGATGATATCAGGGGGACAATTCTCTCTTGTTCTCCAGGTTCCAACTCACTTCTTCTGCTTTTGTGAAAACTCAGCTGTGGATGAGAGAAGAACCAGGACCAGAGGAGGGGAGGCTTGTGCAGGAAGAGCTTGAGCCGAGTCAGACTGTGAGTCAAAGAGGCCGTGGTTGTTGGCCCGCCCCGTGATGGAGGAGGAAGTGACAGGTTTTGACTTCTGACAGACTCTGTTGACGCTGCTGCAGGTCGGACCAAAGCTTTTCCCTGGAGCAGACAGGAGCAGCTCATGACTGAAACACTCAAACACAAGTCAGAACTTACCTGAACAAGAGCATCAGCCAAAAAGTGAGTAGTAACTTCAATTAACTCATAACTGACTTTTCCCCCCATAAGTTTCTCAGCTTTTTCTTTTAAATTTAAAACATTTTTCTCATAAATTTGCAACTGCAGGAACCCACTCAGTATGTCAGTATGTTTCCACTCAGACGGAAGGACAAGGGGAATCGTCATGGGGGGGCTTGTGTGTTGATGCAAACAGTGACAAAGAGAATGGGGAATGGCAAAGTCTATACAAGGAGAGGTGCCTGCGACCTGTGGCCTTTTCTGATGCTTGTGATTCTGGATGATGTCAGAGAGAGAAATTAATAAAGCCTGCTTTGTTCTGGACCGCTCTGCCTGGTTATTCCTCTCTCCACACTACTTTTTCATGTAAATTTCCAGCTTTTTTCTGATAAATTTGTACTTTTTTCTTAAATTTGTAGCTTTTTTCCTCATAAATTTGAAACTTTTTCCACATAAATTTGCAACCTTTTTCTTTTAAATTTGCAAATTTGCAAAGAAAAAAGTCAATTTTTTTAAAAAAAGTTGCAAATATGTGAGAACAAAACTGAAAATTTACAGAAAACAAATGCAAATTTATGAGAAAAAGCCACAAATTTATGAGAAAAGTTGAAAATTTATGAGGAAGAAAAGTCTAGAATTTACAAGAAAAACATTTCAAATTTAAAAGAAAAAAGTTGCAAATTTCTGTGAAAAAAGTCATCTTTTGAGAAAAAAGTTGCAGATATGAGAAAAAAGCTGAAGATTTACAAGAAAAAAATGCACATTTATGTGAAAAAAGTCAAATTTTTGAGAACAAAGTTGCAAATATACAAAAAAAGTTGAAAATTTACAGGAAGGAACTGCAGATTTACAAGGAAAAAAATGCTAATTTTTGAGAAAAAAGTTCAATATTTGAGAAAAGATGAAGTCACGAAAAAATTGAAAATTTATGGAAAAAGTTGAAAATTTACAGGAAAAAGTAGCAAATTTACAAGGAAAAAATTGTAAATTTATGAGAAAAACTTCACAGATTTAGGAAAAAGTTCTAAATTTACAAGAAAAAGTAAAGCATTCATGATTTTTTTTTTTCATTCCTGCTTAGAAGTAATTGTTATGCACCATGCTACTGAAAGGTTTATGGTGATATGGGGGGGCGGGGGGGGTGACAGTTCTCTTTTTCCAAGTTGCGAGGGGCCATGCCCCCTGTGCCCCCCTTGATATACAGTACATCCACAACACACACAGACAGTCAGCACGTTCCTTTACTTAGCTGTGTATTCGCCTTTCATCCAACACAACGGCACCTCTGACGTCTGGTCACCCTCAGCTTCTTTGGTCCCGTGCTGCTGCTGTCAATCACCACACCTGCGCTTCCTCCGTCCTTTCTCCGCTCCTGCGCTCCTGCCCTCCTGCCCTCGTTTCCTCCGTACTCCTCAATAATACGCTTTCACAAATCCTCCGGTCCTCTGCACGTGAAGGCTCCTGCAAGACTTCTCCCTTGAAGGCCCCTTGAAGCCTTCACTAAAACTTCTCTCCAGACTTCTGTAGACTTCTCTCCTAACACAGTCACGCACCATCTTTAAATACGTCCTTCTGGACAGAGAGTTCACCACGGAGCTCGCTAATTGGCTCCTGCTGATTTAATCAGTTAGCGCAGGTGTAACTCATAATCAACTCAAATCAACAAAAATACACTCACACAAATAACAAAATATACAAAAGAAAACACTAATCCAATATACATTACATTAATAATATCCTTCACTTTGAGCAGCCTTAAAGCTGTAACAAACCAAAAAAAACAATATACACACAACCCTAAAATGCTCTACCCTGACATTTCTCCCCTCAGCTTTTTAAATAGTCGTCCCCGACTATTAACTTCCATCACCATATCTAACCGGCTTTTGTCCCCAAATTGCTACGCTGAGAGCGCCTCAGGGGTACCGGTTCCTGTGGGGACATCGAAGCAGACGAATCAGAGGCCTGCGCCACATCTTGCGACTGTTCTGCTTCCACAGTTGGACTTGGGACTAAACTGGGCCCTGCAAGAGGCAAAGACACAGGCAGGAACAGTTGTGCCCCAATATTCTCAGGCTCAGCCGGTGGCACTAGCACATCCTTTGGTAGATCACTGGGTCTGATGGGACATGGTCTGAGGTTGTTCCTGTGGATAGTCCTCTCTGGCCCACTCAGCCCCTCTGGTCGGATCTTGTACACGGGTGTGTGTGGACCCAACTGAGACACCACCACCACAAAAGGGGAGGTTTTCCATTGGGGGGCAAGCTTATTCTGATCATGGCGTCGAAAATTCCTCAGCAACACCCTCTCTCCTGGCACCAGCGGAGCATCCTTGGTATGACGACCATACCTCTGCTTGGCCTTGTGTTGCTGCCGCTGCGTTTGGGCCAAGACTCGTTTGTGGGCTCCATTCAGAATCCTGTGAGGATGATGGGCTGCCTCATCCATGGCATGCTGCTCAAACCGCTAGCGGACTCCCGGGGCCATCTCCTCTAGTAGCCCTGCATGCCGTCCCATCTCCAGGTCGGTTCCAGCCCTGGCAACCTTCCACTCCATGGTACCAGACGCCCCTCCCATCGGGCCGGGTCCGCATGGCAACTGGTGGTCCTCCACCACCCTCTCTTTGCAGGCTGAAATCTCTGGGGATTGTTTAGGCGATCGCACCACCTCCATTTTCCCATCCACAGATTCTTCCAGAGCCTCATTGCCCCCAACAGCCAAGGATCGTTCATGTGGTCCCAGGGCTGAAGAAGACACCATCCCTTCAGGAACTGCGACACTTGAGTGGGAACCCTGAGACAATGACACCCAGCAGCTAAACATGACATTCATACCCAGAATCCCCCCATCAAAAGATAAACAGGAGTCCTTTACGATGACTGCTCCTTTTTTCAGTACCTTAACTCCTGTGACTTCAAAATCCAGCAGCATGTAACCCACATAGGGAATTTTCTGTCCATTTGCTGCTCTGAGAGTCAGCCACTCCAACTCTCCAACATCCGCTACCGGTACATGGTTTAACCACTTCTGAAAGAAGGACTCTGAAAACAATGTCACTTGTGACCCCATGTCTATAATGCAGGGAACTTTAACACCAGCCACCTTCACTTCCACCCCTGGGTAGGAGCCAACCATCTTCTCCTTCAAAACCCCGACTGCAGCCTCCTCCGTCACCTGCCCAATGATGGATGGAGCCACTACCTTGAGAACCTGGGCCTGTTGATTTCTTTCCGGACAAAACCTTCGAATGTGGCCTGGCTTGTTACAGCCTCTACAAATAGGGCAGCCTCGTTCATGCCACCGGAAAGCTGGCCTGCGGTGGGAGGGGAAGATAGATTTCACCCTAGAAGAGGTGCCCCCCGGTGGACTACTTGGCACATGCCGGGCAGTAACTGCTTTATTTCCTCCACCACAGTACGGCTAAGTATGGACATTTGTACCTGCACCCCACGACGCATTTCCGCCTTGAACCCTTCTTTCCAATCATCGGGTTCTGGCCTGGGTGCAGTCTGTGCGGGTGCGTCTATCCGCAAAGCCCACACTTCCTCTTGGCCTGGATGTTCTCCGTCCAGCACTCTAGCCTCATTACAGACTTCAACAAAAGTCGTTCGTGGCTCACGTCTCACCAGCCGCTGCAACTCCTGTGGGACAGCACCAGCCCTCAGACCCAGTATTAGCTGATCACGTGCTGTGCTTTCATCCTGTGCCGAGCCATCAGGTTCCTGCTCATGCCACCTGCCAAACAGTTCTCGTAGGCGCAGGATAAAGGACCCCACACTTTCTCCATTCCCTGCCTACACTTAAAAAAATTGGACCCGTAATCCAGCTAGAGGAGTTTGTTCACCATATAGTCGTTTTAAGTGGGACAAAATTTCTTGAACATTTCTTCTGTAGCTAGGGTCTAGCAGCCGCATTTCCGTCCTGGCATCACCTTCCAACGCCCCAATCACAAAGTCGGCTTTCTGCTCATCACTAAGTCCCTGAGCCCTCAAGAGTGCTTCGATCTGCCACAACCATTCCCCAAATTTGATCTGGCTGATCTCCCCAGAAAACTTTGGGACCCAAGGTACCCCCATAAACCATAGCATAGCAACGGTGTTAATTACAGTTTGATTGTTCACAGCTGAGGTCGAGGGTTCGTCAGGCTCTTCCATGTTAATGTTGTGTGGTAAGAGGATCCTGCCGACAACGCCAGTGTCACAGTTTGGAAGTGCCAATCACTGTGAGCATTATGGATAAAATAAATGATTCTCGGCCCCCAACAACACAAACACTCATGAAGGCATGAACGCAATTATACAACTTTATTAGACAATTTCTTAAAATGGTTATAGATTACAACACTACCCAATAAAAACCATAAATCCCCAAATAAGAACCATACATTCCCAGTAAGAACCATACATTCCCAATGTGCACAGTTTAAGAAACTAACCCCGCAATAAATACCATAAATACCCTAAAATGCACACAAGCAAAAAAAAGCAATGCAATTCTCATTCATGAAAAAAGTCACTTCTTCGCTACGTGAAAAAACCTTCAGAACGTCCGCAATAGAGCGTGATGCATTCACTGGCTGTCCGGCCAGGAACTCCCGCTATCGTCCTCCTTGTCCTAGAAAGAAAGGACTTTCTGTCCCGGCTCATCCGAGACCCTCCTGTACACCTCGAAAAGGGAGTGTTCCGTGCCCGAGGAGAGGTCGCAAACAGGCAGAGAGAAGAGGAGGAGCGGCTCCTTCGTATCCGTCATCCGGGGGAAACCTGCAGCACACAGCGCAGCACAAACTTAGCCTCCCGTGAACACACCGGGGCTAATATACATTCACAACACACATACAGTAAGCACGTTCCTTTACTTAGCTGTGTATTCGCCTTTCATCCAACACAACGGCACCTCCGTCATCTGGTCACCCTCAGCTTCTTCAGTCCAGTGCTGCTGCTGTCAATCACCACACCTGCGCTTCCTCCGTCCTTTCTCCGCTCCTGCGCTCCTGCCCTCGTTTCCTCCGTACTCCTCGATAATACGCTTTCACAAATCCTCCGGTCCTCTGCACGTGAAGGCTCCTGGAAGACTTCTCCCTTGAAGGCCCCTTGACGCCTTCGCTAAAACTTCTCTCCTAACACAGTCACGCACCATCTTTAAATACGTCCTTCTGGACAGAGAGTTCACAACGGAGCTCGCTAATTGGCTCCTGTGTAGAGGATGCCTTCCACAGACGAGACTGAGTTTATTTCTCAGGATAGGTTTAGGTTAATGCAGACTAATTCCCTCCTGTCACCCAAATCGAGCAAAAAATGTTTTTCCCAGTTTCCAACACTCTGAACGGTCCATCATAAGGCGGTCTTAAACCTGGCCTCTGAGCGTCATGTCTGACAAAGACAAATTCTGCGTTCTTTAAGGTCTTAGGCACAAAAACGCATGGGAAACTGTGATGAACTGGGCCGGGGAGGGTGTTTGATCCCGTGTCGCTCTGCAGCAGCTGAGCAGGTGGGCGATTTGGTGCGGGGCTCTCTGGAAGGAATTCGCCCGGTAACCGGAGGGGTTGGGCAAAAACTAGCTCAGCCGGAGAGGCTTGCAAATCTTCCTTAGGTGCTGAATGCAACCCTAATAAAACCCATGGAAGTTTATCAACCCAATTTGTGTCCGTGAGAGCCGCTCTGAGGGCTGCTTTCAATGACCGGTGAAAGCGTTCGCACAAACCGTTGGCCTGGGGGTTATAAGCGGTAGTGCGGTGAATTTTCACCCCCAGACTGAGTGCCATGGATGACCAGAGCTCGGAAACGAATTGGGGACCCCTGTCAGACGTTATGTCTGACGGGACTCCAAAACGCGCGACCCAAGCCGTTAAAAACGCGCGCGCAACGTCTGCTGCTGTAGTTGACGCCAGGGGGACCGCTTCTGGCCAGCGCGTGGTGCAGTCCACCATGGTTAGAAGGTGTGTGAACACCTGCGACAGCGGGAGGGGTCCCACCAAGTCGATATGCACGTGGTCGAAGCGTTTGGCCGGGATGTGAAAAGGTTCTAAGGGGGCCCGCATGTGCTTGTGTATCTTTGCTCTTTGACACGCTGCGCAGGCTGCGGCCCATTCTTTGACCTGTTTACACAGCCCCGGCCAAACAAATTTTTCTCCCACCATTTTGATTGATGCGCGTACCCCCGGATGTGCCAGCGAATGGATTAAATCAAAAACGCGGCGGCGCCATGCAGCTGGGACCACGGGGCGGGGGCGCCCCGTGGAGACATCGCAGATTAGAGGGGGCACACCTATCTGTTGCACCCTGTGCTCCAGCCTTAGCCCTGTTGGCCCAGACTGGAGCGCGCGCACATTCGCATCGTTAACCTGCTCGGCGGCCATGGCTGCATAATCTAAGCCCACGCAGACCGGGGCCATGGACGCAAGCCTGGCCCGCGTCCATGGCCACCGTGTCTGCTCCCTGGGGGCCTGGCGTTGCAACTGCGCGTGAGAGACAATCTGCCGCTACATTGTGTTTACCCGCCACGTGTTGAATGTCGGTGGTAAACTCCGAAATCGCGGCCAGCTGTCTCTGCTGTCGGCCCGACCAAGGCTCTGAAATCTTGGCCATTGCAAATGTTAATGGTTTGTGGTCTACAAACGCGGTGAAATGGCGCCCTTCCAGCCAGAACTGGAAGTGGCGGATGGCCAAATGCAGGGCTAAAAGTTCCCTATCGAACGCGCTGTATTTCCGCTCGTTATCGCGCAATGTTTTGCTGAAAAACGCAAGCGGTTGCCAGCTCCCTGCTACCAGTTGCTCGACAACTGCCCCAACTGCTACGTCGGAAGCGTCCGTGGTTAGCGGCACGCGAGCTGTTGGCACCGGGTGTGCCAATAACACAGCGTTCGCCAGGGCCGACTTGACCTGTGAGAAAGCGCGCTCCCGTTCCGGGGACCACTCGACCTTATTTGCAGGTTTTTGCTTCTTTAGTGCCGCGTACAGTGGGTGCATGAGCTGTGTCGCGCTGGGGAGGAAACGGTTATAAAAATTGACCATCCCCCAAAATTCTTGCAATGCTTTAACTGTCTGCGGTTGGGGAAACTCCGTTATCGCGCGTATTTTATCGGGCAGCGGGACCGCTCATTCTGGAGAAACGCGGTGGCCCAAAAAATCGATTTGCGCTACCCCGAACAGGCATTTCACTGGGTTAATTATTAACCCATGCTCTGTCAGCCTCTGAAAAACCGCTGTGAGGTGGCGTTCGTGTTCGTCTTCGGATGTACTGGCTACTAAAATATCATCCAAATAGACGAACACGAAAGGGAGGCCGCGCAACACCGCATCCATCATACGTTGGAACGTCTGTGCGGCGCCCTTGAGGCCAAAAGGCATGCGCAAAAATTCGAAAAGCCCAAAGGGGGTTATTACTGCCGTTATGGGTATGTCTTGAGCGTGGACTGGGACTTGGTGATAACCGAGCACCAAATCTATTTTGAAAAAGATGCGCGCCCCCGCCAAATGTGCCGAAAAATCCTGGCTGTGCGGAATCGGGTAGCGGTCGTGTGCTGAAGCATTATTTAACCTGCGGAAATCACCGCAAGGCCGCCACGAGCCATCGGCCTTAGGAACCATGTGCAGCGGTGAAGACCAAGGGCTGTTAGAGCGCCTAATGATGCCCAGTTTTTCCAAGTTGGCGAATTCCTCATGCGTGATGGCCAGTTTAGCTGGGTCCAAGTGCCGAGCTTTTGCAAAAACAGGGGGGCCAGAGGTAGTTATGAAGTGCTCGACCCCGTGTTTGGCTACTGACGCTGAAAATGTTGGGACCGTGAGTGCTGGGAACTGATTGAGTAGTGCATGAAACTTACCACTCGCAGCTGTGACATTGGGATGTGCAGAAGGCGGGGCCACCCGAGCTGTACAGGAGATAGAGTGGAAAGACAGTGCATTTACCATACGTCTATTAGTAAGATCAACTAATAAACCATTTGAGCACAAAAAATCAGCACCTAGCATGTTATTGCTAACTGCAGCTACGACGAAAGTCCACTCGAAGGTGCGACCGTGGAAGGATAGGAGGAGCGTCTTCTCCCCATAGGTTTTGATCGTCGAGCCGTTTGCCGCTAGCACCATGGGTCCGCTGGAAGGCGCCAGCAGGTCCGCGTAGGAAGGCTTGACGAAACTCAGCTGGGAGCCTGTGTCCACCAGGAAATCCTTCCCTGAATTGGCGTCCGTCACGAAAAGCAGCTTGTTCTTCACGCCGAGAGCAGCAGCTGCTACTGACTCTCGGTCTTGGCGTTTCCCTGGCGCTTGTATCGGCACGGTGGGATGCATCTGCGCGCCCTCTCGGCGAAACGTCGATGGTAGATGCAGAGGGTGCCGTCCGCTCCGCTTCTCCTGGTCTCTGCCACTGCTGATGTCAGTGGGTCCGGTGCTGCGGCCTCTGGTCTCCCCTCGTCTCGCGGGGATGCGTTCAGCTCCATTGCCGCCGTCGTGGCTGCGTGTCGTCTATGGGCGTCGACGAGCCGCTGTGCTTCCTGGCCCAGCCCATGGTAGTCACGGTTGTTGAGCAGCTGTGAGCTGGCCAGGGTGACTCTCACTGCTGGCGGTAGTGTTCTGAGGAAGAGGTGGGTGAAGATAAAATTGTCGTCGTCTTCGCCTCTCAGGTTCATCATCCTCGCCATCAGATCTGCCGGCCTGTCTGCTTCGCCTTCTGTTAGCTCCAGAAGCTTCTCTGCTCGTTCTCCCTGCGAGGGAGTGAAAGCACGAATGAGGGCGGCTTTCAGTGCACCATACTTGTCGTCCTGGGGCGGGTGGTTGGTCAGGCTCTCCACCCGCTGCACTGTGAGGCTGTCCAGCTTTGCGACGACATGGTAGAACCTCGTTGCGTCCGCTGAAATTCCCCGAAGGTGGAACTGCGCCTCCACAGTGGTAAACCAGGAGCGCGGGTTATGTTGCCAGAAATCGGGCAGCTGTAGTGTGGTAGTTGCGTTAACCTGGTTGGCTCCTGAAGAGTCCGGTGTGGGAAGATTGTCGCCACCGGCCATAATTTGTCGTAGGTCACCAGTGTAGAGGATGCCTTTCACAGACGAGAGTGAGTTTATTTCTCAGGATAGGTTTATTGAAGGGTTACATCCTCTATCAATCACAGAATCTCGAAAAGAGACAGAACAATCGTCCTTCACAGTTCTTATACTCTCCCCAAGTCACACACCCCCAACCTACAGTCCTTTAGCAAACATACAGCCCCCGAGACTCCTTGGCATCCCCATTGTCTCTTATCCTTCTAGCCTCCGGGGCTCCTGCTGGGACATTCTCTCCAACTTCCCATCTCCTGCCAGACCAACTTCACACCTCCCGTAGGTCTCTGCAGGGTCAGGTCCTCTTTGTCCATTAAGACGTGAAGCCTCCAAAATATGCACCGTCATGCCTGCTAGGTATATGTGGGAAATATGGATACAATATATGCGTCCTAAACATGCGCCATACCTGCTGATTTAATCAGTCAGCGCAGGTGTAACTCATAATCAACTCAAATCAACAAAAATACACTCACACAAATAACAAAATATACAAAAGAAAACACTAATCCAATATACATTACATTAATAATATCATTCACTTTGAACAGCCTTAAAGCTGTAACAAACCAAAAAAAAACAATATACACACACAACACTAAAATGCTCTACCCTGACACATACACAACGGCACCGAGACCCACAGAGAGATCAGGACCGAGCTGAGGGAAACCAAGCCGGCTCGGCTCCTGACATAGCCAGAGTCGGTGAGATGCGGCTGCGGGCGATCCTGATTCACAGCCTTGGTACCGAGGGACAGTGAGTGTTCAGTACATAGGAACAAGTGGACACATACGAGGAGTGCATCACGCTGCTTGTCTGCCATTTTGCGATGCCTGAGAGCGTGCTGGTGAGGAAGATAAGGTTCTGCCAGCACTGACAGAGAGTGGGCAAGACGGCCCAGCAGTACGTTGCGGACCTCCACTGTCTGGTGAGCATGTGCAGGCTTGGGTAACTAGAGGACGAAATGGTGTGGGACCAGCTAGTGGAGCACACCAACAACCTGCGGCTGCGGGTGAAACTGCTGGTGGTGCCAAATGACCTGCCACTGGTGAAGGCAGTGGGGTTAGCATTCCAGCTAGATGCCGCTGAAAAGATAACATCACAACTAGGTAACCCACAACAACAGGCCCCGCTAGCACACACAGTTACCACGGCAGAGGAATCTAGTTACACCACGACCTTCATGGAGGACGCTGAGATGAACCCCGTGGGACTGAGGAACATCACGAGATGCAATTCAAGTGGTAACTGCGGCTCCCCGATTCACCGAGAGTGAGCGTGATCCTGCCCGGTCAGGGGGCAGTGATGTCAATGATGCGGCAAGCTTAATCAGTTCACCAAGGGCTGCTGATCGACATGACTAACATCAAGCCCCACCACCCAGTTCAATAGAACCACCACCAACCACCATCCATGCAGTCCATTCCTGAGGGGCGGCGTACCAGTGGTGCATGGTAAAGATAGATGACGTCAGCTTACCATTGCTACTGGACACTGCTGCTGCGAGATCTATGATGAACTGGGTCACTGTCAAAAAATTCTTCTCTAACCATCCTATTGGGAAGAATCCAGTGGAGCTGTACGGCTATGGACACACGCATCAGCCTCGTAGGGACCATAACGCTGACGGTTCACCACGGGTCAAGAGTCCTCCTGGCGTTCATCTTCCAGGTAGCCACACACGGAAACAACATCCTGGGGTGCGACCTTTTCTATGAATTGGGCTTTTCAATACATGATAATCAGGGACTCTGACTACTGATAACGGGAGGGCAACACACCTGGACGAGGGTACAGCCGCTCCAAGCTTGACACCGCAGAGAGAGCACAGCACGGAGAGGTCCGAGCAGGACCCAGAAGAGCAACGCCAATCCAGAGCGCATCCTGCTGCCGGTGTGAACAGCACGCCGCCACAGCAGCAACCAGCATCCTGGACGAGAGAGCAGCAGCACCGACTGCAGCCGAACAGACTGCCGCTTGCAGTGCTTGATTGGGTTCGGGTCCGCCGATCCAAACGACAGGATCCACAAACGTTCCAGTCACTGCCGGTGGTGATCATCGTGCAGTTGGAGCCAGCCACGTTCCAGATGACTGATGGTTCGAGATGGCATGCCAGCTGTCTGCGAAAGGTAAGAGCAGCTGCCCCAGATGAAGCCGTAGTGCTGGAACCGATCCAGCCAGTGTGGGACCCAGACTAGGACTTCGCTGATGAGAGAGCACACCCAGGTCCACTGCAGCCAGTGCCTCCAGGGCCACGCTCACCGTGGGCTTGCCAGAGGCCCCTCAAGTTGAACTCTCACAATGACTCTGTTTTGATATATTTAGGCAGAGCATAGCTGAAACACTGGCAGAATAACCCATTCACAGTTTACCGGTGGTCCACCCGGTGGCCCAGGTTCAGGATTGAATTGTGAGTTCATATGCCTGCCTTGACTTAAATAATTTTTTTGGTTTTTCCCAGGGAGAAGATGAATGTTGTATATTACTATATTACACCAAGCAGCACAGACGTGATGGCGCAGGCACGGATGACGTCATCATGCCATGCTTACAATAGGGGACTGTTAGGGGCAGCCTAGCCTTTTTGGCGCTCTGTCTCTAGTAACGTACCAGCCTGTACCTGTTAGCTTGCTAGCTACAGTTCTGTGTAACATGTGCTCCAGCCATCTTTTAATAAAACCATCGGCCAGCTGACCATGCTCTCTATGTTGAGGGTTCGCTTTATTGAACTGCTAACAACTATAGCAACAAGCTAATGACAAGCTAATGGAGGCGTGATACAGGCAGATTACAGGTTGAAGACTGAGTGCTAAAGAGTCAGCCTCCCGCCGTTAGCCCCTAATATAGTCAGGGCATGATGACGTCACCTCATGTGTGCGTCCCCACGTCGATGATGTGCATGGTGGTATTCCAATATGCCACATTTACCCCCTCCTGGGAGAAAACAAAACTCTACTGGTGATGGTTAACCTTAGCTGGGTACCTCGATTGTGGCATATGGCTAGCACAGCACAAACATAGCCAGAACCATTTCATGTATAGCACAGAGCTAGCTAACAAACATACATGGCCTGGCTATCGGTAGATGTTGATACACGTTAAAGCACACTAGGTTGCCAATGATATGGTACACATATTTGCTTTATGTTAAGGCACAATATGGTAGTATTAGCAACTAGAAAAGCACTCGGAGAGCGCAGACCTCCGCCAAGTGCCACAGTTCCCCCCATACAGTGTTTGTGTGTATGTTTTCAGATTCCTTGACCATGAAAACATATGACAAGCAATTGGATTCACAATGATAGGATTAGTGGTTCATTAGTTATTGACGAAAATGGCATTTTCCGTAATGGCAGTTTTCTTCTCGACGGTGATCCGGGTCACCACCAAAATGTAATCATCTGTAGAATACCCCATTTCTGACAATCTGTGAAAATTTCATGAAAATCTGTCCATAACTTTTTGAGTTATCTTGCTAACAAACAAACAGACAAACAAACAAACCAACGCCGATGATCACATAACCTCCCCCTTTGGCGGAGGTAAAAAGGTGAAGACTTACAAAAATAAACAGAAACACTTACAGTTGGCGTTCAGGGCTGACATCGCCCAGCGAACATGGAGAGAAGACGTGTTAACCACGGTTGCGCCCCACGGCCGACATCACTTCAAGGGGCGCAACAGAACCACGGCTGTGTGGAGTGGCTAACACGTTGTGATAGTGTTGGCAATATTGGCTGGCTGACAACACGGCAGATGATGCACACAAACCATGAACAGCTGACTTTCAAAGAGAGAGGGCGCGTGTGGTCAGACCAACGAATCTTGGACAGTGCCCACCTGAAAGTGGCTCAAAATACACATAAAACTCATGTACAAAACAAAAACAAGAACTCAAATTATAATCCATAATAAACCCGATGCCTGAGCCACAGAAAATACACTGCTATGATTTTATTGAAAAATCGGGTTTAAATAAATTATATTTATGAACAAATAATTTGTTGCAATATCTGTAACAAAAGAATAACACTGGTGTTCCCCTGCCGTGTGTTTGTCGCTGCTGCTGTGGTGGGCATGTGTGCCTCTCCACCATCACTCTCTGTGACTCGCTTGGCACGGCTCAAACCTATACGGTCTGATGCCCCCAGATTCTTCATTGTTATCCAATTCTTTGGAACTATAATCGTCGGAAGATTGGACAACACAAACCAATTCCAGACTACATGTGCTGGAACCATTGTTGACGTTTTCAACCGCTTCCATCCTGTGTGTACAATGAGCAGCCAAGCGCTGTGTTCTCCCGATGACGTGACTACATGGCAACGGGGTTTTCCAGCCACTGACGTAATTGGTGACGTGGTGCTCATGAAAACGTTGGATATTCGCGTGAAAAAAAAGCCTGTTTGACTTAGAACTGCACAGACCAACTTGTTTTGACATATTGTATTATGTTTTGAAAAATTAGAGGAAGTCAAAAACGTGTCATCAGCACTTTAAATTGTTAAGCCTTAGGAAGCAAACTGTTACTATTTTTTTATTAGTTTACTTCATGCAGCCTTGCATCTGACATATATAAACATCAGATCTGTGACATTCATACAAGTGAAAACATACCTGGTGCTGTTTTCTGTCCTGTGTGTGTACCACCAATCACACAAACAGTCCTTTTTAGTTTTCAGTGCATGATCTACTCATTGCTGTTGAAGCCATAGATTTAGCTGTGCTTATTTGTGAGGAGCCTGAAGTCACGAACAGAAGCAAGTACCAGAACTATGCACAAACATTCAAAAATATAAAAAAAACTGTAAGTCCTGAAATTATCTGCCACTTGACTGCAAAACACATACATGGACTATACATTAAAATAAATTTGAAACTTTCAAAAACACTATTTTAAATGCCCCACTACTCCACTCTTGCTGACTGATTTCACACTACTTCAGCCGAAACCAGAAGTTTGCTCCCATAATCGTTTCTTCAGCAGTGCCCTCAGGAAAAAGATGGATAAGGGAAAAAAAAGTCGATTTTTACCACAGTTTCAAATTTATACCAGAGTGGTGGCCTAGTTGGTAGAGCATCCGCCCCACAACCGGGAGGTCGTGGGTTCATATCCCAGCCGGGTCATACCAAAGACCATATAAAAATGGTACTTCCCACCTTCTAGCTTGGTGCTCAGCATAATAGAACGGGGAAAGGAAAGTTAACACACAGAGCTACCAGAGCACCCCCCCACTGTAGCTTTCACTACTCACAGTAGCTGTGTGGCCTAGGGGCAGTGAAACAGAGATAAGCGCTGCCCCATATGCCACATGTTGTCCCACATGCTGTGGAAGGGATTACTTTAAATTTCAAATTTATTTAAAAAAAAAAACAACATTAATTTTATTTTTAAAAAATAGACAAAAATTAGCCGTAAAATAATCCACAAATTTATAACTAGAAAAGCACTCGGAGAGCGCAGACCTCCGCCAAGCGCCACAGTTCCCACCCATACAGTGTTTGTGTGTAGGTTTTCAGATTCCTTGACCATGAAAACATATGACTAGCAATTGGATTCACAATGATAGGGTTAGTGGTTCAGTAGTAAAAGCATTACCTCCTTGGCGGAGGAAATAAACTGAAGTGTTGCTGTTGTGTCCATCTCCTCCATGTGCAAAGTGCCAGGCTGCGACCTGTCAAGGCATACCTCATGCCTCCCTTATTGGGGGGGGGGGCTTTCACACCTGTACTGAGTACTTAAAAACTGTATTTATCGGCAGATGAAAGAAAACTGTAGCAAAAACAAACTAACAAACAAACAAAAACTAAGCAAACAGCAACTGCAACATGAACTATTTCCAACATATTTATTCAAATGTACACTTATATGGACACAATGTTGAGCCATAACTTTTTGGTAATGTGAAAATAATAAGCCAAGTAGCACCAAAAAATTGAGTGCTCTTGCTGTCAGGAAACAATGTTGGCACCAAATCACTGAAGTGATCTGCCACCAATGGGGGTAGATTGTGCTCTGCCACAAAATGACAAAACATCACTTCTGCTAGTGATGCATTGGATTTGGGAGGCGTCGGTTCTGTCACTGGCTGAAAATGTTCATCCATCGATGGAATTTGGCTACACAGTTTTTGTGGCGCTGTGTAGCAAAGTGCGACTTCAGGTGGTAAATCGCTGATGCAGTCACTTTTAGCATTAGAGTCACACATATCAGGCGCAGCATTACTGGCGCCGGGATTCCTCTCTGCTCCAGAGCCGCAGGACAAAAGAAGGTGCGATAATGGTTGCCGTGGGTTTTATTGGGTTTGCGCTCCGTGGAAAAAAGAGGATTTGGAAGCCTCCCCCGGCAGAGAGCTGGTTTTTGCGTAGCTACTATGGCTGGCCGGGGAATTTCTGCCAAATAATCCGGCGCCGGACAGCTGCCCGTGTCAGCTTTTGCAGCGTAGTGCAAACACAGGCACTCTGGCGAGCCCTGCCCACCACAGTTTTCTGCGTGCTTTTGAGCCTAAAACTTTGAAGAAGGCGGAGTTTGTGTTCATCGGACACGACGAGCAGCGCCCTCTATTGCGCCTGCGCACATGTTGAAAATGGCTGTATGTCACAGTGTTGAAAAAATGCTTTAAAAAATTCCTGTATCCAGACGGTGAACCGGATCACCCCTAAAATTTAATCAGTTCTTCCTTGTACCATTTCCAACAACGCCTGAAAGTTTCATGGAAATCTGTCCAAGACTTTTTGAGTTATCTTGCTAACCAACAGACAAACAGACAGACAGACAGACAGACAAACAGACAAACACACAGACAAACCCCGGCAAAAACATAACCTCCTCCTGGCCTTTTCGGCCTGGCGGAGGTAACTAGACCCATAACCATGAATTACCCAAGGTTCAAGACACCAAAACCATTACTATATGAACCTGGGCAACCGGGTAGACTGTCGGTACCACCCTGCATGGTTGAGTGGATTATTCTGCCATTTGTATCAAACATGTTCTGTTCAAAAAACAGAGTCATTTAACAGTCCAACCTCAGGGGGCCTCTGAAGAGCCTGTGGTGGGTGTCACAGTTTGAAAGTACAAATCACTGTGAACACATGATTAAAATATACGATTCTCGGGCCACAACAACACAAACACTCAGGAAGGCAGAAAAGCAATCATACACTTTATTAGACAAATCTTAAAATAGTTATAGACTACAACAATCCCCAATAAGAACCATAAATTCACAATATGCACAATTTAAGAAAATACCCCCACAATAAATACTATAAATACCCTAAAATTCATACAAGAAAAACAATGCAATTAAACTACAATTAACAATCACTCCCCACGCTTAACGAGAAAACCTTCAGTGTGTCCACAATAGAGGGGTGACGCATTCACTGGCGGTCTGACCATGAACACATGCTGTCGTCCTCCTTGACCCGGAAGGAGGCTCGATTTGTCCGGGCTCGTCCAAGACCCTCTTATACGCCTCGAAGGTGAAGAACTCTGGACCCGGGGAGAGGAGGCAAACAGGAAGAGAGAAGAGGAGCGGCTCCTACGAATCCGTCGTCCAAGAAAACCTGCAGCACACAGCGCAGCACAAACTCAACCTCCCGTGAACACACCAGGGCTACTAATCATCCACATACACAGACATTAAGCACATTCCTTTCACTTAGCTGTGCCTACACCTTTCCTCCAACACAACGGCGTCTCCGTCGTCTGGACCCTTACGGCGTCTTCAGTCCCGTGCTGCCGCTGTCAATCACCGCACCTGCTCTTCCTCCGTCTTTTCTCCGCTCCTCCGCTCCTGCCCTCGTTTCTTCCGTGCTCCTCTTTAATTCCCCTCTGCATATCCTCAGGTCCTTTCTCCGTCCTCCTGTCCACATGTCCTTTGACCTCTTATCCTTCACCTCGTCAGCATCAACAATGACAACGTCCAATCTGCAATCTCCAATCTGCAAATCTCTCTCCTGCCACAGTCACACACCATCCTCAAATAGGTCCTTCCGGACAAGAGTTCACAGCAGGAGCTCACTGATTGGCTCCAGCTGATCCAATCAGTCAGCTCAGGTGCAAACCATAATCAACCCAAAACAACAGAAGTACACTCACACAAACATCAAAATATACAAAGAAACACACAAATGCAATATACATTGTATTAATAATAACATTCTCTCTGAACAGCCCCACAGCTGTAACAAACCAAAAAAACATAACACACACACACACACACACACACACACCCCTGAACTGCTCTGCCCTGACATGGACGCGGCCCTGGAGGTACTGTCCGTGGCGGACCTGGGTGCCATCTTGCTGGAATCATGGCTTGCTTGTCAGCAAAGTCCTAGTCCGGGTCCCACCCTGGCTGGGTTCTTTCCATTGTCGCGTCTTGATCTGGGGCAGCTGGCGGACTTACCTTCCGCAGACGGGTGGCATGCCATTGCAAACCAACGACCATCTGGAGGGTGGCTGGCCCCAACTGTGTAGTGATCTGCATCAGTGATGACAAGAGCATCTGCAGGTCATCTGCAATCGAGCACCGTGAGCCCTAACCTGATGGGCTTCATGTGGTGCTGCTGCTGCTCTCTTGTCCCTGATGCTGGTTGCGGTTGTGGCAACGTGACATTCTTGCCAGCGGCAGGACGCGCTTTGGGTTGGCGTCATTTACCGGGGTCCTGTTTGGCCATGGACTCGATCTCCTGTGGCTGAATGGCGGCTCTGTGAGGCTTCTGCAGGGCGAGGATCTGAGTTGAGTCCGTGTTCTGCTCTCTGTGTGGTGTGAAGCTTGGAGTGGCTGCGCCCACAACTGGGTGAACCGTGCTCCAGCCATCAGTGGTCAAACCAAGTCCTTAGTTGTCAGTGATGGTGAATCCCAATTCGTAAAAGAGGCCACACCCTAGGATGTTGTTGTCATGTGTCGCCACCTGGAAGGTGAATGCTGGGAGGACTTTGGACCCATAATGAACTGTTAACATGATGGTTCCTACCAGGCTGATTTTGGTGTGCCTGTATCTGTAGAGCTCCACCGTGTCCAGCTTGATTGGATGCAGAGGGAAGAACCTCTTCATTGTAACCCAGTTCATCAGCAACCTCATAGCGGCGGTGTTCAATAGTAATGGCAGGCTGATATCATTGAGTCTCACTGTGCACCACTTGTACGCCAAATTGAGTCCACTGCATGAATGGTTGTTGTTAAAGGCAGTCCAATTGAGCTGGGTGGCAAGCTCGTCGTTGACCATGTTGAATGGCACATCCATCCATCCATCTTCTTCCGCTTAATCCTTTTCGGGTTGCGGGGGGGCTGGAGCCTATCCCAGCATCTTAGGTGAGAGGCAGGGTACACCCGCCAGTCCATCGCACACTTTGGAAAAATGGTTAAGCTTACCGCAGCACTGAGATCTCTGGCCCCTGGCCAGGCAGGAGCACACACGCCTTTGGTGTGCAGGGGAACCACAGTTACCCCAAGTTCAGCGTCTCATGATGTTCTGTTGTCCCACAATATTCATCTCAGCGTCCTCCAAAAAGGTCACGGTGTCAGTGGGCTCTTCTGCCGGGGTAACTGCATAAGGTAGCGGGGTTTGGTGTTACGAAGCTCCTAACTGCAATGTTAGCTGCAGAACGGCCTCCAACAGTAACGCTAACTCCACCGCCTTTGCCAGCAGCAGGTCGTCCGGTGCCACTAATAGCTTCTTCCGCACTCTCTGGTTGGTGGTGTGCTCCGGCAGTTTTCCCCGCACCATCTCATCTTGTAGCTGTGCAAACCTGAATGTACTTGTCAGACAGCAGAGGCTGGTGACAAATTGCTGAGTCGTCTCTGTTAGGTCCACAATCCTGGTGAAGAATGAGGCTGACAGAGACGTATCACTGAACGTGTGTTTAACAGGGATTTAGAAACACCGTACATGAACGGCACCTAGTAGAGTCATCCGGCCCAAGAGGAAGTCCTTATGGCGGCTGCCCCCTAATATAGGGTGGTGTGATGATACAACAGGAAGGCGGCGTCATCACACTGCACTTCACAATAAATCCCCACACAACATCCCTCCCCCTTACAAGTTCCAAAACCACTCACCCAAATCAACCCCACCCTAATGTAGAACCCCAATCACACACTAAACTAAAGCAAAATTAAGGCCAAACATACACACACAATCAAAACCTAAGATAGGACTGGTACATGGACTACCACACGGCCCGCATGGCACAGTGGGTTATTCTGCCACTGATATCACTAAGAGTCTTTATTGAACTACTTAAAAAAAAACAAAACTGCTGTGCTCCTAAACTAAACTGTAAATCAAACCAGAACTATAAACATATTGAGTCTGTCAGCACAGTCACTCAGGAGAATGGTGGGACAGGCAGGGGGGCTCTGGGCAGCCCTGCAGCAGGCACGCCCCTGGGGCGAGAGCTGATCTTCAGAACGCTGCAGCCCGGATCCCAAACCACCTTCACCGACTCCCGTCCAGCCTCGCCACATGGAGCATCCTCCCGGACATGCCGCAGCTGGTTAGCGTGCCTCATTGAGCCGTCAGACAACCAGAAACATGCCGCTCCCAACTTCACCACTATCCTCAGGCGTTCTTGATGTTTTGTCGGCTGTCATCTGGTCCAAGCATTGCTATGGTCGTTCATCACACCAAACCCAGTCCATAACCCTAAGTAGAACCTTACTTGGCCTGACGTGTTGCTGCTGAGCATGTGGTAACCCCATGATTGTCGGTCGTGCCCAACCCTCTTCAAAGAATGTTGCAGTGGTCACGGTTGTAGCAGCAGACCCCTCACCCAACTGCGGCCCAGTACTGCAGGCATCCGGTGCTAGCATGGTGTCGCTCATCGGCACAGGTGTCCAGACGTCATGCTCGGCCCCCCCAACTACCTCCTGCCGAGTGCAGGCACTGAAACTTTCCTGTACCGACACTGAGCGAGAATTGGCTGACTTGAAAGCAAGGGTGTCCGCTAGCCCTTCGTACCAAACCACGTCCTCTTTAATCACCAGGGCCCGCGAGCCCCAGCGACCACAACAGACCATTTGTTCCCAGTGCTGTCCTTGATGGCGAAACCCAGTCCGTAGAATAGGTCACACCTCAAGATGTTATCGCCGTGCTCTGCCACCTGGAATGTGAAGTCGTACATCACCTCAGACTTGTAACGAATAGTCAACTCCACAGTCCCGACAGTGCGCAGTCTGCTACCACCACAGCCATACAATGGCGCTGGATTACTCCTGATCCTGTGGTGTGGAAAAAACTTCTTCACTGTGGCCCAATTCAGCATCGACCGCACCACCATTGTGTCGAGTAACAGTGGCACATCCATGCCATCTAACTCCACTGTACAATACGAATACCAGTTAGTATTGGGACTCACCGAGTGAATGGTTGTCAGGGGCTGGTGGGGTGATTTCGTCCGTGGGCTCACTGGATCAAACAAACGGCACACTCTGGTGTAGTGAGTCAAGCGTCCACATCTGCTATATTGTTTCCCTCTTGCCGGGCACTCTTTTGCTTTATGGCGGTGTGTCACGGACCCACAACCCCTGCAAATGGGGTTTCCTGGGGCAGACCTTCGGCTTGCAGCATTGGTTTCACAATTACTGTCCAAGCTATCCTCGCTATCAGGATCTGCAACATTAGCTGAGGTGGGTGGCTCTGGCGGTTTCAGTGACTGGCACCAGTTTAGCTCCAAAGCTAGCTTATCGGCGGCCTCCAACTGGAGAGCTAGCTCGGCAGCCTTAGCTAACGTCAAGTCATTAGGCGCCGTCAATAGCCTAGCATGTAGTCCAGCATTGCACGTGTGCTCAGCCAATTGGTCACGCACCATCTCATCTTCCAGTGGCCCAAAATGGCACTCACTAGCTAGATGCCTCAAATCAGCGACATACTGGTGGATAGGCTCACCGACACATTGGCGTCTCTGGCGAAAGCAGATTCTCCGAACAGTCACGCTGTCTGGGGTGGTATGTCAAATAGGTTCATTTTGTCTTCTTTTAATTATTTATCTTTTGTTCATTTAAAAGACAAAAAATAAAAGAGAAAGATGTCTTTATCTTCTTTACATGTTTCAACTGCACTGCAGCCTTCGTCAGAAGAATCAGCTGATTGCTGCCAGGTGACATTTATCAGCTGATTTTTGTAGGCGGGGCCAGCTCAGCAGATCTGTTGGATCCACCGAGCCGGCCCCGCCTCCCGCCATCAGATGGTCTCTGGAGAACGTGGTCCCAGGTGTGGGAAAGCATAAAGGCCCCCTCATCTCGGTTCATGGTGTCTTTCCCCACTTCCTGATTTCTATGGCCTCCTTGATCCAGCGTTTGTGTCTGTTGCTCTCCGATCCAATAATTTTTGTGTTGTCCCAGTCCATGATGTGATTATTTCTTTTGCAGTGATCTGATATTGCTGATTTTAATGTTTCTTGTTCTGCCTTTTCTTTTTGTGATCTTGTGAGTCGTCCTTGTGTTTCCTTCTCACATTCCTTCTGGTGTTCTTTTTTTTTCTTGTGGTGAATAATCTTCCAGTTTCTCCAATGTAGGTTTTGTTGCATGATCTGCATGATATTTCATATATTACATTGCATTTTTTGTCTTGTTCTATTCTGTCCTTGGGGTGTACTAAAAACTGTCTTAATTTTTTGTGTGGTTTGACTGCTGTGCTTATTTTGTATTTTTTCATGATCCTTTGAATTGGTTCCGTGATCCCTCGTATGTATGGTATAGTTATGGTGTCCTTGTTTTTGATTTCGGCTTTTGTTCTATGTCTTATTTCCTGTTTATTACCCCCACCAGGCCGCAGGCCGGAGGAGGTAATGTTTTTGCCAGCGTTTGTCTGTTTGTCTGTCTGTTTGTCTGTTGGTTAGCAAGATAACTCAAAAAGTTTTGGACGGATTTCGATGAAACTTTCAGGCATTGTTGGAAATGGTACAAGGAAGAACTGATTAAATTTTGGGGATGATCCGGATCACCGTCTGGATACAGGAATTTTTTAAAGGATTCTTTAACATTGTGAGATACGGCCATTTTCAACATGTGCGCAGGCGCAATGGAGGGCGCTGCTCGTCGTGTCTGACGAACACAAACTCCGCGTTCTTCAAAGTTTTAGGCACAAAAGCACGCGGAAAACAGTGGTGGGCAGGGCCCGGCAGCGTGCCTGTGTTTGCGCTACGCTGCAAAAGCTGAGACGGGCAGCTGTCCGGCGCCAGATTATTTGGCAGATCCCCGGGCAGCCATAGTGGCTGCGCAAAAACAAGCTCTCTGCCGGGGAAGCTTCCAAATCCTCTTTTGCCGCGGAGCGCAACCCCAATATAAAACCCACGGCAACCTGTCTACCCAATTTGCATCCGTCAGTGAAGCCCTGAGTGCTGCTTTCACGGGAGGAGGTGGACACAACATCAACACTTCAGTTTATTACCTCCGCCAAGGAGGTAATGCTTTTACTACTGAACCACTAATCCTATCATTGTGAATCCAATTGCTAGTCATATGTTTTCATGGTCAAGGAATCTGAAAACGTACACACAAACACTGTATGGGGGGGAACTGTGGCGCTTGGCGGAGGTCTGCGCTCTCCGAGTGCTTTTCTAGTTACCTCCGCCAGGAGGTTATGTTTTTGCCGGGGCTTGTCTGTTTGTCTGTCTGTCTGTTGGTTAGCAAGATAACTCAAAAAGTTTTGGACGGATTTCGATGAAACTTTCAGGCGTTGTTGGAAATGGTACAAGGAAGAACTGATTAAATTTTGGGGATGATCCGGATCACCATCCACAAGAAAACCGCCATTACGGAAAATGCCATTTTCGTGAATAACTATTGAACCACTAATCCTATCATTGTCAATCCAATTGCTAGTCATATGTTTTCATGGTAAAGGAATCTGAAAACGTACACACAAACACTGTATGGGGGGAACTGTGGCCGCCATTACGGAAAATGTCATTTTCGTGAATAACTACTGAACCACTAATCCTATCATTGTCAATCCAATTGCTAGTCATATGTTTTCATGGTCAAAGAATCTGAAAACGTACACACAAACACTGTATGGGGGGAACTGTGGTGCTTGGCGGAGGTCTGCGCTCTCCGAGTGCTTTTCTAGTTTTCTTTGTTTTTGACTTGCTGTTTCCCTTTGTTTAAGATAAGATAAGATAAGATAAGCCTTTATTAGTCCCACAACGGGGAAATTCCAGGATTGCAACAGCACAGGGATAGCAACACTCAGAGCAACAATCAGAAGGCAAGAAAAAAAAAAAAAAACAAGCAAGCAAGAGCAGCTAATATACATATGTACATATTACTATAAAATATATATATACACACACACACACACACACAGACACACAGTGCAGAGCATTGTAGCTGGATGGAATAAATATATGAATATATGAACACACAGTGCAGAGCATTGTAGCTAGGTGGAATAAATATGCAAGTATATAAACACACACAGTGTGGAGCAATGTAGCTAGATGGAATAATATGTAGATATATAAAAACACAGTGCGGAGCATTGTAGCTAGATGGAATAAATATATAGATATATAAATATAAACACACCCAGTGCAGAGCATTGTAGCTAGATGGAATAAATATGTAAATATATAAACACACACAGTGCAGAGCATTGTTGCTAGGTGGGATGAAACAGCATAACCGTCTATTTAGTTATCCTACATGGTATGATTATGTGCCCATACATATTCTCACCCTCCATAGCGACCGGTATGTTCCTAGTTGTATGCCGGAGAGGACCATTGTGTAAGTCTATTGCATCTTTTGCATTCAAAAAAAACTATTAGTTTGTTACGTCTTTTTGCTATCTCTGCGAGCAGCCCTGCTTAGGTTGTACAGTCTGACAGCCGTTGGTAGGAAGGACCTACGAAACCTCTCGGTTGTGCACCTGGGATGATGTAGTCTGCTGCTAAATGAGCTCCTCAGTGCATCCAGTATGTCCTGCATAGGGTGGAACTCGGACTCCAGCAGAGATGACAGTTTAGCCACCATCCTTCTCTCTCCTATCTCCTCCATCGGATCAAGGCGTTGCCCCAGGACAGAGCTAGCTTTCTTAATCAGTTTGTTCAGTCTCTTCCTATCGGCTGCAGTAATGCCACTGCCCCAGCAGACCACTCCAAAAGTGATGGCTGATGCCACCACCGATATATAGCCCGATATATAGCCCATACTGGATATTGGCAGCGTATAAGTGCATGTTTTATGTGGTTTTCCTCCTCCTGTCTGTCTTCTTGGTACGTGATGATGGTAGCTCGTTCATATAACGTCCTGACAACTGATAACTTGTGTGCTGTGGGGTGTTCCGATGTCCATAGTAGGTATTGATCTGTGTGGGTTGGTTTCCTGTAGACTGTGATTTTTATGCTGCCGTCATCGTTGTGGTGGATTTTCATGTCCAGAAAAGCTATGGTGCCATTTTCCTCCTCTTCGTGTGTGAATTTTATGTTCCCAGTGCTGTCCGTGCTGTTCAGATGGTCAGTGAGTTCTTGTGTGTGTCCTTTCCTTATTTTTTCCAGAATGTCATCCACGTATCTCTTCCAAAGGGTGGGTTTGCATTGTGTAGGTGCTGTGTTGATGGCTTTGTTTTCCAGATCCTCCATAAAAAAGCTGCTCATGATGGCTGATAGTGGGTCTCCCATTGCAAATCCTTCTTTTTGTCTGTAAATTTTTCCTCTGAATTGAAAATAAGTGGATTTTGCAACAAACTAATAATTTGGATATGTCATGAACTGTGAGATTGGTGCATCATTTTAGGGTACTGTCATTATTGAGGCATTCTTGCACTATATGTAGTGTGACGTCAACAGGTGTCTTTGTGAATAAAGAGATGACGTCATGTGAAATGAGGATCTCGTCTGATTCTATTTTTATATCTTTGAGTTCTTGTGCCAGCTCTTTTGAATTTTTGCAGTGGAAATCTGATAGACCAAGGAGGGGTTTGATGATTTCAACCAGGGCTTTTGATAAGTTGTACGTGACTGATCCGGTGGGATATCCTTTTTATGTATTGAGTGAAGAATGAGGCTAACAGAGATCTATCACTGAATGTGTGTTTAACAGGGACTTAGAAACACCATACATGAACTGCACCTAGCGGAGTCATCCGGCCCAAGAGGAAGTCCTCATGGTGGCCGCCCCCTAATATAGGGCAGTGTGATGATGCAACAGGAAGGTGGCGTCATCACACCGCACTCCACAATAACTCCTCACACAACAGTCTCTCCCTGTCAGCATTGGCAAAAATTCTTCATGCCAACACACTCTCGGGCGTCACAAAATGCCTGGCTAACAAGGACACACACTTGTTGTAAGTATCTGCCAGGCCCAGTGTTCTGAATACGCGCTGTCCCTTGCTGCCGAGGCTATGTATTAGCATGGCGCATAGTCGAAGCTTGTTAGCTTTAGCTAAGTCCATAGCCGACACATACATCTCAAAAGACTCAAACCAACGAGGCCACGGAACGGGCGGCTCACTTGGGTTGGCGAAGAACGGCAGCAGGGGTGCCAAACATGCTTCCATCTTCAGGAAAATGTCGAATTCTCCTTCAGAAGACTAGGTTTACCTTGTCGCCAATGATGTGTCTGTGTTTATTGAGACCAGCGGACACGTTCTCTGCATTGAGGGTTAGCTTTATTGAACTGCTAACAACTATAGCAACAAGTTAATGACAAGCTGATAGAGGTATAATTCAGGCAGGTTACAGGTTGATGGCAGAGAGCCAAAGAGCCAGTCTCCCGCCATTAGTTCCTTAATATAGTCACGGTGTGATGACATCACCTCATGTGTGTGTCCCCAAATCCGTGACGTGCATGGTGGTATTCCAATATGCCACAGTCAGTCATAAAAAATATCACATCATCTGCATAGAAGCAGAAAAAGCAGCCAGTCTGAGTAGATTCCACATCAAATACAACTTCACTTAACGGCAAAGGAATTAAATGAGCTCAGGGTGAAAAACGTACTTGTTTGTGTTGGCATGACAACATTTGAATTTGATTCCCGAACAGGTTGATTTCAGACTTGGACAACCATTAATTTTTAATTTGTTTTTACTGTTTGTGCTCCAGGGTTTCCTCTGATGTGATGTGAGTGTGACAGCAAGTGTGAGAATTGGCGTGCGAGTCCTCTGGCATTTTCCCACTGAGCGTTCACCACTTCCTGTGTGTCATTCTATTTAAGCCTTTGTCTAACGTGGAATTCCCTTTTCCTTAGACGACCCGAGATCATGACTAATGCCAGGGGAGGCAGCGTGACCCTGTCCCTCAACCAGTCCTCAATTAAAAACATCAACGACTCAACCGAGTGTGGTCCCGTTGATACGTCGTCCCACACTTTCTTCATAGTGTTCTACACCGTCCTGTTTCTGGTGAGGGTTTCATTCTTCTCTCCATCATTTCAGTCATGCAGGTAACTAATGGGAATGGACCACTGGGGAAAAAATCCACAGAAAATACAAAGGTGCAAATTTACAAAAACGGTGTAGATTTACAAAAAAAGAAGCAAGTTTACAAAAAATAGTTGCAGATTTTAAAACAAAAAAGTTGCAAATTTACAAGAAAAACACAGCAAAATTGTGACAAAAGTTCCAAATATATGAAAAAAGTTGCAATTTATGATAAAAAGTTGCAAATTCATGAAAAAAGTTTTAAATTATGAGAAAAAGTTGCAAATTTACAAGAAAAAAGTTGCACATTTACTGTATAACTAAAAAAAGTTTCAAATTTATGATATAAAAGTTGCAGATTTACAATAAAAAAGCTGCAAATTTATGAGAAAAAAGTTATAAATTCAAAAGAAAAGAGAAAAAAATTGCAAACTTACAAGAAAAAAGCTGTGGGATTAAAGGAAAAAAGTTCTGAAGCAAGTGCAATATCCCCCACCTCTGTTTTCTTTGAAGATCCTACTACTTACAGATGAAGATCAGTTTTCAACTTTTCAATGTAATTACTGTGGCAGAACCAAATTATGATAAGCCCATCATCCACGAATATACAACAAAGTATACAACCCACAGTTGTAGGTCAGGATCCCAAGGTGAACCTGTGTAGCAAGTTTGGTGACCCTAGCTTTACTCATTTTATAGTAATAGTAAATTTACCATTTACCAAAGTGCAAAGGGAATGTTAACTTTGACCTTTTGACCCCAAATCCCTAGTCAGGTAAAGCTGGATTCATGCTGCACCTCCGCTGTCCTTGTATGTGCAACCGGAAACCTTGTGTGACGAAATTTACATCATTGTCTCCATTCCACTGGTGTATGCAGGGCTCAATTTGAAATCGATTTGAAAAGCCTACAACATTTCTTTCAGTAGTTATTGTGTTTAGAAGATTTAGGGAAAATATGACCTCTGGCCTTTGACCTCAATGTCATCAGATCAGAGAAAAGAATTAATGCTAGAGCTGAAAGCTGCAAGAGCATGGGGGGACATAGCCTACTTAAGGTATGACAGACTCATTTACCCACGCCATCCCCGTAACAGTACACCAAAATCAATGGAGCCAAAAATCAACCAGAAATGATTGACATTTCATTATCAAATTAGAGATATAAACTGTGCATTTGTTTCCATTGACTGGAATAATTAAGATGCAAACTTTTATAGTAAACAGCCTCATTTTTAAAGGGTATGAACTTACTGAGCATAAGCCACACAGTGTTGAATATGAAACCGATCCTGAAAATCACTTTTTCAACAGTATAAAACATCAGTGTAAATACTTTAGCTCAGACCAACTAAAAAATACAATTTCTGACCAATCATTGTCAATAATACACTTTAATAGTAGAAGTCTCAACATGAATTTTTCCAAAATCCAGGACAGTTTGTTGCAATATAACACAAATTTTTCTGCTGTTGCAATTTCTGACACTTGGCTAAAAAATTACCAACTTCATACAGTGCAAATGAGAGGCTATGATTTATATACCACAAGCAGGTCAAAAAATGGGGTGGTGGTGTTGCTTTATATATCAGGTCCTGCTACCAAAGCCAAGTTGTAGATAATATGTCTTTTGAAATGGAAAACATCATGGAGTGTGTAACTGTGGAATTAATTACAACTTCAAAAAACATCATAATAAGTTGCATTTATAGAGCATCGGGTACCGATATTGACATTTTCAAAGAAAAATTGTCTAAGCTTTTCAGTGCAGTAGGTAATAAGAAGCTGGTATTTATTTGTGGAGACTTCAATATTGACTTATTAAATCCAAATGACCATATCCAAATAAGTGAATTCATAAATTCCATGTTTTGTATGGATTTCTACCCTTCAATAACATACCCCACTAGAATAACAACACATTCAGCAACGCTTATTGATAACATTTTCACAAATGTCACTGAGAGGAATGTAACTGCTGGCCTTATTGTCAATGATGTGACAGACCATCTGCCTGTTTTTGTTTCTTCACACACTGGTGTAACACATAACGTTGAAATAGATCAGGTTTTTAAACGACATGCAACAGAAACCGCAATCAACAATCTTAGAAATAATGTTTATGTTTATGTTGACGACATTGATACAGCATATGGAGAATTTGTCTCTATTTTATCACAACTATATGATAAACACTGCCCTCTAGTGGTAAAGGAAACTAAAATTAAATACAGAGATAAGCCTTGGATCACCAAGGGCCTGCAAAATGCTTGTAAAAAGAAAAACTTGTTATACAAAATGTTTCTGGAATTAAGAACTGTGGAAGCAGAAAAGAAATACAAGACTTATAAAAATGAACTCATTAGTATTTTAAGATCGAGTAAAAAAACATATTACAGTAAATTATTGGAAAATAACAAAACTCGTCGTCGTCGGCTCCAGCTCGTGTCCGAGCATAGGGTTGCTCCTGTTCCAGAAATCACTTGTGCTTGTGACGGATGTGGCTCTGTAGCCCAAGCCGGTGATGGAAGAGGCATGGGCAGAGACCGCAGGGAAGTGACGGTGGAGGCCGCGGCTGCTGCGAGCGCTCCTTCCTTCTTCTTCGCTTCTCCTTCTCAAATGCACATCTATTTCTCTCAAAGGCTATAGTGCCATTGCGGATAGCTTCTCTCCATACCATTCTCTCCTTTGCTAGGTGTTCCCATCTGTGGATGTTGGTTTGGGCCAAGGTGGACTTTAGTTGGTCTTTATAGCGCAGTTTTGGTCTGTCTAGTGGTCTTGTTCCAGAGGTGAGTTCTCCATAGAGCAGAATTTTCGGTAGACGATTTGAGTCCATTCGTTGGACATGGCCTGCCCAGCGGAGACAGTGCTGAATAATGGTAGCTTCAACACTAGGTAGTGCAGCGTGGGCGAGAACTTCGGTGTTTGTTACCCGGTCTGTCCATTTGGTTTTAAGGATTTGTCTAAGCTTCAGCTGTTGGAAGTGCTCAAGACGTTTGATTTGGCGACAGTAGAGAGTCCAGGTCTCGCAGGCATAGAGAAGGGTAGACAGAACTACAGCCCTGAAAACCATGATCTTTGTTTTGATAGTCAGTGCGTGGTTGTTGAAGACTCGACGATTAAGACGTCCAAAAGCGGAGTGAGCTGCCCTAACGCGATTCTCCACGTCCTGATTGCATGTAGGTGTCTTTGATAGAATGCTTCCTAGATAACAGAAATGATCCGCTTTTTCCAGAGGCTTTTCATCAATAGTGATGATTGTGTCAGGGAGCATGCAGCCTGGGGGTGGTTGGATGAGGACTTTGGTCTTGTCAATATTCACCTCCAATCCAAAACGCTCATAAGCATTATTGTAGAGGTCAGCCGTCCTCTGTAGATCTTCAGCAGTTAAGCTAGGGGTAGCGTTGTCATCTGCATACTGCAGCTTGTGGACTGTGGTGGTTAACGTTCTTGTTTTTGCTCGGAGTCGACTGAGATCCATGCGATATCGTACATCAATGGAAGGGGTGTCTGGTGGGATTTCATTGAGCATTGCCGCCAGGTACAGTGGAAGCAAGTTGGGGCTAGATTGCAGCCTTGCTTGAGTCCTCCTGTTATGGGAAAAGGGTCAGAGAGAGCTTTTTGATGGCATACTCTGCCCACCATTCCATCATGAAGTGAGCGGATCAGCATAATGAAGTCATCTGGGCAGCCAAATCTTGCCAAGACTGCCCACATAGCCGACCGTGGGACCTTATCGAAGGCTTTCTTTAGGTTCCAGAAGATGAGCATAAGTGGCTGTTGCTGTTCTTGACATTTCTCCTGCAGTTGTCGGGCACAGAAGATCATGTCTATTGTCCCGCGAGAAGATCGGAAACCGCACTGTGATTTAGGAAGTATTTCTTCTGCGATGACAAGGAGGCGGTTGAGGAGGATCCATGCAAAGATCTTACTTGCTATGCATAGCAGTGAAATGCCACGGTAGTTTTCACAGTTTTCTCGATCTCCCTTTTTGAAGATGGTGATAATATTTGCATCACGGAAGTCACAAGGGACTGTCTTTGTTTCCCAGATTTTTAGGATGAGGTTCAGCAGTTGGTTCTTAAATTCCGGGCCACCATGAGTGATTAGTTCTAGTGGGATGTTGTCTGCTCCCGGTGCCTTGCCTGGTTTCATGTGCTTGATGGCTTTGTTCATTTCCTCAGAGGAGGGTGGAAGAGACATCCAGTAGCGAACAGGATGTTGTGGCGTTTTACAGAGAAGGTCATCTGGTGTGCGCGAATGATCATTGAGAAGGCTTTCAAAGTGGGATCTCCATCGGTTTAAAATTCCCTGGGTGTCATTGATGACAGTGGAGCCATCTGCATCCTTCAGACTGCAGGCAGTTGACCTTGTAGGGCCGAAGATTTCCTTTGTTGCGGAATAAAAGCGGCGCATGTTACATTGGTCTGCAAATCTTTGGATCTCCTCCGATTTCTGTTGCCACCAGTTGTTCTGAGCAGCACAAATTTCTCTCTGACAGTTTGCAAGTGCTTGTTTATATTTTTGTTTGTTCTGTGTGGATGGCTGGTTTTCAAAAGTGAGCCTTGCCTGACGTTTAGCTTCAACAAGGTTTGTGATGACTTCATCATTTTCATCAAACCAGTCTTGGGTCTTCTTCTGATAGAAACCTATTGTCTTTTCTGCAGCGTCAAGCACTGCGTCATGAAGGGTGGTCCAGTTATCTTCCACCTGTGGTGGTTCTGGAAGATCCGCGATGTTCTTTTCTACGGCTTCCTTAAAGTCTTGAGATGTTTGTGGATTGCGTAGTTTTGCACAGTCAAAGCGATGATGAGGAGCACTTGATGAGGTCCGTTTTGGTGGATGACGGACTTTGATTTGGAGTCGTGAGAGAAGCAATCTGTGGTCTATCCAACAGTCATCTGCACCAGGCATGGAGCGAGTGATGTGCACATCTCTTTTGTCTCTGGCTCTAGTTAGAATGTAGTCAAGGATACGCCAGTGTTTGGATCTTGGGTGTTTCCAGGTTGTTTTTTGACGAGATGGTAGCTGGAAGAGGGAATTGGTGATGACCAGTTCATGTTCAGCACAAAGGCCAAGGAGGAGTTGGCCATTGGAGTTGCAGTTTCCAAGTCCATGATGTCCAAGGACGCCTTTCCAGAGATTGTGACCTCTGCCTACTCTGGCATGAAAGTCGCCCAAGATGACAAGTTTGTCCTATCTTGGGACACTTTGGATGGTACAGTTAAGCAGGTTGTAAAAGGAGGCTTTTTCATCATCCTCTGAGGTGAGCGTTGGAGCATACACAGATATCAGGGTGAGAAATCTGTTTTGGACAAGAGGGATTCTGACTTTCATCATGTGTTCACTGATGGCCGTAGGGACGAGGTTGTATTGGTCAACAAGTTTCGATCTTATAGCAAAGCCAACTCCGTGAATACGTGGTTCTTCAGCACTTTTCCCTTTCCAGAAAATGGTATAGTTTGACCCTGCTTCTACGATGTTACCTTCATCTGGGAATCTTGTCTCACTAAGAGCTGCCACGTCGATGTTGAATCGGTCGAGCTCCTTGCAGACGAGTGCTGTTCGGCGTTCTGGTCTTTCTGTGTTGCTTTTGTCGAGGAGTGTGCAAATATTCCAGGCCCCGAGAGTTAGAGGCCTCTTGAGAGAGCGAAGTGTTTTCTTTGATTTTCGACCGCAGAGATGGGAAGTCCGCCAGCTGCGGTGAACTGGCCAGACTGAGATGCCTTGTCCGATGTTTACCCCACCTTTTCTAGGGGTCTCCCCAATTAGGGTGGGTTGCAGTGATCCTAAAAAGGCCAGCCCAGTCACAGATCCAGCTGCCGAAGCCCTGCCGTCACGGCTGTTCAGCAGGGAGCGACCATCTTAGATCTGCCGCCAATGTGCGGGTGCGGACTAGGGGCTTCCAGCTTTCCAGGCCTACCCCCGTCACCCGCACTTCCGTCGCCACTGGACTTTGTGAAAGGATCAAGCTATTCGCTGATGAAGTTGTTTAAGGTGGTCGTGGTTGCGCGAGGGGCCACGCACACTCACTTGACTGCCAGCCAATTCACTGCAGCTCAAGGGACATGTAATATATGGAAGGTGTTAAATAATATAACAAAGAGAGGAAAACTAAATTCCAACCACATCTCTTAATTTAAATAAGAGATGTGGTTGGAATTTAGTTCTCCAACATAGTCCTCAGTTCTCCAAAATCCTGGAAAAAATATTTGTTAAGAGACTAAATGATTTCAATGATAAGCACAATATACTCTGTGAACAACAGTATGGATTCAGGAAGAACCGGACCACCTCACTGGCACTCATGGACTTCGTTGAACAGATTACGCATGCAACAGATAGAAGAGAATACACAGTTGGAATATTTATGGACTTACAAAAGGCATTTGATACAGTTGACCATAAATTACTCCTCAGTAAATTACATAAGTATGGCATCAGAGGAATTGCTTTTGACTGGTTACACAGCTATTTAGAAGACAGATATCAATATGTTCATGTGAATAATACAGACTCTGAGTTGCTGAAGATGACGTGTGGGGTACCACAGGGTTCTGTGCTTGGTCCATTGCTGTTTATTTTGTATATTAATGATATTAAAGATTTATGTTCTGTGTCTAAATTGCTCAAGTGTATTTTATTTGCAGATGACACAAGTTTTTTTGTAGTGGAGAAAATCTTAAGCAGCTTCTGGATTCAGTAGAAAATGAACTTAAACAAATCAATCAATGGTTCACTGCCAATAAATTATCTATTCACCTTGGAAAAACAACATGTATAATATTTGGAAACCGCAAATTATATAATCACAGAAAAATTAAAATAAACAATGTTGAAATTGACACTTTTCGAAACCAAGTTCCTAGGGGTCATTGTTGATAACAAACTAAACTGGAAATCACACATAAATTATGTCAAAACTAAAATGTCTAAATCCATTGCTGTACTGTATAAAGTTAAGGATCTCCTGTGTCAGAAATCGCTTTGCATTTTATATAATTCACTGATAGTTCCTTTTATGACATACTGTGTGGAGATCTGGGGAAACATATAAAACAAACACAAACTTAATCTTTTTACTACAGAAAAAAGCCGTACGTGTTGTATCAGAGAAACCTTACTGTGAACCAACAAATCCAATAGTCATTCAATTACATACTCTTAAATTTAGAGATCTGGTAGATTATAATGTCATTCAAATCATGTACAAAGCAAATAATAATCAATTACCTGTAAATATTCAGAGACTGTTTAAAAAAAGGGGAAGCAAATATGAGCTAAGAGGTAACCCTGTTTTTAATAAGCCAAAGGTTAGAACAAATACAAAGTATCATTGCATGTCTGTCACTGGAGTTAAACTGTGGAACTGTTGCTCTGAAAATATTACAACATGTTCTACTCTGAAGCAATTCAAAAAAATTGTACAAAGATGAGAAAATCTCCCAGTATCTCACTGTAAATGCTGGGAGATAAATTTGTAATAACTTAAAGGTTGTTTTTTTTTGTCTACTTGTTTTATTTGATTTTCTTTGTTGATTTTGGGTAAGACTTAAATTTTTATGTTATTGATTTTAAAATTGTAACGGGGTAGGCACTATATAAGCACTAGCTTCAGCCTACACCCTTTCGGTTGTTCTTTTGTGTGTTCTTATTGTATTGTATGCGTTTATTATTATTATTACCAAATAAATTCATTCATTCATTCATTCAAATTGCAATATGTGCATCATCACAGTGTATCAAACCCTGGTACCATGTTTCAAAACAATCAGAACAAAACTGTAGGAGGAGTTGATTTCACAAAAGTGGGACAGATGGATGGACAGACAGAGGGACGGACAGACCCATAACATAATCCCTCTTCGGACTTCGCCCAAAGGACTTTTTGACCCCTTTGGCTTTCGACTTGCAGGGGACAAAAAAATTTGCAGATTTACAAGAAAAAAGAAGCAAATTTACAAGAAAATGACACTGCCACCCCACATTCTAATATCGCAGTAGTGTGAAACAGGCTTGAAGCCAAAATATTTTCACACAGCTGAACTAGATCCTCTTTTAGGTAACTTCAAAGGTCGAGTCCCCCATCATGTTTGTTATGTTTTACCCTGTAGCATGTAACTTACATCAGCAGCATAATGGTGTGACATCATTGCAGACAAATCAGAATATTGTGACACTCACTTTTACCCTTGGATCAAATTTTATAGTGGGATTATTTTGAGCAGTACAGTATGGCACACCCACAGTACAAACTTAACAAAATGGCTGCAGGACGTGGTTCATCGGTTTTGTCAGAGATGTTGGTTTGGTGTTTCCCAGGCTTTAGAAAGAGACATATGTTAAAACATCACCCATCTACCATTAGCTTTGAAATCTTCTTCCTCCACAGGTGGGTCTGCTGCTCAACGGCTTCACCCTGAGGATCTACTTCTTCAGGACCCAGCAGAAGACCACCAACAGCATCACCATTTACCTGAAGAACTTGGCGGTTGCCGACTTCCTCCTCAGTCTGTGCCTCCCAATCCGGATTATCAGTTACAACAATGATTCGGTCATCATCCGTGGTGTCTACTGCAACTTTGGCGCCGCTGCCTTCTACCTCAACATGTACGCCAGCATTCTCTTCATGGGTTACATCGCAGCAAACAGGTAGGACTGGATGTTTTGGAGGTATAACATGATAACAATTAATAAAGCAGGTCCGTACCTGTCATTAGGTGTGTTTTAACCAGTACCAGGGACTTGACCAGGGATTCCCTGGATATCCCTTTTCAGGAACTATCTTAGCTCCTACTCAAAAGCAAGGTCTTCCAGAAAGTACTGGAACCTTCCAGTAAGGATGGAATGTAATTGGTAAAAACACAGAAGTTCGATGAAGTTTCACTGGGAGTATCTGAAGTGCTCGTTTGTGGACACGTTGGGCCAATATTGCCAAGTTTACATCAGAAATACATCTTATAGAGGCCGTTTGCCCATTGGCAAGACATTGGCTAGATGTTGGCATTATACCAATGAGCAAATGACCCCTATAAGATGCATTTCCGATGTAAACTCTGTACATTGGGTCGATGTTGGTGTGACATATGTGTGCTGTTGAGGTAGAAGAATAATGTGTTTAGGAAAGACAGGGAACAAGGAAAATGTAGGAGCCATGAATGAATCAATCAGGTTCAGGATCAGGTTCAGGTTACTTTATTTGTATCCGTAGGTAGATTTGTTTTGCAGTCTGGTGACATCCATATTTACAAGCCACAATTATATTCAACATAGACACAAACACAGGCACACATGAAGCTGACTATAAACATGATAAAAATACTCAAGGCTCCACCAATCAGGGTATAAAGACAAAGAGATTTGAGAAAAACCAGAAGTAAGAGAGAAGGGTCATATTCGTCGGCCTCTGTCGGTCTATGATGACCATGGAAGAGAATCCTAAACGTCTACTCTGCTGGAACAGCACCGCCTGTGGCTGAACAGGCCGATGCGCACCGGTGTTCTACCTTCCAGCGTTGGGCGTTGGTAGGATTCAAGCCTGGGCAGGAAGATATGGAGGACAAGATGTTACCCATGCAGCATGCCCCCCTTCTCCACGTCACTGATGAATCCAAAGGAACAGTAGGGCTACTATAGTTTGGCACCAGCGCCGTCGCAGGAGCTGCCAGAACGATGTTGAGCACAACAGAGAACTGCCTTAGGGGCTCCGGATTTTTCCTCAGGGTTGACTCCCGAAGCCTTTCCCGTGACCGGGTGTGCCGCAAGGCAGCGGAGGTTTGAAATCAGGGTTTACCTTCCTCTAGATGGGCTACCTTCCCAGGTTGATGAGCCACCATCTACCCGAAGCATCTGGTTTTAAGGCGCCAGAGATCCGCCCTCGCCCCTTCTCCTATTAGTAAAAGCAGTTCCGCCGGGCTTAGAGACTAAACCACACGGGCAGGCTAGGAGTTGGACTTAGTTGTCAGAGGCTTTTCGAGACGCACGCCGTAAGGAGCATTTTATGAGCACTGAGAGCTTAACCCCAGTACCGCTCCTGGCTATGACAACCTTGGAACCAAAGGGTCATATTAAAAAGTTAAAAACTAGTCAAAGAAGTTAAAAACTCAAAGGTCTAAAACCCAATAAAATATTTAGAACCCAAATAACATCCTACAAAAATAAGTAAATATACAATGGAGTTAATAAATAGGTACCTAAATTATGTGCAATATATTGTTACAACTTGTTCAGCTCTTTGACAGCAGCAGGAACAAAGCTGTTTTTGTAGCGCTGGGTTTTACTTTTTGGGACAGCAAACCTCTGTCTTGAGGGAAGAAGCAGAAAGTTGCAGTGCAAAGGGTGGGAGTAATCATTTAAAATGGAGGTAGCCATCCTCTGTACTTATCTGGTGTACAAGGATGTCAGGCTCAGCTGTGACTCACCAAGCAAACGACTGGACCATCTAACTACCTGAGCCAAGGATTTCCTCTGTTTCAGTTTTGTCTGACCAAACCGTGACACTAAAGAAAAGGATAAAACAGATTCAGTAAAAGCCTGATAAAACATTGTCATTATGGTTCAGTCAATTTGGAAGCGTGCAAGTTTTCTCAAGCAATGCAAATGTTGCTGACCCTTTTTGCACACCCTTTCACAGTTCTCTTCAAAGTTTAAATTACTATCAATAATCGTCCCAAGATATTTGTAGGATTGTACACATTCGGTGGTCTGGCCTTTTAGTACAGTGACTTTGTGCCTGGGAGTTTTCCTCCTAAAGTCAATAATCATGTCTTTAGTTTTTGTCGTATTCAGCTGCAGGTAGGAATCCTCACACCAGTGAAAAAAATCATCAACTACTGGGCCGTGGCCACTCTCACCATCCTGGAGGAGACCGACAATAACTGAGTCATCAGCATACTTTATAATGTGTCTGTTGTCATGTCTGCTCCGACACATGTTTGTGTATAGGATGAAGAGTAGTGGTGACAACACACACCCCTGAGGAGAGCCAGTAGAAGGACACCTTTGGTCAGACAATGTACCATTGACCCTTACTCTCTGTGTCCTGTTGGTTAAGAAATCCAGAATCCAACCCACCAGATTATTGCTCAAATCAAATTGTTGCAGGAACCTTTCAACTAAGATATGAGGTTGGATTGTATTAAAGGCGGAGGAAAAGTCCATAAATAAAAGCCTGGCGTGTGTCCCATTAAAATCCAGATGTTTAAAAAGCATGTTAAACAGAGTGACAGTGGCATCCTCCACTCCTCTGTGAGACCTATAGGCAAACTGCAAAAGATCCAATGCATGCTCAGTCTGCTTTAGGACCTCACATCTGACCAGTTTTTCAAAAATTTTCATTAAAATTGAAGTCAAAGCAACTGGTCTAAAGTTGTTTACCGTTTTAGGACAGCTGGATTTTGGAACGGGAACAACCATGGCTTCTTTCCAGATCTTAGGTACATGTGTCTGTAAGGACTTATTGAAAATGTAATGAAATATAGGACTCAGTTCATGTGCACAGGACTTTACCAAGCGCCCACATATATTATCAGGGCCCTGACTTTTGTTCACTTTTACAGCGCAGAACTCCCTTTTAACATCCTGCACCTCAATATTAAAGTGCTGATTGTCTTTGAGTTTCTGTTTCAAATCTTGGGTTTCAGTGCTAAAATCAAAGGAGTCAAAATGACCATAAAAACAATTAAGAGCATTAGCCAGCTCTGTGTCTGCATTAAAACCACCTAAAAACACACGATTACTGCACTCTGTGCTCTGAAGGCCTGCAATAGTTTTCATACTGGCCCAGGCTGAACCAAGTTTCATTGTTGCCATCTTACTTTCCAAGTCTGATTTATAATTCTGTTTTGCTCTTGAAATTTCGGACTTAAGCTCTTTTGTGGCAACCTGTAGCTCAGAAACAGACCCCTGTTTAAAGGCAAGTGCTTTCCTCTGTAAGCAGGATTTAACTGATTTTGTAACCCATGGCTTGTTGTTGGGATATATTTTGACACGTTTACATGGAACGATCGTATTTTTACAGAAAGCCATGTATGAGCATGTGACGTCTACCAAAGAGTCCAAATCATCCCCGCAGGACAGTGTGAACATCTCCCAGTCTGTACAGTTAAAGCATTCCTGGAGGCTGTGCACTGAATCCTCTGTCCACACATCTATGTCTCTGGTCTCCACCTTGCCTCTTCTGAGAGCAGTTTTATACGTGGGCAGCAAATGTACACAGTTGTGATCTGAGGATCCTAAAGGAGGAAGGGGGAGAGATTTATAGGCCCTCTCTATGGATCCATAGCACAGGTCCAATGTCTTTTTTCGCCTGGTTGGGCAGGAGACATACTGATAAAAGTTTTTAAGTATCTTCTTTAAAGAAACATGGTTAAAATCCCCAAGAATAAAGTTTGGCGCCTCTGGAGAAATTGACTGCAGCCGCTGGACCACATCAAAGACGGTGCTGGAGGCGGAGTCAGCGTCTGCCCTCGGGTGGATGTACACAGTCGTTATGAAAAGTTGGGGGAACTCGCGGGGCAAATAAAAGGGGCATAGCGACACAGACAGCAGCTCCACATCGGGTGTACAGATGCGCTCTCTGACCGTGACAGATGTACAGTACTGTTTGTTAATATATAAACATACGCTGCCCCCCTGACGCTTCCCCGTTACCTCTTCCTGCCGATCAGAGCGGAGTGGGGCTCCAAAGCCGTCAATCCACAGGTCCGCGTCCCGGTCATGTGCAGTAAGCCAAGACTCGGTATAAGCCATGACACAGCAGTTCTTAAAGTCCTTCTGGTAGCGTACATTCCCTTGAATTTCATCCATCTTGTTTCTCAGAGATTGTACGTTCCCAAAAATCATGGAAGGAAGAGGAATGTTACCAAACTGACGTCTTCTCAGGTGTAATTTCACGCCTCCACGCTTTCCGCGTTTTCTTCTCCCATCTCTCTTTTCACCGCTATGTCCATAAACGTCTCTCAAAATAAAGTCCGGCAGTTGCGGTTTAGACTCAATCACAGCCGCTGCATCAACCGTGTTTAAATGCAGCAACATGTCCCTGGAATAATGTATCCTGCCTGCCATGATCCCAATCGCTCTCACCTCACAGACACAGGGCCGGTGGAAAAGTAGCAGCAGAGCAAAAAAGGGGAGGAAGTCCATATTGATGGAACCAGGGAGCTCTTCGCCATACAGTCCACAAACATTCCAGGACAGAAACAACACAGAGAATTTCGTTAAAAACACATTAAAGTGCATAAAAACAGACACACAGACGACTGACTTTTTCACCAGCTGCCGGTCGCTGCGTGCGCATGCGCCCTTTGCTTGTTTTTATATTGTTTTTGTTGGTTGATTGCATGATCATGGTGACTGGTTAGTCACGTAAATATGGGTGGTGATAGTCCTTAATACAAATCACCTGTTCACTTGTGTAGGGGTGTGGTGAGAGGGTGAACTGGGACGCCACAACTATTGTTGACCGTACTCCCATGGTATTGTGATAATATAACAGTAGGCTATTATCTCCGTGATTACTTATAATTGACTGTTTTTGAGCACTGTGATCGTAATATTTTGTAATAAAGGAAAATGCTTGTAATCAGAGTCCAGTGATTGTTTACTGGGAAACGAGTCGGACAATCAGGCCCACTTCTCTCCTCTCAGCGGCTTGTGGATTTGGATGCCACAATATTTTGTCAACAAAAATGGCACTGGAAGGAAAAAAAGGAGCATTTGGATTACCTGAGAGCCCCATAATCATCAGAAGCATCACTGAGGTATGTATGGTCCTGTAAATTAACTCTAACATAGTCCTGCGTTGATCCGACAACATACAGGTAAGCCTATCTGTTCATGTTTAAATGAAAGCTGCTAAGCTGCAAACGGAGGCTGCTCGGTGAAGATTATAAACTGTCGTTCTTCTGAGATTATCAATAAAACGCTGACCTTTGGCGCTGACCTTGATGAGCTAATGGTTTTTTGGTGACTCTGTGTTTTAAAAGCAGAGAGAATAGCTGCTGTGCCTCTGCTGTGTTTTTGCAATGATGCTCCTTTAATGTGGAAAGCTAAATGCTGGATGGATTGTCTGTGGGTCTGTGAAGGATCAAATGCTGCCATAATTAATTCCTGCCTTTTACAATGAATAACATGTAACCCACCCTCTCTGATGTCCGCATATTTTCGTGTTGAAATACGAGGTTTGCTGAATTAAATGCTGCTACTGTGGATGTGCCTTAAACACAAAAACAAGTTTTAAGAAACTGACCAGTGAACTGAAAGAGAAATGAGTCACTTAAACACGGAAATGGAATCTGAAAAAAAGACTAATTAAACTCACTGCAAAGGCCTTGGAAAATAAAATTGAAAAACTACAAAGAGATGGTAAAATTACTGTGAATAAATCAAAGGTCTTCTAGCAGAAATAAAAACCGTGATGAAACTAAAGAAAACATTCCAGTTGTCAGAATCAGAATCAGAAAGCTTTATTGCCAAGCATGTTTACATAAAAAACATAAACATACGAGGAATTTGACTAGACATTGGGTGCGCTGAATAAGCGCATCTCAATGACGCGGCAGCCATGGAGGCGCCTGTCAGCAGTAGAGGGTAAAGAAGGGAATGAGGGGAAAGGGAAGTGACACAATGGGCAGAGAGAAAAAAGCATTGTTAATCAAAATAAAGCTCATTTTATGACCAAAATTGTGATTACATAGAAAAAAACTCTCCAATGCACAATTACCAGACAATAGATCACACAAGTCCAATCTCAAATGGCAATATTAACTCAACTGCGTGAAAATGCCACAGCATCTCATAATATGCTCATTCCTTTACCTACAGAGGAAGAACAAAAGAAACAAAATGATTGGTTTTAAAGCACTGTTGAACATAGCAACTCATTTAAAGAGGACATTCAACGGTGGATAAATGAATCTAAAGAACTTCCTGATGAAATCACTGGTTCTGCTGCAAATAAAGGAGTCACCTGCCATGCAACAAATGATGCCTCTCAATTATCCATCCAACCAGAAGTGAATGACCCTCTGGATGATGTGAAACCCAGTGACAGTGCGTCAAATATGGGAAGAGTCACATGATCTAATTGTTCCATCAGAGGAGGAAAGTCTGGATCTACCACATCATCTGTACGTCTGAAAGCTGAGGCTGACTTAGCTGTGTTGATGGTGAAACAAAAGTTATTAAAAGAAAAGCGTGAATCGGAGGAGGAAGTGTGGCTGAAGAAGAGGAAAGAGCAAGTTCTGCTGGAGGAGGAGATTGCAGCACATACAGCCAAAGTGGAAGTTCTCAGACCACAAAGCATCATCAGTGGTAAAAACGCCACATCCAGGTGTTCAGATAGAACGAATTCAGATTTGGAACGGAAACATTTCACATCACATGTTCTCAGATCTGATGCAGATACATTTGTACCACCAATATTAAATCAACCAAAAGAAGTTAAAATTGATCATCTGGATCCAGGAGCAAGACTGAAACAGAGAGGTGTGCTTCAGCTTCAACAGTCAGAGTTGATGTCACTGAAGAGTCAAGCATCCATGCAAAGCACTGTGATGGTGGAAACACACAAATACAAAACTGTGACACATTTGATGCAAATGGAGATCAGAATAACATGTTGGGCATAACGAGGAAACAAAAATTAAATACCAACACTTCTGATACAACAACAGTATCTCATCACTGCCTAAAAGAGAAATTCCAACTTTTGGTGGTGATCCACTAAAATAAAATATCACTCCTTTATGAAGGCTTTTGAGAATGGTGTTGAGAGGAACACAGACAGCTACAGTGGCAGACTACATTTCTTGGAACAGTATACAAAAGGACATCCAAGAGAACTTGTCCCCAGCTGTCAGCTCATGGAATCAGAGAGGTTACATCAAGGCTCAACATCTACGAAGAGAAAAATTTGGAAATGAGCAAAGAGTTGCACATGCATACTGTTATGTCCACAAACCTGGCATAAAAGAGACAGACTAGGAGACTGCAGTGGAACTGTGCTTTATTAAAGAACTGGTCATGATACACTGTATGTGGTTATATGTGTGGAGTCGTCTGGGCAAGAGAGCCCCTAATGACGGACCCTCCCTTATATATGTTGGTGTGATGGCACAGCCGGAAGGTGACGTCATCACATCGCGTACCACAATAAAACCCATCATAACACTCCCCCCTTTACAAAACACAAAACATATCCAATTAAAGCCCTCCCCAATTTGGAACATAGAAAACCCCCAATAAACACACTAAAATAGTAACTGTAAACACACTAAACAACCTAAAGCTATGGCCTGTGGGTGGACTACCGCAAAGCCCAGCATGGCTAAGTGGGATATTCTGCCACTTTGTGTTGGTCCCGCCGTGCTCCTAACTTAACATTCCACCTTTTCTTTTTTACAGTCTCCCATGGCAAGGGTGGGTCTACTGGGAGGGGGGCCCTGCGGTAGCTCCGCGGTGAACGCGCCCCTGGAGCTTTGAAGCTGGCCCATGGCAGCCGCCTCCCCGGAGCTGTCGGACCCCCAGGGCCAATCTTCATGACACTGGGGCCCGGGTCCCACACTGTGGTAGCCGACTCCTGTGGAGCCTCACTATCTGGAGCTGCCAACGGACACGCCGTAGTTGGTTCGCATTCCAAACTGAACCCTCTGTCAGCCGAGAGCATGTTGTCTTCAGCTTTGCCACGATCCTTAGTGGTACCTGTTGTTTCGCTGGCTGCAGCCCCGTCAGTCGCCGTCCCGGTGTCCTGCCGGTGCAGACCCAAACCCAGTCCATGACATGGAGCGGCGCCTTCTTTGCTTTTATGCATTGTTGTTGTGCTCCCGGTGGCTCTGCGTGCTCATTCAGCTTGGGACCTCCATCATACTGCGGCAGTTCTGTTGTCACTGTATTCGCTACGGACCCTTCACCCATTGTTCCCATCATTGGTCAAGGCTCAGTGTGGGTGTGGAGGGCGTCTGGTGCCTCTCCTCTGCCGTCTTTGCTCTGCTGTGCCGCGTCATGCGTTGTGTTTATGCCTGGTTGCCGCTGCTGTGTTTCGGGACTCTCTGCCTGCTCGGGCTCCCCCTCTAGGCAGTTGTCCCCCTCAGAATGCGGAGTGGACGTTATGGTGTCGGTGCCGTTGATAATTACCCCATTGGTGTCATTGGTTGGTTGGTGACATGGAGTATTTTTGCTTTTGGAGTATTGTTGCTAATACATGGGGAGGACGCTGGCGCTGCTCTGTTCGCCGCTTCCCCATTCGTGACTCATTCGTAATGTTTTTTTTTAAACTTTACAGTTTCTGTGTTTTTTGTTTGTTTGTTTGTTTGTTTGCTTCCCTACATTGCTGGACCTGGATAGTACTATTTTTGTTCATTTTACTGGTGGTGTGGACGCTTACCTGCAAGACGATCTCAGCTGTCAACTTCACCCACCGGGCTGACTCAAGTGCCACTCCGGTCACAAACTGTTCTGTTGTCCTGTCATGGTTTGGATTGTCTTCATCTGCCTCTCTACTCTCCATCTCTGGAACATCTACCCGCGACTTGCTGGTGGCCTTGGCCTGTGGGAAAGCGGGCTAGTGGGAAACTGGTTGTTAGCCAGCCAGTTGACGGCTGGCCGACTGCTACCTGTCCATGCTTTGGCTGTCATCTGTCTGGGACTCCCTGCTAACATCACTGGGCCATCAGCTAGCTCGCTACCGGGTGTCTCGCTACAAGCTGGCCGGTCAACGGCTAGCTGGCTGCTGCCTGGTGCTAGCGCTGTTCGGCTAGAAATCAGAGAGGCTGGGAAGCGTCCTTCCATGGTCGACACGTTCTGTCACTCCATCCTGCAACTCTGCGGACTCATTGGTTTTAACATCTGCAACAAACTCGGACCTCCATCACCCACCTCCGGCACCGGCATAGCCCCAGTTATGGCGCTACGCTACACATCCGTGCAACTCCTCCGGCTAAACCACCAAACCTCTCCCTCCTTGGAACTCATTGCCTCACTAAAAAGCTCCAGACTTCTCCTCCGGCCCCGATATATCCACCGAAGTTCACGCTGCAAGTTTAATTACCACTTCACCACAACAAACTGTATCCCCGTTCTCTGGTCAAATCGCTGCATGGACACTGGCTTCCGCACTTCTGAGTTGCGTCATCACAACAATGTGACGCGTCATCAGAACAACCCCAACGTGAATCCTTTCAACCTCCGCCCTATCCTGACTTCCGCACCTGCATCTTCAAAACAAAAGCACCTGAAACTTGCCCTCTTCGACACACTATCCCTTAACAATAAAAGCCTTATTCTAAACGAATTCATCACTGATAATAAACTGGATCTCCTCTGTCTCACTGAAACTTGGCAAAAACCCCTGGATTACATTGCACTTAACCAAACCACCCCTGCTGGATATTCATACCTGGACAACCCACGCCCTGAAGGCCATGGAGGAGGCATTGCTGCTATTCACCTTCATGACCTCAATCCACAACCTCTCTCCATACCCGTTGTTTCCTCTTTTGAACACCTGACTTTTAAACTCCCCGGCCTAAAACCTCTCCTCATTGCAATTATCTACCGCCCTCCCAAACCAAATCCATCTTTCTTATCAGATCTTCCAGAACTCATTACAGTACTGTCTGCACCCTCACCATCTGTCCTACTGCTTGGCGATTTCAACCTCCACATTGATTCCCCTGACTGCAAATATGCAAACAATTTTCTGGACTTACTCAAGTGTCTCAACTTCACCCAACACATAACTTTCCCCACCCACAGCTGTGGACATATCCTGGACCTGGTTTGCTCCACTGGTCTCCACATTCACAACATCTCCAGCACTGACCTCACCATCTCGGATCATCTCGCCATCACACTGGACATTGACATCCCGGCCCCTCAACCCAAACAAGACTGAACAATAACCTTCAGGAATCTTAAGTCCATCTGCTCAGTTTCTCTCTCCACATGCATATCAAACACTCTCTCCGACCTCATCTTCCCTGTAAACCCAACCCCTACGGACTTAGTAAACATCTACAACAGCACATTGTCTACCTCCCTCAACAAACTGGCCCCCATGAAAACAAAAACTTTCACTCATTCAGCCCCCTGGTACACCTTAGAACTTCACAAACTCAAAAAACAACTGCGACACCTTGAACGCCTGAGCTGCAAAACTGGTCTGACTGTACACACCCTCGCTCACATAGAACTGATGCACCTATACCAATCCTCACTCAATAAAGCTCACTCTGCCTACTACTCCAGCATCATTCACTCTGGATCCTCCAACCCCCACACTCTGTTCTCCACCATCAACAAACTCCTCAAACCCCAGGACATCATTTCATCATCCTTCACCCCTGAAAAATGCAATAGCTTTCTATCATTTTTCCATTCCAAAATTGGCAATATTCACAACCAGCTTGCCTCCTCCTCGGCCATCACCCCTGACTCAGAATCCCCTTTTTCTCCACCCATAGATAAACAGCTCTCCCTTTTCTCACCCATAACCACTGATGAACTTTCCAAAATACTCTCCAGCATGAAATCATCTACATGCCCCCTGGACCCCATCCCCTCCCCACTTATCAAAGCCTGTCTCACCCCTCTTGCCCCCCTTATCATCGACACCATCAACTCCTCCCTCACCACTGGCACTGTCCTCCCATCACTCAAGATTGCTGCCATCACCCCCCTCCTTAAGAAACCTGGCCTGGACTCTGACGACCCCAACAATTTCAGACCCATCTCCAACCTCCCATTTCTGGCTAAAGTATTGGAAAAAGCTGTCGCCACCCAACTCAAGAAACACCACCTCTCCAACAAACTCTATGAAACATTTCAATCTGGATTCCGTTCTCACCACAGCTCTGAAACCGCCCTCCTCAGGGTCACCAATGACTTCCTGCTCGCCTCTGACTCTGGCTCCCTCACCATTCTTCTCCTCCTCGATCTCAGCGCAGCTTTCGATACCATCAATCATTCCATCCTGCTCGGTTGTCTGCTTTCTATTGGCATCACTGACTCTGCCCTCTCTTGGTTCACCTCCTACCTGTCTGACATATTCCAGTACATCTCCATCAACAATCACAAATCACGCACCACCCCCGTATCACACGGTGTCCATCAAGGCTCTGTGCTCGGTCCAGCCCTTTTCACTCTCTACATGCTTCCGCTTGGTCACATCATCCGTCAACATGGTCCTCACTTTCACTGCTACGCCGACGACACCCAGCTGTACATCTCCTCTAAATCCATCACCCCCGCCATTCTCTCCACCATCACCAACTGCCTCACAGACATAAAAACCTGGATGACTAACAACTTTCTCAAGCTAAACAGCAATAAAACAGAAATCATCATTTTTGGACCAAAATCTCTTTTCCCCTCTTCCCAGAACTTTTCATTCCAAATTGATGGTCAATTTCCTGTTTCAGGCCTGTTTCATGAGTTTATTTTTTAAAATAATTCTGTTGAACCACAATTCAAAAGCATTGTCTGATTTTCATTAGTTAATTTTCATAGAATTTTTATTTATTACCACTTTTGTTAGATTCAAGTTATTTCTGTGACTATTGTGGGTTTTTCTTTCATTAACAGAGGGGTACCAACAATTTTGTCCACGTCTGTATATTCCTCCAAAGGAGAATAAGAAGGACTCTGATAAAGCTGAGGTTGCAGTGGACAGCACACTTGTGTCAAGTGGTCTTACTGGGGCTGGTGATTATAAATGTAAACTCCTCATTGTTCCTGTCCAGGTTAAATCCACGAAGGGTTGCAAAGTTATCACCACCTATGCCTTCTTGGATCAAGGGAGCACCGCAGTGTTCTGTACAGAGTGTTTGATGCATAAACTTGGCCTAACAGGAAGAAAGACTGACATCCTGTTAAGGACCATGGGCCAAGAGAAGGTGGTGAGCAGCCATGTTGTGTCAGGACTGGAGGTTACTGCTATAGGACAGGAAAATTTTTATTGAACTGCCAAAGACCTATACACAAGAATGTATGCCTGCCCATAAGGGAAACATTCCAAATCAGAGAGAGATTCAGGGATGGCCACATCTGAAGCATGTTTATTTGCCTGAGATTGATGCTGATATTGAGTTGCTGATAGGATCAAATGTTCCGAAAGCCATGGAACCACTACAGGTCATTTGCAGTGTTAATGATGGACCTTATGCAGTCAGAACTCTACTTGGTTGGACTCTTAATGGACCACTGACAGGAAACTGTGGGAGTACAACCAGTTGTGAACAGCCAGAAACATCAGTCAACAGAACCTCTCTTATGAGTTTGGATGATCTTTGGCAGTAACAATTCAAGATTAATTTTCCTGAATGCAGTTTGGAAGAGCAGCCTGGACTTTTAAAAGAAGATCAGAAATCTATAGAACTGGTTAACAGTTTAGCTAAACAAGTCAGTGGCCATTATTAGATTAACATGCCACTTGAGGAGAAGCAGGAGAATGAAAGGCTGCAAACAGAATTACTGCAGTGGCTGGGATTGGAGGATGTTGAGGTTTTGCAGAAGGAGCTGGTGCAGGTTCAGACCCTTATGGACCAAATGACCCACAAGAGGGAGAAGTCTGAATGCCTCAAAACCCATTACAAGCAGCTGCAGGCTAATCGCACTACATTGGAGATGATCATATCTTAATTAAAAGTAGAGCTGGAGAAGGGCCGTCAGGAGGCAGTCATCTACACCCAACAGATCTATGAGTTGCAGCGGAATCTGAATAATTTACAGCAACAAAATTGGAGCCATATTTACAAACTTTTGCCCACTGATGGGAGATGGAGTTCTGAGAGTTGGAGGCCGTCTCAGTAGATCAGCCCTGGCAGCAGAAGTTAAACATCCTCTAATACTGGCAAAGGATTTCCATATTTCGGACCTGCTCTTCAACCATATCCATCAGGAAGTGGGGCACGGTGGCCGTAATCATGTTATCAAAGTTGCAGGAAAAATATTGGCTCACTGGTGCCACCACTGCAGTAAGAAAAGTCCTATCATGACATGTCATTTGTCAAAGACTCAACGCTCAGCCATTGTCACAGCAGATGGCAGACCTACCTTGTGAAAGAATCACTCCTGATGACCCACCATTCACTCACGTTGGAGTGGATTACTTTAGACCTTTTGAAGTGAAGAGTAGGAGGAGTGTGGTGAAGAAGTATGGGGTGATCTTTACCTGCCTGACTACAAGAGCAGTTCACATTGAAGTAGCATCTTCATTGGATACTGACTTGTTTATAAATGCCCTTAGGCACTTCATAGCAAGACAAGGTCAGGTTCAAGAGCTGTTGTCTGATAATGGTATGAACTTTATAGGAGCAGAACGTGAGTTACAAACATCGACTGAGCAGTGGAATCAGTCACATATAAACAATGTACTTTTACAAAAGGGAATAAAATGGACCTTTAACCCCCCCCAACTGGCTCATATCATGGTGGCTCTTGTGAGATGTTGATAAGATTAATCCGGAGAGTCCTTAACTCAACTTTAAAGGTGCAAAACCTGGATGAAGAGGGGCTGCATACAGTTCTCTGTGAAGTGGAGGCCATACTGAATAGCTGGCCAATTACTAAAGCATCGACCAATTCAAATGATCTGGAAGCACTGACCCCAAATCACTTGTTGATGTTAAAAGGTCATCCATCTTTACCACCAGGATGCTTTGAACGAACAGATGTATATGTCAAACTTGTTCTGGAAAAGATGGGTTAAAGAGTACTTGTCTCAACTGCAAGAGCATCAGAAATGGTTAGGAGTGAAGCACAAACTTGTACCTGGGTATATCGTGCTAGTGGTGGACAACACAGCACCTCGAAATTCATGGATCATGGGAAGAGTTCTTCAGACCTTTCCAGACAGAAATGGATTTGTGCATCAGGTGCAAATGTGAGTCAGGTTTTTATATTGTGTATTTATAATATTTATAATCTTTATAATATTTATAATTGTGTATTTATAATGTATTTATAATCTTTTCTGCATTGATGTATGTGGTTATTGTTTATTCTGTTTTCATTTTTTCTTTTCCTTATCCTTTTTTCTTTTTACTTGTTTCTCCTTTCTAAAGCCCATCCAGGGACAAGAGTTGCAAATTAGCTAATAGCTATACACTCTTTGTGCAACAAATCAGATTGATTATCATTTGATTAATTGTCTATGTTTATTGCACTGTCCCTGTCAAATAAACAAATAATCTAAGACGAGGAGCAGCTGCCTGGATTGCCCTATAACTAAAGTTAGTTTGCTACAGGAGTTCGAAGCAGGAGGAGGACTTGCTACATGAGACTTGGACTTTGATTTTGACTTTTAACTGACGTAACATTGGTATGGCTCTGGACTTGGAGCTTTGTGTTTTAATATTGTGAAGATATGACCTTGAATAAGAAAGAAGACGATGTTGTTTGTTTATTATTTGATAGTGGTGATTGGGTTTTGGATTGATTCATGTCTCCCATTAATAATGAGTAGTTAATTATTATGTGGTGACCTAATAATTAGGGGCTGGAATGTAGGAGCCATGAATGAATCAATGCTTGTTTTTATATTGTTTTTGTTGGTTGATTGCATGATCACAGCGGTTGGTTTGCCACGCAAATATCATCATCATCATCATAGCAGTCTGTCGGGGGCAACAATGACATAATATTTAGGTCTAATCAGATTCCTCCACGCAGCTCTGTCCTTCGCCCTCCGCTGCCAGGAACTCCTGACCTTGTTAACCCAGGCGACATCCGAGCTGGCATGAGTTGTTTTCTGATTGACCATTTCATGAAACTGCTTGCAAAGTATTTGAGTACTGCTAGCTTTTGCTGGACTAGTGGCACATTCTTGGCAGATTCAGGTTCAGGTTCAGGTTACTTTATTTGTACCCGTAGGTAGATTTGTTTTGCAGTCAGGTGACATCCATATTTACAAACCACAGTTACATTCAACATGAACACAAACACAGGCACACATGTAGCTGACTATAAACATGATAACCAAAAGTGCTCAAGGCTCGACCAATCAGGACATAGGACAAAGAGATAAGAGAAAAAACAAAGAGATAAGAGAGAAGGATCATATTAAAAAGTTAAAGACTAGTCAAAGAGGTTAAAAACTCAAAAGTCTAAAACCCAATAAAAGATTTAGAACCCAAATAAAAAAAAACCCTACAAAAATAAGTAAATATAAAATAAAATTAATAAATAGGTAACTAAATTATGTGCAATATATTGTTATATCTTGTTCAATTCTTTAACAGCAGCAGGAACAAAGCTGCTTTTGTAGCGCTGGGTTTTACTTTTTGGGACAGCAAACCTCCGTCTGGAGGGAAGAAGCTGAAAGTTGCAGTGCAAAGAGTGGGAGTCATCATTTAAAATGGAGGTAGCCATCCTCTGTACTTGTCTGGTGTACAGGGATGTCAGGCTCAGCTGTGACTCACCAAGCAAATGACTGGACCATCTAACTACCTGATCCCAGGATTTCCTCTGTTTTAGTTTTATCTGACCAAACCATGACACTAAAGAAAAGGATAAAACAGATTCAATAAAAGCCCGATAAAACATTGTCATTATGGTTCGGTCAATTTGGAAGCGTGCAAGTTTCCTTAAACAATGCAAATGTTGCTTACCCTTTTTGCACACCCTTTCACAGTTCTCTTCAAAGTTTAAATTACTATCAATAATCGTCCCAAGATATTTGTAGGATTGTACACATTCAGTGGTCTGGCCTTTTAATACAGTGTCTTCGTGCCTGGGAGTTTTTCTCCTAAAGTCAATAATCATATCTTTAGTTTTTGTCGTATTCACCTGCAGGTAGGAATCCTCACACCAGTGACCAAAATCATCAACTACTGGGCCGTGGCCACTCTCACCATCCTGGAGGAGACTGACAACAACCGAATCATCAGCATACTTTATAATGTGTCTGTTGTCATGTCTGCTCCGACACATGTTTGTGTACAGGATGAAGAGTAGTGGTGACAACACACACCCCTGAGGAGAGCCAGTAGAAGGACACCTTTGGTCAGACAATGTACCATTGACCCTTACTCTATGTGTCCTGTTGGTTAAGAAATCCAGAATCCAACCCACCAGATTATTACTCAAATCAAATTGTTGCAGGAGCCTTTCAACTAAAATATGAGGTTGAATTGTATTAAAGGCGGAAGAAAAGTCCACAAATAAAAGCCTGGCGTGTGTCCCATTAAAATCCAGATGTTTAAAAAGCATGTTAAACAGAATGACAGTGGCATCCTCTACTCCTCTGTGAGGCCTATAGGCAAACTGTAAAGGATCCAATGCATGCTCAGTCTGCTTTAGGACCTCAAATCTGACCAGTTTTTCAAAAATTTTCATTAAAATTGAAGTCAAAGCAACTGGGCTAAAATCATTTACTGTTTTAGGACAGCTGGATTTTGGAACGGGGACAATCATTGCATCTTTCCAGACCTTAGGCACATGTTTTGTCTGTAAGGACTTATTGAAAATGTAATGAAATACAGGACTCAGCTCATGTGCACAGGACTTTACCAAGCGCCCACATATATTATCAGGGCCCTGACTTTTGTTCACTTTTAGAGCACAGAACGCCCTTTTAACATCCTGCACCTCAATATTAAAGTGCTGATTGTTTTTGAGTTTCTGTTTCAAACCTTGGGTTTCTGTGCTAAAATCAAAGGAGTCAAAACAACCATAAAAACAATTAAGAGCATTAGCCAGCTCTGTGTCTGAATTAAAACCATCTAAAAACACATGATTACTGCTCTCTGTGCTCTGAAGGCCTGCAATAGTTTTCATACTGGCCCAGGCTGAACCAAGTTTTTTTGTTGCCATCTTACTTTCCAATTCTGATTTATAATTCTGTTTTGCTCTTAAAATTTCGGCCTTCAGCTCTTTTGTGGCAACCTGCAGCTCAGAAACAGACCCCTGTTTAAAGGCAAGTGCTTTCCTCTGTAAGCAGGATTTAACTGATTTTGTAACCCATGGCTTGTTGTTGGGATATATTTTGACACGTTTATGTGGAACGATCATACTTTTACAGAAAACCATGCATGAACATGTCATGTCCACTAAAGAGTCCAAATCTTCTCCGAAGGCCAGTGTGAACTCCTCCCAGTCCGTGCAGTTAATGCATTCCTGGAGGCAGTGCACTGAATCCTCTGTCCACACGTTTATGTCTCTGGTCTTCGCCTTGTCTCTTCTGAGAGCAGTTTTATATGTGGGCAGCAAATGTACACAGTTGTGATCTGAGGATCCTAAAGGAGGAAGGGGAATAGATTTATAGGCTCTCTCAATGGATCCATAGCACAGGTCCAATGTCTTTTTTCGCCTGGTTGGGCAGTAGACATACTGATAGAAGTTTTTTAGTGTCTTCTTTAAAGAAACATGGTTAAAATCCCCAAGGATAAAATTTGGAGCCTCTGGGGAAATCGACTGCAATCGCTGTACCACATCAAAGATGGTGCTGGAGGCGAAGTCAGCGTCTGCCCTCGGGTGGATGTACACAGTCGTTATGAAACGTTGGGGGAACTCGCGGGGCAAATAAAAGGGGTGTAGCGACACAGACAGCAGCTCCACATCGGGTGTACAGATGCGCTCTCTGACCGTGACAGATGTACAGTATTGTTTATTAATATATAAACATACGCTGCCCCCCTGACGTTTCCTCTTTACCTCTTCCTGCCGATTCGAGTGAAGTGGGGCTCCAAAGCCGTCAATCCACAGGTTCACGTCCTGGTCATGCGCCGTAAGCCACGTCTCCATGTAAGCCGTGACACAGCAGCTCTTGATATCCTTCTGATATTGTACATTCCCTTGAATTTCATCCACTTTATTTCTCAGGGATTGTACGTTCCCCATAATAATGGAAGGAAGAGGAATGCGGTTAAGCTGACGCCTCCACGCTTTCCGTGTTTCCTCCTCTTGTCTCTCTTTTCATCGCTGTGTCCATGAAAATCTCTTAAAATAAAGTCCGGCAGTTGCGGCACGGACTCAAACACAGATGCTGCATTATCCATGTTTAAATGTAGTAACATGTCTCTGGAATACTGTATTCTTCCTGGCATGATCGCAATTGCGCTTACCTCCAAGACAAAGAGCCGGTAGGAAAAAAACGACAGTGCAAAAACAAGAAGGAAATCCATACTGATGGAACCAGGGAGCTCTTCGTTATATAGTCCACAAACATTCAAGGACAAAAATGACACAGAGAATTACGCTGAAACACATTAAAATACATAAAAACAAAGACACAGACGTCAAACTTTTTTCACCCACTGCCGGTTGCTGCGTGCGCATGCGCCCAAGCCAGATAGATAGAGGTATTATCAGTGGCAAGGACAGACCAAGACAAACTGACGCCAGTATCTGTTGCAGTGACCAATGCCTGACCTGACATGCACTCGTTGACCACTCCCAGTTACATGGGGTGGACTTGCCAGAAATTCCTGCAGCTCCTTCAAAACACCTGTTCACCTGTGTAGGGGTGTGGTGAGACGGTGAACTGGGATGCCACAATTTATGTTGACTGTACTTCCATGGCATTGCGATAATATAACAGCAGGCTGTTATCTCTATGATTACTTTTAATGGACTGTTTTTGAGCACTGTGATAATAATATTTTGTAATAAAGGAAAACATTTTTAGTTGGAGTCCAGCAACTGTTTTGATGGGAAACGAGTCAGACAAATAGGCCTATTTCTCTCCTCTCAGCGGTTTGTGGATTTGGATACCTCAATAGAAAAAGTGGTGGAGTTCTACTATATGTTAAAGACACCTTAAAATGTAATCAAATTGAATGGTCAAAAGATATATGACCTTCTCTGTTGTTTGCTTATACTGCAAACCCTCCTCTAAAGCAGATTTCTATGACCAGTTCAAAGCGCTTCTTAATCAATATAATCCTAAAAATGAATTAATCTTACTGGGTGATTTTAATATAAACTGGGATGACAAAAAGAAAAAAAAATCTAAAAATTAATAGACGAACCAACCAGAGTCACAAGCCAGTCAAAAACCAAAATTGATTTACTTTTTACAAATAGACCTGAAAGAATCTCCCAGACAGACTTATAACCTTTTAACAGGACTGTCTGACCACAATATAATATTAGCAACAAGAAAACCTTCACGGAAACAGCTTTCAAATCCATTTAAGAAGTCATCAGGTAACACAGCAGATTATATAATCCCAAAAAACCAACAACAAAATATAACAATGGCAATAAATGAAATTGAATGGAAGGAAATCACCTCTTCAAATGACATAAATCACAGCAATGAATATTTTATAACAAAAATCAAAGAGGTTATTACAGCATTTAAAAAAAAAGGAAACAGAAGAAGAATCAGTTTACCATGGCTCAATCCCAAATGTCTACAACTAATGAAAATCAGAGATCAGCTTCTTAAAATGGCTCTGAAACAGGTTTAACAACAGACAGACAAAAATTTACGTCTGCTAGAAATAAGGTAAGACAAACTCTGAGGAAGGCAAAGGCAAACTTTTGTAAAACCATTATTGAAAAATGCAAAAGGAGGTGGCAAAAAAATTGGAATAATATTAACAAATTGACCAATAAACAGAACAAAAAAGATGACGGAGACATGGAACTTAATATTAATTACAAATTGGTACAGAATCCCACGGTCATTGCTACAGAATTTAACAACTTTTTCATGAACTCTGTGCTAGAAATATCCAACTCATTTAATCCACCTGATCATAATTCTAGTCCTATTAACCCCTCACAACCAGTCTTTGATATATTAGAAATAATTGAAAAGGGAGTCGCAAATATCTTCAGCTCATTGAATAGCTCAAAAGCAACGGATGAACATGGTCTCAACACTAAATTTTTAAAAGAACATGAAGAACCTCTCATTTGTCCAGTTACTCATTTAATCAATCTGTCAGTCAAACATGCTGTCGTCCCAACTGCCTGGAAGGTAGGAGTGGTCAGACCAATTTTCAAAACAGGGAGTAAAACTGATATAAACAACTACAGACCAATCAGCATCTTACCTGTCATCTCCAAAATAACTGAAAAATGGGTGGCCACACTATTATGTGAACATCTGAATTATGGGAACACCCTCCTGCATCACACACAGTTTGGGTTCCATGCCCACCACTCAACAGAGTCTGCAAAAAGCTTGTTCCTAGAGAAAACTAAATCTTTCTTAGATAAGCACAGTTGTGTAGGTGCAGTGTTTTTAGATCTGAAGAAGGCGTTTTACACCGTTGACCACAACATCCTTTTAACCAAACTTACTCAGTTTAACTTTTTAGAACATGTTCTCAAATGGATGAAATCCTATTTAAGTGACAAACAGCAGTGTAATAATCAGCAGTGTCAAATTGCCGTATTTGAAATGTCAAATGGGTGTCCCACAAGGCTCCATACATGGATCAATACTATTCTCCCTATACATACAGTAAATCATTTACCAAATGCATGCAGAAACATTCATACAGAAATGTATGCAGATGACACAGTAATATTCACACCTGAAAAAAACACACAAGATGCCGCTTGTATTCTTACAACAGGGATGACCCAAATCCATGACTAGCTCAATAATTCATATGTCCTACTAAACACTAAAAAAAACAAACTGTGTGATGTTCACCAAACAATGATCAAATATTACAAACTCAAACATTTTCTTAAAAAGGGGAGGAGCTGCAACTAGTCGAGGAATTTAAGTACTTCTTGTTTGTTGCTGTTGTCTGTTGTTGCTGTAAGGTGCTTGGGTGCATGTGTGTGTACACATGCACAGCACTTCTCGTGTGTGACATTTGAATATTTTGTTTTGTAACACCTCAACTCTGCACTTTGTACAGTTTCACTGCGGTTGTTCTGCTTGTGTATGACTGTTTGTGTGTTTTTGTGACCCGCTGCGGACAGATGCAAATTAGCAGTATTGCTAAATCTGGTATATGTCATGCGGTGATCCTCGCGGATCACCATGAGACACCAAAGAGTCCACCAGTGAGTTTGCAAAGATGTTAATTTATTAATACAACGAGACAAGACAAGACTATGAGCCGCTCAGGGCAAAACACACATTAAGCAATACTTGGGCTCGTAGGGCTAACCCCAGCCACTACGAGCTAAACTGTGACATGACCAAAGAACACGAACCTGACATGAAGGTCTAACGAAGTCTAGACGATGTCAGACGAGGATAGTTTGATGATACTCCTGCAGCATTACCGTCGCTAGTGCCGGCTTTATAAAGGCGAAGCACTAACAAACGGTAATGACACACAGCTGACCAGCCTTGACAGGCGGAAGCCCCACCGAGCACCTTCACAATAAAAGCCCGGTGAGGCCAGAATACAGCCCACAGCTGTCAAGGCCGGCAGCGAGTTGAGCATAGCCCGAGCGCTAACAGAACCCAACGCTCGGGTCGTAACAGTACCCTCCCTCCACGGGCGGACTCAGAACACCCCAAGGAACCACCCTGCCCCCCCCACCCCCCAGGGTGGGAGGCTGGGGGTAGGTGCGGAGGGAGAGACCCCAAACCCAGAAACAAAAGTGACAAGAACAACTACACACAGGACAAAGACAAGACTAACTACTCAGAATAAATCAAGAAAAAGTGCATGGCGAAACCAAAAAAAACAGAACTACTGGGTCAGAAAGACTAGATACAAAGCTATGACAAAATACCAAATATTCAAATCAGATAAATTACTCAGAGGAAAATAAGGCAACAGCAGAACATAACACAGTTTGCCAAGAATCCCCAACTAAGTTACAGGAAACACAGGACAGCACGAGAAAAATAAATCTTGGCCCACATGTTACACAAGAAAATGACTCCCCACCTGAGTGAATCCTCATGAGAGTTTTCAAAAAACCCAATACAGAAAACAGAGCACTTACTGGCTCATACCTGACTACACACCATACAAACTAAGGCAACTGCAAAACATAACCATAACACAAAGTACACAGGATAGCAAGGAAAAAAAAAAACCCAAAACAGAACAATCGCTGCGACAGATCAACCCCAGAAAAACGACCACTACCCCCCCGACAGTTTATGCCGACCGGCGGAGACCAAGCGCCACAGGAACAGTTCAGGCGGTCTCCTCGCTTCCAACAGCCGGCGGGTGGTCATAGGAGGTGGAACATGACCAGGCGGCTCACCAGAGTCCAATGCCCAGCACGTCCGCTCCTCCGGTGGTCGAACCAGGTCGCCCGATGACACACACAACAGCTTGGGTGGCCGAACTGAGGCGCCGAACCGGCGAAGCAGCTCCTCCAGCGGCCGACCCGTGTCCCTCAGTCACCAGTCCAGGGGAAAAGCAACCCACGGCGGCCTCCCTGATGAGGACAAAACTCGGGAGAGCCGGGGCGAGCGAACAGGGGCCCCCACAGCCCCCGGTGATGATGCACAGGGGCGGTGACTCAGAGGGGACAGGCGAGCAGGGTGAGCCTGTAATTTGCTCGACGGAGAAAGGTCTGCAGCTCCTCCTCCGTCCGTGGACCACGCTGGCGCTGCACCTCCGCTGGACCCCGATTGGGTCCCAGCTGCACCCACGTCGGGCCCCGATTGGGCCGGAACCGCACCCGCGGTGGACCCCGATCGAGCCTCTGGTGCACCCATGTGGGACCCCGATTGGGCCAGATCCGCACCCGTGGTGGACCCCGATTGGGCCTCCGACGCACCCACGATTGGGCCAGATTGGGCCAGAACCGCCCCTGCGGCGGACCCCGATTGGGCCTCCGGTACACCCACGTTGGACCCCGATTGGGCCAGAACCGCACCCGCGGTGGACCCCGATTGAGCCTCTGGTGCACCCACGTTGGACCCCGATTGGGCCTCCGGTGCACCCACGTCGGACCCCGATTGGGCCACAGCAGCCTCCACGACGGAACCCAACTGGGACCGTGCAGCTCCGCTGACGACCTCCACCCCCGAACCTGGGACCTCCAACTCAGTGACTCCAACCCGTTCCACGCCGGCGACACTGCAACAAAGCTCAGGGACAGGAAAACCGGGATCAGAATCACCGGTAGCAACAGAACCCAGCGAGACGAGCTCGGGCGCAGCAGACGGCTGCTCCTCACTTGCCTCCCCGACAGGCAGGCAAAAATGCTCCAAAACAGGAGACAGAGATAAAAGAGGGAGCACTTGCCTGCACTCGGGTTCTGTTGCTACCCAGGACTCCGACGATCCAGGTTCAGGGCGGCGCTCGTCAGCAGGCTCGAACTCAGCTGCGTCGGGCTCCGCAGCTGGTAAGATGTCATCTGCAGCCTGAGGTTTCCCCCACACCGCTGTCCACGCCGATGACCCGTATGGCGTGGGGGCAGGGGACCCTCGACCCACTGGCTCGGACCGCTCCGGCGAGGAGACCCGGGGACGCTTCTTCGTCGGCTCAGGCTCCGGGCCGCGGTCCGCTCTTCTCCTCCGTCCACGACGTGGCTGCAGGGCCGGATCCAGGCTTTCCAGCACTGCAGGGGCCCTCTCCATCCGACGACGCTGGCCTGGCGTCGCGGACCGCTCGACGGGGGAGAACACAGAGGCAGCAGGTTTAATAATTTTTTCCACAGCAGGTGGAGGAAGCTCGGGGGGCTGCGAACCCCGAACTCCGCCCCCAGGAGTCAGACAAGGCAGATCATAATTAAGATGTGACAAATTATCATGCGCTTGCCTTCCTCCCAGCGCAGAGATGGTTCCTGCTGTAGGGGACGTTGTTCCTCCTTCTCCCCGCTGGATGGCGACAGAGGGCCCCCTGGAAAGACGAGGTGGAGCCGCTCTCGGAGGTTCGCTGATGGGCTTCGCCGGCAGCGATTCCAGCCGGGGATTCCGCTGTGGGTTGCCTGCGCCATTGCGCTGACGTCGTCGTCGGCCCCCAGATGGCATGCACTCCTGGACCAGCTCCGGGACGGGAACGGGACTCCAACGCAGGGAGCGAGGATGCCTCCTCCACTGCTTCCTGCTCTCTTCCTCCTCCAGCCCACGAAGTATGTCACGCTGCACAGCGAGTTCCTCCCTCCTCATTATCACCTCCGGGTGATCGTCATAAACGAGGGGGAGGTTGTCCAGGAATTCCTCAGCGCAGTCCAGATGCCAGCGCATGTTGCTGGAGGTGTCATCGAAAGTAGCGGCGAGGAGCGCCCCATCGGCGTACTCCAGCGCGCTCGCTAGCTCCTTGCCCAGGCGCTGACCACGGCCCCTGGATGACGGCATTCTCCCAGCAATAGGCACCCAGACAGGGAAGAACAACAGTCTTATTAAGGCACAAAACTCACGGTGAAAATGGTGTCTCGGTGTGGCGTCTCTGTTCAGATGTCCTGGCAGGAGTATACTGTCATGCGGTGATCCTCGCGGATCACCATGAGACGCCAAAGAGTCCACCAGTGAGTTTGCGAAGACGTTAATTTATTAATACAACGAGACAAGACAAGACTATGAGCCGCTCAGGGCAAAACACACATTAAGCAATACTTGGGCTCGTAGGGCTAACCCCAGCCACTACGAGCTAAACTGTGACATGACCAAAGAACACGAACCTGACATGAAGGTCTAACAAAGTCTAGACGATGTCAGACGAGGATAGTTTGACGATACTCCTGCAGCATTACCGTCGCTAGTGCCGGCTTTATAAAGGTGAAGCACGAACTAACGGTAATGGCACACAGCTGACCAGCCTTGACAGGCGGAAGCCCCACCAAGCACCTTCACAATAAAAGCCCGGTGAGGCCAGAATACAGCCCACAGCTGTCAAGGCCGGCAGCGAGTTGAGCATAGCCCGAGCGCTAACAGAACCCAGCGCTCGGGTTGTAACAGTATGCTTACATTTGTATTAATGTTCATTAGTATGTGATGTCCCTTTCAAATTAACATTAAACTTAAACTTAAACTTAAAAAGAAAGAAACTACCCTAAATGAGTGAATGGGTGACTGGTAATGGCAGCTAACTGCTGTAAAATGAACTAAAATGACATTTTAGAACAAAATACTGTATATGGTGGAGTGTTGGTAGATAAACAAGGATTTCTAGTGAGGGTAGATAAAAATGAGCCTGCCAACCTTACCTTTCTACCCGTCAATTTAAAAACCATCACAGGAGACCCCCTCACATCCCGCCCACCACCTGATTGACCTGCTTCCTTCTCGACGACGGTTCAGATCAGTCAGGTCCCACACCTTGAGACTGACAGTTTCTTCCCCTGGGCCATCTGAACTGCAAACAGTCAGAGGCCCCACCCCCTCCCTCTGAACGCTCACATGCACAGAACTGAGGACCTTTTTAATCATCACAATAACTCATCTGTCTTTGCACTCCGCACTTTCATGTACATTGACCCATCCACGAAACCACTACCAAACCTATGTATATTTCCATAATCCTGTGCTATTTTTATTTCAGTTGTGTGTTTAATCATGTGTTCTGTATAGCTCAAGTAGGTTCATTTTGTCTTCTTTTAATTATTTATCTTTTGTTCTTATTAAAGACAAAAATAGAATAGAAAAGAGATATCTTTACCTTCTTAACATGTTTTGACTGTACACTGCAGCCTTCTGACGAAGACTGCAGTGTACAAAAAGAATAAGAATAAGAACAAAAGATAAATAAAAAAAATGTGTTCTGTAACTGTGTTTTATCTAATTCTTCTCTCTTACTTTGTTGCGCAGTAGCCTGGTGGAGCACCCACAATTTCGTTGTGCTATACAACTGTACAATGAAAATAAAGCCTGTTCTATTCTATTCTATTCACTCACAATTCGTCTCCATTCACACCAGTTCTTGAAATTACTGCAATTGAAAATTCTGAAATTTCCATTACATTGGTATTGATGGAGCATTCCCACGTCTCCCATCAGGAAAAAAAAAACCCCTTCAAATATTGTCCAGTAATGATACTCACTCACATAATGTACATGTGTATACCGTTCTTCTTTCTTTGGCTGGTAAACATAAACTTCCAGCGTCACACGAGTCGACTGCCTTTTTGCAACAGCAGCTCAAGTCTGAGTTTTTCTTCCTCTAACTTTCTGATCTGGCGACAACTTTCTGATCCAGCGACACCTTATACATCACGGACACACAGATCGCCCCAAATGTCTCCCTAGCCGGTGGACGGAGCCACTGTTTATGGCAGGAGACGGTACAACAGGGACCAACTGTTAGCACTTAACTGCCACTCGGTGCTAACGAAAAAACTCGACATACTGGGAGAGATAAGACAAAAACGACGTGGGTGTCGTGCTGGTGTAAGACGGTGGGCAAGGAATATAAGGTACAGACCCACCCTCCCATCCGTTGTTATGGGGAATGTACGATCGATACTAGGAAAGACAGATGAGCTAGCGGCTATCTCCTGCTACGATAGCATATACCGGGAGTGCTGCCTTATGCTATTCACTGAGACGTGGCTATCAGAACTAGCAGCAGATGTTAACATTGAACTGGAGGGTTTCCATGCAATACGGGCAGACCGAACACCAGACAGTGGGAAGGCAAGGGGCGGTGGAGTGATAATGTATGTTAATAACAACTGGTGCAGACCGGGACATATCACGGTTAAACAACAACACTGCAACAAGGACATGGAGTTGCTAGCTGTTAGCATGTGGCCTACCTATCTCCCGAGGGAATACTCACACGTGATCTGCATTGTTATTTATGCAAATCTGACAGCGAACGCTGGGACAGCGTGTGACGTCATCCACTCAGTAACTGGCAGGCTGCAGACAGAACACCCAGATGATCTTCTCCTCATTTCAGGCGACTTCAACCATGTTTCACTGTCTCCCATTCTACGCACGTTCACCCAGTATGTCACATGCCACACTAGAGACAATAAAACACTGGACTTATTCTACGCAAACACTAAGGAGGCGTACACCTCATCACCACTCCCCCCACTCGGGAGATCGGATCACAACTTGGTTCATCTCCTGCCGGTGTACAAACCCCTAGTGCACAGACAACCTCCGGTCATGTGCACAGTGAAGTTATGGTCTGAGGAGGCAATGGACACTCTAAAGGACTGTTTTGAAACCACTGCCTGGGAGCAGCTCTGCGAGCCACATGGTGAGGACATCAATGGCCTCACTCACACCATCACGGACTACATCAGCTTCTGTGTGGACAATACCGTATCCACCAAGACCATACGGTGTTGCTCGAACAACAAACCCTGGATCAACCCTGAGATAAAAACACTTCTGAGAGAGAAGAAGAGGATCTTCAGGTCAGGGAACAGGGAAATGCTGAAGTCCGTACAGAGGGAGCTGAGGAGGAAGATCAGAGAAGGCAAGGACAGCTTCAGGAAGAAGATGGAGGACAAGCTGCAACAGAGTGACATCGGTGGGGTCTGGAGAAACCTCAAAACCATCTCTGGGCTCCAGAATACCTCCCCCCAGGCCACGGGGGGCAGGGAATGGGTGAACAATCTGCACCTGTTTTTTAATAGGTTTGACCAACCGCCCTCCCCCCCGACTGCACAACAACCACTGCTGCCTCTGAAGACATTGAGTCCTGCTGCCCACACCCCACTCCACCATCACCCCCCCCCCACTCCCAACACACAGCCCCCCAACACGACCCTCACTAAGACCCAGTTGAGGACGGAGCTGAGGAAGATCAAGGTGAGGAAGGCGTCGGGACCGGACGGCATCAGCGCAAAGCTCCTCAAGTCCTGTGCAGACCAGCTGTGTGGGATTGTGGAGCACATCTTCAACCTGAGCCTGAAGCTGGGGAGGGTACCACAGTTGTGGAAAACATCTTGTGTGATACCTGTACCAAAGACTTCCCACCCCAAAGACCTGAACAGCTACAGACCAGTGGCCCTGAAGTCCCACATGATGAAAACCCTGGAGAGACTGCTCCTTGCTCACCTCCGCCCCCTGGTGGGACCAGCGATGGATCCACTCCAGTTCGCCTACTAGCATGGCATTGGGGTGGAGGATGCAGTGATCTTCCTCCTTCACCGTTCTCTGTCCCACCTGGAGAAGCCCGGGAATGCAGTGAGGATCATGTTCTTTGACTTCTCCAGTGCTTTCAACACCATCCAACCGATGATCCTGAAGGACAAGCTGCTGTGCGCAGGGGTGGACCAGCACCTGTCATCATGGATCCTGGACTACCTCACTAACCGGCCACAATTTGTGAGAACCTGGGATTGTGTGTCCGACACGATCATCGGTTGCACGGGGGCCCCCCAGGGAATGGTTTTGGCTCCCTTCCTGTTCACTCTTTATACTGTGGACTTCTCACACAACACAACACACTGCCATCTACAGAGGTTCTCTGACGACTCTGTGATCGTTGGCCTCATCTCCAACGGAGATGAAGCTGAGTACAGAGGACTTATCCAGGACTTCGTGGACTGGTGCCATCGGAACTGCCTCCAGATCAACGCAAGGAAAACTAAGGAGCTGGTGGTGGACTGCCGCAGGCAAGGACAACCCCTCACAGCACCAGTAAATATACAGGGAACAGACATCGAGATGGTGACATCCTACAAGTACCTGGGTTTTCATCTGGACAATAAACTAGACTGGTCACACAATACTGACGCACTCTACAAGAAGGGACAGCGCAGGCTGTTCCTACTGAGGAGACTCAGGTCTTTTGGTGTACAAGGGGCGCTGCTGAAGACATTCTCCGACACGGTGGAGGCATCAGCCATCACTTTTGGAGTGGTCTGCTGGGGCAGTGGCGTTACAGCAGCCGATAGGAAGAGACTGAACAAACTGATCAAGAAAGCTAGCTCTGTCCTGGGGCAACCCCTTGACCCAGTGGAGGAGATGGGAGAGAGAAGGATGGTGGCTAAACTGTCATCTCTGCTGGAGTCCGAGTCCCACCCTATGCAGGACATACTGAACGCACTGAGGAGCTCATTTAGCAGCAGACTACATCATCCTAGGTGCACAACCGAGAGGTTTCGCAGGTCCTTCCTACCAGCGGCTGTCAGACTGTATAACCTAAGCAGGGCTGCTCGCAGAGATAGCAAAAAAACGTGACAACCTAATAGTAGTGAATGCAAAAGACGCAATAGACTTACACAATGGTCCCCTCCGGTATACAACTAGGAAAATACCGGTAGCTACGGAGGGTGAGAATATGTATGGGTACATAATCATACCATGTAGGATAACTAAGTAGACAGTTATGCTGTTCATTCCATCTAACTACAATGCTCCGCACTGTGTGTGTTTATATAGTTATATATTTATTCCATCTAGCTACAATGCTCCGCACTGTGTTTATATATTTATATATACATAGTGTATGTATACTCGCTGCTCTTGTTTTTTCTTGTCTTCTGATTGTTGCTCTGAGTGTTGCTGTCCCTGTGCTGTTGCAATCCTGGAATTTCCCCATTGTGGGACTAATAAAGACTTATCTTATCTTATCTTAAATGCCATGTGGTTTTAAGTGCAGTGTTTACTAAAAGTTGTTCCTCACCATTCTGAGTAAAAAGGCTAAACCATATGTGGTTGAGCTGTTTTTTTGAGGTTGTATTTGTCATTGAGGTCATATCCTCACGCAGAGGATCTGTAGAAGGTAGCAATGCAAAGGTTGCTCTTTTCGCATTGTGTTTTTAAATTACTCAGAAGGACTCAAAGTTATATTTCCTGTCAGAACAACCAAGGTTCAGTTATGTATTTTGTTTATAAATTCTGTTGGATCATGGTTTAGCTTCTAAAGAAACACAATTTAAAAGCAGTCAGGCATAAAGAATATCACATCATCTGCATAGAAACATGTACTCTAGTACTGCATATCTATCTATCTATCTATCTATCTATCTATCTATCTATCTATCTATCTATCTATCTATTAGTAGTGTAGGCGTTACCACGTTAATCGTCCGTTAACGCGTTGTCCCCATTAACGGCGACACATTTTGTGATCGCGGTTAACAGCAGAAAGTGCAAACAGTACTTTTTGGCCTAGCCACTCTCTGTACCAAGGCCGTTGTGGCCACTGACACTGTGTGTGCCATGCAGACAAGCTGAATTACAGCCATGGATATCACCAAAGTGCTGTCATGTTTAAGTTTACAATGCTATCTGTTGGAGCTCTCACCTAGATAACTGTTATAGCCTCCTCCAAAACTTCTCCTGGATGTTGTGTTATTCTTCTGTGGAAGCTAGCTAGCTCATAGCTATTAGCTACTAGCTAGATGCTAGGTTATAGCTGATCTCCATCTGCTGAGACGGACAGAAATTCACCTGTTTTCATCCCCACAGGTCCAACTGTTGGTGAGTACCAGTCTAAAAAAAATTCTCAAGCTGTGTTCAGAATGTCCATTCACTCCCTTGCCGTTTCTGTAGCACGTTGGGGTGTTGTCACGAGCGCGATAGTAGCTCAGTTTGTTAGCGCTGCTGCTAAGATGTTAACACTGTAAACAATCAGCAAATGACCCCCAAAATGAGTCACTTTGAGGACATTTTCAAAACTGATGTAATGTTATTTCCATGTTCTGTATTGAAAGACCTTCAAAATGATATTTAATGTGTAGGAAGTGCACCAAAACAGCCTGGAAAAGACGATTTGTTTATATTTTGGCTAGGTTGAAAACTCGTGCTTGATTGGTCGGCAGTTACGTCTTCCGCAAAACCATGTGTCTTTTTAGAAAGTACAATTTCTAAGCTTTCCAATGATACCAGGCACTCATGGGCGTTTTCCCGGGACTTGCCGCTAGCAGACAAAGAAAGAGTCATGATTTATGATTTATACATTTCTTGTGCCTGTAGCTCGTAATGACGCAGTGTGCACCAGAAATATTTTTTCTGGAGAATATACTGGATGGTTTTTGTCATTTTGGGTATGTTGAGAGCTTTAGATAGATAGATAGATAGATAGATAGATAGATGTACTTTATTGATCCCAAACTGGGAAATTACAGTGTAACAGCAGCCTGACAGTTGACAGCCAAACAACAGAAACACACACATGACAGACAAAGGGATTACCCATGGAAAGTAAAAACTAACACGACTATAAAACCTATATACATCATAGCTTAATATATGATGACCCGTATAAACACATGAATCATCCCATTGCACAAAGAAGGACTATCAGGAGCAGAGTGAAAAGTGATGTACCAGTTAGTCTGTAAGTCTGTAAGATGCGGTGTTGCAGCATAGCTATGACCAGAATACAACATCATAGTGAGTTATTGTACAGTGAAATTGCATGTGTCGGGAACGATTTCCTGTACCTGGCCGCTCGACAGCAAAGCTGTAGTAGTCTACTGGAGAAAGTGCTTCGCTGTCTATCTAGTGTGTGGTGGAGGGGGTGACCAGGATTGTCCATGATGGATCGCAGTTTATTTAGTGTTCTCCTCTCCACCACTGTCTCAAAGGTCTCCGGTCTGAGACCAGTTACAGAGCCAGCCCTCTTGATGATCTTGTCAAGTCTGTTGGTATCTCTGGCCCTGATACTGCTACCCCAACAGACAGCAGCAAAGAAGATGGCGCTGGCAACAACAGTCTGGTAGAAAAGCTCCAGCATCCTGCTGCATACGTTGAATGATCTCAGCTTTCTCAGGAAGTAGAGTCTGCTCATCCCCTTCTTGTGCGCAGCATCGGTGGTGGATCTCCAGTCCAACCCGCTGCTGATCCTGACACCCAGATATTTGTAGTCCTCAACTACCCCCACATCCTCCCCCCTAATCTGCAGTGGCTGAAAAGGAGCCTTCCTCTTCCTGAAGTCAATCACCATCTCCCTGGTCTTGCTGACATTCAGCCTCAGGTGATTCTGCTCCGTTCACTCCACAAATCTGTCGACCAGTGCCCTGTACTCCCCCTCCTCTCCTCCTCTTATACACCCCACAACAGCTGAGTCATCAGAGAATTTTTGCAGGTGGCATGACTCAGTGTTGTACTGAAAGTCAGTGGTGTATAAGGTAAAAAGAAAAGGAGAGAGCACAGTCCCCTGTGGTGCTCCCGTATCACTAGCCACCACACCAGACAAGACACTGCCCAGCCTGACAAACTGTGGTCTGCCTGTCAGGTAGTCGGTAATCCAGGAGATCACAGAGCTGTCATCCCCCATCACCCGCAGCTTCTTGCCCAGCAGCAGTGGCTGGATGGTGTTAAAGGCACTGGAGAAATCAAAAAAAGTGATTCTCACAGTATCTCCTCCACCATCCAGGTGCAGATGGGCTCGCTGAAGCAGGTAGATGACAGCATCTTCAACTCCTAAATGGGGCTGGTATGCAAACTGCCGAGGGTCCAGCCACGTCTTCACCTGTGGCCTCAGGTGGGCTAAGACCAGTCTCTCCAGGACCTTCATCACATGAGATGTGAGGGCAACTGGTCGGTAGTCATTCAAAGCCGATGGAGATGACTTCTTGGGGACAGAAACCAGACAGGATGTCTTCCACAGCACCGGTACTCTCTCCAGACTCAGGCAGCTAGTTGGTTGGCACAGGTCCTCAGGGTCCTTGCGGAGATGCCGTCAGGGCCCGAAGCCTTTCGCTGACAGAGTCTCTCCAGCTGTTTCTCCACCTGATCTGTAGTCACCGTGAAGTGAGGGAGGGTCCTGGTGGTCCCTGGGGAGGAGGAGGGGGGAGATGGAGAGAGGTTCTGCACTGGAGCGTGGCTGGGAAGGGGTGCGTGGGGGTCTGGTTGTGTTGCTCGGGTGACAGACTGTGAGTTGAACCTATTAAAAAACAGATTCAGTTCCTCAGCTCTCTCCTGGCTCCCAGATGGCTGCCTGACTCTCCCCTTGTACCCAGTTATTTGTTTCATTCCCTCCCACACATCTTTAGTGTTGTCTTACCTGAGTTTCTCTTCCAACTTCCTCCTATAATTGTCCTTGCACCTCCTCAGCATCTCTCTCAGCTCATGCTGCACTCCCCTCAGCTTCTCCTTGTCTCCAGCCCTGAAAGTTCTCTTCTTTTTGTTCAGTAGTGCTTTCAGGTCACTGGTGACCCATGATCTGTTGTTGGAGAAGCAGTGTACAGTCTGAGCTGGCATGGTCATGTCTTCACAGAATCTAATGTATTCTGTGATGCAGTCGGTCATATTGTCTATGTCCACCCCATGTGGTTAACAGAGTATGCTCCAGTCTGTCGTCTCAAAGCAGTCCTGTAGTGCATCAGCAGCCTCCTGTGTCCACCTCCTCACAGTCCGTGTATAAGCAGGCTGCCTTTGCACAAGGGGGACATACTTGGGTGTTAACATGACCATGCAGTGATCTGATTTACCAATGGGGGGTAGAGCTGTGGCACTATATACATCTCTGACATTGGCATACAGAAAATCCAGTGTTTTGTTCTCTCTGGTGGGACAGTCAACAAACTGGTGAAAGTTCTGCAGTGTTTTTCCCACTGAGACATGGTTAAAATCACCTGTAATGGCCATGAATGCATCCGGGTGCTTCTCCAGTAATGTGGCCGCAGTGGAGCTGATGACATCACAGGCCACCGCTGCATCAGCTGACGGAGGGACGTAGACGATAACAATTAAAGCGCACTTCATTTCTTGCGGCATATAATAAGGTCTCATACTCACAGCCAGCAGTTCAATGTCCGGGCTGCAGCACTTTTCCTTCACATAAATGTGTCTGGGATGACACCACCGCTCATTAACAAGAAGTGTCACTCCTCCTCCTCTCTTTTTCCTGCTGGTTTTCACGTCTCTGTCCCCCCATATAGTCTTGAAGCCAGGTATCGCTACGTTTACATTCGGGATCTGTGAGTGTAACCACATCTCCGTAAAACACATGAAACTACACTCACGATACTCCTTTTGCGTCCTGACCAGTACTGTAAGCTGATCTGTTTTATTTCCCAGCGATCGCACATTCCCGGTGATGATCATTGGTACAGCCGGCTTATGCTTCCTCCTCCTCCTCCTCACCTTCGCTCCAGCCCTTTGCCCGCGGCGTCTCCTCTTTAGCTCATCTGGGATGAGGGGCTTCACTGCCGGCCACAGCGCTCCAGGCGCCGGCCTCCTCAGCGCAATCAGCTGTTCACGTGTGTAAACAATGCGTCTGCCCCCACCTCTGTTGATCTCCATTGTCCGAGGAAGAGAAAGAAATGAAAACTAGAAAAAAAGGCTGGCTAAAATAGAGAGAAAAGTTGCTTCAGTCTTAGACCGAGTATTCCTACAGAGCCCTGGTTAGTAAGAGACACACTATATACAGGTATAAACAGATAGAAACACAAAGACACAAGAGAGTTGCTGCTGGTACGGCCGCCCTGCCTCCGGCGCCATTAAAAAAACACAACAAAAACACCCCCCAAACTTGCAGGTGAAGAAAGCAAGTATATTTGTCCACTCCCATGTTTATAACAGTGTGAGAAACTTACCAACTTAAGGTACACTGTATCTGAATGGAAAAACACGCGATTAATGCGTTATCAATCACGATTAACTCAAGGTTCCAAAAGATTAATCGCGATTAGAAATTTTAATCGTCCAACACCACTAATATACAGTATATATACAGTATATACTGTATATATATATATATATATATATATACACACACACACACACACACACACACACACACACACACACACACACACATTTATATATATATATTTATACTTTCGGCTCCTCCCTTTAGGGGTCTCCACAGTAGTCTCATCTTGGTCTCAGCCCCTTAAAGTCAATATCTTTCTACACTCTGGTCTTGGACTACAACATTACTGAATCATCATCATCTTCTTCTTCTTCTGCTCCCTTCAGGGTCTCCACAGCAGATCATCTGCCTCCATCTTACCCTGTCCCTTGCATCTTCCTCTGTAACACCAACCCTCTCCATGTCCTCCATGTCCATGACATCCATGAATTTTCTCTGTGGTCTTCCTCTTCTCCTCCTGCCTGGCAGCTTCATCTTCACCATCCTTTGTCCAATATCTCCACTGTCCCTCCTCTGCACATGTCCAAACCATCTCAGCTTTGCCTCTTTTACTTTGTCTCTAAACTGCTCAACCTGAGCTGTCCCTCTGATATACTCATTTCTAATCTTGTTCCTCCTAGTCACTCCCATAGAAAATGTTAGCATCTTCATCTCTGCCACCTCCAGCTCCATTTCATCTTTTTGTCAGCGCCACCGTCTCCAAACCATACATCATTGCAGGTCTCACTACCATCTTATAAACCTTCCCATTCACTCTTGCTGCTACGCTTCTGCCACAAATCACCCCTGACACTCGTCTCCACCCACTCCACCCTGCCTGCACTCTCTTCTTCACCTCTCTTGTGCATTTTCCATTGCTTTGGATGGTTGACCCCAGCTATTTAAACTCATCTACTTTCACGACCTCTACTCTTTCCATCTTCACCGTTACAATACAATATGTAGACAGAGGGAATAATCGAGACAACACGACACAGGTGGGGAGATCAATCATGGCAAACAGCTGACACATGATGAGGGCAGAGACAACAGGATGGGCAGGGCTGCACACACAATCACACAGAACGTGAACCGAGGATCACAGAGGAGACATAACTCTGACAGCACTTATGACAGAGACCTGGACCATAGTGACACAGACTTAGAAAATAGCAGGCCAAGAATAATAATAATTAACCTGAACACTAAGAATACAGAACTTAAGAAGAAGCACAAAAAAGCATAACTAACAAAGGGTGAGGACATGGCTGAACTCATGTCCTGAGAATAACAGAAAGGTCACATATGAACATAAAGTAAGAGCATGAGCCCAGCCATGTCCAAACCCTTACAGGGTTGCCAACTGTCCCGATTTAGCTGGAGCTTCCCGTTTATTGGACTAAACTACTGCGTACCCGTAGAAAGCAAATATTCTTGTCTGAAAACAGGTAGGCCAATTAGGCTTTCCAGGCCCAAATGTAGGCTGTGTTTGAAGTGGAATACAGAGGTGTATGTAGGCAATCACATGTTAGACTCTGACAAATATAGAAGGGACTGAACACTAAGATTTGTTTGATTGTGTGAATATTAATTACTGAATTATTGAAAATGAATGGGACCTCCAATATTAGCGACTGTTAAGAACCCTTGTTTATTTGTTTGTCAGACTTGTTTGTCTGATCTTTTATGACTTATGTTCATAGGTGTTGTATCTTGCACTTTGGGGAATGGGACTTGTTCAGTCATCATTATAATTGTTTTAGTTTATATGTGTAGTTTATAGTCTATCGTCATTCATCAGTAAACTCATGCAATGCTATAACAGGACACGTTTACAAATATTTGAGACCCATTCTAGTGCATCCTTTTATATTTTAGCAATATTATAAGTACAAAACACCCAACATTATTATACACAGCAGAATGACCCGTTTGGCTGCAACTGTTGCATCAGTGTTGCCCATTTGTCAGTAAATAAAAAAATATTTATTTCTTTATTTGGGCAGTTTTTGTCACGGTCGTTGTTTAGTCAAAGCATGCGCATATGTGTCTGCATATGATATGCAATTGATCTCGCCATTCCATTCCACAGTCACGGTGGTATTATTATTAACTTTTAATTTTTAGATAGCCGTGCACTGGGAGCAGCACCATGTTGAACCCGCGGTGCTGCAAAGGACAGCGGTGGCACACGGGTGAAGCAGCAGCTGAGACTCCGTCCCATTAATCTGGCAGGCAGGGCTTGGCTCCCTGGGACGGACTGCGATAAGCCGATCTGGCTGCCCCCCACACACACCCGTGCACCTCGTGTCCTCCACATATCGATGGACAAAACGCAAAATGTCCAATCTGAAAAATGCACTTTTTTGGAAAACTAAAAAACTTTTTGTTTTCTGGCAGAATGCTATGCTGAATAATTTTCTGTCACAATAAAAGCGTGACTTGCTAGGTGTGAACATACTAACAAATAGACAGCACTGGTGTGACGTCAGACGCATGGGTGATGTCAGTGCACCGTGTCCTTTTAGGAGGACTGTTGGCAGGAGTTGTTCTCTTTGGCGGCCCACCTCCGTACAGTGACAGCTCGAGACAGTTCAGCATTAGCTTGTATGTTAGCCACGGTGACACGTGTACCAGTATTATAATCTGTAATAAAGTTCAAGTTATACACAACTCCTGCCTCCGCTGCCCTGCTTTCCAGACATAACAGGACTGCCTTGCAGACAGATATGAGCATCCTTCCTTGTTCTCATCATCCAAAGTGAAATCCGCAAATCAGAAAATTCTGCAGATGGGAGGTTTTGCATTTCAGGCATGGATATGCCGAATTATCCTTTAGAGCTACGCAGTCACAACAATGTTGTAGTATAATTTTTTTTTTTTAATCTTCAGTATTATCTTTTTCTCATCAAATTAGTCATTTTTCACTGTGGTTCTCTGTGGTGACTGACTGGCCGTGATGCCATGTATTATCCAATCAAAAGGGAGTCAATCTGAAACCCTGCCCACACTTCCTGAAGCCATGGCATGAAGAGACAGAGCGGTGACAGAGCAGAGGCTAAACTTTTATTGATAAAAATGACATACTATTGTGACTGAGTGACTCAATACTTGGGGGTGCACACCCTCGTAACCTCAGCAAAGCACTTACAAAATCTGAGGTCAGTCTGACGAATGGTTCAAGAGATATCTGAGGAATACACACACAGACACACAAACACACACACAAACAGACAAGAGATTTCTTGCATTTATAGATAGATGATTGCATTTGTGCTGTCCCATATATTTAAGGCCGCGTGAATGAACAGGCTAAGCTAGGCTGAAGCGCAGGGGCCTACGACGATCAGGACCTATCGTGAGCCAATGAAAAAGATCACATTGTTGTTAATTTGTCAAATTCTATGTCCATCACTTGATATTCATGTGTGGCTGCTGATTGGTCTGATTTGCAAATGCCTCATGTGGGTACCAGTAACAATAGCCTATTAGAGGAATTGCTTTGACATGTGACTATGCAAGTGTCAGTGAGAGGTAAGTAATTAGCTCGGTCAAAATGTCTGGAAAAAACTTTGAAAGTGGCGCTTATAAAACTATTGAGAGGAAAAGCGCTTAGGGAAAATGAATTGCTCAAAAAATCCCAAAGCGTAAAGAATTTTTCTAAGCTGGGGCATTAAGTGGAGGAGGCTGCTAACTACGAGGCCGCTAATTACGCACGGAGGAGACAGCTGGGCTGATAAAGCGTGTCACCTGACCCACAATTTTGGCGTGGATATTCTGATGTGTACTTGATCAGCTATTATCATCAGGTGGGAGATCACAGATACAAGTGGCTGAAATGAGCTTTCTTCATAGGATTGCTGGACTCACACTTAGAGATAGGAATCTTGTGATTAGGGCTCAGCGGAGGAGCTAACCGAGGCCCCAGCTGGATAGGAGCCAGATCGGAGCTCAACTACAGCGTTCGTAGGCGGCGGAGCTCGACAGAGGAACTAACCAAGGCCCCAGCTGGATAGGAGCCGGATCGGAGCTCAACTACAGCGGCGGTGGGCGGCGGGGCTCGGCGGAGGAGCTAACTGAGGCCCCAGCTGGACAGGAGCCGGATTGGAGCTCAACTACAGCGGTGGTAGGCGGCAGAGTACAGCGGAGGAGCGGAGGAGCTAACTGAGGCTCCAGCTGGATCGGAGCTCAACTACAGCGGCGGTAAGCGGCGGTAAGTGGCGGTAAGTGGCGGGGCTAGCAACGGAGGGGCTAGCTGAGGCCCCAGCTGGATCCGAGGTCAGCTGGACCAGATACCGACAACACCAGCAGAAATAATCCTGCTATCATCAGGTCAGTAAAAAATGCCACCAAAGAAAGAGGAAATGGAAGAGATTAAAAAATCTCTGAACTTCATGTCAGAAGAACTTACCAAAGTGGCCAATCAACAGTCCAAATTATTAGGGCTAATGGAGGAAGTCCGAGAGTTGAAATTAACAATTAAGGAAAGAGACAAAAAAAAATTGCAGACTTGGAGCGACGCATCGAGGATCTTGAACAATATACTTGTATGGATGATTTAATCATTAGTGGACTAGACATTAAATATCAATCATATGCTCATGCTACAGCAGGAATGAGAGGTGAGGAGGCTCCCCCATGTGAATCAGTCTCCTTGGAAAACCAGGTGCTTCAGTTCCTTGAAGAAACATATAAAGGTTGATGTAAATGCAATTTCATCCTGCCATACTCTACCCAGAAAGGATAATAAAACAAAGAAATCAATTGTAATGTGCTTTGTGAACAGAAGAGTAAAAAATGACATACTGAGGCAGGCCAGAAAGCTATGGGGAACAGAAGTTTACCTAAATGAACATTTAACAAAGACTAATGCTGAAATAGCACGGCAAGCACGGATGTTGAAAAGACAAAACAAGACACAGGCAACATGGACAAGAAACTGTAGAGTCTGGATTAAACTAAATGGAACACCTCAGAATCAGAATCAGAATCAGAATCAGCTTTATTGCCAAGTATATTTACAAGTAAACATACGAGGAATTTGACTTGACATTGGACGCGCACGTTAGGCGCATCCAATGACGCGGCAGCCATGCAAGGCGCCTGTCATACAGTGGGGGTAAAGAGGGGAAGGGAGGGGGAGGAAAACACAATAGGAGAGAGAAAAAACATAGTTAATCAGAATAACGCTCGTATAAGCTCATATAAAGCTCAAATGAGCCAAATTTTGACTACACAGAAAAAACCCCTCTATGCACAATTAGCAGACAATATAGATCACACAAACAAAAGTTGAGAGAGGCAGTGTATGTATGAGTCAGTATATATGTGTCAGTTCGTGTAATGTTGTATGCATTTGTGTAGTGTAGGTGTGACAGTTGCTAGTGAACAGCAGAGGGCGCCTCCAGGCAGTGGATAGATGTTATAATCATGTGACTTATAAACAAGTCCGGAGTCTATCTCTTCGCTTGCAGATGAAGGCACATGGACTGTCCTTGAGAAGTTCATCCGCTGAAACAACAGCAGCTGTCTGTCGATTGTTTGGGTTAGCAGCCGCCACTTCTGCTTATCTCATCGAGGAGGAATGTAAACAGGGCATCAAAACAAGGTCAAATCTACACAGCTCAAAGCCCACGGAGAATAGAATTTTCCTCTCTCATCCGCTTGTGCTTCATAATTTTAATATTAATATACAGGCTTAAACAGGCATTCCATTCCGTGGAGAGCACAGGGCTCCAGATGTATTCCTCGGCTGAATCACTGTCATTCAGTTCACCGTTTGCCGCTACTCATGCCCTCCCCAACTGGTCGAATTTGATGAAGGAGCTTGCCGGGTCCGCTTTGATCAGTGTCACCATGGGTTGAGATGCCGTCTCGGCACTCAGCCCATGTTTTCCCTCATCCCTGCTTCCCATTGAGCAGCATCTCAGCAGGCCCCCAGCTGGCAGCATTATGGACGGCTGGGGCCAATTAGTCTTCATCAGCTGGGGCGCTGCCAATGAGGATAAATAGGAGCAGCCTCGATGACTCGGGGCTGCGACATAAGCACTGCTAGGCTGAAGCCCCTTCGTCTGGTGTCAGCCTCTACTCCCCTTGCAGCATTCCTGTGTTTGTATCCCGCTGTGAGTATGCACGTCTTGTTACCCCCATGTCCGGTACGAGCTACCTACCCCTGCGCTGTGCAGCCTGAGAATGTACGTCTGTATGAGTGTCTGTGCTCTCCTCATCCCTTATCCTTTACCCAAAATAAAACATCTCGACTCACTGGCTTGTCCCTGGCTCTGATTGCCCGGCTCCCTAGAGCCGGGTATGACAATCAGCTCTCTCACCTTCCTTCAATTTCTGATACATCAGGGAACTTCACAGCCAAAAATAGAAGTCCTGAGATCATAACCAATAATGTTTCCTGCCAAATCTCCACAGACGCATGAATTCCAATATCCATGAGTCTCCTCGTTGGGTTCCTCCTGACCCGATCTTCTTTTGAAGTGGTGACAATCACAGTTAAGCCGCTTTCCAGATCCATAATTTCCATTTAGATTAAGATTCAGCAGAAGAGCGACTAAACACAGACAAAAACGCAACATTGCAAGCTGGGATCAGAAAGGAAAAGAGAGGATTAGAAAAGCGTCTACTCTCTCTCAGAGCCGGAAGTGAAGCAAACACCTGAGGAAGCAAAGGCCATAATAATAAGAGATCTCACTGACTTAATTAAATATAAATGAACACTGATTAGAAAATTAAGAGACTACGGTAATCCATATCCACACACACGGCAAGAACAGTCCTTTTGTGACATAACATGATAATGTACATTAAAAAAAAACAAAAAACAAACTCATGACTGACTTTAGTAGACATCAATCATCCCCAATTGGAGGAAGTCATTTGACACAGAGTGAGGAAATTCAGACTCTGAAAATATGTCATTATGCTGAACATAAACTACAAGAGATGGAGAATGATATTGATCCTGACAACCACTTCTTCAATAGTTTTCAGTAGTCTTTAAAGTTTTCAAGATGGTGGAGTGAGTGGTCTCAGTCTTGCAGGCTCAGCTTAAATAAATTTTTTTAGTTGTGGTTCAGCCGGTCTGGATTCGGGGGTCAGACTCAATCTCTGTTTTTAAGAGTTGTTTTGCGCTCACTGTGAGAATTGGACTTTTGGGACTGCTCTCATTCGTGAGTGAACTGATTGGCTTTTCTTTTCATGGTTTGCTGCTACGCTTAACCCGAAGCGTTTGCTAGGCTAACACTATAGCTAACGCCATAGCTAGTCGTAGCACCTAGCACCGACACGGAGAAGCGACTCTGTCCCCGGTGATTGGGGCTCGCCGGAGGAACAAGCCGAGGCAGCAGTTGGACGGGAGCCGGATCGGAGTTCAACTGCAGCGGTGGTGGGAGACGGGGACCAGTGGAGGACCACCGGGGCCCCAGCCGGAGTCGGAGCCCAGTTGCAGCGGCGGGGCTCGGCGGATGAACTACTGAGGCAGACGGCGGTAGGTGGTGGGGCTCAGCGGAGGATCTACTGGGACCCCAGCTGGACAGAAGCAGGATCGGAGCTCGGCTACAGCGGTGGTGGGCGGTGGGACTCGGTGGAGGAGCTTCCGGTACCCCGGCTGGACAGGAGCTCGGTTACGGCGGCAGTAAGCAGCGGGACTACCAGCGGAGGGGGCTAGCTGAGGCCCAGCTGGATTGGAGGTTGGTTGGATCGGATACCGGCGACACCAGCAGAGATTGTTTTACTATCCACAGGTCAGTAAAAATGCCACCGAAGAAGGAGGAAATGGAAGAGATCAAAAAATCTCTGAACTTCTTGTCAGAAGAACTGACCAAAGTGGTTAGTCAGCAGGCTAAAATAATAGAGCTAATGGAAGAAGTCCGAGAATTAAAATTAACAGTTAAGGAAAAAGACAAAAAAATTGTAGACTTGGAGTGACGCATCGAGGATCTTGAACAATATTCTTGTATGGATGATTTAATTATAAGTGGACTAGACATTAAATATCAATCATACGCTCATGTTACAGCAGGATTGAGAGGAGAGGATGCTCCACTGAGTGAATCAGTCTCCCTGGAAAACCAGGTGCTTCAGTTCCTTGATAGTAGAAATATAAAGGTCGAAGCAAATGCAATTTCAGCCTGTCATGCTTTACCCAGAAAAGATAATAAGACAAAGAAATCAATTGTGATGCGCTTTGTGAACAGAAGGGTAAAGAATGACATACTGAGGCAGGCCAGAAAGCTACGGGGAACAGAAGTTTACCTAAATGAACATCTAACAAAAACTAATGCTGAAATAGCACGGCAAGCACGGATGCTGAAAAGACAAAATAAGATACAGGCAACATGGACAAGAAATCGTAGAGTTTGGATCAAACTAAATGGAACACCTGAGGAAGCAAAGAGTATAATAATCAGAGATGTTACTGACTTAAATAAATACAGATGAACACTGATTGTTCTGCCCTCGGTAGAGTGTGTTTTGTAGAGTTGGAAGTGGTTCACGGGTTCATATTAAGATATATCGTGGTTCATTTGTAGTGATTCACGTTATCTAAATAGTCGTTGTGTTGAGGGTGATTTCTGTATAGATGGTAGCGATTCGCCTGTGTTTTGTGTTGAAAATGCAGCCAGTAGTCGCTATGTTTTATGGGTAGAAGAAGCAGACATTGTTAAGAGAGAGAAGAAAAAAAAGGCAGAAGAGCATAACCTGCCCGCGAATGTCTGAGACGTTCCTCCTGTGTGTTAAACCCTTTTTCTACACCTTCGAAAGCAATGGCTTTGTAAGTCTAATTAGTGTTTTGTTAATTTATAAGTTTTGTTAAATGTGAACTTGGTATCATTTTAAGTGTGTTGTCGCCAGGAATTAGTCCTATCCCAGGGCCCCGCTAACTTGTTGAATATATTCTGAATGCATTGTTCCAGGAATTAGTCCTTTCCCAGGGGCCCGCTAGTTTACTAAATGTATTTATTTTCTGTTTTATTTTTTAGTCACTCGAGCTTTTCATCAAGCTCTTCAAGCCACAGTTGTAAGAACTGTAAGCTGTCTAGAAGACTGGAATAAAGGAGCAGGACGCTCGGTTTCCTGGCTCGTGAAAAACGAGTTTGGCTTGCTGTTAATCTACGTTCACATACACCGTGTATATAACACGTAGTGATAACAGTACAGTGAAAAGCCATGTCAGCAGTTGGTGAAGATAAGATTCACGACACAGCGATGGACGACACTCAAGAGAAGAGGGCAGAAGAAAAGGCGAACTCAGAAGCCAAATCATCATACAACGCTAGCTCCAGCTCCAGACGTTCTAGCTCCAGGTTGTCCTCAAAGTCCAACGTAATGGAAGCAGCCATCATGGCGTGAGCCTCTGCTGAAGCTGCGAATGCTAGAGCCTTGTACAGTAAGAAACAATTAGAAATTAAACAACAAGCAAAGCTAGAACAAGCGGAGCAACAAGCGAAGCTAGAACAACAACAAGCAAAGCTGGATCTGGATCTGAGGATGCTGGAGATAGAAAAGGAAACAGCGGCCGCCACAGCAAAGGCAGAAGTTCTAGAAGCTGCTGCAGCTGCCGAGCTGGACAAATGAGAGAATGTAAGGAGCGCAATTCCATCACAAGTTGTGAGACAGAGAACTATGGAGTATGTGCACCACCAAATCCAGCTAAAGTCACAGGTGCGACCAGCCGAAGAAGAAACACCTCAAGTTGAACCTGAACAAAGGGCGCAATCATTCACTCCGAGAAGACCCGAACAAACTCTCTCTCCACCAGCATTCAAGAAAATGTACGTGAAAAATGAATCCATCGACATACCGAGAGACTATGTCAGGCCAAACAGCTACCATGCTTCCCACAATGGTGACCCAGCTATGGCAGACTTTGCTAGGTTCCTCGTGCGCAGAGAGCTAATCACAACCGGACTCTTTAAGTTTGACGACACCCCCGAAAACTTTAGAGCATGGCAGTCGTCATTTATAAATGCAACTGAAGACGTTGGTCTCACATATAACCAGGAGTTAGATCTCCTAGTCAAGTGGCTTGGTAAAGAGTCCTCAGAGCACGTTAAAAGAATCAGAGCCGTCTATGCCACTAACCCCAAAGCTGTTCTCCAATTGTCATAGGACAGGTTAGAAGAGTGTTATGCTACGCCAGAAGTAGTAGAAAACGCCTTGTTCAAAAAACTAGATAACTTCCCTCGCCTTACAAACAGAGACAATGTAAAACTCAGGGAACTTGGAGATTTACTCTTAGAACTGCGGGTCGCTAAAGATAAGATAAGATAAGATAAGATAAGCCTTTATTAGTCCCACAACGGGGAAATTCCAGGATTGCAACAGCACAGGGATAGCAACACTCAGAGCAACAATCAGAAGGCAAGAAAAAAAACAAGCAAGCAAGAGCAGCTAATATACATATGTACATATTACTATAAGATATATATATACACACACACACACAGACACACAGTGCAGAGCATCGTAGCTGGATGGAATAAATATATGAATATATGAACACACAGTGCAGAGCATTGTAGCTAGATGGAATAAATATGTAAATATATAAACACCCACAGTACGGAGCATTGCAGCTAGGTGGAATAAATATGCAAGTATATAAACACACACAGTGCGGAGCAATGTAGCTAGATGGAATAATATGTAGATATATAAAAACACAGTGCGGAGCATTGTAGCTAGATGGAATAAATATATAGATATATAAATATAAACACACCCAGTGCTGAGCATTGTAGCTAGATGGAATAAATATGTAAAAAAATAAACACACACAGTGCAGAGCATTGTTGCTAGATGGGATGAAACAGCATAACCGACTACTTAGTTATCCTACATGGTATGATTATGTGCCCATACATATTCTCACCCTCCATAGCGACCGGTATGTTCCTAGTTGTATGCCGGAGAGGACCATTGTGTAAGTCTATTGCATCTTTTGCATTCAAAAAACTATTAGTTTGTTACGTCTTTTTGCTATCTCTGCGAGCAGCCCTGCTTAGGTTGTACAGTCTGACAGCCGTTGGTAGGAAGGACCTACGAAACCTCTCGGTTGTGCACCTGGGATGATGTAGTCTGCTGCTAAATGAGCTCCTCAGTGCATCCAGTATGTCCTGCATAGGGTGGAACTCGGACTCCAGCAGAGATGACAGTTTAGCCACCGTCCTTCTCTCTCCTATCTCCTCCATCGGATCAAGGCGCTGCCCCAGGACAGAGCTAGCTTTCTTAATCAGTTTGTTCAGTCTCTTCCTATCGGCTGCAGTAATGCCACTGCCCCAGCAGACCACTCCAAAAGTGATGGCTGATGCCACCACTGTGTCATAGAATGACTTCAGCAGCGCCCCTTGTACACCAAAAGACCTGAGTCTCCTCAGCAGGAACAGCCAGCGCTGTCCCTTCTTGTAGAGTGCGTCAGTATTGTGTGACCAGTCTAGTTTATTGTTCAGATGAACACCCAGGTACTTATAGGATGTCACCATCTCGATGTCTGTTCCCTGTATATTTACTGGTGCTGTGAGGGGCTGCCCATGCCTGCGGCAGTCCACCACCAGCTCCTTAGTTTTCCTCGCGTTGATCTGGAGGCAGTTCCGATGGCACCAGTCCACAAAGTCCTGGATAAGCCCTCTGTACTCAGCTTCATCTCCGTTGGAGATGAGACCAACGATCGCAGAGTCATCAGAGAACTTCTGTAGATGGCAGTGTGTTGTGTTGTGTGAGAAGTCCGCAGTATAAAGAGTGAACAGGAAGGGAGCCAGCACCGTTCCCTGGGGGGCCCCCGTGCTACTGATGATCGTGTCGGAAACACAGTCCCGGGTTCTCACAAACTGAGGCCGGTTCGTGAGGTAGTCCAGGATCCATGATGACAGGTGCTGGTCCACCCCTGCGCGCAGCAGCTTGTCCTTCAGGATCATCGGTTGGATGGTGTTGAAAGCACTGGAGAAGTCAAAGAACATGATCCTCACCATATTTCCGGGCTTCTCCAGGTGGGACAGAGAACGGTGAAGGAGGAAGATCACCGCATCCTCCACCCCAATGCCATGCTGGTAGGCGAACTGGAGTGGATCCATCGCTGGTTCCACCAGGGGGCGGAGGTGAGCAAGGAGCAGTCTCTCCAGGGTCTTCATCAAGTGGGACGTCAAGGCCACCGGTCTGTAGCTGTTCAGGTCTTTGGGGTGGGAAGTTTTTGGTACAGGTACCACACAAGATGTTTTCCACAGCTGTGGTACCCTCCCCAGTTTCAGGCTCATGTTGAAGATATACGTCACAATCCCACACAGCTGGTCTGCACAGGACTTGAGGAGCTTTGCACTGATGCCGTCTGGTCCCGACGCCTTCCTCGCCTTGATCTTCCTCAGCTCCGTCCTCACCTGGGTCTTGGTCAGGGTCAGGATGGGGGGCTGTGTGTTGGGAGTGGGGGGGGTGTCGGTGGAGTGGGGAGTGGGCAGCAGGACTTGATTTCTTAGAGGCAGCAGTGGTTGTTGTGCAGACAGGGGGGAGGGCGGTTGGTCAAATCTATTGAAAAACAGATTCAGGTTGTTCGCCCACTCCCTGCCCCCCGTGGCCTGGGGGGAGGTATTCTGGAGCCCCGAGATGGTTTTGAGGTTTCTCCAGACCCCGCTGATGTCGCTCTGTTGCAGCTTGTCCTCCATCTTCTTCCTGAAGCTGTCCTTGCCTTCTCTGATCTTTCTCCTCAGCTCCCTCTGTACGGACTTCAGCATCTCCCTGTTCCCCGACCTGAAGATCCTCTTCTTCTCTCTCAGAAGTGTTTTTATCTCAGGGTTGATCCAGGGTTTGTTGTTTGAGTGACGCCGTATGGTCTTGGTGGGAACTGATTTGTCCACACAGAAGCTGAGGTAGCCCGTGAAGGTGTGAATGAGGCCATCGATGTCCTCACCATGTGGATCGCAGAGCTGCTTCCAGGCGGTGGCTTCAAAACAGTCCTTTAGAGTGTCCATTGTCTCCTCAGACCATAACTCCACAGTGTGCATGGCCGGAGGTTGTCTGTGCACTAGGGGTTTGTACACCGGCCGGAGATGAACCAAGTTGTGATCCGATCTCCCGAGTGGGGGGAGTTGTGATGAGGTGTACGCCTCCTTAGTGTTTGCGTAGAATAAATCCAGTGTTTTATTGTCTCTAGTGTGGCATGTGACATACTGGGTGAACGTGGGTAGAATGGGAGACAGTGAAACGTGGTTGAAATCGCCTGAGATGAGGAGAAGAGCATCTGGGTGTTCTGTCTGCAGCCTGCCAGTTACTGAATGGATGACGTCACGCGCTGTCCCAGCGTTCGCCGTCGGATTTGCATAAACAACAATGCAGATCACGTGTGAGTGTTCTCTCGGGAGATATGTAGGCCTCATGCTAACAGCTAGCAACTCAAAGTCTTTGCTGCAGTGTCGTTGTTTAACAGTGATATGTCCCGGTCTGCACCAGTTGTTGTTAACATACATTATCACTCCACCGCCCCTAGCTTTGCCACTGTCTGGTGTTCGGTCAGCTCGTATCATGTGAAAACCCTCCAGCTCAATGTTAGCATCTGCTGCTAGTTCAGTTAGCCACGTCTCAGTAAACAAAAGGAGAGAGCACTCCCGGTAAGTGCTATCATAACGGGAGATAGCCGCTAGCTCATCTAACTTTCCCAGTATCGACCGTACATTTCCCATGACAACAGATGGAAGGGAGGGTCTGTACCTTATATTTTTTGTCCTCCGCCTTACTCCAGCCCGGCAGCCGCGACGCTTTCGCCTCAATTCTCTCGGTATGTCGAGTTTTTCCAATGGGACCGGGTGGCGGTTAAATGCTAGCAGCTCTTCCCTGTTGTATCGTATCCTGCTATAAACAGTGGCTCCGTCCACCGGCTCAGGAGACATTTGGGACGATCTGTGTGTCCGTGATATAAGTGGGGTGAAAAAAAAAAGACTGGTCAAAAAAGAGAGGAAGGGAAAAAAAAAACTCGGAATCGAGCCGCTGTTGCAAAAGGCAGCCTACTCGTGTGGCGCCGAGAGGAATGTAGATGAAGGATAATCCAAGTCTGCAACCCCAGCCAGGAAACACACCTGAACCAGAGCCTCAGCCCCGAGACAACACACCACCTGAGGTAACATCACGGTGCACTGAGATCTGCGGCGAAGGTAATGTAGATAAAGATGAAGCTTATCTCCCAGGTCTCGCCTACCTCGACATACCCCGTGGGGTTAAGCCCATAGTTGAAAAGTTGCCTCCAAGCTTACAAGATAAATGGCTGCACGCGGGCTCAAAATACAAACAAAAATATGATGTAACTTTCCCTCCCTTCTCATATTTTGTAAAGTTTGTCCAAGATGAGGCTAAAGCAAGAAATGATCCAAGTTTTGCGACATGCAGCAGCCAATCCTTCAGCAAAGGTGAGAGACCACCATTCAAACAAACTAGCTACAGAACACCTCTAACTGTAAACAAAACAGAGATCGACACAACTGCTCCCGCTAGTACTAAAGAGGACGATTTAACACGCTACTGTCCAGTCCATAAGAAAATGCATCCTCTAGCCAAATGTCGAGCTTTTCAGAATAAACCGCTACAAGAAAGGCGAAGCATACTCAAAGAACACAAACAATGTTTTCGCTGCTGCTCTCCCATGCACGCAATAAAGGACTGTGACGTGAAACTCAAGTGCGAGGAGTGCCAAAGTGAAAGGCATTGCTCTGCCATGCATCCCGATCCAAGTCAGCAACCCCAGCCAGGAAACACACCTGAACCAAAGCCTCAGCCCCGAGACAACACACCACCTGAGGTAACATCACGGTGCACTGAGATCTGCGGCGAAGGTAATCCTCCACGTTCTTGCTCAAAGGTATGTCTAGTTTGAGTTTTCCCTAAAGGCCAACCAGAACGCGCCGTTAAGATGTATGCAATCCTTGACGATCAGAGTAATAAATCGCTGGCCCGTCCTGAATTCTTCGAGCTGTTTGGGATCAAGGGTAGCCCTCTGACATACCACATGAGAACATGTGCTGGTTTAACTGAACTGCTTGGCAGGGAAGCAGCGGGGTTCCAAATCGAGCCAGTAGGCGGAGGCCCACGCTTAGACCTCCCTCCTCTCCTTGAATGCGACGAGATAAAGTTCAGTAGGGGTGAAATACCTACGCCCGAAGTCGCTCTTGCTCATGCCCACTTAAAACACCTCGCTCCTCTCATTCCCAAGTACGACCCAGATGCTCAGATGGCAATTTTACTGGGCAGAGACATCCTACGAGTCCACAAAGCAAGGCAACAAGTCAACGGACCCAACAATGCTCCCTTTGCTCAACACCTAGACCTAGGCTGGGTAATTGTGGGGGAGGTGTGCCTTAACGCTCATAAGCCAACCGTCAACGTTTATATTGTAACGTGCTGCTCGACATGGTGACGTCCCACCGGGAGATTCGAACTCACGCCTCCCGCTCCGGAGTCCCGCACCCTACCTGTGTCGCCAATAGGGTCAACCCACTTGGCAAGCCAAGTAGGGTGCTCATATTGAGTTCGCTACACTACTCCCCTCTGGTTCTCGACATCGTCCCGATGTCAGCGCCCCATTACTGCTTTGGACAGGAGATCCCACTTCTGACACCAATTGTAACGTGCTGCTCGACATGGTGACGTCCCACTGGGAGATTCGAACTCACGCCTCCCGCTCCGGAGTCCCGCACCCTACCTGTGTCGCCAATAGGGTCAACCCACTTGGCAAGCCAAGTAGGGTGCTCATATTGAGTTTGCTACAATATGAATGAATGAATGAATGAATCTTTATTTCGGATAGTACAGGTTAAAAGGAACCGAATAGTATAGCAAAAGGGGGAAATAAAATCCAACAAGGTCAAATTAGGCAATAACTCCTCTGATTATACAGTTCAACAAAAGTTATCCGAAATGGGTGATGGCTGAAGCCGCAGCTTATATTGCCCACCCATATTCCATCCAAGAATTCAAAAGAAAAAAAAACAAAACAAGAGCGATTACAGCTCAGAACAAAGCTAAGAATAAGTGTGACAGAAAAAAAGTAAAAAAAAACTAGGCAACAACACAGCACAGGCTGGATATGACAATCCTTATGTGATTTTACATGTCATCTTGTATATATGTTTGGAGTATTTCTTCCTTTAGTTTTTGCTTAAATTGTCCAAGCATTGTACATGATTTTAATTCAGGTCCAAAATCGTTCCATAATTTGACTCCTTGCACTGAAACACAGTGTTGCTTGGTGGTAGTTCTCACTGTAGGCTTTTGAAATATACATGTTCCTCTGAAGTGATATCGTTTCTCCCTTATTTGGAACAACTTTTGGATATATGCGGGCAGTGATAAATTCTTCACTTTAAACATTATTATTGCAGTTTTAAGTTTTAATTTTAATTTTTAATTTTTAAGTTTTAATTATTATTGCAGTTTTAGTTATAAAACGTACATGCTCTCCAACGGACGCCCATCATTCTTCACTCCTTGTCCTAACAGCATCAACATCAAAGAGAAACCATGCTACGGCGGGGAGCACAAGGACGGCCTCTCTAAACGCAGCTCAAAACCCAATGCAGTGGAAGAAAAGCTTGGGGACAAAGTTTTTGAGTGCACAGAGAACGATAACAAGTGTGCCGTGTCCTTCGAAGATGAGACCTTCCTAAAGATAATGGAGGAAGAAGTCCACCAGGATGGAAATAACAACTGGATCGCTCCTCTGCCATTCAAGTTTCCTCGCTTGCCGCTCCCAAATAACAGGGACCAAGCATTGTCTAGACTCGGCTCACTAAGACGCAACTTAACGAAAACCCCTCAAATGAAAGAACAGTTCTCAGAGTTTAGTGACACTCTACCAGCTCAGAGAAGTCTAGGCCTGTGCTGGGACATAAACACTGACTCTTTCACGTTCAAGGTTGCTGTTGACGACAAACCCTACACCCGCCGCGGGGTTCTGTCAACAATTAACAGTATCTTCGACCCCTTGGGACTAGCGTCACCAGTGACAATCAAAGGCAGACTCTTGTTACGTGAACTGTCGAATGGTGTCCAAGGTTGGGATGCTCCTCTCCCTCAGGACAAAATAGACACATGGGAAACATGGAAAATGTCCCTCCAAGATCTTAGCAGCCTCAAGGTGCCATGCTGCTATGTACCAGCTTCCCTCTCTAAGTCCACTTACACCGAACTGTGTATCTTCTCCGACGCTTCAAGCTGGGCTATTGCGGCAGTCGCATACTTGAAGACAGTCAATGCAGAAGGACAATGCGAAGTCGGATTTGTGCTTGGGAAAGCAAAACTTTCACCACAACCAGAGCCCACGATACCTCACCTCGAACTTTGTGGAGCAGTTCTAGCGGTTGAGATGGCGGAGCTCATTCTGGACGAACTTGATCACAAACCAAATGCTGTCAAATTCTACTGTGATAGCAGGGTGGTTCTTGGGTACATTTGCAATGATTCAAAGCGCTTCTATGTCTATGTGCATAACCGTGTTCATCTTATACGTCAGTCCACATCCTCTGAACAGTGGCACTATGTCACATCAGAGCAAAACCCAGCTGATCTAGCCACCAGGTCAATACCTGCATCACAGCTTATGGACACTATGTGGTTTAAGGGACCAGACTTCCTTTACAAACCACCTGAATCCGGGACATCTGAATCCTTTGAGTTAATCGAGCCTGAAGTATACTCTGAAATCAGAAAAGTCGCTACCTTTTCTACTCACATTCAGAAGAACGGGCCCTTACCAGCATGCTTCCAGCGCTTTTCAAGTTGGAACTCATTAGTACGTGCCATTGCATTCCTAATTCACCAAGCTCGTTCTCACTCATCAAGCAACCTGTCAAATCATTCATGCAGGGGCTGGCATCGATGTAGCAAGCCACGCACTCCAGAGGAGCTGGATGCTGCCAGTAACCTCATCCTCCAGTCTGTTCAAAAGGACGCTTTTCCTGACGAGTATGCTGCTCTCCATGCCAACCAAACCGTCCGCAGTTCAAGTCCCATCGTGGCTCTTGATCCCTATATGAGTGAAAACCTCATCAAGGTTGGAGGTCACCTCAAACACGCTTCATTGAACACAGCATCCGAGAATCCAACCATTCTCCCAAACAAGCATCACGTAACTCAACTGCTTGTCCGTCACTATCATGCCAAAGTTGTGCATCAAGGGAGGCAGTTCACGGAAAGCGCAATTAGGCAAGCCGGACTGTGGATTGTAGGTTGCAAAAGACTGGTCTCGTCCATTATCCACCATTGTGTAACGTGCAGGAGACTCAGGGGAAAACTAGAGACTCAGAAAATGGCAGATCTCCCACCTGAGAGACTCAAAACATGCCCTCCATTTTCATACGTCGGGTTGGATGTATTCGGTCCATGGTCAGTAGTCACTCGACACACACGAGGTGGAGCTGCACAAGGAAAAAGGTGGGCAATACTCTTCACGTGTATGACCACAAAAGGCGTGCATATTGAAGTCTTTGAATCTATGGACGCTTGCAGCTGCATAAATGCAATACGCAGATTCTTCGCAATACGAGGCCCAGCAAAGCAAATGCGATCTGACAGAGGCACTAACTTCATTGCAGCGAGCGTGGAGTTAGGAATGGCACAACCAAACAAGAACCCTCCCAACATCGTCAACTATCTTCATGCCAATGGTTGCACATGGGAGTTCAATCCCCCGCATGCCTCTCACATGGGAGGCGTCTGGGAAAGACTGATTGGGGTCACTCGCAGAATACTGGACTCTATGCTTTTGCAAAACAAACACACTCGTTTGACGCATGAGGTGCTTTGTACTTTAATGGCTGAGGTATCGTCTATAATCAACACAAGGCCCTTAGTCCCCATCTCAACAGACCCTTCCTCACCATTCCTACTCTGTCCCGCAATGATCTTGACCCAAAAGCAGCATGTTCCCCCTCCACCAGGAGACTTTTGTGGAAAGGACCTGCTCAAAAACCAGTGGAAACAAGTGCAAGCACTCGCCAACGAATTTTGGAGCCGCTGGAGAAACGAATATTTCAACACCCTCCAATCAAGGCACAAGTGGCATACAACACACCGCAACCTACAGACAGGTGACATAGTGCTGTTGAAACAGGACCAAGCACCCAGAAATGAATGGACAATGGCCATCATCACATCCACCTTTCCAAGCAGCGACGGGAAGGTCAGAAAGGTCGAAGTGAGGACATCATCCTAGGGTGTTTCAAAGACTTACCTGTGTCCTGTCTCAGATGTTGTTATGCTCTTAGAGAGTGAAATAATAGATCAAAAGAAGTAGTGGCATTAGTAATGCCAGGCGGGGAGTGTTCTGCCCTCGGTAGAGTGTGTTTTGTAGAGTTGGAAGTGGTTCACGGGTTCATATTAAGATATATCGTGGTTCATTTGTAGTGATTCACGTTATCTAAATAGTCGTTGTGTTGAGGGTGATTTCTGTATAGTTGGTGGCGATTCGCCTGTGTTTTGTGTTGAAAGCGCAGCCAGTAGCTGCTATGTTTTATGGGTAGAAGAAGCAGACATTGTTAAGAGAGAGAAGAAAAAAAAGGCAGAAGAGCATAACCTGCCCGCGAATGTCTGAGACGTTCCTCCTGTGTGTTAAACCCTTTTTCTACACCTTCGAAAGCAATGGCTTTGTAAGTCTAATTAGTGTTTTAATTTATAAGTTTTGTTAAATGTGAACTTGGTATCGTTTTAAGTGTGTTGTCACCAGGAATTGGTCCTATCCCAGGGCCCCGCTAGCTTGTTGAATATATTCTGAATGCGTTGTTCCAGGAATTAGTCCTATCCCAGGGGCCCGCTAGTTTACTAAATGTATTTATTTTCTGTTTTATTTTTTAGTCACTCGGGCTTTTCATCGAGTTCTTCAAGCCACAGTTGTAAGAACTGTAAGCTGTCTAGAAGACTGGAATAAAGGAGCAGGACGCTCGGTTTCCTGGCTCGTGAAAAACGAGTTTGGCTTGCTGTTAATCTACGTTCACATACACCGTGTATATAACACGTAGTGATAACAGTACACTGATTAAGAAAATTAAGAGACTATAAAAATCCATATCCACACAGATGGCAAGAATAATTCTTTTGACATACCATGTCAATGTACTTTAAAAAAAAATAAAAATAAAAAAAACAAACAAAAGAAATTATGACTGACTTGAGTAGACATCAATTATCCCCAGTCGGAGGAAGTCATTTGACACAGAGTGAGGAAATTAAAACTCTGAAGATATGCCATTATGCTGAACATAAACTACAAGAGATGGAAAATGATATTGATCCTGATAACCACTTTTTCAATAATATTCATAATCATTGTGACTATTACACCGAAAAGCAATTCAAAAGTCAAGTGCAACTAGATGGTAAACTGTCAATAATACACTTCAACAGCAGAAGTCTTAACAAAAACTTTCCACAGATTCAGGACTATTTAAAACAGCTAGACAGAAAATTTACAGCTATCGCAGTCTCTGAAACTTGACTTAATGAAGAGCAGGCTCCCCTGATGGCAATAGAGGGATATCAGATGTTTCATATTAACAGATCTCAAAAAAAGGGTGGTGGTGTTGCATTGTATATTGATGACCTGTATAGGTGTAAGCTTGTAAATGGAATGTCCTTTGCACTACCAGGGATTTTGGAATGTGTTACTGTTGAGATTGACCAAGATAAAACAAAAAATCTAATTATAAGTTGTATATACAGAACGCCGGGAACTTGCATTGAGACATTCAGAGATAAATTAGTCGAGCTGTACAATAATATTACTAGTAAGAAAATGATAGTAACTTGTGGAGATTTCAATATTGATTTACTAAATCCATATCAACAAAATGTAATTACAGAGTTCATGAATTCTATGTACAGCATGAGTCTATATCCCACAATAACACATCCCAGTAGAATCACAGTTCACACTGCTACACTTATTGACAACCTGTTTGTTAATATTATTGATAAGAAAATAGAAAGTGGATTATTGATAAATGATGTAAGTGACCATTTGCCAACCTTTGCACTTATCCATGGCCACACGGGGGCCAATACAGAAAATTTTTTTAAAATCGTTCAGATACAAATCACAAAATGCAATCAGTTCTTTTAAAGAAGACTTGCTGAAGCAAGACTGGACAAAAGTCTATGTATCAGATGTAAATGAAGCCTATGACACATTTATAAAGTTTGTAACCACTCTTTATGAAAAAAAATTGTCCATTAGTAAAGAAAAAGCTTAAACATAAATTTGTCGATAAACCATGGTTAACCAAAGGATTACAAAAGGCGTGTAAAAAGAAAAATTTATGATATAAAGCTTTTCTAAAGAAAAGGACAAAAGAAGCAGAGCAGCGGTATAAAACATACAAAAATAAGTTAACATATATAATAAGATGTAGTAAAAGAGACTATTACAGTAAAGAACTGGAGAAAAACAGAGACAATATTAAAAATACATGGACAATACTTAACAATATTCTTGGAAATAAAAACAGAAATACAAGCTACCCAACCGATTTTTCAAAAAATAATAAAACGACTCAGAGTGTGAATGCAGCTTCACCTGCAGATGAATTTAACTTTTTTGTTAACATTGGTCCTAATTTGGCTCGAGAAATACCCATTACGGCACCCACAGGTGATACAATAAGCAAAAACACTGCTATAAAAGACTCCATTTTCATAAAGAACACAGACGAGAGAGAGGTCATTTAAATTGTTAAATCGTTTAAAAGTAAAACATCTATGAACTGTGATGGTATTGACATGCTCTTAGTCAAAACTATTATTGAATGCTTAGTGAAACCACTGATGTATATCTGTAACCTGTCTCTCCAAACAGGTATATTTCCCAATGCAATGAAAATAGCTAAAGTAATTCCGATATACAAGACGGGTGACAGAGGGGAACTTTCAAACTATAGACCAATTTCACTATTGCCGCAATTTTCCAAGACACTTGAAAAAATATTCTATGAGAGAACTGATAACTTAAGAATAATTTATTGTGTGAGCAGCAATATGGGTTCAGACAAAAGAGGACAACTGCATTTGCTCTAATGGAATTTATAGAAAAAATATCAACTGCCGTTGAAAATAAAGAGTATTCAGTTGGGGTATTCCTGGATCTTAAAAAAGCATTTGATACAGTGGATCATAATTTATTATTAAAGAAACTACAAAATTGTGGTATTAGGGGAGTAGCACTGTCCTGGTTATGTAGTTACTTAAAGAATAGATATCAGTATGTATGTGTTGGTAACAAAAACTCAGTTACTGAAGGTTACTTGTGGAGTCCCACAGGGTTCAGTTTTGGGGCCATTGTTATTCAATATGTATATAAATGATATATGTAAAGTTTCAGAAAAAATGGATTTAATATTGTTTGCTGATGACGCTAATTTATTATGCAGTGGAAGAAATTTGGAACAACTTTTGGATACACTTGGAAAGGAATTAGGAAAGCTGAAACTGTGGTTTGATTCAAACAAATTAACGCTCAATTTAAGTAAGACAAAATTTATAGTTTTTAACAACCATCACAACAATTTAGTATCTAAACTCAGTGTAAATGGTGTAGAGATTGAAAGGGTATCCAAAACTAAATTTCTTGGTGTAATAACTGATAATAAACTGTGTTGGAAGTCACATATTAATTATATTAAAGGTAAAATATCCAAATCAATTGCAATACTACACAGAGTGAAATATTTGCTGAATCAACCCACACTATATACCTTGTATCATTCATTAATACTCCCATACATGACATATTGTACTGAAGTATGGGGAAATACATATAAAACAAACATATTACCAGTCTTTATGCTTTAGAAGAGAGCTATTAGAATAAAAAAACAATGCTGCTTACAGGGAACCAACAAACCCACTTTTTCTTAAATTAAAAGCTCTCAAGTTGAAAGATCTGGTTGACTTTAAAACTGCAGTAATAATGTTTAAAGTGAAGAATCTATCACTGCCCGCAAATATCCAAAAGCTGTTCCAAATAAGGGAGAAACAATATTATTTCAGAGGAACATGCATATTTCAAAAACCTTCAGTGAGAACTACCACCAAGCAACATTGTGTTTCAGTGCAAGGAGTCAGATTATGGAACGATTTTGGACCTGAATTAAAATCATGTACAACGCTTAAACAATTTAAACAAAAACTAAAGGAAGAAATACTCCAAACATACAGTGGGGAAAAAAGTATTTAGTTAGCCACCAATTGTGCAAGTTCTCCCACTTAAAAGATGAGAGACGCCTCCAATTTTCATCATAGGTATAACTCAACTATGAGAGACAAAATGAGAAAAAAAAAATCCAGAAAATCACATTGAAGGATTTTTAATGAATTAATTGGTAAATTCCTCGGTAAAATAAGTATTTGGTCACCTACAAACAAACAAGATTTCTGGCTCTCACAGACCTGTAACTTCTTCTTTAAGAGGCTCCTCTGTCCTCCACTCGTTACCTGTATTAATGGCACCTGTTTGAACTCGTTATCAGTATAAAAGACACCTATCCACAACCTCAAACAGTCAGACTCCAAACTCCACTATGGTCAAGACCAAAGAGCTGTCAAAGGACACCAGAAACAAAAATGTAGACCTGCACCAGGCTGGGAAGACTGAATTTGCAATAGGTAAGCAGCTTGGTATGAAGAAATCAACTGTGGGAGCAATTATTAGAAAATGGAAGACATACAAGACCACTGATAATCTCCTTCGATCTGGGGCTCCACGCAAGATCTCACCCCGTGGGGTCAAAATGATCACGAGAACGGTGAGCAAAAATCCCAGAACCACGCGGTGGGACCTAGTGAACGACCTGCAGAGAGCTGGGACCAAAGTAACAAAGGCTACCATCAGTAACACACTATGCCGCCAGGGACTCAAATCCTGCAGTGCCAGACGTGTCCCCCTGCTTAAGCCAGTACATGTCCAGGCCCGTCTGAAGTTTGCTAGAGAGCATTTGGATGATCCAGAAGAGGATTGGGAGAATGTCATATGGTCAGATGAAACCAAAATAGAAGTTTATTGTAAAAACTCAACTTGTCGTGTTTGGAGGAGAAAGAACACCATACCTACTGTGAAGCATGGGGGTGGAAACATCATGCTTTGGGCCTGTTTTTCTGCAACGGGACCAGGATGACTGATCCGTGTAAAGGAAAGAATGAATGGGGCCATGTATCGTGAGATTTTGAGTGAAAACCTCCTTCCATCAGCAAGGGCATTGAAGATGAAACGTGGCTGGGTCTTTCAGCATGACAATGATCCCAAACACACCACCCGGGCAACGAAGGAGTGGCTTGGTAAGAAGCATTTCAAGGTCCTGGAGTGGCCTAGCCAGTCTCCAGATTTCAACCCCATAGAAAATCTTTGGAGGGAGTTGAAAGTCCGTGTTGCCCAGCGACAGCCCCAAAACATCAATGCTCTAGAGGAGATCTGCATGGAAGAATGGGCCAAAATACCAGCAACAGTGTGTGAAAACCTTGTGAAGACTTACAGAAAACGTTTGACCTCTGTCATTGCCAACAAAGGGTATATAACAAAGTATTGAGATGAACTTTTGTTATTGACCAAATACTTATTTTACCGAGGAGTTTACCAATTAATTCATTAAAAATCCTTCGATGTGATTTTCTGGATTTTTTTTCTCATTTTGTCTCTCTTAGTTATAATAATTGGTGGCTGACTAAATATTTTTTTGCCCCACTCTATATACAAGATGACATATAAAATCACATAAGGATTGTCATATCCAGTCTGCGTTGTGTTGTTGCTTAGTTTTTTTTTTTTTGTCACATTTTGTCTTAGCTTTGTTCTGAATTGTAATCGCTCTTGTTTGTTTTTCTTTTGAATTCTTGGATGGAATATGGGTGGGCAATATAAGCTGCGGCTTCAGCCATCACCCATTTTGGATAACTTATGTTGAACCATATAATCAGAGGAGTTATTGTCTAATTTGACCTTGTTGGATTTTCTTTCCCCCTTTTTTATATTATTCTGTTTCTTTTAATCTGTACTTTTAATCTATCTGAAATAAAGATTGATTGATTGATTGATAAAAAAAATATTCATAATCACTGTGAATACTACAATGAAAAGCAATTCAAAAGTCAAGTGCAAGTAGATGGTAAATTATCAATAATTCACTTTAACAGCAGAAGTCTTAACAAAAACTTTCCACAGATTCAGGACTATTTTAAACAGCTAGATAGAAAATTTACAGCTATCACAGTCTCTGAAACTTGGCTTAATGAAGAGCAGGGTTCTCTGATGGCAATAGAGGGATATCAGATGTTTCATATTAACAGATCTCAAAAAAAGGGTGGTGGTGTTGCACTGTATATTGATGACCTGTGTAGGTGTAAGCTTGTAAATGGAATGTCCTTTGCACTACCAGGGATTCTGAAATGTGTTACTGTTGAGATTGACCAAGATAAAACAAAAAGAAATCTAATTATAAGTTGTATATATAGAATGCTGGGAACTTGCGTTGAGACATTCAGAGATAAGTTAGTCGAGCTGTACAATAATATAACTAATAAGAAAATGGTTGTAATCTGTGGAGACTTCAATATTGATTTACTAAATCCATATCAACAAAATGTAATTACAGAGTTCATGAATTCTCTGTACAGTGTGAGTCTATATCCCACAATAACACATCCCAGTAGAATCACAGTCTACACTACTACACTTATTGACAACCTGTTTGTTAATATTATTGATAAGAAAATAGAAAGTGGATTATTGATAAATGACAATAGTGACCATCTGCTAGTCTTTGCACTTATCCATGGCCACACGGGGGCCAGAACAGAAAAAAACTTTAAAATCTTTAAGATACAAATCACAAAATGCAATCAGTTCTTTTAAAAAAGACCTGCTGAAGCAAGACTGGACAAAAGTCTATGTATCAGATGTAAATGAAGCCTATGACACATTTATGAACAACGCAACCACTCTTTATGAAAAAAATTGTCCATTAGTAAAGAAAAAGCTTAAACAGAAATTTGTTGACAAGTCGTGGTTAACAAAGGGATTACAAAAAATAAGTTAGTATATATAATGAGATGTAGTAAAAGAGACTATTACAGTAAAGAACTGGAGAAAAACAGAGATAACACTAAAAATACATTGACAATACTTAACAATATTCTTGGAAATAAAAACAGAAATACAAGCTATCCAACCAATCTTTCAAAAAAAAAAAAAAGACTGAGAGTGTGAAAGCAGTCTCACCTGCAGATGAATTTAATAAATTTTTTGTTAACATTGGTCCTAATTTGGCACGAGAAATACCCATTACGGCACCTATAGGTGATACAATAAGCAATAGCATTGTTATAAAAGACTCCATCTTCATAAAGAACACAGATGAGAAAAAGGTCATTGAAATTGTTAAATCGTTTAAAAGTAAAACATCTACGGATTGTGATGGTAATGACATGCTTTTAGTCAAAACTATCATTGAATGCTTAGTGAAGCCACTGACGTACATCTGTAACCTGTCTCTCCAAACGGGTATATTTCCCAATGCAATGAAAATAGCCAAAGTAATTCCGATATACAAGACGGGTGACAGAGGGGAATTTTCAAACTATATTTCACTATTGCCGCAATTTTCTAAGATACTCGAAAAAATATTCGGTGAGAGAATTGACAAGTTTATAATGAAGAATAATTTATTGTGTGAGCAACAATATGGATTCACACACAAGAGGACAACTGCATTTGCTCTAATGGAATTTACAGAAAAAATATTAGCTGCTGTAGAAAATAAAGAGTATTCAGTTGGGGTATTCCTGGATCTTAAAAAAGCATTTGATACAGTGGATCATAAATTATTGTTAAAAAAAACTACAAAATTATGGCATTGGGGGGGTAGCACTGTCCTGGTTATGACATGATGCTTGACCCAGGAGACAGACGACAGACACGAGTAGGACAGTTAACAATTATTTATTAACTCAAGGTGTTGTGTTGGTGTGTGCATGTGAGGGTGAGTGTGATGCTGAAGGAGTGCTGGAGCTGAGCGAGTCCCGCTGCGACCTGGCAACCCTAGGAACACAAAGCACAGGTGTTAATACTGTTCACAGCTGAGAGGTGTAACAATGACTGCTGCTTACTTGCAGGTGTCGCCAGGAGACTCTTGCTGGCTCCGGGAGCGAGTGTTGGAAGGTGAGTGGGAGACTTGGCGTCGTGATGAGGTGGAGAGGATCTGAGGAGGTGGAGGCGAAGCCCCGCTGCTTCGGGGGATAGGTCCGCCGCCAGGGAGGTCCACCTGTGCACAGGGGAGAATACTTTGGCAAGGTAAGGATGAATGTGGCTTACGTGACGAGGCTTGATGCGCTGGAGCTCTGATTCGAGGTCGAGGGCATGGAGCGTTGCGCAGTGGTGATAACAGACGACTCCGTGCTGCGCTGTCAGTGGATCTGGCTTTTATGGCCTGCTGGGGATTGGAAGCAGGTGTGTGCGCAGCTGGGGCTGATGACGGCCCAGTGGCCGCCATGACAGTACTCCCCCCTCTAGAGGTGCCTCCAGGCACCTGCCCCATCCTACCTGGATGCGCCCGATGAAAGTCGCGGATGAGCTGTTTGTCGAGGATCAACGCCGGGCGAATCCAGGAACGGTGTTCAGGACCGAATCCCTCCTAGTCCACCAGGTACTGAAGACCCCGGCCCCGCCTGCGGACATCCAAGATGGCAGTGACCCCCCAAGCCGGGTGGCCATCGATCAACCTCAGAGGGGGGGACGTCGTGGGGGGCGGGCACAGGGGGTCAGCGATGTAGGGCTTCACCTGGGAGACATGAAAAGTGGGGCAGATGCGCATGGAAGGAGGGAGAGCTAGGCACACAGCCACTGGGTTGACAATACAAGAGATAACAAAGGGACCGATAAAACGCTTGGTTAATTTGCGTTTTTTGGCCAGTACATTAATATTCTTTGTAGAAAGCCAGACCTGTTGACCCACCTTATAATCCGGGGCCGGTCTCCTGTGACGGTTGGCTACCTGAATGTTGCGCTCTGTGGTTCTGAGAAAGGTTCTGCGGGTGATGGTCCAAATCCGAAGACTGCGCCTAGCGTGAGCCTGCACAGAGGGGACAGCCACCTCCTTCTCCTCCTCCAGGAACAGTGGTGGATCATACCCCAACGATGACTTAAACAGGGACATCCCAGTTGCCGAAGACACCTTGGAGTTATATGCGTACTCAATCCAAGGCAGGAACGCACTCCAGGAAGAGGAGCATGAAGATATAACACAGTGGAGCGTGGCCTCCAGCTCCTGATTAGCTCGCTCACACTGGCCGTTGCTCTGTGGATGATATCCCGAGGAGAGACTCGCCGTGGCCCCCAACACCGTGCAGAATGCCTTCCAGACCTGGGAGACGAACTGAGGACCCCGGTCCGAAACAATATCCGAAGGGATGCCATGAAGGCGGACCACATGCTGCACCAGGAGATCAGCTGTCTCCCAAGCCAAAGGCAACCCACGGAGGGGCACAAAATGGGCTGCCTTGGAGAAGCGGTCCACTATGGTCAGGATCAAGGTGAAGTGGTCAGAAGAGGGCAGGCCCATCACGAAGTCCAAAGCCACATGAGGCAAGGGGCGGGAAGGGACCGGCAGGGGATGGAGAAGACCCGCCGGGGGGGAAGATGAAGATTTCCCGGTGGCGCACTGGGCGCAGGCCCGGACATAGCTGGTGACATCCTTCCTCAACCCTGGCCACCAAAAGGCTCTCTGGAGCAAGGCGACAGTATGGGCGATCCCAGGATGGCACTCCAGCTTGGAGGCGTGGGCCCACTGGATGACCTCACTCCTGGCAGAGGTGGGAACGAACAATTGGCTCAGAGGACTCCTCCCCCCCCCCCCCCCCGGCTCGGGCTCACCCTCCTGACTCTGTCCCGGATCTCCCACACGAGGGCGCCCACAACACAGGATGAAGGCAGAATGGTCTCCTTCTGATCTTCGGCCATCTCCGCCTCGAACTGCCTAGAGAGGGCGTCTGGCTTCACATTCTTGCTCCCAGGTCGATAGGTGATTGTGAAATCGAAACGTCCAAAAAAGAGGGACCAGCGGGCCTGGCGGGAGTTCAGCCGTTTGGCCATCCGAAGATATTCTAAGTTCTTATGATCCGTCCAGACGACAAACAGCTGGGCAGCCCCCTCCAGGCAGTGCCTCCACTCTTCTAGGGCGAGCTTGACCGCCAATAACTCCCTGTCGCCAGTGCTGTAGTTCCTCTCGGCGGGTTGCAGGCGGCGAGAGAAGAAGGCACATGGACGAATCACTCCATCCACAGGCGAGCATTGCGAAAGAACCGCCCCGACTCCAGAATCCGAGGCGTCCACTTCCACCAAGCACTGAAGGTCCGGGTCCACCTGGGTCAAGACGCGGGATGAGGTGAACTCCTCCTTCAACTTTCCGAACGCTGCAGCAGCCTCCTCACTCCAACAGAAGGGGGTCTTGGGGGACGTGAGGCTGGTCAGGGGCCGGGCAATATCCCAAAATTGGGCACAAAACGACGGTAGAAGTTGGCGAAACCCAAAAACCCCTGCAGCTGTTTCCTGGAAGTGGGGGTGGGCCAGTCCACTACCGTCTTAACCTTGGCCGGGTCAGGAGCACCTGATTATGTGCTATCACAAACCCAAGAATGACGTCGACTTGGTATGAAATTCACACTTCTCAGCCTTGACAAATAACTGGTTCTCCAGGAGGCGCTGAAGGATCCGTCTGACGTGCACCTGGTGCTCTTCCAACATCCGCGAAAAGATAAGGATGTCATCCAGGTATACAAACACGAAGGAGTTCAGGAAATCTCGGAGGACGTCATTAATTAGGCGCTGGAAGACGGCCGGCGTGTTGGTTAACCCAAACGGCATCACTAGGTATTCGAAGGGGCCGCTTGGGGTCCGGAAGCCCATCTTCCACTCATCGCCCTCCTTGATTCGCACCAGGTGATAGGCGTTACGAAGTTCCAGTTTAGTGAACCATGACGCCCCCCGGAGAGAGTCAAAGGCCGAGTTCATCAGGGGCAGCATGTACTTGTCCTTGATGGTTATATCGTTGAGCCCCCAGAAATCAGTGCAGGGATGTAGAGAGCCATCCTTCTTCCCCATGAAAAAAAATCCAGCCCCGACCTCAGATGAAGATGGTCGGATGATTCTGGAGCTGAGGGACTCCTTAATATAAGTGTCCATGGCTTCACGCTCCGGGGCTGAGAGACTGTAGAACCGGATTGCCGGGAGCGGGGCCCCAGCCCGGAGATTGATCGCACAGTCATATGGGCGGTGGGGGGGGAAGGGACAGCGCCCGTGACTTGCTAAACAGGGCTCCCAGATCGTGGTAGATCTCTGGTACCTTGGACAGGTCCGGGGGCGGTGACGTGGGAGGAGTCATTGACACAGAGGGAGCACATGCTGCAGACTGGAGGCAGGCGCTGAGGCAGAAGGAGCTCCAAGCGGTGATACTTCCTGCCTGCCAGTCGAATGTGGGGTTATGTAACCGTAGCCATGGGTACTCCAGGATAACAGGAGAGGTGGAGGTGGGCAACACCATAAACGGAATATCCTCCCAATGGTTCCCTGAAACAATCACCGACACGGGGCCCGTCTGGTGGGAGACAGCGGTTAGCGGGGCCTTTGACAGGGTGATGAGATTGACAGGAAGGCGAAGGGGTTGACAGCTGAGGCCCTGGCGGGTTGCCAGGTCTCCTGAAATGAAGCTTTGCTCAGCTCCAGAGTCAATGAGGGCATGTGTGGTATGTTCTCTGTATTTGTAAATAAGTCTGATGGGGACAAGACAACTGGTGAGGGGTTTTGACTGATCTACGTCCGTGAGTCCCCCTACTGTGACCCACGGACCCCCCCTTTTCCCGATTAGTGCACTCAGCTACCTCGTGGGACTCACTACCGCAGTAGAAACACAGCCCTAAATCCCTCTGGCGCTGTCTCTCAGCCGCCGAAACTCCTGATCGCTCGATAATCATCTTCTCCTGCCCCGGAAGTTCCTCCAACGGGGGCAGAGCCAACAAAGGTGAACGAGAGGAGCGAGGGCGTGGCTTGACCGAGCGACCGGCAGCCCTTCGCTCGGCTGCCCGCTACTTCAGTCTATTATCTAAACTAATAGTGAGGGAGATCAATTCGCTTAAACAATCTGGCTTGTCCCGCATCGCTAGCTCATCCCTTAGCTCAGAGCTAAGACTACGGACAAAAATGCTACAAAGTGAGGGATCCCCCACCCCACCTCTGCAGCTAACACCCAGAAGTCCACAGCGAAATTGGCCGCAGATCTACTGCCTTGCCGAAGGTTTAACAAGCGGTCAGTTACCTCCACATCCCTATCGGTGTGATCAAAAACCTCAGCAAAATCGGCTACAAATTGTTGGTAGGTTAAGGTGGCATAACTGGGCTTAGCCATAACCGCATACGCCCAAGCTCGCGCTCTACCCTTGAGTAGGTTGGAAATATACCCGATCTTGCTATGGTCAGAGGGAAAATCTCCCGGGACACGGTGAAAAACCGTTTCGCACTGGATCAAAAAACCCCGTGGCTCCCCGAGTTTCCCGCTGAAGCGAGCGGGGGTAGGCACGGGGGTGAGGCGAGGTAAGGGAGGCTGAAGCACCTGGCTAGCAGGAGGATTAGTGGAGGCAGGTGGTGCCCCGGCGACCGGGGGAAATGCCTGGTGACCCTCCAAGCGATCCAGCCGGCTATTAATCTGAGTTAATTGATTTAATATAACTGTCTGTTGGTGGACAATTAAGTCTACTCGGGCGCTAAGAGTGTTAAGACGGCGCGTCAGTGCGTTGTCTGCTGGGTCGTCTTGATGGAGTTGTACTGACATGATGCTTGACCCAGGAGACAGATGAGAGACATAAGTAGGACAGTTAACAATTATTTATTAACTCAAGGTGTTGTGTTGGTGTGTGCATGTGAGGGTGAGTGTGATGCTGAAGGAGTGCTGGAGCTGAGCGAGTCCCGCTGCGACCTGGCAACCCTAGGAACACAAAGCACAGGTGTTAATACTGTTCGCAGCTGAGAGGTGTAACAATGACTGCTGCTTACTTGCAGGTGTCGCCAGGAGACTCTTGCTGGCTCCGGGAGCGAGTGTTGGAAGGTGAGCGGGAGACTTGGCGTCGTGATGAGGTGGAGAGGATCTGAGGAGGAGGAGGTGAAGCCCCGCTGCTTCGGGGAATAGGTCCACCACCAGGGAGGTCCACCTGTGCACAGGGGAGAATACTTTGGCAAGGTAAGGATGAATGTGGCTTACGTGACGAGGCTTGATGCGCTGGAGCTCTGATTCGAGGTCGAGGGCATGGAGCGTTGCGCAGTGGTGATGACAGACGACTCCGTGCTGCGCTATCAGTGGATCTGGCTTTTATGGCCTGCTGGGGATTGGAAGCAGGTGTGTGCGCAGCCGGGGCTGATGACGGCCCAGCGGCCGCCATGACAGGTTATGTAGTTACTTAAAGAACAGATATCAGTATGTATGTGTTGGTAGCAAAAACTCACAGTTACTGAAGGTTACTTGAGGAGTCCCACAGGGTTCAGTTTTGGGGCCATTGTTATTCAATATGTATCGAAGGCTTCACTGAAGCATATGAAGACTGCATAAAGTGGCATGTTCTCTTCGATACACTTTTCTTGAACCTGTTTCAAGCAGAAAATCATGTCCATTGTGCTTCTTCCACTTCTATAACCGCACTGGGTTTCCGGTAGTACATTCTGCGAGATTTGTTCATTGAGTCTGTTCAGTAGTACACGTGAGAGAATCTTACCAACAGTGGCTAGCAGTGATATACCTCGGTAATTTCCATAATCTTTCCTGTCACCTTTCTTGAACAAAGGCACAATACTTGCATCCTTCCAGTCTTGAGGTACTTTCTGGGCATCCCATATCTCTTGGATGAGCTTGTGCAGGCAGTTGGTCAGCTGAACACCACCAAATTTCCACACTTCTGCTGGAATTCCATCTAGCTGTATTCCTCGCTTCTAGTAGTTTCTTCAGGTGTTCATCATGCTCATCAAACCAATCTTGATGTTTCCTCTCAGGGTAGCCTAATAGATCACTCACAGTCTGATAAACCGTATCCTCCAGTGTTGCTCATTTCTCTTCTATGTCATTCTCTAAGTTGTTGCTGTCCCAGTCTTTCAAGTTTTCATCCATTTCCTGTGTAAGTTCTTCCTGCTTCTTTTGGCCTTTCAGTGCACTAGTGTTTAGCTTCCGTGGTGGCTTCGCACCCATCCTGCAGTGCTGTTTTCGTCTCCAAATCCTTAATCTAGATCTCAGCATAACATGATCAGTACCACAGTCCGCGCCTCTCATTGCTCTGGTGTCCAATACATCCCTTATGTCTCTCTGCCTGACAATGATACAGTCTAATAAGTGCCAGTGCTTGGATCTTGGGTGCATCCATGTCTTCTTGTGTGTGTCCTTGTGCTTAAATAGAGTGTTGGTTATCACAAGGTTGTACTCTGAGCATAGTGCAAGTAGAATTCTCCATTAGCATTGCACTTGCCTACTCCATGACTGTCTAGCACTCCTTTTCATTTCTCAGTGTCCAAACCAACTCTGGCATTAAAATCTCCAACGAGTATCAGCCTGTCATCAGTCGGTACATGCCTGATAGTCTCACGTAAATCACTGTAGAACTCTTCCTTCACCTCCTCTGTGTTGGTCATTGTTGGGCATATACACTGATGAGTGTGGCATACATCTTCCACTGTAATGGGAGTCTCATAGTCATTATCCTGTTGCTGATTGGCACTGGTTCCTCATCAAGTATTGCTGCTATCTCCTTTCTAACTGCAAAGCCCACTCCTGCTTCTCTCCCTTCTTGAGTTAATCTCCCACTCCAAAAGAAGATGTACCCATGGTCTTCCAAGCTGTCATATCCAGGCAATCTTGTTTCACTAAGACAAGGACTTTGGCAGGTACTCAAGAAATATGGCTGTACAGAGAAGTTTGTCAGCCTGATCGAGGCACTCCATACAGGTATGCAAGCAAACGTGGCAATGAGTGGTTCAGTATCTAAAGACTTTTCAGTAAGCAATGGGGTGAAACAAGGGTGTGTGCTGGCATCTACACTCTTCTCGCTATATCTGGCAGCCATGCTTGAGGTGGCGTTCAAAGACACTTCAGAAGGAGTATACATTCAAACAAGGAAAGAAGCAGACTTGTTCAGTGTGGCACAGTTTAAAGTCAAGAGTAAGACATCGATAAAGGTAGTAAGAGAAATGCTCTTTGCCAACAACAGTGCTCTAGTTGCACACAGTGTGGAAGATATGCAATCTTTAGTGGGGAAATTTGCAAGAGCAGCTAGCCAATTCAACCTCCAAATCAACATCAAGAAGACAGAGTGCCTTTATCAACCACCAAAGTTCCAATTATCAACATCACTACCAGAAGAGGTCAGCATTGGTACAGAGCCACAAGTCAAGTGCAAGACTTTCAAGTATCTAGGGAGTACTGTTTCAGAGAATGCTAGGCTGGAGGAAGAACTATCTCTCAAGATGGGAAGAGCGAGCGCTGTGTTTGGAAACTTGAGGGAGAGACTGTGGAACAATCGACATGTGTCTATCCGTGTGAAATGCAAAGTGTACAGAGCGACAGTACTGGCTACTCTACTGTACGGTGCTGAAACTTGGACTGTCTACAGATTGGGCCAGCTGGATGTCTTTGAGCATGATGGTGACCCTCTTGGCGTGAATGGTGCACAGGTTGGTGTCCACAAGAGACCCACCAGGTAGGCCTCGCTGGCCTCCTGCAGAGCCATGACGGCGGAGCTCTGGAAGAATTAGAATTAGAAAGAAAAATGGCGCTCCACTGAATAAGATGAAATCTATCTAGCTTGGAGAAATCATCTTCTAATTTATAAAAATAAATCTCTAAGGAAAGTTAGAACAAGTTATTACTCTGCATTAATAGAAGAGAACAAAATAATCCCAGGTTTCTTTTCAGCACTGTAGCCAGGCTGACAAAGAGTCAGGAATCTGTCAATCCTAGCTTTCCCTTAGAGCTTACTAGTCAGGACTTTATGAACTTTTTCCAATAATAAAATTTCATCTATCAGAGATCAAATCAGTCAGATTCTTCCCACTGTTAACTTAAATACAGTAACTACTACAACTCCTTCAGTTGACATCTGTTTAGATAAGTTTACTCCAATTGACCTTTTAGAGTTAGATAAAATAATTTCCTCATCCAAGCCTTCAACTTGTCTTTTAGACCCTATTCCTACCAGGTTATTTAAAGAAGTCTTCCCATTTATTGGTAGCTTTATTCTTCAAATAATCAATTCTTCTTTAACATTAGGCCATGTACCGCAGGCTTTCAAAACTGCTGTACTTAAACCCTTACTCAAAAAGCCAACGCTGGATCCAGGAGTTTTAGCTAACTACAGACCAATCTCTAATCTGCCTTTCATTTCAAAAATCTTAGAAAGAGTTGTTGCTATGCAATTATTTGACCACTTGCAGGGAAATGGTTTATTTGAAGAGTTTCAATCTGGGTTTAGAATCCATCATAGTACTGAAACAGTCTTAGTGAAGGTCACTAATGACCTCCTCATCACATCTGATAATGGACTTGTTTCTGTTCTTGTCCTTTTAGACCTTAGTGCAGCTTTTGATACTATTGATCATAATATTTTATTTGATAGCTTAGAACACCTTATTGGACTTAATGGAACTTTGTTGCAGTGGTTTAGATCTTATCTGATAGGTTTGTCATGAGGCTGAGTGCGGTGTGTCACTGGGCTCAGGCTCTTAATTTATTTCTGATTATTTTCTGTATTTGTCCACTGTTGTGTTATTTTCCTGTATGTTGATTTATGATGTCTCTTTGGTGGTTTATTGTTCTGCTAGTTATTTATGTTCTTAGCACTATTATTCTTTTGTCAGTTTCTGTAGTTTAGGAGTTATATTTTGTTTTTCTGTGACACGAGTGCCCTCCCTCCTCTTCAAGACACTCCCACCCTGTCGTCTGCTCACTGTCTGTTCTCTAGTTGTCTCAGCTGTGAGTAGTTGCATAATTAGGTCACCTGCCTGCTCATGCTCCCCGCACCTACTGCCTATTGTTTCATCTGGTTCCCCTGTTATTTAAAGACTGTCATGTTGCTTTCTCACTGTGGCAGTCTTGGTTAACCAGTCCCTCCAGGATTTTGCGGGCTGTTTTTGTGATTGTTGCGGCCCAAAAAGCCTGAACTTGTGGGAGCTTTTCTAAAAAGTTACGATAAAAGTTGCAATGTTTTTAGTTTTTTTTTTTTTGCACTGCGATGGACTGGCGATCTGTCCAGGGTGTACCCTGCCTCTCACCCAAAGATGCTGGGATAGGCTCCAGCCTCCCGCGACCCGAAAAGGATTAAGCGGAAGAAGATGAATTGTGTGAGGAAGTACAGATTTTAAAGCATGTGGAGCGTGTAAATAATGAGGCGGATTTGGTTCAGGCGGTTTATTACACGACTCACACAAGGAGCATAGACAGAATGGCATACAAGTAGGAACTCTTCCCTTAAATAACATGACATCCTTCTAGACTCTTCTCACACACAAAAGATAATCTCCCCGTCCGACTGCAGTCAGTCCATTCATCCTTGACACCTCCCTGTTATCTTACTAGGGCATCTAGAAACTTCTCACACACAAAAGGTTAACTTTGCATCCTTTGTTCCTGTCTAAGGTGGTAAACCATTATGCACTCCCCAGGTTGCCACCCCCCCCCCCCAGCAACTTAGATAGCACAAAAGGGTAACAGTCCACATGCTGTGATAGAACCATTAACATCAGTCCACATGCTGTAGAACCATCAACATCAGTCCGCATGCTGCTTGGGCTTCAGTCTTCTGCCGTATCTGCTGTAGCCAGGATTCGCTGCCTCCGTGGCGCTGCCATGCTGGGGGGCTGATGTCTGGGGGTGAAAACTTTTTGACTGTCCGTGTGGGTGCTCTGGAGAATCTTTTCTCTGGGAAGCGCCCCGTGGGGGTCTTCCATGCCGAGGGGCCCTCGCCAACAGCATTTGCTCGTCAGTCACAACGAAAGCAGGTTTGAGTCTGTCTATGCCAATTTTTTCCCTCCTACCCCCCAAGTCTAGCAAAAAATGCTTATCCCCTGTTTCCAGCACTCTAAACGGTCCATCATAAGGTGGGCGCAGTGGGGGGGCGGTGGGCGTCGTGTCTGACAAACACGAACTCTGCGTTTTTCAAAGCTTTAGGCACAAAAACGCACGGAAAACTGTGGTGGGCAGGGCCCGGCAGTGTGCTTGAGTCTATGCAACACTGCAGCAGCTGAGACGGGGAGCTGCCCGGCGCAGGATTATCTGGCAGAAACTCCTCAGGCAGCCGGAGTGGTTGTACAAAAACGAGTTCTGCCGGGGAAGCTGGGGCGCAGAACGTAACCCCAATAAAACCCATGGTAGCCTGTTTACCCAATTTCCATCTGTCAGTGAAGCCCTCAGAGCCGCTTTTAATGACCTATGAAAACATTCGCATAACCCATTAGCCTGCGGGTTGTACGCAGTTGTGCGGTGAATTGAGACAACTAGGCTGCGGGCCATGGTTGACCAGAGTTCAGAAACAAATTGAGAGCCTCTTTCGGACGTAATGTCCGACGGAACTCCAAAACGCGCCACCCATGCTGTTAAAAACGCGCGCGCCACCTCCTCGGCCGTGGTTGCCGCCAGCGGAACCGCTTCTGGCCAGCGCGTGGTGCGGTCCACCATTGTCAGGAGATGCGTGTACCCCTGTGTTGGCGGAAGGGGGCCTACGAGGTCCACGTGGACATGGTCGAACCTCTTAGCCGGGATGCGAAACGGCTCCAAAGGAGCCTTCGTGTGTCTGTGAACTTTGGCTCGTTGGCACGCCACGCAGGCTGCCGCCCACTCTTTCACTTGTTTGTGAAGGCCCGGCCACACATATTTCTCTCCTATCATTTTGACCGACGCGTGCACCCCTGGGTGTGCCAAAGAGTGAACCGACTCAAACATGCGGCGGCGCCACACGGCCGGAACCACAGGCCATGGGCGACCCATGGAGACGTCGCAGATTAAGGGGGGAATGCCATTAAGCAGCGTCCGACTCTCCAGCCTTAACCCTGTTGGTCCAGACTGGAGCGCGCGCACGTCCGCGTCACTAGCCTGCTCCGCGGCCATGGCTGTGTAATCCATCCCTACACAGACTGGGGCCACAACGGCGCGTGAGAGGCAGTCTGCCACTACATTCAGTTTGCCCGACACATGCTGAATATCGGTAGTAAACTCTGAGATCGCGGCCAGCTTCCTTTGCTGCCGGCCCGACCAAGGTTCTGAAACTTTGGCCATCGCGAATGTTAGTGGCTTATGGTCAACAAACGAAGTAAAATTGCGCCCTTCCAGCCAGAACTGGAAATGGCGAATGGCCAGGTGGAGAGCCAGCAACTCTCTGTCGAACGCGCTGTATTTACGTTCATTGTCGCGCAAGGTTCTGCTGAAAAAGGCAAGCGGCTGCCAAGCCCCGGCGACGCACTTCTCCATGACAGCCCCTATGGCCACATCTGAGGCGTCAGTGGTGAGGGCTATGTGGGCCGTTGGGTCTGGATGTGCCAACAATGCGGCGTTTGCCAGGGCTGCTTTAACTTCCGAGAACGCCTGCTCTCGTTCCAGGGTCCATTCGACCCTATTCGCTGGTTTCTGTTTTTTGAGCGCAGCGTACAATGGCTGCATGAGCTGCGCTGCGCGGAGAAGGAAACGGTTATAAAAGTTCACCATTCCCAAAAATTCTTGTAGCGCCCTGACCGTTTGCGGTCGGGGAAAATCTGTCACTGCGCGCACTTTGTCAGGCAGCGGAACCGCTCCTTCGGGAGAGACGCGGTGCCCTAAAAAATCAATCCCCGTCACCCCGAACTGACATTTCGCTGGGTTGATTATTAAACCGTGCTCTTCCAACCTTCGGAAAACCGTCGTGAGGTGGGTTTCGTGTTCGTCTTCGGACGCGCTGGCTACCAAGATATCGTCCAGGTAGACGAACACGAAAGGGAGATCGCGCAGCACTGCATCCATCATGCGTTGGAACGTCTGTGCTGCCCCTTTAAGCCCAAATGGCATGCGCAAGAACTCAAATAAACCAAAGGGAGTTATTACCGCTGTTTTGGGTATGTCCTCAGCGCGCACTGGGACTTGGTGGTAACCACGGACCAAATCTATCTTAGAAAAAAATGCATGCTCCTGCGAGGTGAACGGAAAAATCCTGAATGTGGGGAATTGGGTAGCGGTCGTGCGCTGTAGCGTTGTTTAACCTGCGGAAATCGCCGCAAGGTCGCCACGAACCTTCAGCTTTAGGGACCATGTGTAGCGGGGAAGCCCATGGGCTGTTTGAGCGCCTGATGATGCCTAACCTCTCTAGGTTAGCGAACTCCTCGCGCGCTATGGCCAGTTTAGCTGCGTCCAAGCGCCGAGGTCTTGCAAAAACGGGCGCCCGGTGGTGGTGATAAAATGCTCCACCCCATGTTTAGCGATAGCTGCTGAAAACGTCGGGACTGTGAGTGCTGGGAACTGAGCGAGCAGTGTGTGGAACTTACCGCATGCTGCTGTGACGTTGGCTTGTGCTGTTGGCCGGGTCACTCGAGCTATACAGGGGAGAGAGTCAAAAGACAGTGCATTAACCAGGCGCCTGTTAGCGATATCTACCAACAACCCATGTGCACATAGAAAATCAGCCCCCAGTATATGGTAATTCAATGCTGCTACAACAAAAGTCCATTCAAATCTACGACCGTGTAGAGACAAGAGTAGAGTCCTCTCACCAAAGGTCTTAATCTCTGAGCCGTTTGCTGCTGCCATCTCGGGGCCACTGGGTCCTGCCAGCCGGTCAGCGTAGGTCGGCCGGATGAAACTCTTCTGTACGCCAGTGTCCACGAGGAAATGCCTCCCCGAGCGTGCGTCCGTCAAATAGAGCAGCTTGTTCTCCTCCCCGAGGGTCGCGGCTGCTACCGACCCCCGGTCTTGGCGTTTCCCGAGCGCTTGAACTGGCATGGTGGTATATTTTATTTATTTATTTAGCGAATGCAAAGTCCTTAAGCCAAGCAGTTGCCTCCTGGTTTGCTGTATGGAGGGTGTGTAATCCTCCTTCCAGTCTTTGGAGCGGGCAAGCCTCTATGATGTGTTCCATTGTTTGCTCCTCTCCACATGCGCACAGTGGGCTAGGGCTACTGCCCCATCTGTAAAGGCTGGCCAAGCAGGGGCCATGTCCAGTCCTGAAGCGATTGAGTGTAGACCACTGTCTCCTTGGGAGGTTGGTGCCCGGGACCTGTTGGTTGGGGTTTATCACCAGCTGTTTGTTTGGGACCTCCTTGGTCTCCCATTCCTCTTGCCAAGCTGTCTGGATGGTAAAGTCAGCTGGGGGAGGGTTTTTCCAAATCGGCCGTCTGGATGAAAGTCGGGCAGTGGGTGGAGTGTAGATATCTGCATGGATTGGTAAGTGAGGAGAATCTTTAACTTTTTGGAGCATCCTTTGAGTTAATGCTGCTCGCCGGATGTGTGGAGGGGCTATGTTTGACAGTACAGAGAGCCAGGGGAGTGGTGTTGAGCGGATTGTTCCAGTTATAGTTCTCATGGTTGTGTTGAGCTGGGTGTCTACATGGTGTGTGTAAGATGACCTGGACCAGACAGGGGCACAATATTCTGCTACAGAGTATGAAAGGGCCAGTGCTGAGGTGCGCAGGGTGGAGACTGCCGCCCCCCATTCAAATGGGTGAAGATGAAGTGGTCGTCGTCCGTGCCCTTTAACCTCAGCATCTTCTCCATCATGTCCACGGCCGAACCGTCTCCCAACTCGGTCCGCGTCAGAAGCCTCTCTGCTCTCTCACCATCTGAGAGCGTGTAGTGCTGGATGAGGGCAGCCTTCAGCGCGTCATATTTGCCGTCGGCTGGTGGCTGATCGAGCAGGCTCTCGATGTGCTGAGCCGTGCTGGCATCGAGTGCTGCGACCACATAGTGGAATTTCGTATCATCCGCCGATATCCCTCGGAGGGCGAACTGCGCCTCGGTTAGGTGGAACCAGGAGCGCAGGTTGTGCTGCCAAAAATCAGGTAGTTTGATCGCTACAGTGCACGCGAAGCTGGGGGTTCCAGTCGAGGTTGGCTCCGGGGATCTTCCGTCGTATTTCATGATTCGTCTTGGGTCACCAGTGTGGAGCGTGTAAATAATGAGGCGGATTTGGTTCAGGCAGTTTATTACACGACTCACACTAGGGGCATAGACAGAATGGCATACAAGTAGGAACTCTTCCCTTAAATAACATGACATCCTTCTAGACTCTTCTCACACATAAAAGATAATCTCCTTCTAGAATCTTCTCACACACAAAAGATAATCTCCCCGTCCAACTGCAGTCAGTCCATTCATCCTTGACACCTCCCTGTTATCTTACTAGGGCATCTAGAAACTTCTCACACACAAAAGGTTAACTTTGCGTCCTTTGTTCCTGTCTAAGGTGGCAAACCATTATGCACTCCCCAGGTTGCCACAAGCAGTTACTTTTTCCCATCGTTTACTGCAATGCTAATATATGCAACACTACAAAAGCACAGGATTGCTAACAAATTTCTAATAAACAATGATTTATTTATAATGAAGTGTTCAATAAATTTGTCGAAAATGACCAGCATTGCACTCTTGCTGTGAACTTAAAAGTTAAAGAAAAACGAAAAGAATTAGCCATTACAACAGCTGAATATTTTAAATTCAATTCAACTTTAATTAGTGCCAATTCCCATTAACAGTCATGTCACAGCACTTTCAACTATAGTGCAGCTAAACTGCACTGAATCCATAGAACAAATTATGGCAGCACCTTCATTTGAAAACCAAGATGACTTAAAAGTTGGAATCTTCTATACTGAAATGAGGAAGAACATTTTCTACATTGTAGAGCTTAATGTCAAAAAAGGCTGAAGTGCTTAGGAGCTTATAGCTGTTTGAGGAATCACTCACCACCAAAACATTATCTTCACAGGACCAAAGAATCTGATTTAAACAAAAATGAAAACAGTGTAAATTAAACCATTTAAGTGCATGGCACATATTTTACATCGTTGAGCTGAAATTTAAAAAAAAAATGATAAAGTGCTTAGAACCTCAAAGTAAACTTTTAACCAGAGGTATCAGTCAAACAGCGTAACAAAAGTTTTACCTTCACGATACCAAAGTATCTGATTTAAACAAAAATGAAAACAATGTGCAACTTAAACAGTTAAAGTGCACAGCTCATATCAAACACAGAACCAAGAACCCCCCTGCTTTTCCTTGTATGTTGAGTAAATCTGACTCCAAATTATATCCAGACTTTGGTCTCTGTCTGCTCTTCAAACCAAAGAGGTGTGGAGCGTATGTGCAGAACAGTTGCAAATACTGCTAAATAAAGTTTTGCCATAAGTCACTGGCCTATAAAACTACACTGTGGAAACAAAGGTATCCAGTGTTCTTCCCTGAGAGCTGACTAGAACTCAGTGCCATCCATGTCCTCCTCTGAATCTTGGTCCTCTTCATCCCTTTCAAAGGCCCCAGTGGTAAGTCGCTGGTTGTGGTACAGGAAGACCAGGGCTTTGAGGTTGCCATTTGTGACTGATCTTCTCCTGCTGGACAACACTAGCTTGTAGATGCTGTTGCTTCGCTCGGCATCTGCGAAGTTAACAACAACATCTTTGTACTGTTTAGCCAAGGCGCCCAGCACCGGCAGCCTCTCCTGCAGCCCACCGCTGACCACATCCAAATCCACTACACCACATGCTGAAGCTTTAAGTGCTGCTGGTCCCAGGTGGGTTAAATAGGCATCAAGCTCATCTTGAGGAACATCACTGAAACCAGGAACATGTTTGTAGCTGGACACACTGTTATCCATAAATGCAGTGTGACAAGGATCAAACACCCTCACGTCTTTCAGAAAATTGATGGCTGGCTGACCATCTGACATGTACTTACCCAGTTTCTCCTCAGCATTGCCATATGCCTGTTCCACTGTGTTGAGGATTGCTTTTTTTTTTTTTTTTTTACAGCAAAAGACAAGTCAAGTTCCTCAAAGGACTGACTGCATGCTTCATATTGCAGCTCTTTATTTGCTGCAAAGTTCATCTGCAGATCCTCCAGGTAGTCAACAATCTTGGTGGTCACTGGACGTCTACTCTGAAACATCTCCAGCAGCTGAACAATGGTCTTACACTTGTCTGCCACCATGTTGATCTGCACCTGCAGACTTTGGGACACTTCTGGGGTTTGAAGCATTTCATAGAGTTTCTCCACAGACTGTGGACTGCTTCTGCCACATGTCTATAAATACATACAAAATATTAGTGATCAAATTGCTTGTGCTGTAATCTTAAAATACGGTATATCTTTTGGTGTGTCAAGCAGAATGATAAAGGTGTCATTTTCTAGAAAAATTATATTTAGTGAAAATATGTGGATACCTTTGTTTCCATCTCTATAAACTCCTTGTGATGTTCAAAGTGCTCTGAATGGTTCTGGACTGCAGTGAGCCAGGAAATCAATCTTGCTGCACATGGTTCGGAGCCATAACTGCTTGAGTGCTTCAGTCATGAACTGGAGGTATCTTCTTTTGCGTGAGCCAGCTTGGTAGAACATCTGTCAGAAGTTTAGCATGAATGTATTCAGCTGATCAAAGGGTTTGCGGAAGGCACCACCAATAAGATTCATGAAGTGTGTCATGCAAGTAATGTGTATTGAGTTGGGGAACAAAGCAGCTTTATATGCTTTCTTCATGTATGCTGCATTATCTGTGTCAAATACAATGACATCCTCATGGGCAATGCAGTATTCTTGAAGACACTTGACAACAGCCACAGACACTGTAGAATGGTTGCACTCCTCCAGGAAAACTGTCAGCAAGGTAGGCCAAGATCCTTCCAGATTCCTCCTTTTCCAGTGGTGCAATAAGGATGTTCAGTACACATCTTCCCTCTACATCTGGAGTCTCATCAAATATTACAGCAGCAGGCTTTATAGCAAGTTGATTCTTGAGTGCCTCCTTTTCTTTTTGCTCCACTGCTCCTAGGTATCGCTCCTGAAGCTGATGAAAACCAGGGGTGGCTCCTTCATTTACAACTTGTTCTCTTAAAAATGGTCTCATTGCAGGATGGTCGCTGTTGGAGAGAAATATTCACTGCAGTGCAGGTAGCAACCCAGTCTTCACAGATCTGAAGAGGAAATGAAAAAGAAGATACATCAAAATAAAAATAATTTTTTAAGTTCCCTGACCACGGTAGAGTTTAATAATTTTGTTTATTTTATTTTTGTTGTAGTTGTTTATATTTTAATTACAAATTAACTTACAATTTTTAAAGAGTTCCAGTTCATTTTCAGTGAAGATTTGTTCTTTCCAATTTAGTTCTACTGAGCAAAAAAACGTTAGTTATTATAGCCTTTATTATGCTGTATGCTTACATATTCATACTAGGTGGGGTAACTGAATAGACCAGGGGTGGGCAATCACGTGCCACGGAGGGCCATTCCACTGCTGGTTTTCTATTCCACCCAGTCTCTTCAGCAGGTGTTCTCACTGATTAGCAATCCTTGAAGCTGATCAGCGCAAACACCTGCTGAAGAGACTGGGTGGACCAGAAAACCTGCAGTGGAATGGCCCTCACTGCCCACCCCTGGAATAGACCGTGATGCTGTTTATTCCATCCAGCTACAATGCTCCGCACTGTGTATATATATTTATATATTTATGTGGACATATGTATATTCACTGTATATTCACTCTCACATTCATACCTAAGGACAATTTAGAATCCCCAGTTTTTAGTGCCAATTAACCTAACTTGCATGTTTTTGGCACGTGGGAGAAAACCGGAGAAATCCCAGAGTAAACGTCCAAAATTAAATTTGTCATTCAATACAAACATTACTTGAAGGACGCTTCCTGTCATGAAGCCCTCCTGGGCTAAACACACGTGTCTATAAGGACATTTTCATCTAATTCTAATTTCATCAACTATACATTTAGGCTTAGTGCATTTACCTACAGCTCTTGTACAGCAGTTAACTAGACCCCCTCTGCTTCACTATATGGCATCTGAAACACTTAATTTTAGTTTTTTTTTCCACAATATCTTTATTGAACCTTTTTTTTTTTTAACAAACATGATACAAACAATCAAACACTAACACTAAAGTACTACAAAAAAAAAAAAAAAATGCACTAAAAACACCAACAACCACCAACAAAATCAAGTCTTCAACAATGCTCCTCTGTTTAGTCTAGACAATCCAATACATTAGTATACATATTATGTTCACCAGTTTGGAATTTACAAGGTCCACACACATCATTCACCTTCTTCTTCAAGAGTTATGTTTAAATTTTTTACATAATCAATAAAAGGTCTCCATATATTCTCAAACACAATTTCCTTTGATTTCAGTATATATGTTATTCTTTCTAATGGAAGGTTTGTTAACATCTGTCTTAACCACTGAGTCACATCTGGTCTATGAGTCTTTTTCCATAATAGTGCAATACATTTTTTGGCATTAAGCAAACTGAGGTCTATGAATGTTCTTTCACTTTTATTAAAATTATGCTTTTCTGGGTACAGACCCAACAAAAACAGTTTAGGATTCAATATGATTTGTTTTGAGATTATTTTTTCAATTGTTACCCTCACCTCTTCCCAAAACATTCTTATTAATCTACATTCCCATAAACAATGAAATAGGGTTCCTTTACTTTCCATGCATTTTGTGCATGTATCTGGTATATTTTTGTTATATCTATTTAACTCCTCCGGTGTAACATACATCCGCATTAACCATTTGAAATGTATCAATTTAAGGCGTGCATTTATTGATTTGGTTTGAGCTTCTGTACAAGCCAATTCCCATTGTTCCTCTGAAATTTCAATTTGCAGATCTTCTTTCCAGTAGTTTAATCTTTTCAGTGAATTTTCACTTGAAGATAGTGTCAATGAGTTATAAAACTCTGAAATAATACCCTTTCTTTTACTATCTTTCATCATCATTTTTTCCAAGGATGAATAAATAGGTCGAGTGAGAGCTTTATTTTGATTTGATCGAATAAAGTTTCTAAGTTGAAGATATTTAAAAAAATGTGTTCTATTGAGATTAAATTTGATCCTCAGCTCTTCAAAAGACATTATGTTATCTGCACATGGCAAATATAAATCCTGAATCTTTTGTATCCCTTTTAAATTCCATACTTTAAATACAGCGTCCGCTCTCCCTGGTTTAAAATATTGATTACCCCATATTGGACTAAATTGTGACAGTAACTGTGGTTCTTTTAAATAGTTTTTAGCTTCACACCATATTTTGATCATATGCTTTACAAATGGATTTTTAACTTGTTTTTGTAATTTTTTTGCCGAATCTGAGTATATGAATATGGGAAGAGGTAAAGGTAAATTGTATGATTCCATTTCAGTCCAGTGAGGGAGATCATTTGATGAAAAATAATATGTCATAGACCTCAGTTGTGCCGACCAATAATACAACATAAAATTTGGACATTTCAGACCTCCACGATCAAATGGTAAATATAATAAAGACAAACGTAATCTAGCCCTCCTGTTGTTCCATATAAATTCCACTAACTTTTTTTTTATTCTTGAGAATAGATCTAAAGGTGGTGATAAGGGAATGTATTGAAATAAATAAAGTATTTTAGGTAAAATATTACTTTTAAGTATATTGATTCTCCCGATCATCGACATTGGTAGTGACATCCATCTCTGAGTTAACTCATTGATATCTGACATTAAGGCTTCATAGTTGACACTGGCGACTGATTCTAGCTTAGGCATAATTTGGATTCCTAAATATTTAAACTGATTTACAACATTGAATTGATTTACCTCAGGGGCTGGGTAATTTCTCTGGGTCTCATTTAGCATTAATATTGAAGATTTAGTTTTATTTATTTTATATCCTGATATTTCCCCAAAATTCTTTATTAAATTCAACAAGGTTGGAATTGATTTTTTTAGATTCGACATAAACAAAATTATATCATCGGCATACAGGGAGATTTTATGTTCTGTTGGTCCAACTTTAATTCCATATATTTGTGAATGTAAACGTATCGCTATCGCTAAAGGTTCAATTGCCATAGTAAACAGTAAAGGTGAAAGTGGACAGCCTTGTCGACATCCTCTATTGATTTTTATTGGTTTTGAAATATTGTTATTTGTTAGGATTTCTGCTGTAGCATTATTGTATATTATTTGAACCCATTTTATGAAATTATTTCCAAGTCCAAACCTTTGTAGGACTTCAAAAAGAAAGGGCCATTCAACTCTATCAAAGGCCTTTTCGGCGTCCAATGATAGGAGAGCTGTATCCGGTGCTTCTTTATTAAAATAAATAATATTAAATAGTCTTCTTACATTATGGAAGCCTTGTCTACCCTTTATAAAGCCATTCTGATCTCGATTAATAATATTTGGTAAAATTTCTTGTATTCGTCTTGCTAAAATTTTACAGATTATCTTAAGGTCGGCGTTTAATAGGCTTATTGGTCTCATATTTTCACATTTATTAGAGGGCTTACCTGGTTTTGGCAGCAGTATAATTAAGGCATTATTTATGTATGATGGTAAATTATTATTTTGAAATGCTTCTAAAACCATTTCCAAAAAAGGTTTTATTAATTTATTCTTAAATTTTTTATAAAGGTCAACTGGAAGACCATCTGGTCCTGCACTTTTTCCTGATTTCATATTATCAATGGCTAGCCCAACTTCTTCTTGACTAATTTTAGACTCCAATATCTCCCTGTTTTCATTTGGAATACACGGTATAGATAGTTCGTTCAAAAACCCATTTAGTTTTGTTAAATCAGGTTCATTTTTGGTATCATATAATTTTTCATAGTAATCTCTAAAGGCTCTATTAATTTCTAAAGGATCTATAACTACCTGTCCCTTACTTATAATACTGGTAATTGGTGTTTTAATTTCCAATTGTTTAATCTGCCATGCTAATAATTTTCCTGATTTTTCACCTTGTTCATAAAAAGATTGTTTCAATCTTAGAAGACTCGAGGCAGCTCTATTCGCTGATTTTTTGTCGTATTCAGCTCTCAAAATCAGTAATTCATTCTCCAACCTTGGGTCACTTCCTGCATACACTTTTTCCTGAAGACTTTTTATTTTATGTTCCAATTTAGCTCTCTCCTCTCGAGTCTTCTTAGATTTTGATCCTGTATAACTAATAATATGTCCCCTAATAAAAGCTTTGAAAGCCTCCCACTTTACACATGCTGATGTTTGTGTAGTATTGATGTCAAAGAACTCGTCTATCTGTTTTTCTATATACTTGACAAATTCCTCATCCTGAAGCCATTTATGCTGAAATTGCCATCTACCTGATTCCTTTGTCAATTTTTTATCTACATATATTAGACAACAGGGTGCATGATCAGAGATCACGATGTTATCATAAAAGCAGTTTTGAATCTTGGACCTTAATTCTGTGGAAATCAAAAAATAATCAATACGTGAGAATGTCTTGTAGGTACTGGAATAACAAGAATAGGCTTTAACTTGTGGTTTCATTTCTCTCCATATATCTAACAATCTCAATTCTTTCATAAAATGATTAATAGTCATCCTACATCCAATGTGCGTACAATCCAGTCCTGTTGATCTATCCACACCTGGATTCAATGTACAATTAAAATCCCCTGCTATTATATGTTGCCCTGTAAGTGATGATAAGATGAGAAATAAATTAGCAAAGAACTTCTGATCATCTATATTGGGACCATATAAGTTCACAAGATTTATATTTTCTAATAGCAAAGAACCTTGAATGATTACATATCTTCCAAATTTGTCTCCAATTACATTTTTCACTTGAAAAGGAACTGATTTATGTATGAGAGTCATAACTCCCCTGGCTCGGGATGAAAATGAAGAGGTGAATACACTTCCCTGCCATCTACTCCTAATTCTTTTAACATCCTCCTCTATCAGATGAGTTTCTTGTAAAAACACAATTCTTGAACCCATGTCCTTTATTTTATTCATAACTTGTTTAAGTTTTTTTAAATTTTGTAGACCTCTGCAATTCCATGAAGTTAAATTAAGATTAACACTTTGGTCCATGATCAATAGAGAGTTTGGGATTACCTTGCAGTGTAAACATGCTCATACAGAGAAGCAAAGACATGAGTGGTTGAACATTCATCCTACAAACTACACACAAACAAATTTCCCCTTCCCACACTTGTGGCAAACCCCCCAAAATCAAAAGAAAAATTCTGTCTCCCGATATAGCCATCGACCGTTCCACACCCACGGGGAACAGCCTAAGCCACTCCTTCTTCATCCTCCCAATCACCCTAACTCTACTGCTTTTAATGACGTAACATTAACTCTCCTCTGTAGTTTTCCAACTTAACTCCAAAATTTTTAACAACTTTGTACATCATAGTTTTTTTTTTTTGTTTTGTTTTTGTTTTGTTTTTTTAATATATAATACAATCTATATTTTGTAAACTTACTATTTACTTCAAGTCAGTCAGATGCCTGTGCAAATGCTTAATTATTCTACCTTATATTTTGTTCATGCTTAGCTCCCACCAGTCTCTTCTTCTTCTTTGATCTTCTTGATGAACTCCTGCGCCTCCTCTGGGGTCTTGAAGATGTGGGTTCTGCCCTCATACGTGGTCAGCAGTCTCGCAGGATAGATTACACTATGACGAATCCCAAGGTTGCGCAGCTCCTTACGTACGGGATCAAACTGCTTCCTCAATTGCTGGATTCCTGTGGCCAAATCTGGGTAGAACCGCACCTGCTGGTCCTGGTGTTTAATCTCTCCTTTAGCTCGTGCAGCGTTGAAGATCTTCATCCTGTCTCTGTTGCTAAGAAACTTCATAATTAAGGTCCTCGGCGGTCCCTTATCTCTCTGTGGGCCAATACGATGTGCTTTTTCCAGAACCACTGCTGATTGCAACTCCTCGCTGCCCAGCACCTCCGGAATCCACTTTTCCAGAAAGGAACATACGTCCCGACCTTCTGATTCCTCTGGAAGACCCACCAGCCTCAAATTATTCTGTCTCGACCGAGATTCCAAATCCAAAATATTATCTTCCAGAGATTTATTTTTTTTTTTCCAAAGTGCGCACCTTTAATTGAAGACGGGTGACGTCATCTTCAGCACTAGCGAGACGGAGCTCCATTTGCGCCGTTCGTTCTACACAGTCACCCAATTCCTTTCTTATTCCTTCCAACGCTGTCATAATCCCATCAAATCTAGAGGAAAAGTCCGCTCTCATTGAACTCATGGCAGCCATCAGCGCATCTGCGCCATTCCCCGCAGATATCGCACCGTTGCCAGCCTCCTCCGCCATATATGGAGTTTTGTTTGCTGCGTCACAGACCCGAAAGTCCGTTAATTTGGACTGTTTCGGCGGCTCGCTTTTTCCTTTTCCTGGTTTTCCAGCCTTAGGCTTCGCCGACATATCCTCGCCCAAATGCTGGGATACGTTCTGTCCCAAATGAGAGAGTTATTTGCCGATTTTTTTTCTCCAGGAGCAGAGCAGAGCGAGACACGTCCGTCCTACGTGGCAGCCATAACCGGAAGTCTTAATTTTAGTTTTTAATTTTAATTTTAATTACTATCAGGCTTTCTTTAAAACAGACACGTGATAAAATCACGTACATGCACTTTGTAAAAAAAAAAAAAAACAGCACTGTGACGGTTGGATTATAGTTTGCCACACAAATGTTTAAAAAAAATTCTTAGCCTGATTCTCTCCACAATTGCAACAGATCTGGATGATACAGCTTCACTTATTGTCCTCTGTCTGGTCTGAAGTCGCTGACTTTCAGCCATTCTCAGTTTGTGTTTTGCGGTTGAAGGGTGCTTTTCAATCGTGGACCTTCGTTTGTGTTCCAATACAACATTGCACAAAGTACACAATAGTTTACCCCCACTTTCATGGAGAACATTGGAAAACTGCTCTTTAGCGGTGATTCTTGTTGGTAAATGAGAGATATTAGCGCACATGGTGGAATGCAGCCGCCATCACAGTAGGTGAAAACATGAGCGTGCGATGCATTTGATTGGTAGACAGACTGATGATGTACGTGTCAGGAACAAATTTGATTGGTGAAATTCATGGAAAAAACAATTGGCCAAAATTGCGGAAAAGTTGAGGTGATTGGACAAAGTTGCAATGCCGCGAAAAAGACGCGATAAAAGCTTGATTTCGCGTGAATTGGCACGATCGCAACATCACAAAATCCTGGAGGGACTGGTTAAAATTCTCTTCCTCATCGCCACCAGAGCCCAAATCCTGCTCTGGTGAGTTTGTCTCGAATCATCTCAGTCTGTAAGTTTTTTCTCAGTGGCTGATCTTCGATTTTGCGTTGTGCACTTTTTGGGACTTGTGTTTTTTTTGTGTGTAATAAATTCCACTAATTGCAGTTCAGCGCGTGGGTCTCAGTTCTCTGCCCTGAGGGGCAATTCATGACAGTTGAGTAAATTATTTCTTATACTTTTATAAAACTGAGGTGGAGAACTGGCTTGACAGGTAGCAGGCAGATTTACTAATTACAAGAAATACAACCAGAGAATGGGTCATGTCTGCATTCTGTTCTGTTCAATTCTGGAACATTGTCATTTCACAAATTAATAGAGAAATGTGTATCTCTAGTAGTAAAAGGGATATAAAAAATACCATAAAGACTCACAGAAGTATATAGATAACAGGAAACAGACAGAAATAAATGGGTTGTAAATAAAAAGATAGAACATACAAACCCTTATTCCAGTGAGGATGGGACATTGTATAAAGAGTAAATAAAAACAGAGTATGATAAATTAAAAATCCTTTTCAACCTATATTCAATTGAATCCACTACAAAGACAATATATTTAATGTTCAAACTGATAAACTTTAATGTTTTATTGCAAATATTCCCTCATTTTGAGCTTGATTCCCACAACATGTTCCAAAAATCTGGGACAGGAGCAACAAAAGACTGGGAAAATTGAGGAATGCCCCAAAACACCTTTCTGGAACATTCCACAGGTGAACAGGTTAATTGGAAACAGAAGAGTGTCATGATTGGGTATAAAAGGAGCATCCCTGAAAGGCTCAGTCATTCACAAGCAATGATGGGGGGGAGGTTCACCACTTTATGAGCAACTGTGTGGACAAATAGACCAACAGTTTAAGAACAACATTTCTCAACTTACAATTGCAAGGAATGTAGGGATTTCCTCATCTACAGTCCATAATATCATCAAAGATTCTGAGAATCTGGAGAAATTTCTGCACATAAGCAGCAAGTCTGAAAACCAACATTGAATGCCCGTGACCTTCGATCCCTCAGGTGGCACTGCATTAAAAACCAACATCATTCTCTAAAGGATGTTACCACATGGGCTGAGGAACACTTCAGAAAACCATTGTTGGTTAAGTTCATTGTGACATCTACAAGTTAAAACTCGACCATCAAAGCCAAAGCCAGATATCAACAACACCCAGAAACATTGCTGGTTGCTGTAGGTCCAAACTCATCTGAGATGGACTGATGCAAAGTGGAAACGTGTACTGTGGTCTGATGAGTCCACATTTCAGATTTATTTTGGAAATCATGGACATTGTGTCCTCTGGGCCAAAGAGGAAAAGAACCATCTAGATTGTTATCAGCGTTAAGTTCAAAAGCCAGTATCTGTGATGGTATGGGGGTGAGTTAGTGCCCATGGTATGGCTAACTTGCACATCTGTGAAGGCATGTAACGTATTCACAAGAAGCTGCAGATTTTTGAGTGTAAAAGCTAAAATTTACAAAAAAGTTACAAATTGGGAAAAATTATAATTAAATTTAAATTTCAAAAAGAAATTAAAATTTACAGGAAAAACATATTTTTTTTTGCTTGTGCTTCAAGTTCATCATGATAAAAACGTTTATGATGATATGGGGGGGGGTCTGGGTGATTGGGGGTCATTTTTCTTCAATGCTTCAGTGTACAAGTTGTGGATGTGTTCTCCTCACACTCTTTCTTCTCCACACAGGTACCTGAAGATCGTCCGCCCACTGGGGAACCACAGCCTGCAGAAGGTGCGAGCTGCTCGCATCATCTCCATAGCAACCTGGGGTTTCCTGTTGGCCACGACAAGCACCTACATCCTCATCTCTGTCCTCACCCTGAGCAATGACAAGGTCTCCGTTTCCAAAATCGTGACATGTGACGAACTCCACAGCAAACAGCTCCGCGTCTTCTATAAGATCGTCCACACCATCTCGGCCTTCATCTTCATTGTCATCCTCGTCTCCCTGGTGGTCTTCTACTGCAGCATCTCCCGCCGGTTGTCACGGGCACAGCGGACACAGCTGGCATCCTCCGGCTCCGAGAAGCTGGCCAGATCGCGCAGGAACATGCTGGTGCTGGTCAGCGTCTTCTGCTTGTGCTTTGTCCCGTACCACCTGGTCCGCCTCCCGTATGCCTTCCGGGAGAAGCTGTGCTACTCCAGAACCCAGATGTTCTTCTACCTGAAAGAGCTGACCATCCTGTTGTCCACCCTCAATGTGTGCCTGGACCCGCTCATCTACTTTATCTTCTGCAAGGCCTTCCGGACGCAGCTCAACCTGCGGAGGGTGTTCAGCGTCACACACGCCGCCACGCACCAGCCCAGCGTGGAGAGGAGGGAGAGCGATGATGTGCAGGCGGAGTCTGAGAAGATCAGCGGAGGGGCATCGCTGACCTCCATGATGACGCAAAGCAGGATGCTGGAGCGTTGAATGGACACAGAGAGACAGCCGTGGCCTTGATTGCACTGGTGGAACGTGCAGAGACTGTTAGAACCATGTTTCATCCTATGACGTGGGCGGGGCCACACCCAGTAGGTGATATGACGGGGATGGGGGGTGTTATCCCCCGCTACCAAAATGACCAAAAAAAAAAAAATCTCGTTAACCTGCCATCCCCCATCTCCATTCCAAGGTGTCAGTCAAGGAGGGAACAAGGGGGACACTGTCCCCCACCCACACCAGGAAAAAAGAGAGAAATGTCCCCCCCAGTATCATCATAAACATTTCTATATCGTGTTACAGTCTACACGTAAATTTGGGACTTTTTCAATTAATTTTGTTAAGTTTTTCTTGTAGTTTGTGGACTTTTTCATGTAAATTTGGGACTTTTTTCCAATTGATTTTGTTTTTTACTTAAAGTTTGGACTTTTTAAATTCCATTTTATGAAGTTTTTTATGCAAATTTGGGACTTTTTCATGTTAATTTGGGACTTTTTTAACCTCTTAAAATTCCGGTGTTCTGTCGGCTGGTGGGACGTTTCAGACTTTCTACTGCCACTCAGTGAAGAAAGAATTTGATTTTCTTTGTTATGCCAAATTTATGCAATTTTAGGAAAATTGGCTGGAATGCTACGGGGTTAAAGTACACTCTCACCTTTATCCAACCTTACCCTAAACCTAAACCTAAACCCCCAACCCCACCTGTGACAAGTAGATGTAGGGTTTAATTTTAACAATGTGTATCTCCCCCACGCCCTGTCTAGCAGCTAGGTAAGCAGAACAGAAATCTGCTTCCCTTATTGTGCCAAACAGATTTACTTTGCCAAAAGGTGCTTTGCTCATATTTGATATAAGATAAGATAAGATAAGCCTTTATTAGTCCCACAATGGGGAAATTCCATAATATATGTAACTGTATATTAAATAGTATTTATAGACTGCTCTTGTAATAACTTTAATACTTTATTTAAATTGTTTTACTGATGATGGACCTGACAGGGGAAATAGGGAAGGGAATTGAGAAGATTTGTTAGTGGTCGGAAGATGTGGCGGGCGAGGAGGTGGGGAGGAGGAAAAAAAGAGAGCGGAACAAACAGAGAAAACACAAACGGAATATCACAGCTGAAACAAGATAGATAGATAGATAGATAGATAGATAGATAGATAGATAGATAGATACTTTATTTTGAACAAAAAAGTATAACAAAAACAAAACAAATGACAAATGCAATAAAGTAACAGTATACAGTGTTCGAAAGGGAGAAGGAAGAAGTGAACACTTATTAATTCCATCTCCTCTTTTCCATAAATACACCCATGTGAAATATATACAAATTACCACATTTAAGACCCCAATTAAAAATTAACTGTATTTTGTACATATCAACATTAACACCCATCCATCCTAACATACACTGATGTCCATACATCAAAACCAGCCTCAAACAACACAGATATACACAGTGCTGTCCCACCCACCATTCCATAGTGTCCCACCCAGAGTGAGCATAGTAAATCGTACATATAAATACTACCCTTCTAACATATATCCTTTCAGCAAATAATGTTTATACCTGTTTTTGAATTGAATTCTGCTTGTACATAGTTTCAGTTCCGGCTCCAGACTGTTCCACAAATCCACCCCACAGACAGATATGCACATACTTTTCTTGGTTGTTTGTATCTTGGGTTTTGTAAAGTTTAAGTCTCCTCTCAAATTATGATCATTGTCTCTTTTTTTTTAAATATTTTTTGTATATTAGTTGGGAGTTGATTATTAATTGCCCTGTACATGACTTGTGCTGTCTTAAATTTAACTAAATCGATGAACTTTATGACATGTGACTTTAAAAACAACGAATTGGTATGGTCTCTATGTATATCCTACATTATTTATTATCCTTATAGCTTTTTTTTGTAATGTGCATATTGACTGTAGGTTGGTCTTGTAGGTGTTTCCCCAGACTTCTACACAGTAGTTAAGATAAGGTAGAAACAGTGAATTGTACAGTAAGACCAATGATTTATAGTCCAAGATGTGTCTTGTCTTCCCCAGTATCCCTATACATTTTGCCAACTTGGCCCGGATGTGATTGATGTGAGGTTTCCAGCAGATTTTATTGTCTAGCGTCACCCCCAGAAACTTATTTTCCTGTACTGTTTCTATTCTGGTATCATCTATCATTACCTTTCATGATTTATTTTATAATTTCCAAACAACATAAACTTTGTTTTTTTTTAGATTTAGAGATAATTTATTTTTGTTGAACCACTGCGTTAACGTTTTCATTTCAGTTGTGACCACCTCTAAAACCTGCTGCAAATTCTCACCAGTGCAAAGGATATTTGTGTCATCCGCAAACAAAATAAATTTCAGAATTTTTGATACTTGGCATATGTCATTTATATACAAAATAAAGAGTTTGGGTCCCAAAACTGACCCCTGGGGCACACCACAAGTGATGTCCATGAAGGGTGATTTGTGCCCACCAATTTGTACAAATTGTTGTCTGTTACTTAAATAACTTTCCACCCAACTCAGTCCAACCCCTCTTATTCCATACCTTTCCAGTGTCCTTAGTAGTACTCTGTGGTCAATGGTGTCAAAAGCTTTCTTTAAATCTATAAATACTCCTACAGCAACCTTTTTTTATCTATACAACTAGTAATTTCTTCTATAAGTTCGATCAGTGCCAAAGATGTAGATTTATCTACTCTAAAACCATACTGGCTGTCTGTAAGGAGGTTGTGTTTTTCAATGAAATCATCCAGTCTCTTAGTGAAGATTTTTTCAAGTATTTTGGAGAATTGTGAGAGTAAAGAGACTGGCCTGTAATTTGTGAAACAATGACTGTCTCCTGTTTTGTATAGAGGTATTACTTTTGCTATTTTCATTTTGTTTGGAAATTTACCAGTTTGGAATGACAGGTTACAGATGTGGGTGAGTGGCTTAACAATTCCTTCAATTACTTTTTTCACTATTGTCATGTCAATTTCATTCCAGTCTGTTGATTTTTTGTTCTTAAATTTACTCACAGTCTCGATAATTTCCTTTTCAGTAACTGCACCCAAAAAGATTGTGTTTGGATTTCTATCTTCTATTTCATTCACAGAACCACTGTTGTTTGTTTCTGGTGTCACTATTGATTTTGCTAATTCAGGACCAACATTTACAAAAAATTTATTGAAACCACTGACCACATCCTCCATATTATTTATCAAATTGCCATTTTCAATAAAATATTCTGGATAATTAGCATTCTTAGGTCGATTACTAATAATCCCATTCAGTACTTGCCATATTCCTCTTAAGTTATTTTTATTATCCTCTAATATTCTGTTGTAATATTCTTTCTTACAGGTCCTCATTATATTAGTAAGCTTATTTTTATATCTTTTATATTTGATCTCAGCTTCCACCATTCTGCATTTAATGAATTGTTTATATAATGTATTCTTCTTTTTACATGCATTTATTAACCCCTTGGTGGCCCAAGGAATATTTTTCTTTTGTTGTCTGTCACTGTATTGTTTTATAGGACAGTTTTTATTGTACAATGATTGAAATATTTGTAAAAATTTATCATATGCTTTATTTATATCATTTTCATCATAAACTATCTTCCAATCTTGTATTAATAATTCCTTTGTCAGTAAATACATTGATTCTTTGGTTCTTATTCTTTTATATTTAATATTTTTGGTATACTTTTTCTTCCTATAATCACATTGATAGACAACAAAAATCGGCAGGTGGTCACTGATATCATTCAATAAAAGCCCACTCCTGATATTATTTTCCATAATGTTTGTGAATATGTTATCTATTAGTGTGGCACTGTGTGACGTGATTCTGCTTGGTCCGGTAATTGTTGGATGTAAGCCCATACTGTACATTGTGTTGATAAATTCTTCTGTCAAACTATGTTGTTTTGAATTCATCAGATCTATATTGAAATCCCCACAGATGAACATAACTTTATGAGTTAGTTTTGCATACATTTTTTCCATCCAGTCCTTAAATAAGTCAATGTTTGATCCAGGTGTTCTATATACACAGCTCACTACTATATTCTTCACATTGTCCAGACAGATTTCTATTGTAATGCATTCAAATAAATCATTCACAGTTACTGACAGATTTTCAACAACCTTGTATTTCAAGCTCTTGTCAACATAAATTGCAACTCCTCCTCCTTTTTTCACTTTTCTATTTATATAATTTAATTCATAGCCATCCATGGTAAAATCCACTCCTTTCTCTTCACTGAGCCACGTCTCTGATATTGCCACAATATTGAATGGCTCTTTAAACTGATGGAAATAATCTTTAATGTTATTAAAGTTGGCATAGAGACTTCTGCTGTTGAAGTGGATCATAGAAATATTGAAATCAGATGTGACCATTGTGTTAAACTGTTCATCCGTGTAATAACTACAGTTATTATTGATGGAGCTAAATAAATTATTATCAGGGTCTATGTTATATTCTACGTCCTGTGGGTTGTGATCTGTATATTCAAAAACTTTCAGTTCCTGTTGTTCCTGTTTGTTGATCTTTTGTTTCATGTTGTTAAATGTCTTGTAGCAGATGAGTATATCCCTTCAGTGTCCTACAATTTTTTTTTTTTTTTTTTGTTACTTATTTGTACCCGTAGGTAGACTTGGTTTGCAGTCCGGTGACGAGCCACCGGCTGCTGGTCGCTGCGTGCGCGAGCGCCCTAAACCTACATGTTTTTGGTGTGCGGGAGGAAACCGGAGAAATCCCGGAGTAAACCCGCGCAACACGGGGAGAACATGCAAACTCCACACAGCTCACTGTTGGTCGGGGGCTGGGATCGAACCCACGATCCCCGCGATCCCCCGGCCGAGGGTAAAACTGTGCTGCCACAGTGCTAAACCACTGCGCCACCGTGCAGCCAATTGTCTCTTGTTGCTGTGACTCCAGTTCATAACATTCATTGATATTTGTCCAGTTCCATAATATTACGGATGTTAATGATCTTGGCTTCTTCAGGTGATCCGTTTACCAAAAAACAAACAAACAAACAAACAAACAAACAAACAAACAAACAGTTTCTCCTTCTGAAGGGGTCTCATCATGAGCCTGGGATCTACACCTGTAAGGGAATATAGAGACATACGTATGTGTGTGTGTGTGTGTGTGTGTGTGTGTGTGTGTGTGTGTGAAAGCACACACGGGAGTGAGTGTGTGCATATGCGTGGCAGGTCGCAGCACCCCCTCCCCCCACTTCCGAAACTACGAGCAAGCAGCAAGACAGCACCACCAACTCCCAGCGGACACACCCGGAGCCCCCACAGAGCACAAACGTCCTGAAGCCACCAAACCCCAGGACAGGCAGTATCCACCCCAGGAGGAGCCCCACCAGTCCAGCATCCCCTGACCAGCACATACGCTCATTCTCACACTCACATACACACTCACACCCACTCACTCACACACACACACACACCCTCTCATTCCCACTCTCTTCCACTCATGCTCACTCAGACTCATTCACTCTCACCCACGCTCATACTTTTCAGTCTCACTCATACTCTTGCTAAAACTCACGCCGTCACTCGCACTCACTCATGCTCCCTCTCACTCATGCTCACTCATGTACACACTCTCATTTGTGCTCTGACTCATTCATATTTACTCGTGCTCACTCGTTCACACGTGTTCAGACTTCACACTTGGGGCGGCTGTGGCATAGGTGCAGCACAGCCAACCTCCAACTGGAGGACCAGTGGCCTGCGCCCCCCGCAGCCTGCATGCTGAAGCGTCCCCGAGCAAGACACCGAACCCCAAGCCGCTCCCGGCGGCCCAGGACAGCGCCCTGCATGGCAACTCCGCTGTCACCAGCGTGTGAACGCGTGTGTGTATGGGTAGACAGCAGGATCCGCAAAGTGCCCCGGCCGACCAGAGATGAGAAAAAGGTGCCACAAAAGTGAACGCCATCCACCGTTCACCCACTCTCTCACTGACTCTCACTCACGCTACCTCTCTCTTACTCACATTTGGGGCAGCAGTGGCTCATGAGGTAGAACGGGCTGTTCAACAACCGCGGGGGCAGGGGCCCGAATCCCACCTGCTCTGCCCCAGGGTAAGACACCCTACCCATGACACCATGCACCCATGACACCAGGCACAGATGTACATAAATGTCTGGCAGCAGCCTGCAGCAGCCACGCCCCCACCAATCCGCCCCAGGGTAGCTGCGGCCACAGAAGCAGCCCACCACCACAACGAAGAATGGAGCCACTGCAAGTGCTCTGAGATGCCACCCGACACGTAAAACACCACACAGATCCAGTTAGAAATATGTATTTAATAGGACTTCACATGTGGAAGTGAAAAAAGGGCAAAGAGGATGCAAACTCAGTCATAAAAAAAGGCTGGGAACCACTGCTTTAAACAGTGTATATACAATATGTATGTATTTTATGTAATATTTACAAAGACTTTTCTACTGTTGATTTTCATGTTACTTGTTTTTTTCTTTCTCTTTTACAGGTGTTATCTGTCAGATTTTAAACAAACAGCAAATTTCATGGAACATATGTGTAAAATTGCAATAAAGCTGTTATATTCTATTTTATGGTTATTATTTATGTTAACTAGAAAAACTTGCATTTCCTGTAAGAATGCAGTGTGAATGCTGTTTGCTGAAAATGCTTTCCAGAAATGTTTTAAAAACACCAAGCAGAAAAGTGTAATCTTTAAAACTGTGAGCATTAAAGCAAAAGTAGCATTCAGTTGCAGGAAATTAGGAAAAGAAATGCTAAACACAACCATCAACTTCAAGTAAAATGCTTGCATGCTAATATGCTTGAAAAATGTTAGCGTAAAAGCAGGAATACTTGACAGTTGCAGAAAGGAAGTTTAAAATGATAAACATCACATTTATGAGGGAAAAAGATCCACAAACTGAGCGAGCACCCCCACCACCACACACAAATTTATGAAGAAAAAAAATGGAGATTTATGAGGAAAATGAAAGCACCCAGGAGCTGATGCCTCGGTGCCAGAGCCTTGGCAGAGGTATGCGTTCCCGGATCATCACCAAAATGTTACGGGTTCCTCTCTAGCCCAATGACCACCTCTGGTAAAAATTTCATCCAAATCCATCCGGTAGCTTGAGTACATGCATGTGCAGTGAAAATAATCTGCAGTTCACATGCCTGTACTGTCGGCGGTGCTGCGTCAGGGGAACTATGCTTCTGGGTGTGTGTTGCCTTACCAGGCAAGTTTGACTTTGCCAATCCAAATGAGTGGCCTTGCTGGATGAAGAGATTGGAACACTACACAACAGTGACAAAAATGGACCAGCGGTCGCAGGAATATCAGGCGAATGCCTTCATGTATGCTGCTGGAGACGACGCAGAGGACATATTAGGCGGTCCGGTCCAGGTTGTTGGAGTTTCCAGGAGAGTTGATGTTGGCCACAGCTGTCGAGCTCGACCAGTGGTTTGAAGCAGCGGAGATCATCATGAGAGGCCTTCCTGAAGGGACCTTCTGAGTGAGGATGATTCTCGTGCTAAGGCACTAAGTTGGGACCCAAATGATGTTGATGCTGGAGGTGACACATATGCCTCTGTGGTGAAGATAAGGTCTGCCCCTGGTACACCTTGTTGTTATAGTTGTGGGTCCCCTGTTCACTGCTATAAGGCCAGTGTGTGCCCAGTGAAAGGAAAGCATTGTGGCAAGTGCGGTCTGCCGGATCACTTTGCCAGGGTGTGCGACAACTTCGAACGCAGGAGCCGTGGGAAAGAACCAGGTGCTGCACAGAAGACTCCGACTATCGTACACATGGTCTCCCTGGAGACAACGGGGAGGATCGGTTGTGATGTCATGCTCGACGGTGTCATGGTTCCGCTGTTGGTGGACACAGGTGCTGTTATCTCAGTGTTGAACCTGGCGACCGTGAACAGTTTGTTTCCACACCGACAGATTAAACAGCAGGAGAGAGACTACTACGGCTATTGACTGAACAGACTGGCTGTTGTGGGCTTTATGGAGGCAGAGGCCTGTTACAAGTCGGTTGTGGTGCTCCGAGCCCGCATTGATGTCACTGCTGCGGGGGGTTAACGTCATGGGGTGTAACCTATTTTATAGTCTGGGTTTTTCTATCGCCAATGTGTCGGGTGAGTTGTGGTTGGGCTGTGGACTGTGGAGCTGACCAACTTTGCTGATGGATGGCGTGGAGGTGAGGGACTCAGACTGGTTGGACATATGTAATGAGGGAGAGCACGTTCGGCACTGTGCGAGGCTGCCACGGGTTGGACCCAATGCCGTTCTGACTAATGCCCAAGTTGAGGGTGAGGGACGGCACGATGGGACCCTGGTGGCAGCCTGTAAGGATGAGGCGCCCATGCTGGATCCAGAAAGAGTGGGACCAGAGAGTGAGCTGTTACATTGTTCGGGAAGACGGTCTGCCATGGGTAACACGGACTGGCCCCACGAGTCGACCGGACCGTTGATGGAGACCAGTCATACCCAACATCACTGGACGAGGAGGACGTGGGCTTCCCTGTGGATCGGTGACATGGTGCAGCCCAGGGTTGAGGCTCGGATGAGAGGTGAACATGGCTCGTGCGACTAGTGTGACGAGAGGAGACGATTCCGGGTGGAGGCTGCTCGGAGTGACAGGTATCTGCGCTTGTCTGGCCAGACCTGGAGACATCCGAACGAGCTGCGCAGAGTGGAGGAGACGAAGCGGCGCAGTGGGACCCCTGAGGTCAAGAGACGGAGGCGTCTGGAGAAAGACCCGCCTGAGGACTGAGAGAATCATGTTTTATTTTCTGTCTGTTTTGCTCTATAGTCCTGATGTGTTTATTTGCTAATATTTATGTGCTTCTGGTCTGGTACCCTGATTTGATTAAAAAAAAAAAAAAAGAGGAGAAGAGGGGGAGTTTTCTATTACTGGGAAAGGAGATGTGCATTAATCAAATTTTAGCCTGAGGGGTTTGTGTCAAAGTTGTGGGACTTTGTTGATTTTAGGATAGCAGTTTGATGGGGTGAAATTTTATTTGGATGTTCTTTGTGTGCCCAGGTTTGGGGTGGTGGGGTGTGTTTGGCCCGTGTAAATTGTTTACTGATTAGTATTTACATACCCAATGGTTGTTTCTTGGAATGTGCCCAGTGTGGGGGTGAGTGTTGGGGGGGGGGCGCCAGTAGCCGTTATTTGTCTTGTAGTTATGTGTTTTATGTGGCGCTGTTCTGGGATTGTTTTATTATCGTAGTTACACGGCTTTGTCTTGTGTATTCGGCGGCAGAATAATTCGCCCAGCCGTGTGGGGGTGCTGGTAGTCTACCTGCCCCCAGTTTAGTTGTGTGCCTGGATAGGTTGTTTATTTGTTTCTGTAATTGTTTTGTTTTAGTGTGTGAGTCGGGAAGCAAATTGGGGAGGGCTACCTGTGCGCTTGGCATTTTTAGAAGGGGGGGGGGAATGTTGTGTATGTAAATAGGCTGTATTAGTAAGATGGCGGCCGGGTTGGTCATGGGCTAGACTGGGGTGGCTACTGCTGGTTTCCGGTGGTGACGTCGCCCATGGTGTAAAGGAGTGGGCGGAAGAGGCTCTGTCTCTTTCGTCGTGGGAGCCACCTGGCGAGCAGGCGAGTGCTGTGAGCCTATGTTTGTATATGACGCTCTGTTAAATAAAACTCCGTAAACTGCAGCGATCGTGTGTTTGCTTTATCCAATTATGGACATAACACTGCCATTAACTGAGGAGCAGAAAAAGTCATATGAAGCCGTCACGGGAGCTGTCACAGCACGCTGCGTTAGCAAGAGGAACGTTATAGTATATGAAAGAGCATGCTTTAACAGATGGACCCAAGAGCCAGCTGAGAGTGTGGAGTCCTTTATTACAGCCGTGCACACGCTGGCAGAGCACTGCGAGTTTGGGACTTTGAGAGACAAATTAATTAGAGACTGCATTGTAGTTGGCATTAGAGATGCTAAACTATCGGAAAGTCTCCAGTTAGACCCAGAATTAACACTGGAAAAAGGCGATGACACGGTAAGACAAAGTGTAGCAGTGAAGAAGCAGCAGCCATTGATGCATGGGACTGAACAGGCTACAGCACAAGCTGAAACGATAAAAAGAGCACAAGAGGAGGGAAAACAGTTAAAGAAAAAATAGACACAAAACAGTCAGAATGCACCAGATGTGGACAATTTAAGAGACATGAGTGGAAAGATTGTCCCGCCCTTAGTGCTGAATACAGAAACTGCCATAAAAAAGGACACTTTGCAAAAAAAATGCAGATCAGTCAGTGGTGTCCACCAGATCTCAGAAGCATGGGATGAGAGTAATGTGGTGGAGGATTTTGCCTTCCTAGGAGAGATGTGCTGCGTAGAGAAGGATGAATGGATTGAAACCCTGCAACTAAATGGAGAAAAATCTGTTTTCAAACTAGACACAGGTGCATGTGCTACAGCAATACCAATAAGCATGTACTCTGTTGAAAAGCATGGAGCTCTGCAGATGCCACAAAAAGTACTGTATGGACCAAGTAAGCAAAGACTGAAAACGCAAGGATCTTTGACAGGCGAACTGCACATGAGAACAAATAAAACAAAACAGATCATTTATGTTGTCATGGATCTGTCAAAGCCACTGCTGGGTCTCCCTGCAATAAAAGCATTGAAGTTAATAAAGAGGGTGCATGAGATTAAAGCTCAAATAAAGGACTTTAAGGCCCTGTATGTCACGTTCTCCTTGTGTGCTTTTACGCAGCGCACTGAGGAAATGAGAAAAACCCACACTCAGGAGATAGTTGTGCGTTTCATTACAAGACAAGGGATAATGATGAGATGTGATTCGTCGGCCTCCGTCAGTCTATGATGACCATGGAAGAGAATCCTAAACGTCTACTCTGCTGGAACAGCACCGCCTGTGGCTGAACAGGCCGATGCGCACCGGTGTTCTACCTTCCAGCGTTGGGCGTTGGTAGGATTCAAGCCTGGGCAGGAAGATATGGAGGACAAGATGTTACCCATGCAGCATGTCCCCCCTCTCCACGTCACTGATGAATCCAAAGGAACAGCAGGGCTGCTATAGTTTGGCACCAGCGCCGTCGCAGGAGCTGCCAGAACGATGTTGAGCACAACAGAATAAGGCAAACAAATACACAAAAGAGTCAGAATAGCCACAGCGTCATAGAACTGGGTTTGAGACCATCAAACCCATGTTCATGACAGAGCCTCCCCATCAAGGGGTGGTACCAGATACCCCTAGTGACATCACAAATGAAAAGGAAAACCCTGCCCCCCCCCCCCCCCGCCCCCGGCAGGAACAACAACAATAATCAACCCAGGGTAGGAGGTGGGGGAAACAGATCAGGAGGGAACAAAAACAACCCAGCTCAGGGCCCACAACAGAAAAGCAATCAACCGCCCCCCCCAGTCCAGAAGTGTGGAGGATCCGGAGGACACCCAGAGTCCCAGGCCCAGCAGAAGTTCCGGTGGACAGAGTCCGGCAGCCTTCCAGAAAACATGGGCCACCTGACCCCAAGACTCAGTCCTTCAGGCTGCTGGCCAGCGCTGTTGAGCCACCAAGACCTGAGGGGTAAGGCAGGAGGCGATCTATCCATCGGGAGGCTCACTGGTGGGTGGCCGGGCCACAGGAGGGGAACCCCCACGGTGCCGGCTGGAGATAAGAAGGGGACCATAATGGCATCAGGTTGAGGAGTGGAGGGCCCGGCGTCCTCAGGCTGACCGGCAGCACCCTTGGTGGTCCTGGCATGGGACACAACTGCACCCATGGTGGACTCAGGCTGGAGCCCTGCAGAACCCACGGTGGACTCTGGCTGGAGCTCAGCAGCACCTGCGGTGGACCCTGGCCGGGCCAACGCTGCACCCTCAGTGGACCCTGACTGGGCCAACGCTGCACCCTCGCTGGACCCCAGCTGGGCCAACGCTGCACCCTCGATGGCTCCCGGCTGGAGCTTAGTAGCACCTGCAGGGGTCCCGATTGGGGACATAGCAGCAACTGCGGTTGGCTCCGGCTGGAGCTCTGCAGCACCCACGGTGTGCTCTGGCTGGAGCATCGTTGCACCTCTGGTGGTCCTGGCTTGAGACCTCATTGCTCCCGCGGGAGGACCCGGCTGGTCCACAGCTGCACCCGCGGTGGACCCTGGCTGGGCCACAGCTGCACCTACGGAGGACCCCGACTGGGCCATCACTGCACCCACAGTGAGCAGGCCAACCCGCAGGAGTACCAGGCTGAGGAGGCGATCGATCGGAGGTGCCCTGATGATTGCAGCGGGGGGAGCTGGACCTACAGCATCTTCGGGAGATGGAACCAGATCCACAGAGGCCCCTGGTGATGGTGGATCCTCTCTGGCGGCCCTAAGAGGAAGCTCAGGAACAACAGAAGAGAAACAATGGTTAAAGTTGCTGGCAGCGGCGGAGCCCGGTGAGATGAGTTCAGATGCAGCTGAGGGCTGCACCTGACTCTCCTCCCCTAGAGCCAGACAAAATCTCTCTAACACTGACATTAGAAATATAAGAGAGATAACTTGCCTGAGCCCGAGCTCCACTGCCGTCCAGGACTCCGTTGAACCTGGTGATGTAGTCTCAGGCCCGGCCTCCAAGAGGCCCAGCTCTGGCTCCCATTCCGCTGTGACCATCTCCGCAGCTGGCAAGATGGTGATAGCAGTCCCGGTTACTCCAACGCTGGTGCCTCATCCAACATGGCGACTGAGGGCTGCCTCCCCGCTGGTCCCGGAACATCATCCTCCAGCGCCTTTGGCTCCTCCACCGTCCAACAGTTCAGTCCTGGAGCCGGTGGACGCTCAGAGGGAAAAGGACGAGACACGGAGAGGAAAGGAACAAAGCCAGTTGCTGCAACTGGAGGGGAGGACCCAGCGGACTGCTGAAACTGGGCCTCCCCCTCGGGAGACAGACAAGGTTTATCATACATCATGGGGCGGCAGTGGCACAGGTATAGTGTGACCGACTACTGGTCAGAGGGTCATAGGTTTGATTCCCGCTCTGTCTGCTGTCCACTTGTTGAAGTGTCCTTGAGCAAGACACTGAACCCCCAGTTGCTCCTGGTGGCCTGGTTAGCGCCTGCGTGTATGGCAGCTCTGCCGCCATCAGTGTGTGAATGTGTGTGTGAATGGGTGGATTGCAGGATCTGTAAAGCGCTTTGGTCATCATAGATGAGAAGAAAAGGGCTATATAAGTGAATGCCATTTACCATTTAACGCCATTTAATTAAGGTGAATGGAATGAGAAAACACTTGCTTGTGCTCCCGGTCTCTGATGTTAACAGTTGCAGGAGGTTGGCAGTCATCTCTCTCCATGCCCAAGGTGAATTCCAGCCCTCTAGAGGAGGATGGAAGATCCATTCCCGTGGCAACGGAGGTGGGCGTAGCCGGGGGAAGCCGGGAGGACCTCTCGACAGTGGAAGCAGTCTGACCAGATGATGGGAAAGTGGCTGTTGAAGCGGCGGGCCTCCTCTGGCGCTTGGATGCAGGATGACTCTGACTCAGGTGGGCTGGAAACAGGCAGGCTGACGCTGATGGAGCGGGAGAGGAGTTGGCTGCAGGCTGCGGAGCATGTCCTCGCTTGGGCTGCGAGAGGAACGGCACTGTCCTCAACCCAGGGAAGGCCTGTTGGAGCGCGTAGACTGAGGAAATCAGCTCCGTGTATTGTGGGTGATTCCAGAGCCCAGGATGCGCCTCCACTATACCCACTGCTGAGTCCAGGCAACTCCACTTTGCCTTCGGGCCGTGGGCCTCGAAGGCTTCGTCCACGAAGTCCTGGATATCTGCCGCTGCCCATTCCTCCACCACCGTAGGACACCCCACCAGTCGTCTGCTTTGACGGGTGCAGGCATGGCGCGCCAAAGACATCGTGCTCCAGGCCAGGTAAGGGGGAAAAATAGACACAAAAATAAAAAAAAAAATTATGCACAACTACTCCGCTGGGTTTTGGGCTGGTCAGAGCATTCTGTCACGTTCTCCTTGTGCGCTTTTACGCAGCGCACTGAGGAAAGGAGAAAAAAAACACACGCAGGATATAGTTGTGCATTTTATTACAAGAAAATGGATAATGATGAGATGTGATAAACCAGTACAAATAATAAACTAGCAGTTCAGGAAACACAAGGAAGTCCTCCAGGATGCTCTACAGCTTTTGTGAGTGAGGAACAGGGAAAATGTTCTGAGGCAGACTAGACTGCGGGGAACGGAGAAAGTGCCCGGGACAGAACCATCAGACAAAACTAGTCGGCAGGGGCTAAACAGTTCATATTCACACACAGCTGGGGCAGTCCAAGTAGTCCAAGGGGTTATCCTGATGAACAAAAAAGCAACCAGTTGCAAGGGCTCACGCTACCTAATGTGATGCGGCACCGTAGAGAGCAGGCAGGGCATCTAGACATAGGTGACGGTAAACAGACACTACGTGGATCAGCCGCAGTGTAACGCAACAAAGTTGGACAATGCTCCGACAATCTCTTCCGGCCGAGAGAGGGCTTAAGTAATGCCCAACCTAATCAGGGAAGAGATCGCCGGTGTGTGAGATGAGAGTGCGGGTGTGGGAATGAGTGAGTGTGTATATGTGCAAGAATGTGCATGGGGGGAAATGTATGAATGTGTTTGTGTGTGTGTGCGTGCGTGCGAGTGAAACCCACTAATAAGGTACAGCTGACACCACTGACAGGAGAGGGAGGCATGGCTGAGCTGTCAGGGAGCCGAGTGGACCCAAGAGTCTCCCTGAGAGCGCCTGATGGAAAATAAGGCAAACAAATACACAAAAGAGTCAGAATAGCCACAGCGTCATAGAACTGGGTTTGAGACCATCAAACCCAAATTCATGACACTGTACCCCACAGCGTTTTCAGGGTTAGGGAAACTAAATGAGCGCTACAATATCGAGCTGGAGCCTGATGCAGTCCCATATGCGCTGTCCACCCCACGTCGCTTTCCTCTGCCACTGAGGGATGAAGTCAAGGCGGAATTGGAATGTATGGAGGACATGGAGGTGATTTCAAAGGTGACTCAACCTACACCCTGGTGTGCCGGTCTGGTGGTGGCGCCAAAAATACAACCTGGAAAGATTCGGCTGTGAGTTGACCTGACACATCTGAACAAGTGGGTATGTAGAGAGAGACACATACTTCCCGCAGTCGACCACACATTAGCCATGCTAGCAGGAGCTAAGGTTTTTACGAAGCTTGATGCAACATCAGCATTTTGGCAAATTCCACTGTCTGAAGAGAGCAGACTCCTCACAGCATTTATTACCCCATTTGGTCGTTATGCATTCAATCGGCTACCATTTGGGATCTCGTCGGCCCTGGAGCATTTTCAGCATCGCGTGTCACAGATACTGGAGGGGTGTGAAGGTGTGGTGTGTCATGCTAATGACATTATGGTTCACGGTAGGGACATGCAACAACACAACACCAGACTGTATCAAGTGTTGAAAAGACTAAAAGAGGTGGGACTGACATTAAATGAAAAATGTGAGTTTGAAAAAGACAGCATGATGTTTGTGGGCCACCGTATTTCTGCAGATGGAGTAACGCCAGACCCAGACAAGGTCAGAGCAATCATGGAAATGCCAGAACCGACAGGGGTGGAAGACGTGAGGAGAGTGATGGGAATGGCCAACTACTTAGGCAAGTTTCTGCCTCACCTCGCATCATACACGCGCCCCATAAAAGATTTGCTCAGTGAGAAAAATGCGTGGTGTTGGGGGGCACCACAGAAAGAAGAATTTCAGAGACTTAAATCAGAACTGAGCTCAACCAGAGTGCTAGCCTCATACTCACCCACAGCAGAGACAAGTGTTGCAGCCGACGCCTCGTCTTATGGTCTCGGGGCTGTACTAAACCAGCAACAGCCTGATGTTACATGGAGACCTGTGGTTTTCATCTCAAGAGGGCTGACAGAAGCAGAAAAACATTACGCTCAAATTGAGAAGGAGGCTTTAGCAGTGACGTGGGCATGCGAGCAACTGGTTCCTTACCTCCAGGGACTAAAGTTTAGGTTGGAGACTGACCATAAACCCCTAGTGCCGCTGCCAAGCACTAAAGCACTAGATGAGCTATCTCTGAGAGTTTTCAGATTCAGACTGAGACTGATGAAGTTCACATTTAACATTGTGCGTGTGCCTGGTAAGGGTCTAGCGACCGCAGACGCATTATCACGAGCCCCTGTTAAACAGACCCTCACACAAGAGGAAGAAGAAAATGAGGCAGAGGTGAAGGTGTTTGTGGATTCAATGATCCAGAGCCTGCCCACAACAGAGACTAGACTGAAAGAAATCCAAGGGAAACACAGAAATGACCCTGTGTGTGCGAAAATAGTTTTTTATTGCAAAACAGGATGGCCAGAAAAACATGCTCTGGTGGTCATCTGGTGGTCATCAGAGCATCATAAAGTGCAGAGCAAGAGCACGACATTCAGTTTGGTGGCCAGGGTTCTCTGTGCAAATAAATAAGATGGTGGAGAGCTGTGATGTTTGTTCTAAACACAGAACAGCACAGAAGGAGCCCCTACTGGTCACTCCAGTACAAGAGAGACCCTGGAAAAGAGCGGGAACTGACCTCTCCTTCTGGGACAAAAAGACATCTGCTAATTGTGAATTATTTCTCTTGGTACATTGAGGCGGCACACCTTAAAGTGACATCAGCTGGAACAGTTGTGGCTTTGAAGGAAGTATTCTGTCGCCACGGAATACCAGAGACTGTAATTTCAGACAACAGTCCACAATATAGCAGTGAACTTTTCAGGGACTTTTCCAAAGAGTATGGCTTTAACCACATCACAAGCAGCCTGGGATACCCACAGGCTAACGATGAACAGGCTATGGCCACTGTCAAAAGTCTTTGGAAAGGAGGAGACAATAAACTACAAGCATCGATGGCTTACAGAGCAACGCCGCTGGAGTGTGGTTACTCTCCCTCACAGCTCCTCATGGGGAGACAGCCTCGCACTACCATACCACAACTCCCAGCATCGTTACATCCCTGCTGGCCAAACATCAGAGGATTCAGGAAGTGGGAGGAGAGAGTGAAGGAGAAACAGCGACGCAACTACAATGTGTGTCATAGAGCCTGGGCACTGAAGCCACTACAGCCAGGTCAAAACATCTGGCTCTCAAAGGAGAAGAAACAGGAGACAGTGGTTCAGCATGCAAAGACACCCAGATCTTACATCATTGACGCCGATGAAGGACAGATCAGGAGAAACAGGGGGCATATGCGCACTGTACACAACCCAGACATACAAACACTACCTGTTACAGATGCTAAAGAAAATACACAGTCACCTAATACTGACATCAGTCACAGAAACACAGATAAAACAAATACACCATATGTAACAACCTCTGGTAGAGTGTCTAGACCGCCAGTATGTTTGGATTTGTAAAAGAAGGGACAAAAGATGTGTGTGTTGACATTGTCATGTTCAAAGCTAACTGATTCTAAATGCTCAAGTTTGAGAGTATGCAGTATTTATGTTGTTGTTCTAAAAGAAATGTGACAGATGTCTAAGAGGGGAAGTTCTTGACTTAAGGGGGGAGGCGTTGTGTAAAGGGAACTATGGTTCCGGGTGTGTGTTGCCCTACAACATGTATGGTGGTTACTTATGAAGAGAAGTTCCAGTAAAGCACGGTTAAAGCGGCATTCCTGAGTCTGTTATTAGTATAAATACTTTCCCATCCTGGCAATAATGTAACAGGCAGCAGCCAAGAGCCACCAACCAGAGTTGAACAGCTGCAATCCAAACACAGACGGCGAGCACAGCGGCAGACTTTTTAAATGGTGGTGTCACCATGGGATGAGACGCCATCTTGGCGCTCAGCCCATGTCTCCTCATCCCTGCCTCTCATTAGACAGCGTCTCAGCAGGCTCCCAGCTGTCAGTATTACGGGACAGCTGGGGCCAATTAATCCTCATCAGCTGGGGCGCTGCTAATGAGGATAAAAAGAAGCAGCCTCGATCACTTGGGGCTGCGACTTAAAGCACTACAGGCTGAAACCCTTTCGTTCCGGCGTCAGTCCTTCCTGCTCTGCTTACAGTATTCTAGTGAGTGTTCCCCGCTGTGAGTATTCTTGCCTTGGCATCCTTATGCCCAGTGCCAGCTCGTTACTCCTGTGCTGTTCTAGTCGTGAATGTAACCCTGTGTATGAGTAGCTGTGCTTTCGGTCAGCAAGACCGTGTTCCTTACCCCGTGTTCCTTATCCCTTGTCCTAAACCCTCATTTATAATAAAACATCTCAACTCACTGGCTCGCCCTTGGCTCTCATTGTGTGGCTCCCTAGAGCCACATGTAACAGTAAGTTGCAGCCAGACGAGTTGCCAGCGGCCGTGAGTTTGTGGAACTGTACCTTCCTTGTCCGGGTGTTAGCGCCATTAGCACGCCGTTTCCCAGGAGTCACTCCCGACGCCAGGGGTCCATCCCGGGGGCTGTCGACAGGATGCTCTTCACCCTGTGCGACGCCTCCAATTCGAGACGCTGGCATCCGGGCCATGCTGAGGATCTCCTGGACTGTCACCCTCGTTCTTTGTTCCATCTCGAGGTCAGTGCCAGGATTGATGCCATGGTCACACAGCGAGAGAAGCTCCGCGGGTTGGATGGAAACCCCGGCAGGACGCCGAAGTGGATGACGTTGCCCCCCGCTTCGGGACCCCGTTCCTGCTGCCATTCCAGCCCGGGAGTTCGCGCCACCCAGAGGGCTTCCCCCGTTCTGCACTACGTCACTCGGGATTCCCCCCATGGAGCCGCAGCTGACAGCTGTTACGTTCGGGACCGAGCGGCTGACGCGATTCCCGCTGTGCATCCATTCACCATCTTCTGGCACGTGGCGGCGGCAGTGAGATTGATGGAGAGGACTCCAGGGCAACGAAGTCTTCCCAAGCTCAATGCCTTCCTCGCCTCGGTCTATGCTCAGGAGTGGCGATTCCTGGGTTCCCCCCTCGCTTCGTCCCCTGGGAGAGGCCGTCGTCACATCGCCAAGTCACCTCTGCATGACCCCCTTCCGGATCCAGTTCTGGGCTGTCGCCAGGACAGTTCCCCCCACGCAGCTGTCACCTCTTCGTCTCATCAGCGTGGAGTTTTCACAGCCTCGTTCCCTGAGCCTCGTTCCCCCGCTGTCACTCCTGGACATTCGGGCTGGCTCACCCCGGCTGTTTCCCCCTCCTCCTCGACGTGCTTCCTGACTGCTGTGTGTGCCTGGAATCCCGGCCTGGTGAGCTCTCTTCTGGAGACTACGCGAGCGATCCTCAGACGATTTCCCAGGGGGTCCTTCGTTATCGCCTGGCGGGGAGAGGAAGAAGCAGTGTCCACTGCAGCAGGCGTTATCCAACCTCCAGGAGGCAGGCAAGTCATAGTTTATTTACATCAGTTCAATGATTTGCTCTGTCACACTCCTGGAGGAGGGGTTCAGGGTTTGCAGCTCCCTGAACTCCCCCCACCTGCTGTAACCTGTGTTCCTAAACCTGCATCCTCTGTGTCTCTCTCCGCCGAGCGGTCCCCGGCCTCGGGTCAACGTCGTGGGACCAGGAGAGCCCCTGCGGTTCTGGTTCCGCAGCTGCGTTGTGGACGGAGGAGGAGTGACTGCTGCGTGGAGTCTGCACCGACGATTAAGCGTCCCCGGGTCTCCACGGAGGAGCGGTTCGGTCCAGCGGGACAAGATTCTTCTGGCTTCACGCTGTGTGGTTCATCGGCGGGGTTACCGGAGCTGGAGGAGCCTCAAGCTGCGTTGACCATCATGCTGGCTGCGGGGCCCGACGCAGCCGAGTGGGAGCCTGACAACGACCTTCTGACGACGGATCCTGGATCTTCGCAGTCCTGGACGGCGTCGGAACCCGAGATCAGGCGAGTGCTCTCCTTTCTTTTCTCTCTCTATTTCTTTGAGCACTTTAGCCTGTCTCTAGGGGAGATGAGCTGGGTGCAGCCGCCCGCTGCATCCGAGCTCGTTTCGCCGGGTTCTGGCGCTGCCGGTGATCCTGATCCCGGTTCTATTTTTTCTCCCGAGCCTTCTTCCAGGGTCACCAGCAAGGAGTTGCCGTTCCTCGTGATGCTGGAGGGTCCAGGTTCAACGTTGGAGGTCGGTTCTGGTGCGGTGCCGACCCAGTCGGGGTCCGACGCGGGTGCTGCTTCGGCGGTGTCCGACGTGGGTTCGCCTAAGACCCAATCGGGGTCCGACGTGGGTGCTGCGCCAACGTTGTCCAGGTCCGGTGAGGAGGTGGCTGTTTCCCAGCGGCCTGACGCTCGTTGCCCTCGTCATCGGCTCTCCCCTGTGCCTCGTCCACCGGGACCCGCTTTGACCCTTCGTCCGTCTCAACGGTCCTGGTGGTTGAGTGATACGGGTCGACGGCCTGACCCGCAAGACTTCCGGTTCGGCGATCTGGTCCAACCCCCTGACGAACTTTGCTGCTTCTGGGTGGCCTGGCACGGCCACCGGCGGACTGGTTTCTTGGGATCTGGGTCTGGACTTGGCCGTCCGAACATTTCCCTCTCCCCGATTCACCAACTGGACAGTGGGCGGGGAGACCCCCGGTACTATCCCGGCCATTTTTGGACTCTGCCTGCCATATTCCTCGGGTGTTGTCTACCTTTTATTATGATCAAAGTCACTCGAGTGTAATTTCTGCCCTTTTGGCGAACATATATTTACAGTGCTGTGTATTGTTTTCCCCCTTATTAACCGTACTCAGTAATTTATCTCATTGTTATCCTGTTTCCCTGTCATCTTTTCTCCTCTAGGTGACCCCCCGTATATTTAGTGCTGTGTATTGCATCCTCTCCTTATTAACCATACTCAGCATTTTATCTTATTGTTGTCCTGTTACTCTGTCACCGTTATTTTCCTAGGTGTCCTTCTTTGCATATGGCGCCGTGTATTTTGTTATCTTTTTTACTTACCGGTGCACGTCATCCCTATTATTCATGTCCTGGTCTTAGCCCGCTTTGTTTCATGGAGTAATGTGTTCTGGTTTCTTTATCAACCATGCTCTGTAATCACCTCATCCTGTTCCATTTAGCATTGTGTATTGTGTTTGTTATTTATCACTCGTACTCAGCGTTTTTGTCCTGTTACCTTTTTGGTGGTTTTTTTCCTTGCCCTGGGCCACACATTGTTGGTATTATCTGAGTAGTGTGCAACCAGTGTTCTGACTCAGTTTTCTCCCCATCTGTGCCCTGGGTTAATTATTCCCTGTTTTGTAAAGTATTTGGGTTTTTTCCTCTCTCTGTCCTGCTACCCTACATTGTTCCATTGGGTTTTTTTTGTCCTTCCCTTGGCATCTCCCCCTCCGGTCCTGCCCCCCTTCCACCCATCCTAGGTGGGGGGGAGAGCTGGGATGTTCCTGGTCGTTCGGGAGCCCGACCTTGAGGGGGGGGCTCTGTCACCATGGGATGAGACTCCGTCTCGGCGCTCAGCCCATGTCCCCTCATCCCTGCCTCTCATTAGGCAGCATCTCTGTCACCATAGGAGGAGACGCCATTTCGGCGCTCAGCCAATGTCTCCTCATCCCTGCCTCTCATTAGACAGTGTCTCAGCTGGCTCCCAGCTGTCAGTATTACGGGACGGCTGGGGCCAATTAATCCTCATCAGCTGGGGCGCTGCTAATGAGGATAAAAAGGAGCAGCCTCGATCACTCGGGGCTGCGACTTAAAGCACTACAGGCTGAAACCCTTTCGTTCCGGCGTCAGTCCTTCCTGCTCTGCTTACAGTATTCTAGTGAGTGTTCACCACTGTGAGTATCCTTGCCTTGGCATCCTTATGCCCAGTGCCAGCTCGTTACTCCTGTGCCGTTCTACTCATGAATGTAACCCTGTGTATGAGTAGCTGTGCTTTCGGCCAGCAAGACCGTGTTCCTTATCCCTTGTCCTAAACCCTCCTTTATAATAAAACATCTCAACTCACTGGCTCGCCCTCGGCTCTCATTGTGTGGCTCCCTAGAGCCACATGTAACAGGTGGAAGTGATGGAGGTACGTGAATACAATGACAATCAAGACAAACAGGAGCTTTTGCTGTTCAGTGGCAGAGGAAGAAAACAGACAGGCAAAAAGACGGACATTTGTTCACCCAGTATTGGCGGATTGTTCAGTACTTTCTTCTGGCGGGAGTTTCTGGGTGCATGTGCAGTATCGTTCTATTGATGGTAAAGTTGAGCTATTTTTGTGTTTATTTCAAAAACAAAGCGTTATTTCGAAATTCTGGCAAATTACAAGTCGAGAAAATATGGTGATACAATGATAGAAGCCTTTAGTTCCATTTAATTTTGACCAGGTGAACTGAAACAGAGTGGCGGACAGATACACACACACACACGGCCACAAACAGACACACTAACTGATTACCATATGCCTCTTAGTTTCACCGAGGCATAAAAAACACTTTTAGAAAGGAAAAACCCAAATTTCTTAAGGAACAAAACTCACATTTAAGAGGGAAAAACATTCATGAAGGAAAAAAAAAGCACATTTATGAGGGGAAAAACACACAATTAAAATGCTAAATATAAGCTCAAAGTTGGAAATTGTTAAATGCTAAAATTGCCCAATCTTGAAAATTATCAGTACAGGTACATCTCCAAAAATAAGAATATCATAAAAAAGTTCAATATTTTTTGTCACTCATTTCAGAAAGTGAAACCCATATATTATATAGTGTGGAGTGTGTAAATGAAGAGGCAGCTTCATGTCAGACGATTTACTACACACTCACATCTCACAAGCACAGAACAGACTGACTGGTTACAGCAAGCTCTCCCCTCTATATATCAAGTCACCTTCACAAGCTTCAAGGCACTTCCTCATACACAGCATGATATTTACACTACACTTCATTCAACCCCCTCTCACCCTCTTGGGCATTGTTCTCCCATGTGTATTTATTGTCTCTGTCTGAGGTGCGAAATAACCTGACTTCCATACCGCCCCCCCCCCCAGCATCTTAGATAGAACAATAGAACATCAGTCCACATGCTGTTTGGGCTTCAGTCTCCTCCCATATCTGCTGTAACGGGTTTACCGCCTCCGCGGCGCTGCTGTGCCGGTGGGGGGCTGCTGGGAGTGTGTCCGACTGCGGGTGAGCCGTGGTGAGGGGGGGGGAGGCTTCACTCTGTCCGTGTGGCTGCTCTGATGAATCGTTCCCCTGGGGAGTTCTCTGTGGGGGTCTTCCACGCCGAGGGGCCCTCGCCAACAGCACTTGCTCATCTGCCACTACAAAGGCGGGTTTGAGTCTGTCTATGCCAATTTTCTCCCGTCTACCCCCCAAGTCTAGCACAAAATGCGTATCCCCTGTTTCCAACACTCTGAACGGTCCATCATAGGGTGGGCGCAATGGAGGGCGGTGGGCGTCGTGTCTGACGAACACGAACTCCGCGTTCTTCAAAGTTTTAGGCATGAAGGCACGTGGAAAACAGTGGTGGGCAGGGCCTGGCAGTGTGCCTGTGTTTGCGCTACGCTGCAAAAGCTGAGACGGGGAGCTGCCCGGCGCGGGATTATCCGGTAGAAATTCCCCGGGCAGCCGTAGGGGCTGTGCAAAAATGAGCTCTGCCGGGGAAGCTTCCAAATCCTCTTTTGGCGTGGAGTGCAACCCCAATAAAACCCACGGCAGCCTGTCTACCCAATTTGCATCCGTCAGTGAAGCCCTGAGTGCTGCTTTCAGTGATCTATGAAAACGCTCGCATAACCCATTGGCCTGTGGGTTGTACGCGGTTGTGCGATGAATTGCAACACCCAGGCTGCAGGCCATCGCGGACCAGAGGTCGGAAACAAATTGTGGGCCCCTGTCGGACGTAATGTCCGACGGGACTCCAAAATGCGCCACCTATGCTGTTAAAAAAGCGCGTGCTACGTCCGCGGACGTGGTTGCCGCCAGCGAGACTGCATCTGGCCAGCGCGTGGTGCGGTCCACCACTGTCAGGAGGTGTGTGCACCCTTGTGATGGTGGGAGGGGACCCACGAGGTACACGTGCACATGGTCGAACCTTTTAGCCGGTACCGGAAATGGCTCCAAGGGAGCCTTCGTGTACCTGTGTACCTTGGCTCGTTGGCACGCCACGCAGGCTGCAGCCCACTCTTTTACTTGTTTGCGTAGGCTCTGCCACACGAACTTCTCTCCCACCATTTTGACTGACGCGCGCACTCCTGGGTGCGCCAGAGTGTGAACCGACTCAAACACGCGGCGGTGCCACATGACTGGGACCACTGGATGCGGGCGTCCCGTGGGGACGTCGCAAATTAGGGGGGGCCGCCATCTTGCAGCACCCTGCTCTCCAGCCTTAACCCTGTTGGTCCAGACTGGAGCGCGCGCACGTCTGCATCGCTAATCTGCTCCGCGGCCATGGCTGCGTAATCTATCCCCACGTAGACTGGGGCCACCATGACGCGCGAGAGGCAGTCTGCCACCACATTCAGTTTACCCGACACATGCTGAATATCGGTAGTAAACTCTGAGATCGCAGCCAGCTGTCTCTGCTGCCGGCCCGACCATGGTTCTGAAACCTTGGCCATCACGAACGTTAGTGGCTTGTGGTCCACGAACGCGGTGAAGCTGCACCCTTCCAGCCAGAACTGGAAGTGGTGTATGGCCAGATGGAGAGCCAGCAACTCTCTGTCAAATGCGCTGTATTTACGTTCGCTGTTGCGCAAAGTTCTGCTGAAAAATACGAGCGGTTGCCAAGCCCCGGCGACACGCTGCTCCATGACAGCCCCTATGTCCACATCTGAAGCATCGGTGGTGAGCGCTATCCAGGCCGTGGGGTCCGGATGTGCCAGCAGTGCGGCGTTTGCCAGGGCTGCTTTAACCTCTGAGAACGCCCGCTCTCGCTCCGGGGTCCATTCGACTCCATTCGTGGGTTTCTGTCTCTTGAGCGCGGCGTACAATGGTTGCATGAGCCGCGCCACAGGGGGAAGGAAACAGTTATAAAAATTCACCATCCCCCAAAATTCCAGCAGCGCTCTGACCGTCTGAGGCCGGGGAAAATCTGCCACGGCGCGCACTTTGTCGGGCAACGGGATCGCTCCTTCCAGAGAGACGCGGTGCCCCAAAAAATCAATCTCCGTCATGCCGAACTGGCATTTCACCGGGTTGATTATCAACCCGTGCTCCTCCAACCTCCAGAAAACTGTCCTGAGGTGGGTTTCGTGTTCGTCTTCGGACATACTGGCTACCAGGATATCGTCCAGGTAGACAAACACGAACGGGAGATCACACAGCACTGCATCCATCATGCGCTGGAACGTCTGTGCTGCGCCTTTTAACCCGAATGGCATGCGCAGGAACTCGAATAAACCAAACGGAGTTATTACTGCTGTTTTGGGTACGTCCTCCGTGTGCACTGGGACCTGGTGGTAACCGCGGACCAGGTCTATTTTAGAAAAAACGCGTGCTCCGGCGAGGTGAACGGAAAAATCCTGTATGTGGGGAATCGGGTAGTGGTCGTGTGCTGTGGTGTTGTTCAACCTGCGGAAATCACCGCACGGTCGCCACGATCCCTCAGCCTTAGGGACCATGTGTAGCGGGGATGCCCATGGGCTGTTTGAACGCCTGATGATGCCCAACCTTTCCAGGTTGGCGAACTCCTCGTACGCTATGGCCAGTTTAGCTGCATCCAAGCGCCGAGGTCTTGCAAAAACGGGCAGCCCAGTGGTGGTGATAAAGTGCTCCACCCCGTGTTTAGCGATGGCCGCTGAAAACGTCGGGATCATGAGTGCTGGGAACTGAGTGAGCAGTGTGTGGAACTTACCGCCTGGAGCTGTGATGCTGGCCTGTGCTGTTGGCCGGGTCCCTCGAGCTATACAGGGAAGAGATTCAAAGGACAGTGCATTAACCAGGCGCCTGTTAGCAATATCCACAAGCAAAGCATGTGCACACAGAAAATCAGCACCCAGGAGCGGGCAACACAGTGCTACTATGATAAAAGTCCACTCATACGAGCGGCCATGTAGAGATAAGGTCAGTGTTCTCTCACCGAACGTCTTATTCTCCGAGCCGTTTACTGCCACCATTCCGGGGCCGCTAGGTCCTGCCAGCCGGTCAGCGTAGGACGGCAGGATGACGCTCTTCTGGGCTCCGGTGTCGACGAGGAAGCGTCTCCCCGAGCGCGAGTCCGTCACGTAGAGCAGCTTGTTCTCTTCACCGGCGGTCGCAGCTGCTACCGACTGCTGGCCTTGGCGTTTCCCGAGCGCTTGAATTGGCACGGTGGCGCGCATCTGTGCGCGTTCCCTCCGAAGCGGCGGTGGTAGAAGCAGAACGTGTCTCTCTGGCGCTCCTTGGCCCCCGTTGCTGCTACCGTCGGTGGCTCCTCGCCTCCCCTGGTCGTCTCGCTGGGCTCCACTGCTGCCGCGTTAACTGCGATCGCCCTGGTGGTGAGGATGATCCTGTCTGCCTCCTGGGCTAGCGCACGGTAGTCTCGCGCGGCCAGCAACGGCGAATTGGCCAGAACCGCTCTTGTTTCTGTTGGAAGGTTCCAGAGGAAAAGGTGGGCAAACAGAAAGTGCCCGTCGTCCGTGCCCATCAACGCCAGCATCTTTTCCATCAGGTCTACGGCCGACCCATCTCCTAACTCGGTCCGCGCCAGGAGCCTCTCCGCTCTCTCACATTCCGAGAGCGTGTAGCGCCAGGTGAGCGCAGCCTTGAGCGCCTTATATTTGTTGTTGGCTGGTGGCTGATTGAGCAGGCTCGCTACCTGCTGGGCTGTGTGGGAGTCCAGTGCTGCTACCACATGGTAGAACTTGGTGTCGTCTGGAATTACTCCCCGGAGGGCGAACTGGGCCTCGGTGTGGTGGAACCAAGAGCGCGGGTTGTGCTGCCAGAAATCCGGTAGCTTGACTGAAACTGCACACGCGTTGTTGGGGGTTCCAGTCCTGGCTGTCTGTGGAATGGCTGCTGCGTCTCTGGGGCTTCCCGACCGGGCCGGCTCCGGGGTTCTTGCCTCGTGTTCCATAATACGTCTTGGGTCACCAGTGTGGAGTGTGTAAATGAAGAGGCAGCTTCATGTCAGACGATTTACTACACACTCACATCTCACAAGCACAGAACAGACTGACTGGTTACAGCAAGCACTCCTCTCTATATATCAAGTCACCTTCACAAGCTTCAAGGCACTTCCTCATACACAGCATGATATTTACACTACACTTCATTCAACCCCCTCTCACCCTCTTGGGCATTGTTCTCCCACGTGTATTCATTGTCTGTCTGAGGTGCGAAATAACCTGACTTCCATAATAGATTCATTACACAGAGAGTGATATATTTCAAGTGTTTATTTATTTTAATTTTGATGATTATCAAATCAAATCAAATCAAATCAAATCAACCTTTATTGTCATGTTGCTGTACATACAACTGTAGTGCAGGCAAGATGAAACTGCATTTCTCTCGGCATCCATATAAGTAAAAGAACATGATTTAAGACACACTCACACATATCTTCACCCCCACCCCCCACCCCACCACATCCATTCACACATCCCTGAGACATACTTGAAAAACTAACCAGAACTATAACATACAAATAATATACATAATGTCCGTAGGTGCAGTAGTGTGTATGAGAGATTCCGGGTCAACTGTTCAGCATCCTAACAGCTTGTGGAAGGAAGCTGTTAACCAGTCTGGTGGTTCTGCCTCTGATGCTCCAGAATCGTTTGCCAGATGGCAGAAGTTCACAGTGTTTATGCAGAGGGTGAGAACGGTCCTTGACAATGTTCAGTGCCCTGCTCCTACAATGGTTCTGAAAAAGATCTTGGACAGAGGGGAGGGAGACTCCAGTTACCCTCTCAGCTCCCTTAACTATCCTCTGCAGGGCTTTTTTGTCTGACATACTGCAGCTGGAGTACCATGTAGCAATACAGTACGTCAGAACACTCTGGATAGTAGGATCTGTAAAGCGCTTTGGTCATCAAAAGATGAGAATAAAAGCACTATATAAGTCAATGCCATTTACCATTTACTCTCCACCACACCTCTATAGAAGGTCCTGAGGATGCAGATGGGGAGAGAGGCCTGGTTGAGTTTCCTCAAGAAGTGCAGTCTCTGCTGGGCCCGCTTCCTGATCCCCAAGGAATTCTTGCTCCAGGTCAGGTCCTGCGAGATCTGCACTCCGAGGAACTTGATGTTCTCCACTCTCTCCACTAAACGGCTGCCGATGCTGAGGGGGACGTGTTCAGGCTGTGACCGCCAGAAGTCGATAATCATCTCCTTCATTTTGTCCACGTTCAGCACCAGATTGTTCTCCCTGCACCAGCCCTCCAGGTCTCTCACTTCTTCCCTGTACATTGATTCCTCTTCCCTCTGAATAAGTCCCACCACCGTGGTGTCGTCTGCAAACTTAATAATCTGGTTCCCCTTGTGTCTGGATACACAGTCATGTGTTAGAAGTGTAAACAACAGTGGACTGAGTACGCAGCCTTGAGGGGATCTGGTGCTCAGCGTGATAGAGTTGGAGATGTTGTTTCCAACCCGGACAGACTGAGGTCTCTCAGTCAGGAAATCCAGGATCCAGAGACATGTGGCGGTGTTCAGACCAAGAAGGAGTAATTTCTCCATCAGTCTCTGGGGGATAATGGTGTTGAATGCTGAACTGAAATCAGTGTACAGGAGTCTGGCGTATGTGTCTTTCTGATCCAGGTGGGTGATGACAGAGTGCAGGGTGGTGACTATAGCATCCTCCGTGTTGCGGTTTGAACGATATGCAAACTGGAGCGGGTCATGTGATGCAGGGAGGCAGGCTGTGATGTGTGGTTTGACAAGCCGTTCAAAACACTTCATCACAATTGGTGTCAGTGCAACAGGACGGTAGTCATTCAGACAGGACACAACTGGTTTCTTTGCCACCGGTACTATGATAGAGGTCTTGAAGCATCTGGGAACGATGGCCTGACTCAGGGAGATTCACATAATGCACGGCTCAGGAGACACACACGCAGGCTCAGAGTAGATCCAATAGCTTTATTAGCAACAAGTGTGTATGAATGTGTGTCTGCGAGATGTGAATGTATTGGTGGTGGCGTCTGCGTCGGGCACGGAGGCAGGAGACCGTACAGCCGGACAACCCTATGGGAGAAGCAAAGGGAGAAGGGTGACGGGCACACACCAATGCAGGAGATGTAAAAATAGTGATGAGCTTACTTGGAGTTAGCAGGTGGCTGGCACAGCAAGGACGAGGTCCAGTAGACAGCGACCTGGAGAGCCCGGTGCAGCAGCGAGGGGATGGAGACGGAGAGGAATGGTCCGCCGCCGGGAAATCCACCTGTGCACAGGGGAGCAGACTTGGAGAGGAAAAAGGTAAGGGCTTCTTACCGAAATGTTTGCTGAAGTGGTAGAGGTTACTCACAGCAATCGTGACGAGTGAAGTCTGACGGCTTCAGGCCGAAGCCCAGGGCGAGGCGGCTTAAATCCCTCACCGCTGATGAAGTGCAGGTGTGCGTGCAGCTGGCGCCGCAGATGGGCGGCGAGGCGTGACAGTACTCCCCCCTCTAGCAGCGCCTCCTGGCGATGGTTTCTCCGGGTGCGCTCGGTGGAACTCAGTAATGAGGGACGGGTCCAACACAAACGACGAGGGTACCCACTGCCGATGTTCAGGCCCATAACCCTCCCAGTCCATCAAGTACTGCAACCCACGACCCCGGCGCCGGGAGTCCAGGATGGAGGAGACAGGCCAGGCCAGATGGCCATCAACCATCCGGGGCGCGGGTTGCGCAGCAGGAGGAGGGCAAAGGGGGTCGGAGACTGCCAGCTTCACCTTGGATACGTGGAAGGTGGGATGGATGTGAAGGGAGGGGGGAATAGCTACACGCACAGCCACCGGGTTGATAATCCTGGTGATGGGGTATGGGCCCATAAAACGCTGTGCCAGCTTCCTCCTCTCGCCCTTTAAAATGACGTCCTGGGTTGACACATAGACTCGCTGACCCACCTGGTACGCTGGGGCAGGTCTTCTGTGCCGGTCCACCGTGGTTCGGTTGCGCTCCGCCGTGCGTAAAAGCGCATTGCGCGCTGACGCCCAGATGGAGCGGAACTGCCTGAGGTGCGCCTGAACTGAGGGAACCGTTACCTCACTCTCCTGCGCTGGGAAAAGGGGGGGGGGGTCGTAGCCCAGGGACCCCTTAAAGGGAGACATCCCTGTGGCAGAAGAGCGGGCGGTGTTGTGGGCGTACTCAACCCAGGCGAGATGGTTACTCCAGGACGTAGGTTTGGACACAGTGACGCAGCGGAGCGCAGCCTCCAGCTCCTGGTTGGTCCACTCGCACTGCCCGTTGGTTTGGGGGTGATGGCCGGAGGAGAGGCTCACCTTGGCTCCCAGGATGTTGCAGAATGACCTCCAAACCTCTGAGGAAAATTGGGGCCCCCGGTCCGAGACCACGTCCACCGGAATCCCGTGCAGCCTGACCACGTGCTGGACTAGGAGATCCGCCGTCTCCAGGGCGGTTGGAAGACCTCGTAGCGGGATGAAGTGTGCCACCTTGGAGAAGCGGTCTACGATGGTCAGGACGGTGTCGAATGTGTTTGAGACTGGGAGTCCGGTGATGAAATCCAGGGTGATATGCGACCAGGGCCTGCCAGGGACAGGCAGAGGCTGGAGTAAACCCGCTGGAGGGGCATTACCTGACTTACTGGTGGCACATACTGGGCAGGCCCGGGCGTAGCGGGCAGCGTCCCTCCGCAGGCCCGGCCACCAGAAGGACCGTTGAAGGAGGTCGATCATCCGGGAGGAGCCAGGATGGCAGGTGAGCTTGGATGTATGTAGCCAGTGGATGACCTCCCCCCAAACCGTGGATGGCACGAACAGCCTCCCCTCCGGTCTGCCGCCAGGGTCAGGTTCCACTTCCTGCGCCTTCTGGATCTTGCTTTCTATGTCCCAGGTGATGGCTCCCATGATGCACGACCTGGGCAGGATGGTGTGGGCCGTGTCCTCAGACTCCTCAGGGGCAAACTGCCTAGAGAGGTTCAGGTTCAGGTTCAGGTTACTTTATTTGTACCCGTAGGTAGATTTGTTTTGCAGTTGGTGACATCCATATTTACAAGCCACTAATTACATTCAACATAGACACAAACACAGGCACACATCTTGCAAAATAGGTAAATATAAAATATGTACAATATAATTTTTATAGCTTGTTCAACTCTTTGACAGCAGCAGGGACAAAGCTGTTTTTGTAGCGCTGGGTTCTACTTTTTGGGACAGCAAACCTCCGTCTGGAGGGAAGAAGCTGAAAGTTGCAGTGCAAAGGGTGGGAGTCATCATTTAAAATCGAGTCGGCCATCCTCTGTACTTGTCTGGTGTACAGGGATGTCAGGCTCAGCTGTGACTCACCAAGCAAACGACTGGACCATCTGACTACCTGATCCAAGGATTTCCTCTGTTTCAGTTTTATCTGACCAAACCATGACATTAAAGAAAAGGATAAAACTGATTCAATAAAAGCCCGATAGAACATAGTCATTATGGTTCGGTCAATTTGGAAGCGTGCAAGTTTCCTCAAACAATACAAATTTTGCTGACCCTTTTTGCACACCCTTTCACAGTTCACCTCAAAGTTCAATCCACTATCAATAATTGTCCCAAGATATTTGTACGATTGTACACATTCGGTGGTCTGGCCTTTTAGTATGGTGACTTTGTGCCTGGGAGTTTTCCTCCTAAAGTCAATAATCATATCTTTCGTTTTTGTTGTATTCAGCTGCAGGTAGGAATCCTCACACCAGTGAACAAAGGGCGTCTGGCAGGCCGTTCTTGGAGCCAGGCCTGAAGGTGATGTTAAAACGGAACCTGGCAAAGAACAAGGACCAGCGTGCCTGGCGGACGTTCAGACGCTTGGCAGATCTCAAATACTCCAAGTTCTTGTGGTCAGTCAGGACCACGAACGGCAGGTCCGCCCCCTCTAGCCAGTGACGCCACTCCTGCAGCGCGAGCTTGATGGCGAGGAGCTCTCTGTCCCCCATGTCGTAATTCCGTTCCGCTGGGGACAAGCGCCGAGAGAAGAAAGCGCAGGGCCGTTTGACACCATCACTTGGTGACCGCTGAGACAGAACCGCCCCCACTCCTGTGTCCGAAGCGTCCACCTCCACGATGCACTGCAGCGACGGGTTGACTTGGCTAAGGACCCGGGAGGAGGAGAACTCCGCCTTCAGCGCCTGAAAAGCAGCCGCGGCCTCTTCGGTCCACTGGAACGGGACCTTAGGAGACGTGAGGCGGGTCAGTGGGCCGGCGATGGTGCTAAAATGAGGGACGAAGCGGCGGTAGAAATTTGCAAACCCGATGAATTGTTGCACCTGTTTTCTCGATGCAGGTGTAGGCCATTCCACCACCGCCTTCACCTTCACTGGGTCCGGAAGCACCTGGTCGTGGGAGATGATGAACCCGAGGAAGGATGTTGTCTTTGCGTAGAATTCACATCTTTCGGCCTTCACATACAACCGGTTCTCCAGCAGCCTTTGGAGGACCCGCCTCACATGGACCCAGTGCTCATCCCTGGACTTGGAGAAGATGAGGATGTCATCCAGGTAGACGAACACAAAAAGGCCAATGAAATCCCGGAGGACGTCATTAATTAGGCGCTGAAAGACGGCTGGAGCGTTGGTCAACCCGAATGGCATCACCAGGTACTCGAAGTGGCCGTTCGGGGTACGGAAGGCTGTCTTCCACTCATCTCCCTCCCGGATCCGGACGAGGTGGTATGCGCTGCGTAGATCCAGCTTGGTGAACCAAGTCGCCCCCTGGAGGGAGTGGAAGGCGGTGTCCATGAGTGGCAGGGTGTAACGATCCCTCTCCGTGATATCATTTAGGGCGCGATAGTCGATACAAGGACGGAGGGACCCGTCCTTCTTGCCCACGAAGAAGAATCCTGCCCCCAATGGTGATGACGAGGGACGGATAATTCCAGCACTCAGCGATTCCTTGAGGTAGGAATTCATGGTCTCCTTCTCCGGCGCCGACAGGCTGTAGAGTCGCCCAGAGGGTAAGGGTGCCCCCTGGCGGATGTTTATCGCACAGTCGTAGGGTCTGTGTGGAGGAAGAGACATCGCCTTTGACTTGCTGAAAACCATACCCAGGTTGTGAAATTCAGATGGCACCAGGGAAAGATCCGGGGGCGCTGCGTCCGTAGGAGAGGGGGAAGAGGACGGAGAGCAGGCAGCGGACTGCAAGCAGGTGCTCATACAGAACGTACTCCATGCCGACACCCTGGCAGACTTCCAATCCAAGATGGGGTTATGGAGGCGAAGCCAGGGGTATCCCAGGATGACGGGCGACACAGAGTTGGGGAGGACGTAGAAGGTCACTTCCTCCCGGTGGTTCCCAGAGATGATCACAGGAACAGGGACGGTCTGATGTGTTACTCTCCCCAGGGAGACATGGGAGAGGTTGACTAGGGCGAGAGGAGATTTGAGAACTTGGCAACGGATGCCCAATCGGGTTGCAAGGCTTTGTGAAATAAAACTGCCCTCCGCGCCCGAATCCACCAGTGCGTGAGTGAGGTGCCCAGTGGAGTTGTGACAAAATCGGACGGGCAGCTTCAATTGGGAGAGGGGATTTAACCGATTGATGTCCGCGAGGCCCCCTACAGTGACTCGCGGACCCCGCCGTTTGGCTTCTGTGGGCAAAGCTCCACCATGTGTTGACTATCTCCGCAATACATGCAGAGATCCAACTCACGGCGGCGTTGTCTCTCCGCAGGGGGGAGCTTTGTCCAGCCCGTCACCATCGGCTCCGACTCCTCGGGGCGCGATGGCGGCGGTGTCGCCAGGGGGCGAGCTTGGAACAGGTGCGACGAGGCACCACGAGAGCGAGAAGAAGACGACTTCCGCCCCGAGGAGCGCTCGCGCAGCCTGTTATCCAAACTGATGGCTAGGGACGTTAGCTCCGCTAGAGTCTCCGGGATGTCCCGCCCAGCCAGTTCATCCTTCAGATCATCATTGAGACTGCGGAGGAAGAGGCCGCAGAATGAACGTTCATCCCAGCCCAATTCCTCCGCCGCTACCCGGAAGTCGATCGCATAGTCCGCTGCCGACCGGCTTCCCTGCTGGAGACTGAGAAGCCGATCGACCTGGACGGTCTCGGTACGAGAATGATCAAAGACCTCCAGGAATTGTCTCACGAATTGGCCATAGGTGAGGGTGGCGTAACTGGGCCTCGCCATTACGGCGTAAGCCCAAGTTAGTGCTCGCCCCTCCAGGAGATTCCCAATGTAGCCAATTCGGCTATGATCTGAAGGAAAATCTCCGGGCACACGGTGGAACACGGACTCACACTGCATTATGAACCCCCGCGCACCGCCGAGCTTACCGCTAAAGCGGGCGAGGGTCAGAATGGGCGTGAGCCAAGCCGGTGCTACCGTAGCTGGCTGGACGGCCGCTGGAGCAGCAGGAGCCGCGCCACCCTGACGAGCCGGGGGGAACGGCTGTTGGGGGTCCAAGCGGTCCAATCGGTTAGTGATAATGGTTAACTGGTTTAAAATCACCTGTTGCTGGTGGGCTATTAGGTCCACTCGAGCCTCGAGAGTGGTAAGTCAGCGTGTGAGCCCGCCGTCTGCCGAGTCGCTCTGCTGAAGCCGTACTGACATAATGCACGGCTCAGGAGACACACACGCAGGCTCAGAGTAGATCCAATAGCTTTATTAGCAACAAGTGTGTATGAATGTGTGTCTGCGAGATGTGAATGTATTGGTGGTGGCGTCTGCGTCAGGCACGGAGGCAGGAGACCGTACAGCCGGACAACCCTATGGGAGAAGCAAAGGGAGAAGGGTGACGGGCACACACCAACACAGGAGATGTAAAAATAGTGATGAGCTTACTTGGAGTTAGCAGGTGGCTGGCACAGCAAGGACGAGGTCCGGTAGACAGCGACCTGGAGAGCCCGGTGCAGCAGCGAGGGGATGGAGACGGAGAGGAATGGTCTGCCGCCGGGAAATCCACCTGTGCACAAGGGAGCAGACTTGGAGAGGAAAAAGGTAAGGGCTTCTTACCGAAATGTTTGCTGAAGTGGTAGAGGTTACTCACAGCAATCGTGACGAGTGAAGTCTGACGGCTTCAGGCCGAAGGCCAGGGCGAGGCGGCTTAAATCCCTCGCCGCTGATGAAGTGCAGGTGTGCGTGCAGCTGGCGCCGCAGATATGCGGCGAGGCATGACAGAGATGTTATAAATGTCAGTCAGTACATCCGCCAACTCGCTTGCGCAGTCTCGGAGCACACGTCCTGGGATGTTGTCCGGACCTGCAGCTTTATGTGGGTTGACTCTGGTTAGGGTCCTCCGTGTGTCTGCTGCGTTGATGGTAAAAGCTGGTTCAACCGATGGTGGGGGTGGGCCAGCCCTCCCTCTGATTGTCGAGTTTGATACTTCAAAACGTGCAAAGAAGTCATTGAGCCTGTCTGGAAGCGAAGCGTCGTCATCATCGACCCCCTGCCTAGACTTATAGCCCGTCAGTGTCCGAACTCCCTGCCACAACTGCTTGGTGTTCCTAGTGTCACAGAGGTGTCCCTGGATTTTCTCTGCATAGGCGTGCTTCGCCGTCTTAATTCCCTTTGAGAGCGCAGACCTGGCTGAGTGGAGGGCGATCCTGTTCTTCACTCTGAAGGCTGCATCTCTGGCTGTAAGCAGCGAGCGCACCTCTGCGGTCATCCAGGGCTTATGGTTTCCCCGCACAGTGATGGTCTTCACTGTAGTGACATCCTCTGTGCACTTCGCGATGTAGCTGGTGACCGTTTCAGCATACTCCTCCACATCTGTCTTGTCTTCCTGGGAGGCTGCTATTTTGAAGACCTCCCAGTCTGTGTGCAGAAAACAGTCTTTAAGCGCAGAGGTTGCACTCTCTGACCAAATCTTGATTTGTTTCACTGCTGGCCTGCTGCGCTTCAGTAAGGGTTGTGACAGATACATCTCTTAGGTAGAGACAGGTACATGGCTTACAGACCATGAAAACCCCAAATTAAGTTTCTCAAAAAATTACAATATTACAAAAAATTAATTTTAAAAAATAGCTTTTTAATACAAATGTGGACCGACTGGAAAGTATGTCCATGTACCACTTAATACTTGGTCGGGGCTCCTTTTGGATTAATTACTGTATCAATGTGGCGAGGCATGGAGGCGATCAGCCTGTGGCACTGCTGAGGTGTTATGAAGGTCCAGGTTGCTTTGATAGTGACCTTCAGCTTATCTGCATTGTTGGGTCTGGTGTCTTTCATCTTCCGCTTGACAATCCTCCATAGATTCTCTATGGGGTTTAGGTCAGGAGAGTTTGCCAACACCAACAGATGACCTCTGTTCAGATAAAAGTAAATTTTGCATTTCATTTGGAAATCAAAGTTCCAGAGTCTGGAGAAAGAGTGGAGAGGCACAGAACCATGTCGTCTGCTGGTGTTGGTCCCCTGTGTTTTATCAAGACCAAAGTCAGCGCAGTCGTCTACCAGGAAATTTTAGAGCACTTCATGCTTCCCTCTGCTGACAAGCTTTATGGAGAAGCTGATTTCATTTTCCAGCAGGACTTGGCACCCCCCCCCCCCCCACACACACACTACCAAAAGTATCAAAACCTGGTTTAATGACCATGGCTTCACTGTGTTTGATTGGCCAGCAAACTCTCCTGACCTAAACCCCATAGAGAATCTATGGAGGATTGTCAAGAGGAAGATGAGAGACACCAGACCCAACAATGCAGACAAGCTGAAGGTCACTATCAAAGCAACCTGGACCTTCATAACACCTCAGCAGTGCCACAGGCTGATCACCTCCATGCCACGCCACATTGATACAGTAATTAATCCAACAGGAGCCCCGACCAAGTATTGAATGGTACATGGACATACTTTTCAGTCAGTCTACATTTCTATTAAAAAACTATTTTTTAAAATTAATTTTATGTAATATTCTAATTTTATGAGAACCTGAATTTGGGGTTTTCATGGGCCGTAAGCCATAATCATCAAAATTAAAATAAATAAACACTTGAAATATACCATTCTCTGTGTAATGACTCTATATAATATATGGGTTTCACTTTCTGAAATCCATCCATCCATCTTCTTCCGCTTAATCCTTATCGGGTGGTGGGGGTGGGGGGGCTGGAGCCTATCCCAGCATCTTTGGGCGAGAGGCAGGGTACACCCTGGACAGATCGCCAGTCCATTGCAGGGCCAACACAGAGAGACAGACAACCATTCACTCTCACAGTCATACCTAAGGACAATTTAGAATCCCCAGTTTGATGCCAATTAACCTAACTTGCATGTTTTTGGCATGTGGGAGGAAACCGGAGAAATCCCGGAGTAAACCCACGCAGACACGGGGAGAACATGCAAACTCCCCACAGATCACTGTTGGTTGGAGGCTGGGCTCAAACCCAGGATCCCCCAGCCAAGGGTGAGTTGCTGTGCTGCCGCAGTGCTAACCACTCTGCCACCGCACCGTCAACTTTCTGAAATGAGTGACAAAAAATATTGAACTTTTTCATGATATTCTAATTTTTTGAGATGTACCTGTATAATAAATGCCCAGAAAAGCAATAAATAAATAAATTCAAAAGTTATGTTAAAATGCTAAAAATGGGCTTAAATCTGAAGAAAATGACAGATTAAACACTAATACGGCCTAAATGTAAAAACCAACCAACAAGCAAAAAAAAAACAACAACAACAACAACAAAAACAGTTTGGCTAAAAGAGGAAACAGCTGGAATAAAGTGAAAATATCTGAAAACAACTGATGATGTAAAATCGGTAAAACAAACTGAAAAACAGACACAATTGTTTATTTTTGTGTAGCCATACCAGGAGGAAGAGAGTGTGGGCAGGGTGGAGTGGGTGGAGACGAGTGTCAGGGGTGATTTGTGACAGAAGGGTAGCAGCGAGAGTGAAAGGGAAGATTTACAAGACGGTAGTGAGACCTGCTATGATGGTTTGGAGATGGTGGCGCTGACAAAAAGACAGGAGGTGGAGCTGGAGGTGGCAGAGTTGAAGATGCTAAGATTCTCATTGGGAGTGACTAGGAGGGACAAGATTAGAAATGAGTTTATCAGAGGGACAGCTCAGGTTGAGCAGTTTGGAGACAAAGTAAGAGAGGCAAGACTGAGATGGTTTGGACATGTGCAGAGGAGGGATAGTGGAGATTTTGGACAAAGGATGGTGAAGATGGAGCTGCCAGGCAGGAGGAAAAGAGGAAGACCACAGAGAAGATTGATGGATGTAGTGAAGGAGGGCATTGGTGTTACAGAAGATGAAGGGATGGGAGAGGTGGAGGCAGATGATCTGCTGTGGAGACCCTGAAGGGAGCAGCAGGAAGAAGAAGACTAGGAACAATCTAAAATTCAACAAACAAATCATGATCTCTTGTAGCTTGTTGCTGTTAGATTATAAACTTGCATAAAAACAGACAAAAAAAATAACATTTTTTAAAAAATAACATAAAATAATAAAAAAATAAAAACAATAATTAAAAAATTAAATAGTATATAATAATATAAAAATTCAAATAAAAAACTCAATAATGTAAAAAATATAATAATATAAAACTTTAAAATAATAAAATAAAATAAAAATAATAAATTAAAAATTAAATAATAAAATAAAACAAAAATAATAATATAAAATCAAAAACAAAATAAAATAACATAAAAATAATAATTTAAAAATTAAATACTAAAATAAAATATAAAAATAATAATATTAAATAACATAAAATATATAAATATAAAATATTTAAAACTTTAATATACCCCCCAAACACACAAAAGCCAATTCATTCTATAAGAACAATCAGTGGAGAACGCTGGTTAATCAGTGATGAATGTCTGATGGATCTCAACACTATGAAAAGTTTGCAAAAAATTAATCATAGTTTTTCATTTCTAAACTGTCTCCACATTATTGATGGAATTTTTTTCTATTAAGTAGCAACATTTCTTGTTTTGCCATCTTTCCCTGCCTTTCTTCTCAATTTATAATGTTCGGCACATCAACTTACCACCTTTTTGCTTAGAAATTTAACCTTTTTTGTATATTTGTAGGCTTCATTCAGAAACTGGAGATTTCTTTTTCTCGAGAAAAGGTGTAACTTCTCCACCTACATTTTGATGTGTTGGGTCCAAGCTACAGGTAAAATGCAGGCAGTTTGCGGACCCTTCACTGCTCGAGGAAGTGATGTTTATCTGATTTCCTCTTCTGTTTTCTCTAAAGTGCTGCACATCATTACAAGAAAAAAAGAACAGAGAAGTGTGATGTAGAGTATGGGTGTGCCATTCAGCTAATAATGGACATGAACCATAGGAGGAAGAACAAAGAAGGAGCTCAAACATGGACTGTTCATTCATAAATGAAAGCACCAAGGTGGCGATGCCTCGGCGCCTGTGACATGGTAGCATGGGGGGTAAAAAAGTCACCCTGCCACTTCTAGTGGAATATTCGATACATATTGCAATATGTATTTTGTGTACTGAATGTCCTTGAAAAATTTGTTTTACTTACATTTTTGTATGTGTACGCACACGCAGCACTTCTCATTTGTGACATTTGAACATTTTGTTATGTAACACCTTAACTCTGCACTTTGTACAGTTTCATTGCAGTTGTTCTGCTCGTGTATGTTTGTATGTTTTTGTGACCCGCCGGGGGACTACAGATGCAAATTAGCAGTATTGCTAAATCTGGTCCCTTTCAAATAAACATTAAACTAGATTAAATTTTTTATTAGTAATTTATGTATACACTCATTTCACTTATGAAAAAGCTGAATAATAAAATGAAAACTTATGTCAGAGAAAATTCTTCACAGCAATACTTAGCAAAGTGTCTTTTTTTCCTTTGTTCAACAGAATTCACATTATCAAGTGATCAAGTATATCCACATGGGCAGAAATGTTTCCGTTTACCACGCAGAGTTAATATTTGGCAGTCTGTGACAGAAGTATAATTTATCGCTTTTTTATGTGTCTACATTCCATCGATATGATCTGTTCACACTCCGACAGGCAGCAAAAAGTAAGCTAGGAACAGGAAGACAAAAGAAGAGGAAAACAGCAGCCTTGTGTGTAGCAGAATGGAATGTACGCACTCTGTTGGACAGAACAACATCACAGCACCCAGAAAGACAGACTGCGCTTGTGGCCCTGGAAATGAACAGGTACAATGTAGACATAGCTGCACTTCATGAAACAAGATTGCCTGGATATGACAACTTGGAAGACCATGGGTACATCTTCTTTTGGAGTGGGAGGTCAACTCAAGAAAGGAGAGAAGCAGGAGTGGGCTTTGCAGTTAGAAAGGAGATAGCAGCAATGCTTGATGAGGAACCGGTGCCAATCAACGACAGGATAATGACTATGAGACTCCCAATACAGCGGAAGATGTATGCCACACTCATCAGTGTATATGCCCCAACAATGACCAACACAGAGGAGATGAAGGAAGAGTTCTACAGTGATTTACGTGAGACTATCAAGCGTGTACTGACTGATGACAGGCTGATACTTGTTGGAGATTTTAATGCCAGAGTTGGTTCGGACACTGAGAAATGGAAAGAAGTGCTAGGCAGTCATGGAGTAGGCAAGTGCAATGCTAATGGAGAACTTCTACTTGCACTATGTTCAGAGTACAACCTTGTGATAACCAACACTCTATTTAAGAACAAGGACACACACAAGAAGACATGGATGCACCCAAGATCCAAGCACTGGCACTTGTTAGACTACATCATAGTAAGGCAGAGAGACATAAGGGATGTATTGGACACCAGAGCAATGATAGGTGCGGACTGTGGTCCGCACCTATCCGCTGAGATCTAGATTAAGGATTTGGAGACGAAAACAGCACTGCAGGACGGGTGCGAAGCCACCACGGAAGCGAAACACTAGTGCACTCAAAGGCCAAAAGAAGCAGGAAGAACCTACACAGGAAATGGATGAAAACTTGAAAGACTGGGACTGCAACAACTCAGAGAATGACATAGAAGAGAAATGGGCAACACTGAAGGATACGGTGTATCAGACTGCGAGTGATGCTTTAGGCCACTCTGAGAGGAAACATCAAGATTGGTTTGATGAGCATGATGAACATCTGAAGAAACTACTAGAAGCGAGGAATACAGCTAGGCAGGAAAACCTACAGTGTAACACAAGGTAGAAGAAGAAGAAATACTCAAAGGGGTGAAACAAGGGTGTGTGCTGGCGCCTACAGTCTTCTCGCTATATCTGGCAGCCATGCTTGAGGTGGCCTTCAAAGGCACTTCAGAAAGAGTATACATTCAAACAAGGAAAGAAGCACACTTGTTCAATGTGGCACAGTTTAAAGCCAAGTGTAAGACATCGATAAAGGTAGTATGAGAAATGCTCTTTGCCAACGACAGTACTCTAGTTGCACACACTGCGGAAGATATGCAATCTTTAGTGGAGAAATTTGCAAGAGCAGCTAGCCAATTCAGCCTCAAAATCAACATCAAGATGACAGAGTGCCTTTATCAACCACCAAAGACAGGAGTTCCTGGCAGCGGAAGGCTAAGGACAGAGCTGTGTGGAGGAATCTGATTAGACCTAAATGAAACAGTCAGTGTCGCCCACGACAGACTGCTATGATGATGACATTCCAATGACTGTTTATCTGGCGAGCCACTCACTCTTTTTTTGAAGGGTTGCAAGACCACATAGGAGCTCTTATTTTGAAAGTTCATTTGCTAAGTTTGTTCACTTAGCAAACAGAGTTCAGGCTTGAAATCTTTACCCCCCTCCCCCCCAGTTTCCTGTGCTTAAAAGCAGCTGCGGTGAGCTAGAGAACTTCTGTTTTCAGACATCAGCGGCCAAGCTGCAGACAAACCTCTCTCACAGCAGCAGAAGCTCATTTTAACTTGACAAATATTCGAGTATGCGCGAGATAATGATTTATGTATCGTGGATGGTCAAATGTACCAATGCAATGAATATAGTTGATATATTGGCCAGCTGTGACAGGAAGCCAACCGTGTGCTATAAAAAAGCTGCACTGCCACCTCTAGTGGCTCGGCATAGTTATTACAATAACTTTTCCCCAGCTCCATTGACTGTAACGGGAAGTTAAACTCGTGTTTATTTTGAAAACAAAGCCTTATCCGGAAATTCTGGCAAATTAAAAGTCGAGAAAATATGGCCATACAATGGTACAAGCCTTTAGTTGCATTTAATTTTGACCAGACAAGCTGAAGCAGACAGGTAGACAGACAGATACAACCACAGACGCATTGAGTGATTACTGTATGCCTCCATTCACTGAGGCATAAATGCCAGATATCTTTAAAAAAAATTCTAACTTGTAGTTATATCTGGCAGGTGGGTCTTTATTTTTGCATGATAGTTTTCTCTGGTCGGTGAGTTGATTTTTAATGGAGATGGGGGCTGTTCACCAATTTAGCATGAGGTACAAATGGAAATTAGGTACAAATTTGTGAGAATAAAGGTGCAAAGATATGAAGAAAGATGCCACTTTAAAAATAACCCAGATGTGCATTGCAAATTTTCAAGAGAAAAAAAGTTGACAATTTCCAGGAAGAAAGTTGCAATTTTTTAAAGAAAAAGTTGTGAATTCGTGAGTGAAAAGCTGCAATTTTATGAGAAAAACAGTGCAAATATATGAGAAAAAAGGTACAATTTTATGAGCAAGAAGATATAGATTTTTGAGGGAAAAGTTGCAAATTTAGGAGAAAAACACTGAAAATTTGTGAGAAATATGTAAGTTATAAATCCATGCAAAAAAGTTTAAAATATACAAGAAAAAATTTGGAGATTTTTGAGGGAAAAGTTGCAAACTTCTGAGCAAAAAGCCACAGATTTTTGAAGAAAAAGTCTATGTTGAGTGCAGTATAGTGAATAAAATTATCATTTAAAATCACAAACAGTGCTACAAAATGGCTGATTCACTAACACGGTAACACACATCATGCTAGCATTGCACTAGAAGTTAGCTAACTTCTGGTTAGTGTGACGCAGTTGCTCGTCTAATTAAACATGTCCTACAGTCCAGATGTCCTCATTTCAGACACCAGTACTCCAGCAAACTACTCTGAGCTCCATAATACTCTGAACATCCAGAATGAAATAAAATTATGCTCCTGATCGCGTGTCGCGCTAGAGGCTGTCCGAGTGGAACACTTGTTGCCTGTTTTAAGTTCCACTATAGCAAGAAGTACTGTTGGCATTAATTTGCGTTAAAATGTTTCATTCTGTTAATGGGACTACTGTAATGAATTGCATTTATATTCTCAGCACTGCATAAATCTAAAAAAGTTGTATTGTGGGACACATACAGTATATGTGCACATATGTATATCACTTCATGCTTCATATGTATACCACTTTGGGCTTCACATCTTAGATTGAACAAAGGACTGAGTCTCTTTGGAGATAACAGGAGGATATGAAAGTCTAGTCTTTGGTATGCAAAAGAGACGGCCTGGGGGGATTTTCCTGGTCGCCAGAGGCTGGGGGTTGGAGGTGTTAAGATCTGAAGGAAGATGCATTGTTACTTGGGATTAAATACAATGTGACTGTGTGCTTTGAAGTTCCTGAGGTATTTAAAGGACGAATGTCTGGGTTTCTTCCTCTTGCTGCTTTTGATGATGTTGGATGATGTGAATAAACCTGACTCGTGAGATGAACTCTGCCTCGTCATTTTCACATTTTCCACACTGGTGACCCTAAGACGTATCATGAGTGAAAGAAATTCCCCCGAGCCAGCCGGGTCAGGAGCTCCCAGCCAAGCGTATGCCGCTACCGTCCAGCTACCGGACTTTTGGCGAGACAACCCGCGCTCCTGGTTCCACTTGGTCGAAGCACAGTTTGCCCTCCGGGGGATAACGGTAGATGACACGAAGTTCTACCATGTGATTGCCAAGCTCGACAACCGCACGGCTCGGCATGTGCAGAGCCTTGTGGAGCAGCCACCGGCCGACGACAAATACGGCGGGTTGAAGGCTGCGCTCATCCAACGCCTCACTCTCTCAGTCCAGGAGAGAGCGGAGAGGCTCCTGGCTCTGAACGACTTGGGAGATTGCACGCCCGTTGACCTGATGGAGAACATGCTGAGCTTGAGGGGCTCAGACAGCGACGACTTCATCTTCACCCACATTTTCCTGAGAACCCTACCTTCAGCCACGAGAGCGACCCTGGCCAGTTCGCCGTTGTTGGCCCAGCAGGACTTTAGCGCGCTGGCCCAGGAGGCGCACTGGATTCTCAATGCCAGCAAACAGCGCGCAGCCACCGCGGCAGCGACGGAGTTCGGCGCGATGGCCGGAGATGGCGAGGGGCCAGAGACGGCGGTAGCCGACCCACCAACGACGGCGGTGGCGGGGGCCAAGGATCGCAGAGGAGACACCCTCTGTTTCTACCATCGCCGCTTTGCAGAGAAGGCACGCAAATGTATACCACCATGCCAGTTCAAGCGCTCGAGAAACGCCAAGACCGGGGGTCGGGAGCAGCTGCGGCCCTCGGTGAAGAGAACAAGCTGCTCTACTTGACGGATGCGCGTTTGGGGAGGCAATTCCTCGTGGACACAGACTCCCAAGTGAGTTTCATCACGCCTACCTCCGCTGACCGGCTGGCAGGTCCCGGAGGTCACGGGGCGTCAGCAGCGAACGGCTCGGAGATTAAGACCTTTGGTGAGAGGAACCTGCTTCTGTCCCTACACGGCCGTACATTTGAGTGAACTTTTGTCATAGATGCAGTGAGTTTCAATATGTTTGAGGCTGATTTTCTGTGCTCACATGGTTTGTTGGTTGATCTTGCTAACAGGCGCCTGGTTAATGCACTTTCCTTTTATTCTATTCCCTGTGCAGCCCGAGTGACCCCGCCCACAGCACAAGCCAACGTCGTAACGGCAAGCGGTAAGTTCCACACACTGCTCACTCAGTTCCCAGCACTCACGGTTCCCACATTTTCAGCAGCCGTCGCTAAACACGGAGTGGAACATTTTATTACTACCACCGGACCGCCCGTTTTTGCAAAAGCTCGGCGCTTGGATTCAGCTAAACTGACCATAGCGCGCGAGGAGTTCGCCAACCTGGAAAAGTTGGGCATCATCAGGCGTTCGAATAGCCCATGGGCTTCCCCGCTTCATATGATCCCGAAAGCTGATGGCTCGTGGCGACCTTGCGGAGATTTCCGCAGGTTGAACAACGCCACAGCGCACGACCGCTACCCAATCCCGCATATCCAAGATTTTTCCGTTCATTTGGCGGGGGCGCGCGTTTTTTGTAAGATAGACTTGGTCCGCGGTTACCATCAAGTCCCAGTGCGCACTGAGGACATACCCAAAACAGTGGTAATAACTCCGTTTGGCCTATTCAAGTTTTTGCGCATGCCATTTGGGCTTAAGGGTGCTGCGCAGACGTTCCAACGCATGATGGACGCGGTGTTGCGCGATCTCCCCTTCGTATTCGTCTACCTGGACGACACCTTAGTAGCCAGCGCGTCCGAAGACGAACACGAAAACCACCTCACGGCAGTTTTCCGGAGGTTGGGAGAGCACGGGTTAATAATCAACCCAGCGAGGTGTCAGTTTGGGGTGACGCAGATTGATTTTTTGGGGCATCGCGTCTCCCCCGAAGGAGCGGTTCCGCTGCCTGACAAAGTACTCGCGGCAACAAATTTTCCCCAGCCACAAACAGTCAAGGCGTTACAGGAGTTTTTGGAAATGGTGAATTTTTATAACCGTTTCCTCCCCCGCGCAGCGCAGCTCATGCAACCATTGTATGCTGCACTAAAAAAACAAAAACCCACAAATAAGATCGAATGGTCTCCGGAGCGAGAGTGAGCATTCTCTGAGGTCAAAACAGCCCTGGCGAACACTGCGTTGTTAGCACATCCAGACTCAACGGCCCGCATAGCGCTCACTACTGACGCGTCAGATGTGGCCATAGGGGCGGTCGTGGAGCAGCATGTAGCCGGGGCTTGGCAGCTGCTCGCATTTTTCAGCAGGACTTTGTGCGATAGCAAACGAAAATACAGCGCATTCGACAGGGAGTTGTTAGCTCTCCACTTGGCCATTCGCCACTTCCAGTTCTGGCTGGAGGGATGCTGTTTCACCGCGTTCGTTGACCACAAGCCGCTGACATTCGCGATGGCCAAGGTTTCAGAACCGTGGTCAGGCCGGCAGCAGAGACAGCTGGCCGCAATCTCAGAGTTTACTACCGATGTTCAGCATGTGGCGGGTAAACTGAATGTAGTGGCAGACTGTCTCTCGCGCGCCGTGGTGGCCCTAGTCTGCGTAGGGATAGATTACGCAGCCATGGCCGCGGATCAGGGTAGCGACGTGGATGTGCGCGCGCTCCAGTCTGGACCAACAGGGTTAAGGCTGGAGAACAGGGTGCTGCAAGACGGTATGCCCCCCCTAATCTGTGATGTCTCCACTGGGCGACTGCGTCCTGTGGTACCGGCAGCGTGGCGCCGCCGCGTTTTTGACTCGATTCATTCTCTGGCGCACCCGGGAGTGCGCGCATTGGTCAAAATGGTGGGAGAGAAATTTGTGTGGCCGAGCCTGCGCAAACAAGTTAGAGAGTGGGCAGCAGCCTGCGTGGCTTGTCAACGAGACAAGGTACACAGACACACGAGAGCTCCCTTGGAGCCGTTCCACATCCCGGCTAAGAGGTTCGATCATGTTCACGTGGACCTCGTAGGCCCCCTACCGCCGTCACAGGGGTGCACACACCTTCTGACAATGATAGACCGCACCACGCGCTGGCCGGAAGTGGTCCCACTGTCGTCAACCACAGCCGAGGAGGTGGCACGCACGTTTTTAACAGCATGGGTAGCGCGCTTTGGAGTCCCATCGGACATTACGTCCGATAGAGGTCCTCAATTTGTTTCCGAACTTTGGTCAGCAATGGCCCGCAGCCTGGGGGTAACGATCCACTGCACAACCGCGTACAATCCTCAGGCTAATGGGTTATGCGAATGTTTTCATAGGTCATTGAAAGCGGCTCTCAGAGCGTCGCTTATGGATGCAAATTGGGTAGACAGGCTACCGTGGGTTTTATTGGGGTTGCGTTCTGCTCCTAAAGAGGATTTACAAGCCTTCCCGGCTGAGCTGGTTTTTGCGCAGCCACTTTGGCTGCCCGGGGAATTTCTCCCAGATAATCCTGCGCCAGAATGCTCCCCGGCTCAGTGGTTGCAGAGTGGCATGGAATCGGGCACGCTGCCTGGCCCCGTTCACCACAGTTTTCCGTGCGTTTTTGTGTCTAAGGCTTAAAAAATGCGGAGTTTGTTATTGTCAGACACGATGCCCATTGCCCACCGCTGCGACCACCTTATGATGGACCATTTAGAGTGCTGGAAACAGGGGATAAGCATTTTTTGCTAGATCTGGGGGGCGGGAAAGAAAAGATTGGCATAAACAGGCTCAAACCCGCCTTTGTGGTGGCAGACGAGGATGTGCTGTCGGCCAGGGCTCCTCGGCGTGGCAGACCCCCTAGGGGACATTCCCCAGAACACCCACAGGGATTGACTAACAGTTCTCTCCCTCAGACAGCAGCTCCCCAGCAGGATGGCGCCGCGGAGGTGGTAAAGCCCGCTTACAGCAGATACGGGAGGAGACTGAGGCCCAAGCAGCACGTGGACTGATGTGTAATGGTTTATCATGACATGCAGACTGTTATTCCGTTGTTCCATCTTAGACGTCTGGGGGGGGGTCATGTGGGACACATATATGTGCACATATGTATATCACTTCATGCTTCATATGTATACCACTTTGGGCTTCACATCTTAGATTGATAGATAGATAGATAGATAGATAGATAGATAGTTTATTTCGAACACAAAAATATAACAAATACAAGCAAATGGCAAATGCAATAAAGTAACATTATACACTGTTCGAAAGGGAGAAGGAAGAAGTGAACACTTATTAATTCCATCTCCTCTTTTCCATAGATACACCCATGTGAATTTTATACAAATTACCACCTTTAAGACCCCAAGTAAACAATTTACTGTATTTTTTACAAATCAACATTAACACCCATCCATTCTAACATACAATGATGCCCATACAACAAAACCAGCCTCAAACAACACAGATATACACAGTGCTGTCCTACCCACCATTCCATAGTGTCCCATAATATCCCAGAGTGAACATAATGAATCGTACATATAACTACTACCCTTCTAACATATACCCTTTCAGCAAATGATGCTTATACCTCTTTTTGAATTGATTTCTGTTTGTACATAGTTTCAGTTCCGGCTCTAGACTGTTCCACAAATCCACCCCACAGACAGATATGCACATACTTTTCTTGGTAGTATGTATCTTGGGTTGAACAAAGGACTGAGTCTCTTTGGAGATAACAGGAGGATGTGAAAGTCTAGTCTTTGGTATGCAAAGAGACGGCCTGGGGGGATTTTCCTGGCCGCCAGAGGCTGGGGGTGGAGGTGTTAAGATCTGAAGGAAGATGCATTGTTACTTGGGATTAAATACAATGTGACTGTGTGCTTTGAAGTTCCTGAGGTATTTAAAGGATGAATGTCTGGGTTTCTTCCTCTTGCTGCTTTTGATGATGTTGGATGATGTGAATAAACCTGACTCTTGAGATGAACTCTGCCTCGTCATTTTCACATTTTCCACAGTATTTCGATGGTAAAAAAAATCACATTAATGTTGGTAAAATGTTTTGAATTTATGCGGAAATGTTGTAGATTCTTGAGAAAAAAGGCCACACATTTGAGAGAAAAACCTCGACTGTTGTTTCTCACTACTTAGCTTTTTTGGAGACGACTCTTGGGCTGTGTTCGGAATGTTCACTCCCTCCCTCCCGATTTGCTATATAGTGAATTAAGATATAGTGGACTATATGGTAGACAATATAACAATAAAATTAACAGCTATTGGACACTACTGGGCTTGTTTTTGCGGCACGGTTAATGACGTCATCATGGTGAGACAGTAAAACGTAACAGACTAATGTGGTAAAAAAGGAATATCCGCATGGAACTTGTAGTAAATATATATTAAATCAAATCATTTTTGTTGAATTCATAAATCTAAATATCTTAAGGTAGTTTGTGTTGTGATGTGAAGCTCTCCTCTCACTACTCCTTTGGCTGAGCATTGCATTATGGGATATATTGGCTAATGTAGCGACCATCCGTTGTACACTACTTTTCAAAATGCATTGTGGGATATTTTGAATGTACTATATAGTGAATGAAATTTTCAGTTAAGATTTCAAACAGCACTACAAAATGGCTGACTGACTATATAGTGCACTATATGGGGAAGGAGCGAACATTTCGAACACAGCTTTACTCATACTTTATCAGCTAATATCATAAGGTGACACTAGACTTCTGGCTCTTCTACCAACCTTTGATTCTCACTGATGTTCTCAATGAAATCGGTTTCTTCAACAGAACTTCTGTGTCTGAGTCTTTCACCTGAAACAAAACAACAAGGTGAAGAACCATGAGAGCAAAAGTGTGGTATTAGTGTGGGTAAATGATGGTTTTCCTGTTGTTTCAATAGCCTGAGCTGCTCCGGCGGTCTAGTCAGCTACTAATGAGAACGTGGAGTTCAAAAAATTCACAAGCTGCACTAACCCCAAACCTTTATTAAGAAATATTAAAATGTTATCACTCACCCAGATGTAATTATATGAACCAAAATAACAATAACATTTAAAATAATAAGAATAAATGCATTTTAAAAATAAAATGAAATAGAATTTTTTCTGTAAATTTGTATCTTTTTTTCTGACAAATTTGCAACTTTTTTCTCATAAATTTGCAACTTTTCTCATAAATTTTCAGCTTTTTTCCTCTGTAACTTTGCAATTTTCTTTTCAGACATATGCAACTTTTTTCTTCTAAATTTACATTTTTTCTTCATATTTTTGATTATTTGTCATGAACTGGGTTGATGTTTCAAGCCCAGTTCTATGACACAGTGGCTGCTTGTTCTTTTGTGTACTTTGTATCCTATTTTCCATCAGGCGCTGTCAGGGAGCCTCTGGGGTTGCCCCGGCTCCCTGACAGCTCAGCCACGCCTCTCTCTCCTATCAGTGTGATCAGCGGTGTCTCATTATTGGTTTCACTGGCACTCACGCTACACACACTGGCAATCTCTTTCCTCATTAGGTCTGGCATTATTTAAGCCCTGTGTCTGCTGGAGAAGACTGCCGGATCATTGTCCTACACTGATTATTTCACTGTGTTTGTACTCCGTCACGCTGCCTGTGTTTCGGTACCACATCACTCTGTGCGGTGCTGATCATCTCCTACAGTTTGGTTTTTTGTTCGCCTGGATTATTACTCGGACTGCTCCAGCCTCGTGAGTACAAACTGCGTTGCCCCTGCTGTCCAGTTCCGCCTGGAGGTTCTTTCCTGGGCTTCCCCTGTCTGTCTGCCGCTACAGTTCTGCCTGTTTGCGTTTAAGGCCACTTTTCCCAGTTTGATTCTTGCCTGCATTCTGTAGAGCGTCCTTGAAGTTTACCTTGTATATCCTGTGCTCCTCATCTGTTGTTCTGGACTCTAATATTACGCTTGTCAATAAATACGCACAGCTTACTCCTGCACGTGGGTGTTAATCCTTTCCTCCATGCGCTTTTGAGCGGCGCAAGGAGATCACAACATTATTCTCTCATAAATTTGCATTTTTTCCTGTAAATTTTAAACTTTTTTCTTTTAAATTTATAACACCCATGTGCTATGTCTGTAAAATGTGGCACAATAATGAGGCGAGGGGTGAACTGAACAGGACTTTATTACTGAACTCACTGTATACATCCAGACGCTCCCGCTAGGCAGAGAGATGGTTGACGAGAGACCGCGCCTCTTCCAGGTCGAATGTTTATACCCTGGGAGGCGGCGGAAAGGTGTGGCCGTCACCCACAACACACAACATAATAATAATAATAATAATAATAATATTTAATACATCACACCATGACAAAAATTTTAATCTGTATAATTAAATCATAATTTATGACTTTTAATTTTCAAACTGGCATTTCTTATCATTTATTTTTACCTAATTTACATTTATACATTTGCACCTCATGTTAAATGTGAATATCTACATGAAAAATGTTGCATATCCCCGTATATGTATGTAGAACCAAACACAGCAGGATTTATTCTGCACCTGCTTCCTCTACTGCCTTTACATTCATCATGAGCGTCCACTAGTGGCTTCTTAGAGAATTACAATAATAACCCCACATACCACCCTCAGGCGAATATTGACTAATTCGGCATTAGCAAGATGCAAATATCAGAGGAAAAAAAATAAAATGTATAAGAATTAAAGTGAAGAAAACTCTATAAGATACTAATTTACAAAACTGTCACAAATTTACTATTAGTCCTAAAATTATATATATGTATCAAATCACCCTTTATTGTCATTCAACTGTACAACCAATCATGTACAGTAGAACGAGATTGTGTTTTACCTATCTACTGTGTTAATCACACACACCCCAAGTGTAGAATCAGAGGGCCGCTGCCATGCAAGGCGCTGCCACAAATTTCCCTCCTCCATTCCATTTTTGCTGAGCACCAAGCTGGACGGCAGGAAGTTCCACTTTTATATGGTCTTCGGCATGACCCGGCCGGGATTTGAACCCCTGCCTCCTGGGTGTGGGGCGGATGCTCTACCAACTGAGCCACCACTCCAGTTATATGTAGAAGTTTTACATTTTTGAGGTTTAAAAAAAACACAAATTTGTGGAAAAAAGCAAACTTAAGATTATAAAAGTTCACTCTAAAAAAAGTCAGCAGCGTTTGGAAATTTATGAAGGAAAAAAATCCAAGAAAAAAGTCATGAATTTATAAAAAATAGTCACAATTTTACAAGCAAAATGTAACAAATGTACATTAAAAATAGCACTTTTGGAGGAAAAGGAAGATGCATTTTTAAAAAAAAGTTCATTACTGTTAATATTGACCAGTTTATTATTTTTTAATATAAATGCTTTTGTTGTCCTGGTGGGTGCCACAGGTTGTCGGACGCCGTTGACAATGCCCTCCCATGTTTTACAGTCCGTGGCACTGGCCTTATCTTGACTGAGGTCAAGGTGCCGAGGTTTCAAGTCCTCCTCAACTTACTTGACCTTTTGTTTGATGTGTTGCCTTGGATTATCCAGTGCGTGGGTTGTTGCAGGAGTCGGTGCTGTAGTCGATCAGTGCTCATTCTACAGACGTGGCCCAACCACCTCACTCTGCATTTCTGAATTTGTTCTTCAACGATCGCCCACTGCTGGCATCATCTTCGTTGGTAATACAATCATGGGGGGAAACTCCAAGGATCTCACGGAACTTTGAGCTTGTTTAGGTCCCCTTTGAGGATGGTCTGGGTCTCAAAGCCATTGAGAAAGACAGGCAAGATGGATCTTGCCCTGGGAGAGATGTTGGGCTTCTTCCAGACGCACCATTGGTGGGAAGCGAACGTTGAAGCTGTGGACCAGATTCTGCCGTCAGTGCTACTGTACCTTCTTTTCAGTCACCAGCGAACCGAGATATCTGAACTTGAACCTGTTCTGAACGTCCTTGAGGTAAACCAATGCCTGTGAGCCGCCCGTTAGGAGAACTTTTGTCTTGACCACACTGATCTGAAGCCATGAGGCTGAGCAAAGCAAACGATGCTGTACAGAATATCTGTAGGATTGGCGTCATTGTTGGTGAAAACAGTGCTGTCATCGGCCAGCGTGAGATCTGTCAGTTTATATCTCATTAAACTACACTTAGTTCTGATCCAGCCATCTGACAGAGATTTCAGGAGCTAATATAATCCCCCTGACTGCTGTCAACATTAGCCCCGTTTCCACTTCAGGAACCAGGAACCAATTTTACAGGAACTTCCCCTGTGGTGTCTCCACTATAGGAACTTCCCCGAAAGGAGAACATTACAGGGCGTCTTTCCACCAAACCGGTTCCAGTGCTAGTTTGGTTCTGGGGCTGGTGCTAGTGCTTAACCAGTTCTTCTGGAGTGGTTCATAAGAACCAGTTGGTTTTCCACCAATATGGAGCTAGTCGGGAATTATGTCAGGGCTACGTCATTACGTAGTGTGAAGCGCCCAACCCCCGCAGAACACCTGAGAAGACGGAAGGTGGCGGTATGCACCTCTCACTTGTTTGCTATCCGCCAGTAACCGAGAGAAGAAGTAGCAGCGCTAGCTTGTCAACATGTAGGAGCTTGCTGTCTCTTTGGGAGCGCTGCTTTTATTCCAAACCTGTATTACCATCCAAAAACAGTTTTATTCTTAATGGCAGAGAACGGTGGCTACATTTAAGGACACCGGTAATCATCAATATTTCAGTTATCAGCCGTTGTTAGAGCAAGTCTGTAGCGCGAGCATTGACTACACTTTTAAACATAATATTTATGTCAGTTCTGTAATAGGTGGTTTTACGGCGCATTACGAGACGGAGGTCGCCTGTTATGTCGTGCCAAAAAGTGATCAGCTGTCCCAAAAAATGATCGCCAGGGGTCATATTGTTATGGGTTTATATTAGCCGGTAAATATATATATTTCAACAGATAAACAGTACTTAGTTAGGTATAACAAGATATATTTAACACTTATGATGCATTTTGAACCCTAAACAAACTTGATCTGGAATTAAAAGCAATTAAAATAATGCAGTCACAAGGTTACATGGAAAAATGTATAGCTTTACTGCATATATACATGAAGATACTGTATAAATGCATATTCTATGCACCTCCAAACTACAGAGTTGTGAAAGGTATACCCTTCTGTACTTGTGTGTCATCTATTCTGGTTAAAGTACTGATTCAAGTTTTTATTCATGTGGGGATAACAAGAGACAGACTGTAAAGTGTTCAAAGTTCTTTCCCCAGAAATGATCTTGTCCAGAGCTGACAGAATGTCACGTGGTACGTTGTCAAAACAAGATAAACTCATCATTTTTGAAGCTGGTAACTTGGAACATTTTCCACAGAAAAAGTACATGGATTTAAAGTTTGTTGCTGCTTGTTCTTTAAAAAATGTGAAAAAAGTTGTCAAAAATATGAGTAAGTCCACAAATACCTGATATATTGTCTAATACCTAGAAAAATGAACTTAAGTGCAGTAATTCAGTACTTGTACTTTCACTTCCCACCACTACAAGGTTATAGTGATTTGCATTGTCCTAAATAACTTTATATTTCATGCATATGAAATGTAAAGTCTTTAACTTTTTAATATGACCCTTCTCTCGTGTTTTTTCTCTTATCTCTTTGTCTTATGTCCTGATTGGTGGAGCCTTTAGTACTTTTATCATATCTATAGTCAGCTCCATGTGTGCCTGTGTTTGTGTTCATGTTGAATGTAACTGTAGTTTGTAAATATGGACGTCACCTGAGTGCAAAACAAATCTACCTACGGGTACAAATAAAGGAACCTGAACCTGAATATGTTTGGTGTGAGGATAACAATGTAGAAGCAGAAAAACACTTAAGGAAAGAAAGCTTTTATTTCCAAAATGTGCAAAAACTTGAGACTGCTACATATGAAATATTATGTACACACAGACAAAAATATCAATGCTGTGATAGTTACTTTTTTTACAGTCCCTCAAGCACAGACAACACGTCCCATCAGTCCAACAAGGGTGTTGGTCTGCCTTGCAGCAAAGCGAAGTTCAGCTGCTCCTCCCTCCTGCTCTGCTCCTGCTGTCTCATCTGACCGTAATCAAGAAGGAGGTCCATGTTTGTGTCACACTTCTGTTTCCCTGTTTTAAAGTACAAAAATAAGCAATATAAAATAACCACACACTGAAAAATGCAGGAATCGTCAGTCCAAGATTGAATGTGTCTATTCAACATCCATTTACTGTTAGTGGCATCACAACATTCAGTTCAAGTGTATAATTGGTTTAATTCACTCCCTCCTTTGTGTGACTGGGTCATGATCCATCCAGGTGGATGCCCTCAATTTCCCCTATGGGGATCAATAAAGTACACAAAATCAAAATGATCTGAACACAAATTACCTAATCTGGTCTGATTAGAAGAGCAGGAGGAGGACAAGCTTGGAGGTGGTGAAGGTGAGCTGGACACCACAGGTCTGGCTGCTTCTCCCTCATCATCCAGCTGTGATAAATCTATAAAAAAAAGTGTTTTAGTTTGTGCAGTGAACAACTTAAGCCTTCCATTAAATGTGCAGACACAGAAGACAATTTTATTCAATATCAATATTAGCAAAGCTTACATGTCTGATTATGGAATAGAAGAATAGGAATAGATGAAACTTCATTGTACTGTACAGTTGTACAGTACAATGAAACTGTAGGTGATCCACCAGGCTAGTGCGCAATAAAGTAAGAGAAGGATTAGATAAAATACGGCTACACAACATACAATTAAACACAAGTGAAATTTAAAAAAAAAAATGGCCTAAGATTATGGAAATATTACCAAAATAGTAAAAAACAGGGATGAGAATGGGGTTTGGGAAAAAAAAGAGGAAACTAAGCCGGGGGTCTTGGGGGATGCAGGCCCCCAAGCCGGATCCAAGGCAGAGCCTTGGCGGGGGGTAAGCTAATGAAATCTGGTGTTTTCGAATGCTCAAATGTGGTCTTATAATTAAAGTTAGAAGTAAGTACAAATGCATTTATAGTTTACCTTTTTAATCTGCTGCTGCATCACATGTGTACATTTATGATATCTGAATGGTATGTTGATGTAATAATACTAAATTATATTTTACTACTATTTAATATGTTTAGAACTGACACAGAATTACATTTACATAGTTCTAGAACAGACAAAATAATTTAACCAAGTAAAATAAATTATAAATATTAACAAAATTCCATCACCAAGTCCATCACCATTAAAATATACTGACATTCTGCAAACATTTTGATTTATTAATGTGTGCATTTGTTAGTGTTACTAGGAATATAAAAAAGTTGCATATTAGTATATTTTAATATTTGAATGATAATCTAAGAAAGTAAGTAAAACCTAAAAGATGGGACTTCCGGTTATGGCAACCACGTAGGAAGACGCGTTTCACTCTACTCTGCTCCTAAAAATAAAAAGTCGGCAAATAACTCTCTCATTTGGAAAAAAACCTATCCCAGCGTTTGGGCGAGGATATGCCGGTAAAGCCTAAGGCTGGGAAATCAGGTGGAGGAAAAACTGAACCGCCGAAACAGTCCAAGTTAACGGACTTTCATGTTCGTGACGAAGCACAAAAATCTCCAGATATGGCGGAGCAAGTTAGCAGTGGAGCGGTGACTGCTGGCGACGGCACAGGTGCGGTGCTCGCTGCCATTAGCTCAATGAGAGCAGACTTTTCCACTAAATTTGATGGGATTATAGCAGCGATAGATGGAATGAGAAAGGAATTAAGCGACTGTATGGAACGAGTATTGCAGGTGGAGCTCCGAATTTCCAGCGCTGAGGATGACGTCACCAGCCTACAATTAAAGGTGCGCATTTTGGAATTAAAAAATAAACGTCTGGAAGATAATGTCCTGGACTTAGAATCCCGGTCGAGACGGAACAACCTGAGGCTGGTGGGCCTCCCGGAGGAAACGGAGGGTCGGGACCCATGTTCCTTTTTGGAAAAGTGGATTCCAGAAGCGCTGAACAACGTGGAGCTGCAGTCATCGGTCGTCTTAGAGAGCGCCCACCGAATTGGCTCACCGAGAGATAATAAGGCACCACCGAGGACGCTGATTATGAAGTTCCTCAGCTACAGAGACAAGATGACGATCTCCAACGCGGCGCGAGCCAAAGGTGAAATTAAATACCAGGATCAACAGGTGCGGTTCTACCCAGATTTGGCCACAGGAATCCAACAATTAAGGAAACAGTTTGACCCCGCCCGTAAAGAGCTGCGCAACCTTGGGATTCGTCATGGAGTGATTCATCCTGCAAGACTGCTGGTCACATATAAGGGCAGAACCCACACCTTCAAGACCCCTCAGGAGGCGCAGGAGCTCATCAAGCAGATCCAAGAAGAGACTGGTGGGAGCTAAGCATGAACAAAATATAAGGTAGAATATTTAAGCATTTGCACAGGCATCTGACTGATCTGAAGCATATAGCAAGTTTACAAAATATAGATTGTATTATATATTTAAAAAAAAAAAACCTGTGACGTACAAAGTTGCTATAAAATTTTGGAGTTAAGTTGGAAAACTACAGAAGAGAGTTAATGTTACGTCATTAAAAGCAGTAGAGTTAGGGTGATTGGGAGGATGAAGAAGGAGTGGCTTTGGCTGGTCCTCGCGGGTGTGGAGAGGTCGATGGCTATAGCGGGAGACGGAATTTTTTTTTTGATTTTGGGGGGATTACCACGAATGTGGGAAGAGGGAATTTGTTTGTGTGTAGTTTGTAGGATGAATGTTCAACCACTCATATTTTTGCTTCTCTGTGTGAGCATGTTTACATTGCGAGGTAATCTCAAACTCCTTATTGATCATAGACCAAAGCGTTAATCTTAATTTAACTTCATGGAATTGCAGAGGTCTACAAAATTTAAAAAAACTTAAACAAGTTATGAATAAAATAAAAGACATAGGTTCAAAAATGGTGTTTTTACAAGAAACTCATCTAATAGAGGAGGATGTAAAAAGAATTAGGAGTAGATGGCAAGGAAGTGTTTTCACCTCATTATTTTCATCCCGAGCCAGGGGAGTTATGACTCTCATACATAAATCAATCCCATTTCAAGTGAAAAATGTAATTGGAGACAAATTTGGAAGATATCTAATCATTCAAGGATCTTCGTTATTAGAAAATATAAATCTGGTGAACTTATAGGGTCCCAATATAGATGATCAAAAGTTCTTTGCTAATTTATTTCTTATTTTATCATCACTTACAGGGCAACATATAATAGCAGGGGATTTTAATTGTACATTGAATCCCGGTATAGATAGATCAACAGGACTGGACTGTACGCACAATGGATGCAGGATGATCATTAATCATTTTATGAAAGAATTGAGATTGCTAGATATATGGAGAGAAATGAAACCACAAGTTAAAGCCTACTCTTGTTATTCTAATACCTACAAGACATTCTCACGTATTGACTATTTTTTGATCTCCACAGAATTAAGATCCAAGATTCAAAACTGTTTCTATGATAACATTGTGATCTCTGATCATGCACCCTGCTGTCTAATATATGTAGATAAGAAATTGACAACGGAACCAGGTAGGTGGCAATTTCAGCATAAATGGCTTCAGGATGAGGAATTTGTTAAGTACATAGAAAAACAGATGAGTTCTTTGATATCAATACTACACAAACATCAGCATGTATAAAGTGGGAGTCTTTCAAAGCTTTTATTAGGGGGCATATTATTAGTTATACAAGTTCAAAATCTAAGAAGACTCGAGAGGAGAGAGTCCAATTGGAACATAAAATAAAAATTCTTCAAGAAAAAGTGTATGCAGGAAGTGACCCAAAGTTAGAGAACGAATTACTGATTCTGAGAGCTGAATATGACAAAAAATCAGCGAATAGAGCTGCCTCGAGTCTTCTAAGATTGAAGCAATCTTTTTATGAACAAGGTGAAAAATCAGGAAAATTATTGGCATGGCAGATTAAACAATTAGAATTTAAAACACCAATTACCAGTATTATAAGTAACGGACAGGCAGTTGTAGATCCTTTAGAAATTAATAGTGCCTTTAGAGATTACTATGAAAAATTATATGATACAAAAAATGAAACTGACTTAAAAAACTAAATGGGTTTTTGGACGGAATATCTATACCGTGTATTCCAAATGTAAACAGGGAGATACTGGAGTCTAAAATTAGTTAAGAAGAAGTTGGGCTAGCCATTGATAATATGAAATCAGGAAAAAGTGCAGGACCAGATGGTCTTCCAGTTGACCTCTATAAAAAATTTAAGAATAAATTAATAAAACCATTTTTACCTCCGCCAGGCCGAAAAGGCCAGGAGGAGGTTATGTTTTTGCCGGCGTTTGTCTGTGTGTTTGTTTGTCTGTCTGTCTGTCTGTTTGTCTGTTGGTTAGCAAGATAACTCAAAAAATCTTGGACGGATTTCCATGAAACTTTCAGGCGTTGTTGGAAATGGTACAAGGAAGAACTGATTAAATTTTGGGGGTGATCCGGTTCACCGTCTGGATACAGGAATTTTTTAAAGCATTTTTCATTCAACACTGTGACATACAGCCATTTTCAACATGTGCGCAGGCGCAATGGAGGGCGCTGGTCGTCGTGTCTGCAACACAAACTCTGCGTTCTTCAACGTTTTAGGCACAAAAGGACGCGGAAAACACTGCTGGCCTGGGCCCGCCAGCGTGCAACTGCAAAACCTCACACGGGCAGCTGTCCGCCGACGGATTCTTTGGCAGAAATTCCCCGGCCAGCCATAGGAGCTGCGCATTTGGCAGAAATTCACCGGCCAGCCATAGGCGCTGCGCAAAAACGAGCTCTCTGCCGGCGAAGCTTCTAAATTCTCGTTTGCCGCAGAGCGCAACCCCCAAAAAAATAATATTGTAGCGAACTCAATATGAGCACCCTACTTGGCTTGCCAAGTGGGTTGACCCTATTGGCGACACAGATAGAGTGCGGGACTCCAGAGCGTGAGTTCGAACCTCCCGGTGGGACGTCGCCATGTCGAGCAGCACGTTACAATATAATATAAAACCCACGGCAACCTGTCTACCCAATTTGCATCCGTCAGTGGAGGAGATGGACACAACAGCAACACTTCAGTTTATTACCTCCGCCAAGGAGGCAATGCTTTTACTACTGAACCACTAATCCTATCACTATCAGATTGATTGTCATTGATTCATTGTGTGTTTATTGCACTGTCCCTGTCAAATAAACAAATAATCATTGTGAATCCAATTGCTAGTCATATGTTTACATGCTCAAGGAATCTGAAAACGTACACACAAACACTGTATGGGGGGAATTGTGGCGCTTGGCGGAGGTCTGCGCTCTCCGAGTGCTTTTCTAGTTGGAAATGGTTTTAGAAGCATTTTAAAATAGTAATTTACCACCATACATGAATAATGCCTTAATTATACTGTTGCCAAAACCAGGTAAACCCTCTAATAAATGTGAAAATATGAGACCAATAAGCCTATTAAATGCTGACCTTATGATAATCTGTAAAATTTTAGCAAGACGACTACATTACCAAATATTATTAACCGAGATCAGAATGGCTTTATAAAGGGAAGACAAGGCTTCCATAATGTAAGAAGACTATTTAATATTATCTATTCTAATAAAGAAGCACCAGATACAGCTCTCCTATCATTGGACGCCGAAAAGACCTTTGATAGGGTCGAATGGCCCTTTCTTTTTGAAGTCTTACAAAGGTTTGGAAATGGAAATAATTTCATAAAATGGGTTCAGATAATATACAATAATGCTACAGCAGAAATCCTAACAAACAGCAATATTTCAAAATCAATAAATATCAATAGAGGATGTCGACAAGGCTGTCCACTTTCATCTTTACTGTTTACTATGGCAATTGAACCTTTAGCGATGGCAGTACGTTTACATCCACAAATATATGGAATTAAAGTAGGACCAACAGAACATAAAATGTCCCTGTATGCCGATGACATAATTTTGTTTATGTCGAATCTTAAAAAATCAATTCCGACCTTGTTGAATTTAATAAAGAATTTGGGGGAAATATCAGGATATAAAATAAATAAAACTAAATCTTCAATATTAATGCTAAATGAGACCCAGAGAAATCACCCAGCTCCTGAGGTAAATCAATTCAATGTTGTAAATCAGTTTAAATATTTAGGAATTCAAATTGTGTCTAATCTAGAATTAGTCACCAGTGCCAACTATGAAGCCTTAATGACAGATATTAATGAGTTACTTCAGAGATGGATGTCACTACCAATGTCGATGATTGGGAGAATCAATATACTTAAAAGTAATATCTTACCCAAAATACTTTATTTAGATCAGACCTTCAGATCTATTCTCAAGAATTAAAAAAAAGTTAGTGGAATTTATATGGAACAATAGGAAGGCTAGATTACGTCTGTCCTTACTATATTTACCATTTGATCGTGGAGGTCTGAAATGTCCAAACTTTATGTTGTATTACTGGTCAGCACAACTGAGGTCTATGACATATTATTTTTCATCAAATGATCTCCCTCACTGGACTGAAATGGAATCATACAATTTACCTTTACCTCTTCCCATATTCATATACTCAGACTCGGCAAAAAAATTACAGAAACAAGTTAAAAATCCATTTGTAAAGCATATGATCAAAATATGGTGTGAAACCAAAAAATATTTAAAAGAACCACACTTACTGTCACAATTTAGCCCAATATGGGGTAATCAATATTTTAAACCAGGGAGAGCGGATGCTGTATTTAAAGTATGGAATTTAAAAGGGATTCAAAAGATTCAAGACTTATATCTGTCATGTTCAGATAACATAATGTCTTTTGAAGAACTGAGGATCAAATTTAATCTTAATAGAACACATTTTTTAAAATATCTTCAGCTTAGGAACTTTATTCGATCAAATCAAAATAATGCTCTCACCTGACCTATTTATTCATCCTTGGAAAAAATTTTGACGAAAGATAGTAAGAGAAAGGGTATTATTTCAGAGTTTTATAACTCATTGAAACTATCCTCAAGTGAAAACTCACAGAAAAGATTGAATTATTGGAAAGAAGACCTGCAAACTGAAATTTCAGAGGAACAATGGGAATTGGCTTGTACAGAAGCTCAAACCAAATCAATAAATGCACGTCTTAAATTGATACATTTTAAATGGTTAATGCGGATGTATGTTACACCGGTAGAGTTAAATAGATATAACAAAAACATACCAGATACGTGCACAAAATGTATGGAAAGTAAAGGAACCTTATTTCATTGTTTATGGGAATGTAGAAAAATTAGAATGTTTTGGGAAGAGGTGAGGGTAACAATTGAAAAAATAATTTCAAAACAAATCATATTGAATCCTAAATTGTTTTTGTTGGGTCTGCATCCAGAAAAGCATAACTTTAATAAAAGTGAAAGGGCATTCATAGACCTCAGTTTGCTTAACGCCAAAAAATGTATTGCACTACTGTGGAAAAAGACTCATAGACCAGATGTGACTCAGTGGTTAAGACAGATGTTAACAAACCTTTCACTAGAAAGAATAACATACATACTGAAATCAAAGGAAATTGTGTTTGAGAATATATGGAGACCTTTCATTGATTATGTATAGAATTTAAACATAACTTTTGAAGAAGAAGGTGAATGATGTGTGTGGACCTTGTAAATTCCAAATTGGTGAATGTATAATATGTATACTTATGTAATGGATTGCCTAGACTAAACAGAGGAGCATTGTTGAAGACCTGTTCTTGTTCGTGGTTGTTGATGTTTTTAGTACATTTTTTTAAATTACTTTAGTGTTAGTGTTTGATTGTTTGTGTTATGTTTGTAAAAAAAAAAAAAAAAGGTTCAATAAAAAATATTGTGGAAAAAAACCCCCTAAAAGATGCTTAATATTTTTATGCAAGGGCCATGAAGAAATTATGTTTACTAATAAAAGCAAAGATATCTTAGGAAAGGCAACCCATCACCACCCATGACAAAAAAACTTACACATGCATTATGTAACTCCTCCTAGTGAAACAAAAAATGATAAATTATATTCAAAATTCTTAGATTGCATTTCAAATTGTGAGAAAATATGTAATAACATATATCTATTAACAATCGATAATCAGCATTCAAATGCAATTAGTGTTTCAAAACAGGCATGACGTCACAACTTACACATGCTATTTCATAACAAATTCATTACGTGAAAATTCTCAAGTACATTACTTATAACGAGAAAAAAATCTTACCTCGGAATGTGTCTTCCGATCACTAATTGCTGTAATTGGGGCCGACTGTGATGAACTTTGATTGACTGGCATCTGAATTTGACCGTGTCCATCGATCGTTTTGAATGCAGCACGAACGAGTAGGTTGATCTCTTGTAGCCACAATTTTGAGATGTTTCTGTTTTGAACAGTGTTCAACTAAGGCAACACAACCACGAGATCCATAACTCAAGAAATCGTTACAACAAACACACTGGGCTTTCCCTGGTACTTCGCATTTCGCTGTGAAGTCGGCCATTTTTTCAACCACAACTTCGGTATTTTTACCAATCTTTACAGTCATTGACACAGTTTTTTCGAGCCATTCCCAATGAAACTTGTTCCTTATCCCTTTGTCAATTTCTAAAATTCTTGCTTTGTTGTCTTTCGTGAGTTTTAGGTTCACCATTTTCACGAAATTGGGAAAACTCAGTTGATTGAACTGTCCGCCATTTGCATTTCGCTCCACGTGTTGGATATGACAAAGGAATAACAAAATCGCCGATTGGTTGCTTCAATAAGTATCAGCCAATCAGTGGCCTTGTTACATTACATTCCTGATCTCGCTGGGTAGCACGTTCTGCACGGTGGATTTGAGCAGCCGATCGAAAATACGACTCACCGCTCATAACATACCTCACCCCCTCTCCCCCTAAAATTTTCTCCTCGAATTTAGACGATTCCCGAGAATGACCCTAGACATGATCAAATCCGAGGAATTCCGCGGATCCGTGGAGGATTCTCATCCCTGAAAAAAAAACGACATTACTAGTGTCTGGTAGAAAAATCTCCCATAACATAACGCAAGGCACCCATTCATTCACGGTATTCATACCACAAAAAACATATTTTGCGCTGGATGTCTTTATAAAAAAAAGTATTGCGGCGGATGATAAAAATAAGCAGCGATGCTGTGGTTTTAAGCAGAGTTTATTAATCATACCGCCGTCACGAGCTCCGCTCCCGGCGCCGTACATGCACGCCGGGAGCGAGCCCAAGTGGCTCTCAGAGGAGGAGGACACAAAGTCTGTGTCCTGCAGCAGCAGTTGCAGAATCAGAATGAGAGAATTTGCGTTACAGAATTGCAGCATATATACCCAACTACAACAATACATCAAAGAGCAGATTCACAGCAGTTGGTACGATCAAAGGGACTGCAGAACAGGCATGAGATATTTGCATTTGAAAGACCTACATAACAATAGGCAGATTTGCTAGCCTCTGCTCCAGGTGTAGGACAAAGAGGTTACAAGGCACATCTACATATTGATCTCAGCCTCTAGGTCACAGTAAGGACAGGATGCATGAACACTATACATGAATGGCACATTACATCACAATACATGCATGGCACATTACATCACAATACATGCATGGCACATTACATCTCAGTAGTGCAGCGGGAAAAACCAAGAGAAGAGAGCTGACTGTCCTGTGTGTTGTGGGGGGATTGAATCAACCCGCCACACGCTCCCCCCCAGAGGGCACGGCAGGGGGCCGAGATCTCGATAATCCATCTATGGGAGCGAGCTGTGGGAGAAGCTCGCTGCAGACGGAGGGGGAGGGAAGGGAGGGGTAGTAAGTGCCGGCAAGGGCAGTGAAATCGTCCGAGCTGCGCAAAAATTGCTTGCTGCTCCGCGACGTCGAGGGGCTGTCCCGTTGCGCGTGCGGAGATCACAAGAAGAAAAATTTGTCTCTGACTCCTCTCGTGGCCATGAAGAAAAGCAGGAGCGGTTGTAAGAAAAAAGATAAAAGCAGAGGGACTGGTGTGTTGACTTTAGGGCAGGCGCAACTCTAAAGCCTCGGGAACCGCAGACAGCTGAATTCCCCTTGTGTGCCGTGGCTAAGACCATAAAATCCAGTGAGCAAGCTGTGGGCCTCAGGTGTACAAGCAAGCCTGAAGGGCCAGTGTGCAGCAGAAGGAAGGCGGTCAGTGAAGCCGTTATTGTCCCGTGCGTGGTGTGCCGTCCTCGTAACTCCCCGGTGCGCGTGCATTGGGGTTCCGTGCGTGGGTGGGCCGCTGGAGTGGCGAGTCAGGGTGCAGAATCTTGGTGGAGATAAAATCCAGGTTTGGGCTGTGGCTGCAGCTTGGCCATGGTGCGTTGGAACGGTGGGAGGAAATGGACGATCTATGGCACCGCTCGGCCGTGGTGCGTTCAGGTCCATGTGTTGCATTCTCCGCCGGCCATGGAGGACGCCGTCGTGGAGAGGGGACGAGGTGCCTGCGCTCTCGTGTGGAGGAACTGCGAACGCGGCCGGTCCAGCGTGGATGAGCAGATCTCAGATGTGCAGATCTCATCATGAAGAACGGGTCACCAGCGCAGCTGTCCAGATCAGAAGGTTGCATCGCACAAAGCGTGTGCGTCTTCGGGGTAACCAGTGAAGCGTTCACTGGCAGCGTGTTCTTTTCTGCCTTCAGGTCATGGTGCGTTGGGGCGGCGAGAGGGAGGAGACGTCTTGTGTCCCTCGGCCGGTTCAGCGTGGATGTCCAGACCAGAAGGCTGCATCGCACAAAGCGTGTGTGTCTTCAGGGTCACCAGTGCGGCGGATGATAAAAATAAGCAGCGATGCTGTGGTTTTAAGCAGAGTTTATTAATCATACCGCTGTCACGAGCTCTGCTCCCGGCGCCGTACATGCGCGCCGGGAGCGAGCCCAAGCGGCTCTCAGAGGAGGAGGACACAAAGTCTGTGTCCTGCAGCAGCAGTTGCAGAATCAGAATGAGAGAATTTGCGTTACAGAGTAGCAGCATATATACCCAACTACAACAATACATCAAAGAGCAGATTCACAGCAGTTGGTATGATCAAAGGGACTGCAGAACAGGCATGAGATATTTGCATTTGAAAGACCTACATAACAATAGGCAGATTTGCTAGCCTCTGCTCCAGGTGTAGGACAAAGAGGTTACAAGGCACATCTACATATTGATCTCAGCCTCTAGGTCACAGTAAGGACAGGACGCATGAACACTGTACATGAATGGCACATTACATCACAATACATGAATGGCACATTACATCACAATACATGCATGGCACATTACATCTCAGTAGTGCAGCGGGAAAAACCAAGAGAAGAGAGCTGACTGTCCTGTGTGTTGTGGGGGGGGTTGAATCAACCCGCCACAGTATTCTGTAAGATGCTAAGATTTCTGTTCTAGTTTCTCAAATGCGCATTTCTGTATGGCGAGGAGAAACGTGCTAAAAACACTGTTAGCTTGTTAGCATAGCTAACCAAAAATACTATGGCCACAAGAGTGAGTAAAAAAAAAAAAATCCGCACTTTGGCCGTTACATATCAATACAAGCGGTATACATTTGTCAGCAGAGACGACCTGTTCATTTCTTTATGGCGAGGACAAACGTTTGGTCGTAGTAAAAGTACTGTTAGCTTGTTAGCATAGCTAACCAAAAATATTATAGCCACAAGAGTGACTAAAAAAATATCTGCACTTTGGCCGTTACATATCAATACAAGCGGATATACAGTATATGTATACATATATTGGTTAACGTCTGGCATTTTAAAGACAATACACTTACCAGCGTGTTTTAAGCAGTTAGTTGTCCAGGCTGGCTGGCCGATCCTCCAAAACAGTTCAGATGAGTGGCCCCTGTGGGGAGCGTGGAATAAAGAGACTGAATTGTGTTTTAATTCAGATTTATTCAAGCATCCATCCCCAGCCTGCTCTCTCCAATAAGCAGGAAGAAAGAGGCTGAGCTACATCCAAGCTTCACATTTTATACCAATTCCTATACAGGCTTGTCACACACAGGAAGGATCACATATCCCCGTCAAAACCCCTTATTGACATTTCTCCCCCCTCCAGCCTTCAGTCTTCCACCTGCCTCCTGAAGGTCAGGAAGTCCTTTGTTCGCACCCCCGTCCTCTTCGTTGTCCCCCGCAGGTGGTCCAGACTTATTGTCCTCTTCGTCGTGAGGTCAATCTACATATGTTATCTCAGCATCCCTTTTATGCTTACACCTATGCATGCACAAATACACCGCTACATACATCCCTTTAATGCTTAAATGTATGTATGCACAAATCCACAGCCATATAACCCCCCCCCCCCAAACGATGAAGAATGGGCAATACATTAAAATTCTGTGAACATGTTACTATCAACAGTACAGCCAACATCCAACACTCAGTCTGTGCGCCGCCTGGGCTTCAACCATCTCCCGAATCTGCTGTAAGCGGGCCCAGCCTTGCCTGCTGCGCCCTTCTGCCCAGGCTCTGTTGACTGAGGAAGAGAGTGGTTATTTGATCCCTGCGGGGGCTCCGAGACGCTCCCCCTGGGGAGTCTGCCGCGTCGAGGTGCCCTCGCTACCGGTACAGACTCGTCATTCATCACAAAAGCAGGTTTTAGTCTGTCAATACTAACTGTCTCTTTTCTGTCTCCCAAATCCAGCACAAAATGCTTATCACCTGTCTCCAGCACTCTATATGGCCCGTCGTACAGGGGTCTGAGGCTTGATCTTAGAGCCTCGTGCCTGACAAAAACGAACTCAGCATTTTTTAAAGCTTTGGGAACAAAAACGCGTGGAAAAGCGTGATGAAAGGGGCCCGGGAGCACGTCCGCTCCCGTGCCGACTAGCGGCCCAAGAGCCGGGAGCGGGGCCGGCTCCGGGTGTTCCGGTAAAAACTCGCCTGGCAGCCTGAGAGGTTGTGCGAACACCAGCTCCGCTGGGGAGGCATCTAAATCCTCCTTGGGAGCAGAACGCAACCCTAATAAAACCCATGGTAGTTTGTTTACCCAATCTGCATCCGTGAGTGACGCTCTGAGTGCTGCCTTCAAAGACCTATGAAAGCACTCGCATAAACCATTAGCCTGAGGGTGATAAGCAGTAGTGCGGTGAATTTTTGCTCCTAATCCGTTGGCCATCGCTGACCAAAGCTCAGAGATGAATTGAGGCCCTCTATCGGACGTAATATCTGACGGAACACCAAAACGCGCTACCCAAGCTGTTAAAAAAATGCGAGCCACCTCCGCGGCCATGGTCATCGCCAGTGGGACCACTTCTGGCCAACGCGTGGTTCGGTCCACCATTGTCAAAAGATGTGTGAACCCCTGTGACGCCGGTAGGGGGCCCACGAGGTCGACATGCATGTGGTCGAACCTTCTGACCGGAATGCGAAACGGTTCTAAAGGGGCTCTTGTGTGCTTGTGGATTTTGGCCCATTGACAGGACATGCGGGCCTTTGCCCACTCCTTCATGTGCTTGCCCAGACTCGGCCAAACAAACTTTTCCGCTACCATTTTCACCGAAGCGCGCACTCCTGGGTGCGCCAGCGAGTGGACTGAGTCAAAAACGCGGCGGCGCCACACGGCCGGAACCACTGGGCTTGGGCGCCCGGTCGACACATCGCAGATTAGGGGGGGCGTACCGGTTTGTAAACACTTGCTCTCCAGCCTTAACCCTGTTGGTCCAGACTGGAGCGTGCGCACGTCTGCATCTGCACCCTGCTCTGCCGCCATGGCTGCGTAATCTATACCCACGTGAAGTGGGGCTGCGCGCGTTCCTGCGCTGCTACTCCGCTGCGCGGTCACGGTGGCATGGTCCGCCTCTGCGCGCGCCAGTGCCATGACCGCGCGCGAGAGGCAGTCTGCCACCACGTTGAGTTTACCCGCTACGTGCCAAATGTCAGTGGTAAATTCCGAAATTGCGGCCAGCTGCCTCTGCTGCTGCCTGCCTGACCACGGGTCTGAAATTTTGGACATGGTGTATGTGAGCGGCTTGTGGTCCACGAAAGCGGTGAAACGCCGTCCTTCCAGCCAGAACTGGAAATGACGAATCGCCAAATGAAGTGCCAACAGCTCCCTGTCAAACGCGCTGTATTTTTGCTCGGCCTCGCTCAAGGATTTGCTGAAAAAAGCCAGCGGCTACCAAACTCCGGCAACCTGCTGCTCTATCACAGCCCCTATGGCCACATCTGATGCGTCTGTCGTTAGCGCGATGCGTGCCACTGGGTCCGGGTGAGCTAGGAGCGCAGCGTCAGCCAAGGCTTTTTTCACCTCTGTGAACGCGCGCTCCCGCTCTGGGGACCATTCAACAGCATTGGATGGTTTTTGTTTCTTGAGCGCGGCATATAACGGCTGCATGAGTTGTGCTGCGTGGGGCAGGAAACGGTTATAAAAATTCACCATCCCTAAAAATTCCTGCAATGACTTGACCGTTTGTGGTCGGGGAAAATCTGCCACTGCGTGCACTTTATCCAGTAACAGAACTGCCCCTTCTGGGGAAACGCGGTGGCCCAAAAAATCGATCTGCGCGACACCAAACTGGCACTTGGCCGGGTTAATTATTAAGCCGTGCTCTCCCAACCTCCTACAAACCACGGTGAGGTGTTTTTCGTGTTCTTCCTCTGAAATACTGGCGACCAAAATGTCGTCGAGGTACACAAACACAAAAGGGAGATCGCATAACACGGCGTCCATCATCCGTTGGAACGTCTGCGCCGCCCCTTTAAGACCAAACGGCATGCGTAGAAACTCAAAAAGTCCGAACGGTGTTATTACCGCTGTTTTAGGAATGTCCTCCGGCCGGACCGGAACTTGATGGTAGCTGCGAACCAGGTCTATTTTGGAAAAAATGCGCGCCCCCGCTAGGTGTACTGAAAAATCCTGGATGTGTGGAATGGGGTAACGATCGTGTGCTGTGGCGTTGTTCAGCCTGCGGTAATCGCCGCACAGTCTCCAGGAGCCATCAGCTTTCGGGACCATATGCAGCGGCCAAGCCCATGGGCTTTTCGAACGGCGAATGATGCCCAGCCTCTCTAGGCTGGCGAACTCTTCGCGCGCTATGGAGAGCTTGGCAGCATCTAAGCGCCGAGCCTTCGCAAAGACGGGGGGGCCAGATGTAGTGATAAAATGCTCCACCCCGTGTTTTGCGACCGTCGCTGAAAAAGTGGGTACCGTGAGTGCTGGAAACTGGGTGAGGAGTGTGTGGAACTTACCACCTGCTGCGGCGACGTTGGTCTGTACTGGTGGCGGGGACACTCGAGCTGAACAGGGGAGAGAGTAAAAAGAGAGTGCATTTACCAGCCGCCTATTGGCAAATCAACTAACAGACCATGTGAGCACAGAAAATCAGCGCCTAACATGTTGAAACTCACCGCCGCTATGACAAAAGTCCATTCATATGTGCGGCCATGTAAGCGTAAGGACAAAGTTCTTTTCCCGTAAGTGTTGATGCTCGAGCCGTTTGCCGCAGTCGCTCCGCTACCACGGGGTCCAGCCAACCGGTCAGCATAAGTTGGGGTGATGAAACTCACTTGGGCTCCGGTGTCTATGAGGAAATCTCGTCCGGAGCTCGCATCTGTGATGTAGAGCAGCTTGCTGTTTTCACCGAGAGTCGAAGCTGCTAACGACCCTCGGTCCTGCCGTTTCCTGAACTCCTGAAGCTGCAGGGCGGCACACACCTGCGTGCCCTCTTGGCGAACCTCCGATGATAAAAACAGCAGTCATCTCCACCTCTGCGTCGGGGCCGCGCCTCTGCCACTGAACCCTCACGATCACCGTGTCGAGGCCGCGCCGCTGCTGTTGCCGGTAGGCTTGGGTCTTCTGCCTCTGGTTCTCTGCTGCTTTGGGTTGCCGCTGCGGTCGTCTGCTCGCCGCAGGCGTCCAGGATCCTCTCTGCCTCCTGGGCCAGCTCCCGGAAATCCTCCTGGGTCTCACAACGTACGCCGGCCAGCGTCCCTCTCATGTGCGCCGGGAGGTTAGTTAGGAAGATATACTGGAAAAGGAAGCCATCGTTGTCTGACCCCCTCAGCTGTAGCATGTCTTCCATCAGGGCGCTTGGCCTGTGTCCTCCCTGGTTGAGCAAAGCCAGGAGCCTCCTAGCCCTCACTTCGGCTGAGGGCGTGAAAAACTTGATGAGGGTAGCTTTCAACCTGCCGTATCTGTCGGTGGCGGGTGGCTGCTGTACCAAGCTCTGCACGCACCGAGCCGTGCGGTTGTCCAGCTTAGCGATGACATGGTGGAACTTAGTGTCATCCGCCGATACCCCTGCGAGCGCGAACTGTGACTCCGCTTGTAGGAACCACGACCGTGGATTGTCCTGCCAGAATTCCGGCAGCTTGACGGCTACGGCGCTCACCAGGGCAGATTCCAGCGAGTCCGGAACGCGGAGATTCTCTCCAGGCATTCTCTACGTCGATGGGTCACCAATGTGGAGAGCGTGGAATAAAGAGACTGGATTGTGTTTAAGTCAGATTTATTCAAGCATCCATCCCCAGCCTGCTCTCTCCAATAAGCAGGAAGAAAGAGGCTGAGCTACATCCAAGCTTCACATTTTATACCATTTCCTATACAGGCTTCTTCCACCTGCCTCCTGAAGGTCAGGAAGTCCTTTGTTCGCACCCCCGTCCTCTTCGTTGTCCCCCGCAGGTGGTCCAGACTTATTGTCCTCTTCGTCGTGAGGTCAATCTACATATGTTATCTCAGCATCCCTTTTATGCTTACACATATGCATGCACAAATACACCGCTACATACATCCCTTTAATGCTTAAACGTATGTATGCACAAATCCACAGCCATAGCCCCCTCCAGCTGATCTTATACTTCTGCTTATGTCCATAGAGCCAAGAAATGTGTCTCCTCTTCGCTCTAAATCTGTTTGGTTTTGGAATCCGTTGCGTGCTCCGCTGTTTGGAAAGCAACATGGCGGTCAGTAATGTTTTGAAACTGGTCAGTTAACCACGCCCATGGCTGTGGACGTAACCAACGTAAACTGGTGCTGCCACTGGCCCAGCTAGGAGTTGGGGCCACGATAGCCCCACTTTTGGGAGCCCGGGACTGGTGCTTTAGTTGGTGGAAAACCAAAGAACTGGTGCTGATGACGCTCTGGCTCCAGTTAAGCACTGGAACCGTCCATCCATCCATCCATCCATCTTCTACCGCTTAATCCTTTCGGGTCGCGGGGGGGCTGGAGCCTATCCCGGCATCTTTGGGCGAGAGGCAGGGTACACCCTGGACAGATCGCCAGTCCATCGCAGGGCCAACACAGAGAGACAGACAACCATTCACTCTCACAGTCACACCTAAGGACAATTTAGAATCCCCAGTTTGATGCCAATTAACCTAACTTGCATGTTTTTTTTTTGGCATGTGGGAGGAAACCGGAGTGCCCGAAGTAAACCCACGCAGACACGGGGAGAACATGCAAACTCCACACAGAAGGGTCACCGATGGTCTGGGGGTGGGATCGAACCCACGATGGTCAAGGGTGGAATCGATCCCATGACCTTCTTGCTGTTCTGCCACTGTGCTAACCACTGCGCCACCGTGCTGCCCACTGGAACCGGTTTGGTGGAAAGAGGCCCACAGTGGAGCGGTGATGTGGCCAACAAATCCTTCAGAGACTGATGGTTCCACCTCCATGACAGAGACTCAGCGGGGGAAGGGACCAGATACTTATCAAGTTCCCGCCCCCTAAAACTGGTTTCTGTAATGGAAATGGGCCTATCATGAGGTCTAGCTCTGAATCACTGTGAAGTTGCAAGAAGTTACTGTGATTTACTTTCAAAATAAAATCAGTCAGTCGTGACAGTAGAGCGTCATTCAGAGACCTGCAGGAAGTCACCACGACACGGCTGAGATACCAACCAGAACCATTTACAGGAACCAACAAGGTTTTCGTCCTCATTTTAGAGGAATAGTCAGTTGGTGATTGAAGGGGGCTGGGAGGTGGATGCTGTCTCACTTTTTAGCAAAATCACCCAAATTCAATCAACTTTTTTTTAGTCACATTACATAACTCAATAAAATGAATTTGAATCAACAATTATTTCCTCTTGTTCTTCTTCTTTTAGATTTGACTGGCGGTTGGCAACCAGCTTACAGGTGCATTACCGCCACGTACTTTGCAGAAATACAAAAAAGGATTTCAAAGGTTTTTTTGTTTTGTTTTGCAGCTTTTTCTCAAAAAATTACTATTTTTTTTTACTATAAATTTTTTTCTTGTAGATTTGCAACTTTCTTCTTTAAAAATTTGCAACGTTTTAAAAATAAATTTGCAAATTTTTTCTTGTAAATTTGCAACAAATTTTCGTACAACATTGCAACTTTTGTCAGAAAAATTTGTAACTTTTTTCTTATAAATGTGCAACTTTTTTCTCATAAATCTGCAGTTTTTTATTGTAAATTTGTGGAGTTTTTGTCATAAATTTACAACTTTTTTCTCACAAAATAGCACCTTTTTTTTCTGAAAAATTTGAAAATTTTCTCATAAATTTGTAGTTTTTCGCTGTAAATTTGTAAGTTTTTTTTCCTCATAGATTTGCACTTTTTTCTCCAAAATTTGCAACTTTTTTTTTGAAAAATTTGCCACTTTTAACTGTAAAGTTCTTTTTTTTTTTTTTTTTTTAACAAAAAGGCTCCAGCCCCACCCACGACCTGGAAAGGATTAAGCGGAAGAAGATGGATGGATGGATGGAAATTTCTTCCCTGTAAACTTTTTTTCACTGTAAATCTGCAACTTTTTAATTTTAAATTTGCATCGCTTATTTGCATGCTGGCTAATTTTTTTTATTCAGTCCCATTAAATTGTATTTTATGACTTTTTTTTAATTTTCGCTCCTGAGTTGCACTTAAACGTGTGAAGCCCAACAATGCTGCTGGTTAAAACGTCACATCCGGTCGTGGGTGCGTGGAGTGAGAGAGTGAAAGTCTGACCGTGAAAGAATGAAACGTCTGCCTGCAGGGGGCGTGGCATGCGGTCTCCATGACATCACAACAGGAAATCGCCTTCCCTCAGCGTGCAGCTTTCTCACCATCGCATCGCCCAGCACCGGTACCGCTGATATCACGACAGAGGAGAACCTGGAGGTCCCGGAGAGACCCCCGATCCAGGAGGTGGGCCAACACGTGGTCCCGGACCCACCGAGGGCACGGCACGCGCTCAGGTTCGGTCGGTTCTCACCTCGTTGTTCATGAGCGGGTTTTTGTCTGCCTTAATATTCTGCTGTTCGGCAGGATGTTCCAACTTTTCTACAATTTGATTTTCTCTGTATTTGCTAAATTGAGGGAAATTGGCTGAGAGTGCTCAGGGGTTAAAAAAAAGTTTCAAATATATAAGAAAAAAGTGGCAAATTTACAGGAAAAAAAAAGGAGTTGCTATTTTTTGAGAAAAAAGTGGCAAATTTAAAAGAAAAAATACAAACTGGGGAGACAAAAGGTTGCAAAGTTATAGGAAAAAGTTGCAAATATTGTAGAAAAATTGTTGTAAATTTACAAGAAAAAAAATTGCAAATTGAGGACAAAGTTTATGTTGCAAATTTATAGGAAAAAGTTGCAAACATTTAAGAAATAAAGTTTCAAATTTATGAGAAAAATGGCAAATCGAGGAGAAAAAAGTTACAAATTTACAGGAAAAAAAGTTGGTGATTTTTGAGGAAAAAGGTTGCAAATTTAGAGGAAAAAGTTGCAAATATTTGAGAAATAAAATAAACAATTTCCAAAGAAAAAATTGCAAATTTTTGAGGAAAAGTTTCAAATTTATGAGAAAAAAAATGGCAAGTTGAGGAGAAAAAGTTTCAAATTTACAGGAAAAAAGCTGGTGACTTTGAGTGAATGAATGAATGAATGAATCTTTATTTCGGATAAATTAAAAGTAAAGATTAAAAAGAATGTGGCAACCTGGGGAGTGCATAATGGTTTACCACCTTAGACAGGAACAAAGGACAAGAAGTTAACCTTTTGTGTGTGAGAAGTTTCTAGATGCCCTAGTAAGATAACAGGGAGGTGTCAAGGATGAATGGACTGACTGCAGTCGAATGGGGAGATTATCTTTTGTGTGTGAGAAGAGTCTAGAAGGATGTCATGTTATTTAAGGGAAGAGTTCCTACTTGTATGCCATTCTGTCTATGCTCCTTGTGTGAGTCGTGTAATAAACTGCCTGAACCAAATCCGCCTCATTATTTACACGCTCCACACTGGTGATCCAAGACGAATCATGGAATACGACGGAAGATCCCCGGAGCCAACCTCAACTGGAACCCCCAGCTTCGCGTGCGCTGTAGCGATCAAACTACCTGATTTTTGGCAGCACAACCTGCGCTCCTGGTTCCACCTAACCGAGGCGCAGTTCGCCCTCCGAGGGATATCGGCGGATGATACGAAATTCCACTATGTGGTCGCAGCGCTCGATGCCAGCACGGCTCAGCACATCGAGAGCCTGCTCGATCAGCCACCAGCCGACGGCAAATATGACGCGCTGAAGGCTGCCCTCATCCAGCACTACACGCTCTCGGATGGTGAGAGAGCAGAGAGGCTTCTGACGCGGACCGAGTTGGGAGACGGTTCGGCTGTGGACATGATGGAGAAGATGCTGAGGTTAAAGGGCACGGATGACGACCACTTCATCTTCATCCACATTTTCCTCAGGAACCTTCCGACAGCGGCGAGAGCGGCCCTGGCCAATTCGTCGCTGCCGGCCAAACGGGACTATAGTGCGCTAGCCCGAGAGGCAGACCGGATCATCGTCGCCACCAAAGCTTTCGTGACCATTGCAGCAGCGACGGAGCCCGGCACGTCAACACGAGGAGGCGAGGAGCCGCCGACGGCAGCAGCAGAACCACCGACGGCAGCAGCAGCGGGGGCCAAGGAACGTGGAGGTGACACGCTTTGCTTCTACCACCGCCGCTTTGCAGAGAGGGCACGCAAATGTATACCACCGTGCCAGTTCAAGCGCTCGGGAAACGCCAAGACTGGGGGTCGGTAGCAGCCGCGACCCTCGGGGAGGAGAACAAGCTGCTCTATTTGACGGACGCACGCTCGGGGAGGCATTTCCTCGTGGACACTGGCGCACAGAAGAGTTTCATCGGGCCGACCTACGCTGACCAGCTGGCAGGACCCAGCGGCCCCGAGATGGCAGCAGCAAACGGCTCAGAGATTAAGACCTTTGGTGAGAGGACTCTACTCTTGTCTCTACATGGTCGTACATTTGAATGGACTTTTGTTGTAGCAGCATTGAATTACCATATACTTGGGGCTGATTTTCTATGTGCACATGGGTTGTTGGTAGATATCGCTAACAGGCGCCTGGATAATGCACTGTCTTTTGACTCTCTCCCCTGTATAGCTCGAGTGACCCGGCCAACAGCACAAGCCAACGTCACAGCAGCATGCGGTAAGTTCCACACACTGCTCGCTCAGTTCCCAGCACTCACAGTCCCGATGTTTTCAGCAGCTATCGTTAAACATGGGGTGGAGCATTTTATCACCACCACCGGGCGCCCGTTTTTGCAAGACCTCGGCGCTTGGACGCAGCTAAACTGGCCATAGCGCGCGAGAAGTTCGCTAACCTAGAAAGGTTAGGCATCATCAGGCGCTCAAACAGCCCATGGGCTTCCCCGCTACACATGGTCCCTAAAGCTGAAGGTTCGTGGCGACCTTGCGGCAATTTCCGCAGGTTAAACAACGCTACAGCGCACGACCGCTACCCAATTCCCCACATTCAGGATTTTTCCGTTCACCTCGCAGGAGCGCGCATTTTTTCTAAGATAGATTTGGTCCGTGGTTACCACCAAGTCCCAGTGCGCGCTGAGGACATACCCAAAACAGCGGTAATAACTCCGTTTGGTTTATTTGAGTTCTTGCGCATGCCGTTTGGGCTTAAAGGGGCAGCACAGACGTTCCAACTCATGATGGATGCAGTGCTGCGCGATCTCCCTTTTGTGTTCCAGCGCGTCCGAAGACGAACACGAAACCCACCTCATGACGGTTTTCCGAAGGTTGGAAGAGCACTGTTTAATAATCAACCCAGCGAAATGTCAGTTCGGGGTGACGGGGATTGATTTTTTTTTAGGGCACTGCGTTTCTCCCGAAGGAGCGGTTCCGCTGCCTGACAAAGTGCGCGCAGTGACAGATTTTCCCCGACCGCAAACGGTCAGGGCGCTACAAGAATTTTTGGGAATGGTGAACTTTTATAACCGTTTCCTTCCCAGCGCAGCGCAGCTTATGCAGCCATTGTACGCTGCGCTGAAAAAACAGAAACCCGCGAATAGGGTCGAATGGACCCCGGAACGAGAGCAGGCGTTCTCGGAAGTTAAAGCAGCCCTGGCAAACGCCGCATTGTTGGCACATCCAGACCCAACAGCCCCCATAGCCCTCACCACTGACGCCTCAGATGTGGCCATAGGGGCTGTCGTGGAGCAGCGCGTCGCCGGGGCTTGGCAGCCGCTTGCCTTTTTCAGCAGAACCTTGCGCGACAATGAACGTAAATACAGCGCGTTCGACAGAGAGTTGCTGGCTCTCCACCTGGCCATTCGCCATTTCCAGTTCTGGCTGGAAGGGTGCAATTTTACTGCGTTCGTTGACCATAAGCCACTAACATTCGCGATGGCCAAAGTTTCAGAACCTTGGTCGGGCCGGCAGCAGAGGCAGCTGGCCGCGATCTCAGGAGTTTACTACCGATATTCAGCATGTGTCGGGCAAACTGAATGTAGTGGCAGACTGCCTCTCGCGCGCCGTTGTGGCCCCGGTCTGTGTAGGGATGGATTACGCAGCCATGGCCGCGGAGCAGGCTAGTGATGCGGACGTGCGCGCGCTCCAGTCTGGACCAACAGGGTTAAGGCTGGAGAGTAGGACGCTGCTTAATGGCATTCCCCCCTTAATCTGCGACGTCTCCACGGGTCGCCCACGGCCTGTGGTTCCGGCCGCGTGGCGCCGCCGCGTGTTTGAGTCGGTTCACTCTTTGGCACACCCAGGGGTGCGCGCGTCGCTCAAAATGGTAGGAGTGAAATATGTGTGGCCTTGCCTTCGCAAACAAGTGAAAGAGTGGGCGGCAGCCTGCGTGGCGTGCCAACGAGCCAAATTTCAGAGACACACGAAGGCTCCTTTGGAGCTGTTTCGCATCCCGGCTAAGAGGTTCAACCATGTCCACGTGGACCTCGTAGGCCCCCTTCCGCCATCACAGGGGTACACGCATCTCCTGACAATGGTGGACCGCACCACGCGCTGGCCAGAAGCGGTTCCGCTGGCGGCAACCACGGCCGAGGAGGTGGCACGCGCGTTTTTAACAGCATGGGTGGCGCGTTTTGGAGTTCCGTTGGACATTACGTCTGACAGAGGCTCTCAATTTGTTTCTGAACTCTGGTCAACCATGGCCAGCAGCCTAGGTGTCTCAATTCACCGCACAACCGCGTACAACCCGCAGGCTAATGGGTTATGCGAACGTTTTCATAGGTCGTTAAAAGCGGCTCTGAGGGCTTCACTGACGGATGGAAATTGGGTAGACAGGCTACCATGGGTTTTATTGGGGTTACGTTCTGCGCCTAAAGAGGATCTGGAAGCTTTCCCGACAGAACTCGTTTTTGCACAACCACTCTGGCTGCCTGGGGAGTTTCTGCCAGATAATCCTGCGCCAGGCAGCTCCCTGTCTCAGCTGCTGCAGCGTTGCATAGACTCAAGCACACTGCCGGGCCCTGCCCACCACAGTTTTCCGCGCGTTTTTGTGCCTAAAGCTTTGAAAAACGCAGAGTTCGTCCACCGCCCCCCACTGCGCCCACCTTATGATGGACCGTTTAGAGTGCTGGAAACGGGATAAGCATTTTTTGCTAGACTTGGGGGGTAGGAGGGGAAAAAATTGACATAGACAGACTCAAACTTGCTTTCGTTGTGGCTGACGAGCAAGTGCTGTTGGCGAGGGCCCCTCGGCGTGGAAGACCCCCACGGGGCGCTTCCCACAGAAAAGATTCTCCAGAGCACCCACATGGACAGTCAAAAAGTTTTCACCCCCAGACATCAGCCCCCCAGCATGGCAGCGCCACGGAGGCAGCGAATCCTGGCTACAGCAGATACGGCAGAAGACTGAAGCCCAAGCAGCATGTGGACTGATGTTGATGGTTCTACAGCATGTGGACTGATGTTAATGGTTCTATCACAGCGTGTGGACTGTTACCCTTTTGTGCTATCTAAGTTGCTGGGGGGTGGTGGTGTGGCAACCTGGGGAGTGCATAATGGTTTACCACCTTAGACAGGAACAAAGGATGCAAAGTTAACCTTTTGTGTGTGAGAAGTTTCTAGATGCCCTAGTAAGATAACAGGGAGGTGTCAAGGATGAATGGACTGACTGCAGTTGAACGGGGAGATTATCTTTTGTGTGTGAGAAGATTCTAGAAGGAGATTATCTTTTGTGTGTGAGAAGAGTCTAGAACAGGGGTCACCAACGCGGTGCCTGCGGGCACCATGTCGCCCGAAGGGACCACATGAGTCGCCCGCAGGCCTGTTCTAAAAATAGCACAACTCGCAAGTGAGCTGCGTCTAAGATGTAATTTTTTCTGCCGCTGTTTTTTAAAATCACACTTGCATTTATATAGATTTTAAAATGACAATGTCTTAAAAATAAAAAAAATGAAAATATGTTTATTATACGTAAAGTTAAGGTGAATCTGACCTAGTTCAAAGGTCAGTATTGTGCGCATGACAAAACCTTCGCGCTTGTGGAGCGTAAGCTAGCGGGCAGTGAAGATGGTGAGCGCAGTGCAGTTTCCTAGCCCAAAAACATGGCAAAAAAAGAGTTCTTTTTTACTACCATGAAAGGAAGCTGCGTGTGTTTCATTTGCGGGGCGACAGCGAAGCGCCACGGAGCGACATTTCACTACCCACTCTTTTTTTTTTTTTTTTGGACTTATCTTGTACCCGTAGGTGGATTTGTTCTGCAGTCCGGTGACAAGCCACCAGCTGCCAGTGGCTGCGTAAACGCCCCTTAACTCCCTAACCTGCATGTTTTTTGCATGAAAAACCAGAACATGCAAACTCCACACAGATCACTGTTGGCCGGGGGCAGGGATCAAACCCATGATCCCCGCGATCCCCCGGCCGAGGGTAAACTGCTGCCACGGTGCTAACCACTGCGCCACCGTGCACATAAGCACTGTCAGCGCTGTTTAGCTTCTTCTCATGAAAGGACAGCGCTGGTTATCACTCCAGCATGATTCTTGGCAAGAACTGTATGGATATAATTCCAGTGAAGAAGAACACACAAAAGTGTGTTTATTAAATGTAACAGATTTTGAGCAGAATTGCAGCAGATTTGTTCAGTTTTATTTTTTTTATTTTTATTTTATTTTATTTTATTTATTTATTTCGGATAGGATAGTACATTACAGGTTAAAAGAAACTGTATAATATAAAACAAGGTCAAATTAGACAAAGACTCCTTCTACTATACAATTCCACGTGAGTTATCCGAAATGGGTGATGGCTGAAGCCGCAGCTTATATTGCCCACCCATATTCCATCCAAGAATTCAAAAGAGAAAAAAGAGAAAACAAGACAAGAGCGATTACAATTTAAAACAAAGCTAAGACAAAATGTGACTGAGAGAAAAAAGAAAAACTGAGCTAGTCTAAGTTAAGCGGTTACTATTCAAAAACAAATCTAAGACATAGTGTCACAGAGAAAAAAAAAACAACTAAGCTACAACACAACACAGGCTGGAAATGTCAATCCTTATGTGAGTTTACATGTCGTCTTGTAAATATGTTTGGAGTATTTCTTCCTTTAGTTTTTGTTTAAATTGCCCAAGCGTTGTACATGATTTTAATTCAGGTCCAAAATCGTTCCATAATCTGACTCCTTGCACTGAAATACAGTGTTGCTTGGTAGTTGTTCTCACTGTAGGCTTTTGAAATATACATGTTCCTCTGAAGTGATATCGTTTCTCCCTTGTTTGGAACAACTTTTGGATATTTGCTGGCAGTGATAGATTCTTCGCTTTGAACATTATTATTGCGGTTTTAAAGTCAATCAGATCTTTCAACTTGAGAGTTTTTTGTTTAAGAAAAAGTGGGTTTGTTGGTTCCCTGTAAGCTGCTTTGTTGATTATTCTAATAGCTCTCTTTTGAAGCATAAAGAGTGGATATATGTTTGTTTTATATGTATTTCCCCATACTTCATTACAATATGTCATGTATGGGAGTATTAATGAATGATACAAGGTGTATAGTGTGGGTTGATTCAGCAAATTTTTCACTCTGTGTAATATTGCAATTGATTTGGATACTTTACCTTTAATATAATTAATATGTGGCTTCCAACACAGTTTGTTATCAATTATTACTCCAAGGAATTTAGTTTCGGATACCCTTTCAATCTCTACACCATTTACACTGAGTTTGGGTACTGGGTTGTTGTGATGGTTGTTAAAGACTATAAATTTTGTCTTGCTTAAATTGAGCGTTAATTTGTTTGAATCAAACCACAGTTTAAGCTTTCCTAATTCCTTTCCGAGTGTATCCAGAAGTTGTTCCAAATTGTTTCCACTGCATAGCAGATTAGTGTCATCAGCAAACAATATTAAATCCATTTTTTCCGAGACTTTATATATATCATTTATATACATATTGAATAACAATGGCCCTAAAACTGAACCCTGTAGGACTCCACAAGTAACCTTCAGTAACTGTGAGTTTTTGTTACCAACACATACATACTGATATCTATTCTTTAAGTAACTACATAACCAGGACAGTGCTACCCCTCTAATACCACAATCTTGTAGTTTCTTTAATAATAAATTATGATCCACTGTATCAAATGCTTTTTTAAGATCCAGGAATACCCCAACTGAATACTCTTTATTTTCAATGGCAGTTGATATTTTTTCTATAAATTCCATTAGAGCAAATGCAGTTGTCCTCTTGTGTCTGAACCCATATTGCTGCTCACACAGTAAATTATTCTTCAGTATGAAGTTGTCAATTCTCTCACAGAATATTTTTTCAATTATCTTGGAAAATTGCAGCAATAGTGAAATTGGTCTATAGTTTGAAAGTTCCCCTCTGTCACCCGTCTTGTATATCAGAATTACTTTAGCTATTTTCATTGCATTGGGAAATATACCTGTTTGGAGAGACAGGTTACAGATATACGTCAGTGGTTTCACTAAGCATTCAATAATAGTTTTGACTAAGAGCATGTCAATACCGTCACAGTCCGTAGATGTTTTACTTTTAAACGATTTAACAATTTCAATGACCTCTCTTTCGTCTGTGTTCTTTATGAAAATGGAGTCTTTTATAGCAGTGTTTTTGCTTATTGTATCACCTGTAGGCACCGTAATGGGTATTTCTCAAGCCAAATTAGGACCAATGTTAACAAAAAAGTTATTAAATTCATCTGCAGGTGAGACTGCATTCACACTCTGAGTCGTCGTATTATTTTTTGAAAAATTGGTTGGGTAGCTTGTATTTCTGTTTTTATTTCCAAGAATATTGTTAAGTATTGTCCATGTATTTTTAATATTGTCTCTGTTTTTCTCCAGTTCTTTACTGTAATAGTCTCTTTTACTAAATCTCATTATGTATGTTAACTTATTTTTGTATGTTTTATACCGCTGCTCTGCTTCTTTTGTCCTTTTCTTTAGAAAAGCTTTATATAATAAATTTTTCTTTTTACACGCCTTTTGTAATCCTTTGGTTAACCATGGCTTATTGACAAATTTATGTTTTAGCTTTTTCTTTACTAATGGACAATTTTTTTCATAAAGAGTGGTTACAATGTTCATGAATGTGTCATAGGCTTCATTTACATCTGATACATAGACTTTTGTCCAGTCTTGCTTCAGCAAGTCTTCTTTAAAAGAACTGATTGCATTTTGTGATTTATATCTGAACGATTTTAAAATTTTTTCTGTATTGGCCTCCGTGTGGCCATGGATAAGTGCAAAGGTTGGAAAATGGTCACTTATATCATTTATCAATAATCCACTTTCTATTTTCTTATCAATAATATTAACCCCTTGCACTCCGGTCAATTTTCCTAAAAACGCCAAAAAATAATGTGCCCAAAGTAAATCGAAAGCTGTTCTTCAACCCTTTGCAGCATCTTCATGGGGTTGATCTCATTTAAAAGAAAACACTTTGAATTTTTTGGCAAAACAGTCATAATCTCTCTAAGTGCTCCGGCTACTGAGTTACAGTCATCTAAGTAGTCATCTACAGTCATCTAGTGAACTTGAAGAAAATAAATTTGGCCTGGGTGTTTTTTTGGATACAAATGCTTGCAAATAACACACAGCTTCAGATCCGGGCTGGAAAATGCAACAGAAATGTAGAACCAAGTGTTATCCAGCTGAGGTCCAAATTTTGTAACAATACCACAAAAAATGAATATATTACACAGCTTTTTCCTCAGGCTGTTCCCAGGCGTTTTGGAACTGTGCCAAATTGTGCCAAATGGCACAGTTTGGAAAAACGTCTGTAACTTTTGAATGCTTCAATGTAGAAGCTTCATTTTGGGCTCTAATGAAAGGTCACACTCAGGGCTGTGTCTGTGTGTGTGTGTGTGTGGGGGGGTTGTCCCCCCCCTCGCTACAGAGGATGGACATCGGCCATCGCTACATGACGGATTAGCCTCATGTGGGATGTGGGACAGCAGCTCAGTCACTGCGGCTCCCCCCCCTCCCTCGCTACAGGAGAATAGTCAGGAATAAAGAATAATTTAGCTTATAACACCTTACCTCTTCACAGCAGTGTCCTGGTGAACTTCTCTTCCCCATTGTCAGACGAACGCGACGCTGGTCCGCTCGTGGTTCTGGTCTCGCGACCCGATCAAAACATAATTCCATTATTGCGGTTTTGTGCTTCCATGATTGCGGTTTTTGGCGAACGATTTTTCAAAACAAATAACAGTAGTAATTAAAAAAAGACTGGCGAAGGCGTGTGTGTCACTCAGCCTTCGTCGTCAGCCTCCGTCGGTCTATGACCATGGAAGAAATCATAACGTCTACTCTGCTGGAACCAAAACAAAATAAGCACCGCCTGTGGCCGAACATGCCGATGCGCGAATGGCACTCCCTGTCACACAGGCTGCATTTGTGGATGGTCTCCCTGCTGCTGGGTCTGTGGGGTTCTTCCTGCGGGTCCTTTTTCGATCCGCTCCAGCAGTCAGTCTTCACCCAGCCTTAAAAAAAACAGCTTGTGAACTTCTCTGCTTCAATTGGCTCACTGCATTCACAGCCTTGGTAGGCGGGTCCTTCTGGCTCGGTTTTCAGTCATTGGTTCTTCAAGGTTTCAGAAACCCAATTCAAGGCTCTTATTAGTCGAATGAGAGGTCAATCAGATGAACTAATCTGTTCGCGGCTGTGTCTGCAGCTTTTATTTTCAGTGCGCGCTTGGACACCATACACCAACTACATCACAATCTCCATCATGAGTTCTAGAGCGCACGAGGGTGCTCTCGTGTGCCCTCGTGCGCTCTAGGACACAGAGACTTGCCCGTCTGCGGTACAGCGGAGTGCAAGAGGTTAACAAACAGGCTGTCAATAAGTGTAGCAGTGTGAACTGTGATTCTACTGGGATGTGTTATTGTGGGATATAGACTCATACTGTACATAGAATTCATGAACTCTGTAATTGCATTTTGTTGATATGGATTTAGTAAATCAATATTGAAATCTCCACAAATTACAACCATTTTCTTACTAGTAATATTATTGTACAGCTCGACTAATTTATCTCTGAATGTCTCAATGCAAGTTCCCGGCATTCCATATATACAACTTATAATTAGATTTTTTGTTTTATCTTGGTCAATCTCAACAGTAACACATTCTAAAATCCCTGGTAGTGCAAAGGACATTCAAAAAGGTTGCAAATTTATAGGAAAAAGTTGCAAATATTGTAGAAAAATGTTGTAAATGTACAAGAAAAAAATTGCAAATTGAGGACAAACTGTTGCAAATTTGTAGGAAAAAGTTGCAAATTTTTGAGGAAAAAAGTTGCAAATTTATAGGAAAAAGTTGCAGATTTTTGAGGAAAAAAGTTTCTAATTTATGAGAAAAAAATGGCAAGTCGAGGAGAAAAAAGTTACAAATTTATCAGAAAAAGTTGCAAATATCTATCTATAAATGCATGAAATCTATTTGTGTGTGTGTCTGTTTCATGCATATCTCTTGAACCGTTCGTCAGACTGACCTCAGATTTTATACATGCTTTGCTGAGGTTACGAGGGTGTGCATCCCCGAGTATGGAGTTGCTCAGTCAAAATATGTAATTTTTATCAATAAAAGTTTAGCCACCGCTCTGTCTCTTCATGCCCTTTAGTGTGTGTGGGGTGCGCATTGACTCCGTGCTGATTGAATAATATGTGGCATCCCGGCCATGCTGATTGGATAATACACGATGCCACGACCAGTCAGTCACCACAGCATTTTGCAAACAAAAAAAGGAAGTGAAAAGCGACAAATTTGACAAGAAAGAGAGAGTAGTGAATTTTTTTTTTTTTTTTTTTTTTTTTTTTTTGAAGTGAAGATGTAATGCTTAAAAAAATTATACTGTAATGTTGCCATGATTGCGTACATCTAAAGGATAATTTGGGGAATGCCAGCAGGGACCAGGGGTCTGCCTAAAGAACACCGGTGTTGGAGAAACAGCAGGCGGAACGTGGTCCTTCGCATTGAAGCAAGCCCAGCCTGCCCGGTCAGCAGTAGACGGAAGTCTCTTTGCAGGACCATGACTCACTGTCGCCAATGACACTCCTCTCCGTGTGCTCACATGACTATCTCAAAATTAAAAGTTAATAATTGTGGAGCAGAATGCCCAGATCAACTGCATATTATATGCGGCCACATGCATGGTGTGACTAAAGCCTTATTCATGCTGCATTTCCCCTCTAGTCTGCTTTGGCCCGAGTTGTACATGCTCACTTTTTTCGTCTACCAGGCCAAGCAGTTGACGCATGCGCACAACTGTTATTTGTAGTTTTGCCGCAGCCCTATGGGTAGCGCAAATGCGCTAACACACCAGTTTGTTCACCGGCTATAAAACACGAGAGTGACACGCACTTTTTTTTGTAGCAACAACAATGGTGTTGTGTCAAGGAAAGGAGGAATTACCGTTTTCCAGTGCTTTTCGCCACTCAAGCTGCTGCTGCTGCAAAAGGATTCATGTATGTTTATTCTCGTCTTCCGCCTCCTCACTGTCTTCCTCGTCTACTTTGTCTCTGTATGCTGTGTTGATGGCGCCATCTCGTGAATGGGACGTTCAGTCTTGCGCATGCTCTGTCAACGTGTTCAAATCGTGGGCAGGCCACACGGTCTCAAAATTTGGGCTGCACGCGGTCGTCCGCGGTAGAGTCCTGCGTACACTAGCGGAGTGGAGACGATGACGTAAATTTTGTCACACGAGGTTTCTGGTTGCACATTCGCGGACAGTGGAGGTGAAGCATGAATCCAGCTTAAACAATGACTGACACCAAACTGGACACAAAAATGCTCAGTAACGAAATAAATAATTTTTATAACACTGATGCAACAGTTGCAGCCAAATAGGTCATTCAGCTGTGTATAATATCACTGTTTTGTACTTATAATATTCCTAAACTAGAAAAGCACTCGGAGAGCGCAGACCTCCGCCAAGCGCTACAGTTCCCCCCATACAGTGTTTGTGTGTACGTTTTCAGATTCCTTGACCATGAAAACATATGACTAGCAATTGGATTGACAATGATAGGATTAGTGGTTGAGTAGTTATTCACGAAAATGACATTTTCCGTAATGGCGGCCACAGTTCCGGCCATACAGTGTTTGTGTGTACGTTTTCAGATTCCTTGAGATTCCTTGACCATGAAAACATATGACTAGCAATTGGATTGACAATGATAGGATTAGTGGGTCAGTGGTTATTCACGAAAATGGCATTTTCCGTAATGGCGGCCACAGTTCCCCCCATACAGTGTTTGTGTGTACGTTTTAAGATTCCTTGACCATGAAAACATATGACTAGCAATTGGAATGACAATGATAGGATTGGTGGTTCAGTAGTTATTCAGGAAAATGGCATTTTGCGTAATGGCGGTTTTCTTCTGGACGGTGATCCGGATCATCCCCAAAATTTAATCAGTTCTTCCTTGTACCATTTCCAACAACGCCTGAAAGTTTCATCGAAATCCGTCCAAAACTTTTTGAGTTATCTTGCTAACCAACAGACAGACAAACAGACAGACAGACACAGCCCGGCAAAAACATAACCTCCTGGCAGAGGTAAATATACAAGGATGCACTAGAATGGGTCTCAAATATTTGTAAACGCGTCCTGTTGTAGTACTGCATGAGTTTATTGACGATACACTACAGTCATGTGAAAAAATTAGGACACCCTGTATAAGCCTGTGGGTTTTTTTTTATCCATACACTACCGTTCAAAAGTTTGGGGTCACTTAGAAATTTCCTTATTTTTGAAAGAAAAGCACTTTTTTTCAATTAAGATAACTTTAAACTAATCAGAAATACACTCTAATATCTAATGTACATTGCTAATGTGGTAAATGACTATTCTAGCTGCAAATGTCTGGTTTTTGGTGCAATATCTCGATAGGTGTATAGAGGCCCATTTCCAGCAACGATCACTCCAGTGTTCTAATGGTACAATGTGTTTGCTCATTGCATCAGAAGGCTAATGGATGATTAGAAAACCCTTGTGCAATCATGTTAGGTCTGCAATGCTGTAATTGCTGCAAATGGAGGATTCTTTGACGAAAGCAAAGTTTGAAGGAAAAAATTATTATTTCAAATACAAATCATTATTTCTAACCTTGTCAATGTCTTGACTATATTTTCTATTCATTTTACAACTCATGGTGGTAAATAAGTGTGACTTTTCGTGGAAAACACAAAATAATTGTCTGGGTGACCCCAAACTTTTGAACGGTAGTGTATTTGGACATATAGATATTTAATATCAATGTTAAAAGTGCTGGGAGATTCATGTAATACAATTAAACAATTAAAAATGAATTAAAGAGTTTTTTCAAATTTTCTGTAAAATGTAATTCTAAACAAATAGTGAGGAATAAATTACGACACCCACCCCCATCTTTTTTAGGACACCCCCACATTCATTCCCGCTTAGAATGGCTAAAATAAATCTTAAAAAATGCAAATAAAAACAAAAACAAGGTTAGATATAGATATGGGAACATTTCTGAATAAAGAACTGAATGTTTAAAGGGATGTCCAAATTTTTACACATGACTGTATAAACTACACATATAAACTAAATTATAATGTTGACTGAATAGCTCTTATTCCCCAAAGCGCAAGATACACTATTATGAATATACAGTATCTCACAAAAGTGAGTACACTCCTCATATTTACCTCCGCCAGGAGGTTATGTTTTTGCCGGGGTTTGTCTGTTTGTCTGTCTGTTTGTCTGTCTGTCTGTTGGTTAGCAAGATAACTCAAAAAGTTTTGGACGGATTTCAATGAAACTTTCAGGCATTGTTGGAAATGGTACAAGGAAGAACTGATTAAATTTTGGGGATGATCCGGATCACCGTCCAGAAGAAAACCGCCATTAAGGAAAATGCCATTTTCGTGAATAACTACTGAACCACTAATCCTATCATTGGCAATCCAATTGCTAGTCATATGTTTTCATGGTCAACGAATCTGAAAACGTACACACAAACACTGTATGGGGGGAAGTGTGGCCGCCATTACGGAAAATGTCATTTTCGTGAATGTAACTCCAATGTAACTGTGATCTCCCAACACTGTTCTCCCGCTCTGGAATATTTATTCATCAACTGCAAGCCATTTTATTCCTCGCGTGAGTTTGCTTCATTCATCCTGGCCGCTGTTTACATCCCACCCGACGCAGACGTGCGCGAGGCTCAGCGCGCGCTCGTGGATCACATTCAGCAAGCGGAGCGGACTTTCCCGGACTCTCTGGTTATTGTGGTTGGAGACCTTAACCAGAGCAACCTGAGCCACGAACTCCCCCGATACAAACAGTTTATTAAATGCCCCACCAGAGGAGAGAACACACTGGATCACTGTTACACTACAGTTAAGGACGCGTATCGCGCTGTTCCCCGAGCTGCGCTCGGACTATCTGATCATGTGATGGTCCACCTGATTCCCACATATAGACAGAGACTGAAGCTCACAAAACCTGCTGTGAGCACTGCGAGGAAATGGACCAGTGAAGCTGGGGAGGAGCTGCGCACGTGCTTGGAAATAACTGACTGGGACATGTTTAAAGGAGCCACGCATGATCTGGATGAGTACACGGACACTGTGACCTCATATATCCACTTTTGTGAGGAGAGCATTCTTCCATCGTGCACCAGGGTGAGTTACTCCAATGACAAGCCCTGGTTCACAGCTAAGCTCAGACAGATCAGGAAGGAGAAGGAAGCAGCGCTGAAAAGTGGAGGCAGGGACTGCTACAGGGAGATCAAGTACCGGTTTAGCAGAGAGCTGAGGAGAGCTAAATCTGTGTATTCTGAGAGACTCCAGCAACAGTTCACTGCTAACGACTCTGCTTCTGTGTGGAGAGGACTGAGGCAAATCACCAACTATCGGCCTCAGGCTTCTAAGGGACAGGATGACAAAGCCCTTTGTCAAAGACTGTCCCAACACTATGCCCGTTTTGACACCTCATCAGCTGTGTCCAACTCCCCCCCCCCCCCCCCCCAGCGCCACTGCCTCCATGGTCCCCACTTCATCAAAGGCGCCCCCCCTCCTCCCCCCCTGCCCTTGCCATCAGTGAGCAGGACGTGCACAGACAGTTCTCCAGACTGAACCCGCACAAGGCCTCCGGTCCGGACGACGTGTCAACCTCCACCCTGAGACACTGTGCGGAGGAGCTGACTCCTGTCTTCACAGACATTTTTAACACCTCCCTTAAGCTATGCTACGTGCCGGCCTGCCTCAAAACCTCTACCATCGTCCCTGTCCCCAAGAAGCCACGGATCACTGGACTTAACGACTACAGACCTGTAGCGCTCACCTCTGTAGTCATGAAGCCCTTTGAGCGCCTGGTCCTGCCCCACCTCAAGACCATCACCACTCCCCTCCTGGACCTGCTGCAGTTTGCCTACAGAGCCAACAGGTCTGTGGACGACGCAGTCAACCTGGCCCTCCACTCCATCCTGCAGCACCTGGACTCCCCGGGAACCTACGTCAGGATCCTGTTTGTGGACTTCAGCTCTGCATTCAATACCATCCGCCCCGCTCTGCTCCAGGACAAGTTGTCCCTGCTCAACGTGCCTGACTCCCTCTGCAGGTGGATCACCGACTTCCTGATGGACCGGAGGCAGCATGTGCGGCTGGGAAAGACTGTCTCAGACTCTGTTAGCATCAGCACCGGATCACCCCAGGGCTGTGTACTTTCCCCCCTGCTCTTCTCCCTGTACACCAACTCCTGCACCTCCAGCCACCAGTCTGTCAAGTTGATCAAGTTTGCAGACGACACCACCCTCATCGGGCTCATCTCCAACGGCGACGAGTCCGTCTACAGGAGAGAGGTGGCCCAGCTAGCGTCCTGGTGCAGCCACAACAACCTGCAGCTGAACGCTCTGAAGACAGTGGAGATGATCGTGGACTTCAGAAAAGTCACAGCCCCTCTGCCCCCCCCTTACCCTCACAGACTCTCCCATCACCACTGCAGATTCCTTCCACTTCCTGGGCACCACCATCACCCGGGACCTCAAGTGGGAGCCGACCATCAGCTCTCTCATCAAAAAGGCCCAGCAGAGGATGTTCTTCCTGCGGCAGCTGAGGAAGCTCAAGCTACCCACCAAGATGTTGGTGCAGTTCTACACGGCCATCATCGAGTCCATCCTCACCACCTCCATCACCGTGTGGTACGCAGGAGCCACCACCAGGGACAGACTGAGACTGCAGCGCGTTGTGCGCGCTGCTGAGAAGGTGATCGGCTGCAAGCTCCCATCCCTCCAGGACCTGTACATCTCCAGGACCCGGAGGCATGCAGGTTGGATCATAGCCGACCCTTCACACCCTGGACACGCACTGTTTGCCCCCCTCCCCTCAGGCAGAAGACTTCGGTCCATTCAGACTAAAACCTCCCGCTGTCATATCCGGCTCTAGGGAGCCGGGCAATCAGAGCCAGGGGCAAGCCAGTGAGTCGTGATATTTTATTCAGGGTAAAGGGGAAGGGATGAGGAGAGCACAGATACTCATGCAGAGGTACACTCACAGGTTGCACAGCGCAGAGGTAAGCAGCTCGTACCGGACGTGGGGGTAGCAAGACGTACATACTCACAGCGGGATACAAACACAGGAATGCTGCAAGAGGAGTATAAGCTGACACCAGACGAAGGGGCTTCAGCTTAGCAATGTGTTTATGTCGCAGCCCCGAGTCATCGAGGCTGCTCCTATTTATCCTCATTGGCAGCGCCCCAGCTGATGAAGACTAATTGGCCCCAGCCGTCCATAATGCTGCCAGCTGGGGGCCAGCTGAGACGCTGCTCAATGGGAAGCAGGGATGAGGGAAAACATGGGCTGAGTGCCGAGACGGCATCTCAACCCATGGTGACAGAGCCCCTCCCTCAAGGTCGGGCTCCTGAACGACCAGGAACATCCCAGCCCCCCCCCCTTCCCCACCACCACCTAGGGTGGGAGGAAGGGAGGCGGACCGGAGGGGAAGAAGCCAAGGGAAGGACAACACCAATGGGGCAATGTAGGGTAGCGGGAAAGAAAAACCCAAATACAATACTGACAAAACAGAATAATTAACCCAGGTACAGATGGGGAGAAGAACTGGGTCAGCACGCCGGTTACATACTACCCAGAGAGTACCAACCATGCGTGACCCAGAGCAAGGAAAAAAGAACCACCAAAAAGGTACAGGGCAAAAAATGCTGAGTACGGTTAAATAAAGGGGAACCTATACACAGCGCTAATTTAAGTACATACACACACAGTCACCAAGAAAAGTGAGGGTGACTGGAACAAATGACAATTATAGAGCATGGTGTTACGGAAAACAAGGCACATGACTATAATGAACCAACAGGACAAAAAAGAAATACTGAGTGCAGGCAAAGAAAAACCCACACACACGAATATATAAATACCCAGTCACCTAAAGAAATGAAAGTGACTGGAATAAATGGATAACTGCAGAGCATGGTGTTACGGAAAACAAAACATAATTCTACAATACAAAAAACGAGGCTAAAAACATGGCACAAAAAGTAAAATGCTGAGCATGAGCGATGGAAAACACAGCACTATAAGATAAGATAAGATAAGATAAGATAAGCCTTTATTAGTCCCACAACGGGGAAATTCCAGGATTGCAACAGCACAGGGATAGCAACACTCAGAGCAACAATCAGAAGGCAAGAAAAAACAAGCAAGCAAGAGCAGCTAATATACATATGTACATATTACTATAAAATATATATATACACACACACACACACAGACACACAGTGCAGAGCATTGTAGCTGGATGGAATAAATATATGAATATATGAACACACAGTGCAGAGCATTGTAGCTAGATGGAATAAATATGTAAATATATAAACACCCACAGTATGGAGCATTGCAGCTAGGTGGAATAAATATGCAAGTATATAAACACACACAGTGCGGAGCAATGTAGCTAGATGGAATAATATGTAGATATATAAAAACACAGTGCGGAGCATTGTAGCTAGATGGAATAAATATATAGATATATAAATATAAACACACCCAGTGCAGAGCATTGTAGCTAGATGGAATAAATATGTAAATATATAAACACACACAGTGCAGAGCATTGTTGCTAGGTGGGATGAAACAGCATAACCGTCTATTTAGTTATCCTACATGGTATGATTATGTGCCCATACATATTCTCACCCTCCATAGCGACCGGTATGTTCCTAGTTGTATGCCGGAGAGGACCATTGTGTAAGTCTATTGCATCTTTTGCATTCAAAAAAAAAAAAAAAAAAAACTATTAGTTTGTTACGTCTTTTTGCTATCTCTGCGAGCAGCCCTGCTTAGGTTGTACAGTCTGACAGCCGTTGGTAGGAAGGACCTACGAAACCTCTCGGTTGTGCACCTGGGATGATGTAGTCTGCTGCTAAATGAGCTCCTCAGTGCATCCAGTATGTCCTGCATAGGGTGGAACTCGGACTCCAGCAGAGATGACAGTTTAGCCACCGTCCTTCTCTCTCCTATCTCCTCCATCGGATCAAGGCGTTGCCCCAGGACAGAGCTAGCTTTCTTAATCAGTTTGTTCAGTCTCTTCCTATCGGCTGCAGTAATGCCACTGCCCCAGCAGACCACTCCAAAAGTGATGGCTGATGCCACCACCGTGTCATAGAATGACTTCAGCAGCGCCCCTTGTACACCAAAAGACCTGAGTCTCCTCAGCAGGAACAGCCTGCGCTGTCCCTTCTTGTAGAGTGCGTCAGTATTGTGTGACCAGTCTAGTTTATTGTTCAGATGAATACCCAGGTACTTGTAGGATGTCACCATCTCGATGTCTGTTCCCTGTATATTTACTGGTGCTGTGAGGGGCTGCCCATGCCTGCGGCAGTCCACCACCAGCTCCTTAGTTTTCCTCGCGTTGATCTGGAGGCAGTTCCGATGGCACCAGTCCACAAAGTCCTGGATAAGCCCTCTGTACTCAGCTTCATCTCCGCTGGAGATGAGACCAACGATCGCAGAGTCATCAGAGAACTTCTGTAGATGGCAATGTGTTGTGTTGTGTGAGAAGTCCGCAGTATAAAGAGTGAACAAGAAGGGAGCCAGCACCGTTCCCTGGGGGGCCCCCGTGCTACTGATGATCGTGTCGGAAACACAGTCCCGGGTTCTCACAAACTGAGGCCGGTTCGTGAGGTAGTCCAGGATCCATGATGACAGGTGCTGGTCCACCCCTGCGCGCAGCAGCTTGTCCTTCAGGATCATCGGTTGGATGGTGTTGAAAGCACTGGAGAAGTCAAAGAACATGATCCTCACCATATTCCCGGGCTTCTCCAGGTGGGACAGAGAACGGTGAAGGAGGAAGATCACCGCATCCTCCACCCCAATGCCATGCTGGTAGGCGAACTGGAGTGGATCCATCGCTGGTTCCACCAGGGGGCGGAGATGAGCAAGGAGCAGTCTCTCCAGGGTCTTCATCAAGTGGGACGTCAAGGCCACCGGTCTGAAGCTGTTCAGGTCTTTGGGGTGGGAAGTTTTTGGTACAGGTACCACACAAGATGTTTTCCACAGCTGTGGTACCCTCCCCAGTTTAATGACCATGAAAACATATGACTAGCAATTGGATTGACAATGATAGGATTAGAGGTTGAGTAGTTATTCATGAAAATGACATTTTGCGTAATGGCGGCCACAGTTCCGCCCGTACAGTGTTTGTGTGTACGTTTTCAGATTCCTTGACCATGAAAACATATGACTAGCAATTGGATTAACAATGATAGTATTAGTGGTTCAGTAGTTCAGAATCAGAATCAGAATGAGATTTATTGCCATTGTTCATGTAGTACACAAACTAGGAATTTGTCTCGGTGCAATGCTGCAACATTAAACATGGAGTAGCACTAAAGATAAAAATAAAAAACTATGCATGCAATAAAAGGTAGAATTTGAATAAGTAATACTAATCTATGCAATTTTTAAATTGCATAGATTCGCCTCAGGCGAACCCACGTTGGACCCCGACTGGGTCTCGGGCGAACCCACGTTGAATACTGCACCAGAACCGACCTCCAACGTTGAACCCGGACCCTCCAGCACCACGAGGAACAGCAACTCCTTGCCGGTGACCCTGGAAGAAGGCTCAGAAGAGAAAACAGAACCGGGATCAGGATCACCGGCAGCGCCAGAACCCGGCGAGACGAGTTCAGACGCAGCGGACGGCTGCACCCGGCTCGTCTCCCCTGGAGATAGGCTGAAGTGCTCGGGGATAAAAAGAGAGAAAAGAAAGGAGAGCACTCGCCTGATCTCGGGTTCTGACGCCGTCCAGGACTGCGAAGATCCAGGATCCGTCGTCAGGAGGTCGTTGTCAGGCTCCCATCTAGCCGCGTCGGGCCCCGCAGCCAGCACGATGGTCAGCGCAGCTTGAGATCCCTCCAGCTCAGGTAACCCCGCCGACGATCCACTCGGCGTGAAGCCAGAAGAATCTCGTCCCGCCGGACCGAACCGCTCCTCCGTGGAGACCCGGGGACGCTCAGTTGTCGGCGTAGACTCCACGCAGCAGTCAGTCCCCCTCCTCCGTCCGCAATGTAGCTGCGGAACCACAGGCCCTCTCCATATCCCACCACGTTGACCCGGAGCCGGGGACCGCTCGGCGGAGAGAGACACAGAGGATGCGGGATTAGGCATACAGGTTACAGCAGGTGGGGAGAGTTCAGGGAGCTGCGAACCCTGAACTTCTCCTCCAGGGATGTGACAGAGCAAATCATTAAGCAGGTGTGAAAAAACAATGACTTGCCTGCCCCCTGGAGGTTGAGTATTGCCTGCTGTAGTGGATTCTGCTTCTTCCTCTCCCCGCCCGGCGATAACGGAGGACCCCCCGGGAATTCGTCTGAGGGTCGCTCGCGTTGTCTCCAGCAGAGAGCTCACCAGGCCGGGATTCCAGGCACACACAGCGGTCAGGAAGCGCGTCGAGGAGGAGGGGGAAACAGCCGGGGTGAGCCAGCCCGAATGTCCAGGAATGACAGCGGGGGAACGAGGCTCAGGGGACGAGGCTGTAGAATCTCCACACTGACGAGGCGAAGGGATGACAGCTGCGTGGGAGGAACGGTCCTGACGATGACCCAGAACTGGATCCGGACGAGGTTCGTGCAGAGGTGACTCGGCGATGTGATGACGACTACTCCCAGGGGACGAAGCGAGGGGGAAACCCAGGATTCGCCGCTCCAGATCGGAGATCGAGACGAGGAAGGCGTCGAGCACGGGAAAGCTTCGTAGCCCTGAAGTCCTCACCATCAATCTCACTGCCGCCGCCACATGCCTGAAGGTGGTGACAGGAAACACAGTAGAGCTCGCGACAGCCACTCGACCCCGGACATAACTGCTGTCAGCTGCGGCTCCTTGAAGGGAATCCCGAGTGACGTGGCGCAGGTCGGGGGAAGTCCTCTGGTTGGCGCGAACTCCCGGACTGGAATGGCGGCAGGAACGGGACTCCGAAGCGGGGAAAGACGTCGCCCCCTTCGACTCCCTGCCGGGATTTCCATCCACCCCGTGGAGCTTCTCTCGCTGTGTACCTGCAGCGTCTATCCTGGCACTGTCCTCCAGATGGTACAGAGAGTGAGGGTGACAGTCCAGGAGTTCCTCAGCACGGCCCGGATGCCAGCGTCTCGCGTTGGAGGCGTCGTGCAGGGTGAAGAACGTCCCGTCGACAGCCTCCGAGATGGACCTCAGCTCGTCGCCCTGGCGCCGGAAGTGACTCCTGGGAAACGGCATGCTAGCAGCGCTGACACCCGGACAGAAAGGTACATTTCCACAGCGACTCACGGCCGCCGGCAACTCTTCTGGCTGCGACATACTGTCATATCCGGCTCTAGGGAGCCGGGCAATCAGAGCCAGGGGCAAGCCAGTGAGTCGTGATATTTTATTCAGGGTAAAGGGGAAGGGATGAGGAGAGCACAGATACTCATGCAGAGGTACACTCACAGGTTGCACAGCGCAGAGGTAAGCAGCTCGTACCGGACGTGGGGGTAGCAAGACGTACATACTCACAGCGGGATACAAACACAGGAATGCTGCAAGAGGAGTATAAGCTGACACCAGACGAAGGGCTTCAGCTTAGCAATGTGTTTATGTCGCAGCCCCGAGTCATCGAGGCTGCTCCTATTTATCCTCATTGGCAGCGCCCCAGCTGATGAAGACTAATTGGCCCCAGCCGTCCATAATGCTGCCAGCTGGGGGCCAGCTGAGACGCTGCTCAATGGGAAGCAGGGATGAGGGAAAACATGGGCTGAGTGCCGAGACGGCATCTCAACCCATGGTGACACCCGCTACATGAACAGCTTCTTCCCCTCTGCCATCAGACTGCTGAACACTAAGTGACTTATTAGACTCTCGTGCACTACGTACAGCAGCTCATCCGGACTCATGACAATTATCACTGTTTTCTCTTTGCACTACCGACTGCACTATGTGGAACTCCACAATATCTGCTGCTTGTTAATATATTTAAAAATTGCATAGATTAGTATTACTTATTCAAATTCTACCTTTTATTGCATGCATAGTTTTTTATTTTTATCTTTAGTGCTACTCCATGTTTAATGTTGCAGCATTGCACCGAGACAAATTCCTAGTTTGTGTACTACATGAACAATGGCAATAAATCTCATTCTGATTCTGATTCTGAACTACTGAACCACTAATACTATCATTGTTAATCCAATTGCTAGTCATATGTTTTCGTGGTCAAGGAATCTGAAAACGTACACACAAACACTGTATGGGCGGAACTGTGGCCGCCATTACGCAAAATGTCATTTTCATGAATAACTACTCAACCTCTAATCCTATCATTGTCAATCCAATTGCTAGTCATATGTTTTCATGGTCAAGGAATCTGAAAATGTACACACAAACACTGTATGGGGGGAACTGTAGCGCTTGGCGGAGGTCTGCGCTCTCCGAGTGCTTTTCTAGTTTTGTAAATGTTTTATTATATCTTTTCATGGGACAACACTGAAAATATGACACTTTGATACAATGTAAAGTAGTCAGTGTACAGCTTGTATAACAGTGTAAATTTGCTGTCCCCTCAAAATAACTCGACACACAGCCATTAATGTCTAAACTGCTTTCAACAAAAATGAGTACACCCCTAGTGAAAATGTCCAAATTGTGCCCAATTAGCCATTTTCCCTCCCCGGTGTCATGTGACTCATTAGTGTTACAAGGTCTCAGGTGTGAATGGGGAGCAGGTGTGTTAAATTTGGTGTTATCGCTCTCACACTCTCTCATACTGGTCACTGGAAGTTCAACATGGCACCTCATGGCAAAGAACTCTCTGAGGATGTGAAAAAAGAATTGTTGCTCTACATAAGGATGGCCTAGGCTATAAGAAGATTGCCAACATCCTGAAACTGAGCTGCAGCATGGTGGCCAAGACCATACAGCGGTTTAACAGGACAGATTCCATTCAGAACAGACCTCGCCATGGTCGACCAAAGAAGTTGAGTGCACGTGCTCAGCGTCATATCCAGAGGTTGTCTTTTGAAAATAGACGTATGAATGCTGCCAGCATTGCTGCAGAGGTTGAAGGGGTGGGGGGGTCAGCCTGTCAGTGCTCAGACCACATGCCGCACACTGCTTCAAATTAGTCTGCATGGCTGTCATCCCAGACGAAAGCCCCTTTTAAAGATGATGCACAAGAAAGCCTGCAAACAGTTTTCTGAAGACAAGCAGAACTAAGGACATGGATTACTGGAACCATGTCCTGTGGTCTGATGAGACCAAGATAAACTTATTTGGTTCAGATAAGATAAGCCTTTATTAGTCCCACAATGGGGAAATTCCAGGATTGCAACAGCACAGGGATAGCAACACTCAGAGCAATAATTTAGAAGATAAGAAAATAAAAGCAGTGAATATACATGTGTACACATAAATATATAAATATACTGTATATACACAGTGCGGAGCATTGTAGCTAGATGGAATAAACAGCATAACCGTCTATTTAGTTACCCCACATAGTATGAATATGTACCCATACATATTGTCACCCTCCATAGCGACTGATATTGTCCTAGTTGTATACTGGAGGGGGACCATTTTGTGCAAGTCTGTTGCGTCTTTTGCATTCAATACTATTAGGTTGTCACGTTTTTTTGCTATCTCTGTGAGCAGCCCTGCTTAGGTTATAAAGTCTGACAGCCATAGGTAGGAAGGACCTGTTAAACCTCTTGGTCGCGCACCTCAGATGATGTAGCCTACTGCTAAATGAGCTCCTCAGTGCGTTCAGTATGTCCTGCAAGGAGTGGTACTCGGACTCCAGCAGAGATGACAGCTTAGCCACCCTCCTTCTCTCTCCTATCTCCTCCACTGGGTCAAGGCGCTGCCCCAGGACAGAGCTAGCTTTCTTGATCAGTTTGTTCAGTCTCTTCCTGTCCGCTGCTGTGATGCCGTTGCCCCAGCGGACCACTCCAAAAGTGATGGCTGATGCCACCACCGAATCGTAGAAGGTCTTCAGGAGCACCCCTTGTACACCAAAAGACCTGAGCTTCCTCAGTAAGAACAGCCTGCGCTGTCCCTTCTTGTAGAGTGCGTCGGTATTGTGTGACCAGTCTAGTTTATTGTTCAAATGAACACCTAGGTACTTGTAGGATGTCACCATCTCAATGTCTGCTCCCTGGATGTTCACTGGTGCTGTGAGGGGTTGTCCTTGCCTGCGGCAGTCCACCACCAGCTCCTTAGTTTTTCTCGCGTTGATCTGGGGGCAGTTCCAATGGCACCAGTCCACGAAGTCCTGGATAAGTCCTCTGTACTCAGCTTCATCTCCGTTGGAGATGAGGCCGACGATCGCAGAGTCGTCAGAGAACTTCTGTAGATGGCAGTGTGTTGTGTTGTGTGAGAAGTCTGCAGTCTAAAGGGTGAACAGGAAGGGAGCCAAAACTGTTTCCTGGGGGGCCCCCATGCTGCCGATGATCGTGTCGGACACACAATCCCGGGTTCTCACAAACTGTGGTTGGTTTGTGAGGTAATCCAGGATCCTTGATGACAGGTGCTGGTCCACCCCTGCGCACAGCAACTTGTCCCTCAGGATGATCGGTTGGATGGTGTTGAAGGCACTGGAGAAGTCAAAGAACATGATCCTCACCGCGTTCCCGGGCTTCTCCAGGTGGGACAGAGAACGGTGAAGGAGGAAGATCACTGCATCCTCCACCCCAATGCCATGCTGGTAGGCGAACTGGAGTGGATCCATCGCTGGTCCCACCAGGGGGCAGAGGTGAGCAAGGAGAAGTATCTCCAGGGTCTTCATCAGGTGAGATGTCAGGGCCACTGGTCTGTAGCTGTTCAGGTTTCTGGGGTGGGAAGTCTTTGGTACGGGTATCACACAAGATGTTTTCCACAGCTGTGGTACCCTCCCCAGCTTCAGGCTCAGGTTGAAGATGTGCTCCACAATCCCACACAGCTGGTCTGCACAGGACTTGAGGAGCTTCGTGCTGATGCCGTCCAGACCCGAGGCCTTCCTCACCTTGATTTTCCTCAGCTCCGCCCTTACCGGAGATATAGTGAGGGTCAGGTTGGGGGGCTGTGTGCTGGGAGTGGGGGGGTGTTGGTGGAGGGGGGGGGGGTGGACAGCAGGTCTCGATGACGGTAGAGGGAGAAGTGGTTGTTGTGCAGGTGGGGGGGGGCTTTGGTCAAACCTATTAAAGAACAGGTTCAGATTGTTCACCCAATCCCTGCCCCCTGTGGCCTGGGGGGAGGTATTCTGGAGCCCAGAGATGGTTTTGAGGTTTCTCCAGACCCCGCCGATGTTGCTCTTTTGCAGCTTGTCCTCCGTCTTCATCCTGAAGCTGTCCTTGCCTTCTCTGATCTTCCTCCTCAGCTCCCTCTGTACGGACTTCAGAATCTCCCTGTTCCCCGACCTGAAGATCCTCTTCTTCTCCCTCAGTAGTGTTTTTATCTCAGGGTTGATCTAGGGTTTGTTGTTCGAGCAACACCGCATGATCTTGGTGGGTACGGTGTTGTCCACACAGAAGTTGATGTAGTCCGTGATGGTGTGAGTGAGGCCGTCGATGTCCTCACCATGTGGATCACAGAGCTGCTTCCAGGCAGTGATTTCAAAACAGTCCTTTAGAGCGTCCATTGCCTCCTCAGACCATATCTTCACTGTGCGCATGGCCGGAGGTTGTCTGTGTACTAGGGTTTTGTACACCGGCAGGAGATGAACCAAGTTGTGATCTGATATCCCGAGTGGGGGGAGTGGTGATGAGGTGTACGCCTCCTTAGTGTTTGCACAGAATAAGTCCAGTGTTTTATTGTCTCTGGTGTGGCATGTAACATACTGGGTGAACATGGGCAGAATGGAGGACAGTGAGATATTGTTAAAATCACCGGAGATGAGGAGGAGAGCACTGGGTGTTCTGTCTGCAGCCTGCCAGTTACTGAGTGGATGGCGTTATGCGCTGCCCAAGCGTTCGCCATTGGATTTGCATAAATAACAATGCAGATCACATGTGAGGATTCCCTCGGGAGATAAGCAGGCCGAATGCTAACAGCTAGCAACTCAATGTCTTTGTTGCAGTGTTGTTGTTTACCCGTGATATATTCCGGTTTGCACCAGCTGTTATTGATATACGTTATCACTCCTCCGCCCCTTGCCTTCCCACTGTCTGGTGTCCGGTCTGCCCGTATTGCGTGGAAACCCTCCAGTTCGATGTTAGCATCTGTTGCTAGTTCTGTTAGCCACGTCTCAGTAAACAACATCATGCAAATGTCGCTGAAGACGCTCAGGACTTCAAGACCGACCTGCGCTTCCAGAGCTCCGCCGTCATGGCTCTGCAGGAGGCCAGCGAGGCCTACCTGGTGGGTCTCTTCGAGGACACCAACCTGTGCGCCATCCACGCCAAGAGGGTCACCATCATGCCCAAAGACATCCAGCTGGCCTGCCGCATCCGCGGAGAGAGAGCTTAGACTTTCTGCTGCACATCCACCAACCACAATGTTCCGCACTGTATCTATCTATCTATCTATCTTTATATTAATATGTACATATGTATACTAGCTGCTCTTGTTTTTTCTTGCCTTCTGATTGTTGCTCTGAGTGTTGCTATCCCTGTGCTCTTGCAATCCTGGAATTTCCCCATTGTGGGACTAATAAAGGCTTATCTTATCTTATCTTATAATAATGGATGGGAGGACGGGTCTGTACCTTATATTCCTCGCCCGCCGTCCTACTGCAGCTCGACATCCACGCCGTTTTCACCTTATTTCTTCCGGTATGTCGAGTTTTTGCATTAGCACCGTGGGCCGGTTAAGTGCTAACAGCTGGTCCCTGTTGTACCATATCCTGTTATAAACAGTGGTGCCTTCCGCCGGCTCAGGAGACATTTGGGGTGATCTGTGTGTCTGTGATGGATAAGGTGTTGCCGGAGCAGAAAATTTAGCGAGAGAAGCCAGATAGTAAATAAGCAATAGGAAGAAAACTCAGAATTGAGCCGCTGTTGCAAAAAGAGCAGCTGACTCGTGTGGCGCCGGAAGTAGGTAGATGTGTCAAGTGTGTGTGGCGGCAACCGGGTGAGGAGTACAAAGACAAATGTGTCTTGCCTACAGTCAAGCATGGTGGTGGGAGTGTGATGGTTTGGAGCTGCATGAGTAGTATTCCAACATGATAATGACCCAAAACACACCTCCAAGACAACACCACTGCCTTTCTAAAGAAACTGAGGGTAAAGGTGATGGACTGGTCAAGCATGTCTCCAGACTTAAACCCTATTAAGCATCTGTGGAGCATCCTCAAATGAAAGGTGGAGGAGTGCATCCACCAGCTCTGTGATGTCATCATGGAGGAGTGGAAGAGGATTCCAGTGGCAACCTGTGATGCTCTAGTGAACTCCATGCCCAAGAGAGTTAAGGCAGTGCTGGAAAATAATGGTGGCCACACAAAATATTGACACTTTGGGCACAATTTGGACATTTTCACTTCGGGGTGTACTCACTTTTGTTGCCAGCAGTTTAGATATGAATGGCTGTGTGTTGAGTTATTTTGAGGAGACAGCAAATTTACACTGTTATACAAGCTGTACACTGACTACTTTACATTGTATCAAAGTGTCGTGTAGTCAGTGTTGTCCCATGAAAAGATATAATAAAATATTTACAAAAATGTGAGGAGTGTATTCATTTTTGTGAGATACTGTAACTCATAAGAGATCACGCAAATAAGTGATCTGACAAACAAATAAACAAGCGGTTCTTAAACAGTGGCTAATATTGGATGCCCCATTCATTTTCAATTATTCTGTAATGAATATTCACACAATCAAATGAATCTCAGTTCAGTCCCTTTCATATTTGTCAAAGTCTAACATGTGATTGCCTACATATCGACTACACCTCTGGATTCCACTGTCAAACACAGCCTACGTCTGGGCCTGGAAAACTTGACTGGCCTTCCTGTTTCAGACAGGAATACTGGCATGCACTAGTAAAAATAAATATTCAAAACCAAAATTCCATCCACTTAAGAAAAAAATGAAAAAAATGACTACAGGGTTAATGGTTTTGTTGAGTTTGTCACCTCTAGACATGAGTGAAGCTCTGCTGAGGGAGACTTTCTGCTCGGTTTGACCTTCGCAGCGCACCTGCTGCTGCTTCACTGAACTGAGTCGGGGTAATTTCTGTGGTGTGCTGTGACGTGTTCGGGAGGAAATGCTGTGTGGGCTCAGCAGAGATACTCAGAAAATTCGGCTGTCTGATTTTTGTGACATTTAACCCACGGCTATCTGTGAGAAATGTCGTCAGTGATGTTATTAAAAGCTGAAATGTGTGGTTGTTTTAAACTGTTGAATACCCCTCTATGTGTGTGTGTGTGTGTGTGTGTGTGTGTGTGTGTGTGTGTGTGTGTGTGTGGTGGAATCCTGCTTGGATATTTATATGTTGGTCAGTACCGATTAGACACCTGAGGTTGAATAGAACTTTATTTGTCATTGTCACATATACAGTGAAATTAAACGTGCCAGCCAGTCAGAGCATCCATCCATCCATCTTCTTCCACTTAATCCTTTTCAGGTCGTGGGGGGGCTGGAGCCTATCCCAGCATCTTTGGGCGAGAGGCAGGGTCCACCCTGGACAGATCACCAGTCCATCATAGGGCCAACACAGAGAGACAGACAACCATTCACTCTCACAGCCAGACTTAAGGACAATTTAGAATCCCCAGTTTGATGCCAATTAACCTGCATGGTTTTTTTTTTTTTTTTTTTTGGAATGAGCATTCTTCATAAAATATATAATTGGCCCTGAAACTGAAGGTTAAAGAGTCACTGTCATCGTTTCCCATCATTTGTGACTCATCTAACAATAGCAGTTTAGTTACACATAATTACAATGTAACCAGTATCCAGTTGAACATTGCAAATTTATGCGGAAAGAAGGGACAAATTTGTTTGAAAATAGCCAAAAATATAAAAAGTTGAACATTTATGAGGAAAAAAAAAGTCACAATTTCTTTGAAAAAAAGTTGCGAATTTATTAGAAAAAAGGTTGAAAATTTTCAAGAAAAAAATTGCAAATTTATCAGAAAAAGTTAGGGGAAAAAAGGTTGAAAATTTGAGGGAAAAAGTCTAAAATTTACTGGAAAAATCTTGCAAATTCATGGAAAAAAGCTACAGTTTTTTTTTTTTTTAAAGTTGCAAATTTATTAGAAAAAGATTTTAAAAAAATTCAAGAAAAAAGTTTCAAATTTAAAAGAAAAAAGTTAGAAATTTATGGGAAAAAAGTAAAAAATTAACAGGAAATTTGCAAATTTTTGAAGAAAAAGTTGCAAATTTATGACAAAAAGGCAATTTTTTTTAAGAAAGTTGCAAATTTATGAGAAAACAGTTCAGAATTTACAAGAAAAAAATTGCAAATTTATGCAAAAAAGATGAAAATTATAAGAAAAAATGCAAATGTATGAGGAAAAGTAGAAAAGCACAGGAAGCGCATACCTCCGCTAAGGCTGCTGCAAGGTCCTTGGTGGAGGTATGCAGTCTCAGATCATCACCCAAATTTTTGTTTTGCATTTTTGCTTCTAATTGGTGTTTCATCAACTTCCTGATGCATGCTCAGTGTGACCACAGTGTTTGACTTGGTTTCCTGTACAGCAGCTCAGTGTCTGTCAGCTGCTAAGCTAAGCTTCATTTCACAGAAATTTTCAGAAGCAGGAATACACAAATAGCTGCCAAGGCAATGCCATAGAGAACCAAACAGCATATAATAGGGGGTTGTAACCTGCAGCGAAAAAGTTTTTAATCTATAAAAAAAACCAAATCACAACTATAAAGGCCCTGTCACACCTAGACGATTTAGGCAGCGTTTGGCAAACTTATGAAAAATTTGGAGAATACGCTGGCATACGTGGAATGCATTATGGATAAGTTTTGTATAAGAGCACGTTGAAGCACGCTGGTATATGGCATTGTGCACTGAGATCCTCTGAAAATTTTTGGCATGCTGAAAATTTTCCAACGTATCCAGCTTATGGCTGAAATGTCCCGCATACATTGGGGCATAAGTTCATATCACATCTTTGGAAAGCTGAGTTCAGTTTCTCCAGCCACACCCAGGCCTGATTACTGCCACACCTGTTCTCAATCAAGAAATCACTTAAATAGGACCTGCCTGACAAAGTGAAGTAGACCAGAAGATCCTCAAAATCTAGACATCATGCTGCGATCCAGAGAAATTCAGGAACAAATGAGAAACAAAGTAATTGAAATCTATCAGTCTGGGAAAGGTTATAAAGCAATTTCTAAAGCTTTGGGACTCCAGTGAACCACAGTGAGAGCCATTATCCACAAATGGCGAAAACATGGAACAGTGGTGAACCTTCCCAGGAGTGGCCAGCCAACCAAAATTACCCCAAGAGCCCAACAACAACTCATACAAGAGGTCACAAAAGACCCCACAACAACATCCAAAGAACTGCAGGCCTCACTTGCCTCAGTTAAGGTCAGTCTTCATGACTCCACCATAAGAAAGAGACTGGGCAAAAATGGCCTGCATGGCAGAGTTCCAAGACAAAAACCACTGCTGAGCAAAAAGAACGTAAAGACTTGTCTTAGTTTTGCCAGAAAACATCTTGATGATCCCCAAGACTTTTGGGAAAATACTCTGTGGACTGACGAGACAAAAGTTGAACTTTTTGGAAGGTGTGTGTCCCATTACGTCCGGTGTAAATGTAACACAGCATTTCAGAAAAGGAACATCATCCCACCAGTAAAATATGGTGGTGGTGGTAGTGTGATGGTCTGGGGCTGTTTCGCTGCTTCAGAACCTGGAAGACGTGCTGTGGTAAATGGAACCATGAATTCTACTGTCTACCAAAAAATCCTGAAGGAGAATGTCCGGCCATCTGTTTGTGACCTCAAGCTGAAGCACACTTGGGTTCTGCAGCAGGACGATGATCCAAAACACACCAGCAAGTCCACCTCTGAATAGCTTAAGAAAAACAAAATGAAGATTTTGGAGTAGCCTAGTCAAAGCCCTGACCTGAATCTGATTGAGATGCTGTGGTATGACCTTAAAAAGGCGGTCCAAGCTTGAAAACCTTCCACTGTGGCTGAATTACAACAATTCTGCAAAGATGGTGGGCCAAAATTCCTCCACAGCACTGTAAAAGACTCATTGCCAATTATCGCTAACGCTTGATTGCAGTTGTTGCTGTTAAGGGTGTCCAACCAATTATTAGGTTTAGGGGGCAATCACTTTTTCACACAGGGCCATGTACTGTAGGTTTGGATTTTTTTCCCCTTAATAATAATCACCTTAATTTTAAAACTGCATATTGTGTTTACTTGTGTTATCTTTGTCTAATATTTAAATTTGTTTGATCTGAAACATTTAAGTGTGACAAACATACAAAAAATGAGAAATCAGGAAGGGGGCAAACACTTTTTCACACCACTGTATGTGCAATTTACTGAACGGGGTTCTAACTTACAGCTACAGTATAATGGTGTATTTGCAGCACTGGTTCACAGGAGGAACCCGATAAACTGGTAGTGTTCTTCTATTCATACACAGTAAAAATGTTTTCTACCTTGACGTGGTTAGACTGTGATGGTCTCTGTGTAGACTGGGTGACACCTTTACTAATTAAGAGCTGACGATCCTGATCAACTCAGCTGCTGCCTGCAACACACACACACAGACAGTTGTTCGTGTAACGTGTTGGACGTGTCCGAGCCAACTTAAACACTTTCAAGCAATATCATACCTGCCAACTACTCCGGTTTTGCCATAATGGTTACGGTTTTCAAGACCCCATTCCGGGTTACGGCTTTATTAATCAAAATTACGGTTTTTCACTAAAAATTCAGTCAAAAATTTTAAATCGTAAAAAAAACACGAAAGCAATTCCAAACACGAGATCGCTAGGAATCGTATCTAAATTTACCTGAAGCGTTTGCTAAGCTATCGCTATAGCTAGCGCCATAGCTAGTCATAGCACTTAAAAAAGAAGTGACTCCGTCCCCAGTGATTGGGGCTCGCCGGAGGAACCAACCGAGGCAACAGTTGGACGTGAGCCGGATCGGAGTTCAAGTACAGCGGTGGTAGGAGACAGGGACCAGTGGAGGAGCAGCCGGGGCCCCAGCTGGATAACAGCTGGAATCGGAGCCCAGCTACAGCGGTGGGGCTCGGCGGAGGAACTACTGAGGAAGATGGCGGTAGGTGGCGGGGCTCAGCGGAGGATCTACCGGGACCCCAGCTGGACAGGAGCAGGATCGGAGCTCAACTACAGCAGCAGTGGGCGACGGGACTCGGTGGAGGAGCTGCCGGTACCCCGGCTGGACAGGAGCTCAATTGCAGTGGTGGTAAGCAGCGGGACTAGCAGCGGAGGGGGCTAGTTGAGGCCCAGCTGGATTCGAGGTTGGTCGGATCGGATATCGGCGTCACCAGCAGAGATTGTTTTACTATCAACAGGTCAGTAAAAATGCCACCAAAGAAGGAGGAAATGGAAGAGATCAAAAAATCTCTGAACTAAGTTCAGAGATTTTATCTTCTTGGAACAAAAGTCAATATTATACAGTAATAAGTGGCATTCAGCTGTTTGTTTTATGTCATTTAAGCACAGTTCTGGTACTTAAAAATCATAAAAACCCAGGAGCTTCGGGGGGCTTTGCCCCCCTTGCCCCCCTTTGCCCAGAATCCAACCCACCAGATTATTGCTCAAATCAAATTGTTGCAGGAGCCTTTCAACTAAAATATGAGGTTGGATTGTATTAAAGGCGGAGGAAAAGTCCACAAATAAAAGCCTGGCGTGTGTCCCATTAAAATCCAGATGTTTAAAAAGCATGTTAAACAGAGTGACAGTGGCATCCTCCACTCCTCTGTGAGGCCTATTGGCAAACTGCAGAGGATCTAATGCATGCTCAGTCTGCTTTAGGACCTCACATCTGACCAGTTTTTCAAAAATTTTCATTAAAATTGAAGTCAAAGCAACTGGTCTAAAGTCGTTTATCATTTTAGGACAGCTGGATTTTGGAACGGGAACAACCACGGCTTCTTTCCAGATCTTAGGCACATGTTGTGTCTGTAAGGACTTATTGAAAATGTAATGAAATATAGGACTCAGTTCATGTGCAAAGGACTTTATCAAGTGCCCACATATATTATCAGGGTCCTGACTTTTGTTCACTTTTACAGCGCAGAACTCCCTTTTAACATCCTGCACCTCAATATTAAAGTGCTCTTTATTGAAAATAAATTTTTTATTGCCATCAGTTCTTGTGACTTTGAGCCAGGTTGTGACAGCTGTCATCTGATGTTCATGATGTCACAGCAGTGTGTAACCCTCACTAACACCTACTCACTTTAGGTGTAGTACCCTTTTCGGTTCCACCTGGGCAAAGGGATAATTGGGCCAGATCAGAAGATTACAGATCAGAAGATTACAGGTTCATAGGAGCCTGGGAGGTGCAACAACAGATGACACTTACACACTATGTATGGGAACTTTCAACTATGTATATTTTATTCTACAGATATATAAGATTTACAGATATGTACAAATTTAAAAAAAAAACACAGGACTTGTACAATAATGATAAAAAGAACAATACAATACCCAAAATATATTTACAGATTTTACAGATGTCTAGTGTCCTTTTCAGATGATCATTTAGACCACCTCTAGTGGTCTATCTGATTCGGGCTTTGGCTCGTCATCCAAATTTGGAGAATCCAGGGTTTTTGGTCCAACCAGTCCAAACAAAAAAACCTGACCACGCTAGATGACATGTGCATCAATGGGGTTCCCGCGCTCAATGGCGTCGACAGCCTTTGTATCCCAATCAATTTCAAGGGTTTTATCCGGGCAAAGGCTGCTGCTAGCTCTCCGTCTCAGCAAGGAGTCGCGCTTCCTCGTCAGTGTCTCTGCTGTGACTAAGAGCGTTCTGCGGATTACGCCAAAACCGAGCAAGAAAGTGCGTGACCCCGTTGGCTGGAGGGACCCCATTGGCTGTTGCTGCCAAGCTAACAACGCAGCCATTTGTCGCTCAAAGTACCAAATAAAAATATCGGGAACGTTATCAAAACTTTCCAAAGAATGTTCCTAACTATTTATAAACATATATTTATGAACTTATATTTATCTATATATTTATCTCCAAAATATCCACTTCCATTGTGAAATGAGTGTATGTTTTTTTAAAAAAAACTTATCGATATTTACAATTTTATTCGTGTTTTTAACACTGGGTTACACTATCCCCCCTTAGAATCATGCAAGTCCCTTTGCATGGGATTAGCTAAATGGTACTGACGGGAGAACTAGTGTTCATGGGAATATTCCTAAGATCCGACTCTGTTAAAGCTCTGGTGAAAGCCAGGTTTGAGTAATCTGAGGATCTGTCTCTGTTAAGGCTCTGGTAAAATCCAGGTTTAGTCCTTGAAACAGGGACTGAGCAACAGTTATGAGAGGGTTTCCCAACTGACTATACTGTAGTCTTTCTGGCTGGGAGGTTGTCCTCTCGGAGCATCTCACAGTCTTTGGGATCTCTTTTTCAGGTTCTTTTTCTTCCACAGGTTCATCACAGGTACTTTTATCAGGTAAGTTGGTTTCACTTTCAGTTCCATTCTCATTGTTCGATGGTTCCACATTTGTTTCAGTTTCCTCCAGGTTTCCATCATTCGGTAAGTTGTTACATCCAGGTGAAGTGACATTTTCTCTTTGGTTGTCACTCTCAGGTGAGTTTCAGCAGGAATGTCTCCTTTAAAGAATGTCTTTGGATGGGGAATTTCATAAACTCGAGTGAGCTTTATGGGTGTTTGGATTGGTTCTTCTCTGTACCAATAGACATCTTCATTTTCCGGTTCTGAATTCTCACATTCCTCACTTTGTTCAGGTGACTGTCTTGTCTTAGGTTTGCGGACACATTTTGGTTGGACAGGTTCTTCTTCAACAGGGGCAAGAAAACCACAGGGAAGCAAGAGGTCGCGGTGAACGGTGCGAACAGGACCATCTTTTGTCTCAGGTTTTATAGTGTAAACAGGCAAGTCACCTGCTTGGCTCACCACAATGTGAATTTCAGCTTCCCACCTGTCTGCTAGTTTGTGCTTTCCTCTGCAGCGGACTGCACGTACCAAAACTCTGTCACCTGGTTCGAGTTTTGAGGGTTTCACTCACATATCAAATCTTGTTTTGTTTCTTTCAGCCATCTTGTTAGCATTTTCTGTTGCTAGTTTGTAGCTTTCTTGTAGAGTTGTCTTCAGTTTTTCAATGTACTGGGAATGTGACTTGAAACTTTTGTTGCGAAATGGGATCCCAAATGCGAGGTTGATGGGCAATCTCGGCTGACGACCGAACATTAACTCATACGGTGCAAAACCAGTAGTGTCATTCTTCGTACAATTGTACGCATGTACAAGTGGTTTCACATAGTTGTGCCAATGAGATTTGTTCTTTTCCTCCAGAGTACCCAGCATGCTCAATAACGTTCTATTGAAACGTTCTACCGGGTTACCTCTGGGATGATAGGGTGTCGTCCAGATTTTGCGAATGCCCATGATTTTGCAAAGTTCTTTTACAATATGGGACTCAAAATCGGGACCCTGATCACTATGTAATCGTTTGGGTATCCCATAGTGGACTATAAAGTTGTCCCAAAGTGCCTTTGCAACGGTCTGAGCTTTCTGATTGCTGGTCGGGATGGCTATAGCGTATTTCGTGAAATGATCAGTTAACACGAGCACATCCTTTGTGTTGCTTTGATCGGGCTCAATGGACAGGAAATCCATACAAACAAGTTCGAGCGGTCGGGTGGACTTGATGTTGACAAGCGGAGCAGCTCGTTCTGGAGCGGTTTTACGTCTTACGCAGCGATTACATGTCTTGATCTTCTTTTCAATATCCGCCGCCATGCGAGGCCAATAGAACCTTGTTCTGGCGAGATCCAAAGTACGCTCTGTGCCTAAATGGCCCATGTCACAGTGGAGGCTTTGAAAGACTGAATCGCGGAGCTGTTCAGGTAAGACGAGCTGGTAAGTAACATTTCCTCCATCTTGGCAAGTGCGGTAAAGGATGTTATTGCACATTTCAAGTCGACTGAGCTCTCGGAGTAACAAGTTGATGTCAGGAAGTTCAGTTCGTACAGTTGGTGGAACTTTTAGCCCAGTTTCAATTTGTGCAATCACTTCTCTTAAACAGGGGTCAGTTCTTTGTTTGTTTTTGATCTGTTCAGGAGTCATGTAGGGTACAGCTGGAAGACCAGCACAGTCATCTTCATTGGCATAGCCATCTGGAATGGCAGCTACAGAAAGGGCTAATGAGAAAACCAAAGGGAAGGTGTTGTCTGGAGAGCTACAGACAAGGTGTTTTTCACATACAGCAGATACTACCTCCGAACTTAAACTGCTTTCAGGAAGAGACAAGTGAGTTTGAGTAAACTGCTGTATGCGGTCAAGCTCCTTTTGGGACACTGCGTCATCAAGTAACTCGCCGTGTGGCCGTCTAGAGAGACCGTCTGCATCTGAGTTAAGCTTGCCTGCTCAGTATTGGAGCTTAAAGTTAAACGTCAACAGAGCAGATAGCCACCTATAATTAATGGCATCCATCTTAGCAGTAGTTAAGATGTATGTCAGGGGGTTACTGTCTGTCACAACAGTAAAATGATTGCCATACAAATAGTCTGCAAACTTCTCCGTTACTGCCCACTTTAGAGCCAAAAATTCCAATTTATGGGTGGGGTAACGAGACTCACTTCTAGACAACCCCCGGCTTGCATAAGCTATGACCCTAGTCTGGCCCTCCTGTTCTTGATAGAGGGCGGCGCCAAGCCCTGTAGTGCTGGCGTCAGTATGGAGTGTATATGGCAACTGAGGGTCAGCGAAACCCAGGACAGGCGCAGTACTGAGCTTTTCAATGATGGTTTTGAATGCAAGATCACAGGAAGAAGTCCACCGCTCGCCAAACGGTGTCTTTGGGTCGTGGTACTGGGCAGGCTTAGCTTTGGGCTTTGTGCTCTTTCGCAACGGAGGCTAGCCTGCTGTTAAGTCAGTGAGGGGCTTAACAATGCTGGAATAGTTCTTAATGAACCGCCTATTGTACCCTGAAAAGCCTAAGAACGAGCGGAGCTGTTTGAGATCATGGGGCGCAGGCCAGGTGCTTAGGGCTTTCACTTTTTCAGGGTCGGTCTCAACTCCTTTACTGGACACAATGTGACCGAGGTATCTGACAGAAGTTTGAAAAAATCTGCATTTCTCAGGGGAGAGTTTAAGCCCGTACTCTTTTAGGCGATTAAGAACTTTCATTAAGCGAGCCTCATGTTCTTCGGGCGTCTTGGAGAATACAATGATGTCATTGAGGAACACAATCACCTCATGCAGATTCATGTCGCCCATGCATTTCTCCATGAGGCGCTGGAACGTGCTGGGGGCGTTTGTAATGCCTTGGGGCATTCTATTGAATTCCCAAAAGCCCATGGGACATACGAACGCCGTCTTTGGTTTGTCCAGCTCCTCTACCTCAATTTGGTAGTACCCCGACTTTAAATCAAGGACAGAGAACCACTGTTAACCGGTCAAAGTGGAAAACGTTTCCTCCAAGTTGGGGAGGGCGTAAGCATCTTTTACAGTCTGCATGTTAAGCTTCCTGTAATCAATACAAAGGTGGACATCACCATTTTTCTTTCGCACCACTACAATAGGCGAAGAAAATGGGGAAGTGGACTCTCTTATCACGCCTGCTTGTTGGAGTTCTTTGAGATGCTTACGGACCACTTCCAGGTCATTTGGATGTATGGGACGTGCTCTGTGTTTGAACGGTGTTTCATCTGATAATTTGATTGTGTGTTTCACTTGATCCGTTTTGCCAAAGTCAAGATCGTTTTGTGCAAATACTTCGGGCATTTGACTGAGTTTTTCTGTTAGGCGCTCTTTCCATTCAGCGCTAATGGGGAAGAGTCAAAGTTGAACTTCAGAGTGGACTTTTGTTCAGTTTTGAACTTTGTAACTTTCACGGAGTGTTCTTGCGATAGGACTCGTTGATATGCACAAATTTCTCCAATGACACACTTCTGAGGGATTGTCACATCATGTTCCGATTTATTGGTGAGTATAACTGGAACAAGGTAAGATGCTCTTTCAGGTAAGTCTATGAGACATGGTTTTACCAGGATACCACCAGGTAAAGCTGACATTAACGGGTGTTCTAACAAGACAGATTTTTCACTGTTGCCGGCTGACACAGCTACAGCGCCATCTAGAACAACTGTTTGGCCTGCAGGAACTAACTGTGGCTCTTTGCTGCGCATGGTCACTAAACCAAGGCTAGTGTCTTTGGACTGTCTGTGCCGTAGCTCAAGGACTTTTAACACTGCCTTATAACCAAGTGACATGGTTGGCTGCAGTTCAGAACATGCATCAGAGTACAGCTCGTAAAGTACATCTAATGTGTTTGTCCCTATTAACACTAAGGACTGATCAGCTGCACGTACATCGGGAACCACTAAGGCAAGTGTTGGCACTTTGGCTTCAATACCGAGAAAGTCTTTTGGGAAAATGACATGCATTTCAATGTAGCCTAAGTAAGGCACACTCTGACCGTTAGCTCCCTCCACTTCTAATAGCTCAAAAAGTGGCTTAATCTCATGGTTGGATAAGTACTGTCTGTAATAGGACTCAGAGACAGTAGTCACCTGGGAGCCTGTATCTAACAAAGAGCTCACAGTACAGCCATTCACTTTCACTTGTGCTGTACTTTTGGTACCAATTAGACCATTAGGAAAGTTAAAGGGGTCTGTTTTGTAATGTGACTTCAGTTTAGCACGTGTCTTGAATGGAGCTTTCGGTTTGGGACTGGTCATCTCCGAACTAGCCTCTGTTTGTCCCGCAACGGAGGCAGACTTCAGTTTTAAAGAAGATTGGGGGTTCCGGCTGTCCCAAATCTGTCTTTTTACTCTTAGTTCTTTGTGTTTTGCAGCTACAAGTGCAGGGTTTGGTTATGACTCACAAGTGGCTACAATATGCCCATCTTCGCCACAGCGGAAGCAATACCATGGTTTGGGCCTAGTATTGAGACGGCTGGACGAAGGTAAGTTTTCAGGTTTGGCATGGTCAGGTTTTTTATTTCCAGATTTCTTAGTTGGGTCTTTCTTCTGTGGTGCTTGTTTCTTTTGTTTCACGACAGCAGCTAATTGGCTTTTTAGATCAGCGACTTGCTTTTTCAGTTCTTTCAGACTGTCTGACTCTATTTCGCTATTTGTATTTGTTTCGGTGACTATTTGTTCGTAGGAGGCTGCTTTTGGTTTTGTGGCGTCCAGGTGTTTTTTCATGCGTGTGTTTTTAACTTCTTGTCTGTTTTCAACAGTGCGAAGTTGAAGCAATAATTCTGCATACGCAGGTGGGTGTTTATCTTTTAGTTCCAGCTGTAGCTCCTTTAGCAGATTATCATCCCAGCAGCCTCTGTTAAACTGCTTGAGAAGCTATTTGTCCACTTCCTGGGGCTCTAAACCGCCTCTACGCACTGTGAGATTGAGCGCCACCTGCAAACGATGCAGATATGCAGAGGGTTTTTCTCCATAATTTTGGAAAGTGTTCATGAATCGCACAAGCAGTTCCTCACCGTCTTCAACAGTCTCAAAAGCTGAGTCCAAAAGCTTAAGATAGTCGGCAGAGGTGGCTTCAGGCCCAAGAGGGCGAATAACATCAGACGCGGGAGCAAGAAGACTTTCCAGGATCTTGCGAGATTTTTCCAAGTCAGACAAAGAAGTATCTTCCATCATCAGGTCAACATGTGAACGCCATGTTTCATAATCAGCTTCAGTATACGGTCTTGGCGTTTTGCCAGAGAAAGCTCTGATTCTCAAGGAGGAATGGGCGTTTGACGGCTTCTCTGCATTTTTAATGACATGCTCGACTACGATTTTCTGAACCTCGGGTGGGTTAAAATCAGCTGGACTCAACATCTGAGGTGTTAAGTTTGGTCTAAGAGGGCTTTGAAAGAGTGCTTGAGTGGTTTTAGGGGTGCAAGGCACTTCAACTTGGAGTGGAGGAGAGACTCCACTTTGTGTGGGTTCTACAGTAGGACAGCAAGATCAACGTCAGCAGAGACTGTTTCAGCTGTCTCAGCAGCTTCAATAGACTTCCCTATTGTGGACATAACCTCCCGCAACACCCCTTCAAAACTTTTTCCACTTAGCTTAGCTAAACTCCTCAGGTTGCTAAGATAAGCCTCAGTAACACTGCCCCCTACAGTTTTAGTGTAGACATCGGTTAGAGCTTGAATGCAGTACTTAACCTCGGGATTGTCAGTGGATGGAAAAGAGCACGGCAACGTAGGTGCTAATGCTTCAGTGCTTAACCCAGACTTGAACTCTACAATAAGATAAGATAAGATAAGATAAGATAAGCCTTTATTAGTCCCACAACGGGGAAATTCCAGGATTGCAACAGCACAGGGATAGCAACACTCAGAGCAACAATCAGAAGGCAAGAAAAAAAAAAAAAAAAAAACAAGCAAGCAAGAGCAGCTAATAAACATATGTACGTATTACTATAAAATATATATATATACACACACACACAGACACACAGTGCAGAGCATTGTAGCTGGATGGAATAATATATGAATATATGAACACACAGTGCAGAGCATTGTAGCTAGATGGAATAAATATGTAAATATATAAACACCCACAGTACGGAGCATTGCAGCTAGGTGGAATAAATATGCAAGTATATAAACACACACAGTGCGGAGCAATGTAGCTAGATGGAATAACATGTAGATATATAAATATATAAACACCCACAGTACGGAGCATTGCAGCTAGACGGAACAAATATGCAAATATATAAACACACACAGTGCAGAGCATTGCCGCTAGATGGAATGAAACAGCATAACCGTCTACCCAGCTATCCTGCATGGTATGATTATGTGCCCATACACACTCTCACCCTCCATAGCGACCGGCATGCTCCTAGTTGTATGCCGGAGAGGACCACTGTGTAAGTCTATTGCATCTTCTGCATTCAAAAAACTATTAGTTTGTTACGTCTTTTTTGCTATCTCTGCGAGCAGCCCTGCTTAGGTTGTACAGTCTGACAGCCGTTGGTAGGAAGGACCTACGAAACCTCTCGGTTGTGCACCTGGGATGATGTAGTCTGCTGCTAAATGAGCTCCTCAGTGCATTCAGTATGTCCTGCATAGGGTGGAACTCGGACTCCAGCAGAGATGACAGTTTAGCCACCGTCCTTCTCTCTCCTATCTCCTCCATCGGATCAAGGCGCTGCCCCAGGACAGAGCTAGCTTTCTTAATCAGTTTGTTCAGTCTCTTCCTATCGGCTGCAGTAATGCCACTGCCCCAGCAGACCACTCCAAAAGTGATGGCTGATGCCACCACCGTGTCATAGAATGACTTCAGCAGCGCCCCTTGTACACCAAAAGACCTGAGTCTCCTCAGCAGGAACAGCCTGCGCTGTCCCTTCTTGTAGAGTGCATCAGTATTGTGTGACCAGTCTAGTTTATTGTTCAGATGAATACCCAGGTACTTATAGGATGTCACCATCTCGATGTCTGTTCCCTGTATATTTACTGGTACTGTGAGGGGCTGCCCATGCCTGCGGCAGTCCACCACCAGCTCCTTAGTTTTCCTCGCGTTGATCTGGAGGCAGTTCCGATGGCACCAGTCCACGAAGTCCTGGATAAGCCCTCTGTACTCAGCTTCATCTCCATTGGAGATGAGGCCAACGATCGCAGAGTCATCAGAGAACTTCTGTAGATGGCAGTGTGTTGTGTTGTGTGAGAAGTCCGCAGTATAAAGAGTGAACAGGAAGGGAGCCAGCACCGTTCCCTGGGGGGCCCCCGTGCTACTGATGATCGTGTCGGACACACAGTCCCGGGTTCTCACAAACTGAGGCCGGTTCGTGAGGTAGTCCAGGATCCATGATGACAGGTGCTGGTCCACCCCTGCGCGCAGCAGCTTGTCCTTCAGGATCATCGGTTGGATGGTGTTGAAAGCACTGGAGAAGTCAAAGAACATGATCCTCACCATATTCCCGGGCTTCTCCAGGTGGGACAGAGAACGGTGAAGGAGGAAGATCACCGCATCCTCCACCCCAATGCCATGCTGGTAGGCGAACTGGAGTGGATCCATCGCTGGTTCCACCAGGGGGCGGAGGTGAGCAAGGAGCAGTCTCTCCAGGGTCTTCATCAAGTGGGACGTCAAGGCCACCGGTCTGTAGCTGTTCAGGTCTTTGGGGTGGGAAGTTTTTGGTACAGGTACCACACAAGATGTTTTCCACAGCTGTGGTACCCTCCCCAGTTTCAGGCTCATGTTGAAGATATACGTCACAATCCCACACAGCTGGTCTGCACAGGACTTGAGGAGCTTTGCGCTGATGCCGTCCGGTCCCGGCGCCTTCCTCGCCTTGATCTTCCTCAGCTCCGTCCTCACCTGGGTCCTGGTCAGGGTCAGGATGGGGGGCTGTGTGTTGGGAGTGGGGGGGTGTTGGTAGAGTGGGGAGTGGGCAGCAGGACTTGATTTCTTTAGAGGCAGCAGTGGTTGTTGTGCAGTCAGGGGGGAGGGCGGTTGGTCAAATCTATTGAAAAACAGATTCAGGTTGTTCGCCCACTCCCTGCCCCCTGTGGCCTGGGGGGAGGTATTCTGGAGCCCCGAGATGGTTTTGAGGTTTCTCCAGACCCCGCTGATGTCGCTCTGTTGCAGCTTGTCCTCCATCTTCTTCCTGAAGCTGTCCTTGCCTTCTCTGATCTTTCTCCTCAGCTCCCTCTGTACGGACTTCAGCATCTCCCTGTTCCCTGACCTGAAGATCCTCTTCTTCTCTCTCAGAAGTGTTTTAATCTCAGGGTTGATCCAGGGTTTGTTGTTTGAGTGACGCCGTATGGTCTTGGTGGGAACGGATTTGTCCACACAGAAGCTGAGGTAGCCCGTGAAGGTGTGAATGAGGCCATCGATGTCCTCACCATGTGGATCGCAGAGCTGCTTCCAGGCGGTGGCTTCAAAACAGCCCTTTAGGGTGTCCATTGTCTCCTCAGACCATAACTCCACAGTGTGCATGGCCGGAGGTTGTCTGTGCACTAGGGGTTTGTACACCGGCCGGAGATGAACCAAGTTGTGATCCGATCTCCCGAGTGGGGGTAGTTGTGATGAGGTGTACGCCTCCTTAGTGTTTGCGTAGAATAAATCCAGTGTTTTATTGTCTCTAGTGTGGCATGTGACATACTGGGTGAACGTGGGTAGAATGGGAGACAGTGAAACATGGTTGAAATCGCCTGAGATGAGGAGAAGAGCATCTGGGTGTTCTGTCTGCAGCCTGCTGGTTACTGAATGGATGACGTCACGTGCTGTCCCAGCGTTCGCCGTCGGATTTGCATAAACAACAATGCAGATCACGTGTGAGTGTTCTCTCGGGAGATATGTAGGCCTCATGCTAACAGCTAGCAACTCAATGTCTTTGCTGCAGTGTCGTTGTTTAACAGTGATATGTCCCGGTCTGCACCAGTTGTTGTTAACATACATGATCACTCCACCGCCCCTAGCCTTGCCACTGTCTGGTGTTCGGTCAGCTCGTATCATGTGAAAACCCTCCAGCTCAATGTTAGCATCTGCTGCTAGTTCAGTTAGCCACGTCTCAGTAAACAAAAGGAGAGAGCACTCCCGGTATGTGCTATCATAACGGGAGATAGCCGCTAGCTCATCTAACTTTCCCAGTATCGACCGTACATTTCCCATGACAACAGATGGAAGGGAGGGTCTGTACCTTATATTTTTTGTCCTCCGCCTTACTCCAGCCCGGCAGCCGCGGCGTTTTCGCCTCAGTTCTCTATATGACTTTTGTCAAAGTCAGATGAGTTATCATTAATGGTAAGCACCCTACCAATAGTGCCATGTTGCTCTAGAAACTCAAAAATATCTGTGTCTCTTTCTTTATCAACGACACCACTGACAATAACTGCGTTAGGAATTTTAACACCATTCTTTTCCACAAAATCCATTTTGGCCGTATATCAACTGTTTAGTCAGGGGTCAAAACAGAATCCTCATCTGTTGTGCCACACTCCAGGCTCCTGGCTGCGCTCGCCAAATTTTTCTTTGTGTGTCCCTCACTAACATCTACTCACTTTAGGTGTAGTACCCTTTTCGGTTCCACCTGGGCAAAGGGATAATTGGGCCAGATAAGAAGATTACAGGTTCATAGGAGCCTGGGAGGTGCAACAACAGATGACACTTACACACTATGTATGGGAACTTTCAACTATGTATATTTTATTCTACAGATATATAAGATTTACAGATATGTACAAATTTTAAAAAAAACACAGCACTTGTGCAATAATAATAAAAAGAACAATACAATACCCAAAATGTATTTAAAGATTTTACAGATGTCTACTGTCCTTTTCAGATGATCATCTGATTCGGGCTTCGGCTCGCCATCCAAATTTGGAGAATCCCGGGTTTTTGGTCCAACCAGTCCAAACAAAAAAAACCTGACCACGCTAGGTGACACGTGCATCAATGGGATTCCCGCGCTCAACGGCGTCGACAGCCTTTGTATCCCAATCAATTTCAAGGGTTTTATCCGGGCAAAGGCTGCTACCAGCACGCTAGCTCTCCGTCTCAGCAAGGAGCCGCGCTTCCTCGTTGGTGTCTCTGCCGTGACTAAGAGCGTTCTGCGGATTACGCCAAAACCGAGCGAGAGAGTGCGTGACCCCGTTGGCTGGCGGGACCCCATTGGCTGTTGCTGCCAAGCTAACAATGCAGCCATTTATCACTCAAAGTGCCAAATGAAAATATTGGGAACGTTATCAAAACTTTCCAAAGAATGTTCCTAACTATTTATAAACATATATTTATGAACTTATGTTTATCTATATATTTATCTCCAAAATATCCACTTCCATTGTGAAATGAGTGTATGTTTTTTTTTTAAAACTTTATCGATATTTACAATTTTATTCGTGTTTTTAACACTGGGTTACACGTGACCGACCTGACAGATTGTGATGGTCTTTGGGAGGGGAGAATCATCTCGGTTGAACAGAGATGATCTCTCCCACGCTTAGGGTTCATGGATCAGGAGACAATGGCAGTTTGGGATGACCGCACTAAGCAGAAGTTAGGATAAGCTAGATTATGGTTGGGCATAAGTTGTGAACGCCGGCAACACACTAAACATTCATTGGTTTAAGTTATTTGCAAGTTATAGAAACATTCTATATAAGTTACTAATACATTATGTATACGTTAAACTCGTTATGGACAGGCAATGTGAGTGTGTGAGTACACCCCTTACATTTTTGTAAATATTCTATTATATCTTTTTGTGGGACAACACTGAATATATGACACTTTGATGCAATGTAAAGTAGTCAGTGTACAGCTTGTATAACAGTGTAAATTTGCTGTCCCCTCGAAATTACTCAACACAGCCATTAATATCTAAACTGCTGGCAACAAAAGTGAGTACACCCCTAAGTGAAAATGTCCAAATTGTGCCCAATTAGCCATTTTCCCTCCCCGGTGTCATGTGACTCATTCGTGTTACAAGGTCTCAGGTGTGAATGGGGAGCAGATGTGCTAAATTTGGTGTTATCGCTCTCACACTCTCTCGTACTGGTCACTGGAAGTTCAACATGGCACCTCATGGTGAAGAACTCTCTGAGGATGTGGATAAAAAGAATTGTTGTTCTACATAATAAAGATGGCCTAGGCTATAAGAAGATTGCCAGCACCCTGGAACTGAGCTGCAGCACGGTGGCCAAGACCATACAGCAGTTAAACAGGACAGGTTCCACTCAGAACAGGCCTCTCCATGGCCGATCAAAGAAGTTGAGTGCACATGCTCAGTGTCATATCTAGAGGTTGCCTTTTGAAAATAGACATATGAGTGCTGCCAGCATTGCTGCAGAGGTTAAAGGGGTGGGAGGGTCAGCCTGTCAGTGCTCAGACCATACACTGCACACTGCATCAAATTGGTCTGCATGGCTGTTGTCCCAGAAGGAAGCCCCTTTTAAAGATGATGCACAAGAAAGCCCGTAAACAGTTTTCTGAAGACAAGAAGACTAAGGACATGGATTATTGGAACCATGTCCTGTGGTCTGATGAGACCAAGATAAGGTTATTTGGTTCAGATGGTGTCAAGCGTGTGTGGCGGCAACCAGGTGAGGAGTACAAAGACAAGTGTGTCTTGCCTACGGTCAAGCATGGTGGTGGGAGTGTCATGGTTTGGAGCTGCATGAGTGCTGCCGGCATTGGGGAGCTACAGTTCATTGAGGGAACCATGAATGCCAACATGTACTGTACGTACTGAAGCAGAGCATGATCCCCTCTCTTTGGACACTGGGCCGCAGGGCAGTATTCCAACATGATAGCGACCCCAAACACACCTCCAAAACAACCACTGCCTTGCTAAAGAAACTGAGGGTAAAGGTGATGGACTGGCCAAGCATGTCTCCAGACCTAAACCCTATTGAGCATCTGTGGGGCATCCTCAGATGGAAGGTGGAGAAGTGCAAGGTCTCTGACATCCACCAGCTCTGGGATGTTGTCATGGAGGAGTGGAAGAGGATTCCAGTGGCAACCTGTGACGCTCTAGTGAACTCCATGCCCAAGAGAGTTAAGGCAGTGCTGGAAAATAATGGTGGCCATACAAAATATTGACACTTTGGGCAAAATTTGGCAATTTTCACTAGGGGTGTACTCACTTTTGTTGCCAGCGGTTTTGACATTAATGGTTGTGTTGAGTTATTTTGAGGAGACAGCAAATTTAGGTTCAGGTTACTTTATTTGTACCCGTAGGTAGATTTGTTTTGCAGTTGGTGACATCCATATTTACAAGCCACTAATTACATTCAACATAGACACAAACACAGGCACACATCTTACAAAATAGGTAAATATAAAATATGTACAATATAATTTTTATAGCTTGTTCAACTCTTTGACAGCAGCAGGGACAAAGCTGTTTTTGTAGCGCTGGGTTCTACTTTTTGGGACAGCAAACCTCTGTCTGGAGGGAAGAAGCTGAAAGTTGCAGTGCAAAGGGTGGGAGTCATCATTTAAAATCGAGTCGGCCATCCTCTGTACTTGTCTGGTGTACAGGGATGTCAGGCTCAGCTGTGACTCACCAAGCAAACGACTGGACCATCTGACTACCTGATCCAAGGATTTCCTCTGTTTCAGTTTTATCTGACCAAACCATGACATTAAAGAAAAGGATAAAACTGATTCAATAAAAGCCCGATAGAACATAGTCATTATGGTTCGGTCAATTTGGAAGCGTGCAAGTTTCCTCAAACAATGCAAATTTTGCTGACCCTTTTTGCACACCCTTTCACAGTTCACCTCAAAGTTCAATCCACTGTCAATAATCGTCCCAAGATATTTGTACGATTGTACACATTCGGTGGTCTGGCCTTTTAGTATGGTGACTTTGTGCCTGGGAGTTTTCCTCCTAAAGTCAATAATCATATCTTTCGTTTTTGTTGTATTCAGCTGCAGGTAGGAATCCTCACACCAGTGAACAAAGTCATCAACTACTGGGCCGTGGCCACTCTCACCATCCTGGAGGAGACTGACAATGACTGAGTCATCAGCATACTTTATAATGTGTCTGTTGTCATGTCTGCTCCGACACATGTTTGTGTACAGGATGAAGAGTAGTGGTGACAACACACACCCCTGAGGAGAGCCAGTAGAAGAGCACTTTAGGTCAGACAATGTGCCATTGACCCTTACTCTCTGCGTCCTGTTGGTTAAGAAATCCAGAATCCAACCCACCAGATTATTGCTTAAATCAAATTGTTGCAGGAGCCTTTCAACTAAAATATGAGGTTGGATTGTATTAAAGGCAGAAGAAAAGTCCACAAATAAAAGCCTGGCGTGTGTCCCATTAAAATCCAGATGTTTAAAAAGCATGTCAAACAGAGTGACAGTGGCATCCTCCACTCCTCTGTGAGGCCTATAGGCAAACTGCAGAGGATCCAATGCATGTTCAGTCTGCCTTAGGACCTCACGTCTGACCAGTTTTTCAAAAATTTTCATTAAAATTGAAGTCAAAGCAACTGGTCTAAAGTCATTTACCGTTTTAGGACAGCTGGATTTTGGAACGGGAACAACCACGGCATCTTTCCAGATCTTAGGCACATGTTGTGTCTGTAAGGACTTATTGAAAATATAATGAAATATAGGACTCAGTTCATGTGCACAGGACTTTACCAGGCGTCCACATATATTATCAGGGCCCTGACTTTTGTTCACTTTTACAGCGCGGAACTCCCTTTTACACTGTTATACAAGCTGTACACTGACAACTTTACTTTGTATCAAAGTGTCACATCTTCAGTGTTGTCCCATGAAAAGGTGTAATGCAATATTTACAAAAATGTGATGGGTGTATTCATTTTTGTGAGATACTGTACGCTTCCGCTAGGCAACATTATTAGAAAGCACTGTATACATTTTCATTGTTATGCAGATGACACACAGTTATACCTGTCAATGAAGCCAGATGATAGTAATAAATTAGCCAAGTTAGAAGCCTGTCTTAAGGAAATCAAAGCTTGAATGACTTGTAATTTCCTGCTATTAAATTCAGGTAAGACTGAAGTCATTCTACTTGGTCCAAAAAACCTTAGAAATACCTTTCCATATGAAGTCTTAGTTTGGATGCGGTTACTCTTTCTCTTAATAGTTGTGTGAGGAACCTTGGAGTTATTTTTAATCAGGATCTGTTTCCAGTTCACATATTAAACTTGTTTCTGTCATTTGTGTAATATTGCCAAGATTAGGAGCATCTTGTCTCAGAGTGATGCTGAGAAACTGATCCACACTTTTATTAGCTTTAGATTATTGTAACTCTTTATTATCAGGTTGTTCTAAAACATCTCTAAAAAGTCTTCAGCTGATCCAAAATGCTGCAGCAAGAGTTTTAACAGGTACTAGAAAGAGAGATCATATCTCTCTGGTTCTGGCCTCCCTTCATTGGCTTCCCATAGAGTTTAGAAATAAGTTTAAAATTCTTCTTCTCACTTTTAAAGCTCTAAATAATCAGGCCCCTTTTAATTTAAAAGATCTCATACTACCCTATTATCCTAACAGAGCACTATGCTCCCAAAATGCAGGATTACTTGTAATACCCAGAATCTCCAAAAGTACAATGGGAGGCAGAGCCTTCAGTTATCAAGCTCCTCTCCTGTGGAACCAGCTGCCAATCTGGATTCGGGAGTCAGACTCAATCTCTGTTTTTAAGAATAGGGTTAAAACCTTCCTTTTTGATGTAGCCTATAATTAGGGAGGGATCATGTGTCTCTGAACCCTCCCTTAGTTATGCTGCTATTAGGTTTAGACAGCCGGGGGACCTCCAATAATGCACTGGGCTTCACTCCTTTCTTCACTCAGTGAAATATTTTTGCTGGTCATTAACATCTGTTTGTTCTCTCCCATAGATTGAGTCCCCGTCGTGCTGTTTGCTCTCTACATATCTATTCTTTTCTTCGTCTTCTCTATCCCCTCACCCCCCAGCCAGTTGCAGCAGATGACTGCCCCTCCCTGAGCCTGGTTCTGCTGGAGGTTTCTTCCTGTTAAAAGGGAGTTTTTCCTCTCCACCATCGCCAAGCGCTGCTCCAAGGGGATCATCTGATTCCTGGGGTCTTTCTGCAATTGTGGGGATTTCCCCTACAGTTGAAAGTGCTATGAGATGACTGTTGTTGTGAAATGGCACTATATAAATAAAGTTGAATTGAAAAAAGCTAATTCATAAGAAAATAAATCACAAATAGAGAAAAGTTGCATATTTCTAAATTTAGAAGGAAAAAGCTGACAAATTTACAATAAAAATTACACATAAAAATGATTGCTGATTTGTTGGGGGTAGCATATGTTTGAGTGTGTTTTTGAAATTTACTGAAAAATTAGCAAACTTCTAAAAAAAATGTTTTCAAATTTACTGGAATTTCCCTGGAATCCCTTTTGTCCAATCCGTTTGCTTGGTCATTGTGTAATAAGTTGTAATCCACAAACAGCCACCAGAAGGAAGAAGTATAACCAAACTTAACTCATCAGAAGTTATGCTGTAGTCAAGACCAGACCAGAGCGTAGAAAGACCAAGACCAAGCCAAGCAGAGACCAAGTTGAGACCAAGATCACCCTGTATGTAAGTCTTGGTCTTGACTCTGTCTTGACTCCTTATAGTCTTGGTCTTGATCTTCTAAGACTCTGGTTTTGAAAAATGAGCTTCAGCTGCTGTTGACCATATCAGAAACCTTCATCATCTTTACCTATTATTTTCCCCCTTTGTGGCTGCCTTAACTTCCCATTTGGTCCCAAAGTCTGAACCTTTCTAACAACTCTGTTCTCACTTGAAACAAACAGGATCAGGGTTCAATTTGGTCTGGACTGAGATTACCTGTTTTTGCTGAATTAAATTTGAGCTCTTTGGTCCGAACATGGTCCTGGGGAAGGATCACACCTATGACTTTGGTCTGGATCAAACTGGAAAGTTTGAAAGTCCAGACTAAACAGCTTAGGTGTGAGAGCATTGATCATTCTGTTCTTTGCCAAGTGCAATAACACCAGACTGAATAGGCCATATGCATTCAATTGTGCTACAAAGCCCCACATCTCCCACTTGAACGTTTAAGTCAAACGGGGGATATGTAGCATTATCAGATCCAAAGGCAATAAGTAATATATAAGAAAATTTTTATGGTAATATGCTGAATTTTGATGCGTCAAATGTGACAACCAACTAGGGATTATCCTCCTAGGGATTGTCCTAAAAATTAGGGGAATTTTTTTTTGCAAAGCTAATTACCAATCTTAATGCTAATAATTTTGTACATGTGATGTGAGATGTAATATGAGAGGTTTGTCCTCAAAAAACAATGTAAAACATCAGGGATAGCACCTGATTGGCAAGCAAGGCACTGATGAATTTGGTGTCAGGAGCAGGTAGGATAATGATAAAAGGCCAAAGGCTGGTAAGCTGTAGGTACTGGAAGGTCAGGGGCTGTGTCACAAGGCCAGAGGTCAATAAGAGGCCTGTTCTGGAAGATTGGCTTTCACAGTCAGAAGGCTGACAGTCAGCGTCAGAAATGACTAGCGCTGAGCATAGCAGCTCATGAGAGGTCATCTTCTCGCATCAAGGTTTTCAGACTCTTTCCACTGTCTTCATTTTCCAACCAGACGGTGACTCTGAAGCAGCAGACCACCACTGCATCGACTCATCACCATGCTTCAACCCAACTTCACCCAAGCAGGAGCTGATGAGGAACAGCAATGTATCGTCAACGACCAGATGGTCCCCTTCACCGTCTTCGACATCCTCATCTTCATCATCGGTCTGCCTGGAAACCTGCTGTCGGCGTGGGTCTTCATCCGCTGCCCTAGAACAAAGGTAGGCTTGCAACTCATGATCCAATCAGATGGGGAATGCTCTTCTGCTAGCTTATACAATCTTTAGACCAAGGTACACAGAAAAGAACTAGACACACACAGCAGAGTATAAGAACATGCTGAAACCAAAGAACAACAAAATCATAACTTATCCACAAACCCCCTGCAGCAGCAACAGCAGAGCTCCAGTGTCTACCTGGTCAACCTGCTGACAGCCAACCTGCTGCTGCTCCTCACTCTGCCCTTCAAGATCATGAAGAATGCTGGCAAAGCGCCGTGGAAGCTGATGGTGTTCCACTGCCAGGTCAGTGCCGTTGGCAGCTACATCAGCCTCTACGCCTCTGTTGCCTTCCTTGCCTTGATCATCACTGACCAATACCTGAAGGTATGGACCCTCCTGCTTCCCGACTGCTCTTCTGGTTATAATTATGATGTATAATGAATGTATAAGATTGACTCAACTTGGAGATCCATCTTCCACCAGAACTCCTCCACAGTCCGGTCTCTCTGGCTGCAGGAAGTTGGTTTTTCTCGGCTGCTGTCGGTGGTCATCTGGCTGTTACTGCTGCTCATCATGGTGCCCAACATGGCTCTGCCCATTCAGACGGTCAAGGTACGGCAGCACCACTGATGAAGGATGCTGTTTAGTTCTACATGTTCTACATACATTTGACATGTCCCCCCTGTCACCCCCTTGACTCAAACCTACACCTTCTCCCCCTCCAGGAGCATCGTTACCTCAGCTGCTCCTCCCTGAAGACGACCATCGGCCTCCATTGGCACACCCTCACCGTCTTCCTCTGCACCGCACTCTTCCTCAATGCCTCCGCCTCCGTGCTCATCTCCGGCGTTCTCTCCCTCAGGAGGCTCCTGCGTGGCCGCCGGGACCCCAAGCAGTGGTCGGAGGCCCGCCAGACAGCGACAAGTGTGACGGTCATGGCTTTGGCCTACACGCTCAGCTTCGTGCCGTACCACGCTGTCCGCACGCCGTACACATTGACCCAGGCCAAGGTGATCACAGACTGTGCCACAAAGAGGCAGCTGTTCCTGGGGAAGGAGGCCACGCTGCTGCTGAGCATGCTTCATCTCTGCTTCGACCCTCTGCTCTTCTTCTATCTCCACGATGCCTTCAGAGAGACACTCGGGAAGATGCTTCCCCAGAGCAGGAAAAACACAAAAGAAGTTTCTGCAGAGACAACACAGACAGAGATCCAGACAACAACTTCTGCACAGATGGAGGCTGATCTCTGAAAAACAGACCTATGGGACCTAACAGGATTTTTATGACACAGCTTTCTCTGTGTTGGCCCTGCGATGGACTGGTGATCTGTCCAGGGTGTACCCTGCCTCTCGCCCAAAGATGCTGGGATAGGCTCCAGCCCCCCCGCAACCTGAAAAGGATTAAGCGGAAGAAGATGAATGAATGAATGAACTTTACCCAGGATGCATTTAAGTGAAAAATACACAACTTATTATTACTGACAAAAATACGAGAAATAAATATGAAATGAGATATGAGATACAAATCACAAACTGCAATCAGTTCTTTTAAAGAAGTCTTGCTGAAGCAAGACTGGACGAAAGTCTATGTATCAGATGTAAATGAAGCCTATGACACATTTATAAACATTGTAACCACTCTTTATGAAAAAAATTGTCCATTACTAAAGAAAAAGCTTAAACATAAATTTGCCGATAAGCCATGGTTAACCAAAGGATTACAAAAGGCGTGTAAAAAGAAAAATTTATTATATAAAGCTTTCCTAAAGAAAAGGACAAAAGAAGCAGAGCAGCGGTATAAAACATACAAAAATAAGTTAACATATATAATAAGATGTAGTAAAAGAGACTATTACAGTAAAGAACTGGAGAAAAACAGAGACAATATTAAAAATACACGGACAATACTTAACAATATTCTTGGAAATAAAAACAGAAACACAAGCTACCCAACCAATTCTTCAAAAAATAATAAAACGACTCAAAGTGTGAATGCAGCTTCACCTGCAGATGAATTTAATAACTTTTTTTGTTAACATTGGTCCTAATTTGGCTCGAGAAATACCCATTACGGCACCCACAGGTGATACAATAAGCAAAAACACTGCTATAAAAGACTCCATTTTCATAAAGAACACAGACGAGAGAGAGGTCATTGAAATTGTTAAATCGTTTAAAAGTAAAACATCTATGGACTGTGATGGTATTGACATGCTCTTAGTCAAAACTATTATTGAATGCTTAGTGAAACCACTGACGTATATCTGTAACCTGTCTCTCCAAACAGGTATATTTCCCAATTCAATGAAAATGGCTAAAGTAATTCCGATATACAAGACGGGTGACAGAGGGGAACTTTCAAACTATAGTCCTATTTCACTCGTCGTCGGCCTCCGTCGGTCTATGATGACCATGGAAGAGAATCCTAAACGTCTACTCTGCTGGAACAGCACCGCCTGTGGCTGAACAGGCCGATGCGCGAATGACAGTCCCTGTCACACAGGTCACACTTGTGGGTGGTCTCCGTGCTGCTGGGTCTGTGGCGGTTCTTCCTGCGGGTCCTTTTTTCATCTGCTGCAGCAGTCAGTCTCTCTTCACCCGCCTTGAGCTGTCTGGTCAGGGTGCCTCTCCACTTGGAGCGGTCCGTTGCAAGGTCCTCCCAGCGCTCTGTGTTGATATCCAGGGCCTTCATGTCTCTCTTGCAGACATCTCTAAAGCGCAGCTGTGGGCGGCCAACGTCTCTCCTGCCAGTTGCCAGTTCTCCATAGAGGACGTCTTTGGGGATTCTGCCATCCTCCATACGGTGAACGTGGCCTAGCCAGCGGAGCCTGCGCTGCCTGAGTAGAGTGAACATGGAGGGAAGGCCGGCGCGGGACAGAACTTCTGTGTTGGGCACTTTGTCCTGCCAGGATATGTCCAGGATGTGGCGAATGCAGCGCAAGTGGAAGGAGTTCAGTCTCTTTTCCTGCCGGGCGTATGTTGTCCACGTCTCACTCCCATAGAGCAGTGTGCTGATGACGCAGGCGTTGTACACTGCCATCTTCGTCTTGACAGAGAGTTTGGGATTCTCCCACACTCGTGTGGTGAGGCGAGCGAGTGTGAAGGCTGATTTTCCAATCCTCTTGTTGATCTCTGTATCAAGGTGAAACCACTATTTCACTATTGCCGCAATTTTCCAAGATACTTGAAAAAATATTCTATGAGAGAACTGACAACTTCATACTGAAGAATAATTTATTGTGCGAGCAGCAATATGGGTTCAGACACAAGAGAACAACTGCATTTGCTCTAATGGAATTTATAGAAAAAATATCAACTGCCGTTGAAAATAAAGAGTATTCTGTTGGGGTATTCCTGGATCTTAAAAAACATTTGATACAGTGGACCATAATTTATTATTAAAGAAACTACAAAATTGTGGTATTAGAGGGGTAGCACTGTCCTGGTTATGTAGTTACTTAAAGAATAGATATCAGTATGTATGTGTTGGTAACAAAAACTCACAGTTACTGAAGGTTACTTGTGGAGTCCCACAGGGTTCAGTTTTGGGGCCATTGTTATTCAATATATATATAAATGATATAAGTAAAGTTTCAGAAAAGATGCATTTAATATTGTTTGCCGATGACACTAATTTATTATGCAGTGGAAGCAATTTGGAACAACTTTTGGATACACTCGGAAAGGAATTAGGAAAGCTGAAACTGTGGTTTGATTCAAACAAATTAACGCTCAATTTAAGTAAGACAAAATGTATAGTTTTTAACAACCATCACAACAACTTAGTATCTAAACTCAGTGTAAATGGTGTAGAGATTGAAAGGGTATCCAAAACTAAATTTCTTGGTGTAATAATTGATAATAAACTGTGTTGGAAGTCACATATTAATTATATTAAAGGTAAAATATCCAAATCAATTGCAATACTACACAGAGTGAAATATTTGCTGAATCAACCCACACTATATACCTTGTATCATTCATTAATACTCCCATACATGACATATTGTACTGAAGTATGGGGAAATACATATAAAACAAACATATATCCAGTCTTTATGCTTCAGAAGAGAGCTATTAGAATAATAAACAAAGCAGCTTACAGGGAACCAACAAACCCACTTTTTCTTAAATTAAAAGCTGTCAAGTTGAAAGATCTGGTTGACATTAAAACTGCAGTAATAATGTGTAAAGTGAAGAATCTATCACTGCCCACAAATATCCAAAAGTTGTTCCAAATAAGGGAGAAACAATATCATTTCAGAGGAACATGTATATTTCAAAAACCTTCAGTGAGAACTACCACCAAGCAACACTGTGTTTCAGTGCAAGGAGTCAGATTATGGAACGATTTTGGACCTGAATTAAAATCATGTACAACGCTTGGACAATTTAAACAAAAACTAAAGGAAGAAATACTCCAAACATATATACAAGATGACATGTAAAATCACATAAGGATTGTCATATCCATTCTGCGTTGTGTTGTTGCTTAGTTTTTTTTTGTCACATTTTGTCTTAGCTTTGTTCTGAATTGTAATCGCTCTTGTTTTGTTTTTCTTTGAATTCTTGGATGGAATATGGGTGGACAATATAAGCTGCGGCTTCAGCCATCACCCATTTCGGATAACTTATGTTGAACTGTATAATCAGAGGAGTTATTGCCTAATTTGACCTTGTTGGATTTTCTTTCCCCCTTTGTTATATTATTCTGTTTCTTTTAATATGTACTTTTAATCTATCTGAAATAAAGATTGATTGATTGATTGACTGAAATGGCTCAGGAGGTAGAACGGGTCATCCAATAACTAGAGGTTTGGCGGTTCGAATCCCACTCTCCTCAGCCATCCTGTCGTTGTGTCCCTGGGTAAGACACTTAACCCACCTTGTGTCCATGACACTGGGCATAAATGTTCGGTAGTGGTCGGAGAAGTCATTGGTGCAGATTGACAGCCACGTTTCCCTCAGTCTGCCTCAGGGCAGCTGTGGCTACAGCAGTAGCTTACCACTACCATTGTCTGTCTGTGGAGTGAATGAATAATGGACTCACTGTGAAGCCCTTTGGATATCTTGAAAGGCGCTATATAAATGCAATCCATTATTATGAAAAACGTGTTATTGTTAACATTTTATTGTGAATTTTTTACATGCTGTAATTGCAAAAATGTGCAGCTGTGAGGACTTCTGGTGTGAGGGCGAGACAACATACGCGCATAAGTTAAGCGCTCCAGCACACCAACAAGAAAAACCCTTCCAAAACTCCAAAAATGGATGTAAGATAAGATAAGATAAACTTTAATGTCCATCCATCCATCTTCTTCCGCTTTATCCTTTTCGGGTTACGGGGGGGCTGGAGCCTATCCCAGCATCTGAGGAAATTTGTCTTGGGCTTATCACCAATGCTGCAACCACACAATCCACACATACACAATGGATGTAGTACATAAGATCTTTTATAAAAAAAAAAAATATATATATATAAATGAAATAAAACCCGATAAATAATACAAGTACATACATAAATAAATATATAACAGCAGTCATTAACAACAGGAGTTATAAGTGTCCCTGGCCTATCTATTTGAGTTTAAAAGTTTTACTGACGTCGGTGTAAATGAGTTCTTATATCTATTGAGCCTGCACCTGGGGACTCTGTATCTCCTCCCTGAGGGCAGCCGCACATATAAAATGATTCAGAGCTGTTAAATATGACTGGAGGTACATCGAAGAGGAAAATGAGGAACCCGAACTCCCAAAATAAGGAAACAACTATGACGGAACAGAACAAGCTAACATCAGAAGCTAGCATGGCTAATATTGAAAGTAGCCTGGAAGGTATTAGCAAGCAAATTCAGGCCTTGCAGAGCAAAATGAAGGTGAACCTACAGACATTCAGAGATGACATCATTACACAAATGAGAGATGAACTGGCCGAACTTGGACAGGACATTGACCAGAAGTTTATGAAAATAACAGAGAGCAAATGGAAGAGCAAAAGCAGAAGATAAATGCAACCCTGACACGCACCGAGGAAATTGAATCATGGAGACATGAAGCTATCTGAGTACTACAAGAATTAATAAAAGCTCACAAAACGATGAAGGACAAGCTAGATGACTTGGAGTTAAGATCCAGAAGAAACAACCTACGGATATTTGGAATACCGGAGGAGGCTGAGGAGCAGAGCGACTCATTTGCAAAGTTTGTGGATAAAAGGTTTAAAGAGGAATCAACAATCGGTACAGATCTCCAACTTCAACGTGCACACCGTGTCCTAGCTCCCAAGCCTAAAGCAGGTCAGCCCCCTAGATCCATTGTCATCAACTTTCTGTAATTTACTGTGAAAGAAGCAGTATTGAAAAAAGCGTGGGAGAAGAAACAACTAATGTTTGGTGTAAACAGGATCTACTTCGACCACGACTACTCAGCGAAGATGTTACAACAATGCAAAGCATATACAAACATCAAAATGATCCTAAAGGCAGAAGGCATCCGTTTTCAAGCACCTCTCAACAAGATCCGCATTCACTGGGCGAGCGGAGTGAAAACTTAGGGCAGTGTGGAGGAGGCCTGAGAAGGAGAGGGCTTGAAGCAGAGGCCCTGCCAGACGAGCTGGGCGACTCCACACCCACCGGAAAACTCCAGATGACTGGGATGGCGATTTGGAAACCTGCCAGAGACAACCGAACTGGCAACACCAGCACATGTGCACAGGGACGACTACAGGAGTTTCAGCGCCGGTTTAATAATGAAGGGTAACTACGATTCATGTGCTGATGTCAAAAAAGTAATCCAAAGACTCTGCTGGCCTTTTATCAAAAAAAAACAAAAAACTTTGAGAATGAAGACTAAAAAGGGAGACAAAGAAAACTGAACTGTTGGTGCTGGAACAGATGCGTAATTGTAAGGACTGGTGTGGGTCAGTTAACCCTTAATGGGCTGAATCTCGTTACTAGACGGGGGGCCTTCTTTCTGTGGGAGGCCTCCCCTCTCAAGGTAAGAGGAGGGTCAACACAAAATGAGAGTGGCTGACGTCTCATTATGGAGGTCACTTTATCTGTACATAGTTAATATATTTTCTGAAGTTTTGTTGGTTAAATTGTTAAAATATTCAAGTCCAAGCCTGTGGAGGGGTTATAATGTCAAAGAAACTACTAAAAATAATGACAACTACAGAAGTCAAACTATCTTCGAATGTAAATGGTTTGGGAAACCCAGTCAAGAGCTAAGATCATGATCCAACTTAGAAAGGAGAAGACACAGATAAAGGGAAGAACATAAAAAACTCAGATTTGGTTTGAAGAATACCTTTAATAGCTCACACGCTAACACGGAAAAGAGGAGTAGCAATATTAATAAGTAACGCAATCAACTTTGAATGTCAAAAAGAAATCAAATACAAAGAGGGTAGGTATATAATAGTTAAAGGAATAATTGATCAAACATTGATAACGCTGGTAAATATATATGCACCACCTGAAAGTGATAAAGAATTTTTCAAATCATTGCTGGATACTATTGCAGTAGTAGAAGAAGAAGGATTATGTAAATGTGGAGGAGATGTTAACGTGATAATGGACTATGATATGGACACTACCAGCCATAAGAGACACGAAGATCTACAACAAAATTGGTCAAAAACACATGGGAGGAAATGTTTTTTTATGTGTGTAGAGACTTTCACTCTTTACAAAGAGATCAGAGTCATTATTCAGCAACTCATTCAGTCTATTCCAGAACAGATTATTTTTTTATGCATAAAGACAATGTAATATGGGAGTAGCAGATGTGTCTGACCATAGCTCCATTTCTGTGAAGCTCAGTCTAAAAGAAAAACACAATATGGCGATTAAATGCAGGAATCTTAAATAATAAGGAGGCAGTGGAACAAATCAAAGCTGCAATACAGGACTATCTTAAAGAAAATAATAATGGAGAAACAAACCCAACTATATTATGGGATGCATTAAAAGCAGCAATAAGGGGTAAATTAATTGCAACTAGAAAAGCACTCGGAGAGCGCAGACCTCCGCCAAGTGGCACAGTTCCGCCCATACAGTGTTTGTGTGTACGTTTTCAGATTCCTTGACCATGAAAACATATGACTAGCAATAGCACGGTGATTCTCCGCATCATCTGTGTTATCTCCCTGCCTTTTTTTCTTTCTCATGCACTCTGCACTCTGTTGCCTTCTGTGTTTCACATTTTTAGACTTTGAACGAGGCATGACTGGCAATATCGAGCAGATCTTCTTTTAAAAAAAAAAAACCTAACCTCCTGGCGGAGGTAATAAGAAAAAAAATCAATAAAAACAAAAAAAATAAAACTAAGCTCGACGAGCTTCAATAGCGCCTGAGTCGCTGCATTTCTTCTGTCGCTGCAGCACGGTGATTCTCCGCATCCTGTGTGTTGAAAATGGCCCTATCTCACAATGTTAAAGAATCCTTTAAAAAGTTGCCAGATCCAGACGGTGATCCGGATCATCCCCAAAATTTAATCAGTTCTTCCTTGTACACTTATTGACATGGTATTTACTAATAAACCAGAACGAATAACCAGAACCTATAATCTTGTAACTTGTCTCTCAGATCATAACATGGTTCTTGCTGTCAGAAAACTTACTAAAAAGCGACTACAGTATTTTGGGGGAGTCGATATTGACAAATCAAATTTTATTATTCCCAAATCAAAAAATGAGGAGTTTGAACATTACTTAGAGAATCAAAATTGGGAGCAGCTCATGTCAATATATGAAGTAGATGATTGTTGTAATTTTATAACTGCAACAATCACAAAGTCTATAGAAAAATTTACAAAGCAAATTAAAAGTAGACAACAGAAGATTAGCCTACCATGGTTAAATAATGAAATAAGAAAACTTATGAAGAGGCGAGACTATGCACTGAAAACATCACTAACCTCCAAACTACAAAATGATCACCTTGTGTACAAAAGTTTAAGAAATAAAGTGATACATGAGCTGCGAAAATCAAAAGTATCTTATTACAATAAACTGATAGATCATGCAAAGGGTAACAACAGTTCCCTATGGAGGCATTTAAATAACTTAACTAATAAAAAAAACGATCAGAAGGGGGTAAAGGAACTTAGAATCAATGGCAAGACTGTCAGTGACAAGGCTACTTTGGCAAATGAATTTAATCCACACTTTGTGGGCTCTGTGGAAGACTTAACAAAAATTTTTGTGCTGCCAAATGTGCTCAACAACACAAATTCCATACTTCCAACAGATTCTTTTCACATCGATGAGATAAATGAGGAGTTAATTGCTGGTATTGTTAAAACACTGTCAAACTCAAAAACTAATGATATCTACAATATGAGCACCTCCTTTCTCAAAATGCACAGCAAAATATTAATCAAACCACTGACTCATCTCATTAATCTCTCCATTAGGTCTAGTACATTTCCATCTGGCTGGAAAAAAGCTGTCGTCATACCAGTTCATAAATCAGGCAGTAAAGACGATATATGCAATTACCGCCCAATCTCTATTTTACCAGTCCTGTCTAAGGTTCTTGAAAAAGTTGTAGCTACACAGCTGATAGACTACTTACAAGACAGTCAACTTCTTCATCCACATCAATTTGGTTTTAGACCAGGATACTCAACAGAAACAGCAAATTGTTGCCTTATTGAAAACGTCAAACAGTCCTTGGACAAGGGTAATGTGGTAGGAGCTGTTTTTCTAGATCTCAAAAAGGCTTTCGATACTGTAAACCACTGTTTGCTTTTATCCAAAATGGTATCTTTTAACTTCTCCCCAGATACATTAGAATGGTTTGCATCTTATCTCCAGAATAGAGAACAGTGTGTAAAAGTTCACCAGGATAAATCCTCATTTTTAAACAACCGCATGGGTATCCCACAAGGGTCCATTCTTGGTCCTTTACTTTTCAGCATTTTTATTAATGACTTGCCGTTACACTGCTCAGCTGCAACATGCCAACTTTATGCAGATGATGCAGTTATTTACACAGCTGCCAAGACTCCAGCACAGGCTGCAGATGTACTGTCCACAAGTATGGTTGATGTCCAAGAGTGGCTCCTCCAGAACCATCTATTGCTGAACCTTCAGAAAACAGTCTCAATGTGCTTTTCAATCAAAAAATGTAACCTGCAACGTTTTAAAGTTAATATACATGATCATGACATCAGTTTAGCTACAGAATTCAAATACCTTGGCATTGTACTAGATCCTCAACTCAAATTTAATCTTCATATAAAGAAAATTTCAAAAACAGTAAAAAAAAATCTGAACTGCTTTAAATTAATTAGATATTACATACCTTACGAAGCAGCTGTACTGTATATGCATTCTATGGTTTTTTCTCATATATCATACTGTTTGACAGTCTGGGCTCAAGCAGCCCCTTCCACAATAAGACATATAGGTTCATTATATAATCAAACCCTAAAAATCTTGGACAAAAAGCCCATTAGGTGGCATCACTGTAATGTTTTAAAAAAAATACAACCTATTGAGTTTTGAGAGTTTCATTGACCTCTGTTTTCTGAAATTAACGTTCAAATGTTTCCATAAATCAGCACCCAAGCCACTTGCTGGTTTCGTCCAAAGACAGGACAGCAGCAGAGCCACCAGGAGTTCTGTTAACAATAACTGTAAAATATCCCACCGCAGAACCACATTTGGACAAACAGCTTTCTCTATAAAGGGCAGTCACATCTGGAACACAATGCCAAATGTAATTAAAATAATAACGGACTTTAAAACATTCACTAAAAAGGTTAAAAACTGGCTGAAAAATAAACAAGAATGTACTCATGTATGAATTGATTGTCTGCAAAGTGAGAGTGAATGAAGGGAAGGAATGAATGTATTTGTTTATAGTGAGTGACGAAGGGAGGGAGGCCTGAAATAGGCAAATGTGAGTCAGGTTGTTATATTTGTGTATTTATAATATTTATAATATTTATAATATTTATAATTGTGTATTTATAATCTTTTTGCATTGATGTATGTGGTTATTGTGTATTTTTTTTTCTTTACTTGATTCTCTTTTCTAAAGCCCATCCAGGGACAAGAGTTGCAAATTAGCTAATAGCTATACACTCTATGTGCAACACATCAGATTGATTGTCATTGATTAATTGTCTATGTTTATTGCACTGTCCCTGTCAAATAAACTAATCTATCTAACCATTTCCAACAACACCTGAAAGTTTCATCGAAATCCGTCCAAAACTTTTTGAGTTATCTTGCTAACCAACAGACAGACAGACAAACAGACAAACCCCGGCAAAAACATAACCCCCTGCGGCCTGGCGGAGGTAATTACAAGTAAACTTAAAAAGAGAGTCCAACAATATAATACACATAAAGAAACTGAAGCATCCGGAATAGAAACACAAAAGAAAAACTGAGCAAGATGTTCAACAACAAATTAACACAATGAGAAAGAAAATTAGTGATTTACTTACTTATGAGGCAGAAGCAAAAGTGAGATATTTAAAGCAAAACTATTATGAATCAGGCCCTAAAGCTACTGAGTCATTGGCAAGAAAACTTAAAAAAACAACAAGTGGAAATAATCATCAATAAAATACATGATCCAAAATCAAATCAGCGTAAATATGAACCAGAAGAAATTTCAAAAATCTTTCCAGATCACTGTAAGGGTCTATACTCTCAACCATCATCCATAAATCAGACTGAAACTAAAGCGTTCCTTGAGTCTCTGGACCTATCATCAATAGGTGCAAAACAAAACGAAAAATTAATGACTCGGATAACTGCAACCAGGCATCGAGGGATTTCCATCAGAGTGGTGTAAAAAATGTGAAAATGAACTGACTCCATTACTCCACGCTACCTTTAACTGGATTAAGACTGACAACTCTGCGCCACCTTCTTGGAAGGAGGCCACTGTAGCAGTACTCCCCAGACCACTAAAAGAGAGGCAGTTTTGTCACAATTATAGGTCAATCTCCATTTTAAATGTTGATTGTAAAATATACACCTCAATTATCTCAAACAGACTCCAAACATTTGTCCCAGATCTAATAGATGAGGACCAAACTGGGTTTGCTAGGGTTAGGCAGACACAGGACAACATTGGAAGGACCTTACACATTATACACAAAATACATAAAAATAAGCTGCCGGCAGCACTGACCAGAGTGGCTGCCCCACAACCGGGAGGTTGGGGTTCAAGTTCCGGTCGGGTCATACCAAAGACCATATAAAAATGGTACTTCCTGCCTTCTAGCTTGGTGCTCAGTGTAATAGCGTGGGGGAAGGAGAAGTTGTTTGTGGCAGCACCTTGCATGGCAGAGATTCATCTGATTCTATGTGTGATTAACATTGTGGATGGGAGGAACGTAATTTTGTTCTACTGCACATGATTGGCTGTATGGATTGAATGACAATAGAGATGGCTTCTTCTGCTGCTTCTTCTTAACATTGGAAACATTTGGGTTTGACATGAAATCAATTCAGTGCATTAAGTCTTTATATGAAAAAGCCTCAGCCAGAATGAAAGTCAATGGCTCCATGACTGAAAGATTTACATTGGAGAGGGGTACAAGACAAGGCTGTTGCCTCAGTCCTATACTCTTTGTACATTGAGCCATTGGCCCAAATGATAAGGCAAAGTGACTGAATTGCAGGAATAGAAATCGACAGACAAGTACACACCAAAAATCTATTCACAGATGATATTATGATCTACCCGTCAGACCCTGTAAATTCCTTTAACCATTTGATGCAAATACTGTAATGTTCTGGACAGGACTGCAGCCCCTGTCTACGCTTTATGTTCCCTTTTGACCCATGTATCATGTTTTCCCCCCTGTGTTTGTACAGCCCCGCCCGTCCTGTGCTGCCTGATGGCTTTGATGGTGCTCACTTGTTCTGTTTTGTCCTGATTGCTCCCCTGTCTTTACAGTATATGTGTCTTTTCAGTTTGTGCTCTTTGCTGCCTCCTTATGTTAACTTCATGTATTTGCACCGCACTGCTTGGAATTATTGTTTGTTTCCCCACACTGTTTGGATTGTTATTTCATTTCACTTCTGCCCTCACGTAGTGTTATTTTCTATCCGTTAATAAATCATGATTTACCAGATTCGCCTGGTGAGTGGGTCCTCTCCTTCTCTGCCTCAGAGAAACAAACACTTCTCTGACAAATACTAGAAATATTTAGTGGATATTCTGGTTATAAAGTAAACATTCTTAAGACCCAAGTCCTCATGATCAATAGTAGGCCAGATCAGAAATTCAAGCAGTTAAAAATCAACTGGGAAGCTAAATCAATTAAATACTTAGGTGTAACAATAACTAAAAATCTAACTAAATTATATCAAAGTAATAATGAACATATAGATACAAACATAAGAAAAGATTGATAGATGGCTAACCTACCCATTAGGATTAAATGACAAAATTGATGTGGTAAAGATGAATGTACTTCCATGCCTGCTATATTTCTTCATGCCCTTGCCAGTAGAGGTACCATAAATTTAATTCCAGAAATGGGATAAACTTATTTCCAGATTTATTTGGGAAGGAAGAAGACCCTGGGTACGTTACAGTACATTTCAGCTACCTAAAAACAAAGGGGGAATGGCACTTCCAAATCTAAAAGAGTACCTCCATGCAGCTCAACTGCGTCATCTGGTCCACCGGTGTACAGTCATGTGAAAAAAATAGGACAACCTGTATCAGGCCGACGGACTGACTTCCGGCACCACGAGTCGGCTGCCTTTTTGCAACAGCGGCTCAATTCTGAGTTTTTCTTCTTGTTTTTTATTTACTATCTGTCTTTTTCTGGTCAAACTTTCTGATCCTTCGACACCTTATCCATCACGGACACACAGATCACCGCACTGGTGCTGATATCAGTCTGATATTCGGCTCATATCGCAAATGTCTCCCGAGCCGGTGTAGGAAGCCATTGTTTACAGCAGGAGACGGTATGGCAGCAATCAGCTGTTACCACTTAACCGCCCCACGGTGCTAACGCAAAAACTCAACATACCAAGAGAAATCAGGTGAAAACAACACCGATGTCGGGTTGGAGTAAGACGACGAGCGAGAAATACAAGGTACAGACCTGTCCTTCCATCTGTTATCATGGGGAATGTACGATCGGTACTTAATAAGACGGACAAGCTAGCGGCCATGTCCCCTTATGAGACCGTCTTCAGAGAGATTAGCATGATGTTGTTTACTGAGATGTGGCTAACAACTAGCAACAGATGCTAACATCGAACTGGAGGGTTTCCACACAATACGGGCAGACTGGACACCAGACAGTGGGAAGACAAGGGGTGGAGGGGTGATAATGTATGTGAACAACAGATGTAACCCTGGGCACATCACTATTAAAGAGCAACACTGCAGCAAAGACATTGAGTTGCTAGCTGTTAGCATGCGGCCTGTTTACCTCCCTAGGGAATACTCAGACGTGATCTGCATTGTTATTTATGCAAATATGTCCGCGAGCGCTGGGGCAGCACGTGACGCCAGTCACTAACAGGTTGCTAACACAGCACCCAAATGCTCTCCCCCTCATCTTGGGTGATTTTAGCCATACTTCACTGTCCTCCACTCTGCCCACGTTCACCCAGTATGTCACGTGCCACACCAGAGACAATAAAACACTGGACTTATTTTATGCAAACGCTAAGGAGGCCTACACCTCATCGCCATTCCCCCCGCTCGGGAGATCAGATCACAACTTGGTTCACCTCCTGCCTGTGTACAAACCCCAAGTACACAGACAACCTCCGGTTACCCACACAGTGAAAGTGTGGTCTGAGGAGGTGATGGATCCTCTAAAGGACTGTTTTGAATCCACACCATGGGAGCAGCTTTGTGATCCACATGGTGAGGACATCGACAGCCTCACACACACCTTCACAGACTACATCAACTTCTGTGTGGACAACACAATAGCCACCAAGACCACACGGTGCTGCTCAAACAACAAACCCTGGATAAACCCTGAGATAAAGTCCCTACTGAAAGAAAAGAAAAGGAGCTTCAGGTCGGGAAACAGGGAGGAGCTGAAGTCAGTACAGAGGGAGCTAAGGAGGAAGTTTAGAGAGGGTAAGGACAGCTACAGGAAGAAGATGGACGACAAGCTGCAGCAGTGACGTCAGCGGTGACTGGAGAAGCCTCAAAACCATCTCTAGGCACCAGAATACCTGCTCACAGGCCACGGGGGGCAGGGAGTGGGTGAACAACCTGAACCTGTTTAACAGGTTTGACCAACTGCCCTTCCCTCCGCCTGCACACCAACCACTGCTGCCTCTACCGTCATCTAGTCCTGCTGTCCACCCCCCCCCCAACACCACCCACTCCCAGCACACAGCCCCTCTGCCCCAACCTGATGCTCACTAAGACCCAGGTGAGGGCGGAGCTGAGGAAGATTAAGGCGGGGAAGACCTCAGGTCCAGACTGCATCAGCTCGAAGCTCCTCAAGTCCTGCGCAGACCAGCTGTGTGGGATTGTGAAGCACATCTTCAACCTGAGCCTGAAGCTGGGGAGGGTACTACAGCTGTGGAAAACATCCTGTGTGGTACCCGTACCAAAGACTTCCCACAGTGAGTGAGAGAGAGAGAGAGAGAGATGACTGTCCCCTGCAGTTATGTTTGGCATGATGATGTCACCAAGCACACCACCACCAAAACCTGTGGTTCTATAACACCTCATTCACCCCCCCCCCCCCCACCAAGAAAAAAAAACAGAAAACACATACTGTATATACACTACCGTTCAAAAGTTTGGGGTCACCCAGACAATTATTTTGTGTTTTCCATGAAAAGTCACACTTATTTACCACCATGAGTTGTAAAATGAATAGAAAATATAGTCAAGACATTGACAAGGTTAGAAATAATGATTTCCATCCATCCATCCATCCATCTTCTACCGCTTTTCCGGAGGTCCGGGTCGCGGAGGCAGCAGTTCAAGCAGAGAAGCCCAGACTTCCCTCTCCCCAGCCACCTGCTCCAGCTCTTCAGAGGGGATACCAAGGCGTTCCCAGACTAGCTGGGAGACATAGTCTCTCCACCGAGTCCTGGGTCTGCCCCGGGGTCTCCTCCCAGTGGGACGTGCCTGAAACACCTCAAGTGGGAGACGTCCAGGAGGCATCCTAATCAGATGCCCATACCACCTCAACTGACTCCTTTCAATGTGGAGGAGCAGCGGTTCTACTCTGAGCCTCTCCCGGATGACTGAGCTCCTCACCCTATCTCTGAGGGTGAGTCCAGCAATCTTACGGAGAAAGCTCATTTCAGCCGCTTGTATCCGCGATCTCGTTCTTTCGGTCATTACCCAAAGCTCGTGACCATAGGTGAGAGTAGGAACGTAGATTGACTGGTAAATCGACAGCTTTGCCTTAGAACTAAGCTCCCTCTTCACAACAACAGACCGGTACAACGTCCGCATCACTGCAGATGCTGCTCCAATCCGTCTGTCGATCTCTCGCTCCATTTTCCCCTCACTCGTGAACAAGACCCCAAGATACTTAAACTCCTCCACTTGGGGCAGGAGCCTGTCCCCAACCCGGAGAGGACAATAGAGGCCCATTTCCAGCAACTATCACTCCAGTGTTCTAATGGTACAATGTGTTTGCTCATTATGTCAGAAGGCTAATGGATGATTAGAAAACCCTTGTGCAATCATGTTAGCACAGCTGAAAACAGTTTAGCTGGTTAGAGAAGCTATAAAACTGACCTTCCTTTGAGCAGGTTGAGTATCTGGAAAAAATTATTATTTCAAATACAAATCATTATTTCATGAACAGACTCTCATGAAATAATGATTTGTATTTGAAATAATAATTTTTTCCAGATACTCAACCTGCTCAAAGGAAGGTCAGTTTTATAGCTTCTCTAACCAGCTAAACTGTTTTCAGCTGTGCTAACATGATTGCACAAGGGTTTTCTAATCATCCATTAGCCTTCTGACATAATGAGCAAACACATTGTACCATTAGAACACTGGAGTGATAGTTGCTGGAAATGGGCCTCTATACACCTATGTAGATATTGCACCAAAAACCAGACATTTGCAGCTAGAATAGTCATTTACCACATTAGCAATGTATATTAGATATTAGAGTGTATTTCTGATTAGTTTAAAGTTATCTTCATTAAAAAAACAGTGCTTTTCTTTCAAAAATAAGGAAATTTCTAAGTGACCCCAAACTTTTGAACGGTAGTGTGTATATATATATATATATATATATATATATATATATATATATATATATATATATATATATACTGTATATACAGTATATATACTGTATATATATATATATGTGTATAGAGGCCCATTTCCAGCAACTATCTCTCCAGTGTTCTAATGGTACAATGTGTTTGCTCATTGCATCAGAAGGCTAATGGATGATTAGAAAACCCTTGTGCAATCATGTTAAGATAAGATAAGATAAGATAAGCCTTTATTAGTCCCACAACGGGGAAATTCCAGGATTGCAACAGCACAGGGATAGCAACACTCAGAGCAACAATCAGAAGGCAAGAAAAAAAAACAAACAAACAAAAAAAAAAACAACAAGCAAGCAAGAGCAGCTAATATACATATGTACATATTACTATAAAATATATATATACACACACACACACACAGACACACAGTGCAGAGCATTGTAGCTGGATGGAATAAATATATGAATATATGAACACACAGTGCAGAGCATTGCAGCTAGGTGGAATAAATATGCAAGTATATAAACACACACAGTACGGAGCAATGTAGCTAGATGGAATAATATGTAGATATATAAAAACACAGTGCGGAGCATTGTAGCTAGATGGAATAAATATATAGATATATAAATATAAACACACCCAGTGCAGAGCATTGTAGCTAGATGGAATAAATATGTAAATATATAAACACACACAGTGCAGAGCATTGTTGCTAGGTGGGATGAAACAGCATAACCGTCTATTTAGTTATCCTACATGGTATGATTATGTGCCCATACATATTCTCACCCTCCATAGCGACCGGTATGTTCCTAGTTGTATGCCGGAGAGGACCATTGTGTAAGTCTATTGCATCTTTTGCATTCAAAAAAAACTATTAGTTTGTTACGTCTTTTTGCTATCTCTGCGAGCAGCCCTGCTTAGGTTGTACAGTCTGACAGCCGTTGGTAGGAAGGACCTACGAAACCTCTCGGTTGTGCACCTGGGATGATGTAGTCTGCTGCTAAATGAGCTCCTCAGTGCATCCAGTATGTCCTGCATAGGGTGGAACTCGGACTCCAGCAGAGATGACAGTTTAGCCACCGTCCTTCTCTCTCCTATCTCCTCCATCGGATCAAGGCGTTGCCCCAGGACAGAGCAGCACAGCTGAAAACAGTTTAGCTGGTTAGAGAAGCTATAAAACTGACCAAATCATTATTTCTAACCTTGTCAATGTCTTGACTATATTTTCTATTCATTTTACAACTCATGGTGGTAAATAAGTGTGACTTTTCATGGAAAACACAAAATAATTGTCTGGGTGACCCCAAACTTTTGAACGGTAGTGTATATATATATATACTGTATATATATATATATATATGAATTAACCCTCCCCAATTTGATACAGTGAACCCCAAAACTAGCTAGTGCTAGTGGGTACACTATCGCGTAGCCCAGTGCGGCTGAGTGGTTTATTATGCCAATGTTCGTTGGCAGCCGCGCCACAAGCTAAACAGTCCTTTCATTGATGAAGGCAGTTTAGTTCACGGGACCCAGAGGCCAGCCCGTGGTGGACTTGCCCCTGGAAGCGCCAGCTGCAGCAGACCTGGGCACCATCCCACTGGAGCCATGGCACGCTTGTCAACAATGTCCCAGCCGGGATCCCACACCAGCTGGGTCAGCTCCAACGCTGCATCTTGATCCGCGGCAGCTGCTCTTACCTTTCGTAGACGGCTGGCCTGCCATCTTGAACAATCAGCCATCTGGATGGCGGCTGGTCTCAGCTGCACGGCGATCTTCATAGGTGTCGGTGGTGGTGATGCTGTTAAGACCAAGTGTGGGTCCGACCGCTTGGTTCTTGGTTCTTGGTGCAGCTACAATAACCTGCAGCTGAACGCTCAGAAGACAGTGGAGATGATTGTGGATTTTAGGAAAGTCACAGCCCCTCTACCTCCCCTTGTCCTTACAGATTCTCCTATCACCACTGTGGATTCCTTCCGTTTCCTGGGTACCATCATCACCCAGGATCTCAGGTGGGAGCCGACCATCAGCTCCCTTATCAAAAAGGCCCAGCAGAGGATGTTCTTTTTGCGGCAGCTGAGGAAGCTCAAGATCCCCACCAAGATGTTGGTGCAGTTCTACATGGCCATCATCGAGTCCATCCTCACCACCTCCATCACATGTGGTACACGGGAGCCACTGTCAGGGACAGACTAAGACTGCAGCACATTGTGTGCACTGCTGAGAAGGTGATCGACTGTAAGCTTCCATCCCTCCAGGACCTGTACATCTCCAGGACCCGGAGGCGTGCAGGTCGGATCACAGCCAACCCTTCACACCCTGGATACGCACTGTTTGCTCCCCTCCCCTCAGGTAGGAGACTACGGTCCATTCACACTAAAACTTCTCGTTACATGAACAGTTTTTTCCCCTCTGCAATCAGACTGCTGAACTCTAAGTGACTTATTAGACTTTTGTGCACCAGGTACAGCAGCTCAACTGGACTCATGTACAATTATCATTCTTTTTTTCACTGCCGAACTGTACTACGTAGGACTCCACAATATCTGTTGTTTTTTAATATATTTAAAAATCGTATAGACTAGCATCATTTATTTTTATTCTATTTTTATTGCATGCATAGTTTTCTATTTTTTTTTTATCTCTTGTGTTAATTTATGTCTAATGTTGCAGCATTGCACCGGGACAAATTCCTAGTTTGTGTATTACATGAACAATGGCAATAAATCTTATTCTGATTCTGATTCTGATTCTGCAGGCCCGAACCCAGTCCATCACTGCGAGAGGTGCTCTGTTCGACTGCATTCAGTGTTGTGGTTGTGATGGTGTGAAGATGGTGTGATGAAGTTCCTCTTTATCTTCAGCTTTCTAGCAGAAGCTTGAAGGTTTTGTGGCAACACTAACTGGTATTTGGAACTGTTCATAATTCCCTCCACCTTGACTAAGGCCCCAGTTCCGGCTGAAGAAAAATCATCCCCAAAGCATGATGCTGCCACCACCATGCTTCACTGTAGGTATGGTGTTCTATTGGTGATGAGTGTTGTGATGAGTGCAGTGTTGCGTTTGCACCAAGTATACCTTTTGGAATTATGGCCAAAAAGTTCAACCTTGGTTTCACTGGACCATAACACATTTTCCAACATGAGTTTGGGAGATTTCAAATGTGTTTTTGAAAAATGTAGCCAAGTTTGGATGTTTTTATTCGTAAGATAAGGCTTCTGTCTTGCCACCCTACCCCATAGCCCAGACATATGAAGAAGACGGGACATTATTGTCACATGTACTAAACAGCCAGTACTTGCTAGAAATTCCTGCAGCTCCTTCAGTGTTGCTGTCGGCCTCTTGGCAGCCTCCCTGACCAGTTTTCTTCTCGTCTTTTCATCAGTTTTGGAGGGACGTACAGTTTTTGGTAATGTCACTGTTGTGCCATATTTTCTCCAATTGATGATGACTGTCTTCACTGTGTTCCATAGTATATTTAATACCGTGGAAATTCTTTTGTACCCTTCTCCTGACTGATTCCTTTGAACAATGAGATTCCTTTGATGATTTGGAAGCTCTCTGCAGACCATGGTTTGTGCTGTAAGATGTGACTACAAAAATGTCAAGAAAAGCCTACTAGGACAGCTAAACTTTATTTGGGGTTAATCAGAGGCACTTTAAATGGTGACAGGTGTGTGCTGACTCCCATTTAACATGAGTTTGAATGTGATTGGTTAATTCTGAACACAGCCACATCCCCAGTTATAACAGGGTGTGTATATTTATGCAAACAGGTTATTGTTTGATTGATTGGTTGATTGATTGATTTTATTTATTTGAACATTCCAACAAAAGAAAAAAGAATTTAAAACAAAACAAAAATCAAGCCAAAAATAAAATGTTCAAAAGGAGTGGGAAGAAGCCAACGCTTATATAGTCCCACCCCTTTTCCATACCCAACAAATTACAATATCACTCTTAGTCATCATTCATCCCACAACCACATTCACCATCATACACCCCATAGTCAAATTATACAACAGAAATGACGCAACAACGACAGTCCATATTGACAACAATACCAACATCCAACAGTAATTGTAACAATAATAAATAAATACTTCTGGTATGTTCAACACAAACACAGACAACACAATCACCATCACAATCACCATAACACAATAACAACCTTTTTTTCATTGAAGACACATTGTAATATTACTGCCCTTTATTTTTATATTGCTCAAAAATCATTTCTTTATATGTTGATATAAATATATGGATGTTTGGACATTGCCTGTGTTTCTCCCCCAACCCATTCCACAATTTTACCCCACACACAGACACACAAAAACCCTTCCTAGTAGATCTTATTAAGTGCATTTTAAATTTTGTGTTCCCCCGTAAATTATATTTCCCTTCTCTCTCACTGAAAAGATTTTGTACACAGTGTGGCAAAAGGTTTTTACAGACTTTAAACATTAATTGTGCTGTATAGTAATCAACCAGATCCCGTAATTTCAATAACTTTGAATGTAAAAACAATAAATTAGTATGTTCAAGATACCCGACTCTGTGTATAACACGGACTGCCCTTTTTTTGTAATATTAGCAGTGAATTAAGTGAATTAATTACTTTTATAATTTTATGTTACCCCAGACCTCTATACAATAGGTCAAGTATGGAAGAACTAATGAGCAATACAAGATATGAAGTGATTTGTAATCTAGGACCTGCTTAATTTTATTTATAATTGCAATATTTTTTGCAACTTTGTTTTGTATGTATCTGATGTGTGGTTTCCAACTAATTTTATCATCTAGTATGACACCCAAAAACTTGATCTCCTTAACTTTTTCATTAATCACATTATCTATATGAATATGTACAGTATATCTTCTTTATTTTTACAATTACCAAATATCATTACCTTAGTTTTATCTATATTTAGTGATAATTTATTACAATCCATCCATTTTTTAAGCTTATTTAATTCATTATTTAGAGTATGGATTAGTTGATTATAATTATTTACAGAATAAAATATATTAGTATCATCAGCAAATAATATTATTTTTAATAATTTAGAGACTTGGAATATATCATTTATATATATGTTAAATAATTTAGGGCCCAATACTGACCCCTGGGGGACCCCACAGGCAATTCCCATACACCCAGACAGATATTCTCCCATCTTCACAAGCTGTTGTCTCTCAGATAGATAACTTGTAACCCAAGTCAGAGCAATTCCCCTAATACCATACATTTGCAGTTTATTAAGAAGTATTGAATGATTTATTGCATCAAATGCTTTTCTAAAATCTATAAATACACCAATTGCATATTTTCCTTGATGTAATGCATTTATTATTTCCTCTGTTGCTTCCATAATCGCCAACGATGTTGTACTCTTGGCTCTAAATCCATATTGGTTCTGATTAAGCACATCATGTTTATTTAAAAAGTTTTCTAATCTGTTGTTGAAAAGCTTTTCCAGAATCTTTGAAAATTGTGGGGGAAGTGATACTGGTCAGTAGTTTGTGTATTGGTGTTTATTTCCTTGCTTGAATAATGGTATTACTTTTGCTATTTTCATTTTCTGCAGGAATGAGCCAGTTTGAAATGATAGATTACAAATATATGTGAATGGTTTTAATATGCCATCCACAGTTCTTTTTACTAGTGCCATATCAATACCATCACAATCAGTAGATAATTTATTTTTACACTTTTCAACAACAGATTTTACCTCTAGTTCATCCACTGTTGTAAGAAAGATTGACCGAGGGTTACTTCCAATCAAAGTCTCACTCACGGTGTCTCTTCCTTGGCTTGGAATTTTTGCTGCCAACTCTGGTCCAACATTTACAAAAAATTTATTCATTTTATTTACTACCATATTCTTATCAGAATTATCAGAATCAGAATCAGAATCAGATTTATTGCCATTGTTCATGTAGTACACAAACTAGGAATTTGTCTCGGTGCAATGCTGCAACATTAAACATGGAGTAGCACTAAAGATAAAAATAAAAAACTATGCATTCAATAAAATGTAGAATATGAATGAGTAATACTAATCTATGCAATTTAAAATATATTAACAAGCAGCAGATATTGTGGAGTTCCACATAGTGCAGTCGGTAGTGCAAATGAAAACAGTGATAACTAGAAAAGCACTCGGAGAGCGCAGACCTCCGCCAAGCGGCACAGTTCCCCCCATAGAGTGTTTGTGTGTACGTTTTCAGATTCCCTGAGCATGAAAAGATATGAGTAGCAATTGGATTCACAATGATTCTTTGTTTCTTTGACATGGACAGTGCAATAAACAGACAATTAATGAATGACAATCAATGTGATAGTGATAGGATTAGTGGTTCAGTAGTGTAAAATGGGGCTAAAGGGACGGCGGGTTAATAAGGGAGACTTTTGTGGGAAATGTTTTAAATGTAATTCTGCTTTTTTTATTTTGAGCAGGACGCTGAGTTGTGTTGTTATTGTCAAATATCCATGAATCCTTCATCAAATGTAGGCGGAAGCAAAATTAAAAAAGCAGAATTACATTTAGAAAAGTGTCCCATATTACCCCGCCGTCCCTTCTAGCCCCGTTTTACGGTTGTAAAAGCATTGCCTCCTTGGCGGAGGTAATAAACTGAAGTGTTGGTGTGTCCATCTCCTCCACTGACGGATGCAGATTGGTTAGACAGGTTGCCGTGGGTTTTATATTATATTGGGGTTGCGCTCGGCGGCAAAACAGAATTTAGAGTCTTCCCCGGCAGAGAGGTCGTTTTTACGCAGCGTCTATAGCTGGGCGGGGAATTTGTGGCAAATAATGGGGCGGCGGACAGCTGTCCGTGTCAGGTTTTGCAGCGTGGCGCAAAAGCAGCCACGCTGGCGTGCCCAGGGCAGCAGTGTTTTCCGCGTGCTTTTGTGCCTAAAACGTTGAAGAACGCGGAGTTTGTGTTGGTCAGACACGACAACCAGCGCAATATGCGCAGCGCCTATGGCTGGCAGAGGCACGCTGGGGGTCCGAGGCCAGCAGTGTTTTCCGCATGCTTTTGTGGCTAAAACGTTGAAGAAGGCGGAGTTTGTGTTGGTCAGACACGACGCCCAGCGGCCTCCATTGCGCCTGCGCACATGTTGAAAATGGCCCTATGTCACAGTGTGGAAAAATGCTTTAAAAAAAATTCCTGTATCCAGACGGTGAACCGGATCACCCCCAAAATTTAATCAGTTCTTCCTTGTACCATTTCCAACAACGCCTGAAAGTTTCATGCAAATCCGTCCAAGACTTTTTGAGTTATCTTGTTAACCAACAGACAGACAGACAAACACACAAACCCTGGCAAAAACATAACCTCCTCCTGGCCTTTTCGGCCTGGCGGAGGTAATTATCATGAGTCCGGTTGAGCTGCTGTACGTAGTGCACGAGAGTCTAATAAGTCACTTAGTGTTCAGCAGTCTGATGGCAGAGGGGAAGAAGCTGTTCATGTAACGGGAGGTTTTAGTCTGAATGGACCGAAGTCTTCTACCTGAGGGGAGGGGGGCAAACAGTGTGTGTCCAGGGTGTGAAGGGTCAGCTATGATCCGACCTGCACGCCTCCAGGTCCTGGAGATGTACAGGTCCTGGAGGGATGGAAGCTCGCAGCCGATCACCTTCTCAGCAGCGCGCACAACGCGCTGCAGTCTTAGTCTGTCCCTGGCGGTGGCTCCTGCGTACCACACGGTGATGGAGGTGGTGAGGATGGACTCGATGATGGCCGTGTAGAACTGCACCAACATCTTGGTGGGTAGCTTGAGCTTCCTCAGCTGCCGCAGGAAGAACATCCTCTGCTGGGCCTTTTTGATGAGGGAGCTGATGGTCGGCTCCCACTTGAGGTCCCGGGTGATGGTGGTGCCCAGGAAGCGGAAGGAATCCGCAGTGGTGATGGGAGAGTCTGTGAGGGTAAGGGGGGGGGGGGGCAGAGGGGCTGTGACTTTTCTGAAGTCCACGATCATCTCCACTGTCTTCAGAGCGTTCAGCTGCAGGTTGTTGTGGCTGCACCAGGACGCCAGCTGGGCCACTTCTCTCCTGTAGACGGACTCGTCGCCGTTGGAGATGAGCCCGATGAGGGTGGTGTCGTCCGCAAACTTGATCAGCTTGACAGACTGGTGGCTGAAGGTGCAGGAGTTGGTGTACAGGGAGAAGAGCAGGGGGGAAAGTACACAGCCCTGGGGTGATCCGGTGCTGGTGCTAACAGAGTCTGAGACAGTCTTTCCCAGCCGCACATGCTGCCTCCGGTCCGTCAGGAAGTCGGTGATCCACCTGCAGAGGGAGTCAGGCACGTTGAGCAGGGACAGCTTGTCCTGGAGCAGAGTGGGGCGGATGGTATTGAATGCAGAGCTGAAGTCCACAAACAGGATCCTGGCGTAGGTTCCTGGGGAGTCCAGGTGCTGCAGGATGGAGTGGAGGGCCAGGTTGACTGCGTCGTCCACAGACCTGTTGGCTCTGTAGGCAAACTGCAGCGGGTCCAGGAGGGGAGTGGTGATGGTTTTGAGGTGAGGCAGGACCAGGCGCTCAAAGGACTTCATGACTACAGAGGTGAGCGCTACAGGTCTGTAGTCGTTAAGTCCAGTGATCCGTGGGTTCTTGGGGACAGGGACGATGGTAGAGGTTTTGAGGCAGGTTGGCACGTGGCATGACTTCAGGGAGGTGTTAAAAATGTCTGTGAAGACAGGAGTCAGCTCCTCCGCACAGTGTCTCAGGGTGGAGGGAGACACGCCGTCCGGACTGGGGGCCTTGCGCGGGTTCAGTCTGGAGAACTATCTGTGCATGTCCTGCTCACTGATGGCAAGGGCAGGGGGGGAGGAGGGGGGGCGCCTTTGATGAAGTGGGGACCATGGAGGCAGTAGCGCTGGGGGGAGGGGGGGAGTTGGACACAGCTGACGAGGTGTCAAAACGGGCATAGTGTTGGGACAGTCTTTGACAAAGGGCTTTGTCATCCTAACCCTTAGAAGCCTGAGGCCGATAGTTGGTGATTTGCCTCAGTCCTCTCCACACAGAAGCAGAGTCGTTAGCAGTGAACTGTTGCTGGAGTCTCTCAGAATACACAGATTTAGCTCTCCTCAGCTCTCTGCTAAACCGGTATTTGACCTCCCTGTAGCAGTCCCTGTCTCCACTTTTCAACGCTGCTTCCTTCTCCTTCCTGATCTGTCTGAGCTTAGCTGTGAACCAGGGCTTGTCGTTGGAGTAACTCACCCTGGTGCGCGATGGAAGAATGCTCTCCTCACAAAAGTGGATATATGCGGTCACAGTGTCCGTGTACTCATCCAGATCATGCGTGGCTCCTTTAAACATGCCCCAGTCAGTTATTTCCAAGCACGTGCTCAGCTCCTCCCCAGCTTCATTGGTCCATTTCTTCGTAGTGCTCACAACAGGTTTTGTGAGCTTCAGTCTCTGTCTGTATGTGGGAATCAGGTGGACCATCATGTGATCAGATAGTCCGACCGCAGCGCGGGGAACAGCGCGATACGTGTCCTTAACTGTAGTGTAACAGTGATCCAGCGTGTTCTCTCCTCTGGTGGGGCATTTAATAAACTGTATTGGGGGAGTTCGTGGCTCAGGTTGCTCTGGTTAAAGTCGCCAACCACAATAACCAGAGAGTCCGGAAAAGTCCGCTCCGCTTGTTGAATGTGATCCGCGAGCGCACGCTGAGCTTTGCGCACGTCCACGTTGGGCGGGACGTAAACAGCGGCCAGGATGAATGAAGCGAACTCACGCGGGGAATAAAATGGCTTGCAGTTAATGAATAGATATTCCAGAGCGGGAGAACAGTGTTGGGAGATCACAGTTACATCGGAGCACCAGCTGCTGTTGATGTAGAAGCAGAGTCCTCCACCTGTGGTCTTGCCGGAGAGCCCCGAGTCTCGATCAGCACGAAACAGCTGAAATCCCTCGAGGAGGAGCGCGCTGTCCGGTATCTTTTCCTTGAGCCAGGTCTCAGTAAAGCAGAGGGCACACGAGGTGGAGAGGTCCTTAAATTGCATCAGCAGTCTCAGTTCATCTACCTTGTTATAGAGAGAATTGACGTTGGACAGAAATATCCCAGGCAAAGCCGTGCGCGTGCCTCTCCTGCGAAGCCGCACGAGAGCGCCCGCTCGTCTTCCTCTCTTTCGCCGTCTCACTTTTTTGGCTAAAAGGTGATCCAGATCGGCGGCAGGAGCCAAAAAAACTGGGAGTAGGTCCGTGGGAATGAAAGTCCTGATATTTAGTAGCTCTTCACGGGTGTAAGAGCAGGCAGACACACAATTGACGAACAAAAACAAACAAAACAAAGCGCAGCGAAGCACCATGGTGACCACTGTGGGCGCCATCTTGGGTCACGGGGCGCCATCTATTATTATTATCACATATATTATTGTTATATCATTATCACCACAATTATCAGTAAAATACTCTGGATATATAATTTTCTTAGTTCTATTTTTCCTTAATTTATTTAATATATCCCAGACTCCTTTTATATTATTTTTATTTTCATTTAACATTTTCCTATAGTATAATTTTTTACTAGTTCGTATTATTTCAGTTAATTTATTTTTATATGTTTTATATCTTTTTTCAGATTCTTTGGTTCTTAATTTAATGAAATTTTTATAGAGATAATTTTTCTTTTTACAAGCATTTTGTAGCCCCCTGGTTAACCACGGGCAATTTTTGTATATACGTTTTTTTTAATTAATTTCTTTAATTGGACAGTTTTTATCATATAATGATTTAAATATATCAATAAATTTATCATATGCCAACATCCCAATTCTGTAACATTAAGTCTTCTTTTAAAGCATTGATTCTATCTTCTGTTCGTATTCATTTATAGATAATCTTTTTACATGGTGTGGCACACATATATGCACATATGTTGGTTTCAGATGCTCCACAGATATATCACTGTATGCTTATTGTATACTTCACATCTCAGGGAGATGTGAAGGGACTGAGCCTTCCAGAGGTAATGGGAGGGTGTGAGATCTGGCCTTTTGTTTCAAGGAGATGGCCTTGGGAGACTTCCTGACCACCGGAGACTAGGAGGTGGATGGTGTTAAGATCGGGGGAAGTTACATTGTGACTGAGATTAAGTACCATGTGACTGTATGTTTGATTAAGCACCATGTGATTGTATGTTTGATGTCCTGGTATAAAAGGACAGATGTGAGAAGATTCATCCTCTTTTTCTGCTTTTGAATGTTGGAGAATGTTATTGTGAATAAAGCTGAACCTCAGGAATACACTCAGTCTCGTCCTTCACAATTCTCCACACTGGTGACCTTACGACGAAGCATGAGCAGAAGTAATTCTCCCGAGCCGGACTCGTCAGAAGCCAGCCTGACGAATGCCGCCACGTTCCAGCTGCCGGACTTCTGGCAGAACAGTCCACGCTCCTGGTTTAGCTCGGTCAAGGCGCAGTTCAACCTCCGGAGAATTTTGAGAGACGACACAAAGTTCTACCATGTGGTGGCGAAGCTGGACAACCACACAGTCCAGAGGGTGGAGAGCCTGGTCAACCACTAACTAACTAACTACTAACTAACCTGCACTTATATAGCGCTTTTCTAGTCACAAAGACCACTCAAAGCGCTTTCACTAGTACTAACCCTCTATTCTAAGGGCCTATAGGAAACAGATATCTAGGGACAATTTAGAACAACCAATTAAACTAACATGCATGTCTTTGGATTGTGGGAGGAAACCGGAGCCCCCGGAGTAAACCCACACAGCACAGGGAGAACATGCAAACTCCATACAGAAAGGTTCCAACCCCTGCCAGCCTGGGGATTCGAACCAGGAACCTTCTAGCTGTAAGGCAACAGTGCTAACCACTGCACCACCGTGCTGCCACCCACCGGACAGCGACAAGTACGGCACATTGAAGGCTGCGCTTATCAGCCACTTCACCCCCTCGATGCAACAGCGAGCAGAGGGGCTCCTGGCGTTGATGGAGTTTGAGAACGACAGACCCGCAGACCTGATGGGGAAGATGCTGAGGTTGAGAGACTCTGATGATGACAGCTTTATCTTCACCCACCTTTTCCTCAGGACCCTACCGTCAGCGGTGAGAGTGACCCTGGCTGGTTCACCGCTGTTGGCCCGACGAGACTACCACGAGCTGAGCCAGGAGGCGCAGCGACTCGTCGATGCACACAAACGGAGTGCAGCTTCGGCCGCAGCAGCAGAGCTAGGTGCGACGTCCGGAGACGGCATGGGGCCAGAGGCTGCAGCACCAGACTCACCGACGACGGCAGCAGCAAGGGCCAGGCGACACGGAGCGGACGACGTCCTTTGCTTCTACCATCGCCGCTTCGCAGAGAGGGCACGCAAGTGCATCCCACCGTGCCACTTCAAGCGCTCAGGAAACGCCAAGACCGGGGGTCGGTAGCAGCCGCGACCCTCGGAGAAGAGAACAAGCTGCTCTACCTGAAGGACGCACGCTCGGGGAGGCAATTCCTCGTGGACACAGGCTCCCAGCTGAGCTTCATCACGCCTTCCTACGCGGACCGGCTGGCGCCTTCCAGTGGTCCCCGGGTGACAGCAGCGAACAGCTCAGCGATTAAGACCTTTGGTGAGAGGACTCTGCTTCTGTCTTTGCAGGGCCGTACATTCGAGTGGACTTTTGTCATAGCGGCAGTCAATTTCAACATGTTAGGGGCTGATTTTTTGTGCTCACATGGTTTATTGGTTGATCTTGCTAACAGACGCCTGGTTAATGCACTCTCCTTTTATTCTATTCCCTGCACAGCTCGAGTTGCCCCGCCAACTGCACAAGCCAATGTCACAGCTGCAGGTGGTAAGTTCCACACACTCCTCACTCAGTTCCCAGCACTCATGGTCCCAACGTTTTCGGCGACAGTGGCTAAACATGGGGTGGAACATTTTATTACTACCACCGGCCCACCCGTTTTTGCAAAAGCTCGGCGCTTGGACTCAACTAAACTGACCATAGTGCACGAGGAGTTCGCCAACCTGGAAAGACTGGGCATCATCAGGAGGTCGAAGAGCCCCTGGGCTTCGCCGCTCCATATGGTCCCAAAGGCTGATGGCTCGTGGCGACCTTGCGGTGATTTCTGCAGATTGAATAACGCTACAGCGCACGACCGCTATCCAATCCCGCACATCCAAGATTTTTCGGTGCATTTGGCGGGGGCGCGCATTTTTTCTAAAATTGATTTGGTACGCGGTTACCACCAGGTTCCAGTGCGCGCTGAGGACATACCCAAAACAGCGGTAATAACTCCTTTCGGGCTTTTTGAGTTTTTGCTCATGCCGTTTGGGCTTAAAGGCGCAGCGCAGACGTTCCAACGCATGATGGACGCGGTTCTGCGCAACTTCCCCTTCGTGTTCGTCTACCTGGACGACATATTGGTAGCCAGTGCGTCCGAAGACGAACACGAAAACCACCTCACAGCAGTTTTCCAGAGGTTGGCAGAGCACGGGTTAATAATCAACCCAGCGAAGTGTCAGTTCGGGGTGGCACAGATTGATTTTTTGGGGCATCGCGTCTCTCCAGAAGGAGCGGTTCCTCTGCCCGACAAAGTGCGCGCAATAACAAATTTTCCCCAACCACAAACGGTCAAAGCGTTACAGGAGTTTTTGGGAATGGTGAATTTTTATAACCGTTTCCTCCCTCACGCAGCGCAGCTCATGCAACCATTGTATGCTGCACTAAAAAACCAAAAACCCACAAACAAAATCGAATGGTCTCCGGAGCGGGAGCGCGCATTCGCTGAAGTCAAAATAGCCCTGGCAAACGCTGCGTTGTTGGCACATCCAGACCCAATGGCCCGCATAGTGCTCACTACTGACGCGTCAGACGTGGCCATAGGAGCGGTCGTGGAACAGTATGTAGCAGGAGCTTGGCAACCGCTCACCTTTTTCAGCAGGACCTTGCGCGATAGTGAACGAAAATACAGCGCATTCGACAGGGAGTTGTTAGCTCTCCACTTGGCCATTCGCCATTTCCAGTTTTGGCTGGAGGGACGCAGTTTCACCGCGTTCGTGGATCACAAGCCGCTGACTTTCGCGATGGCCAAGATTACAGAACCGTGGTCGGGCCGGCAGCAGAGACAGCTGGCCGCCATCTCGGAGTTTACTACCGATATCCAGCATGTAGCGAGTAAACTTAATGTAGTGGCGGACTGCCTCTCGCGCGCCGTGGCGGCTCCAGCCCGCGCAGGGGTAGATTTTGCAGCCATGGCCGCGGACCAGGTTAGCGACGCGGAAGTGCACGCGGCCCCAGTCTGCGTAGGGATAGATTATGCAGCCATGGCCGCGGATCAAGTTGCTGACGCGGATGTGTGCGCGATCCAGTCTGGACCAACAGGGTTAAGGCTGGAGAACAGGGTGCTACAAGATGGTATACCCCCCCTAATCTGCGATGTCTCCACTGGACGACCATGTCCGGTTGTACCAGCCGCGTGGCGCCGCCGCGTTTTTGACTCGATCCACTCTCTGGCGCACCCGGGGGTGCGCACGTTGGTCAAAATGGTAGGAGAGAAATTTGTATGGCCGTGCCTGCGCAAGCAAGTCAAGGAGTGGGCGACAGCCTGCGTGGCTTGTCAGCGAGCCAAAATACACAAACACACTAGAGCTCCCTTGGAGCCTTTTCACATCCTGGCTAAGTGGTTCGATCATGTGCATGTCGACCTCGTAGGCCCCCTCCCGCCGTCACAGGGGTGCACACACCTTTTGACAATGGTGGACCGCACCATGCGTTGGCCGGAAGTGGTCCCACTGGCATCAACCACAGCCGAGGAGGTGGCGCGCACGTTTTTAACAGCATGGGTAGCGCGTTTTGGAGTCCCGTTGGACATTACGTCCGACAGAGGTCCTCAATTTGTTTCCGAGCTCTGGTCAGCGATGGCCCACAGCCTGGGGGTAACGATCCACCGCACTACCGTGTACAACCCGCAGGCTAATGGTTTATGCGAACGTTTCCATAGGTCATTGAAAGCAGCCCTCAGAGCTGTGCTTACGGATGCAAATTGGGTGGACAGGCTACCATGGGTGTTATTGGGGTTGCGTTCTGCACCTAAAGAGGATTTAAAAGCCTCCCCAGCTGAGTTAGTTTTTGCGCAGCCACATCCGGCTGCCCGGGGAGTTTCTCCCGGATAACCCTGCGCCAGAGTGCCCCCCTGCTCAGCAGTTGCAGAGCGACACGGGAGCGAGCACGCTTCCTGGCCCAGTTCATCACAGCTTCCCGCGCGTTTTTGTGCCTAAAGCTTTAAAAAATGCGGAGTTTGCACACCGCCCACCCTTACGCCCACCTTATGACGGACCATACAGAGTGCTGGAAACAGGGGACAAGCATTTTTTGCTAGATTTGGGGGGCAGGAAAGAAATGATTGGTATAAACAAGCTCAAACCCGCTTTTGTACTGGCTGACAAAGTGGTGCAGTTGGCGAGGGCTCCTCGGCGTGGCAGACCCCCTAGAGAGCATTCCCCAGAACACCCACAGAGATTGACTAATAGTTCTAATCCTCAAACAGCAGCTCCACAGCGGGAAGACGCTGCGGGGGTGGTAAAGCCCGCTTACAGCAGATATGGAAGGCGACTGAGGCCCAAGCAACATTTGGACTGATGTGCAATAATGTGACCATGACTTGCAAACTGTATCACGTTTGTTCCATCTTAGACGTTTGGGGGGGGGGGGTCATGTGGCACACATATATGCACATATGTTGGTTTCAGATGCTCCACAGATATATCACTGTATGCTTATTGTATACTTCAAGTCTCAGGGGAACAAAGGGACTGAGCCTTCCAGAGATAACGGGATGGTGTGAGATCTGGCCTTTTGTTTCAAGGAGATGGCCTTGGGAGATTTCCTGACCACTGGAGACTAGGAGGTGGATGGTGTTAAGATCGGGGGAAGTTACATTGTGACTGGGATTAAGTACCATGTGACTGTATGTTTGATTAAACACCATGTGATTGTATGTTTGGTGTCCTGGTATAAAAGGACAGATGTGAGAAGATTCATCCTCTTTTTCTGCTTTTGAATGTTGGAGAATGTTATTGTGAATAAAGCTGAACCTGAGGAATACACTCAGTCTCGTCCTTCACAATTCTCCACAATGGTTTATTGTTCTTACTCTCATTAGCCCCATAATTAACATCTAAAGAAACAAATACAGGCAGGTGGTCACTAATATCATTTATTAGTATACCACTCACCATATAATATACAATAACATTGGTAAAAATGTTGTCTATCAGGGTAGCACAGTGTGTCGTTATTCTCGTAGGTTTTGTAATCTTTGGAAATAAGGTTAAGTTATACATTGTGTGTAAGAAATCTTCAATTGGTTTATGCTGTTTTGTTTTCATTAAATCTATATTAAAGTCACCACAAATAAAGATATCTTTTTGTCTTATTTTTGCATACATCTTTCCCATCCCATTTCTAAATTTTTCCGTTGTGGCACACATATATGCACATATGTTGGTTTCAGATGCTCCACAGATATATCACTGTATGCTTATTGTATACTTCACGTCTCAGGGGAACAAAGGGACTGAGCCTTCCAGAGGTAACGGGAGGGTGTGAGATCTGGCCTTTTGTTTCAAGGAGATGGCCTTGAGAGATTTCCTGACCACTGGAGACTAGGAAGTGGATGGTGTTAAGATAGGGGGAAGTTACATTGTGACTGGGATTAAGTATCATGCGACTGTATGTTTGATTAAGCACCATGTGATTGTATGTTTGATGTCCTGGTATAAAAGGACAGATGTGAGAAGATTCATCCTCTTTTTCTGCTTTTGAATGTTGGAGAATGTTATTGTGAATAAAGCTGAACCTCAGGAATACACTCAGTCTCGTCCTTCACAATTCTCCACACTGGTGACCTTACGACGAAGCATGAGCAGAAGTAATTCTCCCGAGCTGGACTCGTCAGAAGCCAGCCTGACGAATGCCGCCACGTTCCAGCTGCCGGACTTCTGGCAGAACAGTCCGCGCTCCTGGTTTAGCGCGGTCAAGGCGCAGTTCAACCTCCGGAGAATTTCGAGAGACGACACAAAGTTCTACCATGTGGTGGCGAAGCTGGACAACCACACAGTCCAGAGGGTGGAGAGCCTGGTCAACCACCCACCGGACAGCGTCAAGTACGGCACATTGAAGGCTGCGCTTATCAGCCACTTCACCCCCTTGATGCAACAGCGAGCAGAGGGGCTCCTGGCGTTGACGGAGTTTGAGAACGACAGACCCGCAGACCTGATGGGGAAGATGCTGAGGTTGAGAGACTCTGATGATGACAGCTTTATCTTCACCCACCTTTTCCTCAGGACCCTACCGTCAGCGGTGAGAGTGACCCTGGCTGGTTCACCGCTGTTGGCCCGACGAGACTACCACGAGCTGAGCCAGGAGGCGCAGCGACTCGTCGATGCACACAAACGGAGTGCAGCTTCGGCCGCAGCAGCAGAGCTAGGTGCGACGTCCGGAGACGGCATGGGGCCAGAGGCTGCAGCACCAGACTCACCGACGACGGCAGCAGCAAGGGCCAGGCGACACGGAGCGGACGACGTCCTTTGCTTCTACCATCGCCGCTTCGCAGAGAGGGCACGCAAGTGCATCCCACCGTGCCACTTCAAGCGCTCAGGAAACGCCAAGACCGGGGGTCGGTAGCAGCCGCGACCCTCGGAGAAGAGAACAAGCTGCTCTACCTGAAGGACGCACGCTCGGGGAGGCAATTCCTCGTGGACACAGGCTCCCAGCTGAGCTTCATCACGCCTTCCTACGCGGACCGGCTGGCGCCTTCCAGTGGTCCCCGGGTGACAGCAGCGAACAGCTCAGCGATTAAGACCTTTGGTGAGAGGACTCTGCTTCTGTCTTTGCAGGGCCGTACATTCGAGTGGACTTTTGTCGTAGCGGCAGTCAATTTCAACATGTTAGGGGCTGATTTTTTGTGCTCACATGGTTTATTGGTTGATCTTGCTAACAGACGCCTGGTTAATGCACTCTCCTTTTATTCTATTCCCTGCACAGCTCGAGTTGCCCCGCCAACTGCACAAGCCAATGTCACAGCTGCAGGTGGTAAGTTCCACACACTCCTCACTCAGTTCCCAGCACTCATGGTCCTAACGTTTTCGGCGACAGTGGCTAAACATGGGGTGGAACATTTTATTACTACCACCGGCCCACCCATTTTTGCAAAAGCTCGGCGCTTGGACTCAACTAAACTGACCATAGCGCGCGAGGAGTTCGCCAACCTGAAAAGACTGGGCATCATCAGGAGGTCGAAGAGCCCCTGGGCTTCGCCGCTCCATATGGTCCCAAAGGCTGATGGCTCGTGGCGACCTTGCGGTGATTTCTGCAGATTGAATAACGCTACAGCGCACGACCGCTATCCAATCCCGCACATCCAAGATTTTTCGGTGCATTTGGCGGGGGCGCGCATTTTTTCTAAAATTGATTTGGTACGCGGTTACCACCAGGTTCCAGTGCGCGCTGAGGACATACCCAAAACAGCGGTAATAACTCCTTTCGGGCTTTTTGAGTTTTTGCTCATGCCGTTTGGGCTTAAAGGCGCAGCGCAGACGTTCCAACGCATGATGGACGCGGTTCTGCGCGACTTCTCCTTCGTGTTCGTCTACCTGGACGACATATTGGTAGCCAGTGTGTCCGAAGACGAACACGAAAACCACCTCACAGCAGTTTTCCAGAGGTTGGCAGAGCACGGGTTAATAATCAACCCAGCGAAGTGTCAGTTCGGGGTGGCACAGATTGATTTTTTGGGGCATCGCGTCTCTCCAGAAGGAGCGGTTCCTCTGCCCGACAAAGTGCGCGCAATAACAAATTTTCCCCAACCACAAACGGTCAAAGCGTTACAGGAGTTTTTGGGAATGGTGAATTTTTATAACCGTTTCCTCCCTCACGCAGCGCAGCTCATGCAACCATTGTATGCTGCACTAAAAAACCAAAAACCCACAAACAAAATCGAATGGTCTCCGGAGCGGGAGCGTGCATTCGCTGAAGTCAAAATAGCCCTGGCAAACGCTGCGTTGTTGGCACATCCAGACCCAATGGCCCGCATAGCGCTCACTACTGACGCGTCAGACGTGGCCATAGGAGCGGTCGTGGAACAGTATGTAGCAGGAGCTTGGCAACCGCTCACCTTTTTCAGCAGGACCTTGCGCGATAGTGAACGAAAATACAGCGCATTCGACAGGGAGTTGTTAGCTCTCCACTTGGCCATTCACCATTTCCAGTTTTGGCTGGAGGGACGCAGTTTCACCGTGTTCGTGGATCACAAGCTGCTGACTTTCGCGATGGCCAAGATTACAGAACCGTGGTCAGGCCGGCAGCAGAGACAGCTGGCCGCCATCTTGGAGTTTACTACCGATATCCAGCATGTAGCGGGTAAACTTAATGTAGTGGCGGACTGCCTCTCGCGCACCGTGGCGGCTCCAGCCCGCGCAGGGGTAGATTTTGCAGCCATGGCCGCGGACCAGGTTAGCGACGCAGAAGTGCACGCGGCCCCAGTCTGCGTAGGGATAGATTATGCAGCCATGGCCGCGGATCAAGTTGCTGACACGGACGTGTGCGCGATCCAGTCTGGACCAACAGGGTTAAGGCTGGAGAACAGGGTGCTACAAGATGGTATACCCCCCCTAATCTGCGATGTCTCCACTGGACGACCATGTCCGGTTGTACCAGCCGCGTGGCGCCGCCGCGTTTTTGACTCGATCCACTCTCTGGCGCACCCGGGGGTGCGCACGTTGGTCAAAATGGTAGGAGAGAAATTTGTATGGCCGTGCCTGCGCAAGCAAGTCAAGGAGTGGGCGACAGCCTGCGTGGCTTGTCAGCGAGCCAAAATACACAAACACACTAGAGCTCCCTTGGAGCCTTTTCACATCCTGGCTAAGCGGTTCGATCATGTGCATGTCGACCTCGTAGGCCCCCTCCCACCGTCACAGGGGTGCACACACCTTTTGACAATGGTGGACCGCACCACGCGTTGGCCGGAAGTGGTCCCACTGGCATCAACCACAGCCGAGGAGGTGGCGCGCACGTTTTTAACAGCATGGGTAGCGCGTTTTGGAGTCCCGTTGGACATTACGTCCGACAGAGGTCCTCAATTTGTTTCCGAGCTCTGGTCAGCGATGGCCCGCAGCCTGGGGGTAACGATCCACCGCACTACCGTGTACTACCCGCAGGCTAATGGTTTATGCGAACGTTTCCATAGGTCATTGAAAGCAGCCCTCAGAGCTGCGCTTACGGATGCAAATTGGGTGGACAGGCTACCATGGGTGTTATTGGGGTTGCGTTCTGCACCTAAAGAGGATTTAAAAGCCTCCCCAGCTGAGTTAGTTTTTTTGCAGCCACTCCGGCTGCCCGGGGAGTTTCTCCCGGATAACCCTGCGCCAGAGTGCCCCCCCGCTCAGCAGTTGCAGAGCGACATGGGAGCGAGCACGCTTCCTGGCCCAGTTCATCACAGCTTCCCGCGCGTTTTTGTGCCTAAAGCTTTAAAAAATGCGGAGTTTGTTTTTGTCAGACATGATGCACACCGCCCACCCTTACGCCCACCTTATGACGGACCATACAGAGTGCTGGAAACAGGGGACAAGCATTTTTTGCTAGATTTGGGGGGCAGGAAAGAAATGATTGGTATAAACAAGCTCAAACCTGAGCGTGAAAAGATGAGGCTGAGTTTATTTCTCATTGCAGGTTTATTCACGTATCTCCAACATCCTCCAAACAAGAAAGAGACACATCCTCCCACATCTGTCCTTTTTATACCCCAGACATCAAAGTACAGAGTCACATTGTCTTTGAATCCCAAAACACAATACATCATCCTCCAGGTCTTCTCCCCTCCACCTAAAACCACTGGTGGTCAGGAAATCCCTCAAGGTCATCTCTATAGGTCACATTTTGCACCCTCCTGTTATCCCCAGGAGGCCCAGACCTATTGTTCATTCTGAGACGTGAAGCAAGAGTGATATACATATGCAGCCTAAGCAACTCACATATGTGTGCCACACTGGTATTGTTAAAACACTGTCAAACTCAAAAACTAATGATATCTACAATATGAGCACTTCCTTTCTCAAAACGCACAGCAAAATATTAATCAAACCACTGACTCATCTCATGAATCTCTCCATTAGGTCTAGTACATTTCCATCTGGTTGGAAAAAAGCTGTCATCATACCAGTTCATAAATCTGGCTGTAAAGACGATATATGCAATTACCGCCCAATCTCTATTTTACCAGTCCTGTCTAAGGTTCTTGAAAAAGTTGTAGCTACACAGCTGATAGACTATTTACAAGACAGTCAACTTCTTCATCCACATCCATTTGGTTTTAGACCAGGATACTCAGCAGAAACAGCAAATTGTTGCCTTACTGAAAATGTCAAACAGTCCTTGGACAGGGGTAATGTGGTAGGGGCTGTTTTTCTAGATCTCAAAAAGGCTTTCGATACTGTAAACCACAGTTTGCTTTTATCCAAAATGGTATCTTTTAACTTCTCTCCAGATACATTAGAATGGTTTGCATCTTATCTCCAGAATAGAGAACAGTGTGTAAAAGTTCACCAGGATAAATCCTCATTTTTAAACAACCGTATGGGTATCCCACAAGGGTCCATTCTTGGTCCTTTACTTTTCAGCATTTTTATTAATGATTTGCTGCTACACTGCTCAGCTGCAACATGTCAACTTTATGCAGATGATGCAGTTATTTACACAGCTGCCAAGACTCCAGCACAGGCTGCAGATGTACTGTCCACAAGTATGGTTGACGTCCAAGAGTGGCTCTTGCAGAACCATCTATTGCTGAACCTTCAGAAAACAGTTTCAATGTGCTTTTCAATCAAAAAATGTAACCTGCAACGTTTTAAAGTTAATATACATGATCAAGACATCAGTTTAGTTACAGAATTCAAATACCTTGGCATTGTACTAGATCCTCAATTCAAATTTAATCTTCATATAAAGAACATTTCTAAAACAGTAAAAAAAAATCTGAACTTCTTTAAATTAATTAGATATTACATACCATATGAAGCAGCTGTACTGTATATGCATTCTATGGTTTTTTCTCATATATCATACTGTTTGACAGTCTGGGCTCAAGCAGCCCTTCCACAATAAAACATATAGGTTCATTATATAATCAAACTCTAAAAATCTTGGACAAAAAACCCATTAGGTGGCATCACTGTTATATTTAAAAAAAAAATACAATCTATTGAGTTTTGAGAGTTTCATTGACCTCTGTTTTCTGAAATTAATTTTCAAATGTTTCCATAAATCAGCACCTGAGCCACTTGCTGGTTTCATCCAAAGACAGGACAGCAGCAGAGCCACCAGGAGTTCTGTTAACAATAACTGTAAAATATCCCACCGCAGAACCACATTTGGACAAACAGCTTTCTCTATAAAGGGCAGTCACATCTGGAACACAATGCCAAATGAAATTAAAATAATAACGGACTTTAAAACATTCACTACAAAGGTTAAAAACTGGCTGAAAAATAAACAAGAATGTACCCATATATGAAATGATTGTCTGCAGGGTGAGAGTGAAGGAAGGGAAGGAATGAATGTGTTTGTTTATAGTGAGTGATGACGGGAGGGAGGCCTGAAATAGGCAAATGTGAGTCAGGTTGTTATATTGTGTATTTATAACCTTTTTTGCATTGATGTATGTGGTTATTGTTTATTCTGTTTTCATTTTTTCTTTTCCTTATCCTTTTTTCTTTTTACTTGTTTCTCCTTTCTAAAGCCCATCCAGGGACAAGAGTTGCAAATTAGCTAATAGCTATACACTCTTTGTGCAACACATCAGATTGATTGTCATTTGATTAATTGTCTATGTTTATTGCACTGTCCCTGTCAAATAAACAAATAATCTAATTTAATCTTCATTCACTGTTGATGTCATGCTGTCCACTTTTTTACTTTTTAATTTTCTATCAACATACAGTGCTACCCCGCCACCACTTTTACATTTCCTATTTTGTGTGTACATCTCATATCCATATAGTTCAAAATTTACGTCTTTTTCTTCATTAATCCATGTTTCACTTATTGCAATAATCCTAAATGGTGTGCTAAATTGATTTAAAAACTCCTTAATACTATTAATGTTTGCATAGAGACTCCTACTATTAATATGTATTATTGTCAATGTCTGATCCAAATTCATAATTCCATTTAATTGTTGTTCATCATAATAAACACACTTATTATTAATATGATTAAAGTAGTTATTATCTGGGTCAATATCTCCTAAAATGTCTTGTGGTTGCTGTTCAGTATTGACAAAGATTTCAGCTTCAATTTGCCCTAATACACTTTCATTATTAAATGAGGAAGGATGATTGGTTAAAGTACTAATCATAAGTTATGTCAACGATGTACACCAAAAGGAAAAAAGAACAAAGAACACAAAAATCTCCACTCATAATCTTACTGCACTGTTATTCTTGCATCAGGGCTAAGGTTTAAATTTGTCTAATTCCTCCATTTCTCTAATCATTATTACTTGAGCTTCTTCTGGAGTGCCAAGCAGTTTAATCCACACCTTACAGTTCTTTGTCCATGTCGATTGTACTTTTCCCTGTTTTCTGAGAGCCCTGGCTTGTCTAGCTTCAGAGTTCTTTTTTGTTAAATGTTCGTTTATATAGACAGCCGTTCCTCTCAGTTTTGTTGCTTGTCACAGAAGATCAGTTTTTGCTTTCCTGCTGACAAATCGGATGATGATCACTGGTTTTCCTTTACTGTCTTTTTTAGGTAACGTGTGGCAAGCCGAAATAGTCTGATTGTCCACAACAATGTTTTTAGAGCTGAAAAAATGTAATATCTGCTGCTCAAGAGTGTGTGATTCTGCCAATGTCTCATCCTCATCATTGTAAGTTTTTTATTTTTCCCCTTAAAAGATTTCAGGGGTTTTTTTTCAATTAATGGTGGAAAAAGTTTTGAAATGATTTATCTTAGTCTCATTTTTTCACATCACAAAAACCTGGCATCTGAACAGGGGTGTGTAGACTTTTTATATCCACTGTATGTGGTCTGTCCAGTTGGAGGGATTTCCACTTGTTCTGTGGCTGCATACTGGGCCCCATTGTGTGTGGCGGCCTTGATGGTTGGATGCAGCCAGAGTGAGGAGACTGTGCAGCAGGTCGACTGGGGTCACAATTAGGCCTTTATTGACATGTCGCCATATGCCACTCTCTCAACACTGTAAATTTAAAAAAAAATTTGTAATGCTTTTTTTCTCGCATATTTGCATTTTTTTCCCCCAGTGATTGCAACTTTTTTCACAAAAAATTGCTACTTTTTCCCAATAAATTTGCAGCTTTTAACATAAATTTGAAACTTTTTTTCTCATAGTTTTTTTCTTCAAAAATTTGCAACTTTTTTTTCTGTAAATTTGCAGTTGTTCTCAAACATTTGTAAAAAATGTTTCTACAAATTTTAAGCTTGTACCTGTAAATCTGAACTTTCGGTACCCGGTCAAGTCTACCCATAACCAACTCACCCCAGCCAGTTACAGCCGCCTCGCAGATTTGGAAATTATTGGCAGCACCTTCATTTGAAAACTTCCTATGGTCCCCAACGACTCGGTACCGAGTGGAGAGGAAAAAATAAATAATTTATTCTGTTGCTCTGTGTTGGCTATTGGAGTCTTTTTCTAAAAAAAAAAAAAAAATACACACAATATTCTCTCTCTTTCCAGGCCTGCCTGTCTGTCTGCTGCATGTCGGTCTTCACACACACACACACACACACACACATCTTTCATTTACAGCAGGATGGCAGGGGGGTGTTGATGGGTGGGTGCTTTTGTCTGTCCAGATTGGAGATTCACCGTTTTAAAGCTCATTGACCAGATGTAATAATGATTTTACCTTGAAAGATGTATAAATGTTCAAACACTGGCTGTATTCTCACGCGCGCTCCCGTGACAGGGTTCTTTGGGGCAGGCGCATGTTTTTCAACACAAACCCAGCGCTTCGTACACGCTGTCAGGACGGAGGACACATGGCGAGGTGTCCACGGGCAGGCTGGGGGAGACGGAGGAAGGGACAGTATTGAAAACCTCGCAGGTGAGTGTTTTTTTTAAATCACACACTCTGTTTGCTAATGTGTTCCATTACTCACTGTAAACTATAAACTCACTACTCACTGTAAACACAGAAGTGAACGCGGTGCAGCGATGCATTTGATTGGTTAGACTGAGCGTTTCAGCACCAGTTAGAGACAAATTTGATTGGTGAAACTGGCGGAAGTTGATGAGGATTGGCCAAAATTGTGGGCAAGTTGCAGTGATTGGACAAAGTTGCAAGCTCGCACAATAGTTGTGCTGATTGGCTGATTTCGCTTGAATTGGTAAGATCGCACCATCGCGAAATCCTGGAGAGACTGAATAATGGATAGCAAAGGTGCTGGAGGAGAGCGGGGGCTCCACATCGACAGGCAGGCAGAAGCCTGGGAACGCCAGGCAGAAAAGGAGAAACTGACCTGGACGGAGCTCTCCCGTTCTCCTCAACAGCAGCCCAGAACACTCAGAAAATAACTCAGCTGAGGACATCCACAGTGAAGAAGGACACGACAATGAGCACAGATTGTCGTGCCCTTAAATAACTGTATAAACATAGGCAGCAGGTGTGGAGCATGAGTGGTGAAAAGAATCACAATTAATGACAGCTCATGGTGTGAGGTTGGCACCACCTCTCTGTATATAAACCCCATGTTCACTATAATAAAAAGAGTTCCATATTGCATGAAGTCTCGCCTCTGACTCCCTCATTTCTAGATATAACATTTGGCGACGAGGTAAATTGGGGTTATTTTAAAGAATGAGTAACGCTTGTGGAGACTCTTACGCTTGCTCCAAGAGCAGGTTCAAGTTTCACAGCCTTAAACAGGGGACGGGCGAGTCCCATAAGTCATTTTTGTCGAGGCTTCGTAAACTAGTTGGGAAGTGTGGGCTTGGAGAGCAGGAGGACGGCATGGTGACGGCTAAGTTGGCCCATGGCACCAATGATACTTGGCTGTGTAACATGCTGTTGTTGGCTAGGGTGCCGCCATTGCTGGAAGAAATGCTGGAGTTGGTGGAACACTGGGAGATTGGAGCCATATGCGAGATCCCGGCTAAAGCTAGCATTGGGCTGACCGCGCGTGATTTGAGATTGAGATTGAGATTCAACTTTATTGTCATTACACATGTATGAATACAAGGTAACAAAACGTGACTTGGCATTTGGGCACGCTCTGCAGAGCGCATCCAAGGCCGGGGCAGCCGCTAGGCGCCAATTTCCCACCAAGAGCGGAGGTTTGCATGCTAGGTGTGTGGCAGCAGCAGCCGGTTGTGGTGGATACACAACAGGAGAGTGAGACCATGCAGGCTGAAGGCCCCAGGGAAGAGCAACAACTGCAGGACACGGAGACGACGCAGCAGGACACCTGTACCGAGGGTACAGACAGCAACAACGTGGCGTCCGTGTCGGGGGGAATGGCCGATGAGAGCAGTGCTGAGAACCCAGAAGGAGAACAGCTGCAAACAGACAGTGGAACCAATGGGAGCGGCACTGAGAGCTCAGAGGGAGAGCAGCCGCACCCGAGTATGGTGATAATGCAGCGGTGCATCCTGGAGGAGGGTGCCGAGAATGGGGATGAGATGCCCGGGTCGAAGGTTAGGGCCGATGGGAGCATCACCAAGGGCCCCGAGGGACAGCAGCCACAGCTGCGTACGCTGACGACACAGCAAAGCACCAACTCCGGAGCGCCCACTCCATGCTCTCAAGGGAAGAGCTGCCAGGAGGATGGGCTGGGACAGGTTGTAGAAATGTTCCCGGTCACTGAAGACAGTGGGCCAGCTTTGGAGCCCAGTCTGGTGTGGGACCACGACACTGATGGTTCGGATGCCACGGTGTGTGAAGACAGCAGAGAGGAGGTGCAGCAGGAACCAACCCTGCTGTTGAAAGTTGAACAGTGGGCGACCAAGACCGTGAGTACCGAGGCAACGGACGACTCCGGGAGTGAGCAACAGCAGCCGTGTGCCATGGAAGTCAGGCAGTGCCTCAGTGCCGGAGCCCCATGCGCCTGGGACGAGGATGCTGGACGGTGCGGTGAGGTGCCCGAGACAGCGGATGCCGCTGCTGAACAGGCTTCGTTTCTCTCTGAGGTGCCGCTACTGGGGGCCCGAGTGTCTTGAGCCATGACGGTGGTGCATGAGACAGTCGAGAGCAGCTCGTCGGACACGGACAAACAGCGCACCGAACAGCATGGCGGGCCGAGAGGGAAGAAGCTCCTTATGGCTGTTAAAAACATCTTTGCCAAGGTGGGGGACTTTGACCCTGGGGGCAGACGGCACCCGGGTGTGCAGACGCCATGGGGCTGTCCTGGGCCTCCGATTAAAGACATCTTTGCCAGGGAGGGGGTCATCTACCCTGGAGGGAGAAAACGGCTACGGGCACGTATGCCATGGGGTTGCCCAGGTCCTCCGTGGCTAATTAAAAGGTGGTGGTTGCCCAGTGACATTGAGCTTATCTGAGACAATTTTATATGTGTAAATACTTGTGTACATATTTGATAATGTGTGTTTTATATACATATATATTGTGGTGACCCACCACAATCTACATGGACATTCAGCCATCACACTCAGCTAGGGCAGGAAGAAGAACAATTTACATATGGACAGAGAGCCCTAGGGGGACAACCAGAACAATGACTATTGTTATACATCCCCAGATTAAGGAGACTAAGTCCGGCGCCAGTTAATCACTCGATTGATCTGTATTGACTGATATATATATCAATATGCAAATATGCCATGCATTCTCTCTTGTCTGTATAAAAGAGCTTACTGGACATGCCTCACACAGCACTGACACACACACACACGACATAGCACAGCACACACAGCACAGCACACAGCGCTACAGTGTGTCTCATGATAATGGAGGAATAAAACTCTTAAACCTTCCAGCTCGTTGCATCTCGCCTGAAAATATTTTTTACCTCCACACTGGTGACCCTTGACGAAGAATGGAACACGAGGCGAACACCCCGGAGATGACCTGGACGGGAAGCCTCAGCACGCGTCATGGTGCGACCCTCGCCTGATCTTTTACCTCCACACTGGTGACCTGACGAGGGAGAATGACCGTCTGCTCCCTCTCACCACGCTGTGGATCCCAGAGGACCAGAGAACGCCTGCAACCTCTTCATCCTCACTGGAGGGCAGAGCTGGGATCAAAACGCACCATGAATGACACGAGCGAATGAAGGAAGCAGCCTGAACGGGGGCAGTCATCGACGCAGACTGCGCTGATTTCCACCGAGCTCCCCGACTCTGACTAAACTCCGGACAGTGGACCTCCCACGCACAGAAGCCCTGCACGAACACCGCAGGATTATGAGGACAGCGCAACTGCCAGTTATGTGGTCACGGCTCCAAGCGCGCACCACGCACGGGGACGAACCGGCTCCACAGACTGATACAACGCCCTCCGCCGCTGCACATGCCCGAGAAAAACGGCTGATCACCACCCTTGGAACCTTCAGGGCTGCTAGCACACCTGGAGCGGACGTGCAGCCCACACACAGGACTTTCTGTCTCTGTCTTTAAGCAGAAACACTTCTCGCCAGTTCACTTTGTTTCTTTAGCCACCTGCACCCAAGTAAGGCTGGCCGGTTTCCTGCAATGATAAACAGTGGAAGGGTCTCTTTTTGTTTATTGTATTCCACTGTCACAGCCACTACTCCTAACACAGGGACTGGTTCACCCATGTAGGTTCTTAATTTCAGTTTGTTCTTTTGCAGCACCAGATGATACAGTTCCTCTCTGTATACAGTTTCTGATAGCATGGACACACGTGTACCAGTGTCAACTTGCATTCTCACTACTTTGTTCTCTAACAGTGGAGTGACCCAGTAACCATCATCACAGTCTGTAACAGATAAAACATGGACAGTGTCTTCATCGTCAGACTCACTCTTTTCATTCCCTTCATGTTCAATTTTATTGACTGGTTTCTTTTTGTTTTTGTGGGGGTTACTTGTTTTCACGTCTGGGAATGGTTTGCGTGCTTGTGTCTTTTTACTTTTACATGCACGTTCAATGTGGCTTTTCTTACCACACTTTCTGCAGTCCAATTCTTTGCACCAGCATTCTGTGGCTTGATGTTGGGCTTTCCCATACCGGTAACATGGCTTGGTTGATGTATTATTGCTGAGTTCAATGGAGAACTTGTGTAGATGGATTGAGGAACTGAGCTGTTGTGCTTCTCAGGCAGCCATCTCCATAGATGTACTGATTTCTATGGCCTTTTTCACAGTCAGATTAGCCTCGGTAAGTAACCATTTCTGCATAGCCTCACTACGGAGACCACCCACTAATCTGTTACATATGGTGTCATTTAAAGAATCCCCAAAGTCACAGTGTTCAGATAACTGTTTGAGTACAGCTACAAATTTGGAAACTGATTCCCCCTCTTCTTGATTTCTTTTGTGAAATCTGAACCTTTCCGCGATGATCAATAGTTTGGGTGAGAAGTGATTTCTTAGTATGTTCATAATCTTATCATAGGACTTATCTCCCAATTTTTCGGGTTGCACCAGGCTGCGCAGTAGATTGAAAGATTTTCCCCATGACACTTAGGAACAATGGCACTAACACTTCATTTTTTATTGTGTTAGCTAGCACACAGTACTTAAATCTTTCCATGTATGAACTCCATTGTTCACTATTTTTCATTCACTATTCACTATTCGTGCGATGACGCTGCCTGCTGGTTGCGTCATCACTCCACCCTATTATAAGGGGCATCCGCCATTCGGGCTGGCACTTGCCCAGACGATCCCACACAGTGTGGCATCTGCTGTGTGTACATAGTTTTATAATAAAGCTCAGTTCAAGTGCAACCTCCTCGTCCATCTCCTCAATACCAGGTTTGTGAACATAACACATTTGTTTGAAAATTGGCTGAAAACGGTTAGCTTTTTATGCTAAAAACACATCACTTCTGGGAGGTTGAACTGAAAACGAAAACCCCCTAAACAGGGTTGTGTGCTCAGAAGTGATTGACAGCTTATTTGACCCAACAGAGCCTCCATTTTGTGATTGAAAGCCATGGAAACCCAATTAGCGATAAAGGTCCAGGAATGTCCAGGCTTATGGCTAATGGGAACACAATGAGCCAGTTGTATCAGAGTAAGCAAATGATGGGTGTGTGGCTTAGCCATTTAATTTCTGAATTCAGGGATACCTCACAAGGGGGCATTCAGCCCCCTTCCCCCTGCTAAAGCCCGTGTGTAACGCATGCGTAATGCATGCGTGCGTAACACATGCATGCGTAACACATGCGTGTGTAAAGCTAGCGTAAACCAGTCCATGGATCTAAGGCAGAAGTGTTGTGACATCACTCACCTTTTTGAAAAATGGCTAAAATTAACACGGAACATTGAAGAAACTATTAATTACTTGACCCGGTCGTTAGCTGGGGGGGGGGGAGGGGTAGCCATGATTCCATTTGACACGGTTTGAAGACGCACGAAGACATCTGAGAAAAAAGGTGTGCATTATATTCATTTCTTGTCCTGTTGTTACCAGATTTTTACCTGAATTTCATAACACTTGTTTCTACATTACTATTGTGTTTTCCAGCCAGTATATAACAGCTGTATGTTATTTAGCTGTATATTATTTTCAGGCATTTGTATCTAAAAAACACCCAGTCAAACTTTATTTTCTTCAAATTTAGTATGTTTAGATCTCTGTTACTCAGTGGCTGAATCACTTAGATGGATTCTGACTGTTTTGCTAAAACATTTAGAGTGTTTGCTTTTGAAAGAGCCCAACCCCATGAAGATACTGCAAGGGGCTGAAGAGCAGCTCTGAATTTAGTTTGGGTAGGTTTTTTCAGGCGCTTCCAAAGGAAATGGGCTAGAACGCTACTTTCTTCTCATAATTTTTTCCTCATAAATTGCAACTTTTTCTCTGAAATTGTCATCTTTGTCAGTATGCTATCAACCACTAACACCACATCATCATCATAGCAGTCTGTCATGGGCAACAATGACTGTTTCATTTAGGTCTGATCAGATTCCTCCACACAGCTCTGTCCTTAGCCTTCCGCTGCCAGGAACTCCTGTCTATATCCAACTTTTTCAAGTTTCTTTTTACAGTGTCTTTAAATGTGAGCCTTGGTCTACCCTGATTGTGTTTGCCCTTGTCTAACCGTGAGTAGAGTAACTGCTGAGCAAGACACTGGTGGTCCATCCTCTCAACTTGCCCGAGCCACATAATCCCAGAAAATTGTAACTTTTTTCTCGTAAATTTGCTCATCTGGATGGTGGTTAAAATGTTATTCAATGTAATTACATTGTAATTTAGGGCTTTTCAAATTTAATTTAAATTAGCATCTTTTATTATAATTTTACACCTTTTTTCGGATGACATACCTGTGGAGGTATGGAGATGTTTAGGAGAGATGGCAGTGGACTTTTTAGCCAGATTGTTTAACACAATCTTGGAGAGTGAGAGGATGCCCAAGAAGTGGAGAAGAAGTGTTTTGGTACCAGTTTTCAAGAACAAACATGATGCTCAGAGCTGTAGTAACTACAGGGGCATAAAGCTGATCAGTCACACTATGAAGATATGGGAAAGAGTTGTTGAAGCCAGGTTAAGAGGAGAGGTGACAATCAGTGAGCATCAGTATGGTTTCATGCCAAGAAAGAGTACTACAGATGCAATGTTTGCTCTAAGAGTGCTGATGGAGAAGTATAGAGAAGGTCAGGAGTTGCACTGTGTCTTTGTGGATCTAGACAAAGCAGATGATAGGGTGCCAAGACAGGAAGTGTGGTACTGTATGAGAAAGTCAGGAGTGGCAGAGAAGTATGTAAGGGTGGTGCAGGACATGTATGAGGACAGCAAGACACGGTGGTGAAGTGCGCTGTAGAAGTGACAGATGGATTCAATGTGGGGGTGGGATTACATCAGGGATTGGCTCTGAGCCCCTTCTTGTTTGCCATGGTGATGGACAGGCTGACAGCTGAGGTCAGGCAGGAGTCTCCGTGGACCATGATGTTTGCAGACAACATTGTGATCTGTAGTGAGAATAAGGAGCAGGTGGAAGAGAACCTGGAAAGGTGGAGATATGCTCTGGAGAGAAGAGGAATAAGAGTCAGTAGAAGCAATACAGAATACATGAGTGTGAATGAAAGGGAGGCAGGTGCAACGGTGAAGATGGACGGAGTAGTGGTAGTGAAAGTAGATGAGTTTAAATAGCTGGGGACAACCATCCAAAGCAATGGAAAAATGCACAAGAGAGGTGAAGAAGAGAGTGCAGGCAGGGTGGAGTGGGTGGAGACGAGTGTCAGGGGTGATTTGTGACAGAAGGGTAGCAGCAAGAGTGAAAGGGAAGATTTACAAGATGGTAGTGAGGCCTGCTATGATGTATGGTTTGGAGACGGTAGGTAGCACTGACAAAAAGACAGGAGGCAGAGCTGGAGGTGGAAGCATTGAAGATGCTAAGATTTTCATTGGGAGTGACTAGGAGGGACAACATTAGAAATGAGTATATTGTAGAGACTTGGGTGAGTCAGCTCAGACAGAGTCTCAGTCAGGATGCAGAGGGTAAACATAGGAGGACAATAGTCAGGGAGATCATGGGGAGTTGGCAGGAAGAAGGAGTCGGGGGTTTTAAGGGTGGATGTATTGTGATGTTAAATGTCATGCAATGTGACGTGAAATATCATGCAGATGTGAGATGAGCGGTTGGGATAAAAGGAGAAACCGTGCTTGGTTGTATCATGCTTTTTCTGTGTATGACTGATGCGAGAGTGTAATAAACGTCGTCTGTTCGTAAACCTGTCTCCTCATTTCAGACTCTCCACACTGGTGACCCTGGACGAATTATGGAACACGAGGCAAGCACCCCGGAGTTGGCCTGGACGGGAAGCCCCAGCAACGCGGCAAGCATCCCACAGACGGCCCGGACGGGAACCCCCAGCAACGCGTGCGCTGTTTCAGTCAAACTACCGGACTTTTGGCAGCACAACCCATGCTCTTGGTTCCACCACACCGAGGCCCAGTTCGCCCTCCAGGGAATAACGGCAGACGACACCAAGTTTTACTACGTGGTTGCAGCGCTGGACGCTCGCACAGCTCAGCAGTTAGCGAGCCTACTCGACCAGCCCCCAGGCCATGACAGATACTAGGCTCTCAAGGTTGCACTGACCTGGTGCTACATGCTCTCGGACTATGAGAGAGCAGAGAAGCTCCTGAGGCGTTCCGAGTTAGGAGATGGTTCGGCTGTCGATCTGATGGAGAAGATGTTGGCGTTAATGGGCACGGACGACGGGCATTTTCTGTTTGCCCACCTTTTCCTCCGGAACCTTCCAACAGAGGCGAGAGTGGTTCTGGCCAATTTGCCGTTGCTGGCCATGCGTGACTACCGTGCGCTAGCCCAGGAGGCAGACCAGATCATCCTCACCACCAGAGCGCTCACAGTCAACGTGGCAGCGTTGGAACCCAGCAAGACGACCAGAGGAGGCGAGGAGCCACCGACGGTAGCAGCAGCGGGGGCCAAGGAGCGCCAGAGAGACATGCTCTGCTTCTACCACCGCCGCTTCGGAGAGAACGCACACAGATGTGTGCCACCGTGCCAATCCAAGCACTTGGGAAACGCCAAGGCCGGCAGTCGGTAGCAGCTGCGACCGCCGGCGAAGAGAACAAGCTGCTCTACGTGACGGACTCGCGCTCAGGGAGGCGTTTCCTTGTAGACACCGGAGCCCAGAAGAGCATCATCCTTCCGACCGATGCCGACCGGCTGGCGGGACCTAGTGGCCCCGGGCTGGTGGCAGTAAACGGCTCGGACATTAAGGCCTTTGGTGAGAGAACACTGGCTTTATCTCTGCACGGCCGTACATATGAGTGGACTTTTGTCATAGCAGCAATGAGTTTCCCAATCCTGGGAGCTTATTTTCTGTGTGCACATGGTTTATTAGTTGATGTGGCTAACAGGCGCCTGGTTAATACAGTGTCTTTTGACTCTCTCCCCTGTACAGCTCGAGGGGCCGGGCCAGTAACACAAGCCAACGTCACAGCTCCAGGCGGTAAGTTCCACACACTGCTCACTCAGTTTCCAGCACTCATGGTCCCGACGTTTTCGGCGGCCATCGCTAAACATGGGGTGGAGCACTTTATAACCACCACCGGGCCACCTGTTTTTGCACGACCTCGGCGCTTGGACGCAGCTAAACTGGCCATAGCGTGCGAGGAATTTGCCAACCTGGAAAGGTTGGGCATCATCAGGCGATCGAACAGCCCATGGGCATCCCCGCTACACATGGTCCCTAAGGCTAAGGGGTCGTGTCGACTGTGCGGTGATTTCCGCAGATTGAATAACGCCACAGCACACGACCGCTACCCGATTCCCCACATTCAGGATTTTTCTGTTCACCTTGCCGGAGTGCGCATTTTTTCTAAAATAGACCTGGTCCGCGGTTACCACCAGGTCCCAGTGCACGCGGACGACGTACCCAAAACAGCGGTAATAACTCCGTTCGGCTTGTTCGAGTTTCTGCGCATGCCATTCAGATTAAAAGGAGCGGCACAGATGTTCCAGTGCTTGATGGATGCGGTGCTGCGCAATCTCACATTTGTGTCCGTCTATCTGGATGATATCTTGGTAGCCAGTGCGTCCGAAGACGAACACATAACCCACCTCAGGACGGTTTTCCAGAGGTTGGAGGAGCACGGGTTAATAATCAACCCGGTGAAGTGCCAGTTCGGTGTGACGGGGATTGATTTTTTGGGGCACCGCGTCTCACCAGAAGGAGCGATACCCTTGCCCGACAAAATGTGCGCCGTGGCAAATTTTCCCCTGCCTCAGACAGTCAGGGCGCTGCAAGAATTTTTGGGGATTTTTTTTTTTTTTTTTTTTTTTTGTTACTTATTTGTACCCGTAGGTAGACATGGTTTGCAGTCTGGTGACAAGCCACCGGCTGCTGGTCGCTGCGTGCGCGAGCGCCCTAAACCTACATGTTTTGGTATGCGGGAGGAAACCGGAGAAATCCCGGAGTAAACCCGCGCAACACGGGGAGAACATGCAAACTCCACACAGCTCACTGTTGGTCGGGGGCTGGGATCGAACCCACGATCTCATGATCCCCGTGGTCCCCCGGCCGAGGGTAAAACTGTGCTGCCACAGTGCTAAACCACTGCGCCACCGTGGATGGTTAACTTTTAGAACCGGTTCCTCCCCCGCGCAGCTCAACTCATGCAGCCATTGTACGCCGTGCTCAAGAGATGGAAACCTGCGGATGGAGTCGAATGGACTCCGGAACGAGAGCAGGCATTCTCTGAGGTTAAAGCAGCCCTGGCAAACGCCGCACTGTTGGCGCATCCAGACCCGGTGGCCCGGATAGCGCTCACTACCGACGCCTTGGACGTGGCCATAGGGGCCGTCGTGGAGCAACGTGTCGCTGGTTCTTGGCAGCCACTCGCTTTTTTCAGCAGGGTTTTGCGCGACAGTGAGCGTAAATACAACGCAGTCGACAGGGAGTTGCTGGCTCTCCACCTGGTCATACGCCACTTCTAGTTCTGGCTGGAAGGGCGCAGCTTCACCGCGTTCGTGGACCACAAGCCGCTGACGTTCGCGATGGCCAAGGTTTCGGAACCATGGTGGGGCCGGCAGCAGAGACAGCTGTCCGCGATCTCGGAGTTTACGACCGATATTCAGCATGTGTTGGGTAAACGGAATGTGGTGGCGGATTGCCTCTCGTGCGCGGTAGTGGCCCCGGTCTGCGTAGGGATAGATTATACAGCCATGGCTGCAGAGCAGATTGGCGATACGGATGTGCGCGTGCTTCAGTCTGGACCAACAGGGTTAAGGCTGGAGAGCAGAGTACTGCAAGACGGCAAGCCCCCCTCTAATCTGCAACGTCTCCACGGGATGCCCGGTAGTCCCGGTCGTGTGGCGCCGCCGTGTGTTTGAGACAGTTCACGCTCTGGCGCACCCAGGGGTGCGTGCATCAGTCAAAATGGTGGGAGTGAAGTTTGTGTGGCCAGGCCTGCACAAACAAGTGAAAGAGTGGGCGGCAGCCTGCGTAGCGTGCCAACGAGCCAAAGTGCACAGACACACGAAGGCTCCTTTGGAGCCTTTTAGTATACTGGCTAAAAGATTCGACCATGTTCACATGGACCTCGTGGGCCCCCTCCTGCCGTCGCAGGGGTGCACGCACCTTCTGACAGTGGTGGACCGCACCACACGCTGGCCAGAAGCAGTCCTGCTGGCGGCAACCACGTCTGCGGACGTGGCGCGCGCTTTTTTGACAACATGGGTGGCGCGTTTTGAAATCCCGTCGGACATCACGTCCGATAGGGGTCCTCAGTTTGTTTCCAACCTTTGGTCCGTGATGGCCTGCAGCCTGGGTGTTGCAATTCATCGCACAACCGCGTACAACCCACAGGCCAATGGGTTATGCGAGCATTTTCATAGGTCACTGAAAGCAGCACTCAGGGCTTCGTTGACGGATGCAAATTGGGTGGACCGGTTGCCGTGGGTTTTATTGGGGTTGCGTTCCGCACCAAAAGAGGATTTGGAGGCTTCCCCGGCAGAGCTGGTTTTTTCTCAGCCACTGTGGCTGCCCGGGGAATTTTTGCCAGATAATCCCGCACCGGACAACTGCCCGTCTCAGCGTTTGCACCATAGTGCAGACACAGGCACGCTGCCAGCCAGGCCCACCACTGTTTTCCACGCGCTTTCGTGCCCAAAATGTTGAAGAACGCGGAGTTCGTGTTCGTCAGGCACGATGCCCACCGCCCTCCATTGCGCCCACCCTATGATGGTCCGTTCAGAGTGCTGGAAACAGGGGACAATCATTTTTTGATAGACTTGGGGGGTCGTCGGGAGAAAATATGCATAGACAGACTTAAGCCCACCTTTGTAGTGGTGGACGAGCAAGTGCTGCTGGCTTGGGCCCCTCGGCGTGGAAGACCCCCACTGAGAACTCCTCAGGCAAACAATTCACCAGGACAGCCACACGGGCAAAGCGGAGTCCCCCCCCCCCCCCTCGCCATGGCCCACCCGCAGTCAGACACACTTCCAGCAGCCCCCCGCCGGCACAGAAACCCCCGCTACAGCAGATATGGGAGGAGACTGAAGCCCAAAAGGCGTGAGGACTGAAAACTCTGTCTGGGGGTGGTGGTGGTGTAGAGACTTGGGTGAGTCAGCTCAGACAGCGTCTCAGTCAGGATGCAGAGGGTAAACATAGGAGGACAATAGCCAGGGAGATCATGGGGAGTTGGCAGGAAGAAGGAGTCGGGGGTTTTAAGGGTGGATGTATTGTGATGTTAAATGTCATGCAATGTGATGTGAAATGTCATGCAGATGTGAGATGAGCGGTTGGGATAAAAGGAGAAACCGTGCTTGGTTGTATCATGCTTTTTCTGTGTATGACTGATGAGAGAGTGTAATAAATGTTGTCTGTTCTTAAACCTGTCTCCTCATTTCACACTCTCCACAATATCAGAGGGACAGCTCAGGTTGAGCAGTTTGGAGACAAGGTAAGAGAGGAAAGGCTGAGATGGTTTGGACATGTGCAGAGGAGGGATAGTCGAGATTGTTATGTATGTAAATGGAAGGTATTAGTAAGATGGCGGCCAGGGTGGACGGGGAATGAGCAGGGGTGGTTAACTTCCGGTTCCGGTGGTGACGCCACTCTGGGTATAAAGGATGTGGGCAGAAGAGGCTAGTCCTCTTTCGTCATGGGATGCCTGGCCTGTCGGAGAGTGCCGAAAGCCTGAGTGTATTGTATATAGTGTTTATAATAAAGCTCCGTAAATAGTAGTTCCTGTCTACTTGCCTACATTATGGGTACAACAGAGATACTGGACAAAGGATGTTGAAGATGGAGCTGCCAAGAAAAGAGGAAGATCACAGAGAAGATTGATGGATGTAGTGAAGGAGGACATGGAGAGGGTTGGTGGTACGGAGGAAGATGAAGGGATAGGGTGAGATGGAGGCAGATGATCCGCTGTGGAGACCCCTGAAGGGAGAAGCTGGAGGAAGAAGAAGAAGAAGAAGAAGAAGAAGATTCTTCCAAATTTGTGCCTATTTTACACTGATCTGTTTGTACTTTATGCTAAGTTTAGGAATATCAACCACCTGCTTGTTGAAAAATAGCAAATGGCCCACTGCCCGGGGTGTGATAAGCACAGAAACAACTCCAAATAGTTACTGGCCAACTCTGCTAATGGCGGAGTCCAGAGTATAAATAGTGTATAAGGACTAAATATGTGGTCAAGGGTTCATCGATGATCTACCTGGGCAAACGGGTCACTAGGCGTTTATAAAACGTGTTGAAAACAGACAAAAACGGACATCGAGCAAACAGGGTTCATTTTTTATGTAGTAGCATGGGCAGACCAGTAGAGGACGCCATCCTAATAAGACAGTTCATCACGTCCCCAGATGGTCTGGAGGAAGCGGCAGGTCTCCAAGCTAAAGTCAGAGGAACCCTGATGCTCCTTCTCCTGAGTCCAAGCCTCTCTAATCAGACTAACATGATGGAAATAATTAATCTGAGGAAAATTATCAGTAATTGATCTTTAATTAGTTTTATTCTTGATTTATTTTATTTTACTTTTTTATATTTAAACTCAGACACAGATTCATGTCACATTTCTCTCATTATAAACATAGAAATATGAAATTCATTTTAAGTATCATATCTTGTCCTCATTTTGGTGATGACACTCTTAAACTAGAAAAGCACTCAGAGAGAGCATACCTCCGTCAAGGCTCCTTCCGTCCCTCATGGATCACCTCCAAAATATAATGGGTTTGTTTTGGAGGATTCTGGCTAACACAGCGTGAGAAGAGAAGAGCCTTGGGGGAGGTATGCATTCTGGGATCATCACTAAAATTCTATGGGTTCATCCTTGGCCCAATAGCTACCTCTGGTGAAAATTTCATCAAAATCTATCCAGTAGTTTATGCGTAATTCTGCTAACAGACAGACAAACAAACAGATGGACGGACAAACCACCCCGATTACATAGCCTTCTTGGTGGAGGTAATGGTAAAGTGCCATTTATTAATTTAAACCACATAATAACCAGTTCAGTCTGACCACATAAATACAGGAGGTTGAAATGATGAGATTGGGCTACCAGACATACATGGAGCCTCCTGGATGCTCAACAGCCCGGTGACGGGAATGCCTAATGCCGCAGTGCAGCTGACGACACAGAAAGAAAGGCAAATATAACTTACCGAGCTGGAGCGAGCCGGTACTATTCTGTGCAGTCTGGTGGATGAAGGAGAAAAGCAGGGCCAGCTGTAACACCAATATGTGGAGAACTTGCTGCTACATATGGAGGTGAATGCTCCGACAATCTCTTTCCACAAACACAGCGAATAAATACTTCAGAGCTAATGAGGGAAGAGATTGCTGGTGTGAGGAAGCGTGGGCTGAACCTGACTGAACCCGGCGTGTAAGAGTGCGTGTATGCGTGTGTGAATGGGAGTGAATGGAGAGTGTGTGTGTGCATGTGTATGTGTGTGGGAACACCCATAATGTGAAACAGCTGATGGCACTGACAAGTGGGGGGAGGCGTGCCCAAGCGGTCAGAGGGCGAAGGACCCAAACAGCTTCTCTGATGCGCCAGAAGGAAAATAGGGAAAACATAACAATAAGCCAGAACTGACAATTCATGACAATTTTTCTGCTCACCAACCAGTTGTTTGGCGGGAACTAAACAATGTCTAACCTTAGTATGGTGTCTCTGTGTCAGATTGATGGTACATGTCCACTGGTCAGGATTTTTCAGAAAGGAATCTGCATACCACAACCTGTGAGGCGCGAAAAAGGGGCGTGTAGTGTAGTTTTTGGCTAGGCAGAGTCGAGCAGTGCGGGAGGAAAAACTGGAATAGTCATTATTAACCATGAGCAGATTGTTTTTAATAGTCCTGGTATATTTGTGCTACAAAAGGCGACTTTGTCGTCATCGCCGCCGGTTTTGGGTTCACCCAATCCTACAGACACACACAATGCATGTCGAATTTGACCATCTGGTTCGTGAGCTTCAGCTGGATGAGCCCATGTTCCACTGCTTTCCATGCCTTGTTCCTTTGTATGTTGTTTCTATATGACGGCAAGGACTGGTCAGATAGTATCAGGTTGCCTGAAACAGCAGTTATTCATTTCTCCTTCATGTCTTCACAACAACAGGTAATGTACAGATCTGCCCCCCCCCCCCCCGCCTTTCGTCTTCTCCTCCAGCTGGCTGGTTCACTGGATTGGTCGACGGGTCCGGCTGTGGGTGGGTCTTCAGCTCTCCACTGCTACCGGACAATATGGCATCCTTGGTCTCCATATCTTTAAAGCAAACCAGCGAAAAGTGTTTCTAACATAATTTTGTGTAAGAAATAGTGGGTTCAGTTAATGAATCCATTGTTATTTGACATCAAAAACCGCTGGTTTAAAAGTTCAGGACGAGAGTGTTTCCTCCAGTTCATGACTGTATGGAAAAAAATCATAACCGCTGGAAATCTTAATGCAAATGACCTGTAGGGTACCCATGGGCGACTCAGCACACCACAGTACGGTTTTTGACTGCTCCACTCCCAAATGCTTTCTTTCTTCTTTTTTTTTTCTTTTTTCTTTTGTATACTTTATTGATCCCCAGAGGGGAAATTGAGGGCATCCACCTGAATGGATGAAGCAGCCACGTTACGACGCTATCCCTTTACCATTCACACAGACATTCACACCTAGGGTCACTTTAGAGTCTCCAATTAACCTAACTTGCATGTTTCTGGCCTGTGGGAGGAAACCGGAGAACTCCCGGAGTAAATCCACGCAGACACGGGGAGAACATTCAAACTCCACACAGATCACTGTTGGTCAGGGGCTGGGATCGAACCAGGGATCCCATGGCCAAGGGTGAGTTGCTGTGCTGCCGCAGTGCTAACCACTGTGCCACCGCACTGCCCAAGTTTCTGCTGCGTTTCCAATACACAATGAATGGGAAGTGGAAAAACAACAGAACCAGTGGACACGTACCAAAAGGCTGTGTCCACACAGTCTTTTTCTCACACATCTGTTTTTCTGGGCTCTTCACAGGTGGCCTTAAAATAAGGCATCCCTGTAACCCAGTTACTTAACAAGTTGCTCACAGCTCACCGCGGCTTTTACACATTTTTTTGCACGGAAACTCTCTACTAACTACACTAAACTGCATCAAACTGAAGAGAACACCTGAAAGTCCAGACCAAGGTTCATATTTTGTTCCATTTGTGATGTCTTCATGTCTACCATGCAGTGAATAACTGCACAGACAACTGTATTCTTTCATGTGACTTTAGTACCAACTTGCAGGGAGTATTATACACCAAACATGCATTACATACTGCTTCATTACTGGCTGTCCTCTCTAGTTACCAGAGAGTGGCACTGTTGTACTGAGGTATCATCTACAGACGTGTAGATCTGCTTGTAGACACTACATCACTCCTTTTTGTTTGCCACAAAAAACCCCACTTTTGTAATACTAAATTTAACAGTGATGACTTAGGCTGTAAACTCTGGTATGTAGCAAACATTGAACTGCTTTTGAAACAAAGTAGGGATTGTACTCTAACAACCAAAACTGTTGTCTGCTTTATGCCTTCAGTTGTTATTACTATTCTGTTGCCATATGTAACAGTCTAAATAACACTGCATATATTGTGACTTTTCTTGGACTATAGAAACAACTTGAGCAGTAGAACAGTCCGTGAAATTTGCAACTATCTTTACGATCATATTCTGTAACAAACCATGCTGGCTGTTAAGATCATTTGTACTCAAGTAGGTAGGAAAGAAGTTGTCTGTTGTGTCGAGTAGGATATCTTGGAAGTGGATTACCAATAGCAGTCTCCTTGCTGTCGTCATCTGACTCTGTCGAGACACCTTGCAGCTCTGCAGCTATATTCTTTTTTCTATTGATCGAGTCTCCATCCTTAGTTGCTGTGACTATGGAGCCTTTGACCTGTGACACAGTGTATGGTTTGCTGCTGTAAGCTGTGCTGAGCTTGTTGTGTTTTGGTTGGTGGTGGAGCACATTGTCTCCTGGTGCAAGAGTGCTCAGTGTCGCATGGGGATGTGCACTGGCATATGCTTTCAGCTTGGCCTTGGCTTCTCTATCCTTGGCTCTGACTGTGTGATCTGCACTGTTAGAAGAAGTGATGCTGTCTGCGGGAATCTTGGTGTTGATTTTTCGCTGGAACAGGAGTTCTGCTGGTGAAGCTTCTGTGGTGCTGTGTGGTGTAGATCGATATTCACGGAGGAAGATGTTGAGATACTGTTTCCATAGCACGCCTTGCATTGCCACAACACAAATGGTCTTGGCTAAGGTGTGCATGAATCTTTCCACAGTAGCATTAGCTTGAGGCCATCGTGGAGTGATCTTGCCATGGTGAAATCCAAGATATGTTGCGAACTGGCCAAAACAGTCACTGCTGAATGGAGGGCCATTGTCTGTCTTAAATACTCTGGGGATTCCAAACATTGAAAATATTTTGTCTATAATGGGTATGATTGTGTTAGCTAAGGTTGACTTGATGACCTTAACAACTGGATAACATGAGTAGTCATCTACTATGACAAGTAGGTATTCTTCAGTAGGGAGAAGCCCGTAGAAATCTGCACTCACGCTGTGCCAGGGGGCTTTTGGTAGGTCTGACATTTGTAGTGGTTCTGTGTGAGTGGCAGGTGTGTTCGCCTGACATGCTATGCAGTTTCTTACTGTGGCCTCTGCTAGCTGATCTATGTTTGGAAACCATACCTTTGTCCAGAGAAGTGTTTTTGTCTTCACTATACCCTGGTGTCCTTCATCAGTGAGCTGCAATACTTTGTTTTGTATGGCTGAGGGGATGACAATTCTGGTATTTCTCAGAATGATGTCATTGGATGCTGACACTGTCAGTTCGCTGCTTATGTTTATGAACTGTTTCAGGATGGTGGCATGTTGACTGCTATTGGTCACTTTTTTCCATACGCTATTTCTGATGTGTTCACTGACCTTTTGTAAAACTGGGTCTTTTACAGTCTCTTCTTTTATCTCTGTGAGTGTCATTGCTTTGGGTGTGGAGTGATGAGTCAGAAAGTTAACATATTCCTCTGCTACCTTTGCTGCATGTGTGCTGTCACCAGGTTGTGTTAGTATGGGATGACGAGACATGTACTCTGCTGGGTTGTCTACTCCTTTTCTCTACATTACTTTGATGTTGTACAGTTGACGCCTCAGTCCCCACCTTTCAATTCGGGCAAGTGGTTTGGATCTGGGATTGTTCCAGAAGAGTTCAAGGGCTTTGTGGTCAGTTACCAGTGTGAATGGATGTCTATAGATGTAGAGGTGAAAATGCTTACAGCTCCATACAACAGCTAGGGCTTCCCTCTCTGTCTGTGAGTATTGTTTCTCTACGTCAGTGAGAACATGGATTGCATATGCTATGATGCACCTCTCTTCCTTTTCTTTCTGGTAAAGAATAGCACCCAGTCCCACAGGGCTAGTGTCAACAACTAGCTCTGTTTCCTTGTGTGGGACAAAGTAAGCCATGGTGGAGTCGTTTGTCAGACTATCTTTAACTGCATGCAGTGCGGACTGTTGTTCCGGACTGCCCTCCCATGGTGTGTCTTTTCTTGTAAGCTTGCATAGCGGTGCAGAGATAGAAGCAAAGTCTTTGATAAAACGAGAGCAGTAACTAGCCACCTTAAGAAAACTTCTCACTTCACTTGGATCTTTAGGATTACTAGCCTGTTGCACAGCTGAGACCTTTTTGGGATCTGCTGAGATGCCTTCAGCAGAAAATATAAAACCAAAAAACTCAAGCCTGGACTTACTGAATACAATTTTTTCTGGTTGATCGTAAGACCACTTTCTTTGAGCCTTTGAAACATCACAGTGAGGTTGTTGTCATGCTCAGACTGTGAGGACCTGTACACAATGATGTCATCACTCAGATTTTTCACACCTGTGGAGCCCTGGAGTGTTTGACAGATTGCATTTTGAAACACCTCTGCAGCTGAAAAGATACCAAAGTGCAGACGTTTGTATCGATGTAGACCAAGGTGTATTGTGAACATGGTTATGCACCTGCTGTCAGGATGGCACTCCAGCTGATGGTATCCTGCTGTCAGATCTAACTTTGAGAATACAGAGTCACCATTAAGTTCATGGATGACGTTGTCTATGTTTGGGGTGATGTGAAGCTCACGTTGTATGGTGGTGTTTGCCTGTCTCATATCAACACAAATTCTTACTTTATCTGGGTCTTTTGGTTTAAGGGGTGTGGTGATGGGGGAAACCCATGGTGTAGGACCTGACACTGTCTCAGTTATTTTTTTTTTTTTAGATTTAGTATACTTTATTGATCCCCAGAGGGGAAATTGAGGGTCATCCACCACCTGGATAGATGAAGCAACCACAATACGGCGCTATCCCTTAACCATTCACACACACATTCGCACCTAGGGCCACTTTAGAGTCTCCAATTAACCTAACCTGCATGTTTTTGGCATGTGGGAGGAAACCGGAGAAATCCTGGGGTAAACCCACGCATACACGGGGAGAACATGCAAACTCCACACAAATCACTGTTGGTCGGGGGCTGGGATCGAACCCACGATCCCCACGATCCCCCGGCCAAGGGTAAACTGTGCTACCGCAGTGCTAACCACTGCGCCACCGTGCAGCCCATTATGCCATCTGCTTCCAGTTTTCGTAGTTCATCTTCCACTTTCTGCCGAATGTGGAATGGCACTCGCCTGTGAGGTTGGCATGTGGGTTGAACATTGGGGTCAATGTGGAGCTTGACTTGAAAGTTTTTTAGCTTGCCAATTCCATCGAACAGCTTTGGATAGCTTTCAACAAGTTTGTCTGCAACTGTTTGAGTGGTTGATGGGCTTGATAGTGCGGTTGTGATTTTGATGAGTCCCAGCTTTGTTGATGTATCATAGCCTAGTATGGCAAAACTGTCCCCTTGAATCACATGAAATGTGCCATTTGTCTGTTTGTTTCCTTTTGTCACATTTCCCTTGAATGTACCAACAACAGGTAGTGGACTTTTGGATTGATGCGGATACATTTTTGTCAAGGTGGGCTCTAGCTGAGGAGATGGGTTCAGGTTTTTGAATGTGACTTCATTTATGATATTTGCTGTGGCTCCCAAGTCTATTAAAACTGGTACACCTGAAGTTGTTTATTTTCACGTTCGATCTGTGGCAGTGATGTGCCATCTACATGTACCGCAAACACATAGGCATCGTCGCTGCTGGAGGATGTTGGCCTCTTGCTTTCACTCTGTGTGATGCTAGTCACGTGGTGTGCTTTCTGATATCTTTTATTTTGTTTGTTGCCCTCTTTATGTTTGGGGTTGTTATTTTTGTCACGTGGATGAGACGCCGTCCCATCCGGTGCTCAGACCGTGTGCACTCAGCCCTATCCTTTCTGTGGCAGCGTCTCAGCGGGCTCCCAGCTGTCAGTTACAGGACGGCTGCAGCCCAATTAACCCTCATCAGCTGAGGCGCTGCTGATGAGCATAAAGAGGAGCAGCTCCGATCATTCGGGGCTGCGACTTAGCACACTGAAGGCTGGAACCCCTACGCCCGGTGCCAGCTCTCTCCTCGTCTTGCTGCATTAATTGTAAGTGTACCCTGTATGAGTATTTGTGCCTTTTGGCCCACGAGGCCGTGTTCCTTATCCCCTGTCCCCTACTATTAATAAAACATCGCAACTCACTGGCTCGCCCTCGGCTCTCATTGTGTGGCTCGCGAGGGCCACACGTAACAATTTTTTAGTTTTGACCAGCACTGTCTTGCAAAGTGATTCCACTTATTACATGCTCTGCACTGCTTGCCTTTGGCAGGGCAGTCCTCTTCGTGTGGGTATTTACCTCCGCAGCTCCTGCACAGGTTGTTTGGTTTACCTCAAGTTGAGCAAGCATTTCCAGCTGCTTGCTTTGATTGTGAATTCTGCTGCATTGTATTCATTGCAGCAGCTGCACCTTGTTCTATGCCATGCTATCATGTTGCCATGCTATCAACTACAGAAGGAGTAAAATCTCCATAACTTATCTCTGTTGTGTTGACACATGGAGGTTGTCATGCTTATGTTGGATTCATGATCATATATAATTAAAGCTACAGTCACAAATACCCTTACGGGCATCTGAGAACACCGTACGAATGATTTTTGGACCATTTCATATGGCCTTCTTAAGGCAGTCATAGGAGAATTCAGCATTCATAGGCCATTCATAAGTTCATGACCAGGTTGATGGTCTTGTCCAAGATTTTCTATGAACGCACCATGAAAACCCCTCACCGTAGGGCAGCCGCACGAATGCCATAGGAACAATGTAAGAACTATGCAAGATGCTGGCTGTAAGTATGCCTCAAGAGCACCTTAAGCTGTTCTTGAGGGCCCCTTACAGCAGTCGTAGGAAACAGCGTACGAATCCCCGCTAGCACAGAGATTCGTAAGGCAGTAGTGAAGCACTCATAAGGCAAAAGTATGTCATTCGTGCAACATTTGTGCTGACAAAATGTCCCGAAAGCCGTAAAATCTTCCTACCAATGACTTGAGAGTGCCGTGAGTTGCACAAAATTTTTTTAAGATGGCATTAAGTATGTTGCGGGAAGATCCCAAGGCACCCTTACGAAGAACGTAAGAACTCTAACTCCATCATACGACAGAAAAGCACCTCATTTCTCAAGAATGCCTCAAGTTGCTCTTGTGAATTGAATGGCAGCCGTAAGAAACTATGCACCCGTGTGCTAACTCCAAAATTCGTAGGAGCGTTGTGACCATAGCTTTATCATAATTTTGTCATTACAAAGTTGTCATTTACTGTCTCCTCAGCGACGTAAAATTCTTGACAATAATCAACACAAAATTTAGCAGCAAGTATGAATATATACAGTAAATACAGTACTAAAGACTCAGTGCCTTTATATAAACTCTTATCTTGCGAGAAACATTAACTTCTTGGAACACAGATTTCTTGGCCATCCCAAACTGATCACATCCATCCTGGCCACCCCACTGAAAATTTCCTCACTCCACAACTGGTGTTAGGAGGATTTTGGGGAATTTTTTTTTTCATTGTCATACTTTTAGCTCATAGCTTCAGTCTCTCTGCACCGGTCTGGCATGGGAAACATCTGGACCGACTGGATGTGTGTGAGAGATGCTGCGCTCTCATCGGTGTCCTCGGTGTGGCAATAAAACACACCAGTCTAAAATTAGACCCTGAAGACTGATATGAGCTCACTTCCCAGATATGGATATCAGCGCGCGCACACACGTACACGTACACACACACACACACACACACACACACACACACACACACACACAGAGTGAAGGCTTCGTAGTGAGTCAGCTGGATTTTTGTTGCCCTGAAGCAGAGCGATAAGTCACTGCTCTGTCTCTGACTTCATCTGAGATTCTGAGAATAGAATCATTACTACAATTTCCCAAATGGTTTGAAGGTTTTCTGCTTCACACAAACAGGATTGACTGTGTGTGTGTGCAGTAAACTGTTACAGACGTGTTTAAACCGAGCTCCATACAGTCACTCATTCAAGCAATACAGCTGCTACAGCTTTAACACAGGAGAAGTTTGGTTCAGTTTTTAATTGAACAACATGACTGGTAGGATGAAGGTCCCGTTCACTGATCCAATGAACAATGAACGGGACACAAAAAATGGAAACAAAAATGTCCAAATAACGAATTATATTATTTAATTCAGGGATGGGCAACTGGCAGGCCACACCCTCTTCCGCTACAGCCTGCTAATCCATTTCCAAAAATCAATTATTTATTTATATCACATTTGGAACTGCATTCTTAAATGCAGTTATAGAGTCTGCCAGTAGAGGGAGCTCTAATCGAAATCTAGGTGCCGCTCTGTGCAAGTGGTAGAGTGAAAGAGCAAGAGTGAGGGAGCCACAGAGATAGAGGGAGCAGTGTGTGCTGGAGAACGTGTTGTAAGGTACTATACAGTATGTGTTGCATGCTGACCGCATTAATAGGCTGTGTACAGCAACAAATGTACAAAGTAGGCTGCTTTTTAACAGGAATAAATGCTACAGCTGAGAAGCTGTAGCATTTATTCCTGTTTGACAGGTGAATCCTCAGTGGAGCTTGGAGGCTTTCCTTCTAACTGTGCAGAAAAAGATTCAAAGCTTTGAGGTTTCTTTCTAAAGAGCACGACTGAAGCACTGACACTGTTTCAATCTCATGCCATGGCTGCACGGTGGCGCAGTGGTTTAGCACTGTGGCAGCACAGTTTTACCCTCGGCCGGGGGACCGCGGGGATCATGAGATCGTGGGTTCGATCCCAGCCCCCGACCAACAGTGAGCTGTGTGGAGTTTGCATGTTCTCCCCGTGTTGTGCGGGTTTACTCCGGGATTTCTCTGGTTTCCTCCCACACACCAAAAACATGTAGGTTTAGGGCGCTCGCGCACGCAGCGACCAGCAGCCGGTGGCTTGTCACCAGACTGCAAACCAAGTCTACCTACGGGTACAAATAAGTAACAAAAAAAAAAAATGCCAGCAATAAAAGTTCAGATACTGTGGTCATTGTAATCTGCTAATTTTTTTGCTCATTTATACCAGTGAATCTTAAACTTTTTAAAAATTCCCCATTTTGGGAAGCCAGATGATTACCAAGCCCACCTACACACAGCTATTTCTCTGCCTCTCCACACCAACAATGAATCCAAGAGCAAGCTAAGCCTCGTCATATTTCCTTTTCTTCTTGGCTAATTTTTTGGTAATTATCATCCGGAATTTGTCTTTGCTCATCATTTTGATGAAGAGTTTAAAAAAATTAGTTCATGATATAATTTTATCCATCCGTCCATCCATCCATCCATCTTCTGCTTAATCCTTTTCGGGTCACGTGTGTGTGTGTGTGGGGGGGGGGGAGCTGCTGGAGTCTATCCCAGCATCTCTGGGTAAGAGGCAGGGTCCACCCTGAACAGATCACCAGTCCATTGCAGGGCATATATAATTTTATCAGTAATTTTAATTCTAATATCATAAAACACTGAGTAGCTTTTATTTTCATTTGCATTTTCAGTTTTACACCACACCTGCAGCTGTGGAGCAGGTGTAGTGTGGCTGACTACTGATCGGATGGTCAGGGGGTTCGCTTCCCACTCTGTCTGCAGTCTGCATGTTAAAGTGTCCTTGAGCAAGATACTGAACCCCCAGTTGCTCCTGGTGGGTCAGGCCTGCACCTGTGCATGGCAGCTCTTTTGCCAGCAGTGTGTGAATGGGTGGATAGCAGGATCTGTAAAGCGCTTTGGTTATCCAGACATGAGTAAAAAGTGCTATGTAAGTGAACACCATTTAATTGTAAAACTATTTTCTTTGCAGGAAATAATTACACCCCCCTCTCCCACGGAAGGTTTACATGTAAATCTGGCCCTCTGGAAGTGTGTAAAAAGTTTTGTGGCCCTCACTACCATCAGAGTTGTCCATCCCTGATTTAATTTGTAATGTTCATCATCATCATCATAGCAGTTTGTCGTGGGCGACAATGACTGTTTCATTTAGGTCTGATCAGATTCCTCCACACAGCTCTGTCCTTAGCCTTCCGCTGCCAGGAACTCCTGTCTATATCCAACTTCTTCAAGTTTCTTTTTATAGTGTCTTTACATCTGAGCCTTGGTCTACCCTGATTGCGTTTGCCCTCGGATAACTGTAAGTAGAGTAACTGCCGAAGGAGACGCTAGTGGTCCATCCTCTCAACATGTCCGAGCCATCTCAGGTTCATCTGTATTAGCATGTCCTCCATTGATGGTAGACCAGCTCGTTTCAACACTCCTATGTTGGTTATCTTGTTTTTCCATGAGATGTTCATTATGACTCGAAGGTGTCTCATCATGTACGTGCGGAATTTCTTCACCTGCAATCTGTAGACAGTCGAAGTTTCAGCACCCTACAATAGAGTAGCCAGTACTGTCGCTCTGTAAACTTTGCATTTCACACGGATAGACACATGTCGATTGTTCCACAGTCTCTCCCTCAAGTTTCCAAACACAGTGCTCGCTGTTCCCATTCTAAGAGTTAGTTCATCCTCCAGCCTAGCATTCTCTGAAACAGTACTCCCTAGATACTTGAAAGTCTTGCACTTGACTAGTGGCTCTGTACCAATGCTGATCTCTTCTGGTAGTGATGTTGATAATTGAAACTTTGGTGGTTGATAAAGGCATTCTGTATTCTTGATGTTGATTTTGAGGCTGAATTGGCTAGCTGCTCTGGCAAATTTCTCCACTAAAGATTGCATATCTTCTGCACTGTGTGCAACTAGAGTACTGTCGTTGGCAAAGAGCATTTCTCTTACTACCTTTATCGATGTCTTACTCTTGACTTTAAACTGTGCCACATTGAACAAGTCTGCTTCTTTCCTTGTTTGGATGTATACTCCTTCTGAAGTGTCTTTGAAAGCCACCTCAAGCATGGCTGCCAGATATAGCGAGAAGAGTGTAGGCGGCAGCACACACCCTTGTTTCACCCCTTTGAGTATTTCTTCTTCTTCGACCTACTGAAGTCTATGAAGACTACATAAAGCGGGATGTTGTGTTCGATACACTTTTCTTGAACCTGTTTCAAGCAGAAAATCATGTCCATTGTGCTTCTTCCACTTCTAAAGCTGCACTGGGTTTCCGGTAGTACATTCTGCGAGATGTGTTCATGGAGTCTGTTCAATAGTACACGTGACAGAATCTTTCCAACAGTGGCTAGCAGTGATATACCTCAGTAATTTCCATGATGTTTCCTGTCACCTTTCTTGAACAAAGGCACAATACTTACATCCTTCCAGTCTTGAGGTACTTTCTGGGCATCCCATGTCTCTTGGATGAGCTTGTGCAGGCAGTTGGTCAGCTGAACACCACCAGATTTCCACATGTCTGCTGGAATTCCATCCCTTCCTGAAGATTTACCATCCTGTGTTGTCCTGATAGCTGCCATTAGTTCATCAAAATTTGGTGGTTCATCCAGACTTGATACAGCTGGTCACTGCACTAGAGCTTCTTTAGCCTCTTCAGTGAGATCTCTAGGGTTGTTCAGTAGTTGGTCAAAGTGGTCTGCAAATCTGCCCGGGATCTTATCTTTCTCCTGCAAAACTGTTTCACCATCTATAGCCTTTAGTTGGATCAATCCTCTTGGTTTAGGGCTGTAGATTTCTCTCAAACCTGTGAAGAATGTTTTCATGTCCTTCCTGTCTGCTGCAGTTTTAAGTTGCTCCTCTTTTTCATCCCACCAGTTGGACTTCATCTCTCTGGTGTACCTCTGTAGCTCACTCTGAGCCTTTGAGCATTTCTTCTTCTTCGACCTTGTGTTACACTGTAGGTTTTCCTACCTAGCTGTATTCCTCGCTTCTAGTAGTTTCTTCAGGTGTTCATCATGCTCATCAAACCAATCTTAATGTTTCCTTTCAGGGTGGCCTAAAACATCACTCGCAGTCTGATACACCGTATCCTTCAGTGTTGCCCATTTCTCTTCTATGTCATTCTCTGAGTTGTTGCTGTCCCAGTCTTTCAAGTATTCATCCATTTCCTGTGTAAGTTCTTCCTTCTTTTGGCCTTTCAGTGCACTAGTGTTTAGCTTCCGTGGTGGCTTTGCACCCGTCCTGCAGTGCTGTTTTTGTCTGCAAATCCTTAATCTAGATCTCAGCATAACATGATTAGTACCACAGTCCGCGCCTCTCATTGCTCTGGTGTCCAATACATCCCTTATCCCTCTGCCTGACTATGATGTAGTCTAACAAGTGCCAGTGCTTGGATCTTGGGTACATCCTTGTCTTCTTGTGTGTGTCCTTGTGCTTAAATAGAGTGTTGGTTATCACAAGGATGTACTCTGAACATAGTGCAAGTAGAAGTTCTCCATTAGCATTGCACTTGCGTACTCCATGACTGCCTAGCACTCCTTTCCATTTCTCAGTGTCCGAACCAACTCTGGCATTAAAATCTCCAACAAGTATCAGCCTGTCATCAGTCGGTACACGCCTGATCGTCTCACGTAAATCACTGTAGAACTCTTCCTTCACCTCCTCTGTGTTGGTCATTGTTGGGGTATATACACTGATGAGTGTGGCATACATCTTCTGCTGTAGTGGGAGTCTCATAGTCATTATCCTGTCGTTGATTGGCACCAGTTCCTCATCAAGCATTGCTGCTATCTCCTTTCTAACTGCAAAGCCCACTCCTGCTTCTCTCCTTTCTTGAGTTGATCTTCCACTCCAAAAGAAGATGTACCCATAGTCTTCCAAGCTGTCATATCCAGGAAATCTTGTTTCACTAAGTGCAGCTATGTCTACATTGTACCTGTTCATTTCCAGGGCCACAAGCGTGGTCTGTCTTTCTGGGCACTGTGATGTTGTTCTGTCCGACAGAGTGCATACATTCCATTCTGCTACACACAAGGCTGCTGTTTTCCTCTTCTTTTGTCATCCTGCTCCAAGCTTACTTTTTGCTGCCTGTCGGAGTGTGAACAGATCAGGGATTTGTAATTTGTAATGTTACTGTTTCTAAATATTGTCCAGTATTGCAAAATGATCATGTTTCACTCCAAAACACAATAATCTGGAGATTTTGGCATAAATTTCCACGATTTTGCCCCCTGGAGGTGCAGCTCTGCAGCTGCCCCCAAACTGAAGCTGAAAAAAACATGATGCTAGTCAGACTCCCATATAATTATTTATAATGGTAAATAAACAATTCCCATTCCCCAAAGTGCAAGATACAATGCTATTATGAATATACTGTAAGTCTTAAAAGATTATATTTATTATTTCTAACATAGTGAAAGACATAAGTATAGTTAGTGCCCCACAGACTGCTATGATGATGATGGATGATGATGAGGGAAAAAACACGAACAGGACCAAACAGGACATCAAAAACCAAAATAATTAAATTAAATCACAAGTAATACATTATAATAGATCTCAAATATTTGTAGAAGTGCCCTGTTAGTTGACCTGATGTCACTTGCTCCCATTAGATATAATTGAATGTCCTTTTTGTGCATTGTGTGTAACATTAGATACTATAAGAATGGCCATTTGTTTTAAATATTTAAATACAAATAATTTAATTTATTTTTTGGCCATTTGGTGGAGCCTTTGGTGTCCAATAAAAATGATTTCATTCTTTATTTGGATATTTTCTGGGGGTTTGGTGTCCCGTTCTGTGCTCTTTGGTGCCGATCGTTGTTTAGTGGAACCACTTAATCACTTTTAAGGTGTTTAATTTCCATTTTTTGTGCATTCTCAAGCCTGCCTATACACCATCCTGTCATGAGCTCTCCATGCGCCTCTCCAATGCGTATGGCGAGGGGAGAAAGGACAAGGATTTACGCACTGGGATTTACACCACACATATTTATTAAACACCAAGGTGCTAACACACAGACATACAGTTATAGTTTCCTCAGAAGCTAACGGTGTCCTACTGGACGCTCAACAGTCAACAGGGGAAAGACACCGGGGAAAAAAACACACACAGTGATCACTTACTGAGCTGGAGCGGTCCAGAAGTCCGAATAGGTCCCGAGGGAAACAGTCCTTGCTTGACGTGACTCCACGTGAACCGTCAATGAAGTCCACAAAGTCCAATGACCCGGCAATGCATGACTGTAGACAGGCTCCTTAAGGACATGCATTGCTGGGTCATTGGACCCAGCAATGCATGTCCTTAAGATGTACCCATGCTGGTTTGACAAATAGGCTACACCTGGGCGAGGAGTGGGAAGATGGCATACGGGAGTGGGAACAGCTGGTAGCAATAGAGAGGGGGCGTGGTCCGACCGGCAGACAGTTAGACAGCGCTCACTCCAGCATGAGCGCAAGAGGTTGCCTCCCCACTGCCGGCCAGAAGGCAGTGGCTATAGGTACGGCAAAGCACACAGAAATACATACTAACATACATACAATGTGGCACGTACCCATAGGAGCGGCCAGGTCCGAGCCAAGGGAAACCGAGCTGGCTCGGTTCCTGACAAATCCAGTGACAAGTTTGATGTCAGGTGACCAGGGTTTCTGCTATTTTCTGACACCTACTTTACATTACTGCTGCATTACTGTTGGGTTTAGATAGATAGATAGATAGATAGATAGATAGATAGATAGATAGATAGATAGATAGATAGATAGATAGTTAGATAGATGTACCTTATTGATCCCAAACTGGGAAATTACAGTGTAACAGCAGCATGACAGTAGACAACCAAACAACAGAAACACACACGACAGACAAAGGGATTACCCATGGAAAGTAAAACTAACACGACTATAGAAAACCTATATACAGCATAGCTTAATATATGATGACCCTATAAACACCAACAACATGATGACCCTATAAACACATGAATCATCCCATTGCACAAAGAATGCAATGGGATGATTATTATTAGGAGCAGAGTGAAATGTGAGGTACCAGTTAGTCTGTAAGGTGCAGTGTGGCAGCATAGCTATGACCAGAATACAACATCATAGTGAGTTATTGTACAGTGAAATTGCATGTGGCAGGAAAGATTTCCTGTACCTGGCCATTCGACAACGAAGCTGTAGTAGTCTACTGGAGAAAGTGCTTCGCTGTCTATCTAGTGTGTGGTGGAGGGGTGATCAGGATTGTCCATGATGGATCGCAGTTTATTTAGTGTTCTCTTCTTCACTACTGTCTCAAAGGTCTCCGGTCTGAGACCAATTACAGAGCCAGCCCTCTTGATTGATAATCTTGTCAAGTCTGTTGGTATCTCTGGCCCTAATACTGCTACCCCAACAGACAGCAGCAAAGAAGATGGTGCTGGTGACAACGGTCTGGTAGAAAAGCTCCAGCATCCTGCTGCACACGTTGAAGGATCTCAGCTTTCTCAGGAAGTAGAGTCTGCTCATCCCCTTCTTGTGCGCACCATCGGTGTTGGATCTCCAGTCCAACCCGCTGCTGATCCTGACACCCAGATATTTGTAGTCCTCAACCACTCCCACATCCTCCCCCCTAATCTGCAGTGGCTGAGAAGGCGTCTTCCTCTTCCTGAAGTCAATCACCATCTCTCTGGTCTTGCTGACATTCAACCTCAGGTGATTCTGCTCCCTCCACTCCACAAATCTGTCTACCAGTGCCCTGTACTCCCCCTCCTCTCCTCCTCTTATACACCCCACAACAGCTGAGTCATCAGAGAATTTCTGCAGGTGGCATGACTCAGTGTTGTACTGAAAGTCAGTGGTGTATAAGGTAAAAAGAAAAGCAGAGAGCACAGTGATACGGGAGCCCCTGTGGCGCTCCCGTATCACTAGCCACCACTCCAGAAAAGACATTGCCCAGCCGGACAAACTGTGGTCTGCCTGTCAGGTAGTCAGTAATCCATGAGATCACAGAGCTGTCATCCCCCAGTGGCTAGATGGAGTTAAAGGCACTGAGAAATCATAAAAAGTGATTCTCACAGTATCTCCTCCACCATCCAGGTGCTGATGGGCTCGTTGTAGCAGGTAGATGACAGCATCTTTAACTCCTAAATGGGGCTGATATGCAAACTGCAGAGGGTCCGGCCACGTCTTCACCTGCGGCCTCAGGTGGGCTAAGACCAGTCTCTCCAGGACCTTCATCACATGAGATGTGAGGGCAACTGGTTGGTAGTCATTCAAATCCGATGGAGATGACTTCTTGGGGACAGGAACCAGGCAGGATGTCTTCCACAGCACCGGTACTCTCTCCAGACTCAGGCTCAGGTTGTACAGGTGTTTCAGTACCGGAGCTAGTTGGTTGGCACAGGTCCTCAGGGTCCTGGCGGAGATGCCGTCAGGGCCCGCTGCCTTCCACTGATGGAGTCTCTAGCTGTTTCTCCACCTGATCTGTAGTCACCGTGAAGTGAGGGAGGGTCCTGGTGCCCCCTGAGGAGGAGGAGGGGGGAGATGGAGAGAGGTTCTGCACAGGAGGGTGGGTGGGAAGGGGTGTGTGTGGGGGTCTGGTTGTGTTGCTTGGGTGACAGACTGTGAGTTGAACCTATTAAAAAACAGATTCAGTTCCTCAGCTCTCTCCTGGCTCCCAGATGGCTGCCTGACTCTCCCCTTGCACCCAGTTATTTGTTTCATTCCATCCCACACATCTTTAGTGTTGTTTTGCCTGAGTTTATCTTCCAACTTCCTCCTATAATTGTCCTTGCACCTCCTCAGCATCTCTCTCAGCTCATGCTGCACTCCCCTCAGCTTCTCCTTGTCTCCAGCCCTAAAAACTCTCTTCTTTTTGTTCAGAAGTGCTTTCAGGTCACTGGTGACCCATGGTCTGTTGTTGGAGAAGCAGTGTAGAATCTGAGCTGGCATGGTCATGTCTTCACAGAATCTATTGTATTCTGTGATGCAGTCGGTCATATTGTGTATGTCCACCCCATGTGGTTAACAGAGTATGCTCCAGTCTGTCGTCTCAAAGCAGTCCTGTAGTGCATCAGCAGCCTCCTGTGTCCACCTCCTCACAGTCCGTGTATAAACAGGCTGCCTTTGCACAAGGGGGACATACTTGGGTGTTAACATGACCATGCAGTGATCCAATTTGCCAATGGGGGGTAGAGCTGTGGCACTATATGCATCACTGACATTGGCATACAGTAAATCCAGTGTTTTGTTCTCTCTGGTGGGACAGTGAACAAACTGGTGAAAGTTCTGCAGTGTTTTTCCCACTGAGACATGGTTAAAATCACCTGTGATGGCCATGAATGCATCCGGGTGCTTCTCCAGTAATGTGGCCGCAGTGGAGCTGATGACGTCACAGGCCACCGCTGCGTCAGCTGACGGAGGGACGTAGACAATAACAATTAAAGCGCATTTCATTTCTCGCGGCATATAATAAGGTCTCATACTAACAGCCAGCAGTTCAGTGTCCGGGCTGCAGCACTTTTCCTTCACATAAATGTGTCTCGGATGACACCACCCCTCATTAACAAGAAGTGTCACTCCTCCTCCTCTCTTTTTTCCTGCTGGTTTTCACGTCTTTGTCCCCCCGCATAGTCTTGAAGCCAGGTATCGCTACGTTTACATCCGGGATCTGTGAATGTAACCACGTCTCTGTAAAACACATGATACTACACTCATAATACTCCTTTTGCATCCTGACCAGCGCTGTAAGCTCATCTGTTTTATTTCCCAGCGATCTCACGTTCCCGGTGATGACCATCGGTACAGCCGGCTTATGCTTCCTCCTCACCTTCACTCCAGCCCTTCGCCCGTGGCGTCTCCTCTTCAGCTCATTTGGGATGAGGGGCTTCACTGCTGGCCGCAGCGTTCCAGGTGCTGGCCTCCTCAGCGCAATCAGCTGTTTGTGTGTGTAAACAATGCGTCCGCCCCCACCTCTGTTGATCTCCATTGTCCGAGGAAGAGAAAAGAAAACTAGAGAAAGACCGTGCTAACACAGATAAAAAGTTGGTCCAGTCTTAATCCGAGTATTCCTACAGAGCCCTGGTTAATAAGGGACACACTATATACAGGAATAAACAGAAACACAAAGACACGAGAGAGTTGCTGCTGGTACGGCTGCTCTGCCTCCGGCACCATTTTTAATGGGTTTCATGTTTGTTTCATGTCCAAGGGATTGAGTAGTGCTAGCTAGTAATTAGCCTTGAGATTCTACCGAGTTAAAGCACCAAAACTGGAGAGCAGACTTGTTTGAAAATGAGACTGTCACTCTCCTGCAGACAGATGGACCGGAGCTCTGCAGCTGAATCGGAGTGTTGGAGATATCTACCTCCGGACCCCTGCTATGAATGTGCTAATGAGGGCTTGCAGGCTAGCAGTGTAAACAACTGTTGTCCAGGTGAAGTTTTGGAGGTAGGAACAATTTTTCCAGGTGACAGCCCTGTCGGGTAAGGGGAACCTAAACATGACAGTGTTTTGGGGTTTTTCCACAGCAGGAAGAACAGCTGCAGAAACTATAAAGGCAACTCGGCCTTTCTGAAGCTCGCTCAGATGGTGAATTCATGTCTATTCTTATGGTTATATTGCGTTAACATGCAATCGCGCTGCGTGAAAAATTTGTTTGTTCAGGTTTGGTCTGAGCGCACCTTTACTCTATATAAAAATAACTTCCATCCAGGTCAAGTTGCCTCCAGCGTAAGTAATTCTTTTAAAATCTGATAATACCTCTTCAGTTCTTCTTCTTCTTCCGGTTGCTCCCTTTAGGGGTTTCTGCAGCAGATCATCGGTCTTCATCTCACCCTATCCTTTCATCTTCCTCTGTAACACCAACCCTCTCCATGTCCTCCTCCTTCACTCCATCCATGAATCTTCTCTGTGATCTTCCTCTTTTCCTCCTGTCTGGCAGCTCCATCTTCAACATCCTTTGTCCAATATCTCCACTATCCCTCTTCTGCACATGTCCAAACAATCTCAGCCTTGCCTCTCTTACTTTGTCTCCAAACTGCTCAGCCTGAGCTGCCCCTCTGATGTACTCATTTCTAATCTTGTCCCTCCTAGTCACTCCCAATGAAAATCTTCAGTATCTTCAACTCTGACACCTCTAGCTATGCCTCCTTTGTTTTTGTCAGCGCCACCATCTCCAAACCATGCATCATAGTAGGTCTCACTGTCGTCTTGTAAATCTTCCCTTTCACTCTTGCTACTACCCTTCTGTCACAAATCACCCCTGACACTCGTCTCCACCCACTCCACCCTGCCTGCACGCTCTTCTTCAACTCTCTTGTGCATTCTCCATTGCTTTGGATGGTTGACCCCAGGTATTTAAACTCATGTACTTTCACTACCTCTACTCCTTCCATCTTCATCATTACACCTGCCTCCCTCTCATTGACACTCATTTATTCTGTCTTGCTTCGACTGACTTTCATTCCTCTTCTCTCCAGAGCATACCTCCACCTCCCCAGGTTTAGATTAGATTAGATTAGATGAACTTTATTGTCCCACAAGGGGAAATCTGTCTTGGGCTTGTCACCCATGCTGCAACCACACAATCCACACATACACAATGAATGTAGTACATAAGATCCTCCATATTGAAACTATAGATGAAATAAAACACGATAAATAATACAAATAACATCTAAAAGCAACATCTAAAAGCCATTTACATCTAAAAAAAAAATACATTCATAAACTAGAAAAGCACTCGGAGAGCGCAGACCTCCGCCAAGCGCCACAGTTCCCCCCATACAGTGTTTGTGTGTACGTTTTCAGATTCCTTGACCATGAAAACATATGACTAGCAATTGGATTGACAGTGATAGGATTAGTGGTTCAGTAGTTATTCACGAAAATGGCATTTTCCGTAATGGCGGTTTTCTTCTGGACGGTGATCGGGATCACCACCAAAATACAGTGTTTGTGTGTACGTTTTCAGATTCCTTGACCATGAAAACATATGACTAGCAATTGGATTGACAGTGATAGGATTAGTGGTTCAGTAGTTATTCACGAAAATGGCATTTTCCGTAATGGCGGTTTTCTTCTGGATGGTGATCGGGATCACCACCAAAATACAGTGTTTGTGTGTACGTTTTCAGATTCCTTGACCATGAAAACATATGACTAGCAATTGGATTGACAGTGATAGGATTAGTGGTTCAGTAGTTATTCATGAAAATGGCATTTTCCGTAATGGCGGTTTTCTTCTGGACGGTGATCCGGATCACCACCAAAATCTAATCATCTGTAGGATGCCCCATTTCTGACAATCTGTGAAAATTTCATGAAAATCCGTCCATAACTTTTTGAGTTATCTTGCTAACAAACAAACAAACAAACAGACAGACAGACAAACCAACACCGATGAAAACACAACCTCCTTGGCGGAGGTAATAAATATATAACAGCAGTCATTAAAGGTGCAACCCATTACTTTTTGACCTCCTGGCCAATAGGTGTCACACTCACTGTTGCCTCATGATAACGTTGCACGTGTTGCCATGTCGAAACACAAACAGCGCTGGAAACAAGCGTTCACAGGCAGCAGCAGACTGTGTGGAAGTCAGTGTCTTTGTGATTACGAGCCAGTGAAATCATGTCAAGCGACAAATTTTTTGCGGTATAGTGCCGTGATTTTAACCGAGTCTTCTTTGATGTTTATCTCCATTTGTCAATTTTTTAAGATTACTGTCATATAATTATTAATAATTTATAGTATTGCTAGCGTTTCACAAATATGATTGAACCTGATAATTACATAATTTTGATAATGTAATCATGGCAAAACTGCAGCTGACTTTCAGGACTTTGCTGTTGGTAGAGTGTTTCTGGCAGGTATGCTGTAACACTCTTGTGCTTTGTTTCTGTTCAGCGTTTTAGCTCAGAATGCTGTTCTAAAACCAGCTGTTGCTCTGGAGAATCCATTGCCTTGGTCATCCCCAGTTGCTGTGTGTGGGCCATCAGGGACCGTGACCCTGATCCCTACGGACAATACACTGGGTCTGTTCCAGCTCTCACTCCTGGTCTGTGGCAGGTCCACATGGACATCCATGGTGCAAGGTGCATCATCAGGGCATCAAAAACCAGGAGGTGGTAACTAATTTTGGGGTTCTGTCTCATTTTCTGTTCATTTAAATTTTATTTGTTTTATATTATTTTTATTTGGTTGTTTTATATTATTGTTATATACTATTAAATTATTGTAAAATGGATGCCTGATGTTGTTTGTGCCTTTTCTACTATATATGTAAAGGGTGTTGATTCATGTTAGATTTACTAAGTGGTGGCTTATCTATCCTCAATGCACAACTGAGTGGATTACTGACAACTTCAGTTACACATACCTGATCAGACATGTGCAGAGCATTCTCTTCAATACTCTCACTTTTTGAAATTATTTGTAGTGCAGTAATACTCCAGTTGTTCTCATATGGATACTCAATGTAAAAAATTCAGTGCATTTCAGAAAATAAGCACATCAGTAATCCAATCTGACACAAAATCACTAGTCATAGTCCTCATAATATCGATAAAAAAGTATTATTTAAATATTTAAATTTATATTGGATTACTGTATAATCTTAAAGTTTTGTTGTAGTATTTCACAAAAGTTATTAAATTCTCAGCAATATTACATTTTCTGACAGTGTACTAATATGTTAGAAAGCAAATCATCAACTAAAGTTGTCTATGAAAAAAGGGCTTTTTTTAATAAATATAACTTTATTATATAGCACCAATTCACAGCAAAAGTCAGCTGATATGTATGATGTATAAAGACCCCACAATTCCAGAAAGACCTCAGCAGTCAGGCGATTCCCTGTGAGGATCACAGTGCAGAGTAAAAACTGCATTTTAACAAGCAGAAGTGGTTTTGGCATCTGACCGGGTCGCCTCCCACTTCAGGTGTTTGGAACACGTCCCCCGAGGATGAGACCACGGGGCAGACTATGACTCCCAGCTGGCACGGGACACCTTGGCGTCCCCTCTGAAGAGCTGTAGAAGGTGGCTGGAGAGAGGGAAGTCTGGGCTGCTCTCTTTGGACTGCTGCCTCCATGACCTGGATCCCCAGAAAAGCTGTTGAGGACGGACAGACGGACAGATGGATGGGCAAAAGAAAATTTTGACAATATTCTCAAAAGTAGAAATAGGCTGTCTCCCAAATATCAGAATTTGAAAACAAAGTTAGATGTAGGCGTCTTCCCCCTGTGTGACTTTTGAGTGGACTTAAATTAATTTTATGTAATACTGTAATTTTTTGAGAAACTGAACTTGGGGTTTTCATGGGCTGTAAGCCACAAGCATCAAAATTAAAACAAATAAACACTTAAATATATCACTCTCTGTGTAATACATCTATATAATATATGAGTTTCAATTTCTGAAATAAGTGACAAAAAATATTGAACTTTTTCACGATATTCTAATTTTTTGAGCTGTACCTGTACCTAGGCCTGTCCTAGCTTGTGTCGTCAGCTCTTCCATTGGTGACGGTGGTTCTGCAGGAACAAGGCCAAGTGTACGTGGGTCCGCTGGGTGCAGATGTCCATGTTGCGGCAGACCTGTATCTGCAGAAAGGTGCTATGAAAGAATGTGGGTCAGAAGGGGTGGAATGTGGTCATAAGTTTAATTAATTCATTATGAAAAATGACAAATAAATATGAATGGCCAGATGTAACAGAGTATTCACTAAATATTAACAAAAACAATCATTTCTGTAAAATTTACAAACAGGTTTAAAATTAATAAATCACTTCCCCCCCCAAAAAATTAAAATTTATAATCCTAATATTACAGTTTATAGATTATTGTGTAAAATGTTTTGGTGGCACAAAACTTATATGGTCCCTGTGCTGGTTTTGGTCCAGTGCAGCTAAAAGGGTCCGGGCCCCATATCCACTTGGGCTACAGGAGAACCTTTTGCTGGCAGACATTAGAATGAGAATTAGAATTAGAAGAAGAATGTTTATAAAACTGTTGGGAATACTTTTCACAGACACCAAGAAGTTTAAAAAGTTTTTATATGTATATATATGTGAGATGACAACAAAGCTGACCCAGAGAAGGTTCTGGCTCTGTTTCTGCTTTCAAAAGACAATGGGGATACATTTGGGGGAGATCATCTAACACAGTGTAAAAGCAATTTATTTTATAAACTTCAAAAACGTTTGATCACGTCAACAAAAGATCCTTTGGTCGACGTATCATAAACTAATTTTGATTCTGGCAAAATTAGACCACATTGAAATAACGGAAAACGGTTTCTTTAGATAAATGGCCACAAGTATGTGGGAGATCATTGAACACAATGTAAAACTAATTTGTAAAAACTCATAATGTTCGTTAGAAAAAACTTAAGTTCCTTCCGTCACGGTATTGGTAGTTAATGCTGACTGTAGCTAAACTAGACCAGAGTGGAAAAATTACTGTTTGGAAAGGATTACCGAGCAATTCCTGTAATCTATCACATTGTCATACACCAGTTGATATCATCACACAGTCATATTAATAACAGGAACATCTCTTAGACAAAATGTAGGTTACAGATAGCTATGCAAACACTAGTTAGCTTAGCTTACTGGTCAAGTAGCAAATAGGCAACCTCAGTATGGATTTTAAAACCTTTATGATTCTTCAGATCGCACCAGTGATCAAAAGCTGAACCAATACTTATTCTGGTATTGCCCCTTCGTTTATTACTTCTTACTTGTGAAGGATAACGGAATGAGCCATTACTTTCAGAAGTGGCCATAGCTGTCTCTGGCAACCCCCGGTTTTAAGCAAATGCAATAGCACGTGACATCAACACATTCATTGTATTGGATCTGGAATCTGAATGGACCAATTTTCTGTCTGAAAAAATCTTCTGGAATATAAATATTTACATTATTATAGGTCCAGAAAAAAATTCAAAATATTTTTTCATCATATTTTTTGAAGAACATTAAGGTTTACATTGTGCAAGTTTCTAAATGCTTTTTTTGACGTATTATTTAAAAAAAATCTTTGTTTTCATAAAATTCTTATGGATTTCACCTTTAAGAGCAGGAATTACAAGTGTCACTGGCCTACCAATTTAAGTTTAAAAGTTTCACTGACGTCAGAGAGGACAGGTGGAGAGGGGCTTGATCTTGGAAATGTAGAAAGTAGGGCGGCTGCGGAGTGTCGGTGGAAGCGCCAGGTGGACTGTCACGGCATTAATGATCCTGGAGATGGTAAAAGGACCAAGGAAGAGAGGTGACAGTTTCCTGGACTCTGTCTTCAGAGGCACCTGGTCTGCTGACAGCCACACACATTGACCAACTGCATATTTGGCCACCGGGACCCGTCTGCGGTCTGCGTACTGATTTCACTCTGCTGAATGGAGAAGGGCAGCCCGGGTGGCCCTCCAAAGATGGTGGCAGCGGCGAGCGTGGGCCCCCACAGATGGCACGGCCACTCCCCTCTCTGCCATAGGCAGCAGGAGGGTATACCCCTTGGACGCTTTGAAGGGCGTCAACCTGGTGGATGAGGAGACGGCGGAGTTGTGAGCATACTCCACCCAGGTTAGATGAGTGCTCCAGGTGGATGGGTTGCAGGAAGCAACACATCTGAGGGCGGTCTCCAAGGATTGGTTCACACGCTCAGCCTGCCCATTACTCTGTGGGTGGTATGCAGAGGTGAGGCTGACCATGGTGCCCAAGGAGTGGCAGAAGGACTTCCCTACTTGGGAGGTGAATTGGGGTTCCCGGTCAGACATGATGTCCATGGGGATGCCATGATGGCAGATTACATGGGAGGTCAAAAGGTTGGCAGTCTCGGAGGTGGAGGGCAACTTGGGGAGGGGCACCAAATCGATGGCCTTCGAGAAGCGGTCGATGATGGTGAGGATGCCTGTATTGCTCTGTGAGGGGGGAAGACTTGTGACAAAGTCCAGTGCAATGTGCAACCAAGGGCGACTGGCAACCAACAGGGGATGCAGGAGGCCGGCAGGAGGTGAAGAGTCAGATTTGTTCCTGACACACACTTGGCAGGCCTTGAGGTAGTCTCGGACGTCCGTCCACAGCGTGGGCCACCAGAACGCTTGCTGGACCAGGTTGATAGTTCGAGAAACTCCCGGGTGGCAGGCAAAGTGGCTGGTGTGCCCCCACCGGATGACATCACTGCGAAGGCTGGCTGGGACAAACAGGCGATCGTTGGGACCCCCCTCGGGTTTGGGCTCAGTAGACTGGGCCTGTCGGACCCTCTGCTTGATCTCCCAGGACAGAGCACCAAGAATACAGGAGGAGGGCACTATGGGTTCGGGGAGTGAAGAGGAGGCTGACTGGTCAGGAGCGAACTGGTGGGAAAGAGCGTCTGGCTTGATGTTACGGAAGCCGGGCCGGTAGGTGATGGTGAGATTAAATCTAAGAAAGAATAGGGCCCAGCGGGCCTGCCTAGCATTTAATCTGTAGGCCGACCTAAAATACTCTAAATTTTTGTGGTCGGTCCACACTTTGATGGGATGGACTGCCCCCTCCAGCCAGTGCCTCCACTTCTTAAGAGACAATTTAATGGCCAGAAGCTCTCGGTCCCCTATGTTGGAGTTCCTCTCAGCTGGCGTGAGCCGCCGAGAGAAATACAGGCATGGGTGGAGCTTCTGATCAGAAGCTGAGCGCTGTGAGAGGACAACGCACCCCCCCGAATCAGAAGCGTCCACCTTTACTATGAACTGGAGCTGAGGGTTGACCTGGGCCAAGATTGGTGTGTTGGAAAACTGGGCTTTCAGTTTGGAGAAAGCCCACTCCACTGCCTCAGACCAGGCAAAAGGCACTTTCACCGAGGTCAGCTGGGTGAGAGGCTGTGCAACTGCGCTGTAATTCCTGACGAACCTGCAATAAAAATTCGTAAAACCCAAAAAGTTTTGAAGCTCTTTGCGGGACTGTGGGGTAGGCCAATCGAGCACAGCCTTCACCTTGGCTGGGTCGGCCCTCATTTCCCCTTCAGCAACAATAAACCCCAGGAAGGAAGTGGAGCGGGTGGAAAACTCACACTTCTCAGCTTTCACAAAGAGCTGGTTCTCCAGGAGCCGCTGTAACACAGCCCGGACATGTACTGCGTGCTCCTCCGGCGTGCGGGAAAAAATCAAAATGTCATCGAGGTAGACAAAAACGAACTGGTTGACCATATCATGGGGGATGTCGTTAATCATGTGCTGGAAGACGGCTGGGGCGTTAGTGAGCCCGAATGGCATCACAAGATATTCGAAGCCGCGCACCCGGAAGAAGATCGATAGCACAGTCGTAAGAGCGGTGAGGTGGCAAAGAAAGTGCTCTCGACTTGTTAAAGACCTCCCCAAGGTCACGGTAGACCTCGGGTACAAGGCTGAGATCCGGCAGTTTCACCAGGAGGAAGGAGATGGAAAGGGACGGTGAACACGCGGCCGAACAGAGGCAGGATGCTAAGAAAAAGGGGCTCCTGGAAGAGATTGAATTTTGTGCCCAATTGATAATAGGGTTGTGCTTCTGAGGCCAAGGGAACCTCAGGACCACCGGGGAGGACGAGCTATGGACAATACAGAACGACAAAGTTTCCCAGTGGTTCCCGGAAAGGATGGAGATTGGCACTGTGCGTTCGGTGACGGAAGCCAAACTACAGCCAGATAATGCCGCAACGTTTAATGAAGCCGGCAATTTAGTCGTGGGGATGCCTACCTCCCACATGAGCTGCGAGGAAATGAAATTCTGTTCCACCCCTGAATCAATTAGTGCTGACACCTTCCTCTCGACCCCCCGGAAACTGGATGAGAGCCGGAATGAAAAAGTTGCCGGGGGATTAATAGAATTCCCGGCTGTCACACCCCCCACGGCTACTGATGAGCCATGTCTTTTGGCTTAAGATGGCAGTTAAGCAGTTTATGCTTTAATGAGCCACAGTACATACACGCACCGGCTTTCTTCCGTCGCTGGTGCTCCTCTGGAGTCAAACGGGCTCGGCAAAGCACCATAGCCTTGGAGGAAGAGTCGGGTTTGCCTGTGCCAGTAGCCGGGGGAGGTGTGTGTGAAGTGGGCGAGCCGGAGGAAGTCTTCCGCTCCTTTGCGCGCTCACGGTACTGGTTGTCCAAACTGATGGCCTGATCGATAAGCCTGTCCAGAGAGGAGGGAATCGCATGAACCGCCAGGTCGTTGCAGAGGTTGGTGTTCAGACCCTGGAGGAAGGCGTTGCGTAGGGCAACGTCATTCCTCCCACAGTCCGCCGTGACGACCCGGAACTCCACATAGAAGTCGGCAGCTGACCGGCTCCCCTGACTGAGAGACATAAGGCGGCTCATAATGTTCCCCTCACTCTCCAAACAGTCAAAAGCCCGGGAAAACTCGCTAATGAAATGGTCGAAGGTGTAATTAGGGCCCTCGGTGCCATCGAGAATAGACTGAGCCCAACTGAGAGCCCGGTCTTGAAGCAGGAGGGTCAAAAAGTGGATTTTGGAAGTGTTGTCTGGGTACTCCCCGCCCACCTGCCCCAAATAAAGCCAAACACGGAGCAAAAACTCCTTGCATTTCCCTCCCCCACGTACGGGGGGAGGTGGAGGGAACGGAAGTGTTACAGCGGATGGTAGTAGCCACTGGGACGGCAGGTGGGGAGGAAGGGCCCGGTCAAGACATGTGGCAAAGATGATCGGTGACCGTGGTCAGCTGCTGAATAATAGTCTGCAGCTGCTCCATGAGCAAGGCTACCTGCCGCTCTGTGACGCCTAAGCGGTAAAGGGCTGAGTGCTCGGCTGATGCAGTGCCTGCTGAGCTTAAATCATGGCTGGCTCATTCTGTCATGATTGCGAGAAGGAAAAGCTCACGTGCAGGCTGCTAACACCAGAGAATGCACACGACACAGAGGGGCAACGTTAAACACAACTTTATTGAAAATAACACTCAGTTGTAGAGAAAAGTGACACTTGCCAGAGAAGCACACAGCATGTGAAGAGGGGGAAACGAGAGTGGATTAGAAATGAGGAGGGAGGCTGGGAGCAATGGATAAACAAGGGTAGATCTTACTGTAGGTGAACAGAGAGCCTGGCAGAGGAACCCAGCAGAGACGGAGGAACCAGCAGGGCAGAGCTGGCGGGAAGTGGGAGAGGAGTGGAGCTGGGAGGACAGTCTGACTAAGTGGAGAAGGCAGTCTGGAGCGGAGGTGATGATGGGGCAGGTGAGTGTGCAGCAACCCCGGAGACGCACCGCAGAGATGGCAGCAACCTGAGGAGAGAGGAGGAAAAGGAGTGTTAGGCTGAGTTCCCAAAAAATGTGTTCAATTCTAGTTCTCGTTTAAGGCAGCTATACCCAACGAGCCAGCACCAGGCATTCACGAACAGGTCCTTTTAAGTGCTGGCAGAGAAGAGACAGCAGGTGCGTACACTCACGCAGGTGTGCTGATGACCTGCGGAGCCGGGAGCCTGATGGAGAACCTCCCACAGAAAGGGAGGGGGAGCGCGCTCACCTGATCATAACACTAGCTGTTCTTAGTTTATGATTAAGTTCTTTTTGTATGTTTTTCATGCTTAAAATGTCCCCATTCTTAAAAGCAATCTTTTTCTGTACCATGCACTGTTTTATTTCCTTGGAAATAGACTTATTATTAGGGTACATAGTGATTACTTTATGAGTTAAAACATTTTCTTTGCAGAATTTTATATACTCAGTTATGGTGTCTGTGGCCTCCTCTAACTCCAAGTTATGGAAGAGGCCCCAGTCGGTACAAGAAAACCAACCTCTCAAAGTTTCTATGCCTTCATTGTCCCATATGAAAATTGTCTTTGTCAGTGGTTTATTGCTCTTAAGCAGAGACTTGTAAGTAGGAATTAAATGAACAGCATTATGGTCCGAGGACCCCAAGGGGGGCTTAACCCTTGCTGTATAGGCATTTCTGGCGTTCCCATAGCATTTGTCCAAAATATTTTTCCCTCTGGTACTGCATTTCACATATTGGCTGAAGCCAGGCAGTGCCGCATCCAGTTTGCAATGATTAAAATTGCCTAAAATCAAACAAGGTGCTTCAGGAATGCATTCCAGTTGTCTATGTACACAGTCTGCAATAGCATTTGCCACGTTGAAAGTGTTCCCACTGGAATGTTTCTAAATGTTTCCAAATTCACAGGGGAGATAAAAGGGTCTCAGGCTTAAGCACAGCAGTTCTGTGTCCAGGGTACAAACCGACTGTCGTGGTGGACTGTGAAAACTATTTGTTCTTAACGTACACCCAAATGCCCCCTCCTTTTGTCTTACCGGAGAGCACGTCCCTGTCCTGCCGCACCAAGGAGAAGCTGTCCACGGATAGGAGCGAGTCAGGTATGTCCTCCTGAAGCCACGATTCCGTGAAAATGAGCAAGCATGACTCTCGGTACTTGTATAGGAACCTGCCATTCATTCTGAGTTCCTCCATTTTGCTCTTTAGTGAGCGGACGTTGCAGAGCAACATGGATGGCAGTGGCGGCCTGTTCTCTCTCCTCCAAAGTCTCTATTGTACTCCACCGCATTTCCCTCTCTTCCACTTCTATGCCCTCCTATCGGGTTTTGTAAGAGTTCCCTAGGCAGGAGGGGTGCCAAGATGTGGATGGAACGAAGAAGCAGGAGCTGGTCTCGAGTGTAGCTCAGGAGCGTGGTCGGACTCATGCCCTGGTCCACTTGGGTACAGTGGCATATTATCCCAAGCATCAAGATCACAAGCAGTCCCTTTGGCAAAAACATCATTATGATACTTCAAACTGAGCACTAAAAACTGAGTATTACAAACACACGCACACAGTAGCAGCACAAGGTAGCTCAGGTCACAGCAGAGCAGCGTCACACCTGCTGATTCTACTTGCTTTCCACCTGCTCGCTACTCTCACTGCAGATCACAATATTGGCTGCATGTCCACCAAATGCGTTTTTTGATGCCCGACCGCCCTGAGCATTTTTTTTTTCAGCATTTGTGCGCAGCACTCTGGGAAAAAAAAAAGTCTGTCCCCTGTATCCCAGCAACAGCTTGTCACTCTCAGCTCATCACTCCCGCTTTTCCTATTGTCAGACTTTCTACAGATTTTTAATAGCAGTCTCTAAATAACAATGGACAGGAAACATTTTCTTTCTAGCAGCTCTGGATATAAAATATGATGACAAGGAAAGCAGGAGTCTGAGTACAGACTAATAGCGGTGTCCTATGTCCCGCCCACGTAGCAATTCTGATTGGCTGCTTAAGGTCTGACATTGACAAGCTCAGCTGCAGTCTCTGAAAAGTTTGAGTGCCCTGAACACTGTGACAAAAAATGGCCACTGCTGAGAACATTTCAGTGCTGTGGGCGCTCAGCGCTGTAAATGCTGGACTACACAGAGAATGAATGGAAAATAGCCGCTCAAAGCTGAAAAAACGCGTTTGGTGGACATGCAGCCATCATCTGCAAGCATCATGGTCCACAGAGACTCCTGTCTGACCTCGTCTGTCAGCCTGTCCATTCCCATGGCAAACAAGAAGGGGCTCAGAGCTGATCCCTGATGTAGTCCCACCCCCACCTTGAATCCATCTGTCACTCCTACAGCGTACTTCACCACTGTCTCACTGTCCTTATGCATGTCCTGCACCACCCTCACATACTTCTCTGCCACTCCTGACTTCCTCATACAGTACCACATTTCCTGTCTTGGCACTCTATCATCTGCTTTCTTTAGATCCACAAAGACACAGTGCAACTCCTAACCTTCTCTATACTTCTCCATCAGCACTCTTAGAGTAAACATTGCATCTTTAATACTCTTTCTTGGCATGAAACTGTACTGCTGCTCACTGATTGTCACCTCTCCTCTTAACCTGGCTTCAACAACTCTTTCCCATATCTTCATAGTGTGGCTGATCAACTTTATGCCTCTGTAGTTACTACAGCACTGAGCATCATCTTTGTTCTTGAAAATTGGTACCAAAACACTTCTCCACTCCTCCGACATCCTCTCACTCTCCAAGATTGTATTAAACATTCTGGTTAAAAGGTCCACTGCCATCTCTCCTAAACATGCCCATACCTCCACAGGTATGTCATCTGGACCAACCGCCTTTCCATTCTTCATCCTCTTCAAAGCTGCCCTCACTTCTACCTTGCTAAACCTTGGGACTTCCTTGTTCACCATCTTTCCTTCATCCATCCTCCTCTCTCTCTCATGTTCTTTATTCATAAGCTCTTCAAAGTACTCCTTCCACCTTCTCAACACACTCTTGTCATTTGTTAGTACATTACCATTTCTGTCCTTAATCAACCTAACCTGCTGTGCATCTTTTCCAACTCGATCTCTCTGTCTAGCCAGTTGACACAAGTCCTTTTCTCCTTCCTTAGTGTCCAGCCTTACATACAACTCACTATATGCTTTTTTTCTTTGCCATGTGCCTAGATTCCAAATACTTCTGTGTACTTTCTTCATCTCCCTGACTATCCCACTTTTTCTTTGCTAACTTCTTCCTTTGAATATGTTCCTGTACCTCCTCATTCCACCACCAAGTCTCCTTGTCTTCCTTCCTCTGTCCACTGGATACACCACATACCTTTCTACCCATTTCCCTCAATACTTTTGCTGCACTTTTCCAGTTATCTGGTAATTCTTCCCTACCCCCCCAGAGCATGTATCAACTCCTTCCCGAACTCTGTGCGACCTTCTTCCTTCTGTAACTTCCCCCACTTAATCTTTGCCTCTGCCTTCACTCTCTTCCTCTTCTTGCTCTCCAAAGTCATCCTATAGACTACCATCCAATGCTGTCTAGCTACATTCTCCTCTGCCACCACCTTGCAGTCTTCCTTCAAGATTACTCCTACTCCATTTCTCTTCCTAGCTACACCATGGTAGAACCGTTTAAATCCACCTCCAATGCTCCTAGCCTTGCTTCCCTTCCATCTGGTTTCTTGAACACACAGTATAGCAACCTTTCTTCTCTCCATCATATCAGTCATCTCTCTGCCTTTACCAGTCATAGTTCCTACATTAAACGTCCCTACTCTCACCTCCACACATCTACATTTCTTTTTCTCTCTTCTTCTTCTTTTAGATTTGATTGGCAGTTCTCTCCCTCCTAACACACCTTCCCCCTCTCTTCCTCCTTGATCTTCGACCAATAGTAGCCCAATTTCCACCGGCACCCTGTTGGTCAACAGCATCGGTGGTGGTCGTTATAAACCCGAGGCCCGACCGATCCGGTATGAAGTCTCATTCGTCATGATCCGCATGTTTGATTTGGCAAAAGTTTTATTTCGAATGCCCTTCCTGACACAACCCTCCCCATTTACCCGGGCTTGGGACTGGCACTAGGAGTACACTGGCTTGTGCACTCCCTGTGGCTGGGTTGATAATACCTCTTCAGTTATTGAAGCATTATTATGTGGCGACTGCCATACCTAATGTTAGCTAGCTGAGTAGTGTTAAAAACACTAATGTTGTGGGCTAAGCTAAGTAGCTGCATGCTAATGACTTTGCTGTTGTTATCTGGAACAAAATCCTTCCTGTGGAGTGTCTTTGTCTTCAGAGAATCTTTGCAAACTGTGTCATCTCAGACAGGAACTGTCGTGATTGGAAGACAGGGGACCCAGTTTTCAGGTGCTACGCCTGCATGAAGCAAGGAGTTATGGCTAACGAGCAAAATGGAAGTCTGAGAAGTTGGTAGGGCACAGGTCACAGTGGGTTTATGAAGGGTTCAGGTTTATTTGGATGTGTGGAGCCATGGTCTGTGAAAAGGTTTTGCTTTCTGGCAGATCCAGAGAGTGTGTCCAGGTAAGTGCATGCTGTAGAGGGTTTCCCTCGGTGAGTAACCGTGACAGGCTAAGGGGCTTGAGGATCCGGAGTTCCAAAGAGCTACGGGTAGAGGCAAGAGAGACAAGAGACAAGGGTAGCTTCCTGTGAACTAGTAGGTTCCTGTGACATGGAGACAAGGTTAGTAAGGAGAACAGACTTTTCCCCCAATGAGACTAAGTAAGCACTAAGCAAATCTCAGTGATGACAACTAGGTCTCCCAACTCAACGGTCCCACATCGTCTTTGCTCCTGATCACAGCTTATAAGACATGTGAACTGATTGCCCACAGGTTCAGGAGATTGCACAGCCGCCACCGATTTCCTCCTCTAGGCTCCTGGAGAGGGACAACAGAGACGGGGAGAATGCTGCTACAGAGTAGGTAAATGAACGGGGATTGTGCTGTGCTCATTGGGTCCATAACAGGAACACGTGCGCTGTGGTGAAGGTTTGTAGATTTAACATTCTTTGAAGTTTGCCACTGCTATTGGAGCAGCCAAGACCTGCACAAGTTCTTCATTGTTTCCTTGACATTTTTATCAGAACTGAAGTCAACGAAAATTAAAAGAAATTATACAGTTGTAAGCAGGAGGTGATTTGTTGTCTTTTTAACAAGGGGGAAAGTGGGTATTCATCAATATAGCATGAAGTGCAAACATATAAATGTAAATTATTTGAATAAAGAGCAAAGGAGCAAAGATGTAATAAAAGATGTCAATTTTAAAATTAAAAAAGTTGTAAATTACAGTTTAATTACACAGAATAAACATTTAACCAGCATCCAGATGAGCATTGCAAATTTACCAAAAAAAAAAATTGAAAATTTGCAAGAAAAAGGCATTTTTTAGCTAAAAAAAGTTTCCATTTTATAAGAAAAAAAGTTGCAAATTTACAAAAAAAATTATTTATAGCAAATTTATGAAGAAAAGTTAAAAATTTATAGGAAAAAGTTTTGAATGTACAAGAATTTTTTTAAACAAATTTATGAGAAAAGTAACAATTTTTTACAAAAAAAGTTACAGATTTATGAGGAAAAAAATTATTTTTTTTAAGAAAAGAAGCTGAAAACCTACAAGAAAAATTGAAAGTTTTCAGGGAAAAGTTGCAAATTTACAAGAAAAAAGCCAATCTATGAGGAAAAAGTCAACTTTTGAGTAAAAAGAAAATCTACAAGAAAAAAGCTGAGAATTTACAATCAGAATCAGAATCAGAATCAGAATCAGCTTTATTGGCCAAGTATGCACAACACATACAAGGAATTTGACTTTGGCTAAAAACTTGCTCTCGTTCAGATGGAGGATTTAAATAAGGATTCAATGACAACAGAGTATGTACAGTAAATTACAGTCTGTCCACGTTTCTATAAAAGGATGCAAATATATACAGGAATATATGCAGTTATTTACTCAGACTAACCACACTTTGCAGAAATATATGAAAAAATATACAGTCACACAGTATTTCAATGTGAACTCAGATTCAGTGATATAATGTAAATGAAGTAAAAAGCAGTGTGAGAGTTATGTGCAATGTAATAATGGATGAAAAGTCATGAGTACAGCAACAGGTAGGACTAGGTGAATGTTAGGAGTTCATCAGAGTGATGGCTTGAGGAAAGGAACTGTTCATGTGATGGGTGGTTTTGACCTTCAGTGATCTGTAATGATGACCAGAAGATAGAAGTTCAAACAGTTTGTGGCCGGGGTGTGATGGGTCAGCACAGATGTTTCCCGCCCGTTTCCTGGTTATGGACCGATATAAGTTCTCAATGGAGGGTAGGTCGGTACCAATGATCCTCTCCGCAGACTTAACGATCCGCTGCAGTCTGGTCTTGTCCTGTTTAGTGGCAGATCCAAACCAGACAGTGATGGAAAAGCAGAGGACAGATTGGATGATGGCGGTGTAGAAGACAATGAGCAGCTCCTGAGGCAAATCAAACTTCTTGAGCTGACGCAGAAAAAACAACCTCTGCTGGGCCTTTTTCCGGACAGTGTCTATATGGGAGGACCACTTCAGGTTCCGGGAGATTGTGGTACCCAGAAACTTGAAGGAGTCCACAGTGGACACTGTGCTGTTGAGGATGGTGAGTGGGGGGAATGAAGGGGGGTGTCGCCTGAAATCCACAGTCATCTTCACCGTTTTGGCTGGGTTAAGTTCAAGATGGTTCTGGCTGCACCAGAGGATCAGCTGCTCCACCTCCCGCCTGTATGCAGACTCATCATCATCCTGGATCAAACCAATGACTGTGGTGTCATCCGCAAACTTCAGGAGCTTCACCGAAGGGTCCTCTGAGGTGCAGTCGTTGGAGTAGAGGGAGAAGAGCAGTGGGGAAAGGACACATCCTTGGGGGGCGCCAGTACTAATTTTTCGGGAGCTGGATGTAAATCTCCCTAGCTTCACCTGTTGCCAACTGTCAGTCAGAAAGCTGGAGATCCACTGGCAGGTGGAGGGGGGCACCTTGAGCTGGAGGAGTTTCTGATGAAGAATGCCTGGGATGATGGTGTTGAACGCTGAGCTGAAGTCGACAAACAGGATCCTGGCGTATGTCCCTGTTGAGTCGAGGTGTTGCAGGATGTAGTGTAGTCCCATATTCACTGCATCATCCACTGACCTGTTTGACCGGTAGGCAAACTGCAGTGGGTCCATCAGGGGGCCTGTGATGACCTTCAGGTGGTTCAGCACCAATCTCTCCAAGGATTTCATGACCACAGAGGTCAGGGCAACAGGTCTGTAGTCGTTTAATCCTGTAACAGAGGGTTTCTTGGGAACTGGAATGATGATGGAGCGTTTGAAGCAGGAAGGCACTTCACGCAGCTCCAGTGATCTGTTAAAGATCCGGGTGGAGATGGGGGCCAACTCGTTGGAGCAGACTCTCAGGCAGGACGGAGACACACCATCAGGTCCTGCAGCCTTCTTGAGCTTTTGTCTCTGAAAGACCCGGCACACCTCCTCTTCACAGATCGTTAGTGCTGGTGGGAGGTCAGAGTGGAGGAGGGATGGAGTTCCTGGGGCTGCAGATAATCCTTTTGTGTGGGTGGGAGGTGAGAACTGTAGGTTTTTTTCAAACCTGCAGTAAAAGCTGTTTAGGTCGTTAGCCAGCTGGAGGTTTTCCACAGGGTGGGGGGATGGTCTCCTGTAGTTGGTGATATTCTGCAGGCCTCTCCAGACAGAAGCAGAGTTGTTGGCTGAGAAGTTTTTTTGTAACTTCACACTGTAGCTCCTCTTAGCAAGCCTGATCTCCTTTGTCAGCATGTTTCTGGCCCGCTTGTACAGAGTCCAGTCACCAGTCCTGTAGGCCTCCTCCTTGGTCTGACGTAGCTGCTTCAGTTTAGGAATGAACCAGGGTTTATTGTTGTTGTATGTGCAGAAGGTCTTGGTCTGTACACACATGTCCTTGCAGAAACAGATGTATGATGTCACAGTGTCAGTGAGTTCATTTAGGTTAATGGCTGCAGCTTCAAAAACACTCCAATCTGTACAGTCAAAGCAGGCTTGTAACTCCAGCTTTGATTCCTCAGTCCATTTCTTCACAGTCCTTACAACAGACTTGGAAGTTTTTAGTTTCTGTCTGTATGTTGGAATAAGATGGAGCAGACAGTGGTCAGAAAAACCCAGAGCTGCACGGGGGACGGCATGATAGGCATTTCTTAAAACTGTGTAACAGTGGTCAAGTGTATTTGTGTCCCTGGTGGGACATTTAATATGCTGTCTGTATTTAGGAAGCTCATTTGTGAGATTAGCTCTATTGAAATCACCCAGAATGATAAGCAGAGAGTCTGGATGTTTTTCCTCCACGTCTACTATCTGGTCAGCGAGGTGCTGCAGTGCCTCCGTTGTACAAGCAGCAGGTGGGATATAAATTCCGACCAGAATAAACGAGGAGAACTCTCGCGGTGAATAAAAGGGTTTACAGTTTATGAACAGTGACTCTAGGTTAGGGCTACAAAACTTCTTCAACACTGTGACATCAGTACACCAACCTTCGTTTGTGTAGAAGCAGATTCCACCACCTTTAGTCTTTCCAGAGTATTCTCGGCTGCGATCAGCGCGAAACAGTTGGAATCCGTCCAGGCACACCGCGCTGTCCGGGATGTGTTCACTCAGCCAGGACTCCGTGAAACAAAGGGCGCCAGATCTGCTAAAATCCCGGTTTTTGTGAGTCAGGAGCAGCAGTTCATCCATTTTGTTCGCCAAAGAGAGGATATTTGCCAGATGGATCGATGGGAGCGGCGTGCGAAATCCTCGTTTCTTCAGCCTGACTAGCGCACCGGCACATCGGTTGGGCACTTTTTTTGCAAATTTTTGCAAAAAAAGTTGCAAATTTATGAGAATAAACAATCACAAACTTTTAAGAAAAAAGTTGCAAATCTACACGAAAAAAATGCAAATTTATGAGAAAAAAAATCACAAATTTTTGAGAAAAAAAATGAAAATCTACAAGAAAAGGTTGAACATTTCCAGGAAAAAGTTGCAAATTTACAAGAAAAAATTGGCAAATTTATGAGAAAAAGTTGGAAATTTCTGAGAAAAACATCACACATTTTTGAGAAAAAAATGAAAATCTAGAAGAAAAAGGCTGAGAATTTCCACGAAAAAGTTGCAAATTTACATGAAAAAAAAGGCAAATTTATGAGAAAACAGTTGCAAATTTTTGTAAAAAAAAGTTGCTAATTTATGAGAAAAAACAAACTTTTAAGAAAAAAGTTTCAGATCTACAAGAAAAAAATGCAAATTTATGAGAAAAAAAAATCCCAAATTTTTAAGAAAAAAGATTAAAAAATCTAAAAGAAAAAAAATGAAAATTTCCAGGAAAAGTTGCAAATTTACATGAAAAAATGGAAAACTTAAGAGAAAAAGTTTCAAATTTATGAGAAAAAAAAAATCACAAACTTTTCAGAAAAAATATGAAAATCTACAAGAAAAAATGATAAATGTATGAGAAAAAAATTGCAGATTTACAAGAAAAAAAGGTGCAGATTTATGGGAAAAGTTTGCACATTCATGAGTTACTTACTTACTTACCGCTCCTGCGGGGTGGGAGCTGGTGGCCATCACCAAGCATAGAGCCAATCAGGTTAACCAGTGCATGCCAACATTGCCGGTTTTGAGCCAGCTCCTCTGCGTCGTCAACAGCGACTTCAAGCTGTCGGAGGTCTCTCTCCACCACATCAAGCCATCTGGTGCGTGGCTTGCCCCGGGGTCTTTTCTACCCTGAGACCCTGGGGTTGAACATGAGGATGGCTTTCGTCGGGTGTTCTGGTGGGAGGTGGAGGACATGGCCAAACCAGCGGATACGCCACTGTGTAATAAGGTGGGATGCTGTAGGCTGATGTGTGTGGCCTCGGACCGCGTCATTAGAGGTGTGCTGGGGCCACCTGATGTTCTCGGTGGTTCTGAGGGCCCGACTATCGAACCCATCCACTCTCGAGGCCAGAGTCTTATTCAGTGGCCATGTCTCTGACCCACAGAATAGAATGGTGAGGACTGATGCATTGTTTGTATGGAGCTTCGTCTTTTGAGAGATTGAACGATGGCGCCATAGAGGTTTCCATAGTGCTTGCAGGGCTGATACAGTGAGGCCATGTCTGCGGTTGATCTCTGGTTTCATGTACCCATTGTTGGTCACTGTGGAGCCCAGATACACAAAGGAATTGACAAACTCAACAGCATCATTCCTGAGTTGTAATGGGTGGGACCGGTCCATCACCGACATGCATTAACTTAGTCTTTGTCCAGCTCACCTGAAGGCCCAGCTTCACTGCCTCTTCGTGGTAGACAACTAGAGCATCTCTCAGCTGACTATAGGGTGGGCTGAACAGGATTGTATCGTCAGCATTTTCAAGGTCAGCCAGTTGGTAGTTACCAAACTGCATGCCAGGGACCTGGTCACAGACCTTGGTCATCAGATAGTCTATGACACAATTGAAGAGGTCAGGAACGGCCACACAACCTTGTCAGACCCCGCTGTTGATTGGAAACCAGCCAGACTCCTTTCCATTCACATGGACACAGCTCTCCAAGCTGCTGAAGAGCCGCTTAAACAGGGCTACAATCTTGGGTGGGGCTCTGAGGGTCTGCAAGATACTCCAAAGAAAAGCTTGGTCCACGGTGTCAAAAGCAGCCTTAAGATCTATAAAGGCTATATAGAGATGGCGGTCCTTGCGGAATTCATAGGCCTTCTCTATTAATAAGCGAACCACAGAGATGTGATCTGAGGTCGATCGGTTGGGCATGAAGCCTGCCTGCTGAGGGTGACGGCCGCCCCTGATGGCTGGAAGGGCACGACTGAGGAGGATCCTGGTGAAGAGCTTACCAGGGATGGACAAAAGGGTTATGCCTCTGTAATTACTGCAGACGAGTTTGTCGCCCTTTCCCTTCCAGAAAGACAGGATGATGCTCCTGGTCCAGTCACTGAGGAGCCACTCTGTCACCCAAACATGACTGATGATGTGGGTGAGACACTGGATTGTGCAATTTCCGCCCATCTTCAACATCTTGGCGGTTATGGTGCAAATTCCAGGGGCTTTCCTGTTGTTTATCTTGGTCAGGGCAGCCGCGACGTCTCCGGGGGTGACTAGATTGGTCCTGCAGGAATCACAGGAAGCAGTGGCATTGGCAGTGACTATAAGACTGGGATCAACGGGAACAGGAGGATGATGCAGGAGATGACTGAAGTGTTCTTTCCAGTGGTCGAGGCAGTCTGTCTCAGTGTTAATGAGTTTGCCGTTCATGTCCTTCACCTGGGCTGTCTTGGTGTGTGGGCCATTGCATGCTTGGCAGAGCATACTGAACATGAGGCTCATGTTGTTATTTCTGGCTGCTGACTCCAGGCGCTCAGCTTCTTCCGACCAGTACCTCTCTTTGGCCTCTCCAACGGCCACATTGCATAGATGGTTTAATCTGCGGTACGCCATCAGGTCGCCTCGGAGGTAAGCCTCTCGGTGACAGATGATGGTGTCCAGAGTCCGCTGAGAGATCCAAGGTCATTTTGGGGAAGACTGTAAATGTTCCAGGGCATTGCGGGCAGACTGGATAATGTTTTTCTTGAAAATCTCTCAGTCGCCCACTTTGTCCATGGCCAGGGCACCAAAGCGGTTGTTGATAGAGCATCGGAACTTGGTGGTGATGTTGGGATCGCGGGGCTGGAAGGAGTCCAGGTGGGGCTGGTACTTGGCAGAAGGATCGGCCCAAAGCTTCAGTTTAAGCTGCACGATCAGCAGGCAATGGTCAGTGTTACCAAGCTCTGCTTCTCTGAACACACAGCAGTTTGTTACAGATGACTTCCAGCAGTGGGAGATGATAATGTGGTCGAGGGCCTTTTGTGTTCTGCCATCCGAGCTGTACCAAGTCCAGTGATGGATGAGTTTCCGAGGAAACCAGGTGCCGGCTATACAGAGGTTGTAGGAGTGACAAAACAGAAGGAGATGGCTACCATTGTCATTTGTTGATGTGTCAGCAAAAGTGGTGCCAACAGGTGGGCTAGGAGATTGGGCCGGGAGCAGATCTCTGGAGGAGAGGGTAGCGTTGGCATCGGTAAAAATGATGGTAATGTCATGCGGTGGAACCTGTCCCAACAACCTGATGAAGCTGGTCAAAGAAAGAAAGCATCCTCCTCTTCCTCATCTGCAACATCGGTGGGGGCATAGGCGATAGACAGTAGCTGTCATCTTTCCGCGCTGGTGAAGAAAACGGGCTGAGAGTAGTCTGTCGCTCACTGGTGTCCAACTGATGAGTGACTTGCGGGTGGGCTTTGTCATGGCAAGTGCCACACCATAGAGGCCCGTCCGCTTCTCAGGCCCGCTCCAGATGAAACAGTAATCGCCTACAATGACTTCACTGCTGCTTTGCCACTCTGATTCGCAGAGACCCGCCAGGGTGATGTTGTAGTGGGCGAGCTCTCGGGACAGCAGTGTGGATGCTCTGGTGCGAAGAAATGTCTGGACATTCCACGTGGAAACACGGGTGGTGTGGCGAAGGTCAATCCATACTCGTTGGTAGGGGGCATGCTGGGGTCCAATTCTGAAATGGGTTGTCCGGTTTCTTCTGATCGGTTTCATAACAAAATAGGTTTCTCCTGGGTGGGTTGTTAGCACTCCGCAGGATAGTCGGATGATGGGGCTGCCATCTAACGGTGCGCCGACACGCTGTGGGTCACTGTTTGTCTGGAACCTCCCTGAGAGACCGGCCCTCCAAAGGTGACCCTGCCAGGGGCAAGCTCCAGACGGTAACGCTCTTTGGATCATTGGAACGCACAAGTGCCCTCGCCACAAGGCCAGACCCAGGATAGACACATTCACGAGTAAAGAGTCATAAACTTTTGAGGAAAAAAAGCTACAAATGATGAGAAAAAGTTGAAAATGTGAACTTTTTTGCCTTTCTGCTTAGAATTGTCAGTTGAAAGTCATATTATTCAGTTGTGTAACATGATATAGAAGGTTTATGATGACAGTGGGGGACAATTCTCTTGTTTTTAAGGTTTGGGGGGTGATTACAATTCTCTCTTTTTATTTCATTACAAAAGTCAAATCAAGCAGCTGGTTTTAAAGCAAAGAAAGGAAAACTTTGTGCCTCTTAATAAACTCCAGAAACGTTGGTTTCCTTCAGCCCTGGTCTCTGCGCCGTTTTGCCCCCCTCTGTCATACCCTGAACATATTTAATGGTCCCTCTCCACTTTTTCTCCTTCTCTCCAGTCTCTCTGTCCTTTTTAAGCCTGACTGGTCACCAAAATGTCGCCAGACGCTCCATTTATAGAGCGGAGGAACACAGAGGTGGGGGTCGTTTGGTGTCGTGGGAACAGATGTGGAAAAAAATAAAGCCCATCACATCACAAACTCACAGAGGAACACGACTGCTTCCAATTTGTGAGTGGAGGTCAGCCCCCCACTGACTAATACACAGATGTAATCCACATCCATCCATCCATCCATCCTCCCCAGCCTCTCCACCCTCCTCCTCCTCATCATCCATGACTCAGGCCTCTGATACCAACTCACAAATTTATTAGAAAAAGTTGTAAATTAACTAAAAATAGCAAATATATGAGCAAATAAATTGAAAATTTATGAGAAAAAAGTATCAAATTTGTGAGGAAAAGTAAGTTTACAGTAAAAAAAGATGAAAATTTTTGAGAAAGTTCCAACTTTACAAGAAAAATGTTACAATTTTACAAGAAAAACTAACAAATTTATTAGAAAAAATTGCAAGTTTACAAGAAAGTTCGAAATTTTCAAGAAAAATTTATCACATTAAGTGGGAAAAAGTCACAAATTTACAAGAGTACCTGGATGCAGCTGCAATATAGCTGCGTTCCGATCAGCCGACAGTGGACTCCGAAGTGGACTGCACAGGGTAGCCGCCATATTAACTGAGATTCCAAATCGAAAGGAGCGGACAGTCTTCAGTTCAAAGGGAAGTGAGAACTGAGCAGGGAAGAAGTGAACAACGGTACATCCCTTCACCGGAAGCTGACAAGAAGATTTCCCATCAGCCACTGCGCCTAAAATGCGAGTAAAACAAACTATTGTTGCTAACTTTATTAACAAGCTACTGTAAACTGATGTTGGTTATTGTTTATATCAACAGATAGTAATAAAAATATATTTGTATTAATATTTTATTTAAGAAATATAAATTATCCACCATAGTGTCAGTACGTGTCCATGGTTACCGTGGTGACTCACAGAGGAGTTGCCAATGGTTACAGGGTGTTTCAAATGGAGAAATTTTGTGGAGGTCAGTTAACTTACTGATACTCCCTGAGGACGGAGCAGGGAGTAGGGAGTACAGTTTGCAGTGCACTATGGATCGGAACGTAGCTTTTGGCCACCGACTCATCTGTGTACCAGAACTGGGGACCAGAAGTAACGCGAAGTTCCGTGGAAAGGACGCCCTCGTGTGAGCTGGAGACAGGAAGTTGCCCACGTAGCAGTCAGGAAAACAAAATGCGACATTATAATCGGTTAAAAAGCGTTAAAACACGGCGTCTTTTTCACGGAACTTTTGTGTCACTTCTGGTCCCCAGAGCCGGTACATAGATGACTCGGCTGCCATATTGCCATTTTAAGGCTTTTCTTTTTTCTATCTCAGCAACTGATTTATAAAAACTTTTCAAGTCATTTTGAAATGCCGTATTTTAATTTTTTTTTAGCTGATTATAAAGTTACATTTAGTTTTCCTGGCTGCTACGTGGGCAACTTCCTGTCTCCAGCTCACACGAGGGCGTCCTTTCCACGGAACTTTGCGTTACTTCCGGTGTCCAGATCCGGTACATAGATGAGTCGGCGGCCATATTGCCGCTGCATCCAGATGGGTCTCCAAATTTACAAGAAAATCCCAAATTTCTGAGAAAATTAGTAAGCAGGTAAAGCCCATGTGGGCAAACCCAGTTGGGGCCAATCTGGGAGCTGTGGCCAAACCCACATGGATCCAAGACAGCCCCATTTTAAGATTTGGTGGGCCCACATAGACACGCTGGCTGGGACGGAGCGTGGACAGGTCAGGACTTCCGCGTGTTGTAACACGTTTACAGGTGTGGAACATTGTGGTACTTTGGGTCAGTGGCGTTCGAGTAATTCAGAGAGACTGCTTCTGTGGTATTTTCATAAAAGTAAATCAATGTTGCAAATTCAAACTCAGCTTTTGGGCTTGTGGAGTAATGGAAGCACCACAGGTGCCGATGCCTGGGCGCCCGTGGCACAGCAGCGTGGGGTATTCATGATTGTGTCAGGCCCTGCGTGCGCGTTCAGAAGTGCTCGGCTCATGGCTCATGTCTCATCACTGCATGTCGGTGTCACAACAGCCACCAGGTGGAGCTGCCCAGCCGACATGTCCATGTGGGCCTCGCCAAAGGTTAGCCTGGGCTGTCTTATGGGTCCATGTGAGTTTCCGCAGCGTCCATGTTGACTCCGTCTCTGCTCACACCAACTTCACCTCTTCACCTCTGTCCCCACTTATGCTCTCGTAAATTTTTGATTTTCTGGTGAGTTTGTGACCTTTTCCCTGAAATTTGACACATTTTCTGGAAAATTTCAAACTTTATCATGAAATTGAAACTTTCTTTTACTATAAACTTGCAGCTTTTTCCTCATAAATGTGGGATTTTTTTTCTTGCACATTTCTAACTTTTTCTTGTGATTTTGGATTTTTCTCATAATTTTGCCACTTTTCTACTGTAATCCTGCATTTTTTCCTCATAAATTTGTGACCTTTTTCCTTGAAAATGTTCCATTTTCTTGTAAATTTGTCACTTTTTCCAGTGAATTTGCAACATTCTTTTGGAAATTTCAAATTTTCTCAAAAAATTTTCAGCTTTTATTTTACTGTAAACATGGAATTTCCATCATACATTTGTGACTTTTTTCTTGCAAATTTTCAATTTATTTACTCATATTTACTACTTTTTTGTTCATTTGCAACTTTTTCTAAACTTTCCTCATAAATTTGTGACTTTTTCTTTTAAATTTGTGAAAAATTTCTTGTGTTTGTAACTTTTTTCAAGTAATTTTACACTTTTTTTTCTCCTAAATTTAAACATTTTTTTAAAAAAATTTCTGATTTTTTTCTCCTCAGCTGTTTGTGGCGGTGCCTTGCATGGCAGCGGCCCCGCTGACTCTGAATGTGATTAATATTGTAGATAGGAGAAACAAAATGCTGTTCTACTCTACATGATTGGCTGGATGGACTGAATGACAACAGACGTGGCTTCTCTATTAAATTTGCTACTTTTTTGTGAATTTTCACATTTTGCTCCTAATTGTGCCGATGGTTCCAGTGTCACTAAAACCTGCTGGCCCACTTTAACGCAGGTGGGGTTAAAGTGGGCCAGCAGATTTCCTGCTCACCTGGACCACAGGTGAAGTCCATGTGGGCCAAGCCACTGGGACCCCTAAGACAGCCCAGCTCTATGGTGGGCCCCACATGGACATGCTGGCTGGCTTTTAGTTAAAGTTTGACTCTGGTGGGATTTGAACCCACAACCTTTGAATGCCTTGCTGGCTTTAGTCTAGAAGTCCAATGCGCTGTCCATTGCGCCACAGAGCCTCACGTGTGCATGGAAAGCTGAGTGGCCCCATCTTCTCCTGAGGAAGAGCAAAGCTGGACTCGGTTCTCTCTTTCAGGCATCAGGCAGATTTATTAACCTCTGAAAAGTCCACTGATCTGCTGGTGGGACTTTCTAAGTTTTCGACTCACAGTCAGTGAAGAAAGAATTTGATTCTCTTTGCGTATGCTAAGTTTAGGGGCATTGGCTGGAATGCTAAGAGGTTAAAAGAAAAGTTTCAAATTTACAAGAAAAATTTATAGCAAAAGTTGCAAATATTTGAGAAAAAAGTAAAAAATTCACTAGAAAAAAGTTGCAAATTTACAAAAAAAAATTGCAAACTTATGAGAAAAACGTTACAAATTTATAGGAGAAAGGTGTCAACACTAGAGAAAAAAGTAAAAAAAATTACAAGAAAACAAATGCCAATTTATTTTTAGAAAAAAGATGCAAATCTACAAGAAAAAAATTTGCAAATTGAACCTCTTAAATTTCCGCTGCTTCATTGGTGGGGGGGGGGGATTTACCATTTAGTGAAGAAAGAATTTGATTTTCTTTGCATATGCTGAATTTATTAAAATTTACTGGAATGCTAAGGGGCTAAACGTTCTAACATAGAACTGATTACATTATGATCTCTAGTGACAGTAGGGAGCAGGTGGAAGAGAACCTTGAGGTGGCGAGGTGGAAGGATGCTCCGTGTGTCTGAGAGGGTGACGATGGAAGAAGTAGAGGTAGTGAAGGTAGAGGAGTTTAAATACCTGAAGTCAACCAACCAACCAAGTGGAATGGACGTGGAATGTCACCTCTCTGGTTGGGAAGGAGCCTGAGCTGGTGCATGAGGTTGAGAGATACCGGCTAGATACAGTCAGCCTCACCTCAACACACAGCTCTGGTTCTGCAACCAGTCTTCTGGAGAGGGGCTGGAGCGTGGCCTACTCTGGAGTTGCCCCAGGCAAGAAGCGACGAGCAGGGGTTTGTATTCTTATATCCCCCCACCTTGCTGACAATATACTGTAGTTTTCCCCGGTAGATGAAGGGGTTGCTTCCCTGCGCCTTCGGGTTGGGAAACGGGTCCTGACCATCATTTGTGCCTATGCACCAAATGATGGTTCAGAGTACCCACCATTTTTGGAGTCTCTGACTGGGGTGCTGGAGGGTGCTCCTCTTGGAGACTCCATTGTCCTACTGGGGGACTTCAATGCGCACGTGGGCAATGACAGTGAAACCTGGAGGGGGTGACTGGGAGGAACGGCCTGCCCGATCTGAACCCGAGTGGTGTTCAGTTATTGGACTTCTGTGCTAACCACAGTTTGTCCACAACGAACACCATGTTCAAGCATCAGGGTGTCCATATGTGATCCTGGCACCAGGACACCCTAGGTCGCAGGTTGATGATCGATTTTCTTATCGTGTCATCAGACCTGCGACCATATGTCTTGGACACTCGGGTAAAGAGAGGTGCAGAGATGTCAACTGATCACCACCTGGTGGTGAGTTGGATCCGATGGCAGGGGAGGAAGCCATTCAGACCTGGTAGACCCAAATGTATAGTGAGGGTGTGCTGGGAATGTGTGGCTGAGGCCCCTGTCCGGGAGGTCTTCAACTCCTACCTCCGGAAGAACTTTGATCACATTCCGAGGGAGTCTGGAGACATGGAGTCTGAATGGGCCATGTTCTCCACCTCTGTTGTTGAAGCAGCTGCCCAGAGCTGTGGCCACAAGGTCGTCGGGGCATCCCGTGGTGGCAACCCCCGAACCAAGTGGTGGACACCAGTGGTGAGGGGGGCCATTAAGCTGAAGAAGGAGTCCTATTAAGCTTGGTTGGCTTGTGGGACTCCCGAAGCAGCTGAGGTGTATCAGCAGGCCTAGCAGAGTGCAGCTCAGGTGGTTGCTTAAGCAAAAACTCAGGTGTGGGAGGAATTCGGTGAGGCCATGGAACAAGACTTTCAGTCGGCCTCGAAGAGATTCTGGCAAACTGTTTGGTGGCTCAGGAGGGGGAAGCAGCTCCCTGTCCACACTGTGTATGGTGCGGATGGGGCGCTGTTGACTTCAGCTGGAGATACCGTTGGGCAGTGGGAGAAAACTTCAAGGATCTCCTCAATCTCACTGACACACCTTCCACAGAAGAAGCAGGGCTTGTGGACGAGGGGGACGGCTCGTCCATCATGGGAGCTGAGGTTGCCAAGGTGGTTAAAAATATCTTTGGTGGCCGGGCCCCAGGGGTGGATGAGATTCACCCTGAGTACCTCAAGGCCCTGGATGTTGTAGGGCTGTTATGGTTGACACGCCTCTGCAACATTGCGTGGAGGCCGGAGACAGTGCCTTCGGCATGGCAAACCGGGGTGATGGCACCTCTCTTCAAAAAGGGGGGCTGGAGGGTGTGCTCCAACTTTAGAGGGATCACACGCCTCAGCCTCCCTGGAAGGTCTATGACAAGGTACTGGAGAGGAGAGTCTGGCCGTTGGTCGAACCTCGGATTCAGGAGGAGCAATGTGGTTTTCGTCCTGGCCGTGGCACATCGGACCAGCTCTTTACCCTCTCAAGAATCCTCGAGGGTTAGTGGGAGTTTGCCCAACCAGTCTACATGTGTTTTGTGGACTTGGAGAAGGCATTCGACCGCATCCCTCGTGGTATTTTGTGGGGAGTGCTTTGGGAGTATGGGGTATCAGGCTTGTTGTTATGAGCTATTCGGTCTCTGTACGACCGTTGTGAGAGTTTGGTTCGTATTGCCAACACTCAGTCGGACTCATTCCCAGTGAGAGTTGGACTCCACCAGGACTGCCCTTTGTCACCGATCCTGTTCATAATTTTTATGGACAGGATTTCTCGGCACAGCCAGGGAATGGAGGGTGTCATGCTTGGTGACCACAGGATCTCATCTCTGTTGTTTGCAGATGATGTTGTCCTGCTGGCTTCATCCAGCAATGACCTGACAAAGTCTTTGTGTCAGCATCACCATCTTAAAACCATACTGTATATTATAGAAGGTCTAACTACCGTCTTTAAATCTTCCCTTTCCCTCTTCCTACTACCCGTCTGATCCTAATCTCCACCTACGCCACCCTACCTGCACTCTCTTCTTGACCTCTCTTGTGCATTTTCCATTGCTTTAGATGGTTGATGCCAGGTATTTCAACTCCTCTACCTTCACTACCTCTACTTCTTCCATTTTCACCCTCTCAGAGACATGGAGCGTCCCTCCACCTTGCCACCTCAAGGTTCTCTTGCACCTACTCCATACTGTCACTAGAGATCATAATGTAATCAGCATTCCAGTAAATTTTCATAAATTCAGCATATGCAAAGAAACTCAAATTCTTTCTTTACTGAATGGCAGTAAAATATTTAACGCCTCCCCAGCGGAAAACTGGAATTTTAAGAGGTTAAATTTGAAACTTTTTTTCCTCAATTTGCAAATTTTTTTCTCATAAATTTGCACCATTTTTTTTAAAAAAAGTTAGCATTTCTTTTCCTGTAATTTTTTTTTTACCTGTTCTCCAATACTGACACCTTTTTCCTATAAATTTGCAATGTTTTACTCTTAAATTTGCAAGTTTTTCTCAAAAATGTGCAACATTTTCTGCCCAATTTGCAATTTTTTCTTCTAAATTTGCAAGTTTTTTCTTGTCGATTTGAAACTTTTCTTTTAACCTCTTAGCATTCCAGCCAATGCCCCTAAACTTAGCATACGCAAAGAGAATCAAATTCTTTCTTCGCTGATTGTGAGTCGAAAACTTAGAAAGTCCCACCAGCAGATCAATGGAATTTTCAGAGGTTAATAAATCTGCCTGATGCCTGAAAGAGAGAACCGAGTCCAGCTTTGCGCTTCCTCAGGAGAAGATGGGGCCACTCAGCTTTCCCTGCACACGTGAGGCTCTGTGGCGCAATGGACAGCGCATTGGACTTCTAGACTAAAGCCAGCAAGGCATTCAAAGGTTGTGGGTTCAAATCCCACCAGAGTCAAACTTTAACTCAAAGTCAACCAGCATGTCCATGTGGGGCCCACCATAGAGATGGTCTGTCTTATGGGTCCCAGTGGCTTGGCCCACATGGACTTCACCTGTGGTCCAGGTGAGCAGGAAATCTGCTGGCCCATTTTAACCCCACCTGCGTTAAAGTGGGCCAGCAGGTTTTAGTGACACTGGAACCATCGGCACAATTAGGAGCAAACAGTCACAAACTTATGAGGAAAGTTTAGAAAAAGTTGCAAATGAACAAAAATGTAGTAAATATGAGTAAATAAATTGAAAATTTACAAGAAAAAAGTCACAAATGTATGATGGAAATTCCGTTTACAGTAAAAAAAAGTTTAAATCTTTTTAGAAAGTTTGAGTTACAAAAAAAAAAGTTGTTGCACATTTATTGGAAAAAGTGACAAATTTACAAAAAAATGGAAAATTTTCAAGGAAAAAGATCACAAATTTATGAGAAAAATTGCAGGATTACAGCAGAAAAGTGGCAAATTTATGAGAAAATTCAAAAATTACAAGAAAAAGTTAGAAATTTGCATGAAAAAAATACCACATTTATGACGAAAAAGTTTGCAAGTTTATAATAAAAATGTTTCAGTTTTTTTCTGATAAAGTTGCTATTTTTTCTTCTTGTTGATGTGAAAATTTGTAACTTTTTCCTCATAAATGTACAACTTTTTTCTTAAAAATTTGACTTTTTTCATGAATTTACACATTTTTATTTTCAACGTTTTTCTCAATTTGTAGCTTTTTGCCTGAAAATCTGCAGCTTTTCCCCCCAAACTTTTTTCTCAAAAAATATCAAATTTTTTCTCAAAAATTTGCATCTTTTTTCTTGTAAATTTTCAATGTTTGCCCCCCAAACTGCAACTTTTTTCGAAGAAATTGGCAATGTTTTTTTTTTTTTTTTCGAAATTTTTCATCTATTTTTCTTGAAAACTTGCATAGTTTTTCTTATACATTTGCAAATTTCCCCTGGAGTTTTTCAACATTTTTTCTCAAAATTTTTCATCTTTTTTCACGTTATTGTTGCACCAAATGTGCTTGGACTTCATGCTAAAGTTGTGAATGCCAACGTTCCACCTCATTGAAAAATAACAAATCACCTCCTGCTTGTCGGCTCTGTGCTGCAATAGACAGCATTTTGCATTTCTAGTTTAATGCAAGTAGGACATTTAAGGTTTGTGGGTTCAAATCCCATCAGCTTTTGACCCAAGTCAGCATCAGCAGAGGCCAAACGATTCAATGCTATCATGCTCCTGTGATATGTCTGGAAAGTTTCCAGGACTTAAAAATGCTCTGTTGATTATAAGCTGATACAGAAACGCTAATAGTAGCAACAGCTGCTAGCATAAACATTGTTGGGAGCTTACAAGGCATCAATTGTCAAGTTTTTCTTTTCATGCTTCCCCACTTGAAAAGGATTGACCCATCTACTCAGAGCATTTCCACAGGATTCCACTCAAATGACAAAACAGCTTGCCCTTTTTTCTCTCCATTATCTAATTCTTGACAATATTGTCATTTGTCTTTAGGCTTGCAGGTCATATGGCTGAGGGTAGGGTGAATGAAAAAGCAGCTTCTTCTCTGGTTGTTGTAGATGTTTTCAGTCAAGCACATTACAGTCCCGCTGATACTAAGAAACTTAAATGTCTCTAAGCAAGTTGTTTGTGAGACTCCTGTTTCCTCTTCCCTGCTGAACTTCACCCATTTTCAAACTTCAGGCTGATTGACTCCACCCAAGCTGCAAGCTGCACTGGCCACATCCATTGAGCTGCTCTAGATCGTTTCTCATCCATCTTACTGCTTTCATTCATGTTCACTTTATTTGCCAAGTTGTTTCCTTTTCCGAGATGTTAGTCTTCAGAAACCTAATTTGACTTAACATCAATCATTACATAAAAAATTGCAAAGAGGCTAGTAGGACTTAAAAATATGCCACTGAAAATGTTGGCTGACAGTCTTTTTGTCAGCACCACCATATATCAAAGCAGGTCTCACTACCGTCCTGTAAATCTTCCCTTTTACGCTTCCGACAATCCATCTGACCCTCATCTCCACCCACTCCACCCTACCTGCACTCTCTTCTTCACCTCTCTTGTGCATTTTCCATTGCTTTAGATGGTTGATGCCAGGTATTTCAACTCCTCTACCTTCACTTCTTCCATTTTCACCCTCTCAGAGACATGGAGCATCCCTCCACCTTGCCACCTCAAGGTTCTCTTGCACCTACTCCATACTGTCACTAGAGATCATAATGTAATCAGCTTTGTGTTGGAACATTTAACCCCTTAGCATTCCAGTAAATTTTCATAAATTCAGCATATGCAAAGAAACTCAAATTCTTTCTTTACTGAATGGCGGTAAAATATTTAACGCCTCCCCAGCGGAGCACTAGAATTTTAAGAGGTTAAATTTGAAACTTTTTTTTCCTCAATTTGCAAATTTTTTTCTCGTAAATTTGCAACATTTTTAAAAAAAGTTAGCATTTCTTTTCCTGTAATTTTTTTTAAACCTGTTCTCCAATACTGACACCTTTTTCCTATAAATTTGCAATGTTTTTCTCTTAAATTTGCAAGTTTTCCTCAAAAATGTGCAACATTTTCTGCCCAATTTGCAATTTTTTCTTCTAAATTTGCAAGTTTTTTCTTGTAGATTTGAAACTTTTCTTTTAACCTCTTAGCATTCCAGCCAATGCCCCTAAACTTAGCATACGCAAAGAGAATCAAATACTTTCTTCGCTGATTGTGAGTCGAAAACTTAGAAAGTCCCACCAGCAGATCAATGGAATTTTCAGAGGTTAATAAATCTGCCTGATGCCTGAAAGAGAGAACCGAGTCCAGCTTTGCTCTTCCTCAGGAGAAGATGGGGCCACTCAGCTTTCCCTGCACACGTGAGGCTCTGTGGCGCAATGGACAGCGCATTGGACTTCTAGACTAAAGCCAGCAAGGCATTCAAAGGTTGTGGGTTCAAATCCCACCAGAGTCAATCTTTAAATCAAAGTCAACCAGCATGTCCATGTGGGGCCCACCATAGAGATGGTCTGTCTTATGGGTCCCAGTGGCTTGGCCCACATGGACTTCACCTGTGGTCCAGGTGAGCAGGAAATCTGCTGGCCCATTTTAACCCCACCTGCGTTAAAGTGGGCCAGCAGGTTTTAGTGACACTGGAACCATCGGCACAATTAGGAGCAAACAGTCACAAACTTATGAGGAAAGTTGAGAAAAAGTTGCAAATGAACAAAAACGTAGTAAATATGAGTAAATTAATTGAAAATTTACAAGAAAAAAGTTACAAATGTATGATGGAAATTCCATTTACAGTAAAAAAAAAGTTAAAATCTTTTTAGAAAGTTTGAGTTACAAAAAAAAGTTGTTGCACATTTATTGGAAAAAGTGACAAATTTACAAGAAAATGGAAAATTTTCAAGGAAAAAGATCCCAAATTTATGAGAAAATTGCAGGATTACAGCAGAAAAGTGGCAAAATTATGAGAAAATTCAAAAATTACAAGAAAAAGTTAGAAATTTTCAAGAAAAAAATACCACAATTATGAAGAAAAAGTTTGCAAGTTTATAATAAAAATGTTTCAATTTTTTCTGAAAAAGTTGCTATTTTTTTCTTGTAGATGTGAAACTTTGTAAATTTATAACTTTTTCCTCACAAATGTAAGGAAAATGTTTTCACAAATGTTTTTCTTAAAAATTTGTGACTTTTTCTCATGTATTCACACATTTTTTCTTCAACTTTTTTCTCAATTTGCAACTTTTTCCTGTAAATCTGCAGCTTTTGCCCCAAAGCTTTTTTCTCAAAAATTTGCATCTTTTTTCTTGTAAATTTTTAGTGTTTCCCCCACAAAACTGAAACTTTTTTCAAGGAAATTTGCAATGTTTTTCTTCAAAATTTTCATCTATTTTTCTTGAAAACTTGCATAGTTTTTCTTATACATTTGCAAATATCCCCTGGAATTTTTCAACATTTTTCCTCAAAATTCTTCATCTTTTTTCACGTTATTGTTGCACCAAACGTGCTTGGACTTCATGCTAAAGTTGTGAATGCCAACATTCCACCTCATTGAAAAATAACAACTAACCTCCTGCTCGTCGGCTCTGTGCTGCAATGGACAGCATATTGGAGTTTAGTTTAATGAAAGTAGAACACTCAAGGTTTGTGGGTTCAACTGCTATCAGCTTTTGACCCAAGTCAGGATCAGCAGAGGCCAAACGATTCAATGCTATCATGCTCCTGTGATATGTCTGGAAAGTTTCCAGGACTTAAAAATGCTCTGTTGATTATAAGCCGATACAGAAACACTAATAGTAGCAACAGCTGCTAGCATAAGCATTGTTGGGAGCTTACAAGGCATCAATTGTCAAGTTTTTTCTTTTCATGCTTCCCCACTTGAAAAGGATTGACCCATCTACTCAGAGCATTTCCAAAGGATTCCACTCAAATGACCAAACAGCTTGCCCTTTTTTTCTATCCATTATCTAATTCTTGACAATATTGTCATTTGCCTTTAGGCTTGCAGGTCATATGACTAAGGGTAGGGTGAATGAAAAAGCAGCTTCTTCTCTGGTTGTTGTAGATGTTTTCAGTCAAGCACATTACAGTCCCGCTGATACTAAGAAACTTAAATGTCTCTAAGCAAGTCGTTTGTGAGACTCCTGTTTCCTCTTCCCTGCTGGACTCCACCCATTTTCATACTTCAGGCTGATTGACTCCACCCAAGCTGCAAGCTGCACTGGCCACATCAATTGAGCTGCTCTAGATCGTTTCTCATCCATCTTACTGCTTTCATTCATGTTCACTTTATTTGCCAAGTTGTTTCCTTTTCCGAGATGTTAGTCTTCAGAAACCTAATTTGACTTAACATCAATCATTACATAAAAATTTGCAAAGAGGCTAGTAGGACTTAAAAATATGCCACTGAAAATGTTGGCTGACAGTCTTTTTGTCAGCACCACCATCTCAAAACCATATATCAAAGCAGGTCTCACTACCGTCTTGTAAATCTTCCCTTTCACACTTCTGACAATCAATATGACCCTCATCTCCACCCACTCCACCCTACCTGCACTCTCTTCTTCACCTCTCTTGTGCATTTTCCATTGCTTTAGATGGTTGATGCCAGGTATTTCAACTCCTCTACCTTCACTACCTCTACTTCTTCCATTTTCACCCTCTCAGAGACATGGAGCATCCCTTCACCTTGCCACCTCAAGGTTCTCTTGCACCTACTCCATACTGTCACTAGAGATCATAATGTAATCAGTTTTGTGTTGGAACATTTAACCCCTTAGCATTCCAGTAAATTTTTCATAAATTCAGCATATGCAAAGAAACTCAAATTCTTTCTTTACTGAATGGCGGTAAAATATTTAACGCCTCCCCAGCGGAACACTGGAATTTTAAGAGGTTAAATTGGAAACTTTTTTTCCTCAATTTGCAAATTTTTTTCTCGTAAATTTGCAACATTTTTTTTTAAAAAAGTTAGCATTTCTTTTCCTGTAATTTTTTTTTTTACCTGTTCTCCAATACTGACACCTTTTTCCTATAAATTTGTGGGGCAATGGATCAGCGTTCTCGTCGCGCCCTCCGCCAGTACCCGGGCTCGCCTGGGGAAGCTAATGATCCTACCAGCAGACTAAATTCGAAGAGACGACGCCTCTGTGCCAAGTCAAAGAAGAATCCTAGTCACAGTCCTAAAGCCGAAAGCAAACAGCCCCAAGAGCACTTTGTGGTAGGATCGGCCCTTCGCATATTACAACTAAACGTTGAAGGCCTATCTGCAGCCAAGCGAAGCCTTATCGAAGTCCTCGCCTTCCAACATTCGATTGACGTAATCTGCCTCCAAGAGACTCATATTGGCACAGAGGAAGCTGGCCGCTTCACCATCAAAGGCTTTGACCTCCTGTGCTATGTTCTACATGCTAAACATGGACGTGCCACCTATGTGCGTTCTGACATAGTTGAAGCAAATCACCTGATAACAACACATTTCTCAGACACCATAATCATTGGTGGCTTCCATATTGTCAATGTGTACAAGCCCCCTAATGCCAACTGGGATCTGCAGGTCTTACCCACCCTACCCCACCCTGCCATCTATGTGGGGGACTTTAACAGCCATCACCCTGACTGGGGGTACCCAGCAGTGGACAGTGATGGGAAGGCACTTTCAGACTGGGCATCCAGAAATGACCTCGCTTTGATATACGACCCCAAACAAAGAGGAACCTTCCACTCTGCTAGGTGGAAGAAGGACTATTCTCCTGACCTGTGTTGGGTCAGCTCTTTGAATGGGGAGCCATATCCTACACAGATCCTCATTCTTGATGATTTTCCACACAGCCAACACCGGCCCCTGCTTGTACACATTGGCCTACAACTTCCAGTCATATACAGCCCAAGGAAGATGCGCTGGAACTTCCGCAAAGCCAACTGGAAGAAATTCAGTGAAACTCTGGACCGGAGCGTTGTTACCATCCCACTCCACACCATCACTGTAGATGAAGCATACAACCGCTTCTGCAGCGCAATCTTCAAGGCTGCCCATACTGCAATCCCACGAGGCTACCGACCCCTCTATGTCCCATGTTTGGACGGAGAAAGTGCTGCCCTCCTACAATCCTATCAAACATCAGGGGACCCAGAGATAGCAGACCATCTCATTGAATCGCTAAATACAGCTCGGCGAAAGAAATGGGAGGAGACAGTTGCTGACCGGAGCTTTACCCACTCTAGCAGGAAATGTTGGAGCCTCATCCGTCGCCTAGGAGCTGCACAGAAGCCCCCTAGCCAAAGCCGAGCATCCGTCACACCCAACCAAGTTGCATCCCACCTACTGACTATCGCCAAAGCACCCCAAGACAAAGACACCAAAAGAGCAGTTACAACTGAGCTAAAAAAACACCAAAAAATGCCTGTAGAGGAAACGAACCCTGAACCCTTCGAGGCTGCTGAACTGGAGAAAGTCCTACAGAGCCTGAAATGTGGAAAGGCAGCAGGATACGATAACATCTTCCCAGAATTCATGAAAAATCTTGGCCCCCGAGCCCTAACCTGGTTGACACAATTCTACAAAAGGATCACACAAACAAACTCGATCCCAAAGAAATGGCGGACAGCAAAGGTCATTGCCATCCCAAAACCTGGCAAAGACCACAAATTACCAGCAAGCTACCGCCCAATCTCCCTACTCAGCGTTCCTTACAAAATCATGGAGCGCCTAATTCTGCAACGCATTTCCCCAGAGGTAGAGGATATTCTAAGTGTGGATCAAGCAGGTTTCCGCAAGGACCGCAGTACAGGAGAACAAGTACTGGCCCTAACCACCTTCATCGAAAATGGCTTCGAGAGCAGACTGAAGACAGGGGCTGTGTTTCTCGACCTTACAGCCGCCTATGATACGGTCTGGCACAAAGGCCTCCTCCTGAAACTTATAAAGGCGATCCCTGCTTGGGCAACAGCAATTATAAAAACCCTGCTGACCAACCGAAGGTTCAGAGTCCACCTCAGTCAGAAGACAAGTGCATGGAGAATGCAGAAAAACGGACTCCCACAAGGCTCAGTTCTAGCTCCAACTCTGTTCAACCTCTACATAAACGACCTGCCTACTACAAAATCCCGCAAATTCACCTATGCAGACGACATCTGTTTGGCATTCCAAGCACCAGACTTTGAACCACTGGAACGGGTGCTCACGGAAGATCTTGCCAAACTGGACCAGTTCTGCAAAATCTGGCGTCTAAAACCAAGCCCAGCAAAAACCGTCTCCAGTGTATTCCATCTCCACAATGCAAAAGCTGCCAGAGAACTAAACATCCACCTGAGCGGACTCAAGCTTAAGCATGCCCCAAATCCAACTTATCTTGGAGTGACCCTTGATAGGACCTTATCCTTCAAGGAACATCTAAAGGGGACGGCTGCTAAGGTGAAGGTACGAAACAACCTGCTCTGCAAGCTCGCTGGTGCAAAATGGGGGGCGGCAGTCTCCACCCTGCGCACCTCAGCACTGGCCCTTTCATACTCTGTAGCAGAATATTGTGCCCCTGTCTGGTCCAGGTCATCTTACACACACCATGTAGACACCCAGCTCAACACAACCATGAGAACTATAACTGGAACAATCCGCTCAACACCACTCCCCTGGCTCTCTGTACTGTCAAACATAGCCCCTCCACACATCCGGCGAGCAGCATTAACTCAAAGGATGCTCCAAAAAGTTAAAGATTCTCCTCACTTACCAATCCATGCAGATATCTACACTCCACCCACTGCCCGACTTTCATCCAGACGGCCAATTTGGAAAAACCCTCCCCCAGCTGACTTTACCATCCAGACAGCTTGGCAAGAGGAATGGGAGACCAAGGAGGTCCCAAACAAACAGCTGGTGATAAAACCCCAACCAACAGGTCCCGGGCACCAACCTCCCAAGGAGACAGTGGTCTACACTCAATCGCTTCAGGACTGGACATGGCCCCTGCTTGGCCAGCCTTTACAGATGGGGCAGTAGCCCTAGCCCTCTGTGCGCATGTGGAGAGGAGCAAACAATGGAACACATCATAGAGGCTTGCCCACTCCAAAGACTGGAAGGAGGATTACACACCCTCCATACAGCAAACCAGGAGGCAACTGCTTGGCTTAAGGACTTTGCATTCGCTAAATAAATAAATATAAATTTGTAATGTTTTGCTCTTAAATTTGCAAGTTTTTCTCAAAAATGTGCAACATTTTCAACCCAATTTGTAATTTTTTCTTCTAAATTTGCAAGTTTTTTCTTGTCAATTTGAAACTTTTCTTTTAACCTCTTAGCATTCCAGCCAATGCCCCTAAACTTAGCATATGCAAAGAGAATCAAATTCTTTCTTCGCTGATTGTGAGTCGAAAACTTAGAAAGTCCCACCAGCAGATCAATGGAATTTTCAGAGGTTAATAAATCTGCCTGATGCCTGAAAGAGAGAACCGAGTCCAGCTTTGCGCTTCCTCAGGAGAAGATGGGGCCACTCAGCTTTCCATGCACACGTGAGGCTCTGTGGCGCAATGGACAGCGCATTGGACTTCTAGACTAAAGCCAGCAAGGCATTCAAAGGTTGTGGGTTCAAATCCCACCAGAGTCAATCTTTAACTCAAAGTCAACCAGCATGTCCATGTGGGGCCCACCATAGAGATGGTCTGTCTTATGGGTCCCAGTGGCTTGGCCCACATGGACTTCACCTGTGGTCCAGGTGAGCAGGAAATCTGCTGGCCCACTTTAACCCCACCTGCGTTAAAGTGGGCCAGCAGGTTTTAGTGAAAATGGAACCATCGGCACAATTAGGAGCAAAAAGTCACAAACTTATGAGGAAAGTTTAGAAAAAGTTGCAAATGAACAAAAACGTAGTAAATATGAGTAAATAAATTGAAAATTTACAAGAAAAAAGTCACAAATGTATGATGGAAATTCCGTTTACAATAAAAAAAAGTTTAAATCTTTTTAGAAAGCTTGAGTTACAAAAAAAAAGTTGTTGCACATTTATTGGAAAAAGTGACAAATTTACAAAAAAATGGAAAATTTTCAAGGAAAAAGATCACAAATTTATGAGAAAAATTGCAGGATTATAGCAGAAAAGTGGCAAATTTATGAGAAAATTCAAAAATTACAAGAAAAAGTTAGAAATTTGCATGAAAAAAATACCACATTTATGAAGAAAAAGTTGCAAGTTTATAATAAAAATGTTTCAATTTTTTCTGATAAAGTTGCTATTTGTTCTTCTTGTTGATGTGAAAATTTGTAACTTTTTCCTCATAAATGTACAACTTTTTTCTTAAAAATTTGTGACTTTTTTCATGAATTTACACATTTTTATTTTCAACGTTTTTCTCAATTTGTAGCTTTTTGCCTGAAAATCTGCAGCTTTTCCCCCCAAACTTTTTTCTCAAAAAATATCAAATTTTTTCTCAAAAATTTGCATCTTTTTTCTTGTAAAATTTTCAGTGTTCCCCCCCAAAACTGCAACTTTTTTTTGAAGAAATTGGCAATGTTTTTTTTTCAAAATTTTTCATCTATTTTTCTTGAAAACTTGCATAGTTTTTCTTATACATTTGCAAATTTCCCCTGGAATTTTTCAACATTTTTTCTCAAAAATTTTCATCTTTTTTCACGTTATTGTTGCACCAAATGTGCTTGGACTTCATGCTAAAGTTGTGAATGCCAACGTTCCACCTCTTTGAAAAATAACAACTCATCTCCTACTTGTCAGCTCTGTGCTGCAATAAGATAAGATAAGATAAGATAAGATAAGCCTTTATTAGTCCCACAACGGGGAAATTCCAGGATTGCAACAGCACAGGGATAGCAACACTCAGAGCAACAATCAGAAGGCAAGAAAAAAAAACAAGCAAGCAAGAGCAGCTAATATACATATGTACATATTACTATAAAATATATATATATACACACACACACACACACAGACACAGTGCAGAGCATTGTAGCTGGATGGAATAAATATATGAATATATGAACGCAGAGCATTGTAGCTAGATGGAATAAATATGTAAATATATAAAAATAGACAATAGACAGCATTTTGCATTTCTAGTTTAATGCAAGTAGGACATTTAAGGTTTGTGGGTTCAAATCCCATCAGCTTTTTACCCAAGTCAGGATCAGCAGAGGCCAAACGATTCAATGCTATCATGCTCCTGTGATATGTCTGGAAAGTTTCCAGGACTTAAAAATGCTCTGTTGATTATAAGCCGATACAGAAACGCTAATAGTAGCAACAGCTGCTAGCATAAACATTGTTGGGAGCTTACAAGGCATCAATTGTCAAGTTTTTCTTTTCATGCTTCCCCACTTGAAAAGGATTGACCCATCTACTCAGAGCATTTCCACAGGATTCCACTCAAATGACCAAACAGCTTGCCCTTTTTTCTCTCCATTATCTAATTCTTGACAATATTGGCAATTGTCTTTAGGCTTGCAGGTCATATGGCTGAGGGTAGGGTGAATGAAAAAGCAGCTTCTTCTCTGGTTGTTGTAGATGTTTTCAGTCAAGCACATTACAGTCCCGCTGATACTAAGAAACTTAAATGTCTCTAAGCAAGTCGTTTGTGAGACTCCTGTTTCCTCTTCCCTCCTGGACTCCACCCATTTTCTTACTTCAGGCTGATTGACTCCACCCAAGCTGCGCTGGCCACATCCATTGAGCTGCTCTAGATCGTTTCTCATCCATCTTACTGCTTTCATTCATGTTCACTTTATTTGCCAAGTTGTTTCCTTTTCCGAGATGTTAGTCTTCAGAAACCTAATTTGACTTAACATCAATCATTACATAAAAATGAGCACAGAGGCTAGTAGGACTTAAAAATATGCCACTGAAAATGTTGGCTGACAGTCTTTTTGTCAGCATCACCATCTCAAAACCATATATCAAAGCAGGTCTCACTACCGTCTTGTAAATCTTCCCTTTCACGCTTTCGACAATCCATGTGACCCTCATCTCCACCCACTCCACCCTACCTGCACTCTCTTCTTCACCTCTCTTGTGCATTTTCCATTGCTTTAGATGGTTGATGCCAGGTATTTCAACTCCTCTACCTTCACTACCTCTACTTCTTCCATTTTCACCCTCTCAGAGACATGGAGCATCCCTCCACCTTGCCACCTCAAGGTTCTCTTGCACCTACTCCATACTGTCACTAGAGATCATAATGTAATAAGCTTTGTGTTGGAACATTTAACCCCTTAGCATTCCAGTAAATTTTCATAAATTCAGCATGTGCAAAGAAACTCAAATTCTTTCTTTACTGAATGGCAGTAAAATATTTAACGCCTCCCCAGCGGAACACTAGAAATTCAAGAGGTTAAATTTGAAACTTTTTTTTCCTCAATTTGCAAATTTTTTTCTCGTAAATTTGCAACATTTTTTAAAAAAAGTTAGCATTTCTTTTCCTGTAATTTTTTTTAACCTGTTCTCCAATACTGACACCTTTTTCCTATAAATTTGCAATGTTTTTCTCTTAAATTTGCAAGATTTTCTCAAAAATGTGCAACATTTTCTGCCCAATTTGCAATTTTTTCTTCTAAATTTGCAAGTTTTTTCTTGTAGATTTGAAACTTTTCTTTTAACCTCTTAGCATTCCAGCCAATGCCCCTAAACTTAGCATACGCAAAGAGAATCAAATTCTTTCTTCGCTGATTGTGAGTCGAAAACTTAGAAAGTCCCACCAGCAGATCAATGGAATTTTCAGAGGTTAATAAATCTGCCTGATGCCTGAAAGAGAGAACCGAGTCCAGCTTTGCTCTTCCTCAGGAGAAGATGGGGCCACTCAGCTTTCCCTGCACACGTGAGGCTCTGTGGCGCAATGGACAGCGCACTGGACTTCTAGACTAAAGCCAGCAAGGCATTCAAAGGTTGTGGGTTCAAATCCCACCAGAGTCAATCTTTAACTCAAAGTCAACCAGCATGTCCATGTGGGGCCCACCATAGAGAGGGTCTGTCTTATGGATCCCAGTGGCTTGGCCCACATGGACTTCACCTGTGGTCCAGATGAGCAGGAAATCTGCTGGCCCACTTTAACCCCACCTGCATTAAAGTGGGCCAGTGTGGAGAGCGTGAAATAACGGTCGGAGGGTTGGTCTTAGAGCCTCGTGCCTGACAAAAACGAACTCAGCATTTTTCAAAGCTCTGGGAACAAAAACGCGCGAAAAAGTGTGATGAACGGGGCCCAGGGGCATGTCCGCTCCCGTGCCAATCGGTGGTCCAAGAGCCGGGAGGCGTCCCGGTTCCGGATGCTCTGGTAGAAACTCACCGGGCAGCCTGAGAGGTTGTGCAAAAAGTAACTCCGCTGGGGAGGCATTTAAATCCTCCTTAGGCGCAGAACGCAACCCTAATAAAACCCATGGTAGTTTGTTTACCCAATCTGCATCCGTAAGCGACGCTCTGAGGGCTGCCTTCAAAGACCTATGAAAACGTTTGCATAAACCATTAGCCTGAGGGTGATAAGTGGTAGTGCGGTGAATTTTCGCTCCTAAGCTGCTGGCCATTGCTGACCACAGCTCAGAGACAAATTGAGGCCCTCTGTCGGACGTAATATCCGACGGGACCCCGAAACGCGCTACCCAGGCCATCAAAGAAACGCGAGCCACCTCTGCAGCCGTGGTCGATGCCAGTGGGACCACTTCCGGCCAGCGTGTGGTTCGGTCCACCATTGTCAAAAGATGTGTGAACCCCTGCGACGACGGTAGGGGGCCCACGAGGTCGACGTGCACGTGATCGAATCTTTTGGCCGGAATGTGGAACGGTTCTAAAGGGGCTCTTGTGTGCTTATGAATTTTGGCCCGCTGACAAGCCATGCAGGTCCTTGCCCACTCTTTCATGTGCTTGCGCAGGCTCGGCCAAACAAACTTCTCCGCTACCATTTTCACCGAAGCGCGCACCCCTGGGTGTGCCAGGGAGTGGACCGAGTCAAAAACGCGGCGGCGCCATGCGGCTGGAACTACCGGGCGTGGCCGCCCGGTTGACACATCGCAGATTAGGGGGGGCATATCGTTTTGCAAACACCTGCTCTCCAGCCTTAACCCTGTTGGTCCAGACTGGAGCGCACGCACATCCGCATCTCTGCCCTGCTCCGCTGCCATGGCTGCGTAATCTATCCCCACGTGAACCGGGGCCGCGTGCGCTTCCGCACTGCTATTTTGCTTCGCGGCTGCCGTAGTATAATCTGCCCCTGCGCGCGCCGGTGCTGTGGCTGCGCGAGAGAGGCAGTCTGCTACTATGTTGAGTTTACCCGCTACGTGCTGAATATCAGTGGTAAATTCCGAAATTGCGGCCAGCTGCCTCTGCTGCCGGCCCGACCACGGATCTGAAATTTTGGACATTGCGAAAGTGAGCGGCTTATGGTCAACAAAAGCGGTGAAACGCCGGCCTTCCAGCCAGAACTGGACGTGGCGGATGGCCAAATGGAGCGCTAACAGCTCCCTGTCAAACGTGCTGTATTTCCGCTCAGCTTTGCTCAAGGATTTGCTGAAGAATGCTAGCGGCTGCCAAACACCGGCAACGTGCTGCTCTATAACTGCCCCTATGGCCAAATCTGATGCGTCGGTAGTCAGCGCGATGCGGGCCGATGGGTCCGGATGAGCTAGAAGTGTGGCTTCAGCCAAGGCTTTTTTTTTACCTCCGTGAACGCGCGCTCCCGCTCCGGGGACCACTCGATTGTATTGGAGGGTTTTTGCTTTCTGAGCGCGGCGTATGATGGCTGCATGAGCTGTGCTGCGTGGGGTAGGAAACGGTTATAAAATTTTACCATTCCTAAAAATTCCTGCAATGATTTGACCGTTTGTGGTCAGGGAAAATCTGCTACTGCGCGCACCTTATCCGGCAGCGGAACTGCCCCTTCTGGGGACACACGGTGGCTCAAAAAATCGATCTGCGCAACGCGAAACTGGCACTTGGCTGGATTAATTATTAAGCCGTGCTCTCCCAACCTCCGAAAACCTGCAGTGAGGTGTTTTTCGTCTTCTTCCTCTGAAGTACTGGCGACCAAAATGTCGTCGAGGTAAACGAACACGAATGGAAGATCACGTAACACGGCATCCATCATGCGTTGGAATGTTTGTGCGGCGCCTTTAAGGCCAAACAGCATGCGCAAAAACTCAAAAAGTCCAAAAGGGGTTATAACCGCTGTTTTAGGAATGTCCTCCGGCCGGACTGGAACCTGATGGTAGCCACGAACCAGGTCTATTTTAGAAAAAATGCGCGTCCTCGCTAAATGCACCGAAAAATCCTGTATGTGTGGGATGGGGTAGCGATCGTGTGCTGTGGCGTTGTTTAGCCTGCGGTAATCGCCGCAAGATCTCCAGGAGCCGTCGGCTTTCGGGACCATATGCAGCGGCGAAGCCCATGGGCTTTTCGAACGGTGAATAATGCCCAGCCTCTCTAGGCTGGCGTACTCCTCGCGCGCCATGGAGAGTCTAGTAGCATCCAGGCGCCGAGCTTTCGCGAAGACGGGGGGCCAGTTGTAGTGATAAAATGCTCCACCCCGTGTTTCACAACTGTTGCTGAGAATGTGGGAACCGTGAGTGCTGGAAACTGGGTGAGGATTGTGTTAAACTTACCGCCTGCTGTGGCGACGTTGGTCTGCACTGGTGGCGGGGACACTCGAGGTGCACAGGGAATAGAATAAAAAGAGAGTGCATTTACCAGCCGCCTATTGGCAAGATCAACTAACAAACCGTGTGAGCACAGAAAATCAGCGCCTAACATGTTGAAACTCACCGCCGCTATGACAAAATTCCATTCATAAGTGTGGCCATGCAAGGACAGAGACAAAGTCCTTTCCCCGTAGGTGTTGATGCTCGAGCCGTTCGCCGCCGTTGCCCCGTTTCCACGGGGGCCAGCCACCCGGTCAGCATAGGTTGGGGTGATGAAACTCACTTGGGCTCCGGTGTCTATAAGGAACTGCCGCCTGGAGCTCGTATCTGTGATGTAGAGCAGCTTATTTCTTTCGCCGAGAGCCGAAGCTGCTAACGATTCTCGGTCCTGCCGTTTCCCGACTTCTTGAAGTTGCACGGCGGCACACACCTGTGCGCCCTCTCTGCGAACCGCCGATGATAAAAACAGAGATCCTCTCCTCCGCTGCGTCGGGGCCGCGCCTCTGCCGCTGGGCCATCACCTCCGCCGCGTCGGGGACGCGCCGCTGCCGCGCCGCTGCCGCGCCGCTGCCGCGCCGCTGCCGCGCCGCTGCCATTATTGGTGGGCTTGGCTCGGCTGTCTCCGGCTCGTCGCTGCCTCGGGTCGCCGCCGCGGTCGTCTGCTCGCCGCAGGAGCTGAGGAGCCTCTGCGCTTCTTGGGCCAGCTCACGGAAATCCTGTTGGGTGTCACAACGCATGCTGGACAGCGTTCCTCTCATATGCGTCGGGAGGTTAGTCAGGAAGATGTACTTAAAGAGGAAATCACCGTTGTCTGACCCCCTCAGCTGCAGCATGTCTTCCATCAGGGCGACTGGCCTGTGTCCTCCTTGGTTGAGCATAGCCAGGAGCCTCCTAGCCCTCTCTTCGGCTGAGGGCGTGAAACACTTGGTGAGGGCAGCCTTCAATCTGCCGTATTTGTCTTCGGCGGGTGGCTGCTGTACCAAGCTCCGCACGCATTGAGCTGTGCAGTTGTCGAGTCTAGCGATGATGTGGTAGAACTTAGTGTCATCCGCCGTTATGCCCGCGAGCGTGAACTGTGCCTCCGCCTGGAGGAACCACGAGTCTGGGTTGTCCTGCCAGAATTCTGGCAGTTTGACGGCGATGGCGCTCGCTAGGGCAGACTCCAATGAGTCCTGATTGTGGAGAGCATTTCCAGGCATTCTCACACGTCACTGGTCACCAATGTGGGGAGCGTGAAATAACGAAGCTGAATTGGTTCTTAATTCAGGTTTTATTCATGAACTTCATCCCCAGCCTTCTCTCAAGAACACAAGAGAATGAGCTGCATCAGACCTTCACATTTATACATTTCACACAAAGGGAGAATCACATATCCCTGTCAAAACCCCCTATTGACATTAACTCCCCCTCCGGTCTCTCAGTCCTCCACCTGTCTCCTAGGAGGTCGGGAAGTCCTTTCAGTCCCTTATCGCCGTACCTCCGTCCTCTTGTTGTTAACCGCAGGTGGTCCAGACATATTGTTCCATTCAGGACGTGAAGTCAATCCACACATGCAATCTCCAGCATCCCCTTTATGCTTATGCATATGTAGGCCAAAATACATGGGCTATAGCCAGCAGGTTTTAGTGACACTGGAACCATCGGCACAATTAGGAGCAAAAAGTCACAAATTTATGAGGAAAGTTTAGAAACAGTTGCAAATGAACAAAAACGTAGTAAATATGAGTAAATAAATTGAAAATTTACAAGAAAAAAGTCACAAATGTATGATGGAAATTCCGTTTACAGTAAAAAAAAGTTAAAATCTTTTTAGAAAGTTTGAGTTACAAAAAAAAGTTGTTGCACATTTATTGGAAAAAGTGACAAATTTACAAGAAAATGGAAAATTTTCAAGGAAAAAGATCCCAAATTTATGAGAAAAATTGCAGGATTACAGCAGAAAAGTGGCAAAATTATGAGAAAATTCCAAAATTACAAGAAAAAGTTAGAAATTTTCAAGAAAAAAATACCACATTTATTAAGAAAAAGTTTGCAAGTTTATAATAAAAATGTTTCAATTTTTTCTGATAAAGTTGCTATTTTTTTTCTTGTAGATGTGAAACTTTGTAAATTTATAACTTCTTCCTCACAAATGTACAACTTTTTTCTTAAAAATTTGTGACTTTTTCTCATAATTTACACATTTTTATCTTCAACTTTTTTCTCAATTTGCAACTTTTTCCTGTAAATCTGCAGCTTTTGCCCCAAAGCTTTTTTCTCAAAAATTTGCATCTTTTTTCATGTAAATTTTTAGTGTTTCCCCCCCAAAACTGAAACTTTTATCAAGGAAATTTGCAATTTTTTCTTCAAAATTTTCATCTATTTTTCTTGAAAACTTGCATAGTTTTTCTTATACATTTTCAAATTTCCACTGGAATTTTTCAACATTTTTCCTCAAAATTCTTCATCTTTTTTCACGTTATTGTTGCACCAAACGTGCTTGGACTTCATGCTAAAGTTGTGAATGCCAACATTCCACCTCATTGAAAAATAACAACTAACCTCCTTCTTGTCGGCTCTGTGCTGCAATGGACAGCATATTGGAGTTTAGTTTAATGAAAGTAGGACACTCGAGGTTTGTGGGTTCAAATCCTATCAGCTTTTGACCCAAGTCAGGATCAGCAGAGGCCAAAAGATACAATGCTATCATGCTCCTGTGATATGTCTGGAAAGTTTCCAGGACTTAAAAATGCTCTGTTGATTATAAGCCGATACAGAAACACTAATAGTAGCAACAGCTGCTAGCATAAGCATTGTTGGGAGCTTACAAGGCATCAATTGTCAAGTTTTTCTTTTCATGCTTCCCCACTTGAAAGGGATTGACCCATCTACTCAGAGCATTTCCACAGGATTCCACTCAAATGACCAAACAGCTTGCCCTTTTTTTCTCTCCATTATCTAATTCTTGACAATATTGTCATTTGCCTTTAGGCTTGCAGGTCATATGGCTAAGGGTAGGGTGAATGTTTCTCATCCATCTTACTGCTTTCATTCATGTTCACTTTAATTGCCAAGTTGTTTCCTTTTCCGAGATGTTAGTCTTCAGAAACCTAATTTGACTTAACATCAATCATTACATAAAAATGAGCAAAGAGGCTAGTAGGACTTAAAAATATGCCACTGAAAATGTTGGCTGACAGTCTTTTTGTCAGCACCACCATCTCAAAACCATACATCAAAGCAGGTCTCACTACCGTCTTGTAAATCTTCCCCTTCACGCTTCCGACAATCAATATGAACCTCATCTCCACCCACTCCACCCTACCTGCACTCTCTTCTTCACCTCTCTTGTGCATTTTCCATTGCTTTAGATGGTTGATGCCAGGTATTTCAACTCCTCTACCTTCACTACCTCTACTTCTTCCATTATCACCCTCTCAGAGACATGGAGCATCCCTCCACCTTGCCACCTCAAGGTTCTCTTGCACCTACTCCATACTGTCACTAGAGATCATAATGTAATCAGCTTTGTGTTGGAACATTTAACCCCTTAGCATTCCAGTAAATTTTCATAAATTCAGCATGTGCAAAGAAACTCAAATTCTTTCTTTACTGAATGGCAGTAAAATATTTAACGCCTCCCCAGCGGAACACTGGAATTTTAAGAGGTTAAATTGGAAACTTTTTTTCCTCAATTTGCAAATTTTTTTCTCGTAAATTTGCACCATTTTTTTTAAAAAAAGTTAGCATTTCTTTTCCTGTAATTTTTTTTTTTAACCTGTTCTCCAATACTGACACCTTTTTCCTATAAATTTGCAATGTTTTTCTCTTAAATTTGCAAGTTTTTCTCAAAAATGTGCAACATTTTCTGCCCAATTTGCAATTTTTTCTTCTAAATTTGCAAGTTTTTTCTTGTCGATTTGAAACTTTTCTTTTAACCTCTTAGCATTCCAGCCAATGCCCCTAAACTTAGCATACGCAAAGAGAATCAAATACTTTCTTCGCTGATTGTGAGTCGAAAACTTAGAAAGTCCCACCAGCAGATCAATGGAATTTTCAGAGGTTAATAAATCTGCCTGATGCCTGAAAGAGAGAACCGAGTCCAGCTTTGCTCTTCCTCAGGAGAAGATGGGGCCACTCAGCTTTCCCTGCACACGTGAGGCTCTGTGGCGCAATGGACAGCGCATTGGACTTCTAGACTAAAGCCAGCAAGGCATTCAAAGGTTGTGGGTTCAAATCCCACCAGAGTCAAACTTTAAATCAAAGTCAACCAGCATGTCCATGTGGGGCCCACCATAGAGATGGTCTGTCTTATGGGTCCCAGTGGCTTGGCCCACATGGACTTCACCTGTGGTCCAGGTGAGCAGGAAATCTGCTGGCCCACTTTAACCCCACCTGCGTTAAAGTGGGCCAGCAGGTTTTAGTGACACTGGAACCATCGGCACAATTAGGAGCAAAAAGTCACAAACTTATGAGGAAGGTTTAGAAACAGTTGCAAATGAACAAAAATGTAGTAAATATGAGTAAATAAATTGAAAATTTACAAGAAAAAGTCACAAATGTATGATGGAAATTCCTTTTACAGTAAAAAAAAAAGTTTAAATCTTTTTAGAAAGTTTGAATTAAAAAAAAAGTTGTTGCACATTTATTGGAAAAAGTGACAAATTTACAAGAGAATGGAAAATTTTCAAGGAAAAAGATCACAAATTTATGAGAAAAATTGCAGGATTACAGCAGAAAAGTGGCAAATTTATGAGAAAATTCAAAAATTACAAGAAAAAGTTTGCATGAAAAAAATACCACATTTATGAAGAAAAAGTTGCAAGTTTATAATAAAAATGTTTCAATTTTTTCTGATAAAGTTGCTATTTTTTCTTCTTGTTGATGTGAAAATTTGTAACTTTTTCTTCATAAATGTACAAATTTTTTCTTAAAAATTTGTGACTTTTTTTTCATGAATTTACACATTTTTATTTTCAACGTTTTTCTCAATTTGTAGCTTTTTGCCTGTAAATCTGCAGCTTTTCCCCCCAAACTTTTTTCTCAAAAAATATCAAATTTTTTCTCAAAAATTTGCATCTTTTTTCTTGTAAATTTTCAATGTTTCCCCCCCAAACTGCAACTTTTTTCGAAGAAATTAGCAATGTTTTTTTTTTTCAAAATTTTTCATCTATTTTTCTTGAAAACTTGCATAGTTTTTCTTATACATTTGCAAATTTCCCCTGGAGTTTTTCAACATTTTTTCTCAAAATTTTTCATCTTTTTTCACGTTATTGTTGCACCAAATGTGCTTGGACTTCATGCTAAAGTTGTGAATGCCAACGTTCCACCTCACTGAAAAATAACAAATCACCTCCTGCTTGTCGGCGCTGTGCTGCAATGGACAGCATATTGCATGTCTAGTTTAATGCAAGTAGGACCTTTAAGGTTTGTGGGTTCAAATCCCATCAGCTTTTGACCCAAGTCAGGATCAGCAGAGGCCAAACGATTCAATGCTATCATGCTCCTGTGATATGTCTGGAAAGTTTCCAGGACTTAAAAATGCTCTGTTGATTATAAGCCGATACAGAAACGCTAATAGTAAGATAAGATAAGATAAGATAAGCCTTTATTAGTCCCACAACGGGGAAATTCCAGGATTGCAACAGCACAGGGATAGCAACACTCAGAGCAACAATCAGAAGGCAAGAAAAAAAACAAGCAAGCAAGAGCAGCTAATAACCATATGTACGTATTACTATAAAATATATATATATACACACACACACAGACACACAGTGCAGAGCATTGTAGCTGGATGGAATAAATATATGAATATATGAACACACAGTGCAGAGCATTGTAGCTAGATGGAATAAATATGTAAATATATAAACACCCACAGTACGGAGCATTGCAGCTAGGTGGAATAAATATGCAAGTATATAAACACACACAGTGCGGAGCAATGTAGCTAGATGGAATAATATGTAGATATATAAATATATAAACACACCCAGTGCTGAGCATTGTAGCTAGATGGAATAAATATATGAATATATGAACACACAGTGCAGAGCATTGTTGCTAGATGGAATGAAACAGCATAACCGTCTACTTAGTTATCCTACATGGTATGATTATGTGCCCATACATATTCTCACCCTCCATAGCGACCGGTATGTTCCTAGTTGTATGCCGGAGGGGACCATTGTGTAAGTCTATTGCATCTTTTGCATTCAAAAAACTATTAGTTTGTTACGTCTTTTTGCTATCTCTGCGAGCAGCCCTGCTTAGGTTGTACAGTCTGACAGCCGTTGGTAGGAAGGACCTACGAAACCTCTCGGTTGTGCACCTGGGATGATGTAGTCTGCTGCTAAATGAGCTCCTCAGTGCATTCAGTATGTCCTGCATAGGGTGGAACTCGGACTCCAGCAGAGATGACAGTTTAGCCACCGTCCTTCTCTCTCCTATCTCCTCCATCGGATCAAGGCGCTGCCCCAGGACAGAGCTAGCTTTCTTAATCAGTTTGTTCAGTCTCTTCCTATCGGCTGCTGTAATGCCACTGCCCCAGCAGACCACTCCAAAAGTGATGGCTGATGCCACCACCGTGTCATAGAATGACTTCAGCAGCGCCCCTTGTACACCAAAAGACCTGAGTCTCCTCAGCAGGAACAGCCTGCGCTGTCCCTTCTTGTAGAGTGCATCAGTATTGTGTGACCAGTCTAGTTTATTGTTCAGATGAATACCCAGGTACTTATAGGATGTCACCATCTCGATGTCTGTTCCCTGTATATTTACTGGTACTGTGAGGGGCTGCCCATGCCTGCGGCAGTCCACCACCAGCTCCTTAGTTTTCCTCGCGTTGATCTGGAGGCAGTTCCGATGGCACCAGTCCACGAAGTCCTGGATAAGCCCTCTGTACTCAGCTTCATCTCCATTGGAGATGAGGCCAACGATCGCAGAGTCATCAGAGAACTTCTGTAGATGGCAGTGTGTTGTGTTGTGTGAGAAGTCCGCAGTATAAAGAGTGAACAGGAAGGGAGCCAGCACCGTTCCCTGGGGGGCCCCCGTGCTACTGATGAGTAGCAACAGTAGCAACGATGCAATGATAGTAGCAACAGCTGCTAGCATAAGCATTGTTGGGAGCTTACAAGGCATCAATTGTCAAGTTTTTTCTTTTCATGCTTCCCCACTTGAAAGGGATTGACCCATCTACTCAGAGCATTTCCACAGGATTCCACTCAAATGACCAAACAGCTTGCCCTTTTTTTTCCTCTCCATTATCTAATTCTTGACAATATTGTCATTTGCCTTTAGGCTTGCAGGTCATATGGCTAAGGGTAGGGTGAATGAAAAAGCAGCTTCTTCTCTGGTTTTTGTAGATGTTTTCAGTCAAGCACATTACAGTCCCGCTGACACTAAGAAACTTAAAGGTCTCTAAGCAAGTCGTTTGTGAGACTCCTGTTTCCTCTTCCCTCCTGGACTCTACCCATTTTCAAACTTCAGGCTGATTGACTCCACCCAAGCTGCAAGCTGCACTGGCCACATCCATTGAGCTGCTCTAGATCATTTCTCATCCATCTTACTGCTTTCATTCATGTTCACTTTATTTGCCAATTTGTTTCCTTTTCCGAGATGTTAGTCTTCAGAAACCTAATTTGACTTAACATCAATCATTACATAAAAATGAGCAAAGAGACTAGTAGGACTTAAAAATATGCCACTGAAAATGTTGGCTGACAGTCTTTTTGTCAGCACCACCATATGTCAAAGCAGGTCTCACTACCGTCTTGTAAATCTTCCCTTTCATGCTTCCGACAATCCATCTGACCCTCATCTCCACCCACTCCACCCTACCTGCACTCTCTTCTTCACCTCTCTTGTGCATTTTCCATTGCTTTAGATGGTTGATGCCAGGTATTTCAACTCCTCTACCTTCACTACCTCTACTTCTTCCATTTTCACCCTCTCAGACACATGGAGCGTCCCTCCACCTTGCCACCTCAAGGTTCTCTTGCACCTACTCCATACTGGAGTATTCCTAAAGGAAGAAATGCTCCAAACATATATACAAGATGACATGTAAAATCACATAAGGATTGTCATATCCAGTCTGCGTTGTGTTGTTGCTTAGTTTTTTTTGTCATATTTTGTCTTAGCTATGTTCTGAATTATAATCGCTCTTGTTTTGTTTTTCTTCTGAATTCTTGGATGGAATATGGGTGGGCAATACAAGTTGCAGCTTCAGCCATCACCCATTTCGGATAACTTATGTTGAACTGTATAATCAGAGGAGTTATTTTCTAATTTGACCTTGTTGGATTTTTTTTCCCCCTTTGTTATATTATTCTGTTTCTTTTTAATCTCCACTTTTAATCTATCTGAAATAAAGATTCATTCATTCATTCATTCATTCATTCATTCATTCATACTGTCACTAGAGATCATAATGTAATCAGCATTCCAGTAAATTTTCATAAATTCAGCATATGCAAAGAAAATCAAATTCTTTCTTCACTGAATAGCAGTAGAAAATTTAAAGCTCCCCCCAGCGGAACACCAAAATTTTGAGGTTAAATTTGAAACTTTTGTCACCTCAGTTTGCAGTTTTTAGTCTTTTAAAATTGCAAAAAATTTTTCTAACAAATTAGCATTTCGTTTCTTTGAATTTTTTTTTTAACTTTTTCTCCAAAATTGACACCTTTATCCTATAAATTTGCAATGTTTTTCTCTTAAATTTGCAAATTTTTTCTCAAAAATGTGCAACATTTTCTACCCCATTTGCAATTTTTTCTTCTAAATTTGCAAGTTTTTTCTTGTCGATTTGAAACTTTTCTTTTAACCTCTTAGCATTCCAGCCAATGCTCCTAAACTTAGCATATGCAAAGAGAATCAAATTCTTTCTTCACTGGTTGTGAGTAGAAAACTTAGAAAGTTCAATTCAATTCAATTCAATTCAACTTTATTTATATAGCGTCATTTCACAACAACAGTCATCTCATAGCACTATCAACTGTAGGGGGAACCCCCACAGTTGCAGAAAGACCCCAGCAATCAGGCGATCCCCTGTGAGCAAGCACTTGGCGATGGTGGAGAGTAAAAACTCCCTTTTAACAGGAAGAAACCTCCAGCAGAACCAGGCTCAGGGAGGGGCAGTCATCTGCTGCGACTGGCTGGGGGGTGAGGGGACAGAGAAGATGAAAAGAACAGACATGTAGAGAGCAAACAGCACGATGGGGACTCAATCTATGGGAGAGAACAAACAGATGTTAATGACCAGCAAAAAAAAAAAAAATATTTCATTGAGAATGAAGAAAGGAGTGAGGCCCAGTGCATTACTGGAGGTCCCCCGGCTGACTAAACCTATTAGCAGCATAACTAAGGGAGGGTTCAGAAACACATGATCCCTCCCTAATTGTAGGCTATATCAAAAAGGTAGGTTTTAGCCCTATTCTTAAAAACAGAGATCGAGTCTGACTCCCGAATCCAGATTGGCAGCTGGTTCCACAGGAGAGGAGCTTGATAACTGAAGGCTCTGCCTCCCATTGTACTTTTGGAGATTCTAGGTATTACAAGTAATCCTGCATTTTGGGAGCATAGTACTCTGTTAGGATAATACGGTAGTATCAGATCTTTTAAATAAAAAGGAGCCTGATTGTTTAGAGCGTTGTAAGTAAGAAGAAGGATTTTAAACTTAATTCTAAACTCTATGGGAAGCCAATGAAGGGAGGCCAGAACCGGAGAGATATGGATGGCGATCCAAGATTGCGACCAAGATGGTCACACTTTTTCAGCGCTGAGACAAACTCGCTGATTTCCCCACCAAAAGTACTTAACCAACAGTGATCGGCGCTCGTGACGGACACCCACGGGCTGAATTTCCACCTCCGTCAGAATCCCGTTGGAATGCCCCTTTAATTGGGTAGAACTGCTGCACTCTACCAGAAGCGATTGCCAAGCTAACGCTAGTTAGCTTAACACTGGCCCCAGTGCGCCACCTAACTCCGACAAGAAGCGGCTCAGTCCCCGGTGAGGGCCTATCGGAGGAACCAACCGAGGCGGCAGTTGGGAGCTTGAGCGCGGCGTTGGTGAGAGACGGGGCCACCTGGACCCAGCAGGACAGTGGCCTGAGTCGGAACCCAGTTGCGAGGTCCAGCTGAGGAGCTACCAGACTGACGGCGGTCGGTGACGGGGCCTAGCGGAGGTGCCACCCAGCCAGACGGCGGCGAGCGGAGGCGGTGATCGGTGAAGCTCGGCTGCGCCGGTGGTGTGCGGCATAACCGGCCAGGCAGACGGCGGAAGGCGGTGGCGAATGTCGGGGGTGATCTGCGGAGCTGTACAGCGCTACTTGGCGGAGGAGCTGTGCAGGAGCTGCTGCGGCGAGTTCAGCAGCGGCCGGGCTAGTTGAGGCCTAGCCGGATTCTCTGTTTACTTCTATCTACAGGTCAGTAAGATGCCACCAAAGAAAGAGGAAATGGAAGAAATCAAAAAAGCTCTGAGCTTTATGTCAGAAGAATTGGCCAAATTGACTAGCCAACAGGACAAAATAATAGGCCTAATAGAACAGGTACAAGCCCTAAATTTAATAATTCAAGAAAAAGACAAAAAAATTATGGACCTGGAGCAACACGGGCATCTTTTGGAGCAACGCGTCGAGGATCTTGAACAAGGTTCTCGTATTGATGACCTAGTTATAAGTGGACTAGACATCAGATATCAGTCATACGCCCATGCCACAGTAGGACTGAGTGGTGAAGATGCACCCATGAGAGAATCTTTGTCCTGAGAAAATCAAGTGCTTCAGTTCCTTAATGATAAAGACATTAAGGTAGAAGCCAATGCAATCTCAGCCTGCTATGCTCTACCGAAGAAAGATAACAAAACAAAGAAATCAATTGTGATGCGCTTTGTGAACAGAAGGGTAAAGAATAACATACTGAGGCAGGCCAAAAAGCTAAAGGAAACTCAAGTTTACATAAATGAACACCTGACAAAAAAAAACGCTGAATTAGCACAACAGGCACGGATGCTAAAAAAACAAAATAGGATACAAGCAACCTGGACAAGAAATTGTAGAATTTGGATTAAACTAAATGGATCACCTGAGCAAGCAAAGAGTATAATGATCAGAGATGCTACTGACTTAGATAAATACAGATGAACACACACGATAAGAATAGTTCTTTTGATACACCATGCCAAAGTACTTTAATAAAAATAACCAAAACAAACAAAAACTTATGACCGACTCAAGTAGACATCACTTATCCCCAGTTGGAGGAAGTCATTTGACACAGAATGAGGAAACTCAAACTCTGAAAACATACCATTATGCTGAACATAAACCACAAGAGATGGAGAATGATATTGATCCTGATAACCACTTTTTCAATAATATTCATAACCACTGTGAATATTACACCGAAAAACAATTCAAAAGTCAAATGCAATTAGATGGTAAACTGTCAATAATACACTTCAATAGCAGAAGTCTAAACAAAAACTTTCCACAGATTCAGGACTATTTAAAACAGCTAGACAGAAAATTCACAGCCATTGCAGTCTCTGAAACCTGGCTTAATGAAGAACTGGCTCCCCTGATGGCAATAGAAGGATATCAGATGTTTTATATTAACAGAACTCAAAAAAAGGGTGGTGGTGTTGCACTGTATATTGATGACCTGTACAGGTGTAAGCTTGTAAATGAAATGTCCTTAGCACTACCAGGGATTTTGGAATGTGTTACTGTTGAGATTGACCAGGACAAAACAAAAAATCTAATCATAAGCTGCATATATAGAACGCCGGGAACTTGCATTGAGACATTCAGAGATAAATTAGTCGAGCTGTACAATAATATTACTAGTAAGAAAATGGTAGCAATTTGTGGAGATTTCAATATTGACTTACTGAATCCTCATCAACAAAATGTAGTTACAGAGTTCATGAACTCTATGTACAGCATGAGTCTATATCCCACAATAACACATCCCAGTAGAATCACAGTTCACTCTGCTACACTTATTGACAACCTGTTTGTCAATGTTTTCGATAAGAAAATAGAAAGTGGATTATTGATAAATGATATAAGTGACCACTTGCCAACCTTTGCACTTATCCATGGCCACACGGGGCCCAACGCAGAAAAAACTTCAAAATCGTTCAGACACAAATCACCAAATGCAATCAGTTCTCTTAAAGAGGACTTGCTGAAGCAAGACTGGACAGAAGTCTATGTATCAGATGTAAATGAAGCCTATGACACATTTATAAATATTGTAACCACTCTTTATGAAAATAACTGCCCATTAGTAATAAAAAAGCTTAAACACAAATTTGCTAACAAGCCATGGTTAACCAAAGGACTACAAAAGGCGTGTAAAAAGAAAAATTTATTATATAAAGCTTTCCTAAAGAAAAGAACAAAAGAAGCAGAGCAGCGGTATAAAACATACAAAAATAAGTTAACATATATAATAAGATGTAGTAAAAGAGACTATTACAGTAAAGAACTGGAGAAAAACAGAGACAATATTAAAAATACATGGACAATACTCAACAGTATCCTTGGAAATAAAAGCAGAAATACAAGCTACCCAACGAACATTCCAAAAAATAATAAAACGACTCAGAGTGTGAATATTGCTTCACCTGCAGATGAATTTGATAATTTTTTTGTTAACATTGGACCTAAACTGGCCCGAGAAATACCCACTATGGTGCCAACAGGTGATACAGTATGCAATAACACTGCTGTAAAAGACTCCATCTTCATAAAGAACACAGACGAAAGAGAGGTCATTGAAATTGTTAAATCGTTCAAAAGTAAAACATCTACTGACTGTGATGGTATTGACATGCTACTAGTCAAAACTGTTATCGAATGCATCGTAAAACCACTGACGTATATCTGCAACCTGTCTCTCCAATCAGGTATATTTCCCAATGCAATGAAAATAGCTAAAGTAATTCTGATAGACAAGACAGGCGACAGAGGGGAACTCTCAAACTATAGACCAATTTCACTATTACCGCAATTTTCCAAGATACTTGAAAAAATATTCTATGAGAGAATTGACAACTTCATACTGAAGAATGATTTATTATGTGAGCAGCAATATGGGTTCAGACACAAGAGGACAACTGCATATGCCCTAATGGAATTTACAGAAAAAATATCAACAGCCATTGAAAATAAAGAGTATTCAGTTGGAGTATTCCTAGATCTTAAAAAAGCATTTGATACAGTAGATCATAATTTATTATTAAAGAAACTACAAAATTCTGGTATTAGAGGGGTAGCACTGTCCTGGTTAAGTAGTTACTTAAAGAATAGATATCAGTATGTATGTGTTAGCAACAAAAACTCAGAGTTGCTGAAGGTCACCTGTGGAGTCCCACAGGGTTCAGTTTTGGGACCATTATTATTCAATATGTATATAAACGATATATGTAAAGTTTCAGAAAAAATGGACTTAATATTGTTTGCCGATGACACTAATCTGCTATGCAGTGGAAACAATTTGGAACAACTTATGGATACACTCGGGAAGGAATTAGAAAAGCTTAAACTGTGGTTTGATTCAAACAAATTAACGCTCAATTTAAGTAAGACAAAATTTATAGTCTTTAACAACCATCACAACAATCCAGTACCCAAACTCAGTGTAAATGGTGTAGAGATTGAAAGGGTATCTGAAACTAAATTCCTTGGAGTAATAATTGATAACAAACTGTGTTGGAAGTCACATATTAATTATATTAAAGGTAAAGTTTCCAAATCAATTGCAATATTACACAGAGTGAAATATTTGCTGAATCAACCCACACTATACACCTTGTATCATTCATTAATACTCCCATACATGACATATTGTAATGAAGTATGGGGAAATACATACAAAACAAACATATATCCACTCTTTATGCTTCAAAAGAGAGCTATTAGAATAATAAACAAAGCAGATTACAGGGAACCAACAAACCCACTTTTTCTTAAACAAAAAACTCTCAAGTTGAAAGATCTGGTTGACTTTAAAACCGCAATAATAATGTCCAAAGTGAAGAATTTATCACTGCCCGCAAATATCCAAAAGTTGTTCCAAACAAGGGAGAAACGATATCACTTCAGAGGAACATGTATATTTCAAAAGCCTACAGTGAGAACAACCACCAAGCAACACTGTATTTCAGTGCAAGGAGTCAGATTATGGAACGATTATGGACCTGAATTAAAATCATGTACAACGCTTGGACAATTTAAACAAAAACTAAAGGAAGAAATACTCCAAACATATTTACAAGACGACATGTAAACTCACATAAGGATTGACATATCCAGCCTGTGTTGTGTTGTAGCTTAGTTTTTTTTTTTTTTGTTTTGTTTTTCTCTCTGTGACATTCTGTCTTAGATTTGTCTTGAATAGTAACCGCTCAACTTAGCTTAGCTTAGTTTTCCTTTTTTTTTTCTCTCAGTCACACTTTGTCTTAGCTTTGTTCTAAATTGTAATCACTCTTGTCTTGTTTACTCTTTTTCTTTTGAATTCTTGGATGGAATATGGGTGGGCAATATAAGCTGCGGCTTCAGCCATCACCCATTTCGGATAACTCACGTGGAATTGTTTAGTAGAAGGAGTCTTTGTCTAATTTGACCTTGTTGTTATATTATACAGTTTCTTTTAACCTGTACTGTATTATCCGAAAATAAAATTCATTCATTCATTCATTCATATGATCTCTCTTTCTAGTACCTGTTAAAACTCTTGCTGTAGCATTTTGAATCAGCTGAAGACTTTTTAGAGATGTTTTAGGACAGCCTGATAATAAAGAATTACAATAATCTAATCTCGAGCTAACAAAAGCGTGGATCAGTTTCTCAGCATCACTCTGAGACAAGATGCTCCTAATCTTGGCAATATTACGCAAATGATAGAAGGCAGTCTTAGAAACAAATTTAATATGTGAATTGAAGGACAGATCTTCATCAAAAATAATTCCAAGGTTCCTCACAGAGCTATTAAGAGAAAGAGTAACCGCATCCAAACTGAAAGTTTGATTTGGAAAGGTATTTCTAAGGTTTTTTGGACCAACAAGAATGACTTCAGTCTTATCTGAATTTAATAGCAGGAAATTACAAGTCATCCAAGCTTTGATTTCCTTAAGACAGTCTTCTAACTTGGCTAATTGATTACTATCATCTGGCTTCATTGACAGGTATAATTGTGTGTCATCTGCATAACAATGAAAATGTATACCAATGAAAATGTATACAGTGCTTTCTAATAATGTTGCCTAACGGAAGCATATATAAACTAAAAAGAGTAGGGCCTAGCACAGATCCCTGTGGAACTCCATGACTAAGCTTTGAGTTGAAAGAAAACTCATTATTTACATGAACAAACTGGAACCTATCAGACAAATAAGATCTAAACCACTGCAATGAAGTTCCATTTAGTCCAACATAGTGTTCTAATCTATCAAGTAGAATATTATGATCGATAGTATTAAAAGCTGCACTAAGGTCTAAAAGGACAAGTACAGAAACCAGTCCATTATCAGATGCGATGAGGAGGCTGCTAGTGACCTTCGCTAAGGCTGTTTCAGTACTATGATGGATTCTAAACCCAGATTGAAACTCTTCAAGTAAACCATTTCCCTGCAGCAACAGGGAAATGTAGCAACAACTCTTTCTAAGATTTTTGAAATGAAAGGGAGATTAGAGATTGGTCTATAGTTAGCTAAAGCTCCTGGATCTAGCGTTGGCTTTTTGAGTAAGGGTTTAATTACAGCCGTTTTAAAAGCCTGCGGTACATGGCCTAAAGTTAATGAAGAATTGATTATATGAAGAATAAAGCTACCAATAAGTCCCACCAGCAGATCAGTGGAATTTTCAGAGGTTAATAAATCTGCCTGATGCCTGAAAGAGAGAACCGAGTCCAGCTTTGCTCTTCCTCAGGAGAAGATGGGGCCACTCAGCTTTCCATGCACACATGAGGCTCTGTGGCCCACTTTAACTCCACCTGCGTTAAAGTGGGCCAGCAGGTTTTAGTGAAAATGGAACCATTGGCACAATTAGGAGCAAAAAGTCTCAAATTTATGAGGAAAGTTTAGAAAAAGTTGCAAATGAACAAAAACGTAGTAAATATGAGTAAATAAATTGAAAATTTACAAGAAAAAAGTTACAAATGTATGATGGAAATTCCATGTTTACAGTAAAAAAAAGTTAAAAATTTTTTTAGAAAGTTTGAGTTACAAAAAAAAGTTGTTGCACATTTATTGGAAAAAGTGACAAATTTACAAGAAAATGGAAAATTTTCAAGGAAAAAGATCACAAATTTATGAGAAAAATTGCAGGACTACAGTAGAAAAGTGGCAAAATTATGAGAACATTCAAAAATTACAAGAAAAAGTTAGAAATTTGCATGAAAAAATACCACATTTATGAAGAAAAAGTTTGCAAGTTTATAATAAAAATGTTTCAATTTTTTCTGATAAAGTTGCTATTTTTTTCTTGTAGATGTGAAACTTTGTAAATTTGTAACTTTTTCCTCCCAAATGTACAACTTTTTTCTAAAAAATTTGTGACTTTTTCTCATGAATTTACACATTTTTATTTTCAACTTTTTTCTCAATTTGCTACTTTTTCCTGTAAATCTGCAGCTTTTGCCCCAAAGCTTTTTTTTCAAAAACCTGCCTCTTTTTTCTTGTAAATTTTCAGTGTTTTCCCTCCCAAAACGGAAACTTTTTTCAAGGAAATTTGCAATGTTTTTCTTCAAAATTTTCATCTATTTTTCTTGAAAACTTGCATAGTTTTTCTTATACATTTGCAAATTTCCCCTGGAATTTTTCAACTTTTTTCCTTAAAATTTTTCATCTTTTTTCACGTTATTGTTGCACCAAACGTGCTTGGACTTCATGCTAAAGTTGTGAATGCCAACATTCCACCTCATTGAAAAATAACAACTAACCTCCTGCTCGTTGGCTCTGTGCTGCAATGGACAGCATATTGGAGTTTAGTTTAATGAAAGTAGAACACTCAAGGTTTGTGGGTTCAAATCCTATCAGCTTTTGACCCAAGTCAGGATCAGCAGAGGCCAAACGATACAATGCTATCATGCTCCTGTGATATGTCTGGAAAGTTTCCAGGACTTAAAAATGCTCTGTTGATTATAAGCCGATACAGAAATGCTAATAGTAGCAACAGCTGCTAGCATAAGCATTGTTGGGAGCTTACAAGGCATCAATTGTCAAGTTTTTCTTTTCATGCTTCCCCACTTGAAAAGGATTGACCCATCTACTCAGAGCATTTCCACAGGATTCCACTCAAATGACCAAACAACTTGCTCTTTTTTTCTCTCCATTATCTAATTCTTGAGAATATTGACATTTGTCTTTAGGCTTGCAGGTCATATGGCTGAGGGTAGGGTGAATGAAAAAGCAGCTTCTTCTCTGGTTGTTGTAGATGTTTTCAGTCAAGCACATTACAGTCCCGCTGATACTAAGAAACTTAAATGTCTCTAAGCAAGTCGTTTGTGAGACTCCTGTTTCCTCTTCCCTCCTGGACTCCACCCATTTTCTTACTTCAGGCTGATTGACTCCACCCAAGCTGCAAGCTGCACTGGCCACATCCATTGAGCTGCTCTAGATCGTTTCTCATCCATCTTACTGCTTTCATTCATGTTCATTTATTTGACAAGTTGTTTCCTTTTCCGAGATGTTAGTCTTCAGAAACCTAATTTGACTTAACATCTATCATTACAAAAAAATTAGCAAAGAGGCTAGTAGGACTTAAAAATATGCCACTGAAAATGTTGGCTGACAGTCTTTTTGTCAGCACCACCATCTCAAAACCATATATCAAAGCAGGTCTCACTACCGTCTTGTAAATCTTCCCTTTCACGCTTCCGACAATCCATCTGACCCTCATCTCCACCCACTCGACTCTACCTGCACTCTCTTCTTCACCTCTCTTGTGCATTTTCCATAGCTTTAGATGGTTGATGCCAGGTATTTCAACTCCTCTACCTTCACTACCTCTACTTCTTCCATTTTCACCCTCTCAGAGACATGGAGCGTCCCTCCACCTTGCCACCTCAAGGTTCTCTTGCACCTACTCCACACTGTCACTAGAGATCATAATGTAATCAGCATTTCAGTAAATTTTCATAAATTTAGCATATGCAAAGAAAATCAAATTCTTTCTTTACTGAATAGCAGTAGAAAATTTAACGCTCCCCCCCAGCGGAACACCTGAATTTTGAGGTTAAATTTGAAACTTTTGTCACCTCAGTTTGCAGTTTTTAGTCTTTTAAAATTGCAAATTTTTTCTAACAAATTAGCATTTTGTTTCTTTGAATTTTTTTTTTTAACTTTTTCTCCAAAATTGGCACCTTTATTCTATAAATTTGCAACGTTTTTCTCTTAAAATTGCAAGTTTTTCTCAAAAATGTGCAACATTTTCTGCTCCATTTGCAATTTTTTTCTTCTAAATTTGCAAGTTTTTTCTTGTAGATTTGAAACTTTTCTTTTAACCTCTTAGCATTCCAGCCAATGCCCCTAAACTTAGCATATGCAAAGAGAATCAAATTCTTTCTTCACTGACTGTGAGTAGAAAACTTAGAAAGTCCCACCAGCAGATCAGTGGACTTTTCAGAGGTTAATAAATCTGCCTGATGCCTGAAAGAGAGAACCGAGTCCAGCTTTGCTCTTCCTCAGGAGAAGATGGGGCCACTCAGCTTTCCATGCACACGTGAGGCTCTGTGGTGCAACGGACAGCGCATTGGACTTCTAGACTAAAGCCATTAAGGTATTCAAAGGTTGTGGGTTCAGAGTCAACCTGTAGCTCAAACCCAGCCAGTATGTCCATGTAGGGCCCACCATAGGTTAAAATGGGCCTTCTTGTTGGACACAGGTGGGTTCCATTCTGGCCCACATTGACTTTCCCTTTGCTCCTGTTGAGCAGAACACGAACCATCGGCAAAATTTGGAGAAAAAAGTTGAAAATTTATGAGAAAAAAGGTCACAAATTCATAACAAAATGTAAAAATTTACAGGAAAAAAATAGTAGCAAATTTATAAGAAAAAGGAAAAAAAATAAATGAAAAAAAAATCACAAATTTAAAAGATAAGCCTTTTTTTAGTCCCACAATGGGGAAATTCCAGGATTACAGTAGCAAAGGGATAGCAGCACTCAGAGCAATAGTTAAGATAACTGGTTAGCCAAAGCAGTAGATGAATATACATATGTACACAGATATATACACAATGCAGGAGCATTGCAGCTAGATGAAATAAATAACATTACGGTTTGTTAAATTCCCCTGCAGAATATGAATATGTACCCAGACAGTAGATTTTGCATTTGAATCAACAGTGTTGTTGCCACCCTCAGTAATGATTAATATTGTCCTTGTTGTGTATTGGAGAGGATGGTCTCTATTGTGCAAAGTTGTTATGTTTAGTACATCTAATACGACCAATACAAGCAGCCCTGGTTAGGTTATAAAGTCTGACAGTTGCAGGTAGGAAGGACCTGCGGAACCTCTCCATCGTGCACCTAGGATGGCACAGCCTACTGCTAAATGAGCTCCTCAGTGCGTTCAGCGTGTCTTGCATGGGTGGGACTTGGACTCCAGCAGAGATGGCAGCTTAGCCACCATCTTCCTCTCTCCTATTCCCTCCACTGGGACGAGGCGCCACCCCAGAAGAGAGCTAGCTTTTTTTGATCAGCCTGTACAGTCTCTTCCTGTCAGCTGCCGTGATGCCGTTGCCCCAGCAGACCACTCCAAATGTGATGGCTGATGCCACAACCAAATCATAAAAGGTCTTCAGGAGTGTGCCTCGCATTCCAAAAGACCTGAGTCTCCTCAGGATGAACAGTCTGTGCTGCCCCTTCTTGTAGAACGCGCTGGTGTTGAGTGACCAGTCCAGTTTATTGTTCAGGTGAACACCCAGGTTCTTGTAGGATGTCACCATCTCAAAGTCTGTTCCCTGGATGTTTACTGGTGCTGTAGGGGGTTGTCCTCATCTGCAGCAGTCTACCACTAGTTCCTTAGTTTTCCTCACATTGATCCGGAGGCAGTTCCATTGGCACAGTCCATGAAGTCCTGGATAAGTCCTCTGTGCTCCACATCATCTCCATCAGAGATGAGGCTGACGATTGCAGAGTTGTCAGAGAACTTCTGTAGATAGCAGTGTGGTGTGTTGTGTGAAAAATCAGCAGTGCAGAGGGTGAACAGGACGGGAGCTAGAACTGTTCCCTGGGGGGCCCTGTACTGCACATGATGGTGTCAGACACACAGTCCTGAGTTCTCACAAACTGTGTTTGGTTTGTGAGGTAGTCTAGGATCCACGATGATCAAAGAACATGATCCTCACTGTGTTCCCAGGCTTCTCCAGGTGGGACAGGGAACGGTGTAGGAGGTAGATCACTGCATCCTCCACCCCAGTACCATGCTGGTAGGCAAACTGGAGTGGATCCATCGCTGGTCCCACCAGGGGGTGGAGGTGGGTGAGGAGCAGCCCCTCCAAGGTCTTCATCAGGTGTGATGTGAGGGTCACTGGTCTGTAGCTGTTCAGGTCCTTGGGATGAGGGGGCTTCGGTATGGGTACCACACAGGATGTTTTTCACAGCTGTGGTACCCTCCCCAGCCTCAGGCTCAGACTGAAGATGTACTCCACGATCCCACAAAGCTTGTCTGCACAGGGCTTGAGGAGCCTCGAGCTGATGCCATCCGGACCTGCGGCCTTCCTCCCCTTGATCTTCCTCAGCTCTCACCTGGGTCTTAGTGAGGGTCAGGAGGAATGTTTTTTACATCAATAGTGAGCATAAATAAAGTACGCTAATACATTATAAGAATCTCAAACTTAATCAATGAGTGAGTAATGTAGCAATACGAGATCTCAAATTTGATCCATGAGTGAGTAAAAGAATTAATTCTATTCCAAAACCTTAAATAACATCACTAAGTAAAAATAAAATAGTAATTATTTAAAGTAAAACACAAGAATCTTTTAACATCCTTAGTGAGTTACTGTTCATAATTATAAAGTAATAATTTACAGAACAGCACGAGAATCTTTTAACATTTACCTTTTGTTCTTATTAAAGACAAGAATAGAAAGGAGATGTATTTTCCTTCTTAACATGCTTCAACTGTACACTGCAGCCTTCGTCAGAAGAGTCAGCTGATTGCTGCCAGGTGACATTTATCAGCTGATTTTCGTAGGCAGGGCCAGCTCAGCAGATCCGTCAGATCCACCAAGCCGGCCCCGCCTTCCGCCGTCAGATGGTCTCTGGAGAATGTGATCCCAGGTGTGGGAAAGCATAAAGGCCCCCTCATCTCAGTTCATGGTGTCTTTTCCCCGCTTCCTGATTTCTATGGCCTCCTTGATCCAGCGTTTGTGTCTGTTGCTTTCTGATCCAATAATTTTTGCATTGTCCCAGTCCATGATGTGATTATTTCTTTTGCAGTGATCTGATATTGCTGATTTTAAAGTTTCTTGTTCTGCTTTATTTTTTTGTGATCTTGTGAGTCGTCCTTGTGTTTCCTTCTCACATTCTTTCTGGTGCTCTTTATTTCTTGTGGTGAATGATCTTCCAGTTTCTCCAATGTAGGTTTTGTTGCATGATCTGCATGATATTTCGTATATTACATTGCATTTTTTGTCTTGTTCTATTCTGTCCTTGGGGTGTACTAATAACTGTCTTAATTTTTTGTGTGGTTTTACTGCTGTGTTTATTTTGTATTTTTTCATGATCCTTTGAATTGGTTCCGTGATCCCTCGTATGTATGGCACATAAAACATGCATTTATATGCATGTTTTATGTGGTTTTCCTCCTCCTGTCTGTCTTCTTGGTCTGTGATGATGGTGTCCCGTTCATATAACATCCTGACAACTGATAGCTTGTGTGCTGTGGGGTGTTCCGATGTCCATAATAGGTATTGATCTGTGTGGGTTGGTTTCCTGTAGACTGTGATTTTTATGCTGCCGTCATCGTTGTGGTGGATTTTCATGTCCAGAAAGACTATGGTGCCATTTTCCTCCTCTTCGTGTGTGAATTTTATATTTCCAGTGCTGTCCGTGCTGTTCAGATGGTCAGTGAGTTCTTGTGTGTGTCCTTTCCTTATTTTTTCCAGAATGTCATCCACGTTTCTCTTCCAAAGGTTGGGTTTACATTGTGCAGGTGCTGTGTTGATGGCTTTGTTTTCCAGATCCTCCATGAAAAAGCTGCTCATGATGGCTGATAGTGGGTCTCCCATTGCAAATCCTTCTTTTTGTCTGTAAATTTTTCCTCTGTACTGAAAATAGGTGGATTTTGCAACAAATTGTAATAGTTTGGATATGTCATGAACTGTGAGATTGGTGTGTCTTTTAAGGGTACGGTCATTATTCAGGCGTTCTTGCACTATATGTAGTGTGACGTCAACAGGTGTCTTTGTGAATAATGAAATGACGTCATGTGAAATGAGGATCTCGTCTGATTCTATTTTCATATTTTTGAGTTCTTGTGACTGCTCTTTTGAGTTTTTGCAGTGGAAATCTGATAGTCCAAGGAGGGGTTTGATGACTTCAACCAGGGCTTTTGATAAGTTGTATGTGACTGATCCAATACTGTCTATTATTGGCCGCTGTGGGATATCCTTTTTATGTATTTTTGGAGTTCCATAGTCCGGGGGGTGATACTGGCTGTGGGAATCAGGTGATCATATGCGTCCTTTGTGATGTTATTACTTTCTAATAGGGGTTTGAAAAGGGCTTTTAGCATTTTTTTTCTTTTCTTCTGTGGGGTTTGTTTTAATGATTTCGTATGTGCTTTCATCTGCCAACATGATTTCCATCTGTTTTTCATATGTTTCCGTGTCCAATATTACTGTTGTTCTGCCTTTATCTGATGGGAGGATTGTGATTGTTTTATCTGTCTTGAGTGAGTTTAATGCTTTTTCTTCTTCTCTTGTAATGTTGCTTTGTGGTAATTTGGCTGTTTTGAGGATTCCTGTGACTGCGTTCTGGAGTGATGCTTTTTCTCCTTGGTCCTGGATTTTTTCACATGCGAGTTCTGTTGCGAGAATGTATTCTTCATGAGGTATTCTGGCTGATGTGATGGCGATGTTCAGTCCTCTGTTCAGCACTGTTTTCTCCGTGTCCGTGAGTGTGCGTTTTGATAAGTTTTTGACCCACTTAGCATTCGTTTCCGTGTGTGTTTGTCTTCGTCCGTTCTTCCTTTCTGTAAGTTTTTTTTAGTTTTTTTTTTAATTGGCAGTTTTTCGTTTTAATGAATTCTTGTTCGTGTGCGTGTTTTAACTGTGCTTCTATCTGCTCCTGCGTTTTCTTGTCGGTCGGGTAGTGTTTCTTGAAACTGTCCATTTTCTCCTTGATCTGGTTGTTAATTCTGTCCACGTTGTTTGCCGTCATTCTTATCTGTTCTTTGATCAGGTCTTTCTGTGCTTTATTGATAATTTTCTCTGCGTTTTTGGTCGGGATTGGATTTCTTATGTTGAGGCTTGCTGGTGTTACATTCTCATCTCTACAACGGAGGTTAAATCTCAGGTGGTTTCTGAAACATGCCCGTGTTTTCTCCAATTTCTCCAGCTGGCGGAAGACTTTGATACAATTTTGTCCATAACTTCCACATAATAGCTCAAGTAGGTTAATTTTGTCTTCTTTTAATTATTTATTATTTTAATTATTTATTATCTATTTATATTTTATTTACTTAATTATTGTTTTTTAATCTTTTAACATCCTTAGTGAGTGACTGTTCATCATAAAAGATAAGATAAGATAAGCCTTTATTAGTCCCACAATGGGGAAATTCCAGGATTGCAACAGCACAGGGATAGCAACACTCAGAGCAACAATCAGAAGACAAGAGAAAAAAAAGAAACAAGAGCAGCAAGTATACATATGTACATATAAATATAAATATATATATATACAGTATATACAGTATATATATATACTGTATATATATATATATATATATATATATATATATATATATATATATATATATATATATATATATATATATATATATATATATATATATATATATATATATATATATATATATATATATATATATATATTCATTCATTCATTCATTCATCTTCTACCGCTTAATCCTTTTCGGGTCGCGGGGGGACTGGAGCCTATCCCAGCATCTTTGGGCGAGAGGCAGGGTCCACCCTGGACAGATCTCCAGTCCATCGCAGGGCCAAAACAGAGAGACAGACAACCATTCACTCTCACAGTCATACCTAAGGACAATTTAGAATCCCCAATTTGATGCCAATTAACCTAACTTGCATGTTTTTTTTGGCATGTGGGAGGAAACCGGAGAAATCCCAGAATAAACCCACGCAGACACGGGGAGAACATGCAAACTCCACACAGATCACTGTTGGTCGGGGGCTGGGATCGAACCCAGGATCCTCCGGCCAAGGGTGAGTTGCTGTGCTGCCACAGTGCTAACCACTCCGCCATATATATATATATATATATACAGTGGGGCAAAAAAGTATTTAGTCAGCCACCAATTGTGCAAGTTCTCCCACTTAAAAGATGAGAGAGGTCTCCAATTTTCATCATAGGTATACCTCAACTATGAGAGACAAAATGAGAAAAAAAAAATCCAGAAAATCACATTGAAGGATTTTTAATGAATTAATTGGTAAATTCCTCGCTAAAGTAATTATTTGGTCAATAACAAAAGTTCATCTCAATACTTTGTTATATACCCTTTGTTGGCAATGACAGAGGTCAAACTTTTTCTGTAAGTCTTCACAAGGTTTTCACACACTGTTGCTGGTATTTTGGCCCATTCCTCCATGCAGATCTCCTCTAGAGCAGTGATGTTTTGGGGCTGTCGCTGGGCAACACGGACTTTCAACTCCCTCCAAAGATTTTCTATGGGGTTGAGATCTGGAGACTGGCTAGGCCACTCCAGGACCTTGAAATGCTTCTTATGAAGCCACTCCTTCGTTGCCCAGGCAGTGTGTTTGGGATCATTGTCATGCTGAAAGACCCTGCCACGTTTCATCTTCAATGCCCTTGCTGACGGAAGGAGGTTTTCACTCAAAATCTCACGATACATGGCCCCATTCATTCTTTCCTTTACACGGATCAGTCGTCCTGGTCCCTTTGCAGAAAAACAGCCCCAAAGTATGATGTTTCCACCCCCATGCTTCACAGTAGGTATGGTGTTCTTTCTCCTCCAAACACGACAAGTAGAGTTTTTACAATAAAGTTCTATTTTGGTTTCATCTGACCATATGACATTCTCCCAGTCCTCTTCTGGATCATCCAAATGCTCTCTAGCAAACTTCAGACGAGCCTGGACATGTACTGGCTTAAGCAGGGGGACACATCTGGCACTGCAAGATTTGAGTCCCTGGCGGCGTAGTGTGTTACTGATGGTAGCCTTTGTTACTTTGGTCCCAGCTCTCTGCAGGTCATTCACTAGGTCCCTCTGTGTGGTTCTGGGATTTTTGCTCACCGTTCTCATGATCATTTTGACCCCACGGGGTGAGATCTTACGTGGAGCCCCAGATCGAGGGAGATTATCAGTGGTCTTGTATGTCTTCCATTTTCTAATAATTGCTCCCACAGTTGATTTCTTCACAACAAGCTGCTTACCTATTGCAGATTCAGTCTTCCCAGCCTGGTGCAGGTCTACAATTTTGTTTCTGGTGTCCTTTGACAGCTCTTTGGTTTTGGCCATAGTGGAGTTTGGAGTCTGACTGTTTGAGGTTGTGGACAGGTGTCTTTTATACTGATAAAGAGTTCAAACAGGTGCCATTAATACAGGTAACGAGTGGAGGACAGAGGAGCCTCTTAAAGAAGAAGTTACAGGTCTGTGAGAGCCAGAAATCTTGCTTGTTTCTAGGTGACCAAATACTTATTTTACCGAGGAATTTACCAATTAATTCATTAAAAATCCTTCAATGTGATTTTCTGGATTTTTTTTTTCTCATTTTGTTTCTCACAGTTGAGGTATACCTATGATGAAAATTGGAGACCTCTCTCATCTTTTAAGTGGGAGAACTTGCACAATTGGTGGCTGACTAAATACTTTTTTCCCCCACTGTATATATATATATATATATATATATATATATATAGTGGCTAGATGGAATAAATATGTAGATATATAAACACACCCAGTGCGGAGCATTGTTGCTAGATGGGATGAAACAGCACAACTGTCTACTAAGTTATCCTACATGGTATGATTATGTACCCATACATATTTTCACCCTCCATAGCGACCGGTATTTTCTTAGTTGTATGCCGGAGGGGACCATTGTATAAGTCTATTGCATCTTTTGCATTCAAAACTATTAGGTTGTCACGTCTTTTTGCTATCTCTGCGAGCAGCCCTGCTTAGGTTGTACAGTCTGACAGCCGTTGGTAGGAAGGACCTGCGAAACCTCTCGGTTGTGCACCTAGGATGATGTAGTCTGCTGCTAAATGAGCTCCTCAGTGCATTCAGTATGTCCTGCATAGGGTGGAACTCGGACTCCAGCAGAGATGACAGTTTAGCCACCGTCCTTCTCTCTCCTATCTCCTCCACTGGGTCAAGGCGCTGCCCCAGGACAGAGCTAGCTTTCTTGATCAGTTTGTTCAGTCTCTTCCTATCGGCTGCTGTAATGCCACTGCCCCAGCAGACCACTCCAAAAGTGATGGCTGATGCCACCACCGTGTCATAGAATGTCTTCAGCAGCGCCCCTTGTACACCAAAAGACCTGAGTCTCCTCAGTAGGAACAGCCTGCGCTGTCCCTTCTTGTAGAGTTCATCAGTATTGTGTGACCAGTCTAGTTTATTGTTCAGATGAGCACCCAGGTACTTATAGGATGTCACCATCTCGATGTCTGTTCCCTGTATATTTACTGGTGCTGTGAGGGGCTGTCCTTGCCTGCGGCAGTCCACCACCAGCTCCTTAGTTTTCCCCACATTGATCCGGAGGCAGTTCCATTGGCACAGTCCATGAAGTCCTGGATAAGTCCTTTGTGTTCCACATCATCTCCATCAGAGATGAGGCTGACGATTGCAGATTTGTCAGAGAACTTCTGTAGATGGCAGTGTGGTGTGTTGTGTGAAAAATCAGCAGTGCAGAGGGTGAACAGGACGGGAGCTAGAACTGTTCCCTGGGGGGCCCTGTACTGCACATGATGGTGTCAGACACACAGTCCTGAGTTCTCACAAACTGTGTTTGGTTTGTGAGGTAGTCTAGGATCCACGATGATCAAAGAACATGATCCTCACTGTGTTCCCAGGCTTCTCCAGGTGGGACAGGGAACGGTGTAGGAGGTAGATCACTGCATCCTCCACCCCAGTACCATGCTGGTAGGCAAACTGGAGTGGATCTATCGCTGGTCCCACCAGGGGGTGAAGGTGGGTGAGGAGCAGCCTCTCCAAGGTCTTCATCAGGTGTGATGTGAGGGTCACTGGTCTGTAGCTGTTCAGGTCCTTGGGGTGAGGGGGCTTCGGTATGGGTACCACACAGGATGTTTTTCACAGCTGTGGTACCCTCCCCAGCCTCAGGCTCAGACTGAAGATGTACTCCACGATCCCACAAAGATTGTCTGCACAGGACTTGAGGAGCCTCGAGCTGATGCCATCTGGACCTGCGGCCTTCCTCCCCTTGATCTTCCTCAGCTCTCACCTGGGTCTTAGTGAGGGTCAGGAGGAATGTTTTTTACATCAATAGTGAGCATAAATAAGGTACGCTAATACATTATAAGAATCTCAAACTTAATCAATGAGTGAGTAATGTAGCAATACGAGATCTCAAATTTGATCCATGAGTGAGTAAAAGAATTAATTCTATTGTAAAATAGAATTAATGGGGGGGTTTGTTTTAATGATTTCGTATGTGCTTTCATCTGCCAACATGATTTCCATCTGTTTTTCATATGTTTCCGTGTCCAATATTACTGTTGTTCTGCCTTTATCTGAAGGGAGGATTGTGATTGTTTTATGTGTCTTGAGTGAGTTTAATGCTTTTTCTTCTTCTCTTGTAACGTTGCTTTGTGGTAATTTGGCCGTTTTGAGGATTCCTGCGACTGCGTTCTGGAGTGCTGCTGTTTCTCCTTGGTCCTGGATTTTTTCACATGCGAGTTCTGTTGCGAGAATGTATTCTTCATGAGGTATTATGGCTGGTGTGATGGCGAAGTTCAGTCCTCTGTTCAGCACTGTTTTCTCCGTGTCCGTGAGTGTGCGTTTTGATAAGTTTTTGACCCACTTAGCGTTCGTTTCCGTGTGTGTTTGTCTTCGTCCGTTCTTCCTTTCTGTAAGTTTTTTTTAATTGTCAGTTTTTCGTTTTAATGAATTCTTGTTCGTGTGCGTGTTTTAATTGTGCTTCTATCTGCTCCTGCGTTTTCTTGTCGGTCGGGTAGTGTTTCTTGAAAATGTCCATTTTCTCCTTGATCTGGTTGTTAATTCTGTCCACGTTGTTTGCCGTCATTCTTATCTGTTCTTTGATCCGGTCTTTCCGTGCTTTATTGATAATTTTCTCTGCGTTTTTGGTTGGGATTGGATTTCTTATGTTGAGGCTTGCTGGTGTTACATTCTCATCTCTACAACGGAGGTTAAATCTCAGGTGGTTTCTGAAGCGTGCCCGTGTTTTCTCCAATTTCTCCAGCTGGCGGAAGACATTGATACAATTTTGTCCATAACTTCCACATAATAGCTCAAGTAGGTTCATTTTGTCTTCTTTTAATTATTTATTATTTTAATTATTTATTATCTATTTATATTTTATTTATTTAATTATTGTTTTTTAATCTTTTAATATCCTTAGTGAGTAACTGTTCATCATAAAAAAGGAAATAATTTACAGTACAACACAAGAATCTTTTTTAACATCCTTAGTGAGTGACTGTTCACACTCCGACAGGCAGCGAAAAGTAAGCTAGGAGCAGGGAGACAAAAGAAGAGCAAAACAGCAGCCTTGTGTGTAGCAGAATGGAATGTACGCACTCTGCTGGACAGAACAACATCACAGTGCCCAGAAAGACAGACCATGCTTGTGGCCCTGGAAATGAACAGGTACAATGTAGACATAGCTGCACTTAGTGAAACAAGATTGCCTGGATATGACAGCTTGGAAGACCATGGGTACAACTTCTTTTGGAGTGGGAAATCAACTCAAAAAAGAAGAGAAGCAGGAGTGGGCTTTGCAGTTAGAAAGGAGATAGCAGCAATGCTTGATGAGGAGCCGGTGCCAATCAACGACAGGATAATGACTATGAGACTCCCACTACATCAGAAGATGTATGCCACACTCATCAGTGTATATACCCCAACAATGACCAACACAGAGGAGGTGAAGGAAGAGTTCTACAGTGATTTACGTGAAACTATCAAGCGTGTACTGACTGATGACAGGCTGACACTTGTTGGAGATTTTAATGCCAGAGTTGGTTCGGACACTGAGAAATGGAAAGGAGTGCTAGGCAGTCATGGAGTAGGCAAGTGCAATGCTAATGGAGAACTTCTACTTGCACTGTGTTCAGAGTATAACCTTGTGATAACCAACACTCTATTTAAGCACAAGGACACACACAAGAAGACATGGATGCACCCAAGATCCAAGCACTGGCACTTGTTAGTACTACATCATAGTAAGGCAGAGATACTTAAGGGGTGTATTTGACACCAGGGCAGTGAGAGGTGTGGACTGTGGTACTGATCATGTTATGCTGAGACCTAGATTAAGGATTTGCAGATGAAAACAGCACTGCAGGACAGGTGCGAAGCCACCACAGAGGCTAAACACTAGTGCACTGAAAGGCCAAAAGAAGCAGGAAGAACTTACATAGGAAATTGATGAAAACTTGAAAGACTGGGACAGCAACAACTCAGAGAATGACAGAAGAGAAATGGGCAACACTGCAGGATACAGCGTATCAGACTGCGAGTGATGTATTAGGCCACCCTGAGAGGAAACATCAAGATTGGTTTGATGAGCATGGTGAACACCTGGAGAAACTACTAGAAGTGAGGAATACAGCTAGGCAGGAAAACCTACAGTATAACACAAGGTCGAAGAAGAAGAAATACTCAAAGGCTCAGAGTGAGCTACAGAAGTACACCAGAGAGATGAAGTCCAACTGGTGGGATGAAAAAGCGGAGGAACTTCAAACTGCAGCAGACAGGAAGGACAGGAAAACATTCTTCACAGGTTTGAGAGAAATCGACAGCCCTAAACCAAGAGGATCGATCCAACTAAAGGCTATGAATGGTGAAACGGTTTTGCAGGAGAAAGACAAGATCCTGGACAGATTTGCAGACCACTTTGGCCAACTACTAAACAACCCTGAAGATCTCACTGAAGAGCCTAAAGAAGCTCTAGTGCAGCGACCAGCTGTATCAAGTGTGGATGAACCACCAAATCTTGAGAGCTAATGGCAGCTATCAGGACAACACAGGATGGTAAAGTTCCAGGAATTAATGGAATTCCAGCAGAAGTGTGGAAATTTGGTGGTGTTCAGCTGACCAACCGCCTGCAGAAGTGATACGGGATGCCCAGAAAGTACCTCAAGACTGGAAGGAGGCAAGTATTGTGCCTTTGTTCAAGAAAGGTGACAGGAAAGATTGTGGAAATTACCAAGGTATATCACTGCTAGCCACTGTTGATAAGATTCTGTCACGTGTACTACTGAAGAGACTCAATGAACACATCTCACATAATGTACTACCGGAAACCCAGTGTGGCTTTAGAAGTAGAAGAAGCACAATGGACATGATTTCTGCTTGAAACAGGTTCAAGAAGAGTGTATCGATCAGAACATGCCGCTTTATGTAGTCTTCATAGACTTCAGTAAAGCCTTCAATACTGTTTCGTGACAAGGACTTTGGCAGGTAAGATAAGAAAAGATAAGATAAGCCTTTATTAGTCCCACGATGGGGAAATTCCAGGATTGCAACAACACAGGGATAGCAAGACTCAGAGCAACAATCAGAAGACAAGAGAAAAAAAAAAGAAACAAGAGCAGCAAGTATATATATATATATATATATATATATATATATATATATATATATATATATATATATATATATATATATATACTGTATACATATATATAAACACACAGTGCGGAGCATTGTAGCTAGATGGAATAAATATGTAAATATATAAACACACACAGTGCGGAGCATTGTAGCTAGATGGAATAATATGTAGATATATAAACACACAGTGCGGAGCATTGTAGCTAGATGGAATAAATATGTAGATATATAAACACACACAGTACGGAGCATTGTAGCTAGATGAAATAAATATGTAAATATATAAACACACACAGTGCGGAGCATTGTAGCTAGATGGAATAATATGTAGATATATAAACACACAGTGCGGAGCATTGTAGCTAGATGGAATAAATATGTAGATATATAAACACACCCAGTGCGGAGCATTGTAGCTAGATGGAATAAATATGTAAATATATAAACACACACAGTGTGGAGCATTGTTGCTAGATGGGATGAAACAGCACAACCGTCTACTTAGTTATCCTACATGGTATGATTATGTACCCATACATATTCTCACCCTCCATAGTGACCGGTATTTTCTTAGTTGTATGCCGGAGGGGACCATTGTATAAGTCTATTGCATCTTTTGCATTCAAAACTATTAGGTTGTCACGTCTTTTTGCTATCTCTGCGAGCAGCCCTGCTTAGGTTGTACAGTCTGACAGCCGTTGGTAGGAAGGACCTGCGAAACCTCTCAGTTGTGCACCTAGGATGATGTAGTCTGCTGCTAAATGAGCTCCTCAGTGCATTCAGTATGTCCTACATAGGGTGGAACTCGGACTCCAGCAGAGATGACAGTTTAGCCACCGTCCTTCTCTCTCCTATCTCCTCCACTGGGTCAAGGCGCTGCCCCAGGACAGAGCTAGCTTTCTTGATCAGTTTGTTCAGTCTCTTCCTATCGGCTGCCGTAATACCACTGCCCCAGCAGACCACTCCAAAAGTGATGGCTGATGCCACCACTGTGTCATAGAATGTCTTCAGCAGTGCCCCTTGTACACCAAAAGACCTGAGTCTCCTCAGTAGGAACAGCCTGTGCTGTCCCTTCTTGTAGAGTGCGTCAGTATTGTGTGACCAGTCTAGTTTATTGTTCAGATGAACACCCAGGTACTTATAGGATGTCACCATCTCGATGTCTGTTCCCTGTATATTTACTGGTGCTGTGAGGGGTTGTCCTTGCCTGCGGCAGTCCACCACCAGCTCCTTAGTTTTCCTCGCGTTGATCTGGAGGCAGTTCCGATGGCACCAGCCCACGAAGTCCTGGATAAGCCCTCTGTACTCAGCTTCATCTCCATTGGAGATGAGGCCAACGATCGCAGAGTCATAAGAGAACTTCTGTAAATGGCAGTGTGTTGTGTTGTGTGAGAAGTCCGCAGTATAAAGGATGAACAGGAAGGGAGCCAGAACTGTTCCCTGGGGGGTCCCCGTGCTACCGATGATCGTGTCGGACACACAGTCCCGGGTTCTCACAAACTGAGGCCGGTTAGTGAGGTAGTCCAGGATCCATGATGACAGGTGCTGGTCCACCCCTGCACGCAGCAGCTTGTCCTTCAGGATCATTGGTTGGATGGTGTTGAAAGCACTGGAGAAGTCAAAGAACATGATCCTCACCGCATTCCCAGGCTTCTCCACCTGGGACAGAGAATGGTGAAGGAGGAAGATCACCACATCCTCCACCCCAATGCCATGCTGGTAGGCGAACTGGAGTGGATCCATCGCTGGCCCCACCAGGGGGCGGAGGTGAGCAAGGAGCAGTCTCTCCAGGGTCTTCATCATGTGGGACGTCAAGGCCACTGGTCTGTAGCTGTTCAGGTCTTTGGGGTGGGAAGTCTTTGGTACAGGTACCACACAAGATGTTTTCCACAGCTGTGGTACCCTCCCCAGCTTCAGGCTCAGATTGAAGATATACTCCACAATCCCACACAGCTGGTCTGCACAGGACTTGAGGAGCTTTGCGCTGATGCCGTCCAGTCCCGACGCCTTCCTTGCCTTGATCTTCCTCAGCTCCGTCCTCACCTGGGTCTTAGTGAGGGTCATGTTGGGGGGCTGTGTGTTGGGAATGGGGGGGTGTTGGTGGAGTGGGGAGTGGGCAGCAGGACTTGATGTCTTTTGAGGCAGCAGTGGTTGCTGTGCAGTCAGGGGGGAGGGCGGTTTGTCAAACCTATTGAAAAACAGATTCAGATTGTTCGCCCACTCACTGCCCCCCGTGGCCTGGGGGGAGGTATTCTGGAGCCCAGAGATGGTTTTAAGGTTTCTCCAGACCCCGCTAATGTCGCTCTGTTGCACCTTGTCCTCCATCTTCTTCCTGAAGCTGTCCTTGCCTTCTCTGATCTTTCTCCTCAGCTCCCTCTGTACGGACTTCAGCATCTCCCTGTTCCCCGACCTGAAGATCCTCTTCTTCTCTCTCAGAAGTGTTTTTATCTCAGGGTTGATCCAGGGTTTGTTGTTTGAGCAACACCGTATGGTCTTGGTGGGAACGGTGTTGTCCACACAGAAGCTGATGTAGTCCGTGATGGTGTGAGTGAGGCCATCGATGTCCTCACCATGTGGATCGCAGAGCTGCTCCCAGGCGGTGGTTTCAAAACAGCCCTTTAGAGTGTCCATTGCCTCCTCAGACCATAACTTCACTGTGCGCATGGCCGGAGGTTGTCTGTGCACTAGGGGTTTGTACACCGGCCGGAGATGAACCAAGTTGTGATCCAATCTCCCGAGGTGGGGGGAGTTGTAATGAGGTGTACGCCTCCTTAGTGTTTGCGTAGAATAAGTCCAGTGTTTTATTGTCTCTAGCGTGGCATGTGACATACTGGGTAAACGTGGGTAGAATGGGAAACAGTGAAACATGGTTGAAATCGCCTGAGATGAGGAGAAGAGCATCTGGGTGTTCTGTCTGCAGCCTGCCGGTTACTAAATGGATGACGTCACGCGCTGTCCCAGCGTTCGCCGTCGGATTTGCATAAACAACAATGCAGATCACGTGTGAGTATTCCCTCGGGAGATATGTCGGCCGCATGCTAACAGCTAGCAACTCAATGTCTTTGCTGCAGTGTCGTTGTTTAACAGTGATATGTCCCGGTCTGCACCGGTTGTTGTTAACATACATTATCACTCCACCACCCCTTGCTTTGCCTCTGTCTGGTGCTCGGTCTGCCCGTATCGCGTGGAAACCCTCCAGCTCAATGTTAGCATCTGCTGCTAGTTCAGATAGTCACGTCTCGGTAAACAAAAGGAGAGAGCATTCCTGGTATATGCTATCGTAGCGGGAGATAGCCGCAAGCTCATCTACCTTTCCCAGGTACTCAAGAAATATGGCTGTACAGAGAAGTTTGTCAGCCTGATCGAGGCACTCCATACAGGTATGCAAGCAAATTTGGCAATGAGTGTTTCAGTATCTAAAGACTTCTCACTAAGCAACGGGGTGAAACAAGGGTGTGTGCTGGCGCCTACACTCTTCTCGCTATATCTGGCAGCCATGCTTGAGGTGGCCTTCAAAGACACTTCAGAAGGAGTATACATTCAAACAAGGAAAGAAGCAGACTTGTTCAATGTGGCACAGTTTAAAGCCAAAAGTAAGATTTCCGGCGCCACACGAGTAGGCTGCCTTTTTGCAACAGTGGATCAATTTTGCCTATTTTTATTTACTATCTGGCTCTCTTGCCAATCTTTCTGATCCAGCGTCACCTTTATTCCATCCAAACACGTACTGTAGATCGCCCAGATGTCTCCTGAGCCAGCGGACGGAGCCACTGTTTCTTGCAGGAGGCAGTACAATAGAGACCAGCTGTTAGCACTTAACCGGTCCACGATGCCAACGCAAAAACTTGACATACCGGGAGAAATAAGACGGAAACGGCGTGGATGTTGAGCTGGAGTAAGACGGCGGGCGAGGAATATAAGGTACAGACCCGTCCTCCCATCCGTTATTATGGGGAATGTTCGATCGCTACTCAGTAAGACTGATGAGCTAGCGGTTATCTCCCGCTACGAGAGCATCTACAGAGAGAGTAATTTGATGTTGAATAGCGAGACGTGGCTAACAGAACTAGCAACAGATGCTAACATTGAACTGGAGGGTTTCCACGCGATACGGGCAGACCGGACACCAGACAGTGGGAAGACAAGGGGCGGAGGAGTGATAATGTATGTCAATAACAACTGGTGCAGACCGGGACATATCACGGTTAAGGAACAGCACTGTAGCAAAGACATCGAGTTGCTTGCTGTTAGCATGCGGCCTACATATCTCCCGAGGGAATACTCGCACGTGATCTGCATTGTTATTTATGCAAATACGACGGTACCACACAAGATGTTTTCCTCAGCTGTGGTACCCTCCCCAGCTTCAGGCTCAGGTTGAAGATGTGCTCCACAATCCCACACAGCTGGTCTACACAGGACTTGAGGAGCTTCGCGCTGATGCTGTCCAGTCCCGAGGCCTTCCTCGCCTTGATCTTCCTCAGCTCCATCCTCACCTGGGTCTTAGTGAGGGTCAGGTTGGGGGCTGTGTGCTAGGAGTGGGGGGGTGTTGGTGGAGTGGGGAGTGGACAGCAGGTCTCGATGACTTTAGAGGCAGCAGTGGTTGTTGTGCAGTCGGGGGGGAGGGCGATTGGTCAAACCTATTAAAAAACAGGTTCAGATTGTTCGCCCACTCACTGCCCCCCCGTGGCCTGGGGGGAGGTATTCTGGAGCCCAGAGATGGTTTTAAGGTTTCTCCAGACCCCACCAATGTTGCTCTGTTGCAGTTTGTCCTCCATCTTCTTCCTGAAGCTGTCCTTGCCTTCCCTGATCTTCCTCCTCAGCTCCCTCTGTACAGACTTCAGCATCAGAGAGAAGAAGAGGATCTTCAGGTTGGGGAACAACCCTGTTCCAAGGTTGTCATAGCCTGGAGCGGCACTGGGGTTAAGCTCCCATTGATCATAAAATGCTCCTTATGGCGTGCGTCTCGAAAAGCCTCTGACACCTAAGTCCAACTCCTAGTCTGCCCATGTGGTTTAGTCTCTAAGCCCGGTGGAACTGCTTTTACTAATAGGAGAAGGGGCGAGGGCGGATCTCTGGCGCCTTAAAACCAGATGCTTCGGGTAGATGGTGGCTCGTCAACCTGGGAAGGTAGCCCATCTAGGGGAAGGTAAATCCTGATTTCAAACCTCCGCTGCCTTGCGGCATACCCGGTCACGGGAAAGGCTTCGGGAGTCAACCCTGAGGAAAAATCCAGAGTCGGAGCCCCTAAGGCAGTTCTATGTTGTGCTCAACAACGTTCTGGCAGCTCCTGCAATGGCGCTGGTGCCAAACTGTAGCAGCCCTGCTGTTCCTTTGGATTCATCAGTGACGTGGAGAGGGGGGACATGCTGCATGGGCAACATCTTATCCTCCATATCTTCCTGCCCAGGCTTGAATCCTACCAACGCCCAACGCTGGAAGGTAGAACACCGGATCACTGGAGAGGACACTCCAGCTTCGCCTTTGGCGTAGACAAAACACGGGGAATGACAGTTACCAGTTATAAGCCACCGCTCAATTGGCGTAGAGCGCGGCGCCAGGGGTTATTCCCGACGGTGGGAGGGATCATCGGATCTCATTGGACAGCTACCGCCCGCCTCAAGCTGGGCAGCCCCCAGCCAATAAGGTGATGTCCCGCCACAGCTTGCTTTCCTCATTGGGTGCATGGGGATGAGGAGAAGTCCGAACAGCAGGCTGAGAACCTTCGCACCAGGCAAGACAATAAAACAAAAGAGACCAACACTAAAACTGGGAACTTGGAACGTCCGCACTATGATGACAGGACTCGCTGCAAACCTCAAGGACATCAACGACACCAGGAAGACTGCCATCATCAATAATGAGCTGGAGAGACTGCGAGTAGATATCGCCACTCTCCAGGAAACACGGTTGGCTGACGCAGGCACACTGAGAGAGAAGGACTACACGTTCTACTGGCAGGGAAAGGGCAGTGACGAACACAGGGAACACGGAGTGGGCTTCGCAGTGAAGAACACCTTGCTGAAGATGGTGGAACCGAGCAGCACTGGCTCTGCACGACTCCTCACCCTCCACCTGAACACCACTCAAGGCCCAGTCACCCTCGTCAGTGTGTATGCCCCAGGCGCACCTCACTGAAGAACGTGCTAATCACCCGTTCGTTCCAGAGTGCAGATTGCGATACAGACCATTCATTGGTGTGTTGCAAGGTCAAGCTGCAGCTGAAGAAATTCCATCGTGCTAGACAACCTGGAAAGGCACGGATTGACACCAGCAAGATGGCTCAACCAGAACTTGTTGAGCAGTTTGCCTCCACCTTTGAGAAGGAACTTGGTGTACCACAAGAAGGAGAATCTGCAAAGCAGAAGTGGGAAGAGCTGCGAAACACCATCCACCGCACAGCCTTGGCTACCTTTGAGAGGAAGACCTCGAAGTCACAGGACTGGTTTGATGCCAAGTTGACTGAGATGACCCCCGTCATTGAAGCCAAGCGCTTAGCACTTGCTGAGTACAAGAAGTACCCAAACGAGAAGAATCTCCAGATTCTCAGGGCTGCGAGAAGCAAAGTTCAGCAGACTGCTCGGCGCTGTGCCAATGAGTACTGGACTCAGCTCAGCCAAGACATTCAAACCGCTGCCATAACAGGGAACATCCGTGGTATGTACGATGGCATCAAGAAAAGCACTTGGTCCGGCTCAGAGCAAGACGGCCCCCCTCAAATCCTCCACTGGGGAGATGATCACAGAAAAGAACAAGCAGATGGAGAGATGGGTGGAACACTACTCCGACCTCTACTCCAGACAGAACACCGTGACACCGTCAGCCCTTGATGCCATCGACTGCCTGCCATCCATGGACGAACTTGACGCCAAGCCAACCATCGACGAACTCAGCAAGGCCATTGATAGCTTGGCCGCTGGCAAGGCACCCGGCAACGATGGCATACCCCCTGACCTGATCAAGCACTGCAAGGCCGCCCTACTGCTGCCATTGCATGACGTCCTCTGCCAGTGTTGGAAGGAAGGTGCTGTACCACAGGACATGAGGGACGCCAAGATCATCACCCTCTACAAAAACAAAGGGGAGAGAAGCGACTGCAACAACTACAGGGGCATCTCCCTCCTCAGCGTTGTTGGCAAAGTCTACGCACGAGTTGTTCTCGTTCGTCTACAGAAGCTTGCCGAACGTGTCTACCCCGAGTCTCAGTGTGGCTTCCGCGCTGAGCAATCGACGGTAGACATGATATTCTCCATCCTCCAACTCCTGGAGAAATGCAGAGAACAGAACATGCCCCTGTACGTCGCCTTCATCGACCTCACCAAAGCGTTCGATCTGGTCAGCAGAGAGGGCCTTTTCAAGATCCTGCCAAAGATAGGATGCCCACCAAAGTTGCAAAGCCTCATTGAATCGTTTCACACCAACATGCAGGGGATAGTGCAGCATGATGGCAATGTCTCAGAGCCATTCAACATACCCAGCGGAGTGAAACAGGGCAGTGTACTTGCGCCAACCCTCTTTGGGATTTTCTTTGCTATGCTCCTGAGGCATGCCTTCAGCACAGCAACAGAGGGAATCTACCTGCACACAAGATCTGACAGCAGGCTTTTCAACCTCGCCCGCCTGAAAGCCAGAACCAAAGTACGCGAGGCTCTAATCAGAGACATGCTGTTCGCAGACGATGCTGCAGTCGCAACCCACACACAGCAGGAGTTTCAGACCCTGATGGACCGCTTCTTCCAGGCATGCAAGGACTTCGGGCTTACCATCAGCCTGAAGAAGACTAACGTCTTGGCGCAAGGGACGGAAGCACCACCAACCATCACCATTGACGACTATGAGCTGGAGGTCATTAATCAGTTCACGTACCTGGGGTCCACGATCAGCAACAACCTCTCCCTTGATACAGAGATCAACAAGAGGATTGGAAAATCAGCCTTCACACTCGCTCGCCTCACCACACGAGTGTGGGAGGATCCCAAACTCTCTGTCAAGACGAAGATGGCAGTGTACAACGCCTGCATCATCAGCACACTGCTCTATGGGAGTGAGACGTGGACAACATACGCCCGGCAGGAAAAGAGACTGAACTCCTTCCACTTGCGCTGCATTCGCCACATCCTGGACATATCCTGGCAGGACAAAGTGCCCAACACAGAAGTTCTGTCCCGTGCCGGCCTTCCCTCCATGTTCACTCTACTCAGGCAGCGCAGGCTCCGCTGGCTAGGCCACGTTCACCGTATGGAGGATGGCAGAATCCCCAAAGACGTCCTCTACGGAGAACTGGCAACTGGCAGGAGAGACGTTGGCCGCCCACAGCTGCGCTTTAGAGACGTCTGCAAGAGAGACATGAAGGCCCTGGAGATCAACACAGAGCGCTGGGAGGACCTTTCAACGGACCGCTCCAAATGGAGTGGCACCCTGACCAGACAGCTCAAGGCGGGTGAAGAGAGATTGACTGCTGCAGCAGATGAAAAAAGGACCCGCAGGAAGAACCGCCACAGACCCAGCAGCACGGAGACCACCCACAAGTGCGACCTGTGTGACAGGGACTGCCATTCGCGCATCGGCCAGTTCAGCCACAGGCGGTGCTGTTCCAACAGAGTAGACGTTTAGGATTCTCTTCCATGGTTATCATAGACCGATGGAGGCCGCCGCCAGTGGCGGCGGCGAACGCTTGAGCAGCGCATGACGCCATCCACTCAGTAACTGGCAGGCTGCAGACAGAACACCCAGATGCTCTTCTCCTCATCTCAGGTGATTTCAACCATATTTCACTGTCCCCCATTCTACCCATGCTCACCCAGTATGTCACATGCCACACTAGAGACAATAAAACACTGGACTTATTTTATGCAAATACTAAGGAGGCGTACACCTCATCACCACTCCCCCCACTCGGGAGATCGGATCACAACTTGGTTCATCTCCTGCTGGTGTACAAACCCCTAGTACACAGACAACCTCCGGTCATGCGCACAGTGAAGTTATGGTCTGAGGAGGCAATGGACGCACTAAAGGACTGTTTTGAAACCACTGCCTGGGAGCAGCTCTGCAATCCACATGATGAGGACATCGATGACCTCACTCACACCATCACGGACTACATTGGATTCTGTGTGGACAACGCCATACCCACCAAGACCATACGGTGTTGCTTGAACAACAAACCCTGGATCAACCCTGAGATAAAAACACTTCTGAGAGAGAAGAAGAGGATCTTCAGGTCGGGGAACAGGGAGATGCTGAAGTCTGTACAGAGGGAGCTGAGGAGGAAGATCAGGGAAGGCAAGGACAGCTTCAGGAAGAAGATGGAGGACAAACTGCAACAGAGCAACATTGGTGGGGTCTGGAGAAACCTTAAAACCATCTCTGGGCTCCAGAATACCTCCCCCCAGGCCACAGGGGGGCAGGGAGTGGGCGAACAATCTGAACCTGTTTTTTAATAGGTTTGACCAATCGCCCTCCCCACCGACTGCACAACAACCACTGCTGCCTCTAAAGTCATCGAGACCTGCTGTCCACACCCCACTCCACCAACACCCCCCCACTCCTAGCACACAGCCCCCAACCTGACCCTCACTAAGACCCAGGTGAGGATGGAGCTGAGGAAGATCAAGGCGAGGAAGGCCTCGGGACTGGACGGCATCAGCGCAAAGCTCCTCAAGTCCTGTGCAGACCAGCTGTGTGGGATTGTGGAGCACATCTTCAACCTGAGTCTGAAGCTGGGGAGGGTACCACAGCTGTGGAAAACATCTTGTGTGGTACCTGTACCAAAGACTTCCCACCCCAGAAACCTGAACAGCTACAGACCAGTGGCCCTGACATCTCACATGATGAAGACCCTGGAGAGACCGCTCCTTGCTCACCTCTGCCCCCTGGTGGGACCAGCGATGGATCCACTCCAGTTCTCCTACCAGCATGGCATTGGGGTGGAGGATGCGGTGATCTTCCTCCTTCACCATTCTCTGTCCCACCTGGAGAAGCCAGGGAATGCGGTGAGGATCATGTTCTTTGACTTCTCCAGTTCTTTCAACGCCATTCAACCGATGATCCTGAAGGACAAGCTGATGTTGACCCAGTGGAGGAGATAGGAGAGAGAAGGATGGTGGCTAAACTGTCATCTCTGCTGGAGTCCGAGTCCCACCCTATGCAGGACATATTGAACGCACTGAGGAGCTCATTTAGCAGTAGACTACATCATCTTAGGTGCGCAACAGAGAGGTTTCACAGGTCCTTCCTACCTATGGCTGTCAGACTATATAACCTAAGCAATGCTGCTCGCAGAGATAGCAAAAAAACGTGATGACCTAATAGTATTGAATGCAAAAGACGCAGCAGACTTACACAAATGGTCCCCTCCAGTATACAACTAGGACAACGTCAGTCGCTACGGAGGGTGACAATATGTATGGGTACACATTCATACTATGTAGGATAACTAAGTAGACGGTTATGCTGTTTATTCCATCTTGCTACAATGCGCCACACTTTGTATATATGTTTATATATTTATGTGTACGTATGTATATCCACTTGTCTTATTTATATTTTTCGTATCTTCTTAATTATTGCTCTGAGTGTTGCTATCCCTGTGCTGTTGCAATCCTGGAATTTCCCCATTGTGGGACTAATAAAGGCTTATCTTATCTTATCTTATCAATAAAGGTAGTAAGAGAAATGTTCTTTGCCGGTGACAGTGCTCTAGTTGCACAGAGTGCGGAAGATATGCAATCTTTAATGGAGAAATTTGCAAGAGCAGCCCGCTAGTTCAGCCTCAAAACCAACATCAAGAAGACAGAGTGCCTTTATCAACCACCAAAGTTCCAGTTATCAACATCACTACCAGAAGAAATTAGCATTGGTACAGAGCCACTATTCAAGTGCAAGACTTCAAGTATCTAGGGAGTCTCTCAGAATGGGAAGAGCAAACACTGTGTTTGGAAACTTGAGGGAGAGAATGTGGAACAATCGACATGTGCTGCACGGTGGCACAGTGGTTAGCACTGCGGCAGCACAGTTTACCCTCGGCTGGGGGATCACGGGGGTCATGAGATCGTGGGTTCGATCCCTGCCCCCGGCCAACAGTGATCTGTGTGGAGTTTGCATGTTCTCCCCGTGTTGCGTGGGTTTACTCCGGGATTTCTCCGGTTTCCTCCCGCATGCCAAAAACATGCAGGTTAGGGATACGGGGCGCTTGCGCACGCAGCGACCGGCAGCTAGTGGCTTGTCACCAGACTGCAAAACAAATCTACCTACGGGTACAAAATAAGTACAAAAAAAAAATGTGTCTATCCGTGTGAAATGCAAAGTGTACAGAGTGACAGTACTGGCTACCCTATTGTACGGTGCTGAAACTTGGACTGTCTACAGAGTGCAGGTCGTCGGCCTCCGTCGGTCTATGATGACCATGGAAGAGAATCCTAAACGTCTACTCTGCTTGAACAGCACCGCCTGTGGCTGAACAGGCCGATGCACACCAGTGTTCTACCTTCCAGCGTTGGGCGTTGGTAGGATTCAAGCCTGGGCAGGAAGATATGGAGGACAAGTTGTTACCCATGCAGCATGTCCCCCCTCTCCACATCACTGATGAATCCAAAGGAACAGCAGGGCTGCTATAGTTTGGCACCAGCGCCGTCGCAGGAGCTGCCAGAACGATGTTGAGTACAACAGAGAACTGCCTTAGGGGCTCCGACTCCGGATTTTTCCTCAGGGTTGACTCCCGAAGCCTTTCCCGTGACCGGGTGTGCCGCAAGGCACCGGAGGTTTGAAATCAGGGTTTACCTTCCCCTAGATGGGCTACCTTCCCAGGTTGACGAGCCACCATCTACCCGAAGCATCTGGTTTTAAGGCGCCAGAGATCCGCCCTCGCCCCTTCTCCTATTAGTAAAAGCAGTTCCGCCGGGCTTAGAGACTAAACCACACGGGCAGGCTAGGAATTGGACTTAGTTGTCACAGGCTTTTCGAGACGCACGCCGTAAGGAGCATTTTATGAGCACTGGGAGCTTAACCCCAGTGCCGCTCCTGGCTATGACAACCTTGGAACCACAGAGAGAAGTGTGGAGTGTGTCAAATCAAAGGCGGAATCATTTCAGACGATTTATTACACACTCACATCTTTCAAGCACAGAACAGAAAATCAGCCCCCAGTATATGGTAATTCAGTGCTGCTACGACAAAAGTCCACTCATATGTACGGCCGTGTAGAGATAAGAGCAGAGTCCTCTCACCAAAGGTCTTAATATCCGAGCCGTTTGCTGCCAACATCTCGGGGCCGCTAGATCCTGCCAGCCGGTCAGCGTAGGTCGGCCGGATGAAGCTCTTCTGGGCTCTGGTGTCCACGAGGAAACGCCTCCCATAGCGTGCATCCGTTAAGTAGAGCACCTTGTTCTCTTCACCGAGGGTCGCAGCTGCTACCGACCCCCGGCCTTGGCGTTTTCCCGAGCGCTTGAATTTGCACGGTGGCGCACATCTGCGTGCCTTCTCTCCGAAGCGGCGGTGGTAGAAACAGAGCGTGTCTCTCTGGAGCTCCTTGGCCCCCGCTGCCGCTACCATCAGTGGCTCCTCCCCTCCTCTGGTCGTCTTGCTGGGCTCCACCGCTGCCGCGTTGACTGTGATCGCCCTGGTGGTGATGATGATTTGGTCTGCCTCCTGGGCTAGCGCACGGTAGTCGCGCGTGGCCAGCCACGGCGAATTGGCCAGAACCGTTCTCGCCTCTGTTGGAAGGTTCTGGAGGAAGAGGTGGGCAAACAGAAAGTGCCCGTCGTCCATGCCCATTAATGCCAGCATCTTCTCCATCAGGTCTACGGCTGAACCATCTCCTAACTCGGTCCGCGTCAGGAGCCTCTCTGCTCTCTCACATTCCGAGAGCGTGTAGCGCTGGATGAGCGCAGCTTTGAGCGCCTCATATTTGCTGCTGGCTGGTGGCTGATTGAGCAGGCTCGCTACCTGCTGAGTTGTGCGGGCGTCGAGCGCTGCGACCACATAGTAGAATCTGGTATCATCTACCGTTACTCCCCGGAGGGCGAACTGGGCCTCGGTAAGGTGGAACCAAGAGCGCGAGTTGTGCTGCCAGAAATCCGGTAGCTTGACTGAAACCGCACATGCGTGGCTGTAGGTTCCAGTCCTGGCTGTCTGTGGGATGGCTGCCTCCTCGCTGTAGCTTCCTGACCGGGCCGGCTCCGGGGATCTTGCCTCATGTTCCATAATACGTCTTGGGTCACCAGTGTTGTTCTGTCTCTCTCTGTGTCTCTCCCTGTCACAGAGTGCAGGTAAAGAAACTCCAAACATACATGATGAGACACCTTCGAGCCATAATGAACATCTCATGGAAAGACAAGATAACCAACATAGAAGTGTTGAAACAAGCTGGTCTACCATCAATGAAGGACATGCTAATACAGATGAACCAGAGATGGCTCGGACATGTTGAGAGGATGGACCACCAGCGTCTCCCCCGGCAGTCATTTTACTTACTCACAGCTATTGGAGGGCAAACACAATCAGGGTAGATCAAGGCTCAGATTTAAAGACACTGTAAAAAGAAACTTGAAGAAGTTGGATATAGACAGGAGTTCCTGGCAGCGGAAGGCTAAGGACAGAGCTGCATGGAGGAATCTGATCAGACCTAAAGGAAACAGTCATTGTCACCCACAACAGACTACTATGATGATGTTGAGTGAGTGACTGTTCATAATAATAAAGTAGTAATTTACAGTGCAGCACGGAAATCTTTTTTAACATCCTTAGTGAGTGACTGTTCATAATTAAAAAAAGGAATTTACAGTACAGCACGAGAATCTTTTTTAAACATCCTTAGTGAGAGACTGTTCATAGAATAACAACAGTGGTGATTTATGGTACAGCACAAGAATCTTTTATACATCATTAGTGAGTGACTATACACAGCAACAAAGACAGCTTGTTAAAATCAGTATAAGACTGAACTTTATGATACGATACCTCTTGTATCAATGACCTGATGAGGTCTCAATGAAAGTACCCTCTACATAAAAGTTAAGCTATGAGAAAAAGAGTTCATCCAAATTTGCGGCAGGAAAGGACACACAATAACCTCTGTTTGTATTCTCCATATCGTGCATGCCGATCTCTGTGTTAATTTCGTGTCTTGACTGTTTGTTTGTAGTGTCCATATTGTGAATGCGGCTGTCTGTGTTATTTCTGTGTCTTTAGGGGATAAATGGGTGGTTTGAGAAATAACGGGTTCAGGTTCAGGTTCAGATTACTTTATTTGTACCCGTAGGTAGATTTGTTTTGCAGTTGGTGACATCCATATTTACAAGCCACTAATTACATTCAACATAGACACAAACACAGGCACACATCTTACAAAATAGGTAAATATAAAATATGTACAATATAATTTTTATAGCTTGTTCAACTCTTTGACAGCAGCAGGGACAAAGCTGTTTTTGTAGCGTTGGGTTCTACTTTTTGGGACAGCAAACCTCCGTCTGGAGGGAAGAAGCTGAAAGTTGCAGTGCAAAGGGTGGGAGTCATCATTTAAAATCGAGTCGGCCATCCTCTGTACTTGTCTGGTGTACAGGGATGTCAGGCTCAGCTGTGACTCACCAAGCAAACGACTGGACCATCTGACTACCTGATCCAAGGATTTCCTCTGTTTCAGTTTTATCTGACCAAACCATGACATTAAAGAAAAGGATAAAACTGATTCAATAAAAGCCCGATAGAACATAGTCATTATGGTTCGGTCAATTTGGAAGCGTGCAAGTTTCCTCAAACTTTGGTTGGGGGTTGGAAATATCTACTAACCTTTTCCCATAGTATGATTTAACTAACAGCGCTCTTCGGGCCGTGTGGGGAACAAAGGCGGGTGTGTGTTTTTTCACAAAGGAGGGAGGCAATTTGCCCCCACTCCTGAGTGGAGTTGAGATTGTTTAAAACAGGTTACTGACAGGAGATTAGTTGAGGTAATAGTATTAAAATGGAGCGCAAAATTAAAGTTGTAAGGTTATTCTGGTATGTTTACAGCAGAAGTTAATGAGGCAGCTCCAGTTTCTTTGAAAAGCAAGTCATGGTTTGTGGACAATAGGCTCCAGGGCCATCTTGCATGTTCACAACTGCACGTGGCAGAGGTGGCCATGTGGCATTCAATGCGCATGTGCGGGTAAACGCCATCTTGAACCATCTTCAAGCTGCGGCACAGTGCCTCCATCATGTGGCCAAATGTAGGAAGTGCATTCTTTCATAAATCTACTGCCAAATAGAGCTTCAGATCTTCCTGATACATTTGGAACCTTATCTCTCTGGCTGAAAGGAAAGCTTTAAGTCCGTGCACGGAAAAATAGAGCCCTCCCACACTCGCCAATGCGGGTTTGATGTAGTGAGGCAATGTCTGCCCAATCAGCTGGAGAGAAAAAGCTCAACTTTAATTTGGTCAAAGGGGGGAATAAGGAGATTTATTCCTACTTATGCAATAAAAGTGTAGAGAAATCCTAGGTGGACAATATATAAAGGTGAGGCAATTTTTTTAAAAAAAGGAAAATTGCAATTTGGAATAAATAAATAAATATATAAGTAAATACATGAATAAATAAAATAAAAATAAATGAATATATAAATAAATAGATTGAAGTTGTGGAGATGAGCATTTTGGAAGTGAGAGTGGACAGAGAATGGAAAGGGAAGTTTGGTTTTAGAGAAAAATTGAAAGCTGATGAATTGCTAAAGTTTTGTGCAGGACACAAGAGAATATATGGAGAAATGATTGGAAGAAGGAAAGAAAAAAATGTAAGAATAAGAGACTCATGCTGCAACGGTGAGAACAAAAGCAAAATAATCAATAAATGCGATAAAATGGAAAAGGACAACAACATGCTGTTTAATGGCTTGTCTGTTTCTCTATTAATCTGAGACGATGGTCCTGGCTGTGTATCACCTCCCTCCCCCAGTGACTGTGTGAGTCCCTCTTCAGGCCTGGAATTCCTCCAATTCCTGGAAGCCAGGAATTGGCTGCGTCCACCCTCCCCCTCCACGCCATCGCCTAGCGGCCCCCTCCTCCCTCCGCAACAACAGTAAAAGAATGTAAAACAAAGGGACATCGAAAGATGGGTCATAGATGATCAACTGAGCACACGTAAGTACAATAAATTATTTTGTTGCTTTCCATTTACCTTTGGATAGTGTCTCAAATATTGAATCTCATTCATGAACATTTCAGTGTTAGTCTGCGTAAGCCATACATGTTTTGCCAGGAAGCTGTGATGGTGCTAACAAGCTATTCCAGATTCAGCAAACTACTCATATATTCTCTAAGTGTGCATAACCAGTATTCATGAATCAGCTGTAGTCAGCACGTGTTCACGAGAATTGAGGATTGTATAACTGGTGCCTAAAACTACCTGAGGCCTGAGGCTCCCCATGAATCTTTTTCTTTCATAAAAGGAAGCCAAAAGGAGGAGGGGGAGGACAGCAGTGGAGCAGGACGGGCCAACGCACCCACAATGGAAACAATGATGGTGAGACCTGCCGCTGGGAGGGGAGGCACCCATGACCCACACCCACTACTGAAAAACTGGGCTGCATGCTTAAGACTAAAACAGATAAGTGGACTCACTTCTACACATATACAAAAAATTAGCAAAAATTAAATTATTAGAAAATAGCAGACATCTTCCATTTACCTGACTCCAAGGTTCAAGGTACTTTGATTAAATTCGTATGGTGCAGGTGCATGTAAAGTAGTAACTTCGGGTAATGGCATGCAGGACTTTTCAAAGTAAAAAAAAGTAACAGTTAAAATCTGCAAATGACAAGGTACCAGTAGAATACCTATCACCATCTGTAAAAGTAGCATTGTACCCAATGTACTATAGGCAATTGAACGGATCTGATCCAAATTATGAACAACCATTATTTGCAAATCCATCCTCCAGATTGGTCATAAAACTTGGACTGGTAAACAAGGAAATGTGTTGAAGCATCCATTGTCCTAGTTGAAGATGATAAGAGACATTTCACCCTATGGGGGGTTCCACACATCTCGCTGGTTAGACCCAAACACATGGATTGGAAAATGTTGGACATTTTTTCACCTCTGCTGCAGAATTTAGCCATCTGTGGAAAACCAACACCTGACCTCAACATAGAATATTCTACTAAATTAGAAACATACGCATTGTCTCTTAACTGGGTAACCACAGCACAAAAGGCTGTGCACACTGACGCCCAGAAATCTCTTACATGACCAATCTTAACATCAACAAATGAGGGGATGAGAAAATTTGAAGCAAATTCTAAATTTGTTATGGTAAAAGGATAAACAGATGTAGTGTGGGGAACCCACTCAGTAGTTTTCCCTCAGTCTGAAGTAGCAGATCAAAGGTGGGGAGTGTGGGGAGGGATATGTTAATGCAGCACCCCAGGTAGCAGAGAAGTGTTAGTGCTGTGATATAAAAGTAGAGTGCCCGTAACCTGGTGGTTATGCTTTCTGATTCTGGTGAATGTGAGAGAGTGGAATAAAGTTTCATCTGCTCGGAAAAGTTTGTCCTGGTTATTCTCTCCACAGTAGATCTAATAAAAGGAGCAGAGTATGACACTATAGATCATATATTCAGAAGCCCAGAAAGGTGTTAACCAGGCCATAAAAACTAAAAGCGGCAGATGTCATAGCGTCATCAGTCCTGTAGGAAACACCTTGATGACGCAGGGCCTGCAGGAATTAACGAAGCTCTAACTCTTTGTGCTCGTTGTATGCCAGGATCACATATATTGATAAATGAGCTAAACCTCCAAATGCAATTTTCCACAGTGGTAGTCATCAGCAAATCTTGCACATCTCATACCTCCTCATAGAAACCAATTGCTGAGTCCAGAGGAGGAGTAGAAGACCCCAAGATGATGACGAGGAAGACCATTGCGCTATTACGGATTATTTGAAAACACAATGTGCTACTGATAATACATGAATCATACATAGCTCACCACACACACGTAGGGTGTGAGACTTATAGTATTCTTGCGTTATTATTTACATCATGCTAATTGCGGTTAGGTAGTCAGGATAATTGTGAAGGTTAGAAGCTCTAGAGGCCCGAATACAACAAACGTGGATAAGGATGTCTCCTAACTTTGAACGATTTTGTTTACTACCTACTTACATTGCAACACATAGGTCTCATCACCCAGCTCACTCATCATAACAAACCTACTGCGGAACACATAGGTTCCATTACCCAGCTCACTTATCACAACACAACCACTGCTTGTAGCTTGCATATAGCCGACAATCACACACTCAAGGCTAATGGGAGATAACTTACAACAGCACATTGTCAACTACAGATGTAGTGAATAAGGATAAAATGGTACAGGCTCCAGCCATTGCAGTGACAACCCCTCAGGCCATTATTGATCCTGTCCCGGCCGAGCCCTTTGTATCGGCACCCAAGCAAAGGTGTAGGGTGCAGGGAAGGTGCATGCAGGGGGGGGCACCAGAACAACACGACGTGTGCCTGCGACCTAGAAAAGGAGGTTGTAGGGCTAGTGACTGTACGACTTCAGTCCCTAGAAGAAGGATGGACTGGTACCCATGCGCACCCACCGCACCTCCAGCACCCGGGGTGTAGTCAGCTCAGCCACATGGGAGAGACAGCATTTTCTGCATCAACACCAGCGTCTCTACCTCTGTCCACTAATCATAGACCGGTGGATGGCATCCCTGGGACAGCATCACTGAACTGTTCACTGACTGGACTGGAAGTTGTCTACTCTCTGCTGCATCCACCAGACTGTCCTATAAACCTCATGGGACAAAATGTGCCTCTGAGAGCATGGGCACACAGTTGTTTTCCTTCTAATGGTAGCGGTGTGTGTCTACGAGATAGGACTGTGCTCCACAGCTGCGGATATAGGAAGCAGACACAGAGGAAGGTCAAACCCCTGTTGCAACCGTATGATGACTGCAGCTGAACGATGCGAGTCCTGGCAAAGGTCAACTGGTGGACAAAATGTTTCGTGGGCTTTGTGGATTGACCCTCTTCGACCTTATGACTCCCACATGATCCACTCCACCAGACAAAGAACTATTCACATGATGATCAGGAGGAGACCTCGGTGGGGGTACAGGACTTGGTGAACAAGGACAATGATGTGACTGTAGTTCATCTGGACAAAGACGTCTTGCCTCGGTATGCCCTCTTAGACATCGCTGCACCCCGCTGGGGTGTCCGCAAGGGGGGAGGCAAGGGTATCAGAACCAATGGAGCAAGCCTATCTTGGGTTGACTGACTGGGTTGACACACAATGTAGGGACCTACCTCATTCACCATCTGCTAACCGCTAGCGTATCTCACACCATGTATTGCTGACATGATAAAATCATCTCAAAGGGGGGAATGAAAGGGTTATGAAAAGTTAGAGTGCCAAAATAATAATTCTGTAGGTAATCTCCCATTATGCTCTACACATATTCTATACATATTCTGTTTACATTCTTATGAGCAAATATGTTAAGTGTTAAACTAGAATCTTAAGTGTTATGCAACTACAATCTGATAAACAGGAATCGGGCAGCGCTATAGAGCCCTCTTTCTCTCTCTCTCTTGTATTAGTCAGGTCTCTTACATTAGTTACACACCCAAATCAATACTCATACTGTGGGGAGCGTGAAATGAAGAGACTGAATTATTTCTCAATTCAGGTTTATTGCAGAAATCACATCCCCAGCTTTTCTCTCAAGAACAGAAGAGACTAAGCTGCATCAAAACCCCCACATTTATACATGGCGCATCAAAGGCAGAATCACACATTGCTGTCAAACCCCCATTTGACAATAATTCTCCCCTCGAGTCCCTTAGTCTTCCGTCTGACTCCAGGAGGTCAGGAAGTCCTTTCAGAGTCTTAACACAGCACCTCCGTCCTCCAGTCATAATCCACAGGCGGTCCAGACGTATTGTCCCATCCGAGACGTGAGGTCAATCAACATATGCAGTCCTAAGCTTCTCCTTGTGCTTATACATATGTAGGCAAAAACATATGAGCCACATAACCCCCCCCAAAAAAAAAAAAAATGTCGAAGAATGGACAATAAAGCATAGTTCACACAACATGGTAAAATCAACTGCATAGTCTATACAACATGATAAAATCACACATCAGTCCATACGCCGTCTGGGCTTCAAACGTCTTCCAAATTTGCTGTAAGCAGGCTTCGCCGTCCCTGCGGCACCATCCTGCAGAGAATCTGCTAACTGAGGAAGAGGATGGTTATTTGATCCCTGCGGGGGCTCCAGGACGTGCTCCCTGGGGGGTCTGCCATGTCGAGGTGCCCTCGCCACCCGTACAGACTCGTCGTTCATCACAAAAGCAGGCTTTAGTCTGTCAATACTAACTGTTTCCTTTCTGTCCCCCAAATCCAGCACAAAATGTTTATCACCTGTTTCCAGCGCCCTAAATGGACCATCATATGGTGGGCAGAGGCTTGATCGCTGAGCCTCGTGCCTGACAAAAACAAACTCAGCATTTTTTAAAGCTTTGGGAACAAAAACACGTGGAAAAGTGTGATGAACGGGGCCTGGGAGCATCTCTGCTCCCTTGCCGATCAGTGGTCCCAGAGCCGGGGCATGCCCCGGCGCCGGATGCTCTGGTAGGAACTCACCGGGCAGCCTGAGAGGTTGTGCAAAAACTAACTCCGCTGGGGAGGCAGAACGCAACCCCAGTAAGACCCATGGTAGTTTGTTTACCCAATCTGCATCCGTAAGCGACGCTCTGAGGGCTGCCTTCAAAGACCTGTGAAAACGCTTGCATAAACCATTAGCCTGGGGGTGGTAAGCGGTAGTGCGGTGAATTGTCGTCCCTAAGCTGCTGGCCATCGCTGACCAAAGCTCAGACACAAATTGAGGTCCCCTGTCGGACGTAATATCCGACGGAACCCCAAAACGCGCTACCCAGGCAGTCAAAAATGCGCGAGCCACTTCTGCAGCCGTGGTCGATGCTAGTGGGACCACTTCCGGCCAGCGTGTGGTTCGGTCCACCATTGTCAAAAGATGTGTGAACCCCTGCGACGACGTTAGGGGGCCCACGAGGTCGACATGCACATGATCGAATCTCTTGGCTGGGATGTGGAACGGTTCTAAGGGGGCTTTTGTGTGCTTGTGAATTTTGGCCCGCTGGCAAGCCATGCAGGTTCTTGCCCACTCTTTCACGTGCTTGCGCAGGCTCAGCCAAATGAACTTCTCCGCTACCATTTTCACAGACGCGCGCACCCCCGGGTGCGCCAGGGAGTGATCTGAGTCAAAAATGTGGCGGCGCCATGCGGCCGGTACCACCGGGCGCAGCCGCCCGGTAGATACATCACAGATTAAAGGGGGCATACCGGTTTGCAAACTCCTGCTGTCCAGCCTTAACCCTGTTGGTCCAGACTGGAGCGCGCACACGTCCGCATCTCTACCCTGCTCCGCTGCCATGGTTGCATAATCTATCCCCACGTGAACTGGGGCCGCATGCGCTTCCGCGCTGTTGTTTTGCCCTACGGCTGCGGTAGTATAATCTACCTCCGCGTGGACTGGTGCTGTTACCGCGCGAGAGAGGCAGTCTGCCACTACATTGAGTTTACCCGCTACGTGCTGAATATCAGTAGTAAATTCGGAAATTGCGGCCAACTGCCTCTGCTGCCGGCCCGACCAAGGTTCCGAAATTTTGGCCATCGCAAAAGTGAGCGGCTTGTGGTCGACAAACGCGGTGAAACGCCGACCTTCCAGCCAGAACTGGAAATGGTGAATGGTTAAGTGGAGCGCTAACAGCTCCCTGTCAAACGCGCTGTATTTCCGCTCGGCCTCGCGCAAAGATCTGCTGAAGAAGGCCAGCGGCTGCCAAACCCCGGCAACATGCTGTTCTACAACCGCCCCTATGGCCAAATCTGACGCGTCAGTGGTGAGCGCTATGCGGGCCATTGGGTCTGGGTGAGCTAGCAGTGCTGCATCTGCAAGGGCTTTTTTTACCTCCGCGAATGCACGCTCCCGTTCCGGGGACCAATCAATCGTATTGGAGGGTTTTTGTTTTTTAAGTGCGGCATACAATGGTTGCATGAGCTGCGCTGCGTGGGGTAGGAAACAGTTATAAAAATTTACCATTCCTAAAAACTCCTGTAGTGCTTTGACCGTTTGTGGCCAGGGAAACTCCGCCACTGCGCGCACCTTGTCTGGTAGCGGAACCGCCCCTTCTGGGGAAACGCGGTGTCCCAAAAAAACGATTTGCGCCACGCCGAACCGGCACTTGGCTGGATTAATTATTAGCCCGTGCTCTCCCAACCTCTGAAAAACTGCTGTGAGGTGTTTTTCGTGTTCCTCCTCAGAAGTGCTGGCGACTAAAATGTCATCGAGGTAGACGAACACAAAGGGGAGATCGCTTAACACGGCATCCATCATGCGTTGAAAGGTTTGCGCAGCGCCTTTGAGGCCAAACGGCATGCGTAAAAATTCAAAAAGTCCGAACGGGGTTATTACCGCTGTTTTGGGAATGTCCTCGGCTCGGACTGGGACCTGATGATAGCCACGACCAGGTCTATTTTAGAAAAAATGAGCGCCCCTGCTAGATGCACCGAGAAATCCTGGATGTGTGGGATTGGGTAGCGGTCATGCGCTGTGGCATTGTTTAACCTGCGGTAATCACCACAAGGCCTCCACGAGCCGTCAGCTTTAGGGACCATATGCAGTGGAGAGGCCCATGGGCTCTTCGAACGTCGAATAATGCCCAGCCTTTCCAGGTTGGCGAACTCCTCGTGCGCTATGGAGAGTTTAGCTGCATCCAAGCGTCGAGCTTTTGCGAAGACGGGTGGGCCAGCTGTGGTGATAAAGTGCTCCACCCCGTGTTTCGCAACTGTTGCCGAAAATGTGGGAACTGTGAGCGCTGGAAACTGGGTGAGGAGTGTGTGGAACTTACCGCCTGCCGTGGCGACGTTGGTCTGCACTGGTGGCGGGGACACTCGAGCTGCACAAGGAATTGAATAAAAAGTGCATTAACCAAGTGCCTGTTGGCAAGATCAACTAACAAACCATGTGAGCACAGAAAATCAGTACCTAACATGTTAAAACTCACCGCCGCTATAATAAAAGTCCATTCATAAGAGCGGCCGTACAGGGACAGAAGCAGAGTCCTTTCTCCGTAGGTCTTGATGCTCGAGCCGTTCGCCGCCATTGCTCCGTCACCACGGGGGCCCGCCAGCCGGTCAGCGTAGGTCGGGGTGATGAAACTCACTTGGGCTCCGGTGTCTATGAGGAAGTGCTGCCCGGAGTTCATATCCGTGAGGTAGAGCAGCTTATTTCGTTCGCCGAGAGCCGAAGCTGCTACCGACTCCCGGTTCTGGCGTTTCCTGAGGACTTAAAGTTGCACGGCGGCACACATCAGTGCGCCTTCTCTGCGAAGCGCCGATGGTAAAAGCAGAGGCCATCTCCTCCGCTGCGTCGGGGCCGCGCCACTGCCATCGTTGGTGTGATTGGTTCCGCTGCCTCCGGCTCTCTGCTGCTCCCGGTCGCCGGGCCAAGGTCTGCCACTGCCGTGGTGGCTGTCTGCTCACCGCAGGAGTCAAGGAGCCGCTGCGCCTCTTGGGCCAGCGCACAGAAGTCCCGCTGGGTCACACAACACATGCTGGACAGGGTCCCTCTCATCTGCATCGGAAGGTTTGTCAGGAAGATGTGCTTGAACAGAAAATCGTCGTTGTCTGTGTCCCTCAGCTGCAGCATGTCTTCCATCAGGTCGACTGGCCTGTGTCCTCCCCGGTCGTGCAGAGCGAGGAGTCTTCTAGCCCTCTCCTCGGGTGAGGGCGTGAAACACTGGATGAGGGCAGCCTTCAGTTCGCCGTATTTGTCGTCAGCAGGCAGCTGCTGTACCAGGCTCCGCACGCATCGCGCTGTGCGGTTGTCGAGCTTTGCGATGATGTGGTAGAATTTAGTGTCATCCGCCATTATTCCCCTGAGAGCGAACTGTGCCTCGGCCTGGAGGAACCACGAGTCCGTGTTGTCCTGCCAGAATTCTGGTAGCTTGATGGAGACGGCGCTCGCTCGGGTAGACTCCGACGAGTCTGGGTCGGGGAAGTCATCTCTAGGCATTCTCACGTTTCTGGTCACCAATGTGGGGAGCGTGAAATGAAGAGACTGAATTATTTCTCAATTCAGGTTTATTGCAGAAATCACATCCTCAGCTTTTGTCTCAAGAACAGAAAAGACTGAGCTGCATCAAAACCCCCATATTTATACATGGCACATCAAAGGCAGAATCACACATTGCTGTCAAACCCCCATTTGACAATATTTCTTCCCTCAAGTCCCTTAGTCTTCCGTCTGGCTCCAGGAGGTCAGGAAGTCCTTTCAGAGTCTTAACACGGCACCTCCGTCCTCCAGTCATAATCCACAGGCGGTCCAGACGTATTGTCCCATCCGAGACGTGAGGTCAATCAACATATGCAGTCCTAAGCTTCTCCTTGTGCTTATACATATGTAGGCAAAAATATATGAGCCACAATACTCACTTTTCATACTACATCTTAAGAAATAGTTTACATGAAGAGCGGATGGCCTGTTCACATCAGAGTTAAACTGGCCAATCAGACAGTTACATATAAGCCCATTCTATTGTACGGGGTTGGTCCAACCAACCCAAGAAGATGGATGTAAGTTGCACCTGGAAGTCGGGGTCAGTCTGGCGATGCTCCCGAGAGAGCTGTGTCACGCTGAACCCAGCGCTGCTTGCTTTACATGTGACCTCTGAATAAATGTTGTATCTTTGAATTGAAGAATTCTCTGGCTTATTCTTGGATCTTTTAATCAAAGAATCGGGAGTCTAACAGAACCCAGGACTGTGTGTCTGACACCATCATGTGCAGTACGCCCCCCCACCCCCAGGGAACAGTTGTGGCTCCCTTCCTGTACACCTTCTACACTGCTGATGTTTCACACAACACACCACACTGCCATCTACAGAAGTTCTCTGACAACTCTGCAATCGTCGGCCTCATCCTTGATAGAGATGATACGGGGTACAGAGGACTTATCCAGGACTTCGTGGACTGGTGCCAATGGAACTGCCTCCAGATCAATGTGAGGAAAACTAAGGAACTGGTGGTGGACTGCCGCAGATGAGGACAACCCCCCACAACACCAGTAAACATCCAGGGAATAGACATCGAGATGGTGACATCTTACAAGTACCTGGGTGTTCACCTGAACAATAAACTGGACTGGTCACACAACACTAACGCGCTCTACAAGAAGGGGCAGAGCAGGCTGTTCCTCCTGAGGAGACTCAGGTCTTTTGGAGTGTGAGGCACACTCCTGAAGACTTTCTACGATTTGGTTGTGGCATCAGCCATCACATTTGGAGTGGTCTGCTGGGACAGTGGCATCACGGCAGCTGACAGGAAGAGACTGTACAGGCTGCTCAAAAAAAGCTAGCTCTGTCCTGGGGCGGCAACCCGACCCAGTGGAGGGAATAGGAGAGAGGAGGATGGTGGCTAAGCTGTCATCTCTGCTGGAGTCCGAGTCCCACCCATGCAAGACATGCTGAATGCACTGAGGAGCTCATTTAGCAGTAGGCTGTGCCATCCTAGGTGCACAACTGAGAGGTTCCGCAGGTCCTTCCTACCTACAGCTGTCAGACTATATAACCTAACCAGGGCTGCTTGCAGAGGTCACATTACACATGCAGACTTCATGATGGCGGCGCGTGCACAACGCGAGGCTCAGCGTCCTACCAGATTCTGGGGACTAGCAGTGTTATTTCTGCTCATTTCGGGTATGTTCGTTCAGAACAGCTCTGCTTTTACATCTTACACCCGAGATGAGCTTTTGAATATTGGTTTACAAAACAACGATAACGACCTTTTTATCAGCAACCTACGTCTGAATCTACGTCTATTCCCGGAGCTCTGGAGAACTCCCGACGCTCGGCAGGCTTCCCGGCCGACCGAAAGTGCTCGCAGGCGGCGTAAAGATCGTAAACAAAGGAGGGGTAAACGCGGTGGGCTAAGAGCTAAGCTAAAGCTAACACCGCACCGGCTATCGCTACCCAGTATTTTCCTTGCTAATGTATGGTCTCTGGCGAGCAAAATGAGTGAACTACGGCTTCGGATCACCAACAATAAGAAACTTATGAACTGCAATATCATGATTTTTACGGAAACATGGCTTCACAGTGGAATGCCCGACAATGCTATCGAGCTAGCCGGCCTACACACGCTCCGGGCAGACAGAGCAGCAGTTGACTCCGGTAAGACAAGGGGGGGGGGGGATTGTGCATTTATATTAACAAGGCTTGGTGCACGAACTCTGTCACTGTTGAGAGACACTGCTCAGATAACCTGGAGTTTCTCATGGTTAAATGTAGACCTTTCTGTCTGCCACGCGAGTTCACTTGTACCATCATAACAGCCGCTTACATTTCTCCGGATGCTAATGCTAAGCTTGCTATGAAAGAACTGCATGCAGCTATTAGCAAACAACAAACTGCACACCCAGAGGCAGCATTTATTGTGGCGGGTGATTTTAACCACTCTAACCTCAAGACAGTGCTTCCTAAATTCTACCAGCATGTCTCCTGTCACACAAGAGGGGACAAAACATTGGACCATGTTTACACCAATATTGTGGGAGCCTACACAGCAACTGCCCTCCCCCACCTAGGTCAGTCTGATCATTTATCCTTGTTCCTTACCCCCAAGTATGTACCGCTCATCAACCGGGTGAAGCCATCAGTGAGGACCATCAAAGTGTGGCCAGAGGGGGTTGACTCTGTACTCCAGGAGAAGTTTAGGAACACAGACTGGAGTATGTTCACCTCTCAGGCTACCTGTGGCTCCCACATAAACATCGACTCTTACACCCACTCAGTCCTGGACCATATCAACACCACTATTGACAGTGTCACCACGGAAAGACAGATCACCACGTACCCAAATCAGAAGCCGTGGATGAACAGAGAAGTGCGACTTCTGCTAAAAGCACGTAACAATGCCTTTAGATCTGGTGATGCACAGGCCTACAGTTCATCCAGGGCAGATCTGAAGAGGGGCATCAAGAAGGCCAAGCACAGCTACAAGCTGAAGGTGGAGGAACATTTTGGGGACTCTGACCCCCGACGTATGTGGCAGGGCATTCAAGCTATCTCTGATTATAAGCCCAGCAACTCCTTACCTATAGCCATGACTGTGCCCTTTCTCAATGAGCTAAATAACTTCTATGCTCGTTTTGACAAGGACAACAATGAAAAGAACATCAATTTCCCACCCTCTGATGACCTCCACCACCTCACACTCACCCACACCGACGTCCGTAATGCACTGAGTCATGTCAACGTACGTAAGGCTGCTGGCCCTGATGGCATTCCTGGGCGTGTGCTGAGGGCATGCGCTGAGCAGCTGGCAGGGGTCTTCACAGACATCTTCAACCTGTCCCTGGCCCAGGCCATGGTACCAGCGTGCTTCAAGACCACTTCAATAGTACCAGTGCCGAAACATTCAACACCATTGTGCCTAAATGACTATCGCCCTGTGGCACTGACGCCCATAGTCATGAAGTGCTTTGAGCGACTGGTCTTGGCACAGCTCAAAAAAGGCCTGCCCCCTACACTGGACCCTCATCAGTTCGCCTACCGGAGCAACAGGAGTACAGAGGATGCGGTTTCTACAGCGCTGCACTATGTACTCTCACACCTGGATGACAAGAACACCTACGCAAGAATGCTGTTTGTTGACTTCAGCTCAGCATTCAACACAGTTATCCCCTCCAAGTTGCTCACCAAACTTGGGGACCTGGGAATCAGTACCTCCACCTGCAACTGGATCATGGATTTTCTGACCAACAGACCCCAGCATGTTAGGTCAGGCCCCAACCGTTCGTCCGTCATCACACTCAACACTGGTGTACCACAGGGCTGTGTGCTCAGCCCATTCCTCTACTCCCTCTACACCCATGACTGCAGGCCTATGTATGGATCCAATTCCATCATAAGGTTCGCAGATGACACCACGGTGATTGGACTCATCAGGGACGAAGACGAGTCAGATTACAGGGCAGAGGTTGAGCACTTGACTACTTGGTGCGCTGACAATAACCTGATCCTTAACACCAGCAAAACCAAGGAGCTCATAGTGGACTACAGGAAGGAGAGGGAAGAGACACATGACCCCATCCATATCAATGGCATAGCTGTTGAACGTGTCCCCAGCTTCAAATTCCTGGGGACCCACATCTCGGAAGACCTGTCCTGGTCAGTTAACACCACCAGCCTGATCAAGAAGGCCCATCAGCGCCTCTTCTTCTTGAGGACATTGAAGAAGAACCATCTGTCAGCTGACATCCTGGGCAACTTCTACCGCTGCGTGATAGAGAGCACCCTGACCAACTGTATCACACTCTGGTATGGGAGCTGCTCTGTAGCTGACCGCAAGGCGCTGCAGCGGGTGGTGAAAACCGCCCAACGCATCACAGGGACTCCACTTCCAGCTATAGAGGACGTCTACAGGAAAAGATGTCTGCGCCGGGCACGCAGCATTCTTAGGGACTCCAACCATCCTGCTCATGGACTGTTCCAGCTTCTCCCCTCCAGAAGACGTTTCAGAAGCCTTCGGACTAGAACCAGCAGGTTTAGGAACAGTTTCTTTCCAACAGCTGTCACGTTATTGAACTTAGTTCCCCGCTGACTCTCTTACAATCATCTTTTACCATCCTCACCTGTACATAACTGCATAACTACATAACTACATCTAACTTATTGCACATTATTTGCACATAACAGTACTTTTAACTTTCTGCACTGCTGCATATATTTGCATATATTTGCTTAAATTGCACATACTGTTAATTACCGTATATACTGCACTGCTGTCCTTTGCACTTCTGATTGGATGCTAAACTGTGTTTCGTTACCTTGTATTCATACATGTGTAATGACAATAAAGTTGAATCTAATCTAATCTAATCTAATTAAGTGTACTAAACATAACAGCTTTGCACAATAGAGACCGTCCTCTCCAATACACAACAAGGACAATGTCAATCATTACTGAGGGTGGCAACAACACAGTTGATTCAAATGCAACATCTACTGTCTGGGTACATATTCATATTCTACAGGGTAACTTAACAAACCGTAATGCTGTTTATTCCATCTAGCTGCAATGCTCCTGCACTGTGTATATATCTGTGTACATATGTATATTTATCTACTGCTTTGGCTAACCAGTTCTTATTATCTTAACTATTGCTCTGAGTGCTGCTATCCCCTTGCTGCTGTAATCCTGGAATTTACCCATTGTGGGCCTAATAAAGGCTTATCATATCTTATCTTTTAAATTTATGATTTTTTTTCTTAATTTTTTTCCCCATTTTCTTATAAATTTGCTACTATTTTTTGGGGGTAATTTTTTACATTTTGTTATGAATTTGTGACTTTTTTCTCATAAATTTCAAGATTCAAAGGCTTTATTATCATGTGCACAGTTAAGAAATGCTACATTTCCTGAGCAAGAAATTCTTACTTTGCTCTCCAAACGAATGCCAAGGTATTAGGTACAGAAACAACAATTCTAAGGTCATGACACAGTAACTTACAGCAACTCAGTCCGAACACTAATGGATGCTAACAACACACACACCAACACACAGTTAGGCAGTTAGGACTCCTTAAGCGCACCTTAATACTAAATACTAAAACTAATGAGTACTAATAACACTATGTACAATGTGCAAATAAGCATTATGCAACCTGATGTGAACCTGAGATGGCATAGACCTATGTACAGTGTGCAAATGAGCACTGTGCAGCGAGCAGTGTATAATTACAAATTACACATTAGTACCCAGTGCTAATTTCTGTAATGGTAGTACCAGAACTTTAAGTAGCAGCAGAGATGATAATTAACAGCAGAGATGATATGGACATCAGACGGGTGAGACTATATCTATCGTACAGGTGAGCAGTGTGCAAATTTAGCAGCTGGTGTGTTAGTTCCTATCTGCAAAGCTGTGTTGTGGAGTTTTGGGAGTTGTTATCTGTTCAGGAGTCTGATGGCAATGGGAAAGAAGGAGTTTTTCAGCCTGGTTGTCCTGCAGTTCACACTTCTGTACCTCTGGCTTGAGGGTAGATTATGAACATTCTGTGCTGGGGGTGGGTGGGGTCCCGGAGGATGGCGTCAGCTCTCCTTTGGACTCTGCAGTGGTAGATGCTCTGCAGAGAGGGGAGTGGAGTTCTGATGATCTTCTCCGCTGTCTTCACCACTCTCTGCAGGCATTTGCGGTCCAGGGCAGTGGTGCTGCTGTACCACGCAGTGATGCAGTTGGTCAGGATGCTCTCGATGATGCAGATGTAGAAATTGTTGAGGATCCTGGGGGGCATGCCAAACTTCTTCAGCCTCCTCAGAAAGTACAGTCACTGTTGAGCTCTCTTAACCAGCTCTGTGGTGTTGTGTCCGCTTAAGGTCCTCACTAATGTGGATGCCCAGGTATTTAAAGTTGCTCACCCTCTCCACCCCAAGCTTCCAGATGAACAGCGGCAGATGGGGTCTCCTCCTCCCTTCCCTCACGTGCACTATCATCTCCTTTGTCTTGTCCGTGTTGAGGATGAGGTTGTTGTCCTCACACCATGACACCAAGTTGGCCAACTCCCTCCTGAAGGATGCTTCATCATCACCAGTGATGCGTCCTGTTACTGCTGTGTCATCTGCAAACTTTAGGATGATATTGTCCTTGTGGGAGGCAACACAGTCATGGGTGAAGAGGCTGTAGCACTGAGGTTCTGTTACCGATCCTAACAGACCGGGGCCTGCCAGTTAGAAAGTCCAGTAGCCAGTCACAGAGGGTGGGGTGCAGGCCAAGTGAAGACAGTTTTTCAGTGTGGGGGATGACTGTGTTGAAGGCGGAGCTGTAGTCGACAAAGAGCATCCTAATGTTGGAGTCTTTATCTTCCAGGTGGGAGAGAGAATAATGGAGTGATGAAGCGATGGCATCTGAGGTGGACCTGTTGGGCCAGTAGGCATACTGCAGGGGGTCAAGGGTGCCCGGTATGCTGTCCTGAATGAGGGGCAGCACCACTCTCTCAAAGCACTTCATGATGATTGGAGTGAGTGCTACCAGTCTGAAATCATTCACACAGTTCGGCGGGTTCCTTTTGGGGAGAGGGATAATGGTTGTCATTTTGAAGCAGGAGGGGACTATGTTCTTGTTCAGGGAGAGGTTGAAGATTGCTGTGAGAATGTCAGTCAGTTCGGCAGCGCATAATCTGAGGGTCCGCCCAGGTATTGTTGTCTGGTCCTGCTGCCTTGCGGGGGTTGATATTCCTCAGTGCTTTGTTTACCTGGCCTGATGAGACTCTTAGTGGGGGTGAGTGGTGGGGCGTGAGTGTGTGTCTCTTCTCTGTGCTGTAGCTCGTGGTCTCAAAGCGGGTGTAAAAGATGTTGAGATCGTCCAGCAGGCTGTCTGTGGAGATAGTGGTGCTGCTGTTGGTCCTCTTGTAGTCTGTGATGTGTTGCAGGCCTTGCCATATGCGCCCCGGGTCAGGAGTGGAGTTGAGGCTGTCCAGCTTTTCTGTGTACTGCCTCTTGGCTGTTGTTATAGCCTTCCTCAGTCTATACTTTGCAGCTTTGTATTCGACCTCACAGCCTGATTTAAATGCATGAGAGTGAGCACGCAGCATCTGACGTACCTGACTGTTGATCCAGGGCTTCTGGTTGGGGAACTTCTTGGCCTGTATGGTGGGTACGATGGTATTAGCGCACATGCTGATGTACCCAGTCACATGTTCAGCATAATCCTGTATGTTTACAGAAGAGTCCTCTCGGGTGGCTGCAGCTTTAAACACATCCCAGTCTGTGCAGGCAAAACAGTCTTGCAGGGTGCTCTCAGTCTCTGGAGTCCAGCGCTTAATTTGTTTAATAACAGGGCTTGTTTCAGCTTTTGTCTGTAGGCTGGTACTTAAACATCAAGATGTGATCTGACTGTCTGAAATGGGGGCGTGGTGCCACTCTGTAGGTGCCACGTATGTTGGAGTAAACATGATCCAATGTGCTTTTATCGTGGGTGGGAATGTCCACATGCTGGTAAGATTTGGGGAGTACAGTCCGTAAATTGCACTGGTTAAAGTCACCAGCAACAATAAAAACAGCATCGGGATGTTTCGTCTCTACTGCGCTGATGACGTCATGGAGTTTGTTTAGCGCTACTGTGTAGTTGTTTTGCGGGCAGATGTAGACAGTGGCCAAAAACACACCGGTAATTTCCCCTGGTAGATAATAGGGACGGCATTTCAGCAGTAAAAACACGTCGGGTGAGCAGTGCTTGTAGATGGTTTGTACATCTCTGCACCATGAGTGGTTTATAAACACACACACACACACACACACACACACACACACACACACACACACACACCCTTCCCTCATCTTACCAGAGTCTCTTGTTCTGTCTGCCCGGTGTGTTGAGTGTATCTGTAGCTGAATAGCGCTCTCTGAGACTCTATCTGAAAGCCAGGTCTCGCAGAAAATTAGGGCACAGCACTCTCTTGTCTCCCGCTGGTCTTCAATCCTTGCTCTTAGCTCGTCTAGCTTATTTTCCAAAGACTGCACGTTTGCCATCAAGAGACTGGGTAATGGTGGCTGGTTGGAGCGAGCCTGTAGCCTAGCATGTAGCTTTCCTCTTGTGCCTTGCCTTTGGCGCCTTCGGCCCTGCCTCTGACGCACTCTCTTGGGGTCAGCATGCTCACGTGGGCTCGGTGCTTCGGGGCCTTCTTGAGGGTACTGATGGTTACCGTGGGGGCGGACGATGTATTGCAGGTCGGGTGGTATAAAGCCAGTAAGCTCCGTGTGGCTGCTTGACTTGGCGATATCCAGTAGTGTCTGTCGGTCGTATATTAGCAGTGCATGACCTCCATGTGCAGTAGAAAGAACAGCAACTATGCAAAAAAGGAGAAAAGTCAGCATTCGAGAACAGAACAAGCAAAGACGTTCGCCAACGGTGGGCACCATCTTTATTTTTATCTATCATCTATCTTTATCACCAATTCATAATTTTTTTTTTCTCTTAATTTTGCCGATGGTTCCAGTGTCACTTAAACCTGCTCACCCACTTTAACCCAGGTGGGGTTCAAGCCGGCCAGCAGATTACCTGCTCACCTGTACCACAGGTGAAGTCCATGTGGGCCAACATGGAACCCACAAACAAACCCACCTGGGTCTGATAAGAAAGCCCATTTTAACCTATGGTGGGCCCCACATGGACATGCTGGCTGGCTTTGAGTTAAAGTTTGACTCTGGTGGGACTTGAACCCACAACCTCTGAATGCCTTACTGGCTTTAGTGTAGAAGTCCAATGCGCTGTCCATTGCGCCACATGTGCATGGAAAGTTGATTGGCACCATCGTCTCCTGAGGAAGAGCAAAGCTGGACTCGGTTCTGCCTGAAAGGGAGAACCGAGAAATTTATTGGACAACTGAGAAATTTATTTGACAAAGTTGCAAATATTTGAGAAAAAAGTAAAAAAAAAAAAATACTGAAAAAAGTTCCAAATTTACAAGAAAAAACCTGCAAATTGGGCAGGAAAAGTTGCACATTTTTGAAAAAAGTTGCAAATTTATTGAGAAACAATTGCAAATTTATGAGAAAAACATTGCAAATTTATAGGAAAAAAGTGTCAATATTGGAGAAAAAGGAAAAAAAAATCAAAGAAAAGAAATGCTAATTTGTTAGAAAAAAATTGCAATTTTAAGATTAAAAACTGCAAACTGAGGTGACAAAAGTTTCAGATTTAACCTCTTAAAATTCCTGTGTTCCACTGGGGGGGAGGGGGGTTCTACTGCCTTTCAGTGAAGAAAGAATTTGATTTTCTTTGCATATGCTGAATTTATGAAAATTTACTTAAATGCTAAGGGACTAAATGTTCATTACGTATGTGCATTATGATCTCTAGTGACAGTAGGGAGCAGGTGGAAGATGAGGTGGAGGGATGCCCTATGTATCTGAGAGGGTGAGGATGGAAGAAGTAGAGGTAGTGAAGGTAGAGGAGTCTAAATAATTGGGATCAACCATCCAAAGCAATGAAAAATGCACAAGAGAGGTGAAGAAGAGAGTGCAGGTAGAGTGGAGTGGGTGGAGATGAGGGTCAGATGGCTTGTCGGAAGTGTGAAAGGGAAGATTTACAAGACGGTAGTGAGACCTTCTATGATATATGGTTTTGAGATGGTGGTGCTGACAAAAAGACTGTCAGCCAACATTTTCAGTGGCATATTTTTAAGTCCTACTAGCCTCTTTGCTAATTTATATGCAGTGATTGATGTTAAGTCAAATTAGGTTTCTGAAGACTAACATATTGGAGAAGGAAACAACTTGTCAAATAAAATGAACATGAATGAAAGCAGTAAGATGGATGAGAAACGATCTAGAGCAGCTCAATGGATGTGGCCAGTGCAGCTTGTAGCTTAGGTGGAGCCAGTCAGCCTGAAGTTTGAAAATGGGTGGAGATCTGCAGAGAAGAGGAAACAGGAGTCTCACAAATGACTTGCTTAGAGACATTTAAGTTTCTTAGTATCAGCGGGACTGTAATGTGCTTGACTGAAAACATCTACAACAACCAGAGAAGAAGCTGCTTTTTCATTCACCCTACCCTCAACCATATGACCTGCAAGCCTAAAGGCAAATGTCAATATTCTCAAGAATTAGATAATGGAGAGAAAAAAGGGCAAGCTGTTTGGTCATTTGAGTGGAATCCTGTGGAAATGCTTTGAGTAGATGGGTCAATCCCTTTCAAGTGGGGAAGCACAAAAAGAAAAAAACTTGACAATTGATGCCTTGTAAGCTCCCAACAATGCTTATGCTAGCAGCTGTTGCTATTATTAGCTTTTCTGTATCAGCTTATAATCAACAGAGCATTTTTAAGTCCTGGAAACTTTCCAGACATATCACAGGAGCATGATAGCATTGAATCGTTTGGCCTCTGCTGATCCTGACTTGGGTCAGATACTGGTGGGATTTGAACCCACAAACCTTAAATATCCTACTTGCATTACACTAGAAATCCAATATGCTGTCCATTGCAGCACAGAGCCGACAAGCAGGAGGTGATTTTGTTATTTTTCAGTGAGGTGGAATGTTGGCATTCACAACTTTAGCATGAAGTCCAAGCACATTTGGTGTAACAATAACGTGAAAAAAGATGAAAAATTTTGAGGGAAATTTGCAAATGTATAAGAAAAACTATGTAAGTTTTCAAGAAAAATAGATGAAAATTTTGAAAAAAAATTGCCAATTTCTTCAAATAAAGTTGCAGTTTTGGGGGGAAAACGTTGAAAATTTACTAGAAAAGCGTTGAAAATAAAAATGTGTAAATTCATGAAAAAAAGTCACAAATTTTTTAGAAAAAATTTGTACATTTATGGGGAAAAAGCTACAAATTTTCACATCTACAAGAAAAAAAAATAGCAACTTTATCAGAAAAAATTAAAAAAATTTTATTATAAATTTACAACTTTTTCTTCATAAATGTGATATTTTTTTCTGCAAATTTCTAACTTTTTTTGGTGATTTTGGAATTTTCTCATAATTTTGCCACTTTTCTACTGTTATCCTACAATTTTTTTCTCATAAATTTATTTTCCTTGAAAATTTTCAATTTTCTTGAAAATTTGTCACTTTTTCCATTAAATGTGCAAAAACTTTTTTTTGTAACTTTCAAACTTTCTTAAAAGTTTTTTAACTTTTTTTTTTTACTGTAAACATGGAATTTCCTTCATACATTTGTGACTTTTTTCTTTTAAGTTGTCAATTTATTTACTCATATTTACTACTTTTTTGTTCATTTGCAGCTTTTTCTAAACTTTCCTCATAAATTTGTGACTTTTTCTTTTAAATTTGCGAAAAATTCACAGCTTTAACAGCAGGTTCAAGCAAGTTGGGTGCCAAAATAAGATGAAAAATTTTGAAGAAAAAATTTGAAAGTTTACAAGAAAGATCCTGGAGTGGTGGCCGAGTTGGTACAGCATCCACCCCAAAACCCGGAGGCTGGTTGACAGTTTGAAGAAAAACATTGTAAACTTCCTAGAAAGAAGTTGCAATTGTTTTTTTAGGAAAAATATGGCAAATTTACATGAAAAAATATGCAAATTTTTGAGAACAAAGTTGCTCATTTATGAGAAAAAAGTTTGGAAAAAAAAGATGCAGACTTACAGGAAAAAGTTTCAAATTGTGAAACAAAGTTGAAAATAAAAGATGTGTAAATTCATAAGAAAAAAGTCACAAATTTTTAAGCGACTTAGCTGTGATGTTGGGTTCCGGCACATTATTGTGAAGGGCGGCGTAGTGACGTGGACTTCCTGTCATGTCACTGCACCGCCCTATTTCGCGGAGGGCTTCCATATTGCGGCCTCTTTGACCGGTGCCTTCTGCCAGGTGCTGACCGTGTTACCGCTGTTCTGCAATCTCAATAAAGCTGTGTTCGTCCAGTCATCTTGCCTCATCCTTCACCCAAGGTATTTTACCATACCATTAGCCACTTTATCAAAATTTTTTTTTAGCAAATTCTTAAGAAAAAGTTGCAAATTTCCAGGAAAAATTTGCAAATTTTTGAGGAAAAACATTGCAAATTTCCAAGAAAAAAAATGAAATTTTTTGAGAAAAAGTTACTAATTTATGAGAAAAAGCTTCAAATCTCTGAGAAAAAAATAGCAGTTCTATGAGAAAAAATTTTGCAAATTTATCAGAAAAAAGTTTTGGGAAAAAAAAGGGGAAAAAAAGCTGAAGCTTTCCAGAAAAAAGGTTGCAAACTGAGAACAATGTTTGAAAATATATATATATATATTTTTTTTTTTTTGCAAATTTATGAGAAAAAGTCACAATTTTTTTTAAGAAAAAAGTTTCTGATCTTTGAGGAAAAAAGTTTCAAATTTGCTAAGTTTCACATCTGATGGAAAAATTCTGTTACACTGAGTTATATGAATTTTTATGAATATGAATATGAATTGTTCTTTATAAAGCTTAATGTGTATACCTAGGAAATCCTGTTACCATATTTGGAGTTGTTGAGTAGTGGAAAAACAGACTGAAGGATACTGATGTGACGGTGAATGTTCAGTTCTGTCACTGACTGTTCAGCTTATCACTCGTGTTTTCTGCATCGACTCAGCAGATACAACCTTAAGGTGCGTTCACACCAAACGCGAACGGGCGGTGCAAATCCATACAGAGTGAATAGGAAGACGCGAGTACGTGCGAATTTGCACAGTCGCGCGCTCGCGTCCCAGGCTAGCTAGCTAGCTGCTAGTTTTGACATTCTGTCGTCACCGGAGTAAAGGTATCACCATTGCAGAGTAAACTAGTTTGAAAATTTGACTCACTCACCTGGAGACTCAGGAGGACCGAGAGCCCTTCAGCTGAATCGGGATGTCATTGTTATTTACCCATGGTTTCCTGTCATGGACAAGCTAGCAACGGAAACACCCCTCATCTTGTGAACTTTTGGAGGACTGAGACATTTTCAGGTGAGCCCCCAGCTGGGTAATGTAAACATAAGCATGACATTATTTTGGGAATTTCCACAACAGGTTGAACAGAGCTGCAGAAGTTTTAAAGGCAACTTCGCCTGTCTGTATCTCACTCAGAAGGGGGATTCATGTCTGTTCGCGTGTTTACATTGAGTTATAATGTAATTGTGCCGTGCAAAAAAATCACCTATTCACATTTGGTGTGAATGCACCTTTAGTCATGAATGAAATAATCAAGAGGCTCAGCAAACCTTATCACGCTGAGTCATGAATGAACTTATCAAGAAGAGACCCCACCCCAACGGTCCCTTGGATATATATTAGCCAGAAACACTCTGTTAGTTAAACCAATGCACTGCAGCAGTCTGTGAAAGCTGTACTCTGTATTGTCTTCCGCTGATCAGTGCATATTATATTTGCTGAAACTTTAATCCTGCCTGTTTCTTGACTACTGGTTGAAGAGATTTTTCTAACATCTATAAGAAAAACGTAGCTTTATCAGAAAAAAATAGCAAATTGATAAGAAAAAAAATTGCAAATTTACAAGACAAAGGTTTCAAATTTACAAGGAAAAAGTTGCAAATTTCCAAGAAAAAAGTTACAAATTTCCAGGAAAAAAGCAGACTATCATTGTGACTGAGCTGAGATCACTATAAATCAGACTGAGCTGCTGCCATCCAAGCACCTGACATGTTCAGTCCTCTCCACCAATCAGCTGCCAGCTCTCTGCTGTATGGGGCAACACAAGCTGACTACCATCAAAATGTTTATGCTCTCAGCAACTTGTTTCCTCTAAATTTGCCATTTTTCCCATTAATTTCCATTTTTTTTCCTGTAGATTTGCCACTTTTATTTCATAAATTTTCAACTTTTTTCATAAATTTCCATTTTTCCTGTACATTTTCTACCTTTATTTCATAAATTTACTTTTTCTCAAAAATAAGCAACTTTTTTCCTGTAAATTTGCAACTTTTTTATAAAAAAAAAATTGCAACTTTTTCCCCTGTAGATTTCCACTTATTTTTTCAAAAAAATTGCATTTTTTTGTGTAAATTTTCAACTTTTTCATGTAAACTTTCAGCTCTTAAATCATTAATTTTCAACTTTTATATCATAAATTTGCAACTTTTTCTGAAAAATTTGCAACTTTTTTGCTTGTAAATTTCCACTTATTTTTCTCCCAAAAAATGCATTTCTTTTTGTGAAATTTTGAACTTTTTCGTGTAAACTTTCAACTTTTATATTGTAAATTTGCAATTTTTTCTCAGAAATGTGCCACATTTTTTCCTGTAAATTAGCAACTTTTTTCTCATAAATTTCCATTTTTCCCTGTAAATTTTCTACCTTTTTTCATAAATTGACAACTTTTTTAACAAAAATTTGCAACTTTTTTCACTGTAGATTTCCACCTATTTTTCCGCCAAAATTTGCATTTTTTTTCCTCTAAATTTACAGCTTTTTCCTGTAAATTTTCACCTTTATCATAAATTTACAACTTTTTCACAAAAAATTTGCAAGGTTTTTGCAACTTTTTTCTCAAAGATTTGCAATTTTTTTCCCTCAAAGTTCAGATTTTTTCCTGTAAATCTTCAATTTTCATTTCATAAATTTTCAACTTTTTTCATAAATTTCCATTTTTCCTGTACATTTTCTACCTTTATTTCATAAATTTACTTTTTCTCAAAAATAAGCAACTTTTTTCCTGTAAATTTGCAACTTTTTTATAAAAAAAAAATTGCAACTTTTTCCCCTGTAGATTTCCACTTATTTTTTCAAAAAAATTGCATTTTTTTGTGTAAATTTTCAACTTTTTCATGTAAACTTTCAGCTCTTAAATCATTAATTTTCAACTTTTATATCATAAATTTGCAACTTTTTCTGAAAAATTTGCAACTTTTTTGCTTGTAAATTTCCACTTATTTTTCTCCCAAAAAATGCATTTCTTTTTGTGAAATTTTGAACTTTTTCGTGTAAACTTTCAACTTTTATATTGTAAATTTGCAATTTTTTCTCAGAAATGTGCCACATTTTTTCCTGTAAATTAGCAACTTTTTTCTCATAAATTTCCATTTTTCCCTGTAAATTTTCTACCTTTTTTCATAAATTGACAACTTTTTTAACAAAAATTTGCAACTTTTTTCACTGTAGATTTCCACCTATTTTTCCGCCAAAATTTGCATTTTTTTTCCTCTAAATTTACAGCTTTTTCCTGTAAATTTTCACCTTTATCATAAATTTACAACTTTTTCACAAAAAATTTGCAAGGTTTTTGCAACTTTTTTCTCAAAGATTTGCAATTTTTTTCCCTCAAAGTTCAGATTTTTTCCTGTAAATCTTCAATTTTCATTTCATAAATTTTCAACTTTTTTCATAAATTTCCATTTTTCCTGTACATTTTCTACCTTTATTTCATAAATTTACTTTTTCTCAAAAATAAGCAACTTTTTTCCTGTAAATTTGCAACTTTTTTATAAAAAAAAAATTGCAACTTTTTCCCCTGTAGATTTCCACTTATTTTTTCAAAAAAATTGCATTTTTTTGTGTAAATTTTCAACTTTTTCATGTAAACTTTCAGCTCTTAAATCATTAATTTTCAACTTTTATATCATAAATTTGCAACTTTTTCTGAAAAATTTGCAACTTTTTTGCTTGTAAATTTCCACTTATTTTTCTCCCAAAAAATGCATTTCTTTTTGTGAAATTTTGAACTTTTTCGTGTAAACTTTCAACTTTTATATTGTAAATTTGCAATTTTTTCTCAGAAATGTGCCACATTTTTTCCTGTAAATTAGCAACTTTTTTCTCATAAATTTCCATTTTTCCCTGTAAATTTTCTACCTTTTTTCATAAATTGACAACTTTTTTAACAAAAATTTGCAACTTTTTTCACTGTAGATTTCCACCTATTTTTCCGCCAAAATTTGCATTTTTTTTCCTCTAAATTTACAGCTTTTTCCTGTAAATTTTCACCTTTATCATAAATTTACAACTTTTTCACAAAAAATTTGCAAGGTTTTTGCAACTTTTTTCTCAAAGATTTGCAATTTTTTTCCCTCAAAGTTCAGATTTTTTCCTGTAAATCTTCAATTTTCATTTCATAAATTTTCAACTTTTTTCATAAATTTCCATTTTTCCTGTACATTTTCTACCTTTATTTCATAAATTTACTTTTTCTCAAAAATAAGCAACTTTTTTCCTGTAAATTTGCAACTTTTTTATAAAAAAAAAATTGCAACTTTTTCCCCTGTAGATTTCCACTTATTTTTTCAAAAAAATTGCATTTTTTTGTGTAAATTTTCAACTTTTTCATGTAAACTTTCAGCTCTTAAATCATTAATTTTCAACTTTTATATCATAAATTTGCAACTTTTTCTGAAAAATTTGCAACTTTTTTGCTTGTAAATTTCCACTTATTTTTCTCCCAAAAAATGCATTTCTTTTTGTGAAATTTTGAACTTTTTCGTGTAAACTTTCAACTTTTATATTGTAAATTTGCAATTTTTTCTCAGAAATGTGCCACATTTTTTCCTGTAAATTAGCAACTTTTTTCTCATAAATTTCCATTTTTCCCTGTAAATTTTCTACCTTTTTTCATAAATTGACAACTTTTTTAACAAAAATTTGCAACTTTTTTCACTGTAGATTTCCACCTATTTTTCCGCCAAAATTTGCATTTTTTTTCCTCTAAATTTACAGCTTTTTCCTGTAAATTTTCACCTTTATCATAAATTTACAACTTTTTCACAAAAAATTTGCAAGGTTTTTGCAACTTTTTTCTCAAAGATTTGCAATTTTTTTCCCTCAAAGTTCAGATTTTTTCCTGTAAATCTTCAATTTTCATTTCATAAATTTTCAACTTTTTTCATAAATTTCCATTTTTCCTGTACATTTTCTACCTTTATTTCATAAATTTACTTTTTCTCAAAAATAAGCAACTTTTTTCCTGTAAATTTGCAACTTTTTTATAAAAAAAAAATTGCAACTTTTTCCCCTGTAGATTTCCACTTATTTTTTCAAAAAAATTGCATTTTTTTGTGTAAATTTTCAACTTTTTCATGTAAACTTTCAGCTCTTAAATCATTAATTTTCAACTTTTATATCATAAATTTGCAACTTTTTCTGAAAAATTTGCAACTTTTTTGCTTGTAAATTTCCACTTATTTTTCTCCCAAAAAATGCATTTCTTTTTGTGAAATTTTGAACTTTTTCGTGTAAACTTTCAACTTTTATATTGTAAATTTGCAATTTTTTCTCAGAAATGTGCCACATTTTTTCCTGTAAATTAGCAACTTTTTTCTCATAAATTTCCATTTTTCCCTGTAAATTTTCTACCTTTTTTCATAAATTGACAACTTTTTTAACAAAAATTTGCAACTTTTTTCACTGTAGATTTCCACCTATTTTTCCGCCAAAATTTGCATTTTTTTTCCTCTAAATTTACAGCTTTTTCCTGTAAATTTTCACCTTTATCATAAATTTACAACTTTTTCACAAAAAATTTGCAAGGTTTTTGCAACTTTTTTCTCAAAGATTTGCAATTTTTTTCCCTCAAAGTTCAGATTTTTTCCTGTAAATCTTCAATTTTCATTTCATAAATTTTCAACTTTTTTCATAAATTTCCATTTTTCCTGTACATTTTCTACCTTTATTTCATAAATTTACTTTTTCTCAAAAATAAGCAACTTTTTTCCTGTAAATTTGCAACTTTTTTATAAAAAAAAAATTGCAACTTTTTCCCCTGTAGATTTCCACTTATTTTTTCAAAAAAATTGCATTTTTTTGTGTAAATTTTCAACTTTTTCATGTAAACTTTCAGCTCTTAAATCATTAATTTTCAACTTTTATATCATAAATTTGCAACTTTTTCTGAAAAATTTGCAACTTTTTTGCTTGTAAATTTCCACTTATTTTTCTCCCAAAAAATGCATTTCTTTTTGTGAAATTTTGAACTTTTTCGTGTAAACTTTCAACTTTTATATTGTAAATTTGCAATTTTTTCTCAGAAATGTGCCACATTTTTTCCTGTAAATTAGCAACTTTTTTCTCATAAATTTCCATTTTTCCCTGTAAATTTTCTACCTTTTTTCATAAATTGACAACTTTTTTAACAAAAATTTGCAACTTTTTTCACTGTAGATTTCCACCTATTTTTCCGCCAAAATTTGCATTTTTTTTCCTCTAAATTTACAGCTTTTTCCTGTAAATTTTCACCTTTATCATAAATTTACAACTTTTTCACAAAAAATTTGCAAGGTTTTTGCAACTTTTTTCTCAAAGATTTGCAATTTTTTTCCCTCAAAGTTCAGATTTTTTCCTGTAAATCTTCAATTTTCATTTCACAAATTTACAACTTTTTGAAATGGCATCTTATCAAATCTTTGCACCTTGAGTGCACCAGTGTCAATACAGTCAGGACTAGCTGCTCAGTGAAGAGCTGCGGGTTTCTTTCTCTTTCTTTTGTAATAACGTCCACGCAGCGGCGTCTCTGAACCCTCCACACAGATCAGGTGTTAAAGCGTTTAAATTCCGTCGAGCCATCAGCGAGCTGATGACTAAGGACAGCGGTTATCTGTCTGTTATTTTCTCTGTGGTTCAGTCAGACGACTCCAGACAAACACGCTGCAGTAGTTTCCATCCCAGAGGGTTAATATTTCTCAGGCTTTTTATAGCAAGTCACATCGGATTCACTTCTCTCCCTCTCTCTATCTCTCTCTCTCTCTCTCTCTTTTCCCTCCTTTATCTCCATGACTTCGTCCTCTTCTGTCTTCTCTTCACAGCTCAACATGCACAGATTTTTTTTTTTACTCATTTAACCTCTTAAAAATCTGTTGTTCCGTCAGTGGGACATTTCAATTGTTCTACTGGCACCAGTGCTGTAGTCGAGTCACCACATTCCGAGTCCGAGTCACCACAGTCTGAGGCCAAGGCCGAGTCTGAGCCACCATCCCAGCCAGCATGCCCATGTGGGCCCCACCATAGCTTTAACCTGGGCTGTCTTTTGGGCCCATGTGAGTTTGCCTACATAGACTTTATCTATGGTGCCAGTGTTACTGAGCCCTGCTCGTCCGCATTAAACCCGAGTAGGGCCAGGTGGGTTTAAAGTGGGTAAGAAGATCAGCTGCTCACCTGCACCACAGCTAAAGTCCATGTGGGCAAACACAGATGAGGCCAATATGGAACCTGTGGACAAACCCACATGGGACCCATACAACAGCCCAAGTTAAACCTGTGGTGGCCACATGGGCACGCTGGCTGCACAGTCCGAGTCCAAGTCTGAGTCCGAGTCACCACAGTCTGAGTTCAAGTCCGACTGCGAGTCACCACAGTCTGAGTCCAAGTTCGAGTCACCACAGTCCGAGTCCAAGTCTGAGTCCGAGTCACCACAGTCTGAGTTCAAGTCCGACTGCGAGTCACCACAGTCTGAGTCCAAGTCTGAGTCCGAGTCACCACAATCCAAGTCCGAGTCACCACAGTCCGAGTCCAAGTCTGAGTCTGAGTAACCATGGTCTGAGTCATCACAGTCCGAGTCCAAGTCCGAGTCCGAGTCACCACGGTCAGAGTCCAAGTCTGAGTCTGAGTCACCACAGTCTGAGTTCAAGTCCGACTGCGAGTCACCACAGTCTGAGTCCAAGTCTGACTCTGAGTCACTACAGTCCAAGTCCGAGTCACCACAGTCCGGGTCCAAGTCTGAATCCAAGTAACCACGGTCTGAGTCACCACGGTCCGAGTCCAAGCCTGAGTCCGAGTCACCACAGTTTAAGTTCAAGTCCGACTGTGAGTCACCACAGTCTGAGTCCAAGTTTGAGCCCAAGTCACCACAGTCTGAGCCCAAGTTTGAGCCCAAGTCACCACAGTCCAAGTCCGAGTCCAAGTTTGAGTCCGAGTGCCCACAGTCTGAGTTCAAGTCCAACTGCGAGTCACCACAGTCTGAGTCCAAGTCTGAGTTCGAGTCACCACAGTCCAAGTCCAAGTCACCACAGTCTGAGTCCAAGTCTGAGTCACCACAGTCCAAGTCCGAGTCACCACAGTCCGAGTCCGAGTAACTATGGTCTGTCATCACAGTCCGAGTCCAAGTCCGAGTCACCATGGTCCAAGTCTGAGTCCGAGTCACCACAGTCCGAGTCCAAGTCCAAGTCACCACAGTCTGAGTCCAAGTCCGAGTCTGAGTCACCACAGTCCAAGTCCAAGTCCGAGTCACCACATTCCAAGTCCGAGTCCGAGTCACTACAATCCAAGTCACCACAGTCTGAGTCACCACAGTCCGCGTCTGAATCACCACAGTCCAAGGCCAAGGCCGAGTCCAAGTCCCCACATTTTTTCTAAGGCCAACTTCAAAGTTCTTTATGATATTATTATGACAGGCTGTTTATACTCTAGTGTGGTCCTCGTTGCCATCATAAGAAAAATGTACGTTATTGACAAAAAACACCCATTTAGTGTTTTGTTCTGTTGATAGACATTATAGAAAATTTAACCAAAATGCATATAAACTGTAAAATGGTTAGGTGGTTTCATTTTAGAAGACCTTTGAACAAAAATAAAATGAACTAAACATTACAAAACATTACACCTACCACAAGTCAAAAACTTTCAACAAGTCAGTTCATTTGGTCTCTGAATCAAATAATGTCTTCATTGCATTGTAGAAACATTAGGGTCTCGAGCATAGAAGGGGATGACTTTGCTCGATGTGGGCGTAAAATAACCCACCCTTGCTAAAGATGCGCTCCACGGGTTCACAGCTAGCAGGCACTGCCAGAACATTGGAAGCAGATTTCATTACACAGGTAGCTGGCAAGCTGGGATCTTACCGTTTCCTTCTCCTCACTCTTACATCTCCGTCTCAGGGTATGGTACTTGTGCGACAGTCGCGGTACTTTGGCTGGGGCTTCCTCCTCCTCCTGCTCCTCATTGTCCTGGTTGGGAAAGAGGTGTTCAGCCTCACTGATTACCGACTCTATAAAGAAGAAACAAACAAAAATAATTTAAAAGTTAATGTCTTTGATGGTAAATGGCGTTCACTGACATTGCACTTTTCCTCATCTCTAGATGACCAAAGCGCTTCACAGATCCTGCTGTCCACCCATCCACACACTGATGGCAGCGGAGCTGCCATGTACAGGCACTGGTCTGACCCACCAGGAGAAACTGGGGGTTCAGTGTCTTGCTCAAGGACACGTCGACATGCAGACTGCAGAGGGAGCGGGAATCAAACCCCTGACCCCCCAATCGGTGGTTGGCCACACTACACCTGCACCACAGCCGCCCCACTAATCAAACCCTGATGAAAACTTTTATCATGAACATTCTTATTGCATGTACAGGAACCAACATACAGTGTACAAATGACAAAAACATGGACAAGCGATCTCATCTTAAAGAAGCTTTGAACTTGCACATTCTTTACAGATGATTCAGAGGCTTAATTTATTATTTCTGATTTGTGATAAAGTCAACATACCTCTGAGCTTATGCTTTACACGTGCCCTGGTGTTCTGCACATCAGCACCTGTCATTATGGCAGCATCCACCCAATGGAGCATGTACTGGGGGTCCAGCGCTGCTGCAATTAGGTCCACATGTTGGCTGAAAGGCTCCTGATGTTTACCGCCGCCCGGCTCCACACCCATTTGACAGCTGATAAATAGACCCGTGTTATGTCTGTAATTGAGGGTGAATGACGAGACTTAAGGTGGAACTGAACAAGATTTTATTATAGACTCACGGGTTAAACAGAAGTGCCCCCGTTAGGCTGCGAGGTGGTCAAAGAGACCGCCCCCTTCCTCACAGCCCTCTTATACCCCTGGGTGGCGGCGGAGCCACCACCCGTGTCACACAATAATACGTCCTATGAACAACATCCCACCCTGAACCCTTTTTCAGGGAGTTGTGAAGCGCCGCTACTAGAACCCCGCAGTGACGGCCATCTTGTCCCCACTTTTTCAGGTGGCTGTGGAGGTCCAGAACTACAGGCAGCACCCAACTGACGGTCACGCTCTGATTGCCTGTTGCCAAACATGGAACAAATTGAAGTTGTATACTGCACATAGCAGCAACAGAGAAGTTAGTTTGTACATTTGTCTCGTAACTATTTTTCCCAAAACAAAACTCCTTCACAATGCTAAATGTTTTGTTTATGAAATGCATCAAAATTATATTACTTGTATAGAATAAGCTTAAAATTGTCAAAGACATGATGCTATCCAGAGGTTTAACAATAGAGGACTGTAATGATGTAAGAGCACGCGTTAGTGAAGAACTGGGCCTGTAATTATTTATCAGATTTATCAAATCTTGTTTGCAGAGCACTTAGGTCAGCAATGGTTGTTTTTAAATGTGCTTTATAAATAAAGATGATTTGAGACTTTTCCACATGTTGGCACAGCTCCCAGAGGTGTTATGTGACATGGTTTTAGACCCAAAGAGCAGACACGACTCGAGAATAACACAATTAACTCTTTATTGAAGACAATGTGTGTGTGTGTGTGTGTGTGTGTGTGTGTGTGTGTGTGTGTGTGTGTGTGTGTGTGCACGTATCCGTGTAGAAGTGTAATGTATGAATGTATCCGCCGGGGCGAGCAGAGCACCGTGCGACCTGGCAACCCTATGGACACACAAACAGAGGGAGAGTTAGAGGCTAACCTCGCAGGAGATGCACACAATAGTACTGTGCTTACTGTTTGCGGTGTGGAGGTGGAACACAGGTTTAGCTCAGCGGCTGCAGCCAGGAGGACAGTGCCCGCAGTCCCGATGGTGGTGGAATGGGCAGGTGAAGCAGTGTAGTTTAGTCTGCCGCCAGGAAAGAGAAAAGTCCGCCGCCACGGATCTCCACCTGTGCACAGGGGACTCAGAGTGGTGAACGAGTAGATGTAGGCTTACTTGGATGAAGGAGAAGGCAGGTCCTGGTGTCGACGAGCAGGACTGGAGAATAGGTGAGGCTTGGAAGCTCAGCTTTGGAGGTTTGGCGAGAGCAGGTCTTGGGGTATGGAGACAGACGACTCCGCGCTGATCTCAGGGCCTCACGGTTTAAATAGCCAGGCTGGGATGGAGAGCAGGTGTGCGTGCAGCTGATGATGATTGGCAGCCATCACATTATGAAGATGTCTGACCTTCTTTGGTCAAAACACCTCAGGGGTTAAATATTGCCGTGCCACAGGAAATGCCTTCACTCAAAATGACCCATTTCAGTGTCTGTTTAAGTGCTGATGAGCCTCAGTTCGCCCCACCTCTTTCCTCACGCTGACTTCCATGGCTGATGTCTCATCTAGCCATTAGCTCAGGCTGGCAGCCCAAGCTAGCCAACATAAAATTAGTTCACGGTGCAACGCCCCGCCCCTTTCCTGTTATACGCATGTACATTGCTTACCTTCCATCAGCTGTATCATATGCTGAAATTATAGGCGGAAGCGTATTTCCTGTCGCTAAGCATGCGGGTGCATGCCGTGCGTGCATAGTAACCCACAGTATGGCCGTTCTGGTAAGTATGGTAAAATGTCAGAACAGCGGGAAAGAACAGGCTGGCTGGTACCAAATCTTCGGCGGTGGGGGCATCAGCACCATATAAGGCACATTGTAGGGATGGGCAACACCAGCATTTTTCCTTTCGATACAATACCATTAATTTATGGGACTTTTTCTTCAATACCAATAGCAATACTTTTTACCCCTTAAAAATCACGATTGCAGTTTCATTAACAATTTTAGTGCCACAGCAATATGAAATCTGAATAAAACTCATCAACATAAATACTTAAAAGAAATGCTTATAAAATGACAAAGCAAAGTAAAAAAAAATGATTTTTTTTTCAATTATAATAAAATAATTAAGATTAGACTTAAAATGAGTGCAAAGTTAATTCAATTTCTTAATTTGGTGAAGATTCTCAGTCATCCGGGTGTGTATGTATGCTGTATGAACGCTCAGTCAAGCCAATGGGATTCAAGGGTTTTTCCTTCTTAAAATGTTTTACCATTCATCCACATTCTGTGGTAATACCAAGCACCATATATGTGTAATTTTGTTCACAATGCAGGTTTTTTTAATTTTAATTTTATTTATTTATTTTATTTTTACACTATAATTTCACAAACTTAAATAGTGCTTATTTTGTTTACTTTTCTAAATTATGCTGTGTGGTACCACCACAGAATTTGGATGAATGGTGTAACATTTCAGAAGTAAAACTTCTGCCGCCCCCAACGCTGCTGAGCTCACTCTGCTCGGCAGTCAATGAGTCTCCAGCTCTGACATCTGATAGGCTGCCACAATCATGTGACACGGCAGACCATCTCAAAAACATGCCTGGGCTGGTTTTTCACCAGTTTTCACACATAAATTTAATGCCTAAAACGCTCAGAAGTGAAAACAAATTGCACATTTTGTATTAAGGTGGTATCACGATATTTAAAAAAAAGCATCGACTCCAAAATATCGACCAGCTGGTATCACAGTATCAATACTAGAGTATCGATACGCCCATCCCTAGCGCATTGTCAGATTATGAAAAATGTTACATTTCCCAAAATTACTGGGTGGATTTTGATTTATATTCATCAAAAAGTAATGTCTAAAAAAATCTTTTAAGGACAATTAAATCTAGACCAAAAAAGAAAAAAAAAGAATGTTGAAATGGCATAGCCTCGACTTACTGAGGCCCTATGTCTCGAGCCCAAGGATGAGACAGAGTCATTACCTTCCCGAGGCTGAGCTCGAATCCTCCAACACTGACTGCCAGGTGGGTAAGTATGCTGTATGAAAGGCAGAAAGGCATTATTGGTTTAATGTGTATTTTCTTTTCCATTTCAGTAAATGTACTGTCTTTTAAGAAATATCAATGATCATAAGGGAAAAAAGAAATAAAACTGGGGTGACTACCGTGAATGTGCTTGTGTTACTTATCCATTTTTATTAAGAAATAATAACTCTTCAACAGTCTTTGGACTAAGGCATTTTTTTTTAGATTATTTCACCAGCTTTGGAGAATCCTCTCTCACAGAGCACAGAGGATGCAGGTGTGCAAAGGAAAGCTACTGCAAGTTTGTACAGTGTATCGTAGACACGTTTCTGTCTTTCCCGGTACATTCACCTCTATTGTCCTTATTCTCATGCAGGGCACGATAGTTCCTCAGCATAGATGATGTCTTATTGTTGTATCCAAGCTCTTTGAAACACAACACACACTTCACCTTGCAAATAAATCTAAAATTAATTAGCAGAAGTCTATGACTCAGCTGGGACTTGAGCCCCAGCCTCCTGGTTGTGGGGCAGACGTTCCACCTCTAGGCTACCACTCCACTTACAGGAAAGGTCCACTATATGTGAAAAATGCACCAACTTAATAACTGTAAATGTCTTATTGGGAATAATGAGATCAAAATGTTCTCAAATGGGAGACGTCTGTCCTTTTAGTGCTGGCTCCATCTGAAAATGAAGATTGGATGTGACAAATCCCATACACAGTCAAACATCGACAATGCGAAATGTGAGGGACGGGGATTTCCATTGTGTTTTGCTGCTCACTTTATTTCATGTTGCGTACAAAATCATGGACAGCTTCCTGACCCAGTCATGTGGTACGACTGGCCGGTCTTGTGCTGAGAATTGCTCACTTGCCGACTTGCATTCCAGCTGCCAAAACGCTAAAATATAACACTACAACCAGGCTTGTAACTATTTGTGCATTTTTAGAAGTACCAATTATACAGTTTTAGAGGTAAAAAATTGTTATTATCCCTTGTAAATTATCTTTAAATTATGTTTATTCACCTGACATTTTAGTGTTTCAAAGAGGGTTAGAAATCATAGTGATGCAACTCCACGTTTTACAGTCTTCAAAGTTGAGGTTTTGCATTGTCGCTAAAAAGGGTAATGACTTTTTCAAAGTATATAGTTGTATTGACTTTGACTTACACTAAACACCTGCTTGTGACAGTGTGATGCAATTCTCGGCATGCGTGCAATTCTTGGCATAACACCAGCGAGGCTTCCGACGTCATCACATATGTCAGCAACACACACCTCGGAACGCGCTGAGCCAAATATTTCCTGGATTACTTGGTGCACACCACCAATCTCAATAAAATACCTGGACCGCATACGCCCCATTAGTGAGTACAGAGCCGAGTGAAGTCACTGGGCCACCATATTAGTACACCCAAACCACTCATTGAGTCAGTGGGTTTAGTAGTAAATGGTGCCACTTTTACTTTAATAAAACTGGAGTAGCTCTGTGAGTAACACATGCAGTCAGTATGTTTAGGAACATGGGGGGGCAAACACTGCTACGTTATCTGTCCCACCCAGATCCAATTCTGCCAGTCCAGGGACTGAACACACAACCCTCTACTCACCAGTCAACAGTCTTAACTATTAGGCCACCACTGCCTACTAGGTTAGGCCTAGACACTTAATAGCAAGATTAAAGCACTGCATGATAGCTTAATTTACTCATATAGGACTATCATTAAGACTGTTATTATGAGCACATGCCTAAACACACTTACTGCATGTATTACTCACAGAACTACTCGCCTTGGCTTGACTTTTCCAATTACCCAACCTTCCCACAGCCGCAAAACATAATGTCATCTCGATAGTTCATCGGTTGCACAAGATTATAAGCTGTGTCTCCATACCAAGAAATTCAAAATCTGTTAATTTTTTGGAAAGTTATTGAGGTAAAAGTGGCACCATTTACTACTAAACCCATTCATTTTCCATTGCCTTGCTGAGTGTTTTGGGTGGACTAAAATGGCCACCACAAGGTTTCTGGCGGCTTCACTTCTGCCGGCCAGTGAGCGATCCAGGTATTTTATTGAGATCAGTGGGGCGCAGTCCAACGCTCCAGCGCTGGAAGTCCCATGACTACTTATTTCTCAGTTATGAGTCGTCTGGACTTTTCAGTTTGATTTCCCAGCCAGCATGTCCATGTGGGCCCCACTATAGGTTGAATCTGAGCTGTGGCATGGGTCTCATGTGGGTTTGTCTGTGGGTTCCATGTTGACCCCACCTGTGTTTGCCCACAGGGACTTTACGTGTGGCTGTAGCACTGGCGCCAAAATTATGAGAAAAAAGTCACAAATTTATAAGACAAAAATGTGAAAATTTATGAGACAAAAAATAGTAGCAAATGTATGAGAAAAAGTCACAAATTTATGAGAAAGAAGTCCAATTTATGAGAAAAAAATGAAAATTTAGGAGAAAAAAGTTGCAAGTTTACAAGAAAAAAAAATGTAAAATTACTTGAAAAATGCTACAAACTTACAAGAAAAAATTAACAAATTTTCAAGAAAAAAAGTCAAATTTATGAGGAAAAATGAGAAAAAGTTGCAAAGTAACGAAAAAGTAGAAAATATGAGTAAAGAAAGTCTACAAGAAAAATTAATAGATTTATGAGAAAAAGTTGCAAGTTTACAGTAAAAAAAAACCTGAAAATTTATGAGAAAGTTGCAAATTTTAAAAAAAAATGTGTCAGATTAACAGTGAAAAAAGTCAACTTTACAAGATAATCACAAATTTAGGAGAAAATAAGGAAAATAGGGAGACAAGTAAAGTCCATGTGGGCAAACACAGATGGGGCCAACATGGACAAACCCACAGGGACCTATAAGAAAGCCCAGGTTAACCTTTGGTGGGGCCCACATGGACATGTTGGCTGGGTTGGACCAACATTTGAGGCGTGAATATTTTTGCCCCTTTCGTCCTCCCGCAAATACAGGCTCTAATTAGACCCGCCTACATCCCTCCCACCAGGAGAACAGCCAGTGCTCAGTGCTGATTGGTTCACATGTTATAGTGACATCACCAAAAACATTCTGTCTAAACAAGAGGAGGAGCTTAACTGAACTGTCACAGCAGAAAAACACAGACATGACACATAAGAGGGTCTTAACTCCTGATTTGTCTTGTAGTATCACTGGTAACAATGGAACTAAAGGTTTGCAGCTAAGCTTTACCAATAACTTTAGACAGCGCCTGCTGATTATCAGGCAGTTCTGTTGTGTGTTTGTAAGAACTGTTCACATCATGCTAATCCCAAATGCACTGGCACCCTAAATGACCTCGCTGTGATTTGCCATGAAATTAGTCCACAGTAAGTGTAGTTCTGCCCTCTTTTGATGGAAATAAAAAACTGCAGCACCAAAAATACTTCCCCCATTCCAAACACCCATACTTCCTCCAACACTGCCTTTGTAGTTGATCAGATCAGGTAGGAGGGTGTGTGGAGAGCTGGACTGGGCTGTCCTTGTGGAAAACCATCAACTTCTTCCTCCAGCCCTTGGTATCCAACTGCAACGGTCTCCAGGCATAAGGACAACCCATCAGAACAGGGTGTGAAGGGTTGACTTCAGCAAACTCTTCCGTATGTCCTTGAATAGGTCAGCTCGTCTCCATCTTCCTTGTGTGATCCGCGCTGTATAGATTTTCTAATATTTTTTACTTTTGGCATCTTGAAGCCCTTACTCTTATAACTCCGTGTGGTGAAATTTTTGCAAATCTGTGTTTCTTTAGGCTATTTATATAGCTAACATCATAGCTAATGCCCACGCAAGGAGCCGTGGGATGTGCTAAGCTAACGCCTAACACATAACACCGATACAAAGGAGCGACTCTGTCCCTGGTTCGTCTCACTGACCCGGCATCGGCCCGGTAGATGATGGCTGAGCCTTTGGCACAGATTCTTAGAATCTTGTGATTGGGGCTCGCCGGAGCAACTAACCGAGGCAACAGCTGGACTGGGGCCGGATCGGAGCTCAACTATAGCGGCGGTAGGAGACGGGGACCAGTGGAGGAGCAGCCGGGGCCCCAGCTGGATAGGAGATGGATCAAAGCTCAGTTACAGTGGCGGGGCTCGGCAGAGGAACTACTGAGGAAGACGGCAGTAGGCAGCGGGGCTCAGCAGAGGAGCTAATGGGACCCCAGCTGGACAGGAGCCGGATCGGAGCTCAACTACAGCGGCGGTGGGGCTCGGTGGAGGAGCTGACGGCACCCCAGCTGGATAGGAGCCGGATCAGGGTTTCAATTACAGCGGCGGCAAGCAGCGGGACTAGCAGCGGAGGGGGCTAGCTGAGGCCCCAGCTGGATTCGAGGTTGGTTGGATTGGATACCGGTGACACCAGCAGAGATTGTTTTACTATCAACAGGTCAGTAAAAATGCCACCAAAGAAGGAAGAAATGGAAGAGATTAAAAAATCTCTGAACTTCTTGTCAGAAGAACTGACCAAAGTGGCCAATCAACAGCTTAAACTATTAGGGCTAATGGAGGAAGTCCGAGAATTGAAATTAACAATAAGGAAAAAGACAAAAAAATTGCAGACTTGGAGCGACGCATCGAGGATCTTGAACAATATTCTCGTATGGATGATCTAATTATAAGTGGACTAGACATTAAATATCAAACATATGCCAATGCTACAGCAGGAATGAGAGGTGAGGAGGCTCCCCTAAGTGAATCAGTCTCCCTGGAAAACCAAGTGCTTCAGTTCCTTGAAAGCAGAAATATAAAGGTTGAAGTAAATGCAATTTCAGCCTGTCATACTTTACCCAGAAAAGATAAATAAATAAATAAATAAATAAATAAATAAATAAAAGATAATAAGACAAAGAAATCAATTGTGATGTGCTTTGTGAACAGAAGGGTAAAGAATGATATACTGAGGCAGGCCAGAAAGCTATGGGGAACAGAAGTCTACCTAAATGAACATTAAACAAAGACTAATGCTGAAATAGCACAGCAAGCACGGATGCTGAAAAGACAAAACAAGATACAGGCAACATGGACAAGAAACTGTAGAGTTTGGATCAAACTAAATGGAACACCTGAGGAAGCAAAGGCCATAATAATCAGAGATCTTACTGACTTAAATAAATATACTGTAGATGAACACTGATTAAGAAAATTAAGAGACTATGATAATCCATAGCCACACACACTGCAAGAATAGTTCTTTTGTGACACACCATGTTAATGTACTGAAAAAAAAAAACAAAAATCATTGTGAATATTATACTGAAAAGCAATTTAAAAGTCAAGTGCAATTAGATAAGATAAGATAAGATAAGATAAGCCTTTATTAGTCCCACACTGGGGGACCACTCTTAATAGATGGTAAACTATCAATAATACACTTCAACAGCAAAAGTATTAACAAAAACTTTCCACAGATTCAGGACTATTTAAAAAAGCAGATAGAAAATTTGCAGCTGTTGCAGTCTCTGAAACTTGACTTAATGAAGAGCAGGGTTCTCTGATGGCAATAGAGGGATATCAGATGTTTTATATTAATAGATCTAAAAAAAAAGGGTGGTGGTGTTGCACTGTATATTGATGACCTGTATAGGTGTAAACTTGTAAATGGAATGTCCTTTGTACTAACAGGGATTCTGGAATGTGTTACTGTTGAGATTGACCAAGATAAAACAAAAAATCTAATTATAAGTTGTATATATAGAATGCCGGGAACTTGCGTTGAGACATTCAGAGATAAATTAGTCGAGCTGTACAATAATATAACTAGTAAGAAAATGGTTGTAATCTGTGGAGATTTCAATATTGATTGACTAAATCCATTTCAACAAAATGTAATTACAGAGTTCATGAATTCTATGTACAGTATGAGTCTATATCCCACAATAACACATCCCAGTAGAATCACAGTTCACACTGCTACACTTATTGATAACCTGTTTGTTAATATTATTGATAAGAAAATAGAAAGTGGATTATTGATAAATGATATAAGTGATCATTTGCCAGTCTTTGTACTTATCCATGGCCACACAGGGGCCAATACAGAAAAAAAAAAACAAAAAAAAAACCTTTAAAATCTTTCAGATACAAATCACAAATTGCAATCAGTTCTTTTAAAGAAGACCTGCTGAAGCAAGATTGGACAAAAGTCTATGTATCAGATGTAAATGAAGCCTATGACACATTTATGAACATTGTAACCACTCTTAATGAAAAAAATTGTCCATTAGTAAAGAAAAAGCTTAAACAGAAATTTGTTGACAAGCCATGGTTAACCAAAGGATTACAAAAAGCAAGTAAAAAGAAAAATTCATTATATAAAGCTTTTCTAAAGAAAAGGACAAAAGAAGCAGAGCAGTGGTATAAAACATACAAAAATAAGTTGATATATATAATGAGATGTAGTAAAAGAGACTATTACAGTAAAGAGTTGGACAAAAACAGAGATAATATTAAAAATACATGGACAATACTTAACACTATTCTTGGAAATAAAAACAGAAATACAAGCTACCCAACCAATCTTTCAAAAAAAAAAAAAAAAAAAGAACGACTCAGAGTGTGAATGCAGTCTCACCTGCAGATGAATTTAATAAATTTTTTGTTAACATTAGTCCTAATTTGGCTTGAGAAATACCCGTTACGGCACCGTCAGGTGACATCATCATAGCAGTCTGTCGTGGGCGACAATGACCGTTTCATTTAGGTCTGATCAGATTTCTCCACACAACTCTGTCCTTAGCCTTCTGCTGCCAGGAACTCCTGTCTATGTCCAACTTCTTCAAGTTTCTTTTTACAGTGTCTTTAAATCTGAGCCTTGGTCTACCCTGATTGCATTTGCCCTCACATAACTGTGAGTAGAGTAACTGCCGAGGGAGATGCTGGTGGTCCATCCTCTCAACATGTCCGAGCCACCTCAGGTTAATCTATATTAGCATGTCCTCCATTGATGGTAGACCAGCTCGTTTCAACACTTCTATGTTAGTTATCTTGTTTTTCCATGAAATGTTCATTATGGCTCTAAGGTGTCTCATCATGCACGCGTGGAATTTCTTCACCTGCACTCTGTAGACAGTCCAAGTTTCAGCACCGTACAATAGAGTAGCCAGTACCGTCGCTCTGTACACTTTGCATTTCACACGGATTGACACATGTCGATTGTTCCACAGTCTCTCCCTCAAGTTTCCAAACACAGCGCTCGCTCTTCCCATTCTGAGAGATAGTTCATCCTCCAGCCTAGCATTCTCTGAAACAGTACTCCCTATGTACTTAAAACTCTTGCACTTGACTAGTGGCTCCATACCAATGCTGATCTCTTCTGGTAGTGATGTTGATAATTGGAACTTTGGTGGTTGATAAAGGCACTCTGTCTTCTTGATGTTGATTTGGAAGCTGAATTGGCTAACTGCTCCTGCAAATTTCTCCACTAAAGATTGCATATCTTCCATGCTGTGTGCAACTAGAGCACTGTCGTCGGCAAAGAACATTTCTCTTACTATCTTTATCAATGTCTTACCCTTGGCTTTAAACTGTGCCACATTGAACAAGTCTGCTTCTTTCCTTGTTTGAATGTATACTCCTTCTGAAGTGTCTTTGAAGGCCACCTCAAGCATGGCTGCCAGATATAGTGTAGGTGCCAGCACACACCCTTGTTTCACCCCATTGCTTACTGAAAAGTCTTTAGATACTGAAACACTCATTGCCACGTTTGCTTGCATACCTGTACGGAGTGCCTCGATCAGGCTTACAAACTTCTCTGTACAACCATTTTTCTTGAGTACCTGCCAAAGTCCTTGTCGCGAAACAGTATCGAAGGCTTTACTGAAGTTTATGAAGACTACATAAAGCGGCATGTTCTGTTCGATACACTTTTCTTGAACCTGTTTCAAGCAGAAAATCAGGTCCATTGTGCTTCTTCCACTTCTAAAGCCGCACTGGGTTTCCGGTAGTACATTCTGCGAGATGTGTTCACTGAGTCTGTTAAGTAGTACACGTGAGAGAATCTTACCAACAGTGGCTAGTAGTGATATACCTTGGTAATTTCCACAATCTTTCCTGTCACCTTTCTTGAACAAAGGCACAATACTTGCATCCTTCCAGTCTTGAGGTACTTTCTGGGCATCTCATGTCTCTTGGATGAGCTTGTGCAGGCAGTTGGTCAGCTGAACACCACCAAATTTCCACACTTCTGCTGGAATTCCATCCCTTCCTGGAGCTTTACCATCCTGTGTTGTCCAGATAGCTCCCATTAGCTCATCAAAATTTGGTGGTTCATCCAGACTTGATACAGCTGGTCGCTGCACTAGAGCTTCTTTAGCCTCTTCAGTGAGATCTCCAGGGTTGTTTAGTAGTTGGTCAAAGTGGTCTGCAAATCTGTCCAGGATCTTGTCTTTCTCCTGCAAAACCGTTTCACCATCCATAGCCTTTAGTTGGATCAATCCTCTTGGTTTAGGGCCGTAGATTTCTCTCAAACCTGTGAAGAATGTTTTCATGTCCTTCCTGTCTGCTGCAGTTTGAAGTTTCTCTGCTTTTTCATCCAACCAGTTGGACTTCATCTCTCTGGTGTACTTCTGTAGCTCACTCTGAGCCTTTGAGTATTTCTTCTTCTTCGACCTTGTGTTAAACTGTAGATTTTCCTGCCTAGCTGTATTCCTCGCTTCTAGTAGTTTCTTCAGGTGTTCATCATGTTCATCAAACCAATCTTGATGTTTCCTCTCAGGGTAGCCTAATACATCACTCGCAGTCTGATACACCGTATCCTTCAGTGTTGCCCATTTCTCTTCTATGTTATTCTCTGAGTTGTTGCTGTCCCAGTCTTTCAAGTTTTCATCCATTTCCTGTGTAAGTTCTTCCTGCTTCTTTTGACCTTTCAGTGCACTAGTGTTTAGCTTCCGCGGTGGCTTCGCACCCATCCTGCAGTGCTGTTTTCGTCTGCAAATCCTTACTCTAGATCTCAGCATAACATGATCAGTGCCACAGTCCGCGCCTCTCATTGCTCTGGTGTCCAATACATCCCTTCTGTCTCTCTGCCTGGCTTTGATGTAGTCTAATAAGTGCCAGTGCTTGGATCTTGGGTGCATCCATGTCTTCTTGTGCATATCCTTGTGCTTAAATAGAGTGTTAGTTATCACAAGGTTGTACTCTGAACACAGTGCAAGTAGAAGTTCTCCATTAGCATTGCACTTGCCTACTCCATGACTGCCTAGCACTCCTTTCCATTTCTCGATGTCCAAACCAACTCTGGCATAAAAATCTCCAACGAGTATCAGCCTGTCATCAGTCGGTACACGCCTGATAGTCTCACGTAAATAGGACACGCCTGATAGTCTCACGTAAATTCACGTAAATCACTGTAGAACTCTTCCTTGACCTCCTCTGTGTTGGTCATTGTTGGGGCATATACACTGATGAGTGTGGCATACATCTTCCGCTGTAGTGGGAGTCTCATAGTCATTATCCTGTCGTTGATTGGCACCGGTTCCTCATCAAGCATTGCTGCTATCTCCTTTCTAACTGCAAAGCCCACTCCTGCTTCTCTCCTTTCTTGAGTTGATCTCCCACTCCAAAAGAAGATGTACCCATGGTCTTCCAAGCTGTCATATCCAGGCAATCTTGTTTTACTAAGTGCAGCTATGTCTACGTTGTACCTGTTCATTTCCAGGGCAACAAGCGCGGTCTGTCTTTCGGGGCGCTGTGATGTTGTTCTGTCCAACAGAGTGCGTACATTCCATTCTGCTATGCACAAGGTTGCTGTTTTCCTCTTTTTTTGTCTTCCTGCTCCTAGCTTACTTTTCGCTGCCTGTCGGAGTGTGAACAGATCAGATCAGCGCGGACCTTGTAAGCCCGGGCGGCGTCCAAGCCGGTATGAGTTGTTTTCTGATTGACCATTTCATGAGACTGCTTGCAAAGTATTTGAGTACTGCTAGCTTTTGCTGGACTAGCAGCACATTCTTGGCAGATAAAGGTAATATCAGTGGCAAAGACAAGCCAAGACAAACTGACTCCAGTATCTGTTGCAGTGACTGACCAGATGATAGGTTTGTTTATCTCTGCTCTTTGTGTAGTGCATGTCACAATGCACCGACTGGCACAGTCCACCACAGACCTTGTGACAGATGTGTTTATCTGCCAGGATGCCCAGTTTCACCCTGTGTAACTGGGAGTGGTCCACCACAGACCTGTGACAGATATTGTTTTTAGTTCTGCCAGGATGCCCGGTTTCACCCTCCACGCCCTCGGAAGGGCGGGGATGTCGGTTGAGTCGCCGATGGCCCGACCCATGAGACAGGTAGTACTGGTTTTCATGGTTATCCGGTAGCAAGCAAGCCAATGCCTGACCTGACAAAAAACGACTATAAAAGACTATAAAAGTCTTTTAAAAGACTATAAAAGACTCAATTTTCATAAAGAACACAGACGAGAGAGAGGTCATTGAAATTGTTAAATCGTTTAAAAGTAAAACATCTATGGATTGTGATGGTATTGACATGCTCTTAGTCAAAACTATCATTGAATGCTTAGTGAAGGCACTGACGTACTGTATATCTGTAACCTGTCTCTCCAAACAGGTATATTTCCCAATGCAATGAAAATAGCTAAAGTAATTCCGATATACAAGACGGGTGACAGAGGGGAATTTTCAAATTATAGGCCTATTTCACTATTGCCGCAATTTTCCAAGATACTTGAAAAAATATTCTGTTAGAGAACTGACAACTTCATAATGAAGACTAATTTATTGTGTGAGCAGCAATACGGGTTCAGACACAAGAGGACAACTGCATTTGCTCTAATGGAATTTATAGTAATAATTAATTTATTTATAATTTTTTATATGTTTGCTAGATGTTGTTTTTTCTTGCCTTCTGATTGTTGCTCTGAGTGTTGCTGTCCCTGTGCTGTTGCAATCCTGGAATTTCCCCATTGTGGGACTAATAAAGGCTTATCTTATCTTATCTTATCTTATAGAAAAAATATCAACTGCCTTTGAAAATAAAGAGTATTCAGCTGGGGTATTCATGGATCTTAAGAAAGCATTTGATACAGTGGATCATAATTTATTATTAAAGAAACTACAAAATTATGGTATTGGGGGGTAGCACTGTCCTGGTTATGTAGTTGCTTAAAGAACAGATGTCAGTATGTATGTGTTGGTAGCAAAAACTCTCAGTTACTGAAGGTTACTTGTGGAGTCCCACAGGGTTCAGTTTTGGGGCCATTGTTATTCAATATGTATATAAATGATATATGTAAAGTTTCGGAAAAAATGGATTTAATATTGTTTGCCAATGACATTAATTTATTATGCAGTGGAAGCAATTTGGAACAACTTTTAGATACACTCGGAAAGGAATTAGGAAAGCTTAAACTGTGGTTTGATTCAAACAAATTAACGCTCAATTTAAGTAAGACAAAATTTATAGTCTTTAACAACCATCACAACAACTCAGCATCTAAACTCAGTGTAAATGGTGTAGAGATTGAAAGGGTATCCGAAACTAAATTTCTTGGTGTAATAATTGATAATAAACTGTGTTGGAAGTCACATATTAATTATATTAAAGGTAAAATATCTAAATCAATTGCAATACTACACAGAGTGAAATATTTGCTGAATCAACCCAAACTATATATACTGCTCAAAAAAATAAAGGGAGCACTTTGAAAACACATCAGATTTTAATGGGAAAAAATAAGCTGGATATCGAAATTGTGGCAGGCTAGTCCAGTTTACTCAGATTAAAGGAACACTTTTTAATCTGAGTAAGCTCGACTAGCCTGCCACAATTTCGATATCCAGCTTATTTTTTCCCATTAAAATCTGATGTGTTTTCAAAGTGCTCCCTTTATTTTTTTTGAGCAGTATACTTTGTATCATTCATTAATACTCCCTTACATGACATATTGTACTGAATTATGGAGAAATACATATAAAACACACATATATCCAATATTTATGCTTCAGAAGAGAGCTATTAGAATAATAAACAAAGCTGCTTACAGAGAACCAACAAACCCACTTTTTCTTAAATTAAAAGCTCTTAAGCTGAAAGATCTGGTTGACTTTAAAACTGTAGTAATAATGTTTAAAGTGCAGAATCTATCACTGCCCGCAAATATCCAAAAGTTGTTCCAAATAAGGGAGAAACAACATAATTTCAGAGGAACATGTATATTTCAGAAACCTTCAGTGAGAACTACCACCAAGCAACACTGTGTCTCAGTGCAAGAAGTCAGACTGTGGAATGCTTTTGGACCTGAATTAAAATCATGTACAACGCTTGGACAATTTAAACAAAAACTAAAGGAAGAAATACTCCAAACATATATACAAGATGACATGTAAAATCACATAAGGATTATCATATCCAGTCTGCGTTGTGTTGTTGCTTAGATTTTTGTCACGTTTTGTCTTAGCTTTGTTCTGAATTGTAATCGCTCTTGTTTTTCTTTTGAATTCTTGGATGGAATATGGGTGGGCAATATAAGCTGCGGCTTCAGCCATCACCCATTTCGGATAACTTATGCTGAGCTGTATAATCAGTGGAGTTATTGTTTAATTTGACCTTGTAAGATGTTTTTTTCTTTCCCCTTTGTTATGTTATTCTGTTCCTTTCTTTTAATCTTTACTTTTAATCTATCTGAAATAAAGATTCATTCATTCATTCATTCAATACGTTGGTCTGTCTGTTTGATCCCTTATTTGCTGTGGTTGTCGGGGAGCCCCTGCCAGTCCATTCAGTGACGTTGGTGACCCACTTCTTTCTACTGCCTTAGGTTCTTCCTTGGATAGTCTTGGAGAAGCTGCTTGATCTACCATTTCAATTTTCTTCTTTTGACCATTGTGAGGAGGTCTTCAGTGGGGCCTGCTTCTGCTCTGGTGATGTTGTGGCATGTTCTGGGTCGGACTTGCCAAGGATTGTCCCGAAGCTTCTCATTTTGAGTGCCTAGATTCTTCCTTGTAGCTCAGCTGTTACCGTCCATAATTCACAGGCATACAGAAAGAATGACAAGACTAGTGACTGGAACGATCTGATCTTGATCTTCAACGTGATGCTCTTGTCTCTCCAGATTGGTTTCAGTTTTGCCATGGACCTTGTCATCTCTGCTGCTCGTGGAATCTCCTCAGTTTTTGACCCCTCCTCAATGATAGCAGATGCCAGCATTCAGTTTCTAGTCACTTCAGTGATACCGTGGGATGTAGGATCCCACGGTATCACAAGACATATGATCATCAAGGAAGTCCTTGTCCTAGTTGCTTGGTACATCTCCTAGCCTTGTCAGCATATCCCAAGGCCAACAGGACCAGAGAACTGAAGACTCAGACCTTTGTCCTCTTGCTCAGATGCTGAACGCACCACATGCCTTGGTCTGGAGAGGTCATCACTTCTCAGCCACGCTCCAGTTGTCACTTCACTTCCGGGATGGTCCACAGAGGAACGGGCCACACAGCGGAGAGAAGAAAAGTCATCTGTAATATCAACACCCTTGCTCCCTACAGGGATCCGCTCAGTGTCCAGGATGTCACTGAACGCCTGGACCTTGGTCTCTGACCAGGAAGCTGCAAGCTCCATCAACCCCTGAGCAGTAGATCTTCTGGAAGGATGTGTAGCTGTAAATGTACAGTTTTGGTTGTAAATTGACAAAAAAAATGTTGCTAATTTACACACAAAATAATCAAATCAGTTACATGATAAAAATGATTTCTAGCCTTCCACCATCAGGAAACACAAAATATCACTAAACCAGACTTTAAGACTGACAGCTTTTATCTAAAGACGTAAAAGGATGTGTTGAAACAAACTTAATGTACATAAATGTGATGTCACAGATGAGCTCACATGTATAGAAACAAAACCCCGTAACGACACGAGGGGCCGAAGACTGATGGATAACAGATGTTAGCATGAAGATTCCTCCCAGACGTGTCAGCACAACTTGTGCTTCCTGGCAGCGGTCTGACAGCACAGGCATGTTTACTGCTGGGAGGCATGACTCTTCTGGGTGCTTTTTGCTGAGTCAGCTCCCCACCCCCACCCCCCCCCAAGTGGAAAATCTTCTCACCTTTGTTTGTCTACAGAGTTAGCTTCCCAGCCCCACTGTGGTTTTTATGGTTCTCCGTAAGGTCACCATAGAGGCAGCAGATGATTTGAGGGGGAAATTGGGGGGGGGGTTTGCTATCCCCCTTGTTAGCAAAATGACCCCTCCCCATTCCTATTCATAAGCTTGGATCGCAGGGACAGATGGGACATTTTAACCCCAACCTGGACAAAAGAGAGAATTGTCCCTCCCACTGTCATAAACATTTCTATGTCATGTTATAGCAGTGAATAGCACCAATGTCTCTGCATAAATTTCCTTTTTTCTCAAAAAATTGCAACTCTTTTCTCGTGAATTTGCAACATTCTTCTCATAAAATTGCAAATTTCTTCTCATAAAATTGGAACTTTTTCTATTAAATTTGCAACCTTTTTTTGAAATTTGCAACTTTTTTCTCAAATTTGCAACATTTTCTCATAAAATTGCAACTTTTTTCTTGCAAATTTGCAACTTTTTTCTTGCAAAATTGCAAATTTCTTCTCACACAATTGCAACTTTCTTGTAAATTTGAAACTTCTCAAAACTTGCAACTTTCTTCTCGCAAATTTACTACTTTTTTTAGTCAAAAATTTTCAACATTTTCTTATAAAATTGCAAGTCTTTTCTTGCAAATTTACCATTTTTTTCTTGTAAATTTGAAAAAAATTCTGCCAAATTTGCACCTTTTCGTCATAAATTGGCAACATTTTCTTGTAAAATTGTAACTTTTTTCTTGCAAATTTGCATTTTTCTTCTCATAAAATTGCAACTTTTCCCTCATAAATTTGTAACTTTTTTGTCAAAAAGTTTCACCTTTTGTTATAAATTTGCATTTTTTTTCCTTGCAAAATTGCAATCTTTTTCATTATAAAATTCCAACTTTTTTGATGATGGTGTCATCAAGCTCAGTGGCAACAAAAGAGGGAGGGGGGTTTAACTGGGGCTCGTTAGCATTTAAAGCCAACCAGAAACATCCAGTGAGGAAGGCTCCTTCAACTGAGTGTAAAATGGCCCTGTAGTATTCGATCCCTGAGGTATTTTGACTTTAACACCTCTGGGAGCTTCGTCTACATGTGGAAAACGAGGGAATAACACATCATTTTTTTCCCCTTTATGGTGGTCATCTTTTTAAGCCCCTCTCACTCTCTAATGTGATGTTTGTGGTGCTCAGGCTCGCACGCCCGGTCTGGGTCCAGAAACCACAAACCCACTGACATCTAGGTCACACACACACACACACACACACACACACACACACAGAGCTGTGAGTGCTTATTGGTAGAGATTAGGCCAAACTTCACACGTGCACGCTCCCTGGTTCAGTGTGAGTGTGCAATAAAGTGGCGAGGTCAGGATGCCTCTCTGCTCTCCTGCTAATTAAACGACATAAAAAAAAACAGGATTGGAGCAGAATTTGGATTTAATGAGTCAAACTCAAGGAAAGGGTTTTGTCACTTTGCATTGTGTTTTTGTATCTTTTGGTGTATTTGTCGGATGTCCTTTTTTGTTTCATTTTGTCCAAAATAAATAAATAAATATTTCTGTTTCACCAGCAAACTGGAGGAAAAACAGTGTCATGTGAGGAAACACAAGTTTGTTCATCTACTAACAGGAAAAGCAGGGAGCAGCAGGTGAGGTGCAGCAGGTGTCGAGATGTTGTGGATCTGGGTGAGCACAGCACCATCTTGTCATGTACTACTCTGTTTGTTGCATAACTAATCAGGCTAATTGGTGGCAGCTGGGTGATCACATGCTTACAGCTATATAAGCTTCAGTTAGAGAGCTGGTCGTTGTGGGACCATCATGTTGGTAAACCTTCTCCTCATGATCTCCAGGACTGTAACCAATCTGTTGCTGCCCACTCCTGCTGACTACCGCCCTTAACTGGATTTCTTTGCCTGGATTTGTGCTCCCTCACCCTAACCTGTGTAAGAACCTGGTGTACACCTCCACCAGTTAAAGGTCGGCTAAAAAATGTGTCAGGTGTGCCCCTCTGGTATTGTGGCATTGCCATGCAAGTGATGATTACCGGTGGTCACGAGGCCTCTAAGTTAGGAGAGAAACAAAGTTTCTGCCACATAAATACATACTCACACCGCAGAATCCCTCTCTCTCTCACACACACACACACACACACACACACACACACACATAATAGAACTGAATAGCACCATTGTTTTCACAGAAATTTCCAGCTTTGTTATTGCAAATGTGCAACCTTTTCCTCATAATTTTGCTAATTTTTTTCTTGTAAATCTGCAACTTTTTCCTCATAAAACTAACTTTTTCCTGTGAAATTGCTGCTTTTTTCTCATAAATTAACAACTTTTCTTGTAAATTTGCAACTTTTTCCACATAAATGTGCCACTTTGTTGCAAAATTGCAACATTTTTTATTGTAAAATTTTATTGTAAAAAGTTTGAGAAAAAATTTCACATTTATGAGAAAAAGTTGTGCAACATTTTTCGGAAACAAATGCAAATTTACGAGAAAGTTGCAAATCTACAAGAAAAATGCAAATTTCTGACTGACTATTTCATGAAACTGCTTGCAAAGTATTTGAGTACTGCTAGCTTTTGCTGGACCAGCGGCACATTCTTGGCAGATAGAGGTGTTACCAGTAGCAAGGACAGGCCAAGACAAACTGACTCCAGTATCTGTTAATTTATGAGAAAAAGTATCAAATTTTTGAGAAAAAAGCTGAAAATCTATGAGGAAAAACTGAGCACTGATGAGAAAAAATTAATAATTTTTGAGAAAAAAGTAGCAAATTTATGAGAAAAAGTTTCAAAATTTTTATAAAGAATGCTAATTTATGAGAAAAGTTGCAAATTTTTGAGAAAAAATTGTACATCTATGACAAAAATGTAAATTTCTAAGAAAAAATTTGCTAAGTTTTGAAAAAGGTTACAAATCTACAACTTTTTTGCCTTTTTGTTTAGAATTGTGTTATGTATGGAAATAAGTGAGATGTGAGTCATCTTATGCCGAACATCCAGCTCAGCTTTTTTACAGACCACGGTCAGTATACACAGCAGCCGCAGCCCGCCTGGCGTCATCCCCCCAGACGGCTACGGCAAGCCCCAAGGGCCAAACCCACACATGACATTAGAAAAGTCCAAAACCACACATACAATCGAAACCCTCCCCAAATTTGGGACCCGAATCACACACTAAAATAATGGGAACTTATGTACTAAAATGGTCTAACACACTCACACCAAAATTGGGCTGATGGGTGTGTAACTGAGATCATCCTGCGCAGTTCGCCCCACTCGGGACACGAACCCGCGACCTACCAGTCAACTACACAGTTCGAGCATGGGAGACACAGCACGATCGCGCTGAGCTAAAGGTCCGACCGATAGCTCAGCGCTACCGATACTGTATGAGGCTTTTCGGGAGGGAGGTTTTACTAACGTTCTACGCCGAACAGTGCTAGTTGGCATCCGTTACACTCTCCCCCTTAAACCTCACTCCCATCCGGGTCACGGCACCATTGTAACTGAGATCATCCTGCGCAGTTCGCCCCACTCGGGACACGAACCCGCGACCTACCAGTCAACTACACAGTTCGAGCATGGGAGACACAGCACGATCGCGCTGAGCTAAAGGTCCGACCGATAGCTCAGCGCTACCGATACTGTATGAGGCTTTTCGGGAGGGAGGTTTTACTAACGTTCTACGCCAAACAGTGCTAGTTGGCATCCGTTACAGGTGGACTACTGTGCAGCCCGCACGGCGCAGTGGATTATTCTGCCACTGGCAACTAACAGTCCTTTATTAAACTAAAATCACAGCCGTGCTCCTAACTAAAAGCAAAATACCCCAAATAGTTCCATATCATATAACATATACAGAAAACACACAAAACTATGAAAGTGTTACCGCACAGTCATTTATGTGAAGAAAAACTGGAATTTGCATGGGGTTCCACGGCAGCCCCTCAGCAGGTGCGCCCCTGGAGACCGCAGACCCCCAAAGCCATGGCCAAACTGCTGGATGGCGGGGCCCAGATCCCACACTGCCATCACCAACTCCTGTAGCAGCCTCGCCACCTGGAGTGTCTTCCCGGACACGTTGAAACTGATTGGCGTGCCTCAACAAGCCGTCAGACCATCTGAAGTACACTACGCCCAGCTTAGCCACCATGCGCAGACAACCTCGATGTTTCGCTAGCTGTTGCCTGGCCCATCTTCACCGCGGACATTCCTCACCTCGAATCCGAACCCAATCCAGGACCCTCAAAGGGGCCCGGCTCACCTTGAGGCGTTGTTGTCGTGCACACTAATTCCCCATGCTCCTCAGTCCTGTCCCGACCTCTTCTAAGGCTGTTGTAGCATGCACCATTGTAGCCGCAGACCCCGTGTCCCATTGCGGCCAAACTTCGGGGGCATCTGGGGCTAACGCATCGGCGCCACTCGCTGGCGCATGTGCTTCACCGTTGCACTCGGTGGCTCCCTCCACCATTTCTCGAGCACCAGGACTGAGACCCCACTGCAACCAACCTGAGCAAAACTGGTCCTGCTTGACCGCCGTGGCACCCGTTAGCTCTTCGTACTGTTCGCTCCCAGTGTCTGTCTTTGACTGTGGCTCATCTCAGGTACAAAAGCAGTCCGGTACCTCCTCTCTGTTGTCTGAGGTGCTCCACTGTGCTGTCTCTATGCCCAGCTGTCGCTGCTGCTTTTCGGGGCTCTCGGCATGCTCGCGCCCCCCCTCCCGCTGCTCTGACTCTGGCTGCGGGGAAAACTGAGCCAAGTTTGTTCGCTGCTCTCCCTCTGTGCTGCGGTTACTCTCAGTGCTGTGCTCTTCAGCTGGCTTGTCGTTCCTGATGGACACGGGCTCCCTCTCTTGTGGCTCCGATTCCATTGCTAGCTTAAGTGTTTGGTGCCCACCTAGCTCCGTGGCTAATTTCTCCGTTGCTATTTGCTGGGCTGTTAGCTCCCCCAAGCTAGCTAGTTTAGTGTCTTTTGGCACCAACAGCCTTTCAACCTACAGCTTCATGCTCCGTGTGTGTTCAGCAAAGTAGTCAGCAAGCAACCCGACAGCATAAGATAAGATAAGATAAGATAAGATAAGCCTTTATTAGTCCCACAACGGGGAAATTCCAGGATTGCGACAGCACAGGGATAGCAACACTCAGAGCAACAATCAGAAGGCAAGAAAAAAAAAAAAACAAGCAAGCAAGAGCAGCTAATATACATATGTACATATTACTATAAAATATATATATACACACACACAGACACACAGTGCAGAGCATTGTAGCTAGATGGAATAAATATGTAAATATATAAACACACACAGTGCAGAGCATTGTTGCTAGATGGGATGAAACAGCATAACCCTCTACTTAGTTATCCTACATGGTATGATTATGTGCCCATACATATTCTCACCCTCCATAGCGACCGGTATTTTCCTAGTTGTATGCCGGAGGGGACCATTGTGTAAGTCTATTGCATCTTTTGCATTTAAAAACTATTAGTTTGTTACGTCTTTTTGCTACCTCTGCGAGCAGCCCTACTTAGGTTGTACAGTCTGACAGCCGTTGGTAGGAAGGACCTACGAAACCTCTCGGTTGTGCACCTGGGATGATGTAGTCTGCTGCTAAAAGAGCTCCTCAGTGCATTCAGTACATCCTGCATAGGGTGGAACTCGGACTCCAGCAGAGATGACAGTTTAGCCACCGTCCTTCTCTCTCCTATCTCCTCCACCGGATCAAGGCGCTGCCCCAGGACAGAGCTAGCTTTCTTAATCAGTTTGTTCAGTCTCTTCCTATCGGCTGCTGTAATGCCACTGCCCCAGCAGACCACTCCAAAAGTGAAGGCTGATGCCACCACCGTGTCATAGAATGTCATAGAATGCATCTGCATAAGACTCCGTCTCCCCTAACGTGTGGAAAATTTTCTGACCTTCTATGCCAAGATTGTGAACCAGAAGCGCTTGCCTTCGCACTCCATCGATTTTACCCAGGCCCAATGCCACAATGAACCCCTCACACACGGCCAACCAGTGAGGCCACAGAATTGCTGGTTCTCCTGGATACTGCAGAAACGGCCGTAGAGGTGCCCCGCACGCCTCCATAAGTTAATCCTCATTCGGCAAAGTTATGTATGGAAATGAATGAGACGCGAGTCATCTTATGCCGAACATCCAACTCAACTTTATTACAGACCACAGCCGATATATACAGCAGCCACAGCGCAGCTGATGTCATTCCTCCAGATGGCTACGGCAAGCCCCAAGGGCCAAACCCACACATGACAAATTGGTGCTTCAAATTAATTTTAATCACTTGTGTAACATGATAAAAGTTTATATTATTTTTCGGGGAACAATTCTGTTTTTCCAGGTTTAATGGAAACGAGGGACGATTTTGGGTCATTTTGCTAACAAGGGGGCTAGCACCGCCCCCCCTCCAAATCCCCTGCGACTTACACTTTAGCTAAATTATGAAACAACAACTAAAATCATAAATTCTAAACCTCACTGCGTTTCTTTCAGAGTTTTAACTCCTTCTTTCCTGCTGTAAAACTCCATCTGCCCTCCACACATTTACCAGCTGATGACCTCTGACCTCTAACTTCCTGTTATCTCACACACACACACACACACACACACACACACACACACACACACACACACACACACAGAGAGGTCGGTTTCTCAGATATCCCGTAATGAGAAGGTGCTAGGAGCCAACATGGCCGCCGCTGCCGTGTCATTAGCAGTGGAAATGTGGTCTCTCATTAGAGATGGAATATCAATGCGTGGCACCGGTGACTTCATGTGCCGCTGTCAGCCGATCCGGCAGCTCGGGAAGCTGCTGAGACGCCAAACCCTCTGGAGACGACAGCCATCACTCTCTGAATTTATGAAGACCCTAAAAACAAGAAAAAGAAGAAGAAGAAAATCCCCGAAACTCCTGAATGAAGGAGAGAGATTCAGAGATTCAGAATGACTGATGTCGGTCGCAGCACATGTGGAGGTTTTCGATTCCCAGTGGTCAGACCACAACCTCTCTGCACTCGAACTGGTCATACATCTCCAGACCAATCGTGAAACCTGGATCTTCCAGAGAAACCGCTGAGCTGTAGCCCCGGGTTCTGTTACAGATGACAGATTCTCCAGGTTCAGTCTGCTGAAATCTCTTTTCAGAGCATCGTAAAAGCTTAAAGTATGTCCTGTTATCATTACACACAGCTCCATGATTTGGTCAGAACACCTCAGGGTTTAGTCATTGCAGTACTGTCCTACACCCAGATGAAGGAGCCCTCCTCATGATTTGTGTTTTTGGTGATTTTTTTTTCTTTAAATGCTAACGAGCCACCCTCCACCTCTCATTTTTCTGACAGCTGTTTTGATGGTGGTGCCAACTAAAATATTTGTACGATAACGGGCTTAATATGACAATGGACACAGAGCAGACAACAGTTAAACGCAGAGCGGAGACGACGGGGGGAATGGTGAGTTTCAATGAGGAAGAGCAATCAGATGAAATTGGTTACTCTTACAGGCTCCAATGTCTGCGGGGAACAGATGACTGAGGGGATGAGGAGAGCTGCCCCGGCCCCGGGGACTCACAGTAAGGATAATGTTAATTTGTTTGAGACTTACAGTTCTCTAGAAGAGAAGAAAAAAGATGAAAATTTCTGAGAGAAAAGTAAAAAAAATTTGAGTGAAAAATTGAAAATTAAAAAGAAAATTGAAAATTAATAAGAAAGTTGTAAATCTATGAGGAAAATGCAAATTTATGAAAAAAGGCAAATTTATGAGAAAATTGAAAATTTATGAGAGAAAAGTTGCAAATTTAAAGGAAACGCTTCAAATTTATGAGGAAAAAACATTGAACATTTTTGAGAGAAAAGTTGCAAATTTATGGGAAAAAAAGTTATAAATTTACAAGAAAAAGTTGCAAAATTTTTAGAAAAAAAAATGCAAATTTATGAGAAAAAAGTGAGGGGAGAGAGAGGATTCCCAGTAGGTGTGGTGATCCGCCACTGTCAAGTCTGTCAATAGGTTTCCCCTGACCACCTCTGACAACCTCGAGGGTAAGTCCAGGTGGGGGTCTCTGGGAAAAAGGTAAGAGGTGAAGTTATATGGTAGGCTTACTTGGTTCCCACAGCGGAAGAAGGTGACCATACACAGAGAAGGCTTTTGCTGACGACATGAAAAGAGAGCGAAGATGAAGACAGAGGTCCTATTTATATTTCCCAGTTGGGGATCAATAAAGTACATCTATCTATTTAAAGGGGGGAGATTAATGAAGTGCAGGTGGAGGTAATCGGAACAGGTGGAGATGGTCAGGCAGTAATCAGAGGTGATAGATAGACAGACAGATAGATAGATAGATAGATAGATAGATAGATAGATAGATAGAGTGGGGAAGAAAAGTATTTAGTCAGCCACCAATTGTGCAAGTTCTCCCACTTAAAAGATGAGAGAGGTCTTCAATTTTCATCATAGGTATACCTCAACTATGACAAACAAAATGAGAAAAAAAATCCAGAAAATCACATTGAAGGATTTTTAATGAATTAATTGGTAAATTCCTCAGTAAAATAAGTATTTGGTCACCTACAAACAAGCAAGATTTCTGGCTCTCACAGACCTGTAACTTCTTCTTTAAGAGGCTCCTCTGTCCTCCACTCGTTACCTGTATTAATGGCACCTGTTTGAACTCTTTATCAGTATAAAAGACACCTGTCCACAACCTCAAACAGTCAGACTCCAAACTCCACTATGGTCAAGACCAAAGAGCTGTCAAAGGACACCAGAAACAAAATTGTAGACCTGCACCAGGCTGGGAAGACTGAATCTGCAATAGGTAAGCAGCTTGGTGTGAAGAAATCAAATTGTGGGAGCAATTATTAGAAAATGGAAGACATACAAGACCACTGATAATCTCCCTCGATCTGGGGCTCCACGCAAGATCTCACCCCGTGGGGTCAAAATTATCACGAGAACGGTGAGCATAAATCCCAGAACCACACGGGGGGACCTAGTGAATGACCTGCAGAGAGCTGGGACCAAAGTAACAATGGCTACCATCAGTAAGACACTACGCCGCCAGGGACTCAAATCCTGCAGTGCCAGACATGTCCCCCTGCTTAAGCCAGTACATGTCCAGGCCCGTCTGAAGTTTGCTAGAGAGCATTTGGATGATCCAGAAGAGGATTGGGAGAATGTCATATGGTCAGATGAAACCAAAATAGAACTTTATTGTAAAAACTCAACTTGTCGTGTTTGGAGGAGAAAGAACACCATACCTACTGTGAAGCATGGGGGTGGAAATATCATACTTTGGGGCTGTTTTTCTGCAAAGGGACCAGGATGACTGATCCGTGTAAAGGAAAAAATGAATGGGGCCATGTATCGTGAGATTTTGAGTGAAAACCTCCTTCCATCAGCAAGGGCATTGAAGATGAAACGTGGCTGGGTCTTTCAGCATGACAATGATCCCAAACACACTACGCGGGCAACGAAGGAGTGGCTTCATAAGAAGCATTTCAAGGTCCTGGAGTGGCGTAGCCAGTCTCCAGATCTCAACCCCATAGAAAATCTTTGGAGGGAGTTGAAAGTCCGTGTTGCCCAGCGACAGCCCCAAAACATCACTGCTCTAGAGGAGATCTGCATGGAGGAATGGGCCAAAATACCAGCAACAGTGTTTGAAAACCTTGTGAAGACTTAGAGAAAACGTTTGACCTCTGTCATTGCCAACAAAGAGCATATAACAAAGTATTGAGATGAACTTTTGTTATTGACCAAATACTTATTTTACCGAGGAATTTACCAATTAATTCATTAAAAATCCTTCAATGTGATTTTCTGGATTTTTTTTCTCATTTTGTCTCTCATAGTTGAGGTATACCTATGATGAAAATTGGAGACCTCTCTCATCTTTTAAGTGGGAGAACTTGCACAGTTGTTGGCTGACCAAATACTTTTTTGCCCCTCTGTAGATAGATAGATAGATAGATAGATAGATAGATAGATAGATAGATAGATAGATAGATAGATAGATAGATAGATGTACTTTATTGATCCCAAAATGGGAAATTACAGTGTAACAGCAGCATGACAGTAGACAACCAAAACCACAGAAACACTCTCAGCATAATAGAAAAAGGGATTACCCATGGAAAGTAAAACTGCCTAAATAACTTATATAAATCGTAGATGACTATATGATGACCCATATAGAGACATGAAATGTACCTGCTGTACTATACAGGACTATCAGGTGCAGGATGAAATGTGAGGTACCAATTAGACTGTAAGGTGCAATATGGCAGCATAGTTATGACCAGAAATCAACATCAGAGTGAGTTATTGTACAGTGAAATGGCATGTGGCAGGAAAGATTTCCTGTAACTAACCATTCGGCAGTGAAGCTGTAGCAGTCTGCTGAAGGAAGTGCTCTGCTGTCTGTCCAGTGTGTGGTGGAGCGGGTGATCAGGATTGTCCATAATGGATCACAGTTTGTTCAGTGTTCTCCTCTCCACCACAGATTCAAAGGTCTCCAGCCTGAGACCAATCACAGAGCCAGCCTTCTTGATAATCTTGTCACGTCTGTTGGTGTCGCTGGCTCTGATACCGCTACTCCAACAGACAGCAGCAAAGAAGATGACGCTGGCAACGACAGCTTGATAGAAAAGCTCCAGCATCCTGTTGCACACGTTGAAGGATCTCAGCTTCCTCAGGAAGTAAAGTCTGCTCATCCCCTCTCTCATGTGTTAGAGCATGCTCAACCATAGAATTTTTAGATTTTTTTTATCCTTTATTAGTCCCACAATGGAGACATTACAGGGCGCCCATTTGAGTGGATGAGGCAGCCACTGGTGCAGCGCCCAGCCCTTTCACCATTCACGCTGTTGAGTCTAAAATACCTTAAACCCCATTTCTTTGATACGACGGCCAAATAACCAGGCTGAGAGATGAAGTATATTTTCCTTTTTTACTGAAAGTGAGATTCTTAAAAACAGAGATCGAGTCTGACTCCCGAATCCAGATTTGCAGCTGATTCCACAGGAGAGGAGCTTGACGGTGGCGCAGTGGTTAGCACTGCGGCAGCACAGTTTACCCTTGGCCGGGGGATTGTGGGGATCGTGGGATCGTGGGTTCGATCCCAGCCCCAGACCAACAGTGATCTGTGTGGAGTTTGCATGTTCTCCCCGTGTTGCGTGGGTTTACTCCGGGATTTCTCCGGTTTCCTCCCACATGCCAAAAACATGCATGTTAGGTTAATTGGCTGTTCTAAATTGTCCCTAGATATTTGTTTCCTATAGGCCCTTAGAATAGAGGGTTAGTATTAATGAAAGCGCTTTGAGTGGTCTTTGTGACTAGAAAAGCGCTATATAAGTGCAGGTTAGTTAGTTAGTTAGTTAGTGATAACTGAAGGCTCTGCCTCCCATTATACTTTTGGAGATTCTAGGTATTACAAGTAATCCTGCATTTTGGGAGCGTAGTGCTCTGTTAGGATAATACGGTAGTATCAGATCTTTTAAATAAAAAGGAGCCTGATTGTTTAGAGCTTTGTAAGTAAGAAGAAGGATTTTAAACTTAATTCTAAACTCTATGGGAAGCCAATGAAGGGAGGCCAGAACCGGAGAGATATGATCTCTCTTTCTAGTACCTGTTAAAACTCTTGCTGCAGCATTTTGGATCAGCTGAAGACTTTTTAAAGATGTTTTAGGACAGCCTGATAATAAAGAATTACAATAATCTAATCTCGAGCTAACAAAAGCGTGGATCAGTTTCTCAGCATCACTCTGAGACAAGATGCTCCTAATCTTGGCAATATTACGCAAATGATAGAAGGCAGTCTTAGAAACAAATTTAATATGTGAATTGAAGGACAAATCCTGATCAAAAATAACTCCAAGGTTCCTCACAGAGCTATTAAGAGAAAGAGTAACCGCATCCAAACTGAAAGCTTGATTTGGAAAGGAATTTCTAAGGTTTTTTGGACCAACAAGAATGACTTCAGTCTTATCTGAATTTAATAGCAGGAAATTACAAGTCATCCAAGCTTTGATTTCCTTAAGCCAGGCTTCTAACTTGGCTAATTGATTACTATCATCTGGCTTCATTGACAGGTATAATTGTGTGTCATCTGCATAACAATGAAAATGTATACAGTGCTTTCTAATAATATTGCCTAACGGAAGCATATATAAACTAAAAAGAATAAGGCCTAGCACAGATCCCTGTGGAACTCCATGACTTAAGTTTTGAGTTGAAAGAAAACTCATTATTTACATGAACAAACTGGAACCTATCAGATAAATAAGATCTAAACCACTGCAACGAAGTTCCATTAAGTCCAACATAGTGTTCTAATCTATCAAGTAGAATATTCATTATTATTATTATTATTAGTCATTATTCATTCATTCAATATTAGATATTATATATCAGCTTAATTTCCGGTTCCGGTTCTGCCGGACCGGTGGCGCCACACGAGTCGGCTGCCCGTTGCAACAGCCTTTTTTTTTTTATCTTCCTTCTTCTTTCTACACCTTTCACTCTGTATATATATCACGGACGCACGGATCGCCCCGGGGGTCTCCCGGGTCGGCGGACGGAGCAACTGTTTGCAGCGGGAGACGTTACAATGGGGAGGAGCTGGTGCTAGCTAGCACTTGGCCGCCGCCCGTTGCTAATGGGAAACTCGACATACCGGGAGCTGTAGCGAAAACAATGCGGGTGCCGGGCTGGAGTTTAGGCGGCGTGCAAGAAATATAAGACAGAATAATATTGAGCGATGGCAAGAACCAAGCAGACCGCCCGTAAAATCTACTGGAGGAAGAAGCCCCCCAGGAGACAGCTAGCCACCAGGGCTGCTCGGAGAGGCGCTCCGGCCACCGGCAGAGTGAAGAGGCCTCGCCGTCACAGGCCCGTGGCTCTGAGAGAGATCCGTCGCTACCAGAAATCCACGGAGCTGCTCATCCGTAAGCTGCCCGTCCAGTGCCTGGTGAGGGAGATCGCTCAGGACTTCAAGACCGTCCTGCGCTTCCTGAGCTTTGCCGTCATGGCTCTGCAGGAGACCAGCGAGGCCCACCTGGTGGGTCTCTTCTTCGCCAAGAGGGTCACCATCATGCCCAAAGACTTCCAGCTGGCCCGCCGCATCCGCGGAGAGAGAGCTTAGACTTTCTGCTGCACATTCACCAACCAACCATAATGCTCCACACTGTGTGTCTATATATATATACATTTATAGTAATATGTACATATGTTTACTAGATGTTCTTGTTTTTTCTTGCCTTCTGATTGTTGCTCTGAGTGTTGCTATCCCTGTGCTGTTGCAATCCTGGAATTTCCCCATTGTGGGACTAATAAAGGCTTATCTTATATGGATACAAGCAGCGCTGGGACACAGCAATTTAGGCAATTCCTCAAGAGTGTGCTACTCCAAAATTGAGCCCTATAGTTTTTTTTTAGCCTAACCACCCCCTCATGCAAGAGGGAGGGGCTTTATCTCATTGTATCTGTAACACATTTTAGACTTACATGGCAGCTCAGCTGTGTGCAGAGCTGATTCTAACTGATTTCAACAAATGAATTATAGGGTGTAAACTAAACTCTGCAGTGTAGCGTGTAAAGCAAGCAGATAAAGAAGAGTGAGAAAGACAGAGAAATCATGTTATTTTATCAACAATACCCCCTGTTGAGGTGTCCTATCAGGGCACCTCACTAACTATCTATCTATCTATAGATATCCCAAGATATATATATCCCAAGATGGCGCCCACAGCGGTCGACATGGTGCTTCGCTGCGCTCTTTGTTTGTTTTTGTTTGTCAATTGTGTGTCTGCTTGCACTTATACCCGTGAAGAACTTCTAAATATCAGGACTTTCACCCCCACGGACCTCCTCCCAGTTTTTCTAGCCCCTGCCGCCGATCTGGTTTACTGTTTGGCTCGGAAAGTGAGACGGCGAAAGAGAGGCAGACGAGCGGGCGCTCTCGTGCGGCTTCGCAGGAGAGGCTCGCGAACGGCGCTGCCTGGCATATTTCTGTCCAATACCAACTCTCTCTCTAACAAGGTAGATGAACTGAGACTGCTGATGCGTTTTAAGGACCTCGCCTCCTCAGCTGCCCTCTGCTTTACTGAGACCTGGCTCCGGGAAAATATACCGGACAGCGCGCTGCGCCTCGACGGCTTTCAGCTCTTCCGTGCTGATTGTGACACAGAGCTTTCCGGCAAGACCACAGGAGGCGGAGTCTGCTTCTACATCAACTGCAGCTGGTGCTCTGATGTAACGGTAATTTCCAAACACTGTTCTCCTGCCTTGGAATTTCTTGTTATCAATTGCAAGCCTTTTTATTCCCCGCGGGAGTTTGCTTCTTTCATAATGATCGCTGTGTACGCCCCTCCCGACGCGGACACGCGCGAAGCTCAGCGTGTGCTCGCGGATCACATTCAACACACAGAGCAGATTTTTCCAGACTCGCTGATTATTGTGGCTGCCGACTTTAATCAGTGCAATCTGAGCCACGATCTCCCCCGCTACAAACAGTTTATTAAATGCCCCACCAGAGGATTAAACACACTGGATCACTGTTACACCACAGTGAAAGACGCATATCGCGCTGTCCCTCGAGCTGCGCTGGGATTATCTGATCATGTAATGGTTCACCTCATTCCCACATACAGACAGAGATTGAAGCTCACTAAACCTGTTGTGAGCACTACGAAGATACGGACCAGTGATGCTGAGGAGAAGCTGGAAACGTGCATGGAAATATCTGACTGGGGCATGTTTAAAGGAGCCACGCATGATCTGGATGAGTACACGGACACTGTGAACTCATATATTCACTTTTGTGAAGAGAACATTCTTCCATCACGCACCAGGGTGAGTTACTCTAATGACAAACCCTGGTTCACAGCTAAGCTCAGACAGATCAGGAAGGAGAAGGAAGCAGCGCTGAAAAGTGGAGACAGGGACTGCTACAGGGAGGTTAAATACCGGTTTAACAGAGAGCTGAAGAGGGCTAAATCTGTGTATTCAGAGAGACTCCAGCAGCAGTTCACTGCTAATGATTCGGCTTCCGTGTGGAGAGGACTGAGGCAAATCACCAACTATCGACCTCAGGCTCCTAAAGGTCAGGATGACAAAGCCCTTTGTCAAAGACTGTCCCAACACTATGCCCGTTTTGACACCTCGTCATCTGTGTCCAACTCCCCTCCTCCCTCCAGCTCCACAGCCTCTACATTCCCTACTTCTTTTAAGGCACCCCCCCCTCCTCCCCCCCTCCCCTTATCATCAGTGAGCAGGATGTGCTCAAACAGTTCTCCAGACTGAACCCGCGCAAGGCCCCCGGCCCAGACGGCGTGTCTCCCTCCACCCTGAGACTCTGTGCGAAACAGCTGGCTCCTGTCTTCACAGACATTTTTAACACCTCCCTTAAGTTATGCCACGTGCCGTCCTGCCTCAAATCCTCCACCATCATCCCTGTCCCCAAGAAGCCACGGATCACTGGACTTAATGACTACAGACCTGTAGCGCTCACCTCTGTAGTCATGAAGTCCTTTGAGCGCCTGGTCCTGTCCCACCTCAAGTCCATCACCACCCCTCTCCTGGACCCGCTGCAGTTTGCCTACCGAGCCAACAGGTCTGTAGACGACGCAGTCAACCTGGCCCTCCACTCCATCCTGCAGCACCTGGACTCCCCGGGAACCTATGCCAGGATCCTGTTTGTGGACTTCAGCTCCGCATTCAACACCATCCGCTCCGCTCTGCTCCGGGACAAGCTGTCCCTGCTCAACGTGCCTGACTCCCTCTGCAGGTGGATCATCGACTTCCTGACGGACCGGAGGCAGCATGTGCGGCTGGGAAAGACTGTCTCAGACTATACTAGCATCAGCACCGGATCACCCCAGGGCTGTGTACTTTCCCCCCTACTCTTCTCCCTTTACACCAACTCCTGCACCTCCAGCCACCAGTCTGTCAAGTTGATCAAGTTTGCGGACGACACCACCCTCATCGGGCTCATCTCCAACGGCGACGAGTCCGCCTACAGGAGAGAGGTGGCCCAGCTGGCGTCCTGGTGCAGCAATAACAACCTGCAGCTGAACGCTCTGAAGACAGTGGAGATGATTGTAGACTTCAGGAAAGTCACTACTCCTCTACCCCCCCTCACCCTCTCAGGCTCTCCCATCACCACTGCTGATTCCTTCCGCTTCCTAGGCACTACCATCACCAGGGACCTCAAATGGGAGCCGACCATCAGCTCACTCATCAAAAAAGCCCAGCAGAGGATGTTCTTCCTGCGGCAGCTGAGGAAGCTCAAGCTACCCACCAAGATGTTAGTGCAGTTCTACACAGCCATCATCGAGTCCATCCTCACCACCTCCATAACCGTGTGGTACGCAGGAGCCACTGCCAGGGACAGACTAAGGCTGCAGCGCGTCGTGCGCACTGCTGAGAAGGTGATCGGCTGCAAGCTCCCATCTCTCCAGGATCTGTACATCTCCAGGACCCGGAGGCGTGCTGGCTGGATCATAGCCGATCCCTCACACCCTGGTCACGTACTGTTTGCCCCCCTCCCTTCTGGTAGAAGACTTCGGTCCATCCAGACTAAAACCTCCCGTCACATGAACAGCTTCTTCCCCTCTGCCATCAGACTGCTGAACACTAAGTGACTTATTGACTCTCGTGCACTATGTACAGCAGCTCAACCAGACTCATGTCAATCATCACTGTTTTCTTCCTGCATTACCGACTGCTCTATATAGTTCTCCACAGTATCTGCTGCTGGCTAATATATTTTAACTGTTGACCAGTATCACTTAATCTTATCCTACACTTTATTACATGTATAGTTTATTTCTTTTATCTTATCATGTTTAATGTTGCAGCATTGTACCGAGACAAATTCCTAGTTTGTGTACTACATGAACAATGGCAATAAACCTGATTCTGATTCTGATCTATCTAAACCTACATTTTTGCATCTCCCCCTGTTGAGATGGGTCTAAAACCCATCTCATAACCCTATTCTATCCCCTGTGTGTATAGTGTTTTTGAAGTTCTATATGTGCGTGATGTCCTCCTTCCGGCATTCGCATAGACCTGCCCCCCTCAGGTCGCCATCTCTCCAGAGGACATCGGGTGTGGTGCATACATCATTAGTTAATATAACTAACAATCCTATATGTGTAAAATATATTCAAAACTAAACTATCCTCATCTATGCATAGATATGAATATATGTGAAAATGCGTACATGCACACACACACACACACACACACACACACACACACACACGCACACACATATATATATTCAATTCAATTCAACTTTATTTATATAGCGCCATTTCACAACAACAGTCATCTCATAGCACTATCAACTGTAGGGGGAACCCACACAGTTGCAGAAAGACCCCAGCAATCAGGCGATCCCCTGTGAGCAAGCACTTGGCGACGGTGGAGAGGAAAAACTCCCTTTTAACAGGAAGAAACCTCCAGCAGAACCAGGCTCAGGGAGGGGCAGTCATCTGCTGCGACTGGCTGGGGGGTGAGGGGATAGAGAAGAAGAAAAGAACAGACATGTAGAGAGCAAACAGCACGATGGGGACTCAATCTATGGGAGAGAACAAACAAATGTTAATGACCAGCAAAAAAATTATTTCATTGAGAGTGAGAAAAGGAGTGAGGCCCAGTGCATTACTGGAGGTCCCCTGGCTGACTAAACCTATTAGCAGCATAACTAAGGGATGGTTTATATATATATATATATATATATATATATATAAACAAATACATTCATATACATGCATCTATTCTTTCATTAATCATTTATCACAGAGGAAACCTGTGGGGCAGCAGCAATGCAAAGCAAAATCTAACACCATGTGAATGTACTGTACATTGTAGACCCTATCGTAGATCCTAAACTATCTCTTCGGCATCTTCTAGATCCCCATCAGTTGTGGCACAACCTCGTCATCGTCCTGGCAATAGGTGGGCAGGTGGGCAGGTGGATCCCCTTGATATGGAGGCGGTCCTTGGAAGAGAAGGCCACTAAAATAGATCGTTCTTTTATCTTTTATCTTTTATCTTTTTTCTTTTTCTTTTTTAATTTTATTTATTTTTATTCTTTTAATTATGGGAATACAACAATATCCACAAAAAACTAAGATCAATAAACTAATAATTATACTTATAAGGGCTCCTTGAATTATTTTTCCCCATTTGCCAAATATATTATCAAACCAACTACCTTCAAGATTATCAATGCCAGATTAAGCTTTATTGAACCTTTAGCTCTTATAAAGATTTTCATTTTTCTAAAATTTAAGCTATACTTTATAATAATTTTATTAAAATATGCAACTTATGGATTTTATAACTATTTAAGTAAATTGATTGATTAATTATGCAAAAGGTTTTTCCTTTTTCTTTTTCTAAACATTAATTGTGCTATATAATAATCAACTAGATCCCACAATTTCAATAACTTTTAATGTGTAAGCAATAAATTAGTATTAGTGTTCAAGATACCCGAATTTGTGTATAACATGGACAGCCCTTTTTGCAATGTTAACAATTAATTAAATGTACTTTTATAATTGTTACTCCAGGCCTCTATACGATAGGTCAAGTATGGAAGTATCAATGAGCAATACAAGATATGAAGTGATTTGTCTTAATTTTATTTATGATTGCAATATTTTTTGCAACTTTGTTTTGTATTTATCTGACGTGATTTCCAACTACTTTTATCGTCTAATATTACCTTGTAATAGAAATTCACTAATTATGCAAATGTTGTCTACTTTTTACTTTTTAATTTTCTATCTGACCCCACTACTACTTTTACATTTCCTATTTTTGTGTGTACAGCTCATATCCATATAATTCAAAATTTACATCTTTTTCTTCATTAATCCATATTTCACTTATTGCAATAATCCTAAATGGGGTGTTAAATTGATTTAAAACCCCTTAATGCTATCAAAGTTTGCATAGAGACTCCTACTATTAATATGTATTATTGTCAATGTCTGATCTGAATTCATAATTCCATTTAATTGTTCATCATAATAAGCACACTTATTGTTAATATGATTAAAATAGTTATTGTCTGGGTCAATATCTCCTAAAATGTCTTGTGGTTGCTGGTCAGTATTAATAAAGGTCTCAGCTTTAATTTGCCCTAATACACTTCCATTATTAAATAATGAAAATTCAATTCAATTCAATTCAACTTTATTTATATAGCGCCATTTCACAACAACAGTCATCTCATAGCACTATCAACTGTAGGGGGGAACCCCCACAGTTGCAGAAAGACCCCAGCAATCAGGCGATCCCCTGTGAGCAAGCACTTGGCGACGGTGGAGAGGAAAAACTCCCTTTTAACAGGAAGAAACCTCCAGCAGAACCAGGCTCAGGGAGGGGCAGTCATCTGCTGCGACTGGCTGGGGGGTGAGGGGATAGAGAAGAAGAAAAGAACAGACATGTAGAGAGCAAACAGCACGGTGGCGCAGTGGTTTAGCACTGTGGCAGCACAGTTTTACGCTTGGCCGGGGGATCGCGGGGATCATGAGATTGTGGGTTCGATCCCAGCCCCCAACCAACAGTGAGCTGTGTGGAGTTTGCATGTTCTCCCCGTGTTGCGTGGGTTTACTCCGGGATTTCTCCGGTTTCCTCCCGCATACCAAAAAAAACATGTAGGTTTAGGGCGCTTGCGCACGCAGTGACCAGCAGCCAGTGGCTTGTCACCAGACTGCAAACCAAATCTACCTACGGGTACAAATAAGTAACAAAAAAAAAAAAAATGGGGACTCAATCTATAGGAGAGAACAAACAAATGTTAATGACCAGCAAAAAAAAATATTTCATAGAGAGTGAGGAAAGGAGTGAGGCCCAGTGCATTACTGGAGGTCCCCCAGCTGACTAAACCTATTAGCAGCATAACTAAGGGAGGGTTCAGAAACACATGATCCCTCCTCTAATTGTAGGCTATATCAAAAAGGTAGGTTTTAGCCCTATTCTTAAAAACAGAGATCGAGTCAGACTCCCGAATCCAGATTGGCAGCTGATTCCACAGGAGAGGAGCTTGATAACTGAAGGCTCTGCCTCCCATTGTACTTTTGGAGATTCTAGGTATTACAAGTAATCCTGCATTTTGGGAGCGTAGTGCTCTGTTAGGATAATACGGTAGTATCAGATCTTTTAAATAAAAAGGAGCCTGATTGTTTAGAGCTTTGTAAGTAAGAAGAAGGATTTTAAACTTAATTCTAAACTCTATGGGAAGCCAATGAAGGGAGGCCAGAACCGGAGAGATATGATCTCTCTTTCTAGTACCTGTTAAAACTCTTGCTGCAGCATTTTGGATCAGCTGAAGACTTTTTAAAGATGTTTTAGGACAGCCTGATAATAAAGAATTACAATAATCTAATCTCGAGCTAACAAAAGCGTGGATCAGCTTCTCAGCATCACTCTGAGACAAGATGCTCCTAATCTTGGCAATATTACGCAAATGATAGAAGGCAGTCTTAGAAACAAATTTAATATGTGAATTGAAGGACAAATCCTGATCAAAAATAACTCCAAGGTTCCTCACAGAGCTATTAAGAGAAAGAGTAACCGCATCCAAACTGAAAGTTTGATTTGGAAAGGAATTTCTAAGGTTTTTTGGACCAACAAGAATGACTTCAGTCTTATCTGAATTTAATAGCAGGAAATTACAAGTCATCCAAGCTTTGATTTCCTTAAGACAGGCTTCTAACTTGGCTAATTGATTACTATCATCTGGCTTCATTGACAGGTATAATTGTGTGTCATCTGCATAACAATGAAAATGTATACAGTGCTTTCTAATAATGTTGCCTAACAGAAGCATATATAAACTAAAAAGAGTAGGGCCTAGCACAGATCCCTGTGGAACTCCATGACTAAGCTTTGAGTTGAAAGAAAACTCATTATTTACATGAACAAACTGGAACCTATCAGATAAATAAGATCTAAACCACTGCAACGAAGTTCCATTAAGTCCAACATAGTGTTCTAATCTATCAAGTAGAATATTATGATCGATAGTATCAAAAGCTGCACTAAGGTCTAAAAGGACAAGTACAGAAACTAGTCCATTATCAGATGCAATGAGGAGGTCGTTAGTGACCTTCGCTAAGGCTGTTTCAGTACTATGATGGATTCTAAACCCAGATTGAAACTCTTCAAGTAAACCATTTCCCTGCAGGTGGTCAAATAATTGCGTAGCAACAACTCTTTCTAAGATTTTTGAAATGAAAGGGAGATTAGAGATTGGTCTATAGTTAGCTAAAGCTCCTGGATCTAGTGTTGGCTTTTTGAGTAAGGGTTTAATTACAGCCATTTTAAAAGCCTGCGGTACATGGCCTAAAGTTAATGAAGAATTGATTATATGAAGAATAAAGCTACCAATAAGTGGGAAGACATCTTTAAATAACCTGGTAGGAATACGGTCTAAAAGACAAGTTGAAGGTTTGGATGAGGAAACTATTTTGTCTAACTCACAAAGGTTGATTGGAGTAAACTCATCAAGACAGACATCAAAAGAAGGAGTTGTAGTAGTTACAGTATTTAAGTTAACTGTGGGAAGAATCTGATTGATTTTATCTCTGATGGATGAAATTTTATTATTGAAAAAGTTCATAAAGTCCTGACTAGTAAGCTCTAAGGGAATGCTAGGATTGACAGAGTCCTGACTCTTTGTCAACCTGGCTACAGTACTGAAAAGAAACCTGGGATTATTCTTGTTCTCTTCTATTAATGCAGAGTAATAACTTGTTCTAGCTTTTCTAGGAGATTTTTTATAAATTAAAAGATGATTTCTCCAAGCTAAATACATTTCATCTAAATTAGTAGAGCACCATTTTCTTTCTAATTGACGAGTCTTCTGTTTTAAGCTACGAGTTTCTGTGTTGAACCAAGGCGTTAGAAATCTCTGATTAGACTTTTTCTTTTTTAAGGGGGCCACCAAGTCTAGAGCCTGATGCAGAGAAGCTGAAACACTATCCACCATGTTATCAATTACAGAAGGAGCAAGCTGTCTATAGCTTATTTCCGTTGTGTTGACACATGGCATAGAAGAAACAATCTGCATAAATTTGGAAACAGCATCATCTGAGAGGCATCTACTATAATAATATTTTTCTTTAGGAGCCAAATAGTCAGAAATAGTGAAATCAAAGGTTAACAGACAATGGTCTGACAGTACAGGGTTATGAGGAGACACTACAAGATTTTCTATTTCTATGCCATATGTCAGAACAAGGTCCAATGTATGGTGGAGGTAATGAGTAGAATTTCCTACTTTCTGAGAAAACCCAATCGAGTCTAATATTGAATTAAAAGCCACATTAAGGCAGTCACTATCTACATCCACATGTATATTAAAGTCCCCTACTATAATTATTCTATCAGATTTCAGCACTAAATCAGCTAAGAAATCAGCAAATTCGGATAAAAATTCTGAGTAGGTTGATGGCGGACGATAAACTATGGCAAATAAAATTGGGTTTAACCTAAAATTGCTAAAGTGCCCAATACTGAGGACCAGGCCCTCAAAGGAATTATAACATGTTTTTTGCTTTACATTAACTAGTAATTTGGAATGGTAAATTGTTGCTACTCCTCCTCCACGACCAGAACTTCTGGGATTTTGACAGTTTAAATAACCAGAGGGAGTTGATTCATTTAAACCAACATAATCCTCTTGCCCTAACCAAGTCTCTGTAAGGGAAATTAAATCAATCTGATGATCAATTAACAGATCATGGACTAACAGAGACTTGGGAGTTAGAGACCTAATATTTAATAAACCACATTTAATTTTTAAATTATGAGGAGGAACAGAGGCCAAATCATTCAATTTAGAGGCTTTATGTTTAATTTGAGTTTTACCAATATTTTGCTTTATCACTTTGGGATGCTTATACATTATATTTTTATTCACTTTGGAGGGAGCAGACAACGATTCTCTGATGGGGAAGACAGGGGCTAAGCTGAGGGGTGGCGGATGAAGAGGAGCTGCAGAGAGGCGTGTAAGACTGCGACTCTGCTTCCTGGTCCCAACTCTGAGTAGTCAGGGTTTTGGAAATTTGGATAAAAATGATGCCAGATTGTTAGATAAATGAGAAGCACCATCCACAGTGGGATGAATGATGTCTCGTCTCATAAGACCAGGTTTTCCCCAAAAAGAGCTCCAATTGTCAATGTAGCCCACGTCATTTTTAGGACACCACACAGACAGCCAGCGGTTCAAGGATGACGAGCGGCTAAACATGTCATCACTGGTCAGATTGGGGAGGGGCCCAGAGAATACTACAGTGGCAGACATCGTTTTTGCAAAGTCACACACCGATTCTACATCAAGTTTCGTGACTTCCGACTGCCGGAGACGGATGTCATTAATGCCAGCGTGAATAACAATTGTGGAATATTTACAGTTACTTTTAGCCAGCATTTTCAAATTTGACTCGATGTCGCCTGCTCTGGCCCCAGGAATGCATTTGACTATGGCCGCTGGAGTCTCTAGGTTCACGTTTCTGACTACAGAGTCGCCAATGATCAGAGTTTTTTCCTCAGCGGGTGTGTCGCTGAGCAGGGAAAAACGATTAGAAATGTGAACAGGTTGGTGGTGAACCGGGGCTTTGCAACTAGGCTTCCTTCTCACCGTCACCCACCCAGTCTCCTCGCTGCTGAGGAGAGCCGAGGGACCGCTGACAGGGGGGCCTAAGCTAGCTAGCTCCGCTGCAGCTAATGGGCGTCCGTCAAGATTAACTGGCGCAGACGGTGATTCAATGCAGCGGAGCCAGGATTCCAAATCAGACAACCTCGCCTCGAGCGCCTCAAAAAGACAACATTTATTACATTTACTGTTATCACTAAAAGAGGCAGAGGTGTAGCTAAACATCTGACAGAGAGAGCACACCAGAGGAGGAGAGGAAAGAGAGCTAGTAGCCATAGCTAGTGTCTGGAGAGCAACCACACAAGCAAACCACACAGGGAGACAGCAAAGCAGGAAGTGACGATACGTTACCACAAGGAAGTGACGATCCCAAAGTACCAAGGAAAATAAAAGAAGAAACACTAAAGAAAAAAGCACACAAAAAAAGCACACAAAAATCTCCACTCATAATCTTACTGCACTATTATTTGTACATCAGAGTTAAGGTTTAAATTTATTTAATTCCTCCCTTTCTCTAATCATTACCTTACATTTCTTTGTCCATGTTGACTGTATTTCCCAGTTTTCTGAGAGCCCTTTTAAATTTCAAAAATTTTATGAAGTGTATATTTATGTTATCATATATCTTTTTGCATCTTTTTGCATCTGATTAGAATTTTAGCGTTACAAAGGTAATGAATCACGGACTTCTACCAATGTCTGAGTTCCTGGAGGCACTATGCACTTGATACAGTGGGACTTGTGCCAGTACCCACTTAATTTTTGTAAAGCAATTTTTAATAAATGTAAAAATCTGTATTGTCTTTGTAGCAGATTCTAAATCAAGTCCCACAGTAAACAAATTCAGCATAAGTTAGACTTTCCTTAGACATTTGGAACTTTTCTCATAGATTTGCATGGTTTTCTTCCTTATCAGTTTACCTTGTTCCTTATATACATGCTATTTCCTTTACAATAATCTACAGATATTTCCTTAAATATCTGGGAATTTATTGATATAACTTTTAACTTCTCCTTTTGAATGTTGTGATTTCATTACCAAACTGTTTCATTTATATTTTTCTCTTCATTATCATTGTCTGTGTGGTGTCCTGCAAACAACGTGGGCTACATTGACAATTGGAGCTCATTTTGGGGAGCTCATCTTAACCCCTGTCTTCCCCATCAGAGAATCATTGTCTGCTCCCTCCAAAGCAAATAAAAATATAATGTATAAGCACCCCAAAGTAATTAAACAAAAAACTGGTAAAACTCGAATTAAACATGAAGCCTCTAAATTGAATGATTTGGCCTCTCTTCCTCCTCATAATTTAAAATTAAATGCGGTTTCTTAAATATTAGGTCTCTAACTCCTAAGTCTCTCTTAGTCCATGATCTGTTAAATGATCGTCAGATTGATTTAATATCCCTTACAGAGACTTGGTTAGGCCAAGAGGATTATGTTGGGTTAAATTAATCAACTCCCTCTGGTTATTTAAACTGTCAAAATCCCAGAAGTTCTGATCGTGGAGGAGGAGCAACAACAATTTACCATTCCAAATTACTAGTTAATGTAAAGCAAAAAACATGTTATAATTCCTTTGAGGGCCTGGTCCTTAGTATTGGGCACTTTAGCAATTTTAGGCTAAACCCGATTTTATTTGCCACCGTTTATCGTCCTCCATCAACCTACTCAGAATTTGTATCCAAATTTGGTGAATTCTTAGCTGATTTAGTGCTGAAATCAGATAAAATAATTATAGTAGGGGATTTTAATATACATGTAGATGTAGATAGTGACTGCCTTAATGTGGCATTTAATTCAATATTAGACTCAATGGGGTTTTCTCAGAAAGTAGGAAATTCTACCCATTATCTCCACCATACGTTGGACCTTATTCTGACATATGGCATAGAAATAAAAAATCTTGTAGTGTCTCCTCATAACCCTTTACTGTCAGACCATTGTCTGTTAACCTTTAATTTTACTATTTCTGACTATTTGGCTCCTAAAGAAAAATATTACTACAGTAGATGCCTCTCAGATGATGTTGTTACCAAATTTATGCAGATTGTTTCCTCTATGACATGTGTCAACACAACGGAAATAAGCAATGGAGAGCTTGCTCCTTCTGTAATTGATAGCATGGTAGATAGTATTACAGCTTCTCTGCATCAGACTCCAGACTTTGTGGTCCCCTTAAAAAAAAGAAAAAGTCTAATCAGAGATTTCTAACTCCTTGGTTCAACACAGAAACTTGCAGCTTAAAACAGAAGACTCGTCAATTAGATAGAAAATGGCGCTCCACTAATTTAGATGAAATCTATTTAGCTTGGAGAAACTGGCGATCTGTCTAGGCTGTACCCTGCCTCTCGCCCAAAGATGCTGGGATAGGCTCCAGCCCCCCCACGACCCGAAAAGGATTAAGCGGAAGAAGATGGATGGATGGATGGATGGATGGATGGAAATCATCTTTTAATTTATAAAAAATATCTTAGAAAAGCTAGAACACGTTATTATTCTGCATTAATAGAAGAGAACAAAGATAATCCCAGGTTTCTTTTCAGTACTGTAGCCAGGCTGACAAAGAGTCAGAATTCTGTCGCCTGATTGCTGGGGTCTTTCTGCAACTGTGGGGGTTCCCCCTACAGTTGAAAGTGCTATGAGATGACTGTTGTTGTGAAATAGCGCTATATAAATAAAGTTGAATAGATTAAATTGAATTCATTATTGGTCATCTATTGATAATTTTATGTATTATCTATTTTTCTGAAGATTGCTAATTATTTTGCTAATTAATTTCTTTGATACCCCCTTTTTTGATGCATGGAGATGCACATGCAGCAAAGTTACAGGGTATTTGCTTGATTTTTTTACTGAAAGGAAGTGTGTTACCACCTTTAATTTAGATGAAAATTTGTGGGTTGTACAGCTCCTTCAAAATGAGATTTCAATAATCATGACTTCTTTTGTGACGTCTCTTGAACTAATTTACAAATTCCATTTAAGAAAAACAAAATAGCTATCTGTGCAGGTGTGATATAATTTAGCACTGATAAATAAGGTCAATGTGTCCAATTGAACACAGATGGGTTGAGTTTGTATAAATGAATGAAGATTGTGTCACACTCTTTCAGTCAATGGAAAGGTGGACATTTTGCCTAATTAGAATTTGGCTTAATTTTGTACAAGGAATGCCTCGTTTTATACATTCCTTGGTAAACTATGGGGTGGAATGTAGACCCAAGGCCCAGCTTGGCCATGGCTGAGCATCAGGAAAACACATTCCTTATTACTGTCATATTTCTGAAATATGATGCTGTCACACCATTATTATTATGAGACGTGGACAACATATGCCCGGCAGGAAAAGAGACTGAACTCCTTCCACTTGCGCTGCATTCGCCACATCCTGGACATATCCTGGCAGGACAAAGTGCCCAACACAGAAGTTCTGTCCCGCGCTGGCCTTCCCTCCATGTTCACTCTACTCAGGCAGCGCAGGCTCCGCTGGCTAGGCCACGTTCACCGTATGGAGGATGGCAGAATCCCCAAAGACGTCCTCTATGGAGAACTGACAACTGGCAGGAGAGACGTTGGCCGTCCACAGCTGCGCTTTAGAGACGTCTGCAAGAGAGACATGAAGGCCCTGGATATCAACACAGAGCGCTGGGAGGACCTTGCAACGGACCGCTCCAAATGGAGAGGCACCCTGACCAGACAGCTCAAGGCAGGTGAAGAGAGACTGACTGCTGCAGCAGATGAAAAAAGGACCCGCAGGAAGAACCGCCACAGACCCAGCAGCACGGAGACCACCCACAAGTGTGACCTGTGTGACAGGGACTGTCATTCGCGCATCGGCCTGTTCAGCCACAGGCGGTGCTGTTCCAGCAGAGTAGACGTTTAGGATTCTCTTCCATGGTCATCATAGACCGATGGAGGCCGACGAAGCACACCATTATATGGTGAGTAACATCAAATGTATCCTGCAGTGCAAAATCATATAAAAATTACATTTATAAAGTCAGAGTCATTTAAATCATTATGCTTTATGTCATTTACAATGCCATGCAAAATCATACTTAGCTTCAAAAAATGCTTATCAATTTAGGGGTCCTTTCTCCTGTGGTCAGTCAATGTCAATGTCACCCCTTTCAGTCAGTGAATGGCAGTTATTGTTTTTTTTATTATTTTATTACATATTGCATATGTCACCAAAGATTTATTAAATTAAAAGGTAATTGATAGGATATTTTCAGGTTTCATTGATTATTTGAAATAAATTCATTTTTGTTTGAAATAAAGTATCTATCTATCTATCTATCTATCTATCTATCTATCTATCTATCTATCTATTCTATATGATTTTAATGCTGTATTATTCTATTTTATATTATAATTGTATCTGGTGCATATAATGAGCCAATGTCTGATTCACTGTGTTTTTCCATTGTCTCAGAGCTTGAAAAGGCTGTCTGTTTTTCAGTGTAAGATTAAGTTGAGCAAGATTGTAAATAATGATGAAGGCTTCATTGTTTTATCATACCAAGCTGTACTGTAGTGTATGCCTGAAGTTAGGGGGACTTAGCTTAACCAGGTCATGCAAAGATCATAGCAGAATGTTCAGTGCTGACCATAGATTAGAAGCAGTCTCTTGGAGAGATGGCTCCAGCCAGTCTAGCTTAGATGAAGTCAGGGCCTTGAACACATGCTAGGGAGTTGGTGTTAGCAGGATCTAAGGCACGTTTTGCTATAACTGATTACCTCATTTCTGATCAGAAAGGGAATAAATGGCTCAGAACTTGAAAAACTGCCTATTGATTATTAATTCAGTCTCAATCAATTCATTTTTTGATCTAACAGTAATGATGATGTTATAATTCCTTGTTAATTTGGCAAATCTAATCCCTGGTGAAAGCTAAAAAATTTTTTTTTGAATGCTTTTCCTTTCCTTTTGAAAAACAAAGAATAAGGAATAGCAGAAAAACCTTTAAATCACACCTAAAGCTTCCACAATTTGAATGTGAGTTCACTAGTCACAAGTGTTCACTAAATATTCTGTGAATCAATTAAGGTTTTACCAACTGGCATGGGTAATCACTTAGTTTAAGATTATATTCAAACAAAACAATATCATATATTAAAAGCCTTAGACCAGTGTTGCATTTTAGAATGAATAACTGTAGATACAAACCTAATCTCTGTTTTCAAAAATTTATGACACAAAACCACAGCCTGCGGCGTGTGCTTTTTTTTTTGTTTTTTTTTTGAAGGCTGATTCTGTCTATTCTTATCTAGGTCAGACTGACACAACCCAATAATCAGTCTCAGTATCTATCAAAATTCTTGTAGTTATTCTGTCTTTTCTGTTCATAAATTTACCATCTCCCAATAATAAAAACTTCATCCTCATCTTGCTATTTTCTCCAGGAGGGAAAAAATCAGGCCTAAGGTCGAAATGTAAATAAGATTGCATATGTCATTTATTAAAAGGTGAGTATAGTATTATTTAAACAAAGCAACAATATAACATACAATTACCAAGACCTTAGCTTGATAATCCGTAGCCTCTGGCAGATCATATGCACAAACACATTAATTATCAATCTCTTTTGAACCTCTATGCTTTAAATCATGTAATATCAGGATTACATAAAGCCTTCAATGATTAGGCATTATTAAGTGACATCATGATATTGTAATATTCAATTAATTTCATCATTGTCATGCTAGTAACGTTGATTAAGATGTAAACATTTATACTTAACTTGATATTCTATGGGCTTGTAGTCATGTCGTCACACGTTAGTCCTTCTTCCTGTAAAGGGCACTGTTATGCTTCAATCAAAGAAAAAAAAAGGTCAGTAACGTGTCAAAAATTGCTTTAAAAAATATGTAAATAATTTATCATGTACGCAACATTATTTAAAAACCCACAAAGTTAGATTGAAAAAGTAAAACTCCAAAACTTTGCAAAAATACCTGTATTTAGATTAATTTTCTTTCACACAGATCAACCACACACACACACACACACAGAATTGTTATCTCCACAAGGTCGAAGCAGCTCCTTCCATTTTTTCTACACTGCCATAACACTAAACTAGTCGACTCCTTTTGCTCAAAGCTGCTATTTTCAAATATCTATAATTTTAAGCATTTCTCAAAGGATAACAATTAATTAATCAATCCTTTTATACTAAAAATTGCAATAGTTTAAAACCTGCTCCTTCCACCTCCGCGGAGAACTCTCATCCCTTTTTTCCACGCTGGAGCAGATTACAGAAACTACAGAAAGACAAAACAACCCACACACAAACGGCTTTCGGTAGGGCCCCCCCCCCCATATTATCATTATCCATTTTACCATTGTCTTTTATTGTTATCCAGTTTTGTTGCCATTTTAATCCAACCATCTTTAAATGTTATAGTCTAATATCAATATCTTATGGCATAGAATGAAATTATTATTATGATTTTATTTATTTCCACTTCCTCACGACAATATTGCCTCACACATCACCGTGTTTTTTACTATAATTGTCACGCCGCGCCATTCATCAGCGACGCCACCTGCTCACGCACCTGACAATCATCAGCGGCGAGGGATAAAGGCCGTCTCGCCCGGAGGCTTGGCCTGAAGCCGCCAGACTTCGTCCCTCGCCGTTGTGAGCATACTTCTCTTCAGCATCACCATTTTGGTAAGAAGATCGCTTACCTCTCTTCTTCAGTCTTCTCCCCTGTGCACAGGTGGATTCCCCAGCGGCGGACATCTCCACTCCATCGCCCAATCCTCGCTGCTGTACGGAGCTCTCCAGGTGGCTGTCTTCCGGGCTTCGCCCCCTTGTTGTGCCAGCTGTCCTGACCAACCAAGTAAGTCCTTCTCTCGCCATAAATCCCTCCTGTGTTGGTGTATGCCCGTCACCCTCTCCCTGTGCTCTCTCCATAGGGTTGCTCGGCTGTACGGTCACCTGCCTCTGTGCCTGGAGCAGACACCATCACCAACACATTTACATCCCGCAGACACGCACTCATTCACTCCTGCTGTTAATAAACTCTTTGAACTACTCTAAGCCTGTGTGTGTGCGTCTCCTGAGCCGTGCATTATGTCAGTACGGCTTCAGCAGAGCGGCTCGGCAGACGGCGGGCTCGCACACCGGTTTACCACTCTCGAGGCTAGAGTGGATCAAATTGCTTATCAACAGCAGGTTATCCTAAATCAATTATTAAACTTAACTAACCGGTTGGGCCGCTTAGATCCTCAACAGCCGTTCCCCCCGGCTCGTCAGGGTGGCGCGGCTCCTGCCGTTCCAGCGGCCGTCCAGCCGGCTCCAGTGGCACCGGTTCGGCTCACACCGATTCCGACCCCCGCCCGCTTTAGCGGTAAGCTCGGCGGAGCGCGGGGGTTCATTATGCAGTGTGAGTCCGTGTTCCACCGTGTGCCCGGAGATTTTCCCTCGGATCACAGTCGGATTGGTTACATAGGGAATCTCCTGGAGGGGCGTGCGTTAACTTGGACCTACGCCGTAATGGCGAGGCCCAGTTATGCCACCCTCACCTATGACCAGTTCGTGAGGCGCTTTCTGGAGGTCTTTGACCATTCTCAAACCGAGACGGTCCAGGTCGATCGGCTTCTCGCTCTCCAGCAGGGAGGCTGGTCGGCAGCGGACTACTCGGTCGACTTCCGGGTAGCGGCGGAGGAATTGGGCTGGGAGGAACGCTCCCCCTGTGGCCTGTTCCTCCGCAGCCTCAATAATGATCTGAGGGATGAACTGGCTGGACGGGATATCCCTGGGACGCTAGCGGAGCTGACATCCTTAGCGATAAGTTTGGATAACAGGCTGCGCGAGCGCTCCTCGGGGCGGAAGTCTTCTTCTTCTCGCCCTCGTGGAGTCTCGCCGCACCTGTTCCAAGCTCGCCCCCTGGCGGCGCCGCCAGCATCGTGCCCCAAGGAGTCGGAGCCGATGGTGACGGGCTGGACCAAGCTTTCCCCTGCGGAGAAACAACGCCGCCGTGAGTTGGGCCTCTGCATGTATTGCGGAGGTGACCAACACACTGTGGAGCGTTGCCCGCGGAAAGCCAGTCGGCGGGGTCCGCGAATCGCTGTAGGGAGCCTCGCGGATCCCAACCGGTTAGACACTCTCTCCCAATTAAAGCTGCCCATCTGTTTCTGCCACAATCCCACTGGGCACCTCACCCACGCACTGGTGGATTCGGGCGCAGAGGGCAGCTTCATTTCACAAGGCCTGGCAACCCGATTGGGCATCCGCTGTCAGGCATTAAAACACCCCATCTCCCTGGTCCATCTCTCCCGTGCCTCCCTTGGGAGAGTTTCTCACCAGACCATGCCTGTCCCAGTCATCATCTCAGGGAACCACCGGGAGGAGATGGTATTTTACGTCCTGCCCAACTCTGTGTCGCCCGTCATCCTGGGGTACCCCTGGCTACGCCTCCACAACCCTGTCCTGGACTGGAGGTCAGCTGGGGTGTCGGCATGGAGTACCTTCTGCATGGGCACCTGCCTTCAGTCCGCTGCCTGCTCCCCGTCCGCGGCTCCTCCTGTGGCGGATACAGCACCTCCGGACCTGTCGCTGGTGCCTCCGGAATTTCACGACCTGGGTATGGTATTCAGTAAATCGAAAGCTATGTCTCTTCCCCCGCATCGACCATATGACTGTGCCATCAATCTCCGCCAGGGGGCTCCCCTGCCATCTGGTCGGCTCTACAGCCTGTCGGCGCCGGAGAGGGAGACAATGAATACGCACCTAAAGGAATCACTGAGCACTGAGATTATTCGCCCATCGTCGTCACCCGTGGGGGCAGGGTTTTTCTTTGTCAGGAAAAAGGACGATTCCCTCCGTCCCTGCATAGACTACCGAGCGCTTAATGACATCACTGAGAGGGACCGTTACACCCTGCCCCTCATGGACACTGCCTTCCACTCCCTCCAGGGGGCGACCTGATTTACCAAGCTGGATCTACGCAGCGCTTACCACCTCGTCCGGATCCGGGAGGGAGATGAATGGAAAACAGCCTTCCGTACCCCGAACGGCCACTTTGAGTATCTCGTCATGCCGTTCGGGTTGACCAACGCTCCTGCCGTCTTTCAGCGCCTCATCAATGACGTCCTCCGGGATTTCATCGGCCTTTTCGTGTTCGTCTACCTGGACGACATTCTGATCTTCTCCAGGTCCAGAGACGAGCACCAGGTCCATGTGAGGCGGGTCCTCCAAAGACTGCTGGAGAATCGTCTGTACGTGAAGGCTGAGAAATGCGAGTTCTACGCTAGGACCACATCCTTCCTGGGATTCATCATCGCCCAAGATCAGGTGCTCCCAGACCCAGAGAAGGTGAAGGCGGTGGTGGAGTGGCCTACTCCCGCATCCCGGAAGCAGGTGCAACAGTTTGTTGGCTTCGCCAATTTTTACCGCCGCTTTGTCCCGAATTTCAGCTGGATCGTCGGACCGCTGACCCGCCTCACGTCCCCGAAGGTCCCGTTCCGGTGGACTGAAGAGGTCGATGCTGCCTTTAAGGCGCTGAAGGCGGAGTTCTCCTCCTCCCGGGTCCTTCGCCAGGTCGACCCCGCGCTGCAGTGCATTGTGGAGGTGGACGCATCGGACACGGGAGTGGGAGCAGTGTTATCCCAGCGATCACCGGACGATGGCGCCAAGCGACCGTGCGCCTTCTTCTCCCGGCGCCTGTCCCCGGCGGAGAGGAACTACGATGTGGGGGACAGAGAGCTCCTGGCCATTAAACTCGCCTTACAGGAGTGGCGCCACTGGCTAGAGGGGGCGGACCTGCCGTTTGTGGTCCTGACGGACCACAAGAACTTAGAATACTTACGATCTGCCAAGCGCCTGAATGCCCACCAGGCGCGCTGGTCTTTGTTCTTCGCCAGGTTCCGCTTCTCAATCACCTTCAGGCCGGGCTCCAAAAACGGCCTGCCTGACGCCCTCTCTAGGCAGTTCACCCCCGTGGAGGCTGAGGAGACGCCCCACACTATCCTGCCCAGGTCGTGCGTCGTGGGAGCCATCTCTTGGGACATTGAAGACAAGATCCGGAAGGCGCAGGAGGTGGAACCTGATCCTGGCGGCAGACCGGAGGGAAGACTGTTCGTCCCATCTGCGGTCTGAGGAGAGGTCATCCACTGGCTCCACACCTCCCGGCTCACCTGTCATCCCGGCACCTCTCGGATGATCAGCCTCCTCCAACGGTCCTTTTGGTGGCCAGGCCTGCGGAGGGATGCAGCCCGCTACGCCCGGGCTTGCCCAATCTGTGCCACCAGCAAGTCGGGAAATGCCCCCCCCCCCCAGCGGGTCTGCTCCAGCCTCTGCCCGTCCCCGGCAGGCCCTGGTCGCACATCGCACTGGATTTCGTCACCGGACTCCCCGTTTCCAACTCCTTTGACACCGTCCTGACCATCGTGGACCGTTTCTCCAAGGCGGCACACTTCATCCCCCTGCGAGGTCTCCCTACCGCCCTGGAGACGGCGGGCCTCCTCGTCCAACACGTGGTCAGGCTGCACGGGATTCCAGTGGACGTGGTCTCGGACCGGGGCCCCCAATTTTCATCCGAGGTTTGGAGATCTTTTTGTAACGCCATCGGAGCCAAGGTGAGCCTCTCCTCCGGCCATCACCCCCAGTCTAACGGGCAGTGTGAAAGGACCAATCAGGAGCTGGAGGCTGCGCTCCGCTGTGTTACCAGATCCAAGCCGACGTCCTGGAGCAACCATCTCGCCTGGGTGGAGTATGCCCACAACACCGCCCGCTCTTCTGCAACGGGGATATCCCCCTTCAAGGCGTCCCTGGGTTATGACCCCCCGCTGTTTCCAGCGCAGGAGAGCGAGGTAGCTGTCCCCTCTGTTAGGGCGCACCTTAGGCAGTTCCGCTCCACCTGGGCTGCCGCGCGTCATGCGCTTTTACGCACAGCGGAGCGCAACAGGACCGTGGCGGACCGGCACAGGCGACCTGCCCCGGCGTACAGAGTTGGGCAACTCGTGTATGTGTCTACCCAGGACGTCACATTAAAAGGCGAGAGGAGGAAGCTGGCACAGCGATTCATGGGTCCCTTTCCCATCACCCGGATCATCAACCCGGTGGCTGTGCGCGTGGCTATTCCCCCCTCCCTCCGCATCCATCCCACTTTCCATGTGTCGAAGGTGAAACTGGCAGTCACTGACCCCCTTTGCCCTCCTCCTGCAGCGCAACCCGCGCCCCGGATGATTGGTGGCCATCCGGCCTGGTCCGTCTCCTCCATCCTGGACTCCCGGCGCCGAGGTCGTGGGTTGCAATACTTGGTGGACTGGGAGGGCTATGGGCCCGAGCATCGACAATGGGTGCCCCCGTCGTTTGTGTTGGACCCATCGCTCATCGCGGACTTCCACCGAGCGCACCCGGATAAGCCATCGCCAGGAGGCGCTGCTAGAGGGGGGAGTACTGTCACGCCGCGCCATTCATCAGCGGCGCCACCTGCTCACGCACCTGACAATCATCAGCGGCGAGGGATAAAGGCCGTCTTGCCCGGAGGCTCGGCCTGAAGCCGCCAGACTTCGTCCCTCACTGTTGTGAGCATACTTCTCTTCAGCATCACCATTTTGGTAAGAAGATCGCTTACCTCTCTTCTTCAGTCTTCTCCCCTGTGCACAGGTGGATTCCCCAGCGGCGGACATCTCCACTCCATCGCCCAATCCTCGCTGCTGTACGGAGCTCTCCAGGTGGCTGTCTTCCGGGCTTCGCCCCCTTGTTGTGCCAGCTGTCCTGACCAACCAAGTAAGTCCTTCTCTCGCCATAAATCCCTCCTGTGTTGGTGTATGCCCGTCACCCTCTCCCTGTGCTCTCTCCATAGGGTTGCTCGGCTGTACGGTCACCTGCCTCTGTGCCTGGAGCAGACACCATCACCAACACATTTACATCCCGCAGACACGCACTCATTCACTCCTGCTGTTAATAAACTCTTTGAACTACTCTAAGCCTGTGTGTGTGCGTCTCCTGAGTCGTGCATTATGTCAATAATTAGTTTAGTTATATTATTATATATCACCTATGAACCGATCGTCCCGATTGGGTAACTTCAAACTTATATGTTTATTTCACACACAGTAGGTCCCTATCTAATGCGGTAAGACCAACTATATTTTAGAAACGCGCTCATTGCAATTTCTCTGGGAGTTTCAATCACTTGGTCTGGGCCAAATAAGTGAGGGATGCCAACTTTCTCCTTTTTGAAATCAAGCAATGATTTCAAGGGGTCTAACCTTTTGGCCAAGCTATGCGTAACGGGGTAACACAACTTTTTCGGTGGCCCTGTTTCAGCCACCCCGGGGTTTAAACCTATTACCCAAGCTCTCTCCAACCCTTCTGGTGGCCCTATAGGATTTTTTTTGTCTTTATTTATATGTCCACCAGACTTTCAGGGACAGTTTTTACGCATCTGACTTATCCTTCGGGGTCAAAACCGTTTGGAGATTTCCTCATCAAACTCAATAAATACATTTCTTAAAACAACATATCATAAATTCAAGTCTCAGTTTCATTCTACAAATAAAATCACACGTACATGAGTATTTAATCTCTACAGAAAGGGCGGTCCCCCAAAGGGACAGGCAGAAATTTATTGAAAAAGGCTTTCTGTTCACATCTTATCATGTTGCGGCTGCCAGTCTGTAGAGAAAAAATCCTCACACCGTTTACAAAACTAAAACAAAAATTTAGCCTCGTAACTGGGCAGAAACACCAAATTGTTGAGTCTAAAATACCTTAAACCCCAGTTCTTTGATACGACGGCCAAATAACCAGGCTGAGAGATTAAGTATATTTTCCTTTTTTCACTGAAAGTGAGATATGGATACAAGCAGCGCTGGGACACAGCTCTTCAGGCAGTTCCTCAAGAGTGTGCCACCCTAAAATTGAGCCCTATAGTTTTTATAGCCTAACCACCCCCTCATGCAAGAGGGAGGGGCTTTACCTCATTGTATCTGTAACACATTTTAGACTTACGTGGCAGCTCAGCTGTGTGCAGAGCTGATTCTAACTGATTTCAACAAATGAATTATAGGGTGTAAACTAAACTCTGCAGTGTAGTGTGTGAAGCATGCAGATAAAGAAGTGTGAGAAAGACAGAGAAATCATGTTATTTTATCAACAACACACACATTCACACCTGGGGCCACTTTAGAGTCTCCAATTAACCTAACCTGCATGTTTTTGGCCTGTTGGAGGAAACCGGAGAAATCCCGGAGTAAACCCACGCAGACACGGGGAGAACATGCAAACTCCACACAGATCACTGTTGGTCGGGGGCTGGGATGGAACCCAGGATCCCCCGGCCAAGGGTGAGTTGCTCCACCAGCGCGCTGCCCTGAGTGTTGGGGATTGTTCTGCCAGCATGTCCATGTGAGCCTCACCAAAGGTTAAACTGGGCCGTCTTATGGGCCCATCCACATGGACTTCAACTGTTACCTGTTTTCAACTTATGTTGTCATAAATTTGCTATTTTCTTGTAAATTTGTGACTTTTCTCCCCTAATTTGATACAGTTTTCTTGAAAATTAGAAACTTTGTCATAAATTTGCATCTTTTTTACTGTAATGTTGCAACTTTTTCCTCATAAATGTGTTACTTTTTTCTTGTAAATTTGCTATTTTCTTGTAAATTTTTGAGCTTTTCTCATAAATTTGAAAATTTTTTCTTGTAAATTTGGAACTTTCTAAAAAATTTTAAACTTTTTTTTTATTAAAAACTTAAAGCTTTTCCTCATAAATTTGGGACTTTTTTCTCATAAATTTTCAGTTTATTTACTCATTTATTATTTTTTGTTAATTTGAAACTTTTTGGGGTTTTTTCCTCATAAATTAGTGACTTTTTTCCTCATAATTTTGCTAAATTTTCTTCTAAGTTTGTAACTCTTTTCAAGTAATTTTACAATTTTTTCTTGTAAATTTGCAGCATTTTCTCCTAAATTTTCATTTTTTTTCCTCATAAATTTGCTATTTTTTCCAGCAAATTTGTGACGTTTTTCTCATAAATTTGCTACAGTTTTTTTTTTTTTAATTTGTCACAATTTTTCTGACAAATAAATGTTAAAATATAATCAAATCAAATCAAATCAACCTTTATTGTCATATTAGATTAGATTAGATTAGATTCAACTTTATTGTCATTACACATGTATGAATACAAGGTAAGGAAACACAGTTTAGCATCCAATCAGAAGTGCAAAGGACAGCAGTGCAGTATATACGGTAATTAACAGTATGTGCAATTTAAGCAAATATATGCAAATATATGCAGCAGTGCAGAAAGTTAAAAGTACTGTTATGTGCAAATAATGTGCAATAAGTTAGATGTAGTTATGTAGTTATGCAGTTATGTACAGGTGAGGATGGTAAAAGATGATTGTAAGAGAGTCAGCGGGGAACTAAGTTCAATAACCTGACAGCTGTTGGAAAGAAACTGTTCCTAAACCTGCTGGTTCTAGTCCGAAGGCTTCTGAAACGTCTTCTGGAGGGGAGAAGCTGGAACAGTCCATGAGCAGGATGGTTGGAGTCCCTAAGAATGCTGCGTGCCCGGCGCAGACATCTTTTCCTGTAGACGTCCTCTATAGCTGGAAGTGGAGTCCCTGTGATGCGTTGGGCGGTTTTCACCACCCGCTGCAGCGCCTTGCGGTCAGCTACAGAGCAGCTCCCATACCAGAGTGTGATACAGTTGGTCAGGGTGCTCTCTATCACGCAGCGGTAGAAGTTGCCCAGGATGTCAGCTGACAGATGGTTCTTCTTCAATGTCCTCAAGAAGAAGAGGCGCTGATGGGCCTTCTTGATCAGGCTGGTGGTGTTAACTGACCAGGACAGGTCCTCCGAGATGTGGGTCCCCAGGAATTTGAAGCTGGGGACACGTTCAACAGCTATGCCATTGATATGGATGGGGTCATGTGTCTCTTCCCTCTCCTTCCTGTAGTCCACTATGAGCTCCTTGGTTTTGCTGGTGTTAAGGAGCAGGTTATTGTCAGCGCACCAAGTAGCCAAGTGCTCAACCTCTGCCCTGTAATCTGACTCGTCGTTGTCCCTGATGAGTCCAATCACCGTGGTGTCATCTGCGAACTTTATGATGGAATTGGATCCATACATAGGCCTGCAGTCATGGGTGTAGAGGGAGTAGAGGAATGGGCTGAGCACACAGCCCTGTGGTACACCAGTGTTGAGTGTGATGACGGAAGAACGGTTGGGGCCTGACCTAACATGCTGGGGTCTGTTGGTCAGAAAATCCATGATCCAGTTGCAGGTGGAGGTACTGATTCCCAGGTCCCCAAGTTTGGTGAGCAACTTGGAGGGGATAACTGTGTTGAATGCTGAGCTGAAGTCAATAAACAGCATTCTTGCGTAGGTGTTCTTGTCATCCAGGTGTGAGAGTACATAGTGCAGCGCTGTAGAAACCGCATCCTCTGTACTCCTGTTGCTCCGGTAGGCGAACTGATGAGGGTCCAGTGTAGGGGGCAGGCCTTTTTTGAGCTGTGCCAAGACCAGTCGCTCAAAGCACTTCATGACTATGGGCGTCAGTGCCACAGGGCGATAGTCATTTAGGCACGATGGTGTTGAATGTTTCGGCACTGGTACTATTGAAGTGGTCTTGAAGCACGCTGGTACCACGGCCTGGGCCAGGGACAGATTGAAGATGTCTGTGAAGACCTCTGCCAGCTGCTCAGCGCATGCCCTCAGCACACGCCCAGGAATGCCATCAGGGCCAGCAGCCTTACGTACGTTGACATGACTCAGTGCATTACGGACGTCGGTGTGGGTGAGTGTGAGGTGGTGGAGGTCATCAGAGGGTGGGAAATTGATGTTCTTTTCATTGTTGTCCTTGTCAAAACGAGCATAGAAGTTATTTAGCTCATTGAGAAAGGGCACAGTCATGGCTATAGGTATGGAGTTGCTGGGCTTATAATCAGAGATAGCTTGAATGCCCTGCCACATACGTCGGGGGTCAGAGTCCCCAAAATGTTCCTCCACCTTCAGCTTGTAGCTGTGCTTGGCCTTCTTGATGCCCCTCTTCAGATCTGCCCTGGATGAACTGTAGGCCTGTGCATCACCAGATCTAAAGGCATTGTTACGTGCTTTTAGCAGAAGTCGCACTTCTCTGTTCATCCACGGCTTCTGATTTGGGTATGTGGTGATCTGTCTTTCTGTGGTGACACTGTCAATAGTGGTGTTGATATGGTCCAGGACTGAGTGGGTGTAAGAGTTGATGTTTATGTGGGAGCCACAGGTAGCCTGAGAGGTGAACATACTCCAGTCTGTGTTCCTAAACTTCTCCTGGAGTACAGAGTCAACCCCCTCTGGCCACACTTTGATGGTCCTCACTGATGGCTTCACCCGGTTGATGAGTGGTACATACTTGGGGGTAAGGAACAAGGATAAATGATCAGACTGACCTAGGTGGGGGAGGGGAGTTGCTGTGTAGGCTCCCACAATATTGGTGTAAACATGGTCCAATGTTTTGTCCCCTCTTGTGTGACAGGAGACATGCTGGTAGAATTTAGGAAGCACTGTCTTGAGGTTAGAGTGGTTAAAATCACCCGCCACAATAAATGCTGCCTCTGGGTGTGCAGTTTGTTGTTTGCTAATAGCTGCATGCAGTTCTTTCATAGCAAGCTTAGCATTAGCATCCGGAGAAATGTAAGCGGCTGTTATGATGGTACAAGTGAACTCGCGTGGCAGATAGAAAGGTCTACATTTAACCATGAGAAACTCCAGGTTAGCTGAGCAGTGTCTCTCAACAGTGACAGAGTTCATGCACCAAGCCTTGTTAATATAAATGCACAATCCCCTCCCTCTTGTCTTACCGGAGTCAACTGCTGCTCTGTCTGCCCGGAGCGTGTGTAGGCCGGCTAGCTCGATAGCATTGTCGGGTATTCCACTGTGAAGCCATGTTTCCGTAAAAATCATGATATTGCAGTTCATAAGTTTCTTATTGTTGGTGATCTGAAGCCGTAGTTCACTCATTTTGCTCGCCAGAGACCGCACATTAGCAAGGAAAATACTGGGTAGCGATAGCCGGTCCGGTGTTAGCTTTAGCTTAGCTCTTAGCCCACCGCGTTTACCCCTCCTTTGTTTACGGTCCTTACGCCGCCTGCGAGCACTTCCGGTCGGCCGGGAAGCCTGCCGAGCATCGGGAGTTCTCCAGAGCTCCGGGATGAGACGTAGATTCAGACGTAGGTTGCTGATAAAAAGGTCGTTATCGTTGTTTTGTAAACCAATATTCAAAAGCTCATCTCGGGTGTAAGATGTAAAAGCAGAGCTGTTCTGAACGAACATACCCAAAATGAGCAGAAATAACACTGCTAGTCCCCAGAATCTGGTAGGACGCTGAGCCTCGCATTGTGCACGCGCCGCCATCTTGCGTTGTTGGTATTGCTGTACATACATATTGCTGTACATACAACTGTAGTGCAGGCAAGATGAAATTGCATTTATCTCGGCATCCATATAAGTAAAAAGAACATAATTTAAGACACACTCACACACACCTTCACCCCCCACCCCAACACAGCCATTCACACTTACCTGAGACATACTTGAAAACTAACCAGAACTATAATATACAAATAATATACATAATGTCCATAGGTGCAGTAGTGTGTATGAGAGATTCCGGATCAACTGTTTAACGTCCTAACAGCTTGTGGAAGGAAGCTGTTAATCAGTCTGGTGGTTCTGCCTCTGATGCTCCAGAATCGTTTGCCAGATGGCAGAAGTTCAAAGTGCTTATGCAGAGGGTGAGAATGGTCCTTGACAATGATCAGTGCCCTGCTCCTACAACGGTTCTAAGATAAGATAAGATAAACTTCATTGTCCCTCAAGGGGAAATTTGTCTTGGGCTTGTCAGTGAAAAAGTTCTTGGACAGAGGGGACGGAAACTCCAATTACCCTCTCAGCTCCCTTAATTATCCTCTGCAGGAATTTTTATTCTGACATACTGCAGCTGGAGTACCATGTTGCAATGCAGTACGTCAGAACACTCTCCACCACACCTCTGTAGAAGGTCCTGAGGATGCAGATGGGGAGAGAGGCCTGTTTGAGTTTCCACAAGAAGTGCAGTCTCTGCTGGGCCCGCTTCCTGATCCCCAAGGAATTCTTGCTCCAGGTCAGGTCCTGCGAGATCTGCACTCCGAGGAACCTGATGTTCTCCACTCTCTCCACTAAACGGCCGCCGATGCTGAGAGGGACGTGTTCAGGCTATGACTGCCGGAAGTCGATAATCATCTCCTTTGTTTTGTCCACGTTGAGCACCAGATTGTTCTCCCTGCACCAGCCCTCCAGGTCTCTCACTTCTTCCTTGTACATTGATTCCTCATCCCTTTGAATAAGTCCCACCACCGTGGTGCCGTCTGCAAACTTAATAATCTGGGTCCCCTCCTGTCTGGATACACAGTCATGTGTTAGAAGTGTAAACAACAGTGGACTGAGTACGCAGCCTTGGGGATCCAATGCTCAGCGTGATAGAGTTGGAGATGTTATTTCCAATCCGGACAGACTAAGGCCTCTCGATCAGGAAATCCAGGATCCAGAGACATGTGGCGGTGTTCAGACCAAGAAGGAGTAATTTAGATCTCAACCCCATAGAAAATCTTTGGAGGGAGTTGAAAGTCTGTGTTGCCCAGCGACAGTCCCAAAACATCACTGCTCTAGAGGAGATCTGCATGGAGGAATGGGCCAAAATACCAGCAACAGTGTGTGAAAACCTTGTGAAAACTTACAGAAAACATTTGACCTCTGTCATTGCCAACAAAGGGTATATAACAAAGTATTGAGATGAACTTTTGTTATTGACCAAATACTTATTTTACCGAGGAATTTACCAATTAATTCATTAAAAATCCTTCAATGTGATTTTCTGGATTTTTTTTTCTTCTTATTTTGTCTCTCATAGTTGAGGTATACCTATGATGAAAATTGGAGACCTCTCTCATCTTTTAAATGGGAGAACTTGCACAATTGGTGGCTGACTAAATACTTTTTTACCCCACTGTATATATATACAGTATATATATATATATATATATATATATATATATATATATATATATATATATATATATATATATATATATATATATACACACATACTGCTCAAAAAAATAAAAGGAACACTTTTTAATCTGAGTAAGTTTTGGAGTGCTTTCAATTCAGCCCTCTGTAGGTTGTAGGTTGATAATTTTCATTTCCATCAAAAGATGTGGCATCTTTTCATTCTTAACACATTATCCAATCCGTATCAGTGTAGATATCCAGCTTATTTTTTCCCATTATGTGTTTTCAAAGTGTCCCTTTTATTTTTTTGAGCAGTATATATTATATATATACAATATTATATATCTTTTTTGAGCAATATATATATATATATATGACCATTTTGCATATGGCACAAGTGTTACTGAAACCGCTGTCATGATGTGGAGCATGGTTGGGGGACCGTGCTCATGCTCTCAGTTTATTTGATCGTTTTCTGTATTTTCCCCATGTCAGTTTAGTATTGTATCTGGTTGGTGTTGGATGTATCATGTCATTTGAGTTGCGATTTGTTTTTGTCGGGTTATGAGCATTTCTGTTTCTTAGTTTAGCCTTGTTTGTTGATATCATGGGTCCATGACAATCCAGTTTTGTATATTAAATGCTATCTGCCTGTTTTGACATGAGCTTACCCTCACATTTGCCTTCAGTCCTCTTTTGTATGTTGATTGTATTGTTTGCACCTCTTGGGTTTTGTATTTATCCTGTCCTCGGCGTGGTGAGCTATTTTCCCCTTTGGTAATTACCTGGATTATGTTCTATTAATTATTTCGGTCAATGCTTTTACTTTGACAGCACCCTTTACTCCCATTTGCTCCTTGCTAGTTTCGCGGTTTGACACAGGTGTTTAATATTCTAATTATTGTCCTCTCTCCAGTTTTCCACACCTGCTATCATTTGTCTGTTTTTCCTTTGTCCTATTTAAGGGACGCCGGCCCACAGGTCGGCTCGACGTCCTTCAACATTGTCACTTGTATCCTGGCATGTGTCCCACGCTATTCTCTTTATCTCCAGATGTGAGTCCCACATCTGCACCAGCATTTCCACATGCCTTTTCCTCTGGTTATTCCTCCCTGCCTCTCAGTTCTGTTCTTGCCTTATTTGGACTTCTGTGTTTAAATTAAACCTTGCAAACTCACAGCTCCTGCAACTGGGTCTTCATTCCGCCCCGCCTGGGTGTTCATGACAACCTGCTTACCTATGTTAAACCCATGTGGGGCCCATGTGGGTACTGCTCACCTGTACCACAGGTAAAGTCCATGTGGGCAAACCCAGATGGGGCCAACATGGAACCCGCAGACAAACCCACATGGGACCCATAAGGCAGCCCAGTTTTAACCTTTGGTGAGACCCACATGGACATGCTGACTGGGTTGTGGGGCTGAGGAATGTCTGCGTTTGGACTCTGGCAGCTCCTCAGCTCTTTACCCCCCACCCCCATCCCAGCACTGCAGTGTCCACATCTTTTTTTAGCATCTGCTTCTGTTTTCTTCTTCTATGCATTCCTTCAGCGTGCGTGTTTACCTCTGACCCTGTTTGTCCAGAGTAAAACTGGTGAACCGCTCCGTCAGAAGAACCAGTGTGGTCTGCAACGTCCTGTCACGTTTCCTGTTTGGCTTCTGCTGGTTTATTACAATTTTTATTGATTTTTCCTGAAAACTTTCAACTGGTTTTGTCATAAATTTGCTAATTTTTTTTTCTCATAAATTTGTGATTTTTTTCTGTAAATTTTCAGCTTCTCATAATTTTTTATATTTTTTCCACATAAATCTGCCACTTTTTTCTTATTTATTTTTTACTTTTTTCCTCACAAATTTGTAAAAAATGTTCTTGTAAATTTGCAACTTTTTTCCTCATAAATCTGCAACTTAATCAGAAGGCGAGTTGTTATTTAAGAAAGGTGTAAAAATATGATAAAAATGCATATTTGAAAATTTAACAAACTACAACTTACAGCTTAATTACATCAAATTAAAATTTAATCAGCATCCAGAAGAGCTTTGCATATTTGAAAGAAAAAAGTTGAGAAAAATCCTAAATTTATGAGAAAAAGTTGCAAATTTATGGGGAAAAAGTTAAAAATTTTGAAAAAGTTGAAAATTTATGAGAAAAATGTAAACTTATGAGAAAAAAGTTTCAATGCTATGAGGAAAAAATTAGCTAATAAAAAGTTGCAGATTTACAGAAAAAGTTCAAAATTTGCAACAAAAAAATTACAAGAAATTTAAAATTACAAGGAAAAATTTGCAAATTTATGAAAAAAATTTGCAAATTTATGAGAAAAAAAAATCAAATTTACAAGGAAAAAAATTCAAATTTATGAGAAAAAATGTACAAATATATGGGGAAAAAAGTTTCACATTTTTGGGAAAAAGTTGGAAATTGATGAGAAAAAGTTTCCAAAGTTAGGAGAAAAAAAATGCTAGTTTTTAAGAAAACAGTTGCAATTTCCAGAAAAAGTTCAAAATTTGCAACACAAAAATTTTAAATTTACAAGAAAAAGTGGCGCTGGAGTACTGGAGTGGTGGCCTAGAGGTAGAGCATCTGCCCCACAGCCGCGCGGTCGGGGTTCAAGTCCCGACCGGGTCATGCCAAAGACCATATAAAAATGGAACTTCCTGCTGTCCAGCTTGGTGCTCAGCAAAATGGAATGGAGGAGGGAAATGTGGGGAGCAGTGGTTCAGGAAGTAGAGTGGGTCATCTAATAACCACAGGGTTGGTGGTTCGAATCCCGCTCTCCCCAGCCATCCTGCCATTGTGTCCCTGGGCAAGACACTTACCCACCTTATGTCCATGACACTGGGCATGAATTTGTATAAATGTTAGGTAGGTGTTTGAGTGGCTGTGGATTGGAAGCCACATTTCCATCAGTCTGCCCCAGGGCAGCTGTGGCTACAGTAGTAGCTTACCACTATCAATGTCTGTCTTTGGAGTGAATGTATAATAGACTCATTGTAAAGCGCTTTGGGTATCTTGAAAGATGCTATATAAATGCAATCCATTATTATTAGATGGAGTGCTTCCACTCCTGTTGCTTTCGCTGACCGAGGGTCTCCCCCTATCCGTCCCGGGAAGGAGGTGATCTGGCGCAGCTTCCCATCTGCCTCCGGCCCCAACCATGAAGCGAGCCTGCTCTTGGCAGCCTCTGCTGGGGGCTGACAGGTGGGTGTCAGGGAGCTTGCTGGGCTGAAAACCCGGGGCTCACAGCTGATGCAGATGGGGACGCATATCCTGTCACTCTGGGGAGTGAAAAGTAAAACGCTGCACACTCCTTGTTCATCCATTTATTCCCCTAAAAATAAACACATTAGTAAGTCTGTGATGAAAACGACCCCCCCCCCCCGGTGTGCCACGCATCACATTGAAACACTGGCACACATACTCCCTGTTCATTCATTCATTCCCCTAAAAAAGTCTTACATTGATGCCTAATCTGTAGACTCCAATGGTAAGTCTGCAATTAAATTGAGAGTGTGAATGGAATAAAATAAAAAAAACTAGTATGTGATCATCACATAATTAAAATGATGGGCGATTATTACTGTTACAAGATTCCGGTGCTGCTGTTTCCTGAGCTACGGAGCTGCACAATTTCAAAACATGCCACTGAAATATCATTAAACAATGTGCTTCTGACGATAAACCTCCTTTTTCCTGAACAAAAGCGGATTTTCATGGAATGCATTATAATAGTAATGCACATTAGACTGTGCACTGCCACACCTCTTTGAAATGAGGCGCGTTGTCCCAGCGCAGAGCGGGCGCACTGTCTACTGGTGATGTGATGCAGTGACGCAAGGTATGAAAAACAGACAGTACGCTGACAGAAACTAACAAAAGCACGGGTGCATGGCAGAAAGTCTGTTGGAAAAGTACACGGACAACCGTCAAAATAAGGCTCTGAAAGTTTAAAATTTGCAGCAAAAAATGTGCAAAATTCTGAGAAAAAGTTGCAAATTTATGAGATAACAGTAGCAAATTTACAAGGAAAAGAGCTTCAAATTTATAGGGAAAAAGTTTCAAATTTTTGAGAAAAAAGTTGGAAACCGATGAGAAAAATGCAACTTTATGAGAAAAAAGTTTTGAAGTTATGAGAAAAAAATAACTAGTTTTTAAGAAAAAAGTTGGAAATTTACAGAAAAAAGTTTAAAATTTGCAACAAAATTTTTTAAATTTACAAGAAAAAAGTTGCAAATTTGCACAAAAAAGATGAAGATTTTTGAGAAAAAAGTTTCAAATCTGAGAATAAAATTGCAAATTTATGAGAAAAAAGTTTGAGAAAAAGTTGCAGATTTACAGAAAAAGTTGTAAATGTAAAGTTGGAAAATTTGCAGCAAAAGTGCAAATTTATGAGAAATAAGTTGGTAATTTACATCTCTTTTCACTTCGAATAATTTTTTGAAAGTCATGTTATTCATTTTTTATTCAGTTTTGGGTAAACGCGCTGCCGTGTGGTTGCCGTCATATCCTGTCAGGACAGAGCGACAGACGTGGAGCTCCTGTCTCTGCCTCGTCCATCCAGTTACTGGAAACCCCAAACTGTCTTTCCAGGACGCTTGAGAGAGACACCTGAAGTATCTTGACATTGACTCCCTGCTGCCAAACCAGCTGATTCACCCTCCTCTCTTTCACCTGGGTCCTGATTGGCTGACGAGCTGTCAGCCAACGACCTCAGTCAACTAACATGCTGCTTCTGTGGCGGGGGGAGTTTTAATTCATTACATCTACCAAAGAGTCGTAAACCGGAGAAAGCTTTTTTTTTGGTCTTTAAACGACATCCACTCTGTGATTTACACCTGTGGTTGCCACGGCGACTGCCTGTGTTTACAGGCTGTTGCTGCTCATTAGCGCGCCTCTATCTCTGTGTGATTGTGAGTCATCACGGTTGGAGACGCGTCACGGTTTAGAGTCATGGAGGTCAAGGAAATGAAAAACTGGATTCAGTCTGAATAATTGCAGACGGATGAAAATACGTCACAAAATATGATTTTTAAAATTAAAATATGGACTTAAAAATGATTCTGTATATATTTTTAAATACTGGCTCCTCCTCTCAGATGCCTCACAGTGATCTGGTCCACTAGCCTTCGCTGGTCTCCAGCAGTCCCCCCCCCGCCCCCCGCATTCACCAGCTTTCAGTAGTAGCCTACAGCCTATGGTGATGTAATGCCGTCTTAATTGTTAATGTGTCAGACATTTGGACAAAGACAGTAAAACACGTTTACGCCTCTAACCAGACAGATTTTTGTTTCATTAGCTTTAGGAGGAAACTTGTGCAGAAGGTTAGCTCTGATGTTTTAGTCGGGGGACGATTCGTTATTTTTCATCATGGGGGATAAGGTGTTCACAAGTTTAGCCTGAGGTACAAACGGATGAATGGGAATTTGATGCAAATTTGCAACAATAAAGGTGCAAAAAATATGATAAAAGATGCCAATTGAAAAATTCAAAAGGTTGCAAATTACAGTTTAATTACATTAAATAAAAATTTAACCAGCAGCCAGATGAGCGTGTCAAACTTACAAGAAAAAGTTGAAAATTTACAAGAAAAAAGTTTCAATCTTGAGTTGGGGGGGTGCAAATTTACAGGGAAAAAGAAGGACATGTATGAGGGAAAAAAAGGTGCAAATCAAGGGGGAAAACATGCAAATTTACAGAAAAATTTACAAGAGAAAAAAATCACAAATTTACAAGAAAAAAGTTTTAAATCTACAAGAAAAAACTTGCAAATTTACAGGAAAAAAGATGAAACTTTACAAGGAAAAGATGACATTTTTAGTCAAAAAAAAAATTGCAAATTTAAAGGAAAAAAGTTGCCAATTTTTGAGGGGAAAATTGCATAAATTTGAGAAAAAAGTTGCAAATTTACAAGGAAAATGTATTGTTTTTGGAAAAAAGTTGCTAATTTACAAGAAAAAAGTTTCAAATGTACATGAAAAACATTGCAAAATTTCAGGAAAAAGTAGCAAATTTATTGGAAAAAAGTTGCAAATTTTTGAATGAAAAAACTGCATAAATTTGAGAAAAAATTTGCAAATTTACAAGGGGAAAATATGCAGATGTTTGAAGGAAAACTTCCAAATTTACAGGAAAAAGGGTGAAATTTAACAAAAAAAAGATGAAATTTTTAGGAAAAAGTAACAAATTTATAGGAAAAAAGTTGCAAAATTTTTGAGGGGAATATTGCATAAATTTGTGAAAAAAGTTGCATATTTACAAGGAAAAAGTTTCAAATGTACAAGAAAAAGTTGCAAAATTACAGGAAAAAAGTTACAATTTTTTTTAAATAAAAAAGAAAAATTTTGAGGAAAAAGTTGCAAATTTGCAAGAAAAAATATGCAAATTTTGAGGGAAAAATTTCCAAATTTACAGGAAAAAAGGTGAAATTTAACAAAAAAAAGATGAAATTTTTAGGAAAAAGTAGCAAATTTATAGGAAAAAAGTTGCAAAATTTTTGAGGGGAATATTGCATAAATTTGAGAAAAAAGTTGCAAATTTACAAGGAAAAAATATGCAGATGTTTGAGGGAAAACTTCCAAATTTAAAGAAAAAAAGGGTGAAATTTAACAAAAAAAAAGATGAAATTTTTAGGAAAAAGTAGCAAATTTATAGGAAAAAAGTTGCAAAATTTTTGAGGGGAATATTGCATAAATTTGAGAAAAAAGTTACAAATTTACACGGAAAAAGATTCAAATGTACAAGAAAAAGTTGCAAAATTACTGGAAAAAAGTTGCAATTTTTTAAAATAAAAAAAACATTTTGAGGAAAAAGTTGCAAATTTGCAAGAAAAAATATGTAAATTTTTGAGGGAAAAATTTCCAAATTTACAGGAAAAAAGGTGAAATTTCACAATAAAAGATGAAATTTTTAGGAAAAAGTAGCAAATTTATCGGAAAAAAGTTGCAAAATTTTTGAGGGGAATATTGCATAAATTTGAGAAAAAAGTTGCAAATTTACAGGGAAAAAGTTTCAGATGTACAAGAAAAAGTTGCAAAATTACAGGAAAAAAGTTACAAATTTTTTTAAATAAAAAAGAAAAATTTTGAGGAAAAAGCTGCAAATTTGCAAGAAAAAATATGCAAATTTTGAGGGAAAAATTTCCAAATTTACAGGAAGAAAGGTGAAATTTTACAAGAAAATGATGAAATTTATAGGAAAAAAGTTGCAAATTTTTGAGAAAAAAGTAGAACATTAACAAAAAAAAAGGTGAAGGTTTACAAGAAATTTTTAGGAAAAAATAGCAAAGTTACACGAAAAAAGGTGAAAATGTCCAAGAAAAAGATGAAATTCTCAGAAAAATGTCACAATTTTACAAGAAAATTAGCTAATTTTTGAGAAAAAATGTCAGGTTGGTGGGGGGGGGGGGGTGATTCCCCCCATGACCGGTGCAGGTTGCGGGTGGATAATAAAGCCTGAATCAGTTTCTGCTTTGATGCTTCAGTCCCACACCTCTCCCTCCCCTGCTCCTGTGACGGCCCTCCCCTCCCTCCATCCTCCTCCTCCTCCTCCCAGCAGCAGACGGCTCCTCGCTGCTCCCGGAGCTCCTCTCCACATCTGTGTTTCTCACCAGTTTCCCTCAGTAACTCTGGGACTCGCAGAAGGAGCTGCTGCTTCCTTTTCTTCCTGCTTGGGTTTTGTTTTTGTGTGAGAACTTTAGTCCAAGTGTTCCAGTGACTGGAGGTCGAGGTGGGACAAAGGAAGACAGGAGGACTGAAATCCCATGAGTCCGGAGCGGCTGCTGGAGAAGCAGGAAACCGGAGAAAAGAGCGAGAGGAGCAGGAGAAGGGAGGAGGAGAGGGAGCGGCCGCTGGAGGTCCATGTCTGCGTCTGCACCGGTCCCGAGGTACGGACAGACTCTGGCCCTGCTCTGGCTTCACTTTTGAGGGGAATGCATGAGCAGGACGGAGCCGAGCGGCGTGCACGACAGGAAAAATACAGAACACTGAAAATTTAGGAGAAACGGCTCACAAATTAATCAGAAAAAAAGCATCAACTTGATGATAAACTCACAAAATTTTGCAAAAAAAAAAGGCAGAAAAATTACAGGAGTACATTTATGGAAGGACAAAATCGACTAATTTAAAGGGAAAAAATTTGAGGAAAAAATGGAAGACAAGTTGCAAAATTAGGAAAAATCGGGGGAAGTGTGGGGAAAAATTAATTTATAGGAGAAAAAGAAATAAAAAAAGATGAAATTTAGCAGCAGTTTAGTGAAGGAGAAGAAAGAATGTGCAGAAAATGTGGATGTTTGCTTTCCAACACGCAGAAGAGCTGCACAGTTAGTACATTTGATTTGGGAGGAATTTCAGATTTCTGTGTGAAATTTGATCCAAGAAGCAGAAGCAGAAGCAGAAGGTGAAGGTGAAGCTGAAGCAGAAGGTGAGGGGAAGCTGAAGATGGAGCAGAAGCTGAAGATGAAGATGAAGGTGAAGCAGAAGGTGAAGCTGAAGATGAAGGTGAAGCAGAAGGTGAAGCTGAAGCAGAAGCTGAAGCTGAAGCTGAAGCTGAAGCCGAAGCCGAAGGTGAAGGTGAAGCTGAAGGTGAAACAGAAGCAGAAGCTGAAGGTGAAGCAGAAGCAGAAGCTGAAGCAGAAGCTGAAACTGAAGCAGAAGGTGAAGCTGAAGCAGAAGCCAAAGCTGAAGCAGAAGCTGAAGCTGAAGGTGAAGCAGAAGCTGAAGCAGAAGCCGAAGGTGAAGGTGAAGCAGAAGATGAAGCAGAAGCAGAAGCCGAAGCAGAAGCAGAAGCAGCCCTTCACACTTGTTCTGTGTGATGAATAACGCTCATAGATGGACATGCATGTACACACAGCTGTGCACGAGCCAAACGTGGAAAAGGTTAAATGCTGCGCGGTCACATGACTTTATTCCGCTGACGTTTTGTTCTCATGATGGGACTCAGATCCTGACAGACCCTGACCCCCACAGGCGCGGCTCACACCTCACTGACCCCTCCCCATATTAAAACCTGTGATGAGATGTTACACCTGCAGGGGGCAGCAGGGGGTTTTCTTCCTGATGTGAAGCAGTGAAGAAGCCCTGTTATGGTTTCACATGTGACGTCACTGTGAAGGACTGCACTCTAACCACCAGCTTTTTCTTTCTAAAATCATCTTACATCACTGAAGAAAATGAATTTGAAGCATCAATTCTAAACACAAATGCAAACAAAAAACTTAGCAATTTTCAACTGTTTTCTCAATTTGAAAATTTTATGTCTCATAGATTTATAAATTTTTTGTCATAATTTTGCAACTTTTTTTCTATGAATTTGCAATTTTTTCTTGTAGATTTACAACTTTTTTCTCAGAAATTTGCAGCTTTTCTCATAAATTTGCAACTTTTTTCTCATAAATTTGCAACTTTTTTCTAGTAAATTTACAACTTTGTTCTCATAAATTTGCAACTTTTTGCTACTAAATTTGCAGTTGTTTTTCTTGTAAATCTGCAACTTTTTTCTTGTAAATTTTTTACTTTATTCTCATAAATTTGCAACTTTTTGCTAGTAAATGTGGAATTTTTTTCTCGTAGATTTGCAACTTTTTTTCTCATAAATTTGCAACTTTTTCTCACGTTTGCAACTTTTTCTGAAATAATTCCAACTTTTTTTCTGGTAAATTTGCAATTGTTTCTCATAGATTTGCAGTTTTTTCTCAATTTTTTTCTTTTTTCCTCAAAAATTTCCAACTTTTCTCAAAAAATTCCAACTTTTTCATTTAAATTTGCAACTTTTTTCGAGTAAATTTGCGATTTTTTTTCTCATAAATTTGCAGATTGTTTCTCATAAATTTGCATTTTTTTCTAGTAAATTTGCATTTTTCTTGTAGAGTTGCAACTTTTTCTCACAAGTTTGCAACTTTTTCTAAAATAGTTCTTTTTTCCTATAAATTTGCTATTTTTCTCATAGATTTGCAACTTGTTTCAAGTAAATTTGCATTTTTTTTCTCGTAGATTTACAACTTTTTTCTCATAAATTTGTTCTTTTTTCTAGTAAATTTGAAACTTTTGTCTCATAAATTTGGAACTTTTTCTCACAGGTTTGCAACTTTTTCTAAAACAATTACAACTTTTTTCCTATAAATTTGCCACCTTTTCTCATAGATTTGCAATGTTTTTCTCAATTTTTTTCTTTGTTCCTGAAAAATTTCCAATTCTTTTCAAAAATTTGCAACTTTTGTCTCATAAGTCTACAACTTTTTTCAAGTAAATTTGCATTTTTTTTCTCGTAGATTTACAACTCTTTTCTCATAAATTTGCTACTTTTTCTCACAAGTTTGCAACTTTTTCTAAAACTTTTTTCCTATAAATCTGCAATTTTTTTCTCATAGATTTGCAATGTTTTAATGTTTTTCTCAGTTTTTTAAGACTTTTCTCTGAAAAATGTCCAATTTTTCTCAAAAATGTGAAACTTTTTTCCTGTAAATTTGAAACTTTTCTTGTATATGTGAAGCTTTTTTCTTGCTCATTTGTAACTGGGTTGAATCCCATAAAGCTGTTGTTCTGAACAACAACTGAAGGACAATGTGCCTCTTGTCTGTACTGTAAAAGCTCATGTTTCCACACCTTCGGTTTGAAATGCTGTTGGTAAATATCTGCTCCGATCACTGCTTGTTAATATTTTCATTCTCGGTGTGTTAACCTCGTAACATTACAGTGTTCCACTGGCGGGATGTTTCAGATTTTCTGTTGCCACTCAGGGAAGAAAGAATTTGATTATCTTTGTTTATGCTGAATTTAGAGAAACTGGTTGGAAGTGTAAGGTGTTAAACCATACAGAATTATTCTGATATGAATATAAAGTGCATATTTGGACACATCTATCAATGTTTGCTGTCACTGAAAATGGTGCTTCCACCCAGGTGCATTGTCCTTTCACCGCTCTGCTTTAGTAAAACCATCTAGGAAAAGTATGACAGCAGCAATGTGAAGGATGTGGGGTTGAGACTTGGTCAGTTTTTAGAAAAAAGTTCCTTTTGTCAGTGTTCCTCCTGGATCCGCAGCACCATGACAAGTTCAACTTTCAGAGCTTCTTGTTTTTCAAGAGTTTTACAAAAGTGCCGACCACCACACGCTGGCTGTGAAGGGGCTCTTTAATCTGCTACAGCTGATGTGCCGACGGGATGTCATGCACTTTGGACTTCATGTTGAAAGGAGACAAAGGCATTTAAAGATTCAAGATTCAAGATTTTATTGTCAATGCTACTATACATAGAGGACATACAGGGGAATTGAAATGGCATTTCTCTCTCTCGTCATTGGTGTGCATAATATAAAAGGAAAAGGAATAAGGCTGGAAAGTAGAAAACAACTACAACAACAGCAGTCTATGTACAGTAATGCTAACTGTAGTGCAAATGGCGACAAGAAAGACCCAGACCTCCCATAGTGCAAATACAGGTAAATTATTAATGATGATAAAACCCAGCAGTCCTATATACAGAAAACTAGAGAGGAATACCCGTAGTTGCAGTTCAGTAGTGTAGGTGCAGATAGTAACAGATAGGACTGCACGTGGTCAGTATTGCAGTGACAGACAGACAGCAGCAGATATGACATTTGTGCAAATGGTTGCGGTTAAAGTTCAGAGACATATAGTAGCAAAAGTACTACTGTTGGTGTGCCAGTCTTTCTGTGCCAACAGCAGAGGTAGTTATTGTGCGGGTGATTGTGTTACCGTCCGGGGGGGAGGGGGGGGTGCACAGATTTTAGGGTCCTGATGGCCTGATGAACAAAGCTGTTAAGCAGTCTTGTGGGGCGGGCCCAGAGGCTCTGGTACCTTTCCCCCAAGGGCAGGGGGCTGAAGAGGGAGTGTGAGGGGTGGGAGGTGTCACCTCTGATGTTGATGGCTCTGCGGGTGAGGAAGATGTCTGGGGGGGGGCAGAGAGGCACTGATGATCTTGCTGGCTGTTTTCACTGTGTGTTGTAGTGTCTTCTGGCAGGAGGCGGTGCAGCTTCTGTAGCACACTGTGATGCAGCTGGTGAAGATGCTCTCAATGGTGCCCCGGTAGAAAGAACACATGATGGGGGTGGGACTCGTAGTCTCCTCAGTTTGTGGAGGAAATGGAGGCGAGTTTGGGCCTTCTTTGCCAGTGATGTGGTATTGTTGGACCAGGAGAGGTCCTCAGAGATGTGCACCCCCAGGAAATTGGTGCTACTCACCCTCTCCACAGCTGCACCATTGATGATCAGAGGGGGATGCTGTCTGTGTCCCCTCCTGAAATCGACCACAATCTCCTTGGTTTTTCTCACTGTCTTTACACCACTGGACCAGTTGGCTCACCTCATTTCTGTAGTTGGCCTCCTCGTTGTTGGTGATGAGGCCCACCACCATCGTGTCATCAACAAACTTGATGATGTGGTTGGTGTTATAGGCTGGTACACAGTCATGGGCCAGCAGGGTGAAGAGCAGCCGGCTGAGCACACACCCTTGTGGGGCCCCTGTGCTCAGTGTGATGGTCTGGGAGGTGTTGCTGCCAACCCGCACGTTCTGTGGCCTCCCTGTGAGAAAGTCCAGCACCCTATTAGGAACTATTGAGTTGACGTCTGAAATTCACGTCTCTTGTGAGGCTTAAAGGCGTTAAACAGTAACTGACTTGCTTCTGCAAACATGAAGTCAGTGGTTTCTAGTTTATATGACTGTTGACGGATCGGCCACCTAATTGTTTGACCCAAGTCAAGTTTTGGAAATTTCTTGTTACCAAAGGGATGATTTTTGTTTTAACATCAGCAAATATTGTTGCTTCAGGAAATAAAAAAATCCATAAACTGTCATCTGAGTTAATTCTGGTTAAAAGGACCTTTGAAATGGCACACAACCTGGTAACAGAGCTGGTTCTCTGTGGCACAGCTGACAGTGGACTGGCTTTCTTTCTAACTGCAGCAATAAAGCATTTCAGTGACTGTGGTTTTGGCTCATGACAGAGTGGATGTTGTTGACAGTTTTTTCAGGCAGCAACACCAGTTGTAGCCACAACACTCTGGGCTTTGCTATGAAACACATGAAAGGACGGATTCAAAGGTCACTGGCTTAAGTCACGCTTAAAGGTTTTTTTAGAAATGCCTTTTAAAACCCAACAGTTAATTCCATGTGTGGCACAATGCAATGGTCACATCGATGTATTCCAGAGAAGATATCCATAACTACGTCACACACTTCACAGGCTTAATCACTGAGTGGCTCAACCTCAGCTGCATCGCTCTTCTTCAAGACTAGAAGGCACAAATTACAGAGAGAAAACTTTAACCAGCATCCAGATGAGCAGTGCAAATTTACAAGAATAAAAAAGTTGAACATTTACAGAAAAAAAATGTAAATTTGTAAGAAAAAATCACAAGTGCATGTAAAAATTTACAGGAAAATGTTGCAAATTTACCAGAAAAAAGTTGCAAATTTTTAAGGAAAAAGATGAAAATTAACAGAAAAAAAATCACAAAATTATGAGGAAAAAAGTGGAAAATTTACAAGGAAAATTTAGCAAATTTATGAGAAAACATCTTGCAAATTTTTAAAGAAAACCATGAAAATTTACAGGAAAAATGTTGTAAACTTTTTGAGTAAAAAATTACAGATTTATGAAAAATAGTTTCAAATTTACAGGAAAAAGTTTAAAATTTATGAAAAAAGTTGCAAATTCATGAGCAAAAAATAAAGATTACCAGAAAAAAAATAAAAAAGTTATGAGAAAAAAGTTGCAGATCTATGAGGAAAAGTTGAAAATTTACAGAACAAAAATTGCAAATTTTTGAGAAAAAAGTTGCAAATTTATGAAAAAAGATTTACAGGAAAAAAGTTGCAATTTTATCACAAGAAAAGTTGGCAATTTTTTAAGGAAAAAAATGAAAATTTAGTTTAAAAGACACAACTGGAAAATTTACAGGAAAAAAGTTGCAAATTTATGAGAAATAGTTGCAAATTCAGAGAACAAAGATTACAGAAAAAAAACACTATTGTATGAGAAAAAAATTCAAAATTTATGAGAAAAGTTGAAATTTCAAAGAAAAAAATTGCAAATTTACAAAAAAAAAATGCAAATTTATTAGAAAAAAGTTGTATTTTTTTTTTTTTAGAAAATTTAAGAGACAAATGTTACCTTTTTTCATTTCTGCTTTGAATTGGTGGTTCAAAGTCTTCGGTTTGTAGCCAGAAGGGTTTACTGTGACATATGATGATCTTTGCTCCCCCCACCCACGCGACTCAAGCCCGTGTTAGTCGCCGGTCCAACTCTGTGGATTGCACGTTGTGCGTAGAAACGTGTGAGAGGAGACGGTCCGTCGGCAGCGTCTCCAGCTCTGCTGTCCCAGCAGCGGCCCTCTGGTGGCTGCGCCATGAAGGCAGAGCCCAGTTTCTCCTCAGCGGTCCACGGAAAGCCTCTGGCTCAGTCCCGCAGAACCACACACACATGGCCACGTCCCTTCTCTGGTGCTGTGAAGCACAAACAGCCAAACAGAAATCAAAGCGGCCCCAGGCATCCAAAGGCAGTTTTAATATTGAACCCATGCAGGATAATTATGGGATGTGGGTGGACTGTTTCCTCGGTGACCTGTGTTTGCCGTTTATAATAATTAGCTCGTCAATTTAGCAGACAGAGGCTCCACTGTGACGTACGGGACTGTGTGTATGTGTTTGTCAGGAGACAGATGTGTACCGCTGTGTTTCTGACCTCAGAACAACAACACATATATTCATGGGTTTTTTTTTTCATCTTCATTCAAACACACAGATTTGATTTATCTTTATTTGTCAGGGGCCGTGTGACAGAACGTTAATCTCATTGGACTGTGTCAGATTTAGTCGCTGGCTAATTTCCATCTGCAGTCCCAGGGCTGGTAGACACAATAGCACATAAAAAAATACACAAATACATATCTAATAATGCAATACAATTACAGGATGCAGCTGCAGAAGTTAAATATCCACAGAACAGTTGATTTTTAGACCTTAACAGTGTTGGAGTCAAAACTACAGCAGTATCAGAGCTTACAGAGGACCAAGAGTTTGGAGCATTCACACCTAACCTGTTTGGTCCAGACCAGAAGCTCCGCTAAAGCATGCTGGACTTCTAGTATTTCATAGATAGAAGATGTTCAAAGGGTGTTGGTTTAAGTCCCAGTAGAATTACTTCATAAGAATGTCAGGTATACGTATCTGTTGGACAAGCTGTTTTAGTTAAATCGCTGTTGAATCTGAGTAATCACATGAAGTTCCCCAGAAACCACAGACAAAATCACGAAACATGAACAAGTTGAATCCGTGTCAAGATGTTCACATCCAAGCTTCTGAGAAAAGGTTTTGACCCAGTATGTGCTGCTCCAGCAGGCTCTGTGGCACAGTGGATGGAGCACTGGCCCTCTAGGCTTGGTGTCCTAGGTCTTAGGTGGAGTGGTGGCCTAGTTGCTACAGCATCGGGTTGGGGGTTCAAGTCGCAGCTGGGTCATACCAAAGACCATATAAAAAGGATGCTTCCCACCTTCTAGCTTGGTGCGCAGCATAATAGAATGGAGGAAGGAAAAGTTGTTTGTGGCGATACCTTGCATGGCAGCGACCCCTCTGATTCTAGATGTGATCAACATTATAGATAGGAGAAATGTAATTTTGTTCTACTGTACATGATTGGCTGTATATATTGAATGACATTAAAGTTGTGTTCTTCTCAGATCAAGATATTCAAAGGTTGTGGGTTCAAGTCCCACCACAGTCACTTTATAAAGGGTCCAGGTGTTCATCTTTGTTAAATACGAGTTTAAGACCACTGTTGATGCTGTCATATTAATGAGTGAACATTGAATTTCTTAGTCATACTTTTAGGTTGAAGTAAGGACTTGAAGTTCCCCAGAAACCACTAACAAAATTAAGAGCCATGAACAAATCAATTCCAGATCAATATGTTCATATCCAAGCTTCTGAGAAAAGGTTTTGATTCAGTAAATAAAAACAGCAGGGGCTCTGTGGGCAGTGGGTAGTGCATTGGCCTTCTAGGGTTTTTTAAATAAAGATGAAGACATTCAAAGGTTGTGGGTTTGAGTCCTACCAGAGTCACTTTGAAAGAATGTCAAGTTTTTTTCTCTCTCAGTGAGCTTAAGTCCAAGCACTGTTTATCCTTTAAAGGTACACTTCTAATACCACCTCAAAAACAAATGTGTAGTACCCAAAATAGTATATTGTGCCCTTTTATCCACAAAAAGAAAAATAAACTTTCATTGCCTTAGAATTGCTTGGAAAGAGCTTTTACAACTTCCACCTACTTAAGTATGCGCTGATCTATGAATATTCTAATTAGCTCCACCCATACTCCCACCCACGGATGCTGCAAGACCTGCCCTCCCCTCTCCTCTGACCTGAGAACACTGAAGACTGCTTCGCTAAACAATGGCTAGTGAAAACATCGGAGTGATTCATCTGTACATGTACACGCCGCCAACCCCCACCAAAGTGAGTTGGTTCTGGGAGCTGGTGGGTGCCTGCTGGGCAGCTCGCTGTAGGCCAGCAGTCCGATGCTCCCGCCTGTCGCTGTGGAACCACGACCTCAGCGTGGCGCATGTGGCCTCACCCCGGCTGTTGTGCCATGCCTCCTCCCCGATTACCCAACTTGCGTCCTTCCTCCAGATGGAGCAGGAGAGTTTATTGTCTCCTCCTCTGCCCCCCCTGGTGGGGGCGGAATGGGGGTTTTGTGCCCCCCCCCCCAAAAAAAAACCTTCACCAAACCAAGTCAGACGAATGCAAAACGGATGGGTGGTGGTCTTGGCATCTTCATCCCCCTGTCTCATCTTTCTGACCATATGCCTCCCATTCCTCTGTGGGCGCCTCTGGGACCCTGCATGTGTGGGTGCAGCAGCCGGTGGACTCCGGTCTCTGAGCTGACTGCGCCCCACATGTGCGGTGGGGTTCGAGAATACTGTAGCCCTAGCTGTGGAAAACTACAGGCGGCTGGTTTTGCACCTTCCCCTGGAAGGGAGCTGACTGTCAGTGGTAGGTAGAGGAGTACTGGCTAAAGTGTTGTTCCTCACCCCGGGACCTCTCAGCTCACCAGCTCAGGCCCCAATTCAAGCCAGGTCCCTCCTCTCCCCTCACTCCCTCCTCTCTGCCTCTCATCCGCTCTCTCTCCCCTGGGGGAGTGAACTCAGGTCTGTTGTCATGCCCAATGCTTAGCCTGACTGGTTAATGCTATAACCAATCAGGCTAAGCAGGAATGCTTACATAGCTAGAAGCACTCTGTCCAAAGCTGCCCGTATTGGAGGGGGGGAGCTTAACTGGACATTCACAGCAAAAAAACAGAGACATGAAACAGAGTGATTTCACTGTTGATATGTCTTTTAAGTCACCAAAAGCATGTTATAGACATGTTAACAACAGAAAAAACATGATTTTTACCAGAGTGTCACTTTAAGATTTGTTGATCAAGTTTGAAATTCTTAGTAAAGTCTGACAAAATAATGAACAAGTTAATTCCACGTCAGTAAGTTCATATCCCACCTTCTGAGAAAAGGTTGGATATGACTCGGTAGGTAAACACCCAAGTGTCGTAATGGATAGTGCATTATCGTTAGTTAGCCTGTAGACTGAGTTAATGTAAGGACTTATAGTCCCTCAGAAACCAACAAGAACAAGTTGGTTCCATGACAGTAGGGCCATATCCAACCTTCTGAGAAATTGCTGTAACTTACTTCAGAGGCTCTGTGGCACAATGGATCATGCATTGGCTGTCTTGAGGTTCTTAGCTAAAGATGTTCAAAGGTTGTGGGTTCAAGTCCCACCAGAATCAGCCTGTAAGGGCTTCAGGTGTTTATCTTTGACAAACATGAGTTTAAGAAAAATCACTGTTATTTTAATGAGTGAATGTAGAACCTCTTAGTCACGGCTTAAGTCAAGACTCGGAGTTCCCCAGAAACCACTGAAGCATGAAGAAATTGATTGAGCATCATTAGGTTCATATCCAACGTTCTGAGAAAATGTTTTGACTACTAGGGTTCTTATGTGGAGACAGTTGAAGGTTGTGTGTTCAAGTCCTACTACAATCTTTTTGCAAGGTTTTCAGATGTTTACCTCTGCTAGAAAAAAATGCATCTAAATGCATCTTTCCTCTTTAAGGTCAATGTATATTGTGCATGTCCCTGCATAATAAATAAATAAATAGATAAGCTACTTTAGTTAAATCACTCTTGATGCTATGAGATTTGTTGGCAAAGTTAAAAATTCTTAATCAAGCTTATAGGCTGAGTTAAAATAAGGACCTAAAATTCCCCGGAAACCACTGACAAAATTAAGAGACATGAACAAGTTGATTCGAGGTTCAGATTGAACCTTCTGAGAAGATGTTTTAAGTAAGTAAAGTTTATTTATGAAGTGCATTTCACAGACATATAGTCACAAAGCTCTGTACAATAAAATAGAATAAAAAAACAACTTGATTGAGACACAGTTAAAAAAAACAGAACAAATTAAAACACAAGAGTAAAAGATTTAAAAATATCAAACATACCATTAAAAAGCAGTTGAATTGAAATTCAATGGAAAGCCTCGTTAAACAAAAAAGTTTTCAGCTGCTTTTTATAAGAGTCCACAGAGTCAGCTAAGCATAGCTGGAGTGGGAGATTATTCCAGAGCCTCTGAGCTACAGATCAAAAGGCTCATAAAAGGAACTAAAAAGTCCTGGGCTTCAGCGTGCAAGCAGGAGTCTGTTTGAGAAGGAGATCAGGTAAATATGATGGGGCTTGTCCATGTAGTGCTTTATATGTAAGTGTGAGAACTTTAAAACAAATCCTAAACTCCACTGGTAGCCAGTAATATGATCTCATTTTTTTAGAATTTGTAAGCATTCTGACTGCAGCATTTTGCGTACACTGGAGACAAGAAAGCATTGCAGTAATCTAGCTGTGAAGACACAAATGCATGGGTTATTTTGTCAAGCTCACTCGAAAAAACAATGGCTCTCAATTTGGAAATGATCCTTAAATGAAAAAAGCATGAACGTGAAACAGAATTTACATGGGAATTAAAACCAAGAGAGTTTTAACTCCACAGGCCTCAAGTACATGGGGTGGAACGCTGGAATTTTAAGAGGTTAAATGGAAAAATGAGCTTATCTGGAGGTCTACAACCTGTGGATTTCCATCCAATCCAAAAAAATCTCCAGATTTAGGGGTAAAAAGTCACAAATTTACAAGTAAAAAAACCCAAAATTGACAAGAAAATCTCACAAATTTAGGAGGGGAAAGTTGCATATTAAAGGAAAACAAATAACTTATTACTATTGTTTGCAGGTCCATTTATGCTGATAGGCTGATTTTATTGTTGGTTAGCCTGTAGATTAATGAAAGGACTTCTAGTCCCCCAGGAACCAACAAGAACAAGTTGATTCCATGTCAATTGGGCCATATTCGACCTTCTGAGAAAATGCTTTGTCTGCTAAAACATGGTGCAATGGGTAGTGCATTGAACTTCCAGTGTTCCTAGATGAAGCTATGCAGGGGTTGTGGGTTCAAGTCCCACCAGAGACACTTTGTAAGGCCTTCAGGTGTTTATCTTTGTTAAATATGAGTTTAGGTCAAACCACTGTTGACGCTGTCATATTAGAAGAAGCCATTTCTGTTGCCAGCCATGTACAGTAGATCAAAATTACGTTCCTCCTATCTACAATGTTAATCACATCTAGAATCAGAGGGGTCGCTGCCATGCAAGGCACCGCCACAAACAACTTCTCCTTCCCCCATTCTGTTACGCTGAGCACCAAGCTAGAATGTGGGAAGTACCATTTTTTTATATGGTCTTTGGTATGACCCGGCCGGGACTTGAACCCCCAACCTTCCGGTTGTGGGGCGGATGCCACCATTAATGAGTGAATATAGAATTTCTAAGTCATTCTTTTATTTTTACGTAAGTAAGGACTTAAAGTTCCCCAGAAACATTCGACAACATTAAGAACTAGGGGTGGGCAATATGGCCTAAAAATGACATCACAATATTTCTGTGAATTTTCACGATAAGGATATTTTTCATAATATTACAGAATACAGTTTTCTTTTTCTTTTAAATTTAGGCAAAAAGGACAGTTTCACAGGTCAGCGTTATTTACCTTCAACATATTCAGTAAAGAAAAACAAAAACTCTTATTTCTCCAGTTTATAAACAGCAGCTCACATTTAGTTTAAAATATTTTTTGTTCTTTATCAATATTACAAGAAAATAATATAAACCATTACATCTTAACTGCACACAGGTGTCAGGTTTGATACTCAGGCACTTTACCTGCATTGCTCTCGTTGCACAGATCTCTCCTGGGGCTCCTCCTTTTTGGCTCTCATTTCACTGAACAGATGTTTTTTTTCCCCCTCTTTAGATCGTTGAATAAAACCAAGTCACAGCAGCCAAAGCTGAACTAAAATGCAGCTACGGCCACTTTGAGTAACACATTGTCCGATGTTAATACCACTCTAGCGGTGTTGTTGACGAGCGGAAAAAATGCAGGCAGATTATCCACACTGCTGCACCATTTTTTTTTTTTTTAACATGACAGCAGTCTGAAACAGCAAGTGAAACTTAAATATTCCTACTCAGCTGGATGTAGACAGTCTGACTTCTGCACTACAGCTTCCTGCACCATGTTTGTTTTGCCATTTCTTATAACTTCCATCAGAAGTGTAACGGTGTGACGTCATCATGCAGCAGACCACAAATATGGCGATATTAATTTTTACACTGGTATCAAAATTTATACTGGAATTATAGTGAATGATATGATATGGCACACCCCTTAACAAAGATGAAAAAATCAATTCCATATCAACAGGTTCTTTTCCAACCTTCTGAGAAAAGGTTTTGACTCAGTAATGAAAGCTACAGGTACTCTGTAGTGCAATGGATAGAGCATTGGACTTCTAGGGTTTGTTAGATGAAGACATTCAAAGGTTGTGGGTTTGAGTCCCACCAGAGTCACTTTGAAAGAATGTCAGAATTTCTTCTCTCTCAAATATGATTTGGAAAAATGAGCTTAAGTCCAAGCGATATTAATACTTTAAGATTTGTTGATCAAGTTGGAAATTCTTAGTCAAGTCTGACAAAATCATGAACAAGTTAATTCCACATCAATAAGTTCATATCCCGCCTTCTGTGAAAAGGTTGGATATGACTCGGTAGGTGAACACCCAAGTGACGTAATGGATAGTGCATTATCGTTAGTTAGCCTATAGACTTAGTCCATGTAAAGACTTAGTCTTCCAGAAACCAACAAGAACAAGTTGAGTCCATATCAATAGGGCTCACAAACCCCCCCCCCCCCCCCAAAACTTATCATTGCCTTAGAATTGCTTAGAAAGAGCTTTTACATTTTGCACCTACTTAAGTATGCATGGATCTATGAATATTCTAATTAGCTCCACCCATACCCCCGGCCACCAGTAGTGGATGCTGCAAGGCCAGCCTCTGAGAGAAGAGGGGAGGGCTGTCCTCTGACCCGAGTCTGACCCGACTCCTCATCCCCCTAAAACTAAGTGACCACCTAGGTGTGCGTTTTCACACTTCCCAGCCACAAACTGCACGGAGAGTATCAGTGACCCTGTTTACATGGTCATGAGTAAACCGATTACTGGAATAAACCAATAAAGGTAATGAACGGCTTATGGTGTTTACATGCACCGAGTAAATGGTTTATTGGGCAAATAAATTAGATGTGTTCATTTGTTTTCTCATAAACCGATAATGGCTTTTAACTGACAAAGATAATCGGATTACTCTGTTTACATGACAGTTTGAATAATCAGGTACATAACTCTAGAAAGCTGATTATAATCGGTTTACTCATGACCATGTAAACAAGGTCACAGTCTGGTCAGAGAACTTCGGCTGGTTTTCAAGCAGTATTTTTGGCTACAAAAGTGCAGTTTGATGAGCTTTTTCTGTCTACCCCCAACCCGCTCTGCCTGACCTGTAGGGCTTGCACATCATTGGTTGCCATGCTCCCCGACCTGCAGGGCTTGCATGTGATTGATCGCCGTGACTTCTGGTGGGTGTGCTGCTAGTCTGCTCACGACGCTTTGGGACATTAAAGTTTTGCCTATATCTTAAAAAGTAAAAAAACAAACATTTTTCTGAAAAATGGTTGAGGTGAGAGATAAATATGTAGTTGCCAAATATGTGTTTACTTTTTACTAACAACCAGTCCCCCGTCCACTGGTGACTGAGCAGGGAGGGGTGAGGGACCCAGTTCGAATGTTGCTGATCTCAGCTCACATCCACCATCCGCCTGCGAAATGAGCTGAGAGCGGCTTGATTTGAATGTGGCTTGGCAAGGGCTTGCATGTGATTGGTCGCTTCCTCCTCCACTGCTTCACTTATGCAAACGTACGCCTTCATCCCCCTCTGCCTCAATCCTGTTGCTCCTCAGCTCCTTCCTCTTCCCCCGAGGTGGCCAAGAGTATCCATCTGATTGGTTAATGTTATAACCAACCAGACTAAGCAGGAATAGTTACGTAGCTACTAACAGTCTGTCCAAACTCGCCCATTTGACGGGGGCATTACCAATCTGGAAATTCACAGCAGAAAAACACAGGCTTGGGACTGTGGTCAGATTTTGTGCTTGATATGTTTTCTAAGTCACCAAAAACAAGTTACAGACATGTTAACAACAGAAAAAAACCTTGATTTTTGCTGGAGTGTCACTTTAACTATGAGTTTAAGTCAAATCACTGTTGACACTGTCATGCTAATGAGTGAATGTAGAAATTCTTAGTCACACATTTAGGTTTATGTAAGGACTTGAAGTTCCCCAGAAGCCACTGGTAAAATTAAGAAGCATGAAAAATGGATTCCATATCAACGGGTTCATATCCAACCTTCTGAGAAAAGGCTTTTACTCGGTAGGTAAAAACCACAGGGGCTCTGTGGAGCAATGGACAGTGCATTGGACTTCTTGGGATTCTTCCATGAAAGCATTCAAAGGTTGTGGTTTTGACTCCCACCTGAGTCAAGTCTGCACTTTGTAAGGACTGAAGTGTTTCATATGTGATTTGGGAAGGGCAGCTTTGTAAAAGCAAAGATTTGAAATGGCACAGAACAATAATGATGCAGCTGTGTGGTGAAACTGTGGAAACTACAATCAAGACGCATGAACAGATTCCAAGTTTGTTGGCTCATACCATACCCTGAGCAGAAGGCTTCCTGGTACATTGGACTTCTAGTGATTCTTCACAGAAGACATTCAAAGTTTGTTGGTTTGAGTCCCACTGGAGTAGGAACTTTTAGTGTGTTATTGTCAGTCACAGCTTTTCTTTGTATAAATCCTCCGTCAGTGGTCTCAGTTGAAAAGGGAATAAGGAAGTAGTTGTTGGTGCGTTTCATCTCGTGTGACACTGAAAGTCTCCAGGAAAACCTTGGCTAGCTCCCTTTTTTCCACTTTATATTCCATTAATGGGTTGGTCCCCAGGGCAGCTCAGTAGGGCAGCGGGCTGCAGTGTCGCCTGACAGCAAATGGGTCTGGTTTGGTTTGAACCCCAGAGTTAGCCAGCACAGGACCTTCCTGTGTGGCGTTTGCATCTTCTCCCCATGTCTTTGCAGGATGCTCTACTTTCCTCTCACAACTATGCCCATTAGTTGTGAGCATAGTTACACTTCATTAATCCCAGAGGGAATAGTGCAGTGCTATTCACACCTAGAACCTCTTTAGAGCCTCCAATTAACTTAATTAACATGATTTTGGAATGTGGGAGGAAACTGGACGACCTGCATTAAACCCACACAAGCATGAGGAGAACATCCAGACTCCGCACTAGTAGGCCGTGTTCTGTCTTTACTGCCCAGCAGTGGGAAGGATGTGGGGAAACAGCTTCTACCTCTATGCAGACGACTCTACTATTTTTGAAACTTTCAGTCAGAGAACCACTGTCCGTCTCTTTACGATGACAAGATGTTTTAGTTAAGCTTACAGCCTCATCTCTGAGGCTTATGACTTAGCAACTCCACACAGACAGGGCCTGCTGGCTGATGGATGTGAACCAACAACCTTCTTACTATTAAGTGATTGGGAGAATCACTGTGCCACCACGCTGCCCGTGAACATGAATGGCTGTCGGTGACTCTGTGTTGGCCCTACGACGGACTGGCGGTCTGTCCAGAATGAACTGGATTAAGTGGTTTAGAAAATGGACGGATCGATGGTTTGGGACCCAGAAACCCTCGTGTTAAAAATCACTTCCTGTGGTTGGGTTTGTCTGTAGATGTCGGTCTGAGTTGGAAACATCCCACCTGTGCTATAGTCCAGGGTCAGAGAATTCCTTTACTGTCACACTTTATACACACACACACACACACACACACACACACACACACACACACACACACACACACACCTTTTGTGTTGTCAGTCACTCTGAGGACTCAGAATTACAAACTGGGACTTTCCAAATGCTGTGAACTGTTCTAGCAGTGATCCTGTCCTCTGTGGTTGAGCCGTCCACTGAGAGGACTCCACTTCCCACAACACACCACACCACAGCAGAGCAGTGGTTCACCAGCAATACAGGCTGGCAGTTTTCATCTTTGCCGCTTGTCTTGACTGAATTAATGGTGTGGAAGGAATAAAGTCAGTTCTCTACTCTGGCTGAAAACTTCCACATTGATGTGAAATTAATCCGTTTTACCACAGATTGTTTCAAATTCATGATTAGAAAATCATAGTGTATTCATGAAATAAGCATAAATCCATCCATCTTCTACCGCTTTAATCCTTTTCGGGTCGCGGGGGGCTGGAGCCCATCCCAGCATCTTTGGGCAACAGATCACCGGTCCATCACATCAAGGAGTGAAATAAAAATGTACAAGTTTATGAGACAAAAGGCAATAAATCTACCAGAAGTGTGTGAAATTTCTTAGAGAATCCTTTTCACATTTATGTGGGTGAAGCCCAAGAAAATGGTCCTGGGTTAACAAGGCAGTGGTGGCCTAATGGTTAGGGATGTGGCCTGGTGAGCAGAGGGTTGCGGGTTTGATCCCTCCTTAACCCCACTGTGGTGCCCTTAAACCGGGCCGCTGCGGTGTGTAGCGGGTCACAGGTCAGTCTGTGGCTGGACTGGGCTGCTTCCTGGTGTGAACGGCGCATCGCTGAAAAAGAGAGTTTGCCTCTCAATGGAGCTACCCTGTATAAATAAAGGTTAAAGAAAAACACAATTATGAGGTAAAAAGGTGTGAGTTTATGTGATTTTTTTTCCTCTCAAATTTACAAAGAAAAAAAGGTATTTTTACCAGAAAAAGACAAATTTAGAAGAAAAAACAAACTTGAAAAAATAAAGTAATAATTTATGAGAAAAAAATTGAAAACATTTTGAAAAAAAAAACAAAGCAGAAAATTTATGTAAGAAAAATTCCAAATTAATGTGAAAACAGCATTTCACATTTACAGGAAAAATGTCCTAAAACTTTCCAGTTTAGAAGAAGAACTCTCACACTGGCAGCTGATGTTTCTCATTTCTGGAGTAACTTTTTAAGTCGATTCTTTCATGTCATTTTTGGCATGACTGCTCTTAATTTAAAGTGTGGGATTAATTGCTGAGGTGGTGCTGCTTTTGCTTCGGTAACGTTTCTGGCTGCTCCACCCTCTTCTGCTCACTGTGGAAGGACTCCGGTGTTTCGATAAAAGAGCAAGTTAAAACGCAGACATTCTGAGCCGACTTTGTGTTTGTGACGCTTAGCTTGCAGCTTTGGTGAGTAAGATGATCTACGAGTGCTGCTACCAGGGTCAAATTCCAGAGAAATGCTCTCCAGCAGAAAAGAACTGGAAAGAAGTCAAGGAAAACAAAAGGCTGAGGTCACAGGTCGCTCTCAGATGTTGTGTTTCCCTCTGGAGATGTTTCACCACAGTTTTGTTTTCGGCATAATTCCTCACTTGTTGCATGAGCCGAACTCATATCTGCTGTTTATTCTGGACATTTTAACCCCGTAACCAGAGGTCGTGTTTGACAACAATAGCAGATTGTGCAGTGAAGGAAGGAGACGAGAGCCGTGTGGTCACTCGTCATGTCAGCAGAGCAGATGAAACCGTGCATTTAACGTCTGCATTCCTTCAATTCCTTCCCTGTTTTACACTGATCCTTCTGCAAGGGAGTCATCCAAGAAGAGATTAAAAGGGAAGACGAATGTCTCTTTGCCGTCTGTGTAGTGGAGAATCCCATAATCATCATGATAAACTGCTGAATGAAATCAAACGAGCCCCTTTAACAGACGGGAAGGTAGACCAAAAGCTGCAGTGTTCCCCATGCAAACGTGGTGCTTGGGCAGGATGCTGAGGTACGCTAGCTGCATCCACACGTTTAACTGTAGCTCTTTATGACCAATGCAAAATGCTCCATCACCATGGCGCCGTGTCCGTCGTTCATCCACGTTTCACAGGAATCCCGGTGATTCTGGGTAACTGCCCGGATGCTCACCAAGTTCATACACAGTGGTCCTATGGTGGGTCTGTAGTATCCAGACTGTGCTCAAGCTCAAGGTCAAAGGTCAGAGAAGGCCACATTCAGAAGGGGTCTGCAACCTGCGGCTCTGAAGCCACACGCAGCTCTTTTGCTCAGAACCAGTGGCTCCCTGTGGATTTGCAGAATTTCCATCACAGGTTTCTGAAAAAAATATATAAGGCAAAACTTTAATATAGGAATAAAGTTATAAGTTTACCAGATAAAACATATGAAATTATATTGAAATATTCTTAATATTCCAGAAAAGGCTGTAAATTTATCAGAAAAACAGGTTATAATTTAGCAGTAAGACAAAATCTAGAAAAGTCTCAAATTTCCAAAAGAATTACCAGAACAATTTGAATTTTAGGAGAGAAAAAAAAGTGTTGGCCGTGTCAGTCTATGGCTCGGGCTGTTATGCAGTGTAATGGCAATGGGTACAACGGAGCGCCTGAAGGACTCTTTTCTGAGGAGGAAAAAGTAGCAAATTTTATAACCGTGGCCATGCGGTGCAGCAAAGGCATTCAAAGGTTGTGGGTTGGAGTTTCACTAGAGTCAATTTGTAAGTGGTTTCAGGTGTGTATGTCAGCAAGAGAAGCTGTTTGAGTTAAACAGTTGCTGATGCTGTCAGATTTGTTGGTGAAGTTAGAAATTCTTTGCCAAGCTTTTAGGCTGAGTTCAAGTAAGGACTTGAAGCCCCCAGAAAGCATGAACAAAGTTGAGTCCAACTCTTAGGTCATGATGTGTGCAGATGACATTGTGATTTGTAGTGAGAGTAGAGAGCAGGTGGAAGAGAACCTGGAGAGGTGGAGGTATGCTCTGGATAGAAGAGGAATGAAAGTCAGTAGAAGCAAGACAGAATACATGAGTGTGAATGAGAGGGAGGCAGGTGTAGAGGTAGTGAAGGTAGATGAGTTTAAATACCTGGGGTCAACCATCCAAAGCAATGGAAAATGCCCAAGAGAGGTGACTCTTGTTTCCTCGGACAATGCTATGCTAGTTTAATATTTAAAGGTTTAACTTGCAAGTGTGTCGGCAGTTTTATGCTCATATTTCCACCTTCATCTTTAGGGACTCTGGGGGTCCAGATTCTCGCCGCCTCACAACGTGTTTAACTCCAAGACCAAAACACTGATGGCTGCAGGTTTACGTCCCTCCTCCTGAAAAGCGCTCATGTGTGCGAGTTTCTGCTCCGGTGAGCGTGCAGATGGGCGTGCGTCGAAATGGGCCAACTGTCGCTCACAGTACAGCCATTGTGTGTGTGTGTGTGTGTGTGTGTGTGTGCGTGGTGGCGTGAGTACAAAGGAAACAGCGGGACCACAGTGTGGATCTATTGTGCGTTTGTGTGGATCTCAGAATAGAGCCCACACACAGAACACTGACCTGTATTGAGGCTCTGGACAGAAGCAGAAACAGCTTTTTATGTGAAACGTCCCACCATAGAACCGGGACACTTCCACCGCCTGCAGGTGATTGGCTGAAGGGCTTTTGGCTGCTTTTAGAACCTCAAACACTGGCGTCTTAATTCGGAATATCCCAGCCAGCATGTCCATGTGGGCCCGCCAAAGGTTAAAACTGGGCTGTCTCCTGCGTCCATGTGGGTTTGTCCACGGGTTCCATGTTGGCCCCATCTGTGTTTGCCCACATGGACTTTAACTGTTTACCTCTTTTCAACTGATTTTCTCTTAAATTTGCTGTTTTCTTTTTTTTTTTGTGACTTTTTCCCCCTTATTTGATACGTTTTTCTTGAAAATTGGAAATTTTCTCATAAATTTGCAGCTTGTTTACTGTAAACTTACAACTTTTCCTTATAAATTTGTTACTTTTTCCTTGTAAATTGGCTTTCTTGTAAATTTGTGACTTTTTCCCATTAATTTGTCATTTTTTTGTAAATTCGTAACTTGTTTCTCTTAAATTTTATTTATATATTTATTTATTTAATTAAATTTAGCAACTTTTTTGTTAATTTTCAACTTTTTAAAAAATTTTCCTCATAAATTTGTGACTTTTTTCATAAATTTTCATGTTTTTTTCTCATAAATGTGTAACTTGTTTCTCTTAAATTTTATTTATATATTTATTTTATTAAATTTTACTCCTTTTGTGTTAATTTGCAACTTTCTCTAATTTTTTCCTCATAAATTTGTGACTTTTTCTTGTAAATTAGCTAAATTTTTTCATGGAATTTTTCACTTTCTTTCTCATAAATTTTCTCCTTTTTTCTCACAAATTTTCACCTTTTTTCTCAAAAATGTTCAAAAAAATTTTCTCATAAATTTTCACCTTTTTCTCCTAAATTTTCACATTTTTTTCTCATAAATTTTCACCTTTTTTCTCCTAAATTTTCACATTTGTTTCTCATAAATTTTCACCTTTTTTCTCCTAAATTTTCACATTTGTTTCTCCTAAATTTTCACATTTTTTTCTCCTAAATTTTCATATTTGTTTCTCCTAAATATTCACTTTTTTTCTCCTAAATTTTCACCTTTTTTCTCCTAAATTTTCACCTTTTTTCTCCTAAATTTTCACCTTTTTCCTCCTAAAGCACCAGTGTTCCTGAAAGCTGCTCAGCTGTATTAAGCCCATGATGGGTTAAATGCAGGTGAACCAGTCGCCTGCTCACCTGTGCCACATATAAAGTCCATGTGGGCAAACACAGATGGGGCCGACATGGACAAACCCAAGCGGGACTCATAAGACAGCCCAGATTTAACCTTTGCTGGGGCCCAGGTGGACATGCCGGCTGGGATCCTGGCGTTTTTAGACTCTAGGTTGTTGTTCAGGATAACACACACAGATATGATAGAAGTGACGTTCTCATGGGCATTACTGGAGTTCCTGGACACTATAGTGGTGGCAGAAGCCAGCTTAAGAATTAACTAGAGTGTCTAGAGATCAAAATTGATAAGACTCATCGTTTCGTGCTTCAAAACTTGGTCCGGAAACAGAAGATTTGCTCTTCTGGAGGTGTACGTAGGTGTACGGCATATCTGCACTGGTTTTACATTGGAATCAAAAATCCCTGTCCAGACCAGACTACTGTAACCTGCGTTCCTGCTATCAATTCCAATAAATGCCCAGGATGTCTGTGAGGTTAATCTAGTGCAAATGTGCCCTGTCTATAATGTGGAAAGTGCAAATGACCTGCCTAATTTTAACCGCTTAGCATTCCAGCTAACTTCCCTAAATTTAGCATACCCAAAGGAAACCAGATTCTTTCTTTACTGGGTGGCAGCAGAAACTTTGAAACCTCAGTGGAACATTTGAAGTGGTTAAGTTTGCAACTTTTTTCTCCTTGATTTGCATTTTTTTTTCTTGTAAATTTGCAACATTTTTCTCAAAAATTTGCAACATTTTTCTCACAAATTTGCACATTTTTTTCTTATAAATTTGCAACTTTTTTTCTCAAATTTTCATTTTTTTGTTGTAAATTTGCAACGTTTTTCTCAAAAATTTGCAACTTTTTTCTTGTATATTTACAACTTTTCTGTTAAGCCCTTAGCATTCCGGCCAATTTCCCTAAATTTACCATATGCAAAGAAATAGATGATTTTAATCTGTGTGAATGTGCATTTCAGTGATTCTGGGGTGGAAGTCTCTCTCTCTCTCTCTCTCTCTCTCTCTCTCTCTCTCTCTCTCTCTCTCTCTCTCTCTCTCTCTCTCTCCCCTTCTTGCTTCTTCTGGCCACCTTTTCTGCCTTTTTCCTATCAGAATTATGGCAGCTGAAGAGGTTGTAATGATTGAGAGTATTTTTGAGTAAGGGTGCTTCCACATCTAACCCGTTCGGTCAGTCATCTGCGCATCAGAGTTCAGAAATGTGCTGCCTGCGTGACTGTCATTATTAGCAGTTTATAGCCTTTTTTCTTTAATAAGAAAAACAAAAGGGTAATAATTAAAAAGAAGACAAAATTAACCTACTCGAACTACTAGTGCGTGACCGTCAGTTGCCAGGCAGAGTGTCTCTCTAGCATTGCTGTCCGAGAGAAGCACGAGCTTATGAAAATACTTTAAATGTGGAAAAAGCAGAAGAGGCATGTAAGCAGTGGAGGCATTTATGGTGGTTTTAACCTGCTGGTAACGGGAACAATAATGAAAGGTCACTTAGCAAACAGGTGGGGTTAAACTTCATATGCAGGGAAAGGCAAGAGTGATTGAATTGCTGAGGATTGACTTCATCAGCCACTACAATATTAACTAATTTATGTTCACTATTATGTACCTGGCAAGTTAAGATGACCAAAATTCACAAAGTCAATTACTTTAATCCGTCAGCAGCTTTCAGACAAACAAACGACAAAATTAGCCACTGGCTGCAATCTGACAAGTTTACATTGATTGATATCAATGTTCATCAACCTCCACTGTCCTTTAAAACAGCAATTTACAAAATTTACCAGAGCTACAGAAAACACCTTTGAGGGTGAGTAGCATGTTTGCTACCTACCGCTCTATGCTAACAGCACCAGCGTCATCATGACAACAGGACATCATGACATCAGCGTGTCATGCAAAGTTGTTTAGTTCCTTTGAATATCGAGCAATGTCAAACTAAACCTGACCAGATCAAATGTAGACAATGTAACAAAAACGTGAACCTTGGTACGGACTATATGTGTGAAGACACCCTAAGGCTCTTCCATCCACTATTGTATTTTCTGAGTTGTCACTTTCTCACCTGGTTGAAGAAGCAGGTGGCCTGTTAAACCTTGATGATATATCCAGTGATTAATCTCAGTAAATTCTAGTGATACAGCTACACAAACCACTGACATCATTGTGTAATTCATCATAGGCAACGTGCAAATAGGGCTTTGGTTAGTAATTTATTTTGTTTTTAGAATGCAGTTGAGTCACAACCGCCCTTTCAGGCCACACAACAAAACACTGACTCTGGTAGGACTCGAACCCACAACCTTTGAATTGCTTACAGCTAGCTTAGAAGTCCAACATGCTGTCCATTACATCACAGAGCTCATACCAGCCATCTCAAGTCATTTTTGGTTACTCTTGGTGAGAACTGTGAGTATTCGTTCTCTTGAAAATTATGGAGAACTTTGTGACGGGACCAACACATGGAGATTGGGAGTTGCAGTGTTATAATCCTGAGAGATGATATTGAGGTTGTAAGTGTAAGCTGAGAGGAACACTGTGTCATCACAAATATCAGGATACTGAGATGAATAGTGATCATTTAGCTAACAAACTGAACATCTTTTGGTGTGATCATACAGAAAATAGTAGTTTCATCTGCATAGAGGTAGAGTCTGTTTATCACACTCTTCTCACAGTTGGTCAGTAAAGACAAAGAACTAAAGTGGGCCCAGTGCAGATCCCTGTGGAACTGATGTGTTTGGTGGAGGCAGGGCTTAAAGGTGAAACCAGTGTTGTGTTTTCTTTCTTCCAAATGTGCTTTAGTTAGTTGTTTCTGGACTCATCAGATATTGAGTGCTCTATTAGTCAAAAACACAAACATTGATTATGGGTGTGTCCGAGTTAATTTTGCTGATTGTCATGGCGGCCGCCGGGCCGTCATCAGCCCCGGCTGCGCACACACCTGCTTCCAATTCCCAGCAAGCCATAAAAGCCAGATCCACTGACAGCTCAGCACGGAGTCGTCTGTCATCACCACTACGCAGCACTCCATGCCCACGATCTCAGACCAGTGCCTCGTCCAAACCAGCTCGTCAAGCCTCGTCACGTAAGCCACCATCATCCTTACCTTGTCAAAGTATTCTCCCCTGTGCACAGGTGGATTCCCTTGGCGGCGGACCTGTCCCCCGTAGCAGCGGGGCTTCATCTCCTCCTCCTCGGATCCTCTCCCCCTCGTCACGACGCCAAGTTCCCTGCTCACCTCCCAACACCCGCTCCCGGAGCAAGCAAGAGTCTCCTGGCGATACCTGCGAGTAAGCAGCAATCATTGTTACACCTCCTTGCTGCGAGCAGTACTAATCTTTGTGCTTTGTGTTCCTAGGGTTGCCAGGTCGCAGCGGGACTCGCTCAGCTCCAGCACACTACCGGCATCACACACCCTCACATTCACACACCAACACTACACACTGTGTTAATAAATTATTGTAAACTGTACTACTCGTGTCTGTCGTCTGTCTCCTGGATCAAACATCATGTCAGTACGACTCCGTCAAAGCGACCCAGCAGACAGCGCGCTGACGCGCCGCCTTAACACTCTTGGCGCACGAGTAGACCAAATAGCCTACCAACAGACAGTTATATTAACCCAATTAACACAGATTAATAATCAGCTGGATCGTATGGAGGGTCACCAGGCGTTTCCCCCGGTCGCCGGGGCACCACCTGCCCCCGCTAATCCACCAGTTAGCCAGGCACACCAGCCCCCCTTATCTCGCCTCACTCCTGTGCCTACCCCGCCCGCTTCAGCGGGAAACTTGGGGAGGTGCGGGGTTTTCTGCTTCAGTGTTAGACGGTTTTTCACCGTGTCCCGGGAGATTTTCCCTCTGACCACAGCAAGATCGGTTATATCTCCAACCTACTTGAGGGTAGAGCGCTAGCTTGGGCGTATGCGGTTATGGCTAAGCCCAGTTACGCCAACTTAACTTACCAACAATTTGTAGCTGATTTCGCTGAGGTTTTTGACCACACCGATAGGAACACGGTGTTAACTAATCGTTTGTTAAATCTTCGGCAGGGCAGTAGACCTGCTGCCGATTTCGCTGTTGATTTCCGGGTGCTAGCAACAGAGGTGGGGTGGGAGGATACTTCACTATGTAGTATTTTTGTCCGAAGTCTTAGCTCAGAGCTAAGGGACGAGCTAGCGACACGGGACAAGTCAGACAGTTTAAGTGAATTAATCTCTCTCACCATTAGTTTGAATAATAGATTGAAGGAGCGGGCAGCCGAGCGAAGGGCTGCTGGTCGCTCGGGCACGTCACGCTCCCACTCCTCTCGACCACCCCTGCTGGCTCTGCCTCCGTCGGAGGAACTTCCGGGGCAGGAAGAAATGATTATCGGGCGATCGGGAATTTCGGCTGCTGAGAGACAGCGCTGGAGGGATTTAGGGCTGTGTTTCTACTGTGGTAGTGAGTCCCACGAAGTAGCTGAATGCACTAACCGGGTAAAAGGGGGAGGTCCGTGGGTCACAGTAAGGGGACTCACAGACGTAGATCAGACAAGACCCCTCACCAGTTGTGTTGTCCCCATTAGACTCATTTACAAACACAGAGAACATACCACACACGCCCTCATTGACTCTGGAGCTGAGCAAAGCTTTATTTCAGGAGACCTGGCAACATGCTTGGGCCTCAGCTGTCAACCTCTCTGGCCCCCTGTCAATCTCATCACCCTGTCAAAGACCCCGCTAACTGCTGTCTCCCACCAGACGGTCCCTGTGTCGGTGATTGTTTCAGGAAACCATCGGGAGGACATCCGGTTCCTGGTGCTGCCCACCTCCACCTCCCCTATTATCCTGGGCTATCCATGGCTATGGTTACATAACCCCACATTTGATTGGCAGGCAGGAAATATCACCGCTTGGAGTTCGTTCTGCCTCAGCGCCTGCCTCCAGTCTGCAGCGTGTGCTCCCTCTGTGTCAATGACCCCTCGTACGTCACCGCCCTCGGATCTGTCTAAGGTACCAGAGATCTATCACGATCTGGGAGCTGCTTTTAGTAAGTCACGGGCGCTGTCCCTTCCTCCCCACCGCCCTTATGACTGCGCGATCAATCTCCAGGCTGGAGCCCCGCTTCCGGCAAGCCAGTTATACAGCCTCTCAGCCCCGGAATGTGAAGCCATGGACACTTACATTAAGGAGTCCCTCAGCTCCGGAATCATCCAACCATCCTTGTCTGCGGTGGGGGCTGGATTCTTCTTTGTGGGGAAGAAGGATGGCTCTCTACATCCCTGCATTGATTTCCGGGGTCTCAACGACATAACCATCAAAGACAAGTACACGCTGCCCCTGATGAACTCGGCCTTTGACTCTCTCCGGGGGGCGTCATGGTTCATGGAGCTGGACCTTCGCAATGCCTATCATCTGGTGTGAATCAAGGAGGGCGACGAGTGGAAGATGGGCTTCCGGACCTCAAGTGGCCACTTCGGATACCTGGTGATGCCGTTTGGGTTAACCAACGCTCCGGCCGTCTTCCAGCGCTTAATTAACGATGTCCTCCGAGATTTCCTGAACTCCTTCGTGTTTGTATACCTGGATGACATCCTCATCTTTTCGCGTACTTTGGAGGAGCACCAGGTGCACGTCAGACGGGTCCTACAGCGCCTCCTGGAGAACCAGTTATTTGTCAAGGCCGAGAAATGTGACTTCCACACCAGGTCGACATCATTTTTGGGGTTTGTGATTGCACATAACCAGGTGCTCCCTGACCCGGCCAAGATCAAGGCGGTAGTGGACTGGCCCACCCCCACTTCCAGGAAGCAGTTGCAGGGGTTTTTGGGATTCTCCAATTTCTACCGTCGTTTTGTGCCAAATTTTGGGATCATCGCCCGGCCCCTGACCAGTCTCACGCCCCCCAAGACCCCCTTCTGTTGGAGCGAGGAGGCTGCTGTGGCGTTCGGGAAGCTGAAGGAGCAGTTCGCTTCATCCCGCGTCTTGACCCAGGTGGACCTGGACCTTCAGTGCTTGGTGGAGGTGGACGTCTCAGATTCTGGAGTCGGGGCGGTCCTCTTGCAACGCTCGCCTGTGGATGGGGTGATTCGTCCATGCGCCGCCTTCTCTCGCCGTCTGCAACCCGCCGAGAGGAACTACAGTATTGGCGACAGGGAGTTGCTGGCGGTCAAACTCGCCTCAGAGGAGTGGAGGCACTGGCTGGAGGGGGCTGCTCAGCCGTTTGTTGTCTGGACGGACCATAAGAATTTAGAATATCTCTGGACGGCCAAACGACTAAACTCCCGCCAGGCCCACTGGTCTCTCTTCTTTGGACGTTTTGATTTCATGATCACCTATCGGCCTGGGAGCAAGAACGTGAAGCCGGACACCCTCTCTAGGCAGTTCGAGGCGGAGATATTTGAGGATCGGGAGGAGACCATCCTGCCTTCATCCTGTGTTGTGGGCGCTATCGGGTGGGAGATCTGGGATAGTATCAGGAGGGCTCAGGAGGGTGAGCCCGACCTGGGGGGAGGGGGGCCCGGGCTGACTGTTCATCCCCACCATGGTCAGGAGTGAAGTCATCCAGTGGGCCCATGCCTCCAAGTTAGCGTGCCATCCAGGGATCGCTCGCACCATCGCCTTGCTCCAGAGAGCCTTCTGGTGGCCAGGGTTGAGGAAGGATGTCACCAGCTACGTCCGGGCCTGCGTCCAGTGTGCCACTGGGAAATCATCATCTTCCCCCCCCGGCGGGTCTTCTCCATCCCCTGCCGGTCCCTTCCTGCCCCTGGTCTCATGTGGCTTTGGATTTCGTGAAGGGCCTGCCCCCTTCTGATCACTTTACCTTAGTCCTGACCATAGTGGACTGCTTCTCCAAGGCAGCCCATTTTGTGCCCCTCTGTGGGTTGCCTTCGGCACGGGAGACGGCGGATCTCCTGGTGCAGCCCGTGGTCCATCTTCATGGCATCCCTTCGGATACTGTCTCGGATCGGGGCCCTCAGTTCGTCTCCTAGGTCTGGAAGGCGTTCTGTATGGTGTTGGGGGCCACGGCGAGTCTCTCCTCAGGATATCATCCACAGAGTAATGGCCAGTGTGAGCGAGCTAATCAGGAGCTGGAGGCTGCGCTCCGTTGTGTTATATCATCATGCTCCTCTTCCTGGAGTGCGTTCCTGCCTTGGATTGAGTACGCACATAACTCCACGGTGTCCTCGGCAACTGGGATGTCCCCCTTTAAGTCATCGTTGGGGTATGATCCACCGCTGTTCCCGGAGGAAGAGAAGGAGGCTGCTTTCCCCTCTGTTCAGGCTCACGCTAGGCGCTGTCGCCGGATTTGGACCATCACCCGCAGAGCCCTTCTCAGAACCACAGAGCGCAACATCCAGGTAGCCAACCGTTACAGGAGACCAGCCCCGGACTATAAGGTGGGTCAACAGGTCTGGCTTTCCACTAGAAATATCAATGTACCGGCCGAAAAACGCAAATTAACCAAGCGTTTTATCGGTCCCTATGTTACCTCTCGTGTTATTAATCCGGTGGCTGTGCGCCTAGCTCTCCCCCCTTCCATGCACATCTGCCCCACCTTTCATGTCTCCCAGGTGAAGCCCTACATCTCCGACCCTCTGTGCCCACCCCCCGCGGCGTCTCCCCCTCCGAGGATGGTCGACAACCACCCGGCTTGGGGGGTTACTGCCATCCTGGATGTCCGCCGGCGGGGCCAGGGTCTTCAGTACCTGGTGGATTGGGAGGGATTCGGTCCTGAACACCGTTTTTGGATTCGCCCAGCGTTGATCCTCGACAAGCAGCTCATCCGCGACTTCCATCGGGTGCATTCAGGCAGGATGGGGCAGGAACACCTCTAGAGGGGGGAGTACTGTCATGGCGGCCGCCGGGCCGTCATCAGCCCTGGCTGCGCACACACCTGCTTCCAATTCCCAGCAAGCCATGAAAGCCAGATCCACTCACAGCTCAGCACGGAGTCGTCTGTCATCACCACTGCGCAACGCTCCATGCCCACGATCTCAGACCAGTGCCTCGTCCAAACCAGCTCGTCAAGCCTCGTCACGTAAGCCACCATCATCCTTACCTTGTCAAAGTATTCTCCCCTGTGCACAGGTGGATTCCCTTGGCGGCGGACCTGTCCCCCGTAGCAGTGGGGCTTCATCTCCTCCTCCTCGGATCCTCTCCCTCTCGTCACGACACCAAGTTCCCCGCTCACCTCCCAACACCCGCTCCCGGAGCAAGCAAGAGTCTCCCAGCGATACCTGCAAGTAAGCAGCAATCATTGTTACACCTCCTTGCTGCGAGCAATACTAATCTTTGTGCTTTGTGTTCCTAGGGTTGCCAGGTCGCAGCGGGACTCGCTCAGCTCCAGCACACTACCAGCATCACACTCACCCTCACATTCACACACCAACACTACACACTGTGTTAATAAATTATTGTGAACTGTACTACTCGTGTCTGTCGTCTGTCTCCTGGGTCACTGATATGACAATGTCACTGATATGACATTGGAAAAAAAAAACAGGTTTTGCACTAGTGAAAAATTATAAAACTTGCCCTAACTCAGTTAATTTTTTTTCTTTATGAGTCCCAGGTCACCAGCCAGGCCCCAGGCCCCCGGCAGAAGGAGGGCAGCAGGGGTAGAGAAGGACCCCCCACCCCCCATGCGAGAATCGTGATGGGTGTGTGCTAGTTGTGTGGTGTGATTAGGTGCAGGTGTATGAACTACCAAATTGCAGTTAAAATTGGAGGGATAGTGTGATAGGGCACCGCCGCCCACCGCTACCCACTGCTATGGGCAGCAGGGCTCCCATCCCCCCAAGCCCTCAGTGTCTACAGAGCAATTAAAACTGAAGTGAGTGTGGCCCCATGGAGGAGTAGATGGAGGGGTCCTCTTTACTGACACTGTTCGGCACACCCCCACCCCAAAACCCTAAATGGTAAGAGACGGTCCCAAAGAGACCCCTTTTCCCCCCAGAAGCCAGCTCCCAAACTGGCTCTGGAAGCCACCCACTGCCTCCAGATCCCATTCCAGTGTGAGGGGCACCAGGCCGTGCAACCTAGTACCCGCCAATGTTGTACCCCCTGTATGCACGTACATAGACATACATTATAATGTATAATGTATCACTTAAATTTTTTAGCAGTGTGTTTTGTCTGTAATGTGCACTAACGGAGCCCTGAGGGTGAACTTGAGTTTTTCCGGTTTCGCTTTCTACACCTGACAGACAGGCCACTGATCAACAAACACATTGACCTCATATACGGCGTGACCACTAAAGTACTTTCTTCCGTTCACACCCGCGGTCCGTCCTCTGAGTTTTTGTGATGAAAGTGAAACTCAGGACAGGAGGCGCCGGCGTGTCGGGGAGTTTATATCCACTGTCAGTGTGTTTGTTTAGCCTGTGTGAGTGTGACGGTGTTTTCCTCTCTGGGTCAGGGAGGAAGGCCTCCTCACATTGTCTCATCTCACACTGAAATGGTGGGCAGCTCAGTGTGTGTGTGTGTGTGTGTGTGTGTGTGTGTTCCTGCTAATAACAGGCCCAGAGACACCAAACACATCTGATTGTTTCTGACAGTTTTATTCAGGCTGGAACTTTGCTTTTCTCTGCTTGGATACCTTTTTAATTGCTATGCGAAGCCTCTCAGATTAGTTCAAGATGTTGATGCTCACAACAGGGACATACTGGACCCCCCTGAGGGCCTCCAAACCCCGCAGATACAAGGCATGAAAACGACTACAATCTATTGCAATAATTTGACATCTCTTTTGGGTTTTGGGAGGTATTTTTCCTGTCATTTTTACATTTTTTTTTCTATAGCATATAGCAGCTGGAAGACGCTGGCTAGACATTGGCACTACTCCGCACTGTTTGGGTAATATCTTGCACCATTCCAGCCTATTTTTTTATGTTTTGGCCATGATAGATTGGGATGCTAACATTAGTCGTGCAACGCGGCCATACAGTGGTGTAAAAAAGTGTTTGCCCCCTTCCTGATTTCTCATTTTTTGTTTGTCACACATAAATTTTTCAGATCATCAAACAAATTTAAATATTAGACAAAAATAACACAAGTAAACACAAAATTCAGTTTTTAAATGAAGGTGTTTATTATTAAGGGTAAAAAAAATCCAAATCTGCATGGCCATGTGTGAAAAAATTATTGCCCCCCCATGTTAAAACATAAATTAACTGTGGTTTATCAAATCTTTGGAAAGCTGAGTTCAGTTTCTCTAGCCACAACCAGGCCTGATTACTGCCACACCTATTCTCAATCAAGAAATCACTTAAATAGGACCTGCCTGACAAAGTGAAGTAGAACAAAAGATCCTCAAAAACTCGAGATCATGCTGCGATCCAAAGAAATTCAGAAACAAATGAGAAGCAAAGTAATTGAGAGCTATTAGTCTGGAAAAGGTTATAAAGCCATTTCTAAAGCTTTAGGACTCCAGCAAACCACAGTAAGAGCCGTTGTCCACAATTGGCGAAAACATGGAACAGTGGTGAACCTTCCCAGGAGTGGCTGGCCGACCAAAATTACCCCAAGAGCGCAGCGAAGATCCATCAAAGATGTCACAAAAGACCCCACAACAACATCCACAGAACTGCAGGCCTCACTCCAGACTCCACCATAAGAAAGAGACTGGGCAAAAATGGCCTGCATGGCAGAATTCCAAGACGAAAACCACTGCTGAGCAAAAACAACATAAAGGCTTATCTCAGTTTTTCCAGAAAACATCTTAATGATTCCCAAGACTTTTGGGAAAATATTCTGTGGACTGATGAGACAAAAGTTGAACTTTTTGGAAGGTCTGTGTCCCATTACATCCGGCGTAAAAGTAACACAGTATTTCAGAAAAGGAACATCATACCAACAATAAAATCTGGTGGTGGTAATGTGATGGTTTGGGGATGTTTTGCTGCTTCAGAACCTCAAAGACTTGCTGTGGTAAATGGAACTTTGAATTCTGCTGTCTACCAAAAACTGAAGGAGAATGTCCGGCCATCTGTTCGTGACCTCAAGCTGAAGTGCACTTGGGTTCTGCAGCAGGACAATGATCCAAAACACACCAGCAAGTCCACCTTTGAATGGCTCAAGAGAAACAAAATGAAGACTCTGGAGTGGCCTAGTCAAAGTTCTGACCTGAATCCAGTTGAGATGCTGTGGCATGACCTTAAAAAGGCAGTTCATGCTCGAAAACCCTCCAATGTGGCAGACTTACAACAATTCTGCAAAGATGAGTGGGCCAAAATTCCTCTCAAAGTCTGCCTGACGACCTCAAAGTCTGACTGACTTTGAGGTCAACTTATAGCCTCAACAGCAAACATATGTCGGGCCTGCAAATTTACATCGACTAATGCCGACGTCTAGCCAATCTCTTGCCAGTGAGCAAACAACCTCAATAAAATGTATTCCTGATGTAAAATTGGTATGTCAGGTCAATGTTGGTATGATGTACAGTATATCACAAAAGTGAGTACACCCCTCACATTTTTGTAAATATTATATCTTTTCATGGGACAAGACTGAAGATATGACACTTTGATACAATATAAAGTAGTCAGTGTACAGCTTGTACAACAGTGTAAATTTACTGTCCCCTCAAAATAACTCAACACACAGCCATTAATGTCTAAACTGCTGGCAACAAAAATGAGTGCACCCCTAAGTGAAAATGTCCAAATTGTGCCCAATTAGCCATTTTCCCTTCCCGGTGTCATGTGACTTGTTAGTGTTACAAGGTCTTAGGTGTAAATGGGGAGCAAGTGTGTTAAATTTGGTGTTATTGCTCTCACACTGTCTCATACTGGTCACTGGAAGTTCAACATGGCACCTCATGGCAAAGAACTCTCTGAGGATCTGAAAAAAAGAATTGTTACTCTACATAAAGATGGCCTAGGCTATAAGAAGATTGCCAACACCCTGAAACTGAGCTGCAGCACGGTGGCCAAGACCATATTGTGGTTTAAAAGGACAGGTTCCACTCTGAACAGGCCTCTCCATGGTTGACCAAAGACGTTGAGTGCACATGCTCAGCGTCATATCCAGAGGTTGTCTTTTGAAAATAGACATATGAGTGCTGCCAGCATTACTGCAGAGGTTGAAGGGGTGGGGGTCAGCCTGTCAGTGCTCAGACCATACGCCGCACACTGCATCAAATTGGTCTGCATGGTTATCGTCCCAGAAGGAAGCCCCTTTTAGAGACGATGCACAAGAAAGCCCGGAAACAGTTTGCTGAAGACAAGCAGACTAAGGACATGGATTACTGGAATCATGTCCTGTGGTATGATGAGACCAACATAAACTTATTTGGTTCAGATGGTGTCAAGCGTGTATGGCAGCAACCAGGTGAGGAGTACAAAGACAAGTGTGTCTTGCCTACAGTCAAGCACGGTGGTGGGAGTGTCATGGTTTGGGGCTGCGTGAGTGCTGTAGGGACTGGGGAGCTACAGTTCATTGATGGAACCATGAATGCCAACATGTACTGTGACCTACTGAAGCAGAGCATGATCCCCTCCCTTCAGAAACTGGGCCGCAGGGCAGTATTCCAACATTATAACCACCCCAAACACACCTCCAAGACGTCCACTGTGAAATTTGAAAAAAAAAAAAAAATAATTACACAGAATAAACATTTAATTAGCATCCAGATGAATGTTGCAAATTTACAAGAAAAAAGTTGAAAATTTATGGGACAAAAATTGTATATTTTTGAGAAAAAAGATTCAAATTTTATAAAAAAAAAAAAGTTGCAAATTTATGACAAAAAAAGGTGAAAATTTACAGGAAAAAAGTCACAGATTTGTGAGAAAAAACTTTAGATTTATGAAGAAAAGTTGATGATTTACAGGAAAAAATTTGCAAATTTTTGAGAAAAAGTTGTACTTATAAGAAAAAAGTCATAAATTTAAAAAAGCCTACAAGGGCAGCTCGATGGAGCAGTGGTTAACACTGTGGCAGCACAGCAAGAAGGTCATGGGATTGATCTCACCCCTGACCATAGGAGACCCTTCTGTGTGGAGTTTGCATGTTCTCCCCGTGTCTGCGTGGGTTTACTCTGGTTTCCTCCCACAGGCCAAAAACATGCAGGTTAATTGGCATCACCTGGGGATTCTAAATTGTCCTTAGGTACGACTGAATGGTTGTCCGTCTCTCTGTGTTGGCCCCGCGGTGGACTGGTGGTCTGTCCAGGGTGGACCCTGCCTCTCGCCCAGAGATGCTGGGATAGGTTCCAGGCCCCCGCGACCCGAAAAGGATTAAGTGGAAGAAGATGGATGGAAATCTTTGAGGAAAAAGCTGAAAATTCATAAGATTTTTTAAAAATATTTCTGCTTAGAATTGGTGGTTCACATTAATTTTATTCAGCAATGTGATTTTAAAAAAGCTTTTTGATGCTATTAGGGGGACAATTCTCTTTTTTTTCAGGGGCAGTGTCCCCCCGTCTTCCCCTTGATTTACACCGAGCTGTCACTTCCTCAAAAAGCTGCAAAAATGTTAAAAATAAAGTTGTTGCAAAACATACGGGAAAAATGGAAACTTTCTCTCCAGAAGCTATAGCTCAGCGGTCTGCAACCTGAAGCAAATTAATGAGGAAAAAGATGGGAAATTTATGAATAAAAGCTTTCAAATTTATGAACACAAAAATTGCAACATTTCTGAGGAAAACTTTGTAATTTATGAGTAAAAAAACCCTTGCACATCTACAAGAAAAAGCTACATTTTCACAAGGGAAAATATAACAAATTTGTGAGAGAAAATTGAAGAAGTTGCAAATCAATTAGAAAAAAAGTGAAAAATTTGCACATTTGAGTAAAATAACTAAAAGTTGCAGATTTACAATAGTCACAGATTCAGTGAGAAATTAACCAAGTAAAATAAGCGAGATTTTTTAGGAAAAAGTAGCAAATTAAAAACAAACAAAAAAAACTTTCCAATTTACAGAGTTGTAAATTAATGATAAAAAAAAATCTGAGAACAAATTTGCAAATTGGTGAGTAAAAAAATTACAAAATTACAAGAGAAAGTTTAAATTTACAAGAAAAAGGTAACAAATTTGTCATAAAAGGAAAAAAAAAACCCAAAGATGTTCTTAAAAATCCTGTCAAATTTACATGAAAAAAATGCAAAATTTCACAGAAAAAAGTTGCAATTTTAAAAAAAAAATCATGATTTGTTGAGAAATGAGTGAGGGAAAAAATGATCAGCTTTCTGTCTGTGTCATACAGAATATGGGGAGAACGAGGTGAAGTTCGGCGCCTCTAGAACTGTAGAAACTGGTCAAGTGTTGTGTTCAGCTCTTCCGTGTGTGTGAATAGAGCCCCCAGACGGGACTGCAGCGGCCTGGGAGGCCGCTCTGAAGCCCCCGGGGGATTTCGCTTGTCTGCCTTATATGAGCTCATATAAACACGAAGCCCATAGGCAGCAGAAACAATGTGAAGATGTAAACACGCCCGCATACGTATGGCCACTTTCCCAGGCTGACCGACACGCTCATGACAGAACAAGTTTGACTAAGAATTCTAATTAGCCTCTAATTAGTGTAATTCATCTCTATTTTCTTCTGTTTTGCTTTTTCATCCTGTGGGTTTGAGCCCAAAATAAATATCAGAGAATTGAGGAAAGCTTTTTGTTTCCATATATCCAAGGAGAATTCCGTGTTAATGTTCTCGGTAGCCTGAGGCAACTTGGCTAGCATGCTAAGGGGTTAAATACCTGATGTTGATTTGAGGGAAAGAACCCAAACAAATCCTTATCAGAGACGGGGGTGTGGGGTTGGAGCGGTCCACACCGTATGTATGACCTGGGCTGTGAGAAAACGGCCCTGAATGAGTCAGCGGCTAACGCTGCTGACAGCAGCGAGCCGTCCCGTCAACAGGACAAAATATTCAACTTTAAGTCTGAAACTTTTTCTCAAAAATTTACTTCTTTTCCTTGTACATTTGACTTTTTTTTCCTCATGAATTTGGAATTTTTGTCTCAAAAATTTGCATTTTTTTAAATTAAAACATTTGCGTCTTTTTTCTTTAAAAATTGCAACTTTTTAATCAAAAAATTGCTACTTCTTTCTTCAAAATTTTCAGTGTTTTTTCTCATAAATTTGAACCTTTTTTCTAGCAGATTTGAAACTTTCTCATAAACTTGCAAAATTTTGCAATTTTTTTACTGTAAATTTTCAACTTTAAATCTGATACTTTTTCCTCAAAAATGAGCAAATTTGTCTCAAATTAGCTTTTTTCTTGTAGAGTTGAAACTTTTTTCTCATAAATTAGAAGCATTTTATTAAAAATTTGCTACTTTTTTCTTAAAATTTTTGGCTTTTTTTTCATAAATTTGAAACTTTCTTAAAAATTTTCCTCAAAAATTTGCAAATGTTTTCTCATAAATTTGAAACGTTTCTCATCAATTTGCAGCTTTCTCATGAATTTGAAAGTTTCTTCTAAAAAAAAAAAATCAACTTTTTTCTCAAAAAATTAAAAAAAATTTCAAATAAATTTACAACTTTTTTCTTGTAAAATTGCATTTTTTCCTCATAAATTTGCATATATACATCCATCAATCTTCTTCCGCTTAATCCTTTTCAGGTCATGGGGGGGTGGAGCCTATCCCAGCATCTTTGTTCGAGAGGCAGCAGATATTTCTTGTAAAGTTTCAACTTTAAATCAGAAACTCTTTCTCAAAAATTATCAAATTTTTCTCATAAATTAGCTTTTTTCCTCATAAAATTTGTGATTTCTTTCTTATAGATTTGCAGCTTTTTCCTTTAAAATTTTCAGCCATTTTCTCATGAATTTGAATCTTTTTATTTGTTTTCTTCTTAACCTAGGCCTAGTTGATAGAGCATCCACCCCACAACTGGGGGTTGGGGGTTCAAGTCCTGGCTGGACCGTACCAAAGACCAGATAAAAATGGCACTTCCCACCTTGTAGCTTGGTGCTCAGCGTAATAGAATGGGGGAAGGAAAAAGTCATTTGTGGCGGTGCCTTGCATGCTGGCGACGCCTCTGAGTCCATGAGTGATTACCATTGTAGACAGGAGAAATATGATTTTGCTCTGCTGTATGGACTGAGTTACAATAGAGATGGATTCTTCTAAATTTGTAACTTTTGCCTTAAAAGTTTTCAGCTTTTTTAAGAAAAAGAAGCCAACTTTATTGTCATGTACAGAAGAATGAAATTACATTTCTCCTCCCGACAATGTTAATCACAAGTGTGTGTGTGTGTGTGTGTGTGTGTGTGTGTGTGTGTGTGTGTGTGCTTGTACGCGGTTGGGTGGGTGAAGGGGTGTAATTGTGTTCTTTAATTTGCAAAGCATTTTGTGCTACAATTTTTTTTGTATGAAAAGTGCTATATAAATAAAAATTTTGATTGATTATAAATTTGAAACTTTTTTCTCGTAGATTTGAAACTTTTTTTCTAGTAGAACTGCATCTTCATTCTCAAAAAATTTCAGATTTTTTTTCTAATAAAGTTAAAATTTTCTTCTCATAAATTTGAGATTTTTTTCTTATAAATTTGAAATTTTTTCTTGTAGATTTGAAACTTTTTTCTCACAAATTAGAAAGTTTTTTTCTCAAAAAATTGCAACTTTTTTAATTAAAAAATTTCAGCTCTTTTCTCATTAATTTTAAACCTTTTCTCTGCAACTTTCTTGCAAGTTCTCATGTTCTCAAAAATGTGAAACCTTTTTCTCATAAACCTCAAAAAGTGTAGAGGGACTCTGTGATTGGCACTGACTATATTCTGGACAGAACTTCTGAAAGAGTTTAAAAAGCTGAGTTTGGGACGTCTACCTGAACTCTTATTCCCGACCTGATGTGGCGGTGAAATGCATTCTGGGAGCTGGGAGGTCTCCGCAGCCGAGCTCAGTGGGAGGGAACGGCTGGGTCCTGTTTGATGACTTTGTTTAACATCATGGAAGTGATGTGTGTTTGTAGCGTCACCGTGGCAACGACACATGGCGTCAATGACACACACACACACACGAACAATGAAGCTGCTGGAAGTGAAGGAGCTGGTCCGCTGCCACCGGGTGTGTACGTGCGAGAGTGTGATGAGGTGTTTGAAGCGGATGCACCTGGAAATACCTCGAGAGGTGACGATGATGTGGTTGGCCAGTAAACGCAAACACACACACACATGTTGCACACGTTCCAGGTGTGCGTGTTGAGTGTTTCCAGCACTGACAGACAGGCTAAACACCTGTGTGAATGCTGCTGCAGGCTTGGGCTACTGCTACAGATGCTGCGGTTGTGCACGTGTCCTGGAGGAGAAGAATGAAGAGCCTTCAGATTTGCTGATTTAACACCTTCATACCACACTGAAATGCCGCAGATAAGCATATGTTTCACGTGTCAATGCACCAAAACGTTTGTTCATGCAACTTTGCGAAAAACCCTTCAAAAGCTGATTTAATCTAGATTAAGTTGTTTCAGTTCAGATTTTCAGTTTTTTTCTTCTCAATTTCTCAAATATTCACCCAAAAAGGCAGAAATTTTCCCCATTGAAATGAATGGGGATTCAAAACACCAGAGGTATCAGAAACCTGTATCCCTGCCACACTTTGTTGTAGAAGCTCAATTTGTACTTCAAAATGTGGGAAATTCTTTTGGCTTTCTCTACATACCATCACAGATTCTCAGTATTGAGAATACTGATTCTCAAGTCTGTCATGTATGGCACCATTTCTGACTTGATCAGGTTTTTATGCAATGCCTTTGAAACTTGCAAGAGGATTACAGGATGTGGGTGAGCTCATGTGTTCATACATGTGCTTCACCATGTTAGATGGTTCCTGGTACAGTTTACAGCAGTGGGTCCCTCAGTAATCCTTTCATAGGCAAAGCAAATGGTTATTAATGGAAATATTCAGAATCAGTGTTGGATCAAGTGAGAAGCTACCTCAGTAGGCAGTAAACCCAGTGGCTCTGTGGCGCAATGGCTGGTACATTGGACTTCTAGGGTTTCTTGTAGAGAAGGCATTCAAAGGTTGTGGGGTTGAGTCCCACCAGAGTCAGGGTGTAAGGTTTTCAGTCTTTCTGTATAGCATTTTTAACTCCTCTTGCTGTATAATAACTTTAATACTTTATTTAAAGTGTCTTCCTTATGTTGGACCTGACAGAAGTGAATGGAGAAGGAACTGAAGGGATAGGAAGTGGTCAGAAGAGGTGGGGGTGTAAAATGCATCATTTCCTGTTGTTAGTAGGCGGGGCTATGGCAGTGACAGAATACAGACGTTTAGGTGTGTCATTAAACTGGATTGGTGCAGATTAGATTACAAAATTCTTCATAACAGACTCAGAGACTGGGTTGGTCTTGGTCAAACTGTTCTTCACTAGTTTTTGTCCTGTTTATCAAACAGAGTTTTGAAGGTTTGTGCTGGCAGTTTTACGTCCTCAACTACCCACATGACATGGGGAGTCCCACAGGGCCCAGTCCTTTACCCTGTTTTATTCAGTCTGTATCTTCTGCCTCTTGGTCATGTAATTAGCCAGCTTACTGCTATTTATTATCACTTCTATGCTGATGACTCCCAGATTTACATTTCATTTAATCCCAAAAGCCACAGTCATCTGGACTTACTGCACTGCTGCATTACTGCCATTAAGGACTGGGTGGTTTCCAACTTCCTACAGCTGAGTCCAGATAAAACTGAAGTTCTAGTCATTGGTCCCCATCAGTTATCAAACGACATTACCCCTTACTTGGCATTGCTTACAAAAAATATAAAATCTTCAGCCAGAAATCTAGGAGTTGTTTTTGATAATAAACTTATAAACAAATATTACCCAATCCTGCTATTTACATATTCAAAATATTGCTAAAGTTAAACTGATCCTCCCTAAATCTACAGTTGAACAACTCATCAGTACCCTCATTTTCTCCTGTCTTGATTATTGCAATTCCTTATTCTCATGCCTTAATGACAAAACACTCCAACGTTTACAGCTGGTTCAGAACTCAGCTGCTAAACTCCTCACAAATACACGTAACAGAGAACACATCATACCAGTCCTGCTGAATTTCACTGGCTCCCCATCCATTATAGAATTCAGTTTAAGATGTTACTGCTGACATTCAAATCCCTTCATGATCTAACCCCATCTTACATTTCTGAACTTCTAACCGCATATACGACTCCCAGACCCTCCGATCACAGAATCAGTTACTATTAAATGTCCCACAATCCCACCTCCGCACAGAGGGTGCTCATGCTTTTTCTATTTTAGCGCCGACTCTCTGGAACAGACTTAACCTCAGTATCAGGTCAGCTCAGTACCACAGTTTAAGAAGTTGTTAGTTTAGTTTAGTTTCCTTCTGTAAAAGAACAAAACAAACAACAAAACAAATGAATAAACATCATAGTCATTACCTAACAAACAACAGCACTATATCATATTTACCATCATGACACAAAAAGAAAAGGGTGTAGGTGGATCAGAGCTTATCAATACCTACCCCATTTACTTAAAACGTATCGAACCATGAACTTACACAACTGAAAACCTTGATCTATTAAAATAGACAAAAGGAAACAAACAAAACAAACAAATAAGCAAATAAAAAAAGCACATCAAGCATTTCATTATAACTTAAACGTACTTCTATGTTGCCATCATGGGTTTTACCAGTTCTTTAAATGCTGGTAATGAGGAACGTGTTTTTAACTCGCCATCACAGCAGTTCCATAAATTTACCACAACAGTAAAACAATGATTTTTAACATGGGTTCTAATCTTAGGTTTTACAAAAACCCACAGTCCACACAGGTCACATTTACTGGTCCTTAAACAACCTTTGGATACTTAACGGTAATAAACCATTTTTGATTTTATACATATTTTGTAAAATTTTAAAATCTTTTAACTCTGTAAATTTTAATGCACTAAGTTGTATAAATAAATGATTAGTAGGCTTTCTGTAATGTGTCCCACATAGAATAGAATAGAGAAGAGAATAGAATAGAGAATAGAATAGGCTTCATTGTCATTGTACAGCCCAACAAAATTGTGGGAGCTCCACCAGGCTACTGCACAATAAAGTAAGAGAGAAGGATTAGATAAAACACAGTTATAGAACACACGATTAAACGCACAGCTGAAATAAAAATAAAATAAAAATGGCCCGGGATTATGGAAATATACACAGGTACGGTAGTGGTTTCACAGGTGGAACTACTTGTATGTACATAACAGTGCGGAGTACAGAGCACACAACTGAATAAAAGGCCCAAGGATTATGGAAAATATACACAGTAGCGTTTCACGGATGGGTCAGTTTACATGACAGTGTGGAGTGCAAAGACAGGTGAGTTATAGTGATAATTAAATGGTCCTCAGTTCTGTGCATGTGAGCGTTTGGAAGGATGGGGGTGGGGCCTCTGACTGCTTGCAGTCTGGATGGCCCAGGGGAAGAAACTGTCAGTCTGGAGGTGCGGGACCTGATCGATCTGAACCATTGTCCAGAGGGAAGCAGGTCAAACAGGTGGTGGGCGGGATGTGAGAGGTCTCCTGTGATGGCCTTGATCCTTCTGAGGCAGGAGGCTCTGAAGATGTCTTCCAGGGAGGGCAGAGGGCCACCGATTATTTTTTGGGCGGTGTTGATGACTCTCTGCACAGCCTTCCTGTTCTCGGCTGTAGAGCCGGCGTACCACACACCCAGACAGTAGGTGGGCACGCTCTCCACTGACCAGCAGTAGAAGGCCAGCAGCAGCTTTTGGTCCAGGTTGTTCCTCCTCAGGACACGAAGGAAGTGCAGCCACTGTTGGGCTTTCTTCACCAGGGCCTTGGTGTTGACAGTCCAGGAGAGATCACAGGAGATGTGGGTGCCCAAGAACCTGAAGGTGGGGACTGTTTCCACGTGGTCACCATTTATGGGGTGTGGGGGGGTGTGGGTGGTCCTATCTGTTCTTCCTGAAGTCCACTATGAGTTCTTTGTTTTTTTTATAGTATTCTGATTGCTTTTTTTGTAATAAAAATACAGAATTAGTGACTGTTGTATATGCATTTTCCCATACTTCCACGCCATATGTTATGAAGGGAACTATGAGGGAGCAGTACAGTATGTACAGTATGTACAGTATATAGAGGGAGTCTTTGTTCAGGAATTGCTTGGCTGTATCTAATATTGCAATAGACTTTGATATTTTGGCTGTAATGTGCTTAATATGAGGTTTCCAATTTAGTTTGTCATCCAGTATCACGCCTAAGAATTTTGCATTTGTTACCCTTTCAATCTCTATATCATGTATCAAATTTTGCATTTGTGTTCATTGTTCGATTACCAAATATCATAAATTTAGTTTTACTTAGATTTAATGATAACTTGTTAATGTCAAACCATTTCTTAATATTTTCCATTTCTGTTTTTACAATATCCAAAAGTTGTTTAAAGTTTTCACCACTATTAAAGATAGTCGTCCATCCATCCATCTTCTTCCGCTTAATCCTTTTCGGGTCGTGGGGGAGCTGGAGCCTATCCCAGCATCTTTGGGCGAGAGGCAGGGTCCACTTTAGACAGATCACCAGTCCATCGCAGGGCCAACACAGAGAGACAGACAACCATTCACTCTCACAGTCATACCTAAGGACAGTTTTTAGAATCCCCAGTTTTGATGCCAGTTAACCTAACTTGCATGTTTTTGGGATGTGGGAGGAAACCAGAGAAATCCCGGAGTAAACCCACGCAGACACGGGGAGAACATGCAAACTCCACACAGATCACTGTTGGTTGGGGGCTGGGATCGAACCTAGGATCCCCCGCCAAGGGTGAGTTGCTGTGCTGCTGCAGTGCTAACCACTCCGCCACCGCACTGTCATCGGTAAATAAAATACATTGTAAACTTTCAAGAGCCATACTTAAAACATTTATGTACAAAATAAAAAGCAGTGGACCAAGTACCGGACCCTGAGGTTCAGTATTTGGTACTTGGGCTCAAAACCCATCTGTACAGATTGGCATTTCTATAATGTTTTAATTTCAGAATCAGAATCAGAATCAGAATCAGGTTTATTGCCATTGTTCATGTAGTACACAAACTAGGAATTTGTCTCGGTACAATGCTGCAACATTAAACATGATAAGATAAGAGAAATAAACTATACATGTAATAAAGTGTAGGATAAGATTAAGTGATACTGGTCAACAGTTAAAATATATTAGCCAGCAGCAGATACTGTGGAGAACTATATAGTGCAGTCGGTAATGCAGGAAGAAAACAGTGATGATTGACATGAGTCTGGTTGAGCTGCTGTACATGGTGCACGAGAGTCACTTAGTGTTCAGCAGTCTAATGGCAGAGGGGAAGAAGCTGTTCATGTGACGGGAGGTTTTAGTCTGGATGGACCGAAGTCTTCTACCAGAGGGGAGGGGGGCAAACAGTACATGACCAGGGTGTGAGGGATCGGCTATGATCCGGCCAGCACGCCTCCGGGTCCTGGAGATGTACAGATCCTGGAGAGATGGGAGCTTGCAGCCGATCACCTTCTCAGCAGTGCGCACGACGCGCTGCAGCCTTAGTCTGTCCCTGGCAGTGGCTCCTGCGTACCACACGGTTATGGAGGTGGTGAGGATGGACTCGATGATGGCTGTGTAGAACTGCACTAACATCTTGGTGGGTAGCTTGAGCTTCCTCAGCTGCCGCAGGAAGAACATCCTCTGCTGGGCTTTTTTGATGAGTGAGCTGATGGTCAGCTCCCATTTGAGGTCCCTGGTGATGGTAGTGCCTAGGAAGCGGAAGGAATCAGCAGTGGTGATGGGAGAGCCTGAGAGGGTGAGGGGGGGCAGAGGAGTAGTGACTTTCCTGAAGTCTACAATCATCTCCACTGTCTTCAGAGCGTTCAGCTGCAGGTTGTTATTGCTGCACCAGGACGCCAGCTGGGCCACCTCTCTCCTGTAGGCGGACTCGTCGCCGTTGGAGATGAGCCCGATGAGGGTGGTGTCGTCCGCAAACTTGATCAACTTGACAGACTGGTGGCTGGAGGTGCAGGAGTTGGTGTAAAGGGAGAAGAGTAGGGGGGAAAGTACACAGCCCTGGGGTGATCCGGTGCTGATGCTAGTATAGTCTGAGACAGTCTTTCCCAGCCGCACATGCTGCCTCCGGTCCGTCAGGAAGTCGATGATCCACCTGCAGAGGGAGTCAGGCACGTTGAGCAGGGACAGCTTGTCCCGGAGCAGAGCGGGGCGGATGGTGTTTGAACTACTATATACAATCATGTGGAAAAAATTAGGACACCCCATTAAATATTCAGTTCTTTATTAAGAAGTGTTCACATATTAATGCCTAATCTTTTTTTTTGAATTTATCTCTGGAAAAGAATGTGATTTAATTGCAGGCAAATAACAAAAATTAACCTTGTTTTACTCATTAAGCCAAATGATATCAACAAAAATGCGCAACCTGAGGAAAAAGTTAAGACACCTTACCGCCTGTCATATCCGGCTCTAGGGAGCCGGGCAATCAGAGCCAGGGACAAGCCAGTGAGTCGAGATGGTTTATTTTGGGTAAGGGATAAGGGATGAGGAGAGCACAGATACTCATGCAGAGGTACACTCACAGGTTGCACAGCGCAGAGGTAAGCAGCTCGTACCGGACGTGGGGGTAGCAAGACGTACATCCTCACAGCGGGATACAAACACAGGAATGCTGCAAGGGGAGTTGAGGCTGACACCAGACGAAGGGGCTTCAGCCTAGCAGTGCTTATGTCGCAGCCCCGAGTCATCGAGGCTGCTCCTATTTATCCTCATTGGCAGCGCCCCAGCTGATGAAGACTAATTGGCCCCAGCCGTCCATAATGCTGCCAGCTGGGGGCCAGCTGAGACGCTGCTCAATGGGAGGCAGGGATGAGGGAAAACATGGGCTCAGTGCCGAGACGGCATCTCAACCCATGGTGACAGAGCCCCTCCCTCAAGGTCGGGCTCCTGAACGACCAGGAACATCCCAGCCCCCCCCCCCCCCCCCACCTAGGGTGGGAGGAAGGGAGGCGGACCGGAGGGGAAGAAGCCAAGGGAAGGACAACACCAATGGGGCAATGTAGGGTAGCGGGAAAGAAAAACCCAAATACAATACTGACAACAGAACAATTAACCCAGGTACAGATGGGGAGAAGAACTGGGTCAGCACGCCGGTTACATACTACCCAGAGAGTACCAACCATGCGTGACCCAGAGCAAGAAAAAAAAAAAAAAAACCACCAAAAAGGTACAGGGCAAAAAATGCTGAGTATGGTCAAATAAAGGGAAAACACAATACACAGCACCAATATAAGTACATACACACAGTCACCAAGAAAAGTGAGGGTGACTGGAACAAATGGACAATTACAGAGCATGGTGTTACGGAAAACAAGGCACATGACTCTATAATGAACCAACAGGGCATAAAAAAGAAATACTGAGTGCAGGCAAAGAAAAACCCACACACATGAATATATAAATACCCACAGTCACCTAAAGAAATGAAAGTGACTGGAATGAATGGGCAACTGCAGAGTATGGTCTGAAAGGGAACAAAACATAACTCTACAATGCAAAAACGAGACTAAAAACATGGTACAAAAAATAAAATGCTGGGTACGAGGGAAGGAAAACGCACAGCACTATAAATACACATCCACCAACAGGACAGACATTACACCCAAGTGACCTTAATAACGATAAAAGAAAAAGTGACACCCGAGGTGTATGGCAGGCAGAGTCCAAAAATAGCCGAGATGGCTCCGGAGATCTCCCCGCCCATTGTCCAGCTGGCGAATCAGGGGAAGAGAAATGTTCGGACGGCGAACTCTGGACCCAGATCCCAGGAATCCAGTCCAACGGCTGCCGAACCAGGCCGCCCAAAGGCAAACACAGACCAGTGGGGGGAAACCAGATCGCCGAACCGAAAGTTTTGCGGGTCGGGTCGTCGACCCGCATCACTCAACCACCAGGACCGTTGAGACGGACGAAGGATCAGAGCGGATCCCGGTGGAAGAGGCTCAGGGGAGAGCCGATGACGAGGGCGGCGGGCCTCAGGGAAACGGCCACCTCCTCACCGGACCTGGACAACACTGGGGCAGCACCCACGTCGGACCCCGATCGGGCCTCAGGCGAACCCACGTTGGACCCCGATTGGGTCTCGGGCGAACCCACGTTGGACACTGCACCAGAACCGACCTCCAACGTTGAACCCGGACCCTCCAGCACCACGAGGAACAGCAACTCCTCGCCGGTGACCCTGGAAGAAGGCTCAGAAGAGAAAACAGAACCGGGATCAGGATCACCGGCAGCGCCAGAACCCGGCGAGACGAGCTCAGACGCAGCGGGCGGCTGCACCCTGCTCGTCTCCCCTGGAGATAGGCTGAAGTGCTCAAAGATAAAAAGAGAGAAAAGAAAGGAGAGCACTCGCCTGATCTCGGGTTCTGACGCCGTCCAGGACTGCGAAGATCCAGGATCCGTCGTCAGGAGGTCGTTGTCAGGCTCCCATCTAGCCGCGTCGGGCCCCGCAGCCAGCACGATGGTCAGCGCAGCTTGAGATCCCTCCAGCTCAGGTAACCCCGCCGACGACCCACTCGGCGTGAAGCCAGAAGAATCTCGTCCCGCTGGACCGAACCGCTCCTCCGTGGAGACCCAGGGACGCTCAGTCGTCAGCGTAGACTCCACGCAGCAGTCAGTCCCCCTCCTCCGTCCGCAATGTAGCTGCGGAACCACAGGCCCTCTCCATATCCCACCACGTTGACCCGGAGCCGGGGACCGCTCGGCGGAGAGAGACACAGAGGATGCGGGATTAGGAAAACAGGTTACAGCAGGTGGGGAGAGTTCAGGGAGCTGCGAACCCTGAACTTCTCCTCCAGGGATGTGACAGAGCAAATCATTAAGCAGGTGTGAAAAAACAATGACTTGCCTGCCCCCTGGAGGTCGAGTATCGCCTGCTGTAGTGGAATCTGCTTCTTCCTCTCCCCGCCCAGCGATAACGGAGGACCCCCCGGGAATTCGTCTGAGGATCGCTCGCGTTGTCTCCAGCAGAGAGCTCACCAGGCCGGGATTCCAGGCACACACAGCGGTCAGGAAGCGCGTCGAGGAGGAGGGGGAAACAGCCGGGGTGAGCCAGCCCGAATGTCCAGGAATGACAGCGGGGGAACGAGGCTCAGGGGACGAGGCTGTAGGATCTCCACACTGACGAGGCGAAGGGATGACAGCTGCGTGGGAGGAACGGTCCTGACGATGACCCAGAACTGGATCCGGACGAGGTTCGTGCAGAGGTGACTCGGCGATGTGATGACGACTACTCCCAGGGGACGAAGCGAGGGGGAAACCCAGGATTCGCCGCTCCAGATCGGAGATCGAGACGAGGAAGGCGTCGAGCACGGGAAAGCTTCGTAGCCCTGAAGTCCTCACCATCAATCTCACTGCCGCCGCCACATGCCTGAAGGTGGTGACAGGAAACACAGTAGAGCTCGCGACAGCCACTCGACCCCGGACATAACTGCTGTCAGCTGCGGCTCCTAGAAGGGAATCCCGAGTGACGTGGCGCAGGTCGGGGGAAGTCCTCTGGTTGGCGCGAACTCCCGGACTGGAATGGCGGCAGGAACGGGACTCCGAAGCGGGGAAAGACGTCGCCCACTTCGACTCCCTGCCGGGATTTCCATCCACCCCGTGGAGCTTCTCTCGCTGTGTACCTGCAACGTCTATCCTGGCACTGTCCTCCAGATGGTACAGAGAGTGAGGGTGACAGTCCAGGAGTTCCTCAGCACGGCCCGGATGCCAGCGTCTCGCGTTGGAGGCGTCGTGCAGGGTGAAGAATGTCCCGTCGACAGCCTCCGAGATGGACCTTAGCTCGTCGCCCTGGCGCCGGAAGTGACTCCTGGGAAACGGCATGCTAGCAGCGCTGACACCCGGACAGAAAGGTACATTTCCACAGCGACTCACGGCCGCCGGCAACTCTTCTGGCTGCGACATACTGTCATATCCGGCTCTAGGGAGCCGGGCAATCAGAGCCAGGGACAAGCCAGTGAGTCGAGATGGTTTATTTTGGGTAAGGGATAAGGGATGAGGAGAGCACAGATACTCATGCAGAGGTACACTCACAGGTTGCACAGCGCAGAGGTAAGCAGCTCGTACCGGACGTGGGGGTAGCAAGACGTACATCCTCACAGCGGGATACAAACACAGGAATGCTGCAAGGGGAGTTGAGGCTGACACCAGACGAAGGGGCTTCAGCCTAGCAGTGCTTATGTCGCAGCCCCGAGTCATCGAGGCTGCTCCTATTTATCCTCATTGGCAGCGCCCCAGCTGATGAAGACTAATTGGCCCCAGCCGTCCATAATGCTGCCAGCTGGGGGCCAGCTGAGACGCTGCTCAATGGGAGGCAGGGATGAGGGAAAACATGGGCTCAGTGCCGAGACGGCATCTCAACCCATGGTGACACCGCCTAATAGCTAGTGTTACCCCCTTTGGCTGAAATAACTTCAGTGAGATGCTTCTTGTAGCCATCTACCAGTTTCTGACATCGGTCTGAGCAAAGTTTGCCCTACTCCTCAACACAGAATTCTTTCAGCTGTGAAATGTTTGAGTGGTTTCTTGTATATACAGGCCATTTCAAGTCACCCCGCAGCATCTCAGTGGGATTAAGATCTGGGCTTTGACTCGGCCATTACAGGACTCTCCATTTCTGTTTTTAGCCATTTCTTGGTGGATTTACTGGCATGTTCTGGGTCATTGTCATGTTGCAGGGTCCAGTTCCACTTCAGCTTTAATTTTTTTACAGATGGTCTCACGTGGTCCTCAAGCACCCTCTGTTACACGATAGAATTCATGGTGGATTCTATGATGGTGAGCTGGCCAGGTCCTACTGCAGCAAAGCATCCCCAAAGCATGACACTTCCACCTCCATGCTTCACAGTTGGTATGAGGCTCTTTTCCTGGAATGCTGTATTTGGTCTACACCGAACACGTCCTCTGTTCTGGTGTCCAAAAAATTCAATTTTAGACTCATCTGTCCAAAGAACATTATTTCAGAAGTCCTGGTCTTTGTCTATATTCTCTCTGGCAAATTTCAGTCTGCAGGCCTTCGTGTTTCTCTTAGAGAGCAAAGGTTTCCTCCTTGCACGCCTCCAACGCAAGTTAAACTTGTGCAGTCTCTTTCTGATTGTAGAGGCATGTACTTCCACATCAACAGTAGCAAGAGCCTGCTGTAGGTCCCGTGATGACATTTTAGGGGTTTTGGACACTTCTTTTAGCATCTTGCGGTCTGCTTTCAGGGTGAACTTTCTTGGATGGCCAGACCTGGGCATGTTGGCAGTTGTTTTGAATGTCCTCCACATGTAGACTATTTTCTGGACAGTAGAGTGGCTGATTTCAAATTCTTTTGACATCTTTTTAAATCTTTTACCAGACTCATAAGCTGCTACAATCTTCTTTCTGAAGGCCTCAGACAGCTTTTCGATCTCACCATGGTGTTCGCTCTCACTTCAACAGTCAGTAGCACACCAAACTAAATGTCTGAAGTTTAGATAGGACAAGCCTCCTTCAAAATGCTAAGTAACAATGTTCTAATTATGTGCACCTGATGTGATACACCTGTGTGTGATTTTAGCCATTTTAAATGGGAATAAATGTGGGGGTGTCTTAATTTATTCCTCACCAGAAATTGCTTGTTTTTAGAATTACATTTTACACAAAATTTTTAAAAGTCTTTTCTTCAGTTTTAATTGTTTAGTTATATTACTTAAATCTCCCAGTATTGTTAAAATTGATATTAAATATCCATATGTCCAAATATGTTAAAACACAGGCTCTCATAGGGTGTCCTAATTTTTTCACATGACTGTATACCTGTGTTTATATGCATACTGTATATATACATACATGTAACTACGTGTGTGTGTGTGCACTTGGATGTCCATATATGTACTTATACTCACACATACTTGTGACTAATCTTTTTTCGATCCAAGATGGCGCCCACAGCGGTCGACATGGTGCTTCGCTGCGCTCTTTGTTTTTGTTTGTCAATTGTGTGTCTGCTTGTACTTATACCCGTGAAGAACTTTTAAATATCAGGACTTTGACCCCCACGGACCTCCTCCCAGTTTTTCTAGCCCCTGCCGCCGATCTGGTTTATTGTTTGGCTCGGAATGTGAGACGGCGGAAGAGAGGAAGACGAGCGGGCGCTCTCGTACGACTTCGCAGGAGAGGCTCGCGAACGGCGCTGCCTGGCATATTTCTGTCCAATACCAACTCTCTCTAACAAGGTGGATGAACTGAGACTGCTGATGCGTTTTAAGGACCTCGCCTCCTCAGCTGTCCTCTGCTTTACTGAGACCTGGCTCCGGGAAAATATACCGGACAGCGCGCTGCGCCTCGACGGCTTCCAGCTCTTCCGTGCTGATTGTGACACAGAGCTTTCCGGCAAGACCACAGGAGGCGGTGTCTGCTTCTACATCAACTGTAGCTGGTGCTCTGATGTAACGGTAATTTCCAAACACTGTTCTCCTGCCTTGGAATTTCTTGTTATCAATTGCAAGCCCTTCTATTCCCCGCGGGAGTTTGCTTCTTTCATAATGATCGCTGTGTACGCCCCTCCCGACGCGGACACGCGCGAAGCTCAGCGCGTGCTCGCGGATCACATTCAACACACAGAGCGGAGTTTTCCAGACTCGCTGATTATTGTGGCTGGCGACTTTAATCAGTGCAATCTGAGCCACGATCTCCCCCGCTACAAACAGTTTATTAAATGCCCCACCAGAGGATTAAACACACTGGATCACTGTTACACCACAGTGAAAGACGCATATCGCGCTGTCCCTCGAGCTGCGCTGGGATTATCTGATCACGTGATGGTTCACCTCATTCCCACATACAGACAGAGATTGAAGCTCACTAAACCTGTTGTGAGCACTACGAAGATACGGACCAGTGATGCTGAGGAGAAGCTGGAAACGTGCATGGAAATATCTGACTGGGGCATGTTTAAAGGAGCCACGCATGATCTGGATGAGTACACGGACACTGTGAACTCATATATCCACTTTTGTGAAGAGAACATTCTTCCATCACGCACCAGGGTGAGTTACTCTAATGACAAACCCTGGTTCACAGCTAAGCTCAGACAGATCAGGAAGGAGAAGGAAGCAGCGCTGAAAAGTGGAGACAGGGACTGCTACAGGGAGGTTAAATACCGGTTTAACAGAGAGCTGAAGAGGGCTAAATCTCTATACTCAGAGAGACTCCAGCAGCAGTTCACTGCTAATGATTCGGCTTCCGTGTGGAGAGGACTGAGGCAGATCACCAACTATCGGCCTCAGGCTCCTAAAGGTCAGGATGACAAAGCCCTTTGTCAGAGACTGTCCCAACACTATGCCCGTTTTGACACCTCGTCATCTGTGTCCAACTCCCCCCCTCCCTCCAGCTCCACAGCCTCCACATTCCCTACTTCATTTAAGGCACCCCCCCCCCCACCTCCCCCCCTCCCCTTATCATCAGTGAGCAGGATGTGCTCAAACAGTTCTCCAGACTGAACCCGCGCAAGGCCCCCGGCCCAGACGGCGTGTCTCCCTCCACCCTGAGACTCTGTGCGAAACAGCTGGCTCCTGTATTCACAGACATTTTTAACACCTCCCTTAAGTTATGCCACGTGCCATCCTGCCTCAAATCCTCCACCATCATCCCTGTCCCCAAGAAGCCACGGATCACTGGACTTAATGACTACAGACCTGTAGCGCTCACCTCTGTAGTCATGAAGTCCTTTGAGCGCCTGGTCCTGTCCCACCTCAAGTCCATCACCACCCCTCTCCTGGACCCGCTGCAGTTTGCCTACCGAGCCAACAGGTCTGTAGACGATGCAGTCAACCTGGCCCTCCACTCCATCCTGCAGCACCTGGACTCCCCGGGAACCTACGCCAGGATCCTGTTTGTGGACTTCAGCTCCGCATTCAACACCATCCGCCCCGCTCTGCTCCGGGACAAGCTGTCCCTGCTCAACGTGCCTGACTCCCTCTGCAGGTGGATCATCGACTTCCTGACGGACCGGAGGCAGCATGTGCGGCTGGGAAAGACTGTCTCAGACTATACTAGCATCAGCACCGGATCACCCCAGGGCTGTGTACTTTCCCCCCTACTCTTCTCCCTTTACACCAACTCCTGCACCTCCAGCCACCAGTCTGTCAAGTTGATCAAGTTTGCGGACGACACCACCCTCATCGGGCTCATCTCCAACGGCGACGAGTCCGCCTACAGGAGAGAGGTGGCCCAGCTGGCGTCCTGGTGCAGCAATAACAACCTGCAGCTGAACGCTCTGAAGACAGTGGAGATGATTGTAGACTTCAGGAAAGTCACTACTCCTCTGCCCCCCCTCACCCTCTCAGGCTCTCCCATCACCACTGCTGATTCCTTCCGCTTCCTAGGCACTACCATCACCAGGGACCTCAAATGGGAGCTGACCATCAGCTCACTCATCAAAAAAGCCCAGCAGAGGATGTTCTTCCTGCGGCAGCTGAGGAAGCTCAAGCTACCCACCAAGATGTTAGTGCAGTTCTACACAGCCATCATCGAGTCCATCCTCACCACCTCCATAACCGTGTGGTACGCAGGAGCCACTGCCAGGGACAGACTAAGGCTGCAGCGCGTCGTGCGCACTGCTGAGAAGGTGATCGGCTGCAAGCTCCCATCTCTCCAGGATCTGTACATCTCCAGGACCCGGAGGCGTGCTGGCCGGATCATAGCCGATCCCTCACACCCTGGTCACGTACTGTTTGCCCCCCTCCCCTCTGGTAGAAGACTTCGGTCCATCCAGACTAAAACCTCCCGTCACATGAACAGCTTCTTCCCCTCTGCCATTAGACTGCTGAACACTAAGTGACTCTCGTGCACCATGTACAGCAGCTCAACCAGACTCATGTCAATCATCACTGTTTTCTTCCTGCATTACCGACTGCACTATATAGTTCTCCACAGTATCTGCTGCTGGCTAATATATATTTTAACTGTTGACCAGTATCACTTAATCTTATCCTACACTTTATTACATGTATAGTTTATTTCTCTTATCTTATCATGTTTAATGTTGCAGCATTGTACCGAGACAAATTCCTAGTTTGTGTACTACATGAACAATGGCAATAAACCTGATTCTGATTCTGATTCTGATTCTGACTATGAGTATGTCTCTGTCTACTTGATGTTTTTGTTTGTTGTTGCTGTGAAGCACTTTAGAACAGTGCTGTAGAAATAAAGCTGCCATCAGTGTGTGAATGTGTGGATAGCACGATCTGTAAAGCGCTTTGGTCATCCAGAGATGAGTGAAAAGCGCTATATAAGTGAACGCCATTTACATTTATTATTATTATTATTATTTTGTATGTGTGAGTTATCCGGAAAAATCTATTTAAAAAAAGGCCAGTTGCGTGATGTTAAAAAAGGTGCTTCAGAATCTGCAGATACAGACATCAGAGCAAGGATGGGGGAGAGCTAGAAAAGCTTTCCTACGGCTTAAAAATGCTCACAACACACCAAAATCTGAATTTTCAACCCACATCTAAAAGCAGCACTACTTTACAGTGCAGAGGTGTGGAATATGACAAAAGCCACTGTCAGTAAAGTACAGAACTTCTGAGAAGAATGCTGAAGATCTCTACTGGCCAGAGAAGATCAGCACCATCAGCTTTCAGCACCACCAGGGCAGGCCTTGCCTTGGATCTCCCAGGAGAAACGGCGTCGGGGAACCCGCAAACACACAGGACAGAAACCTCTGGCGATTCTCGTTGACGGGAGGTGTGACAGGCTCAAAAACACAATCTAGTAGCTTCTAGTCTGGACTATGAGCCAGCCTCCCGCTAAGTTTCATGGAAATATGTTCAGTAATGTTTCTATAACCCTGTTACCAAAGAAACTTACTCACCACATGACATCATCCTCTCTGATGGAGTTTAAGGCATATTAACAGACTGAAGTGTATGGAACAAGGCCTCTGAAGACGTCTCATCTGAATGGAATGTGGCCATTTTTAACACTACACCTGCCACGCCATGACAGGCCGTGCATGATGGATACTAGTCATCACCGGTTACATGAACGTGTGTTTCAGATAACGCAACATCCTCTAAGTGAATGAAAACCCAACCGTGTGTGTATAGGTGTAAGCCGGTTAACCACCTTATTGGAGCCGATTCATCACAGGGGTCTCATTTAGGGTCACGTGCCCTCTGTGGCTCTGAACTTTTGTGTCTTCTGTGACTTAGTCTGCTGCTTTTCCTTTGAACTTCCCTTCACACCGGGACACTCCAATGATTCTTCCTGTCTGACACAAGGAAAATAGAGAGGTCGGAGTGAGGTTATGCTGTCTGAGAGCAAGAATATTTGGAAAAGCTGCAAAAAAGCAGCAATTTATACTTTAACATAGCAGTCATTTTGACATAGATAAGGACTCATACACAGTTCTTAAACCCCCTTTACACAGGGGTGGTGATGAAAACATGGCCAGATTTCTCCCAAACTCTCAAAAAAGCACTCAACAATCTCATCAATTTCTCAGCAATCTTTCAAAGAATGCCATTTTTTTTTTCCAATCCAAAGGTAGAGATGGCTCAGAGATCAGTGAGAGTTCACTGAAAGACAGTAGCCTTCTTGTTTGTGTCAGCAAGGACGGACCCATCAGGTTCTTGGTCTCCTTCTTTTGTGCCTCTGCCGTCTGGTTCTGAAGAAGTGATTGGTGACTTCATAGGATGGGCACCGTGCATCAAATCTTGGTTGTTCGTCTTGAACTCTTGAGCTTCTGGAAATGCTTCTTCTTCAACAGATTGTCGGAGACTGGTGGAAAACCACTAGAAACCTCTCACATATATACCCAGAGGCTCTCTGTCACCCAAGAAATGCTCACCAATCTTCCTAATTCTTCCTTCTGTAACTTCCCCCACTTAATCTTTGGCTCTGCCTTCACTCTCTTCCTCTTCTTGCTTTCCAAAGTCATCCTACAGACTACCATCCAATGCTGTCTAGCTACATTCTCCCCTTCCACCACCTTGCAGTCTCCTATCTCTTTCAGATTTCTCCTTTTGCATAAGATGTAGTTCACGTGTGTGCACCTTCCTCCACTCCTGCAAGTCACCCTATGTTCCTTCTCTTCTTAAAGTATGTGTTCACCACAGCTCTGCCATTCTTTTAGCAAAATCCACAGCCATTTGTCCTTCCAGAATTCCTTTTTCTCTTCTACCTGACATCCAACTTGTGGGGAGGACTACGCGCTGACAACATCCAACACCACACCTTCCATTTCTTACAACTTGCTTGTTAAGACAAGGTCGGCTTTTAAGTGAGGATAAGATAAGGAAATGTTTACTTGAGAATAATTTCTGGCTCTTCTGCTCACCTCTACATCTTATCCAGAAAAAAAAATTGCAAATTTATGAGAAAAAGTTGGAAATCTAAGAGAAAATAAATGCAAATTTGATTGAAAAAAATCAAATTTTTTAATAAAAGTTGCAAATCTATGAGAAAAAATTGCAGTTTTGAGAAAAAAGTTGCAAATTTTTAGAAAAAGTTGAAAATTTACAACAAAGTTGCAGTTTTATTAGAAAAAATGCCAATTTTTGATGAGGAAAAATTTAAAATTTCCAAGAAAAAGTTGTAAACTTTTGAGAAAAAGTTACAAATGTTTGAGACTGAAGTTGCAAATCTACAAGAAATCTGCCAAAATAGTTGTGAATTTCTGGGTAATCCAAGTAGCCAAAGATGGTCTTTTCAGGTGAGGAAGAACTTCTGGCTCCTCTGCATCTTCTTCATCATTTTCCCACACCAGCTTGTGGCTGGTGCAGCAGCTTCAGCAGGTGTTTCCACTCCCTGCAGGTCCGGCCTCAGACCTGCAGACCTGCTCTCCATCTGGTTTGTGTCAGTGATGGCCCAGTTCCCCAGTTCCCCTCCACCTTACCCCTCTTCTCTCCCTCCTCTGACCCCCATCCCTCCGTCTTCCAGCGGACAGCTGCAGAAACACTCATTTATGTACAGCAGACTAACTGGGTCAACCTGTCTTACTGCAGCGCTGATCTTGTAGGAGACCGTTATCCTCCAGCATGCAGAGAGTTGGAACAGAGAGAAACCACATTCTTGTCCTCCAGCCAAACATTACATATGTCCTCACACTGCACACGAGAGGAGAGGGGAACTCCTTTTATATGGATCTCATCTCCACTTTGTCTCTTCAAAAAAAAAGAGAAAAGAGCTGGGTCTCGGACAGGGGTCTGCAACCTGCCGCAACGATTTCTCAATGAGTGCTCAACAATCTCATCAATGTCCCAAAGCTCTCTCAGCAGTCTTTCAGTGAACTCTGTTGGTCTTTCATCAAACGCTCAGCAATCCCTCGCTGATCTCTCAGCTATCTCTACCTTCGGGGTGGAAAAAATTGGAGTTCATTGAAAGAATACTGAGAGATCATTGGAAGATCAGTGAGATCATTGAGTGGTTCAGGAGAGCCCAAGAAGCACTCAATGATCTCATTGATCTCCAAGGGATCTCTTGGCAACCATTCAATAATCTTTCAGCAATCTTTCAATGAAAGTAGAGATGCTGAGAGATCAGTGAGGGATTGCTGAATGTTTGAAAGACCAATAGAGTTCATGGAAAGACTACTGAGAGATCATTGAGAGATTGATGAGATTGTTGAGTGCTTGTTGAGAGGTTGTTGAAATATCACTGAGAGATCACTTCCCTTTGGAGATCGTTGAGAGATTGATTTTGGACTGAGACTTCTGAAAAATCTGTTGGGTATTTGAGAGGAAGAACTCTATGACTGACTGTTGACAAGTCTGTTTGTTCTTAAATATCCAACAGTCAGGGGTGGTATGTGTGGAGTCGCTGATAGGTGGAACCTAACCAGGCCTGTTTTCCTCCTCTTTCTCCAGGTTTCTACTTCCTGTGACATCATCACATCATGCCTGAAGGGTCACGGCGTGGCAGTCAGAGATCGCCGAGCAACACAGGTACAGGTGAGAGGTTCCTCAGAGCTGAACTCTGACTGAGTTCCTGTAGACGATGTCCTCGTCATCATCCAGCAGAGAAGTCAAACCTCTTACACAGTAGTGTTGGTGACATCCACATTCTTTAACCACTAGCATTTACCTTCACAAATACATTATCATGAACATCTACAGTGACTGACGGTGACAAGACTTGAACCTTCAACCTTGGAAGGTTTTACAGACATCTAGAAGTCCGATGGACTGAACATCACTCCCAAAAAACCTTCCACTATGACATTTTTCATGAAAATGTAATGAGAAACTTGATCAGAACGTGTTATTAGCGCTGTCTAGCTCTAAAACTTACATTTAAGATAAGATAAGATAAGCCTTTATTAGTCCCACAACGGGGAAATTCCAGGATTGCAACAGCACAGGGATAGCAACGTTCAGAGCAACAATCAGAAGGCAAGAAAAAACAAAACAAAAAAAAAAAAAACAAGCAAGCAAGAGCAGCTAATATACATATGTACATATTACTATAAAATATATATATACACACACACACACACACACACACAGACACACAGTGCAGAGCATTGTAGCTGGATGGAATAAATATATGAATATATGAACACACAGTGCAGAGCATTGTAGCTAGATGGAATAAATATGTAAATATATAAACACCCACAGTACGGAGCATTGCAGCTAGGTGGAATAAATATGCAAGTATATAAACACACAGTGCGGAGCAATGTAGCTAGATGGAATAATATGTAGATATATAAAAACACAGTACGGAGCATTGCAGCTAGGTGGAATAAATATGCAAGTATATAAACACACACAGTGCGGAGCATTGTAGCTAGATGGAATAAATATTTTGATATATAAATATAAACACACCCAGTGCTGAGCATTGTAGCTAGATGGAATAAATATGTAAATATATAAACACACACAGTGCAGAGCATTGTTGCTAGGTGGGATGAAACAGCATAACCGTCTATTTAGTTATCCTACATGGTATGATTATGTGCCCATACATATTCTCACCCTCCATAGCGACCGGTATGTTCCTAGTTGTATGCCGGAGAGGACCATTGTGTAAGTCTATTGCATCTTTTGCATTCAAAAAACCCCAAAAACTATTAGTTTTTAGTATTAGTATTAGTATTTATTAGTATTAGTTCATTTAGATGTTTGTCAAACATTGTATAATTCTACCAAGGTTGAGATTAAGAATGAGATGTTTAAATGACACTGAGATCTGAATCACATGTTTTTAAGTTAACAAAGCCTTCATACCTCACCTGACTGTTGTGGCATTCAATTATGTTACCTCAGAATGTCTTATTAGCAGATACTGTGTGATGTCATGAATGTAGCACCGTCATTACCTTACTATTGCTTCAGTAAATTAAAACTGAATTACAGGGTGACTCAATGCTCTAGTCAGTACTGCAAGCTCCTGGGTCATGACCTGGCTGGGGTGAGGGGCCTTACCTGTTCCATAGATTCGTGGAGAGTGTTATCATCTGGAGTTTTGTTCCTGGTAGGGCTGGTCTCGGGGAGACTCCAGACTAACCCGCAGCACGTCGGCACACCATCATGCAACTACTCAGGAAAAACCACAATTTGTTACGAAACCCACCAAAAGAAACCAGACTGCCCAGTATCAAAAACAGACCCCTGCTCACCCCCAACCTACAAGGTCACAGAAGGGCTGGTTCAGGACCACCAACAAATGGAGAGCACTGGTGGATGTGGTCGGCTCTACACATGATGGTGTCTCAGAGGCCAACCACTAGCATGACCCTGGACTCCTCAAGCAAGAGAACAGTACTTTTGTGCTCTCTTTTGTGGCTCTGTGGCGCAATGGCTAGCATGTTGGACTTCTAGATTTCACACGATGATCCCATCATGGTTGTACTGTCAAAGCTTTCAAGCTCCAATGAACTGAAACACTATTAGTGTGCTGTTGACATTCATCGATCTGTTGTAAAGTTCCACTCTAGTGGAAATCAAAAACCCACTGTCATATTCTGAAATACTGTATTGGGGCACAGAGACGTCCCTGTGGTACTCCTGTCATTGGGGAAACTGTAAAATGACTTTTCAATGCTATAGATAGATAGATAAATAGATAGATGTACTTTATTGATCCCAAACCGGGAAATTACTATGACTATACAGCACTATAGAAGTTATTTGCTGGTCAAAGCATTTCAAGTGCTAGTCTCATCACAGTGAGTAGTGTGTTGGGCAACAAGACTGGAACTTAGCAAATGGTTTGAGCCACATTTGTTCTGGAGAGTCAGATGGGAGTGCACTATACCTATCATGTGTGGTTTACCTGTTTATCTGAGTGGATCGAGATGAAACCCACAAACCGTTAGTTCTTTATTCCCCACTACATCCCAGTTTGTTCCTCATTGAGTTGCAGAACCTCACGTTCCTGGAGACCTACTATGTCATCATTTTATAGCCCTGTATTTACTGATAATAAGATTTTGGACTTCTTCTTTGATGATTCAAAGGTTTTGAGTTTAAGTCCTCGTTATTTATTAGTAACTGTTACGGCTCCACTCATACTGGAGTGGGACCTGGGTTTTCTTTTTTTCTTGTGTTGTAGGTGGAGCTGTGGAGAACCGCCCCCTGGCCAAGGTGTTTCCTATATAAGCTACATCTGCGCACCTGTCTGCGGTTTTGGCTCCTGCGGAGGCCGGTCACCTCTCTGCTGTACTCGTGCTCTGCCTGCTGCTCTTGTTTCTGCCACTTGGTCGGAGCTGTACTGGCGGCTCCTGTCAGTGTTGTTTGTGGCTTATGGGTTCATGTTTTGGTTTGCTGCTGCCATTGCTACCGCTCCCGACAGAGACGTGCGGTCACTGGGTTGGCCAGTGACTGGTCTGTTTTTTGTTTCATACATCCAACACATACATACACCATTGATAAGTACCGACATCTTTATTTGCTTTAAATAAGCTTTTGATTAATTGGTATCTCCATGTGGTCTCCCTTTTTGTCCAGCCTTTAGCCAGGTTGTGACAAAACATACCAGCTTAGGTGCAGTCCTTGAAATTCAGATATCTTTAGTCTGGACTAGTGAAAGTAGTCGTTTACTCTCCATGTTTTGTTGGTTTGCAGAAGGTTCTGTGGACCAGTAGGTTTTTGTGGACTGTGGTGTAGGAAGTTGTTTATTTTGTGGGTTTTAGTCCCAGCAGAGTTGCAGTGAAGTGCTGTGCTGTACATTACAGAAACCCACAACTATTGAATGTCTTACCACAAACTACATGTGCAGAGTGCACTTCGTGGCTCTTTACTACTAAAGCACTATGGTTGGTGTTTCTTTGGTTCATTGGTGATCATCCTGGACTTAATGGTCAATAAAGATGTGATTCTTAAAGGTTGTGTGTTCAAGTCCCATCAATCAATCAATCAATCAATGCATCAGATTTATATAGCGCTTTATCATAGACACTCAAAGACGCTTTGCAGAAATTAAGGGTCATCCACTACCTAGGATGGATGAAGCAGCCACAATACGGCGCCATCCCTTTTTAACCATTCACACACACATTCACACAAAGGGCCAATTTAGAGTCTCCAGTTAACCTAACCTGCATGTTTTTGGCATGCAGGTTAGGTTTTGGCATGCCATCAGACACTTGATAAAGGAACACACAATAAATGTGTGACTGTTCATCAAACTGAAATGCTTGATGATACACTTCAGGTTATGTGGTGCTGTGACATCACAGCACCACATAACCTGAAGGTAGCTCAAACCAGTTAAGGTAAATTGAAATCCCTTGTGTCCAAGGTTGAACTGGAGATGATTATCCACACTTTTATATCCTCATATCTGGACTTTTGTAATAGTTTTTTTACCTTTTTAAATAAGAAGGAGCTTGACCACATTCAGATCATTTGGAACTCTGCTGCAAGGCTTTTTTCCCCTTGTGCTGTCAGGCAGCTAGGTGAGTAGAACAGAAATTTACCCTTATTGTGTCAAAGGGCCATGCCGCCCTGGCGGCCGGCATGGTGGGCTCAACTCCCCCCCCCCCCCCCCCAGCAGGGCCAATACCAGCACCGGGAGGCCAGTGCCCCCACCCCCTGGGCCGGATACCGGCCCGCGCCCCCAGCGCAAGCCCCCCAGGCATCCTCGTCCCCCACCAGTGCCACCGCCGCACACACCAGGGACCCCACTCCCAAAGAAGCCAGGGGAGCCCACGTAGCCGAGAGGCACTGCCCCCTCAATCCAGCACCTCCCGACTAGCAGACCAAACCATTCCCACACCATCACACCCTCATGCTGTCATATGCACCCACATGCACTCACTCACTCTTGCTCACCCACTCCCCCACACAGTCCCACACTTGCACTCCTGGACCCACCCATTCTCTCTCATTCCTGTACCCACTCAATCTTGCTCCTGCTCGCCCTCAGGGTCACCCACACTCACTCACATTCACCCATACATGCACTCTCACTCACGCTCCAACCTACTCACATCACATTCGTGCTCTTCCCCACACACTCACCCACCCTCATTCACCTTTATTACTTACGGCGACCGCGATGCAGATGCAGCGAGCCTGAACGTGCACCAGCGCCCGGGAGCGGCTGGGGAGACCACTGGAGCAGGCCAGCAGCCATCCCATTGTGAGCCACCCCAGGGCGGTCGTAGCCACAGAAGCAGAGCCCCACCCCCAGCACCCACCCAAACGACTGATCAGCAGATCACCGCAGGCGCTCCGAGATGCCATCTGACACGCAAAAAGTCACACAAAACTGATCCACCATCACCATCTACACTCATCACTCCCTCACTCTCACTCTGTTGTTCAATCACTCTCTCACTCTCTATCTATCCATTCAGCAGCACCCAGGAATTTTGACAACATGACGGGTCCCAGGCCCCCTGCCGGGCCCCCGGGCCCCTGGCAGATAAAGGGCAACAGGGGTGGGGGGAGACCCCTCCCCCCCTCCCCCTTGCACAAATCATGATAGGTGTGTGTCGGTTGTATGATGTGATTGTGTGCGGGTGTGTGAGCTGCCATAGTGCAGTTAAAATTGGGTGGATGGAAGTTGGAGCACCACTAGCCACTGCGATAGGCAGCGGGGCCCCCTTCCCCCCAAGCCCTCAGTGTCTAAAATACAATTAAAATTTAGGTGAGGGCAGCCCCACTGCACAGCAGAGGCATCCCCTTCACTGACACAGTGTGGCACACCCCTACCCCAAAGCCCTAAGTGTATCCAAGAAAATACATTTTCCACCCAGAATCAGGGGGAGGGGGGAAGAAGGAAGTAAGACTGGGAGGGAGGTGGTCCAAAAGGGAGCCCGCCCCCCCCCCCCCCCCCCCCCCGAAGCCAGCTCGCTAACTGATTCAGGAGGCCACCCACTGCCCCCAAATCCCAACTCAGGGCGAGGGCCGCCAGGCCGAGCAGCCCAGGACCCACCAGTGTTGTGCCCCGGTGCTCCCAGCACCACAGACATGATGGAGCAGCCACACCCATTCCCACTCATCTTGTTCACACCAACATGCACAACAACAGTAGTTACAATAGTGAACAATGGGCCGGACCCATGCGGCGCCCCACACGCCAAATGACACCCCCGAGCGCCCACTGCAAACCCACCACCCACCCACCCCAGACACACACTGACAGCAGCAGGCCGCCCCGCCTGCTGCAAGGCTTTTAACTGGAACATTATTATATCTGTTTTAGCCTCTCTGCATTGGATACCAGTGAATTTTAGAGTACATTTAAAAATCTTGACCTTAACTTTCAGAGCCTTGTATGGACAAGTTCCTCCTTATATCTTGGACCTGCTACAGCCCGATACCCTGACCCACAGTCTGAGGTCAGCAGGCCAAATGTTACTTATGGTCCCAAAAACCCATTTGAAGATACGAGGCGACCGCTCCTTTGAAGTAGTTGCAGCAGGCTGTGGAATTCTCTTCGTTACCTAGATACTGTGGATGTATTTAAAAAGCAGATAAAGACTTTTGTTTTTAAACAGGCTTTTGGTTAGATAAGAGTTGTATTTATTTATTGTATTTTATTGTGTTTTTCAGTCTACTCTGTTGGTATTTTATGTATTTTATTTCGACTGCTTTGTGAAGCACTTTGTGATTTTTATATCTGTGAAAGGTGCGATATAAATACAATTTACTTACTTAATTTACTTAGTCTGGCAGTACTGTGTGGAAGTGTTTCTGTACTCTCTGTCCCCATCATGGAGTAAGTGGCTTTGTGGTGCAATGGACAGTACACTGGACTTCTAGCCTTACTAATACAAGCTATTCAAAAGTTGTGGGTTTGAGTCCCATCGGAGTCGTGATAAAAGCCATTGTTGGTCTTTTAGCAACTGAAATGTCCCACCGCTCTTTTCCTCGTGAGGCGATGTGGCATAATCAATACAGCTCCTTGGTAATCTTGCCTTACAGGTCCATGTCAGGACTGCCGAAGTTCTTTGGTGTTCATGACACCAGTGCCTCTCTGATGGAACACATTGGGCTTCTAGGTTCCAACTTTTGTCCGTCCTCCACCAAGTCAGGTCATCGTTTTGATTTTACCATGAAGCTCATTCTCTCTGAAAGTCATTTTAACCACATTTGCTTTGGGTTTTTTTTTTTTTTTCGGTGCTTTTAGTTCCTTCTGAGCTGTAACGTCCTGTCACCAAACGAAAGAGGTGCCCGGACTGAGTGGACCACTATTATACCCCCTGTGCAATTACACTCAGCCACCACGCTCTTTAGCTGCAGTACTTATATTGGCTTCCATACTTAGAAAACACACACACACACACACACTCTTAGAAACATACCAGAGCACAGTTACATTTCTACAGTCGCTGAAATGCTGCAATTACCCCAGAGGCAACAACAAAACTCAGCGCACAATGGTTGTTACGTTCATGTTCAGCTGGCATGTAGACACACACACACACACACACACACACACACACACACACACACACACACACACACAGTGTGTGTGTGCAGGAAGTTGCATGGTCTGCGGTGATAAAGCGTAGCGCCGAACAATGTTCCTGCTCTAACACACACCATAAAAGGCCACAGCAGATCTGCTGATTATAGAAAAGAACGAGGCAGAAAATAGAGAAAACGCCCAAGATAAGGCTGGAGAGGACGGCCCAGATGGACGATAGAGGAGAAACGGAGGGGTTGTGTTCTTGCTTGTGATTGACTGCTATGAGAAGCCTCCCTGCTTCTGTTACCGTGATAACAAACATGGAATGGATCAGATTGGATCAGAAACAAAAAGACAGAAACTGGCTTTTCTAAATGCAGCGAGTTTTTCACATTTCAGAACAACTAATTCAGGGGAAAATGTGAAGAAGAACAACGTTCATCTTCTTATTGACGTCATCCTGTTGAGGTCACCAGGGGTCATCTTCGGGCAAGAGGCGGGGTCCACCCTGGACAGGTCATCAGTGCATTATGAAACAGACAACCATTCATGCTCACATTCACACCTGAGGACTGCTTAGAAACTCCAGTTAACAGTTGGCATCAACTCCAGCTTCCTCCTGCAGTCCAGTGACATGCATGTGTGCATGTCTTTGGACTGTGGGAGGAAACTGGAGTACCCAGCAGAAACCAGTGCAGACATGGGGAGAACATTCAAACTTCTTTCAAAAAATTCAAACTCCACACAGAAGGGTCACAACTCGTCCGTCTGTCCATCTGTCTGTCTGTCCAGCCAACTATCTATATGTCTGCCCACCCATCCGTCCATCCATCCATCCCTCCATCCATCCTCCCATCCGTCTGTCCGTCCATCTAGCCATCTTCTACCGCTTATCCAGGTCGCGGAGGCATCAGTGCAGCGAGAGTAGCTCAGACTTCCGCCCGTTTCACACAACACCATGATCCCATGATCCCTCCTGCAGGTGGTGAGCCCACTGGAGGGTGGACCCATGTGCCTCCTTTGAGTCCTCTGGGTCCTTGATGTGACGTTTTTCATGGAGGTCCACTGGGCCGCGCTTACCCAGGATTCACACCGACTCAGGATGCAGTCCGTTGTGGATGCGGGGCGGATGTTCCCTTGCGTCCATCCCTACCAGCTCCGTTTGTGTTTTGCAGCGGCATGAGTAAGAACAGAGTTCAAAATACAAGATTGTGTGAGAATTACAGGTACATCTCAAAAAATTAGAGTATCATGAAAAAGTTCAATATTTTTGTCACTCATTTCAGAAAGTGAAACCCATATATTATATAGATTCATTACACAGAGAGTGATATATTTCAAGTGTTTATTTATTTTAATTTTGATGATTATGGATTACAGCCCATGAAAACCCCAAATTCAGTTTCTCAAAAAATTAGAATATTATATAAAATTAATTTTAAAAAATAGTTTTTTAAATAGAAATGTTGGCTGACTGAAAAGTCTGTCCATGTACCACTCAATACTTGGTCGGGGCTCCTTTTGGATTAATTACTGTGTCAGTGTGGCGTGACATGGAGGTGATCAGCCTGTGGCACTGCTGAGGTGTCATGAAGGTCCAGGTTGCTTTGATAGTGACCTTCAGCTCGTCTGCAGGAAATCTTTTCTGTCACATGCTGTTTCAGTTAAGCAATATTACACTCGAGGTCGTTAGCCGCATCGCAGCTGCAGTTACTATTTTCATGATACTGTGCTGGCCTCGAGTGTAATATTGCTTTTACACAACAGTTCCACAAGCACAATTTATTAAATGACAGCAATTCTGGACAAAATATTATGATTTGTTTGTTTAACCAGTTATTGTGTGCAGCTGAGAAAAAAATAGCCCCTCCTAAATGTAGCCAGTAACTGTTGCTAAACATCTCAGTCAGCATGAAGACGCCTATTGCCATTTTCACACATGTAAACAAATTAACTATTGTCAAGTCCAAAAGTAATAACTGTTTATAAAACATATCTGTTGAGTCAGTACTGCAGAAGGCCCCAGATCAAACTGTGGGGCACAACATCGGTAGCTAGCCGATGGCTAGTAGTTAGCATGCTAGCAATTTCTTCTTGCTTTTCTTGGCATTTTCAGATGAAACAAAGAGTCCATCACCACAAAAGTATTGTGGTTTTACCGTGTTATACTCGTTTTTTCTTTTCTCCAGATTGACCAGGTCAGCTGATATTCTTGCACACCAGAAGGTTTCCATGGAAATAGCCTGGCTTCTTCCCTTCTCCTCCTCCTCTTCTGATGACCATTCGTAATATAACTCAAATGCTATATTCAGAAAAATATCCATCATTTTGCCGTATTCCATTAATGTTGCCTTAAAGTGCCGACCAGGAGTCAACAGTAAATAACGGTTAGTAATAAATGGTTACATTGTGGTGACCCACCACAATCTACATGGACATTCAGCCTTCACACTCAGCTAGGGCAGGAAGCAGAACAACTTGCATACGGACAGAGAGCCCCTAGGGGGACAACCAGAACAATGACCTTTTGTTATACATCCCTGGATTAAGGAGAGGAAGTCCGGCGCCAGTTAATCACGCAATTGATATGTATTGACTGATATGTATATCAATATGCAGATGTGCCATGCATTCTCTCTTGTCTGTATAAAAGAGCTGACTTTACATGCCTCACATAGCGCACTCACAGGACACACAGCCACAGCGCACAGCGCTACAGTGTGTCTCTTGATGATGGAGGAATAAAACTATGAAACCTTCCAGCTTGTAGCGTCTCGCTTGAACTTATTTTGTTCCTCCACAACATGAACACCTTTGAAGCGGAGTGATACATATCTGTTGAAACTGGAGTGCAATTATTGTGGATTTTAGTAACCCCTGGAATCCCTATTGGTCCAATCAAATCTCTCAGTCGGAGCTAAGTGTTATAACACTGTATATATTCTACACGGGTCACCATTTATTTTTTATTTTTTAGTTTAGTTTTGTTGCTGTGTTCGAAATGCTCACTCCTTCCGCATATAGTGTACTATATAGTGAATCAGCCATTTTGTAGTGCTGTTTGAAATCTTAACTGAAAATTTCATTCACTATATAGTACATTCAAAATATCCCACAATGCATTCTGAAAACTAGTGTACAACAGATGGTCGCTACATTAACCAATATATCCCATAATGCAATGCACAGCCAACGGAGCAGTGAGAGGAGAGCTTCACATCACAACATAAACTACCTTAAGGTATTTATATTTATTAATTCGGGAAAAACGATTTGATTTAATACATATTTACTACAAATTCCATGCAGGTGTTGATTTTTTACCACTGTTGCTCTGTTACATTTTACTGTCTCACCATGATGACGTCATTAACCGTGCCACAAAAACAAGCCCAGTAGTGTCCGAAATCTTACAATTTTATTGTTATATTGAGTTTACTATATAGTCCACTATGTCTAAATTCACTGTATAGTGAGTAGGGAGGGAGTGAGTGAACATTTTGAACACAGCCCATGTGTTTAGCGTTTCCAGGTAATTCTTTTTACTATTTTCTTTACTATTCTATGATACTGTGGGTATTTCTGTCTGTTTGCTTGTTACACTAAATGTCCTAGTTTGGGATCAATTATCTATCTATCTATCTATCTATCTAAATTTGCAACTTTTTTCTTGTAGATTTGAAACTTTTCTTTTATATTTGCAAGTTTTTTTTCTCCTCAAGTTGTAATTTTTTTTCTTGCAACCCAATCAGCATGTCCATGTGGGCCACACCAAAGGTTAAAATGGGCTGTCTAATGGGTCCATGTGGGTTTGTCTGCGGGTTCGCTGTTGGCCCCGTAAGTATTTTCCCACATGGACTTTACCTGTTTACCTACTTTCAACTGATTTTCTCAAAAATTTGCAATTTTCTTGTGAATTTGTGACATTTTTTGTCAAAAATTTTAGTCATAAATTTGTAACATTTTGTCATCGATTTTCAATTTACTTTCTCGTATTTGCTGCTTTTCTTGTTAATTTGCAAGCTTTTCTAATTTTTTCCTCATAAATTTGTGACTTTTTTTCTTGTATGTTTGGAACTTTTCCAAGTAATTTACACATTTTTTTCTTGTAAATTTTCAACTTTTTTTCTCCTAAGTTTTCACTTTTTTCTCATAAATTTGTGACTCTTTTCTTCTAGTTTGAAACTTTTCTTTTAACGGAGCGACATAAAAAAGCCTATGACATTCTCCTAATAACCTTGTTTCACATGTTTTCTCCTTACTGACGCCATTGACTGGATACAGTTGAAAATATTTCATGGCACCCAGAAAAACGTTCAGACAAGCGTGTGAAACTGCTGGCGTGAACGCAGCGCCACGGAGCGTGTCAGATTAGCGGATGGTTTCAGGGAGCTTTGACTGGAGCGACCAGCGTCAGCACGGGGAACCCGTCAGGATGTGAGGGGTCAGAGGTGACGACGTGGCGAGACCGGCGTGCGTGTCAACATGCCTCTTCATCTGTGGCGCGGCGTCGCCGTCATGAAAGTCTCACTTCTGTGCCTCACCAGAGCAACGGATGTTTCTGTGGTTCTCTGAGCCGAAAAAACAGCAGAATCACAACCACAGTCTGGCCTGACAGCATCACGATTAAGAGTTTTTTTCTTATAGATTTGCAGGTTTTTTATTGTAAATTTGTTAAATTTTTCTCACAAAATTACTATTTTTTTCTGGTAAATTTTTGATTATTTGCAAAAAAAAATGTATTTTTTTCTTTCCAAAATTGCGTGGCTGTTTTCTTCATTCCATTTGTTAAATTATTTTTTTGGTTCAAAATGTGTTATATTTTTTGCATAAATGTGTTTTGCTTTTTTTCTAAATTTGGCATATTTTCCTTTGCAAATTTAATACCTTTATTGAGTAAAATTGAAGACTTTTCCATTTCCCAATAAATAAAGTTATGTTATCTTTTAAATAAGTTTTGCAGTTTTTTTTGTCAGAAGCTTTTCTCATAAAACTGTCTTTTGAGGGAGCTCATCATCGACTTCCGAAGGACTGCTGACTCTCAACCACCCATCCATATGAACGAGGCAGTAGTAGAGCATGTGTCCAGCTTCAAATTCCTGGGTATCCACATCTCACAGGACCTCACCTGGATGCTGAACTGCTCTAACGTGGTTAAGAAGGCTCACCAGGGCCTCATTTTTCCTGAGGACTCTGAAGAAAAAACCCATCCTGGGAAACTTCTATCACTGCTCCATCAAGAGCATCCTAACACACTGTATTACATTGGGGTATGGGAGCTGATCTGTCTTGGAGTGCAAGGCCCCGCAGAAGGTGGTGAAAACGCCCAGCTACTGGGGACATCTACAGGAAGGGCTGTCTAAGGAGAGCTAAGGATATCATCCATCCATCCATCCATCCATCCATCTTCTACCGCTTTTCCGGAGGTCCGGGTCGCGGAGGCAGCAGTTCAAGCAGAGAAGCCCAGACTTCCCTCTCCCCAGCCACCTGCTCCAGCTCTTCAGAGGGGATACCAAGGCGTTCCCAGACTAGCTGGGAGACATAGTCTCTCCACCGAGTCCTAGGTCTGCCCCGGGGTCTCCTCCCAGTGGGACGTGCCTGAAACACCTCAAGTGGGAGGCGTCCAGGAGGCATCCTAATCAGATGCCCATACCACCTCAACTGACTCCTTTCAATGTGGAGGAGCAGCGGTTCTACTCTGAGCCTCTCCCGGATGACTGAGCTCCTCACCCTATCTCTGAGGGTGAGTCCAGCAATCCTACGGAGAAAGCTCATTTCAGCCGCTTGTATCCGCGATCTCGTTCTTTCGGTCATTACCCAAAGCTCGTGACCATAGGTGAGAGTAGGAACGTAGATTGACTGGTAAATCGACAGCTTTGCCTTAGAACTAAGCTCCCTCTTCACCACAACAGACCGGTACAACGTCCGCATCACTGCAGATGCTGCTCCAATCCGTCTGTCGATCTCTCGCTCCATTTTCCCCTCACTCGTGAACAAGACCCCAAGATACTTAAACTCCTCCACTTGGGGCAGGAGCCTGTCCCCAACCCGGAGAGGACAATCCACCTTTTTCCGGCTGAGGACCATGGACTCGGACTTGGAGGTGCTGATTCTCATCCCAGCCGCTTCACACTCAGCGGCAAACCGTCCCAGCAAGAGCTGTAGGTCATTGCTGGATGAAGCCAACAGGACAACATCATCTGCAAACAACAGAGATGAGATCCTGTGGTCACCAAGCATGACACCCTCCATTCCCTGGCTGCGCCTAGAAATCCTGTCCATAAAAATTATGAACAGGACCGGTGACAAAGGGCAGCCCTGGCGGAGTCCAACTCTCACTGGGAATGACTCCGACCGAGTGTTGGCAATGCGAACTAAACTCTCACAACGGTCGTACAGAGACCGAATAGCTCGTAACAACAAGCCCGATACCCCATACTCCCGAAGCACCCCCCACAAAAATCCACGAGGGACGCGGTCAAATGCCTTCTCCAAGTCCACAAAACACATGTAAACTGGTTGGGCAAACTCCCACGAACCCTCAAGAATTCTCGAGAGGGTAAAGAGTTGGTCCGATGTGCCACGGCCAGGACGAAAACCACATTGCTCCTCCTGAATCCGAGGTTCGACCAACGGCCGGACTCTCCTCTCCAGTACCTTGGCATAGACCTTCCCAGGGAGGCTGAGGAGTGTGATCCCTCTAAAGTTGGAGCACACCCTCCGGTCCCCTTTTTTGAAGAGAGGAACCACCACCCCGGTTTGCCATGCCAAAGGCACTGCCCCCGACCTCCACGCAATGTTGCAGAGGCGTGTCAACCATGACAACCCAACAACATCCAGGGCCTTGAGGTACTCGGGGCGAATCTCGTCCACCCCCGGGGCCCGGCCACCAAGGAGATTTTTAACCACCTTGGCGACCTCAGCCCCTGTGATAGGCGAGTCATCCCCCTCGTCCCCAAACCCTGCTTCCTCTGTGGAAGGCGTATCAGTGGGATTGAGGAGATCCTCGAAGTATTCCTTCCACCGCCCGACGATATCCCCAGTTGAAGTCAACAGTGTCCCATCCGCACCATACACAGTGTGGACTAAGGATATCAATTCAATTCAATTCAACTTTATTTATATAGTGCCATTTCACAACAACAGTCATCTCATAGAACTTTCAACTGTAGGGAAAAACACACAATTGCAGAAAGACCCCAGCAATCAGGCAATCTCCTGTGAGCAGAACTTGGTAATGGTGGAGAGGAAAAACTCCCTTTTAGCAGGAAGAAGCCTCCAGCAGAACCAGGTTCAGGCAGGGGCAGTCATCTGCTGTGACTGGCTGGGGGGTGAGGGGATAGAGAAGAAGAAGAAAAGAACAGACATGTAGAGAGCAAACAGCAAGACGGGGACTCAATCTGTGGGAGAGAACAAACAGATGTTAATGACCAGCAAAAATATTTCATTATGAGTGAAGAAAGGAGTGAAGCCCAGTGCATTATTGGAGGTCCCCCAGCTGTCTAAACCTATTAGCAGCATAACTAAGGGAGGGTTCAGGGGCACCTGATTCCACCCTAATTATAGGCTAGGTCAAAAAGGAAGGTTTTAACTGTATTCTTAAAAAAAAAAAAAAAAAAAAAAAAGATCAAGTCTGATTCCCGAATCCAGATTGGCAGCTGGTTCCAAAGGGGAGGAGCCTGATAACTGAAAGCTCTGAGTACTCATAGAGATTCTAGGTATTACAGTAATCCAGCATTTTGGGAGTGTAGTGCTCTGTTAGGATGATAGGTTGTATCAGATCTTTTAAATAACAGGGGCTTGATTATTTAGAGCTTTGTAAGTGAGAAGAAGGATTTTAAGCTTAATTCTAAATTCTATTAGTGCATGCCTGTAGAAAGCAAGTATTCCTGTCTGAAACGGGTAGCCCAATCAGGCTTTACAGGCCCAAATATATGTAGGCAATCACATGTTAGACTTTGACCTTATGAAAGGGACTGAACTAAGATTTGATTGTGTGAATATTAATTACAGAATAATTGAAAATGAATGGGGCAGCGCAGTGGCAGAGTGGTTAGCACTGCGGCAGCACAGTAACTCACCCTTGGCCGGGGAATCCCAGGTTTGATCCCAGCCCCCGACCAACAGTGATCTGTGTGGAGTTTGCATGTTCTCCCCGTGTCTGCGTGGGTTTACTCCGGGATTTCTCCGGTTTCCTCCCACATGCCAAAAACATGCAAGTTAGGTTAATTGGCATCAACTGGGGATTCTAAATTGTCCTTAGGTATGACTGTGACAGTGAATGGTTGTCTGTCTCTCTGTGATGGACTGGCGATCTGTCCAGGGTGTACCCTGCCTCTCGCCCAAAGATGCTGGGATAGGCTCCAGCCCCCCCGTGACCCGAAAAGGATTAAGCGGAAGAAGATGGATGGATGAAAATGAATGGGACATGCAATATTAGCCATTGTTTATGAACTGCTTGTTTATTTTTTTGTCAGATCACTTATTTGTGTGATCTTTTATGACATATTCATAAATATTATACCTTGTACTTTGGAGAATGGGAGTTGTTCAGTCATCATTATAATTTAGTTTATATGTGTAGTTGATGGTCTATCATCAATAAACTCATGCAGTACTATAACAGGACACATTTACAAAGACCCACTGTGTCATGTTCGGGGTTGTCACCCCGAGCATGACTTGTGGCTGTTGGGCTTAATTATTGATTATTAATTCCAGCTGACGGATTGAGCCTTGCTCTCCATCAGTCCCACGGCCATGCCTCCTCCTCACCAGGCCTCCACCAGCGGTATGGTTCACCACATACACACTCACACACTCATGCACGCACACACACTCATGCAGGCATGCACACACACACACACACTCACATTCACACTCATGCACGTACACACACATTGTTCAATCAGTCACGCACTGGGTGGCCACACAGCTGTGCCCATTTGCCCTCATTTTGGGTTTGTGTATTTATAGGGTAGAATGTGACCAGCTGTTGTGGCAACTTTGCAATGTCAACTCTGGATATCCAGGCTCGCATCGGTTGGTTTTCCCCTGGACTAAAAGTGTGTTGTTCCCTCAGAGCCTTGCCGCTCCGACACCTTCATAAGTCTTTCTTTTGTGACTTTTTCCCTCCGCTCCTGTTTGCTTGGAGCACGTTAGGCATTCCCTTGACCAATCTAGCTTGTAGCCGGGTGTCTTCCCTTCAGCTGTGACTGTATTTGGACTACATTCACCCATTGTAAATAAGCATGTTACTTACTCTGCGTTTTGGGCTTGTTGCTATTTTATATGTTCGCTGCGCAGTTTGCACAGTGAATATGACACATTGTAGTGCATCCTTTTATATTTAAGCAATATTTTAAGCACAAAACACCAAACATTATTTTTTTTTTTTTTTGTATTTGTATCTAGTATACTTTATTTATTTTGTGTCAGGTCAGGCATTGGCTTGCTTGCTACCGGATAACGATGAAAACCAGTACTACCTGTCTCATGGGTCCGGCCGTCGGCGACTCAACCGGCATCCTCACCCTTTCAAGGGTGTAGAGGGTGAAACAGGGCATCCTGGCAGAACTAAAAACAATATCTGCCACAGGTCTGCGGTAGACCACTCCCAGTTACACAAGGTGAGACTGGACATCCTGGCAGACAAACACATCTGTCGCAAGGTCTGTGGTGGACTGTGCCAGTCGGTGCATTGTGACATGCACTACACAAAGAGCAGAGATAAACAAACCTATCATCTGGTCAGTCACTGCAACAGATACTGGAGTCAGTTTGTCTTGGCTTGTCCTTGCCACTGATAATACCTTTATCTGCCAAGAATATGCTGCTAGTCCAGCAAAAGCTAGCAGTACTCAAATACTTTGCAAGCAGTTTCATGAAATGGTCAATCAGAAAGCAACTCATACCGGCTCGGACGTCGCCCGGGCTTACAAGGTCTGCGCTGATCTGTTCACATTCCAACAGGCAGCGAAAAGTAAGCTAGGAGCAGGAAGACAAAAGAAGAGCAAAACAGCAGCCTTGTGTGTAGCAGAATGGAATGTACGCACTCTGTTGGACAGAACAACATCACAGTGCCCAGAAAGGCAGACCGCGCTTGTGGCCCTGGAAATGAACAGGTACAATGTAGACGTAGCTGCACTTAGTGAAACAAGATTGCCTGGATATGACAGCTTGGAAGACCATGGGTACATCTTTTTTTGGAGTGGGAGATCAACTCAAGAAAGGAGAGAAGCAGGAGTGGGCTTTGCAGTTAGAAAGGAGATAGCAGCAATGCTTGATGAGGAACCGGTGCCAATCAACGACAGGATAATGACTGAGACTCCCACTACAGTGGAAGATGTATGCCACACTCATCAATGTATATGCCCCAACAATGACCAACACAGAGGAGGTGAAGGAAGAGTTCTACAGTGATTTACGTGAGACTATCAGGTGTGTACCGACTGATGACAGGCTGATACTCGTTGGAGATTTTAATGCCAGAGTTGGTTCGGACCCTGAGAAATGGAAAGGAGTGCTAGGCAGTCATGGAGTAGGCAAGTGCAATGCTAATGGAGAACTTCTACTTGCATTATGTTCAGAGTACAACCTTGTGATAACCAACACGGTTATCACACGGTTATCACAAGGTTATCACAAGGTTGGCTGCACGGTGGCGCAGTGGTTAGCACTGCGGCAGCACAGTTTACCCTTGGCCGGGGGATTGTGGGGATTGTGGGATCGTGGGTTCGATCCCAGCCCCCGACCAACAGTGATCTGTGTGGAGTTTGCATGTTCTCCCCGTGTTGCGTGGGTTTACTCCGGGATTTCTCCGGTTTCCTCCCACATGCCAAAAACATGCATGTTAGGTTAATTGGCTGTTCTAAATTGTCCCTAGATATTTGTTTCCTATAGGCCCTTAGAATAGAGGGTTAGTATTAATGAAAGCGCTTTGAGTGGTCTTTGTGACTAGAAAAGCGCTATATAAGTGCAGGTTAGTTAGTAGTTAGTTAGTAACACTCTACTTAAGCACAAGGACACACACAAGAAGACATGGATGCACCCAAGATCCAAGCACTGGCACTTATTAGACTACATCATAGTCAGGCAGAGAGACAGAAGGGATGTATTGGACACCAGAGCAATGAGAGGCACGGATTGTGGTACTGATCGTGTTATGCTGAGATCTAGAGTAAGGATTTGCAGATGAAAACAGCACTGCAGGACGGGTGCGAAGCCACCACGGAAGCTAAACTCTAGTGCACTGAAAGGACAAAAGAAGTAGGAAGAACTTACACAGGAAATGGATGAAAACTTGAAAAACTGGGACAGCAACAACTCAGAGAATGACATAGAAGAGAAATGGGCAACACTGAAGGATACGGTATATCAGACTGCGAGTGATGTATTAGGCCACCCTGAGAGGAAACATTAAGATTGGTTTGATGAGCATGATGAACACCTGAAGAAACTACAAGAAGTGAGGAATACAGCTAGGCAGGAAAACCTACAGTGTAACACAAGGTTGAAGAAGAAGAAATACTCAGAGGCTCAGAGTGAGCTACAGAAGTACACCAGAGAGATGAAGTCCAACTGGTTGGATGAAAAAGCGGAGAAACTTCAAACTGCAGCAGACAGGAAGGACATGAAAACATTCTTCACAGGTTTGAGAGAAATCTATGGCCCTAAACCAAGAGGATTGATCCAACTAAAGGCTATGGATGGTGAAACGGTTTTGCAGGAGAAAGACAAGATCCTGGACAGATTTGCAGACCACTTTGACCAACTACTAAACAACCCTGGAGACCTCAATGAAGAGGCTAAAGAAGCTCTAGTACAGCCACCAGCTGTATCAAGTCTGGATGAACCACCAAATTTTGATGAACTTATGGCAGCTATCAGGACAACACAGAATGGTAAAGCTCCAGGAAGGGATGGAATTCCAGCAGAAGTGTGGAAATTTGGTGGTGTTCGGCTGACCAACTGCCTGCACAAGCTCATCCAAGAGATATGGGATGCCCAGAAAGTACCTCAAGACTGAAAGGATGCAAGTATTGTGCCTTTGTTCAAGAAAGGTGACAGGAAAGATTGTGGAAATTACCGAGGTATATCACTGCTAGCCTCTGTTGATAAGATTCTCTCACGTGTACTACTGAACAGACTCAGTGAACACATCTTGCAGAATGTACTAGCGGAAACCCAGTGCGGCTTTAGACATGGAAGAAGCACAATGGACATGATTTTCTGCTTGAAACAGGTTCAAGAAAAGTGTATTGAACAGAACATACCGCTTTATGTCATCTTCATAGACTTCAGTAAAGCCTTCAATTCTGTTTCGCGACAAGGACTTTGGCAGGTACTCAAGAAATATGGTTGTACAGAGAAGTTTGTCAGCCTGATCGAGGCACTCCATACAGGTATGCAAGCAAATGTGGCAATGAGTGGTTCAGTATCTAAAGACTTTTCAGTAAGCAACGGGGTGAAACAAGGGTGTGTGCTGGCACCTACACTCTTCTCGCTATATCTGGCAGCCATGCTTGAGGTGGCCTTCAAAGACCCTTCAGAAGGCGCATACACTCAAACAAGGAAAGAAGCAGACTTGTTCAATGTGGCACAGTTTAAAGCCAAGAGTAAGACATCGATAAAGGTAGTAAGAGAAATGCTCTTTGCCGACGACAGTGCTCTAGTTGCACATAGCGTGGAAGATATGCAATCTTTAGTGGAAAAATTTGCAAGAGCAGCTAGCCAATTCAGCCTCCAAATTAACATCAAGAAGACAGAGTGCCTTTATCAACCACCAAAGTTCCAGTTATCAACATCACTACCAGAAGAGATCAGCATTGGTATGGAGCCACTAGTCAAGTGCAAGACTTTCAAGTACGTAGGGAGTACTGTTTCAGAGAATGCTAGGCTGGAGGATGAACTATCTCTCAGAATGGGAAGAGCGAGCACTGTGTTTGGAAACTTGAGGGAGAGACTGTGGAACAATCAGCATGTGTCTATCCGTGTGAAATGCAAAGTGTACAGAGCAACAGTACTGGCTACTCTATTGTACGGTGCTGAACCTTGGACTGTCTACAGAGTGCACATGAAGAAACTCCACGCGTACATGATGAGACACCTTCGAGCCATAATGAACATCTCATGGAAAGACAAGATAACCAACATAGAAGTGTTGAAACGAGCTTGTCTACCATCAATGGAGGACATGCTAATACAGATGAACCTGAGGTGGCTCGGACATGTTGAGAGGATGGACCACCAGCGTCTCCCTTGGCAGTTACTCTACTCACAGTTATGCGAGGGCAAACGCAATCAGGGTAGACCAAGGCTCAGATTTAAAGAGACTGTAAAAAGAAACTTGAAGAAGTTGGACATAGACAGGAGTTCCTGGCAGCAGAAGGCTAAGGACAGAGCTGTGTGTAGGAATCTGATCAGACCTAAATGAAACAGTCATTGTCGCCCACAACAGACTGCTATGATGATGATTATTGATCCCCAGAGGGAAATTCAGGGCATCCACTATCCACTGATCCCATCACCATTCACACACACAGGCGCACGTGTGCGCGGGCGCACACACACACACACACACAGGAGAATGAGCCGTTTGGCTGCAAGTTTTGCATCAGTGTTGCCCATTTGTCTGTAAATATTTAAATAAAAATGATTTATTTCGGGGCAGCGTGGTGGCGGAGTGGTTAGCACTGCGGCAGCACAGTAACTCACCCTTGGCCGGGGGATCCTGGGTTCGATCCTGGCCCCCGACCAACAGTGATCTGTGTGGAGTTTGCATGTTCTCCCCATGTCTGCGTGGGTTTACTCCGGGATTTCTCCGGTTTCCTCCCACATGCCAAAAACATGCAAGGTAGGTTAATTGGCATCAAAACTGGGGATTTTAAATTGTCCTTAGGTATGACTGTGACAGTGAATGGTTGTCTGTCTCTCTGTGATGGACTGGCGATATGTCCAGGGTGTACCCTGCCTCTCGCCCAAAGATGCTGGGATAGGCTCCAGCCCCCCCCCCGGGACCCGAAAAGGATTAAGCGGAAGAAGATGGATGGATGGATGATTTATTTCGTTATTTGAACATTATTGCGTCTTGTTTTCATTTAGCCAAAGCACATGTATGTGTCCGCATGTAATATGCAGTTGACCTGGTCATTCTGCTCCACAATGAAGCAACAGTTGGGACTGTCGTCTACCTCTGACGGGGCAGGCTGAGTGTGCCTCCCCGCGAATGAACGTGGAGCGCCCTGTCGGACACCGGTGTTGCCCTGTTAACGGGAGTCTTGGCTGCTGCTTTACCCGTGTTTCAGTGATGTCCTTTGTGGCACCACGGGTCCCTGCCAACCCCCCCCCCCCCCCACTTCCCATGTTCTCCATGCCGAATTATCAATCACAGCAACTTTATGGTATATATTTTGACTGAGCAACTCCATACTTGGGGATGCACACCCTCATAACCTCAGCAGCAAAGCACTTATAAAATCTTTGTTTGCGAAGCGCTGTGGTGACTGACAGGTTGTGATGGTGTGTGCTATCCAATCAGCATGGCTGTGACATGGCGTATTAGTCAATGAGCATGGAGTCAATCCAAAACTCCGCCCACACTTCTTGAAGCCAGGACATGAAGACAGACAGCGGTCACAGAGCAGTGGCTAAACTTTTATTGATAAAAATGACATATTTTGACTGAGCGACTCCATATTTGGGGATGCACACCCTCGTAACCTCAGGAAACCACGTTTAAAATCTGAGGCCAGTCTAACAAACATTTCAAGAGATATGCGTGGAACAGACTGACAGGCAGACACACAAACACACAGACCGAGATTTCTTGCATTTATAGATAGATGGGAAGCCAATAAAGGGAATCCAGAACCGGAGAGATGTGATCTCTCTTTCTAGTACCTGTTAAAACTCTTACTGCAGCATTTTGGATCAGCTGAAGACTTTTTAAAGATGTTTTAAGACAGCCCAATAATAAAGAGTTACAATAATCTAATCTAGACCTAACAAAAGCATGGATCAGTTTCTCAGCATCACTCTGAGACAAGATGCTTCTAATCTTGGCAATATTATGCAAATGATAGAAGGCAGTCTTAGAAACAAGTTTAGTATGTGAATTAAATAACAGATCGTTATTCATCTCTGTTCTCTTCTGTCGTACCCACGGTGTCAAACCTAGAAACCTAGAACCTGAACCTGGTTTCATGGGTTGAAGGCCCGATTTTCGTCACCTGCTGACAAGTCTTCTGGTTATTCTTCATGACACACAACCGTTGCATGTGACACCAAACACCACAGTGGTTTTCTCACCCAGCCTCACCGTGTCCACCGTTACTCTTACATAAGTCTGATTTACACTCTTGTCAGCACTTAACGTTCCTCAACATTCCCGTTTTTTGTAGCTCGCTTTGTGCCCGTTGTGGCTCCTCCTACCAGCGGTGTCCGGCTGCGCTGTTGACTTTGAATCTGGAGTTACATTCCTGCTCGTCAAACATCTGGTTTAAAGTTGCATTCCCACTTATTTAAACATTCAGTGTACAGTTTCATCACTCCCTGCCACTCTCCCATCTCTTATCTGTGGAGTTATTAGCTGTGACTCTGAGTGTTGAGAGGAGCGTACGCACGCCAAGTGAAGCTTTGGGCTGTTTGTTAGCCTTTCAGAGGAATTCCAGTGAAGTATTTGGAGGAGGATGTAGAGTAAGGATCAACAGGAATTTAGACCTTTAGGCTTTTCAGGTGCAGCGTCCTGCCACAAAATACAGTAGCTGTGGCCAAAGTCCGGTTTTCTTCCCACCTGCTCGGCGTATCTCCACCATCGATCAGTAAACTCCTGCTAGTGTTGATCCTTCCTAAAGTGCTGCAGCAGAATGTCACAATCAGCCCGCAACAAATCGTGGTTTATTCAAAATTTTGAGAAAAAGGTTGCAAACTTGCAAGATAAAAATCTAAAAGTTATGAGAAAAATATCCAAATTTATGAGGACAAAAGCTGCAAATTTATGAGGAAAAGGGTGGAAATTTGTTTGAACAAAATTAAAATTTCCAAGAAAAAAATAGCTTGTTTGAGAAAAATGTTGCATATTTTCAAAAGAAAAATCACAAATTTATGACAAAAAGGTGAAAATTGATGAGAAAAAATTGCAAAATTTATCAAAAAGTTGCAAATTTGCAAAAAAAAGTCACTGATTTATGAAAGAAAAAGTTACAAATTTATGAGGGAAAAGGTTGCAAATTTGTAAGAGAAAAATCAAAAATTTATTAGAAAAATTAGCAAATTTATGAGTAAAAAAAGTGGCAAATTTATTCTGAAAGAGTTGTAAATTTATGGGGGAAAGGTTGGAAATTAAGGAGAAAAAAAATGAAAATGTTCAGGAAAAAAGTTGCAATTTTTTTGAGAAAAATGTTGCAAATTTGATAAAAGACAAAAATCTAAAACCTATGAGAGAAAAGTTGCAAATTTATGGGGAAAAGGTTCGAAAATTATGTGAAAAAAAAATTGAAAACTTTTAAGAAAAAAAGCATGTTTTTAAGAAAAAAGTTGCATATTTGCAAGAGAAAAATCACAAATTTATAACATAAATGTGCCAATATATGAGAAAAATTGCAAAATTTATCAAAATGTTGCAAATGTATGAGAACAAAGTTGCAAATTTGCAAAAAAAATCACTAACTTCTAAGAAAAAAGTTACAAATTTATGAGGAAAAAAATAAAAATTGACCAAAAAATTCAACATTTTGAAAAGAAGGTTTCATATTTTTAAAAGTAAAATCTAAAATTTATTAGAAAAATTAGCAAACTTCTGAGTAAAAAAAAGCTGCAAATTTATTTGAAAAGAGTTGTAAATTTATGAGGAAAAGGCTGGAAATTGAGGAGCAAAAACACAAAAATGTACAGGCAAAAAAGTTGCAAACTTTTGAGAAAAATGTTGCAAATTTGTAAGAGGAAAATCTAAAATTTATTAGAAAAATTAGCAAATTTATGAGCAAAAAAGTTGCAATTTTATTTGAAAAGAGTTTTAAATTTTTGAGGAAAAGGTCGGAAACTGAGGAGAAAAAATGAAAATGTACAGGAAAAAGTTGCAAACATTGGAGAAAAATGTTGCAAATTTGCAAAAAAAAATCATTAATATTTGAGAAAAAACATGCAAATTTATGAGAAAAAAGTTGAAAATTCACAGAAAAAAATTCTAAAATTGAGAAATTTGTGAAAAGAGAAAAATCTCAAATCTGAGAAAAAGTTGCAAATTTATGAAAAAAATGAAAATGTACAGGAAAAAAATGACAAATTAACACGAACAAAATGTGCAAATTTATGACTAAAAACTGCAAATTGCCGACTCCTAGTCTAACTGATGAACGCACCAGAACTCCGCTCCTGATTGGTCTCTCTTCTCTCCTCTGCAGCTTCACGTGTCCCTGCTTTCCTCGCGTCACGCACACAAACATGTGATGACAGCTGGGTGCTGCTCTCTCATTACTATAATCACACCCTCCAGCATCTTTGTAGTTTTACAGCGTGTGTTTAAAGGGGAGTTCCACCTCAGAGTGACGTTAACGGGTCACTGTCTGTAGAGGAAAAAAGGAAGAAAGCTGCCACGCAGATCAGGCTAACATCTGGTTATTGTACAATATTTACTATAAAATAAAGTATTTTATACAGTAGTTATTTCTATCTGAGCAATTTAATTGGATAATATTGATTCCAGGAGTTATTCCATATATTATTTGATTGCCACACCAGATATGTATCACTTTACTTCAGTGGTGGTCAAATAATCTTTATTTCCACAGTGAGGCACTACTGGAAAAGAGACAAAGGTTACACACTAGAAATAGTATTGTCGTCTTCTGGGTTTGTGCTAACAGTTAGCCCAGTTAGCTTTTTCCTTTTTAAGTTTAGTTGTTAGTTTAGATTAAAAACTCACAGCGTACAGTTTCTGCTGAAGCTTACAGCATAAATGTATGTTTAAAATGAGAATAAAGCTGTTGCTTCTCTATGTTCAGGACATTTTCACACCTGAAAGTCCACACCAAAGTTCATGTTTTTGCTCCATTGTCTGCATTCCCCAACAGCACACATACATTGTGCCAACATTAGCCCAACGTACCAAGTTTACTTCAGGAATGCACCTTATAGAGGTTGTTTGCATATTGGTAAGATGTTGGCTAGACATCGGTAAGATCTTGGTAAGACGTTGGTAAGACGTTGGTAAGATGTTGGTTAGACGTTGGCCCAATGCTGACGTTAGCTGGTCGTATGTGTGCTGTTGGGGTTTGATCTGGTTACATTTGATTTCACACTGCTCCTTCTCTAAGCAAAACAGCTTCACACGATGCACCGTGGTCTTGTCACGATGACATTTGTGCTGTTAGCACAGAATGGTAGTTAGCAAACATGCTACTCACCGTCCAAGGTGTTTTCAGAGAGGACAATCCACCCTTTTCTAGCTGACCTACCACTTCACACTGTCCCAGTGAGACCTGTAGGTCACTGCTTGACAAAGAAGCCAAAAGGGCCACATAATTTGCCAACATCTGCATCTTGACTTTTTTCCAAGTGACTATTTATGCTGCTAATGGCCACATTTCCTCTCTCTGAGTGCTACCATGCATCATTTCCCTGTCATCTTCATGTGTTTGGTCTGAAAGTCTGAACCTTTCCGAGACCACCTTTTTTTTTTACCATTGTTTGGGGGAAATTTTGGTCCAAATCAACCTGAAGATTCCCAAAGTCCAGACCAAACAGGTTTCGTTAGCAACATCCAAGACTAGAAGCTGGGAACTCTTCATTTTCACAGCGATGCTAGCCTTGGCCGAACATCGTAACTGCTGTCGCTCATTACTGATAACATATAAATGACACTGGTGGAACTGTTGTGAAAAAGCATGCCAGTTTGCCTCCAAGTAATATTGACTTTTTGAAATCTGATTATTATGGCGGGTTTTTATCTGATTTAAACATAAATAAACATCATGTTCTTGTCAGGAAAAACAAAAGACTTATCTCTGTCTGTTGGATTTACGGCAGCAGATGTTTTAAAAGTCTATCTCCTTGTATGCTGTATTTTTAGGCCCCAGGGTTGTGACTATTACATAATGTGGACGTAGACACATGTTTTCAAAGTTAAAGGTTCACATTGTGTCACCGTTTATGACGATGGGGATTCAGAATGAACATGTGGTGTCATGTTTGAAGATCCTTCACATCTTCAAGGGGGGAGGGCAGAAAAATGAAAGGGGGATCACAGGGAAGCACTCAGGCGCTATCTTTAAAGATCGAACATCAAAGATCTGGGAAATGTTGGCATATTTGACTTTGCAGATCATACAATGTCACAAAAATCGACATGACACACCAAAAATAACAAGAAAACTCTGACAAGATCACCTACATCTTTGAATCTGAAGACGTGTGTGTTTCTGTATTTCTGTGTTTCTGAGAAACTAATTTATTTTATTTAACCTTTATTTAACCAGGCAGAACAAATTAAGAACACATTCTTATTTACAACTGTGGCCTGGGGTGAAGGGTGAAGGGGCAGGGGACAACTCTGGTTGTCTTGTTGTCCCCTGGTTGTCCCCTGCCTCCAGCAGAACTCTGGTTCTGCTGGAGGTTTCTTCCGTTAAAAGGGAGTTTTTCCTCTCCACTGTCGCCAAGCACTTGCTCATAGGGGATCGCCTGATTGCTGGGGTCTTTCTGCAATTGTGGGGGTTTCCCCTACAGTTGAAAGTGCTATGAGATGTTGTGAAATGGCGCTATATAAATAAAGTTGAATTGAATTGAACTCACATTCATACCTCCCCAGTGGATGCCAATTAACCTAACCTGCATGTTTTTGGCCCCTGTGGGAGGAAACTGGAGAAATCCCAGAGTAAACCCATGCAGACACGGGGAGAACATGCACACAGAAAGATCACCTAATTTAAGTACACATCTGGGCGGCAGTGGCTCAGGAGGTAGAGCAGGTTGTCCAATGACCGGATGGTTGGCGGTTTGAATTCCACTCTCCCCACATATCCTGCTGTTGTGTCCGTGGGCAAGACACGGTGGCTGGAAAGGCTGTTGGCACGGATTGGCAGCCACATTTCCGTCAGCCTGCCCCAAGGCAGCTGTGGCTACAGTAGTAGCTTGCCACTACCATTGTCTGTCTGGAGTGAGTGAATGAATAATGTATCTATTTGTAAAGCATCTTTGAGTGTCTATGATAAAGCGCTATATAAATCTGATGCATTGTTACTATCTGTGGAGAGGACACTGGCATTGTTTGTTTGCTGCTTCTCCACCTGAGCTTTTAACTAATTTTCCCTCTACAATCAGTGAAGCTTTCCTGCTATCAGTGAAGTTTTATGTGGATTAAACATAGTCCAACAAAAATTTACCTGTTGCTGCTGCACTGCTAGTGGACTCTGGGTTTGCTCGTCGTTGTGAGGAAACCTCCAGGTTTTTTTTTTTTTTTTTTTTTTGTTACTTATTTGTACCCGTAGGTAGACTTGGTTTGCAGTCTGGTGACAAGCCGGTGGCTTGTCACCTTGTTGTTGCTTTCAGTTTGCTGTGGCTGCTGTTTGGTGTCCATCTGGGTGGGCAGGCAGGATCTACTGTCTGAGGCTGCCGTGACTGAGACGCTTCACCTGGGCTGACTGGACTGGTTCATTGCTGATGCTACCTGGCTAGTCCTCAGAGCATCCTGGCTGCAGAGCTAGTAACCGGCTAACTTTCCGACACTGACATAACCATGCTTAATTATCCTTTCAACCAGCTGATAAGCCTTAACAACTTTTCTAGTCCACCATGCATCGCACTTATCAAAAGACTTGGAATTCTCCACCGACCACAATATGTTCATCAAAGCTTCCAGAGAAAGTTTATTTACTCCCAGATGGGTAACACCATCCCGGCTCTCTGGTCAGCCACTCAAACGGGCATGTCTCAATCACATCATCAGACCACTGTCTCCTCTTGGATGAGTGGCCCAGGCGTTTCCATGGCAACATCTTCGAGAATGCAGGGTGGAAAACGTGGAGGGGATTTTAGCCTACTCCAGCTAGTACAAAGACTTACTGCTCCAGCAAGTATAAAAATTGAACTGTTTAATGCACAATCACTCACAAATAAATCCTGCCTAATTCGTGACTATATTCTGGATAAGTGTCTGGACTTGATGTGCATTACAGAGACTTGGCATCAACCTAACACATTTTCTGTTCTCAGTGAGACCTGTCCTCCTGGGTACAGCTACCTTCAGAAAGCTCGTAACACAGGTTGTGGTGGTGGCCTGGAAGTCATCTATAGCAGCAACCTGGATCTGTCCCCATTGCCCATACCTGAACTCCATTCATTTGAATGCCTTGCATTTAAATGTAAGCCCCATTTTCCATGACTCTTCTTCCCATTTATCAACCACCCAAACCAAATGCCTCCTTTATCTCTGAGATGTCTAACCTTCTCACAACCTTCTGTACATCTTGCTCTGATGTTATAATCTTGGGTGATATGAATATCCATGTTTACACCCCCTCCTGCCATTCTGCAGCAGACTTCCTCCAGTTATTGGACTGCTTCAATCTGAGGCAACTTGTTGATCTTCTGACACATACCAGAGGACACATTCTTGACTTGGTCATCACAAACTCTGCCCCTCTCATTAATCTGCAGATTTATGATTAAGGTGTATCTGACCATAAGGCTGTTTTCATGGCGTTACCATCCTCATCTGGCCTTAATAAATTTAAAAACAAATATCAAATCTGCTTCAGGAATATGAAAGACCTCAACACAGAAACCATGTAAGCAGACTTACAGCATCTTCTCACCAACTTTTCATCAGCTGATGAGACGGTGGACTTTTTTTTTTTTTTCTCCCGGCGCCACACGAGTCGGCCGCCCTTTGCAACAGCGGCTTGATTCCGAGTCTTTTTTCCCTTCCTCTCTCTTTTTGATCCGGTTTTTTTTCACTCCACTTATATCACGGACACACAGATCATCCCAAATGTCTCCTGAGCCGGTGGACGGAGCCACTGTTTATAGCAGGATACGATACAGCAGGGAAGAGCTGCTAGCATTCAACCGCCACCCGGTGCTATTGGAAAAACTCGACATACCGAGAGAACTGAGGCGAAAACGCCGCAGCTGCCGGGCTGGAATAAGGCGGAGGACAAAAAATATAAGGTACAGACCCTCCCTTCCATCTATTGTCATGGGAAATGTACGGTCGTTACTGGGAAAGGTAGATGAGCTAGCGGCTATCTGCCGTTACGATAGCACATACCGGGAGTGCCCAGATGCTAACATTGAGCTGGAGGGTTTCCACATGATACGGGCAGACCAAACACCAGACAGTGGCAAAGCAAGGGGCGGTGGAGTGATAATGTATGTTAACAACAACTGGTGCAGACCGGGACATATCACTGTTAAACAACGACACTGCAGCAAAGACATTGGGTTGCTAGCTGTTAGCATGCGGCCTACATATCTCCCGAGAGAATACTCACACGTGATCTGCATTGTTGTTTATGCAAATCCGACGGCGAACGCTGGGACAGCGCGTGACGTCATCCATTCAGTAACCAGCAGGCTGCAGACAGAACACCCAGATGCTCTTCTCCTCATCTCAGGCGATTTCAACCATGTTTCACTGTCTCCCATTCTATCCACGTTTACCCAGTATGTCACATGCCACACTAGAGACAATAAAACACTGGACTTATTCTACGCAAACACTAAGGAGGCGTACACCTCATCACAACTCCCCCCACTCGGGAGATCGGATCACAACTTGGTTCATCTCCGGCCGGTGTACAAACCCCTAATGCACAGACAACCTCCGGCCATGTGCACAGTGAAGTTATGGTCTGAGGAGGCAATGGACACCCTAAAGGGCTGTTTTGAAACCACCGCCTGGAAGCAGCTCTGCGATCCACATGGTGAGGACATCGATGGCCTCACTCACACCTTCACGGGCTACCTCAGCTTCTGTGTGGACAAATCCGTTCCCACCAAGACCATACGGTGTTGCTCAAACAACAAACCCTGGATCAACCCTGAGATAAAAACACTTCTGAGAGAGAAGAAGAGGATCTTCAGGACGGGGAACAGGGAGATGCTGAAGTCCGTACAGAGGGAGCTGAGGAGAAAGATCAGAGAAGGCAAGGACAGCTTCAGGAAGAAGATGGAGGACAAGCTGCAACAGAGCGACATCAGCGGGGTCTGGAGAAACCTCAAAACCATCTCTGGGCTCCAGAATACCTCCCCCCAGGCCACGGGGGGCAGGGAGTGGGCGAACAATCTGAATCTGTTTTTCAATAGGTTTGACCAACCGCCCTCCCCCCTGACTGCACAACAACCACTGCTGCCTCTAAAGACATCAAGTCCTGCTGCCCACTCCACCAACACCCCCCCCCACTCCCAACACACAGCCCCCCATCCTGACCCTGACCAGGACCCAGGTGAGGACGGAGCTGAGGAAGATCAAGGCGAGGAAGGCGTCGGGACCGGACGGCATCAGCGCAAAGCTCCTCAAGTCCTGTGCAGACCAGCTGTGTGGGATTGTGACGTACATCTTCAACCTGAGCCTGAAGCTGGGGAGGGTACCACAGCTGTGGAAAACATCTTGTGTGGTACCTGTACCAAAAACTTCCCACCCCAAAGACCTGAACAGCTACAGACCGGTGGCCTTGACGTCCCACTTGATGAAGACCCTGGAGAGACTGCTCCTTGCTCACCTCCGCCCCCTGGTGGGACCAGCGATGGATCCACTCCAGTTTGCCTACCAGCATGGCATTGGGGTGGAGGATGCGGTGATCTTCCTCCTTCACCGTTCTCTGTCCCACCTGGAGAAGCCCGGGAATGTGGTGAGGATCATGTTCTTTGACTTCTCCAGTGCTTTCAACACCATCCAACCGATGATCCTGAAGGACAAGCTGCTGTGCGCAGGGGTGGACCAGCACCTGTCATTATGGATCCTGGACTACCTCACAAACCGGCCTCAGTTTGTGAGAACCCGGGACTGTGTGTCCGACACGATCATCGGTAGCACGGGGGCCCCCCAGGGAACGGTGTTAGCTCCCTTCCTGTTCACTCTTTATACTGCGGACTTCTCACACAACACAACACACTGCCATCTACAGAAGTTCTCTGATGACTCTGCGATCGTTGGCCTCATCTCCAATGGAGATGAAGCTGAGTACAGAGGGCTTATCCAGGACTTCGTGGACTGGTGCCATCGGAACTGCCTCCAGATCAACGCGAGGAAAACTAAGGAGCTGGTGGTGGACTGCCGCAGGCATGGACAACCCCTCACAGCACCAGTAAATATACAGGGAACAGACATTGAGATGGTGACATCCTACAAGTACCTGGGTGTTCATCTGAACAATAAACTAGACTGGTCACACAATACTGACGCACTCTACAAGAAGGGACAGCGCAGGCTGTACCTACTGAGGAGACTCAGGTCTTTTGGTGTACAAGGGGCGCTGCTGAAGACATTCTATGACACGGTGGTGGCATCAGCCTTCACTTTTGGAGTGGTTTGCTGGGGCAGTGGCATTACAGCAGCCGATAGGAAGAGACTGAACAAACTGGTCAAGAAAGCTAGCTCTGTCCTGGGGCAGCGCCTTGATCCGGTGGAGGAGATAGGAGAGAGAAGGACGGTGACTAAACTGTCATCTCTGCTGGAGTCCGAGTTCCACCCTATGCAGGACATACTGAATGCACTGAGGAGCTCATTTAGCAGCAGACTACATCATCCCAGGTGCACAACCGAGAGGTTTCGCTGGTCCTTCCTACCAACGGCTGTCAGACTGTACAACCTAAGCAGGGCTGCTCGCAGAGATAGCAAAAAGACGTAACAACCTAGTAGTTTTTTGAATGCAAAAGATGCAATAGACTTATACAATGGTCCCCTCCGGCATACAACTAGGAAAATACCGGTCGCTATGGAGGGTGAGAATATGTATGGGCACATAATCATACCATGTAGGATAACTAAGTAGACGGTTGTGCTGTTTCATCCCATCCAGCAACAATGCTCTGCACTGTGTGTGTTTATATATTTACATATTTATTCCATCTAGCTACAATGCTCTGCACTGGGTGTGTTTATATTTATATATCTATATATTTATTCCATCTAGCTACAATGCTCCGCACTGTGTGTGTTTATATATCTACATATTATTCCATCTAGCTACATTGCTCCGCACTGTGTGTTTATATATTTACATATTTATTCCACCTAGCGGCAATGCTCCGTACTGTGGGTGTTTATATATCTACATATTTATTCCATCTAGCTACAATGCTCTGCACTGTGTGTTTATATACTCATATATTTATTCCATCCAGCTACAGTGCTCTGCACTGTGTGTCTGTGTATATATACTATATATATATATATATATATATATATTTATAGTAATATGTACATATGTACAGTATATTAGCTGCTCTTGCTTGCTTGCTTTTTTCCTTGCCTTCTGATTGTTGCTCTGAGTGTTGCTATCCCTGTGCTGTTGCAATCCTGGAATTTCCCCGTTGTGGGACTAATAAAGGCTTATCTTATCTTATCTTACTTTTACAACAGCCACCTGAGCAGTTTACTGGACCTCCATGCCCCTGTAAAAACCAAAACAATCAACTTCACTTGCTCATCACCCTGGTTCACAGCTGATCTACCAAAGATGAAGGCAGCAGGTTGGGTACTGGAATGGTGACACAAAGCCTCTGGGCTCACTGTCCACAGACAAGCCTATCAGGAGCAAAAAGGAGCTTACGTAAAATCTCTCAAAGCACGGGCACAGTTTTTTTTTTTTTTTTCAGATACTATCAGAAACAGTCCAGGGAATTCCAAGCAATGTCATGGTCCATGTGCTCCAATCATGACAATGCTGATGACTTTTTCATCAGCTGATCAATCTGTCAAGCCCTATTTAAGGGAGCAGCTCTGTTTGCTCGGGGCTGCGACCTCTCTGCCTTTCCAGTGTGGTTTCCCTACTTCCGAAGCCAGTTCTCTCCAGCGTTAGGTTCCGTCCTCGCTGATTGTATGCAAGTGCTGTGTCTTGTCTTTATTTGTGTTTTGCCCCACGAGGCTCATTATTTTGTGGTGCTTTTCTTTATTCAATAAATGTACAAACTCATCGGCTGCCTACAGTGTCTCATTAGCAGTTCATGAGGACCGCACCATAACAGTAGGTCGTGGTCAAAAAGGGACGCCGGTGACCGTGAGTTTGCTTAATTGGACTTGTAGTTTTCTCTGTTCAGTGTACCAGTGTGCTGGGAGATGGCGTCGCTGCTCAAGGGCTACGCTATGAGCCTAGGCTACGAGCTAGTCATGGCTCTCATCGAGATCGATGGGATCCTCTCCAACGCTCGTAGCCATCCCGTCCCCAGCGGCTCGCACTGGTACCTGGACCTCACTGAGGCAACAATTAACTGCCATCCTCGCTACTCCGACCACCCTGAGATCACGGCGAGGATGGCGCACATCTCTGCTCAACGGGAGAAGCTCCATGGGCTGGAGGGAAACTCCGGCAGGAAGCCGAAGAGGAGGCATCCTTGCTCCTCGCTTCGGGATCCCATTCCTGTCCCTCATCCAGTCCAGGAGTTCGCACCACCTAGGGGTCATCCCCAACGGAGTGAGACATCAGTCGGGATTCCCTCGGAGGATTTACAGCTGACAGCGATTTCCATCCAGGACCGAGAGGCTGCAGCTTGCTCCGCCTTCAACCCTACACAGATAATGAAGCATGTGACGGTGGCGGTCAGGCTGGTGGAGAGGAATCCGGAACTGTATGATTACCCCAAATACGCTGACCTGCTTGCCTCTGTTTCCACGCACGAGCGGTGTTTCCCTAATCTCACCTTCGCCTCGCCCTCTGCCGGTGAATGTCGTCTCCATGCTGATTGCAAGCCTCAGCGAGAACCCCGTCTGGATCCGGGTCCGGGTAGCTGCACAAACTCTGTCTCCCAACCAGCTGCAGCCTCTGTGTCTCGTCGGAGGGGTAAGACAGCCACCTCCACCTCCGGGCCATCTGTCCCCACTGTTCCATCAGCTCCTTGTTCCCGGAAAGCCTTGGTGGTTTCTCCCTCCTCCTCGACGCTTCCCCCAGCTGCTGTGAGCCCCACGAGTCCGTCTCCGGCTGCCCCAGTCCCTGATCCAGTGTGAGAGGTTCCTCTTCTTCGTCCTGGGGGGTCCTCCGTCTCCATGCAGCGGGGGAAGGGAAGAGCCAAGTCCACTGCAGCAGGTTCCATCAGCCCTCAGCGGATTAGGCAAGTGTCTCTTCATTCTTTTCCTTCACTGGGTGAATTGCCTTGTTTGATTCCTGGGGGTGGAGTTTGGGGTTCACAGTCCCCGAGCTCCCTCCACCTGCTGCAGAAATTAATTATGAACCTGCCACCTTTGTGTCTCCTTCCCCTGAGCGTTAATCGGCACCAGGACTACGCCGCTGGACGAGGAGGGAGCCTGCGGGCCTGGAGAGCCTGGTTCCAGCCCCGCAGCCACGTCATGGGCAAAGGAGGAGGGCGGACTGCAGATTGGAGCCTGCGCCGACGAGCAAGCGTCCCCGGGTTCCCACGGAGGGGCAGTCCGACCCGGCAGGTCACGGATCCCCTGCTATCACGCCGTGCGGGCCCTCGGTGTGGACATCAGCGTCAGGGAATCCCCAGACTGTGGACACCATCATGCCGGCTGCGGAGCCCGCCGTATCCGAGTAGGAACCAGGAGACGACCTTCTTCCATCAGAACCCGGATCGTCGAAGTCCTGGATGGCGACAGAACTCAAGATCAGGCAAGTGCTCTATTTTGTCTTTCTCCTCTCTCGGGGAGACGAGCCGGGTGCAGCCATCCGCTGCATCCGAGCTTGTCTCGCTGGGATCTGTCTCTGCTGGTGATCCTGATCCTGGTTCTTTTTCTTCTCCTGAGCCTTCTCCCAGGGTCACCAGTGCAGAGTCAATCCCGGTTGCTCTGCGGGAGGTTCCGGGTTCGGGTTTGGAGGCCGTTCCTGGTGCTGCACCGACCCAGTCGGGGTTCATCATGGGTGTGGTCCCGGCCCAGTCAGGGTCCATCGCGGGTGCGGCATTGACCCAGTCGGGGTCCGTCATGGGAGTGGTTCCGGCCCAATCGGGGTCCGTCATGGGTGCAGCTCTGACCCATTCGGGGTCCGTCACGGAAGTGGTCCCGGCCCAATCGGGGTCCGTCGTTGGTGCAGCACGGTCCCGCTTGGGACCCAGTGTGAGCGCAGCGCCAGTCCGTGTGGGGTTCGGAGAAGGAGCTGCAGATCCTCCACCGATCGACGCTGGACTGGTCCCTCATCTTTTGCCTGATCCCTTCCCTCCCCCACCGGGTGTCGCTGGGATTTTCCGTTATCGGCTCGGCTCTCCCTCGCTATTCCTCTCAACAGGGAAGCTGCCTCTGTATTCTCCCCTGCGGTCCTGGTGGTTGAATGACGTGGGTCGGCCGCCTGGGAGACTGTTTCGCCCATTTGGCGTTCCGGGTCGGCCACCCGACAAACTTAACTTTCTGTTCGGCGATCTGGTCCGGCCACCAGAGGTTCTGTTTTTCCTGGCCTGGGACTTGGGTAGGCTGCCCGAACTTTTCCTTTTTCCCCTGCCAGCGATTTGGATGCTAGACGCAGGAAGACCCCCCCGAACTATTTGCTTTCGTGCCATTGTGCTCTGCCTGCTGTCATCCCTGTTTTTTTTTTTTTTTTTTCCTGCTCTTCTGTCATTTTTGGGATGTGCTGGTGTGTTTGTTATTGAACTATGTATTTCGCCGCTCCTTAGCGTGTATTTTTTTCCCTCTCTCTTTGATTGATCCCTCAGTAGTCTGGGAGATGTCCTTTTGTTGCCTATAATGGTTTATTTGAATTGATTTAAACTGTAGGTATTTGCCACTATTTAGCGTGGTTTTTTTTTCTCTCCCTTCCTGTGTTTGAAGGATGATATGTGGTGGCCATTTATTTCTTCTGAGCCTGTGTATCTTGGTCTATAGACCTGGTATTTCTGTTTGTGGCCTGTAGCCTTAGTATTCCGTTATTTGCATTTATTGTCCTGTCTGTTTTCCACCTGTGCATTATGGAGTATTTTTGTGTTTGTTTCCCCATGCTCTGTCGTTGCTCCTTGTTATATTTTCTGTATTCACCCTTGTCACCTGGTTCTGGCCCTCCTTAGCCTTTTCCCCCCTCCTCCCTCCCTGGGGCGGTCCTGTTGTCCTTCCAGGCGGGGGGGGCTCGATGCTATACTGCGTCTGGAATCCGCCTCGTGAATGGGGGCAACTGTCATGTTCCGTGTGCTGACCCTGTCTGCACTCGGGTTGTGCGATAGTTTCCTGTTCTCTTCTCTGGCGCACCTCTTGGCCTCCAGGCCTTTATTATGACAGCGTCTCGGTGGCGCTTCCGGCTGTCAGAAGCCAAGCTCCGCGGGACAGCTGGATTCCAATCAGCTGATGACTTTTTCATCAGCTGATCAGTCTGTCAAGCCCTATTTAAGGGAGCAGCTCTGTTTGCTCGGGGCTGCGACCTCTCTGCCTTTTCAGTCTGGTTTCCCTACTCCCGAAGCAAGTTCTCTCCAGCGTTATGTTCCGTCCTCGCTGATTGTATGTAAGTGTTGTGTCCTGTCTTTATTTGTGTTTTGCCCCACGAGGCTCATTATTTTGTGGTGCTTTTCCTTATTCAATAAATGTACAAACTCATCGGCTGCCTACAGTGTCTCATTAGCAGTCCGTGAGGACCGCACCATAACAAGCAGCTATTCTCCACTGTCAGTCATCTTCTTAAACCACAATCTCCTGTACCTACAGTACAAACATCTCATGGTTTTCTTTAAAACAAAAATTGTCTCTATTTGCTCTACCCTCACTGATCCTGCAACCTGAACTGCTCCTCCAACATCTGCTCTGTCCTCCATCTCCTACTCTGTCAGATGTTCTCCTGAAGTTACTCAGGAAGAGATTGAGGATATTATCAGCAGAATGAGATCTTTCACCTGTGCTCTAGACCCCTTTCCAACCATCCTGGTAAAAACATACATCTCTAAATTAAGCTTATTGATCACCGCTCTTATCAATCACCCCTTCCCATCTGGTCATGTCCCTCCTGCTCTTAAAAAAGCATTAATTTGACCATTGGTTAAAAAAACCACCCTTGACCCAGATGTCCTATCAAACTACAGGCCATATCTCCAATCTCTCATTCATTTCTAAAGTATTGGAGAAAGCAGTTGCTACGTATTTACACGATCATTTCAATCAGAACAGCTTCTTTGAACAATTCCAGTCTGGTTTCTGCTCTGCACACAGTACAGAGACAGCTCTTGTGAGAGTCACAAATGACCTCCTAATGGCGGCTGATACTGGCTGTCCTTCTCTCCTCATCCTCCTTGACCTATCTGCTGCATTTGATACAGTTGTCCATATCATCATCTCACTGGACTCACCGACACTGCCCTCAATTGGTTCCACTCATACAGTATCTCACCAACTGGACAGAATACATCTCCTTTGGACAGACTCTATCAAACCTACATACCTGTGGGGTCCCCCAGAGGTCAGTCCTTGGCCCCATCCTCTTCATCACCTATCTGCTGTCCCTTGGCCAAGTCATCAGGTGCCATGGAATTTCATTCCATTGTTATGCCGATGACACACAGTTGTATGTCAAAACCACTGCTGAAGCTCCATCTCCATCATCATTGTCACTGTCGTCGTCATCATTGTCATCATCACCATCATCTCCATCACCTCTCACCATCTGTCTGGAGGAGATAAAGGCTTGGATGAGCACAACTTTCTTCAACTCAGAAGCTCCAAAACTGAAGCCATCATGGTTGGCACACCTCACTAGATTCAGTCATCATCCATAACCTGCATCACCTTCTGTGGTCATAGTATCCCCCTTTCCTCACCAGTCACCAATCTCAGTGAAAAATGGACTCAAACCTCACCTTTGAATCCAATGTAAATCACCTCTGTAAGATCTCTTTCTATCACCTCCATCACATTGCAAAACTCCACCCCTCTCTCACCCTCCCAGAAGCTGAAAAGCTGGTCCACGCCTTTGTCTTGTCCAGACTGGATCATTGCACCGAGCTCCTCATAGGGATCCCTGGCAAGAGTCTTCAAAGACTGCAGTATAGCCAAAATTCTGCAGCTAGGGTCCTGATGAGGGTGCAAAAATATGAACATATCACACCCATTCTTAAATTACTTCACTGGCTTCCTGTTTCCATCAGAATCGAATATAAGGTCTCTCTCCTCACTCACCAGTGCATCCACGGAAATGCCCCCCCCCCCCACACACACACACCTCAAAGAACTGCTAACTCTACTAACCACAACATGTTCCCTCCGTTCCACGCTCTCCAACTTCCTTCATGCACCCAGGACCAAACTCAACACCATGGGGGATCAGGCTTTTTGTGCTGCTGCCCCACATCTGTGGAATGCCCTCCCTAACACCTTGAGAGCATCACAATCCACAGATGGTTTTAAAAGAGTACTTAAAACCTTCCTTTTTAGCAGGACATTTGATCACTGAGTTGCTGTTTTAACGTCTTCTCTTTTTTATTTTTGGTTTCTTATCCCCTTTTTTCATTTATGAATTTGAATTTTATGCTTTTTACATGTAGCTCTTTGTGACTTTTTTTTAACGTAAAGTGCATTACAAATAAAATGTATTATTATTGTGTGTGCCGGTTGTGGTGCAGGTGTAGTGTGGCCGACTACTGATCAGAGGGTCAGGGGTTTGATTCCTGCTCTGTCTGCAGTCTGCATGTTGAAGTGTCTCTTGAACAAGATATTGAACCGCCCCGTTGCTCCTGATGGGTCAGGCCAGTGCCTGTGCATGGCGGCTCTGCCGCCCCGCCGCCATCAATGTGTGGATAGCAGGATTTGTAAAGACCTTTGGTCATCTAGAGATGAGAAAAGGCGCTATATAAGTGAACGCCATTTATTATTCTGTACACGTATATCTATTCATATGAGGACCAGGATAAATTTAAAAACTTAGAAGGATGTTTTTGCAAAGTGAGGACATTTTCTGAAGAAAAAAAAAAAAAAGTCAGTTCAGGCTTTGTCTTAGAAGTTTTACTTCGCAAAAAAAATGATGAAACTGAGGGTAATTATAAACACACTTATGAATTACATTACTTGTATACAGTAGGCGATTTATATTTTAACAATTGGGACGGGATATTCACCAATTCTGCATGAGGTACAAATGTATGAATGTAAATTAGGTACAAATAAAGGTGCATACTGTGTGTATATATATACAGTATATATATATATATATATATATATATATATATATATATATATAGTATATACTGTATATGCACAGTCAAGAAAAAATTAGGACACTACATTAAATATTTGGTTCTTTATTAAGAAATGTTCACATATCTATGTCTAACTTTGTTTTTGTTTTTATTTGCATTTTTTTAACATTTATTTTCGCCCTTTTAAGTGGGAATGAATGTGGGGGTGTCCTAAAAAAGATGGGGGGTGTCCTAATTTATTCCTCACTATTTGTTTAGAATTACATTTTACAGAAAATTTGAAAAGTCTTTAATTCATTTTTTAATTGTTTAGTTGTATTACATGAATCTCCCACCTAATTTTGTCCTAATTTTTTCACATGACTGTATATTATGATTACATGGAATAAAAAATGTGATCATCATCCAGACGTGCAATGCAAAAGTTTAAAATTTACAGAAAAAAATGTAAAAAATTATAGAAAAAAAGCTAATTGTGTGGAAAAAGTAGCAAATTTATGAGGGAAAGTTTTCAAAAATCTACAGGAAAAAAATGCTATTTTTTTAGTGAAAAGTAAAAATTTATAAAAAAAAAAAATTACAAATTTATGGGACAAAAGTCACAAATCTCCAAAAAGTTACAAATCTACAAGAGAAATGTTGCAAATTTAAGAGAAAAAGAATGAATATTTACAAAAAAGTCACAAATGTATAAGAAAAAAGTTGGAAATCTACAAAATAGTGGAAAATTTATAGGAAAAAATTGCTAATTTACAAGAAAGGAAATTGTACATTTGTTAGAAGAAAAAAATGCAAATGCAACTTTTTAAGAAAAAAAGTCACGTTTATGAGAAAAAGGTGTAGATTTACAATAAAAGAAGATTGAAAATTTACAGTAGAACATTGCAAATTTAGTTTTTTGCAGATTTATGAGGTAAAAAGTCACATTTTTTTCTGAAAAAAGTTGCAAACTTGTAAGAAAAGAGTTGCAAATCTATGAGGAAAAATGGCGCAAATCTGCAAGAAAAAGTTGTACATTTTTTTTTAAATTTCTGCTTAGAAATTTTGGTTCAAAGTCATGTCATCCAGTTCTGTAAGATGATATAGAAAGGTTTGTGATGATATCATCATCATCATAATAATAATAGATTAGATTTATAAGGTGCTTTACATGTCAAGTGACATCTCAAAGCACTTACAGTGAGTCCATTATTCATTCACTCCAGACAGACACTGATCATGTTTACATGCACATGAATAAAAAGGTTACGACTGGGTTTCTGGAGTTATCTGATTATTCAAGTGGCCATGTCAACAGAATAATCTGATAAAGGCCATGTAACGGGCCATTAACTCAAATGGTTTATTGTCCAATAATCAGTTTATTCAGTGCATGCAAACACGAGAAAACTGATTACTGACATTATTGGTTTATTCCCAGTAATTGGTTTATTGTGACCATGTAACCGGGGTCATTGATATTGGTAAGCTACTACTGTAGCCACAGCTGCCCTGGGGCAGACTGACGGAAAGGTGGAGTTGGGGAATGGCAGGTTAACAAGGGGGATGATTTGGGGTCATTTTGCTAACAAGGCGGGCAGCACCCCCCTCATCCCCCTCAAATCATTGCTCCTGGTATATCTGTCCATATGAGGACCAAGATAAGTTCAAAAACCTGCACACAAGGTGTCGTGAATTGCCCTTCAGGGCAGAGAGGAGAGATCCACACGCTGCACTGCAGTTTGTGATATTTATTAACCAGAACACAAATCCCAAACAGTGCAAAACAGAAAATCCAAACAGAAATACAAAGCAGACTTACAGCACACCAGAACAGGGCCAGGATTCTGGTGGAGATGATAACTGAGACTCTAGCAATGAGAAATGAAAATAGCGACCCTTAAATAAGGCTAGAAACAATCAAACACAAATAGTACCTGGTGTGAATGACATGAGTGGGCTGGGGAGAAAATGACCGTCAGCTGTGAGTCATGAGGAGAGGAAGTGGAGATGACAGTTTGACAGGAGCACCGCCCACAACCAGGGAGTGCCCCTGACAACTGTAGCTCCTGAGAGAGGAAGAAAGAGAAGACACTGGCAAAATTAAAGTGGAAACAAGTAAAGACAACTAAACCCAAATATGTAAACAAAACTACACTGAACGTAAACAGGAAAATGAATCCTACAAAGAAACAATTGTGAAAACAAACTAGAAATAACATCACAGACAAATAACTCCAAAATACAATATTATACAAAAAAGAGACAAAGCACGGTGGAATCCCCCACGTGCTCAGATCGTGACACAAGGACATTTTTGTTAGAGAGGAAGTCTTGGCCAGGCTCTGCTGTAGGGGTTTGGTTTAGAGCATCAGTTACCATCTCACTGAGAGTTCTCATAGATACACACACAAACTCAGGTGTTATTGTGTGCTGCGTACAAGAACGACACATCCAGATGTCGGTACACTCGTCAAACCACATCCTGGAGCAAATCTTACACCTTCATACACAGTTGCTCACACACATGCACAGTTTTTTAACATGCTTGTGAGGATGCCTTTCATTTAATATGGGGCGCAATTCTCAGAAACACCCTTGAACCCCCAAACCCTGACCTTCAATCGAAAGCCTCACAGAGGAATGAAAGAAAAAGAAGAGAGATTAAAATGTTTTCTATCTAGAATACTCTGAACTCCACCATGTCCTCACAGAAGTAGAAATATCACACAAACACACACAGAGTCAACAACAGGAAATCAAACTTTTTTCCTCCATTAGAGTGTGACTGGCAGACTTCAGTTCTGTAACCGATGGTTGACACAGAGGAACACGTTGAGCTCTGGAAACCTTGCAGAATCCTGTCAGTAACTCATTCCGTTCTGATGGAAGGCCAGGTTTGACTGCTGGCTCGGCTTTGGGTCATCTTTAGGTACGTGTGTTGAACTTCATCAATTCTGCAACACAGATGAATTCCTGAAAACTACATTTTGCAATGAACAGCTGAGTTAAGACCGTTGTAGCCGTGCAGCACGTTAACATCCCAATACGAGCCGCGTTAACTACTGAAGACCTCTGAAATCAGTGTTTGTGTCCAGCTGTCAAAAGAAAATGCTTAAGTCTTTCATTGTTTTTATTTATTATTACTTTTGTCAGTTTCAAGATTTCAGTGACCACTGTGGGATTTTTGTTCTTTACTCAAATACTTTGCAAGCAGTTTCATGAAATGGTCAGAACAGCGGCAGGCAAAGGACAGAGTTGCATGGAGGAATCTGATCAGACCTAAATGAAACAGTCATTGTCGCCGCTGACAGACTGCTATGATGATGATGAACACAAGGTTGCCCACAAATTTGTCCACATCTGTACAAATAATGGGAAGTTCAAGATTAGCACATCCGGGGCTGGACCCCACATGTTGGCCAAAAAGAGAAGGAAATAAAAAACTTAATATAGTAGTTCAGCACATGTTGCATTGATCCACACTATATCATTTTGTGTAGCCATGTTTATTTTGTCACTGGTGACCATGGCAACCTGTTATGTCACCATTAGCCATCTGCTTTATTGAGAGATTTTTAAATTTCAAACTTTTTTCTCAAAAATTTGTAACTTTTTTCCTGTAAATTTGCAAGTTTTTTGCTGTAGATTTGACACTTTTTTTTTTAAATTGCAACTTTTTCTGCTAAAATTGGGAACTTTTGTCTTATTAATCTGGAACTTTTTTCTTGTAAATATGCAGCTTTTTTTTCCAAACATTTACACTTTTTCTTGCAAATTTGTAAATTTTTTTCTCAAAAATTCACAACTTTTTTTGTAATTTTTTTTTTTTTTGCTTTTTTGGCAAATATTTACAACTTTTTCCTATAAAATTGCAACCTTTTTCACAAAAATTTGTAACTTTCTTCTTGTAGATTTGAAACTTTTTTTTTAAAAAATTGCAACTTTTTCTGAAAAATTTGTCTTAATCTGGAATTTTTTTCTTGTAAACATGCAGCTTTTTTTTCCCAAAAAATATACAACTTTTTTCTTGTAATTTTTTTTTCTTTTTTCTCAAATACAATTTGTTCCAGTCAGTCAATCAATCAATCAGACATTATTTATATAGCACTTTTCAAACAAACAGCAATGCTGCACAAAGTGCTTTACTTTACATATTAAAAAAGGAAACTTTCCTATAAATTTGCAAGCTTTTTCTTAAAAATTTGCAACTTTTTTCCTGTAAGTTTGCAACTTTTTTCATGTAGATTTGAAACTTTTTAAAAAAAAATTGCAACTTTTTCTGAAAAATTTGCAACTTTTTTCTTGTGACTCTGTAACTTTTTTCATGTAAATTTGCAACTTTTGTCTCAAAGGTTTTCAACATTTTTCCTGTAAATTTGCTACTTTTTTCTTGTAGATTCAAAAAAATTTTTAATTTGCAATTTTAAAAAAAAACTTTTTTTCTTGTGAATCTGTAACTTTTTCTTGCAAATTTGTAACATTTTCCTCAAACATTTGCAACTTTTTTCTTGTAGAGTTTAAACATTTTTAAGTGCATTCATTCATTCATCTTCTTCCGCTTAATCCTTTTCGGGTTGCGGGGGGCTGGAGCCTATCCCAGCATCTTTGGGCGAGAGGCAGCGTACACCCTGGACAGATCGCCAGAGTTTAATCAGTTATGCATTTTCCATTCATACAGCTCTTTAATTCACATAAAAAGCACCATGTGGAAACACAGCAAATGTCTGACAGAATACTGATGAACACATGAAAAAATATTCATAAATATCACAGCTGTTAAAAACAGCATTCATGGACACAATGAATATGTAGGTAATCATTTCCTCCCATTTTATTTCCCGTTGTGTGAGCCAGCAAGATCTCTTTCATAACCAACATATTTATTCCCCAGCTAAGCATGTGGGACAGTGCCCAGTCCTAAAACCACATGTACTGTATTAGAGGTTAACTGCTTTACAACACTGCTGGCAGCTGCTCACGTTGTTCCTGCAGGACAAACTCCACTGTATCGGCTGAAAAACAAAAGATGATGTAAAGGGAGAAATGTTCTCATGAAAGCTCCGTATAAAAATTCCTGCTGCCAGGATGTCTGGAATTTAAGCACTAATGAACTTTAATTACTTCTCCAATCCCTGAGTTTGTCTGCCACCCTCCCAGTCAGGTGAGCCGTTGTCTGGATGGGAAATGTGAGATTTTGGAATTTATGGGGATGCAGCCAAAAAAAAAAAAAAAAGTCAGAAATGTACAAAAATAAATACATAAATATGTAAATATAAATATTTGTGTGTGTGTGTGTGTGCATGTATAAGTATATATATATATATATATATATATATATATATACTGTATGTATATATAAGATAAGATAAGATAAGCCTTTATTAGTCCCACAACGGGGAAATTCCAGGATTGCAACAGCACAGGGATAGCAACACTCAGAGCAACAATCAGAAGGCAAGAAAAAAAAAAAAGAAGAAAAAAAAAAAAACAAGCAAGCAAGAGCAGCTAATATACATATGTACGTATTACTATAAAATATATATATATATACACACACACAGACACACAGTGCAGAGCATTGTAGCTGGATGGAATAAATATATGAATATATGAACACACAGTGCAGAGCATTGTAGCTAGATGGAATAAATATGTAAATATATAAATATATTATATATATATATATATATATATTTCCAAAAAATGTTGCAACATTTATAGGAAAAAAATGCAAAATCATAAGAAAAAAATCCCAACAAATCTGAGAGACAGTGCAAAAAATTTATAGCAATAAGTCACAAATTTGAGAGAAAAATAAATGCAATTTTATGAGTAAAATGGTATAAATTCACCAGAAAAGATACAAAATTTACAAGTCATAAAGGTACAAATTTATTAAAAAAAGGTGCTAATTTATAAGAAAAAAGTTTAAAATATACAAGAGAAAAATCACACATTTAAGAGAAAAAAGTTGCAAATTTTTGAGAAAAGAGGTACAAAATATGATTAAAAAAATCCAATTTAAAAATTCAAAAAAATTGCAAATCATAATTTAATTACACATAATAAAAATTTAACCAGCATATCAATGAAAGTGCAAATTTGCAAGAAAAACAGTTACAAATTTATCAGAACAAAGTTAGAAATTTATGAAAAAACCATTGATGCGTCATTGCTCTTAAGGTCTATAAGATGATATAGAAAGGTTTAAGCCTATGGATGAGGATGGGGGCGTGGCAGGTTAACAAAGGGGTAGCACCCCCCCCCCCCCCCATCTCCCTTCAAATCACCTATCATTATCACCACCATCACCATCATCATCATCAGCCTGTTGAATTCCACTGTTGGTTGAAGGCCTCACTGTCATAAATTGCCCTACCAGGGCAGGACTGAAGACACCAAACGCCAGCTGTGAGTTTTACGTTTACCAACAAAGACACAAACACTACACAAAACACTACACTTACAACAAAAGGGAACACCAGAGGAGAACGGGGCTCACGTCAGGAGGGGAAAACAGAGTCACACCCGAAAGGAAACGGGGCTCACGTCCGTGCAAAAACGGAGGAATAAAGATTAAATCCAAGATGGAGCGCACCCGTTCAACTCCGCAGAAAAATACAGTAGGACGCTGCAATGAGTTAGCATTGCAGCCATTTAATGACAAGTGATTAAAAGGTGTGGGTCAAATGAGTGAGGAAATAATCAGACATAATCAGGTACAGGTGTGACAGCCCGCAAACAGAATTTGGGCAAACGGAAATAGCAACTCGTGCTGTCACAACAAAAGCACAACCGTAAATAAGAAAACTCCAAAACAACAGATACACAAGGTGACCAATAATTATACAGTGGTGTGAAAAAGTGTTTGCCCCCTTCCTGATTTCTCTTTTTTTTTTGTATGTTTGTCACACTTAAATGTTTCAGATCATCAAACAAATTTAAATATTAGACAAAGATAACACTGTCCGGTGGATCAGGAGGGGGAGGCAGCTCCCTGTTCACACTGTATATGGTGCGGATGGGGCGCTGCTGACTTCGACTGGAGATATCGTCAGGTGGTGGAAGGAATACTTCGAGAATCTCCTCAGTCTCACTGATATGCCTTCCACAGAGGAAGCAGGGCTTGTGGACGAGGTGGACGACTCGCCTATCACAGGGGCTGAGGTCACCAAGGTGGTTAAAAATCTCTTTGGTGGCCAGGCCCCGGGGGTGGACGAGATTCGCCCTGAGTACCTCAAGGCTCTGGATGTTGTAGGGCTGTCATGGTTGACACGCCTCTATAACATTGTGTGGAGGTCAGGAGCAGTGCCTTTGGCATGGCAAACCGGGGTGGTGGTTCCCCTCTTCAAAAAAGGGGACCAGTGGGTGTGTTCCAACTTTAGAGGGATCACACTCCTCAGCCTCCCTGGGAAGGTCTATGCCAGGGTACTGGAGAGGAGAGTCTGGCCATCGGTCGAACCTCGGATTCAAGAGGAGCAATGTGGTTTTCATCCTGGCCGTGGTACACTGGACCAGCTCTTTACTCTCTCGAGAATTCTCGAGGGTTCGTGGGAGTTTGTTTTGTGGGGGGTGCTTCGGGAGTATGGGGTATCGGATTTGTTGTTACAAGCTATTCGGTCTCTGTACGACCATTTAGAGAGTTTGGTTCGTATTGCCAACTCTCAGTCGGACTCATTCCCAGTGAGAGTTGGACTTCGCCAGGGCTGCCCTTTGTCACCGATCCTGTTCATAATTTTTATGGACAGGATTTCTAGGTGCAGCCAGGGAACGGAGGGTATTATGCTTGGTGACCACAGGATCTCATCTCTGTTGTTTGCAGATGATGTTGTCCTGTTGGCTTCATCCAGCAATGACCTACAGGTCTAACTGGGACGGTTTGCTGCTGAGTGTGAAGCGGCTGGGATGAGAATCAGTACCTCCAAGTCCGAGTCGATGGTCCTCAGCCGGAAAAAGGTGGATTGTCCTCTCCGGGTTGGGGACAGGCTCCTGCCTCAAGTAGAGGAGTTTAAGTATCTCGGGGCCTTATTCACGAGTGAGGGGAGAATGGAGCGAGAGACTGACAGACGGATCGGAGCAGCATCTGCAGTGATGCGGACGTTGTACTGGTCTGTTGTGGTGAAGAGGGAGCTGAGCTCTAAGGCAAAGCTGGCGATTTACCAGTCAATCTATGTTTCTACCCTCACCTATGGTCACGAGCTTTTGGTAATGACCGAAAGAATGAGATTGCGGATACAAGCGGCTGAAATGAGCTTTTTTCATAGAATCGCTGGACTCACCCTCAGAGACAGGATCAGGAACTCAGTCATCCAGGAGAGGCTCAGAGTAGAACCACTGCTCCTCCACATTGAAAGGAGTCAGTTGAGGTGGTTTGGGCATCTGATCAGGATGCCTCCTGAATGCCTCCCACTTGAGGTGTTTCGGGCACGTCCCTCTGGGAGGAGACCCCAGGGCAGACCCAGGACTCACTGGAGAGACTATGACTCCCAGCTGGTCTGGGAATGCTTTGGTATCCTCTCTGAAGAGCTGGAGGAGGTGGCTGGGGAGAGGGAAGTCTGGGCTTCACTGCTTGAACTGGTGCCTCCGCGACCCGGACCTCCGGAAAAGCGGAAGAAGATGGATGGATGGACAAGGATAACACAAGTAAACACAAAATGCAGTTTTTAAATGAAGGTGTTTATTATTAAGGTTTAAAAAAAAATCCAAACCTACATGGCCCTGTGTGAAAAAGTGATTGCCCCCTAAACCTAATAACTGGTTGGGCCACCCTTAGCAGCAACAACTGCAATCAAGCGTTTGCGATAACTGGCAATGAGTCTTTTACAGCGCTGTGGAAGAATTTTGGCCCTCTCATCTTTGCAGAATTGTTGTAATTCATCCGCATTGGAGGGTTTTCAAGCATGATCCGCCTTTTTAAGGTCATGCCACAGCATCTCAATCGGATTCAGGTCAGGACTTTGACTAGGCCACTCCAAAGTCTCCATTTTGTTTTTCATAAGCCATTCAGAGGTGGACTTGCTGGTGTGTTTTGGATCATTGTCCTGCTGCAGAACCCAAGTGCGCTTCAGCTTGAGGTCACAAATGGAAGGCTGGACATTATCCTTCAGGATTTTTTGGTAGACAACAGAATTCATGGTTCCATTTACCACAGCAAGTCTTCCAGGTCCTGAAGCAGCAAAACAGCCCCAGACCATCACACTACCAACCACCATAATTTACTGTTGGCTTGGTGTTACTTTTCTGAAATGCTGTGATATTTTATGCCGGATGTAATGGGACACACACCTTCCAAAAAGTTCAACTTTTGTCTTGTCAGTCCACAGAGTATTTTTCCAAAAGTCTTGGGCATCATCAAGATGTCTTCTGGCAAAAGTGAGACAAGCCTTTATGTACTTTTTGCTCAGCAGTGGTTTTTGTCTTGGAACTCTGCCATGCAGGCCATTTTTGCCCAGTCTCTTTCTTATGGTGGAGTCATGAACACTGACCTTAACTGAGGCAAGTGAGGCCTGCAGTTCTGTGGATGTTGTTGTGGGGTCTTTTGTGACCTCTTGGATGAGTCGTCACTGCGCTCTTGGGGTAATTTTGGTCGGCCGGCCACTCCTGGGAAGGTTCACCACTGTTCCACGTTTTTGACATTTGTGGATAACGGCTCTCACTGTGGTTTGCTGGAGTCCCAAAGCTTTAGAAATGGCTTTATAACCTTTTCCAGACTGATAGATCTCAGTTACTTTGTTTCTCATTTGTTCCTGAATTTCTGTGGATTACAGCATGATGTCTAGCTTTTGAGGCTCTTTTGGTGTACTTCACTTTGTCAGCCAGGTCCTATTTAAGTGATTTCTTCATTGACAACAGGTGTGGCAGTAATCAGGGCTGGGTGTGGCTAGAGAGATTGAAGTCAGCTTTCCAAAGATGTGATAAACCACAGTTAATTTATGTTTTAATGGGCGGGGGGGGGGTCACTTTTTCACACAGGGCCATGTAGGTTTGGATTTTTTTTTTCACTCTTAATAATAAACACCTTTATTTAAAAACTGCCTTTTGTGTTTACTTGTATTATCTTTGTCTAATATTTAAATTTATTTGATGATCTGAAACATTTAAGTGTGACAAACATACAAAAAAATGAGAAATCAGGAAGGGGGCAAACACTTTTTCACACCACTGTAAATGACACAAGACAAGGCCCAGATGACCGTGAATGACCACGCTACTAAATGTACATCAAAAAGGAAACTAAGGTGAGGACTAGGGAGGCTCTAAACAAACAGGAAGAAATACAAAATACAAAACCGTTAACCATGGGCACATAAACAAAAAGAACCAGATTAATAATGACCAAACTCAGAATACAGGACAACTCACAAACAAATAGAGACAAATGGCAACTCAAAACACATAATACAGACAAGACAAACTCAAATACAAAATAACACCGAGATGAGAAAAATACAGAAAATACTCCAACAAAAACTGAGGCATGAGCACGGTGCCCCCCCCCCCCCCACCGTGCTCAGCATCATGACTCCTCAGCATGTTGTTTCCATTCCAAACAATTTCTAGCCAGATGGTACCAGCTGCCTTTTTCTAACAATGAAGTGATTTTGTCTTGCCATCTTTTGTGCTGATGTCCCGGTTTCTTACTCCATCTCTCGGCTTCCAAGTTGTCAGCTGGCTAGTTCAGCGATTGTCTGTTATACGGGCGACATGTCTGACCCATTTCCACTTCCTTGACTTAACGATCTGTACAATAGCTTTTACCCTGGTTTGCTGTCTTATGCAGATATTAGTCTTTTTGTCTTTTAGCGTAATACCTAAGATGCTTCTCCCCATTCTTCTGTGTGCAGCAGCCAGTTTTTCTTCCATCCTTTTGGACATTGTCCAGGTTTCTGACACATAAGTCATTGCAAGTGTAATGCAAGAATCGAATATTTTTCGTTTTAAGTGAAGAGGCAGTCTACCCTTCAGCAGTGGCTGCACTTCCTCCGTGTCCTGAGGAAGAACAACCTGGACCAGAAGCAGCTGTTGGCCTTCTACTGCTGCTCAGTGGAGCGTGTGCTCACCTACTGTCTGGGTGTGTGGTACGCCGGCTCCACGGCCGATAACAGGAAGGCAGAGGGTCATCAACACCGCCCAAAAAATCATCGGCAGCCCTCTGCCCTCCCTGGAAGACATCTCCAGATCCAGGCCATCACAAGAGACCCCTCATACCCACCATCTGTTTGACCTGCTTCCCTCTGGACGATGGTTCAGGTCAACCAGGTCCCACACCCCCAGAGTGACAAACAGCTTCTTCTTCTGGGTCATCCGGACTGCACAGTCAGAGACCACACCCCCCTCCCTCCGAATGCTCACATGCACAGAACTGAGGACCTTTTAATTATTGATATTAAATATCCATATGTCCAGCGAATAGAGCTGCCTCGAGTCTTCTAAGATTGAAACAATCTTTTTATGAACAAGGTGAAAAATCAGGAAAATTATTAGCATGGCAGATTAAACAATTGGAAATTAAAACACCAATTACCAGTATTATAAGTAAGGGACAGGTAGTTATAGATCCTTTAGAAATTAATAGAGCCTTTAGAGATTACTATGAAAAATTATATGATACCAAAAATGAACCTGATTTAACAAAACTAAATGGGTTTTTGAACGAACTATCTATACCGTGTATACCAAATGAAAACAGGGAGATATTGGAGTCTAAAATTAGTCAAGAAGAAGTTGGGCTAGCCATTGATAATATGAAATCAGGAAAAAGTGCAGGACCAGATGGTCTTCCAGTTGACCTTTATAAAAAATTTAAGAATAAATTAATAAAACCTTTTTTGGAAATGGTTTTAGAAGCATTTCAAAATAATAATTTACCATCATACATAAATAATGCCTTAATTATACTGCTGCCAAAACCAGGTAAGCCCTCTAATAAATGTGAAAATATGAGACCAATAAGCCTATTAAACGCCGACCTTAAGATAATCTGTAAAATTTTAGCAAGACGAATACAAGAAATTTTACCAAATATTATTAATCGAGATCAGAATGGCTTTATAAAGGGTAGACAAGGCTTCCATAATGTAAGAAGACTATTTAATATTATTTATTTTCATAAAGAAGCACCGGATACAGCTCTCCTATCATTGGACGCCGAAAAGGCCTTTGATAGAGTTGAATGGCCCTTTCTTTTTGAAGTCCTACAAAGGTTTGGATTTGGAAATAATTTCATAAAATGGGTTCAAATAATATACAATAATGCTACAGCAGAAATCCTAACAAATAACAATATTTCAAAACCAATAAAAATCAATAGAGGATGTCAACAAGGCTGTCCACTTTCACCTTTACTGTTTACTATGGCAATTGAACCTTTAGCGATAGCGATACGTTTACATTCACAAATATATGGAATTAAAGTTGGACCAACAGAACATAAAATCTCCCTGTACACCGATGATATAATTTTGTTTATGTCGAATCTAAAAAAATCAATTCCAACCTTGTTGAATTTAATAAAGAATTTTGGGGAAATATCAGGATATAAAATAAATAAAACTAAATCTTCAATATTAATGCTAAATGAGACCCAGAGAAATTACCCAGCCCCTGAGGTAAATCAATTCAATGTTGTAAATCAGTTTAAATATTTAGGAATCCAAATTATGCCTAAGCTAGAATCAGTCGCCAGTGTCAACTATGAAGCCTTAATGTCAGATATCAATGAGTTAACTCAGAGATGGATGTCACTACCAATGTCGATGATCGGGAGAATCAATATACTTAAAAGTAATATTTTACCTAAAATACTTTATTTATTTCAATACATTCCCTTATCACCACCTTTAGATCTATTCTCAAGAATAAAAAAAAAGTTAGTGGAATTTATATGGAACAACAGGAGGGCTAGATTACGTCTGTCTTTATTATATTTACCATTTGATCGTGGAGGTCTGAAATGTCCAAATTTTATGTTGTATTATTGGTCGGCACAACTGAGGTCTATGACATATTATTTTTCATCAAATGATCTCCCTCACTGGACTGAAATGGAATCATACAATTTACCTTTACCTCTTCCCATATTCATATACTCAGATTCGGCAAAAAAATTACAAAAACAAGTTAAAAATCCATTTGTAAAGCATATGATCAAAATATGGTGTGAAGCTAAAAACTATTTAAAAGAACCACAGTTATTGTCACAATTTAGTCCAATATGGGGTAATCAATATTTTAAACCAGGGAGAGCGGACACTGTATTTAAAGTATGGAATTTAAAAGGGATACAAAAGATTCAGGATTTATATTTGCCATGTGCAGACAACATAATGTCTTTTGAAGAGCTGAGGATCAAATTTAATCTCAATAGAACACATTTTTTTAAATATCTTCAACTTAGAAACTTTATTCGATCAAATCAAAATAAAGCTCTCACTCGACCTATTTATTCATCCTTGGAAAAAATGATGATGAAAGATAGTAAAAGAAAGGGTATTATTTCAGAGTTTTATAACTCATTGACACTATCTTCAAGTGAAAATTCACTGAAAAGATTAAACTACTGGAAAGAAGATCTGCAAACTGAAATTTCAGAGGAACAATGGGAATTGGCTTGTACAGAAGCCCAAACCAAATCAATAAATGCACGCCTTAAATTGATACATTTCAAATGGTTAATGCGGACGTATGTTACACAGGAGGAGTTAAATAGATATAACAAAAATATACCAGATACATGCACAAAATGCATGGAAAGTAAAGGAACCCTATTTCATTGTTTATGGGAATGTAGATTAATAAGAATGTTTTGGGAAGAGGTGAGGGTAACAATTGAAAAAATAATCTCAAAACAAATCATATTGAATCCTAAACTGTTTTTGTTGGGTCTGTACCCAGAAAAGCATAATTTTTTTTTTTTCCACAATATCTTTATTGAACCTTTTTTTTTTTTTTAACAAACATGATACAAACAATCAAACACTAACACTAAAGTACTACAAAAAAAAATGCACTAAAAACACCAACAACCACCAACAAAATCAAGTCTTCAACAATGCTCCTCTGTTTAGTCTAGACAATCCAATACATAAGTATACATATTATGTTCACCAGTTTGGAATTTACAAGGTCCACACACATCATTCACCTTCTTCTTCAAGAGTTATGTTTAAATTTTTTACATAATCAATAAAAGGTCTCCATATATTCTCAAACACAATTTCCTTTGATTTCAGTATATATGTTATTCTTTCTAATGGAAGGTTTGTTAACATCTGTCTTAACCACTGAGTCGCATCTGGTCTATGAGTCTTTTTCCATAATAGTGCAATACATTTTTTGGCATTAAGCAAACTGAGGTCTATGAATGTTCTTTCACTTTTATTAAAATTATGCTTTTCTGGGTACAGACCCAACAAAAACAGTTTAGGATTCAATATGATTTGTTTTGAGATTATTTTTTCAATTGTTACCCTCACCTCTTCCCAAAACATTCTTATTAATCTACATTCCCATAAACAATGAAATAGGGTTCCTTTACTTTCCATGCATTTTGTGCATGTATCTGGTATATTTTTGTTATATCTATTTAACTCCTCTGGTGTAACATACATCCGCATTAACCATTTGAAATGTATCAATTTAAGGCGTGCATTTATTGATTTGGTTTGAGCTTCTGTACAAGCCAATTCCCATTGTTCCTCTGAAATTTCAATTTGCAGATCTTCTTTCCAGTAGTTTAATCTTTTCAGTGAATTTTCACTTGAAGATAGTGTCAATGAGTTATAAAACTCTGAAATAATACCCTTTCTTTTACTATCTTTCATCATCATTTTTTCCAAGGATGAATAAATAGGTCGAGTGAGAGCTTTATTTTGATTTGATCGAATAAAGTTTCTAAGTTGAAGATATTTAAAAAAATGTGTTCTATTGAGATTAAATTTGATCCTCAGCTCTTCAAAAGACATTATGTTTTCTGCACATGGCAAATATAAATCCTGAATCTTTTGTATCCCTTTTAAATTCCATACTTTAAATACAGCGTCCGCTCTCCCTGGTTTAAAATATTGATTACCCCATATTGGACTAAATTGTGACAATAACTGTGGTTCTTTTAAATAGTTTTTAGCTTCACACCATATTTTGATCATATGCTTTACAAATGGATTTTTAACTTGTTTTTGTAATTTTTTTGCCGAATCTGAGTATATGAATATGGGAAGAGGTAAAGGTAAATTGTATGATTCCATTTCAGTCCAGTGAGGGAGATCATTTGATGAAAAATAATATGTCATAGACCTCAGTTGTGCCGACCAATAATACAACATAAAATTTGGACATTTCAGACCTCCACGATCAAATGGTAAATATAATAAAGACAGACGTAATCTAGCCCTCCTGTTGTTCCATATAAATTCCACTAACTTTTTTTTTATTCTTGAGAATAGATCTAAAGGTGGTGATAAGGGAATGTATTGAAATAAATAAAGTATTTTAGGTAAAATATTACTTTTAAGTATATTGATTCTCCCGATCATCGACATTGGTAGTGACATCCATCTCTGAGTTAACTCATTGATATCTGACATTAAGGCTTCATAGTTGACACTGGCGACTGATTCTAGCTTAGGCATAATTTGGATTCCTAAATATTTAAACTGATTTACAACATTGAATTGATTTACCTCAGGGGCTGGGTAATTTCTCTGGGTCTCATTTAGCATTAATATTGAAGATTTAGTTTTATTTATTTTATATCCTGATATTTCCCCAAAATTCTTTATTAAATTCAACAAGGTTGGAATTGATTTTTTTAGATTCGACATAAACAAAATTATATCATCGGCGTACAGGGAGATTTTATGTTCTGTTGGTCCAACTTTAATTCCATATAATTGTGAATGTAAACGTATCGCTATCGCTAAAGGTTCAATTGCCATAGTAAACAGTAAAGGTGAAAGTGGACAGCCTTGTCGACATCCTCTATTGATTTTTATTGGTTTTGAAATATTGTTATTTGTTAGGATTTCTGCTGTAGCATTATTGTATATTATTTGAACCCATTTTATGAAATTATTTCCAAGTCCAAACCTTTGTAGGACTTCAAAAAGAAAGGGCCATGCAACTCTATCAAAGGCCTTTTCGGCATCCAATGATAGGAGAGCTGTATCCGGTGCTTCTTTATTAAAATAAATAATATTAAATAGTCTTCTTACATTATGGAAGCCTTGTCTACCCTTTATAAAGCCATTCTGATCTCGATTAATAATATTTGGTAAAATTTCTTGTATTCGTCTTGCTAAAATTTTACAGATTATCTTAAGGTCGGCGTTTAATAGGCTTATTGGTCTCATATTTTCACATTTATTAGAGGGCTTACCTGGTTTTGGCAGCAGTATAATTAAGGCATTATTTATGTATGATGGTAAATTATTATTTTGAAATGCTTCTAAAACCATTTCCAAAAAAGGTTTTATTAATTTATTCTTAAATTTTTTATAAAGGTCAACTGGAAGACCATCTGGTCCTGCACTTTTTCCTGATTTCATATTATCAATGGCTAGCCCAACTTCTTCTTGACTAATTTTAGACTCCAATATCTCCCTGTTTTCATTTGGAATACACGGTATAGATAGTTCGTTCAAAAACCCATTTAGTTTTGTTAAATCAGGTTCATTTTTGGTATCATAATATTTTTCATAGTAATCTCTAAAGGCTCTATTAATTTCTAAAGGATCTATAACTACCTGTCCCTTACTTATAATACTGGTAATTGGTGTTTTAATTTCCAATTGTTTAATCTGCCATGCTAATAATTTTCCTGATTTTTCACCTTGTTCATAAAAAGATTGTTTCAATCTTAGAAGACTCGAGGCAGCTCTATTCGCTGATTTTTTGTCGTATTCAGCTCTCAAAATCAGTAATTCATTCTCCAACCTTGGGTCACTTCCTGCATACACTTTTTCCTGAAGACTTTTTATTTTATGTTCCAATTTAGCTCTCTCCTCTCGAGTCTTCTTAGATTTTGATCCTGTATAACTAATAATATGTCCCCTAATAAAAGCTTTGAAAGCCTCCCACTTTACACATGCTGATGTTTGTGTAGTATTGATGTCAAAGAACTCAGAAAAGCATAATTTTAATAAAAGTGAAAGAACATTCATAGACCTCAGTTTGCTTAATGCCAAAAAATGTATTGCACTATTATGGAAAAAGACTCATAGACCAGATGTGACTCAGTGGTTAAGACAGATGTTAACAAACCTTCCATTAGAAAGAATAACATATATACTGAAATCAAAGGAAATTGTGTTTGAGAATATATGGAGACCTTTTATTGATTATGTAAAAAATTTAAACATAACTCTTGAAGAAGAAGGTGAATGATGTGTGTGGACCTTGTAAATTCCAAACTGGTGAACATAATATGTATACTTATGTATTGGATTGTCTAGACTAAACAGAGGAGCATTGTTGAAGACTTGATTTTGTTGGTGGTTGTTGGTGTTTTTAGTGCATTTTTTTTTTTTTTGTAGTACTTTAGTGTTAGTGTTTGATTGTTTGTATCATGTTTGTTAAAAAAAAAGGGTTCAATAAAGATATTGTGGAAAAAAAAATATCCATATGTCCAAATATGTAAAAAAAAACCCAAAACAATAAGGAGGCTTATACAGGGTGTCCTAATTTTTTCACATGACTGTATCTGTTCCTCTACCTCTTCTATCTTTGCACCACTGACAATGACATCTTTGATGTTTGCGATTGGTCCAAACATTGCTTGTTTTCTTCATATTCATTTTCAGTGCAACCTTTGTGCTTTCACTGGCAAGCTCTTGCATCATTAATTATAATTCCTCTGCACTCTGAGTGATGATTACTATATCATCTGCAAAGCCATTCTCCATCAATACATACGCCTAGTTGTTTCCATTCGAGCTTCCTAAATATATCTTCTAGTACTGATGGAGATACAGTGTCACCTTGGCCGATGCCCTTTTTTATTGGAATTTTCTCGCGGACATCTTCAAGGTGGACACGGATACAGCTGCCTGAATAGATATTATTGAGAAGCTTAGCGTAGGCTGGAGAAACCCCTTGTCTGCTAATTGATTTCATTATGGCCGGTGTCTCAATAGAATCAAACTCTTTCTCATAATCAATAAAGGTGACACATAATGGCTTATTGTATTCCCTGCATTTCTCTCGTAGTTGATTTAAGGTGTGTATGTGATCGATGGTGGAGTAGCCCCTGCAGAAACCTGCCCGTTCTCTTGGTTGGCTTTTATCTAGTATGCGCTCAGTTCTCGATGTTAGAATTTTTGTGAAGATCTTGTACATATTTGATAGAAGACAAATTGGTCTATAGTTTTTAATGACTCTTCTGTCGCCTTTTTTGAAAAGAATGACAACTTTGGCTTCTTTCCAGCTTGATGGAATTCTTCTTTCTTCCAGGCATTTGGTGTAGAGCTCAGCGAGCTTCTTTAAAAGGAATGGGCCACCTTCCTTCAGTACTTCCACTTTGACTCCGTCCTCCCCTGCTGCTTTGCCGGTCTTCATTCTTATTAAGGCTGCTTTGACCTCCTAGGCAGTGATCTTCGGCTGGGCATCACCTTCTGGATGTTAAGTTCTTTTGCCTTAGACTTGCTGTCGTAGAGTTCCATGTAGAATTCTTCAACCTTCTTCAAGATATTTTCCTTGTTTCTAACTTCAGTACTGTTTTTATCAATCAGGCACATCAGGTGGCACTGACCAGGTGACAACCTCCTCTTGCAATCTTCAAGCTTTTCAAGTCTTCTAAAGCCTTTCAACGGTTTCAACATTGATAAGCTTAACGTCATCTCGTACATGTTTCTTGACGGTCTTGCATATTTTGGCGTATCCTGTCTTAAATGTGTTGCTGTTTTGCTTCATGTCTGCTCTTTTTCTCATCAGGTCCTTCATCAAAATTGATCATTTCAATGAAGACCCGTGTTTCTTACCTTTAGTGACCTTGTCTGCACTTGATAGCATCTGTTCTCTTATTCCTTCTTCCAAATCATCAAGATCCTCCCATTGTGCCAGAAATGCAAATTTGTTTTTGAGTTCTATCTGGAATTCTTTACATCTTCCTTTAAGTAGCCTCAGGTCAGCGTGATGATGTTTCTTCACATGCAACTTCTTCCTCTCAGACTTTGTGTCTAGCCTCACCACACTGCTCAGCATCCAGTGGTCGCTCCCAACGTTCACTTTACTAATGACTGTAACATTCCGGACAATTCTTTGTTTGTCAGTGAGGATGAAGTCTATTTTGTTTCTGACTTGATCAATGGGGATTTTCCACGTCCATCTACAGTTCTTCTTCTTTTCGAAGAAGCTGTTCATGATTTTGAATTCCTTTACTGTTGCCCAGTTCACTAGCATAGAGCCTCTTTCATTCCTCTCACCTTGGCACATTTTCCCGATAGATGTTTCTTTGTTCTTTCTCTGACCTTCCCCACCTTTGGCATTAAAGTTGCCCAACAAGATGTTATAATGGGTCTTGTCTTTTACTAATGCTCGTTCAATGTCTTGTATATTGCCTTGACTTCAGAGTCCTCCTGTGTGGATACTGTCATGTACACTTGTATGATTTTCATTCTGTATCTCTTGTTAATTCTAAGAATTAGTATAGCTACTCAATGTGCTATTCTACTTGTTTCTATAATTCTGATACTACATTCTTTATGTACGAGAAATCCAATGCCAGCTTGGCCATTGGAAATGGCACTGGTGTAGAGTATATTTCCGCTTTTAAGGGTTTGGTATTCCTGTTTTTCCCTTCTGGTTTCACATAACATTATGATGTCCCATTTTATACCTGTTCTTTATTTAAGATAAGATAAGATAAGATAAGCCTTTATTAGTCCCACAACGGGGAAATTCCAGGATTGCAACAGCACAGGGATAGCAACACTCAGAGCAACAATCAGAAGGCAAGAAAAAACAAGCAAGCAAGAGCAGCTAATATACATATGTACATATTACTATAAAATATATATATACACACACACACACACAGACACACAGTGCAGAGCATTGTAGCTGGATGGAATAAATATATGAATATATGAACACACAGTGCAGAGCATTGTAGCTAGATGGAATAATAATAATAATTTTATTTCTGTTCTCACCTACTGCCCAGACCTAAATGCACAGTCATCTTGGTCTCGACTTGGTCTCAGCCCCTAAAAGTCAAGGTCTTTCTACACTCTGGTCTTGGACTACAACATTACGGAATCATCATCATCTTCTTCTTCTTCGTCTGCTCCCTTCAGGGGTCTCCACAGCAGATCATCTGTTTCCATCTCACTCTATTCCTTGCATCTTCTTCTGTAACACCAACCCTCTCCATGTCCTCCTTCACTACATCCATGAGTCTTCTCTGTGGTCTTCCTCTTTTCCTCCTGCCTGGCAGCTCCATCTTCAACTCCTATCTCCAATGTCTCCACTATCCCTCCTCTGCACATGTCCAAACCATCTCAGCCTCGACTCTCTTACTTTGTCTCCAAACTGCTCCACCTGAGCTGTCCCTCTGATATACTCATTTCTAATCCTGTCCCTCCTAGTCACTCCCAATGAGAATCTTAGCATCTTCAACTTTTTCACCTCTACCTCCACCTCCTGTCTTGTTGTCAGCACCATCGTCTCCAAACCATACATCATAGCAGGTCTCACCACCATCTTGTTAATCTTCCCTTTCACTCTTGCTGTTATCCTTCTGTCACAAATCACCCCGACACTCGTCTCCACCCACTCCACCCGGCCTGCACTCTTTTCTTCATCTTGTGCATTTTCCATTGCTTTGGATGGTTGATCCCAGGTATTTAAACTAATCTATTTTCACTACCTCTACTCCTTCCATCTTCACCATTACACCTGCCTCCCTCTTATTCACACTCATGTATTCTGTCTTGCTTCTACTGACTTTCATTCCTCTTCTCTCCAGAGCATACCTCCACCTCTCCAGGTTCTCTTCCACCTGCTCCCTACTCTCACTACAGATCACAATAACTACAACACTACTGAATAAAACTGTTAATTCTGAAGGAAGATGAAAGCTTCTCAAATCCGTAAGAGAATGGACATAAATGTTCAGGGAAGCGTGGTAAACAGGAGAAAGGCATTGCAAATCTGTCTGAAAAGTAAGAAATTTATTAGAATTCTCCAGTAAAGTTGTTATTAGAGTGGTGGCCCTAGTGGCCAAACTGGTGGCCTAGAGGTAGAGCATCCGCCCCACAACTGGGAGGTTGGGGTTCAAGTCCCACCGGGTCATGTCAAAGACCATATAAAAATGGAAATTCCTGGTGTCCAGCTTGGTGCTCAGCAAAAAATGGAACGGAGGAGGAAAATGTGGGCGGCAGTGGCTCAGGAGGTAGAGCGGGTCATCCAATAACCAGAGGGTTGGGGGTTCGACATCCTGCTCTCCCCAGCCATCCTGCCGTTGTGTCCCTTGGAGAGACACGTTACCCATCTTACCTCCTATGTCCATGACACTGGGCATGAATGTGTATAAATGTTCGGTAGTGGTCGGAGAGGCTGTTGGTGTGGATTGGAAGCCATGCTTCCGTCAGTCTGCCCCAGGGCAGCTGTGGCTACAGTAGTAGCTTATCAATGTCTGTCTGGAGTGAATGAATAATGGACTCACTGTAAGTACTTTGAGATGTCACTTGACATGTAAAGCGCCATATAAATCTAATCCATTACATCATAGAAGAAATGTTAATATTGGAGAGTAAATGATGATTGATGCTGACAGGTCAGTTCATCTTTAGAACTCAGCGACGTCACCTTTGTTGGGTTTAGTGGCTCCTGGGAGATTCTTTTAAGCTGATATTCTCATGATAAAAGTTTAATAGGGTTTTATTTCTTTCCACGTGGACTGATGAAGGCAAAGAACATGAAAAGAGGAAGATTTAAAAGTCAAGCTGAGGGGATCTGATGATGCACAGTCACTTCCTGTTTATAGATGTAGTCTGAAAACCTCTTAAAATATCTCAAAACTGCTCTTTTTGATCTTCTTTTCAGTTAGGTTGTTGAGTAGGTGAGCAGTCTACGCCATTTTTCATGCCTTCACGTAGCATTTTTATTAAATCAGAGCCAGCACTCTTTGCACTCGGCCTCTTCTGACTGGTTGGCAGTTTTTGGAAGCAGTTTGACGATGCAGGTGTCTGGACGGTTCTTAGCTTCCTCTGTGGGAGGCATACTCTCGTTATGCAGCAGCTGCAGAAATGACTAACGCCATCTGGCATCGCTGTTTCTGATCATTAATGCGGAGCTTGTGAACTGATTTTGATCAGCTGACTTGTCAGGTTCTGACGTGAGTTAGCATGTAGCTGAAACGGGAAGATGACAGTGCATGACTGTGGCTGAAGCAGTAAAGCTGACTGAATAACCTCCGTGTGAAAGCTTTGGTGATGTCTCCTGTTTTAAGCCATCTGCATTAGCCTTGGGAAGGTGTCGTGCTGTGGTCATGTTCTTATCTTGTTGTGTCTCAGACGTCTGTTGAAGTTCTTTTGACTAAAGTGTCAGGATATCTTCATCCCCCTTTACCTTCTCTTACACCTTTTCTCCTGTTTTAACTATTTTTAACTATTATTTTTCACTATTTTATATTTTTTTAAACAATTTTATTTATTTTTTTAAATAAATGGATAAATTTATTTATTTACAGTCACGCCACACTGTGGCTGTGGTGCAGGTGTAGTGTGGCCGACTACTGATCAGAGGGTCCAGGGCTCGATTCCCGCTTGGTCTGCATGTCCAAGTGTCCTTGAGCAAGACACTGAACCCCCAGTTGCTCCTGGTGGGTCAGACCGGCACGGTACACGGCAGCGTTGCCAGTGTGAATGTGTGGACAGCAGGATCTGTAAAGCACTTCAGTCATCCAGAGATGAATAAAATGTGCTACATAAGTAACACCATTTACCTGTTATTTTTTAACTATTTATTGTTTTTAACAATTTTATTTATTTATTTAGTTTATATATTTATTTTATTTAAATTTATTTTTTGCTTTTTCTCACACCTTTTATCCTGTTTTTTCTTGTAGGTTTTCACAACTCCTGGAGTTGTGAGGAGAAGCAGACTGGTTAAAGTCTGGTAAGACTGGTAAATGCTCCTCTAGCCAAAGCACAAAAAAATACCAAAAAGCATCCCGTTAGCAAACAGTTGGTGGATGGGGGAATTCAGAAATCAGCTGCTCAATGCCACAACAACTCGCAGCACACCTCACCACCGTCTCGCCTGTCCAGCCCCTCATTCAAGGGAGCATGTGTATCGGACATTACACCTGCAGCTCTGCACCTAACTCAGAGTCACGAATCTGCTACTGCAGTCATTGTACACGTTTGCACAAAAGACTTGAAGAAACAACAATCTGAGTCTCTCAAGTAGGAGTTTGTGCACTTTGCTGACTGTCTGCTGGACACCGGTAACCAGGTAATCATTTCGGGTCCACTTCCCCTTCCTTGTTTCGGTGATATGAAGTTCAGTCACTTGAAACCGCTCCACATCTGGTTAAAAGGTTATTGCAGGAATAGAGACCTAGGATTCAATTCAAAATTCTCATAGTTACATTTAAAACACTGCACAGTGTCGCCCCAATTACATTTCTGACCTCCTGGTTCAGTACTCCACATCTCGTCTGCTCCGCTTCTCAAATACTGGTCTCTTATCTAGAACATGTTCTACCCACAATACAAGAGGTGACCTTGCCTTCTCCGTCGTTACAGCTACCCTCTGGAATCAGCTACCCCATCAGATGCACTGAAAACCTGAATTGTTTTAAATGACTTTTGAAAACCCCCCTCTACTGACAAGCATTTTTATAATCCCACATGATGCAGTGTGTGTGTTAGTAATGAGTGCAGTTATGAGTGTGTGAGTTTGTGTTTTAGTCTGCGTGTTTGTGTGTGTCTGTCTCTTTTGACATGTGTTAGGTATGTAAAACCTGGTGATGAATGAGGCAAGATGAGGTAGCGTCGAACACAGCTTTATTGATGGTATAAACACAGCAGTTACACGGCAGGCACCTGACGTGGGCATCCAGCATAAGAGACCGTAAGATGGTGGTCCGGACACTATATAGGGCAGTGTGGGTACGTGACAGGAAGTCCACGTCACCACGCTGAACTTCACAATAAAGTGCCCCTTTTCCATATACCACAATGTGCTCAGTTTTGTTGTGTTGGAAGTGTTGTCTGGTTTTGTCTTGAAATGCTTTATTTTATGCTTGTGCAGCACTTTGTAACCATGTGTTTTAAAAAGTGCGCTATACAGCGGGGAAAATAAGTATTTAACATGTCAACATTTTTCTCAAACATATTTCTGATGGAGCCAGTGACCTGAGATTTTCACCAGATATCAGTAACAACCCAAGTAATCCATACATACAAAGGAATCAGGGCAACTGTGCTCACAAAACAAGTTCTATTTAATAAAGTAGAATGACATAGGGAATAAGTATTGAACACATAAATAAAAAGAGGTGCAAAAAGGCATGGAAAGCCAAGAAACCAGCTGAAATCCATCAGAAATTAGGAAGCCATCTCATCCCCCATCAGTGCAAATTAATTTCAGCTGGTTAAGTCCTGACTGATAGCCTTTAAAAAGGTCTGTGAATATCAGATTGTCACACCACAAAGAACTCATGATGGGTAGAAGCAAAGAGCTCCCTCTAGTCCTTGGCAACCTTATTGTAGCAAAACATAATGATGTCATTGGTTACAGACACGTTTCTAAACTGCTGAATGCTCCAGTGAGCACTGTTGGAACCATCATACGGAAGTGGAAAGAACATCATTTTATCATAAAGCAGCCATGACCAGGAGCTCCTTGCAAAATTTCTGACAGAAAAGTCAAGAGAATTATCAGAAGAGTTATCCAAGAGCCAAAGATCTGCACATGGTACAGGCAGACTTCATATAATTGAAGGTATGATGAATGAACAAATGTGTAGAGAGAGGCAGAGACAAGACAGTGATCCCAAACACACAGCCAAGGAAACTCTCAACTGGCTCCAGACAAGGAAAATAAAGCTGCTAGAATGGCCCAGTCAGTCACCTGACCTGAATCCAATTGAAAATCTATGGAACGAATTGAAGATCTGAGTTCATAGTAGACACCCACAGAACCTTCAATATTTGAAGACAGTTTGTGTGGAAGAATGGGCTAAGATCACTCCTGAGCAATGCCTGCACCTAGTTCCTCCATACAGGAGGCGTCTGGGAGCTGTTATTACCAACAAAGGCTTTTCTACTAAATATTAAATGAATTTCACCAAGTGTATTCAATACTTTTTCCCTGTGTCATTCCACTTCATTAAGTACAACTGGTTTTGTGAACACAGTTGCCTTGATTTCTTTGTATGTATGGATTAGTTGGGTTGTTACTGATATCTGGTGAAAATCTCAGGTCAATGGCTCCATCAGAAATATGCTTGATGAGAAAAATGTTGATGTGTTCAATACTTATTTTCCCCGCTGTAAATGGAGCTTTGCTTACTTACAAATCACTAAATGGCTTTTCCTTTGCCTTTACCACCTCTCTCTTTGCCATACGCCTACATTCTAAATACTCCTGTCTACTTTCTTCATCTTCTTGAATATCCCACTTTTTCTTTGCTAGCCTCTTCCTTTTTTTCGACCACACACTCATGCAGACAATGCACAGCATCACCAAACGCAGTCACACCCTAATGGATCACATATTTCCTTGTAACTGTGGTAAGCAAACTAACTTCTTTTTTACTTTTCTTCTCAGCCAGCATGTCCATGTGGGCCACATCAACGGTTAAATCTGGCCTCTCTTATGGGCCCATGTGGGTTTGTCCATGGATCCCATGTTGGCCTCATCTGCGTATGCCCACATGGACTTTACCTGTTTTCAACTTATTTTCTCATAAATTTGCGATTTTCTTGTAAATTTGTGACCTTTTCCTGTAAATTTGGAACTCTCTAAAATTTTTACTTTTTTAATGTAGACTTACAACGTTTCCTCATAAATTTGGGACTTTTTTCTCATAAAGTCTCAAGTTATTTACTCATATATTTGCTACCTTTTTTGTTAATTTGCAACTTTTTCTAATTTTTTCCTCATAAATATGACTTTTTTCTTGTAATTTTTAAAGGTTTTTCAAGTAATTTTACAACTTTTTTCTTTTTAATTGGCAACTTTTTTCTCACAAATTTGCTACTATGTTTTTGTAAATATGTCACTTTTTTATAGAAATGTTGGATTTTTTTTCTCATAAATTTGTGATTTTTTCGCATACATTTGCCTGTGGCGTCATCCCCCCCCCCCCCCTTCCCCGTGGTGCATGACTGGCCTTGGGGCGCTCCTGACAGGGGGAACCTCACATCTGTCAGTTCCATGGAGGCTGTCTTAGCACAAATGTGATTTCTGCGTGATTTGGCACGACGCATCTCTGACCCTAAAACGTTTCCTGTTGTGTCTCCCCAGCTGCCAAGCGTCCCTCCTCGGTCTCTTCGCTGAGTGGGATTGTGGGTAGGATGATGTCATCCGGTGAGCGGGGAGCATCGTCCTCCTCCTGTACCTCCGTCAACACTGTCTGCTCGGACGGCGAGCGTCCCGCCTCCCTGTCTCTGTCCTCCTCTGCTTCCTCTGTCTCCCTACAAGATGCCTCCCACTCCTCCTCTTCCTCGTCCTCATCCTCCTCGCTCCCATATGGCGCCGTGCCGACCTACAATGCCTTGTCCTCTTCGTCGTCGTCATCTTCGACACCGAAAAGGAACGGCTCAGACATCAGTCTAGACCTCACCCCGATAGTCCCACCGCATCAAGGAGGTATTCCAGGAGGGGCCTGTGTTGCTATGACGACTCGTGGATCAAACTCAGCTAACGGATGTTTAGCTAACACGGCAAAGGCGGCGGCAGTAGCAGTGGTATCTGCACCGAGACAGCTTTCTCGGTTGGAACGAGTCATCCTGGAGATCGTGGAGACGGAACAGGCCTACGTCCGAGATCTGAAGAGCATTGTGGAGGTAAGAGGTGGACGATTTAACTAATTAATATTTAATTATTGGAATGGTTATGAATCTAGAAGGAGAGGTGGTGGTTGGCAGTGCTGTGCCTGTAACTCCGCATGCACATCTTAAAGCGGCTGTACATGAAAATATCTCACTAACACGCACACAACAGGGAGAGAAACAAAGCTGAATCGCGTTGTTGGGTTATGTTAACATGACAAATTATGTTCGATAGGCACGATAGAGGCATTTTATATATCACACACAGACAAATGTACCAATACGTCAAGTATATTTGGTGTATCGCCCAGCCCTACCTGGGCTGATGGTTGATTGGTTGTCAAGCATAGGTGTAAGTCAAGTGGGGACAGGGGGGACAGGGGGGGACATGTCCTTTGGACAGTTTTTTCAACTTCTTTTGTAATTTTTTGAAACTTTTTTCTTGTAAATCTGCAACTTTTTCCTTTTAGATGTGCAACTTTTTTCTCATAAATTAGCAACTTTTTTCTTTTAAATCAGCAACTTTTTTCTTTTAAATCAGCAACTTTTTTTCTTGTAAATTTACAACTTTTTCCTTTTAGATGTGCAACTTTTTCTCATAAATTAGCAACTTTTTTCTTGTAAATTTGCAACTTTTTCTTATAAATGAGCAACTTTTTTCTTTTAAATCAATAACTTTTTTTTCTTTTAAATGTGCAACTTTTTCTCATAAATTAGCAACTTTCTTCTTGTAAATTTGTAACTTTTTTATTTTAGATCTGAAACATTTTTGCTGTAAAGTTGCATGTTTTTGGTGCAAAGTTTTTAATCAGATTGTGACTCTTCTAAATTTGCTACTTTTTTCAAATAAATGAACTACTTTTTCCATAAATTTGCAGCTGGTGCTGAAGGAAAAAGTCAGCATTCACACGAGGAGCACGAACAGTTGTCAGATGGGACCCAGGTTAAAAAAAAATGAAAGAATCACTTCTGCACAAGAGTTCTGCTGACTCTGTTTCTCATCCATCACTGATCCAGGTGCAGCTCTGGACCAGTGACGTGTGTGTGTGTGTGTGTGTGTGTGTGTGCGTTCATGTGTGTCTAGCTCTGATTGGAGTGTGAGACATCCTTTTGAAGTAAAAGAGAGTATTTACAGCAGCGCTTTCATCTGCTGCCATCTCCCTCTGTGATTCACTCACACACACACACACACACACGCACGCACGCGTGTGCGCCGAGCTGTTGTCGGGTTTATCGGCTGTCTGTCGGCCTATCCTCTCCCATTTTGTTGCCTGATCCCTTCTGACTGCTTGGTCCTCGCTCTGACGTCACCTTCACCGTCACACAGCCAGGTGCTCCATTAGCAGATTATTAATATTTATAAACATTTTCCTTTGCTCTCATCTGCAGCCAGTAAAGCGGAGTTTGTAAGCTGGGTATTCACATATTTAGGGTACAAATGTATAAATGTAAAGTGGGTAAAAATTTACAAGAATAAAGGTGCAAATTTATGATAAAAGAAGCCAATTTGAAAATTAACAGAGTTGTATATTACAGTTTAATTACTTGTGCTTATATCTTCTTCTTCCTCCAGCTGCTCCCTTCCTCTTTTCCTCCTGCCTGGCAGCTCCATCTTCAACATCCTTTGTCCAATATCTCCACTGTCCCTCCTCTGCACATGTCCAAACCATCTCAGCCTTGTCTCTCTTACTTTGTCTCCAAACCGCTCAACCTGAGCTGTCCCTCTGATATACTCATTTCTAATCTTGTCCCTCCTAGTCACTCCCAATGAAAATCTTAGCATCTTCAACTCTGCTACCTCCAGCTCCACCTCCTGTTCTTTGTCAGCACCACTGTCTCCAAACCATACATCATAGCAGGTCTCACTTCCGTCTTGTAAATCTTCCCTTTCACTCTTGCTGCTATGCTTCTGTCACAAATCACCGCTGACACTCGTCTCCACCCACTCCACCCTGCCTGCACTCTCCTCTTCACCTCTCTTGTGCATTTTCCATTGCTTTGGATGGTTGACCCCAGCTATTTAAACTCATCCAACTTATGTCTTGAAAACAGGGACAGCAGAGTGGGTGGCTGTGCTGAATGGTGGTTTTATTAGCAAAAAGCTGGTAGCACATGCTATATACAGAACATGCTATTATGCTAGCTACCTGGGAGTACCGGCTGGTGTGTCACTAGAGGCGGAGTGTCAAAGAGGCCGTCTCCCGCCATCAGTCCCCTAATAGAGGCACGGCGTGATGACATCATCCATGCCCGCACCATCACACCCGTGCTGCCCATTGTTAATATGGGAAGATCAAACATTCACCTCCCCCCTGGGAAAGCCAAAAACATTATTAACGTCAAGGCAGGCATATGAAATCACAACGATTTAAAAATGAACCTGGGCGACGCTGCACGGCTGAGTGGGTTATTCTGCCACTGTAGCCAACCGTGCTCTGTCTAAACATTTTAAAACGGAGTCATTGTGGGTGTTCAACTTGGGGGGCCTCATGCGATCCCGCGGTGGGCGTGCCCCTGGAGGCACCGGCTGCAGCGGACCTGGGTGTACTCTCTCGTCAGCGAAGTCCCAGTCTGGGTCCCACGCTGGCTGGGTCTGCTCCAGCGCTGTGGCTTGGTCTGAGGCAGCTGCTCTCATCTTTTGCAGACAATTGGTGTGCCATCTTGAACCACCGGCCATCTGGAAGGTGGCTGGCCCCAACTCCACGGTGATCTGCATCAGCGGTGACAGGAGCATCTGCAGGTCATCCGGGCATTCGGATCAGCGTACCCAAACCCAATCAAGCACTGTGAGTGGTGATCTGTCTGGCTGCACTCGGCGCTGCTGCTCTCTCATCCCAGATGCTGGTTGCTGTTGTGGCGGTGTGCCGTGCACGCCAGCAGCAGGACGCGCTCTGGATTGGCATTGCTCTGCTGGGTCCTGCGCGGCCACAAACTCCCTCTCCTGCAGCTCTGCGGCGGCTCCCTGAGGCTTATACCAGGAGAGAATCTGAGATGAGTCTGGTTTGAGCTCTCTCTCCTGCAGTGAGGCTGCAGCTCAAGAACGCTCATGCTGTGCTAGGACCAGCTCCAAGTCCCATGTGGGTATGGTCTGGGGCTCCTATGGTTGCTCTGGTTCTACTGGGTTCTGCTCGGCGTGTGGTGTGAGGCAGGGAGTGGCTGCGTCCACATCTGACTGCAGCAGACTCGAGCTGTTGGCGGCCAAACTGAGTTTACCGCTGGGTCGGCGTGCTGTGGTGCCCTGCTGTCCCGCGGCGTCTACCTCGTGGCCCTCCTGAGAAGACATGGGGTCGACGGGCTCAGCAACAGGGGCAACCGTCTGTACCAGTGGAGCTGACTGTGGGGAGCACAGGCTGGGGCCCGTTAGCTGCAATGCTACCTGATGTCATGAATTGCCCCTCGGGGCAGAGAGGAAGACCCATGCGCTGAACTGTGAGTTTGGGAGATTTATTGAAAAACAACGAATCACAAAGTCCCAAACAGTGCTCTAACACAAAATTCAAACAACAAGAAAACTTACCAGTAAAGCACACCAGAGCGAGGGCTGGGCTGTGGTAGAGACGAAGACAGGAGAAACTCAAGACTGCATCAACAGGAAATGAAAATAACTGCCCTTAAATAGGATCAAAAACAAATCACATAAGTAGCGACAGGTGTGGGTCACACAAGCGGGCAGAAGGTGACAATGATTCATAATTGGACCAGCTGGGAGCAATGAAAGGGGGGCAACCATTTCTGGCCTTAATCAACCTAACCTGTTGTACATCCTTTCCAGCTCCATCTCTGTGTCTAGCCAGTCGATACAAGTCCTTTTCTCCTTCCTTAGTGTCCAGCCTCTCAAACAACTCACTATATAAGGTAAGATAAGATAAACCTTTATTAGTCCCACAATGGGGAAATTCCACGATTACAGCAGCAAAGGGATAGCAGCACTCAGAGCAATAGTTAATAAGATAATAAGAACTTGTTAGCCAAAGCAGTAGATAAATATATATATACTGTCTGTACACAGATATATACACAGTGCAGGAGCATTGCAGCTAGATGGAATAAACGGCATTACGGCATTACTATGTGCCTTTTCCTTGGCCTTTGCCACCTCTCCCTTTGCCATGCGCCTAGATTCCAAACACTCCTGTCTACTTTCTTCATCTCCCTGACTATCCCACTCCTATCTACACCATGGTAGAACAGTTTAACCCCCCCCCCCCCCAACAATGCTCCTAGCCTTGCTTCCCTTCCATCTGATTACACACAATATATATACCTTTCTTCTCTCCATCATATCAGCCAACTCTCTGCCTTTACCAGTCATAGTCCCTACGTTTAATGTCCCTACTCTCACCTCCACACTTCTACCTTTCCTTTTCTCTCTCTCACTCCTAACACACCTTCCCCCTCTCCTCCTCCTCCATCTTCGATCAACAGTAGCCCAATTTCCACTGGCACCCTGTCGGTTAACAGCACTGGTGGCGGTTGTTAGCTTGGGCCTCGACTGATCCGGTATGAAAGTGTCATTCGTCGTGATCTGCATGTTTAGGGCTTTACATCGGATGCTCTTCCTGGCACAACCCTCCCCATTTACCCGGGCTTGAGACCGGCACAAGGATTACCCAGCCCCCTGTGGCTGGGTTGATAATCACAATTTAATTACACAGAATAAAAATTTAACCTTCTTCCAGATGAGTGCTGCAAATTTACAAGAAAAAAAAAAGGAAAACTTACAGGGAAAAGAAAAATTACAAATTTGTGAGAAAAAAGTTGCAAATTTATGTGAAAAAGATGAAAATTTACAGGAAAAAGTCTCAAATTCATGAGACAAAAGTCACAAAGTTTTGAAGAAAAATGAGAAAAATGCAAATGAGAAAAGTCAATTTTTTGTGAAAAAAGTTGAAAATTTCCAAGAAAAAAGAGCAAATTGATAGAAAAATTTACATGAAAAAATTGAAAATTTATGAGAAAAAAATGGCAAATTTAGGTGAAAAAAGACCAAAATTTACAAGAAAAATTGCAAATTTATGAGACAAAAGTTGCAAATTTTTGAGAAAAAAGGTTAAAATTTAAAAGAAAAATGATCAAATTTATGAAAAAAAATTGCAAGAAAAAATTGCAAATTTTTGAGGAAAAAGTGTCCAATTTATGAGAAAAATGTTTAGCGTTTACAAGAGAAAAGTTGCAAATTTATGAAAGAAAAGTTGCAAGTTTTTGTGAAAAAAGTGTAAAATTTACAAAAAAGTTGCAAAGTTATGTGAAAAAGATGAAAATTTACAGGAAAAGGGCCATAAATTTATGAGAAAAAGTTACTGGAATAAATGTTTTAATTTTTGAGAAATAAGTTGCAAATTTATGAGAAAAAAAGTTGAAAATTTACAAGAAAAATCAAATTTATGTAAAAAAAATTATGAGAAAAAAGTCAGAAATTTTTGTGGAAAAAGTTGCAAATCTACGAGAAAAAGTTGAAAATTTACAGGAAAAAAAGGAAATTTATGAAAAAAGTACAAGAAAAATATTGCAAATTTTTGAGACAAAAATTACAAATTTACAAGCAAAAAGTTGCAAGCTTTTGAGAAAAAAGTAAAATTTACAAGAAAAAAATTGTGAATTTATATAAAAAAGATGAAAATTTACATTAAAAAGTAAAATTTGTGAGAAATACATAAAATACTGCAAATTTTTGAGAAAAAAGTTGCAGTTTATTTTCAAATTTATGAGAGAAAAATCACAAATTTTTGAGGAAAAGTTTGCAAATCTATGAGGAAAACTGAAAATTTACAAGAAAAAAGAGCAAATTTGTTTAAAAAATTGCAAGATTAAAATTGCAAATTTGAGGATTTTTTTTTTAATTTACAAGAAAAAAGTTTAAAATTTACAAGAAAAAATTTGCAAATTTATGAGAAAAAAGTTGCCAGTGTATATGGAAAAAAGATGAAAATTTACAAGAAAAAAGTCACAAATTTGTGAGAAAAAAATTACGTAAAACTGCAAATTTTTGAGAAAAAGTTGCAGATTTTTGAGCAAAAAAATTTGCAAATTTAGGAGAGAAGTGTCAAATTTTTGAGGAGAAAGTTGCAAATCTATGAGAAAACATTTAAAATTTACAACAAAGCAAATTTATGAAAAAAAATTGCAAATTTATGAGAAAAAGTTGCAAGCTTTAGAGAAAAGTCTAAAATTTACAAAAAAAAAACCCCTGACAATTTACATGAAGAAAAGATGAAAATTTGCAGGAAAAAACAAATTTGTGTGAAAAATTATGTAAAAAATGCAAATTTTTGAGAAAAAAGCTGCAGATTTTTGAGCAAAGAATTTGCAAATTTATGAGAGAAAGGTCAGATTTTTTTTTAAATAAAAAATTTGAAAATTTACAAGATTTTTTTTTTTTTTAAAATTTTGCATTTCTGCTTAGAGTTTGTGATTGAAAGTCACTTTATTCAGCATGACATGAAAGGCTGACGATGATACTGATGATATGAACCCTCTCTTATCCAGGTTGCCCCCCATGGTTAACACCTGTAAACGTGGGGGGGGGGGGCAGCTTAACAATCAGTTCATGACAGAAACATAAATGCTGCTTCCAGTCGACACATTCATTCACGTTAGTGTCTGCAGCCAACAGCTCGGCCGCAGCAGCCATCCCAGAATTCCTCAGTCCTGATGGAAAAGGCGTCTGATAGATGATACGTGTGTGTGTGTGTGTGTGTGTGTGTGTGTGTGTGTGTGTGTGTGTGTGTGTGTGACTGGTCCTGTAATGGAAGCTCCCCCCCCCTCCCATATTTGAGGTTTTCTGCCTTTTTTTTGTGCTGAAGTCTGGTTTTGATTGAGGCTACATGATGTCACGCTGGCCTGGAATCTGAACTCTGAGCGTGTTTGAGAACAAAAACACAGAAGAGAAGAAGCTGGCGACCTGGCTTCACGCTCGTTTACTCATTAAGGGAAAGGCCTGGAACGACGGCTCCTCATTAACCTCATTTTCTCCACTTCACTGTTAAAAACGGTTTCTGCTCGAACCTGAGGCTGAAACGAGGCGCTTCAGAGAGGAATGAACGGGAGGTGACGGGGCTGTTGACCTGCAGCCAAGTGGGACAGGAAACAGGAGGAGGAGAACATGTGGGGGACATGGATGAGAGAAGACGGGCTGGAGAAGGAGAGACAAGAATCAGAACCACAAAATGGAGAAACGAAGCGCAGAAAATCACAAAGGCAGAAGCAAAATGACCCAAAATCATCAGCAACTTTTTCATCTAAATTTGCATTTTTTCACGATTAGAAACTTTGTTCTCATAAATCTGCAACTTTTTTCTCCAAAATTTGCAACTTTCGTCTAAATTTGCATTTTTTCTTATAGATTTGAAAGTTTTCTCATAAATTCTGCCATTTTTTCCTCATAAAATTACAAATTTTTCCTCAGAAATTTTCAAAAATTTCCTTATGAATTTGCATTTTGTGAATTCATTGGTGAAATCCCCAAATCCCCCTTGCTGAAAAATAACAAATCAGCCATTGAAGAAAGGGACACCAGAATGTAGACGGAAAAACGAAAGAATGGAGAACAGGAGGTAGAAGAGGAGGTTTGAGACAACTAAAGACGGTGTGATGAGAGCTGAGTCGGCATTTCTGCTGGACGGACCATATGAGCAGACAGTGAGGTCATCCATCAGTGAACTGTTAGAATGTAGGAGGACACCTGAAGACCTGGGACCTGATAGGAGGTGTTCTGGGTCTATAGTGGTCCTAACAGAACCGTGACAGCTGCTGGACCTATGTGTGCCCTGGTGAGGAACCAGAACGGATCTGAGAGACCAGGAAGAACAGCACGAATAAAAACACACAAAGCAGAAATGTGTCAGCAGCGTTTTTACTCTTCAGCTGCTGTGGACAGATGATGATGATGACGATGGATGGATGGATGGATGGGTGGATGGATGGATGGATGTGTTACGTCCACAAACCTGGTGATGAACGAGGCTGACAGAGATGTACCACTGAAAACTGCTTTATTAAATAGAGCGAACACCGTACATGCAAAGCACCCAGCGGAGTCATGCAGGCACAGGAGGAAGCCCTCATTGCAGGCGCCTTGTAATATAGGGTAGTGTGACGACACAACAGGAAGGTGGCGTCATCACGCCGCACTTCACAGTAAATGCCACCATAACATTCCCCCCCTTACAAGGTCCAAAAACACTCACTCAAATCAAACTCACCCCAACTTAGAACCCCAATCATACTCTACTTAACGTAAAACTAAGGCCTAACACACTTGTACAGAACAAACCTAAAATAGGACCAGTGGGTGGACTACCACACGGGCCTCATGGCACAGTGGGTTATTCCGCCACTGGTATTAACTAAACGACCTCTTATATTAAAAAAAAAAAAAAAATTAGCTGTGCTCCTAAACTATCATAGAACAAAACCAGAACTATAAACATATTAGGCTGTCACAGCACAGTCACTCGGGGAAAGGTGGAACCGGCAGGGGGACCCTGGGCATCCCCGCAGCAGGCGCACCCATCGAGGCAACAGGTCCCTGGAGTGAAGGATGATCTTCTGGACGTTGGAGCCCGGATCCCAAACCGCCTTCACCGACTCCCGTCCAGCCTTGCCACCTCGAGTGTCCTCCTGGACAGGCCACAACTGGTTAGCGTGGCTCATCGAGCCATCAGACAAACGGAAGCACGCCGCTCCCAACTTCGCAACTATCCACAGGCATGCTTGATGTTTCGTCTGCTATTATCTGGCCCATCTTCGCCGTGGTCATTCATCACCCCGAACCTGAACCAAGTCCAAAGCCCGAAGTGGGACCTTACTTGGCCTGACATGCTGCTGCTGAGCATGCGGTAACTCCATGCTTGTTAGTCGTGCCCCATCCTCTTCTAAGAATGTTGCAGTGGTCACCTTCGTAGCTGCAGACCCCCCCCCACCCAACTGTGGCCGAGTATCGGAGGCATCCGGAGCTAGCATGGTGTCACTCGTCGGCACGGGTACTGACACTGAGCGAGAACTGGCTGACTTGAAAGCGAGGGTATTCGTTAGCTCTTTGTCCCAAACCACGTCCTCTTTGATCATCGGCGCACACGAGCACCAGCGACCACAACCAGACCATTCGTTCCCAGCGCTGTCCTTGGTGGCAAAACCCAGCCTGTAGAATAGGTCACACCCCACGATGTTATTGCCACACGCCACCACTTGGAACGTGACGTCGAACATTACTTCAGACTTGTAATGAACAGTCAGCTCCAAAGTCCCAACAGTGCACAGTCTGCTACCACCATAGACATACAACGGCGCTGGGTTACTCCTAATCCTGTGGTGGGGGAAAGACTTCTCCACCGTGGCCCAATTCAGCATCAACCGCACCGCCACAGTGTTGAGTAACAGTGGCACTTCCATGCCGTCTAACTCCACCGCACAATGCGCATACCCGTTGGTGTTGGGACTCATTGAGTGGATGGTTGTCAGGGGCAGGTGGGGTGATTTCTTCCGTGGGCTCTCCGGGTCAGACAAATGGCACACCCTGGCATAGTGATTTAAAGATCTGATGACACGATTTTGACATTTTTTAGCATGTTGTGTAAAGCCAAAAGTCATTGTCGATGATCAATATAATATTTACAACCGCGCCTGCATAAACTAGTTATCATCAAAAAACCGCAGCCACTGAGTGGACTGTGGCACAGCCCACTGAATGAAGGGCATTACCACCATGACGTAAGCGACAGAATGGACTCCGGTGTTGTTAACTAGAATGCCAGCAGCTTTGTAGCTCACAGTTTCTCAGGTTTCTTGTTTTAATTTTACAGCTATGCCTTTGCGTTGCGTCGCAGGCTTAGATAAACAGCAGGCAATGAAAGACCACATCACACGCTTCAGATCCAACTGTCATAAGCCTCCTCGTGCGCTTTTATGCAGGAGGAGCACACGAGGAGGGGAAGGTTTAATGGATTTAAGCGCAGCTTTGACCTACTTTCTGTGAGCGCATGCTGACGCTTGCCGGTCCGGCCACGTCCCTTCTCTCATTATCACCAGCTGATTCAAACTCCCGCTGATCATCTTTCCTGTTCCTCGCCCAGGTGCTTCTCATCACACCATCACCAGCAGTGCATACTTAGCGGCCGCTTGCCAGTCATGCACTGCTGGTCCATAGTATTGTCATCTGTGCTGTTAGTATGCCAGTATTTTCAGCACTCTCACGACGTTAGTCACTCCATGTTTGCCGTGGTTCTCATGCGTCCTTGAAGCGATGTCGGCTCTGGGGCGCACCTGTGGCTAACATGTCTCCTCTCATTCGTTTTCTGGGTGATGCCGGCCCCCGAACGCCATCAGTAAGTGTGTCTGTGTTTTTTGTACATCTTCACCTGTTTGGGAATTGTCTGTCTCTGTATTAAATGTGCTGTGGTGAGCCCTGCATGTAAATCCCTCGTTATTTCATCCTCCCTCTCCATGCCCCGCGTAAGAGCGCACGGAGGGTCATGACAAGAAGCACACGAGGAGGGGAAGGATGAATGGATTTACGCGCAGAATTCACCACAGCACATGTATTGAACACAAGACTGATGACAACAGTTCTCAAAAAGGTGAAGACTTACAAAAATAAACAGAAACACTTACAGTTGGCGTTTGGGGCCGACATCGCCCAGCGAACGCATGGAGAGGAAATGTGTTAACCACGGTTGCGCCCCAGGGCCGACATCGCTTCAAGGGGCACAACAGAACCACGACTGTGTGGAGTGGCTAACATGTCGTGATCGTGTTGGCCATTTTGGCTGGCTGACAACACAGCAGATGATGCACACAAAACATGAACAGCTGACTGTCAAAGAGAGAGGGGGCGTGGTCGGACTGGCAAATCTTAGACAGTGCCCACCTGAAAGTGGGTCAAAATGGCACATAAACCACATGTACAAAACATAAAAACAAGAAGAACTCAAAATGCATAATAAACCCGATGCCTCAGCCACAGAGAATACACTGCTATGATTTTATTGAAAAATCGGGTTTAAATAAACTATATTTATGAACAAATAATTTGTTGCAATATCTGTAACAAAATCATACCACTCGGTGTTCTCCTGTCGTGTGTTTGTCGCTGCTGCTGTGGCGGGCATGTGTGCCTCACCACCGTCACTGTCTGAGTCTGACTCGCTCGGCACGATGCCCGCTTGGCACGGCTCAAACCTATACGGTCTGATGCCCCCAGATTCTTCATTATCACCACATTCTTCTGAACTATAATCGTCTGAAGATTGGGCAACACAAACCAATTCCAGACTACATGTGCTGGAACCATCATCGATGTTTTCTACCACTTCCATCCTGTGTGTACAATGGGCAGCCAAGCACTGTGTTCTGTCGCTGACGTCACAACATGGCTGGGGGATTTTCCAGCCACTGACGCAATTTGTGACGTGGCGCTCATGAAAACGTCGGATATTCGCATGAAAAAAAGCCTGTTTGACTTAGAACTACACAGACCAACCTATTTTGTCATATTGAAATTATGTGTTACAAAATTAGATGAAGTCAAAATCGTGTCATCAGACCTTTAAGAATCCACATCTACCGCATCATTTCCCTCTTATTTCCGCTTTATGGTGGTGCGTCGTGGACCCACAACCCCTGCAAACGGGGTTTCCTGGGGCAGATCTTCGCCTAGCAGCATTGGTTTCATAATCATCGTCCATGCTATCTTCGCTATCAGTGTCCAAAACATTAGCTGAGGTGGGCGGCTCCGGCGGCTTCTGTGACTGGCATCAGTTTAGCTCTGAAGCTAGTTTATCGACAGCCTCCAACCAGAGAGCTAGCTCGACGGCTCTAGCTATCGTCAAGTCATTAGGCACCATTAATAGTCTAGCACGCAGTACAGCATTGCACATGTGCTTAGCCAATTGGTCTCGCACCATCTGGTCTTGCAGCGGCCCAAAATGGCACTCGCTAGCTAGCTGTCTCAGGTCAGTGACATACTGGTGGATATGCTCACCGACATATTGGCGTCTCTGGCGAAACAGAGTTCTCCAAACAGTCATGCTGTCTGGGATGGCGAAACGGTTAGCTAGCAGCTCCGACATCCTCGTACGAGTCCGATGCACCGAGTGTCCATAGGACCCTCTGGCCTTCAATACCCAGGTTGTTGAGAAGGAGTGATTTTTGATCAAGATCTGTTCTTTAATTCACATATTAAACTTGTTTCTAAGACTACTTTCTATCATTTGCATAATATTGCCAAAATTAGGAGCATCTTGTCTCAGAGTGATGCTGAGAAACTAATCCACGCTTTTGTTAGCTCTAGATTAGATTATTGTAACTCTTTATTATCAAGCTGTCCTAAAACATCTTAAAAAAGTCTTCAGTTGATCCAAAATGCTGCAGCAAGAGTTTTAACAGGTACTAGAAAGAGAGATCATATCTCTCAGGTTCTGGCCTCCCTTCATTGGCTTCCCATAGAATTTAGAATTAAGTTTAAAATCCTGCTTCTCACTTACAAAGCTCTAAATAATCAGGCCCCTTTTTATTTAAAAGATCTGATATTACCCTATTATCCTAACAGAGCACTACGCTCCTAAAATGCTGGATTACTTGTATTACCTAGAATCTCCAAAAGTACAATGGGAGGGAGAGTCTTCAGTTATCAAGCTCCTCTCCTTTGGAACCAGCTGTCAATCTTGGATTCGGGGGTCAAACGCGATCTCTGTTTTTAAGAATAGAGTTAAAACCTTCCTTTTTGATATAGCCTATAGTTAGGGTGGGATCAGATGCCCTGAACCCTCCCTTAGTTATGCTGCTAATAGGTTTAGACAGCAGGGGGACCTCCAATAATGCACTGGTCGTCACTCCTTTCTTCACTCTCAATGAAATATTTTTGCTGGTCATTAACATCTGTTTGTTCTCTCCCATAGATTGAGTCCCTGTCGTGCTGTTTACTCGCTACATGTCTGTTCTCTTATTCTTTTCTTTCTGCAATTGTGGAGGTTTACCCTGCAGTTGAAAGTGCTATGAGATGACTGTTGTTGTGAAATGGCGCTATATAAATAAAGTTGAATTGAATTGAGCGCACATGCCCTTATCCTATTGAGCTTCCCGAGGTCCAGCGTCGTGATGTACATTTGAAAGGCCTCTAACCAGTGGGGCCATGGCACTGGTGGCTCGCCCGGGAGCTCAAGGAAGGGACGGAGTGGTGTGACGCACTCCTCCATACGCTAATCCTCAGTCGCCAGTTATTATGTCCACAAACCTGGTGATGAATGAGCCCGACAGAGATGTAGCACTGAACACTGCTTTATTAAATAGAGAGAACACCATACATGCAGTGCACCCAGCAGAGTCATCCGGCACAAGAGGACATGCTCATGGTGGGTGCCCTGTAACATAGAGCGGTGTGATGACGCAACAGGAAGGCGGCGTCATCACACCGCACTTCACAATAAATGCCACCATAACAGGATGGCTGGATGATGATGATGGATGGATGGATGGATGGATGGATGGATGGATGGATGGATGGATGGGTGTTCATCAGAATCAGTTATTAGTGTTTTGATGAATGAATGACTGATCTCTTCTTCTGCTCTCATAGCAGACTTCTAGATTGTCCGAACTCATTTCATCTTTGAGTCATTTTGTGAACGTCCCCCTCCTGCTTTTCTTCAGTTTTCTCTGAGCAAAATACCTTTTTGGGCCTCTGATGGTGCTGTACACAAGACCGCACCAAGACCAGGTCGGCCAAGATCGGACTGACATCAGTGCCTTAGGGGGACAAGACTGACTTGAGACCAAGATCAAGACTGGCTGAGACCAAGTTGAGAAGAAGAACGTGGCCCTCATTTATCAAACATGCGCAAGACAGAAAAGTGGTTGTACTGTGGAGAAAGGAAGCAGGTGAGGCAATGAGCTGGACGACACATGAACTTTATTCCATCTCCAACATACAGTACAGTAAAAAGAGCCCCCGGGTCTCTGTGCATTCCTCTTTTATACCTTTAATTCTATGCATTGAGACCCAGAACTTCCGACCATAATACATCGTTTGGAACAAAGAAGACGGCACGTTCGGTATCTGTCAATCTGAACGTGATTGAACGGTGAACTTAAATCCTACGACAGCTCCGTGGTTGTTTATGCAAATGTTCAAGTGGCTGTATGCCCGCAGTGCAGCAGAGAAACCTGCTGAGTGGAGAAGTATTTGATCATCAAATTATAATGAGTCGCACAACTGTTCAGGTGTCTTTGCCTTGTGCTGCGTTTAGATGAGAGATTTGACGAGTCTCCTGTGGGATAACTGTGTTAAAATACTATTTTAAAAAGTATTTCTGTAAGTTTTCTGTTATATAGTACAGTATCTCATAATAGCTAATCCTTACAAATGATCCGTTAACTAAACATAACACAGTTTTACGCACAGAAAAGCCTGGCCAAGGTGATCCGCTTCATCTGGGTTTAAAAAAATCTGCTCTGGATTAGCAAGAGAAATTCGGAAAAGCAGAGAAGGTGTGGGGAAATTTTTTGATACTGTCCTGTGTGTTTCTACACATTATTGAGAGATGACAGAGCATGGCTGAGCTGAGCCAATGGGCACAGCACGCAAGACAGCTGCGCTGGAGAGGGGTAGCTCTTAATAGTCAGTAATAAACTCTCATGCCTGACAAGTAATGACAACATTTAGTCAAACTGTCATCTAAGTCAAAGAACAGGCTAATATTGTAATCCTCAGCTGGAGATCAGAGTCAAACCAGCAGTGTTGCTCACCACCCGTCTCCCCATAACGTGGTTCTTTTGCATTTATAGCAAGTTTTGAGGCTAACAGACTATACTATACTGTATAATTATTTTTCACTTTTCTTATAATATAGTCAATTTCTACTTCATAAAAGTTTCTCTTTTTGCTGTCTCATGTTCCCCTGTGTCATAAATTCTGGGGACAAGACGTGGGTGTGGAATTCAAGTGATGCTTGGATCCATCTGTCAAATTTATCAATGAGTGAACGATCGTACAAAAAGATGACCAGATAAGCACGGTTTCATAAATACCACGTAGACCTATCATATTTACATCCAAATGTGTGCTGATTTCTATGCATGAGGGCTATTTTGTGTACATTTTGGTCTTAACGGTGTCTCAACTTGGGCTTGATCATTTAAAATCTTGGTCTTGTGTTAGTCTTGGTCTGGTCTTGTGTTGGTTTTGGTCTCGTATTTATGTGGTCTTGCTCTGATCTTTATGTGGTCTTGCTCTGGTCATGTGTTGGTTTTGATGCGGTCTTGATGTGGTCTTTGTCTGGTCTTGATGTGGTCCTGGTCTGGCCGTGATATTTTCTTGATTTGGCCTTGGTCTGGTTTTGTGTTGGTCTTTGTCTGGTCTTGTGTTGATTTTGGTCTGATTTTGTGTTGGTCTTGGTCTGCTCTTCTTTACAACACATGGTTCTGACATGTCTGGACTGTGCGATGCATACTTGAGTATGCTGTTTATGGAACATTATAATTTATTGGTGATAACACAACAGTGTAGTCTTTATGTGGATCCCCCCCCCCCCGCCAAGACTAAAACTTGGATAGGTGGTAGGCTATAATCCAACAAGTGTTGTAGTTAAGACATCATCAAGAACAGAATCTCCCAAGACCAAGACCAAGTCGGCACCAAGACCTTCACACACAATAGTATTTGGTCTCGACTGGGTCTCTTCCTGTCTCGGTCTTGGTCTTGACACGGTCTCGACTCTTTAAAGTAGCAGTCCTCAACCATATGCCATGGTGGCCCAAGACCCTGCAAGTTTTCTCTTCTGCAGATGTTTCACTGATCAGCAACCTGTTTGAAGAAATTCAGAGAAATCACCTGTTGACGACACTGGTTGGAGGTAAAACCTATAGTGTCTTGGGCCACCCCAGCACATGGTTGGTTGATCTTTCTGTGCTCTGGTCTCGACTACAATGCTAAATCCAACCTTTTATAAGTTTAGCCAAATCTGCTATTCTAAGATGAAGGTTTTCGTACAGGTTCCTCAGAAACATCTGAACTCCAGTGTCAGTAACACTGCCGAGTGTTGCTTTGATGGTCAGTGCTACAGCTTGGACTCTTCAAGACATCTTAGAAATTAGGTTTCCAGATTTAATTATCATCTTCTTCTTTCATCTTGAACGTGTTGTTAATGACTGGAACCACATGTTGGAGCACCCACAGACGGGGGGCATGAAGGGCCCTGGCTCGGCCCCTGTTTACTGCTTTCTCTTTCAGCTCATGAAAGCTAGTATGCTCCTAGAAAGATTTGTTGTTACGACGGTGGTTGAGGCTGATTTACATTGCACAGAAATTATTAAGAGATTTGGACAATTTTTATTTATCTTTGGGATCATTTGGGAAATCCTTGTGTGTTCTGGACTGAGACAAAACTCCGAGGAGGCTGTGGCAACTGTGGAGATCACTGAAGATTTTTGATAGATCAAAAATTGGCCAGATGTCTCAATGATCCCCACTCCTATGTAAAGGGACACTCTTCAGCAACTCCTGGGGAATCCTGAAGCATTCCCAGACTGGCCAGGACATAGAGTCCCTCCAGCTGGTTCTGGGTCTGCTCTGGGTTCCTGTCCCAGATGGGCCTGAAAGTCTCTCAGAGAGGCGTGACCCGGAGGTATAAACATCTGAACCACTTCAACTGACTGCGATCAGGCCTATGGCTGAATCCTGGCAGTGCAGTATTAATGATACCACACTCCCTCTTGTGTAATATAGTTTGATTGAATCACCATAGCAACGGTTCATCTGTACCACTGTTGTCACTGGAGCACAGATTCTACACCCATCATGGGCATGAGCGTTTTCCGTCAGCGTGTAACTGCACTCCAGTTTGATGTTCTGGTGGTTTCCTGTGGAACATCTACTCTCAGGTGACTCTGGCCATCATTTCTCCGGCTGGATTTGGCATGTGCTTACATTCTGGACTGTCTGATTGGAAGCATGGGATTAGATGTTTGAAATCACATCGGATGTAAACAGCCGACCAGAAAACTGCAGCTGTCCGTGTTGTTGTTCTCAAAGACAAACAGAACGCTCTGCGGTTCAGACACAACTACTGAGCGACCGTGAACCCATTTCTGGTGCTTCTTCTCCTCTGTCTTATTCTTGGTGGTTCTTGTTCCCTGTAACAGCTGATGAATGTGACCCTGGTTTGCTCATTTTCTGCTTCATCAGTCCCATCAGAAGAGGGAACGTCAGGTTTGTTCTGGAACCAGTTTAGGAAGAAATAATATAAAGTCAGAGGAGATGGTTGATGTTGGCAGACGTCTGCTGTAGGCAGCAGGGGATCTGAGGGGGTGGGAGTGTTATCTGCCTCATTAGCAGAATGACCCAAAATCACCAGAAACTTTTATATCATCTTATATAACTGAAGGAAAAAAAATCTATTTTTCTAATTTTTCTAATAAATTTGCAATTTTTTCTTCAAAGATTTGCCAGTTCTCGCTCATAAATTTCCAACTTTTTTCCTGCAAATTTGCAACTTTTTTCTCATAAATTTTCAACTTTTTTCCACTGTAAATTTACACTTTTTACTCGTAGATTTCCATCTTTTTTATCAAAAGTTTCTGATTTTTTTTCTTATAAATCTGAAACTTTTTCTTGTAAATTTGAAACTTTTTTCCTGAACATTTGCAACTTTTTTCTGATAGATTTGTAACTTTTTACAAAAAAAGTTTCTGATTTTTTTTTTTTTATAAATTTGAAACTTTTCAAAAAAAAAAAATAAATCATTCTTTCCAGTATATTTTTGAGTTTTTCTTGATAATTTGGAATGTTTATCTGGGTTATTTTTTAAAATTGGCATCTTTTATCATATCGCATCTTTGAACCTTTATACTTGCAAATTTGCACCTAATTTACATGTATAGGTTTGATCCTTATAGTAAACTGGTGAATCCCCCTTGTTAATAATACTAAATTGCCTTCTGCCTATAGGAAGAGTTTCTGGACAATGAAGCAGCAGGAGATGAGAGCTGAAAATCTCTGAATGTTACGGTAAAAGCCAACATTGTTCCTGCTGCTTCCTCGCTCATCTTTGGCTGAATTTTCCTTTTTGTTTGGATGACTATTGTTCTTTTTCTCTGGCTCATCTCTGTGGGTTTCAGTGTTCAGGCTTCTGTCTCCTTCAGACTTTATTAGCAGTAAAAACTGAGTGATGATGTGAACTTTGCGGTTTTTCTCCTACTGTCTGTGCTGTTATCAAATGACAGGAAATGACCTCATTGGGATGTTAATAGTTTGAATCAGTTTCTGTAACTCCACAGAGACACTAATAGCTTATGTTTTTAGAAGGAAAGAAAGAAGCTTGACAAATTGACTTAGTGAATAAAGTAACATACAAAACTTTCACATTTATGTGAAAAAGTTCTCAAATTGAACAAAGTGTCAAAAGTCTATGAAAACCCCCATAGTGTTACGGACTTACTGTGGAAGCTACCTGCTGAGAACCGAGGAGGATTCCAGCGCAGACTTTCATAGACTATGATCAGATAAAGTAAACTGATGTTTGTAAATCCAGACTGTCAGTCGGCAGGTTGGTTTTCTTCTAGGGGATGGCTGGCATTGACGAATTTAACATCGGGTACAAACGGAGAAATATAAAATAGATACAAATTTGCAAAAATAAAGGTGAAAAATAGGATAAAAGATTCCAGTTTAAAAATGTGCAAATTGTGGTTTAATTACATTGAATACAAATCTAACCAGCATCCAAGTGAGCATTGGCAAGAAAAAGGTTGAAAGTTTGAGAAAAAAGTAGAAAAAAGGAGCAAATTTTTGAGGAAAAAAGCTGAAAATTTATTAGAAAAAAGTTTCAGTTTTTTTGAGAACAAATTGGCAGATTTATGAGGAAAAACGTAAACTTTGGAGAACTTTTTTTTGAATTGATAAGTAAAAAAGCTGAAAATTTACAAAAAAAAAGTTTTAAATTTTTCAACAAAAAGTTGCAGATTTATGAGAAAAAAGGTTGAAAATTTCCAAGAAAAAAGACGTTGGCTCCATGTCAGTCTAATTCTGACCTCATTCATCTAGCCAACGTATTGCCAATGTGCAGACAACCTCTCTAAGATGTATTCTCGATGTAAACGTGGTGCATCAGGCCAATGTTGTCATGCGATGGGGGTTGCTAGCTAAGCTAGTTGCACTGTAGCTATGCTAGCTCCGAGGCTCAGCGGGAAACTTTTTGTTCTCCTTCTCACAGAGGGTGTATCAGACCATCCAGGATCAGGTCTGTTCAATAATGACGTGATGACCTCACAGAAGAGAACAGCCAGTCCTAACGAGGCGTTTCAGACCGCTGTGGGAGAGGAGAACTCCTGTGGAGCAGGACTTTGGCCTGTTTGACTTCACAGATCGTAGAATGTCACAGAAATCCTACAGAAAATACTAAAATACTGGGAAGCCAACCCCCAAAAATCCTAATAGCAGCTGTTTAACGTGTTTAAAACTGCCGTTCAGTTTAGTTAGCCCATTCATCAGACGTGTCCCGGCCACTTTAACCCCTGACGTTGGAATAACACAGGAAGGTTCCGTGTTTTAGCAGCAGCTGTTGTACTACTCTTCTCTGATTATGTGAACAGCCGACACCTGCAGGTTCCTCAGGAAACGGTGACGTCAGGGCGAGTAGCGCAGCAGTGGAGTGGATGAGAAGTTCTACAGCTGTGTTTTCTGTCCGCAGGACTACCTGGGCTGCATCATCGACTGTGGGGCGCTGCCATTAAGACCGGAGCAGGTCAGCACGCTCTTCTGCAACATCGAGGACATCTACGAGTTCAACAGGTACACACTTCTCTTCACCGACTTAGCGTGAGGAACAAATGCATAAATGTAAATTAGGTGCACATCTGCAAAAGGGACAAGAATATGATAAAAGATGCCAATTTAAAAATGAAAAAGTTATTTATTACATTAAATTGTAATTTGCAAACAAATAAATACAAAATTAACTACGGTAAATGAATGGTGCACATTTTGAGAAAAGGGTTGTAATTTAATGAGGAAAACAGTTGCTAATTAATGCATAAAAAGCTGCTAATTTTTGAGAAAAAAGTTGCAAATGTTTAAGAAAAAAAGGACGTAAATTTACAGGAAAAAATTGCAAATTGCTAATTAATGCTGTAAAAGCTGCTAATTTTTGAGAAAACAGTTGCAAATTTTTAAGAAAACATTTGGAAATTTACAGGGGAAAAAAATTCTAATTTACAGGAAAAAGTTGCAAATTTTTGAGGAAAAAAACGGTGCACATTTATGAGAAAAGCGTTGCAGAGTAATGCAAAAAAGGTTGCTTATATCTGAGAAAAAAGCTGCAAATTTACAGGAGAAAAATTCAAATTTACGGGCAAAAGTTGCACATTTGAGAGAAAAGTTGACAATTTGTGAGAAAAAGTTGCAATTTTTAATTAAAAAATATGCAAATTTACAGGAAAAAAGTTGTACCTTTATGAGAAAAGGGTTGCAGTTTTTTTTAGAAAAAAATGCTAATTTTTGATAAAACGTTGCAAATCCATGAGAAAAAAGTTTCATATTCTAATTTACAGGGGAAAAAATTCTAATTTACAGAAAAATGTTGCAAATTTTTGAGGAAAAGAATGCAAATTAATAAGATTATTTATTTCTTGCATTTCGGCTCAGCTGTGGTGGTTAAAAGTCATTTTATTCTGTTATATAACATTAAAGGTTCATGATGATAATGTGGGGGGCAGTCGTCTCCTTTTTTCAGGTTTGGGGCCTTGATTCACGCCTATGAATGGGGATATGGGAGCAAGGGGGTAACATCCCTACTCATCCCCCCAAACCACCTCCTGAGTATACGTATATAACTTGTTTTTTGTTTTGATAAACTCTTTCTGTGTGTCTTGTGAATATTTCGACCCCCTCCACACCCCCGTGCCCTTGAGAGCGATGACACTTCTTTATCAGACACTGGTGTGACTTCCCAACCCCCCCCCCCCCCCAGGACCTCCACACTCTGTGTTTAGTCAAAATCGTCTCATTCACCGCAGCGCTGTTTGGCTGTGAGTTTGCAGCTGTGCGTCACACCTGCCCGTGATGATAAAAACAACTGGAACATTCTCAGAGGAGATTGTGGCAGTAAAAGTGAAAAACCGACACAGAAGCACGGTTCAGTTTTTTGGTCAAATCAAGTGGGTTGGTTACATTTTTAATGCATTTTTCAGTTTGTTTCAACAGTTTTTAAATAGAGACCACATACCAACTTGATGGCATTACTGGACTCTCCTCACTCCAAAACGCCCCCACACCGGAGCTTTGGATTTCAGTTTTTCCATTTATTCTTCCAAACTTTCTGGAATTGTGCAGCTGTCAGGAAACTCAGCCACACTCACCTTGTAATTTGATTATACTCAGTGGGAAACGCGGTGCCACACAAATCAGCATTGATATTCCACCATTACCAGGAGAATAAATGAGTTTAAAGCAGAGACTTACCGGGGAGGGAAGGACGGATGCACTAGCAGAGCTCTGTGACAGTTTTATCCATCACTTACTCTGGCTCGGGATGCAGTTTCTGAAGGAGGTGGTGATATTTTCCTAGCTGGAGTGCCCCTTCCGGATGGTGTTGTGGGCTCACACATGACAGAGTTTATTTGGCCCCACCTCTCTGCAGGGTGAGAAGAAGAAAGTTTGCATTCATAGTACCACCCATGGACATGGAAAAGCCACTACAGGCACTGACGTATGACAAAGTTTTGACCAATTAAGCAAAAGTAGACAATTTCCCATGGCACCCCGGTTAAAAAACATGTCTCTATTGACCCGACAGGACATCCTTGATCCACTTAACCATATAGCTCATTCCTTAAGGTTATTTTAGCTTTTATAAGCTATGGTTTATTATACACTAACTGGGACAGCTGCTCAATCATTGGAAGCTAGCTGTCATTAGCAGAGTTAGCCATTCAATCAATACCACATTATACCACATAGACCAGTCATGTCCTGTCAGCCAGTCAAGCCACCCACCAATGTCCCAGATAAGGCTTTATTTTGGGTTTTATGTTCTCGCATTCAGCCAGTTTCTGAGTTATTCCAAACACTGGAGCTAATCGGCTAACGCTAGCCTCAGATATAGGATCGCTGTCAACCACAGACTGATCTCAGAAATGCTGGAAGAGGGAGGGCGGGGTAGACTGGGGCTCGCTAGCATCTAAAACAAAATGCTATAAAACAGGTCATTCTCAGGGAGGCTCCTTCACCTGGGTAGAAAATGGTGCCGTAGTTTATGACCCCCAAGGTGTCAATGGTACCTCTGTTGACAAGAAAAGAGCCTAACAAGGGAACTTTAAGATCACAACTTTTCATATAAATTTAGCAGAGCAAACGTGTCAGTTTCTTTTTTCATAAATTTTCACGTTTCATGAGCCTGATGAATGATCTCACCTTTCTGCACTAAAATTTGCTGCGACGCTAAAGTGGTCGGGGAGGAAGCTGTTAGAATCTATCACACAAACACACACACACACCCGCCCCCTCCCAGCTAACGGCCCCATTTTCACGCTTCAACACACACACACACACACACACACACACACACACACACACACACACACACACACACACACCAAGTTTTCATTCCTTGCCGGCTTCCTGCCCCTGGTTCTCATGGGAAATATTCTATGAGAGCAGGGGGTGGTCAGACGGAGGGAAGGGGAGAGAAACTGTACTCCAGTAAAAGCTGTGTTACCTTATCCTTTTAATTACTGTGGTCACTAAAAAATGATTGACTGTATCTACTGAAAAACTTACACGAGTAATGAGTACATTTTTAACTCTTTTGACTCTACATTTTCCCCATAATTTAGTGACTTTTTTCTAATAAATTTACTATTTTTGTTGGAAATTTACAACTTCTGTGACCAGTTTTTCACTTAACTCTGGAAAAAGTGAAACCACAAGTAAAGTGAAATATCTTGGACAAAGATATGTTTTGGTATTTTTGTGTGTTGAATTTCCTCTGTCCATATGCCTTTATGTTTGCCAGGGTTTGTCTAGTCCTGAGCTTTGCTTTCTGTTATTAAACCTGCTGAATCTCACCTCCGCGTTTGGGCCCGTCTTTCTGCTTTCCCGGCAGCGGATCCTGACAGCACCAGTGGATGAGCTCCTTTTGGCTTTGGCAGCTGAACTTAAAAAATGAACACAAACTGGACAGAATGCGGGTCAGGAACACAAACAGTGCTTACGACGCAACAGGGAACCGAAAACTGAGTGGAACATATATATACACAGACACTAATGAGAGATAATAACAAATGGCTGGGATTAATTAAGAGAGAGGAGGAGAGGGCGAGGGGGAGAGACACAATCAGGTGCAGCCCTGAGGAGTTAACAAAGGACCGATAACGATGGACAGAATAAAAAGAGCTCTGTCAATGAGCAAACACAATATGACAGGATAAGGGTGATAATGATACACAAAATGAACCAAAAACTAAATACGAGGGCAGAATAACCACACTGACAACTGGAAGGAAACATAACTTAGAGTGGGACATGTTTGCAAACATGTCCCCCCATGATAGGTGTAGCTTCTGTCGTCGGTCCATCCGTCTGTCCATCCATCCAGAGGCGCTGTGTGCCAGCAGGCAAGGCAGCAAGGCAGGCGCAAATGATTGGTGCCCAAGGCCATAAGGGCTGCCCCCCTCCCCGGATGGCTGACCAGCTATGAATCATTACAGCAGTGGCAACGTGGAAAGTTTGTGATGACAGTGCTAGGCCAGCACAGAACTCCCTAAAGCAGAAAAATTACCCAAACTGCCTAAAAATATCCTAGCATATCATATACTATCCTATCATTTATCATATAATAGCATAGCATATCATATCCTAGCATAGCACATCATATACTATCCTATCATAGCATATTGTATCATAGCATAGCATATCATATCCTGTATCCAAGCTTGACATGCCACTAGAGATGGAGTATGCAGATGACATATTTTTCCTAGATCTTCCTAGACCTGCTACAACACATTGCAGCAGAGAACTTCAAAGTGTACAACCTCTTCATGAATGAAGCAAAGACCGAGTTCATTCATGTGTACCTCGCTGAAAAGTCAGAAAGTGATGAAGATGGTCAGAAATGCTGAGGAAATGAAGAATGGAGGAAAAACAAAATACTGGGTGTGATGTGGGGATTTGGCCCTTGGGGCTTGTCGTACCCTACACCGGGGTGTGGACGTGGTGACATCAGGCAGGCTACGGCCAGTATGTATAATCCGTGCCTGTCTGAATAAAGTTCAGTTCGTTGCTCGGTACAACACGGCTCCTGTCTCATGTTATTAAGACATAACACTGGGTTCTCTGCTGTGCAACACTGCGGACATCAAATCACGCTGCAGTCTTGGCAACAATGCTTTCCAGTTTTTTTGGAAACTTTGAAATCGAAGAGGCAAGATCCCTCTTGAAACAAGTCTATGCCTATACAATGCATTCTGCATTCCAGTCATGCTATATAATGGCAACAGTTGGTCTGTAGCAAAAGCAAACCTTAACAGGTTGGATGCATGCCACTGAAATCATCTACGTACCATCACAGGTCACAGCTGACCCAACAGCCTTATTTCCAATCAGGCACTATATAAAAAACTGTAACTGCGAGCCACTGTCCCACAAGATCATGAGACAGCGGTGGTCAGTGCTGGGCCATATCCTCCGCATGGACCAAGAACCCCCAGCCCAGGAAGCTCTTCAATTTGTAGTAACTGGCTGCAACAAATATCAGGCGCTTCATGGAAGACATGGTGCATATTTACTGGAACAAATCAGAGCTGACTTGAAAAATGCTGGTCATGGCCCTCTCTGTACAGTGGCACACCTGAGTAAACTGCAGCATAAAGCAAAGTGGTGCGCAATGTGAAGGACTGATTGCAGTCACAGGATGTCTAAGATTACAGTGACTACAGAACCAGTTGAGAGATATCACATCCTAGCATATCCTAGCATATACTATCATATATAGTATATGTAATAGCACAGCATAATATAGCACATCATATCACATCATATCATAGTATATCCTATCATAGCATCACATATACTTTCACATCATAGCCTATCATATCATATCATAGCCGAGCATAGCATAGCATAGCAACGCATATGTGACCACCCATGGACAAACCAAGAACAAGTCTCCTGAAGGATATTTTGAGTTATTTACAGATTCTAAAAGTGTGGAATCTAAGCTTTCCAATGATGTAATATGGACATATGTTTACTAGATGTTGTTTTTTCTTGCCTTCTGAGTGTTGCTATCCCTGTGCTGTTGCAATCCTGGAATTTCCCCATTGTGGGACTAATAAAGGCTTATCTTATCTTATCTTATCTTATGTCTAACACATGGAAATCCGAAAAAGATTTGAAGAAAATGTGGCCATTTGAATGTTAGCACCTCTCAAACTCATCATCATAGCAGTCTGTCGGGGGCGACAATGACTGTTTCTTTTAGGTCTAATCAGATTCCTCCACGCAGCTCTGTCCTTCGCCTTCCGCTGCCAGGAACTCCTGACCTTATTAACCGGGGCAATGTCCAAGCCGGTATGAGTTGCTTTCTGACTGACCATTTCATGAAACTGCTTGCAAAGTATTTGAGTACCGCTAGCTTTTGCTGGACTAGCGGCACATTCTTTGCAGATAGAGGTATTATTCAATTCAATTTTATTTATATAGCACCATTTCACAACAACAGTCATCTCATAGCACTTTCAACTGTAGGGGAAACCCCCACAGTTGCAGATTTATTTATTTAGCGAATGCAAAGTCCTTAAGCCAAGCAGTTGCCTCCTGGTTTGCTGTATGGAGGGTGTGTAATCCTCCTTCCAGTCTTCCAGTCTTTGGAGCGGGCAAGCCTCTATGATGTGTTCCATAGTTTGCTCCTCTCCACATGCGCACAGTGGGCTAGGGCTACTGCCCCATCTGTGAAGGCTGGCCAAGCAGGGGCCATGTCCAGTCCTGAAGCAATTGAGTGTAGACCACTGTCTCCTTGGGAGGTTGGTGCCCGGGACCTGTTGGTTGGGGTTTATCACCAGCTGTTTGTTTGGGACCTCCTTGGTTTCCCATTCCTCTTGCCAAGCTGTCTGGATGGTAAAGTCAGCTGGGGGAGGGTTTTTCCAAATCGGCCGTCTGGATGAAAGTCGGGCATTGGGTGGGGTGTAGATATCTGCATGGATTGGTAAGTGAGGAAAATCTTTAACTTTTTGGAGCATCCTTTGAGTTAATGCTGCTCGCCGGATGTGTGGAGGGGCTATGTTTGACAGTACAGAGAGCCAGGGGAGTGGTGTTGAGCGGATTGTTCCAGTTATAGTTCTCATGGTTGAGTTGAGCTGGGTGTCTACATGGTGTGTGTAAGATGACCTGGACCAGACAGGGGCACAATATTCTGCTACAGAGTATGAAAGGGCCAGTGCTGAGGTGCGCAGGGTGGAGACTGCCGCCCCCCATTTTGCACCAGCGAGCTTGCAGAGCAGGTTGTTTCGTACTTTCACCTTAGCAGCCGTCCCCTTTAGATGTTCCTTGAAGGATAAGGTCCTATCAAGGGTCACTCCAAGATAAGTTGGATTTGGGGCATGCTTAAGCTTGAGTCCGCTCAGGTGGATGTTTAGTTCTCTGGCAGCTTTTGCATCGTGGAGATGAAATACACTGGAGACGGTTTTTGCTGGGCTTGGTTTTAGGCGCCAGATTTTGCAGAACTGGTCCAGTTTAGCAAGATCTTCCGTGAGCACCCGTTCCAGTGGTTCAAAGTCTGGTGCTTGGAATGCCAAACAGATGTCGTCTGCATAGATGAATTTGCGGGATTTTGTAGTAGGCAGGTCGTTTATGTAGAGGTTGAACAGAGTTGGAGCTAGAACTGAGCCTTGTGGGAGTCCGTTTTTCTGCATTCTCCATGCACTTGTGTTCTGACTGAGGTGGACTTTGAACCTTCGGTTGGTCAGCAGGGTTTTTATAATTGCTGTTGCCCAAGCAGGGATCGCCTTTATAAGTTTCAGGAGGAAGCCTTTGTGCCAGACCGTATCATAGGCGGCTGTAAGATCGAGAAACACAGCCCCTGTCTTCAGTCTGCTCTCGAAGCCATTTTCAATGAAGGTGGTTAGGGCCAGTACTTGTTCTCCTGTACTGCGGTCCTTGCGGAAACCTGCTTGATCCACACTTAGAGTATCCTCTATTTCTGGGGAAATGCGTTGCAGTATTAGGCGCTCCATGATTTTGTAAGGAACGCTGAGTAGGGAGATTGGGCGGTAGCTTGCTGGTAGTTTGTGGTCTTTGCCAGGTTTGGGGATGGCAATGACCTTTGCTGCCCGCCATTTCTTTGGGATCGAGTTCGTTTGTGTGATCCTTGTGTAGAATTGTGTCAACCAGGTTAGGGCTCGGGGGCCAAGATTCTTCATGAATTCTGGGAAGATGTTATCGTATCCTGCTGCCTTTCCACATTTCAGGCCCTGTAGGACTTTCTCCAGTTCAGCAGCCTCGAAGGGTTCAGGGTTCGTGTCCTCTACAGGCATTTTTTGGTGTTTTTTTTAGCTCAGTTGTAACTGCTCTTCTGGTGTCTTTGTCTTGGGGTGCTTTGGCGATAGTCAGTAGGTGGGATGCAACTTGGTTGGGTGTGACGGATGCTCGGCTTTGGCTAGGGGGCTTCTGTGCAGCTCCTAGGCGACAGATGAGGCTCCAACATTTCCTGCTAGAGTGGGTAAAGCTCCGGTCAGCAACTGTCTCCTCCCATTTCTTTCGCCGGGCTGTATTTAGCGATTCAATGAGATGGTCTGCTATCTCTGGGTCCCCTGATATTTGATAGGATTGTAGGAGGGCAGCACTTTCTCCGTCCAAACATGGGACATAGAGGGGTCGGTACCCTCGTGGGATTGCAGTATGGGCAGCCTTGAAGATTGCGCTGCAGAAGCGGTTGTATGCTTCATCTACAGTGATGGTGTGGAGTGGGATGGTAACAATGCTCCGGTCCAGAGTTTCACTGAATTTCTTCCAGTTGGCTTTGCGGAAGTTCCAGCGCATCTTCCTTGGGCTGTATATGACTGGAAGTTGTAGGCCAATGTGTACAAGCAGGGGCCGGTGTTGGCTGTGTGGAAAATCATCAAGAATGAGGATCTGTGTAGGATATGGCTCCCCATTCAAAGAGCTGACCCAACACAGGTCAGGAGAATAGTCCTTCTTCCACCTAGCAGAGTGGAAGGTTCCTCTTTGTTTGGGGTCGTATATCAAAGCGAGGTCATTTCTGGATGCCCAGTCTGAAAGTGCCTCCCCATCACTGTCCACTGCTGGGTACCCCCAGTCAGGGTGATGGCTGTTAAAGTCCCCCACATAGATGGCAGGGTGGGGTAGGGTGGGTAAGACCTGCAGATCCCAGTTGGCATTAGGGGGCTTGTACACATTGACAATATGGAAGCCACCAATGATTATGGTATCTGAGAAATGTGTTGTTATCAGGTGATTTGCTTCAACTATGTCAGAACGCACATAGGTGGCACGTCCATGTTTAGCATGTAGAACATAGCACAGGAGGTCAAAGCCTTTGATGGTGAAGCGGCCAGCTTCCTCTGTGCCAATATGAGTCTCTTGGAGGCAGATTACATCAATCGAATGTTGGAAGGCGATGACTTCGATAAGGCTTCGCTTGGCTGCAGATAGGCCTTCAACGTTTAGTTGTAATATGCGAAGGGCAGATCCTACCACAAAGTGCTCTTGGGGCTGTTTGCTTTCGGCTTTAGGACTGTGACTAGGATTCTTCTTTGACTTGGCACAGAGGCGTCGTCTCTTCGAATTTAGTCTGCTGGTAGGATCATTAGCTTCCCCAGGCAAGCCCGGGTACTGGCGGAGGGCGCGACGAGAACGCTGATCCATTGCCCCCCACAGTTGCCCCCCACAGTTGCAGAAAAACCCCAGTAATCAGGCAATCCCCTGTGAGCAAGCGCTTGGCGACGGTGGAGGTATTATCAGTGGCAAGAACAGGCCAAGACAAACTGACTCCAGTATCTGTTGCAGTGACTGACCAGATGATAAGTTTGTTTATCTCTGCTCTTTGTGTAGTGCATGTCACGATGCACTGACTGGTAAAAGTCCACCACAGACCTTGTGACAGATGTGCTTATCTGCCAGGATGTCCAGTCTCACCCCGTGTAACTGGGAGTGGTCCACCACAGACCTGTGACAGATATTCTTTTAGTTCTGCCAGGATGCCCAGTTTCACCTTCCACGCCCTTGGAAGGGCGGGGTTGCCACAAACTACTTCTCTGAGAAAATCAGGTTCTAAGGTTCCAAGGATTGTCACCTTCCAGGGGAGCCAGGTGGGGGACGATAACAAAAGCTGGTCATTTGCATGACTTAGCATGAACCCAACCCCCTTACAGTGCTTATCAAAAGGAGCTCTGGAAACCCTCCTTGAGGAGGTTCCTAGAAAGAAAAAGGGGGGTTTGAAGAATGCAAAATAGTGATAAATGATAAAAGATGCTGTACCTCTACTGAAGAACTACTTCACTCAAACTATGAGCCTGTGCTCTTCCTGATCCATTTTTATTCAGTGAAAAACACACACTCAGCTTTCTGAAGTAGCGGTGCTGATAAATACAGGAAGATAAGATGCCAAACCCCTCATGGATCGTCACCTTATTGTGATGTGGTGTTTGCGTGCTTCAGTGATCCCAGGAGCTATGTTGTCCCGGGCAATTTGCCTCTGATAGGGTCACCCAAGACAAACTGGTCCTGGGTGAAGGGCCAGACTAAGAACGAGCCAACAGACTCTCATGATAAATACGAGAACAAGGATTCAGTGTACCCCGCCCGGTATGGGGTTACCGGGGCCCCACCCTGGAGCCAGGCCTGGGGGATGGGCTCGATGACTAGCGTGTGGTGGCAGGGTTTCCACCCATGGGACCCGGCCGGACTCAGTCCGAAGGAGTTACATGGGTCCGCCCTCCAGTGGGCTCACCAGCTACAGGAGGGATCATGGGGGTCCGGTGCTATGTGGATCAGGTGGCGGTCAAAGGCGGAGACCTTGGCAGATTGATCCTAAGCTTTCTAAACTGGCTTTTGGTACGTGAAATGTCACCACTCTGTTGGGGAAGGAGCCTGAGCTGGTGCGTGAGGTTGAGAGATACCGGCTAGATATAGTCGGCCTCACCTCAACACACAGCTCCTGTTCCGGAACCAGTGTCCTGGAGAGGGGCTGGAGCTTGGCCTTCTCTGGAGGTGCCCCGGGCGAGAGGTGACGAGCAGGGGTGGGTATTCTTGCATCCCCCCACCTTGCTGCCTCTATATTGGAGTTTTCCCCAGTGGACGAAAGGGTTGTTTCCCTGCGCCTTCAGGTTGGGAAACGGGTCCTGACCATCATTTGTGCTTATGCACCAAATGATGTTTCAGAGTACCCACCCTTTTTGGAGTTTCTGACTGGGGTGCTGGAGGGTGCTCCTCTTGGAGACTCCATTGTCCTACTGGGGGACTTCAATGCACATGTGGGCAACGACAGTGAAACCTGGAAGGGGGTGATTGGGCAGGCCATTCTTCCCAATCTGAACCCGAGTGGTGTTCAGTTATTGGACTTGTGTGCTAACCACAGTTTGTCCATAACGAACACCATGCTCAAACATAAGGGTGTCCATATGTGCACCTGGCACCAGGACACCCTAGGTTGCAGGTCGATGATCAATTTTGTTATCGCGTCATCAGACCTGCGACCGTATGTCTTGGACACTCGGGTAAAGAGAGGTTCAGAGCTATCAACTGATCACCACCTGGTGGTGAGCTGGATCCGATGGCAGGGGAGGATGCCATTCAGCCTTGGTAGACCCAAATGTATAGTGAGGGTGTGCTGGGAATGTCTGGCTGAGGCCCCTGTCGGGGAGGTCTTCAAATCCCACCTCTGGAAGAACTTCAACCACATTCCGAGGGAGTCTGGAGACAGGGAGTCTTAATCGGCCATGTTCTCCACCTCTATCATTGAAGTGGTGGCCCAGAGCTCTGGCCGCAAGGTCGTCGGGGCACCCACTGTACCATCAGAAAAACAACCTACCCCCCCCCCCCCCACTCAAAAAGCTCATACAAACAACCCAGGGTGGGAGGTGGGGGAAAACAGGTTAGGGGGGATAAATCAGGAAGGAATAATCACCACAATACAACATGACAACACTCCCCAACCCCAAAACTAAACTAACCCACCCCACCCCCAAGAATCCCATGGCTGGGGGGGCCGGCCAAAGTCCAAGACCCAGCAGGTTGTCGTAAGTTCAGGGGGCCGGCCAAAATCCCAGGGCCAGCAGGCGGCCTGCAGAGCAGTATCAGGCAACCTGCCAGGGCATACGGGCCACCCGGCGAGGGAGCCCTGTGTTTCAGGTAGCCTGCTCGCACGATTAGGCCACCAGGACTGGAAGAGCAGATGAGGCGGTGGCCTACCCACCGGAAGGCTGAGAGGTGGGTGGCCAGACAGGGGAAGAGGAACCCCTGTGGTTGCTGGCGGCGGAAGGAAAAGAACCCTGACGGTGCCCAGCAGAAGGAGGAGGGACACCCACAGGGCCTTCAAAAGGAAAAGGAAGACTCCGGCATCCCCAAACTGTCCTGTGGCACCCCCGGTGGTCCTGCTGTAGGGCTGGGACTCTGTAGACTCTGCAGTGGACCCAGGCTGGGCCATGGCTGCATCAGCGGTGGTCCCGGTCTGGGACAACGTTGCACCCACGATAGACCCCGACCGAGCCATGGTAGCACCCACGATGGAGTCCAGCTGGACCCCTGCTGCACCCGTGTTGGGACCTGGCTGGGCCACTGCTGACCTCAATGCCATCTTGGCCATGGGCCAGCCGACCCGTACAAGCACCCAGGCAAGGAGGTGATCAATCACAGGCACCCTGGACTGGGGCTGGGTGCCCCCGACAACCACCTCGACCGGAACCTCGGTGACCTCCGGTTGCGGACCTGGATCCACGGACTTGTCCGACGATGGAGGACTCTCTCCGGCGACTCTGGAAAAGGACTCAGAAAGAGAGGGGGAAGGGTCAGAGTCGCCGGAAGCGGCAGAGCCCGGCGAGGCGAGCTCAGGTGCAGCGTTTGGCTGCAGCTGGCTCTCCTCACCTAAAGATAGGCAAAAATGCTCAATTATGGAAAAGAGAAAGACAAAAGAGAGCACTTGCCTTAGCTCAAGCTCAACCGCCGTCCAGGACTTCAGCGAGTCGGGTGATGTCTCCTCAGGTTCGGCCTCCAAGAGGTTCCGCTTGGGTACTGACTCTGCTGTGGTGGCCTCCTCAGCAGGCATGATGGTCACTGCAGTCTTGATTCTCCCAGCTGCTGTGATCCACGCTAGTGACTCCTCCGGCGTGGCGGCTGGGACCTTGTTCACCGTGGCTGCGGGATTTCACCCCTCCCGGACCTCTGACTCCTCCTGATCCTGACCGCTCGGCTCTGGTTCTGGAACGCACACAAAGGGGAGATGAGAGAGGGCTGGTGAACAGTTTTTAACAGCAGCAGGCGGGGAGAGCTCAGGGGACTGCTTTCCCTGAGCCTCCCTACCGGAAATCAGGCAAGATATTTCATTATTAATATGAGTCAAATGAAAATGTACTTGCCTGTTCTCCCGGTTTATGGTGTTGGTTGCCGCCACTTGAACATCGTCACCCGTCTGTCCTGGAAAGGCGGGGTTAGGCTCCTCTGTAGGAGATATGGGAGCCATCCCTCTCGCCACAGGAACAGGAGACCCCGGTAAAGAAAGCGGGCGCCCCACTGCTGCCGGTGAACTAACCGAGGAGGAAGACCTCACAGCGGATGCGGAGGGAGATCCTGCAGACGGGACTGCTCGGGACTGTTGATCCACTGCGGAGGTGACTGAGCTCAGTGTGAAAGCTGGAGCAGTTGGCGGGCTGGATTGTTTCTCCAGGATTCCGGGTGACGCCGATGTTGCCGACCTGATGGCTGCCATCTTGAAATGGTGGACGGAGGAGAGGAGAGGATGGCTGCCGACGGTGGAGAGCATCTTTGTTTGGGCTTTGTCCTGAAAGCCATCCTCGTCAGGTCAGGAAAAGCCTGCTCGAGCGCGACTCCGGACAGCAGCTTGGAGTACTCAGGGTAATTCCAGAGGACCTGGTGAGTCCTCATGATCCAGATTACTCTGTCGGGGCAGGATAAACGATCTCCGGGACTGAAGGAGTCGTGCGCTTCCTCCCAGAGCTCCCAGATTCGCCAGGCCGCCCACTGCTCCTCCGTACTGGGCTGTCCTGCTGCCCAGCCACTAAACCCAGTGTGGGAACAGCTAGACTAGAACATGACGTTACTTACTGCTTGGGCTCTTTTTGGTGGCAGCTTACTGTCATGTTCACGGCGTAACTTCGCAGCGAACATAGGAAATAGCAGCGAGCCCAAAACACAGAGTAAGTAACGTGTTTATTTACAATGGGTGAATGTGTAGAAAGTCCAAATACAGTCACAGCAAAAGGGAAAGACACCTGGCTACAAACTTGATTGGTCAAAGGGAATGCCTAATGCGCTCCAATTAAGCAGGAGCGGATGATAAGGCACAAAAGGCTTACAATAGTGTTGGAGCGGAAAGACTCTAAGGGAACAACACGTTTCAGTCCAGGGGTTGACCAACGGACGTGAGACTGGATGTCCAGAGTTGACATTGCTAAGTTGCCACACCGGCTGGTCGTACCGCCCTGCTATTAATACCAAGCCCTAATGACAGCAAGTAGGACCAGCCGTGTCGCAACAGGTGCGTGACTGATTCAACTAAGTGTGTGTGTGCGTGTATGTGAGTATAAGTATGAGACTGAGTGTGTGTGTGTGTGTGCATGAGTGTGTGAGTGTGTATGTGGCGAACCAGACAGCTGGTGAATGCCTGGTGGACCTGGTGGGCCTGGTGGCCGTGGGACTGGTGGAGAGTAAGGCTCAATCCGCCAGCTGGAATTAATAAGCAATAATTAAACCCAACAGCCACAAGTCATGCTCGGGGTGATGACCCCGAACATGACACTCACATTGATGTCCATAGAGTATGACGTCATTCCTGAGCTGGACTTGAAGGACATAATGAAGAATTTTTCATTAAAGGCCAGAAGAAAGCACTTTAAAAAAAAAAAAAAAAAAAGGTAAGACATGCTCTTTGTAGCTTTCCAGTCACTTGTGCAGGTTTTTAATTACCTCTGCCAAGGAGGCAATGTGATTGGGGTGGTTTATTTGTTTGTTTTTCTGTTTATTAGCAGGATTATGCAAAAACTACTGTATGGATTTCGATGAGATTTTCACCAGAGGTAGCCCTTGGGCGAAGGACAAACCCTTTACATTTTGGCGATGATTGGAGAATGCATACCTTCGCCAAGGCTCTTCCCACAGTGTGTTAGCAAGAATCCTCCAAAACTACTGGATAGACTTTGATGCAATTTTCACCAGAACTGGCTACACACGAACCCATTACATTTTAGAGGTCATCCACGAGGGACGGAAGGAGACTTGGCGGAGGTATGCACTCTCTAAGTGCTTTTCTAGTTGCTGCTGTTGTGCATTGTTTGAATCAGGAATACTTGACTGATATAACTTTGTTTTGCTGTCGTCATTAGACTGTAATTGTTGATCAGTGTCATCCTCTGATACCTGATGTTGTTTAGGCCATGGTACTGTGTGTGTCTGAGAGAGAGAGGTTAGACTAATTTGTGTTTATGCTGAAGGCAGTAGTGTCTGTCACTGTAAAAATGAAAATCTTAGTAAGATAAAACATCCTAAATCAAGGCTATATGTTTGTTTTTTTCTCTCACAAGATAATTTTGACAAGAATTTCTTTTTGTTGTGCAGTTTTCTGTAAGATTTGACTTGCTTTAAGATAGTTTTACTTGTTTTAAGAAATTTAATCTTACTTTGTTGGCAGGTATTTTTTTCTGATTTTAACAAATTATTGCCAGAATTTTTTGTTTATTTTAAGTAAAATTATCTGCCAACAGAGCAAGAAAATTTGACTTATCAAATTACTTAAAACAAGTTAAAAGTATCTGAAAGCATGCAAATTTTTCTTTCACATAAACTGCACAGCAAAAATCAATATCTTGTCAGACAAAAAGACAAGTATAAACAGCCTTAATTTATTTCATTTTATTTATATCTGACTTTTTGCAGTGTAACTGTGTTTTCTAGCTCACAGTTGCATTATTTCTCAAAGAGAAACAAAAATGAGGCCATAGTGGCTCAGGAGGTAGAGCAGGTTGCCCAATAACCGGAGGGTTGGCAGTTTGAATCCCACTCCTTCCACCTTGCTGTTGTGCCCTTGGGCAAGACACCTTTCCACCAGTGTGTTCGTGGTTTATGACACTGGTGTATGAATGTGAATAAATGTTCAGTTGGTGTGGACTGGCAGCCACATTTCTCAGTCCGCCCCAGGGCAGCTGTGGCTACAGGAGTAGCTTACCACTATCATTGTCTGTGCACTGAATGAATAATGGACTCATTGTAAAGTGTTGGGTGTCACTCTTAGCCCAAGGGCCGAATGGCAAGTTAAGGTGGCCCTGCCAGCACAGAACTCCCTGATGCAGAAAAAATTACTAAAACGAGTAAAAGCTGTCTTGATGGCAGTGAAATAGTCTTATAAAAAAAACTCCATCATCTTACTTGAATTTCACTTTTAGCAGCATAAACATTTCTCCTCATGAACTGGCCTTATTTTATTCTTAAATTTGCAACTTTTTCCTATAGATTTGCAACTTCTGCCAGTCTTGTGTGGTTTTTTCTTCGTCTCAGATGTGTTACTCTGAGGGAAATGTAAAGTAAACACATATGTATGTCCTCTAATTTCATCTGTAGCCTATAAAAATACTGGACAGGACAGTCAAAAGTACTGCAGTAGAATTAGTTTTTTCTCCTTGAAATGTGTAGGGGATTGAGAAAGAGGTAGAGGTGGAACATGAGGGGGAGGTTTATATCGTTGCAGTAATCTGGTTAATTAGATTGTGGCTAATGAAGTTAATTAGTGTATAATGAGGTATTTACAGCCCTCCTCCCTCTTTCTCTCTCAGGGTCAGGCAGAGTTTGACTGACCTGGTTCCTCTCGCTGTTTCTTTGTCTGAGAAAGGAGAGAAAATAAGACCCCCCCAACACGCTGTAAAATGCTGGAACCCACACAGGAACAGATGTGTAGACTCAACAGTCCCTCAGTGGCTACATCATCAGCATAGCTCAGACGTGACACCATTCAGCTGTGTGACTGTTACAGTTGGAGCCGGTTCTGTGTGTGAATGCGAGCGCTCATTGGAACCTGAACTGATCTTTATAAGTGTTATCATGGCCAGAAATAGAGCTGCTCAGGCCTGGACTTCAGGACTGTTTATTAGATCTGATCTGAGGTCATTTTGTTTGGAGCGCCGATGTGAGAGATTTACTGGTGACAGTGATACAGACGTGTTTAACAGAGACCCAGTTAGCCTTTGTTTTAGGGGTGATGTGGGAGTTTTTGACCTTCTAAATTAATTTTTATTATTAGTCATTGATTATCATGTAAGCAGCACCTCAGAAGCATAGTATATATCATGTCACATCATATATCATATCATATCCTATACTCCATCTTCTTCCGCTTAATCCTTTTTCGGGTTTCGTCATACATCATAAGAATAAGGACCTGTACTTGAATAGAACCTTTTCTAGTCTCAAAGACCACTCAAAGTGCTTATCATAGCATATAGCTTCTTCTTCTTCCTTCTGCTCCCTTCAGGGTCTCCACAGCTGATCATCTGCCTCCATCTTTCCTATCTCTCCATCTTCCTCTGTAACCCCAACCCTCTCCATGTCCTCCTTCACTACATCCATCAATCTTCTGTGGTCTTCCTCTTTTCCTTCTGCCTGGCAGCTCCATCTTCAACATCCTTTGTCCAATATCTCCACTATCCCTCCTCTGCACATGTCCAAACCATCTCAGCCTTGCCTCTCTTACTTTGTCTCCAAACTGCTCAACCTGAGCTGTCCCTCTGATATACTCATTTCTAATCTTGTCCCTCCTAGTCACTCCCAATGAGAATCTTAGCATCTTCAACTCCACCACCTCCAGCTCTGCCTCCTGTCTTTTCGTCAGCGCCACCATCTCCAAACCATACATCATAGCAGGTCTCACTACCGTCTTGTAAATCTTCCCTTTCATTCTTGCTGCTACCTTTCTGCCACAAATCACCCTTAACACTCGTCTCCACCCACTCCACCCTGCCTGCACTCTCTTCTTCACCTCTCTTGTGCATTTTCCATTGCTTTTGATGGTTGACCCCAGGTATTTAAATTCATCTACCTTCACTACCTCTACTCCTTCCATCTTCACCATTACACCTGCCTCCCTACCATTCACACTCATGTGAGTCCATGGAGTCTCCTGCCTGACCTGATCTGTCAGCCTGTCCATCACCTTGGCAAACAAGAAGGGGCTCAGAGCTGATCCCTGATGTAGCCCCACCCTCACCTTGAACCCATCTGTCACTCCTATAGCACACCTCACCACCATCTTGCTGTCCTCATACATGCCCTGCACCACCCTAACATACTTCTCTGCCACTCCTGACCTTCTCATACAGTACCACACTTCCTCTCTAGGCACCCTATCATACTGTATGTTTTCTCTAGATCCACAAAAACACAGTGCAACTCCTTCTGATCTTCTCTATACTTACCCATCAACACTCAGAGCAAACATTGCACCTGTAGTACTCTTTCTCGGCATGAAACCGTACTGCTGCTCACTGATTGTCACCTCTCCTCTTAACCTGGCTTCAACAACTCTTTCCCATATCTTCATAGTGTGGCTGATCAACTTTATGCCTCTGTAGTTACTACAGCTCTGAGCATCACCTTTGTTCTTGAAAACTGGTACCAAAACACTTCTTCTCCACTCCTCAGGCATCCTCTCACTGTCCAAGATTGTGTTAAACAATCTGGTTAAAAAGTCCACTGCCATCTCTCTTAAACATCTCCATACCTCCACAGGTATGCCATCTGGACCAACCGCCTTTCTATTCTTCATCCTCTTCACAGCTGCCCTCACTTCCGTCTTGATAATCCTCAGGACTTCCTTGTTCACCATCTTTCTGTCATCCATCCTCCTCTCTCTCTCATTTTCTTTATTCTTCCAGCTCTACAAAGTACTCCATCCACCTTCTCAACACACTCTCGTCATTTGTTAGTACATCACCATTTCTGTCCTTAATCAACCTAACCTGCTGCACATCCTTTCCAGCTCCATCTCTCTGTCTAGCTAATCGATTCAAGTTCTTTTCTCTGTCCTTAGTGTTTAGTCTCTCATGCAACTCACTATATGCCTTTTCCTTTGCCACCTCTCTCTTTGCTATGCGCCTAGATTCCAAATACTCATGTCTAATTTCTTCATCTCCCTGTCTATCTCACTTTTTCTTATATACATATGTGTCATGTACTGGTCCCTACGGGGCAGAAGGACAGACCCAGGCGCTGGATGTGTCAGAAACATTGATTAACCCAAAGAACATAAATCCAAAAAACTGTGCAGACGATACAAAAAATGCCAAACAAGGAAAACTTACAGACTGGGCTCTCCTGAGCTGGCTTGGCTCAGGAGGAAACGAGAAGGTGATGATCAGAGGAGAATTAATCCAGAGAGTAACCAGTCTGAGGTACATTCACTGTTGCCACATTGAAACAGAGAAGGGGCAGGCTTAAATAGCCAGGACAGAATGAGCTGCAGGTGTGAATCGCTGAGTGAGCTGGTGACCTAATTACCTGACTGGTCACAGCTGAGTAGACAAGGAGCAGACTGTGGACAGCCAGCGGGAGCGCCTGGAGTGAGGGGGCACAAAGAACCCAGAATATACACAGAACTAACACTAACAGACATACAGGACTTAAAAATAAATACAGTCTAAGCTCAGTAAAACCCTGAGCTCAGACACATGACTATATATATATATATATATATATATATATATACTGTATATATATATATGTGTGTGTGTGTGTATGTGTGTGTGTGTGTGTGTGTGTGTTATATATACTATATGATATATACAGTGGGGGAAAAAAGTATTTAGTCAGCCACCAATTGTGCAAGTTCTCCCACTTAAAAAATGAGAGAGTTCTCCAGTTTTCATCATAGGTATACCTCAACTATGAGAGACAAATTGAGAAAAAAAAAATCCAGAAAATCACAATGTCTGATTTTTAAAGAATTTATTTGCAAATTATGGTGGAAAGTAAGTATTTGGTCACCTACAAACAAGCAAGATTTCTGGCTCTCACAGACGTGTAACTTCTTCTTTAAGAGGATCCTCTGTCCTCCACTCGTTACCGGTATTAACGGCACCTGTTTGAACTCGTAAAGACACCTGTCCACAACCTCAAACAGTCAGACTCCAAACTCCACTATGGCCAAGACCAAAGAGCTGTCAAAGAACACCAGAAACAAAATTGTAGACCTGCACCAGGCTGGGAAGACTGAATCTGCAATAGGTAAGCAGCTTGGTGTGAAGAAGTCAACTGTGGGAGCAATTATTAGAAAATGAAAGACATACAAGACCACTGATAATCTCCCTCGATCTGGGGCTCCACGCAAAATGTCACCCCGTGGGGTCAAAATGATCATGAGAACGGTGAGCAAAAATCCTAGAACCACACGGGGGGACCTAGTGAATGACCTGCAGAGAGCTGGGACAAAAGTAACAAAGGCTACCATCAGTAACACACTACGCCGCCAGGGACTCAAATCCTGCAGTGCCAGACGTGTCCCCCTGCTTAAGCCAGTATATGTCCAGGCCCGTCTGAAGTTTGCTAGAGAGCATATGGATGATCCAGAAGAGGATTGGGAGAATGTCATATGGTCAGATGAAACCAAAATAGAACTTTTTGGTAAAAACTCAACTTGTGGTGTTTGGAGGAGAAAGAATGCTGAGTTGCATCCAAAGAACACCATACCTACTGTGAAGCATGGGTGTGGAAACATCATGCTTTGGGGCTGTTTTTCTGCAAAGGGACCAGGACGACTGATCCGTGTAGAGGAAAGAATGAATGGGGCCATGTATCATGAGATTTTGAGTGAAAACCTCCTTCCATCAGCAAGGGCATTGAAGATGAAACGTGGCTGGGTCTTTCAGCATGACAATGATCCCAAACACACTGCCCAGGCAACGAAAGAGTGTCTTCATAAGAAGTATTTCAAGGTCCCGGAGTGGCCTAGCCAGTCTCCAAATCTCAGCCCCATAGAAAATCTTTGGAGGGAGTTGAAGGTCCGTGTTGCCCAGTGACATCCCCAAAACATCACTGCTCTAGAGGAGATCTGTATGGAGGAATGGGCCAAAATACCAGCAACAGTGTATGAAAACCTTGTGAAGACTTACAGAAAACGTTTGACCTCTGTCATTGCCAACAAAGGGTATATAACAAAGTATTGAGATGAACTTTTGTTATTGACCAAATACTTATTTTCCACCATAATTTGCAAATAAATTCTTTAAAAATCAGACAATGTGATTTTCTGGATTTTTTTTCTCTCATTTTGTCTCTCATAGTTGAGGTATACCTATGATGAAAATTGGAGACCTCTCTCATCTTTTAAGTGGGAGAACTTGCACAATTGGTGGCTGACTAAATACTTTTTTACCCCACTGTATATATATCATATATCATATACTATAATATATAGCATATACTATCATATCATATACATACATTATCTTATGTTAACATAGTATAGAAGAAAAAGAAGAACTTTATTCATATAGCACTTTTCACAGATAAAGATCACAAAGTGCTTTGGCAGTAAAAATGCAGAGTAATATAAAAACAAGGAAATAAGATAACACAGCAATTTAGAAAAAAAAAACATTAAAACATACAATTAAAATGATAAAATAATAGAATAAATAATAATAGTATAGTATATACTATTGTATCATACTGTAAGTATCATAGCATAGCATGAGTATATCATATATCATATCATATATTATAGCACAGTATAGCATAGCATATACCATTCTATCATATCTCATATCATATAATAGTATACTATAGCACAGCATAGCATGCAGCAAAGAAAATAAGTATATTTTTGTCATTAAATATATTCCTGATTGAGCCATTGACCTGAGATTTTCACCAGATATCAGTAACAACCCAAGTAATCCATATATACAAAGAAATCAAGGCATATGTGTTCACAAAACAAGTTATATTTAATAAAATGGAATGACACAGGGAATAAGTATTGAACACATTAAGAAAAGCGGTGTAAAAAGGCATAGAATGCCAAGAAACCAGCTTAAATCCATCAGAATTTAAGAAGCCATCCCATCCTCCATCACTGCAAATTAATTTCAGCTGGTTAAGTTCTGACTGATAGCCTTTAAAAAGGTCTTTGAATATCAGATTGTCACAACACAAAGAACTCATGATGGGTAGAAGCAAAGAGCTCTCTCTAGACTTTCACAACCTTATTGTCGCAAAGCATAATGATGGCATTGGTTACAAGCACATTTCTAAACTGCTGAATGTTCCAGTGAGCACTGTTGGAGCCATCCTTCTCAAGTGGAAAGAACATCATTTTACCATAAACCGGCCATGACCAGGCACTCCTTGCAAGATTTCTGACCGAGGAGTAAAAAGAATTATCAACAGAGTTATCCAAGAGGCAAAGACCACTGGTGGAGAGCTCCAGAAAGACCTGGAGTTAGCAGGTACTGCTGTTTCAAAGAAAACAAAAAGTAATGCACTCAACTGACATGGGCTCTGTGCCTGCTCACCTCTCAAGACTCCATTGCTGAAGAAAAAGCATGTTGAAGCTCATTTAAAGTTTGCTGCACAACATTTGGGCAAGCCAGTAAAATACTGGGAAAATATAGTCTGGTCAGATGAGACCAAAATTGAACTTTTTGAATCCACAACAAACATTATGTTTGGAGGAGAAATGGCACTGCATATCAGCCCCAAAACACCATACCAGCAGTGAAGTTTGGAGGTGGGAGCATCATAGTGTGGGGGTGTTTTTCAGCACATTGTACAGGCAGACTTCGTATAATTGAAGGAAAGATGAATGGACAAATGTACAGAGACATCCTTAAGAACCTGTTGCCATCTGCCAAGATGCTGAAGATAAAACGAGGGTGGACATTTCAACAAAACAATGATGCCAAACACACAGCCAAGGAAACTCTGAACTAGCTCCAGAGAAGGAAAACAAAGCTACTAGAATGGCCCAGTCAGTCACCTGACCTGAATCCAATTGAAAATCTATGGAATGAACTGAAGATCAGAGTTCTTAGAAGACACCCACGGAACCTTCAAGATTTGAAGACAGTTTTGTAATGTCTGCAATTACTCTTGGTTCACAGAAGAGTCGAGGTGACTTGGAACACTGCTTTTATTAACTCACTGAATGTGGCAGCCACTGACAGGGCCCCGGCCAAGGTACAGGCGAGACAGAGGCCGTAAGTCGGCCGACCCCTGCCTTATATAGGGTGGGGCAGTGACGCCACCATAGGTGCACATCGCCATCTCATACTTCACATTAAAATACTATATTACATTCCCTCCCACTTTAAAAAAGTCCAAAACCACTCACTCAATGACAACCTTCCCCAATTTGAGACCCGAATCATGCACTAACAAATGAAAACTAATATCTCTAAATGGCCTAATGCATTCACACAACAGAACCTAAAACAGGGAGGACAGGTGGACTGCCGTCCTGCCCACACGGCATAGTGGATTATTCTGCCACCTGCTAAGATAAAGTAATGTCCATTAATAAATTAAAATTGCGCACCGTGTTCCTAATTTAAAGCCAAAAAACCCCAAAATAATCCCTTATATAGCATTTTTAACAACACCAGAACATTAATATATATAATATTTACAACTCAGTCATTCAGGTGAAAAGACATAACTGGCATTGGGGCCCCAGGCACCCTCTCAGCAGATGCGCCCCTGGAAACAGCTGGTCCCCGGGGCGATGGCTGACGCTGAAGCCGCTCCTCCTCACCCTCTGCCTGATTCCACATCCAGCCTCATCTCCCGAAGTCTTCTCCCAGACACGCCAAAGCCGATTTGCATGCCACACCGAGCCGTCAGACAGCCTGAAGTGCGCTGCGCCCAGTTTCTCCACTATGCGCAGACGCTCCCGATGCTCCTCAGGTTGTCGTCTGGCCCATCTTTGCCACGGACGTTCCTCATCTTGACTCTGAACCCAATCCAGGACCCTCAATGGGGCCCTGCTTGGCTTGAGGCGTCGATCACGCTGATCCTCCGTGCTTCTCGGTTTTGCCCCAACATTTTCGCGCAGTGGTTTAGCACTGTGGCAGCACAGTTTTACCCTCGGCCGGGGGATCGCGGGGATCATGAGATCGTGGGTTCGATCCCAGCCCCCGACCAACAGTGAGCTGTGTGGAGTTTGCATGTTCTCCCCGTGTTGCGTGGGTTTACTCCGGGATTTCTCCGGTTTCCTCCCGCATACCAAAAACATGTAGGTTTAGGGCGCTCACGCACGCAGCGACCGGCAGCCGGTGGCTTGTCACCAGAATGCAAACCGAATCTACCTACGGGTACAAATAAGTAACAAAAAAAAAACAAAAAACATTTTCTAATGCTGTTGTAACGTGCACCATCATAGCCGCAGACCCTCCGTCATCTTTAATGGCGAAACCCAGCCCGTAAAATAAATCACAGCCCATGATGTTATTGCCCCGTGCTGTCACATGAAACGTGAAGTCGGTCACCGTCACAGACTTGTACCGAACAGTCAACTTCAAAGTGCCGACCATGTCTAGCCTTCCACCTCCATAACCGTACAATGGGTTACCTTTAATCCTGTGGTGGGGAAAAAACTTCTTCACCGTGGCCCAATTCAGCAACGACCCCTCCGCCCCGTGTCAATCAACAACGGCAGCTCTACGTCGTCCAGCCCCACTGTGCAAAACATGTACCCGCTTGTGTTGGGGACACAGTGTGAATGGTTGTCGGGGGCGGGCGGAGCGATTTATCACGTGGTTTTTCCTGCTTAACTTCACGCCACACCCTGGCAAAATGGTTCAAGCGACCACATTTTTTACAATGTGCTCCTCTCACTGGACAGTCCTTAGCCCTATTTCTGTGCTAAGCAGACCCACAACCCATGTAAAGGGATTTTCCCGGGGCAGACCCTCGGCTGGTAGCGTTGGCTTCCACATCTTCATCGTCCCAGCTATCTTTGCTATCCGTGTCTGCGGCATTTGCTGCGGTAAGAGGCTCCAACGGCTGCTGTGACTGGCGCCCGGTTAGTTCTTGAGCTAGCTTGCCCACAGCTTCCATTTGGAGAGCTAGCTTGATGGCTCTGACTAATGTGAAGTCTCTAGGGCGTAAGTATCCTAGCTTGCAATGCGGCACTACAAGTATGTTCCACCAGCTGGTCATTAATCATTTCTTCCTCCAGTGTCCCAAAATGACACTTGCTACCTAGCTAGCTAGCTCAAGATTTGAAGACAGTTTTGTTATGTCTGCAGTTTCCCTTGGTTCACAGAAGAAGCGAGGTGACTTGGAACACAGCTTTTATTAACTCACTGAATGTGGCAGCCACTGACAGGGCCTGGCCAAGGTACAGGCGAGACAGAGGCAGTAAGACGGTTGAGCCCGGCCTTATATAGGGTGGGGCAGTGACGCCACCAGAGGTGCACATCACCATCTCATACTTCACATTAAAATACTCTATTACAAGTCTGTGTGGAATAATGGGCTAAAATCCCTCCTGAGCAATGCCAGCGCCTAGTTTCTCCATACAGGAGGCATCTGGAAGCTGTTATTACCAACAGGCTTTTCTAGTAAATATTAAATGAATTTCAGCAAGCGCATTCAAAACTTATTCCCTGTGTCATTCCACTTTAGTAAATATAACTTGTTTTGTGAACATGGTTGCCTTGATTTCTTTGTATGTATGGATTATTTGGGTTGTTGCTGATATCTGGTGAAAATCTCAGGTCAATAGCTCCATCAGAAATATCTTTAATGAGAAAAATGTTGACATGTTCTATTCTTATTTTCCCCACTGTATGCTATCATATCATAGCATAGTATAGCATTGTGTAGCATAGCATATTATAGCATAGCATAGTACAGTATATCATAGCATAGTATAGCAGCGTATATCATAGATCAAATTTTATCAGGGTTTCCACTGGTAATATTTCTGTGTGGCTGGCCATCACCCCTGAAACTATGCTGCCAAGCTAAGGAAATAAAAATTTAAGAAAAATAGATTAAGGAATGAGGGTCGACAAGTGTGTACACGAACAACTTGTGTGACAGTCATCTGCGCGTCGGAGTTTAGAAGCACCCCGTCTGCGTTACTGCCAGTTGCCAGGCTGAGTGTCTCTCTAGCGTCGCTGTTCGAGAGAAGCATGGGCTTATTAAAGTACTTTAAACAAAAAAAAGCAGAAGAGGTACTGTATGTGCAGTGGAGGCATTTATCGTGGTTTTAACCCGCTGGTAACGGGAACGATAATGAAGAGTCGCTTAGCAAACAGGTGTGGTTCGACTTCATATGCAGGAAAAGGCAAGAGTGACTGATGAATCGCTGAGGATTGACTTCACCAGCCACGACAAAATTAACTAATTTCTTTTCATTATTATGTACCTGGAAAGTTAAGATGACCAAAATTCATGAAGTCAATGACTAATCTGTCAGCAGCCTTCAGACAAACTAATCGTGCCAACATTTGGATTTCAAAATAAAGGAGGTTTTTCCTGCTGTCTGGGTGGTGAGGGGAGTTCTAAAAAAGCTATAAATATATAGAAAGATTTTAACAGAAATAACTGCATCTTTGGTCATTTAAGTTAATTTATTTCACTAAATATAATTTTATTAATATATTTACCTCCGCCAGGCCGAAAAGGCCAGGAGGAGGTTATGTTTTTGCCAGGGTTTGTGTGTTTGTGTGTTTGTCTGTCTGTCTGTCTGTCTGTTGGTTAGCAAGATAACTCAAAAAGTCTTGGACGGATTTCCATGAAACTTTCAGGCGTTGTTGGAAATGGTACAAGGAAGAAGTGATTAAATTTTGGGGATGATCCGCATCACCGTCTGCATACAGGAATTTTTTTAAGCATTTTTCCACACTGTGAGATATGGCCATTTTCAACATGTGCGCAGGCGCAATGGACGGCGCTGGGCGTCGTGTCTGACCAACACAAACTCCGCCTTCTTCAACGTTTTAGCCACAAAAGCATGCGGAAAACACTGGTGGCCTGGGCCCGCCAGCCATAGGCGCTGCGCACATTGCGCTGGTCGTCATGTCTGACCAACACAAACTCCGCCTTCTTCAACGTTTTGGGCACAAAAGCACGCGGAAAACACTGCTGCCCTGGGCCCGCCAGCGTCCCTGTTTTTGCACCACGCTGCAAAACCTGACACGGCCACCTGTCCGCCGCCCGATTATTTGCCACAAATTCCCCGCCCAGCTATAGGCGCTGCGTAAAAACGACCTCTCTGCCGGGGAAAATTCTAAATTCTGTTTTGCCGCCGAGCACAACCCCAATATAATATAAAACCCACGGCAACCTGTCTAACCAATCTGCATCCGTCAGTGGAGGAGATGGACACACCAACACTTCAGTTTATTACCTCCGCCAAGGAGGCAATGCTTTTACTACCGTAAAACGGGGCTATAAGGGATGGCGGGGTAATATGGGACACTTTTCTAAATGTAATTCTGCTTTTTTAATTTTGCTTCCGCCTAGATTTGATGAAGGATTCATGGATATTTGACAATAACAACACAACTCAGCGTCCTGCTCAAAATAAAAAAAGCAGAATTACATTTAAAACATTTCCCACAAAAGTGTCCCTTATTAACCCGCCGTCCCTTATAGCCCCGTTTTACACTACTGAACCACTAATCCTATCACTATCACATTGATTGTCATTCATTAATTGTCTGTTTATTGCACTGTCCATGTCAAATAAACAAATAATCATTGTGAATCCAATTGCTAGTCATATCTTTTCAAGCTCAGGGAATCTGAAAACGTACACACAAACACTCTATGGGGGGAACTGTGCCGCTTGGCGGAGGTCTGCGCTCTCCGAGTGCTTTTCTAGTTTATTTATTTTCTACTCCTTTTAGTTCTGCATTTAATATGAACCCTGAGTTTGAAATAAACATTTGAATTTTGAATAAAACCCACGCCAACCCGTCTACCTAATTGGCATCCGTCAGTGAAGCCCTCAGTGCTGCTTTCAATGATCTAAAACGCTCGCATAACCCATTGGCCTGTGGGTTTTACGCAGTTGTGTCATGACTTCTTTTATTTTTTCTTTTGAATTCTTGGATGGAGCATGGGTGGGCAATATAAGCTGCGAATTCAGCCATCACATATTTCGGATAACTTATGTTTAATTGTATAATCAGAGGAGCTATTGTCTAATTTCACCTTGTTGGATTTTATTACCCCCTTTGTTATATTATTCACTTTCTTTTAACCTGTACTCTTAATCTATTCGAAATAAAGATTAATTCATTCATTCATTCAATTGCAATGCCCCCAGCCTGGGAGTTTGCAGATGCAGGACATGGACACAACACCAACACTTCAGTTTATTACCTCTGACAAGGAGGTAATGCTTTTACTACTGAACCACTAATCCTATCATTGTGAATCCAATTGCTACTCAGATGTTTTCATGGTCAAGGAATCTGACAACGTACACACAAACACTGTATGGGGGGAACTGTGGCGCTTGGCGGAGGTCTGTGCTCTCCGAGTGCTTTTCTAGTTTTCTTTGAAATCAGAGTTAAATGTCTGAAGAGCTGGAGCAGGTGGATGGGGAGAGGGAAGTCTGGGCTTCTCTGCTTGAACTGCTGCCTTCGCCACCCGGACCACCGGAAAAATGGTAGAAGATGGATGGATGGATGGAGTTAAATTATTGTTCTGTTCTGGCTCTGCAAAATTATGGTCAAGAGTCTAAATTAGGAAAAAAAAGTCAAAATGTTACCACAATCTGTTTGAAATTTATAAAAAAAATATAAAAAATAGACAAAAATTATCAATAAAATAATCCACAAGTTTATAATAAAGTCTCAAATGTACAAGAAAAATAATTTTAGAAGAGGAAATTACAAATAAGGAAAATGGTTTCAAATTTATCAAGCTCCTCTCCTTTGGAACCAGCTGCCAATCTGGATTCGGGAGTCAGACTCGATCTCTGTTTTTAAGAATAGGGCTAAAACCTACCTTTTTGATATAGCCTACAATTAGGGAGGGATCATGTGTTTCTGAACCCTCCCTTAGTTATGCTGCTAATAGGTTTAGTCAGCCGGGGGACCTCCAGTAATGCACTGGGCCTCACTCCTTTCCTCACTCTCAATGAAATATTTTTTTTTTGCTGGTCATTAACATTTGTTTGTTCTCTCCCATAGATTGAGTCCCCATCGTGCTGTTTGCTCTCTACATGTCTGTTCTTTTCTTCTTCTCTGTCCCCTCACCCCCCAGCCAGTCGCAGCAGATGACTGCCCTCCCTGAGCCTGGTTCTGCTGGAGGTTTCTTCCTGTTAAAAGGGAGTTTTTCCTCTCCACCGTCGCCAAGTGCTTGCTCACAGGGGATCGCCTGATTGCTGGGGTCTTTCTGCAACTGTGGGGGTTCCCCCTACAGTTGATAGTGCTATGAGATGACTGTTGTTGTGAAATGGCGCTATATAAATAAAGTTGAATTGAACTGAATTGAATTGAATTTAGATACAGTAAATTCACAGAGAAAAGTAGAAAAATGTTAGAAAAATGTTATTTGGAATTTCCCCATTGTGGGACTAATAAAGGCTTATCTTATAAATTTTGGAGAAAAACCTCAAACCTTCAAGACTGAAGTCATTACTCAAGTTTTTATTTAAGTGGGTGCTCTTTGTACCCTTACCTGGGCGGCTGTGGCGCAGGTGTAGTGTGGCCGACTATTGACTGGAGAGTCAGGGGTTTGGTTCCCGCTCTGTCTGCAGCCTGCATGTCAGTGTCCTTGAGCAAGACACTGAACCTCCAGTTGCTCCTGCTGGGCCAGGGCAGCACCTGTGCATGGCAGTTCTGCCGCCATCAGTGTGTGAATGGGTGGATAGCAGGATCTGTAAAGCGCTTTGGTCATCTAGAGATGAGAAAAAACGCTGTATAAGTGAACGGCATTTAACTCTGCTAGAAATTTTTGGTTGTCTACCTTTAATTATTAATTTCAAAGCACTGCTTTTACATGAGTAGAATTTCTGGCCACTGTACCCACCTCTGATCAAATAATTTAAGTATGCATGACTAACTCGGCCAGATTTACTCGGTCAGATTGGCTCCGAAAAACTGCCGTTTTTAATATTTTTTCAGCTGGTACACTTCTGGCAAACTATTTTATCCATCACACCTTTTTATCGGGTACCTCTGCTTTGAACAATCGAGTCTACCAGCCTTGAGTTTTTTTTATCATCTTTTCCTGCCTTGAGCCAGATGCCAGTCGCTGCTCGCCGGCTTGCTTGTTGTTAGCATTAGCGTTACATTTCCCAGGACCTGCAGAAGCTACCTGGACAAATCTGTCGCCTAAACCTTCCCGGTTCACTATATTCATCTCTGCAATGGGCCCAGCTGCTGGGCCCGTGCCGCCATCATACTCAACTCTGGCTCTACTCACCTCTCCATCTGACTGCATCAACTGCATTGTCCTCGCAACATCTGCGAAGATGAACGTAGGGAACCGGGCAGGTTTAGACGGCAGATTAGTCCCGGTAGCTTCTGCAGGTCCTGGGAAATGTACACTCCTGAACTCCACGCTATGAAATCCCATAAGCGACAGCTGGAAAGACTCTACAAGAAAACAAACCTAACAGTTCACCCCCAAGCGTACACGGACCACCCCCAACAATACAAGACTGTCCTCAACACAGCCCGGTCCCACTTCTACTCTCACCTCATACGCGCTGGCTCCAACAACCCCAAAACACTCTTCTCCGCAATAAACAAACTTCTCAAACCCATAAACAACACCTCCCCATCGTTCACTGCTGAAAAGTGCAATTCATTCCTGTTTTTTTTCCAAACAAAGATCACCACCATCCACAACAACCTGACCACCTCCCCTCTGATCCTGACCCCTCCATCAGCTCCTCCCCCCACCTCTATTCAGCTCATTTCCCCCCCACTGACCCGTCTAGAGCTCACTAAAATTGCCGCAGGCATGAGAAGCTCCACATCTGTACTGGACCCTATCCTCTCCACACTTATCAAGTCCTGCCTCCCATCTCTCTCCCCACTCATCTGCAGGATCATCAATACCTCCCGTAGCTCCAGCTCAGTCCCTGACCCCCTGAAACTCACCATTATCACACCAGTCCTCAAAAGACCTGGACTAAACCCTGACATCATGAGTAACTGTTGTCCCATCTCCAACCTGCCCTTCCCGTCCAGAATCCTTGAACCCATCTCCAAACCCACCTCACCTCCAATAACCTCTTGAGACATTCCGATCTGGATTCTGTTCACAACATAGCACAGAAACAGCCCTGCTCAAAGTGACAAATGACCTGCTCCTCAGCCAACTCTGGACTCCTGAACATTCTCATCATGCTCAACCTCACAGCCACCTTCGATACAGTCAACCACTCCATTCTCGTCTCCCATCTGGAAACCTGCCTCAACATCACTGGTACAGCTCTCTCTTGGTTCCACTCATATCTCACCAACAGACAGCAATTCATTCATGTCAACAACTGCACCTCCCCCACAGCCCCCCTCTCCCATGGTGTTTCCCAGGGCTCTGTGCTTGGCCTTCTTCTCTTCATCCTGTAGGTATATTCTCCCGCTTGTTAGCATCATCCGCAGACATGGCCTTAACTTCCACTGTTATGCCGACAACATTCAGATCTACATTTCCACTAAGTGGATAACTACAGTAACCTGCTCCATACTGGAAAACTGTCTTTCTGAAATAAAATCCTGGATGCAAAAGGACTTTCTACAACTTAACTATGACAGGTCTGATATGATGATCATCGGCCCGGAATCCCTCATCAATACCGCCCACAACTTCAACCTCACTGATGCCACCTCCACACTTTCCCCATCTCCACAGATACGAAACCTTGGAGTCATCTTTGACAGCCACCTCACTTTTGAACCGCACATTGATCGCGTCACCAGCACTGCCTTCTTCCACCTAAAAAAACATAGCCCCACTCCGTCCCTCACTCACCTCCTCTACTGCAGAAACACTCATACATGCATTTATTACATCCAAACTTGACTACTGCAATAGCATTCTTTACAGCTCATCATCCAAAGTCCTCCAGAAACTTCAATACATTCAGAACTCAGCCGTCCGTCTCCTTACCCAGTCCTGCTCCCGCGACACCCCCATCCTCCAGAACCTCCACTGGCTCCCAATCTCATAACGCATACAGTTCAAAGTGACATGGTTTAGGACCCAGGAGACAGACACTGACACGGGCAGATTGTGACAATAATCCCTTTATTGAATTGAGAGAGTGTGTAGTGCGTGAGTGAGTGCAAGTATTGTGTTCTGGTCACTGGAACTGAGCAACCCGGACGGAGACCCGGCAACCCTGTAACACACAAGCAGACACAATTATCGCTGTACAGTACTCGTGGGTAACTGTAAGAGAAGGGGCTTACTTGGGCAAGGTGCAGAGGGCGTCCTGCTGAATTCCAGCGGCCGTGCAGCGTGGAGGTGAAGGTGTCCGTGGCCGAGCTAGTGAATCCACCCGTGGCTGTGACGAGGGGAGTTCCAGTGAAGAGGACTGCAGTGATTCCACTGACCGTGGTGATGACTGCTCAGAGGATGGTGAGGATAGTGATTCCACTGACCGTGGCGATGACAGTACTGATGATTGCGATGACAGGGATTCCACAGATCCAGGTGACGACTGTTCCTGCAACTGAGATAATAACAGTTCCTGCAGCTGAGGAGCAAGATGTACCGATAGTCGAAGTGGTAGCGAGGAGCTACGTGGGTGAGGTGGCGTTGCCCCGTCGGCTGGGGTAGCTGGTCCACTGCCTGGGAGGTCCACCTGTGCACAGGGGTTAAGACAAGGGGTAGAGTAACAAATAGTTCTCTTACGTGGTTGTACTTGACGAGAGGTTCTTGACGAGGCTCGAATGCGGAGCTCTGGCTCATACTCCGACGAGGAGGACAGACGACTCCGTGACGGGCTGTCAGCAACGCTGGCTTTTAACAGCCGTTGATTGGCACCTGTTGGTCTGTGCGCAGCTGGAACTGATGACGCCAATGACGGCCCAGAGGCCGCCATGACACAAAGTCCTTCTCCTCACCTTCAAAGCCCTCCATCACCAGGCCCCTTCCTATCTCACCGATCTGTTGCACTGGCAACCCCGCTTCCCCCCTGCTGCCTCCATTCCTCTGATGCAAACCTCCTCTCTCCACCACACAGAGCCAAGCACAGAACCTGGGGGGACAAAGCCTTTTCCATCGCCGCCTCCTCCCTCTGGAGCTCTCTCCCCCAACACCTCTGTGACTCCACAGACTTAAACTACTTCAAATCATTACTCAAACCTCACCTGTTCAGATTTGCTTTTAATCTTTAATTTTAATTGTGCAGATTTTTTTTTCTATAATGTAAAGCGTCTTTGAGTGCCTTGGAAAGTGTTATACAAATAAAATTTATTATTATTATTAAATTACTATTATGAATGTTTTCCCTTCTCTTTCCTACTCTTTCTCAATAGAAAAAATGAAACACTAGAATAACAATATAAAAACTACATGTATTTTTGTCATTTATGACAAAGAATCCTGCAGGACAAAACAAGACACTTGATATTTTCTAACCTGTTTGTATGCCACCATAGACAGAGAGAGAACCTGAATTAGACAGAACTCAGAGAGGGAAAGATGAGACAGAAGAGATGAGCCAAGGAGAGGAAAGTGTTCAGGCCGAGGGTCCAGGACAGGTGAGAGTGGAGGAAGGAGAGAAGGATGACACCAGTAAAAAATCCAAACACAGGACGTCTGGGTGGGACCCCAGCTGGCCCAATATTTCAACATTCAAGCCTCGGTTGTACAATACTTCAAATGGTAGGTTCCATATGCAAAGTTACTGTGCAAAATTTAGTATAAAATTAACATATTCCGGTTACAATAGTGTCATGTGTTTTCTGAACACCCCCCCCCCCGGAAAAACATGTTGCCACCGTGCCATGGTCTTTAAGCCAGAGGAAACACTGAATATCATATCGTATCGTATGGTATCATATCATATATCGTACACCAGAGTAAACACTACACAAACCAGACTGACTGAAATGACCAGAGAAAAAAGTATTAGATAGATAGAGCCTTTATTGTCATTGCATAAAAAAAACACAATGAAACTGCACATGCCCCCTCCCACATAAAAACTACGAACACTCGATCCATACACATCAACAACAACCATAGCAAAACGCACAGAACATAATATATCAGCATTAAAAAGAGCTTAAAAAAGTAAAAAGTGCAGTCATTTTTGTGTCTAGTTAACAGAGGGCATTAGAAAGACACATTTAAGAATAAAGATAAACATTTCTTTCCCTGTCAGATGTAATGTGCTAGAGACTATGATGTGTATTGGTGATTTAAAGAGTAAATGGCTTTTGGAAAGAAACTATTAATGAATCTAGTGGAGTGCGATTTAATTGACCTGTATCGCCTCCCTGAGGGCAAAAGAGTAAAAAGGTGATGACCGGGGTGAGAAATGTCTGTACTGATGATCCTGGCTCTTGTATGATAACGGGTGTTAGCGATATCCTGGAGTGATGGAAGAGGGCAGCCAATGACTTTTTCCGCAGTTCTTACAACTCTCTGTAGTGCTGTTTTGTCCGCAACAGAGCAGCCTGCATACCAAGACGTGATGCAGTATGTTAAGATGTTTTCAACAGCAGAGCGGTAAAAGGTCATCAGCAGCCTCTTACAAAGGTTGTTTCTTATTAAAATCCTGAGGAAGTGGATACGTTGCCAGGCCTTCTTAACAATAGCTCTGGTGTTTGTGGTCCAGGAAAGGGTGTCTGTGATATGTATACCAAGAAATTTATAGCTATGCACTATTTCCACACAGTCACCATTGATAAAAATGGGGGATGGGTCAGCTCTGCGTTTCCTGAAGTCCAATATGAGTTCCTTAGTTTTCTTAGTATTTAAAATCAGATTGTTTGCAGAGCACCACAGAGACAGATTTTGGACCTCATCACAGTAGGCGGACTCATCCTCCCCTGAGATGAGTCCCACCACAGTTGTGTCATCTGCAAACTTAATGATGCGGTTGGATGAATGAATAGGTGTGCAATCAGAGGTGTACAGACAATACAAAAGTGGGCTCAGCACACAGCCCTGCGGGGAGCCGGTGCTGAGAGTAATGGTAGAGGAAAGGTGAGGGCCAAGTCTAACAGTTTGGGGGCAGTTTGAGAGAAAGTCCATAATCCAGGAGCAGAGCTGTGTGTGAAGACCGAGGTGAACCAGTTTCCTAATCAGAATATGTGGTGTAATAGTATTAAATGCAGAGCTATAATCAACGAAGAGTATCCGGACGTATGAGTTCTTGTGTTCTAGATGTTCCAGAGCTGAGTGGAGAGCAATGGTGATGGCATCCTCTGTTGACCTGTTTTCCCTGTAGGCGAACTGAAAGGGGTCAAAGGTCGCGGGTAGTCTGGTTTTGATGTGCCTCAGTACAAGTCTCTCCAAGCATTTTGTGACAATAGAGGTGAGAGCAATGGGTCTGTAATCATTTAAACAGTCCACAGCATGCTTTTTGGGAACAGGGATTATGACAGCTGATTTGAGGCAGGGTGGGACAGTGGCCTGTGACAGAGACAGATTAAAGATTTTTGTGAACACCGGGGCAAGCTCAAAGGCACAGGCTTTGAGTACCTTTCCAAGTACGCCATCCGGACCAGCCACCTTCCTTGGATTCACGGATCTAAACACTTTCCTCACCTCATACTCCTGTAAAGACAGCACCTGGATGTCAGTGTCAGGAAGAGATGAGTATGGTAATGATCTGGTCTTTTCTTCAAAGCGTGCAAAAAAGCAGTTTAGCTCCTCTGCCAGCGATGCCCTGGTGTCGGGGATGATGGATGTGCTGCCCTTGAAGTTGGTGATCTGCTGCACTCCCTGCCACATCCACCTTGTGCTGTTGTTTGTGAGATGCTCCTCAATTTTCCTCTTGTAGGTCCGTTTGGCCTCTTTAATGCCCCTCTTCAGGTCAGCTCTTGCTACTGCATATAAGGCCCTGTCACCTAATTTAAAAGCCATGTCACGAACTCTGAGAAGGTTGCAAATATGTCCAGTCATCCAGGGTTTCTGATTAGGATAAACCCGGATGTTTTTCTTAATTGTAACATTTTCATATAGCCGATCATTGCCAGATAATGGTCTCTCTGTACTGAATGAACTGACATTTTCTGTTTTAACAGTTTATCTACACAGACATATCGTGATATGGGGAATGCAACTAAACATGTACAAAGGTTTCATCAATCCAGCTTCACCCCAGTTGTGGGTGAGATAAGGTGTGGCTAATGGCTAAATGACTAGGATACGTGACAAAGCTAAGCTATGGAGCAAGGAAAATTCCCATCTACAGGCCTGTCCTTTTTGGCTAAACATTGTTTTGTCTCTACAGGCTGCTGCTGTTTCTCGTTAAAATGCTCTGATAGTTCCATGATTAGAGATCATCCCGCACCAGTTAAAAACCATCCTTAAGAGCTTGTTAAACTTTATTGCTCAGGTATGTTTTTACACTTTAATTCTCACCCTGAGTGACTACAGTCTATTACAGACGGCAGTGTCTCTGCAGGGTGGTCTGCTGCTCCACGGGGGAATAAAAACTCAGCAATCAAGAAGTTCAGCTCTTTAATCTTGACTCAGCTATAATTTCTGCAAATGAGGCCCATGGTGAGATGTTGTGAAGAAGAATCTGGAGGAAAAAAGCAGCCCTAAATCATCTTAAACATTTCAGAGTTTCTGATTTATTCCTGCATCCTTTCACCTGTTCTGATGGTGGAAAAATGTTGAATTTTCACAGGAAAAAATTACAAATTTACAAGAAAAATTTCAAATTTGTAAGAAAAAAAGTTGCAAATTCATAAGAAAAGATGAATATTTACAGGGAAAAAGTTGCAAATTTATGAGGAAAAAGTCTCAAAAAGTTTTGTTAAAAGTCACAAATCTATGAGGAAAAAAGTTGGAAAATTTACAGGAAAAAAAATTGAAAATTTACAAGAAAAAGTTCCAAATTCATGAGGAAAAAAACTGCATGTTTGTAAGAAAAAGGATGCATATTTACAGGGAAAAAGTTGCAAATTTATGAGAAAAAGTCACAAAAAGTTTTGAAAAAGTCACAAATCTATGAGAAAAAATGTTGAAAAATTACAGGAAAAAAATTGCAAATTTGCAAGAAAAAATTCAAATTTATAAGAAAAAAGTTGCAAATTCATAAGAAAAAAGGTGAATATTTACAGGAAAAAAAGTTAATTTGTGGGAAAAAGTCAAAAATTTTGGGAAAAAAAGTCACAGATCTTTAAGAAAAAATATTGAAAATCTAAAGGAACTAGTGCATACCCGTGCATGCCCGTAGAAGCACGTGTAAGCAAGCATTCCTGCATGCCTTTAAAAAGAGTGGTCTCACCTCACAGGGTGCCTGATGTTTGTATGACATCGTAGAAGGAGTTGTTCAAAGGAGTTGTTCAGAACTCTTTATATGGTCATGTGACATCATAGGAACACAGTGTGCACCTGTGATGTCATAGCTATGAACACCCACAGCTCCCCTATGGACGTTCATTAAAGATTTCCCCTCCCAAACTTCCGCATGTGCTCTATGTGCCGTCATATAGACATCTTATCTTTTTGACGGCATTGTGAGTCCTATGATGCCTGATGTCCTATAAACCCACCCACCACCCCCCCCCACACACACAGATTTCTCGCGTCTCCTCAGTCTCAGCTTGTCTGTGCCTTGCCTGGTGTGCAGCGATGCTCGCTTTGCGGGCATTTCGGACTTCAAGTGACTCGGCACATGCATGGCGCACTGCCACATGTTTTCTGTCTGTTTGTGCATCCCTTGTTTGTCTCACCCTATGCTGGTGAAGGGTGTCCTCCTGTCTCAGACAGGTGCGATGTACTGCTAGAACCTCAGGTGTTTCATCCTCATGGCATCTTTTCTGACGTGCAGCCGTTCTCATTTTATTGCTCTCCATCTGGTAGGTCTTCTTCTTCATTGAGACCACTGGTTGAGGAATCGGTGTGTTGTAATTCAAGTTCATGGACAGGATCATGAAAATAGATCTGAGCAAAAAGAGTCTTTCGGGCATGGACTCACTGTATATGACATCATAAAGACATGAAGGCAGCCTTGACGTTAGGACGGCCTATGATGACATCATAAAGACATGTTGCCTGATGTCACTGTATATGACATCATAAAGGCAGGACTGGCGTCCTATGATGCCTGAGTTCATAGGCCGTCCTATGATGTCCTATGAAACGTGACACACACAGACAGACGTGACACACACACAGACAGACATACAGAGATTTCTTACTCTTATAGAGTGATTATAAATTACAAATTTGCAAGAAAAAAATACAAATTTATGAAAAAAGTTGCAAATTTATAAGAAAAAAAGATAAATATTTACAGGAAAAAGTAGCAAATTTATGAAAAAGTCACAAAAGGTTTTGGAAAAAGTCACAAATCTATGAAAAAAAAGCTGAAAAGTTACAGTGAAAAAATTGCAAAATTTACAAGAAAAATTTACAAATTTATGAGAAAAAAGTTGCAGATCTATACGAAAAATGTCAAAAATTTTTAAAAGAATGCTCACTTATTGGTGAGAGAAAAGTTGTTTCTCAGTACTCAAGCAACTTTAGCTGATTGAGGGATTTTGAACATGTAAAAAAGTTAAATAAAATGTAAAAAAGTGTGCTGTAATCAAATAAAGGAGACAGACAATGAACTGCAGCTGGCAGCTCAGGTCCAGTCAGGTGACATGCTCGTACTCGGGACTTTGAAATCATGAGGTAACCCTGCTTTTACTTGAATATAATGTCCTGCTCCTCTTCCTGCCGTACCTCTGCCACGCTGACCGTCCCACTAACATCATAACTGTGCGTAGCACCAAAACCAAAAGACTCCTTGTTTTTCTTTTGCAAACCTTGGCCTCAGTCTTTCACATTAATGATTTGTCCCCACATTGTCCGTCAGCAGTGTCCACATTCTCCTTGGCGGCGCTCCTGTGAAGCCCGCCGTGGTCTCCATCGGCTGCAGCCTCGGTTTAGGTTAGCCACATTTCTCAGATGCCGTGCAGTCAGCTGCTGTTTATCACTCCGTTAAAGAGACCACTCTGTCCGTGGGAGGATGGAAAACAGACCCCGGCCCCCCCGACTGTTTGGTTTGGCCCCGGCCTCTAGAGGAGGATTCGGATCGGACCCTGGGGGCTCGTGTTGGGTTGGGGAGGCGGGGGCCGCTTGGGGTTGGGGGATAGCTTTGTTTGTTTAGTGGAGAAAACTCTTGAGAAAAGAAGCAAGCTGGTGAAACGTACGGCTGGGGCGGGGTCCTCACTCACCCACGCTCTGCAAGTTCACGGGCAACTTCGCCACGCAAATCTCCAACTTCTTTCTCACAAATTTGGGAGTTTTCTCTTGCAAATTTGTAACTTTTTTCTCAAATTTACAACTTTTTCTCATAAATTTATAACTTTTTTCTCATAAATTTTTCTCTTACAAATTTGTAACTTATTTCTCATAAATTTGTGAGTTTTCTCTTGCAAATTTGTAGCTTTTTTTCCTCATAAATTTGTAATGTTTTTCTCATAAATTTGTAACTTTTTTCTCCTAGGTTTAACACTTTTCTCATAATTTTTCTGCAAATTTTAACTTTTCTCATAAATTTATAACTTTTTCTCATATATTTACAACTTTTTTCTCATAAATTTGTTTTCTCTTACAAATTTGCAACTTTTTTCTCATAAATTTGCAACTTTTTTCTCCTAGGTTTAACACTTTTCTCATAATTTTTTTTTTTCAAATTTTAACTTTTCTCATAAATTTGTAAATTTTTTCTCATAAATTTATAACTTTTTCTCATATATTTATAACTTTTTTCTCATAAATTTGTTTTCTCTTACAAATTTGTAACTTTTTCTCATAAATTTGTAACTTTTTTCTCATAAATTTGTTTTCTCTTACAAATTTGTAACTTTTTCTCATAAATTTGTAACTTTTTCTCATAAATTTGTTTTCTCTTACAAATTTGTAACTTTTTCTCATAAATTTGTAACTTTTTTCTCATAAATTTTTCTCTTACAAATTTTTCTCTTTTTTCTCATAAATTTGCAATTTTTTTCACATAAATTTGTGAGTTTTCTCTTACAAATTTTGTATATTTTTTTCTCATAAATTTCTAACTTTTTTCTCGAATTTCTTTTCTCTTACAAATCTGTAACTTTTTCTTATAAATTTATGACTTTTTTCTCATAAATTTATGACTTTTTTCTAATAAATCTGTTTTCTCTTACAAATTTGTAACTTATTTCTCATAAATTTGTAATTTTTTTCTCATAAATTTGTACCTTTTTTCTCTCGTAAATTTGTTTTCTCATACAAATTTGTCACTTTTTCTCATAAATTTGTGACTTTTTTTCATAAATTGATAACTTTTTCTCATAAATTTGTTTTTTCTTACAAATTTGTAATTTATGAGAAAAAGTTATTTTTCTCATAAATAAAAAATATTTTTTTTTGCAAAATTGTAACTTTTTCCTCATACATTTGCAACCTTTTTCTCCTAGGTTTGACACTTTTCTCATACTTTTTTTTGCAAATTTTAACTTTTCTCATAAATTTGTAAATTTTTTCTCATAAATTTGTATCTTTTTTCTCATAAATTTGCAACCTTTTTCTCCTAGGTTTGACACTTTTCTCATAATTTTTTTTGCAAATTTTAACTTTTCTCATAAATTTGTAAATTTTTTCTCATAAATTTGTATCTTTTTTCTCATAAATTTGTTTTCTGTTACAAATTTGTAACTTTTTCTCATAAATTTGTAACTTTTTTCTCATAAATTTTTCTCTTACAAATTTTTATCTTTTTTCTCATAAATTTGCATTTTTTTTCACATAAATTTGTGAGTTTTCTCTTACAAATTTTGTATATGTTTTTCTCATAAATTTGCAAATTTTTCTCCAAAGTTTAACACTTTTCTCATATTTTTTTTTGCAAATTTTAACTTTTCTCATAAATCTGTAAATTTTTTTCTCATAAATTTCTAACTTTTTTACTCTAACTTTTTTTTACTCTTCTAACTTTTTTCTAATAAATTTGTTTCCTCTGACAAATTTGCAACTTTTTTCTCATAAATTTGTAACTTTTTTCTCATAAATTTAACTTTTTTCTCATAAAATTTTCTCTCACAAATTTATATCTTTTTTCTCATAAATTTGCAACTTTTTTCTCCTAGATTTAACACGTTTGTCATAAGTTTTTTTTGCAAATTTTTACTTTTCTCATAAATTTGTAAATTTTTTTCTCATAAATGTGTAACTTTTTCCTCATAAATTTATAACTACTTTCCTCATAATTTTGTTTTTTCTTACAAATTTGTAACTTTTTCTCATAAATTTGTGACTTTTTTTCATAAATTAACTTTTTCTCATAAATTTGTTTTTTCTTACAAATTTGTAATTTATGAGAAAAAGTTATTTTTCTCATAAATAAAAATTTATTTTTTTTTGCAAATTTGTAACTTTTTCCTCATAAATTTGCAACCTTTTTCTCCTAGGTTTGACACTTTTCTCATAATTTTTTTTGCAAATTTTAACTTTTCTCATAAATTTGTAAATTTTTTCTCATAAATTTCCATCTTTTTTCTCATAAATTTGTTTTCTGTTACAAATTTGTAACTTTTTCTCATAAATTTGTAACTTTTTTTCTCATAAATTTTTCTCTTACAAATTTTTATCTTTTTTCTCATAAATTTGCATTTTTTCCACATAAATTTGTGAGTTTTCTCTTACAAATTTTGTATATGTTTTTCTCATAAATTTGCAATTTTTTCTCCTAGGTTTAACACTTTTCTCATATTTTTTTTGCAAATTTTAACTTTTCTCATAAATCTGTAAATTTTTTTCTCATAAATTTCTAACTTTTTTACTCTAACTTTTTTTACTCTTCTAACTTTTTTCTAATAAATTTGTTTCCTCTTACAAATTTGCAACTTTTTTCTCATAAATTTGTAACTTTTTTCTCATAAATTTAACTTTTTTCTCATAAAATTTTCTCTTACAAATTTATCTTTTTTCTCATAAATTTGCAACTTTTTTCTCCTAGATTTAACACGTTTGTCATAAGTTTTTTTTGCAAATTTTTACTTTTCTCATAAATTTGTAAATTTTTTCTCATAAATGTGTAACTTTTTCCTCATAAATTTATAACTGCTTTCCTCATAATTTTGTTTTTTTCTTACAAATTTGTAACTTTTTCTCATAAATTTGTAACTTTTTTCTCGTACATTTTTTCTCTTGCAAATTTGCAACTTTTTTCTCATAAATTTGCAACTTTTTTCTTGTAAATTTTTTTCCCCTGCAAATTTGCAACTTTTTTCTCCTAGGTTTGATACTTTTCTCATAATTTTTTTTTTGTTGCTGCAAATTTGTAACTTTTTTCTCATACAGTCTTTCTATTTGTGATCCAAAAAGACTTAATAGTAAAAGAATCTCTAAAAATGCAAATAAAGCATTTATGATTTCCGGGGGGTGGGGGTGGGGGGGGATTAGTGGGTGTGAAGGGTTGTAAACAAAGAGGACAGGGATGAAAAAAGACTGCAGATGTCAGTCCAAGCCCTTAGTTTGTCCCCGGGCCAAGAGCGTCTTCAGCTGTAGGACGTCCACTCCATCTGAGGTTACGCCACACTCAACTCTCGCTGCATTCTCACTTAACGAGCCCAAATCAAGCCTCTCATTACTGCAAACGCACACACATCTGAACTTGAGCAGGGACACACACACTCGCTCTCCTCTGGCGTCAGGAATCGTTCTGCGGCCGGCGGACACCATTAGTGGGGGATTGTGGGAGAGGAAGAGAAGGGGAATTATGGGTGTATTTTTTTATCTTAATCTGGTGACCACAGAGGAGAGAGGATCGGCTGATAGAGAGACAATGGCAGACATGAGCGAGAGGATCTAGACATTTTAATAGGAGCCAGAGAAGACAGAATGTTGGAAAACAGAGGGACAATAAAAATGCATTTTAAAATCAGCTGATAATTGAAGACAGAAGGAAAACTTGTTTAATGTGGGTTTAAGTTTGAATCTGATTGACAGCACAAGGGAACAGAGGCCTGTCACATCTGTAGAAAGAGCAGTTTTCAGAAACGTTCGTCCAAAAACCTGCAGAGTCACAGAGCTCATGTGAAGCATGCCATGTTGTAAACATACATGTTTTCACATTATCAGTGGGTGATGGGGCCTTTTCACAGGCTGCAAATTTATAAGTGTGAATCAGATAGAAATGTGCAAGAATACAAGTGCAAATATATGAAAAGATGCAAATTTAAAAATTCAAAATATTACAAATTACAATTACATAGAATAAAATTTAACCAGCATCCAAACGAGCGTTGCACGTTTATGTAAAAAAAGTCAAAAACTGACAAGAGGAAAATCACAAATTTACAAGAAAAAAGGTTGAAAATTTGTTGGAAAGAAGTTTAAATTAAAATTTTTAAGAAAAAAAATTACACATTTTTTGAGAAAAACTTCAGATTTTTGAGAAAAAAAGTTTCAAATTTATAAGAAAAAAAAAATCAAATTATGATAAACAAGTTGCAAATTTATGGTAAATGATGTTCACTTACATAGCACTTTTTACTCCTCATTAAGAAAAGAGAGTCTGGAGCACACTGTCCAATTTACAGCCTTTACTGGTGCACAGACTGACGTTTCAACACTGTCTGTGTCATGAGCCGAGTGCTGGAGACCTCCGCATGACTCAGTCTCATGGCTTTTTTTACTTATTTACTTATCTGTTGCATTTATGCCTTTTTGGGATCATGTCTTAATGTTCTGCTTGCCATTTTTCTGTTTGTGTTAGTGTTATAATTTTATTTTTTGTACTTAATTGAATATGGGTGGGCAATATAAGCTGCGGCTTCAGTCATCACCCATTTCGGATAACTTAATTATACTTTGGCATGTTATTTTATTCTTTATATCCTTAGTATGACCCTTTTACTGTTGACAGCTGTCAGAGGTGTGAAGCTTCGTGTGGCGTGCCCTGTCAGCTGTCAGTGTTGGTTGCCTCCCTCTCACTGCCTCAGCTGATCCCAATTATGTATCATTGTTTTCTCCTGCCCGTTCAGAAACCCACACCTGTTGTTAATTATGTTAATGGGTTCTGATTCCTATTTAAGGGCTTTATTTTCATTCCGTCTTTGCCACTGTCTTGGATATTCTCCCTGTCTCTGCCAGAGCCCTGCCTCGCTCTGGCGCGTAATGCTCGTAAGTTTTTCTCCCTCGTTGTACTTTGTGTTTTGAATATCCTGTTTTACTTTATATTTGTTGTTTTTGTATTTAATTCCACTAACGACAGTTCGGCACGTGGATCTCGTCTCTCTGCCCCGAGGGGCCATTCATGACAGTCTGTGCCTTTTTTATGAGACAGTGTTGAAACGTCAGTCTATTCACCAATGAAGGCTGTAAATTGGACAGTGTGCTCCAGACTCTTTTTTCTTAATGAGGCTGATGTCCTTGAGCTGGCAGGCACCTGCTACAGCTTCATGCGATTGGGGAGGAAGCGCAGAAGCTCCCTTTTCATCTCTAGATGACCAAAACGCTTTACAGAGCCTGCTATCCACACCGATGGGGGCGGAGCTGCCAGACCCGCCAGGACCAACTGGGGTTCAGTGTCTTGCTCAAGAACACTTTGACATGCAGACTGCAGACAGAGCGGGAATTGAACCCCTGACCCTCCTATCAGTAGTCGGCCACACTACACCTGCTCACAGCCACCCCAGAAGAGAAGTGAAAGTCAGTAGAAGCAAGACAGAAAAAAATGTCTTTATGAGGAAAAAATTGCAGCTTTTTTTTTTTTTTGAGAAACACTTCAAATTTTTGAGGAACAAATGTTGCAAATTTATGAGGAAAAAATTTCAGATTATGATAACCGTAACCATATCAAACCATTCTTCCTCATCAGCAGAGCTGTCCAAACGGTGTCCTGGCTGGAGAGAAATGAGAAGAAAGCTGCAGCGTTTATGGTAGGAACAGCACGGCTTCAGGAGACAGTCTGACTGGTGCTGTTTTGCAAAGAAAAGTCTCTGAACACAAATTAAACCTGAAGCGGGGAAAGCACGAGAAAGCGTGAAATGACCCGCGTTGAAGCCAAACATTCATTGCTGTTCCACTTCAGCCTGAGAGAAACCCGATGCTTGTTCTCACTCGCTACATAAAGCACCGAGAAAACTTTACAACAGGCCGTCGGCAGGAAAAAACAGCAGCTTTGTGTTTGAGACGGTAAAAAAAGAGGCGTGACCGGCGGCGCTCCAGCGCCGCGGCGTTCACCATTGGTGCGTCCATTCCTTTTGGATTCCAGCTAGTGTTTTGCTTCACATTGTGTCAGAGCTCATTTAGTTTGCTTGGCTGTTGATTTTGGTGATTATTAATGATTACTTTTTAATGTCCTAATAGCAGCATTTACTGAGATGGAAATCTGAGGGCCAGGACAAACTCCATCCAGAGTTTTGTTAGTGGGGGTGGTGTGGATCTGTTCTGTAGTTCTGGGTGGAACTGAACTGATGTTTGAGAAAAGTCACGATGGCATCTGTGGAGAAAAAGGAAGGTAAAAACAGAGGTGGGCAGCACATTTACTTCAATACATGTCCTCATTTTCTGCCCAGATTTAACACCCTTCTTCACAATAACCTGAGTCTGTTTTTTTTTTAATGGTACTGAGCGCTTTGGTCACTTCTGAGATCTGTGGTTGAGGCTAGCATTAGCTGGCTAGTTGGTTAGCTAGTTAGTTGACTCCAGTTGTCAAATACAGCTTAAGCTAATGAACATAAAATTATAAGGACCTGTACTCATAGCACTTTTTCTAGTCACAAGACCACTCAAAGCGCTTCACTAACCCTCCCTATCAGAGACCTAGGGCCAATTTAGAGTCACCAGTTAACCTAGCATGCATGTCTTTGGGTTGTGGGAGGAAACCGGAGCAAACTCCACACAGAAAGGTTCCTACGCCTGCCAGCCTGGGGATTCAGACCTGGAACCTTCTAACTGAGAGACAACAGTGCTAACTACTGTACCACTGTGCTGCCCATTATCTGAATGGGATATTTTAAGATAAGATAAGATAAGCCTTTATTAGTCCCACAACGGGGAAATTGCAGGATTGCAACAGCACAGGGATAGCAACACTCAGAGCAACAACCAGAAGGCAAGAGAAAAACAAGAGCAGCGAGTATACATATGTACATATAAATATAAATATATATATATATATATATATATATTTATATATATATATACAGTATATAGACGCACAGTGCGGAGCATTGTAGCTAGATGGAATAAATATATGAGTATATAAACACACAGTGCGTCAGTGTGTCAATTTTTTTTCTTGTAAATTCACAACGCTCATCTGGATGATGGTTGCATCTTTAGTCAGCGTAATTAAATTGTAATTTGAAATTTCTTTTAGTTTTTTAAATGGCATCTTTCATCATATCTTTGCACCTTTATCCTTGCAAACTTGGACCTAATTTCCATTTATACGTTTACACCTATAATAACAAATGGCCACAGTGATGAAGCAGAAATAACTGTCTCGAACATGTTTCTGTGCTCAGTGATCTCCTGGAAGATTTGGAGAGGAGCCCCCATGCTGCCGCCATTGCGGAATGTTTCGTAGAGCGGGTGAGTACAGAGTGGCTCTGTGTGTGTGTGTGTGTGTGTGTGTGTGTGTGTGTGTGTGTGTGTGTGTGTGTGTGTGTGTGTGTGTGCGTGTTGGGGGGGGGGGCTGCAGTGGGTGAGGCAGGAACGAAGCACACGGTAAAGCTCCAGTAAAACCGCACCTTTGACTCACTGGGAAACAGATCACCAGAACAGCTGATGAATGGACACGAGCTGCTGAGCGTCTGGACCAGGGTCACCAGAGACAGAAACGCTTTCAGCAGTGTTTGGCCAAAAAAACCTGCACACATCTGAACCTTAAAATGAAGATAAAGCAGCAGAGTTCTGCTATAAATGGCTCATCAGCATCAGTAAATAAGATAAGATAAAATAAGCCTCTATTAGTCCCACAATGGGGAATTCCAGGATTGCAGCAGCAAAGGGATAGCAGCACTCAGAGCAATAGTGAATAAGATCATGAGAAGTGTTTAGCCAAAGCAGTAAATAAATATGCATATGTACACAGTTATATAACACAGTGCAGGAGCATTGCAGCTACAGTAGATGGTATCAGCAGCATTACAGTTAGTTAAATTAACCGGCAAAATATAAATATGGACCCAGACAGTGTATTTCACATTGAATAATCAGTGTTGTTGCCACCCTCAATAATAATTGTAATCGTCTTAGTTGTGTATTGGAGGGGCTGATCTCTATTGTGCAGAGTTGTGACGTTTAATACGGCCTCTATGAGCAGCACCGGTTAGATTATAAAGTCTGACAGCTGTAGGTAGGAAGGACTTGCGGAACCTCTCCCTCGAGCACCTAGGATGGCACAGCCTACCGCTAAATGAGCTCCTCAGTGCGTTCAGTGTGTCCCACATGGGGTGTGTGGGACTGGGACTCCAGCAGAGGTGACAGCTTAGCCACCATCCTCCTCTCTCCTGTCTTCTCCACTGGATCGAAGTGTCGCCCCAGATCAGAGCTAGCTTTTTTGATCAGCCTGTTCAGTCTCTTCCTGTTGGCTGCTGTGATGCCGCTGCCCCAGCAGACCACTCCAAATGTGGTGGCTGATGCCACCACCAAATCGTAAAAGGTCTTCAGGAGTGTCCCTCGCACTCCAAAAGACCTGAGTCTCCTCAGGAGGTTTTCCTTGCATTGATCTGGAGGCAGTTCCACAGGCACCAGTCCACAAAGTCCCGGATAAGTCCTCTGTACTCTGCATCATCTCCATCAGAGATGAGGCCGACGATCACAGAGTCGTCAGAGAACTTCTGTAGATGGCAGTGTGGTGTGCTGTGTGAAGAGTCAGCAGTGTAGAGGGTGAGCAGGAAGAGAGCCAGAACTGTTCCCTGGGGGGCCCCCGTACAGCAGATGATGGTATCAGACACACAGTCCGGGGTTCTCACAAACTGTGGTTGGTCTGTGAGCTAGTCCAGGCTCCACAATGACAGGTGCTGGTCCACCCCTGCACACAGCAGCTTGTCCCTCGGGATCACTGGTTGGATGGTGTTGAGATTACTGGAGAAATCAAAGAACATGATCCTCACCGTGCTCCCAGGCTTCTCCAGGTGGGACAGGGAACGATGTAGGAGGAAGATCACTGCATTCTCCACCCTGATGCCATGCTGGTAGGCAAACTGAGGTGGATCCATCGCCGGTCCCACTAGGGGGCGGAGGAGAGCGAGGAGCAGCCTCTCCAGGGTCTTCATCAGGTGTGATGTGAGGGCAACTGGTCTGTAGCTGTTCAGATTCTTGGGGTGCGGAGTCTTCAACACGGGTACCACATAGGATGTTTTCCACAGCTGTGGTACCCTCCCCAGCTTCAGGCTCAGACTGAAGATGCGCCCCATGATCCCGCACAGCTGGTCTGCACAGGAGTTGAGGAGCCTCGAGCTGATGCAGTCCAGACCTGCAGTCTTCCTCACCTTGATCTTCCTCAGCTCAGCTCTCACCTGGGTCTTAGTGAGGGTCAGGTCGGGGCAGGGGCGCTGTGTGCTGCGAGGGGGGGGAGGGGGGAGGGGTTGGGTCTGTGAGGGGGAAAAAACAGCAGGGGATGTGCACTGAGTGCTTGGGGATGTAAGGGGGGGTGGGTGGCGGGGCCAGCGGACAGAGGGACTAGATGAAGATGGAGGCAGCAGGGGTTGGTGGGCAGGCAGAGAAGAGGGTGGTTGATCAAACCTGTTAGAACAGGTTCAGGTCGCTCACTCATTCCCAACCCCCCGTGGCCTGGGAGGAGGTATTCTGATGCCCAGAGATGTTTTGAGGCTTCTCCAGACACCGCTGACGTCACTCTGCTGCAGCTTGTCCTCCGTCTTCTTCCTGTAGCTGTCCTTCCCCTCTCTGATCTTCCTTCTTAGCTCCGTCTGTATGGACTTCAGCTCCTCCTTGTTTCCTGACCTGAAAATCCTTTTCTTCTTCTTCAGCAATGACTTTGGCTGCATTCAGATCAGGATAGTCCAGGGGTCTCAGTTCAACTAGGTGGGGAATGCTAAGCATTTTCACACCTTTGTTTGGTTTGGTTTGCATTCACACTGCAGCGGACCAATCTACCTGGACAACGCCACGCACTTACAACAACTGCTTGTTTGGGGCGCTGTAGCAGAAACCACCACTGAGCAGGAAGAAAAATCTTGGCGTAGAAGAAAAATCAGGCTCATCAATTGGCTCGGACTGAAAATGGAAATCCGTTCCCTTCAGCCGGGTTGTTTGTCCACCACAAACGAGACATTTTTTAACTTTTCTCCTCGGCTTTTCTCCGGTAAAAGTATTTCCCAGATTTGCACAGTTGTCTTTATTGCTATTTTGTACCCAAAATGTACTACAGTAAACACTGCTTCCTCTTCTCAGACTACATGTTGCTATGGCTACACAAACGTCGAAGGGCACTTCTGCCCTTCGGTCCACTGGATACTCTGTTTGGATTCACACTACAAGCGGAGCGCACCAGACTTCGTTTGCAAGAGAACCGAGACCCCCGTTTTCAGCGGGTCCAGACTTCACTTGTTTGGTGCGCACCAGAGTTCCAACGCACGTTCAGATGGCACCAAACCAACCGAACTGCCTGTGGAAACCACTGTTTGGTCCTTTGGTCCGGACCAAACAGTGGCCGTCTGAATGCGCCCAACAGAGGACCACTAATTTAGACCCTGTGCTACCGTCCGCTCACCGTTACTGGATGGACTGCACGTTCAGCTGAAAAGCATGAAAATTCCCCCCATCACCATTTATCATGTTACACGACTGAACAAAATGACTTTGCAGAAATTTAAAAAAAAAAAAATTGCTACTTTTTCTCATAAATCTGCAATGTTTTCCTGTAAATTTCCAACTTTTTTCCCAAAAATTTGCAAAATTTTTTGCTGTAAATCTGCAGCCTTTTTCATGAATTTTCTTTTTTCTCAAATTTGCAGCTTTTCTCCTGTGAAATCATGTAAATCTGTAACTTTTTCTTGTAGAATTGCAACTTTTTTCTCATAATAATAATAATAATAATAATAATAATACAACTTTTTTCCTGTACATTTGCAACATTTTTCTCATAAATTTCAAACATTTTTTTCCTGTAATTTTTCAAAAAACTTTTCTCATAAATTCAAAAAAAAAAATCCTGTGATTCAAAAAAATGGTGGATATGCAGTTTTTTTCTCATAAATTTTCAATTTTTTCTTAAAAAAATTGCATAATTTTTCCTGTAAATCTGCATTTTTTTCCCTCATAGATTTGCAACTTTTTCGTGTAAATTTGCAATTTTTTTGTCATAAATTTCCAGCACTTTTCCTGTAATTTAAAAAAAAAATTGTTGCAGATTTGCAGCTTTTTTCTCATAAATTTTAAATTTTTTCCTCAAAAAATTGCATCATTTTTCCTGTAAACTTCCAACATTTTTCCCACAAATCTGCAACTTTTTTCTCCAAGATGTGTTGTTCTCCTGTCAGTTTCCAACTTTTATTCTCATAAATTTGTGAGTTTTTTCTTGTAAATTTTGTACTTTTTTCATAAATTTGCAACTCTCCTCTGGATGCCATCTTGTGTATTCGCACCTTTGTTCTTGCAAATTGGAAGCTAATTTGCATTTATACATTTGTACTCCCCCCCATTAAAAATCAACAAACAGTAGGTTTGTTTGCTGAAACTGAATCTGAACCAAACTTCCTGCCTGTTTTGGAGCGCCGTGCATTAGATTAAACTGTAGGAGATCCCCACAGTTATTTTGAAACTTGAACACATGTTCATGATCATGTTTTCCTGTCTGAGCCCTCGTGACTCACTGAAGGACGGACAGGAAGTGAAATGAAAGCAGACGGGATGACGGCTTTAGTACCGACCTGATATACAGTTAAGACGGAGATCAGGAACTTCTACACACCCCAGAGAGAAAGACGTTGGGACGTTGTGTAAAACGCAAATAAAAACAGAATACAATGATTTAAAATTCCTTTTCAACCCCAGTTCAACTGAATACACAACAGAAAACAAATTTAATGTTCAAACTAATCAACTTAATTTAAGATTATTTTGTTAGAAATGATCCCACTCGAGACAAGAACGTCCTCATCGGCACCAGTTAGCTTCCATTAACGGAGTCATTCAGGGTTTGTTCTGTGCTCACAAACACACAAACTATCAGCCAGTCACACCACACAGTCCTCCCTCCCATCATTTTATTTGCTCTTTTAAACTGTGGCGTTAAGCCGGTGTTTGCTAGTCCACTTCGTCACAAAACTGAAGCGAAATGCCTTAAAAGTGGCGTCGCTGTCAAAGCAAAAATCACATCATCAGAAGTGATGGAAGAGGGAGTGTGTGGAGAAATTCTGATCATTAGTATTTAATGCAATATGCTATTAAAAAACTTCAGTGTGTGTAATCCTGTACTGTAGAAGTTAATCCCTGAGGTGGTCTGGCCAAAGCACGTCACAGACATTTCTATGACGACAAAAAGGTGCAGTTTTACAAGAAAAAAGTTGTTGGGTTTTTTTTGTTTTTTTTTGCAAAACAAACAGGTCCTGGCTGAAGGGCTAGACTAAGAACGATTCAAAAAAACTCCCATGATGAATTTAAAATCAAGGATTCAGTGTACCCCGCCCGGTAGGGGGTTACCAGGGCCCTGCCCTGGAGCCACTCCTGGGGGAGGGCCTTGATGGCGAGCATCTGGTGGCCGGGTTTCTGCCCATGGAACCCGGCCAGGCTCAGCCCGAAAGACCTAAATGGGTCCGCCGTCCAGTGGGCTCACCACCGACAGGAGGGACCATAGGGATCCGGTGCTGTGTGGATCAGGTGACATCTGAAGGCAGAGACCTTCAAGGTCTGAGCATTGGCTTTCTAAACTGGCTTTTGGAACGTGGAATGTCACCTCTCTGGTGTGGAAGGAGCCTGAGCTGGTGCACGAGATTGAAAGATACCGGCTAGATAAAATCAGGCTCATCTCAATGCACAGCTCTGGTTCTGGAACCAGTTTCATGGACAGGGACTGGAGCTCGGCCTACTCTGAAGTTGCCCCAGGTGAGAGGCAACAAGCAGGGGTGGGTATTCTTGTATCCCCCCGCCTTGCTACCTTGACATTGGAGTTTTCCATGGTGGATGAAAGGGTTGTTTCCCTGCGCCTTCAGGTTGGGAAACGGGTCCTGACCATCATTTCTGCCTACGCACCAAATAATGATTCAGAGTACCCACCCTTTTTGGAGTCTCTGACTGGGGTGCTGGAGAGTGCTTCTCTTGGAGATGCCATTGTCCTACTGGGGGACTTCAATGCGCACATGGGCAACAACAGTGAAACCTGGAGGGGGGCTGATTGGGAGGAACGGCCTGCCCAATCTGAACCAGAGTGGTGTTCAGTTATTGGACTTCTGTGCCCACCACAGTTTGTCCATAACAAATACCATGTTCAAGCACAAGAGTGTCCATATGTGCACCTGGCACCAGGACACCCTAGGTCGCAGGTCTCATCAGACCTGCAACTATATAGACACTTGGGTAAAGAGAGGTGCAGAGCTGTCAACTGATCACCACCTGGTGGTGAGTTGGAGCCAATGGCAGGGGTGGATGCCACACAGACCTGGTAGACTTAAACGTATAGTGAGGGTGTGCTGGAAACGTCTGGCTGACACCTCTGTCCAAGAGGTCTCCAGCTCCCACCTCCGGAAGAACTTCGACCACATTCCAAGGGAGTCTGGAGACATGGAGTCTGAATGGGCCATGTTCTCTACCTCCAAGGTTGAAGCAGCTGCCCAGAGCTGTGGCCGCAAGGTCGTCGGTGCATCTCGTGGTGGCAACCCCCGAACCAAGTGGTGGACACCAGTGGTGAGGGGGGGCATCAAGCTGAAGAAGGAGTCCTATCAAGCTTTGTTGGCTTGTGGGACTCCCGAAGCAGCTGAAGTGTAATGACAGGCCAAACGGATTGCAGCTCAGGTGGTTGCTGAAGCAAAAAGGAGTTCGGTGAGGCCATGGAACAAGACTCTTGATCAGCCTCAAAGAGATTCTGGCAAAATTTCTGGTGATTCAGAAGGGGGAAGCAGCTCCCTGTCCACACTGTGTATGATGCGGATGGGGCACTGCTGACTTCGACTGGGGATGTTGTTGGGCGGTGGAAGGACTACTTCAATGATCTCCTCAATCCCACTGACATGCCTCTTCCACAGAGGAAGCAGGGGTTGTGGACGAGGGGGATGACTTGCCCATCACAGGGGGCTGTGGTTGCCGAAGTAGTTTAAAAACCCTTTGGTGACTGAGCCCCGGGGAGAACAAGATTCGCCCTGAGTACCTCAAGGCCCTGGATGTTGTAGGGCTGTCATGATTGACACACCTCTGTAACATTGCATGGAGGTCGGGGACAGTACCATTGGCAGGGCAAACTGGGGTGATGGTTCCTCTCTTTAAGAAGGGGGACTGGAGGGTGTGCTCCAACTTTAGGGGGCTCACACTCCTCAGCCTCCCTGGGAAGGTCTATGCCACAGTACTGGAGAGGAGAGTCCAGCAGTTGGTTGAACCTCAGATTCAGGAGGAGCACTGTGGTTTTCCTCTTGGCTGTGGCACATCAGACCAACTGTTTACTCTCTCGAGAATCCTCGAGGGTTCATAGGAGTTTGTCCAACTAGCTGACATGTGTTTTGTGGACTTGGAGAAGGCATTCGACTGCGTCCTTGATGGTCTTTTGTGGGGGGTGCTTCAGGAGTATGGGGTATCGGGCTTGTTGCTACAAGTTATCCGGTCTCTATACAACTGTTGTGAAAGTTTGGTTCGTATTGCCAGCCCTCAGTTGGACTTGTTTCCAGTGAGAGTTGGACTCCACCAGGGCTGCTCTTTGTCACCGATCCAATTCATAATTTTTATGGACAGGATTTCTAGGAGCAGCCAAGGAACGGAGGGTGTCATGCTTGGTGACCACAGGATCTCATCTCTGTTGTTTGCAGATGATGTTGTCCTTCTGGCTTCATCCAGCAATGACCTACAGGTCTTACTGTGGTGATTTGCCGCTGAGTGTGAACCGGCTGGGATGAGAATCAGTCTGAGTCCATGGACCTCAGCCGGAAAAAGGTGGATTGTCCTCTCCGGATTGGGGCCAGCCCCAAGTAAAGGAGTTTAAGTATCTCGGGGTCTTGTTCATGGGTGAGGGGAGAATTGAGAGAGAGATTGACAGACGGAGTAGAGCAGCATCTGTAGTGATGCGGACGTACTGGGCTGTTGTAGCGAAGAGGGAGCTGAGCTTTAAGGCAAAGCTGTTGATTTACTAGTCAATCTACATTCCTACCCTCACCTATGGTCACGAGCTTTGGGTAATGACCAAAAGAATGAGATCACGGATACAAGCGGCTGAAATGAGCTTTCTCCATAGTATTGCCGGACTCACCCTTAGAGAGCTGCTGCTCCTCCACATCAAACGGAACCAGTTGAGTTGGTTTGGGCGTTTGATCAGGATGCCTCCTGGATGCCTCCCGCTTGAGGTGTTCTGGGCATGTCCCACTGGAAGGAGACCCCAGGACAGACCCAGGACTCGCTGGAGAGACTACGTCTCCCAGTTGGTCTAGGAATGTCTTGGTATCCTCTCTGAAGAGCTGGAGCAGGTGGCTGGGGAGAGGGAAGTCTGGGCTTCTCTGCTTGAACTGCTGCCTCCACGATCTGGACCTCTGGAAAAGCTGTAGAAGATGGATGGATGATGGAAGTTGCAAATATACCAGAAAAAAGTTGCAAATTCATGAGAAAAAAGATGAAAACTCACAGGGAAAAAGTCACAAATTTATGACAAGAACATTCAAAAATGTTGTGGAAAAACTTGAGGGAAAAGTTCAGTTAATTTCCTTCCACAGCATGTGGGACACCATGTGGTGTATGGGTCGGCATCTATCACCATTTCACTGACCCTAGCCCACACAGCTACAGTGGGGTGGTCAGTTCTCTGGTAGCTCTGTGCGTTAACTTTCCTTTCCCCATTCTGTTATGCTGAGCTCCAAGCTAGAAGGCAGAAAGTACCATTTTATATGGTCTTTGATATGACTTGGCCAGGGTTTGAACCTTCACCCGGGAGGTTGTGGGGCGGGTACTTTACCAACTAGGCCAACACTCTGGTTGTGAGGAGAGGGGGGAAAAAAACAGGAAAAACTGCTAATTTAGAAGAAAAAAAAAGGTCCTCCTGTGGGAGTTTTGTCAGCATGTTGGAAACGGACATAAAGGACAAACATGTGAGACTTTGTCCACATTGATGCTTTGTTAACGAGCTCAGAGTATTTCTGATGTCTTGGTACTCCTCCAGTTTTGATGATTTCATTTGTGTTTTTTTAATAGAGTGAAGCCTTTGACATCTACACACTCTACTGCATGAACTACCCAAAGTAAGTACACACACACACACACAGACACACGCACACACACACATGGACACACACGCACGCACGCACATGTGCCAGCAATTAAGACATGGAAAGTTTAAATACTTCAGTGTGTGTGTGTAATTAATACTGAACAGATGTTTCATGTTGCACGAAAATTATTTTTTTTTCACAGAATTCTAATTGAAGGCGACACTAATTAGGGCTGCACTAAATATCAAACTGTAATCGTGAACTTGACATCAACAGCAATAGTGGCGTATCATTCATGTATCTATGGTGCTGACTTCGCCTCCATGTAATTACACTCCGACACAGCAGGTGGCGGTAATGCGCCGTAACACAGGTGACGAGCAGAACAATGTGACAGAAGTGATAACGGTTTTATCTTTTTTAATGTTGCAAAAGTTGTAAAAGCTACAAATTTACAAGAAAAAAGGAGCAAAATTTTGAGAATAACGTCACAAACTCGTGAGAAAAAATACGAAAATTTATAAAGTCACTAATTTGTCAGAAAAAACTTTAGACGTTATGAAAAAGGTTAAAAAAAATTGAGGAAAACTTGCAAATTTATGAGAAAAATATAAAAACTTGCAGGAATAACGTCACTAATTTGTGAGAAAATTTTGCAAATTTATGAGAAAAAAGTTGCAAATATATATTAAAAAAATGTAATTTTACAGGAAAAAAGTTGCAAATTTATGAGAAAAAAAGATTAAATTTTACAGGAAAAAAGTCACAAATTTAAGACAAAAAGTTAAAAAAAAATGTGAGAAAAAAATTGCAAACTTATTAGAAAAAATGTCAAAGTTTTGAGGAAAAAAGTTTCAAATTTACAAGCAAACTCACAAATTTACAATTTTTTTTGCAAATTTATGTGAAAAAAGCTGCACTTTTTCAGAAAAAAGTAGTGAAGTTTAGACAATAATGTCACAAACTCATGACAAAAAAATACATAAATTTACAGGAATAAAGTCACCAACATGTCAGAAAAAAGATGCAAAGTTATTCAATAAGTTAAAAAAAAAAATTGAGGAAAAAGTTGCAAACTTATGAGAAAAAAAAGTCACATATTTTTGAGAAAAAAGTAAATCAAGAAAAAAGTTAAAAATTTACAGGAGAAAAATGCAAATTTATGAGGAATAAAGTTGTACATTTTTGAGAATCAAGTGGCAAAATTGTGGAAGAAAGTCACAAATTTACAAGAAATTTTTTTTTCCTCTTTTCCCTCTTCAGCTTATTTTTCTGCAGAAAATTGCATCTTTTCCCATTTAACTCTAAATTTCCTCCGACCTTGTCAGCATCAACCAAAGCTGCTGGTCGTCAGAAGTCTGTTTTAAGTCCTTGTATTTCCAGACTGTTTTGTCCGCAGGTGAAGAATTCTCTGTCTGCAGCTGTTGTTTGTTCTCTCTTATCTGGTGAAAAACTGACGAGGACAGCCTCCAACCTGTGGCTCCGGAGTCACATGTGGCGCTTTGGTCTGGAGTCACCGGCTTTAGCCACAAAAAACTTCCACAAAATTAGTTGAAAACTTGCAAATTTAACAGAAAAATCTGGCAAACATAAATGACTATAGTAGAAAAGTTTATAAATCTGTGAGAGATGAGTCACGAAAGTTTAACAGGCAGATTTATGAGACAAGAGCTTGAAGAAACAAGACACGTTTCTGAGAAAAAAAAAAAAGCTGAAAAAAATGTTTTTCAAAAAATTTGCAAGATTATTTTCATAAATTTGTGGCTTTTGTTGCATAAATTTGCACATCAATCAATCAATCAATCAATCAATCGACCTTTGTCATGGTGCTATGCATACAACTGTAGTGCAAGCAAGATGAAATTGCGTTTCTCTAGGCATCCCTATTGTATAAAGAACATAATTTAAAAACACACTCACACACACCCCCACCCCGACAACCATTCACACATCCCTGAGGCACATTTGGATATTACAGTAATGAAATTAACTTATTACAGTTGCAGTTAAAATGATAATAACTGCCTATGTATATATAAAACAATTAAAATGGCTAAGTGAATCTGAGTAGCTAAGAGAAATAAATACTTAAACTGACTAAAACTATAATATACATATAATATACATAATGTCCATAAAGTGCAGTAATATGTGTAAAGGATTCCAGATCAACTGTTCAGCATCCTAACAACTTGTGGGAGGAAGCTGTTAATCAGTCTGGTGGTTCTGCCTCTGATGCTCTGGAATCGTTTGCCAGATGGCAGCAGTTCAAAGTGTTTATGCAGAGGGTGAGAACGGTCCTTAACAATGTTCAGTGCCCTGCTCCTACAACGGCTCTGAAAAAGTTCTTGGACAGAGGGGAGGGAAACTCCAATTACCCTCTCAGCTCCCTTAACTATCCTCTGCAGGGCTTTTTTGTCTGACGTACTGCAGCTGGAGTACCATGTAGCAATGCAGTACGTCAGAACACTCTCCACCACATCTCTGTAGAAGGTCCTGAGGATGCAGATGGGGAGAGAGGCCTGTTTGAGTTTCCTCAAGAAGTGCAGTCTCTGCTGGGCCCGCTTCCTGATCCCCAAGGAATTCTTGCTCCAGGTCAGGTCCTATGAGATCTGCTTTCCGAGGAACTTAATGTTCTCCACTCTCTCCACCGAACGGCCGCTGATGCAGAGAGGGACATGTTCAGGCCGTGACCGCCGGAAGTCAATAATCATCTCCTTCGTTTTGTCCACTTTGAGCACCAGATTGTTCTCCCTGCACCAGCCCTCCAGGTCTCTAACTTCTTCCCTGTACACTGATTCCTCATCCCTCTGAATAAGTCCCACCACTGTGTTGTTGTCTGCAAACTTAATAATCTGGTTCCCCTCGTGTCTGGATATACAGTCATGTGTTAAAAGTGTAAACAACAGTGGACTGAGTACGCAGCCTTGAGGGGATCCAGTGCTCAGCGTGATGGAGTTGGAGATATTGTTTCCAAACCGGACAGACTGAGGTCTCTCAGTCAGGAAATCTAGGATCCAGAGACATGTGGCGGTGTTCAGACCGAGAAGGAGTAATTTCTCCATCAGTCTCTGGGGAATAATGGTGTTAAATGCTGAACTGAAATCAAAGTACTGGAGTCTGGCATAGGTGTCTTTCTGATCCAGGTGGGTAATGACAGAGTGCAGGGTGTTGACTATAGCATCCTCGGTGGAGTGATTTGAACAATACGCAAACTGGAGCGGGTCATGTGATGCAGGGAGGCAGGCTGTGATGTGTGGTTTAACAAGCCGTTCAAAACACTTCATCGCAATTGGTGTCAGTGCGACAGGAAGATAGTCATTCAGACCAGACACAACTGGTTTCTTTGCCACCGGTACTATGGTAGAGGTCTTAAAGCATCTAGGGACGATGGCCTGACTCAGGAAAATGTTATATATGCCAGTCAGGACATCCGCAAACTCACTTGCGCAGACTCGAAGCACACGTCCGGTGATGTTGTCCGGACCTGCAGTTTTACGTGGGTTAACCCTGATTAGGGTCCTCCGTGTGTCCGCTGCGTTGATGGTGATAGCTGGCCCCACAGATGGTGAAGGTGAAGATGGGCCAGCCCTCCCTCTGATTGTCGGGTTTGATGCTTCAAAATGTGCAAAGAAGTTGTTGAGCCTGTCTGGAAGCAAAGCGTCATCATCATCAACCCCCTGCCTAGACTTATAATCCGTCAACGCCCGTACTCCCTGCCACATCCGTTTGATGTTCCCTGTGTTACAGAAATGTCCCTGGATTTTCTCCGCGTAGGCACGTTTCACCGTCTTAATTCCCTTTGCGAGCGCAGACCTGGCTGAACGGAGGGCAATCCTGTTCTTCGCTCTGAAGGCTGCATCTCTGGCTGTGAGCAGCGAGTGCACCTCTGCGGTCATCCGGGGTTTATAGTTGCCCCGTGCAGTGATGGTCTTCAGTATAGTGACATCCTCTGTGCATTTTGTGATGTAGCTGGTGACTGTTTCAGCATACTCCTCCACATCTGTCCTGTCTCCCTGGGAGGCTGGTATTTTGAAAACTTTCCAGTCTGTGTGCAGAAAACAGTCCTGAAGTGCCGAGGCTGCACCCTCTGGCCAAGTCCTGAATTGTTTCTCTACTGGCCTGCTGCACTTCAGTAAGGGTTTGTAGGCAGGCACCAGCATCAGGGATAGGTGGTCAGAATGGCCAAGGTGGGGGCGAGTTGTTGCCTTGTATGCATTTGGGAAGTTTGTATACACCAAGTCCAACATATTCTCTCCTCTGGTCTTAAAGTCCATACATTGTTTGAACTTGTAAATGTTCAGCTTTTTCCTCATAGATTTGCAACGTTTTCTAAAAAAATTCTGACTTTTTTCTCAAAAATTTGCAAGATTATTTTCATAAATTTGTGGCTTTGTTCAACTTTTTCTCGTAGATTTGCAACTCTTCTCAAAAATTTGTCACTTTTTTTTCTCAAAAATTTGCAAGATTTTTTTTCATAAATTTGCACATTTTCAACCTTTTCCTGGAGATTTTCATGTTTTTTTCTCATAGATTTGCAATTTTATTCTCATAAACTGGCACCTTTTTTCTTGTATATTAAAAAAAAAATTCTAAATTTTCGGGCCATACTACAACGATGGGGTCAGTTGATCAGTTGTCTAATGCAGAACGCATTTACAGGCGTTTCCAAGTTCATTTCCTTATCACAACGGCGTAAAAACGAACTTTCCACCGGCGCGTGACGCAAAGAGGCCGGTCTAATCATTCAGAGGTATGTTATGGATAATCCAATCCAAAGCGCTCCTTCCCATCCCTTTAATGCACAGAGGCTCATTATCTAAAGTGAACTGTGATCATGACGGCTTAAGACGGGTTTTGTACTGACCAAAGCCCGTGCGTGTGTGAGCCAAAATGCACGTGATAGTAATGCTGCTTGGTAATAAGGAAGACATCAATCACAGTTGATGCCCAGTTAGTTATGTTACAACGAACAAACAAGTAAGAATGGGCTGAAAAATCAGCTGAATGATTTAATGTGCCTGTGCAAATTTTCACAAACTTTCATTAATGATGGCATGGAAGTTGCTCTCGGCTGTGTGGAGATAGGGTGGTCCCTCTCTTGTTGCTTTCACCAACCAAAGGTCTCCCCCTGGCTTCATGTCCACCTCCAGCCCCCACCATGAAGCGAGCCCACTCTTAGCAGCCTCTGCCGGGGGCTGATGGGTGGTTGTCGGGGAGCTTGCTGGCCTGGAAGGGCGTATGGCCGACGCAGATGTGGATGCATCTCCTGTCTGTCTGGGGAGTTACAGTGAAAAGTAAAACGCTGTACACCCTTTGTTCATTCATGTATTCCCCTAACAAAAAATTCCTACATTAATGCCTAATCTATGGACTCCAGTGGTAAGTCAGCAATTAAAATAAAAGTGTGGATGAATTTAAAAAAAAAGAAACTAGTGTGTGGTCATCACGTAATTAAAATGACGAGTGATTATGAGTGTTACAAGATCCCGGCGCTGCCGTCTCCTGAGCACCGGAGCTTTGCGATTTCAAAACACGCCACTGAAATGTCATTAAGCAATGCACTTCTGATGATAGACCTCCTTTTTCCTGATCAAAAGCGGATTCTCATGGAATACACTATAATAGTAATGCGCATTAGATTGCACACCACCACACCTCTTTAAGATGACTCTCCTCCTCCCAGCGCAGAGTGGGGGCACTGTCTACTGGTAATTTGATGGCGTGATACAAGGTGTAAAAAACAGCCAGTGTGCTGACAGAAGCTAACAAGAACACCGGTGCACAGCCGAAAGTCTGTCGGAAAAGTACGCTGATGATCATCAAAATAAGGCCCCAAGACTTTAAGGGCTCAAGTCCTAGTCCAGTCCTAATGAGTCATTTGTCACCTGCTGCATGCCCTCTGGTCCTGTTAGAAAATTCCTTTGTAATATCTAAGAAATGTTAAATGTGCTGTATTATCCTCTATCCAGCAGGTGATTTGAACAAACTTGAAAATTGACAGACAAAAGTTAAAAAAGTTGCTAATTTAAATGAAAAAAGTTGCAAATTTACAAGGAAAATTTCAGTGTTTTGGGCGTTTCAGTTGAAAACGTCAATGATAAAAGATTGCTCATGAGTCCAAGTCAAATCTGGAGTCGCTGTTATATGCTACTTTTAGGCACAACTTGAGTTCAAGTGACAGACTCCAGTACCCATCTTGAGGCTCCACGTCTCCCTAGAGTACAGACAAAGGAGACCAAAGAACTGAAGACTCAGACCTCCACCATCCTGCTCAGGTACAGAGGCCACCACTGGTGTTGTAGTCAGGACCAGATGGACACCAGAGACTTGACCAAGACTACAGTGTATGTAGGTCTTGGTCTTGACCTTTTATAGTCTTGGACTTGTCTGGTCTTGGAAGATGCGGGTCTTGGTTACAACACTAGCCACCATATACCACTGTCCTGTGAGTCCACCAGGGCCAAATTTAGGATCAAGTTGTAGCTGGAACCCTAGAAGACCACAGCCCTGAGAGGGTTCCCCACAGATAAACTTCCACTTTGTTGTATCTGATCATTCCTGGACCACCTCCATGCTCTGTTAAGACGTGGCTTGAGGGATCCAACCCCCAGCCTCCACAGAAGCCCCACCACTACAGCTCATCACTACGGGACTCTATCCAGTCTAAACAGCCTGAGCGTCTCCCTGTGGACCTACCTACCGTGGTTACATCCACATCTGTAAATGTCCTAACAGCAGCCATGTTCAAACCGACTGGTTCTGCTGCATTCCTGGAGATGTCCAGTTTTTCTGGCATCTTCTTCTCTGTTTAAGGTGGGATAACAAACCAAACAAAGACTCTCTTCTCCTCTGCTCCCGACAGGGTGACACTTGGGTTCAGAATCCTGTGATCCAGCACGATTCCCCCCCAAGTCCAAACCCAGAGGACTGGAGTGGAGAAGTCTGGTGTTTTCATTACTGTACTGTTGTATGTCTGCTGAGAACTCTGGAGGGTAAAACGTCACACCTGGCATGTTCAGATCATTCAGTGTGAGGACGGCTGCTCCTCAGGTACCCGGAGTTCACTTCATCGCATCGGTATTTGTCTTTGAGCTCAGAAATGTCCAGAAACAGCTCTGTAAATCAACTCCAGGATCCCTGTTGGTGCTGAATCTGCAGCTGCGAAACAACCACAGGAGGAAAAAATGCATCAAGTACAGAAGCCCTGAGAGGCCAAAAACAGGGAATCATCTTCTAAATGTGAGCTGAGTTATGGTGAAATAAAAGATGAAAAAGAAAGACTGGGGGGAGGGTGTTATTATAAGGTACAAATACTGTATATAAATGTAAATTAGGTACAAATTTGCAAGAATAAAGGTGCAAAAATATACAATGCCAATACAAAAATTCAAAAACTCACAAATTATAATGTAATTACATAGAGTAAAAAATTCAACCAGCAGCCAGAAAAAAAAAAACTACAGATTTATTGGAAAAAAAAAGTTTAAAAACTTACAGGAAAAAAAAAAAAATAGAAATTTATGATAAAAAGTCACAAGCTTATGAAAAAGAAAGCTGCAAATTTCAGATGAAATGTTGCAGATTTTGCATAAAAATGTTGCAAATTTTGGAGAAAAAAGTCAAAAATTTACAAGAAAAAAGTTGCAAATATACTTCCGGTTATGGCTGCCACGTAGGACGGACGTGTCTCGCTCTGCTCTGCTCCTGGAGAAAAAAAATCGGCAAATAACTCTCATTTGGGACAGAACGTATCCCAGCATTTGGGCGAGGATATGTCGGCGAAGCCTAAGGCTGGAAAACCAGGAAAAGGAAAAAGCGAGCCGCCGAAACAGTCCAAATTAACGGACTTTCAGGTCTGTGACACAGCAAACAAAACTCCATATATGGCGGAGGAGGCTGGCGGCGGTGCGATGTCTGCGGGGAATAGCGCAGATGCGCTGATGGCTGCCATGAGTTCAATGAGAGCGGATTTTTCCTCTAGATTTGATGGGATTATGACAGCGTTGGAAGGAATAAGAAAGGAATTGGGTGACTGTGTAGAACGAACGGCGCAGATGGAGCTCCGTCTCGCTAGTGCTGAAGATGACGTCACCCGTCTTCAATTAAAGGTGCGCACTTTGGAAAAAAAAAAAAAAAATCTCTGGAAGATAATATTTTGGATTTGGAATCTCGGTCGAGACAGAATAACTTGAGGCTGGTGGGTCTTCCAGAGGAATCAGAAGGTCGGGACGTATGTTCCTTTCTGGAAAAGTGGATTCCGGAGGTGCTGGGCAGCGAGGAGTTGCAATCAGCAGTGGTTCTGGAAAAAGCACATCGTATTGGCCCACGGAGAGATAAGGGACCGCCGAGGACCTTAATTATGAAGTTTCTTAGCAACAGAGACAGGATGAAGATCTTCAACGCTGCACGTGCTAAAGGAGAGATTAAACACCAGGACCAGCAGGTGCGGTTCTACCCAGATTTGGCCACAGGAATCCAACAATTGAGGAAGCAGTTTGATCCCATACGTAAGGAGCTGCGCAACCTTGGGATTCGTCATGGTGTAATCTATCCTGCGAGACTGCTGACCACGTATGAGGGCAGAACCCACATCTTCAAGACCCCAGAGGAGGCGCAGGAGTTCATCAAGAAGATCAAAGAAGAAGAAGAGACTGGTGGGAGCTAAGCATGAACAAAATATAAGGTAGAATAATTAAGCATTTGCACAGGCATCTGACTGACTTGAAGTAAATAGTAAGTTTACAAAATATAGATTGTATTATATATTAAACAAACAAAACAAAAACAAAACAAACAAACAAAAAAAAAAACTATGATGTACAAAGTTGTTAAAAATTTTGGAGTTAAGTTGGAAAACTACAGAGGAGAGTTAATGTTACGTCATTAAAAGCAGTAGAGTTAGGGTGATTGGGAGGATGAAGAAGGAGTGGCTTAGGCTGTTCCCCGTGGGTGTGGAACGGTCGATGGCTATATCGGGAGACAGAATTTTTCTTTTGATTTTGGGGGGTTTGCCACAAGTGTGGGAAGGGGAAATTTGTTTGTGTGTAGTTTGTAGGATGAATGTTCAACCACTCATGTTTTTGCTTCTCTGTATGAGCATGTTTACACTGCAAGGTAATCCTAAACTCTCTATTGATCATGGACCAAAGTGTTAATCTTAATTTAACTTCATGGAATTGCAGAGGTCTACAAAATTTAAAAAAACTTAAACAAGTTATGAATAAAATAAAGGACATGGGTTCAAGAATTGTGTTTTTACAAGAAACTCATCTGATAGAGGAGGATGTTAAAAGAATTAGGAGTAGATGGCAGGGAAGTGTATTCACCTCTTCATTTTCATCCCGAGCCAGGGGAGTTATGACTCTCATACATAAATCAGTTCCTTTTCAAGTGAAAAATGTAATTGGAGACAAATTTGGAAGATATGTAATCATTCAAGGTTCTTTGCTATTAGAAAATATAAATCTTGTGAACTTATATGGTCCCAATATAGATGATCAGAAGTTCTTTGCTAATTTATTTCTCATCTTATCATCACTTACAGGGCAACATATAATAGCAGGGGATTTTAATTGTACATTGAATCCAGGTGTGGATAGATCAACAGGACTGGATTGTACGCACATTGGATGTAGGATGACTATTAATCATTTTATGAAAGAATTGAGATTGTTAGATATATGGAGAGAAATGAAACCACAAGTTAAAGCCTATTCTTGTTATTCCAGTACCTACAAGACATTCTCACGTATTGATTATTTTTTGATTTCCACAGAATTAAGGTCCAAGATTCAAAACTGCTTTTATGATAACATCGTGATTTCTGATCATGCACCCTGTTGTCTAATATATGTAGATAAAAAATTGACAAAGGAATCAAGTAGATGGCAATTTCAGCATAAATGGCTTCAGGATGAGGAATTTGTCAAGTATATAGAAAAACAGATAGACGAGTTCTTTGACATCAATACTACACAAACATCAGCATGTGTAAAGTGGGAGGCTTTCAAAGCTTTTATTAGGGGACATATTATTAGTTATACAGGATCAAAATCTAAGAAGACTCGAGAGGAGAGAGCTAAATTGAAACATAAAATAAAAAGTCTTCAGGAAAAAGTGTATGCAGGAAGTGACCCAAGGTTGGAGAATGAATTACTGATTTTGAGAGCTGAATACGACAAAAAATCAGCGAATAGAGCTGCCTCGAGTCTTCTAAGATTGAAACAATCTTTTTATGAACAAGGTGAAAAATCAGGAAAATTATTAGCATGGCAGATTAAACAATTGGAAATTAAAACACCAATTACCAGTATTATAAGTAATGGACAGGTAGTTATAGATCCTTTAGAAATTAATAGAGCCTTTAGAGATTACTATGAAAAATTATATGATACCAAAAATGAACCTGATTTAACAAAACTAAATGGGTTTTTGAACGAACTATCTATACCGTGTATTCCAAATGAAAACAGGGAGATATTGGAGTCTAAAATTAGTCAAGAAGAAGTTGGGCTAGCCATTGATAATATGAAATCAGGAAAAAGTGCAGGACCAGATGGTCTTCCAGTTGACCTTTATAAAAAATTTAAGAATAAATTAATAAAACCTTTTTTGGAAATGGTTTTAGAAGCATTTCAAAATAATAATTTACCATCATACATAAATAATGCCTTAATTATACTGCTGCCAAAACCAGGTAAGCCCTCTAATAAATGTGAAAATATGAGACCAATAAGCCTATTAAACGCCGACCTTAAGATAATCTGTAAAATTTTAGCAAGACGAATACAAGAAATTTTACCAAATATTATTAATCGAGATCAGAATGGCTTTATAAAGGGTAGACAAGGCTTCCATAATGTAAGAAGACTATTTAATATTATTTATTTTAATAAAGAAGCACCGGATACAGCTCTCCTATCATTGGACGCCGAAAAGGCCTTTGATAGAGTTGAATGGCCCTTTCTTTTTGAAGTCCTACAAAGGTTTGGACTTGGAAATAATTTCATAAAATGGGTTCAAATAATATACAATAATGCTACAGCAGAAATCCTAACAAATAACAATATTTCAAAACCAATAAAAATCAATAGAGGATGTCGACAAGGCTGTCCACTTTCACCTTTACTGTTTACTATGGCAATTGAACCTTTAGCGATAGCGATACGTTTACATTCACAAATATATGGAATTAAAGTTGGACCAACAGAACATAAAATCTCCCTGTACGCCGATGATATAATTTTGTTTATGTCGAATCTAAAAAAATCAATTCCAACCTTGTTGAATTTAATAAAGAATTTTGGGGAAATATCAGGATATAAAATAAATAAAACTATCCATCCATCCATCCATCTTCTACCGCTTTTCCGGAGGTCCGGGTCGCGGAGGCAGCAGTTCAAGCAGAGAAGCCCAGGCTTCCCTCTCCCCAGCCACCTGCTCCAGCTCTTCAGAGGGGATACCAAGGCGTTCCCAGACTAGCTGGGAGACGTAGTCTCTCCACCGAGTCCTGGGTCTGCCCCGGGGTCTCCTCCCAGTGGGACGTGCCTGAAACACCTCAAGTGGGAGGCGTCCAGGAGGCATCCTAATCAGATGCCCATACCACCTCAACTGACTCCTTTCAATGTGGAGGAGCAGCGGTTCTACTCTGAGCCTCTCCCGGATGACTGAGCTCCTCACCCTATCTCTGAGGGTGAGTCCAGCAATCCTACGGAGAAAGCTCATTTCAGCCGCTTGTATCCGCGATCTCGTTCTTTCGGTCATTACCCAAAGCTCGTGACCATAGGTGAGAGTGGGAACGTAGATTGACTGGTAAATCGACAGCTTTGCCTTAGAACTAAGCTCCCTCTTCACCACAACAGACCGGTACAACGTCCGCATCACTGCAGATGCTGCTCCAATCCGTCTGTCGATCTCTCGCTCCATTTTCCCCTCACTCGTGAACAAGACCCCAAGATACTTAAACTCCTCCACTTGGGGCAGGAGCCTGTCCCCAACCCGGAGAGGACAATCCACCTTTTTCCGGCTGAGGACCATGGACTCGGACTTGGAGGTGCTGATTCTCATCCCAGCCGCTTCACACTCAGCGGCAAACCGTCCCAGCAAGAGCTGTAGGTCATTGCTGGATGAAGCCAACAGGACAACATCATCTGCAAACAACAGAGATGAGATCCTGTGGTCACCAAGCATGACACCCTCCATTCCCTGGCTGCGCCCAGAAATCCTGTCCATAAAAATTATGAACAGGACCGGTGACAAAGGGCAGCCCTGGCGGAGTCCAACTCTCACTGGGAATGACTCCGACCGAGTGTTGGCAATGCGAACTAAACTCTCACAACGGTCGTACAGAGACCGAATAGCTCGTAACAACAAGCCCGACACCCCATACTCCCGAAGCACCCCCCACAAAAATCCACGAGGGACGCGGTCAAATGCCTTCTCCAAGTCCACAAAACACATGTAAACTGGTTGGGCAAACTCCCACGAACCCTCAAGAATTCTCGAGAGGGTAAAGAGCTGGTCCGATGTGCCACGGCCAGGACGAAAACCACATTGCTCCTCCTGAATCCGAGGTTCGACCAACGGCCGGACTCTCCTCTCCAGTACCTTGGCATAGACCTTCCCAGGGAGGCTGAGGAGTGTGATCCCTCTAAAGTTGGAGCACACCCTCCGGTCCCCTTTTTTGAAGAGAGGAACCACCACCCCGGTTTGCCATGCCAAAGGCACTGCCCCCGACCTCCACGCAATGTTGCAGAGGCGTGTCAACCATGACAACCCAACAACATCCAGGGCCTTGAGGTACTCGGGGCGAATCTCGTCCACCCCCGGGGCCCGGCCACCAAGGAGATTTTTAACCACCTTGGCGACCTCAGCCCCTGTGATAGGCGAGTCATCCCCCTCGTCCCCAAACCCTGCTTCCTCTGTGGAAGGCGTATCAGTGGGATTGAGGAGATCCTCGAAGTATTCCTTCCACCGCCCGACGATATCCCCAGTTGAAGTCAACAGTGGCCCATCCGCACCATACACAGTGTGGACGGGGAGCTGCTTTCCCCTCCTGAGCCGCCGAACAGTTTGCCAGAATCTCTTTGAAGCCGACCGAAAGTCTTGTTCCATGGCCTCACCGAACTCCTCCCATACCCGGGTTTTTGCTTCAGCAACCACCCGAGCTGCACTCCGCTTGGCCTGCCGGTACACCTCAGCTGCTTCGGGAGTCCCACAAGCCAACCAAGCTTGATAGGACTCCTTCTTCAGCTTAATGGCCCCCCTCACCACTGGTGTCCACCACTTGGTTCGGGGGTTGCCACCACGAGATGCACCGACCACCTTGCGGCCGCAGCTCTGGGCTGCCGCTTCAACAACAGAGGTGGAGAACATGGCCCATTCAGACTCCATGTCTCCAGACTCCCTCGGAATGTGGTTGAAGTTCTTCCGGAGGTGGGAGTTGAAGACCTCCCGGACAGGGGCCTCAGCCAGACGCTCCCAGCACACCCTCACTATACGTTTGGGTCTACCAGGTCTGAATGGCTTCCTCCCCTGCCATCGGATCCAACTCACCACCAGGTGGTGATCAGTTGACAGCTCTGCACCTCTCTTTACTCGGGTGTCCAAGACATACGGTCGCAGGTCTGATGATACGATAACAAAATCGATCATCGACCTGCGGCCTAGGGTGTCCTGGTGCCAGGTGCACATATGGACACCCTTATGCTTGAACATGGTGTTCGTTATAGACAGTTATAGTTCGTTATAGTTCGTTATAAATAAAACTAAATCTTCAATATTAATGCTAAATGAGACCCAGAGAAATTACCCAGCCCCTGAGGTAAATCAATTCAATGTTGTAAATCAGTTTAAATATTTAGGAATCCAAATTATGCCTAAGCTAGAATCAGTCGCCAGTGTCAACTATGAAGCCTTAATGTCAGATATCAATGAGTTAACTCAGAGATGGATGTCACTACCAATGTCGATGATCGGGAGAATCAATATACTTAAAAGTAATATTTTACCTAAAATACTTTATTTATTTCAATACATTCCCTTATCACCACCTTTAGATCTATTCTCAAGAATAAAAAAAAAAGTTAGTGGAATTTATATGGAACAACAGGAGGGCTAGATTACGTTTGTCTTTATTATATTTACCATTTGATCGTGGAGGTCTGAAATGTCCAAATTTTATGTTGTATTATTGGTTGGCACAACTGAGGTCTATGACATATTATTTTTCATCAAATGATCTCCCTCACTGGACTGAAATGGAATCATACAATTTACCTTTACCTCTTCCCATATTCATATACTCAGATTCGGCAAAAAAATTACAAAAACAAGTTAAAAATCCATTTGTAAAGCATATGATCAAAATATGGTGTGAAGCTAAAAACTATTTAAAAGAACCACAGCTATTGTCACAATTTAGTCCAATATGGGGTAATCAATATTTTAAACCAGGGAGAGCGGACGCTGTATTTAAAGTATGGAATTTAAAAGGGATACAAAAGATTCAGGATTTATATTTGCCATGTGCAGACAACATAATGTCTTTTGAAGAGCTGAGGATCAAATTTAATCTCAATAGAACACATTTTTTTAAATATCTTCAACTTAGAAACTTTATTCGATCAAATCAAAATAAAGCTCTCACTCGACCTATTTATTCATCCTTGGAAAAAATGATGATGAAAGATAGTAAAAGAAAGGGTATTATTTCAGAGTTTTATAACTCATTGACACTATCTTCAAGTGAAAATTCACTGAAAGGATTAAACTACTGGAAAGAAGATCTGCAAATTGAAATTTCAGAGGAACAATGGGAATTGGCTTGTACAGAAGCTCAAACCAAATCAATAAATGCACGCCTTAAATTGATACATTTCAAATGGTTAATGCGGATGTATGTTACACCGGAGGAGTTAAATAGATATAACAAAAATATACCAGATACATGCACAAAATGCATGGAAAGTAAAGGAACCCTATTTCATTGTTTATGGGAATGTAGATTAATAAGAATGTTTTGGGAGGAGGTGAGGGTAACAATTGAAAAAATAATCTCAAAACAAATCATATTGAATCCTAAACTGTTTTTGTTGGGTCTGTACCCAGAAAAGCATAATTTCAATAAAAGTGAAAGAACATTCATAGACCTCAGTTTGCTTAATGCCAAAAAATGTATTGCACTATTATGGAAAAAGACTCATAGACCAGATGTGACTCAGTGGTTAAGACAGATGTTAACAAACCTTCCATTAGAAAGAATAACATATATACTGAAATCAAAGGAAATTGTGTTTGAGAATATATGGAGACCTTTTATTGATTATGTAAAAAATTTAAACATAACTCTTGAAGAAGAAGGTGAATGATGTGTGTGGACCTTGTAAATTCCAAACTGGTGAACATAATATGTATACTAATGTATTGGATTGTCTAGACTAAACAGAGGAGCATTGTTGAAGACTTGATTTTGTTGGTGGTTGTTGGTGTTTTTAGGGCATTTTTTTTTTTTGTAGTACTTTAGTGTTAGTGTTTGATTGTTTGTATCATGTTTGTTAAAAAAAAAAAAGGTTCAATAAAGATATTGTGGAAAAAAAAAAGTTGCAAATATATAAGAAGAAGTTTTTTTTTTAAAAAAAATTACTGGGAAAAATGCAAATTATGAGAAAGAAAAAAGTTGGAAATTTTCAGGAAAAAAATTTCAAATTTTGGTGAAAAATGTTGCAAATGTATGAGGAAAAACTTGAAAATTTATTTGTAAAAAGTTGCAAATCTACAAGAAAAAGTCATGAATTCACAGGAAAAAATTGAAAATTTTTGAGAGGGAAAACTGAAAATTTATGAGAAAGAAAAAAGCTGGAAATTTTCAGGAAAAAAATGCATATTTATGAGGAAAACTTGAAAATTTATGGGTAAAAAGTTGCAAATATACAAGAAAGTCACAAATTTACAGGAAAAAATTGTAAATTTTTGAGAAAAATGTTGGAAATTTAGGAGGAAGAAAAATATTAGAAATTTTTCAGAAAAAATGGTATATTTACGAGAAAAAAGTTGCAAATTTTGAAGAAAAATGTTACAAATTTAAGAGAAAATATTGAAAATTTATGAGAAAAAAGTTGCAAATATACAAGAAAAAAGTTTTTTAAATTAATGGGAAAAAATGCAAATTCTTGACAAAAAAGTAGAAATTTTATGAGAAGAAAGTTGCAAATATACAGTACAAGAAAAAAGTGAAAAAATTACAAGAATTTTTTTTAAAATTTGTTAGAAAAAAGTTGGAAATTTACATGGGAAAAAAGTTGCAAATCTACAAGAAAAAGTCATTAATTCACAGGAAAAAACTGAAAATTTTTGAGAGAAAAATTGAAAATTTATGAGAAAGAAAAAAGCTGGAAATTTTCAGGAAAAAATGCATATTTATGAGGAAAAAAGATGCACATTTTAAATAAAAAAACACAAATTTATGAGAAAAAGTTCTAAAATTTATGAGGAAAAAGCTGCAAACATACAAGAAAAATTTTTTTTTAAAAAATTACAGAAAAAATTTTAGGAAATTTTTGAAAAAAAAGTTGGAAATTTCAGCGAAAGAACAAAGTGAGTGACAGGTGTTGGCTGAAGTGTGATCTGGTCAGTGCTGAAACCCCTGCAGTCCAGCCAGACAGCTCACCCTGAACAAACTTTCACTCTGTGGTCGGTTCTCATGTTTGAGGCTGACAGAAACGCTCCGCTGCGTGTCGTGACGTGAAGAACATGCAGCGGCATCTGGAAGTGTGAGGCCTGATCAGCAGCAGTGAAAGCTGGAAGGACGCAGAAGGCTCTGCTCTCTGGAAGCATTTGACCTACTTCTTTTTATTGGCATTTAATGGAGCTTTAAGGAGGCGACGGGCAGCGAGCCCGGAGAGGTGAAGGAGGGGTAGGCTTCCTCTGTGACGATGTACGGGCAGATGCAACACACACAGAGGGACCCAGTGGGGTTAAACCGTGTCGGATTGATGAGGAGAAGATGGTGGGGGGATTAGCAGAGACTCTGTCAGACTGAGCCGAGCACGACGGGCGAAAACACAGAAGAAGACAAACAGGGTGAAGACGGGGTGACGGGAAGGCAGCGGTTTCAGCACCGTTCACAGTCTACGTCTTTATGGGGCAATTTCCACTGTCACTGCACTGGATGGTTGACCCCAGGTATTTAAAGCCATCGTCACTCTCTACTGTAGCGCCTGCCTCCCTCTCATTCACAATGTCATCTGTGAACATCACGGTCCCCGAAAATTACTGGGGGGGTTATTATTTTTTTAACAAGGGGGTACTCAGCAATTTAGCATGAGGTACAAACGTATGACTGTAAATTAGCTGCAAAGATACAAAAAAGATGCCAATTTAAAAATGAAAAAAAGTTGCAAATTACAATTTAATTGCACATAATAAAAATTTAAACAGCATCCACATGAGCAATGCAGATTTATGAGAAAAAGTTGAAGATGTTTTTAAAAAATTAAGTTCTGTTGGGGAAAAAAGTTGTGAATTTATCAGAAAAAAAATATGAAGGGCCGTATTTTGAGAATCATCCGTGCACTCTTCTGACAGACTTTCTGCCGTACGGCAGAGTTTTTGTTAGTTTCTGTCAGCGTATTGTCTGTTTTTACACCTTGGGTCACGCCATCAAATTACCAGTAGACAGTGCCCCCGCTCTGCTCTGGGAGGATAAGAGTTATTTCAAAGAGGTGTGGCGGCACACGATATAATGCGCATTACAATTATAGTGCATTCCGTGAGAATCCGCTTTTGATCAGGAAAAAGGAGGTCTATCATCAAAAGTGCATTGTTTAATGATATTTCAGTGGTGTGTTTTGACATCGCACAGCTCCAGAGCTCAGGAGGAAACGGCAGCACTGGGATCTTATTTTAATAGAGAGAGTTGTAACAGTCATCATATAATCGTCCATCATTTTAATTACATGGTGATCACACACTAGTTTTTTTATTCCATCTACACTCACATTTTAATTGCAGACTTACCGTTGGAGTCTATAGATTAGGCATTAATAAAGGATTTTTGTTAGGGGAATGAGTGATTGAAAAGGCTTTGTGACGTGCGGCGTGGGCGTGTGTGTTAGTCCGATGAGTTGTATTCCATTCATATTTTTGTTTTTATCACAGAATTATTAGTCAGTCCTTCCAGGATGTTGCGGGATGTTTTTATGATTGTTGTGGGCCAAAAAGCTTGAATTTGCGGAAGCTTTTTTAAAAAGTTGTGATAAAAGTTGTGGTGTTTTTAGAGTGTTTTTTGCAGTAAAAGTTGTGGGAAGAATTCCAAATTTTAAAGCAGATGCTTTTTTCCAGTTTACTGCAGTGATATTCTACAGGTACATCTCAAAAAATTAGAATATCATAAAAAAGTTCAACATTTTTTGTCACTCGTTTCAGATAGTGAAACCCATATATTATATAGATTCACTACACAGAGAGTGATATATTTCAAGTGTTTATTTATTTTAATTTTGATGATTATGGCTTACAGCCCATGAAAACCCCAAATTCAGTTTCTCAAAAAATTAGAATATTACATAGACCAAAGTCAGCGCAGTCGTCTACCAGGAAATTTTAGAACACTTCATGCTTCCCTCTGCTGACAAGCTTTATGGAGAAGCTGATTTCATTTTCCAGCAGGACTTGGTACCCCCCCACACTGCCAAAAGTATCAAAACCTGGTTTAATGACCATGGCATCACTGTGTTTGATTGGCCAGCAAACTCTCCTGACCTAAACCCCGTAGAGAATCTATGGAGGATTGTCAAGAGGAAGATGAGAGACACCAGACCCAACAATGCAGACGAGCTGAAGGTCACTAACAAAGCAACCTGGACCTTCATAACATCTCAGCGGTGCCACAGGCTGATCACCTCCATGCCACGCCACATTGATACAGTAATTAATCCAAAAGGAGCCCCGACCAAGTATTGAGTGGTACATGGACATACTTTTCAGTCGGCCAACATTTCTATGAAAAAAATAATTTTTAAAATTAATTTTATGTAATATTCTAATTTTTTAAGAAACTGAATTTGGGGTTTTCATGGGCTGTAAGCCATAATCATCAAAATTAAAATAAACTAGAAAAGCACTCGGAGAGCGCAGACCTCCACCAAGCGCCACAGTTCCCCCCCATACAGTGTTTGTGTGTACGTTTTCAGATTCCTTGACTATGAAAACATATGACTAGCAATTGGATTGACAATGATAGGATTAGTGGTTCAGTAGTAAAAGCATTACCTCCTTGGCATAGGTAATAAACTGAAGTGTTGGTGTTGTGTCCATCTCCTCCATCTGCAAACTCCCAGGCTGCGGGCATTTCAATTCATCGTACAACCGCGATGGGTTATGCGAGGGTTTTCATAGATCACTGAAAGCAGCACTCAGGGCTTCACTGACGGATGCAAATTGGGTAGACAGGTTGCCGTGGGTTTTATATTGGGGTTGCGCTCCGCGGCAAAAGAGGATTTGGAGGCTTCCCCGGCAGAGAGCTTGTTTTTGCGCAGCCCCTATGGCTGCCCGGGGAATTTCTGCCAAGTAATCCCGCGCCGGACAGCTGCCCGTCTCAGCTTTTGCAGCGTAGCGCAAACACAGGCACGCTGCCGGGCCCGGCCCACCACTGTTTTCCGCGTGCTTTTGTGCCTAAAACTTTGAAGAACGCGGAGTTTGTGTTCGTCAGACACGACGACCAGCGCCCTCCATTGCGCCTGCACACATGCTGAAAATGGCCGTATCTCACAATGTTAAAGAATCCTTTAAAAAATCCCTGTATCCAGACGGTGATCCGGATCATCCCCAAAATTTAATCAGTTCTTCCTTGTACCATTTCCAACAATGCCTGAAAGTTTCATCGAAATCCGTCCAAAACTTTTTGAGTTATCTTGCTAACCAACAGACAGACAGACAGACAGACAGACAGACAAACGCTGGCAAAAACATTACCACATGCGGCCTGCGGCCTGGCGGAGGTAATAAACACTTGAAATATATCAGTCTCTGCGTAATGAATCTACATAATACATGGGTTTCACTTTCTGAAATGAGTGACAAAAAATATTGAACTTTTTCATGATATTCTAATTTTTTGAGATGCACCTGTATATAACAATACAAGAAAAGCTCAGGATTGTCAAACATTTCCCATTATAGTGATTTGTAAATTAAGCAGAAACTTCTGCTATACAGAAAAACTCTTGTGCAACAGCGAATACAAACATGAACAGAATATCCATTACAACAGCTACATTGCACTGAATGCATGTGAAAGAGCAGAGATTTGGAAATTATTGGCAGCACCTCCATTTGAAAACTCCCTACGGTTTCCAACCACGGTACCGAGCAAAGAGGAAAAAACAAATAATTTATTCTGTTGTCTGTTTTTCTGAAAAAAAAAAAAAAATACAGAGAATGTTCTCTTTCTGTCCATGCCTGCCTGTCTGTCTGCTGCATGTCGGTCTTCTTTCACACACACACACACACACACACACACACACACACACACACACACACACACACACACACACACAGCCCTTTCATTTACAGTGGGACAGTGGGGGGGGCGGTGCCTTTGTCCTTCCACACCAGAGATTAACAGTTTTAAAGCTCACTGACCAGCTGTAGTAATGATTTTACCTCTAAATATGTATAAAATGTTCCAACACTCGCTGTAGTGTAGTGTACTCTCCTCACGCGCGCTCCCGCAACGGGGTGCTTTTGGACAGGCGCATTTTTTTCAACACAAACCCAGCGCTTCGTACACGCGGTCAGGACGGAGACGTGGCGAGGCGTCCATGGGCAGGCTGGGGGAGACGGAGGAAGAGACAGTGTTTAATACTTCGCGGGTGTTTTTTTTAAATCACACACTCTGTTTGCTCACTGTAAACTATAAACTCACTACTCACTGTAAACACGGAAGTGAATGCAGTGCAGCGATGCATTTGATTGGTTAGACTGAGCGTTTCAGCGCCAGTTAGACACAAATTTGATTGGTGAAATTGGCGGAAGATGACGAGGATTGGCCAAAATTGCGGGAAAGTTGTGGTGGTTGGACAAAGTTACAAGGTCGTGCAATAGTTGCGCTGATTGGCTGATTTCGCGTCAATTGGTGCAATTGCAACATTGCAAAATCCTGGAGGGCCCAATTAGTGATTAATGTGTTTATTTTTAGGGGAATAAATGAATGCACAAGGAGTGTGCTGCATTTTACTTTTCACTGGAACTCCCCAGAGAGTCAGGAGATGCGTCCACATCCACGGAAAGCTGCGTGGCATGGAGCATCTTCCAGACCATCATTAAAGAAAGTTTATGAAAGTTTACACAGGCATCATCCTCTTTTCCTAAAGTTTCAAACCCATTCATGTCTGTGTTGCATCTGTGCATACTACATTAAACCATTCAACTGAATTTTTCAGCCCATTCTTCACTGTTCTTTCTAACATACAGTGGGGAAAATAAGTATTGAACACCTCAACATTTTTAGCCAGCCAGCCAGCCATCTTCTACCACTTTTCCGGAGGTCTGGGTTGCGGAGGCAGCAGTTCAAGCAGAGAAGCCCAGACGTCCCACTCCCCAGCCGCCTGCTTCAGCTCTTCAGAGAAGATGCCTAGACGTTCCCAGGCCAGCTGGGAAACATAGTCTCTCCAGCAAGTCCTGGATCTACCCCGGGGTCTCCTCCCAGAGGGACGTGCCCAGAACACCTCAGGTGGGAGGCATCCTGATCAGATGCCAAACCAACTCAACTGGCTAGTTTGATGTGGAGGAGCAGCGATTCTACTCTGAGCCTCTGCCAGATGACTGAGCTCTTCAATCTATCTCTGAGCGTGAGTCCAGCAATCCTATGGAGAAAGCTCATTTCAGCCGCTTGTATCCACAATCTCATTCTTTCAGTCATTACCCAAAGCTTGTGACCACAGGCGAGGGTAGGAACGTAGATTGACCAGTAAATCGACAACGAGCTCAGCTCCTTCTTCACCACGACAGACCGGTACAATGTCCGCATCACTGCAGAGGCTACTCCGATCCATCTATCGGTCTCCTGCTCCATTCTCCCCTTACCCATGAATGAGACCCCGAGATACTTAAACTCCTCCACTTGAGGCAGCAGCTTGTTCCCAACCCGGAGAGTGCAAGCCACCTTTTTCTGGCTGAGGACCATGGACTCAGACTTGGAGGTGCTGTTTCTCATCTCAGCCGCTTCACACTCAGCAGCAAACCATCCCAGCAAGGCCTGTAGGTCATTGCTAGATGAAGCCAGCAGGACATCATCATCTGCAAACAACAGAGATGAAATCCTGTGGTCACCAAGCATGACACCCTCCATTTCCTGGCTGTGCCTAGAAATCCTGTCCATAAAATTTATGAACAGGATCGGTGACAAAGGGCAGCCCTGGCAGAGTCCAACTCTCACTGGAAACAAATTTGACTGGGTGTTGGCAATATGAACCAAACTCTCACAACAGTCGTATAGAGACTGGATAGCTCGTAACAACGAGCCCAATACCCCAAACTCCAGAAGCATCCCCCACAAAAAACCACAAGGGACGCAGTCAAATGCCTTCTCCAATTCCACAAAACACATGTAAACTGTTTGGGTAAACTCTCACGAACCCTTGAGGATTCTTGAGAGGATAAAGAGCTGGTCTGATGTGCCATGGCCAGGACAAAAACCACATTGCTCCTCCTGGATCCGAGGTTCGACCAACGGCCGGACTCTCCTTTCCAGTACTCTGGCATAGACTTTCCCAGGGAGGCTGAGGAGTGTGATCCTTGAGGAGTGTGATCCCACATTTTTCTCATTAAACATATTTCTGATGGAGCCATTGACCTGAAGTTTTCTCAAGATATTTAATTTAATTTAATTCATTTATTTATCAGGGACAATGCAGTGAAACATAGTGGTCATGTAGAACATCTGATGTTCTGCACAAAGAGTATATAGCATTAAGCTAGTTTACAACTCCTGTTCCCGGTTGGACTTTTCAAGAAGAAATACAAGTAAAAAGAAAAAATACTAGTAAAGCAACAACAAATAAAGACAGTATAAACAAGACACATAGGAACCTAATACACATCCACCCAACACAACGCAAACCAAGATCAAATAACACATTAAAAGTCTGACCTTGCTAACATCACAATTCCTAGGTGTGGGTACCTTCTTGTTTTGCCTTCAGCCAGTTCTTAACCTTTACTGTGAATGTTTTGAAATCTGTCGTTAGTTTAATTTCATATGGCATTGTGCTCCAGATGTGACTACCTTTTATAGAGAAAGCTGTCTGTCCAAATGTGGTTCTGCAGTGGGATATTTTACAGTTATTGCCGTTAGAACTCCTGGTGGCTCTGCTGCTGTCCTGTCTTTGGATGAAACCACAGAGTGGCTCTGGTGCTGATTTATTCATACATTTGAAGATTAATTTCAGACAGTAGAGATTGGTGAAGCTTTCAAAACTCAATAAATTATATTTCTTTTTGGATATGACAATGATGGCAGCAAATTGGCTCTTTTTATCCATGATTTTCAAGGCTTGATTGTGTAATGAACCTATGTATGTGTTTTACTGGAGAGGGAGCTGCCTGAGCCCAAACTGTCAGACAGTATGATGTATGGGAGAAGATCATTGCATGCATGTACAATAGAGCTGCCTGTTTTGGTATGTAATTTCTGATTAATTTAAAACAGTTCAGACTTTTTTGACTGTTTTTGAAGTTTTCTTTGTGTTGATTGAAATTAAGTTGAGGGTCTAGTACAACTCCAAGGTATTTGAATTGTGTCACTGAAGTAATTTCTTGATTATAAGATAAGATAAGATAAGCCTTTATTAGTCCCACAATGGGGAAATTCCAGGATTGCAACAGCACAGGGATAGCAACACTCAGAGCAACAATCAGAAGACAAGAAAAACCAGAGCAGCGAATATACATATGTACACATAAATATATAAATATATAAACACACAGTGCAGAGCATTGTAGCTAGATGGAATAAACAGCATAACCGTCTGCTTAGTTATCCTACATAGTATGAATATGTACCCATACATATTGTCACCCTCCGTAGCGACCAATGTTGTCCTAGTTGTATACTGGAGGGGACCATTTGTGTAAGTCTATTGCGTCTTTTGCATTCAATACTATTAGGTCGTCACATTTTTTTGCTATCTCTGCGAACAGCCCTGCTTAGGTTATACAGTCTGACAGCCGTAGGTTGGAAGGACCTGCAAAACCTCTCAGTTGCGCACCTAGGATGATGTAGTCTGCTGCTAAATGAGCTCCTCAGTGCATTCAGTATGTCCTGCATAGGGGGGGACTCGGACTCCAGCAGAGATGACAGTTTAGCCACCATCCTTCTCTCTCCCATCTCCTCCACTGGGTCAAGGCGCTGCCCCAGGACAGAGCTAGCTTTCTTGATCAGTTTGTTCAGTCTCTTCCTATCGGCTGCTGTAATGCCGTTGCCCTAGCAGACCACTCCAAAAGTGATGGCTGATGCCACCACCGTGTCATAGAAAGTCTTCAGCAGCACCCCTTGTACACCAAAAGACCTGAGTTTCCTCAGTAGGAACAGCCTGCGCTGTCCCTTCTTGTAGAGTGCGTCAGTATTGTGTGACCAGTCTAGTTTATTGTTCAGATGAACAGCCAGGTACTTGTAGGATGTCACCATCTCAATGTCTGTTCCCTGTATGTTTACTGGTGCTGTGAGGGGTTGTCCTTGCCTGCGGCAGTCCACCGCCAGCTCCTTAGTTTTCCTCGCGTTGATCTGGAGGCGGTTCCGATGGCACCAGTCCACGAAGTCCTGGATAAGTCCTCTGAACTCAGCTTCATCTCCGCATTATGTATGCTAACTTTAAAACATTGCTGGTTAGATTTCCTAACTGAGAAACACACTGTTTTTTAAGGTTCAACAGTAAATGATTTTGAAAGAGCCACTCTTGGACATCAGCCATACACTTAGACAGGATGTCAGCAGCCTGTGTTGGTGTCTTGGCAGCTGTATATATAGCTGTATATATCACTGCATCATCTGCATAAAGTTATCAGTAACAACCCAAGTAATCCATACATACAAAGAAACCAAGGCAACTGTGGTCACAAAACAAGTTATATTTAATGAAGTGGAATGACACAGGGAATAAGTGTTGAACGCATGAAGAAAACAAGGTGCAAAAAGGCATAGAAAGTCAAGAAACCAGCTAAAATCCATCAGAATTTAGGAAGCCATTCCATCCCCCATCAGTGCAAATTAATTTCAACTGGTTAAGTCCTGACTGATAGCCTTTAAAAAGGTCTGTGAATATTAGAATGTCACACCACAAAGAACTCATGATGGGTAGAAACAAAGAGCTCTCTCTAGACCTTCACAACCTTATTGTTGCAAAACATAATGATGGCATTGGTTACAGGCACATTTCTAAACTGCTGGATGTTCCAGTGAGCACTGTTGGAGCCATTGTTTGGAGGTGGAAAGAACATCATTTTACCATAAACCAGCCACGACCAGGAGCTCCTCGCAGCATTTCTGACAGAGTCAAAAGAATTATCAGAAGATTTATCCAAGAGCCAAAGACCACTCATGGAAAGCTCCAGAAAGACCTGGAGTTAGCAGGTACTGCTGTTTCAAAGAAAACAATCAGTAACGCACTCAACCGACATGGGCTCTATGCCCGCTCACCTCGCAAGACTCCATTGCTGAAGAAAAAGCATGTTGAAACTCGTTTAAAGTTTGCTGCACAACATTTAGGAAAGCCAGTAAAATACTGGGAGAACATAGTCTGGTCAGATGAGACCAAAACTGAACTTCTGAATGACTATCGACCAGTAGCATTAACACCCATTGTTATGAAGAGCTTTGAGAAAATGGTATTGAAACATCTTTTGCCTAGTCTCCCCCCAGACTTTGATTGGCACCAGTTTGCCTACAGGTGGGGCAGATCCACTGAAGATGCTATTGCTATAGCTCTCCACTCGGCATTCAGCCATTTAGAAGACAAGGGGAGCTATGTAAGAATGTTGTTTGTTGACTATAGCTCGGCATTTAATACAATTATTCCCAACATTCTCATCACCAAATTGCTTCAGCTTGGTCTGCCTACTTACACTTGCAGCTGGATTAAGGACTTCCTAACAAACAGAACACAGACTGTTAGACTCGGACCCCATTCCTCCTCTACAGTCATGCTTAACACAGACTCGCCACAGGGCTGTGTGTTGAGCCCCACTTTGTATTCATTGTACACATATGACTCCATATCTGTTCATCCCACAAACATTATAGTGAAGTTTGCAGATGACACAACAGTAGTGGGGCTCATATCAGGAGGAGATGAGTCCGCATACAGAGATGAGGTCCAGAAACTGGTGAGATGGTGCTCAGATAATAATCTGTTATTGAATACAAAAAAACAAAAGAACTCATTATTGATTTTAGGAAGCATAGCAGTGAACCGCCTCCTCTATATATAGGCAAGGAGCGGGTGGAGAGGGTGGAGGCTTTTAAGTTTTTGGGTATTCATATTTCTCACAACCTTACCTGGGCAGTTAACACCATAGCTATGATAAAAAAAAAGGCTCAACAACATCTACACTTTCTGAGGCTCCTCAAGAAGAATGGCCTGAATGCAGTTGCTGGTTTTATTTTATCGCTTTGCTATTGAGAGCATTCTGTCATATGGCATCACGGTTTGGTATGAGGACTATTCAGCCGCAGACCGCAAAGCCTTCCAGAGAGTGATCGAGACTGTGCAAAAAATCACTGGCTGTTCTCTCCCTTCTCTGGGAGAGATTTCCAGGTCTTGGTACCTCAACAGAGCTACTGCCATCATTAAAGACTGTGCTCATCCAGGCCATGACTTCTTTCACCTGCTCCCCTCGGGAAAGCGGTACAGATCCCATAAAACCCAGACTACCAGGTTTAATCATAGTTTTTTCCCAGCAGCAGTACGTATTTTGAATGGATTTGTGTAACACGCACAGACTGCTGATATTTTTTGTTATCTTAGGTTATTTTGTAGCAACAGCCCTGTGTGCATAAGCTGGTCTTTTGTATTTATCGCTCAGTATGTTTTTCATTATTGCTACGTACATATTGTATTCAACTTTTAGGTAATTTTGTTTCAAGCATTATTTATTGTTGTAATCATAAGAATGTTAAATGCATGAGTGAACTGTGAATGTGATAGTTTGTTTATAGTTTGTTTTGTAGGGAGCAGCATCTCAATTTCGTTGCATTGTTCATTAACAATGGAATGACAATAAAGGCACTTTGACTTTGACTTTGAACTTTTTGGATGCCACAACACACAGCATGTTTGGAGGAGAAATGGCACTGCACATCAGCCCATGAACACCATACCAACAGTGAAGTTTGGAAGTGGGAGCATCATGGTGTGGGGGTGTTTTTCAGCACATGGTACAGGCAGACTTCATATAACTGAAGGAAAGCTTAATGGACAAATGTACAGAGACATCCTTGATAACAACCTGTTGCCATCTGGCAAGATGCTGAAGATGAAATGAGGGTGGACATTTCAGCAAGACAATGATGCCAAATACACAGCCAAGGAAACTCTCAACTGGCTTCAGAGAAGGAAAATAAAGCTACTAGAATGGCCCAGTCAGTCACTTGACCTGAATCCCATTTAAATTTTTTTGGAACAAACTGAAGATCAGAGTTCATAGTAGACACCCACGGAACATTCAAGATTTGAAGACAGTTTGTGTGGAAGAATGAGCTAAAATCACTCATGAGCAATGCCTGCACCTAGTGCAATGCCTGCACCAATGCCGTCACAGGTCCGTGGCTCTGAGAGAGATCCGTCGCTACCAGAAATCCACGGAGCTGCTCATCCGTAAGCTGCCCGTCCAGCGCCTGGTGAGGGAGATCGCTCAGGACTTCAAGACCATCCTGCGTTTCCTGAGTTTCGCCGTCATGGCTCTGCAGGAGACCAGCGAGACCCACCTGGTGGTCTCTTCTTCGCTAAGGGGGTCACCATCATGCCCAAAGACTTCCAGCTGGCCCGCTGCATCCGCGGAGAGAGAGCTTAGACTTTCTGCTGCACATCCACCAGCCATAATGCTCTGCACTGTGTGTCTATATATATACATTTATAGTAATATGGACATATGTTTGCTAGATGTTGTTTTTTCTTGCCTTCTGATTGTTGCTCTGAGTGTTGCTGTCCCTGTGCTGTTGCAATCCTGGAATTTCCCCATTGTGGGACTAATAAAGGCTTATCTTATCTTATCTTATCTTAGTTTCTCCATACAGGAGGTGTCTGGAAGCTGTTATTACCAACAAAGGCTTTTCTACTAAATATTAAATGAATTTCACCAATCGTGTTCAATACTTATTCCCCTTGTCATTCCACTTTATTAAATATAACTTGTTTTGTGAACACAGTTGCCTTGATTTCTTTGTATGTATGGATTAGTTGGGTTGTTACTGATATCTGGTGAAAATCTCAGGTCAATGGCTCTATCAGAAATATGTTTGATGAGAAAAATGTTGATGTGTTCAATACTTATTTTTCCCACTGTAACTAACTGGGCATCAACTGTAATTGATGTCTTCCTTATTACCAAGCAACATTACTATCACGTGCATTTTGGCTCACACACACACGGGCTTTGGTCAGTGCAAAACCCATCTTAAGCCTCATGATCACAGTTCACTTTAGATAATGAGCCTTAAAGGGCATTAAAGGGATGGGAAGGAGCACTTTGGATTGGATTATCCATAACATACCTCTGAATGATTAGACCGGCCTCTTTGCGTCACACGCTAGTGGAAAGTTCGTTTTTACACCGTTGTGATAAGGAAATGAACTTGGAAACATCCGATAACGCATTCTGCATCAGTGACATCTGATCAACTTAAAGTGTTGTAGTACGGCCCGAAAATTTAGAACAAAAACATTACAAATTTACCAGAAAAAGAGGTGCAAGTTTATGAGAATAAAATTGTAAATCTATGAGAAAAAGATGAAAATCTACAGGAAAAGTTGAAAATTTTCAAGAAAAAAATGTACAAATTTATGAAAACTTGCACATTTTTGAGAAAAAAGTTGAAAATCTACAAGAAAAAGTTGAAAATTTGCATGAAAAAAATTGAAAATTTATGAGAAAAAAGCCACAAATTTATGACAAAAATCTTGCAAATTCTTTGAAAAAGTTTTTTTTTTCAGCTTTTTTCCCCCTCAGAAACGTATGGCTTATTTCTTCAAGCTTTTGTCTCATAAATCTGCCTGTTAAATCTTTGAGAATTTTTTCTTACAGATTTAAACATTTTTCCAGTATACTCATTTAAGTTTGCCAGATTTTTCTTGTAAATTTGCATTTTTTCCTGTAAATTTTTTTTCTTGATTTACTTTTTTCTCAAAAATGTGACCTTTTTTCTCATAAATTTGCAACGTTTCCTCAGTTGTTGGTTTTTTTTTTTACTTTTTACATAACTTTGCCTCTTTTTTCTGACATGTTGGTGACTTTACTCCTATACATTTTCATATTTATTTCTGATCAGTTTGTGACGTTATTCTCAAAACTTTGCTACTTTTTTCTGAAAAATGTGCAACTCCTTTTCTCATAAATTTACAAAAAAAATGTAAATTTATGACTGTTCTTGTAAATCTGAAACTTTTTTCCTCAAAAATTTGACATTTTTTTCTTATAGGTTTACAATTTTTTTTTACCAATTTTTTTGACTTTTTTGTCTTAAATTTGTGACTTTTATCCTGTAAAATTTAATCTTTTTTTCATAAATTTGCAACTCTTTTCTTGTAAAATTGCATCTTTTTTAATCATAACGGTGTTGTGATGAGGAAATGAACTTGGACACGCCCATAAACGTGTTCTGCATCACTGACAACTGAGCAGCCGAGCCCTTTGTTGTAATACGGCCCTTGGTCTTGTTCCGCCCTGGTCCTGGCCTGGTCTTGACTACTACACTACTGCACTACTACTGGATCCTCTTGGTGTTTTGAAAGATGTGGAGAACTTTACTGACCTGTCAGAAGCAGCAGATCCACAGCAGAGTTCAGCCTGTTGTTATTCTACTGTCATCCTGTAAAATGGAAAAGTCATCTTGGACTGAAGGAAACTCCTTTTTCCAAATGCAAACAAATGTTCCAGGTAGATGGAGGAGTTGGGGGGTTAATACTGTTTTGAGCGGTCGGTGTCGTGTTTCCTGTGATTGGTGGAGATGGATTCGGGCTCTCGGGAGCAGCTGTAATTGTCTCGGTCTGTGAGAGTCGTTTTAGCTTTGGCCTGTACTGTAGCGATGACGGATGGTATCTGAACTTATTTATGAGTGTGCTAGTCACTCCATGTTTAATGCATGAGTGAACTCAGCTATGAAATGAATTAAGGTCCCCATCTTTGCTCTGACGGTCCCCACGGAAGTCACGGCGTGTTTTCTGCAGGGCGACTTGATGGGAATCGTTCCACACTCAGACTCTAGGCATGCACGTCTCTGGTGTTCATTTTTTCATATCGGCCATGTGCTTTAAATCGTTCATGTGGAGGCCGCGTGTGTTTATCTGAGGCTGAAGTTGGCTTCTCTCAGTCTGGGTCAGTTCCAGATGGCAGATCACGACTTGATCTCCTCACGTCTGTGGAGGATTCAGGTCTTGGGGATTTTGGCCTCTCGTTCTTATCTCAGTCAGTGTAAAAGCCATATTTATGTCCATGAACCTCCTGCCACTAGGGGAAGTAAGAGTGTGATTCTTAATTTAGGAATGGGTTTAAATTGGATGCACCTGGCTCAGGTAATTGTTTTGTGGGGACAGAGCAAACAGTTTTTGGACTGTCACAACAGGCCGTAACAGATGGTGGAAGGTGTGCTTTGCTTGTTGGTTATTGGAATCGGTTTGTGGGATAAATATCGTCTTGACAATGGTAAAGACTGTTGTGCCAAAAAGACATTTAGAGCCTTAATGAATGGAAAAGTGCCTGAGCGCTAGTCAAAGACCAGACAAGATTATGACAGACCCAGAGAAGACGAAGACCAAACAAGACCATGATAAAACCAAGACAAGACCAAGCAAGACCGTGACAGACACAAAGGCCAGGCAAGACCAGACAAGTCTAAGACAAGGCCAAGTAAGATCATGACAGACCAAGACAAGACCAGACCAATACCAGACAAGACCAGACAGAACAAGATCTACATACACAGTAGTCTTGGTCTTGACTTGGTCTCAACCCCTTAAAGCAGGGGTGTCAAACTCATTCCATCAGGGCCAAGACCCTGCATGTTTTACTTCCACCCAGCATCTTCAGCAGGTGTTCTCACCGATCAGCAATCAGTGGGAGGAAATTCAGTGAAATCACCTGCTGAAGACACTAGGTGGAGGTAAAACCTGCAGGGTTTTGGCCCTCCATGGAATGAGTTTGGCACTGTGCCTTAAAATCTTGGTCTTTCTACACTCTGGTCTTGACTACAGTATTGACTCATGGTATGCTGCTCATGCTGTAGTATTGGTGGAATTTTTCTATCATACTCTTATTAAAATAAACAGAACTAGTTTTTCCAAAGTCTTCCGTGTACTGCACAGTAAAAGATGCACAGACGCACCCTTGGACTCTCATTCAGTCTGGAAAAAAAATGTCAGTGCATCCCTGCTAGCTTACAAAGACAAAACAAACAGAATTAGCCCTGAACACCTGACATTTCTTTATCCACCACAGGTGCACAAAAACGAATGATGGAATCATCTGGAAAATAATCGCTCAACACAAATCCAGAGTTTTAGGAGATACACTGTTAACTGCCTGTTCACCACAAAAGACTGCCCTCTGGTGGCTTTTTTGGGCACTGTACTATGTTAAAGGCAACAGGAGACCTTTTTTGTGGCAGCCTCTCCCTGCTGTCCTTACAATGAGAAGGTGAAGAGTTGGTCTCCAGTTGTTTCTGTGAGGACGCTCGTAAAGTTTTATCCGTTTTAGTGTCATTTTCAAAGATGCTGCAGATGAAGCGTCACACTTTGTTTCTGTTCGACTGCTTCTGGAGTTTCTGTTGAACTCATCATCGATGTCTGCAGAAGACATCACCGCCGCACCGAATTCCTGCACTCCTTCCTGTGATTAACAATGTCTGTATGGAGAAATGCAGGCTCCCCTCATCATCATCTTCTTCATCCGCCAGTCTATCTTTCTTTCTTTTTCTTTCTTTCTTTCTTTCTTTCTTGCTTTCTTTCGATGAGTGCTTGTTCTTCAGAGATACCCCTTATTAATTTTTTTTGTTTCAGTGCATTGTTTTTTTTTCCATTTCTCAACTCTTTGTTAGTCCAAATCATAGCAAATGTCTTTTCCTGCAGGGGTCTGCAACATGTGGCTCCCAAGCTACATGTGGAGCCTCATTTGCTCATAACCAGTGAGTGGCTCCCTGTGATACTGACATAAAATAAAATAAATTATACAACAGTTAGTTCCAGTCAAGCAATCTGATTGGACAATAGGGATTCCAGGAGTTACTTAAATCCACAATAATTGCACTGCAGTTTCACCATTTGCTAATTTTTCTCATACATTTGCAACTTTTTTCTCAGAAATTTACAACTATTATCTCTTTGTGACATTTTTCCACACAAATCCATCCATCTTCTACTGCTTAATCGGGTTGCAGGGGTGCTGGAGCCTATCCCAGCATCTTTGGGTGGGAAGCAGGGTCCACTCTGGACAGATCGCCAGTCCATCGCAGGGCCAACACAGAGAGACAGACAACCATTCACTCTCACAGTCATACCTAAGGACAATTCAGAATCCCCAGTTGATGCCAATTAACCTAACCTGCATGTCTTTGGACTGTGGGAGGAAACCGGAGCTCCTGGAGAAAACCCACGCAGACACGGGGACAACATGCAAACTCCACACAGAAGGGTCACTGAGGGTCAGGGGTGGGATCGATACCGGGACCTCGCTGTACTGCCACAGTGCTAACCACTGCACCACCGAGCTGCCCTAAAAAATTTGCCCTTTCTCACAAATATGCAGTTTTTTTCTTCTAAATGTCTAACTTGACTTTTTTTTTTCCTCAAAAAAAGCTGCACCTTTTTCTCATAAATTTGCGATTTTTTTCTTGCAAATTTTCAATTTTCCTGTAAATTTTCAACTTTTTTCTCATAGACGTGCAACTTTTTTCTGAAAAATTTGTGAATTTTTTCTCATGAATTTACAACTTTTTCCTGTAAATTTGAATTTTTTTTTAATTTGCAGCTCTTTCTCATAAATTTGTGATGTTTTCCCTGTAAATTTCCTTCCTTTTTTGCATAAATCTGCAGCTTTTTCCTCATAATTTTACAACTTTTTCCTGTAAATTTTCCAACTTTTTTCATAAATTTGCAACTTTTTCTCATAATATGTGATTTTTTTCCTGCAAATTTTCATCATTTTTGTGTAAATCTGCAACTTTTTTTCTGAAAAATTTGCAATTTTTTTTCCATATTTCCAGTTTTTTTTATGTCATACATTTGCAAGGCTCATCTGGATGCTGGTTAAATGTTCATTCTGTGTAATTAAACTGTAATTTACAACAACATTTTTTTTTTATTGTCCCCCCCCCCCCCCTTTATTCTTGCAAATTTGTACCTAGTTCACATTTATACATTTGTGCCTCATGCTAAATTGGTATCCCCACCCCCTTGTTAAAAATATAAATAGCCTACTGGTGATACATTCACAATAATTCTGGGGTAGATTTTGATCTTGGGATAAAGGTGAATACTGCAATACTTCCTGTGGGATGACGTCACACTGTGGTGCGAACATAAGTTGCACAGCAAAACATAAACATGGCGCTGAAGACAGCGGCTGCTCTACTGTTGGAGTTACCTGAAAGAAGGTCTACTTCAATGGTGTGGCAGTATTTTTGTTTAAGGCTGTTTCACTGCAAAAATGTGGTGCAGCAGTGTTGAAAACCTGCAGATATGTCCACACAGACTGTCCCCACTGCTTCAGCATGCAGAGTTCTGTTTACAGCGCATCCGGAAATTCTTCACAGTGCTTCACTTTTTCCACATTTTGTTATGTTACAGCCTTATTCCAAAATGAATTAAATTCACTTTTTTTTCCTCAAAATTCTACACACAATACCCCATAATGACAATGTGAATTTTTGGGAGAGTTTTGCAAATTTATTAAAATAATAAACTAAGAAATCACATGTACATAACTATTCACAGCCTTTGCCATGAAGCTCAAAATTGAGCTCAGGTTCATCCTGTTTCCACTGATCATCCTTGAGATGTTTCTACAGCTTAACTGGAGTCCACCTGTGGTAAACTCAGTTGATTGGACATGATTTGGAAAGACACACACCTGTCTATATAAGGTCCCACAGTTGACAGTGCATGTCAGAGCACAAACCAAGCATGAAGTCAAAGGAATTGTCTGTAGACCTCCGAGACAGGATTGCCTCAAGGCGCAAATCTGGGGAAGGGTGCAGAAAAATTTCTGCTGCTTTGAAGGTCCCAATGAGCACAGTGGCCTCCATCATCCGTAAATGGAAGAAGTTCAGAACCACCAGGACTCTTCCTAGAGCTGGCCGGCCGTCTAAACTGAGCAATCGGGGGAAGAAGGGCCTTAGTCAGGGAAGTGACCAAAAACCCGATGGTCACTCTGTCAAAGCTCCAGCATTCCTGTGTGGAGAGAGGAGAACCTTCCAGAAGGACAACCATCTCTGCAACAATCCACCAATCAGGCCTGTATGGTATAGTGGCCAGATGGAAGCTACTCCTTAGTAAAAGGCACATGGAAGCCCACCTGGAGTTTGTCAAAAGGCACCTGAAGGACTCTCAGACCATGAGAAACAAAATTCTCTGGTCTGATGAGACAAAGATTGAACTCTTTGGCGCAAATGCCAGGCATCATGTTTGGAGGAAACCAGGCATCATTCATAACCACACTAATGGTGGTGGAAGCATCATGCTGTGGGGATGTTTTTCAGTGACATGAACTAGGAGACTAGTCAGGATAGAGGGAAAGATGAATGCAGCAATGTACCAAGACATCCTGGATGAAAACCTGCTCTGAAGCGCTCTTGACCTCAGACTGGGGTGATGGGTCATCTTTCAGCAGGACAACGACCCTAAACACACAGCCAAGATATCAAAGGAGTGGCTTCAGGACAACTCTGTGAATGTCCTTGAGTGGCCCAGCCAGAGCCCAGACTTGAATCCAATTTAACATCTCTGGAGAGTTCTGAAAATGGCTGTGCACCGACGCTTCCCATCCAACCTGATGGAGCTTGAGAGGTGCTGCAAAGAGGAATGGGTCAAACTGCCCAAAGATAGGCGTGCCAAGCTTGTGGCATCATATTCAAAAAGACTTGAGGTTGTAATTGCTGCCAAAGGTGCATCAACAAGGTACTGAGCAAAGGCTGTGAATACTTATGTACACGTGATTTCTTAGTTTTTATTTTTAATAAATTTGCAAAAATTAAAAAAAAAAATCTTTTTCACGTTGTCATTATGGGGTAGTTTGTGTAGAATTTTGAGGGAAAAAAATGAATTTAGTCAAAGTCAAAGTACCTTTATTGATCTCCTTTAGGAGAGATTTGTCTTGGACAAAAGGATCTGCTGCACAGCAAAAACACATACCATACATACAACCAATACATAAAGAACCACCAAAATAAAATCAACATAATTCATCAAGGTGCAAATACAATACTATTATCTACTCAGCCTCACAGTCTTTCTAACTTCTGTTCACCTGACTTATCCGCTCATTAATGAGCTTCACCGACAAGGGAATAAATGAATGCTTATACCGATTAAATCTACAAAAAGGGACCCTGTACCTTCTCCCCGAATTCATTAAGACATATTCAGGATACAATACATGAGAACCATCAGATAAAAAAGCAGTTTGCCTGTCTGAGGGTGGCTTGTTCAAACAGATCTTGGGGAGTTGGAAGTGCTGCCAAGGCCGTAACACAACATAACAAAAATATTTTTTTGTAAGTTGTCTGTGTTTGTTCAACTGATTTAAGACAATTTTGCACCGCTGAATCCGAAAATGACATCTGTTTCTCTCGATCAGGTCAGGTTTTTATGCTAAGTTGTAACCAGTTGTACAGCAGTTGTACAGTTGTACTGTAAATTGAATAGTAGACACTGATAAAGGTAAGTGCAAGTACATCCTCCTTGCTCACCTCCGCCCCCTGGTGGGACCAGCGATGGATCAACTCCAGTTCGCCTACCAGCATGGCATTGGGGTAGAGGATGCAGTGATCATCCTCCTTTACTGTTCTCTGTCCCACCTGGAGAAGCCCGGGAATGCGGTGAGGATCATGTTCTTTGACTTCTCCAGTGCTTTCAGCACCATTCAACCGATGATCCTGAAGGACAAGCTGCTGTGCGCAGGGGTGGACCAGCACCTGTCATCATGGATCCTGGACTACCTCACTAACCGGCCACAATTTGTGAGAACCCGAGATTGTGTGTCCGACATGATCATAGGTAGCATGGGGGCCCCCCAGGGAACGGTTTTGGCTCCCTTCCTGTTCACCCTTTATACTGCGGACTTCTCACACAACACAACACACTGCCATCTACAGAAGTTCTCTGACGACTCTGCGATTATTGGCCTCATCTCCAACGGAGATGAAGCTGAGTACAGAGGACTTATCCAGGACTTCGTGGACTGTGCCATCGGAACTGTCTTCAGATCAACGCGAGGAAAACTAAGGAGCTGGTGGTGGACTACCGCAGGCAAGGACAACCCCTCACAGCACCAGTAAACATACAGGGAATGGACATTGAGATGGTGACATCCTACAAGTACCTTGGTGTTCATCTGAACAATAAGCTAGACTGGTCACACAATACCGACGCTCTCTACAAGAAGGGACAGCGCAGGCTGTTCCTGCTGAGGAGGCTCAGGTCTTTTGGTGTACAAGGGGCACTGCTGAAGACATTCTATGACACGGTGGTGGCATCAGCCATCACTTTTGGAGTGGTCTGCTGGGGCAATGGCATAACAGCAGCCGATACAGAGAGACTGAACAAACTGATAAAGGAAGCTAGATCTGTCCTGGGGCAATGCCTTGACCCAGTGGAGGAGATGGGAAAGAGAAGGATGGTAGCTAAACTGTCATCTCTGCTGGAGTCCGAGTCCCACCCTATGCAGGACATACTGAACGCACTGAGGAGCTCATTTAGCAGTAGACTACATCATCCTAGGTGCGCAACCGAGAGGTTTGGCAGGTCCTTCCTACCTACGGCTGTCAGACTGTATAACCTAAGCAGGGCTGCTCACAGAGATAGATAGATAGATAGTTTATTTCGAACACAAAATTATAACAAATACAAGTAAATGGCAAATGCAATAAAGTAACATTATACACTGTTCGAAAGGGAGAAGGAAGAAGTGAACACTTATTAATTCCATCTCCTCTTTTCCATAGATACACCCATGTGAATTTTATACAAATTAGCAAAAACACGTGATGACCTAATAGTATTGAATGCAAAGGACGTAACAGACTTACACAAATGGCCCCTCCAGTATACAACTAGGACAATATCAGTCGCTACGGAGGGTGACAATATGTATGGGTACATATTCATACTACAGTGGGGAAAAAAAGTATTTAGTCAGCCACCAATTGTGCAAGTTCTCCCACTTAAAAGATGAGAGAGGTCTCCAATTTTCATCATAGGTATACCTCAACTATGAGAGACAAAATGAGAAAAAAAAATCCAGAAAATCACATTGAAGGATTTTTAATGAATTAATTGGTAAATTCCTCGGTAAGATAAGTATTTGGTCAATAACAAAAGTTCGTCTCAATACTTTGTTATATACCCTTTGTTGGCAATGACAGAGGTCAAACGTTTTCTGTAAGTCTTCACAAGGTTTTCACACACTGTTGCTGGTATTTTGGCCCATTCCTCCATGCAGATCTCCACTAGAGCAGTGATATTTTGGGGCTGTCGCTGGGCAACACGGACTTTCAACTCCCTCCAAAGATTTTCTATGGGGTTGAGATCTGGAGACTGGCTAGGCCACTCCAGGACCTTGAAATGCTTCTTACGAAGCCACTCCTTCGTTGCCCGGGCAGTGTGTTTGGGATCATTGTCATGCTGAAAGACCCAGCCATGTTTCATCTTCAATGACCTCGCTGATGGAAGGAGGTTTTCACTCAAAATCTCACGATACATGGCCCCATTCATTCTTTCCTTTACACAGATCAGTCGTCCTGGTCCCTTTGCAGAAAAACAGCCCCAAAGTATAATGTTTTCACCCCCATGCTTCACAGTAGGTATGGTGTTCTTACTCCTCCAAACGCGACAAGTTGAGTTTTTACCAAGAAGTTCTATTTTGGTTTCATCTGACCATATGACATTCTCCCAATCCTCTTCTGGATCATCCAAATGCTCTCTAGCAAACTTCAGACGGGCCTGGACATGTACTGGCTTAAGCAGGGGGACACGTCTGGCACTGCAGGATTAGAGTCCCTGGCGGTGTAGTGTGTTACTGATGTAGCCTTTGTTACTTTGGTCCCAGCTCTCTGCAGGTCATTCACTAGGTCCCCCCGTGTGGTTCTGGGATTTTTGCTCACCGTTCTTGTGACCATTTTGACCTCACGGGGTGAGATCTTGCGTGGAGCCCCAGATAGAGGGAGATCATCAGTGGTCTTGTATGTCTTCCATTTTCTAATAATTGCTCCCACAGTTGATTTCTTCACACCAAGCTGCTTACCTATTGCAGATTCAGTCTTCCCAGCCTGGTGCAGGTCTACAATTTTGTTTCTGGTGTCTTTTGACAGCTCTTTGGTCTTGGCCATAGTGGAGTTTGGAGTCTGACTGTTTGAGGTTGTGGATAGGTGTCTTGTATACCGATAATGAGTTCAAACAGGTGCCATTAATACAGGTAACGAGTGGAGGACAGAGGAGCCTCTTAAAGAAGAAGCTACAGGTCTGTGAGAGCCAGAAATCTGGCTTGTTTGTAGGTGACCAAATACTTATTTTACCAAGGAATTTACCAATTAATTCATTAAAAATCCTTCAATGAGATTTTCTGGATTTTTTTTTTCTCATTTTGTCTCTCATAGTTGAGGTATACCTATGATGAAAATTGGAGACCTCTCTCATCTTTTAAGTGGGAGAACTTGCACAATTGGTGGCTGACTAAATACTTTTTTGCCCCACTGTATGTAGGATAACTAAGTAGATGGTTATGCTGTTTATTCCATCTTGCTACAATGCTCCGCACTTTGTATATATATTTATATATTTATGTGTACGTACGTATGTATATTCACTGCTCTTATTTTTATTTTTCGTATCTTCTTAATTATTGCTCTGAGTGTTGCTATCCCTGTCCTGTTGCAATCCTGGAATTTCCCCATTGTGGGACTAATAAAGGCTTATCTTATCTTATCTTATCTTATCTTATCTTACCTTATGTAAACTGAATGTTACATCATCATTGTTCAAAATACAGAGAATTTCAAGAAATAAAAAAGAATTTAGCATCATATAAAGCGAAAATACCTGTACAAGTAAACAAAAACGTAAAATACATGTTGCCATAGTTCAAAAAGTTGACCTGATTGAGCAAAACCAATGTGATTTTTGGATTCAGCACATCAAAATTGTCCTAAATCAGCTAAAAAAAAACTTAGACAATAAATTTGGTGTTGACCAGTGTAACCTTCCCTGCTGCCTTTATCAGATTTAATATCTGAGCTTTTGATTTTACTGTTAAATTGCCAAACCAGCTGGTAATACCATACTGTAACACAGACTCAATGGTTGCCTTGTAGAAAATCAACATAATATTTACACAGACGCCAAACAGTCTGAGCCGGTGAAGAAAATGCAGACGCTGGTGGATTCTGGCACAAACACTCGCCACCTGCATGTGCCAGCTCAGATTACTATCAGTGTGAACACCAAGATATTTATATGACTGAACCTGTTTGATATCATGACCATGTATGGCCACAGGACTGTGATCATCATCTGACCTTATTCCTTTTTGGATTAACAAAATGTGGAAAAAGTGGAGTGCTGTGAATACTTTCCGGATGCACGTATACTCCGCTTCTGCCACGTTTTTTTAGATGTGAGTGGAATAGTTGGGCATGCTAGCCCCAAGCCCTTAACTCATTTACATTTCATATATGAGGCCCTTAACAACATTAGAAAGTCCTTTAGGCTCACTATGAGCATCAGATATGATGCCTACTAGCCTTGCTGTCATTAGCTGCTGTGGCTAATATTAGCCACTTTCTCTACCAACCTACAGTGCGATCATCAACTACAGACCATCATCACAGTGCTGCTTCTTGGTGATCTCGAGCTGATAATTCAAGCTGGCATACACATTTAAAAGTTGCATCTTTAGCTTGATGTCTCTCTCTCTTCACAGTTCTGTAGCGGTACTGAGGGAGTGCATGAAAAACAACAGCCTGGTTCGGTTCTTCCAGGAGAGACAGACAACGCTGAACCACTCGTTACCACTGGAGACGTACCTGCTCAAACCGGTGCAGAGGATTCTCAAATACCACCTGCTGCTACAGGTACCAACCACACTGCAGATGTGAGGTCAAACCACTGTAACTCCTGGAATATGTGTTAATTATCCTGTGTGGTCCTGGTAATCAGGGTATCAGAGAATGTTGAGCTGGTCCTAGGCTTGGATCACTACTTCTTTCAGAATTACAGATGCTGCTCCGTTATCTTTTTTCCCACTGTGAAAACTACTGCATCATCAGCATAGAGTAGCACATTAATCTTGCCCTGAATTCTGAAGTTCAGTAATTCTGGTCCGGTAATGTAAAATGAAAATATTTCAATTCTTCCTGTGTGATGGTGTCACACTGTGGTGCGGACACAAGTTACACAGCAAAACATAACAAACATGGCATGGGAAGACAGCGGCTGCTCTTCTCTGTGTGCTTGTGTTCAGAATTAACCAATCACATTCTGTAATTTCCCAGTTTGGGATCAATAAAATCTGTCTGTCTGTCTGTCTGTCTGAAAGAGGCCCAAGGACGGAGCCTTGTGACACCCCAACAGGACATTCAAGTCAAGGAGATTTGAAATGCCTTCTTTACATATTTTCTTTTGTGTGAATTATTTTTAATTTTTAAAAAAAAAAAATATGTTAAGCTTTTCTTATAGATTTGCAGGTTTTTCTGTTACAAATTTCTGTCATTTTCTGCATAAATGTGCAGCCTTTTTCTCATACAAATATGCAACTTTTTCAACAAAAATTTCTATTTCTTGTATTTTGGCCCATTTTTCTTGTAAATCTTTAACTTTTCTCATTTTTTTGTGGGGTTTTTATGTATACTTGCAGCTTTTTCTTGTACATTTTTGACTCTTCTTGTAAATGTATAACTTTTTGTCTATGAACGTAATTTGCATTTGTGATTTTGCATTGTTTTAATTGTAAATTTGCAATGTTTTTTAATAATTAAATAATTTTAACATTTCAAAAATAATTTTGCTACTTTAGTTATTTTTCAGGTGGTTTTTTTTCCTTCACATATTCATCATTTTGTGCGTAGATTTTCTTTTGTACAGTATATTTGCAACTTTTTCCCATTAATTATACATTTTTTTTTCCAAATTGTTTTTTTTCGTTCTCTTTCTTTTGTGTCTGTAATTTGATTTTTTTTCTGCTACTTTTTTCTTCAAGATGTGTAAATGTTTGCAGGAATTTGCACACTTTTTCTATTGTATATTTGCATTTTTTCACATAAGTAATAAATTTGTCAGATGTTTTTGTCTTTTTTTATATTTTTCTTTCCACCTCCATTTTTTTTCCCCAATTTTTCTATTTTAATGTTAGTTCTTTGGTCAAAGTATAGTAACTGATTTGGGGAAAATGGACCACAGGTTGCCGACCCTCCTAAAGGCTGAAGGTCTCACAGGTCTAGACAATAAAGGGTCCTCTGCCTGTAAGACCCTCGGGGCTTCAGTGAATCATCTTTTACAGGCACACAGGCGGTTTTGGTCCATAGACAGGCGGCCTGTCCCAGTAAAGCTGCTGACTGGTGCTACTGGTCCCAGTCCAAGCCCACCTCTGAGAGGACTGACTCCCGCTCAGCTCTTTGTTGTCTTCTGTCCTGTTTAAACTGGATCATGGTCCACAGTGGCCAGTTTAAACAGTGGTCACACACATGTGTGTTTGGGTCTGGGGATTTCCCACAATCCTCCTCTTTTATCCTCCTCTGGACCTCAAATAACAACAGTCTGCCCTCGGTAGAAGCGTCTTCCTTCTACACAAATGTAAAAGAGTTGAGACAACAGGTAGCAATGATGTTTTTCGCAGTAGGCATTTTGTCATGTTTTTGTCATGGGTGGGGGTGGTCCAACAGGAGTTCAGGGGTCATGTTCTTTAGGTATGGGATTAAATTAAAATTTCATTTCACAGTCTGCCCATAATTATCATGATGAATGATATTATCACAATTATTCATCCACCCATCCATCCATCCATTCATCCATCCCTCCATCTTCTACCACTTTTCCGGAGGTCCGGGTTGCGGAAGCAGCAGTTCAAGCAGAGAAGCCCAGACTTCTCTCTCACCAGCCACCTGCTCCAGCTCTTCAGAGGGGATATCTGGGTCTGCCCCGGGTTCTCTTCCCAGTGGGACGTGCCTGAAACATCTCAAGTGGGAGGCATCCAGGAGGCATCCTGATCAAATGCCCAAACCACCTCAACTGGCTCCTTTCAATGTGGAGGAGCAGCGGTTCTACTCTGAGCCTCTCCCGGATGACTGAGCTTCTCACCCTATCTCTAAGGGTGAGTCCAGCAATCCTATGATGAAAGTTCATTTCATTCTCTTGTATCCGTGATCTCATTGTTTCGGTCATTACCCAAAGCTTATGACCATAGGCGAGGGTAGGAACATAGATTGACCAGTAAATTGACAGCTTTGCCTTAGAGCTCAGCTCCCTCTTCACCACAACAGACCAGTACAATGTCCGCATCACTGCAGATGTTGCTCTGATCCATCTGTCAATCTCTTGTTCCATTCTCCCCTCACTCGTGAACGGGACCCTGAGATACTTAAACTCCTCCACTTGGGGCAGGAGCCTGTCCCAAACCCGAAGAGGACAATCCACCTTTTTCCGGCTGAGGATCATGGACTCGGACTTGGAGGTGCTGATTCTCATCCCAACCGCTTCACACTCAGCAGCAAACCGTCCCAGTAAGAACTGTAGGTCATTGCTGAATGAAGCCAACAGGACAACATCATCTGCAAACAACAGAGATGAGATCCTGTGGTCACCAAGCATGACACCATGTGCGCATGCGCACGCAGCGATCGGCAGCTGGTGAAAAAGTCAGTCGTCTGTGTGTCTGTTTTTACGCACTTTAATGTGTTTTTAACAAAATTCTCTGTGTCGTTTCTGTCCTGGAATGTTTGTGGACTGTATGGCGAAGAGCTCCCTGGTTCCATCAATATGGATTTCCTCCCCATTTTTACACTGCTGTTTCTTTCACACCGGGTCTGTGTCTATGAGGTCAGCATGATCGTGATCATGCTGGGGAGAATACAATATTCCAGGGACATGTTGCTGCATTTAAACACGGATGATGCAGCGTCTGTGATTGAGTCTAAGCCGCAACTGCCGGACTTTATTTTGAGAGACGTTCATGGACACAGCAGTGAAAAGAGAGACAGGAGAAGGAGGCGTGGAAAGCGTGGAGGCGTGAAATTATGCCTGAGGAAACATCAGTTTGGTAACATTCCTCTTCCTTCTATGATTTTGGGGAACGTACAGTCTCTGAGGAACAAGGTGGATAAAATTCAAGGGAATGTACGCTACCAGAAGGACTTTAAGAGCTGCTGTGTCATGGCTTACACCGAGTCTCGGCTTACTACGTATGACCGGGACGCGGACCTGTGGATTGATGGCTTTGGAGCCCCACTCCGCTCGGATCGGCAGGAAGAGGTAATGGGAAAACGTCAGGGGGGCGGCGTATGTTTATATATTAGTAAACAGTACTGCACATCTGTCACGGTCAGAGAGCGCATCTGTACACCCGATATGGAGCTTCTGTCCGTATCGCTACGCCCCTTTTATTTGCCTCGCGAGTTCCCCCAACTTTTCATAACGACTGTGTACATTCACCTGAGGGCAGACACTGACTCCGCCTCCAGCACCGTCTTTGATGTGGTACAGCGGCTGCAGTCAATTTTTCCAGAGGCGCCAAACTTTATTCTTGGGTATTTTAACCATGTTTCTTTAAAGAAGACACTTAAAAACTTTTATCAGTATGTCTCCTGCCCAACCAGGCGAAAAAAGACATTGGACCTGTGCTATGGATCCATAGAGAGGGCCTATAAATCACTCCCCCTTTCTCCTTTAGGATCCTCAGATCACAACTGTGTACATTTGCTGCCCACATATAAAACTGCTCTCAGAAGAGGCAAGGTGGAGACCAAAGACATAGATGTGTGGACAGAGGATTCAGTGCACTGCCTCCAGGAATGCTTCAACTGTACGGACTGGGATGTGTTCACACTGTCCTGCGGGGATGATTTGGACTCTTTGGTGGACGTCACATGCTCATACATGGCTTTCTGTAAAAATATGATTGTTCCACGTAAACGTGTCAAAATATATCCCAACAACAAGCCATGGGTTACAAAATCAGTTAAATCCTGCTTACAGAGAAAAGCACTTGCCTTTAAACAGGGGTCTGTTTCTGAGCTACAGGTTGCCACAAAAGAGCTGAAGTCCGAAATTTTAAGAGCAAAACAGAATTATAAATCAGAATTGGAAAGTAAGATGGCAACAAAGAAACTTGGTTCAGCCTGGGCCAGTATGAAAACTATTGCAGGCCTTCAGAGCACAGAGCGCAGTAATCGTGTGTTTTTAGATGGTTTTAATTCAGACACAGAGCTGGCTAATGCTCTTAATTGTTTTTATGGTCGTTTTGACTCCTTTGATTTTAGCACAGAAACCCAAGATTTGAAACAGAAACTCAAAGACAATCAGCACTTTAATATTGAGGTGCAGGATATTAAAAGGGAGTTCTGCGCTGTAAAAGTGAACAAAAGTCAGGACCCTGATGTGGGCGCTTGGTAAAGTCCTGTGCACATGAACTGAGTCCTATATTTCATTACATTTTCAATAAGTCCTTACAGACACAACATGTGCCTAAGACCTGGAAAGAAGCCGTGGTTGTTCCCGTTCCAAAATCCAGCTGTCCTAAAACGGTAAACAACTTTAGACCAGTTGCTTTGAATTCAATTTTAATAAAAATTTTTGAAAAACTGGTCAGATGTGAGGTCCTAAAGCAGACTGAGCATGCATTGGATCCTCTGCAGTTTGCCTATAGGCCTCACAGAGGAGTGGAGGACGCCACTGTCACTCTGTTTAACATACTTTTTAAACATCTGGATTTTAATGGGACACACGCCAGGCTTTTATTTGTGGACTTTTCCTCCGCCTTTAATACAATCCAACCTCATATTTTAGTTGAAAGGCTCCTGCAACAATTTCATTTGAGCAATAATCTGGTGGGTTGGATTCTGGATTTCTTAACCAACAGGACGCAAAGAGTAAGGGTCAATGGTACATTGTCTGACCTAAAGTGCTCTTCTACTGGCTCTCCTCAGGGGTGTGTGTTGTCACCACTACTCTTCATCCTGTACACAAACATGTGTCGGAGCAGACATGACAACAGACACATTATAAAGTATGCTGATGATTCAGTTATTGTCAGTCTCCTCCAGGATGGTGACAGTGGCCACAGCCCAGTAGTTGATGATTTTGTTCACTGGTGTGAGGATTCCTACCTGCAGCTGAATACGACAAAAACTAAAGATAAGATTATTGACTTTAGGAGGAAAACTCCCAGGCACAAAGTCACTGTACTAAAAGGCCAGACCACCGAATGTGTACAATCCTACAAATATCTTGGGACGATTATTGATAGTAATTTAAACTTTGAAGAGAACTGTGAAAGGGTGTGCAAAAAGGGTCAGCAACATTTGCATTGCTTGAGGAAACTTGCACGCTTCCAAATTGACTGAACCATAATGACAATGTTTTATCAGGCTTTTATTGAATCTGTTTTATCTTTTTCTTTAGTGTCATGGTTTGGTCAGATAAAACTGAAACAGAGGAAATCCTTGGATCAGGTAGTTAGATGGTCCAGTTGTTTGCTTGGTGAGTCACAGCTGAGCCTGACATCCCTGTACATCAGACAAGTACAGAGGATTGCTACCTCCATTTTAAATGATGACTCCCACCCTTTGCACTGCAACTTTCAGCTTCTTCCCTCAAGACGGAGGTTTGCTGTCCCGAAAAGTAAAACCCAGCGCTACAAAAACAGCTTTGTTCCTGCTGCTGTCAAAGAGTTGAACAAATCTAATCTCAAATCTACCTACGGGCACAAATAAAGTAACCTGAACCTGAACACCCTCCGTTCCCTGGCTGTGCCTAGAAATCCTGTCCATAAAAATTATGAACAGGATCAGTGACAAAGGGCAGCCCTGGCGGAGTCCAACTGTCACTGGGAATGAGTCCGACCGAGTGTTGGCAATGCGAACCAAACTCTCACAACAGCCGTATAGAGACCAGATAGCTAGTAATAACAAGCCCGATATCCCATACTCCTGAAGCAAAAAAATCCACAAAAAACCACGAGGGACATGGTCGAATGCCTTCTCCAAATCCACAAAACACATGCAAACTGATTGGGCAAACTCCCACGAACCCTCGAGGATTCTCGAGAGGGTAAAGAGTTGGTCCGATGTGCCACAGCCAGGACGAAAATCACATTGCTCCTCCTGAATCCGAGGTTCGATCAACGGCTGGACTCTCCTCTCCAGTACCTTGGCATAGACCTTCTCAGGGAGGCTGAGGAGTGTGATCCCTCTAAAGTTGGAGCACACCCTCCAGTCCCCCTTCTTGAAGAGAGGAACCACCACCCCGGTTTGCCATGCCAAAGGCACTGTCTCCGTCCTCCATGCAATATTGCAGAGGCATGTCAACCATGACAACCCTACAACATCCAGGGCCTTGAGGAATCTCGTCCACCCCCCGGGGCCCAGCCACCAGTTTTTTAACCACTTTGGTGACCTCAGCTCCTGTGATTGGTGAACCGTTCCCCAAGTCCACAAGCCCTGCTTCCTCTGTGGAAGGTGTGTCAGTGGGATTGAGGAGATCCTCGAAGTATTCCTTTCATCGCCCATTAAGGTTTCTGTGAGAAATTGTCTAATTTCACTTCTTAATTGGTCAAAACAATAGAAAATAATTTGCCGTTGTTGTGCATGGATGCCTACAGAATCTGCACAACAACAAATTAGTTCACTTGGAAAAGGAGCAGTGCCAAACCTTACCGGGCCAAATGTAGACAATGGAACAAAAATGTGGACTTTCAGGTATGAAAACACTCCAAGTCAGTTTTTTTTGTCTTAAAAAGTGTCTACTAAGGAGTTATTTATTTATTTTTTTGCTGTATTTATTTTTTTCCTTTTCATGTTCCCAGAAGCATCAGTGACGCTCAAACAGAAAATCCAAAGTTTATCTGAAACAAATATGAGGTTCAGCTCTGTGAAATCCCCACTGCAGGTCTGCTGCAGATCAGGGGATTTTTGTCATAAAAACACCGAACAAATATTGTTTGTTTGGCTGGTTGAAGTCTGGAATTAGTTTGGGCCAAACTGAGCCTTCTCTAACTTACTCTGGAATATCCTTTTTTGAAAAAATACAAATTTCCAAACATTTTTTTGTAATTAAAAAGCATCCAAGTTGGTTTTTTGTGTTATGAGGTTTGGTTTGGCTTGGTGTAAGTTGTGGGGTTACAGCCAGAGGTGGAAAAGAATGAGAATTGTTAAAGAAGTCAATGTAGTGCTGCCTGAGGAGTTTACAAACCCCAATATCAATGAAGTTGTGTAAAATGCAAAGAAAACCAGAATTAAATGATTTGGAAATCCTTTTCAACCTTTATTCAACTAAATCCACTACAAAGACAAGATATTTAACGTTCAAACTAATAAACTTTATTGTTTTTTTGTTGCAAATATTCACTCATTTTGAATGTGATTCCTGCAATATGTTCCAAAAACCTGGACAGGGTCATGTTTATCACTATGTTACATCATCTTTCCTATTAACAACACTCAATCAGTGTTTAGGAACTGAGGACACTATTTGGTTCAGGTTCAGGTTACTTTATTTGTACCCGTAGGTAGATTTGTTTTGCAGTCTGGTGACATCCATATTTACAAGCCACAAATTACATTCAACATAGACACAAACACAGGCACACATGAAATTGACTATGAACATGATAAAAATACTCAAGGCTCCATCAATCAGGGTTTGTTGAAGCTTTATAGGTGGAATTCTTTCCCATTATTCAGGTTCAGGTTACTTTATTTGTACCCGTAGGTAGATTTGTTTTGCAGTCTGGTGACATCCATATTTACAAGCCACAATTACATTCAACATAAACACAAACACAGGCACACATGAAGCTGACTATAAACATGATAAAAATACTCAAGGCTCCATCAATCAGGATATAAAGACAAAGAGATGGGAGAAAAACCAGAGATAAGAGAGAAGCGTCATATTAAAAAGTTAAAGACTAGTCAAAGAGGTTAAAAACTCAAAGGTCTAAGACCCATTAAAAGATTTAGAACCCAAATAAAAATCCTACAAAAATAAGTAAATATAAAATAAAATTAATAAATAGGTAACTAAATTATGTGCAATATATTGTTACAACTTGTTCAACTCTCTGACAGCAGCAGGAACAAAGCTGTTTTTGTAGTGCTGGGTTTTAATTTTTGGGACAGCAAACCTCCGTCTGGAGGGAAGAAGCTGAAAGTGGCAGTGCAAAGGGTGGGAGTCATCATTTAAAATGGAGGTAGCAATCCTCTGTACCTGTCTGGTGTACAAGGATGTCAGGCTCAGCTGTGACTCACCAAGCAAATGACTGGACCATCTAACTACCTGATCCAAGGATTTCCTCTGTTTCAGTTTTATCTGACCAAACCATGACGCTAAAGAAAAAGATAAAACAGATTCAATAAAAGCCTGATAAAACATTGTCATTATGGTTCGGTCAGTTTGGAAGCGTGCAAGTTTCCACAAACAATGCAAATGTTGCTGACCCTTTTTGCACACCCTTTCACAGTTCTCTTCAAAGTTTAAATTACTATCAATAATCGTCCCAAGATATTTGTAGGATTGTACACATTCAGTGGTCTGGCCTTTTAGTACAGTGACTTTGTGCCTGGGAGTTTTCCTCCTAAAGTCAATAATCATATCTTTAGTTTTTGTCGTATTCAGCTGCAGATAGGAATCCTCACACCAGTGAACAAAATCATCAACTACTGGGCCGTGGCCACTGTCACCATCCTGGAGGAGACTGACAATAACTGAATCATCAGCATACTTTATAATGTGTCTGTTGTCATGTCTGCTCCGACATATGTTTGTGTACAGGATGAAGAGTAGTGGTGACAACACACACCCCTGAGGAGAGCCAGTAGAAGAGTACTTTAGGTCAGACAATGTACCACTGACCTTTTGCTTGTACATTGCTTGTACAATGGTACCTTTTGTACCATTGTATTGCTTGATGTACGACTTCAGTTGCTCAACAGTCTGGGGTTTCTGTTGTCGTGTTCTGTGCTTCATAATGTGCCACACATTTTCAGTGGGAGGCGGGTCTGGACTGCAGGCAGCCCAGTTTAGTACCCACACTCTTACTATGAAGCCATGCTGTTGTAACATGTGCAGAATGTGGCTTGGCATTGTCTTGCAGAAATAAGCAGGGACATCCCTGAAAAAGACATTGCTTGGATGGCAGCATATGTTGCTCCAAAACCTGTATGTACCAGTCAGCATTAATGGTGCCTTCACAGATGTGTAAGTTAGCCATGCCATGGGCACTAACACACCCCATATGACACACATGCTGGCTTTTGAACTTAACACTAATAATAGTCTGGATGGTCCTCTTTTTCTTTAGCCCAGAGGATACAACGTCCATGATTTCCAAAAACAATATGAAACACAGACTCATCAGACCACTTCACACTTTTCCACTCAGATGAGCCCACATGGTAATATCCTTTACAGAATGATGTTGGTTTTAATGCAGTGTCCCCTGAGGGATTGAAGGTCACAGACATTCAGTGTTGGTTTTTGGCCTAAACCGGAGTGATGAGCTTGTTGACAGCGCATCCACTCCACAACCGGGAGGTTGGGGGTTCAAGTCCTGGCTGGGCCATACCAAAGACCATGTAAAAATGGTACGTCCCGCCTTCTAGCTTGGTGCTCAGCATAATAGAATGGGGAAAGGAGAAGTTTGTGGCGGTGCCTTGCATGGCAACAACCCCTCTGATTCTAGATGTGATTAACATTGTAGATAGGAGAAACATAATTTCATTCTGCTGTACATGATTGGCTGTATGGACTGAATGACAATAGAGATAGTTCTTTTTGTTGCTTACCTGCAGAAATCTCTCCAGATTCTCTGAATCATTTCATGATGTTATGGACTGTAGATGATGAAAACCCTAAATTCCTTGCAATTGTACATTGAGAAGTGTTCTTAAACTGTTGGACTATTTGCCCACAGTTGTTCACAAAGTGGTGAACCTCACCCCATCCTTGCTTTTTAATGACTGAGTCTTTCAAGGATGCTCCTTTTATACCCAATCATGACACTGTCCTGTTTCCAATTAAGAGAAGATAAGCCTTTATTAGTCCCACAATGGGGAAATTCCAGGATTGGAGCAGCACAGGGATAGCAGCACTCAGAGCAATAATTTATAAGATAAGATAATAAGAACAAATGAATATACGTATGTACACAGATATATACACAGTGCGGAAGCATTGTAGCTAGATGGTATAAACAGCATTACGGTCTGTTAAGTTACTCTGCTAAATATGAATATCTACCCATACAATATATTTCGTCTTTGAATCAGCCATGTTGTCACCCTCAGTAATGATTGATATTGTCCTAGTTGTATAACGGGGGGACCATTTATTGTGCAAGGTTGTTACATTTTGTACATTCAATACAACCTCTACGAGCAGCCCTGGTTAGGTTATAAAGTCAGACTGCCGTAGGAAGGAAGGACCTGTGGAACCTCTCGGTCGCGCACCTAGGATGGTACAGCCTACTGCAAAATGAGCTCCTCAGTGCGTTCAGCGTGTGGGGACATGGGGTGGGACTCAGACTCCAGCAGAGATGACAGCTTAGCCACCATCGTCCTCTCTCCTATTTCCTCTACTGGGTCGAGGTGCCGCCCCAGATCAGAGCTAGCTTTTTTGATCAGTCTGTTCAGTCTCTTCCTATTGGCTGCCATGATGCCGTTGCCACAGCAGACCACTCCAAATGTGATGGCTGATGCCACCACCAAATCGTAGAAGGTCTTCAGGAGTGCCCCTTGCACTCCAAAAGACCTGAGTCTCCTCAGGAGGAACAGCCTGCACTGCCCCTTCTTGTAGAGCGTGTTGGTGTTGTGTGACCAGTCCAGTTTATTGTTCAGGTGAACACCCAGGTACTTGTAAGAATACACCATCTCAATGTCTGTTCCCTGGATGTTTACTGGTGCTGTGGGGGGTTGTCCTCACCTGCGGCAGTCCACCACCAGTTCCTTAGTTTTCCTCTCATTGATCAGGAGGCAGTTCTGTTGGCACCAGTCCACGAAGTCCTGGATAAGTCCTCTGTACTCCACATCTTCTCCATCAGAGATGAGGCAGACGATTGCAGAGTCATCAGAGAACTTCTGTAGGTAGCAGTGTGGTGTGTTGTGAGAAAGGTCAGCATTGTAGAGGGTGAACAGGAAAGGAGCAAGAACTGTTCCCTGGGAGGCCCCCGTACTGCAGATGATAGTGTCAGACACACAGTCCTGGGTTCTCACAAACTGGTCGGTTTGTGAGGTAGTCCAGGATCCACGATGACAGGTGCTGGTCCATCCCTGCGCACAGTAGCTTGTCCTTCAGGATCACCAGTTTTATGGTGTTGAAAGCACTGGAGAAATCAAAGAACGTGATCCTCACAGTGCTCCCAGGCTTCTCCAGGTGGGACAGGGAACAATGTAGGAGGAAGATCACTGCATCCTCCACCCCAATGCCATGCTGGTAGGCTAACTGGAGTGAATCCATTACTGGCCCCACCAGCGGGTGTAGATGGGCAAGGAGCAGCCTCTCCAGGGTCTTCATCAGGTGTGATATGAAGGCCACTGATCTGTAGCTGTTCAGGTCCTTGGGGTGAGTCGTCTTTTGTATGGGTACCACACAGGATGTTTTCCACAGCTGTGATACCCTCCCCAGTTTCAGGCTCAGGTTGAAGATGTGCTCCACAATCCTACACAGCTGGTCTGTGCAGGTCTTAAGGACCTTCAAACTGATGCAGTCTGGACCTGAGGCCTTCCTTTTTTCATCATGAACACAGGTTTCCCACAGGGTTGTGTTCTCTGCCCCATCCGCTACAGTCTCTTCACCCATGACTGTGTTGCCTCTCACAAGGACAATATCATCCTAAAGTTTGCAGATGACACAGCAGTGATAGGACGCATCACTTGTGATGACGAAGCATCCCAAAGGAGGGAGGTGGCCAACCTGGTGTCATGGTGTGAGGACAACAACCTTACCCTCAACACGGACAAGACAAAGGAGATGATTGTAGACATGAGGAAGAGGAGGAGGAGACCCCAGGCTGCTGTTCATCCAGAAGTTTGAGGTAGGGAAGGTGAGCAGCTTTGAATACCTGGGCATCCACATCAGTGAGGACCTTAAGTGGACACACAACACCACAGAGCTGGTTAAGGGAGTTCAACAGCGACTGTACTTTCTGAGGAGGCTGAAGAAGTTTGGCATGTCCTCCAGGATCCTGAACAATTTTTACAACTGCATCGTCAAGAACATCCTGACCAAATGCATCACTGCGTGGTACGGCAGCACCACTGCGCTGGACCACAAACGCCTGCAGAGAGCAGAGAAGATCATCAGGACTCCACTCCCCTCTCTGAAGAGCATCTACCACTGCAGAGTCCAAAGGAGAGCTGACGCCATCCTCCAGGACCCCACCCACCCCTAGCACAGAATGTTCACCCTCAGGCCGGAGGTACAGAAGTGTGAACTGCAGGACAACCAGACTGAAAAACTCCTTCTTTCCCAACGCCATCAGATTCCTGAACAAATAACAACTCCCAATCTCCGCAACACAGCTCTGCATATAGGTACTCACACATCGGCTGCTAAATTTGCACATTGCTCACCTGTACAGTAGATATAGTCTCATCCGTCTGATGTCCATATCATCTCTGCTGCTAATTATCATCTCTTCTGCTATTTACCACTATCACTTTAGTCATCCAGTGCATTTTCAGTTTCATTCCTCTTGTCTGACTGCTTTAACTGCTTTAACTGTCCAAATTGTCTAGTGTGTGTTATTAGTACTCGTTAGTTTTAGTATTTAGTATCAAGGTGTGCTTAAGGAGTCCTACTTGCCTAACCGTGTGTTGGTGTGTTATTAGCATCCATTAGTATTTGGATGGACTTACTATGTTAGTGTGTCAATACCTTATTAGAATTGTTGTTTCTGTACCTATTACCTTGGCCTTCGTTCGGAGAGCAAAGTAAGAATTTCATTGCTCAGGAAATGTAGCATTTTTTAACTATGCACATGATAATAAAGCCTTTGAATCTTTGAATCTTTCCTCGCCTTGATCTTCCTCAGCTCCATCCTCACCTGGGTTTTAGTAAGGGTCAGGTTGAGGCAGGAGGGATGTGTGCTGGGAATGGGGGGTGTTGGGGGAGGCCGTGGACAGCAGGACTAGATGACGATGGAGGCAGTAATGGTTGGTGGGCAGGAGGAGAAGAGGGCAGCTGGTCAAACCTGTTAAAAAACAGGTGGTGTGTGTGTGTGTGTGTGTGTGTGTGTGTGTGTGAGATGCCGTACCCACCCACAGGGTGACGTCAGGCAGGCACGGCCCACCATGTATATAGTTGTGTGTATTCACGTTAATAAAGTGTGAGTTCTATGCTACATGAAGGAAGACTCCTGTCTCCTGATTCTCATATGTAACATTTTGCGACGAGGAGAAAAATAGGTGCGTGCTGGTTTCCTCCACCACTGCTACCGTTTCTGGAGCGTGTAGGAGAGCCAGTGATCCCAGTGACTTTGAGGCGTACATCAGAGTGCTGGGTCTCCATAGGCTTGGCGGGAGACAGCAGCAGGCACTCCTGGCCCTCAACCTTGGCGCAGAGGGCCGGAGAATCCTCGCTACGCTGGGCACAGCGGAGCACTATGAGGATGCTGTTGAGTGGCTGGCCGAGCACTTTGCTGGGCAGACGAGGACCAGGAGGCTGCAGGTGATGGAGCTTTTGGCGCCAGGAATGACTGAGCAAGTTAGCTTTGGGAAGCTAATGGCTCAGTCTGTGTTGATGGACGGGCTAGCGGAGGAGCTAAAGTTGCACCAAAACCAGGAAGAGAGCGGCAAGCTGGACACCGAGGAGAGGCTGGGGCAAAATGGGAGGAGTCCCCGGTCACTGAAGATGGTGAGCCGGTCAGGGAGCTCAGCATGGTGCAGGAGCATAGCGCTGGTGGGTCGGAAGGCGTGGTGTGTGAGGATGGCGGAATGGAGATGCAGCAGAAGTCAACCCCACAGCTGGAGGCTGAGGACCCTGGGGATGAGCAGCGACAGTCGGGTGCGGAGACAACGCAGTGGAGTGCCTGGGTCGAGGGCTTTGGGAGCAGCGACGAGGTGCCCGGGTCGGACTGTGGAGCCGATGGGAGTGACGCTAAGAGCCCAGAGGGAGAACAGCCACAGTCGGGTACGGAAACTACGCAGCGGGGCGCCTGGAATGTGAGTGCTGAATACAGCGGCGAGGTGCCTGGGTCGGAGAACGACGTTTGCGAGGGCTTCGTAGTGAGCCCTGGGGGTGAGCAGCAGCAGCTGGATACAGAGGCAGTGCAGCGGTGCGCCCTGGACGAGGGTGCTGGGTGCTACGGCGAGGTTCCCAAGGCAGCGGGCGACACCGAGGAGCACGCTTCGGCTTTCCCCGGAGTGCGGCCACAGGGGCTGGAGTGTCAGGAGCCATGATGGCGGTGTGGAAGGCGGTCGGGAACGGCCCGGCAGACATGGAGGGACGGCGCACCGAACAGCAGCACTGCGGGCCCAGAGGGAAGAAGCACTTAATGGCGGGAAGGGACATTTTCGCCGGGGAAGGGGGCTTCGACCCTGGGGGCAGACAGTGGCCAGGGGCACATATGCCGTGGGGCTGCCCGGGGCCTCCAAGGCAGGTTAGTGGATGGTGGCTGTCCAGGGACTGTGGAGTGACTTAAAGATATCTTGTGTAAATATCTGTGTATATGATGCTGGTGTGCATGTCAGTAAGTGTGTGTAATATGGGATTAATTTTACATTTTAAGAGACGTGGTCTAATTTTGGTTGTTTTGTGTGAATGTGATGGGTTATTTTATTACAGTATATTATCCTCATGTTCTTAGTGTGTGATTCGGGTCCTAAATTTGGGAGATTTTCAATTGTGTGTGTGGTTTTGCACTTTTTTAAAGGTGGGGGGGGTTGTGTGTGTGTGTGTGTGTGTGTGTGATGCTGTGCCCACCCACAGGGTGACGTCAGGAAGGCACGGCCCACCATGTATATAGTTGTGTGTTCACGTTAATAAAGTGTGAGTTCTATGCTGCATGAAGGAGACTCTGACTCCCCTTATTTTCAGACATAACAACAGGTTCAGGTTGTTCACCCACTCCCTGCCCCTCGTGGCCTGGGAAGAGGTATTCTGGTGCCCAGAGATGGTTTTGAGGCTTCTCCAGACCCCGCTGACATCATTCTGCTGCAGCTTGTCCTCCATCTTCTTCCTGTAGCTGTTCTTTCCCTCTCTGATCTTCCTCCTTAGCTCCTTCTGTACGGACTTCAGCTCCTCCCTGTTTCCCGACCTGAAGCTCCTTTTCTTTTCTTTCAGTAGGGACTTTATCTCAGGGTTTATCCAGGGTTTGTTGTTTGAGCAGCACCGTGTGGTCTTGGTGGGTACGGTGTTGCTCACACAGAAGTTGATGTAGTCTGTGATGGTGTGTGTGTGGCTGTCGATGTCCTCACCATGTGGATCACAGAGCTGCTCCAATACAGTGGATTCAAAACAGTCCTTCAGAGCGCCCTCCGCCTCCTCAGACCACACTTTCACTGTGTGGATAACAGGTGGTTGTCTGTGTACTAGAGGTTTGTACACAGGCAGGGGGGGGGGGGGCAGTGATGAGGAGGTGTACGCCTCCTTAGTGTTTGCATAAAATAAGTCCAGTGTTTTATTGTCTCTGGTGTGGCACGTGACATACTGGGTGAACGTGGGCAGAATGGAGGACAGTGAAGTATGGCTAAAATCACCCGAGATGAGGGGGGAGAGCATCTGGGTGCTGTGTTTGCACCCAGTTAACCTGCTCACCTGTGGAATGTTCAGAGAAGGTCTTGGTTTTTTTTTTTAGCATTGCTCAACTTTCCCAGGCTTTTGTTGCCCCTGTCTCTACTTTTTTGAAACACGTTGCAGGAATCAAATCCAAATTGAGTGAATATTTGCAACAAAACAATAAAGTTTATCAGTTTGAACATTAAATATCTTGTCTTTGTAGTGAATTCAGTTGAATATAGGATTTTTAAAAATTTTTTATTGTTTCAATTTGTTTTACAGAACATCCCAACTTCATTGGAAATGTAGTTTGTATGAATATGAATATTAAACATGACTGCAAATATACATTTTTTTTTCCACAATATCTTTATTGAACTTTTTTTTTTTTTTAACAAACATGACACAAACAATCAAACACTAACACTAAAGTACTACAAAAAAAAAAAAATGCACTAAAAACACCAACAACCACCAACAAAATCAAGTCTTCAACAATGCTCCTCTGTTTAGTCTAGACAATCCAATACATAAGTATACATATTATGTTCACCAGTTTGGAATTTACAAGGTCCACACACATCATTCACCTTCTTCTTCAAGAGTTATGTTTAAATTTTTTACATAATCAATAAAAGGTCTCCATATATTCTCAAACACAATTTCCTTTGATTTCAGTATATATGTTATTCTTTCTAATGGAAGGTTTGTTAACATCTGTCTTAACCACTGAGTCACATCTGGTCTATGAGTCTTTTTCCATAATAGTGCAATACATTTTTTGGCATTAAGCAAACTGAGGTCTATGAATGTTCTTTCACTTTTATTAAAATTATGCTTTTCTGGGTACAGACCCAACAAAAACAGTTTAGGATTCAATATGATTTGTTTTGAGATTATTTTTTCAATTGTTACCCTCACCTCTTCCCAAAACATTCTTATTAATCTACATTCCCATAAACAATGAAATAGGGTTCCTTTACTTTCCATGCATTTTGTGCATGTATCTGGTATATTTTTGTTATATCTATTTAACTCCTCCGGTGTAACATACATCCGCATTAACCATTTGAAATGTATCAATTTAAGGCGTACATTTATTGATTTGGTTTGGGCTTCTGTACAAGCCAATTCCCATTGTTCCTCTGAAATTTCAATTTGCAGATCTTCTTTCCAGTAGTTTAATCTTTTCAGTGAATTTTCACTTGAAGATAGTGTCAATGAGTTATAAAACTCTGAAATAATACCCTTTCTTTTACTATCTTTCATCATCATTTTTTCCAAGGATGAATAAATAGGTCGAGTGAGAGCTTTATTTTGATTTGATCGAATAAAGTTTCTAAGTTGAAGATATTTAAAAAAATGTGTTCTATTGAGATTAAATTTGATCCTCAGCTCTTCAAAAGACATTATGTTGTCTGCACATGGCAAATATAAATCCTGAATCTTTTGTATCCCTTTTAAATTCCATACTTTAAATACAGCGTCCGCTCTCCCTGGTTTAAAATATTGATTACCCCATATTGGACTAAATTGTGACAATAACTGTGGTTCTTTTAAATAGTTTTTAGCTTCACACCATATTTTGATCATATGCTTTACAAATGGATTTTTAACTTGTTTTTGTAATTTTTTTGCCGAATCTGAGTATATGAATATGGGAAGAGGTAAAGGTAAATTGTATGATTCCATTTCAGTCCAGTGAGGGAGATCATTTGATGAAAAATAATATGTCATAGACCTCAGTTGTGCCGACCAATAATACAACATAAAATTTGGACATTTCAGACCTCCACGATCAAATGGTAAATATAATAAAGACAAACGTAATCTAGCCCTCCTGTTGTTCCATATAAATTCCACTAACTTTTTTTTTATTCTTGAGAATAGATCTAAAGGTGGTGGTAAGGGAATGTATTGAAATAAATAAAGTATTTTAGGTAAAATATTACTTTTAAGTATATTGATTCTCCCGATCATCGACATTGGTAGTGACATCCATCTCTGAGTTAACTCACTGATATCTGACATTAAGGCTTCATAGTTGACACTGGCGACTGATTCTAGCTTAGGCATAATTTGGATTCCTAAATATTTAAACTGATTTACAACATTGAATTGATTTACCTCAGGGGCTGGGTAATTTCTCTGGGTCTCATTTAGCATTAATATTGAAGATTTAGTTTTATTTATTTTATATCCTGATATTTCCCCCAAATTCTTTATTAAATTCAACAAGGTTGGAATTGATTTTTTTAGATTCGACATAAACAAAATTATATCATCGGCGTACAGGGAGATTTTATGTTCTGTTGGTCCAACTTTAATTCCATATATTTGTGAATGTAAACGTATCGCTATCGCTAAAGGTTCAATTGCCATAGTAAACAGTAAAGGTGAAAGTGGACAGCCTTGTCGACATCCTCTATTGATTTTTATTGGTTTTGAAATATTGTTATTTGTTAGGATTTCTGCTGTAGCATTATTGTATATTATTTGAACCCATTTTATGAAATTATTTCCAAGTCCAAACCTTTGTAGGACTTCAAAAAGAAAGGGCCATTCAACTCTATCAAAGGCCTTTTCGGCGTCCAATGATAGGAGAGCTGTATCCGGTGCTTCTTTATTAAAATAAATAATATTAAATAGTCTTCTTACATTATGGAAGCCTTGTCTACCCTTTATAAAGCCATTCTGATCTCGATTAATAATATTTGGTAAAATTTCTTGTATTCGTCTTGCTAAAATTTTACAGATTATCTTAAGGTCGGCGTTTAATAGGCTTATTGGTCTCATATTTTCACATTTATTAGAGGGCTTACCTGGTTTTGGCAGCAGTATAATTAAGGCATTATTTATGTATGATGGTAAATTATTATTTTGAAATGCTTCTAAAACCATTTCCAAAAAAGGTTTTATTAATTTATTCTTAAATTTTTTATAAAGGTCAACTGGAAGACCATCTGGTCCTGCACTTTTTCCTGATTTCATATTATCAATGGCTAGCCCAACTTCTTCTTGACTAATTTTAGACTCCAATATCTCCCTGTTTTCATTTGGTATACACGGTATAGATAGTTCGTTCAAAAACCCATTTAGTTTTGTTAAATCAGGTTCATTTTTGGTATCATATAATTTTTCATAGTAATCTCTAAAGGCTCTATTAATTTCTAAAGGATCTATAACTACCTGTCCATTACTTATAATACTGGTAATTGGTGTTTTAATTTCCAATTGTTTAATCTGCCATGCTAATAATTTTCCTGATTTTTCACCTTGTTCATAAAAAGATTGTTTCAATCTTAGAAGACTCGAGGCAGCTCTATTCGCTGATTTTTTGTCGTATTCAGCTCTCAAAATCAGTAATTCATTCTCCAACCTTGGGTCACTTCCTGCATACACTTTTTCCTGAAGACTTTTTATTTTATGTTCCAATTTAGCTCTCTCCTCTCGAGTCTTCTTAGATTTTGATCCTGTATAACTAATAATATGTCCCCTAATAAAAGCTTTGAAAGCCTCCCACTTTACACATGCTGATGTTTGTGTAGTATTGATGTCAAAGAACTCGTCTATCTGTTTTTCTATATACTTGACAAATTCCTCATCCTGAAGCCATTTATGCTGAAATTGCCATCTACCTGATTCCTTTGTCAATTTTTTATCTACATATATTAGACAACAGGGTGCATGATCAGAGATCACGATGTTATCATAAAAGCAGTTTTAATCTTGGACCTTAATTCTGTGGAAATCAAAAAATAATCAATACGTGAGAATGTCTTGTAGGTACTGGAATAACAAGAATAGGCTTTAACTTGTGGTTTCATTTCTCTCCATATATCTAACAATCTCAATTCTTTCATAAAATGATTAATAGTCATCCTACATCCAATGTGCGTACAATCCAGTCCTGTTGATCTATCCACACCTGGATTCAATGTACAATTAAAATCCCCTGCTATTATATGTTGCCCTGTAAGTGATGATAAGATGAGAAATAAATTAGCAAAGAACTTCTGATCATCTATATTGGGACCATATAAGTTCACAAGATTTATATTTTCTAATAGCAAAGAACCTTGAATGATTACATATCTTCCAAATTTGTCTCCAATTACATTTTTCACTTGAAAAGGAACTGATTTATGTATGAGAGTCATAACTCCCCTGGCTCGGGATGAAAATGAAGAGGTGAATACACTTCCCTGCCATCTACTCCTAATTCTTTTAACATCCTCCTCTATCAGATGAGTTTCTTGTAAAAACACAATTCTTGAACCCATGTCCTTTATTTTATTCATAACTTGTTTAAGTTTTTTTAAATTTTGTAGACCTCTGCAATTCCATGAAGTTAAATTAAGATTAACACTTTGGTCCATGATCAATAGAGAGTTTAGGATTACCTTGCAGTGTAAACATGCTCATACAGAGAAGCAAAATCATGAGTGGTTGAACATTCATCCTACAAACTACACACAAACAAATTTCCCCTTCCCACACTTGTGGCAAACCCCCCAAAATCAAAAGAAAAATTCTGTCTCCCGATATAGCCATCGACCGTTCCACATCCACGGGGAACAGCCTAAGCCACTCCTTCTTCATCCTCCCAATCACCCTAACTCTACTGCTTTTAATGACGTAGCATTAACTCTCCTCTGTAGTTTTCCAACTTAACTCCAAAATTTTTAACAACTTTGTACATCATAGTTTTTTTTTTTGTTTGTTTGTTTTGTTTTTGTTTTGTTTTTTTAATATATAATACAATCTATATTTTGTAAACTTACTATTTACTTCAAGTCAGTCAGATGCCTGTGCAAATGCTTAATTATTCTACCTTATATTTTGTTCATGCTTAGCTCCCACCAGTCTCTTCTTCTTCTTTGATCTTCTTGATGAACTCCTGCGCCTCCTCTGGGGTCTTGAAGATGTGGGTTCTGCCCTCATACGTGGTCAGCAGTCTCGCAGGATAGATTACACCATGACGAATCCCAAGGTTGCGCAGCTCCTTACGTACGGGATCAAACTGCTTCCTCAATTGCTGGATTCCTGTGGCCAAATCTGGGTAGAACCGCACCTGCTGGTCCTGGTGTTTAATCTCTCCTTTAGCACGTGCAGCGTTGAAGATCTTCATCCTGTCTCTGTTGCTAAGAAACTTCATAATTAAGGTCCTCGGCGGTCCCTTATCTCTCCGTGGGCCAATACGATGTGCTTTTTCCAGAACCACTGCTGATTGCAACTCCTCGCTGCCCAGCACCTCCGGAATCCACTTTTCCAGAAAGGAACATACGTCCCGACCTTCTGATTCCTCTGGAAGACCCACCAGCCTCAAATTATTCTGTCTTGACCGAGATTCCAAATCCAAAATATTATCTTCCAGAGATTTTTTTTTTTTTTTCCAAAGTGCGCACCTTTAATTGAAGACGGGTGACGTCATCTTCAGCACTAGCGAGACGGAGCTCCATCTGCGCCGTTCGTTCTACACAGTCACCCAATTCCTTTCTTATTCCTTCCAACGCTGTCATAATCCCATCAAATCTAGAGGAAAAGTCCGCTCTCATTGAACTCATGGCTGCCATCAGCGCATCTGCGCCATTCCCCGCAGAAATCGCAGCGTTGCCAGCCTCCTCCGCCATATATGGAGTTTTGTTTGCTGCGTCACAGACCTGAAAGTCCGTTAATTTGGACTGTTTCGGCGGCTCGCTTTTTCCTTTTCCTGGTTTTCCAGCCTTAGGCTTCGCCGACATATCCTCGCCCAGACGCTGGGATACGTTCTGTCCCAAATGAGAGAGTTATTTGCCGATTTTTTTTCTCCAGGAGCAGAGCAGAGCGAGACACGTCCGTCCTACGTGGCAGCCATAACCGGAAGTCGCAAATATACATTTTTAATCTAAATGTTATGAAAACAGAAAACAGTATCTTAAGAAAAGGTGCCCGGCTTAAATCAAAATGTCTTTGGTTTCTTTCATCTACAGTAATTCTTCTAATAGACTTTGCCAAACGAGATCATGAAAACGGAATTAACTGTCATTTTTTTTTTTACCATGTAAATGTACAGTATGATCCATCTTTCCTCTGCAGGAACTTTCAAAGCATTTTGATAAGAGCGACCCCGGATATGAGGTGGTGGAGGACGCCATTGTTACCATGACGGCGGTGGCCTGGTACATCAACGACATGAAGAGGAAGCAGGATCACGCCGTCCGACTGCAGGTGAGCAGAGATATTGTTTATGGAGGGTGTCTTTATTCACTTTTAATCTTCCTGAGGACATGATATCAGGATGAAACAACAGCAGGAGAACATCAGAAATCATCATGGAGACAGACATATTTGAGCCTTAAAATGAAGGAGTTTTAACAATAAACCAGCCTGCCAACAACACTAAGGTTTTCCTCAGTGTTTAAAAAAAATCTCATAAGTGCGTCACTTTTCTTAGAAATTTATTACATTTTTCCCCTTTTTTGTTTTATTTTCTTGTACTTTTTTCTTGAATAAGCAATTTTTAAAATAAATTTGTGATGTTTTTAATAAAAATTTACTATTGGATAGTTTTGTTTCATTTTTGTGAGTTTTTTCTGACATTTTTATTTTTGCCACTTTTCTCTTAAGAATTTGCATATTTTTTGTTGAAATATATAACTTTTCTCTTTAATTTTAGACTTTTCTTCCACACTTCTGACTTGTTTTCTTTTCTAATGATTTTTTATTTGCAAGTTTGCATTTTTATGTAAACTGTTTTGTTTCACTTTTCCTTTCCTGAAAGTGACGAGTGCAGTGCCTGGTCGCATGACCATATAAGGAGTTGTTCAGTTCTTGCTGAACTGAACAACTCTTTGTAAGGTCTTCTAAGGAAGACCCATTCAGTACTACAGATGCAATGTTTGCTCTAAGAGTGCTGATGGAGAAGAATAGAGAAGGTCAGGAGTTGCACTGTGTCTTTGTGGATCTGGAGAACGCAGATGATAGGGTGCCAAGAGAGGAAGTGTGGTACCATATCAGAAAGTCAGGAGAGGCAGAGAAGTATGTGAGGGTGGTGCAGGACATGTATGAGGACAGCGAGACAGTGGTGAAATGTCAGAATCAGAATCAGAATCAGAATCAGGTTTATTGCCATTGTTCATGTAGTACACAAACTAGGAATTTGTCTCGGTACAATGTTGCAACATTAAACATGATAAGATAAGAGAAATAAACTATACATGTAATAAAGTGTAGGATAAGATTAAGTGATACTGGTCAACAGTTAAAATATATATTAGCCAGCAGCAGATACTGTGGAGAACCATATAGTGCAGTCGGTAATGCAGGAAGAAAACAGTGATGATTGACATGAGTCTGGTTGAGCTGCTGTACATGGTGCACGAGAGTCACTTAGTGTTCAGCAGTCTAATGGCAGAGGGGAAGAAGCTGTTCATGTGACGGGAGGTTTTAGTCTGGATGGACCGAAGTCTTCTACCAGAGGGGAGGGGGGCAAACAGTACGTGACCAGGGTGTGAGGGATCGGCTATGATCCGGCCAGCACGCCTCCGGGTCCTGGAGATGTACAGATCCTGGAGAGATGGGAGCTTGCAGCCGATCACCTTCTCAGCAGTGCGCACGACGCGCTGCAGCCTTAGTCTGTCCCTGGCAGTGGCTCCTGCGTACCACACGGTTATGGAGGTGGTGAGGATGGACTCGATGATGGCTGTGTAGAACTGCACTAACATCTTGGTGGGTAGCTTGAGCTTCCTCAGCTGCCGCAGGAAGAACATCCTCTGCTGGGCTTTTTTGATGAGTGAGCTGATGGTCAGCTCCCATTTGAGGTCCCTGGTGATGGTAGTGCCTAGGAAGCGGAAGGAATCAGCAGTGGTGATGGGAGAGCCTGAGAGGGTGAGGGGGGGCAGAGGAGTAGTGACTTTCCTGAAGTCTACAATCATCTCCACTGTCTTCAGAGCGTTCAGCTGCAGGTTGTTATTGCTGCACCAGGACGCCAGCTGGGCCACCTCTCTCCTGTAGGCGGACTCGTCGCCGTTGGAGATGAGCCCGATGAGGGTGGTGTCGTCCGCAAACTAAATGTGCTGTAGGAGTGGCGGATGGAATCAAGGTGGGGGTGGGATTACATCAGGGACTGGCTCTGAGCCCCTTCTTGTTTGACATGGTGATGGACAGGCTGACAGACGAGGTCAGACAGGAGTCTCCGTGGACCATGATGTTTGCAGATGACATTGTGATCTGCAGTGAGAGTAGGGAGCATGTGCAAGAGAACCTGGAGAGGTGGAGGTATGCTCTGGAGAGATGAGGAATGAAAGTCAGTAGAAGCAAGACAGAATACATGAGTGGGAATGAGAGAGATGGTGAAGATGGAAGAAGCAGAGGTAGTGAAAGCAGATGAGTTTAAATACCTGGGAACAACCATCCAAAGCAATGGAAAATGCACTAGAGAGGTGAAGAAGAGAGTGCAGGCAGGGTGGAGTGGGTGGAGACGAGTGTCAGGGGTGATTTGTGACAGAAGTGTAGCAGCAAGCGTGAAAGGAAAGATTTATAAGACGGCAGTGAGACCTGCTATGATGTATGGTTTGGAGATGGTGGCGCTGACAAAAAGACAGGAGGGGAAGCTGGAGGTGGCAGAGTTGAAGATGCTAAGATTTTCACTGAGAGTGACTAGGAGGGAGAAGATTAGAAATGAGTACATCAGAGGGACAGCTCAGGTTGCGCAGTTTGGATACAAAGTAAGAGAGGCAAGGCTGAGATGGTTTGGACATGTGCAGAGGAGGGATAGTGGAGATATTGGACAAAGGATGTTGAAGATGGAGCTGCCAGAGGAAGATGTAAGGGATAGGGTGAAATGGAGACAGATGATTTGCTGTGGAGACCCCTAAAGGGAGCAGCCGGGAGGAGGAGGAGGAGCGGCCCAAATTTTTATCATTTTATCCCACCAGCCTCCAGAGCCTACCCTGTGAATTTCAGCCCGCAACTCCATGCAGTTATACCTTTTCCACCTCTGTGTTGATTTAATAGCTCCCCTATGGACGCTCATAAAGATTTCCCCTCCTAAACGTTCCACATATCCTTGGAGGCTGAAATTTGGGGATGCAGACCCTCGTAGCAGCATGTATAAAGTCTGTGGTCAGTCTGACAAATGGTTCAAGAGATATACGAGGAACAGACAGACAGAGATTGTGTGCATTTATAGATAGAGGAAGAAGCCACCTCTGTTGTCATTCATGTACAGTAGAATGAAATTACGTTTCTCCTATCTACAATGTTAATCACATCTAGAATCAGAGGGGTCGCTGCCATGCAAGGCGCCGCCACAAACAGCTTCTCCTTCCCCCGTTCTATTATGCTGAACACTAAGCTAGAAGGCGGGAAGCACCATTTTTATATGGTCTTTGGTATGACCCGGTGGGGACTTGAACCCCCAGCCTCCCGGTTGTGGGGTGGATACTCTATCAACCAGGCCACCACTCCGGGCTAGTGCATTCCCCGTAGAACCAAGTATTCCTGTCTGGAACAGGGATCCCAATCAGGCTTTCCAGGCCCAAATGTAGGCTGTGTTTGCAAGTGGAATGCAGAGGTGTCGCCTATATGTAGGCAATCACATGTTAGACTTTGACACACATAAAAGGGAGTAAATGGCGGTAACATTTATTTGATTGTGTGAATCTTAATTACAGAATACCTAAATATTGAAAATGACAGGGACATCCAATATTAGTGACTGTTTCAGAGCCCTTGTTTACTTGTTTGTCAGATCACTGACCTGTGTGATCTTTTATCAGTTATTTTCAAGATAACAGTGAATCTTCACTTTGGGGAATGGCAGTTGTTCTGTCATCATTCCAGTTATTTTAGTTTATATCACTGTTAAGTGATGGAGTTCAGTGGAATATTGAAGTTCTTCTGTGTATCGTCAATAAACTCATGCAGTGCTATAACAGGACACGTTTACAAATATGTCAGACCCATTGTAGTGCATCAGTTTATATTTTAGCAATATTTTGTTATTACAAAGTTTTTTAAAGCTGTAATCAACCAAATTAACTACTAAACACCAACATTATTATACACAGCAGAAGGACCCGTCTGACTGCAACCGTTGCGTCAGTGTTGCCCATTTGTCAGTAAATATTTAACTAAAAATGATTTATTTACATATTTTGACTGAACAACTCCATACTCGGAGATGCACCCCCTCGTTACCTCAGCAAAACACGTAGAAAATCTGAGGTCAGTCCGACCAACGGTTCAAGAGATATGCGTGGAACAGACACACAGACAGACAGACAGACACACACACACACAGATTCCATGCATTTATAGATTGATGTGTTTTTGTAAATTTGCAACTACATGTATGACTTACAGGTTTCTCTAAAATTTAAAGTTTTTTGTCATAAATATTTCTCTTCTTACAGTTTTTTGCCTTTTCTTATTATAATATCATTATAATTAACATCTTGTGTGACATTTTCCTCGATACAATTTGTAAGTTTTGTTCTTAAATTTCTCACTTTTTCAGGTAAATATACGTATATGCTTCTTATGAATTTGCCATTTTTTCCCTGTTAAATTTAAGTTTTCCCTCTAAACGGTGTCTCCGTCCTTGCTTTTCCTTCCTTGTGCCAACAAAAATCACAGACGTGCAGCCACAGAGGTCAGACTGGCCACCTTTAGGTGTCAAACGCTGCATTCCACAACTTCCTCTGACACGTGTTCACACGATTGACTTCACAGAAGCGAGTTATTAGCTCACTGACACCTGAACATGAGCGTGTGCAGCTGTGTTGAAAGAGTTCGCTCTCTTCTTTTTATGGTTTATTACTTAAATTTCACTACTGGTAGCATAAGGAGGAAATTGGTGAAGTTATTGGGTTATGGTTGACACGCCTCTGCACTTCATGGAGGTTGGGGACAGTGCCTTTGGCAAACTGGGATGGTGGCTCCTCTCTTCAAGAAGGGGGACTGGAGGGTGTGCTCCAACTTTAGAGGGATCACACTCCTCAGCCTCCCTGGGAAGGTCTATGCCAAGGTACTGGAGAGGAGAGTCCAGCTGTTGGTGGAACCTCAGATTCAGGAGGAGCAGTGTGGTTTTCGTCCTTGCCGTGGCACATTGGACCAGCTCTTTACCCTCTCAAGAATCCTCGAGGGTTCGTGGGAGTTCGCCCCACCAGTTTACATGTGTTTTGTGGACGTGGAGAAGGCATTCGACTGCGTCCCTCGTGGTTTTTTGTGGGGGGTGCTTTGGGAGTATGGAGTATCAGGCTTGTTGCTACGAACTGTCCGGTCTCTATACGACCGTTGTGAGAGTTTGGTCCGTATTGCCAACACTCGGTCGGACTCATTCCCAGTGAGAGTTGGACTCCACCAGGGCTGCCCTTTGTCACCGATCCTGTTCATAATTTTTATGGACAGGATTTCTAGGTGCAGCCAGGGAACGGAGGGTGTCATGCTTGGTGACCACAGGATCTCATCTCTGTTGTTTGCAGATGATGTTGTCCTGCTGGCTTCATCCAGTAATGACCTACTGGTTTTACTGGGACGGTTTGCTGCTGAGCGTGAAGTGGCTGGGATGAAAATCAGTATCTCCAAGTCCGAGTCCATGGTCCTCAGCTGGAAAAAGGTGGCTTGTCCTCTTCGGGTTGGGGACAGGCTCCTGCCCCAAGTGGAGGAGTTTAAGTATCTTGGGGTCTTATTCACAATTGAGGGAAGAATGGAGCGAGAGATTGACAGGCGGATCGGAGCAGCATCTGCAGTGATGCGGACGTTGTACTGGTCCGTTGTGGTGAAGAGGGAGCTGAGCTCTAAGGCAAAGCTGTCAGTTTACTGGTCAATCTACATTCCTACCCTCACCTATGGTCATGAGCTTTGGGTAATGACCGAAAGAACGAGATTGTGGATACAAGAGGCTGAAATAAGCTTTCTCCGTAGGACTGCTGGACTCACCCATAGATATAGGGTGAGGACCTCAGTCATCCGGGAGAGGCTCAGAGTAGAACCGCTGCTCCCCCACATTGAAAGGAGCCAGTTGAGGTGGTATGGGCATCTGATCAGGATGCCTCCTGGACGCCTCCCATTTGAGGTGTTCCAGGCACATCCTACTGGCAGGAGACCCCAGGGCAGACCCAGGACTCACTGGAAAGACTATGTCTCCCAGCTGGTCTGGGAACGCCTTGGTATCCTCTCTGAAGAGCTGGAGCAGGAGGCTGGGGAGAGGGAAGTCTGTGCTTTTCTGCTTCAACTGCTGCCTCCACGACCCGGACCTCTGGAAAAGCGGTAGAAGATGGATGGATATTGTTTAACCCCTTAGCATTCCAGACAGTTTCCCTAAAAATGGCTATATTTAACATAGCAAAGAAAATCAAATTCTTTCTTCACTGAGTGGCAGTAGAAGATTTCAGATGTCCCACCGGTGGAACATCAGAATTTTAAAACGTCAAAAACTAAAAAATTTACAAGAAAGATACAAAATGAATTTAAAAAGTCCCAAATTTACATGTAGAACTTGACAAAATGCAAAAAAGCTCTAAAATGAATTGAAAACAGTCCCAAATTTATATGAAGAACTTCACAGAATTAATTGAAAAAAGTCCCAAATTTAAGTGAGAAACTTCACAAAGTAAACTGAAAAAATCCCAAATTTACATGAAAAACTGTTTCTATGTCTGTTTCTGTGGAAGTCTGTGAGAGAGTGAAAACTTTTTTTTTTTAACTTTCCATGACTAACTTCTGATTGGTTTATGTCAACAGACCTCCCAGAGGTGTTAATGAAATTTCTTTGACAAACTTTGGTCAGAACACCCATGAGTTTAATAATTTCAGTGCCATTGCTAATGAACACCAATTTGCCCCACCCTCTCTCTTTCTTCACTTCTCTCATGGCAATGAGATGTTTGAGGCTAACATTAGCTCATTAGCTCCATATGTTGGGCTATTGCAAGTTGGTTGAATGTGAGAGTTTAAAGTTGTGACTCCCGAACATCTCTGATGCTAGTGGCGGCTAAATGCTGCCGGTGGAAGAGGTCAGTGTTATGTCTGTAACCGAAGGTCAATGACAAGGCTGAAGGTGGAACTGAACCAGACTTTATTGCGGACTCACAATAATGATACACACGCTCCCGTCAGGCAGAGAGGTGGTCAAAGAGACCGCCCCCCTTCCTCACAGCCCTCTTATAACCCGGGTGATGGCGGAACCGGAAAGGTGGAGCCACCACCCGTGTCACACAATAATACATCCAATGAACAACACCACAGTCAGAATATAATAAGCTATAATAAAATAAACTAAAGTAACATCTAGGAATGAAATATATGTTTGCTTGGGTTTGCAGCCATACCCCAACAGCACACATACATTGGGCCAACATCAGCAAGTTCACATCGGGAATACATCTTATAGAGGTTGTTTGCACATTGGCAAGACATTGGGTAGAGGTCAGGGTAATGTTGATTTCTGATGAAAAAACTGAAGTAAATATTGCAGACTCTAACCTGCCACTGTCTCTACAGGAGATTGAGTCCCTGCTGGTCAACTGGACTGGACCGGACCTCTGTGGTTTTGGAGAGCTGGTTCTGGAAGGATCCTTTAAGGTGCACCGGGTGAAAAAAGAGAGGGCATTCTTCCTGTTCGATAAAATGCTGCTGATCGCCAAGAAGAGGATGGAGCAGTTCATCTACAGCACGCACATATTTGTAAGCACAAGAGTCTCCTAAAAATCCTTGTCCCACCGGTCCTAGACCTGGGGCAGGTGTTGCTCCTGAACCTTCTAAAGATGTATTTCTGTGTCTGTGCTGCAGTGCTGTAATCTCCTGCTGGTGGAGACTCTGAAGGACCCACTCTGCTTCAGGGTGTCAGACCAGACCATCCCCAAACAACAGCACGTGGTCCAGGTGAGAACTGGCTTAATTTCACTTCTAAATTAACCCTACGTAGAGCCTACTGGGGTGACTATGCAACTGGTCTATCAGCATTTATACAGTGGGGCAAAAAAGTATTTAGTCAGCCACCAATTGTGCAAGTTCTCCCACTTAAAAGATGAGAGAGGTCTCCAATTTTCATCATAGGTATACCTCAACTATGAGAGACAAAATGAGAAAAAAAAATCCAGAAAATCACATTGAATGATTTTTAATGAATTAATTGGTAAATTCCTCGGTAAAATAAGTATTTGGTCAATAACAAAAGTTTATCTCAATACTTTGTTATATACCCTTCACTAGCAATGACAGAGGTCAAACGTTTTCTGTAAGTCTTCACAAGGTTTTAACACACTGTTGCTGGTATTTTGGCCCATTCCTCCATGCAGATCTCCTCTAGAGCAGTGATGTTTTGGGGCTGTCGCTGGGCAACACAGACTTTCAACTCCCTCCAAAGATTTTCTATGGGGTTGAGATCTGGAGACTGGCTAGGCCACTCCAGGACCTTGAAATGCTTCTTACGAAGCCACTCCTTCATTGCCCAGGCGGTGTGTTTGGGATCATTGTCATGCTGAAAGATCCAGCCACGTTTCATCTTCAATGCCCTTGCTGGTGGAAGGAGGTTTTCACTCAAAATCGCACGATACATGGCCCCATTCATTCTTTCCTTTACACAGATCAGTCGTCCTAGTCCCTTTGCAGAAAAACAGCCCAAAGCATGATGTTTCCACACCCATGCTTCACAGTAGGTATGGTGTTCCTTCTCCTCCAAACACGACAAGTTGAGTTTTTACCAAAAAGTTCTATTTTGGTTTCATCTGACCATATGACATTCTCCCAGTCCTCTTCTGGATCATCCAAATGCTCTCTAGCAAACTTCAGACGGGCCTGGACATGTACTGGCTTAAGCAGGGGGACACATCTGACACTGCAGGATTTGAGTCCCTGGCGGTGTAGTGTGTTTCTGATGTAGCCTTTGTTACTTTGGTCCCAGCTCTCTGCAGGTCATTCACTAGGTCCCCCCGTGTGGTTCTGGGATTTTTGCTCACCGTTCTCGTGATCATTTTGACCCCACGGGGTGAGATCTTGCGTGGAGCCCCAGATCGAGGGAGATTATCAGTGGTCTTGTATGTCTTCCATTTTCTAATAATTGCTCCCACAGTTGATTTCTTCACACCAAGCTGCTTACCTATTGCAGATTCAGTCTTCCCAGCCTGGTGCAGGTCTACAATTTTGTTTCTAGTGTCCTTTGACAGCTCTTTGGTCTTGGCCATAGTGGAGTTTGGAGTCTGAATGTTTGAGGTTGTGGACAGGTGTCTTTTATACTGATAAGAAGTTCAAACAGGTGCCATTGATACAGGTAACGAGTGGAGGACAGAGGAGCCTCTTAAAGAAGAAGTTACAGGTCTGTGAGAGCCAGAAATCTTGCTTGTTTGTAGGTGACCAAATACTTATTTTACCGAGGAATTTACCAATTAATTCATTAAAAATCCTTCAGTGTGATTTTTCTGGATTTTTTTTTTCTCATTTTGTCTCTCATAGTTGAGGTATACCTATGATGAAAATTGGAGACCTCTCTCATCTTTTAAGTGGGAGAACTTGCACAATTGGTGGCTGACTAAATACTTTTTTGCCCCACTGTAACTGTGTCCTGGGTAAGCACGTAATGTGTTAAGAAATAATAAAATGGTATATGGTACTTTTTTAAAATCTGGGTTTCCACTCTTTTAGCAAAGTCTTTTCTGGAGTACTTGTCCCTCATGTTTTTCCACTTTTTCCATGCAATCTATGATGTCCAAACTGATGTTTGAAGAAACATCTTTCCACATTTTTGCAACTATTTGACAGTCTTTATAATCGGGAACTCGGGGTCTTGAGGAAGAGTCATTCAGATGTTCATATTTGTGAACTTCCATGGGTAATCTCTCTTTGGTTTGGTCCAGTATATATCCAGCTGACCTAGGACTGGTTTTATTAAGTTATTGTGGTTTGCATCGCTGCAGTAAGTAATCTATGTCAGGGCATGGGCCAGGCCTCATGCCCTCATCCTAATTTATTGTGTTGTCTTATCTTCAGGGCATGGACCTCAGCCCTCGTCCTTGCTTTAAGTTTCATTTTGGGATTTTCTGTATTTCACCTTGATTATTATTATCCTGGGTTGCCATTATGGCCTTTATCATTATTCTGTTTTGTATATTTATTTCTCCATGGGTTGTCATTATTATTATTATTATTATTATGGTCTTGTCTCCCCTGGTTCCTCTGTTCATCTTTTGTGCATCCTCTGTCTTTGATCATCTGTTTAGCCCACCCCGTCCTGTGTCTGTAATCAAGCCCTGACATCTCCATTTGCTCCTGATTGTACTCACCTGTTCTGTATTATGTTTTATTATTCCTGTGTCTATTTATGTCAAGCCCAATCTGTGTTTCCTCATGTGTGTCCTTAGTCATGTTTGCGTGAACAACACACTGCTGTTCTTGTCTTGAATCCTGCCTGATCCATGTAAGTTTTTGATACAGCTTCTGAGCTGTCAGCCTGTTTGTGTGTTTTTTATTAAGAGCGCCTGTCTGTCCAGCTCTTAATAAATCAATCACTGCCCACTTTGAATACTGCGTTTGGGTCCAGTTCACCACCAACCGTGACAGCCTATGATATAACCTTTGACATGACCTCTAGAGTGACCTATAGTATGACCCATGACATAGGCAATGGTATAGACTATCTAGTAAAGCTACAGTCACAAAAATTCTTATGAACAATGGGCTCGCAAGAATCTCCCAGCTCTTACAAATTTTGGAGTTTGCAGACATTTGTGGAAGGGGGCATAGTTTCTTATGATTGCCATTCAAGTTGTAAGAGCAACTTGAAGCATTCTTGAGAAATGAGGTGCTTGCTGTCGTACAATGGCCCTAGAGTTCTCACGTTCTTCGTAAGGGTGCCTTGGGTTCCTACAGCATACTTAAAGCCCTCAAGAACAACTCCTCCTGCCGGAAGACACTACAACACACAGTGAAAGCAGCCAGCAAGATCATTGGTGCCCCTCTCCACCCCCCCCCCCCCCCCAGACATCTACCTCACCTGCCTCACCCACAGAGCCATCAACATTGCAGGCGACACCTCCCACCCCTCACACTCCCTCTTCAGCCCCCCGCCCTCGGGGAAAAAGTATTGGAGCCTCCGGGCCCGCTCCACGAGACTGCAATACAGCTTTGTGCACCAGGCCATCAGGACCCTGAACTCTGTCCACTCCCCCCTCCCCTCCCGGACCATAACGCACTCACCCGCATAATAACTACCTCAGCTGTTGGCACAGAAAAACTGGCACACCAACAGTAATACATTTGCTGGTGTATGTCTCTACACTTTACTGCAACCATTTCCACAAATGCTATATCTGCTGCTGTCTGTTACTGCAATATTGATCATGTGCAGTCCAATCTGTTACTGTCTGCACCTACACTACCTCATCGAACTTGCAACTATGAGTATTACTGCTCTTCTTTTCTTTATATAGGATTTTGTCATTTATCTTTATTTGCACTATGGGGTGTCTGGGTCTATCTTTTGTTGCTAGTTGCACTACGGGTAACATTACTGTACATAGACTGTTGTTGTTTTTTCAGCCTTATTCCGTTTTTTTAATATTGCGCACACAATTGAAGAGAGAGAAACTACATTTCAATTCTCCTGTATGTTCTGTATGTATAGTAGTATTGACAAACAAAATCTTGGAATCTTGAATCTTGAAAACGGATGTAGCTAGAAACACTCTGTCCAAATCTGCCTTTTTTGGGGGGCTGGGGGTGGGGGGTGGAGCTTAAGCAGACATTAAGAGCAGAAAAACACATACTTGGGAGTTTGGAATGATTTTGCTTTTGATAAGTCTTGTAAATCACAAGAAAATTGTTACAGACATGTTAACAACAGAAAAAAATTGATTTTTGCCGGAGTGTCACTTTAGTTAAATTCTATGCCATAAGCATTGCAGTAAATGTGCACCTGTGTCAATAACTGCTGTTTAGGAAAGAAAGTTCTGCATGTGTTGGTCAATACAAATTTCTTAAGAAAAAAGTATTTGATTTCTCGAGTAATCTTCGATTAGAGTGGGTGATTACCCGAGCCATAAAACAGTCATTAGCTGCAGCCCTCCTATGGTGTAACCTATGCCATAAACTATGGCACAGACTCTGGTGTACGTAGGTAGGCTGTGATATAGGCTAAGATATATAATAAACACAGCTCCTAATCGTCTTTTTTTTTTTTTTGATGACTACTCTTGTACTTGAGTAATTTATATCATAACCCTACTTTCACCTGAGTAGAATCTCTGGCTATTCTACCCTGCTCTGATCAGGTCAGTTGTTTTTGACAACGTGAATACTGACTTGTGTTTTTGTCTCTACAGACTAAGAACCAGGAGGAGAAGCGACTCTGGGTCCACTACCTCAAGAGGCTGATCGTAGAAAACCACCCAGCTTCACTACCACAGAAGGTGAGGAGAGGGGAGGTCCAGAGACCCCCAGCTTTATCCTTTATGCCAAGGTTGTCCAACCTGTGGCTCTAAAGCTAATTATCTCCGACAAGGAGGTTATGTTTTCATCTGTGTTAGTTTGTAGGTGTGTTTGTCTGTCAGTAGGATTACTCAAAAACTACTGAATACATTTTAATGAAATTTTCCCCATAGATAGGCCTTTAGCCAAGGGCGAAGCCATTACATTTTGGAGGTGATCTGGATCAGGCTGTGGATTCTGGATCACTTTTTTCATTTTAACATTGTGAGATGGGCTATTTTTGACATTTTTGCTATTTTGAAAAATATTGCACAATCAACGCATAACTATCCAGATATACAGTAGTTGTAATCCATGCCATAAACCATATGCTACCGATAAGCCATGGTGGAGAGGAGAGGTCCGTTCGCTACTGAGGATCCATGATGCTGCCTTTAAATCTGGCGATGTGGCGGCGTACAATGAGGCTAGGAGTAATCTGAGGAGGGGCATCAGAGAGGCAAAGAGACAGTGTGGGAGAAACTTGGAGAGGAACTTTGCTGACTGCAGAGACACAAAGAGCCTGTGGGAGGGATTTCAGGTAGTGATGGGCTTCAAACCTTCAACCAAAATCACTCACTGCAATGATCCATCATTTCCAGATGACTTCAATAAATTTTATTCTCGGTTTGAGGTCACTAACAGCAGGGGTGCACACAGGCTGACATCATCATCTACTGACCAAGTACTGCAGTTGTCTGTGGAGAGTGTGAGGAGAGCACTTTCGAGAATAAATCCCTGGAAGGCTTCTGGACCAGACAGTGTGCCAGGTCGGGTCTTGAAGAGCTGTGGGAACCAACTACAGAAGGGTCCAACCTGCTTTAAAAGTGCTACCATAGTGCCAGTGCCCAAAAACACAACTTCTCACTGTTTAAATGATTACCGCCCTATTACCCACACTCCAGTAGCCGCTTGGAGTGGCTTGTTATGGCCCATATTAAATCCCACCTCCCTGTTAGCATGGACCCTCTCCAGTTTGCATATAGAGCCAACCGGTCTACAGATGATGCCATATCCACCCTGCTTCACCTCATCCCGACGCATATAGAAGGCAGATGAGTCACTATGCCAGAGTTTTGCTCGTGGACTTTAGCTCAACATTTAACACCATCTTGCCGCAGCAGCTGGTTGAGAAAGTGCAACTACTGGGAGTCAGCAATAGCATCTGCAACTGGGTCTTGGAGTTCCTTACAGGGAGGAGACAGACTGCCAAGGTCAGCACCAGAACATCTGAGACCATCACAGTGAGTACTGGGTCACCACAGGGATGTGTTTTGAGTCCACTACTGTTCACACTGCTGACTCACATCTGCTCTGCATCCCGCAACACCAACCATATAATCAAATTTGCTGATGACACGACGGTTGTTGGTCTCATCACAAATGGTGATCAATCAGTGTACAGAGATGAAGTGAAGAAGCTAGTGACTTGGTGCAACTTCCACAATCTCTGTCTCAATGCAGGAAAAACAAAAGAAATTATCATCGGCTTTAGAAAGGACCAGCCACTCCACCACTCTCCATTAATCATTTGTGGTTCGGCTGTTGAAAGAGTCCAGAGCACTAAATTTCTTGGACTTCATCTGAGTGACAACCTAACCTCCACAGATAACACCACAGCTGTGATCAAAAAGGCACAGCAGTGCCTTTACTGCTTCTGGAGACTGAAGTGAGCAGGCCTCTCTAAGCCAGCCATGACATTGTTGTATCGTGGCACCATTGAAGGCGTCCTCACATACTGCATTACCTCCTGGTACAGGAACAGCAGAGCAGAGAAGAGACAGAGACTGGGTAGAGTCATCAGGACAGCAGAGAGGATTATTGGCTCCCACCTGCCATCACTAACTGACATCTACAGCCACAGATGCAGCCGCAGAGGACGCTGCATCTTACAGGATCCCTCTCACCCCTCACACAGTCTCTTCTCTGTGATGCCGTCAGGAAGGAGATACAGGAGCATCTGAGCGAGGACATCCAGGTTAAAGGACAGCTTCTTCCCTGCTGCTATTTGTAGTTTTTATCTCCAAATTTCCAGCTACCAACACCAGGCGGCACCACTGTGTCTAAAGGACCTCAACGGATCGCTCTAAATGCTGCAGAGGCCTGTAACAGTCACGGCTCCCCATGGAGGTGAAACAGTGGTACTACAGGACTTCTGGACCAGATATGACTGAAAATTCACTGTAGACCTCTGTAGTGCACTACATTGGCACATTTGATATATTGTTATAATAGTCATTTCTAGACACAATCAATGTAATTTTTGAATAGTTTAGAGTTAAAAAAACAAAACAACAAAACTACTGGAGCAGTTGTATATTTATGACTTAATAAGATAAGATAAGATAAGCCTTTATTAGTCCCACAATGGGGAAATTCCAGGATTGCAACAGCACAGGGATAGCAACACTCAGAGCAACAATCAGAAGGCAAGAAAAAAAACAAGCAAGCAAGAGCAGCTAATATACATATGTACATATTACTATAAAATATATATATATACACACACACACACACAGACACACAGTGCAGAGCATTGTAGCTAGATGGAATAAATATGTAAATATATAAACACCCACAGTACGGAGCATTGCAGCTAGATGGAATAAATATGCAAGTATATAAACACACACAGTGCGGAGCAATGTAGCTAGATGGAATAATATGTAGATATATAAAAACACAGTGCTGAGCATTGTAGCTAGATGGAATAAATATATAGATATATAAATATAAACACACCCAGTGCAGAGCATTGTTGTTAGGTGGGATGAAACAGCATAACCGTCTATTTAGTTATCCTACATGGTATGATTATGTGCCCATACATATTCTCACCCTCCATAGCGACCGGTATGTTCCTAGTTGTATGCCGGAGAGGACCATTGTGTAAGTCTATTGCATCTTTTGCATTCAAAAAAAAAACTATTAGTTTGTTACGTCTTTTTGCTATTAATTGGGTGGGACTGCAGTTCACAGAGTGGCCACAAGGTGCCACTAAATATCAAGATTTCACTTCCAGAGAGCCTTGTCACTGCTTTTCTGGGGTCATCAGCTTTTACTGTGGAAAGAGATGTAAAGACCAAGTTTTCAGGGGTTTTTTTTGTTTTTTTTTACATGGAAAGCAAAATATCTTTAAATGGCTTTAAATGAAGTTAAGAATAAGCATAAACATTTATTATAGGTGAGCTTTTTCCATCTTAAATATGCAGTGCCCCAAATTTACAGGTTATTTACTGTAAATGTTCTATTTTTATGTGTAAGTTTCCTTTTTAGTTCAATAAATCCACTGTTTTTTGTCTAAATCAAGTGAATGAAGTTTTTTTCTATCAAATTTGCAGCTTTTCCAGTAAAAGTAAGACTTTTTTCTTTGTAAATTAATTACAAGAAAATTTATTTGAAACTTTTATTTTTTAACATTTATTTTTATTTAATTTTTAAATGTATTTTATTGTATTTATAAATTTTATTTATTTAGATTTATAAAGTTATTTATTTTATTTTGTTTGAATTTATTTTTAATTTGATTTTGATTTTTTTGATATTTTACATTTTTTTCTTTTTCTTTTATTTTTTCTATCCACCTTATTCCTCGCCCCCATGATGCCTTGCGTGAATTATGGGCGCAACTTCCAGTACTAGTTTAGAACGTGTGGGTGTCACTGAAACGGGACACTTTTCCTTGTTAAGAAAACAATGACTGGCATCAAAAATGCAGGAACGCGGCCTTTTGCACCTCAGAAACAGTCATATAGTCAGACCACTTCCCACGACTATGGAGAGATGAGAAGATGAGCTTAAAAAGTGGCCTGGCAGACAGTAGCTCCGTTTGTTAGCACCGCTGCTAAGATGCTAACGCTGTAAAAGCTCTGAGATATATCAGTGTCTCCACCGCAATAAAGTTGGTTGCATTTTGTTAAAAGATGTGGATGGATGTTGGACATAATCAGACTGACCTCAGAGCAGATGTAGAATCTAGTCAGAGCCACAAAGAACCACAACACTGTGCTTGGGTGTTTTACTGTCACATTTTAATGGCATTAAAATGCTCCTGCTGCTGTCATGCTGTGAATGCTTGTTATTTAACTTAACACTACAGACATTTTCTGACAATTGTTCAAAATTTTATTGATCTATATTTTGTGATAATTTAAAAATTAATGTATGCTGAAGCTTCTAATATCAAGTCCATATTGTTCCAAGGGAGTGCAACGAATGCAGTAAAAAACAAAACAAGACACCTATTTGATATCTTAAATCCTTAAGCCTTAGGAAGCAAACTGCTACTACTTTTTATTTATTATTTTACTTCATGCAGCCTTCATTCTGGTGACATACTGTATATGACGAATAAATGTCAGATCTGTGACATCCATACAAGTGCAAACATACCTGGTGCTCTTGTGTCTGGACTACAGATCACACCAACAGTCCTTTTTCGTTCAGTGCATGATCTATGCATCACCGGTGAGAAGCTTCCATTGATACAGTCTATGGCACAACCACAAACACCAGCAACAAGTACCAGAACTACGCCAAAACATTCATAAACTACAAGTGCTGAAATTAGCTGCCACTTGCCTGCAAAACACGTTTGTGGACTATACACTAAAATTAACTTTAAAAAAAAAAAACAACGCTCTTTTAAATGCCCCACTACTCCACTCTTGCTGACTGATTTAACACGACTTCAGCCGAAACCAGAAGTTCAGGTTCAGGTTACTTTATTTGTACCTGTAGGTAGATTTGTTGTGCAGTCAGGTGACATCCATATGTACAACCCACAATTACATTCAACATGAACACAAACACAGGCACACATGAAGCTGACTATAAACATGATAAAAGCACTTAAGGCTCTGTCAATCAGGACATAGGACAAAGAGATAAGAGAAAAAACAAAGAGATAAGAGAGAAGGGTCATATTAAAAAGTTAAAACTAGTCAAAGAGATTAAAAACTCAATAAAAGTCTAAAACTCAATAAAAGATTTAAAACCCAAATAAAAAACCTACAAAAATAAATAAATATAAAATAAAATTCATAAATAGGTAACTAAATTATGTGCAATATATTGTTACATCTTGTTCAACTCTTTGACAGCAGCAGGAACAAAGCTGTTTTTGTAGCGCTGGATTTTGCTTTGTGGGACAGCAAACCTCCGTCTGGAGGGAAGAAGCTGAAAGTTGCAGTGCACAGAGTGGGAGTCATCATTTAAAACAGAGACAGCAATCCTCTGTACCTGTCTGGTGTACAGGGATGTCAGGCTCAGCTGTGACTCACCAAGCAAACAAATGGACCATCTAACTACCTGATCCAAGGATTTCCTCTGTTTCAGTTTTATCTGACCAAACCATGACACTAAAGAAAAGGATAAAACAGATTCAATAAAAGCCCGATAAAACATTGTCATTATGGTTTGGTCAATTTGGAAGCGTGCGAGTTTCCTTAAACAATGCAAATGTTGCTGACCCTTTTTGCACACCCTTTCACAGTTCTCTTCAAAGTTTAAATTACTATCAATAATCGTCCCAAGATATCTGTAAGATTGCACACATTCAGTGGTCTGGCCTTTTAGTACAGTGACTTCGTGCCTGGGAGTTTTCCTAAAGTCAATAATCATATCTTTAGTTTTTGTCGTATTCAGCTGCAGGTAGGAGTCCTCACACCAGTGAACAAAATCATCAACTACTGGGCCGTGGCCACTCTCACCATCCTGGAGGAGACTGACAACAACTGAATCATCAGCATACTTTATAATGTGTCTGTTGTCATGTCTGCTCCGACACATGTTTGTGTACAGGATGAAGAGTAGTGGTGACAACACACACCCCTGAGGAGAGCCAGTAGAAGAGCACTTTTGGTCAGACAATGTACCGTTGACAAGTTGCGCCCATAATTGTTTTTACAGCCGCGCCCTCGGGAATAAGGTGGATAAAAACATATTTTTTATTGTAAACTTTTATTTTAAACTTAATTTTTTTCTCATAAATTTGGATGGTTTTGTATTTTTTCTTAATTTGTGACTTCTTGTGAACTTTACTATGTTTTCCATGCACTTTTGCTAATTTTTAAAGTTTTCAAGTTAATACTTTTCTATTTCTCATGAATTTCCAACTTTATGATGTTTTTTTTTCGTATTAGTGAGGTTAGATTCCCTTTTTGTAGTTTATCGGATATAATAGTGTTTTCTGTGTATCACATGATTAACTGAGGTGATTTCTGTGTTTACAGGCGAGGCAAGTCCTCGGAGACAACTTCTGTCACTGTGAGTTCACACACAGATACATGTATGACTATCCTTTCAGGGACTTCGTGCTTCACTCTGACCAACCTGTCTGACTGAACTTTAGCCCCTCCCATCTTAGATAGCTGTACTTTTGTTAATCACATGGATTTTTTTAAAATTCCCTACAATTCTGACCTCCTTCCATCACCTTCATGTATGATTTAATATCAGACATTAAATTTTGTAACTAATAATCTCAAATGTTCATTTGAAATTGACCTCAGGTTAATCTTCAGCTGAATTCTGTTAGATGTCCCAGCATTGAACTGCATGGCTTTTTTCTATGCTTCCTTGATAGAAGCATAGATTATTCATTTTTTTGTTTGTCACTTCCTGTCACTTCCTGTCACTTCATTTTTTTGTTTGTTTGTCACTTCCTTGTGGTAACGTATCGTCACTTCCTGTTTTGCTGTCTGCCTGTGTGGTTTGCTCTCCAGCTCTCCAGCCACTAGCTAGCCACTAGCTATGGCTACTAGCTCTCTTTCCTCTCCTCCTCTGGTGTGCTCTCTCTGTCAGATGTTTAGCTACACCTCTGCCTCTTTTAGTGATAACGGTAAATGTAATAAATGTTGTCTTTTTGAGGCGCTCGAGGCGAGGTTGTCTGATTTGGAATCCCGGCTCCGCTGCATTGAAACACCGTCTGCGCCAGTTAATCTCGACGGATGCCCATTAGCTGCAGCGGAGCTAGCTAGCTTAGGTCCCACTGTCAGCGGTCCCTCGGCTCTCCTCAGCAGCGAGGAGACTGGGTGGGTGACGGTGAGAAGGAAGCCTAGTCGCAAAGCCCCGGTTCACCACCAACCTGTTCACGTTTCTAATCGTTTTTCCCCGCTCAGCGACACACCCGCTGAGGAAAAAACTCTGATCATTGGCGACTCTGTAGTCAGAAACGTGAACCTAGAGACTCCAGCGGCCATAGTCCAATGTATTCCTGGGGCCAGAGCAGGCGACATCGAGTCAAATTTGAAAATGCTGGCTAAAAGTAACTGTAAATACTCTACAATTGTTATTCACGCCGGCATTAATGACATCCGTCTCCGGCAGTCGGAAGTCACGAAACTTAATATAGAATCGGTGTGTGACTTTGCAAAAACGATGTCTGCCACTGTAGTATTCTCTGGGCCCCTCCCCAATCTGACCAGTGATGACATGTTTAGCCGCTCGTCATCCTTGAACCGCTGGCTGTCTGTGTGGTGTCCTAAAAATGACGTGGGCTACATTGACAATTGGAGCTCATTTTGGGGAAAACCTGGTCTTATGAGACGAGACAGCATCCATCCCACTTTGGATGGTGCTTCTCATTTATCTAAAAATCTGGCATCTTTTTTATCCAAATTTCCAAAACCATGACTACTCAGAGTTGGGACCAGGAAGCAGAGTCGTAGTCTTACACGCCTCTCTGCAGCTCCTCTTCATCCGCCACCCCTCAGCTTAGCCCCTGTCTTCCCCATCAGAGAATCGTTGTCTGCTCCCTCCAAAGTAAATAAAAATATAATGTATAAGCATCCCAAAGTGATAAAGCAAAATATTGGTAAAACTCAAATTAAACATAAAGCCTCTAAATTGAATGATTTGGCTTCTGTTCCTCCTCATAATTTAAAAATTAAATGTGGTTTATTAAATATTAGGTCTCTAACTCCCAAGTCTCTGTTAGTCCATGATCTGTTAATTGATCATCAGATTGATTTAATTTCCCTTACAGAGACTTGGTTAGGACAAGAGGATTATGTTGGTTTAAATGAATCAACTCCCTCTGGTTATTTAAACTGTTAAAATCCCAGAAGTTCTGGTCGTGGAGGAGGAGTAGCAACAATTTACCATTCCAAATTACTAGTTAATGTAAAGCAAAAAACATGTTATAATTCCTTTGAGGGCCTGGTCCTCAGTGTTGGGCACTTTAGCAATTTCAGGTTAAACCCAATTTTATTTGCCATAGTTTATCGTCCCCCATCAACCTATTCAGAATTTTTATCCGAATTTGCTGATTTCTTAGCTGATTTAGTGCTGAAATCTGATAGAATAATTATAGCAGGGGACTTTAATATACATGTGGATGTAGATAGTGACTGCCTTAATGTGGCTTTTAATTCAATATTAGACTCGATTGGGTTTTCTCAGAAAGTAGGAAATTCTACTCATTACCTCCACCATACATTGGACCTTGTTCTGACATATGGCATAGAAATAGAAAATCTTGTAGTGTCTCCTCATAACCCTGTACTGTCAGACCATTGTCTGTTAACCTTTGATTTTACTATTTCTGACTATTTGGCTCCTAAAGAAAAATATTATCACAGTAGATGCCTCTCAGATGATGCTGTTTCCAAATTTATGCAGATTGTTTCCTCTATGCCATGTGTCAACACAACGGAAATAAGCTATAGACAGCTTGCTCCTTCTGTAATTGATAACATGGTGGATAGTGTTTCAGCTTCTCTGCATCAGGCTCTAGACTTGGTGGCCCCCTTAAAAAAGAAAAAGTCTAATCAGAGATTTTTAACTCCTTGGTTCAACACAGAAACTCGTAGCTTAAAACAGAAGACTCGTCAATTAGAAAGAAAATGGCGCTCTACTAATTTAGATGAAATCTATTTAGCTTGGAGAAATCATCTTTTAATTTATAAAAAATCTCTTAGAAAAGCTAGAACGAGTTATTACTCTGCATTAATAGAAGAGAACAAGAATAATCCCAGGTTTCTTTTCAGTACTGTAGCCAGGTTGACAAAGAGTCAGGACTCTGTCAATCCTAGCATCCCTTTAGAGCTTACTAGTCAGGACTTTATGAACTTTTTTAATAATAAAATTTCATCCATCAGAGATAAAATCAATCAGATTCTTCCCACAGTTAACTTAAATACTGTAACTACTACAACTCCTTCTATTGATGTCTGTCTTGATGAGTTTACTCCAATCGACCTTTGTGAGTTAGACAAAATAGTTTCCTCATCCCAACCTTCAACTTGTCTTTTAGACCCTATTCCTACCAGGTTATTTAAAGAAGTCTTCCCACTTATTGGTAGCTTTATTCTTCATATAATCAATTCTTCATTAACTTTAGGCCATGTACCGCAGGCTTTTAAAACGGCTGTAATTAAACCCTTACTCAAAAAGCCAACGCTAGATCCAGGAGCTTTAGCTAACTATAGACCAATCTCTAATCTCCCTTTCATTTCAAAAATCTTAGAAAGAGTTGTTGCTACGCAATTATTTGACCACCTGCAGGGAAATGGTTTACTTGAAGAGTTTCAATCTGGGTTTAGAATCCATCATAGTACTGAAACAGCCTTAGCGAAGGTCACTAACGACCTCCTCATTGCATCTGATAATGGACTAGTTTCTGTACTTGTCCTTTTAGATCTTAGTGCAGCTTTTGATACTATTGATCATAATATTCTACTTGATAGATTAGAACACTATGTTGGACTTAATGGAACTTTGTTGCAGTGGTTTAGATCTTATTTATCTGATAGGTTCCAGTTTGTTCATGTAAATGATGAGTTTTCTTTCAGCTCAAAGCTTAGTCATGGAGTTCCACAGGGATCTGTGCTAGGCCCTACTCTTTTTAGTTTATATATGCTTCCGTTAGGCAACATTATTAGAAAGCACTGTATACATTTTCATTGTTATGCAGATGACACACAATTATACCTGTCAATGAAGCCAGATGATACTAATCAATTAGCCAAGTTAGAAGCCTGTCTTAAGGAAATCAAAGCTTGGATGACTTGTAATTTCCTGCTATTAAATTCAGATAAGACTGAAGTCATTCTTGTTGGTCCAAAAAACCTTAGAAATTCCTTTCCAAATCAAACTTTCAGTTTGGATGCAGTTACTCTTTCTCTTAATAGCTCTGTGAGGAACCTTGGAGTTATTTTTGATCAGGATTTGTCCTTCAATTCACATATTAAATTTGTTTCTAAGACTGCCTTCTATCATTTGCGTAATATTGCCAAGATTAGGAGCATCTTGTCTCAGAGTGATGCTGAGAAGCTGATCCACGCTTTTGTTAGCTCGAGATTAGATTATTGTAATTCTTTTTTATCAGGCTGTCCTAAAACATCTTTAAAAAGTCTTCAGCTGATCCAAAATGCTGCAGCAAGAGTTTTAACAGGTACTAGAAAGAGAGATCATATCTCTCCGGTTCTGGCCTCCCTTCATTGGCTTCCCATAGAGTTTAGAATTAAGTTTAAAATCCTTCTTCTTACTTACAAAGCTCTAAACAATCAGGCTCCTTTTTACTTAAAAGATCTGATACTACCGTATCATCCTAACAGAGCACTACGCTCCCAAAATGCAGGATTACTTGTAATACCTAGAATCTCCAAAAGTACAATGGGAGGCAGAGCCTTCAGTTATCAAGCTCCTCTCCTGTGGAATCAGCTGCCAATCTGGATTCAGGAGTCAGACTCGATCTCTGTTTTTAAGAATAGGGCTAAAACCTACCTTTTTGATATAGCCTACAATTAGGGAGGGATCATGTGTTTCTGAACCCTCCCTTAGTTATGCTGCTAATAGGTTTAGTCAGCCGGGGGACCTCCAGTAATGCACTGGGCCTCACTCCTTTCCTCACTTTTGCTGGTCATTAACATTTGTTTGTTCTCTCCCATAGATTGAGTCCCCATCGTGCTGTTTGCTCTCTACATGTCTGTTCTTTTCTTCTTCTCTATCCCCTCACCCCCCAGCCAGTCGCAGCAGATGACTGCCCCTCCCTGAGCCTGGTTCTGCTGGAGGTTTCTTCCTGTTAAAAGGGAGTTTTTCCTCTCCACCATCGCCAAGTGCTTGCTCACAGGGGATCGCCTGATTGCTGGGGTCTTTCTGCAACTGTGGGGGTCCCCCCTACAGTTGATAGTGCTATGAGATGACTGTTGTTGTGAAATGGCGCTATATAAATAAAGTTGAATTGAATTGAATTGAATTTGTTTAAAAGATCTTCTTTAGCGAATACCAGGGTAGCAACTAGATTTCCTAGGATCCACATATAAACTACCACATGATGTTTCATAGAATTTTATATCTATGACTTAAAATCTACTAACCCAACCAAATACCCTATATCACCCCACCCTTGAGATGTTATCATCTTAAATTAATAGAATTAGCCAAAAATTGGCTGGGGGCCGGGGGCTGCACGGTGGCGCAGTGGTTTAGCACTGTGGCAGCACAGTTTTACCCTCGGCCGGGGGACCGCGGGGATCATGAGATCGTGGGTTCGATCCCAGCCCCCGACCAACAGTGAGCTGTGTGGAGTTTGCATGTTCTCCCCGTGTTGCGCGGGTTTACTCCGGGATTTCTCCGGTTTCCTCCCGCATACCAAAACATGTAGGTTTAGGGCGCTCGCGCACGCAGCGACCAGCAGCCGGTGGCTTGTCACCAGACTGCAAACCAAGTCTACCTACGGGTACAAATAAGTAACAAAAAATAAAAAAATAAAAAATAAAAAAATGCTAAAACAATAAAAATAAACTAATTTGATTAGAACGTTCACAACACTCCTCATTAAAGGGGTCATTGACTGCATTTTTTCCACATTTTATCTTAGACTCCTATTTAAGAAAGATAAACACCTAAAGCCCTTACAAAGTGACTCTGGTGGGACTCAAACCCACAACTTTTGAATGTCTTCATAGAACAACCTAGAAGTCCAATGCACTATCCATTGCACCACAGAGCCCCTTGTTCATCTACGATGTCTCACAAAAGTGAGTACACTCCTCACATTTTTGTAAATATTCTATTATATCTTTTCATGGGACAACACTGAATATATGACACTTTGATACAATGTAAAGTAGTCAGTGTACAGCTTGTGTAACAGTATAAATATGCTGTCCCCTCAAAATAATTCAATACACAGCCATTAATGTCTAAACCGCTGGCAACAAAAGTGAGTACACCCCTAAGTGAAAATGTCCAAATTCTGCCCAATTAGTTACTTTCCCTCCCCGGTGTTTTGTGACTTGTTAGTGTTACAAGGTTTCAGGTGTGAGTGGAGATTTGGTGTTATCGCTCTCACACTCTCTCATACTGGTCACTGGAAGTTCAACATGGCACCTCATGGCGAAGAACTCTCTGAAGATCTGAAAAAAAAGAATTGTTGCTCTACATAAAGGTGGCTAAGGCTATAAGAAGATGAAGCTGAGCTGCAGCACAGTGGCCAAGACGATACAGCAGTTTAACAGGACAGGTTCCACTCAGAACAGGCCTCACCATGGTCGACCAAAGAAGATAATTGCATGTGCTTAGTCATATCCAGAGGTTGTCTTTTGAAAATAGACATATAAGTGCTGCCAGCATTGCTACAGAGGTTGAAGGGGTGGGAGGGTCAGCATGTCACTGCTCAGACCATATGCCACACACTGCATCAAATTGGTCTGCATGACTGTCATCCCAAAAGGAAGCCCCTTTTAAAGATGATGCACAAGAAAGCCCGCAAACAGTTTTCTGAAGACAAGCAGACTAAGGACATTGATTACTGGAACCATGTCCTGTGGTCTGATGAGACTATGATAAACTTATTTGGTTCAGATGGTGTTAAGCGTGTGTGGCAGCAACCAGGTGAGGAGTACAAAGGCAAGTGTGTCTTGCCTACAGGCAAGCATGGTGGTGGGAGTGTCATGGTTTGGGGCTGCATGAGTGCTGCCAGCACTGGGGAGCTACAGTTCATTGAGGGAACCATGAATGCCAACATGTACTGTGACATACTGAAGCAGGGCATGATCCCCTCCCTAAGGAAACTGGGCCGCAGGGCAGTATTCCAACATGATAACGACCCCAAACACACCTACAAGACGACCACTGCCTTGCTAAAGAAACTGAAGGTAAAGGTGATGGACTGGCCAAGCATGTCTCCAGACCTAAATCCTATTGAGCATCTGTGGGGCATCCTCAAATGGAAGGTGGAGGAGCGCAAGGTCTCTAACATCCACCAGCTCCGTGATGTCAACATGGAGGAGTGGAAGAGGATTCCAGTGGCAACCTGTGACGCTCTAGTGAACTCCATGCCCAAGAGAGTTAAGGCAGTGCTGGAAAATAATGGTGGCCACACAAAACATTGACACTTTGGGCACGATTTGGACATTTTCACTTAGGGGTGTACTCATTTTTGTTGCCAGCAGTTTAGATATGAATGGCTGTGTGTTGAGTTATTTTGAGGAGACAGCAAATTTACACTGTTATACAAGCTGTACACTGACTACTTTACATTGTATCAAAGTGTCGTGTAGTCAGTGTTGTCCCATGAAAAGATATAATAAAATATTTACAAAAATGTGAGGAGTGTATTCCTTTTTGTGAGATACTGTAACTCATAAGAGATCACACAAATAAGTGATCTGACAAACAAATAAACAAGCGGTTCTTAAACAGTGGCTAATATTGGATGTCCCATTCATTTTCAATTATTCTGTAATGAGTATTCACACAATCAAATGAATCAAAGTCTAACATGTGATTGCCTACATATCGGCTACACCTCTGGATTCCACTGTCAAACACAGCCTACGTCTGGGCCTGGAAAACTTGACTGGCCTTCCTGTTTCAGACAAGAATACTGGCATGCACTAGTAAAAATAAATATTCAAAGCCAAAATTTCTAGCAAAATACTTTCATGAAGAAACAGTGCTATCTATTTAAAATGAGTACAATTATTTAATCAATATAACAGATTTTTTTGCTACTTTTATGTCACTGTGTTTGTGCAATGTATTATTGTATCTCAGTAAATTAGATTTTTTTTAATAAATTTTAGATAATTTGTAATTTATTTCAAAAATATTAATTTTATATGCTCAACATTCTTTACAAAGTGAAATTTCAAAACTTTTTCTTTTAATTTTGATTAATACAGTTATAGTTTTTATTAAATTATAAATCGTGGTTTCTAATATACTGAGATTCATGAGAATAAAGTTTCATTTTACTTCTCTTTACCTTTACTTTTTCTAAATTATCACTTTTCATTTTTCTGGGTGATTATCTGTTAAACCTATAAAAAAATCAATTTGAAGAGGTATTATAGAAATAAAATATATTATTCTTATCATTATTATTCTCGTCTTACAGCTCCTCAGTTTGAGCAGGAGAACCTGAAGAAGTCGTCAGCCTCTCCACGATTGGATGACTTTCATGGATTTCAGCGAGGTCGTCGTCAGTCAGGTCAGGGTCGGTCATTTGTTTTTATTGGTTGAGGACAAGGGCGGTTCTAGGGTCAGAGCTTTAGGGGTGCTGAGCACCTGGTGACCTCCACCACACACCCACCCTTTTCACACACACACACACACACACACACACACACACACACGAACGCACGCACGCACACACGCATTATTTTGTTAGAGTCATCATCTTTCGTACATCTTCTCCCTGGCTTCTAGTTAGTGAACATGGTACGTGATGATACATAAAAACAGTGACAGCTTGGATTTAGTATTTTGCTTCTACCAAAACCACAACAGCTTCTTTCCCTCAAACTCAAACAACACACAGAGGTTGATTGATAATGCAACCGTTAAAGAAAAATGTCTGCTACTAGCTGTCACAGCAGGACTGGACTGGGACGAAAAAATCAACCCTGGCATTTTTGTTCCAGTTTGTTACGTAGCAACATTCATCCATCACACTTAACGGTCTGACTTTGCCCTGAACAAGTGAATCCCTGTGGTTTTGAAGGAAGAAAGAAAGGTACTTTATTATCTATTTTGCATAAATATTTTCTCATAATTTTAAAGTCTCAAAATTTTCCAAAGGAGCAAAATTTTCAGAAAAAGCTACACAATTACAAGAAAAAACATCACAAACATATATACAACAAAAGCTTCAAATTTCCTAGAATAACATAACAAATTTATGTAGGGATGACTGCCCATTTATTTAAAATGTGGACTAAATTCATCAGAGAAAAAAAATGCAAAGTTGCAAGAAAGACCAGCTTGAATTTAAAAGATAAAAGTTAGAAATTTATGGCAAAAGTTACAATTTTATGAGGAAAAACTTCACATCTGTATAATTACAGTCATTGAGAATGTAAACATCCATCCATCCATCTTCTACTGCTTAATCTTTTTGGGCTGGGGGCGGGGGGGGCTATAGCTTATCCCAGCGTCTTTTGGGCGAGAGGCAGGGTACACCCTGGACTGATCGCCAGTCCATCACAGGGGCAAGAATGTAAACACAGGAAGTTATTTAAAAGATATAATAACTACATTAAGAATAAGTAAATTAATAAATTGTTGAGACAGAGGTCAGAAAATCACAAGAAAAATGTAGCTAATTTGCAACTAAAAAAATTAAAGACAACAAAATCAATGAATGATGACGTAAAGTTATTGAGGCAAAAATGCAAAGACGGAACAAAAAACATGCCAGTTCATGACGCAAAGGTCAGAAATTTAAGAAAAAATGTCAATCTATGAGCAAAAACTTTTCACGAAGTTTCAAATTTTATGAAATTTTTTTAAAAGTCTATAATTAAAAAAGAATAAAAATAATCATAGGAAAAAGTAATTTATAAGAAATCTCCAAATTAGATAGTTGTACTTTATTGATCCCAAACTGGGAAATTGCAGAAATTCACAAAGCTTTTCCACATTTTCAATTGAAAAAAATCTCTAATTTCAGGGATGGCAACAGGAAATTCTGATTTCAGCTGAAATCTAATTTGGTCGATTGACTTATGGGGGGCTGGGGGGGGGGGGCGCAGCCCCCCTGAAGCTGAGAGGTTTTCAGTAAAACAGAAGTAATTTAGACTGAAAAAAATGATTAAAAAAAATGAAATACTAGACTTAGATAAATCATTAAATTTAATGAAAAGTTAACTTGCGTTTTCTTCAATGTTGTCTCACTGTCTTTAGTCCAACATATTTAACAGTTCTATAAGAGTTTATTACACTATTTACACTGGTCACCAAGTCACTTCTAATGTGAAACTTTCTTCCTTTTGGCAGCAAGCTGTGTCAGTCTATGAACTTTGAACTTCATCTCCTTTTCTGGTTTCTTCAGAAATTGTCCGAGCGTTTCTGTTACCTCGTCAAACTTTGAGCCAATTTTCACCTTTACCGTCACTTTTCTCTCAAGCCAATTCCATCAGAACTTATTTTTGACACTTTTGTCTATTTCTAGCACTGATGACTCCTGATCCTTCGATAAAAATGTCATAATTCCGCTGAAAACAATACCGAAAGCTCAGAATTCCAACACGAACCAGTGATGTGATTTGGGGTTGGGGAAATTATCTGAAAATTTAGCAGGGGGTCTGGGGGACGCAGTCCCCCAGTGGGGTCCGGGTCAGAGCCCCGGTGGGGGGGCAAGGGGGGCAAAGCTCCCCGAAGCTCCTGGGTTTTTATGATTTTTAAGTACCAGAACTGTGCTTAAATGACATAAAACAAACAGCTGAATGCCACTTATTACTGTATAATATTGACTTATGTTCCAAGAAGATAGCATTCCTAAAATATTCCAACAAGCATTATCCATCATATGCTTTAACACTTGATCAAATCAAAATCAGTTAATTTTATCTATGCCAAAGTCCCCCAGTGTGTAACATCTTTGACTGCTTTATCTACTGTGGAAGATTGTTTCAAAAACGCTGATCCCAAAGAATATTTGCTCCGCCGAATGGCAAGGTAGTGGGCATGGTTTTTCACTTTTGATGCGTGGTCTGACAGCGCCACACATCCACACGATCCATAGTTAATCAGCTCTTTACAATACACACAAAAAGCTTTTCCTGCCACGTCTGGTTTCTTCAAAAATTGTCCGAGTGTTTCTGTTACCTCGTCAAACTTTGAGCCAATTTTCACTTTTACCGTCACTTTTCTCTCAAGCCAATTCCATCGGAACTTTTTGACACTTCTGTCTATTTCTGCCACTGATGACTCCTGATCCTTCGATAAAAATTTCATAATTCCGCTGAAAATATTACTGAAAGCTCAAAATTCCAACGCCAACACACCGATGACAAAGCATACAACGAGCCATTTCATTGGTCCAAATTTGCAACTATCCAATCGCAGGGCTGTTTACACATAACATCCGGGTTTATCGCGGGAAACTCACCCGGGAAAACGCCGAGCGCTAATGTATTGTGTTGATTTTCGCTAAAATCAGTGACAATAAGGTACCTTACCATCCATCTTCCATCTTCTACCGCTTTTCTGGAGGTCCGGGTCGCAGAGGCAGCAGTTCAAGCAGAGAAGCCCAGACTTCCCTCTCCCCAGCCACCTGCTCCAGCAGCCATGACTTTTTTGACAAAGCAACAACGAGCCATTTGATTGGTCCAATCATTTCCAACTATCCAATCGCAGGGCCGTTTACAGCAGTAGCATGAGTACATAACATCCGGGTTATCGCGGGAGACTGTCACTCAGGGAAGCGCCGAGCGCTTTTGTAATCATATTAATTTTTGCTAAAATCATAAATCGGCGGAAATCCGCGGATCGGCAGAAAATTGCCATCCCTGTAATTTAGGTGGTAGAGTAGCTGAACCTGTACACAAGTAAACATAAGATTCAAGATTCAAAGGCTTTGTTATCATGTGCACAGTGAAGAAATGCAACATTTCCTGAGCAATGAAATCCTTACTCTGTTCTCTGAACGAATGCCAAGGTAAGAGGTACACAACATACTAATAAGGTAATAACACACCTAATGCTAATGGATACTAATAACTCACACAATAACACACATTAGGCAATTTGGACAGCTAAAGCAGTTAAAGTGGTCAAACTAGAGGAAACAAGAATAATGCAATTTGAAAGTTCACTGGATGACTATAGTGCACAGTGATATATTGATATCAGAGATGATATAAGATAAGATAAGATAAGATAAGATAAGATAAGCCTTTATTAGTCCCACAATGGGGAAATTCCAGGATTGCAACAGCATAGGGATAGCAACACTCAGAGCAACAATCAGAAGGCAAGAAAAAACAACATCTAGTAAACATATGTCCATATTACTATAAATGTATATATATATAGACACACAGTGCAGAGCATTATGGCTGGTGAATGTGCAGCAGAAAGTCTAAGCTCTCTCTCCGCGGATGCAGCGGGCCAGCTGGAAGTCTTTGGGCATGATGGTGACCCCCTTAGCGAAGAAGAGACCACCAGGTGGGCCTCGCTGGTCTCCTGCAGAGCCATGACGGCGAAGCTCAGGAAACGCAGGACGGTCTTGAAGTCCTGAGCGATCTCCCTCACCAGGCGCTGGACGGGCAGCTTACGGATGAGCAGCTCCGTGGATTTCTGGCAGCGACAGATCTCTCTCAGAGCCACGGGCCTGTGACGGCGAGGCCTCTTCACTCTGCCGGTGGCCGGAGCGCCTCTCCGAGCAGCCCTGGTGGCTAGCTGTCTCCTGGGGGGGGGGGGGGGGGGGGGCGGCTTCTTCCTCCAGTAGATTTTACGGGCGGTCTGCTTGGTTCTTGCCATCGCTCTTTATTATTCTGTCTTATATTTCTTTCACGCCGCCTAAACTCCAGCCCGGTACCCGCGTCATTTTCGCTACAGCTCCCGGTATGTCGAGTTTCCCATTAGCACCGGGCGGCGGCCAAGTGCTAGCTAGCACTAGCTCCTCCCCGCTGCAAACCGTGGCTCCGTCCGCCGACCCGGGAGACCCCCGGGGTGATCCGTGCGCCCGTGATATATATACAGAGTGAAAGGTGTAGAAAGAAGAAGGAGGATAAAAAAAAGGCTGTTGCAACAGGCAGCCGACTCGTGTGGCGCCGCCGGTCCGGCGGAACCGGAACCGAAAAAATGATATGAACCTGAGATGGCATAAGCCTATCTACAGTGTGCAAATGAGCAGTATACAAATTACAATTAGCACCCAGTGTGAGAATTTCTCCGTAATGATAATACAAGTAGACTGTACAATGATAACACAACATAACAAAAATAATTTTTTGTAAGTTGTCTGTGTTTTTTCAACTGATTTGAGACAGTTTTGCACCACTGAATCCAAAAATGACAACCGTTTCTCACGATCAGGTCAGGTTTTTATGCTAAGTTGTAAGCAGTTGTACAGCAGTTGTACAGTTGTACTGTGAATTGAATAGTAGACATTGATAAAGGTAAGTACATGTAAATTGAATGTTACATCGTCATTGTTCAAAATTCAGAGAATTTCAAGAAATAAAAAAGAATTTAGCATCATATAAAATGAAAATACCCGTACATGTAAACAAAAATGTAAAAACATGTGGCCATAGTTCAAAAAGTTGACCTGATTGAGCAAAGCCAATGTGATTTTTGGATTCAGCACAACAAAATTGTCCTAAATCAGCTAAATCAGCTGGTGGTCAACACCAAATACAATAAATTTGGTGCTGACCAGTGTAATTTAGCAGCAGAGATGATATGGACGTCAGACGGGTGAGACCATGTGCAAGTGAGCAATGTGCTCACTTGCACATTGCTCACTGTACAAGTGAGCAATATGCAAATTCAGCAACCGGTGTGTGAGTTGCTTTTTGCAAAGCTGTGTTGCGGAGATTTGGGAGTTTGTTGTTTGTTCAGGAGTCTGATGGCAGTGGGAAAGAAGGAGTTTTTCAGTCTGACATAAGTTATCTCTGTACAGTATATTATTACTCAAATATACATAAGAGGAGTTACCCCAAAATAGTTGAGAAGTTACTGAGATGTGACTTTAGTCTGGACAGTTTGAGGTTTTTCTCCTGAATTTATGGCAGTTTTATTCTTAATTTATTACTTTTTCCTTGTAAATTTGAAAGATTTTTTTCCCACTTAAATCAATTTTTTCCTCACAATTTGTGTTTAGTGCTAATTGAGGGCTTTTTTCTTGTACATTTGAGACTTTACTCTCATAAATTTGTGAGGTTTTTCCTTCATAAATTAAAAATCAAAAACAAAAATGAGCAAAGATTTTCTGTTATATTATAGGTTATTTATAGCCTATTAATAGCCTAATTTCTAACCCACCCCCAGGTGAAACCCTCACGTAGTTTAAAACCTAAATTTTGCAGGTATGCAACATACTCTTAGCGAATAAATTCAGGCAGACCCAAAACTATTCATAACGTTGCAGAATATTCCAGCTGAGTCTGGCGTCATACATCGCTATGAGTGCGTTACCTGTAGAAATCCTATAGCAGCCTCCCCTCACTTTTCCCGTTGTTGGGATAGGGAGGGGCCTCTCTGCTTGTGTGCGCCACTGAGCTCTATAAAATAACCTGGATAGCTCTCGCCCCATTAGCGAGTACAGAGCCAAGTGAAGCAACCTGGCCGCCATATTAGTACACCCAAAATACTTAGTGAGGCAATGGAAAATGAATGAGTTTAGTAGTAAACGGTGCCACTTCTACCTCAATAACTTCCCAAAAAATTTACAGATTTTGATGTTCTTGGTGTGGAGACACAGCTTATAATCTTGTGCGACCGGTGAACTATAGAAATTGAGTTGACATTATCTTTAGCGGTCGTCGATTTTTATAGTTCACGGGTTGCACAAGTTCGAAATCGATTAATTTTTTGGGGGAAGTTACTGAGGTAAAAGTGGCTCCATTTACTTCTAAAGTCATTCATTCTGAGAGTGTTTTGGGTGTGCTAATAAGGCGGTCAGGTGGCTTCACTTCTGGTGGCCAATGATTCATCCAGTTTTTCTATGGCGATCACTGGTGTGGCCAGGCTGCTGCAGCATGCAGGTACAGGGGAGAGAACGTGTGTGAGACGAGGGCACAAACCATCTGTGTGGTGGGGGTGTTTTCATTTTCATCTTTAAAAAGTTTAAATGACAAACTGTGGAATGTGTTTTGGATGTTATTTCAGCTTGTCAAAGACTAAAATTTTACAATCACAGCTTTTCTCACTCCAATTTTTAGGGGTGCTGAGCCCCTATAAAAGGCGTAACGCCGCCCATAGTTGAAGTTTTTACTTATTTAACTGAATTCATTGTTTAAATAAATCTGACTGTAAACATAAAGTCCAATATGCAGATTCACATTAGCTGGAGCTGTTTCTGGCTATAAATCAGAGCATCCAGATGCAACAGGCCACCTCAAACACGTGAGGGTACCCAAGCTACAAGTTCACCCTCTACATTTTTGGTGGAAGAATTGAAATAACCTTCAACATTTTTCCTGTAAATTTGAAAGGCTTTCTTTCATAAATTTATGATTTTTTTGTAAATTTTCTAATATTTTATTATAAATTTGCAACATTTTTCTTGTGAATCTGTCTTTTTTCTCATAAATTTACAAGTTTTTTTCTCTTAAATTTAGACTCATAAATTTGTAATCCTTTCTCCTGAATTTGTGCCATTTTTTCCTGTAAATTTGCAACATTCAAATTCCATCCATCCATCTTTTACCATTTTTCCGGAGGTCTGGGTCACAGAGGCGGCAGTTCAAGCAGAGAAGCCCAGACTTCCCTCTCCACAGCCACCTGCTCCAGCTCTTCAGAGAGGATACCAAGACGTTCCCAGACCAGCTGGGAGACATAGTCTCTCCAGCGAGTCCTGGGTCTGCCCCAGGGTGTCCTCCCAGTGGGACGTGCCCGAAACACCTCAAGTGGGAGGTGTCCAGGAGGCATCCTGATCAGATGCCCATACCACTTCAACTGGTTCCGTTCAATGTGGACGAGTAGCGGTTCTACTCTGAGCCTTTCCCAGATGACTGAGTTCCTCCCCCTATCTCTAAGGGTGAGTCAGGCAATCCTGCAAAGAAAGCTCATTTCAGCTGCTTGTATCCAGTCTCATTCTTTCTGTCATTACCCAAAGCTTGTGACCATAGGTGAGGGTAGGAACGTAGATTGACTGGTAAATCATTATCTTTGCCTTAGAGTTTATCTCCCCCTTCGCCACAATGGACCAGTACAGCGTCCGCATCACTGCAGATGCTGCTCTGATCTGTCTGTCATTCTCTCGCTCCAGTCTCCCCTCACTCCTGAATAAGACCCCAAGGTCTTGGGGCAGGACCTTGTCCCCAACCCGGAAAGGACAATCCACCTTTTTCTGGCTGAGGACGATGGACTTGGACTTGGAGGTGCTGATTCTCATCCCAGCTGCTTCACACTCAGCAGCAAACCGTTCCAATAAGATGTTTAGATCGTTGTTGGATGAAGCCAACAGGACAACATCATCTGCAAACAACAGAGATGAGATCCTGTGGTCACCAAGCATGACACCCTCCATTCCCTGGCTGCGCCTAGAAATCCTATCCATAAAAATTATGAACAGGATCGGTGACAAAGGGCAGCCCTGACGGAGTCCAACTGTCACTGGGAATCAGTCCGACCGAGTGTTGGCAATACAAACCAAACTCTTACAACAGTTGTATATAGACCGGATAGCTTGTAACAACAAGCCAGATTTTCCATACTCCCGAAGCACACCCCACAATAAGCCATGAGGGATACGGTTGAATGCCTTCTCCAAGTCCATAAAACACATGTAAACTGGTTGGGCAAACTCCCACGAACTCTCAAGGATTCTCGAGAGGGTAAAGAGTTGGTCCGATGTGCCACAGCCAGGACGAAAACCACATTGCTCCTCCTGAATCCGAGGTTCAACAAACGGCCGGACTCTCCTCTCCAGTACCTTGGCATAGACCTTCCCAGGGAGGCTGAGGAGTGTGATCCCTCTAAAGATGGAGAATACCCTTCGGTCCCCTTTCTTGAAGAGAGGAACCACCACCCCGGTTTTGCCATGCCAAAGGCACTGTCCCCGACCTCCACGTAATGTTGGAGAGGCGTGTCAACTATGACAGGCCTACAACATCCATTGTCTTGAGGTACTCAGGGCGAGCCTCATTCATGCCCGGGGCCCGGCCACCAAAGAGATTTTTAACCACCTTGGCGACCTCACCCCCTGTGATAGGCGAGTCGTCCCCCTCATCCACAAGCCCCGCTTCCTCTGTGGAAGGCGTGTCAGTGAGATTGAGGAGATCCTCGAAGTATTCCTTCCACCGCTCGATGATATCTCCAGTCGAAGTCAGCAGCACCCCATCCGTACCATACACAGTGTGGACTGGGAGCTGCTTCCCCCTCCTGAGCCGCCGGATAGTTTGCCAGAATCTTTTTGAGTCCGACCGAAAGTCTTGTTTCATGGCCTCACCAAACTCCTCCCACACTCGAGTTTTTGCTTCAGCAACCACCCGAGCTGCACTTCGCTTGGCCTGTTGGTACACCTCAGCTGTTTCAGGGTTCCACAAGCCAACCAAGCTTGATTGGACTCCTCCTTCAGCTTAACAACCCCCCCCCCCCACCACCACCACCACCACCACCACTGGTGTCCACCACTTGGTTCAGGGGTTTTCACCACGAGCTGCACCGACGACCTTGCGGCCACAGCTCTGGGCAGCTGCTTCAACAATAGAGATGGAGAACATGGCCCATTCAGACTCATTGTCTCCAGACTCCCTTGGAATGTGGTGGAAGTTCTTCTGGAGGTGGGAGTTGAAGACCTCTTGGACAGGGGCCTCAGCCAGACGTTCCTAGCATACCCTCAGTATACGTTTGGGTCTAGGAGGTCTGCATGGCATCCTTCCCATCAGATCCAATTCACCACCAGGTGGTGATCAGTTGACAGCTCTGCACCTCTCTTTACCTGAGTATCCAAGACATACGGTCGCAGGTCTGATGACACAATAACAAAATTGATCATCAACCTGCAACCTAGGGTGTCCTGGTACCAGGTGCACATATGGACACCCTTATGCTTGAACATGGTATTTGTTATGGACAAACTGTGGCTAGCACAGAAGTCCAATAACTGAACACCACTCAGGTTCAGATCGGGCAGGCCATTCCTTCCAATCATCCCCCTCCAGGTTTCAGTGTCGTTGCCCACGTGCGCATTTAAGTCCCTCAGTAGGACAATGGAGTCTCCAAGAGGAGCACCCTCCAGTACCCCAGTCAGAGACTCCAAAATGGGTGGTTACTCTGAACTATCATTTGGTGTATAGGCACAAATGATGGTCAAGACCTGTTTCCCAACCCGAAGGCGCAGGGAAACAACCCTTTCATCCACCGTGGAAAACTACAATATAGAGGCAGCAAGGTGGGGGGGATACAAAAATACCCACCCCTTTTCATCGCCTCTCACTCGGGGCAACTCCAGATTAGGCCAAGCTCCAGCCCCTCTCCAGGACACTGGTTCCAGAACCAGAGCTGTGTATTGAAGTTAGGCCGGCTATATCTAGCCGTTATCGCTCAACCTCATGCACAAGCTCAGGCTCCTTTCCCAGAGGTAACATTCCACGTCCCAAAAGTCAGTTTAGGAAGCCTGGGATCAGACCGCCAAGGTCTCTGCCTTCGCCATCCACCTGATCTACATAGCACTGCTCCCCCATGGTCACTTCTGTAGGTGGTGAGCCCACTGGAGGGCAAACCCATGTAACTCCTTCGGGCTGAGCTTGGCCAGGTCCTATGGGCAGAAACCCAGCCACCAGGTGCTAGCCATGGAGCCCCTCCACCAGGCCTGGCCCCAGGGTGGGGCCCCAGTAACTTTATACCAGGCGGGGTACACTGAATCCTTGTTCAAGCATTCATCATGAGAGTTTGTTGGATCGTTCTTAGTCTGGCCCTTCACCAAGGACCAGTTTATCTATTCAATATCAATCGCTATGGAGGGTGACAATATGTATGGGCGCATATTCATACTATGTGGAATACAGTAACTAAATAGACTGTTATGCTGTTTATTCCATCTAGCTACAATGCTCCGCACTGTGTATATATATTTATATATTTATGTGTACATATGTATATTCACTGCTCTTATTTTCTTATTGTGGGGGACCCATGCTGTAGAGTTCAGTTGTTTTCCTCTCAGACTGAGAGAGCAGGGAGCTCAAAGGGCTGGGGGTTAAGGGGAATTGTCTGGGGAGAGTGAAGAGTGAATGCAGGACCTCAGGTAGCAGGGAGGTGTGAGTTTTGGGATATAAAAGAGAGAGTCCCTGCTTCACAAGTTTAATATTCTGATTCTGGAAGATGTGAGAGTGAAATAAAGTTCATCTACTTGGAAAATTCGGTCTGGTTATTTCATCTCCACACTGGTGACCCTTGACGCAGAATGGAACACGAGGCGAACACCCCAGAGACAACCCGGACGGGAAACCCCAGCAATGCATGCGCCGTTTCGGTCAAACTACTGGACTTTTGGCTGCATGACCCAAAGTCTTGGTTCCTCCACACCGAGGCCCAGTTCACTCTCCGGGGAATAACGGCAGATGACACCAAGTGTTACTACGTGGCCGCAGCGCTGGATGCTCGCACGACTCAGCAAAGTAGCAAGCCTGCTCCAACAGCCCACGACAAATACGGGGCTCTCAAAGCCGCGCTGACCCGGCACTACACGCTCTCGGACTGTGAGAGAGCGGAGAGGCTCCTGACGCGCTCTGAGTTGGGAAATGGGTCGGCGGTCAAAGGGATGGAGAAGATGTTGGCGTTGATGGGCACAGACGATGGGCATTTTCTATTTGCCCACCTTTTCCTCCGGAACTTCCCAACGGCGGCCAGAGCGTTCCTTGCCAAGTTGCTGTTGCTGGCCGCGCGTGACTACCGTGCGCTAGCCCAGGAGGCAGATCGGATCATCCTCATCACCAGAGGCCTCACAGTGAACGCAGCAGCGTCGGAACCCAGCTAAACTGGCCATAGCACGCGAGGAGTTTGCCAACTTGGAAAGGCTGGGCATCATCAGACGATCAAACAGCCCATGGGCATCCCCACTACATATGGTCCCTAAGGCCGAGGGATCGTGGTGACCTTGCGGAGATTTCTGCAGATTAAACAATGCCACAGTGCACGACCTTCTACCCGATCCCCCATATTCAGGATTTTTCCGTTTACCTCGCCGGGGCATGTATTTTTTCTAAGGTAGACCTGGTCCGTGGTTACCATCAGGTCCCGGTGCGCGTGGAGGACATACCTAAAATGGCAGTAATAACCCTGTTTGGTCTGTTTGAGTTTTTACGCATGCCTTTCGGGTTAAAAGGTGTGGCACAGACATTCCAATGCATGATGGATGCGGTGTTGCACAATCTGCTGTTTCTGTTCGTCTACCTGGATGACATCCTGGTGGCCAGCGCGTCCGAGGACGAACACGTAGCCCACCTCAGGACAGTTTTCCGGAGGTTGGAGGAGCATGGGTTAATAATCAACCCAGCGAAATGCCAGTTCGGAGTGACGGGGATTGATTTTTTGGGACACCACATCTCACCAGAGGGAGCGATACCCTTGCCGGACAAGGTGCGCGCAGTGGCGAATTTTCCCCTGCCTCATACGGTTAGGGTGCTGCAGGAGTTTTTGGGGATGGTTAACTTCCACAATCGTTTCCTCCCCCGCGCAGCCCAGCTCATGCAGCTTTTGTACGCCATGCTTAAGAAACGGAAGCCAGAGTTGGCTGGACTCCTGAGCGGGAGCAAGCGTTTTCCGAGGTTAAAACAGCTCTGGCGAACGCTGCACTGCTGGCGCACCCAGACCCGGTGGCTCAGATTGCGCTCACTACAGACGCATCAGACGTGGCCATAGGGGCCTTCATGGAGCAGTGTGTCGCCGGTTCTTAGCAGCCGCTCGCCTTTTTTAGCAGGTCTTTGCGCAAAAATGAGCGTAAATACAGCGCGTTCGACAGGGAGTTGCTGGCTCTCCACCTGGCCATACGCCACTTCCAGTTCTGGCTGGAAGGGCGCGCCTTCACTGCGTTCATAGACCACAAGCCGCTAACGTACACAATGGCCAAGGTTTCGGAACCATGGTCAGGCCGGCAGCAGAGACAGCTGGCCGCGATCTCGGAGTTTACGACCGACATTCGTCATGTGGCCGATAAACTCAACGTGGTGGCTGACTGTATCTCGTGCACCGTTCCGCACTGAAGGAGGATTTAGCTGCTTCCCCAGCAGAGCTGGTTTTTACGCAGCCCCTGCAGATCCCCAGGGAGTTTTTACCAGATAACCCCGCGCCGAACACCCATCCGTCCCCGCGTTCGCAGCATAGCGCAGACGCACAGATGCTCCCTGGCCCGGCCAACCACTGTTTTCCCCACGCATTTGTGCCAAAAACCTTGAAGGACGCAGCGTTTGTGTTTGTCAGGCATGATGCCCACCGGACCCCATTGCGCCCACCCTACGATGGCCCGTTCAGAGTGCTGGAAACCGGGGACAAATATTTTGTGTTAGACCTGGGGGGTCGCCGGGAGAGAATCTGTACAGACAGGCTTAAGCCCGCCTTTGCTGTAGCAGACGAGCAGCTGGTGTTGGCTCAAGCTCCTCGGCGAGGAAGACCCCCACTAAGAGCTCCCCAGGTAAATGATTCATTACAGCAGTCACACGAGCATGCTGAATGTTTCTCTCCCCCCATTGTCCCCCCACAGACGGACACACCCCCAGGAACCCCCCATCGGCACAGCAGCGTCGCAGAGCCGAAGACCACCCGTTACAGCAGCTTTGGGCGGAGGCTGAAGCCGCGAGGACGGGAGAGTTAACACCCAGTCTGAGACTCGGGGGGGGGGGGGGGGGGTGTCGGGGACCCATGCTGTAGAGTTCAGTAGTTTTCCTCTCAGACTAAGAGAGCATGGAGATCAAAGGGCTGGGGGTTAAGGGGAATTGTCTGGGGAGAGTGAATGGTGAATGCAGGACCTCAGGTAGCAGGGAGGTGTGAGTTTTGGGATATAAAAGAGAGAGTCCCTGCTTCACGAGTTTAATGTTCTGATTCTGGAAGATGTGAGAGTGAAATAAAGTTCATCTGCTCGGAAAGTTCGGTCTGGTTATTTCATCTCCACATTATCTTCTAAGTTGTTGCTCTGAGTGTTGCTATCCCTGTGCTGTTGCAATCCTGGAATTTCCCCATTGTGGGACTAATAAAGGCTTATCTTATCTTATCTTTGGTGACCCTGCCAGAGGCAAATTGCCCCAGACAAAGTAGCTCCTGGGATCACTAGGACATGCAAACCCCCCACCACGATAAGGTGGCGATCCATGAGGGGGAGCATTCATATTGATACTGATTAACTTTTTATTCTATGTAATGGTGTAAATTTATTCTTTTCATCTAGACAATGACCATTTTCTTTTCTATTGTTTTTGTTGGCAGAGGATAGATTTTTCTTCTTTTTTAAAAGACTTGAACTCTTTCCTCATTACAAAAATAGGAACCCCACCCCCCCACCCAAAACACAATCTTGCATAGGTCTTCTGAAAAGCTAGACACGCCCTGACATAAACACTGACTGACTCTAAAAACTGGAATACACTGTCATAAACTGCCCTTTTAAGACAGGAATGAAGACACCAAATGCCGGCTGTGAGTTTGCAAGTTTAATTACAACAAACACATATCATAGCCAGACACAAAACTTAGGACGAGGAATAAACTAGGTGCCGAACAGCACGGAGGCTGAGGCTCATGGAAACGCTGGCGAATAGGGAAAGGGCATGGGGCACACGCAGGATTAATTCAGAGCATCAATCTGGAACACCTAAGGTAACAGAGAAAACAAAGAGGAACTTATGTCCGCTCGTTGAGAATGGCGCTGCACCAAACAGCGGAGCTGCACCGCTTAAATAAGGCAAAGGAAAATTACAACAAATGGGAACAGGTGTGGGCAACAGGAGTCAGAATCAGACCAAATAAATGACAGCTGAAACAAACTGCGAACTTGAGCTCAAAAGGAAGTAAACAAAACACACTGTCACAACAAGAGCACAAACCGGGAAGAGGATAAATCATGGTGAATAAATCAATTAACAGCAAGATCTAGATGAGGACAAGAGGAATACAAATAGCAATACTAATATCAAAATACAAAAAGAGGACCAAGTAACAGTGAGGGTAGGCTCATGTCAAAACAGGGACTTTCATAAGCAAAACAAGTGGTAAACTCAAATCACATAATCCAAAAAAGAAGTCAATAATACACTGCAATGAGGAAATACAGGAAATAGTCAGAAATTAACTGGAAGCATGAGCACAGTATGCTCACCATGCTCGGCATCATGACATACACACACCACACATAGTAATCATTGAATGACACTCAGCTTTATCACTTATTGTTGGAAAGTCTTTAAAATGTAGATTTAAGCAATATTACACAAGCCGAACTACAGTATCATGACTATAATAATTATGGGTGTGATAGCCATAGTTATAATATTCATGATACTATAATGAACTCAAGTGTAATATTGCTTTTATACAACAGTTACACAAGCACATTTTATTAAATGACAGCAATACTGGACAAAATATTATGATTTGTTTGTTTAACCAGTTATTTTGCACAGCTGACAAAAAAATAGTCCCTTCTAAATGTAGCCATGCAAGAACTGTTGCCAGACATGTCAGTCAACATGAAGACATCTATTGTCATTTAACACACATGTAACCAAATTAGATATTGTCAAGAGCAAAAGTAATAAGTGTTCATAAGCCATTCCTGTTGAGTCAGTACTGCAGAAAACCCCAGATCAAAAAGTGGCCAATGCCGGTCATCAGAACATCAGTAGCTAGCCGGTAGCTAGTAGTTAGCATGCTAGCGATTTAGCACACTTTGCTCACTTTTCTTGGCATTTTCAGATGAAACAAAGAGTCCATCACCACAAAGGTATTGCGGTTTGTTAATCGAGACAATAAATCCAACTGTAGCACTGCCTATTTTTTAAACAGACATGAAATAGCTTAACGATGTTTATACAAGGTCTAATGTAAACAAAGTTTGTTCAAAAGGGTGGGACTTCCAGGTCACAGATGTACCGTATAATTTCCTGTCAAACAGCGCCTCACTTTGGAAATTAAGGCATCCAAAACAGTACTGCAGTTGTCAGAGAGTTGATAGTAAATTCCATCCATCCATCTTCTTCTGCTTAATCTTTTTCGGGTCGCGGGGGGACTGGAGCCTATCCCAGCATTTTTGAGCAAGAGGCGGGGTCCACCCTGGACAGATCGCCAGTCCATCGCAGGGCCAGGATTTTTTTTTTTTAAATCACACACTCTGTTTGCAGATGTGTTCCGTTACTCACTGTAAACTATAAACTCACTACTCACTGTAAACATGGAAGTGAACGCAGTGCAACGATGCATTTGATTGGTTAGACTGAGCGTTTCAGCTCCAGTTAGAGACAAATTTGATTGGCGGAAGTTGCCAAGGATTGGCCAAAATTGCGGGAAAGTTGTGGTGATTGGACAAAGTTTCAAGGTCGCGCAATAGTTGCGCTGATTGGCAGATTTTGCATGAATTGGTGCAATCGCAACATTGCAAAATCCTGGCGGGACTGGATAATGAAGAAGATGGACATGAAATCAAACAATAAGTCCCATATGTCTTTCAGTAGTTTAATAAGAAATGTCAGAATAGGTTAACACATTTGGATAACTTTAAAACATAGAATTCAACATGTATTATGGGCATCATAGACTGTTATTGAATTACTGAGCATCACATGTGAATCAAACATTTATGGAACCAAAGAACACTAGTTTAACTTGGCAATATACTGGAAATTGGAAAACCATAAAATAGCATTGGTTAAGAAAAATGGATGCAGTTTTATGAAGAAAATGGTGAGTAAACTATTTATAAAAATGGTAAATTGGTGTTACTCTGAAAAAGAATGTAATTTAATGAAAGGACAAAATGCATTTTGAAATTCTGATGGGGGTTTGCATGAAATTAAGTTTAAAGAACTTATATCAGGAATATTCTGAAGAATTAAGTTTAAATTAAACAACAGACCGTCAGCAAAGCAGAATCATTGCATCCCAGTGGGTAGCAGGCGGTCGATTGGATTCTGTTTTCAACTGGACTGGCGTGGGTTCTGTTGGAAGACTGGCAGACAGGCTCTTTACCAGAGTTATGGCCTACTCCCGAGATCACAAAGGGGCTGGTTCTTCAGCAGGGTGGCTGTGGTCTTCTCTTATGCACTGAAGAAGAAGTTTGTTTATTTTACAAAGACCCATCAGAGAGTCAATTTGGGACAAAAAACACGCCACAGATTCATTTCTTTTGATGTATTGTGGCTGGAATGAGTTGGTTTAAGCTTAGAAAAAAATCAAACAAAATCTTCTTGCTAGGTAATTTAAAGAAAAGGATTAAAATAAGGAAAAAGGAAACTGTAAAGAAAAGGGGGAAAAAAATTCACAGAGCATGACAGGCTCTGGGCCTTACTTGGAAGATTGAAAAAAAAAAAAAAAAAAAGGGAAGAGCAGAGAAATGCTCCTTACACCTTGACTACACCCCAAAAACTGAACAAAGGAAAGTTTTTTTTGGAGGGGGTGTGGCAGAATTTCACTGATTTTCATGAAACCTGACCGGGCCCAATTACATTGCTTCTTTTTCCAGCAGAAGTCAAAAACTCGACCAAAAAAAGGAAATGCAAGGGAGCTTGGAGACCCATTGGTCATTTCAAAGTTCAGGGCTTTGTAGGTCTCCCAACACAAAGAGGAGGGGGAGAGACATTTGATATGAGAAGTGAGACCTTCCTAAACACATATGTTGCTGAATAAAGCATACATTCCTTAAACTTTAGTGACTAAGATATTCTACTCAATAATAAGGAAACATACAATGTCTCTACATTTTAACTGTATTTAATTTGTGATAGTAAGCATGCAAAAATTAATTTCTTCTTGAAAATAAAGTAGAACATATCAAATCATATCAATAAAAGCATTTGAAACCACAATTGTCCATTCCAGAGTTCAACCATGTCTTCAGTAGTAGTCTTGAGAGAAAGAATATGAATTAATTTATTGTTCACAACTGCAGAGATCCCATTTCAGAGAGAAAAAAATTATTAAATATTCCTGTGTCGTCCACCAGATGGCACTGTAAAACGGTCTGATTGGTTAATGAAGAATCTTGACTCCCATTTGGGGCATTCCTTTGCCAAAGAACAGAAAAGGGAGAATGACTCAGAGTTCCTAGAGAAGGGATTAACTTTCACTTTATGACCGATGGATTGTGTTACAACTCTGGTCCTTGGATGAGAGAAGCAGCTCATGACCAGACTTATGGGTGAAGCAATTTCTTTAAAGTGAAGAGTCATTTTATAGATTGGAACCAAAGGAGTTGACGCTACATATAGTATATACACTTAAGGAAAATAATTTAAGAAATTTATGAGTAAAAAGTTGTAATTTTACAACAAAAATAGAAAAAATTTACAAGAAAAAAGTAGCAAATCTACCAAAAAAGGTCACAAATTTGTGACAAAGAAGTAGAAAATTTATGAGGAAAAAAAGCAGCAACTTTATGAAAAAAAAATTCTAAGGCGAACTTGCAGCTTGGAGGCCTCTGAGTAACTGATGGGTTCCACTGCATTTGTGTGCTCTGACTAGTGAGGACTGGCTGTGTAGAACAGCTACAGCTGATTATAAGCTTTTTTGAGTAAGTTTGGCCTCGTTGATAGAGCATCTGCCCCACAACCGTGAGGTTGGGGGTTCAAGTCCTGGCTAGGTCATACCAAAGACCATATAAAAATAGTACTTCCTGCATTCTAGCTTGGTGCTTGGTAGAATGGGGGAAGAAGTTGTTTGTGGTGGTGCCTTGCATGGCAGTGATCCCTCTGATTCTAGATGTGATTAACATTGTAGATAGGAGAAACATAATTTCGTTCTACTGTAGATGATTGGCTGTATGCACTGATTGACAACAGAGATGTCTTCTTCTTTTGCCTCCAGAGCCTCCAGAGCTGCTGATGTACACACCTGAGAAGTCCAGAAAGAATCTACCGCTGCTGCTGGAGGGAAACCTGCCCTACAGACGCACCAGGAGGCAGTCAGGTAAGAATCGCGGGACAGTTAACCACACAATCTAATTATGCTAATCCATCCACTGAGCATTACTTTGGTATGAGGTGCCCAGACATGCATTCATTATTGTGATAAAACTAATAAGCACTTATGCATTTTTTTCAATTCAAATAAAGAATTTTCATGTAAAAACCTATTTACTGGGTTGGAATCCAACATTTAGCTTTTTTTAAATGTGTATATTTGATAATTCTATCAAAGAAAATTCAGAATGATGTCCATCCCCATTATTATAATGTGCATAAATCTTGTGAAAACAGTTCATAGAAAGGGGAGCTATTCTGTTCTTTATCCACATGTTGAGACAGCTCCCTGAAGTCTTAATGGAACGTCTCTAACATGCTTCAGTAACAACTCAGAAGGGATTACTCACAGCCCATCCTACTCCCCTCCGGGTTTTTTCTTCTGTTCAAATTATTTAACTGCCATCTAAAGTAGTGGCGTCAAATTCATTTTTACAGCAGGATTTAATGTCCAGTGGGCCAGACCAGCAAAATAATAGCAAAACAACCTAATGGCAACTCCAAATTTAGTACAAAGAAGTACAAGTACATTATGAAATGTTTACATTTATTGAGCCATTGATTTTTTACAAAACATGAACAACCTAAATAAGTTGGAGTAATGACCCCAGTTACATGGCCTTTATTGGATTATTCTGTTTACATGGTCACTTCAATAATCAGATAACTGTAGAAATCCAATCATAACTGCTTTATTAGTACATGTAAACCTGATCACTGATCATGTTTTCCACCTGCATCTTTCCCACCTGCCGGAAAGGTTTGCCTTGGAGTCTTTCTGGAAGAAATTCTGTCCTCCCGACCTGCCTAACAGACTCCCTCAGAAAATCTGCGATCACTTTTGTGTCTGCTACTCTTGTGTGACCCCAAGTGGACAAATTGAGAACAGCAGTTATTTTATTGAAAAAATGCTGCTTGTATATTCTATTATTTTTTTATGAAAAAAAAAATTCTAAGGCGAACTTGCAGCTTGGAGGCCTCTGAGTAACTGACGGGGTCCATTGCATTTGTGTGCTCTGACTAGTGAGGACTGGCTGTGTAGAACAGCTACAGCTACAGCTTTGTACATTTACTACTTCCGGCACCACACGAGTAGGCTGCCTTTTTGCAACAGCGGATCAATTTCTTCCTATTTCTATTTACTATCTGGCTCTCTTGCTAATCTTTCTGTTTCGGCGACACCTTGATCCATCACAGACACGTAGATTGCCCAAATGTCTCCTGAGCCAGCGGACGGAGCCACTGTTTCTTGTAGGAGGCAGTACAATAGAGACCAGCTGTTAGCACTTAACCGGCCCATGATGCTAACGCAAAAACTCAACATACCGGGAGAAATAAGACGAAAATGATGTGGGTGTCATGCTGGAATAAGACAGCGGGCGAGGAATATAAGGTACAGACCCGCCCTCCCATCTGTGATTATGGGGAATGTACGATCGCTACTCAGGAAAACAGACGAGCTAGTGGCTATCTCCCGCTACGATGGCATATACAGGGAGAGCAGTCTAATGCTATTCACAGAGACATGGCTAACAGAACTAGCAACAGATGCTAACATTGAACTGGAGGGTTTCCACGCAATACGGGTAGACCGAACACCAGACAGTGGGAAGGCAAGGGGCGGTGGAGTGATGATGTATGTCAATAACAACTGGTGCAGACCGGGACATATCACGGTTAAACAACAACACTGCAACAAAGACATGGAGTTGCTAGCTGTTAGCATGCGGCCTACATATCTCCCGAGGGAATACTCACACGTGCTCTGCATTGTTATTTATGCAAATCCAACAGCGAACGCTGGGACAGCGCGTGACGTCATCCACTCAGTAACTGGCAGGCTGCAGACAGAACACCCAGATGCTCTTCTCCTCATCTCAGGCGATTTCAACCACATTTCACTGTCTCCCATTCTACCCACGTTCACCTAGTATGTCACATGCCACACTAGAGACAATAAAACACTGGACTTATTCTACGCAAACACTAAGGAGGTGTACACCTCATCACCACTCCCCCCCACTCGGGAGATCGGATCACAACTTGGTTCATCTCCTGCCGGTGTACAAACCCCTAGTGCACAGACAACCTCCGGTCATGCGCACGGTGAAGTTATGGTCTGAGGAGGCAATGGACGCTCTAAAGGACTGTTTTGAAACCACTGCCTGGGAGTAGCTCTGCGATCCACATGGTGAGGACATTGATGGCCTCACTCACACCATCACGAACTATATCAGCTTCTGTGTGGACAACACCGTAGCCACTAAGACCATACGGTGTTGCTTGAACAACAAACCCTGGATCAACCCTGAGATAAAAACACTTCTGAGAGAGAAGAAGAGGATCTTCAGGTCGGGGAACAGGGAGATGCTGAAGTCCGTACAGAGGGAGCTGAAGAGGAAGATCAGAGGAGGCAAGGACAGCTTCAGGAAGAAGATGGAGGACAAGCTGCAACAGAGCGACATCGGTGGGGTCTGGAGAAACCTTAAAACCATCTCTGGGCTCCAGAATACCTCCCCCCAGGCCACGGGGGGCAGGCAGTGGGCGAACAATCTGAACCTGTTTTTTAAAAGGTTTGACCAACCGCCCTCCCCCTCCGACTGCACAACAACCACTGCTGCCTCTAAAGACATCGAGTCCTGCTGTCCACACCCCACTCTACCAACACCCACCCACTCCCAACACACAGCCCCCCAACATGACCCTCACTAAGACCCAGGTGAGGACGGAGCTGAGGAAGATCAAGGCGAGGAAGGCGTCGGGACCGGACGGCATCAGCGCAAAGCTCCTCAAGTCCTGCGCAGACCAGCTGTGTGGGATTGTGGAGCACATCTTCAACCTGAGCCTGAAGCTGGGGAGGGTACCACAGTTGTGGAAAACATCTTGTGTGGTACCTGTACCAAAGACTTCCCACCCCAAAGACCTGAACAGCTACAGACTGGTGGCCCTGATGTCTCACATGATGAAGACCCTGGAGAGACTGCTCCTTGCTCACCTCCGCCCCCTGGTGGGACCAGCGATGGATCCACTCCAGTTCACCTACCAGCATGGCATTGGGGTGGAGGATGCGGTGATCTTCCTCCTTCACCGTTCTCTGTCCCACCTGGAGAAGCCCGGGAATGCGGTGAGGAGCATGTTCTTTGACTTCTCCAGTGCTTTCAACACCATCCAACCAATCTGATCCTGAAGGACAAGCTGCTGTGCGCAGGGGTGGACCAGCACCTGTCATCATGGATCCTGGACTACCTCACTAACCGGCCACAGTTTGTGAAAACCCGGGACTGTGTGTCCGACATGATCATCGGTAGCACGGGGGCCCCCCAGGGAACCGTTTTGGCTCCCTTCCTGTTCACCCTTTATACTGCGGACTTCTCACACAACACAACACACTGCCATCTACAGAAGTTCTCTGACGACTCTGCGATCGTTGGCCTCATCTCCAACGGAGATGAAGCTGAGTACAGAGGACTTATCCAGGACTTTGTGGACTGGTGCCATCGGAACTGCCTCCAGATCAATGCAAGGAAAACTAAGGAGCTGGTGGTGGACTGCCGCAGGCAAGGACAACCCCTCACAGCACCAGTAAACATACAGGGAACAGACATTGAGATGGTGACATCCTACAAGTACCTGGGTGTTCATCTGAACAATAAACTAGACTGGTCACACAATACCAACGCACTCTACAAGAAGGGACAGCGCAGGCTGTTCCTACTGAGGAGACTCAGGTCTTTTGGTGTACAAGGGGCGCTGCTGAAGACATTCTACGACACGGTGGTGGCATCAGCCATCACTTTTGGAGTGGTCTGCTGGGGCAGTGGCATTACAGCAGCCGATAGGAAGAGACTGAACAAACTGATCAAGAAAGCTAGCTCTGTCCTGGGGAAACACCTTGACCCAGAGGAGGAGATAGCACAGCTTTTGTAATTTTTGTTTTTTTGTTTAATAAATTGTCACAATTACGGTTCAGCGAGTGGGTCTGTCCTTCTGCCCCATAGGGGCATACATGACAAATATAGTATATTAGTTTTTGTTATTTTCGTGCGTTCTTTGGGTCCTATTTTTTTTGGGGGGGGGGTGTCCTCAATTGTGTGTGTGGTTTTGGACTTCTCTAAGGGGTGGGGGGGAATGTGGTACTGTATATTGGAAATGGCACTTTATTGTGAAGTTCAGTCTGGTGACGTGCACTTCCCGCCATGTCACTGCACTGCCCTATATAAGGGATGGGCAACCATCTTGTGGTCTCTTTGACTGGTGCCCATCACTGGTGCCTGCCGTGTAACCGCTATCAGAGTTCCATCAATAATGCTGTGTTCGCCAACTCCATCTTGCCTCATCCTTCACCCAGGTATTTTCCATACGTAACAGTAGGGTCACTATGTTTTTGTTCTTTTCTGTTTTTGGTGTCTGTTTTTTTTTTTCCTTTTTGTTTTTGTTCTTGGTCTTTGTTTTGGACCTGAAGTTTTCATTTGTTTATTGCCCATGTTGGGTACTGGCAGGCCGTGAGTGCGCGTCGTATGTGCCGTTCTTCCTTCTGTCTGTCCTCTTCGTCTGTGATGATGGTGGTCCATTCATACAGTATCCTCACAACTGACATTTTGTGTGCCATGGGATGTTCAGATGTCCATAGGAGGTATTGGTCTGTGTGTGTTGGTTTCCTGTATACTGTGATTTTGATGCTGCCATCATCCTTATGGTGAATTTTTATGTCTAGAAAGTTTATGGTCTGGTTTGTTTCTAATTCATGTGTGAATTTGATGCTCTCAGTGCTGTCTATGGTATTCAAGTGGTCTATAAGTTCTTGTGTGTGTCCATGTTTTATTTTTTCCAGGATGTCATTCACGTATCTTCTCCAGAACGTGGGTCTGCATGATGTAGGGGCTGTGTTGAAGGCTCTGGTTTCCAGGTCTTCTGTAAAGAAATTGTTCATTATTTCAGAAAGTGGGTATCAAATTGTGAATCCTTCTTTTTGCCTGTATATTTTGTTTTTACACATCATGGACTGGGACAAGGCAAAAATAATTGGATCAGAGGACAACAAACACAAACACAAACACTGGATCAAAGAAGCAGTTGAAATCAGGAAGCGAGCCCACAATACCATGAACTGAAATGGTGCTCTCATGCTCTCGCACACCTGGGACTCTCTCCTCCAGAGACCATCGCATGCGGGGGGGCGTGACTGACCTGGCAGATCTGTCAAAGCTGCCAGGTCAGTCATGCCTATGGAAAGGACAAAACAGCTGATGTGCCACGTCATGGATGTCAGACATTTTTCTGAAGAAGACCACAGATGACAGTCGAAACATGTCAGAGGTGTGAGATATCCCCTTGTTCACCTGTTTAAGATGAAACTCACCATCCTCTATCCTAGTTTCCAACAATGCTGTGGCCGAGGTTTTCAACGATGCCGTGGCCGAGTTGAGACCACTCTCCGTCCTGTTGCTCGCTGGTTGGTGCCTGTAATGGCTGAACCACTTCCAGCCTTTTCTGTTCAACCAACTTTGGCTGTTGTGTTCCTTGATGGTCCAATAATAAGCTTTTAATGTCCGGTGGTACCCATGAGCGGCCATCAGCTCAGAGACCTCCTGGTATACGTTTTCATTTCGAGTTGCTCCGTCTAGCTCCCTCTGGATTCTCTCATCACCCACCAAGCACAGAAGAGTCTGAACCTCATCATTGGACCACGGTGCTGATTTGCGTGTAGCCATTTACCTCACTGATTATCACAGAAATAATAAAAACTCACAGTCGTTCTTGCTAAATTTACAAATGACGGGTTTGATTCTTGTGAAGACGTCACTCTCATGACTCATCCACTGACGTTACGCCCTGGCCAATCAGTGGCCTGCAGTCTGTTGCCGTCACATTTTCAGCTCAACTCAGCTCGCTTGGAACCCCGGCTGAGTAGGTACTAAAAAAGCACCTAATACCAGGTACTAGGTACTAATGAAAAACCCTACAGACTGGGTAGAGTTGAGGCGAGTCAGGCTGAGTAGGTGCTAGTGGAAAAGGGCCATAAATGAAATGAAATGACATCTATCATATCTTTTCAAATCCACACGTTTGCATGAAGCAGCTGTGACTTACAGATTTCAAGAAATATAACATGACAGCTAAATGATTCTTTTTATTTACAGTACTTTAAAAAACACATTCAGCTGGGCCTTATCAAGACAGAAATTCATTAACAGGGCTCGGGCTGCCATAATAAATTCTAAAGGTTTTTTCAGTGATGGAAAATCGCCTTAGTTGAGGTTGGTTCACTGCTAGATAAACCAGAAAAATGTTTGATACGAACATGCCATTCTTAAACTGACTCTGTTGACGTTATCTAATAAAATTTATTAACTGTCTTTTCCAGCTCCAGCTAAAGACATCGAAGCAGCGTTTCATTCCAATGGTAAGAAATCAAACCCATCCTTACACAGCCTTAATTAAAACTACAAAAACATATTTCCTCAAGTGAAAATAGATATTTAATTAAAGATCGGCAGTCTGATATGACTGGTATGTAATGTAATAAAAGTAATTATAAATGTTATGGGAAAATAGAAAAGATTTAGAAATATACTTAGAAAATTTGCTATTTTAGTGCAGAAGGTTGCCACTACTGTACATGAGAAAGAGTTACAAATTTACAAAAAAAGTGTCAAATTCAGGAAAAAAACAGTCAAGACTTTTAAGGGAAAAAAATGTTATTTTAAAAGGCAATAAATATTACATTTATGCTAAAATGCACATTCACAAGAAGAGTTATAGAAATTTTCTGCATTTGTTGTCAGGAGAATTCTATAAGTTTCCACCTTTTTCCCAGTCTCATAATTGACTGAGGAAATTGTTTTTCCTCCAATCTTTAAAATTTGAGACTTTTTTGTACCATTTCTAATAAATTTGTAAATTTTCACCATTCAGATAAATGTGCCACTCTTTTCCCATCTCTCACTGAGTCGCAACATTTTCTCCCAGTTGTGCAAATTTGCAACTTCTTCCTATCTTGTAATTGCAGCTTTTTCTGCCAGTTACATAAATTTGTGACTTTCCCCCCATTATAAATTTTCCTCTCTCGTAGATTTGTTACTTTTCCTCATCTCATAACCCCAACAGCACATATACATTCAGCCAACACTGGCCCGACGTACCAAACATCAGGACTATATCTCATAGAGGTCGTTTGCACATTGGCAAGACATTGGGTAGATGTTGGCGTTGCACCGATGATATAAACTTGCCATTGTTGGCCCAACGTATGTGTGCTGTTGAGGAAATTTGTGACACTGTCCCCTCTGGTAAATTTGTAACCCCACCCCACGCCCTTGTACTTTGGTATCTTTTCACTGTCATTAATTGGAAACTCCTTCTCTGCTTTCATGCTAGAGTTTTAGAATTAAAGCTACCCAAAGATTTTTACGAACGATGGGTTTGTAAGAATCTCCCAGTTCCTATGAATTCTGGAGTTTATTTTATGTTTCATAATCCTTTATTACTCCCACAATGGGGAAATTACAGGGCATCCATCTGGATGGATGAGTCAGCTACGATGCGGCGCCAATCCCTTCACCGTTCACACACACACACACACACACACACACACACACACACACATTCACACCTAGGGCCACTTTAGAGTCTCCAGTTCACCTAACCTGCATGTTTTTTTGCCTGTGGGAGGAAACCGGAGGGAACCCACGCAGACACGGGGAGAACATGCAAATTCCACACAGAAGGGTCACTGATGGTCAAGAGGTGGGATCGAATCCACGGTGGTCAGGGGTGGAGTCGATGCCGTAATGATCTTACTGTGCTGCCACAGTGCTAACCACTGCACCACCGAGCTGCCCCGAGTTTGCAGACATTCATGGAGGGGAGCAGAGTTTCTTACGGCTGACATTCAATTCACAAGATCAGCTTGATTCCTCATTCTTGAGAAATGAGGTGCTTTTCTGTCGTACGATTGCCCTCGAGTTCTTAAGGTCTTCGTAAGGGTGCCTTGGGATCTTAAATCTTAAGAAGGCTGTACAAAATGGTACAAAATCATCTGTACTGTGTTCACAGCCATTCACAAGGGTATTTGAGACCTTAGCTTAAGTTACATTATTTTTTTTTTCAAATAGAAATGCTGACTGCTGGCTTTAATCATTACCCTCTTGTCAGTCCTCTTTAAGAGTGACTTTGACACCCCTGTATTCACTTATGCAAGTAGGTTATGTAATGACTATTTCTGAAACTGCGTCACACAGTTGCTTTTCTTCTAGCAGTAGAACATTTTTAACTTTGTTTTTATTTCTACAGATCTGTCAGCACTGTGTAAAGGATTCCTCTTTAGCTTTGGAACACTCACTGTTGATTTTATCTGACTGAACTTGTCTAAATGACCAAGGTCATAAAATATCTAGCACTGCTTCAGTAACACAGGGTTACAAAAATAATTTTTTTGTAAGCTGTCTGTGTTTTTTCAACTGATTTAAGACAGTTTTGCACCGCTGAATCCAAAAATGACATCTGTTTCTCTCAATCAAGTGCTAAGTAAAAACCTGTACTTACTTAGTACTGTGCATGTACTTACCTTTATATAAAGGTAAGCACATGTAAATTGAATGTTACATCATCATTGTTCAAAATTCAGAGAATTTCAAGACATAAAAAAGTAAACAAAATTATAAAAATTTTATTATAATTTAATATGGAATTTCCTGGAATTTCCCCATTGTGGGACTAATAAAGGCTTCTCTTATATTATATATTAATATTATAATATAATATAATATTAAAAAATTGTTATTTTATACATTTTTGTAAACAAAAACGTATAAAACAACCATGTGGCCATAATTCAAAAAGTTGACCTGATTGAGCAAAGCCAATGTGTTTTTTGGATTCAGCACATCAAAATTATCCTAAATCGGCTAAAAAAAACTTAGACAATAAATGTGGTGTTGACCAAATATTACTAATATTACCAGTGTTGTGGAGAGTGCAAATAAGAAACCAGACTTGCGCAGCAGATGACTTTATTCACTCTCACTTCAGTCATACACAGAAAAGCATTTTCCCAATACACCAGGGTCTCCCCTTTTATATCATCCCTCCATCTCCCATCTGCATGAAATCTCACATCACAATACATTCAACCATTCTCCCCCCCTGTCCCCCAGCTACTCCTTCCTGCTACCTCACCATAATCTCTCTCATCTCAATACCTATTGTCCTTCTCTGTTTACCCTCTGCATCCAGTCTGAGATGATTAACCCCACGTCTACACCGCCCCCCCAGAACCTCAGACCGAGTTTCAATCCTCACGTCCTTTTGGCTTCAGTCTCCTCCCGTATCTGCTGTAACGGGGGTTCTCCGCCTCCGCGGTGCTGCTGTGCCGGTGGAGGGCTCCTGGGGGTGTGTCTGTCTGCGGGTGGGCAATGGCAAGGGGGGGGAACATTCGACTTGCCCTTGTGGCTGCTCTGATGAATTGTTTACCTGGGGAGTTCTCAGTGGGGGTCTTCCACGCCGAGGGTCCCGAGCCAACATCACTCGCTTGTCCGCCACCACAAAGGCGGGCTTAAGTCTGTCTATACATATTTTCTCCTGACGACCCCCCCCCCCCCCAAGTCTAACAAAAAGTGTTTGTCCCCTGGTTCCAGCACTCTGAACGGGCCATCGTAGGGTGGGCGCAATGGGGGGCGGTGGGCATCGTGCCTCACAAACACGAACGCCGCTTTCTTCAAAGTTTTTGGCACAAAAGCGCGTGGAAAACAGTGGTGGGCCGGGCCCGGCAGCGTGCCTGTATCTGTGCTATGCTGCAAACGCTGAGACGGACAGTTGTCCGGCGCGGGATTATCTGGTAAAAATTCCCCGGGGAGCCGCAGTGGCTGAGAAAAAACAAGCTCCGCCAGGGAAGCCTCCAGATCCTCTTTTGGTGCGGAACGCAACCCTAACAGAACCCACGGCAATTGGTCTACCCAATTTGCATCCATCAGCGAAGCCCTGAGTGCTGCTTTCAGTTATCTATGGAAACGCTCGCATAACCCATTGGCCTGTGGGTTGTACGCAGTTGTGCAATGAATTGCGACACCCAAGCTATGGGCCATCGCGGACCAGAGGTCGGAAACAAACTGAGGGCCCCTATCAGACATGATGTCCGATGGGATGCCAAAATATGCCACCCATGTTGTCAAAAAAGCACATCCGCAGACGCGGTTGCTGCCAGTGGGACTGCTTCTGGCCAGCGTGTGGTGCGGTCCACCACTGTCAGAAGGTGCGTGCACCCCTGCGATGGCGGGAGGGGGCCCACGAGGTCCACATGAACATGGTCGAACCTCTTAGCCGGTATACGAAACGGCTCCAAAGGGGCCTTCGTGTGTTTGTGTACTTTGGCTCGTTGGTACGCTACGCAGGCTGCCGCCCACTCTTTCACTTGTTTGCGCAGGTCTGGCCAAACGAACATCGCTCCCACCATTTTGACTGACGCGTGCACTCCTGGGTGCGCCAGAGCGTGAACTGACTCAAACACTCGGCGGCGCCAAGCAACTGGGACCACCGGGCGTGGGTGTCCCGTGGAGACGCTGCAGATTGGGGTGGGGGGGGGCTGCCGTCTTGCAGTACTCTGCACTCCAGCCTTAGCCCTGCTGGTCCACACTGGAACGTGCACACGTCCGCATCGCCAATCTGCTCTGCGGCCATGGCTGTATAATCTATCTCTACACAGACCGGGGCCACAACCGCGTGCGAGAGGCAATCCGCCACCACATTCAGTTTACCCGACACATGCTGAATATCGGTCAAAAACTCCGAGATCGCGGCCAGCTGTCTCTGCTGCCGGCCCGACCATGGTTCCGAAACCTTGGCCATCGTGAACGTTAGCGGCTTGTGGTCCACGAACGCGGTGAAGCTGCGCCCTTCCAGCCAGAACTGGAAGTGGCGTATGGCCAGGTGGAGAGCCAGTAACTCTCTGTCGAACGCACTGTATTTACGCTCACTGTCGCGCAAAGCCCTGCTGAAAAAAGCGAGTGGCTGCCAAGAACTGGCGACACGTTGCTCCACAACGGCCCCTATGGCCACGTCCGAGGCGTCGGTAGTGAGCACTATCCGGGCCACCGGGTCCGGGTGCGCCAACAGTGCGGCGTTTTCCAGGGCTGTTTTAACCTCAGAGAATGCCTGCTCCCGCTCCGGAATCCATTTGACACTGTCCGCCGGTTTCCGTTTCTTGAGCGCGACGTACAATGATTGCATGAGCTGAGCTGCGCGGGGGAGGAACCGGTTATAAAAGTTAACCATCCCCAAAAACTCTTGCAGCGCCCTGACCGTCTGAGGCCGGGGAAAACTCGGCATGGCGTCCACCTTGTCAGGCAAGGGTATTGCTCCCTCCGGTGATACACGGTGCCCCAAAAAGTCAATCCCCATTACGCCGAACTGGTATTTCGTCGGGTTGATTATTAACCCGTGCTCTTCCAACCTCCGGAAAACCGTTCTGAGGTGGGTTACGTGTTTGTCCTCGGACGTGCTAGCCACCAGGATATCATCCAGGTAGACAAACACGAACGGCAGATCGCGCAACACCGCATCCATCGTGTGTTGGAATGTCTGTGCCATGCCTTTTAATCCGAAGGGCATGCGTAAAAACTCAAACAGGCCAAACGGAGTTATTACCGCTGTTTTGGGTATGTCCTTCGCACGCACCGGGACCTGGTGGTAACCACGGACCAGGTCTATTTTAGAAAAAATGCGTGCCCCGGCGAGGTGAACGGAAAAATCCTGAATATGAGGAATCGGGTAGTGGTCGTGCGCTGTGGCGTTATTCAACCTGCGGAAATCTCCGCACGGTCGCCACGATCCCCCGGCCTTAGGGACCATGTGTAGCGGGGATGCCCATGGGCTCTTTGAGCGCCTGATGATGCCCAACCTTTCCAAGTTGGCAAACTCCTCGCACTATGGCCAGTTTAGCTGTGTCCAGGAGCCGAGGTTGTGCGAAAACGAGCGGCCCAGTGGTGGTGATAAAGTGTTCCACCCCGTGTTTAGTGATGGCCACTGAAAACGTCGGGACCGTGAGTGCTGGCAACTGAGTGAGCAATGTGTGGAACTTACCGCCTGGAGCTGTGACGTTGGCTTGTGTTGTTGGCCCGGCTCCTCGAGCTGTACAAGGGAGAGAATCAAAAGACATTGCATTAACCAGGCGTCTATTAGCAACATCGACTAGCAACCCGTGTGCACACAGAAAATCAGCTCCCAAGATTGGGAAACTCAATGCCGCTATGACGAAAGTCCACTCATACATACGGCCATGTAGGGATAAAGTCAGTGTTCTCTCACCAAAAGTCCTAATGTCCGAGCCGTTTACGGCTACCAGCTCAGTGCCGCTAGCTCCCGCTAGCCGGTCGGCATAGGACGGCAGGATGAGGCTCTTTTGGGAGCCGGTGTCTACGAGGAACCGTCTCCCAGAGCGCGAGTCCGTCACGTACAGCAGCTTGTTCTCTTCACCGGCGGTCGCTGCTGCTACTGACTGCTGGCCTTAACGTTTCCCGAACGCTTGAATTGGCAAGGTGGCACACATCTGCGTGCGTTCTGTCCAAAGCGGCGGGGGTAGAAGCAAAGCGTGTCTGTCTGGCGCTTCCTGGCCCCCGCTGCCGCTACCGTCGCAGGCTCCTCGCCTCCGCTGGTCGTCTTGCTGGGTTCCGACGCCGCCGTGTTCACTGTGAGGGCTCTGGTGGTAAGGATGATCCGATCTGCCTCCTGGGCTAGCGCACGGTAGTCACGCGCGGCCAGCAACGACGAGATGGCAAGGACTGCTCTCGCCTCTGTTGGGAGGTTCCGGAGGAAAAGGTGGGCAAACAGAAAATGCCCGTCGTCTGTGCCCATCAACGCCAACATCTTCTCCATCAGTTCAACCGCCAACCCATTTCCTAACTCGGAGCGCCTCAGGAGCCTCTCTGCTCTCTCACAGTCCGAGAGTGTGTAGCGCCGGGTCAGCGCAGCCTTGAGAGCCCCGTATTTATCATGGGCTGGAGGCTGCTGGAGCAGGCTCGCTACTTGCTGGGACGTGCGAGCGTCCAGCGCTGCGACCACATAGTAATAGCTGGTGTCGTCTGCCGTTATTCCCCAGAGGGCAAACTGAGCCTCGGTGTGGTGGAACCAAGACCGTGGGTCGTGCAGCCAAAAGTCCGGTAGTTTGACCGAAACAGCGCATGCATTGCTGGGGCTTTCCCTCCGGGCCGTCGCTGGGATGCTTGCCGCGTTGCTGGGGCTTCCCGTCTGGGCCAACTCCGGGCTTCTTGCCTCGTGTTCCATAATTCTTCAAGGGTCACCAGTGTGGAGAGTGTAAATAAGAAACCAGACTTGCGCAGTAGACAACTTTATTCACTCTCACTTCAGTCATACACAGAAAAGTATTTTCCCAATACACCAGGGTCTCTCCTTTTATATCATCCCTCCATCTCCCATCTGCATGAAATCTCGCATCACAATACATTCAACCATTCTCCCCCCACTGTCCCCCAGCTACTCCTTCCTGCTACATCACCACAATCTCTCCCATCTCAATACCTATTGTCCTCATCTGTTTACCCTCTGCATCCAGTCTGGGATGATTATCCCAGTGTCTACAGTGTAATATTTTCTGCATGCTCAGATCTGTCTTTCATAGCTTAGAGATTACTCTTCTCAATGTAAACAAACCAAATCTCAAAAGCTTTTTTTTTTGGTTTTCCATGTTTCAACAAGTACATTCCAAATGTCTCATCCTGAAAACATCTCTGTCTGTCTCCATCTGTCCCTCATCGCTATTGATGCTGAATCCTGATAGCCCTGAAGGTAAGAAAACATTAATGTTCATTGTGAAACAAAAGATCCTGATTGCTTTTTTTTGCAGCAAGGCACCATCTGCACATCAGAAATTGAGGAGGTTTTTGTTTATGCAAATCAAACCTCCACTCACCAGGTGCTTTATTGCATGAATCTAATCAGCCAATCACATGGCAATAACTCAATGCATTTAGGCATGTAGACATGGTCAAGATGAGCTGCCAAAGTTCAAACCATGCATCAGAATCATGAATGAAGGTGATTTAAGAAACTGAACGTGGTGTGGTTGTTCATTTGAGTACAAACCCCAATTCCAATGAAGGTGGGATGTTATATAAAACAATTAAAAACAAAATACAATGAATTAAAAATGCTTTTCAACCTTTTTTCAATGGAACACACTACAAAGACATGATATGTAATGTTCAGACTCATAAACTTTATTGGTTGTTGCAAATATTCACTCATGATGAATTTGATTCCTGCGACACGTTCCAAAAAGCTGGAACCACAACAACAAAACACTGGGAAAGTTGAGGAATGCTGAAAAAAAGGCCTTTCTGGAACATTCCACAGGTGAACAGGTTAATTTGGAAACAGGTGAGTGTCGTGATGCGGTATAAAAGGATCATCCCCAAAAGGTTCAGTTGTTCACAAGTAAGGATGGGGTTTAGTTTAGTTTAGTTTAATGTTTATTTGAAGGGGACATTACATACTAATGAACATTAATACGAATGTAAGTATGCCAGATTTAGCAATACTGCCAATTTGCATGTGTAGTCCCCCGGCAGGTCATGAAAACATGCAAACAAATATGCACGAGAAGAACATCTGCAGTAAAACTTTACAAAGTGGATATGCTTAAGTGCAAGAGTTAAGGTGCTAAGGGGTGAGGTTCAACGCTTTGTGATCAACTGAGTGAGCAAATAAAAACAGTTTAAGAACATCGTTTCTCAACATACAATTGCAAGGAATTTAGGGATTTCATCATCTACAGTCCAAAATATCATTAAAAGACTCAGTGAGTCTGGAGAAATTTCTGCATGTAAGCAGTAAGGCTGAAAACCAACAATGAATTCCTGTGACCTTCGATCCCTCAGGTGGCACTGCATTAAAAACCAACATCATTCTGTAAAGGATATTACCACATGGGCTCAGGAACACTTAAGAAAACCACTGTCAGTTAACACAGTTCATCGCTACATCTACAAGTTATAACTCTACCATCAAAGCCAAAGCCACATATCAACAACACCCAGAAACACCACCAGTTGCTCTGGGTCCAAACTCGTCTGAGATGGACTGAAGCAAAATGGAAATGTGTGCTGTGGTCTGACGAGTCCACATTTCAGAATGTTTTTGTTAATCATGGACACCGTGTCCTCCGTGCTAAAGAGGAAAAGGACCATCTAGATTGTTTTCAACATTAAGTTCAAAAGCCAGCGTCTGTGATGGTATGGGGTGGGGAGGGGCATGGCTAACTTGCACATCTGTGAAGGAATTAATGCAGACCGGTCCATACAGGTTTTGGAGCAACATATGCTGCCATCCAAGCAACGTCTTTTTCAGGACCCTGAACTGTTGAACAACTGAAGACCTACATCAAGCAAGAATGGGAAAGAATTCCATCTACAAATCTCCAACAATAAGTGTCCGCAGTTCCTAAACGCTGATTGAGTGTTGTTAATAGGAAAGGTGATGTAACACAGTTAAGATAAACATGACCCTGTTCCAGGTTTTTTGGAACATGTTGCAGCAATCAAATTAAAAATGAGAAAATATTTGCAACAAAAAACAATAAAGTTTATTAGTTTGAACATTAAATATCTTGTCTTTGTAGTGTATTCAGTTGAATAAAGGTTTAAAAGGATTTGCAAATCATTCTATTCTGTTTTTATGTTTTACAGAATGTCCCAACTTCACTGGGGTTGAGGTTTTGTATTTCAGAAACTGCTGATCATCTAAGATTTTCACCCACAACCATCTCTAGGGTTTACAGAGAACAATCTGGAAACAGAGAAAATACCCAGTAAGCAACAGTTCTCTTGGTCAAATAACAGCGGTCAGAGGAGAATGGTGAGACCAGCTGGAGCTAATAGAAAGGAAACGGTAACTCAAATGACCATCATCATAACTGAGGAGTACAGAAGGGCATCTGTGAAGGAACAGCACACTGACCATTATTTATCAACAGTGTGCAGAAATCAGATCTTATCTAGGTGCAGAAATGACTGTGCGATAAATTCCATGTGGTTTTTATGAAATGTGCTGATCTGGTGAATCTGATCATGTGAATGACCATAAAAGAAGAGAAGAATATCATAGTCTTGTTTGGCTTGACACTTAGCAATAATGATATAGAGTGAAGTACGTGGCGGTAATGCACCTGTGGGCTGGTTGCCGACCGCCAATCAAATCTAAAAGAAGAAGAAGAACCACAAAAGTGAGATTTAAGCCAGAAGAAGAAAGGACATGTGTGCTGCATCAACAGTGTTGGTGTGACCAGCTGAATTCCAGCTGACGTTTATAATTTAAATCTACACAGTCATCATGTCAGTTGCTGAGCCAACGTTATATCACTTATACCAGTGTTTTTCAACCAGGGTGCCCTGGTATGTATATATGATCTTCAAGTTTCTGTGGGAAATTTTTCATGGGTTCTGTAGGCATCTATGCACAGCGGCAAATTATTTGCATTTTTTTTCCACCGAATTAAGAAGTGAAATTAGAAAATTTCCCACAGAAACCTGAACATTCCAGAGAACCCTGGTTGAAAAACATTTCTTTAAGCAGTAGTGTGTTGAGCTTGATTTTAAACAAGTCTGTCAATATCAGAAATAGGTGTAGGCATTGGCCACCAACTTAACTCCGACATCACCAGTGCTCATTCCAGTAATTATTCCTCAGGGACTACAGATGGAAATTAGTGAGAATGCTATAATCTGGTACAGAGCATTTTTACCCTGTGTTTAATGTGTTTTTCTGTGCGTGGGCCCTGACAAATAAACCAATAAACTAAACTAAATCAATACCACATCCCTGAGGAGATTGTTAGACCTCCAGGCGCTCTGTGGATTGTTATCGGGCCCTGCAAGAGGAGCAGATGGCGCCGAGGGAGGAAGAAGAAACGAGACTGCAGGGCTGGCCTTCGTGCCCAGCTGCACAAACTACACACCAAACCTCCCTTACCTTCAATCTTCCTCACCAGCGCCAGATCCCTCACCAACAAAACGGATACGCTGCGATCAGAGATCGCCTACAATCGCTGCGTCTGGGACTGCGGTATTCTGATTGTGACCAAATTATGGCTTCGCCCGCTTATCCCAGACGCCACTGTGGAATTACCAGACTGAACCACACTCTGTTATAACCGCAACGCTGATCCTGGTAAGGGCAGCAGTGGAGGGCTCTGTGTTTAACCACCTGTTTGACCTGCTTCCCTCTGGACGACGGTTCAGATCGATCAGGTCCCACACCTCCAGAATGACAGTTTCTTCCCTTGGGCCATCTGAACTGCAACCAGTCAGAGGTTCCGCCTCCCTCCCTCTGAACACTCACATGCTCAGAACTGAGGACCTTTGAATTATCGCAGGAATCACACCTGTCTTTGCACTCCGCACTTTCATGTAAATTGACCCATCCATGAAACCACTACCATACCTGTGTATATTTCCATAATCCTGGGCTGTTTTTATTTCAGTCATGTGTTTAATGGTGTGTTCTGTAGCCGTGTTTTATCTAATCCTTCTCTCATACTTTATTGTGCAGTAGCCTGGTGGAGCACCCACAATTTAGTTGTGCTTTACAACTGTACAACGACAATAAAGCCTTTTCTGTTCTATTCTAAATAAGATAAGATAAGCCTTTATTAGTCCCACAACAGGGAAATTCCAGGATTGCAACAGCACAGGGATAGCAACACTCAGAGCAACAATCAGAAGGCAAGAAAAAAAAGCAAGCAAGCAAGAGCAGCTAATATACATATGTACATATTACTATAAAATATATATATACACACACACAGACACACAATGCGGAGCAATGTAGCTAGATGGAATAATATGACAATAATTATGAAATAATTAATGACAAATAATAAATAGGAATAATAAATGACAATTAATATAACAGTTTAAATATGTGTGGTAAAGTAGTGGGTATTAATGATTTTCTGGTGCTTTTGCTTTGCGTTTTCTTTACAGTAATGTCATGTTTGGTTGAATTGGGCCACTGAAAACATTAGAGAAAAGGCAAGAGGAGTGAAGTATTGCAAATGTGTTTTTTTTTTTTTTTTTTTTTTTTTAGTTTTGCTTTCCCTCAGAAATAGTATAATAAGAATAACTGAAGGATATTTTTTGGGAAAACTTTTTCATAAGTTATGTATATGAATAACCTCCATTTTAACTTTTCTTACAAATTTGCGATTTATTTATTTTTTTTATTATTTACTTTTTGCAGCAGGCAGGCAGTGAGGGTGAACTGTTCCCTGCCGACAGCCTGGGCTCGGCGGGTAGCAACAGCACGCTCGCGTCCTCCGTCATTGAGGTAGAGGCAGAACAAGCGATCCTGACACCCCGGCTACAAGCCAGCCAAGAAGAAGAGGTAACATCACATCACAGCGATTTCATAAAGTCATGTTTCTGAACCCCACAGTGGTTAGGGCGACTGCAAAGAAGGTATTTGGTGTATCCTCTGGCCAGAGAAAAGAAGACAGGGAGAGTTGGTGGTGGCTCCTTATTCCTTAGAGGGAAGTTTTCAAAGAATAAAGTTGACAAAGAGAAAATGGAATAGTCAGGGAGATGAAAAAAGTAGACAGGAGTACCTGGGGTCTAGGCTTATGGCAAAGAGAGAGGTAGCAAAGGAAAAGGCATATAGTGACTTGTATGAAAGGGTGAAGTCTAAGGGAGGAGAAGAGGACTTGTATCAACTGGCTAGAAAGCTTGAGCTGGGAAGGATGTGCAATATGGCAAAGAGAGAGGTAGTAAAGGCAAAGGAAAAGGCATATACTGTAATTACTATAAAACTATGGACACATAGAATATATTACACTGCATCCATGCTCTCTACTTGTGATGAAAAGGGTTGTAAAACGGGTTTAATCAGGAAGTTGTGGATTACAAAAACAGATGTCAACATCAAGGCCCGTGGGCCAGATATTTCCCTCCAGGATATTTTTTTCCAGCCCGTAATAAACCCGTAACCCCCAGAGAGGATTGCTAACTTCTTCTCACCGTTTTGTAAATTTGGCTTTATCTCATTCTCATAAAATTACCAATTTTTTCAAGTTTTCACCCACTTGTAAATTTGTGACATTTTTCCGATTCTCATAAATGTTCAGCTTTCCCCCAGTTTTATAAATGTGCGAACCCCCCCCCCACACACACACACACACGCGCTGTAAATTTGCAACATTTCCTTCTTATAAATTTATGGCTTCCTCCCAGTTTGTAAATTTGTGATTTTTTCCCACCCGTCTCATAAATTTGTGACTTTCTTCTGACTTATCAGCTGAATTTAGAAATTTCTTCCTAAGAGTGATTGATGTAGTTTATTGATCCCAAACTGGGAAATTACAGCTACAGTGCGCTACCAGATATGAAGTTGAGGGTGTCAGTAATTCTGCCCAGGCCATTTTTGGAGTTTTGTGTGGAATGTCTCCGATCTGTTTTTTTTTTTTCTTCTTTTATATGTGTCTTTCCAAAAGAAGGAGAAGAAATAAACACGAGAATACCGAAACATTTGTCACTGCAGCAGTTTTCTGGGAGATTCGATGCTTTGTTTGACAGAAATGCAGTGGTGCCACTATTTTTGGCCCTGGCTGTCAGTTATCTAAGACTGCTTATGCAGTGTTGGAGAAATAAATATAAACTTAAGACAAAATAAAGACTTTGGACTCTTTGTTAGGAATGCATAAGCTGCTTTTTTTCAGACCTTTTTTGTCTTCCCTGGAGACTCAACGCTGTTGAACTTGTAAACTGTCACAGTGGCCGACTATATTTTATTCAACACTTCTTTTTCTTTTCTGCTCAAAGGAAGTGGAGGAAGAGGAGCTGACGACCTTGAGCCCTCCTCCCACTTTGTCCATCACAGAGGAGATCCTGGAGTTCATCAACCAGAGCAGAGCCAGGGAGGGACTCACAGCGGTTCACGCCAACACAGTGGTTAGAGTCACTTCAACTAAACCCTGCATGTACAGTACTAGAACATCAGCCCCATTTCCTCTGCAGCAACTAGGACCCAGTTTTAGGGGAGGGGAACTTTGATACGGGCCGTTCCTGGACCTCATTGTGGGGGTAGGACCCATCTGTCTCCACAGGTTTTGTTAGCAAAGCAAACCAGGTGCATAATTTGGTGTGGCCCCTTTAGGGAGTTCTTCACCAAACTACCACTGTCTTTGTAAACAGCCCCTCTGCTTGTAATCCTTCATTTCATCTAAAGCTACGGTCACAAAGATTCTTACAAACGATGTGTTCATAAGAATCTCTCAGTTCCTACAAATTCTGGAGTTTACAGACATTTGTGGAGTGGGGCATAGTTTCTTATGACTGTCTTTCAATTTGCAAGAGCAACTTGAGGCATTCTTGAGAAATGACCTCATTTCTCAAGAAAGCCTCTCTGTCATACTCTGTCATTTCATACGATGGCCCTAGAGTTTTTATGTTCTTTGTAAGGGTGCCTTGGGATCTTCCTACGGCATGCTTACTGTCATCTTACAAAAAATATTGTGCATCTCACGGCACTCTCAAGTCAGTGGTAGGAAGGTCTTATGGCTTTCGACACATTTTGTCAACACAAATGTCACATGAATGACGTACTTCCACCTTATGAGCACCTTATGAGCACCTTACACACTCTGTACGACTCTCCATACAAATGGGGATTCGTATGGCACTTCTTACGACTGCAGTAAGGGGCCCTCAAGAACAACTTAAGATGTTCTTGAGGCATACTTACGGCCAACATCTTGTGTAGTTCTTCCATTGTTCGTATGGCATTCGTACGGCTGCCCTACGATGAGGGGTTTTCATGGGGTGTTCAAAGAAATTGTGGACAAGACCACTGACCTGGCCACAAACTTTTAAATGGTCTATGAAGGCTGGATTCTCCAAAAATCATTCATACAGTGTTCACAGCCGTTCGTAAGGATATTTGTGACTGTAGCTTAAATTGTCATGCTGAGTTATATCCATTCAGCACCAAGCCAATCCCAAATCCCACCCAGCACCTTTTCAGGGCCACACTGAAGTACCAGAGAGTAGCACAGACTTTTGTTGGCCCCTACGAGTTCCCTAAAATTTACCCTGAAGGAGTAGGTTTCTGCAGTGGAGATGCGCACCATGGATGGATTTCCTGTAACACTGGTTCCTAGTTCCTGCTGTGGATACTCTTAAAACTCTTCAATGGGGCCACTCAGTGGGATAGCAACCACGAACACATATCAGACAGCAGTGTTTCCTGCCTGTTCTTCTCACCATCCTTGTTAAATAAAGGCTAAAAGGCCAAAAACAAATATTTAAAACCACAATCCCTCACTGTTTGAACATGTGGACAGAACTGTATTTTTCTGCTGAGATGTAAATATTATCACTGTCAGGTCCAGTGATTTTTAGCCTAGTCTGAAGTCAAACCCTAATCTAGAAACATAAAAAATGCTTTGTGGAAAATACTGTAACGTTTCTTGATGCTTGTTAGAGTTTATGCTTTCTTCCCCCTCTGCTTGAAAAGACTTGTGAAGGCATCTTTTACAACACAAAATATCACATGTGTGTGAGCAGGGTTAGGATGCTTATCATCTGTGATAGATTACATCATACCAGATATGAAAGGCATTTCTGCCTTGTGTTATGCATGTAGAAGCAGCCACTGCACCATTTTGCTACTTAGGAGCTAGGAATGCACAATATCATATTTTTTTTGCCAATAAGTGATATTTTGAAAATAGTTTTTGCTGATTGCTATTACAATACCAATATGCACACATTCCTCCACTGATTTCTAGCTCCTTTGTGTTACAGTGATGATTGATTGGCATATAAAGACACATTCCCCAAGGAAAATAAGACAACCACCTCCACCGACATAGAAGCTTGGGTTTTACTATTGTATTGATGTTTTAGGCTACTTTGGAATCTTTATGAATATTTTAAACCTTGGCTGTGTTTAATGATGTTTTTTCAACACGGAGCAAGAATTTGTTGTTGTTGTTGCTGTTGCTGTTTTTTGCCTGAAATTGTGAGGTGAAGCTGTCAGCACAGACTGCTGAATGTTATCATGAAAAGGACTAAGAGTATGGTTACCTTTGTGCTTGTCCCTGAGATAAGGAGTGAGTTAGCCTCCAGTGAGCAGTTCATCTCGGATCTCCTTCTGTGTCAGGCCACCCTCAATTCCTGACTATCCTCGCTAGAATGTCTCCAGGGGACTAGCATACCAGCTAGCATACAGCACTGAGTCGACCCGTCTCCCGGCTGTTCTAGCTTAGCTTTGGTGGTTAAATGCAAGGAAAGATGTTCCCTTCCCCTCTTTGATTCCCATGATGCTTTCACCGATCTGGAGTTATCCAACTTCTTCACTCCCCTGGCTGCTCTAGCAAGCTCGCCATAACCAAGGTATAGAAAGGCTGTCTCCAAACGTCGAAGCTCTCCTGGCTGTAATCCTAACACCAGTGGGCACTGTGAGGAGGCAGCTGTTTTCCTTGTTGTGTCTTTCCCTTATTCAGGCTTAGTGGATTTCTTGTGTTGAATTTTAATTTGTGCCGATGCCAATAAATAATTTTAAGTGCTTTATTGGCTGATACCAGTAACCTGCAGATATTATTGTATAAGAAATGTTTTCTCCTAAACAAACGTTTGGAAAAGTAGAAGGATTCCATCGTTTATTTCTGCCTTCAACCTTGACTTTTCAAGTACGTGCCATGGAAGGCTAAGACCCTGCAGGTTTTCTTTGCAACCAGTCTCTTCAGCAGATAATTTCATCAAATTCCTTCCCACTAATTGCTGATCATAGAAACACCTGCTATAGCAGCTGGCTAGAAAGAAAAGTCCTACGAGTTTAACATCCCTTGGTTGTGTCACAGACTTCGCCCATTATGGAGCTTCACAAAAATTTTACTTTGTATTTGGTTGGGACACGCCATTACAAATACTGAGTTAAATCTTACTTTTGTTTCAGGAGAAAGTCCAAGATGAACCCAAAGAAAGCCTCCTTGATCAGATTAATTTTAGCTGTCCTCTGCCCCCCGTCGCTGTCACCTATAGCCCAGAAGAAGAGCCTGCCTTGCAACAGGAGCAGGAAAAGGAAGAGATGGACAGCGCGACTGCCCTTCAGAGTCCAATGGGTGAAAATGAAACAGTCGTGAATGAAGTCCAAGAAGATCCAGACAAAACAAGTTATATCCAAAATGGAGTAGTTGAAGAAGTAGTGATGGACAACGATAAAGAACAGAAGAAGACAAGTGATGATGAAGCTGGAAACAGTATCATCCCATCATCATCATCATTAGATCTTCACTCCTCCATCATAGCAGAGGGGCATAGTAAAAATGGTCATTTACTCAGAGAGGAGGCTGACACATGTATATCCAACCCAGATGTCTGTCATCACCCCATTCAGAGACAGCCACCAGCCACGAGGATCTCCCACCTCACTAAGCGAGACAAGAAGATAATTGAAAAGATCAGGAGTTACTATGAGGCAGCAGCTGAAGAGGCGGAGGCTGAGGACGAGGATGAACTGAAAGATGGCACGGGATCAAGAAGGAGGAACAGTTTCTCACATATCCCTTCTGGCTTGGTAAAGGAGTCAGTGTCAAAGTTCAACATGGGTGAGACTGACAGCGGACCATCTAGGTATGAGGGAACTGAAGCATTGGACAGAGAGACACTTAAAGAGACAGAGTCCTGCTCCTCCACTGGTACAGTCTCTTCCCCACCGCTACGCTCAAGAGATGCGGGGGGTAATGGGCAGGCTGATACACCAATAAGCTCCCTGGATTCCACTGACCGTGTGGAGGAAGATTCAAACAAGTCAGCAGCTTCTACCGTGGTGCCAGAGAAAGACACCCCAAGTCAAGTGGTTCAGAGTCTGATGTCACACCAGAACAAACCTGCTGAAAAGACAGAAATTCCAGATAGAAATGGAAATATTTGCAAAAGATCATTGGAGGAAAAAACTGAGGAGAAGGACAATGTTGTAGATACTGAAGATCAAAATGGAACTTCACCAGAAGGAGAAGGGCCATCTACTACCAAAGAGTACCAGCACAGGGGTGAAGCAAACCAAGAAGGGCTGATAAACCAGGCTATAGTGAATGGGCATGCAGGTCCAGAAAAAACAAATGGAAGCCAGAAGGAACCCTCTACACCCCTGAAATCTGAGCCCAAAAACCACAACAGCTGGTCTATTAGCAAAAACCCAGCCAAGACCATTGTGAGCCTCGAGAGTCTTCCCAGTCAGATAAAAGTGGGTCGATGGTCTCGCCCCTCCAGGATTGTCACCGATAACCGGGCCTTATTTGAGGGCATGGCCTCAGATGTAGCTGGCATTGGGTTATTTGAGGCAAGCCCTGCTGTCGACCCTGTCCTTATGGAAAACTCTGATCGCATTCTGAGCAAGGTCCAAACACTGGCTCGGATGTACAGTGCCAAAGCCAGTACCATGAAAGTCCCACTGCACCAGAAACGGGCCAGTACCATACGAAACCAATCGTGTGTCTCGGCTAGATTTTCTGGATTCTCAACTCAGACACCAGTTCAGTCTCAGGCTCAAATGTGGCAAAGAGAAACCAGTCAGTCAGACATTCACACCAAGATCAAATGTGGAACCCAGACTAACTCTGAGACACAAACCACTGAACAAATTAACCTTCAGTCAGAGATCTGCATCAAAGCCCAGAGTTACACCGGGACGTGCAGCCAAACCCAACTCTTGAGTATTGAGACCAAAATTATCCAGGAAGAGAGTTTACCAAAGAGGACAGTGAGTCTTACAGAAGGTAGGTTGGTTTTTCATAGGCTAATATACAGGATGATTTGTTTCTCTGAGTAAAGCTGTGGCCACAAAGATTCTTATGAACGATGGCTTTGTAAGAATCTTCCAGTTCCTATAAATTATGGAGTTCGCAGACATTCGTGGAGGGGGGCATAGTTTCTTATGGTTGCCGTTCAATTTTCAAGAGCAGCTTGGTGCATTCTTTAGAAATGAGGTGCTTTTCTGGTATACAATGGCCCTAGAGTTCTTTCATTCTTCGTCAGGGTGCCTTAGGATCTTCCTATGGCATACTTACTGCTATCTTACGAAAATATCTGTGCAATTCATGGCACTCTCAAGTAATTGGTAGGAAGATCTTATGGCTTTCAGCACATTTTGTCAGCACAAATGATCATGAATGACGAACTTCCACCTCATGAGCGACTCACTACTGCCTCACTACCGCCTTACGCACGCTGTACAAATCTCCATACAAACGGGGATTCGTATGGCGTTTCCTATGACTGCTGTAAGGGGCCCTCAAGAGCAACTTAAAGCATTCTTGAGACATACTTATAGCTAACATCTTGTGTACTTTTTACATTGTTTGTATGGAATTCACACAGCCGCCCCATGATGAGGGGTTTTTGTGGGGTATTCATAGAAATCTTGGACAAGACCATTGACCTGGCCACAAACTTACAGTCTATGAACGCTAGATTCTCCTATGACTGCCTTAAGAAGGCTGGTATTCACAGCCGATCATAAGGGTATTTGTGACCATAGCTTTAGGCTTAGTCACTACATGTTTAACAAACTGTATAACTACTACAGCTATCATAGCATATGGATAATACCTTTTCCCCCTATTTTCTAGATTTCCAGAAGACATTGCTATCTCCTTGTGAGCCTTCGCTGTTTAATCATGTGTTGGTCCGTGAACAAATTACTCCACCCCATCACCAACAGACAAATGGGGTCACCCTCTCCAGACCAAGAGACTTCATTTCTGCATTGACCAAAGAAAGAGATATTGTTCTGAGCTCCAGTTCAAGTGAAAACTTGGAGACTGCAGTCCCATCTAGGGAAAGTCCATGTACCATACCAACATATCAATCAACCAGTCAAGTCCAGACAAACGGCTACAACCCTGGGTACAATTCGGTGGAAGCATCAACCATGACTTTTAATTACAAATTCAAAGATGTCACAGACTCATCAGCAAGAAGTGGAAAAGCCAATATGGATCCAGTTTCTGAGGTGAAACAGAAACTAGATGGGTAAGAAGATTGTTTGAATATGGTCAAAAGCCTGATACTGTAGAAGGTGTTAGTGACTGAAAAAATGTGTTTTGTATGTTTTGATCTTCTTAAACACATTTATTAGTCATGTGATTATCAAAAAAAATATTAAAATGCTCACTTCCCTTAAAAAACAGCCTTTATATAACTTTTGTGTCCGATTAGCTATTTGAACTCTTTTGGATTTGCCACAGGATGGCATAAAATGATAAACCCAGCCCAGCACTGCTGCTCTGTTATTGGCCAACCAAGCTGTCTGTCATGTAAAGAACAGTGAGCTAACAGTGCTACTAGGGAGTTAGCTTACCAAGCGTGGTTTATATTGTTATTTTCTTTAGATTTCAGTCACCCTTATAGACATCCCTATTTCCACCTGGTTCACTAATCCACAGTCATTCATACAGTACATATTGCATCATTCTGTATTATTTTGTTATGTTTTTGGCATTGTGCCATATCAAGCGATTATCATTAGCTTGGCAGACAGATAGGTCACCTAGCATTAGCTTAACTGTGACTCTGGCTGGTTTTGATTACTATTTTCTTTAAATTCTATCCCCTTACCCCTGAATGGTTGTTCATCTAGCAAAATTTGATCATATAAGTTGCTCTTTGCTATTGTTTTTGCTTGATGTTACTTTTGCTATGCAGCTGCTAGCTAGGGTTGCCACCTTAAATGCAGAAAAATAAAGGACACCCCTCCCGCACCCCCGCCACACCCCAAGGTGATGTGTGGGGTGCTAGTTGTGGTTAATCATAACTTTCTCATTGTTTAAATAAAGTATTAACATACAGTGTTGTGAAAAAGTGTTTGCCGCCTTCCTGATTTCTCATTTTTTTGTATGCTTGTCACACTTCAATGTTTCAGATCATCAAACAAATTTAAATATTAGACAAAAATAACACAAGTAAACACAAAATGCAGTTTTTAAATGAAGGTGCTTATTATTAAGTGTAAAAAAAAATCCAAATCTCCATGGGCCTGTGTGAAAAAGTGATTGCCCCCCCCCCCCTTAAAACTTACATTAACTGTGGTTTATCACATCTTTGGAAAGCTGAGTTCAATTTCTCTAGCCACACCTGTTCTCAATCAAGAAATCACTTAAATAGGACGTGCCTGACAAAGTGAAGTAGACCGAAAGATCCTCAAAAGCTAGACATCATGCTGCGATCCAAAGAAATTCAGGAACAAATGAGAAACAAAGTAATTGAGATCTATCAGTCTTGAAAAGGTTATAAAGCCATTTCTAAAGCTTTGGGACTCCAGCGAACCACAGTGAGAGCCATTACCAACAAATGGCAAAAACATGGAACAGTGGTGAACCTTCCCAGGAGTGGCCAGCTGACCAAAATTACCCCAAGAGCACAGCAACGACTCATTCAAGAGGTCACAAAAGACCCCGCAACAACATCCAAAGAACTGCAGGCCTCACTTGCCTCAGCTAAGGTCAGTGTTCATGACTCCACCATAAGAAAGAGACTGGGCTAAAATGGCCTGCATGGCAGAGTTCCAAGATGAAAACCACTGCTGAGCAAAAAGAGCATAAAGGTTTGTCTCAGTTTTGCCAGAAAACATCTTGATGATGTCCAAGACTTGTGGGAAAATACTCTGTGAACTGACGAGACAAAAATTGAACTTTTTGGAAGGTGTGTGTCCCATTACATCTAGCGTAAAAGTAACACAGCATTTCAGAAAAAAGAACATCATACCAACAGTAAAATATGGTGGTGGTAGTGTGATGGTGTGGGGCTGTTTTGCTGCTTCAGGACCTGGAAGACTTGCTGTGGTAAACGGAACCATGAATTCTGCTGTCCACCAAAAAATCCTGAAGGAGAATGTCCGGCCATCTGTTCGCAACCTCAAGCTGAAGTGCACTTGGGTTGTGCAGCAGGACAATGATCCAAAACACACCAGCAAGTCCACTTCTGAATGGCTTAAGAAAAACAAAATGAAGACTTTGGTGTGGGCTAGTCAAAGTCCTGAGCTGAATCCGATTGAGATGCTGTAGCATGACCTTAAAAAGGCGGTTCATGCTCGAAAACCCTCCAATGTGGCTGAATTACAACAATTCTGCAAAGATGGGTGGGCCAAAATTCCTCCACAGCGCTGTAAAAGACTCATTGCCAATTATCGCAAATGCTTGATTGCAGTTGTTGCTGCTAAGGGTGGCCCAAGCAGTTATTAGGTTTAGGGGGCAATCATTTTTTTCACACAGGGCCATGTAGGTTTGAATTTTTTTCCTCTTAATAAGTACCTTCATTTAAAAACTGCATTTTGTGTTTACTTGTGTTATCTTTGTCTAATATTTAAGTTTGTTTGATGATCTGAAACATTGAAGTGTCACAAACATACAAAAAATGAGAAATCAGGAAGGGGGGAAACACTTTTTCACACCATTGTAGTATTCATAGGCCAATCTTTGAACTGCTTCTTTGACAGTGTTTATAACTTTCAAGTTTGAAAGTCAAAATGTTCCTGTTTACTGCAAATGAAAGAACACCCTTAAAAATCTGGATGTGCAAATAAGGTTGGTTTTTTTTACATTAGAACTGTACAACTTGTTTACCAATATTTTTTTCTATTTGTGTAGAATACAACTTTGCAGTTTGCCTTGTACTCATTGTCTTTGATGCTGTCAAGCCAATTGTTGAGTTCTTTCCACGCACATTGGTACTTTTGCAAACTTTTATCGTTGACTGATGCATTGATAGGGTGGCCTGTTGAGGCACGGTGCAGGCCTAGACATGTTGGTCTGTGAGAAGCCGGCAAGTAACTGTGGCTGCTGCTGTGCCCATCCAACTATCTGTCACCCAACTACTCGTGAGTGATGAGTTCACATATGGTGAATGAAAGTAAACAAGTCAACCAATAGCTAACTGTGTAGGAGGGCAACATGCAGAATGTGGATGAGATGATGCTGCGTTAAAGGTACCTAGTATACAATACAGGACAAATGGTGTCCTGTATTGATTCAATACACAGCACATTATTTTAGTGTAAAAAACAGGACAATACTGTATTTTCCAGGAGGGGTGGCAACCCCACTACTAGCAATGTTTCTTTGGTTATTGTACTCCAGGGATTAGTCATATCCTATTGAAAACTACTCACTCCTGTCCACCATTGATGCTTTATTTCATTTATTATTTAAGACAAATTTACATTAGTTGGCTCAGGCTTGTTAGCTAATTAAGATTAGCTAAGTGGGAGGGTATTGTGGCAGTCCTCATAATGTGTTTACTGCCAGGCAGTGAGTCAGTCTGTTCAGCATTTCCTGTTTCATGTAATTCCTCTTTTGTTTAGTTACTCATACAAATTCTGGAACTTTCTTCCACACTTTTATTCCTGTAATTTTAGTTTAACTTTGTGGTTGTTTGGCCATCGTTAGCTAAAACCTGTTGATACTCTGTTCTAAGAGATTCAGAAACTCACAGAGATCAAAGGGAAATTATAGTGAACTATAATTTTCTAGTGTCTGTTCATAATAGACAAACTTTGGGGTTTTATTTGAACACTGGGCAGGAGTTTAACTTATGATTGAACCAGACATGTTATAGCACAAAGATGAGATGAGAGATACAGTGCCAGTTTAAAAATTCAAAAGTCACAAATTACATTTTATTTATACAGAATCAAAAGTTAATCAGCATCCGGACAAACACTGAAAATTTATGAGGAAAAAAAAATTAATTTACAAGAAAAAAGTTTAAAATTAACATGAAAATTTGGAAAATTATGAGGTGGAAAAGGTTGAAAATTTCTGAGAAAATTATTGCAGATGTACAAGAAAAAATTGCAAATTTGTGAGGAAAAAAGTAGAAAAAAATTCACATAAAAGTTGCAAATCTACAAGTTTTGTTTTTTTTGGGGGGGGGGGGGGTTGCAATTCTGCTGAGAATTGGTGATTCAGAGTCATTCTATTCAGTTCTGCATCATCATATAGAAATGTGTATGATGATATTGGGGGGATTCTCTTTTTCTAGTAGGCTATGGGCCAGAGAGGGTCACCGTGCACCCCCCCAACCCCGCACCCCTACAAAATGATGTTAAGATGTGAAGTGTATGGATATACTGAACATCGATTGATAGATGTACTTTGTTGATCCCATACTGGAAAATTACAGTGCATGAAAGAAATGTTAACATTGAAAATTTTGGGATGCAATCGCGATCTTGACCACTTCAATATGGTACCCAATTTTTCACACAAACTATGTCAAAACTGACTTTCAGAAAGAAAAACAAGTGCCTGTTTAAGACCCAGAATCATATTATTATATGATATATTGTTATATGTTACATTATCATCATGTTATAACATGATGACATGGCAATATTATATTGCCAGATGTCATGATTGTGTCCAACCATGAAACATTCAGTGCCAAATGGAATGTAGCGTCAATGTGAAATAATCTGAAGGAACTTTTATATACAAACAGAGCATATACACTGTTTCATTATCATGGGAATGAAAATGTGTAACACAAAAGTATCCATGAGTACTTGGTGATCTCAGTTACAGGGCTTCATGAAGGATTTCTCGTGTATCAGTAACAAGGATACAAAAGTGTTGGATTTGATCCATTTATCTAAAGTTCTTTATTGTCTAAACTTCCAGAACCATTTCTGTCAGATGAGAAATGTTGGATAATGGGGACTTTGGCATAAGACCAATGTGTTCTGTTGTTCTGTGCTTGACTGACATCTACAGTCATCAAACTTCATTCTTCTACTCATCTTGGCTACAGATGACTGGAGAGGGGGCCTAAAGCCTAATTCATGCTGCATTTCCCCTCTAGTCCGCTTTGGTCTGCGTGCGCTTTGGACAAGAATGGTGCACATGCGACATTGTACATGCTCACTTTTTTCATCTACCAGGCCAAGAAGTTAGCACATGTGCACAACTGTTCTTTGTAGTTTCGCCCCAGCCCTATGGGTAGCGCAAATACGCAAACATGCCAGTTTGTTCACTGGCTATAAAACACGAGAGTGACACATATTTTTTTTGTAGAAACAACAATGGTGTTGTTTCAAGGAAAGGAGGAATTACCATTTTCCAGTGCTTTTCTCCGCTCAAGCTGCTGCTGCTGCGAAAGGATTCATGTATGTTTATTCTCGTCCTCTGGCTCCTCATTATCTTCCTCGTCTACTTTGTCTTTGTATGCTGTGTTGTTAGCATCATCTCCTGAATGGGACGTTCAGTCTTGTGCATGCTTTGTCAATGTGTTCAGATCATGGGCAGGCCACGTGGTCGCAAAATTTGGGCTGCACGTGGTCGTCCATGGTAGAGTCCTGCATACACTAGCGGAGTGGAGACGATGATGTAAATTTTTTCACACGAGGTTTCCGGTTGCATGTACGTGGACAGCGGAGGTGCAGCATGAATCCAGCTTAATGGTCTAATGGTGGGTAAAGTAGTAGTGTAGACTCGAGCAGCCACTCCACACCCGGAAGGTTGTGGGTTCAAGCCCCAGGGGCGTCATACCAAAGACCATTAAAAAAAGGTACCTTCCACTAGAAAGTGGGAATTAGCTTCTAGCTTGGTGCTCAGCATAACAGAATGGGAAAGAAAAGTTTGTTATCCAGTGACAGGGGGGAGCACAAGCCTAGTGTCAGTCCCAAGCCTGGTAAATGGGGAGGGTTTCATCAGGATGGGCATCTGGTGTAAAATCCTTACCAAGTCAAGTGTGCAGACCATGGTCTGCTGTTGGGACCCCTGACAAGGGAACAAGCCAAATGAAGAATGACGTTAGATGAATGTAGATGATGCCAGTCAAGCACAGAACAACAGTCTACGTTGGTCTTACACCAAAGTACCCAATATCCAGCATTTCTAATCTGACAGAAATTGTTCTGGAAATTTGGAGGATATAGAACTTTAAATAAATGGATTAAATCCAAGACTTTTGTTGACCTGGAACTGAGGTCACAGAGGTGGCCTAATGGTTAGGGATGTGGAATGGTGACTGGAGGGTTCAATCCCTGGACAGATGGCATTGTTTGCCCCACCCTCATTAACCATATTGTTGTGTCCTTAAGCAAGACCCTTAACCTGAACTGCTCAGTGGCCACAGGGCAGTCTGTGGTTGTACTGGGCTGCTTCCAGGTGTGAATGTGAACAGGGCGTCCTTCAACAAGACAGGCTGTCTCTCAGTGGAGCTCCCCTGTTTAAATAAATAAAGTCACAAGTACTCATGAATACTTATGTGTTACACATTTTCATTCCCATGATAATAAAACAGTGTTAGTTGTTGTCTAGCAGTATAATATTGTCATGTCGCCACATTATAACATGATGATAACAATGTAACATCGAACAATATATCATATAACAATAAGATTTGGGGTCTTAAACAGGCACTTGTGTTTTTTTCTGAAAGTCAGTTTTGACGTAGTTTGTGTGAAAAACTGGGTATCATATTGAAGTGGTCAAGATCACTATTGCTTTCCACAATTTTCAGTGTGAACATTTCTTTCATGTACAGTATATCCATACTCTTCAGAGAACATCATTTTGTAGATGGGGGAAAGGGGGGGGGGGGGTTGGGGTGTTCCATGGCCCTCTCTGACTCATGGCCTACAGGTTGGGGGGGCAATGTCCCCCTGTTGTCTACTTGATTTGCAGCTATGAATGGGGATGGGGTAATGACAGATTGACGAGGAGGATGACATCCCTCTCATATCACCTACTGCCTTTAACTAACATACCTCTGTTCTCCCCCTCATGGATCGTCTCCTTATCGTGGTGGAGGGTTTGTGTGCCCTTGTGATCCCAGGAGCTATGTTGTCCGGGGCAGTTTGCCTCTGGTAGGCTCACCCAAGACAAACTGGTCCTGGGTGAAGGGCCAGACAAAGAACGATCCAACAGACTCTTATGGTGAATGCGAGAACAAGGATTCAGTGTACCCTGGCTGGATTTGGGTTACCGGGGCACCACCCTGGAGCTGGGCCTGGGGGAGGGGCTCGATGGCTAGCGTCAGGTGACCGGGTTTCCACCCATGGGACCCGGCCGGGCTCAGCCCGAAGGAGTTACATGGGTCCACCCTCCAGCGGGCTCACCACCTGCAGGAGGGACCATGGGGGTCCGGTGCTATGTGGATCAGAATCAGAATCAGATTTATTGCCACTGTTCATGTAGTACACAAACTAGGAATTTGTCTCGGTGCAATGCTGCAACATTAAACATGATAAAATAAAAGAAATAAACTATACATGCAATAAAGTGTAGAATAAGAGTGAGCAATACTGGTCAGCAGTTAAAATATATTAGCGAGCAGCAGATAATGTGGAGAACCATATAGTGCAGTCGGTAATGCAAGAAGAAAACAGTGATGATTGACATGAGTCTGGTTGAGCTGCTGTACGTAGTGCACGAGAGTCAATAAGTCACTTAGTGTTCAGCAGTCTGATGGCAGAGGGGAAGAAGCTGTTCATGTGACGGGAGGTTTTAGTCTGGATGGACCGAAGGATCAGGTGGCGATCAAAGGTGGAGACCTTGGCGGTCTGATCCCAAGTTTCTTAAACTGGCTTTTGAGACGTGGAATGTCACCTCTCTGGTGGGGAAGGAGCCTGAGCTTGTGCATGAGGTTTTTACTCCAACGACTGCACCTCAGAGGACCCTTCGGTGAAGCTCCTGAAGTTTGCGGACGACACCACAGTCATCGGTTTGATCCGGGATGGTGATGAGTCTGCATACAGGCGGGAGGTGGAGCAGCTGATCCTCTGGTGCGGCCAGAACCATCTTGAACTTAACCCAGCCAAAACGGTGGAGATGACTGTGGATTTCAGGCGACACCCTCCTTCATTCCCCCCACTCACCATCCTCAACAGCACAGTGTCCACTGTGGACTCATTCAAGTTTCTGGGTACCACAATCTCCCAGAACCTGAAGTGGTCCTCCCATATAGACACTGTCCGGAAAAAGGCCCAGCAGAGGTTGTTTTTTCTGCGTCAGCTCAAGAAGTTTGATTTGCCTCAGGAGCTGCTGGTTGTCTTCTACACCGCCATCATCCAATCTGTCCTCTGCTTTTCCATCACTGTCTGGTTTGGATCTGCCACTAAACAGGACAAGACCAGACTGCAGCGGATCATTAAGTCTGCGGAGAGGATCATTGGTACCAACCTACCCTCCATTGAGAACTTATATCGGTCCATAACCAGGAAACAGGCGGGAAACATCTGTGCTGACACGTCACACTCTGGCCACAAACTGTTTGAACTTCTATCTTCTGGTCGTCGTTACAGATCACTGAAGGTCAAAACCACCCGTCACAGGAACAGTTTCTTTCCTCAAGCCATCACTCTGATGAACTCCTAACATTCACCTAGTCCTACCTGTTGCTGTACTCATGACTTTTCATCTATTCTTACATTGCACATAACACCCACACTGCTTTTTACTTCATTCACATTATATCACTGAATCTGAGTTCACATTGAAATACTGTGTGACTGTATATTTTTTCATATATTTCTGCAAAGTGTGGATAGTCTGAGTAAATAACTGCATGTATTCCTGTATATATTTGCATCCTTTTATAGAAACGGGGACAGACTGTAATTTACTGTACATACTCTGTTGTCATTGAATCCTTATTTAAATCTTATTTAAATCCTCCACCTGAACAACGAGAGCAAGTTTTTAGCCAAAGTCAGATTCCTTGTATGTGTTGTGCATACTTGGTCAATAAAGCTGATTCTGATTCTGATACTGGCTAGATATAGTTGGCCTCACCTCAACACACAACTCCAGTTCCGGAACCAGTCTCATGGAGAGGGGCTGGAGCTTGGCCTACTCTGGAGTTGCCCCGGGCAAGAGGCAACAAGCAGGTGTGGGTATTCTTGTATCCCCCCCACCTTGATGCCTCTATATTGTAGTTTTCCCTGGTGGATGAAAGGGTTGTTTCCCTGCGCCTTTGGGTTGGGAAATGGGTCCTGACCATCATTTGTACCTATGCACCAAATGATGGTTCAGAGTACCCACCCTTTTTGGAATCTCTGACTGGGGTGCTGGACAGTGCTCCTCTTGGAGATTCCATTGTCCTACTGGGGGACTTCAGTGTGCATGTGGGCAATGACAGTGAAACCTGGAAGGGGGTGGCTGGGAGGAACGGCCTGCCCGATTTGAACCTGAGTGGTGTTCAGTTATTGGACTTCTGTGCTAACCACAGTTTGTCCATAACGAACACCATGTTCAAGCATAAGGGTGTTCATATGTACACCTGGTACCAGGACACCCTAGGTCACAGGCCGATGATCGATTTTGTTATTGTGTCGCAGGTCTTCAGACCTGCGACCGTATGTCTTGGACACTCGGGTAAAGAGAGGTGCAGAGCTGTCAACTGATCACCACCTGGTGGTGAGTTTGGTCCGATGGCAGGGGAGGATGCCATTCAGACTTGGTAGACCCAAAGGTATAGTGAGGGTGTGCTGAGAACATCTGGCTGAGGCCCCTGTCCGGGAGGTCTTCAACTCCCACCTCCGGAAGAACTTCAACCACATCCCGAGGGAGTCTGGAGTCATTGAGTCTTAATGGACAATGTTCTCCACCTCCATTGTTGAAGCGGCTGCCCAGAGCTGCAGCTTCAAGGTCATCGGGGCATATTCGTGGTGGAAACCCCCGAACCAAGTGGTGGACACCAGTGGTGACGGGGACCATTAAGCTGAAGAAAGAGTCCTATCAAGCTTGGTTGGCTTGTGGGACCCCCGAAGCAGCTGAGGTGTACTGGCAGGCCAAGCAGAGTGCAGCTCGGGTGGTTGCTGAAACAAAAACTCGGGTATGGGAGAAGTTCGGTGAGGCCATGGAGCAAGACTTTTGGTCGGCCTCGAAGAGATTCTGGCAAACTGTCTGGTGGCTCAAGAGGGGGAAGCAACTCCCTGTCCACACTGTGTATGGTGTGGATGGGGCGATGCTGACTTCGACTGGGGATATCATTGGGCGGTGGAAGGAATACTTCGAGGATCTCCTCAATCCCACTGACAAGCATTCCACAGAGGAAGCAGGGCTTGTGGATGAGGGGGATGACTCATCTATCACAGGGGCTGAGGTCGCCAAGGTGGTTAAAAATCTCTTTGGTGGCCAGGTCCCGGGGGTGGACGAGATTCGCCCTGAGTACCTCAAGGACCTGGATGTTGTAGGGCTGTCGTGGTTGACATGCCTCTGCAACATTGCGTGGAGGTCTAGGGCAGTGCCTTTGGCATGATAAACTGGGGTGGTGGTTCCTCTCTTCAAGAAAGGGGACCGGAGGGTGTGCTCCAACTTTAGAGGGATCACACTTCTCAGCCTCCCTGGGAAGGTCTATGCCAAGGTACTGGAGAGGAGAGTCCGGCTGTTGGTCGAACCTTGGATTCAAGAGGACCAATGTGGTTTTTGTCCTGGCCATGGCACATTGGACCAGCTCTTTACCCTCTCGAGAATCCTCGAGGGTTTGTGGGAATTTGCCTAACCAGTTTTCATGTGTTTTGTGGACTTGAAGAAGGCATTCGACCGTGTCCTTCGTGGTTTTTTGTGGGGGGTGCTTCGGGAGTATGGGGTATCGGACTTGTTGTTACGAGCTATTCGGTTTCTGTACGACCATTGTGAGAGTCTGGTTCATACTGCCAACACTCGTTCGGACTCATTTCCAGTGAGAGTTGAACTCCACTAGGGCTGCCCTTTGTCACTGATCCTGTTCATAATTTTTATGGACTGGATTTCTAGGCACAGCCAGGGAACGGAGGGTGTCATGCTTGGTGACCACAGGATCTCATCTCTGTTGTTTGCAGATGATGTTGTCCTGCTGGCCTCATCCAGCAATGACCTACAGGTCTTACTGGGACGGTTTGCCACTGAGTGTGAAGCGGCTGGGATTAGAATCAGTACCTCCAAGTTCGAGTCCATGGTCCTCAGCCGGAAAAAGGTGGATTGTCCTCTCCGGGTTGGGGACAAGCTCCTGCCTCAAGTGGTGGAGTTTAAGTATGGAGTTTAAGTGGAGTATTTAAGTTTTAATTTAAGTATCTTGGTGTCGTATTCATGAGTGAGGGGAGAATGGAGCGAGAAACTGACAGATGGATCGGAGCAGCATCTGCAGTGTACCGGTCTACTGTGGTGAAGAGGGAGCTGAGCTCTAAGGCAAAGCTGGCGATTTACCAGTCAATCTACTTTCCAACCCTTACCTATGGTCATGAGCTTTGGTTAATGACTGAAAGAATGAGATCGTGGATACAAGCGGCTGAAATGAGCTTTCTCCATAGGATTGCTGGACTCACCCTTAGAGATAGGGTGAGGAGCTCAGTCATCCAGGAGAGGCTCAGAGTAGAATCACTGCTCCTCCACATTGAAAGGAGCCAGTTGAGGCGGTATGGGTGTCTGATCATGATGCCTCCTGGACGCCTCCCACTTGAGGTGTTTCAGGCACGTCCCACTGGGAGGAGACCCTGGGGCAGACCCAGGACTCGCTGGAGAGACTATGTCTCTGAGCTGGTCTGGGAACGCCTTGGTATCCTCTCTGAATTGCTGGAGCAGGAGGCTGGGGAGAGGGACGTCTGGGCTTCTCTGCTTGAACTGCTGCCTCCGCCACCCGGACCTCCGGAAAAGCGGTAGAAGATGGATGGATGGATTGAACTCTGTTCTCTGTTCTCAAACACGTTTAGTGACATTATACTAAAAAATCTCAAAAAGGTTCTTTCCATAGTAGATGTTACTGATTCCTGGGCCCTCACATATAAAGGATTGTGCAGCTTTCTTTCTGAAAAATGGCGTACTCACAAAATCTGGAAAGTATGCACCAGTGACGTGAGGTGAGTTTCATTTCCAGTGAGGCTGTGATGCTTTTGGGTCTGATTTACAAATAAGATTTTATAATACTTTTAACAAAACAACTGTAAGGTATTTTATTAAATTACCTCTTAATTGAATACACAGAAAATACGGTAATACAAGTCCATGTTTCCATTTTTTTTTCCACAATATCTTTATTGAACCTTTTTTTTTAACAAACATGATACAAACAATCAAACACTAACACTAAAGTACTACAAAAAAAAAAATGCACTAAAAACACCAACAACCACCAACAAAATCAAGTCTTCAACAATGCTCCTCTGTTTAGTCTAGACAATCCAATACATAAGTATACATATTATGTTCACCAGTTTGGAATTTACAAGGTCCACACACATCATTCACCTTCTTCTTCAAGAGTTATGTTTAAATTTTTTACATAATCAATAAAAGGTCTCCATATATTCTCAAACACAATTTCCTTTGATTTCAGTATATATGTTATTCTTTCTAATGGAAGGTTTGTTAACATCTGTCTTAACCACTGAGTCACATCTGGTCTATGAGTCTTTTTCCATAATAGTGCAATACATTTTTTGGCATTGAGCAAACTGAGGTCTATGAATGTTCTTTCACTTTTATTAAAATTATGCTTTTCTGGGTACAGACCCAACAAAAACAGTTTAGGATTCAATATGATTTGTTTTGAGATTATTTTTTCAATTGTTACCCTCACCTCTTCCCAAAACATTCTTATTAATCTACATTCCCATAAACAATGAAATAGGGTTCCTTTACTTTCCATGCATTTTGTGCATATATCTGGTATATTTTTGTTATATCTATTTAACTCCTCCGGTGTAACATACATCCGCATTAACCATTTGAAATGTATCAATTTAAGGCGTACATTTATTGATTTGGTTTGAGCTTCTGTACAAGCCAATTCCCATTGTTCCTCTGAAATTTCAGTTTGCAGATCTTCTTTCCAGTAGTTTAATCTTTTCAGTGAATTTTCACTTGAAGATAGTGTCAATGAGTTATAAAACTCTGAAATAATACCCTTTCTTTTACTATCTTTCATCATCATTTTTTCCAAGGATGAGTAAATAGGTCGAGTGAGAGCTTTATTTTGATTTGAACGAATAAAGTTTCTAAGTTGAAGATATTTAAAAAAATGTGTTCTATTGAGATTAAATTTGATCCTCAGCTCTTCAAAAGACATTATGTTATCTGCACATGGCAAATATAAATCCTGAATCTTTTGTATCCCTTTTAAATTCCATACTTACATACGTACAGCGTCCGCTCTCCCTGGTTTAAAATATTGATTACCCCATATTGGACTAAATTGTGACAATAACTGTGGTTCTTTTAAATAGTTTTTAGCTTCACACCATATTTTGATCATATGCTTTACAAATGGATTTTTAACTTGTTTTTGTAATTTTTTTGCCGAATCTGAGTATATGAATATGGGAAGAGGTAAAGGTAAATTGTATGATTCCATTTCAGTCCAGTGAGGGAGATCATTTGATGAAAAATAATATGTCATAGACCTCAGTTGTGCCGACCAAATAATACAACATAAAATTTGGACATTTCAGACCTCCACGATCAAATGGTAAATATAATAAAGACAGACGTAATCTAGCCCTCCTGTTGTTCCATATAAATTCCACTAACTTTTTTTTTATTCTTGAGAATAGATCTAAAGGTGGTGATAAGGGAATGTATTGAAATAAATAAAGTATTTTAGGTAAAATATTACTTTTAAGTATATTGATTCTCCCGATCATCGACATTGGTAGTGACATCCATCTCTGAGTTAACTCATTGATATCTGACATTAAGGCTTCATAGTTGACACTGGCGACTGATTCTAGCTTAGGCACAATTTGGATTCCTAAATATTTAAACTGATTTACAACATTGAATTGATTTACCTCAGGGGCTGGGTAATTTCTCTGGGTCTCATTTAGCATTAATATTGAAGATTTAGTTTTATTTATTTTATATCCTGATATTTCCCCAAAATTCTTTATTAAATTCAACAAGGTTGGAATTGATTTTTTTAGATTCGACATAAACAAAATTATGTCATCGGCGTACAGGGAGATTTTATGTTCTGTTGGTCCAACTTTAATTCCATATATTTGTGAATGTAAACGTATCGCTATCGCTAAAGGTTCAATTGCCATAGTAAACAGTAAAGGTGAAAGTGGACAGCCTTGTCGACATCCTCTATTGATTTTTATTGGTTTTGAAATATTGTTATTTGTTAGGATTTCTGCTGTAGCATTATTGTATATTATTTGAACCCATTTTATGAAATTATTTCCAAGTCCAAACCTTCGTAGGACTTCAAAAAGAAAGGGCCATTCAACTCTATCAAAGGCCTTTTCGGCGTCCAGTGATAGGAGAGCTGTATCCGGTGCTCCTTTATTAAAATAAATAATATTAAATAGTCTTCTTACATTGTGGAAGCCTTGTCTACCCTTTATAAAGCCATTCTGATCTCGGTTAATAATATTTGGTAAAATTTCTTGTATTCGTCTTGCTAAAATTTTACAGATTATCTTAAGGTCGGCGTTTAATAGGCTTATTGGTCTCATATTTTCACATTTATTAGAGGGCTTACCTGGTTTTGGCAGCAGTATAATTAAGGCATTATTTATGTATGATGGTAAATTATTATTTTGAAATGCTTCTAAAACCATTTCCAAAAAAGGTTTTATTAATTTATTCTTAAATTTTTTATAAAGGTCAACTGGAAGACCATCTGGTCCTGCACTTTTTCCTGATTTCATATTATCAATGGCTAGCCCAACTTCTTCTTGACTAATTTTAGACTCCAATATCTCCCTGTTTTCATTTGGAATACACGGTATAGATAGTTCGTTCAAAAACCCATTTAGTTTTGTTAAATCAGATTCATTTTTGGTATCATATAATTTTTCATAGTAATCTCTAAAGGCTCTGTTAATTTCTAAAGGATCTATAACTACCTGTCCGTTACTTATAATACTGGTAATTGGTGTTTTAATTTCTAATTGTTTAATCTGCCATGCTAATAATTTTCCTGATTTTTCACCTTGTTCATAAAAAGATTGTTTCAATCTTAGAAGACTCGAGGCAGCTCTATTCGCTGATTTTTTGTCGTATTCAGCTCTCAAAATCAGTAATTCATTCTCCAACCTTGGGTCACTTCCTGCATACACTTTTTCCTGAAGACTTTTTATTTTATGTTCCAATTTAGCTCTCTCCTCTCGAGTCTTCTTAGATTTTGATCCTGTATAACTAATAATATGTCCCCTAATAAAAGCTTTGAAAGCCTCCCACTTTACACATGCTGATGTTTGTGTAGTATTGATGTCAAAGAACTCGTCTATCTGTTTTTCTATATACTTGACAAATTCCTCATCCTGAAGCCATTTATGCTGAAATTGCCATCTACCTGATTCCTTTGTCAATTTTTTATCTACATATATTAGACAACAGGGTGCATGATCAGAGATCACGATGTTATCATAAAAGCAGTTTTGAATCTTGGACCTTAATTCTGTGGAAATCAAAAAATAATCAATACGTGAGAATGTCTTGTAGGTACTGGAATAACAAGAATAGGCTTTAACTTGTGGTTTCATTTCTCTCCATATATCTAACAATCTCAATTCTTTCATAAAATGATTAATAGTCATCCTACATCCAATGTGCGTGCAATCCAGTCCTGTTGATCTATCTATACCTGGATTCAATGTACAATTAAAATCCCCTGCTATTATATGTTGCCCTGTAAGTGATGATAAGATAAGAAATAAATTAGCAAAGAACTTCTGATCATCTATATTGGGACCATATAAGTTCACAAGATTTATATTTTCTAATAGCAAAGAACCTTGAATGATTACATATCTTCCAAATTTGTCTCCAATTACATTTTTCACTTGAAAAGGAACTGATTTATGTATGAGAGTCATAACTCCCCTGGCCCGGGATGAGAATGATGAGGTGAAGACACTTCCTTGCCATCTACTCCTAATTCTTTTTATATCCTCCTCTATTAAATGAGTTTCTTGTAAAAACACAATTTTTGAACCCATGTCTTTTATTTTATTCATAACTTGTTTAAGTTTTTTTAAATTTTGTAGACCTCTGCAATTCCATGAAGTTAAATTAAGATTAACACTTTGATTTATGATCAATAGAGAGTTTGGGATTACCTTGCAGTGTAAACATGCTCATACAGAGAAGCAAAAACATGAGTGGTTGAACATTCATCCTACAAACTACACACAAACAAATTTCCCCTTCCCACACTTGTGGGAAACCCCCCAAAATCAAAAGAAAAATTCCGTCTCCCGATATAGCCATCGACCGCTCCACACCCACGGGGAACAGCCTAAGCCACTCCTTCTTCATCCTCCCAATCACCCTAACTCTACTGCTTTTAATGACGTAACATTAACTCTCCTCTGTAGTTTTCCAACTTAACTCCAAAATTTTGAACAACTTTGTACATCATAGTTTTTTTTGTTTGTTTTGTTTTTGTTTTTTTTTTAATATATAATACAATCTATATTTTGTAAAATTACTATTTACTTCAAGTCAGTCAGATGCCTGTGCAAATGCTTAATTATTCTACCTTATATTTTGTTCATGCTTAGCTCCCACCAGTCTCTTCTTCTTCTTTGATCTTCTTGATGAACTCCTGCGCCTCCTCTGGGGTCTTGAAGATGTGGGTTCTGCCCTCATACGTGGTCAGCAGTCTCGCAGGATAGATTACACCATGACGAATCCCAAGGTTGCGCAGCTCCTTACGTATGGGATCAAACTGCTTCCTCAATTGTTGGATTCCTGTGGCCAAATCTGGGTAGAACCGCACCTGCTGGTCCTGGTGTTTAATCTCTCCTTTAGCTCGTGCAGCGTTGAAGATCTTCATCCTGTCTCTGTTGCTAAGAAACTTCATAATTAAGGTCCTCGGCGGTCCCTTATCTCTCCGTGGGCCAATACGATGTGCATTTTCCAGAACCACTGCTGATTGCAACTCCTCGCTGCCCAGCACCTCCGGAATCCACTTTTCCAGAAAGGAACATACGTCCCGACCTTCTGATTCCTCTGGAAGACCCACCAGCCTCAAGTTATTCTGTCTCGACCGAGATTCCAAATCCAAAATATTATTTTCCAGAGATTTATTTTTTTTTTCCAAAGTGCGCACCTTTAATTGAAGACGGGTGACGTCATCTTCAGCACTAGCGAGACGGAGCTCCATCTGCGCCGTTCGTTCTACACAGTCACCCAATTCCTTTCTTATTCCTTCCAGCGCTGTCATAATCCCATCAAATCTAGAGGAAAAGTCCGCTCTCATTGAACTCATGGCAGCCATCAGCGCATCTGCGCCGCTCCCCGCAGATATCGCACCGTTGCCAGCCTCCTCCGCCATATATGGAGTTTTGTTTGCTGCGTCACAGACCTGAAAGTCCGTTAATTTGGACTGTTTCGGCGGCTCGCTTTTTCCTTTACCTGGTTTTCCAGCCTTAGGCTTCGCCGACATATCCTCGCCCAGACGCTGGGATACGTTCTGTCCCAAATGAGAGAGTTATTTGCCGATTTTTTTTCTCCAGGAGCAGAGCAGAGTGAGACACATCCGTCCTACGTGGCAGCCATAACCGGAAGTCATGTTTCCATTTTTTAACTCTGCTTGAGTATCCACTTTATTCCTGGCCCCCATGCTGCCTTGTGTGAATTATGTGCACAACTTCCAGTACTAGTTTAGAACCTGGATTTGTCATTGAAATGGGCCACTTTTCCTTGTTAAAAAACAATGACTTCGGCATCTGAAATGTGGGAACACACTCTTTTACTCCTCAGAAACAGTAATATAATCATACCACTTCCCACGACTGTCGGGGGGATGAGAAGATGACCTTCAAAAGTGGCCTGGCAGACTGTAGCTCCGCTGCTAAGATGCTAGCGCTGTAAACAAACAAAAGCTCTGAGATATATCAACCAGTGCAACGAGTGCTACAAAAAACTATTTGATATCTTTCCTTAATCATTAAGCCTTAGGAAGTAAAGTGATAACTATTTTTATTTATTTATTTAGTATTTTACTCCATGCAGCCATGCATGAAGTAAAATATCTGTACAGTCTGTGACATTCATACAAGCAGTACAGTCAAGTGGGTCAAGTGGACCCAGAGATCCAATCTGTACATGTACAAGTACATTCTCAATCTAGTGATTTGTAAACGTGAAGAAGGAGAACAACAAGAATTTGTCTAAAACTGTTGGAAGGACTTTTCCCGGTCACCAAGAAGTGTAAAAAAATATATATGTGTAAGATGACAACTAAGCTGACCCGGAGAAGGTTCTGGCTCTGTTTCTGCTTTCAAAAGACTTTTCTTCTCCACCGCTGCTGCTCGTCACCGCTGGCTGCCCCCAGGTGAAAATCCACAGAATGGGTATGTGGGACTAGAATGTTCTGAATGAGGCTTCAGAAAGCTTTGAATCAGTTTGTAAATCACTGGACTGAAACCGTACTTGTACATGTACAGATTGGATCCTGGGGTCCACTTGACCTGTTCCTCATACCAGTGAAACCATACCTGGTGCTCTTGTGTCTGTCCTGTGTCGGTACCACCCATCACTAGGACCCAACAGTGCTTTTTAACTTTCGGTGCATGATCTACGCATTGCTGGTGAAGTCGCAGGTTTAGCTGTGCCTGTTTGTCAGGAGCCTCCATTTATCCAGTCTATGGCACACCCACGAGCAGCAGCAACAAGTACCAGAACTATGCAAAAACAGTTAAAAATACAACAACAAGCGTGGAAATTAGCTGCGACTTGACTGCAAAGCACATATATGGACTATACATTAAAACCAATTTGAACTGTAAAAAAGGCTATTTTAAATGCTTCGCTACTCCACTATTGCTGACTGACTTAACGCTACTTCCAGCTGAAAGCGGTAGTTGCCACATAATCATTTCTACAGCAGCACCCTCTGGAATTAGGTGGCTAGACAACGTGAAAACACCCTCGGTTACAAAAGTATAACGTATTAAAAGTTATTTTACAAACAAGTTCTTTGGCATAGAACTCATTATACTTTGTTTTTGGCCAAGGAATAATGTTTGTTGTGGATCAGAGAGCTGCATCTCTGAGTGTTGCAGCTCCACAATTTACACTCATTACAAATTATTAGTAGTATTTGCAACTGCTATGAATGCATGATCTTACCTTTACTTGTAAATGAAGTAAATTTGCCTGTCCTTCTGTACGGAAGCGTATTGCGTTCTCTCTACCCCCCCATAAAGAAAAAAATCTGTTTTTCTGAATTAATGAGATAAATTTTAATGGAAAAAATCCTGCTTTGGCAAAAGTATTTGCTTTTGTTTCCTCATGATGGCTTGGAAGCAATCATGTCCCTCATGTTTACTTTAATAAAAGAATAAACATCCTAATATCACTACATTGTCATGATTTATACTAATAACATACCTCTGTGTTATGTCTATAACTCGCACTAATAAGAACCAGGCCGGAGGTGCAGTAGAACGTAACTTTATTATATGAACCACACAAACACAGGCGCTCCATACAGGCAGATGGTCGTGGTCGAAAGAGGCAGGTTCTCTTCCGCCTTGGCCCTTTATACCCCAGAGTGACGGCGGAACCAGAAAGGCGGAGCCGTCAACCCCAGTACACCCAGTACTATATTTAATATACTACCCCCCCCCCGTAGAAAATCCAAAACACACTAATTAGGCCCTCCCAAATTTAAAACCCGACTCACACACTAACAATAACAGAAAATAGGCCTATCCATGCGCACAACACAACTAAACTAGAGGGGATCGGATAGACTACCGACCCACCTCTACATGGCTAGGCAGATTATTCTGCCACCTTCATCACCATAAAGTCCATAAAACAAAACAGTTGTGTTCCTAATAACTAAAATAATCCCAGAACCAATATATGTATAACCAAAACCAATTTCACACAACCACAGTTAATATGTACATTCACATCCTGTTATACCCCCCCCCCCCCCAACACTTGGGCAGTTCACAAACTTACATGTAATTAAATGCAACAAAACAGACAGTGTTGGCCCTTTTTTCACAAAACTGGGCCACCATCAAACAGGTACATGTGAAACATATTCACTACGTGGCACTGGGCAAACATATTAACATTTTAACCATTACATGTTAACACATCACCCCTTTGTCACCACACAGTCCCGATGGACAGACCACCCCCAGGATTTCCGTCTGGCGGATCCCGCCCAGAGCGCCGTCATTTCTTCGCCTTTGGGGATGAGCCATGTCGACATTTCTTCACATCGATGCGCCATAGCTCGTTGGGGTGTCTCCACGAGTCATCAGACAGCCCGAGATAGCCGTCCTCCCAGGCAGCCACCACCCGCAGCTGCCCCATTCATCCCGCCGCTTTCTCTTTTCATGGACCCCCCTCAGCCAAACTTCCCCACCCCTGGGCCAGACCTCATCATCGACCCGCAGAGGCGCTCGATTCGGTTTCAAATGTCCACTACATTTCAACCGGGCTCCCTTTCCAAGTCAAATCGCTCTACCGACCCCATCCAAACCCTCTTCGGCCTCCAGTGTTGCTGGTTGGTACGTCGTTTTACCGCCCCAGCCGGTCCTGCCCCGCTCTCTTTCATTTGAAATTCCGGCAAAGCCACTGTAGCTCCTTGCTTCATGGTATCACCGGGCCGAACTCCGGAAGCAGAGGGGGCTATCGTTCTGGCTCCAACCGCTGTCAAGGGTGTCCCACCGTGCCGTCCAGTTCCCATATCCAGGGCAACTTGGACACTGGCACCGGAACCCTCCCATGATGGCACTTTACGGCACTGGTCCTGGTCATCTCCCAGAATACTAGGCCAGTCACTGTCCCAAACCTCATTGTCGTCCACGTACGGAACCGGTCGGTCCCACAAACCACAGCCCGACCACTCTTTTCCGATGCCGCTGGTTATCGTGAATCCCAGGCCGTAGAACATATCACATCCCATTATGTTCGACCCATTGGCAGTCACCACAAATTGGACGTTAGACATCATTGCCGACTTGTACCTCGCCATCAGCTCCAACGATCCCACAATGGCTAACCTGTTTCCTCCATAGCCAAAGTTAGCCATCGACAGTCTGCTCACGCCGTAATGTGGGAACAAACTCCTCACAGTGGGCAAGTTCAACACAGAAGCTGCTGCTCCCGTGTCGACCAACAATGGCACTTTCACGCTGTCCAACAAAATGTTGCAATAAATCCGCCCATCTGTGCTTGGGGAGACGGAATGAACAACTGTAGGAGTCGCGGCGAGGGTATCCACTCCATGTTGTTGGTCCCCTCGCTCAAAATTTTTGCAGACCCTGGCGAAATGATGCAAGAGTCCACACTTGCCACAGCGTTTGCTTTTCACTGGACACTCTCTCACCTTGTACCGGTGCTTGATGGACCCATAGCCATAACACCTTGGCGTACCTGGGGCGGACCTAATTTTTATAGCTGCAGCCTCTTCATCCACGCTGTCTTTGCTATCCAGACACACAGCCAGTGCCGTCGTTCGTGGTTCGGTATCCCCCAACGTGGTTCTCTCACCAAGGTCCTTGGATAGTTTTTCAACTGCTTCAAACTGCTGTGCTATCTCGACTGCTGTGGCTAACGATAGTTCACCAGATTGCGTCGGGAGCCTTGACCGAACCGCAGAACAAAGTGTGTGTTCCGCTAATTGATCACGAACCATTTCTTCCTCAAAGGCTCCAAACTGGCACTCCCCTGCCAGCTGATGCAGGTCTGTGACGCAACGCTGTACCGACTCTCTAGTCCACTGGTGGCACTGCCGAAACTGAATCCTCCGGACGATGACATTTTCTGGAGCGCGAAAATAGTACACCATTAGCCTGACCACATTGTCAAAACTATCGCTCTCTCTCAATGTGCTGAGAATCCATTGTCCCTCCATGCCAAGACTATGGACCAAAATAGCTCTCGCACACAATTTCTCTAACTCTCCGAGGTTCAGGGCCACCAAGTAATTCTGAAAGGCCGCATACCACCTCGCCCTGGGAACAGGCACCTCAGCCGGGACCTCCAAAAATGGTCAAATACCAGAAACAGCTCTCTCCATACCTTTATCTTTACCGCCAAATGTTATGTCCATAACTCGCACTAATAAGAACCAGGCTGGAGGTGCGTTAGAACGTAACTTTATTATATGAACCACATGAACACAGGCGCTCCGTACAGACAGATGGTCGTGGTCAAAAGAGACAGGGTCTCTTCCGCCTTGGCCCTTTATACCCCAGAGTGACGGCAGAACCGGAAAGGCGGAGCCGTCAACCCCAGTACACCCAGAGTACACCCAGTTCTATATTTAATATACTACACTTTGGTTTATGATTTCAGTATGCTGCCGTTGCTTTCTGCTGACGAGAGTTTCTGGCAGGGTTTTGAAGTATCTCATTAATTCAGAAAAACAGGTGTTTTTTGGGGGGTGGGGGGGTAAATGCAATACGCTTCCTTACTTCTGGACAAAAATCACTATTAATTTGTTAAAAAAAATGTCCTTATCTTCTTTTATTTTAAAAAAACAAAACAAAAAACTGTACTTATGGTGCTCAAACACCCCCCCCCCCCCCCCCATTGTGGCAATGGTACTGCGCAGCCTCTGACTGTCATTTTCAGCCTCAGCTGCCTCCCTGACCACACATCACTGGTGCGCACAGATGTTTTCAGATGTTTTCAGATGTATAAAACTGCGCGCACCAGATCCTCCACTCCTTCTCTTTATACATCTTTCCTCACCGTGAAAACCAGCGCACATGCACAATCTCTTTACTCCGCCTCAGTCCTTCCCACTGATCACTATGCAAATGACTAAAAATGCCCTTTCTGTCACTCTTCTGTCAATCAGTGATCGTCAATCCTGTGGGAAAGCGTAACATAAAAATATAATAACTTCACAGAGTGTGACGCTGAGGTGTTGATAACGGAGGTGGAGATCAGGAATAAATATTTCATTTTGTTCTGACCCTCTGGAATCAACAATAAACCAAAGTTGACCGAGTGGACCATGTTACAGTGGCAGTAACTGGCAGTTTTGTGGTTTGTCAGACCCACCTGATAGAGCCAAACAGAATTCTGTGGAGAGCCAGCAACTTCTGATGGCAGGTGGAAACTTTGCGGTTAAGGCCGCAGATTCTCACGTCACATTTGTTTTTATACATCTCACTGTGTGCATGAAAATCAGCATATGCTGTGTTTTTGTGCGTGTGCACCATTTATACATGAGGTGCCAGGATTCCAGGAAAACACCACAACGAGACAATGAACAAGTTCGGTGGAGGAATTTGACTACACTCTAATTTCCTATTATTTACTGTAATTTCCAGTCTCAGCTATGACTAATTCCCTTTCGGCTTGTTTGCAGGTTGGAGCAGAGTGGGGAACTCCTTCTCAACACTCAGCTGGCCCTCTTAGAACCAAGTCTTATTAAATCAACAAGGAAAATGCACAAAGGGCTGGATGGAGCCAAGCCAGCTGTACAAGATGAAGAGTTCAGTGTTTCCTCTGTTCATGAAAAGAATGTATGCTTTGTAACAAAACCAAAAGAGCAATCTCCATCAGAGTATACCACCTCCATGGTGCCTCCACCAGAACAAGGTGGAGAAAAGGCCCCGAATGAGACCGCTGACCCTGGAGAGGAAGGCCCCATCACCCTGGGAACCTTTGACAATCCAGTGAAGGAAAACCTCTCAGACCAGACATTAGCCAGTTTTGATTTTGTTGATGAGTCTCTCCAGTCCTCAGGAGTGCCACCATCAGACCTCACCCCTGGACCCTCTCAGGATTGTTCCCAGTCAGTCACAGAAATTCAAGAGGCTCCCAAGGCAAGAGAAGAGGTGAGTGTGTGGACGTCGGATCCGTGTTCCAGCAGACCATCAACACCCCCCTCAGACGGTCCGCCAACGCTCACCTGCCAGAAGCTGTCAGAACTGAACAAAAACGGTCCCCGGGACTCCTGGAACAAGTACGTCTGCTGCAGATAACATCACACTGATGAGAACAAAAACAGGTTTATGTAAAGCTTCTACATTAAAACACTGCAATATTTTAAGCACTTGACCATATACAGTGGTATTGGAAAAGTATGAATTTATGAAATAAATTTTAAAAAAAATCTGAAATTTCAAGAAAATAAAAAGAAATGAGAAAAATAAATTACAGAAAAATCTAACTTACATTAATTCAGATTTAGGAGAAAAGATTTTTCAGATTTATGAACAATTGCAGAAAATTAGTGGTGTCGCCTTTAATCGTGTGTGTAATTGATGCAGATGGTCACGTGATTGCTTCAGCTATACGGAATTTGACCACTTTGCAGGCTGCCATAGCCAAAGACAATGTCACTGATTAACATACCTTCATCAGTGACATTGTCTTTGACTATGGCAGCCTTCAAAGTAGTCAAATTCTGTATAGCTGAAGCGGTCATGTGACCATCTGCATCATTTTCAGGGATAAAAGTACAACAGTAATCCCCCACAATTGCACACACACACCCTTGGGCGGCAATTATTTGATCAAGAACCATTCTATTTTGGGTCAACATAAGTCTAAGAGCTGTTAACTCCTCATTTATACCAGAAAACACAAAGAAAAATTCACAATTCGCATTCTTCGCATGTAATCAGCTAAACACACTTCCTCATCACCTGAATTAAATGGCATTAATGGTGGGAGTAGGTAAGGCTTGCCATACATTATTTCAAATAGAGACGGACCCCTTTTTGAGGGCATTACCCTCATATAAAAAAGGACTATGGGTAAGCAATATATCCAGTTTTGTCCTGTTTCTGCCATTGTTTTTCTAAGCCTTTCTTTAATGGTCCTATTTGTGCATTCCACCAATCCTGCAGATTGTGGATGGTAACCTGAGCAATTTTTCAAGTTAATGTTAAGTACTGTACCTAAGTGCGAAATAACCTGATTTACAAAATGTGTTCCATTATCTGAGTAAATCATTTCAGGTATTCCAACTCTCGGTACTATTTCAGTAAAGCATTTCTTTGCTACTGTTACAGCATTTGGATGAGTGCAAGGGAAGGCTTCTGTCCATTTAGTAAATGTATCAATAATCACCAAACAATATTTCTTCCCTTCACATTTATTTAGTTCAATGAAATCCATGCAAATGTTTTGAAATGGATAAATTGATGCAGGGAAACTACCCTTCTGAGGTCTTAAGTGTCCCTGAGCATTGTTTTTGCACAGATTAGGCATTTTTTTACAAAACTGAGTAGCAAATTGGCTAACCCCATAAGTGGTAAAAGATTTCCTCAACATAGAAATCATACCCCAAGCTTCCAATTGCTATCATGTTATTTATTCTCTTAAGTAAAATCAGAGTCTTTATCATACCAACTATTATTGACTTTATTCCCCAAGTTCATTTGAGCTAATGCAATGTTCTTACCCCAACAGCACACACATCCTGACCTACATCTGCCCAACGTACAAAGTTTGCATCTGGAATACAATGGACGTTGGCATAATGCCAATGTCTAGCCAATGCCTTACCAATGTGCAAACGACCTTTATATGATGTATTCCCAATGCGAACTTGGTGACTTTGGCCTATCGTATGTGTGCTGTTGGGGTAGTAGTTTAATAAGAAGTTTAATAAGAATAAATAACACGTTTGCAACTGGAAACTAACTAGGCTAATACCAACAATGCTAACAGCAATTCAAACGGGAATCAATCCGAGTTGGAGAATTGATCTTTTGAACCCAGCACTCACATGTATATCCTGGAAAGTACGACCAATCAATAAAATCAGCAACTCCTTTAAAGTCTCTTAAAAAGTCTTGTGAGCGTGAGTACACAAGAAAAAACTTTAATAGCATTACTACAGAATAAGTACAGCTCATTTTTTAGCCTTTCTGCAGTTTTAAGAGCATATTTCATCGTAACATTGTAGATACATCAGAAAACATCAAAAAGCCTTAACTCAATTACTGTTATTGTTTTGTTTTTTCCAGAAGACCAGAGGAGCCAGGTTCAGGATCCCCCGCGTGTGCCCTGATCTCCAGCACCTCCAACCTGGACCCTAGCCAAAATAACCCCAGCTCTGACAAACAGGACTCAGACCCCAGCCTTGTTATCTCAGCCTTCAAACCAAACCTCGCACAGTCCTCCCCTAGCACCCCCACAGTTCGAAAATCTCCTGGCCCTTCACCTTTCAGAATCATCCCAGCATCTTCTCCTGTCCCAGTAGCTTCTGCCTCCACGGCTCTTTCCTGTTTGTCCCCGACGAAAACCCCCATCGCACCCTCTCCTACGCCATCTGCTGTTTTCACACCCTCCTCCTCATCTGGACATTCTTCTCGTTTAGCCTGCCCTTCCCCCTTTGCTTCTTCTTCTGCCTTCACCAGATCCTTCGCCGCCTCCTGCATCAGCCAGTCCATCAGTCAGAGTATGGAAAAGGACAGTACTTCCCGACAACATGGCCCACTTTCCAGTACAGTAGATCAGAGCCCATCTTCTCACCTACGATGGCGTTCCCCTTCTCCCAAACTCCATCCCAGTCATCAGCTTGGCACCAACACACCTGCTTACTCCCAATTAGGGTGCACTAAGGATGGGTACCAATATCCAAGATGTCCACCATCCACTCTCCGGTCCTCTTGTCCTTCTCCGTCTCTCTCCCGACGATCTCCTTCACCATCTTCTTCTCCGGCTCATCCTCAGCTACCCCACTCCCCTTCACCCCGTCCTTCATTCCTTCACTCCAAAGTCAGTGCACCGCAGAATTCTAACCACAACAACAACAACAATGCAGTAACCAGCCGCGTCAACGGCGCTCTCAGTGGCTTGTCAGCGAGTCCACAGAGGTCAGAACTGTCCAATGGAAGCACACAGCCATCCCACGATCCCCACTGGTTGGGGTCACACAATCGTGTCGCCCGGCCCTTCTCCGCCTCTGAACCAAGCTCAAGAGTTCAGTCCCCATCTCCCTCCCCAACCCCAGCCTCCTTTACTCGCCTCTGTTCTCCTCCGCTCCATCACAATTACACCTCCCCCCACGCAAACAAGCCTCCCAACCCCAGGAGCACAAAAGTCGGAGGTGCAAGTTCCCACAATCCTCTGGGCCTTACTCTGCAGATACCCGCTGCCTCCATTTCAAGTTCAACATTTGGGTCTCAGAGCCCTCAAATTCTCTCCCCGCCTCCTATTGGCATTTCAGTGAATGTTTGGACAAACAACGTTGCAGCGCCTCAGCCCAGAAACCCCAGATATGCGTCCACCTCCCCCTCTTCTTCTTTTTCGTCTACAATGGGCTCATCAGCACATGAGATGTCTTCTTTTCCCACTTCCTCTTTTGTCACGCGGAGTGCTTCCAGAGCACCCTCTCCTTCTGGATCCTGCCCTGCGGTCTCCCAAAGCCTCCGCAGGTCTTTGTCCTCTAGTCTGGCTGACAGACCTCCCAGCCTGGCACGCACCAATGCCGGTGCCTTCCGTCGTTCTTGGGCAGATGGTAGCCGAAGGTCCTTGGGTTTTGTTGGAAATAGTTCAGGGTCCTTTGACCAGCAGGAGTCCTGTCTAACCAGTCCAAGGAGCGGATGGTCCTCGTACGGCAGCTCACCATCCTGTATCAGCCCTCAAACAGGTGTCCAGTCCCCCTTCTTCCCTGCCAGGCTTACCACTGGGAAGAGCAACCTCAGCAGGCAGCATTTTACCAGTGTCCCCTGGCCGGATGTACGGGAGCTTTCAAGCAAATACAATGGAAGGGACAGTCCTAACTCTGATGTAAGTATCTCCTCACCTGCTCCCATTTCGCAGTCTCATCCCCTTATCACTTCCAGTCAGACACACTGGGGAGACCCTGAGCTGGAGGAGGGTACCTGTCGTAGCCAGTTGATCTGTGCCTATGTCGCCCGGCCCTCCTGCAAACAAAACCTCACCTCCTCATGCCTAGTTCTTTCCCCCTCAGAACCAACCTCCCCTCCATCTTCACCCTATCAGCACCATAACCACCTTCTGGAACCGCAAATCGCCACCACAACAACTCCTGCACCTCCAGTAGCACCCCCTTTCCAGGCCAAATCACCACCACTACACTTCCCCCCTTCCTCTCCTACCAAACAGGGAACTCAAAGGACCAGTTACGCCACCACGGTGAACCTCCAGATTGCTGGAAGTGGCAGGATAACCTCTTTTAGTACCGCCCAAGTTAGCCTGACCCAAACCCTGCAGGGTGGAACGGGTGCTGCTGGGGGGCAGGGGCAGGTGGTGAGAAGGGTTAGCATCAATGGACTTTCGCACCCCCCTTCACCTCCTTCTTAGCGTAACAGGCCATAAAGGAAAGAGAGAAGTTTGTTAGAGGATCTAAAGAGTCGGAAGGGAAAAGACTGATGTTTTGTGCTCTGTGGTTTGGATCTTTTGGACAATCCATGTTGGACATTAATATACTGTGTGACTGCAAAGTTGAAAAGTTGGAAATGCCAAAGTTGAAAAGCTAGAGCTCTCTACGAAGAAAGCATTGAGGTATTTTGACTTGGGAACAGGATGGAAAACATGAAGTCATTCCAAGTTAGACACACACTTAAAGATCATGGGGGAAATGGAGGAATGTGGAAATGGTTTACTTCACCAATTCCCCTGGCACATTCTAGGCTGTCAATTTCCAGTGAATACAAATAGAACGTCTTTCAAAGATAAACCATCACTGTAAAAAATATAGAGTCCCACAGTCATGAATTTGAATTATTATAGTCAGAAGGTGATTTTTTTTTGGGTGGGTGGGGGGTGGGTGCTATACCCGCTGTTAGCAAAATGATCCCAAATAACCCTCGATGTTAACTGCCCTCATCATCATTCATCATATTCAAAAATTTGAAGTTATTTCCTCTAAATTTGCAGTTTTTTCTTCTAGATTTGCAACTTTTTCAGAAATTTGTAACTTTCTCATAAATTTAAAAAAAAAATCCTCTAAATCTGCAGTTTTTTTCTCATGAATTTGCATATTTTTTCTTAAATATTTTCAACTTTTTTCTTGTAAATTTGCAACTTTTTCCTTCCAATTTGCCACATTTATGTAATGAATTTTCAACTTTTTCATGTAAATTTACTTTTTTCTCAAAAGTGTGCAAATTTTTTCTCAGTGTGCCACATTTTTGTCATGAATTTTCAACTTTTTCCTGTAAATTTGCAGCTTTTTGATAAATTTGCAACTTTTTTCTAAAAATTTGCCACTTTTTTCGTCATGACTTTCAACTTTTCTCTCCAAAATTTTCTCATTTTTCTCAAAATTTTCAACTTTTTCCTCAAAAGTTTGCATTTTTTTCCTCTAATTATGTAACTTTTTCTCATAAAGTCGGAACTTTTTCCTCACAATTTATCACATTTTTGTCATGAATTTTCAAATGTTTCTGTAAATTTGCTTTTTTCTGGTAGATTTTCCATTTTTTTCTCAAAAATTTTACATTTTTTTCTCAAATATTTGCAACTTTTTTCTCAAAAATTTGCAGTTTGTTCCTCTAAATATGCCATTTTTTCTTCTAGATTTGCAATTTTTTCCTCAAAATCTGTCACATTTTTCCTCAAGAATTTTCAATTTTTTGTCTCAAAAATGTTTTTTTTTCCCTCAAAATTTTCAATTTTTTTCCTCAAAAATTTGCATTGTTTTCCTCTAAATTTCCATTTTTTTTCCTTCTAGATTTGCAACCTTTTCAAAAATTTGCAATGTTTTTCTCATAAATTTCTAATTTTCCTGTAAATTTGTAACTTATAAATTTGCATTTTTTCTTGTATTTTTTTTTTTACTTTTTCTTTATAAATTTGCATAATTCATCTGGATGTGGGTTAAATTTTTTTTCTAAGGGATAAGGACCTGTACTCATACAGCACCTTTTCTCGTCTCTAAGACCGCTAGTCCTAACCCTTTATTCAATTAAATAGTAATTTGTAGCTTTTTCAGTTTTTAAATTGGCATCTTGTCAGGTCTTTGCACCTTGATTCTATCAAACTTTTACCTAATTTACATGTATACATTTGCGTCTCGTGCTAAATTTGTGACTGCCCCCTCCCCCTGTTAAAAACATAGCAAATCACCTCCTGACTATAGTTGCGGTGGGAACAGTCTAATGTCCAACCAGTGCTGTATGCAGTCACACCTGATGTTTCTGTGATGTTTTTCTCATTTTCTGTTGAACAAACATTGATATGTGGCTCAGCCCAGTCTTTATGGTTGGTGACGATTTTATTCTACTTTTTATTTTATTGTTTATTTATAAAATCAGTCTTATTCTCTTTGGCACTCCATATCTTTAACGTAAAGTTGGTATTTTTTGCACAGTGTCCTCAGCTGTTGGGTGCATAGCTTCAGTATCTGAATGTGTTTCCTTATATTATTATTAATATTGTTATAATAATAATAATTATTTGAAATGACGTGTCTGATGAGCTCCTAATGTCAGACCAACATTTGCGTCGTGTTTGTTTCCTGTATCAACGTGCTTGTTGCTCTGTGCTGATGTCAGTGTCCAACACGAACTTTGTGACTTTGAAATCTGAGTTTTCACGTGTTCCTTCCTAAAGAGACTCCCACACCAAACAGGTGCTGTTTTCCTCGCTTGTGTAAGAGACCGTTTCCAGTGCTAGTGCTGGGCAGGCTCTGGTGTCTTTAAAGGGAAAGAGTTCAAACTTTCTAAAATGGAACAAAAAACAAAGAAATAAACGTTGGTCATTGTCTTCATCAGTGGTCCCCAACCTTTTTTGCCTCACAGCCCACCGACACTAGATAGAGCACATAACGATGCTGTCAGGTGCAAACTTGTATGTCTTAGAAAAACCCAGTATTTTCTAAACCAAGAAAGAGTACAGAAGCAACGTTTGCTTTAAGAGTGTTGATGGAGAAGAGAAGGTCAGAAGGAGTTACGCCGTATCTTTGTGGGTCTACGTCCTCATGTAATTAAGTCATCTATTTCTAAAAACTGCATAACATAGTTAACCAAAAATATTCTTAAGTTGCTTGAATGGTGAGCAGCGCTGTGGTGGAGTGGTTAGCACTGTGGCAACACAGCAACTCACCCTTGGCCGGGGGATCCTGGGTTCCATCCCAGCTCCCGGCCAACAGTGATCTGTGTGGAGTTTGCATGTTCTCCCCGTGTCTGCGTGGGTTTACTCCGGGATTTCTCTGGTTTCCTCCCACATGCCAAAAACATGCAAGGTAGGTTAACTGGCATCAAACTGGGGATTCTAAATTGTCCTTAGGTCTGACTGTGAGAGTGAATGGTTGTCTGTCTCTCTGTGTTGGCCCTGTGATGGACTGGTAATCTGTCCAGGGTGGACCCTGCCTCTCGCCCAAAGATGCTGGGATAGGCTCCAGCCTCCCCGTGACCCGAAAAGGATTAAGCAGAAGAAGATGGATGGATGGATCCTTGAATGGTGTGTAATTTAGCATAAATTCAAAGCCTTTATGTCATCTAGTTTTATTTTGGCAAAGATGTTAAACTCTTGTCAAGGCAGTATTATTATATTATTATTGTTATGATCAGGTGAGCGCGCTCCCCCTCTCTTCCTGTGGGAGGTTCCTCGTCTTGTCCCCGGTTCTGCAGGTAATCAGTACACCTGCGTGAGTGGATGCACCTGCTGCCTCTTCCCTGCCAGTGCTTAAAAGGACCAGTTTATGAATTCTCCAACGCTGGCTTGTTGGGTATAGCTGCCATTTAAAAGAAGTAAGTGAGATTTAAGTTATCACAGAACCCAGACATTAAACTCTCTTTCTCTTCCTCCTTCTCAGGTTGCTGCAATCTCCGCGGTGCATCTCCGGGGGTGGTTGTGCACTCACCTGCTCCATCATCATCGTCATCGTTCCAGACTGCCGTCTCCACCCAGTCAGACACCTCTTCCAGCCCTACTCATCCACAACTACTTTGCTGGTTCATCTTTGTCCTGCTGGGTTCTTCTGCTATAGGCTCTCTGCTCCTACTCGTAAGAATATTCCTGTATTTATTCCCACTCTCCCTCCTCATGCTAACCTGCTTTCATCTCCCTCCTTACAGGCTGGGTATTCCTCTGGCGAGTGAAGTGTTTTTCTTCTAATTCTGTGCACGATTGTTCAATAAAATTGCATTTAAACTTTGCTTCTCTGTGTCATGTGCATTCCCAGGTGTAGCATCTTGCACATGAGCTGATTATTTTTCGTAATCATGACAGAACGAGCCAGCCACGAATTAGGCTCAGCAGGTGCTGCATCAGCGGAGCAGTCCATCCTCTACCGCCTCGACAGAGAGGCAGGTGGCCGTGCTGACAGAACAGCTGCAGACAATTAAGCAGCAGCTGAGCATGGTCACTGACCATGTTAGCCACATGTCTTGTTTGGGTCCTGTTCCCCCACCTACTATTCCAGTTTCTTCCATCATTTGCCGAACCACTTCCGTTGCCTCACCAGTCCCATACGCGGGGGAGGTGGGGAAATGTAAGTGCTTTGTCATAAGTTCGGACCCAGAGAACACGCACACAGGCTTGAGTAAGATTCAAGGGTTTTATTAGGGGAATAATGAGTGTGTGAGTGCGTGTGAGCAGGATGTGATGTCTTGCAAGAGGACGGGGTGCGTTGAGGGCAAAGCAGTGCGCTGTGCAGCCAGGCAACCCTAAGGGCAGAGCAAACACAGGGATTAATCGCAGGTGTAACCCCAGCAGTATTAATATTCTGACTGGTGCTTACTTGCAGGTGGGATGGTGGCTGGTGTTGGCTTAGCCGCAGGTCTCCTGCCTGGAAGACAGCGTTGCGTTGCGCGCTCGGTGCGGTGAGGAAGATGATGGCGTGGCAGAGGGAGGAATCCGCCGCCAGAGGATCCACCTGTGCACAGGGGAGAGAGACTGGAAAAAAGGTAAGAGCGATGATGGCTTACTTGATTGGCGTGGAAGGACTCAGAGGAGCGTAGGCTGAGAAGGAGTTGACGAGTGCTGGAATGCACGAGCATTGGTGAGCAGACGGCTCCAGACTGAGGCTCCAGGCGGAGCGGGCTAAATAGCCCGAGCTTGATGAGGCACAGGTGTGCGCGCGGCTGGAGCAGGAGACAGGCGAGGGCGAGTTTTGACAGTACTCCCCCCCCCCCCCCCCACCCCGAGCAGCGCCTCCCGGCACTGGCTTACCTGGGTATGCCCAGTGGAACTCCGTGATGAGACGTTTGTCCAGCACAAATGACGGGCGAACCCAGGATCTCCACTTTTGGACCATACCCCTCCCAGTCCACCAGATATTGTAGTCCGCGACCCCGGCGGCAGGAGTCCAGGATGGCGTTGACCCTCCATGCCGGGTCACCGTCGATCATCATGGGAGGGGGTGGGGCCCTAGGAGGAGGACAAAGAGGATGAGACACCAGAGGCTTTACCTGGGAGACGTGGAACGTCGGACAGACACGGAGGGAGGGGGGGAGAGCCAGACGCACAGCCACCGGATTGATTACCTTAATGATGGGATAAGGTCCAATGAATCGCTGGGTCAGCTTCCTCTTCTCGGCCTTCAGGTTGATATTCTGGGTGGATAACCACACCTGCTGGCCTACTTGATAGCGGGGGGCGGACCTCCTGCGCCGATTAGCCGATCTGGAGTTGCGCTCCGCCGTGCGTAAAAGCGCTTGGTGCGTAGCGGTCCAAAAGCACCAACAGCGCCTTAGATGAGCCCGCACGGACAGTACTGCCACCTCCCTCTCCTCTTCCGGGAACAGCGGAGGTTTGTAACCTAGCGATGCCCGGAAGGGAGACATCCCAATGGCCGATGACAGGGTGGAGTTATGGGCATACTCTATCCAGGGCAGATGAGCGCTCCACGAGGAAGGACTGGAGGCGGTGACACAGTGGAGCGCAGCTTCCAGCTCCTGATTCATACGCTCACACTGCCCGTTGGATTGGGGGTGGTGACCGGAGGACAGGCTCACTGTGGCTCCCAAAGCGTTGCAAAAACACTTCCAGACCCTGGACATGAACTGGGGCCCCCGGTCAGAGACGACATCCGCCGGGATCCCATGCAGCCTCACAACATGTTGGACCAGCATATCTGCCATCTTCCGCGCCGTAGGGAGGCCATGGAGCGGCACGAGGTGGGCGGCCTTCGAGAACCGGTCCACGATGGTCAGGATGGTGTTGAAGGAATTGGACGTTGGGAGACCGGTGACGAAATCCAAGGCTACGTGGGACCAGGGCCTTCCGGGGACCGGCAGGGGATGGAGGAGCCCCGCAGGTGGAGAGGTCAAGGTCTTAGAATCAGAATCAGAATCAGATTTATTGCCATTGTTCATGTAGTATACAAACTAGGAATTTGTCTCGGTGCAATGCTGCAACATTAAACATGATAAAAATAAAAGATAGAAATAAAGAACTATACATGCAATAAAATGTAGAATATGAATAAGTAATACTAGACAAAGCAATTTTTAGATATATTAGCGAGCAGCAGATATTGTGGAGTACCCCATAGTGCAGTCGGTAATGCAAAAAGAAAACAGTGATGATTGACATGAGTCTGGTTGAACTGCTGTACATAGTGCACGAGAGTCTAATAAGTCACTTAGTGTTCAGCAGTCTGATGGCAGAGGGGAAGAAGCTGTTCATGTGACGGGAGGTTTTAGTCTGAATGGACCGAAGTCTTCTACCTGAGGGGAGGGGGGCAAACAGTACGTGACCAGGGTGTGAAGGATCGGCAATGATCCGGCCTGCACGCCTCCGGGTCCTGGAGATGTACAGATCCTGGAGGGATGGGAGCTTGCAGCCGATCACCTTCTCAGCAGCGCGCACGACGTGCTGCAGCCTTAGTCTGTCCCTGGCAGTGGCTCCTGCGTACCACACGGTTATGGAGGTGGTGAGGATGGACTCGATGATGGCCGTGTAGAACTGCACCAACATCTTGGTGGGTAGCTTGAGCTTCCTCAGCTGCCGCAGGAAGAACATCCTCTGCTGGGCCTTTTTGATGAGGGAGCTGATGGTCGGCTCCCACTTGAGGTCCCGGGTGATGGTGGTGCCCAGGAAGCGGAAGGAATCTGCAGTGGTGATGGGAGAGCCTGTGAGGGTGAGGGGGGGGCAGAGGGGTTGTGACTTTCCTGAAGTCCACGATCATCTCCACTGTCTTCAGAGCGTTCAGCTGCAGGTTGTTGTGGCTGCACCAGGACGCCAGCTGGGCCACCTCTTTCCTGTAGACGGACTCGTCGCCGTTGGAGATGAGCCCAATGAGGGTGGTGTCGTCCGCAAACTTGATCAGCTTTACCAGTAGCAAATTGGGGGCAGGCGCGGACGTAATTGGAGACATTGTCCTGGAGGCCCGGCCATCAGAAGGACCTTTGGAGGAGCTCAATCAGTCGGGAAACTCCAGGGTGACAAGCGAGCTTGGAGGTGTGAGCCCAATGGATGATGTCGCCCCGGACAGCAGAGGGCACAAACAATCTCCCAGCTGGACCGCTGCCAGGTTCGTCCTCCGTTGCCCTCCGGACCTTGTCCCTGATGGCCCACGAGACAGCGCCAATGACGCACGAGGCCGGCAGGATGTTGTGATCCGGTTCCATGGGTGCCTCTGAAGCGAACTGCCTGGACAGAGCATCCGGCTTCCCGTTCTTGGAGCCAGGGCAGTAGGTGATAGTAAAACTGAAGCGGCCAAAGAACAGGGACCAACGCGCCTGGCAGGCATTCAGGCGCTTAGCCGTCCTCAGGTACTCCAGGTTCTTATGGTCTGTCCAGACCACAAAAGGCTGCGCTGCCCCCTCCAGCCAGTGATGCCACTCCTGCAGCGTGAGCTTCACCGCGAGGAGCTCTCTGTCGCCGACATCGTAATTCCTCTCTGCCGCAGAGAGGCACTGGGAGAAGAAGGCGCAGGGGCGAATGACCCCGCCCACTGGAGAGCGCTGAGACAGCACCGCCCCCACCCCTGTATCGGAGGTGTCCACTTCTATGAGGCACTGCAGCGCGGGGTCCACCTGAGTCAGGACCCGGGAGGAGGAAACTCTGTCTTCAGAGCGGCGAAGGCAGCCGCGGCTTCTTCAGTCCACCGGAACGGCACCTTGGGGGAGGTGAGGCGGGTCAGGGGAGAAGCAATGGCGCCAAAATTGGGGACAAAGCTGCGGTAAAAGTTGGCGAACCCCAGGAATTGCTGGACCTGTTTCCTGGATGGGGGGGGGGCACTCAACTACCGCCTTGACCTTGGCCGGGTCAGGGATGATCTGGTTGTGAGCCACGATGAAACTCAAGAAGGAGGTCTTGTCGGTGTAGAATTCACACTTCTCCGCCTTCACATAGAGTCTGTTCTCGAGGAGACATTGGAGGACCCGCCTCACGTGAACCTGATGTTCCTCCCGGGACCGGGAGAAGATCAGGATGTCGTTCAGGTGGACGAAGACGAATACCCCCAGGAAGTCACAAAGGACGTCATTAATCAGTCGCTCGAACACGGCCGGAGCGTTGGTGAGCCCGAACAACATGACCAGATATTCAAAATGGCCGCTGGGCGTCCGGAACCCCGTCTTCCATTCATCGCCCTCCCGGATCCAAATGAGGTGGTATGCGCTGCGGAGGTCCAACTTAGTAAACCAGGAAGCCTCCTGGAGGGAATTGAAGGCACAGTCCATCAACAGCAGCGTATACTTGTCCTTGATTGTGATGTCATTCAAAGCCCGGAAGTCGATGCATGGCCGGAGAGACCCATCCTTCTTGCCGACAAAAAAAACCCCTGCTCCGACTGGGGAAGAGGAGGGACGGATGATGCCGGCGCTGAGCGACTCCTTTATGTAGACGTCCATAGCCTCACGCTCCGGTGCCGACAAGCTGTACAGGCGACTGGATGGTAATGGCGCCCCTGGGCGGAGGTTGATGGCGCAGTCGTAGGGGCAGTGGGGGAGGAGAGACAGCGCTTTGGACTTACTAAACACGGTCCCGAGCTCGTGGAACTCCGGTGGCACCTTGGAGAGGTCCAGAGGAGGAGAGTCGGAGGAGGAAGGAGGAAGCGACGGGGCACAGGCAGCGGACTGAAGACAGGAGCCCAGACAAAAGGTGCTCCAGGAGAGGACACTTCCAGATCGCCAGTCGAAGGTGGGGTTATGAAGCCATTTGGTGCCCCTCCCCAAGCTGCCTTTCGCCTCAGACCCTGCCAGCCTTTTCACAATCCACAGCATTCCCCTGGACATTGTGTCTGACTGGGTCCCACAATTTACCTCCCAAGTATGGAAGTCCTTTTGTCGTTCCCTGGGCACCACTGTCAGCCTTTCATCTGGATACCACCCACACAGCAATGGGCAGGCTGAACGTACCAACCAATCCCTGGAGGCCGCCCTCAAATGTGTTGCATCCTGCAACCTGTCGACTTGGAGCACTCATCTGACCTGGGTGGCGTACGCTCACAACTCAGCAGTCTCCTCGGCTACTGGACTAACGCCTTTCGAGGTATCTATGGGGTAAACACCCCCCCCCCCCGTTAGCCATGGCGGAGAGGGAGGTCGCTGTGCCATCTGTAGGTCCTCATGCTCAATGTTGCCACTGTCTTTGGAGGGCCACCCGGGCTGTGCTTCTCTGCTCCACTGAACAAAACCGGCAGTATGCGGACCGCAGACGGGTTCCAGTGCCCAAATACTGTCGGGGAGAGGGTGTGGCTGTCGGTGGACCAGGTACCTCTAAAATCAGACTCTTGTAAGTTGTCACCTCACTTCCTGGGGCCGTTTCCTAGCTCCAGAATCATCAATGACGTGACAGTCCACCTGGAGCTCCCGCCGACTCTCCGTATTCACCCTACTTTCCACTTGTCCAAGATCAAGCCCCTCTCCGCCAGTACTCTCTGCCCCCCCCCCCCGAAGCCTTCTCCTCCTCCTTGGATCCTCGAAGGCCAGACCACCTACACCGTTCAGAGAATTCTGGACGTTCGCCATCAGGATCAGGGGTTGCAGTACTTGTTCCACTGGAAGGGTTACGGACCTGAAGAAAGGTCATGCTTTCCCGGCTGTCATTTCCATGACAGGGGGATTGTCCGGGCCTTTCACCAAGCCCTTCCCAACAAGCTTGGTGGGCCGCCAGGAGGCATCCCTTGAGGAGGGGGCACTGATATGATCAGGTGAGCACGCTCCCCCTCCCTTCCTGTGGGAGGTTCCTCGTCTTGACCCTGGCTCCACAGGTAATCATTACACCTGCATGAGTGGATGCGCCTGCTGCCTCTTCCCTGCCAGCGCTTAAAAAGACCAGTTTGTGAATGTTCCAGCTCTAGCTCGTTGGGTATAGCTGCCATTTAAAAGAAGTAAGTGAGATTTAAGTTATCACGAAACCCAGACATTAAACTCCCTTTCTCTTCCGCCTTCTCAGGTTGCTGCAATCTCCGCGGTGCATCTCCGGGGGTTGTTGTGCACTCACCTGCTCCGTCATCATCGTCATCGTTCCAGACTGCCATCTCCACCCAGTCTGACACCTCTTCCAGCCCTACTCATCCACAACTTCTTCGCTGGTTCATCTTTGTCCTGCTGGGCTCTCTACTGCTATTCATAAGAATATTCCTGTATTCGTTATTCCCAGTCTCCCTCCTCATACTAACATGCTTTCGTCTCCTTCCTTACAGGCTGGGTATTCCCCTGGCAAGTGAAGTGTTTTTCCTCTAATTCTGTGCTCGATTGTTCAGTAAAATTGTGTTTAAACTTTGCTTCTCTGTGTCGTGTGCATTCCCTGGTGTAGCATCCTGCACGTGAGCTGATTATTCTTGTAATCATGACAATTACATTATTATTATTATTATTATTATTATTATTATTATTATTATTATGTTATTATTATTACTAGTGCAGTGCCTGTGTGACCCTTTGTGGATTGGTGACATCATAGAAGTGATGCTTGCACCAAACAATAGATGTCACCTATTAAGAACACCTAAGGAGTTCTGAACAACTCTTTATAAGCTCTTCTAAGGAAGACCCGGTTCTGGAGCTTGGATCTGGCCCAAATTTTTATCATTTTATCCCACCAGCCTCTAGAGCCTGCCCTATGAATTTCAGCTCCCAACTCCCAGTGGTTATACCTTTTCCACCTCTGTGTTCATTTAATAGCTTTAATAGCTCCCTAGACACACAACCTTTTTATTTCTCATTGTCTGACATTAAATCAGACTAAAATTCTCCTGCTTTAGGGCCGTTAGAATAACTAAAACATTTCTATTTGATAATTTTTTTGAGATTTTTTTTATTACTTTCTCCAAAGTCAGAAGTCTGACTTGGGCCAAATGTTTTGGGTCTCCTTCCACAAGCTTCCCACAATAGTTTGCTGGAGTTTTAGTCCATTCCTGACAGAACTGGTGGAACTGAGTCAAGTTTGTAGGCCACCTTGCTCTCAAACATCTTCTCCGCTCCCACCACTAATTTTCTATGGGATGGAGATCAGGGCTTTGTATGGCCACTGCACAACACTGACTTTGTTGTCTTTAAACCACTTTGTAACTCCTGTGGCGGCATGTTTAAGGTCTTTGTCCATCTGGAAGACCCATCCGTGCCCAAGCTTTAACTTCCTGGCTGATATCTTGAGATGCTGCTTCAATGTTTCTACATAATATTCTTTCCTCGTGATGCCATTTTGTGAAGTGCACCAAAACACGCCCACAGCATGATAAGATAAGATAAGATAAGATAAGATAAGCCTTTATTAGTCCCACAACGGGGAAATTCCAGGATTGCAACAGCACAGGGATAGCAACGCTCAGAGCAACAATCAGAAGGCAAGAAAAAAAAAACAAAAAAAAAAAAAACAAGCAAGCAAGAGCAGCTAATATACATATGTACATATTACTATAAAATATATATATACACACACACACACAGACACACAGTGCAGAGCATTGTAGCTGGATGGAATAAATATATGAATATATGAACACACAGTGCAGAGCATTGTAGCTAGATGGAATAAATATGTAAATATATAAACACCCACAGTACGGAGCATTGCAGCTAGGTGGAATAAATATGCAAGTATATAAACACACACAGTGCGGAGCAAAGTAGCTAGATGGAATAATATGTAGATATATAAAAACACAGTGCGGAGCATTGTAGCTAGATGGAATAAATATGTAAATATATAAACACCCACAGTACGGAGCATTGCAGCTAGGTGGAATAAATATGCAAGTATATAAACACACACAGTGCGGAGCAAAGTAGCTAGATGGAATAATATGTAGATATATAAAAACACAGTGCGGAGCATTGTAGCTAGATGGAATAAATATGTAAATATATAAACACCCACAGTACGGAGCATTGCAGCTAGGTGGAATAAATATGCAAGTATATAAACACACACAGTGCGGAGCAAAGTAGCTAGATGGAATAATATGTAGATATATAAAAACACAGTGCGGAGCATTGTAGCTAGATGGAATAAATATATAGATATATAAATATAAACACACCCAGTGCTGAGCATTGTAGCTAGATGGAATAAATATATAGATATATAAATATAAACACACCCAGTGCAGAGCATTGTAGCTAGATGGAATAAATATGTAAATATATAAACACACACAGTGCAGAGCATTGTTGCTAGGTGGGATGAAACAGCATAACCGTCTATTTAGTTATCCTACATGGTATGATTATGTGCCCATACATATTCTCACCCTCCATAGCGACCGGTATGTTCCTAGTTGTATGCCGGAGAGGACCATTGTGTAAGTCTATTGCATCTTTTGCATTCAAAAAAAAAAACCTATTAGTTTGTTACGTCTTTTTGCTATCTCTGCGAGCAGCCCTGCTTAGGTTGTACAGTCTGACAGCCGTTGGTAGGAAGGACCTACGAAACCTCTCGGTTGTGCACCTGGGATGATGTAGTCTGCTGCTAAATGAGCTCCTCAGTGCATCCAGTATGTCCTGCATAGGGTGGAACTCGGACTCCAGCAGAGATGACAGTTTAGCCACCGTCCTTCTCTCTCCTATCTCCTCCATCGGATCAAGGCGTTGCCCCAGGACAGAGCTAGCTTTCTTAATCAGTTTGTTCAGTCTCTTCCTATCGGCTGCAGTAATGCCACTGCCCCAGCAGACCACTCCAAAAGTGATGGCTGATGCCACCACCGTGTCATAGAATGACTTCAGCAGCGCCCCTTGTACACCAAAAGACCTGAGTCTCCTCAGCAGGAACAGCCTGCGCTGTCCCTTCTTGTAGAGTGCGTCAGTATTGTGTGACCAGTCTAGTTTATTGTTCAGATGAATACCCAGGTACTTGTAGGATGTCACCATCTCGATGTCTGTTCCCTGTATATTTACTGGTGCTGTGAGGGGCTGCCCATGCCTGCGGCAGTCCACCACCAGCTCCTTAGTTTTCCTCGCGTTGATCTGGAGGCAGTTCCGATGGCAGCAGTCCACAAAGTCCTGGATAAGCCCTCTGTACTCAGCTTCATCTCCGCTGGAGATGAGACCAACGATCGCAGAGTCATCAGAGAACTTCTGTAGATGGCAATGTGTTATGTTGTGTGAGAAGTCCGCAGTATAAAGAGTGAACAGGAAGGGAGCCAGCACCGTTCCCTGGGGGGCCCCCGTGCTACTGATGATCGTGTCGGAAACACAGTCCCGGGTTCTCACAAACTGAGGCCGGTTCGTGAGGTAGTCCAGGATCCATGATGACAGGTGCTGGTCCACCCCTGCGCGCAGCAGCTTGTCCTTCAGGATCATCGGTTGGATGGTGTTGAAAGCACTGGAGAAGTCAAAGAACATGATCCTCACCATATTCCCGGGCTTCTCCAGGTGGGACAGAGAACGGTGAAGGAGGAAGATCACCGCATCCTCCACCCCAATGCCATGCTGGTAGGCGAACTGGAGTGGATCCATCGCTGGTTCCACCAGGGGGCGGAGATGAGCAAGGAGCAGTCTCTCCAGGGTCTTCATCAAGTGGGACGTCAAGGCCACCGGTCTGAAGCTGTTCAGGTCTTTGGGGTGGGAAGTTTTTGGTACAGGTACCACACAAGATGTTTTCCACAGCTGTGGTACCCTCCCCAGTTTCAGGCTCATGTTGAAGATATACGTCACAATCCCACACAGCTGGTCTGCACAGGACTTGAGGAGCTTTGCGCTGATGCCGTCCGGTCCCGACGCCTTCCTCGCCTTGATCTTCCTCAGCTCCGTCCTCACCTGGGTCTTGGTCAGGGTCAGGATGGGGGGCTGTGTGTTGGGAGTGGGGGGGGTGTCGGTGGAGTGGGGAGTGGGTAGCAGGACTTGATTTCTTAGAGGCAGCAGTGGTTGTTGTGCAGACAGGGGGGAGGGCGGTTGGTCAAATCTATTGAAAAACAGATTCAGGTTGTTCGCCCACTCCCTGCCCCCCGTGGCCTGGGGGGAGGTATTCTGGAGCCCCGAGATGGTTTTGAGGTTTCTCCAGACCCCGCTGATGTCGCTCTGTTGCAGCTTGTCCTCCATCTTCTTCCTGAAGCTGTCCTTGCCTTCTCTGATCTTTCTCCTCAGCTCCCTCTGTACGGACTTCAGCATCTCCCTGTTCCCCGACCTGAAGATCCTCTTCTTCTCTCTCAGAAGTGTTTTTATCTCAGGGTTGATCCAGGGTTTGTTGTTTGAGTGACGCCGTATGGTCTTGGTGGGAACGGATTTGTCCACACAGAAGCTGAGGTAGCCCGTGAAGGTGTGAATGAGGCCATCGATGTCCTCACCATGTGGATCGCAGAGCTGCTTCCAGGCAGTGGCTTCAAAACAGTCCTTTAGAGTGTCCATTGTATCCTCAGACCATAACTCCACAGTGTGCATGGCCGGAGGTTGTCTGTGCACTAGGGGTTTGTACACCGGTCGGAGATGAACCAAGTTGTGATCCGATCTCCCAAGTGGGGGGAGTTGTGATGAGGTGTACGCCTCCTTAGTGTTTGCGTAGAACAAATCCAGTGTTTTATTGTCTCTAGTGTGGCATGTGACATACTGGGTGAAAGTGGGCAGAATGGGAGACAGTGAAACGTGGTTGAAATCGCCTGAGATGAGGAGAAGAGCATCTGGGTGTTCTGTCTGCAGCCTGCTGGTTACTGAATGGATGATGTCACGCGCTGTCCCAGCGTTCGCCGTCGGATTTGCATAAACAACAATGCAGATCACGTGTGAGTGTTCTCTCGGGAGATATGTAGGCCTCATGCTAACAGCTAGCAACTCAATGTCTTTGCTGCAGTGTCGTTGTTTAACAGTGATATGTCCCGGTCTGCACCAGTTGTTGTTAACATACATTATCACTCCACCGCCCCTAGTTTTGCCACTCTCTGGTGTTCGGTCAGCTCGTATCGTGTGAAAACCCTCCAGCTCAATGTTAGCATCTGCTGCTAGTTCAGTTAGCCACGTCTCAGTAAACAAAAGGAGAGAGCACTCCCGGTAAGTGCTATCATAACGGGAGATAGCCGCTAGCTCATCTAACTTTCCCAGTATCGACCGTACATTTCCCATGACAACAGATGGAAGGGAGGGTCTGTACCTTATATTTTTTGTCCTCCGCCTTACTCCAGCCCGGCAGCCGCGGCGTTTTCACCTCAGTTCTCTCGGTATGTCGAGTTTTTCCAGTGGGACCGGGTGGCGGTTAAATGCTAGCAGCTCTTCCCTGTTATATCGTATCCTGCTATAAACAGTGGCTCCGTCCACCGGCTCAGGAGACATTTGGGACGATCTGTGTGTCCGTGATATAAGTGGGGTGAAAAAAAAAAAAAAAAAAAGTGATCAAAAGAGAGAGGAAGGGAAAAAAAACTCGGAATCGAGCCGCTGTTGCAAAAGGCAGCCGACTGGTGTGGCGCCGAGAGGAGAAAATGCTGGAGATGGAGATGATGCTGCCACCCTCATACTTCCCCAGACAGCATGTCCATGTGGGCCCCATCAAAGGTTAAAACTGGGTTGTCCCATGTGGGTTTGTCTGTGGGTTCCATGTTGGACTCATCTGTGTGTGCCCACATGGATTTTACCTGTTTACCTGTTCTCAACTTGTTTTCTCATAAATTTGATACATTTTCTTGAAAAACTGAAACTTTCTTAAAACTTTTTTATTGTATATTTGCAACTTATTCTCATAAACTTGTTAGTTTTTCTTGTAAAATTGTGACTTTTTTCTTGCAAATTTGTTAAATTTTTCTTGTAATTTTGGAACTTCCTAATAAATTTCCCTCTTTTAACTGTAATCCTGCAACTTTCTCATAAATTTGTTACCTTTTTCCTTGTAAACTTGCTATTTTCTTGTAAATTTGTGATCTTTTTCCCATAAATTTGTGACATTTTTCTTGTAAATCGGAAGCCATCGGAACTGCCTCCAGATCAACGCAAGGAAAACTAAGGAGCTGGTGGTGGACTGCCGCAGGCAAGGACAACCCCTCACAGCACCAGTAAATATACAGGGAACAGACATCGAGATGGTGACATCCTACAAGTACCTGGGTGTTCATCTGAACAATAAACTAGACTGGTCACACAATACTGACGCACTCTACAAGAAGGGACAGCGCAGACTGTTCCTACTGAGGAGACTCAGGTCTTTTGGTGTACAAGGGGCGCTGCTGAAGACATTCTACGGCACGGTGGTGGCATCAGCCATCACTTTTGGAGTGGTCTGCTGGGGCAGTGGTGTTACAGCAGCCGATAGGAAGAGACTGAACAAACTGATCAAGAAAGCTAGCTCTGTCCTGGGGAAACGCCTTGACCCAGTGGAGGAGATGGGAGAAAGAAGGATGGTGGCTAAACTGTCATCTCTGCTGGAGTCCGAGTCCCACCCTATGCAGGACATACTGAATGCACTGAGGAGCTCATTTAGCAGCAGACTACATCATCCTAGGTGCACAACTGAGAGGTTTCGCAGGTCCTTCCTACCTACGGCTGTCAGACTGTATAACCTATGCAGGGCTGCTCGCAGAGATAGCAAAAAAACGTGACAGCCTAATAGTATTGAATGCAAAAGACGCAATAGACTTACACAATGGTCCCCTCCGGTATACAACTAGGAAAATACCGGTCGCTACGGAGGGTGACAATATGTATGGGTACATAATCATACCATGTAGGACAACTAAGCAGACGGTTATGCTGTTCATTCCATCTAGCTACAATGCTCCGCACTGTGTGTGTTTATGTATTTATATATTTATATGTACATATGTATACTCGCTGCCCTTGTTTTTTCTTGTCTTCTGATTGTTGCTCTGAGTGTTGCTATCCCTGTGCTGTTGCAATCCTGGAATTTCCCCATTGTGGGACTAATAAAGGCTTATCTTATCTTATCTTATCTTAAATTTGTAGCTTTTTTGTAAATGTTCCAGTTATTAACTCATATACTGTATTTCCTACTTTTTTTCTTAATTTGCAACTTTTTCCTCATAAATTTCTGACTTTTTTCTTTTTCTTCTTCTTCTTCGTCGATCGCTAAGAAGCGAATATGCAGAGGTTTGTGGCACCACAGGGGTCCTGCATCTCCGTCTTCAGCCATGGACGTTTGTTGGGGGTCCCTCCCCTAGACCAACTGCCTTCCATGGCTGGGCTGTCGAGAGCTTGGTCCACCCTGTAGAAAGGTTGCCTGCCAAGGCTTTCCGAGACCCTTCTTCCCGTGCAACTGTCTGTCCTCCTCCGCCTTCACAGCCGTTGGGAGTTCACTCTCCTCTCCGCCTGTTCCGCCATTGGGACATTTGTTGCTGTAACAAAACTTGGGTTTTACGTGAGTGATTTGTTACATGCTGCACAACCCCCAACCTGGAGGACCAGGGTGCACTCTTTAGTCTGGCCTCTACCCCACGTGGACCTGTTCGACATGGTTGAACCTTCTGGGAGCACTAGGCTCCCGTCGACATAGCTCCGGGGGTTGCTGAGGCACGCAAGCCGCTGCACCCCGACAAGGTATGTGCACCATTGGCAGCGGTTTTCTTTTAAAGTTGCAGATTTTTATTTTTTTTTCTTATAAGTTTGCAACTTTTTTCAGAAGAGTTTTCCAAGAGCCAAAGACCACTTGTGGAGAGCTCCAGAAAGACCTGCAGTTAGCAGGTAGTGCTGTTTCAAAGAAAACAATAAGTAATGCAATCAACAGACATGGGCTCTATGCCCGCTCACCTTGCAAGACTCCATTGCTGAAGAAAAAGCATGTTGAAGCTCATTTAGTTTGCTGCACAACATTTGTGTCATGAATCGCCCCTCAGGGCAGAGAGAAACAGACCCAAGTGCCAACTGCAGTTTGTGGTTTTTATTAACAAAGCACACAAAGTGCCAGAGTTCAGCAAGGCAAAAATCCAAATACAGAAACTGAGGTAAACTTACAGATTAGTACCAGAACAGGAATGGGATTCTGTTGAAGAAGAGAGAGGATTCTCATTGAGACTGCTGCAGTGAGAGAACAATCAGACAGTCTTTAAATAGTTAGGGAACAGGATGAAACAATGGGCGACAGGTGCGGGCTGCATGAACGGGCAGGTGACCTAATTAAACAAGAAGTCACAGCTGAAATGACTAGGGAACGGGCAGTGAGACGATGACGGGTTGGGAGTGTCTGGAAGAGGAGGTAAGGCAGTTATGTTACATACAAACAAAATATAAATCCAAAACTTCAAGAAATGACAAAATAATACTAATACTAAAGACATAAATAACTAACAGAACGATAAACCACCAAGGAGACATCATAACTCAATACACAGAAAAAACAATACAAAGCTGGAAAAATACAGAAAATATTCTGAAATAAATTAAGAGCCTGAGCCCGGTGAAACACCACGCTCAGTCTCATGACAATTTGGGCAAGCCAGTAAAATACTGGAAGAATATAGTCAGGTCAGAGCTGACCAAAATTGAACTTTATGGATGCCACAGCACACAGCATGTTTGGAGGAGGAATGGCACTGCACATCCCATCGTGGTGTGGGGGTGTTTTTCAATACATGGTACAGGCAGACTTCATATCATTGGAGGAAAGATAAATGTACAAATGTACAGAGACATCCTTGATAAGAACCTATTGCCATTTGCCTTGAATATAAAACGAAGGTGCACAATTCAGCAAGACAATGATCCCAAACATACAGCCAAGGAAACTGTCAACTGGTTCCAGAGAAAGAAAATAAAGCTGCTAGAATGCCCCAGTCAGTCACCTGACCTGAATCCAATTGAAAATCTATGAAACTGAAGATCAGAGTAAACAGAAGACACCCACGGAACCTTCAAGATTTGAGGTCAGTTTGTGTGGAAGAATGGGATTAAATCACTCCTGAGCAATGCCTGCGCCTAGTTTCTCCATACAGAAGGCATCTGGAAACTGTTATTACCAGCAAAGGCTTTTCTACTGAATATTAAATGAATTTCACCGTGTGTTCAATACTTATTCTCTGTGTCATTACACTATTAAATCTAACTTGATTTGTGAACACAGTTGCCTTTATTTCTTTGTATGCATGGATTGTTTGGGTTGTTACTTACTGTATATCTGGTGAAAATCTCAGGTCAGTGGCGCCATCAGAAATACAGTATGTTTGAGAAAATGTTCAATACTTATTTTCCCCATTGTATATACACAGCGCAGAAGCATTGTATTTAGATGGTATTAATGGCATTACAGTTAGTTACATTACCAGCAATATATGGATATCGACCCAGACAGTATATTTCACATTTGAATGAACAGTGTTGTTGCCACGCACGATAATAATTGTAGTTGTCTTAGTTGTGTATTGGAGGGTACAATCTCTCTTGTGCAAAGTTGTGACGTTTAATACGGCCTCTACGAGCTGCACCGGTTAGATTATCAAGTCTGACAGCCGTAGGTAGGAAGGACCTGTGGAACCTCTCCCTCAAGCACTTAGGATGGCACAGCCCACCACCGCAGTGAAGTTAGTTTTACATTTGACATTCGATACTCGGTTCCATTGGAATTCCCGGCAAGTGACAACAGAGAAGCCCAGCAACAGATGCTCGCACCTGGGCAAGCTTCCGCGTATTGCCCAGTCTTCTGCACAAGGGTTTCACTGAGGGACCATCAACAAATTTATAGTGTGGGGACACACATTCGTGACCTGCTTTTGGACTCACATTTTAGACCAGAGCAAGGGCAGAGCTTCTGTGGTTATTACAGGAAGCTGCAGGAGAGTTAGCTTTGGCATGCAAAGCTTGAGACTGTGGGATATAATGAGGGGATGCATTGTAGATAGTGGTGTGATATCATGCAGAGGATGCATTGTTGCTGTCTTTATAATGCAATGGTTTTGTGAGACAGGATTAATGAGGGGATGCATTGTAGATAGTGGTGTGATATCATGCAGAGAAGATGCATTGTTGCTGTCTTTATAATGCAATGGTTTTGTGAGACGTGACCTGTTAACTGTAAGAGTCCAGGTATTTAAGGACGAGAGTTCCCTTTGTCGTTCTCTTTTTATTCTGCTTTGTGATGTTGGAAGATGTGAATAAAACTGACTCGAGAGATAAACTCTGCCTCGTCATTTCCACATCTCCACAATGGTGACCCTAAGACATATCATGAAAGAGGAGAATTCCCCCGGGCCAGCCTCGTCAGGAGCCCCCAGCCAAGAGAATGCCACTACAGTCCAGCTACCGGACTTCTGGCAGAACAATCCACGCTCCTGGTTCAACGCGGTTGAGGCGCAGTTCAACCTCCGGGGGATATCGGTAGATGCCACAAGATTCTACCACGTAGTCGCAAAGCTGGACAACAACACGGTCCAGCATGTGGAGAGCCTGATCGACCAGCCGCCGGACAACGACAAATACGGCACGTTGAAGGCTGCACTCATCCAGCAATTCACCCCCTCGGCGGAGGAGCGAGCAGAGAGGCTCCTGGGGCTGACGAAGTCGGAAAATGACATGCCCGCGAACCTGATGGAGAAGTTGTTGAGGTTGAAAGACTCTGACGACGATCACTTGATTTTCACCCACCTCTTCCTCAGGACTATACCGTCAGCAGCGAGAGCGACCCTCGCCTGTTCGCCACTGTTGGCCCAATGGGACTACCACGCGCTGGGCCGAGAAGCGCAGCAGATTGTCAACGCCACCAAGCGGCACGCAGCCGTGGCCGCTGCAGCAGAACTCAGTACGGCGATCGGAGACGACAGGAGTCCAGAGGCAGCGGTACCAGACTCATCTACGGCGGCGGCAGGGGCCAGGGAACGCGGATCGGACGTCCTCTGTTTCTACCATCGCCGCTTCGCAGAGAGGGCACGCAAATGTGTACCACCGTGCCAGTTCGGACGTTCGGGAAAACGCCAAGACTGGGGGTCGGTAGCAGCCGCGGCCCTCGGGGAGGAGAACAAGCTGCTATACTTGTCGGACGCATGCTCAGGGAGGCAGTTCCTCGTCGACACAGGCTCCCAGTTGAGTTTCATCACGCCTTCCTACGCGGACAGACTAACTGGTTCCGGAGGTCCCCGGGTGTCAGCAGCGAACGGCTCGGAGGTTAAGACCTTCGGTGAGAAGACTCTGCTTCTGTCTTTACACGGCCGTACATTTGAGTGGACTTTTGTTGTAGCAGCAGTAAATTTTAATATGTTGGGGGCTGATTTTCTGTGCTCGCATGGTTTGTTGGTTGATCTCGCTAACAGGTGCTTGGTTAATGCACTTTCTTTTGATTCTATCCCCTGCACAGCGCAAGTGGCCCCGCCTACAGCACAAGCCAACATCACAGCTGCAAGCGGTAAGTTCCACACACTGCTCATTCAGTTCCCAGCACTCACGGTCCCCACTTTTTCGGCAACAATCGCTAAGCACGGGGTGGAGCATTTTATTACCACTACCGGACCGCCCATTTTTGCAAAAGCTTGGCGCTTGGACGCAGCTAAACTAGCCATAGCGTGCGAGGAATTCGCCAACCTAGAGAGGTTGGGCATTATCAGACGTTCAAACAGTCCGTGGGCTTCCCCGCTTCACATGGTCCCGAAAGCCGACGGATCATGGCGACCTTGCGGGGATTTCCGCAGGTTAAACAACGCTACAGCTCATGACCGCTACCCAATCCCGCATATCCAAGATTTTTCCGTTCATTTGGCAGGGGCGCACGTTTTTTCTAAAATAGACTTGGTCCGCGGTTACCACCAAGTCCCAGTGCGCTGAGGACATACCCAAAACAGCTGTAATAACTCCGTTTGGCCTCTTCGAGTTTTTACGCATGCCATTCGGACTTAAAGGGGCGGCTCAGATGTTCCAAAGCATGATGGACGCGGTGCTTCGCGATCTCCCTTTCGTGTTCATCTACTTGGACGATATTTTAGTAGCCAGCGCGTCCGAAGACGAACACGAAAAACACCTGGCCACAGTTTTCCGAAGGTTGGGAGATCACGGGTTAATAATCAACCCAGCGAAGTGTCAGTTCGGGGTGGCGCAGATCGATTTTTTAGGACACCGCGTCTCCCCCGAAGGAGCAGTTCCTCTTCCTGATAAAGTGCACGCGGTGGCAGATTTTCCCCGGCCACAGACGGTCAGGGCGTTGCAGGAGTTTTTGGGAATGGTGAATTTATATAACCGTTTTCTCCCCCGCGCGGCACAACTCATGCAGCCGCTGTATGGCGCGCTCAAAAAAAAGAAACCCGCGGATAAGGTCAAGTGGTCCCCGGAGCGGGACCAAGCGTTCTCGGAGGTGAAAGCAGCTTTGGCAAGGGCTGCGTTGTTGGCACACCCAGACCCAACTGCCTGCATAGCGCTCACCACTGACGCATCAGAGGTGGCCATAGGGGCGGTCGTGGAGCAACATGTAGCCGGGGTTTGGCAGCCCCTCGCTTTTTTCAGCAGGACTTTGCGCGATAGCGAACGTAAATACAGCGCGTTCGACAGGGAGCTGCTCGCTCTCCATTTGGCCATTCGCCACTTTCAGTTCTGGCTGGAGGGACGCTCTTTCACCGCGTTCGTTGACCACAAACCGCTAACATTCGCGATGGCCAAGGTTTCCGAACCGTGGTCAGGCCGGCAGCAGAGACAGCTGGCCGCAATATCAGAGTTTACCACTGATATCCAGCATGTGGCGGGCAAACTCAATGTAGTTGCAGACTGCCTCTCGCGCGCCGTAGCGGCCCCAGTCAGCGTGTGAATAGATTACGCAGCCATGGCCGCGGAGCAGGGTAGTGACGCGGACGTGCGCGTGCTCCAGTCTGGGCCAACAGGGTTAAGGCTGGAGAGCAGGGTGCTGCAAGACGGTATGCCCCCCCCCCAATATGCGATGTCTCCACGGGTCGGCCGCGGCCAGTAGTACCAGCTGCTTGGCGCCGCCGCGTTTTTGACTCGATTCATTCTTTGGCGCACCCGGGAGTACACGCGTCGGTCAAAATGGTAGGAGAAAAGTTTGTGTGGCCGAGCCTCCGCAAACAAGTTAAAGAGTGGGCAGCAGCCTGCACGGCGTGTCAACGAGCCAAAGTATACAGGCACACGAGAGCTCCTTTGGAGCCATTTCACATTCCGGCCAAGAGGTTCGACCACGTTCATGTAGACCTCGTGGGCCCCCTCCCGCTGTCACAAGGGTGCACACACCTTCTCACAATGGTAGACCACGCCACACACTGGCCTGAAGTGGTCCCGCTGGCATCAACCACGGCCGAGGAGGTTGCGGGCGCGTTTTTAACAGCTTGGGTGGCGCGCTTCGGCATTCGATCGGATGTTATGTCCAACAGAGGCCCTCAATTTGTTTCCGTGCTTTGGTCGACAATGGCCCGCAGCCTGGGTGTCACAATTCACCGCACAACCGCGTACAATCCGCAGGCTAACGGGTTATGCGAACGTTTTCATAGGTCATTGAAAGCAGCTCTCAGGGCGTCACTGACGGGTGCAAATTGGGTAGACAAGTTACCGTGGGTGTTGTTGGGGTTGCGTTCTGCGCCTAAAGAGGACTTAGAAGCCTTCCAAGAAGAGCTCGTGTTTGCGCAGCCACTCTGGCTCCCTGGGGAGTTTCTCCCAGATAACCCTGCGCCAGATACCTCCCTGTCTCAGCTGTTGCGGAGTGACATAGAATCAAACACGCTTCCTGGCCCCGCGCACCACAGTTTTCCGCGCGTTTTTGTGCCTAAAACTTTGAAGAACGCAGAGTTTGTTTTTGTCAGACACGATGTGCACCGAACCCCGCTGCGACCGCCTTATGACGGACCCTTCAGAGTGCTGGAAACAGGGGACAAGCAGTTTTTGCTAGATTTGGGGGGTAGGGAAGAGAAAGTTGGCATAAACAGACTCAAACCCGCTTTTGTGGTGGCAGATGAGCAAGTGCTGTTGGCGAGGGCCCCGCGGCGAGGCAGACCCCCGCGGAGGGCTTCACAGAGTAATGTTTCCCCAGAACCCCCACAGGTGCTGACAAAAGGTTTCCACCCCCAGATGGCAAACCCCCAGCGTGACAGTGCCGCGGAGACGTCCAACCCCAGCTACAGCAGATACGGCAGGAGACGGACGCCCAGACAGCTGGTGGACTAATGTGTATTGATACTATCACGGCATGCATGTTGTTTTTCCCTTGTTTGTTCTAAAATGCTGGGGGGGCTTTGTGTGGGGACACACATTCGTGACCTGCTTTTGGACTCACATTTTAGACCAGAGCAAGGGCAGAGCTTCTGTGGTTATTACAGGAAGCTGCAGGAGAGTTAGCTTTGGTATGCAAAGCTTGAGACTGTGGGATATAATGAGGGGATGCATTGTAGATAGTGGTGTGATATCATGCAGAGAAGATGCATTGTTGCTGTCTTTATAATGCAATGGTTTTGTGAGACATGTGGCCTGTTAACTGTAAGAGTCCTGGTATTTAAGGACGAGAGTTCCCTTTGTCGTTCTCTTTTTATTCTGCTTCGTGATGTTGGAAGATGTGAATAAAACTGACTCGAGAGATAAACTCTGCCTCGTCATTTTCACATCTCCACAATAGTATCATTATGGAAAAAAGATTTTCTTCAATAGCTTAAACAGCGTGTGACCCACTCACTCAAAATCAGTTTAGAAAAATATTAGTAAGTCTGGTGAACAGGATACACCTTTTTTTATTTGGTTTCATTACTGTTTATATTTTATAATATTATTTTAATGAAACAAAAATGCATTTTTTTTCAATAGTTCTCAGTTCATGTGGACAAGTCACTCAAATTCAGTTTAGAAAAAATATTAGTAATTGTGCTGAACAGGGTACACCTTTTTTATTTGGTTTCATAACTGCTTATATTGCATAACAATATTTTTAATGAAAAAATTGTATCTGTTTCAATAGCTCTCAGGTAATGTGACCAAATAGCTCAAAATCAGTCCAGAAAAGTAATGTTACTTCTGCTGAACAGGGTACACCTTTTTTTTAAAATTTGGTTTCTGTTATGTCTGAATAGCGAGGAGTCGAGGTGACGTTTTATGAAATTTATTAACAAGAACTATGTACACACGGGGAGTCCCTACCGCGAGTACAGGAGCCACAGCAAAGAGGCAATGTCTTCCGCTACAGGCTTATATACCACAGGTGACGCCACCCCCCAAAGGTGGGGCATCACCCCTCCCTAGCCTAGGGCACCGCCATACTAATATTATATATATTGTGGAGAGTGTAAATAACGAGACTGATTCATGAAGCAGACGACTTTATTCACTCTCTCATCAGTCATACACAGGAAAAGCATGTCTCAATACACCATGGGTTCTCCTTTTATACCAACCGCTCATCTCACATTTGCATGACATTTAACATCACAATACATTCATCCTTTCTCACCCCAACTCCTTCCTGCTATCTTACCATGAGCTCCCTAGCTATTGTTCTCCTCTGTTTACCCTCTGCATCCAGTCTGAGATGATTAACCCAGTCTCTACTATATATATAGTATATATATGTACTAAGATGGTGAGTGTGTTTGCTACCCGTTTTCATTCTGATTTGGAAGCTGACGCTCTATCTGCATATCTCAAAGGCAAGCTTGGACGAGAAGTTATCTGTCAGAAAATCCTCACTGGGAACGGCAGGGTTGGTTCATTTAAAGTAACAGCGGAATGCTCTGAGGTCGAGGACATGTAGCAGCCAGAGCTCTGGCCAGAGGGCACATTGGTGCGGCAATATTCTGAGCCCTGTGGGGCTGGGAGGGCTGGAGCCAGTGGAGCAGCTGCTGTGGAGAATATGCGGGCACCCAAGGATGATGGTGATCTTTCTTAACTTTTCTTCTTCTTTTTTTTTTTTTTTTTACGGGCATTCAGGTCATGTCTTACAACTGCCGTGGCCTTAAATTGGGGCAAAGTGCTGGGGAGAAAGCTCGCCAGATAGTTATTGACAATTTATTGAACAATTGTGATATTTTGTGCCTTCAGGAAACGTTTCTTTCTGAACAAGACTTGGAACGTTTGAACTGTCTTAACCCTGATTTCCGTGGTGCTGGGGAGTCTACAACTGACTTCAGCAAGGGGATTATCAGGGGTAGGATACCTGGAGGTGTAGCTATTCTCTGGAGAAAGAAGCTGGACTCCTTGATAAAAGTAGTCCGACTTGGTGTAGATTGGTGTATTGGTGTGCAGTTTAATTGTAATGATAAGGAATTCCTCATTATTAATGTATATACACCCTTTGAGTGTCAACAGAATGAGGATGAATATTTAAATAAGCTCACTTTTATTAATTCTTATATGCAAGATTATAATAATACTTGTATTTTTATTATAGGGGACTTGAATGCGGACATATCTGACACTGACTCCTTATTTGCAAAACATATGTTGTGGTGATGTGAAAATGACGAGGCAGAGTTCTCTCTCAAGTCAGCTTTATTCACAACACCATCATCTCAAAGCAGAGAAAGAGATCCACACAGTAAACTCTCGTCCTTAAATATCAGGACTCTTCACTTCGCAGGTCACATGTCTCACAAACCACCTTGCCTTATAAAGAAAGTCAATGCATTTTCTCTCCATGATATCACTTCCACTGTCTCCAATGCATCCCCTCTTTAATCCTTTAATTAAACCCCCCACAGTCTCAAGCCTTGCATATCAAAGCTAAGATTCTTGCAGCTTCCTGTAATCACTAAGGGAGCTGCCCTGCCTTTGTTCTGACCTAAAATGTGAGTCACAAAACAGGTCCCGTATGTGTGTCCACCACACAAAGCCCCCCCAGCATTTTAGAATAAACAGAACAACAAGAGAATAACCACATGCGTGCCGTGATAATATCAATACCGGTGAAAGAGCGTCCTTCCAGCCAGAATTGAAAGTGGCGGATGGCCAAATGGAGAGCCAGCAGCTCCCTGTTGAACGCGCTGTATTTACGCTCGCTATCGCGCAAGGTCCTGCTGAAAAATGCGAGGGGCTGCCAAACCCCGGCTACGTGTTGTTCCATGACCGCCCCTATGGCCACCTCTGATGCGTCAGTGGTGAGCGCTATGCGGGCCGTTGGGTCTGGGTGTGCCAACAACACAGCCTTTGCCAAGGCTGCTTTCACCTCCGAGAACGCTTGGTCCTGCTCTGGGGACCACTCGATCTTATCTGCGGGTTTCTTTTTTTTGAGCGCGGCGTACAGCGGCTGCATGAGTTGTGCCCCGCGGGGGAGAAAACGGTTATAAAAATTCACCATTCCCAAAAACTCCTGCAACGCCCTGACCGTCTGCGGCCGGGGAAAATCTGCTATCGCGCGCACTTTGTCAGGAAGCGGAACTGCTCCTTCAGGGGAGACGCGGTGTCCTAAAAAATCGATCTGCACCACCCCGAACTGACACTTTGCCGGGTTGATTATTAACCCGTGATCTCCCAACCTTCGGAAAACTGTGGCCAGGTGTTTTTTGTGTTCGTCTTCGGACGCGCTGGCTACTAAAATATCGTCCAAGTAGACGAACACGAAAGGGAGATCGCGAAGCACCGCGTCCATCATGTGTTGAAACGTCTGAGCAGCCCCTTTAAGTCCAAATGGCATGCGTAAAAACTCGAATAGGCCAAACGGAGTTATTACCGCTGTTTTGGGTATGTCCTCAGTGCGCACTGGGACTTGGTGGTAACCGCGGACCAAGTCTATTTTAGAAAAAACGTGCGCCCCTGCCAAATGAACGGAAAAATCTTGGATATGTGGGATTGGGTAGCGGTCGTGCGCTGTAGCATTGTTTAACCGGCGGAAATCCCCGCAAGGTCGCCATGCTCCGTCAGCTTTCGGGACCATGCGTAGCGGCGAAGCCCAAGGACTGACATTGGATAATGCCCAACCTCTCCAGGTGGGCAAACTCCTCGCGCGCTATGGCCAGTTTAACTGCGTCCAAGCGCCGAGCTTTTGCAAAAACGGGTGGTCCGGTAGTGGTAATAAAATGCTCCACCCCGTGTTTAGCGACTGTTACCGAAAATGTGGGAACCGTGAGTGCTGGGAACTGAGTGAGCAGTGTGGAACTTACCACTTGCAGCTGTGACGTTGGCTTGTGCTGTTGGTGGGGTCACTCGCGCTGTACAGGGGATAGAATTAAAAGAAAGTGCATTAACCAAGCGCCTGTTAGCGAGATCAACCAACAAACCATGTGAGCACAAAAAATCAGCCCCCAACATATTGAAATTTACTGCTGCTACAACAAAAGTCCACTCAAATGCACGGCCGTGTAGAGACAGAAGCAGAGTCTTCTCACCAAAGGTCTTAATCTCCGAGCTGTTCGCTGCCGTCACCCGGGGACCTCCGGAACCAGCTAGTCTGTCCGCGTAGGAAGGTGTGATGAAACTCAACTGGGAGCCTGTGTCGACGAGGAACTCCCTCCCGGATCGTGCGTCCGACAAGTATAGCAGCTTGTTCTCTTCCCCGAGGGCCGCGGATGCTACCGACCCCCGGTCTTGGCGTTTCTCGAACGCCTGAATTGGCACGGTGGTACACATTTGCGTGCCCTCTCTGCGAAACGGCGATGATAGAAACAAAGGACGTCCGATCCACGTTCCCTGGCCCCTGCCGCCGCCGTCGTCGGTGAGTCTGGCACCACTGCCTCTGGCCCCCTGTCGCCTCCGGTCGTCGCGCCGAGTTCTGCTGCCGCGGCCGTGGCTGCGCGCCGCATGGTGGCATTGACAATCCGTTGCGCCTCTCGGCCCAGCGCGCGGTAGTCCTGTTGGACCAACAGTGGCGAACTGGCCAGGGTCGCTCTCGCTGCTGACGGTAGAGTCCTGAGGAAAAGGTGGGTGAAAATGAAATGATCGTTGTCAGAGTCTTTCAACCTCAACAACTTCTCCATCAGGTTTGCAGGCATGTCATTTTCCAACTCCGTCAGCCCCAGGAGCCTCTCTGCTCGCTCCTCCGCCGAGGGGGTGAATTGCTGGATGAGTGCAGCCTTCAGCGTGCCGTATTTGTCACTGTCCGGCGGCTGGTCGATCAGGCTCTCCACATGCTGGACTGTGTTGTTGTCCAGCTTTGCGACTACGTGGTAGAATTTTGTGGCATCTACCGATATCCCCCGGAGGTTGAACTGCGCCTCAACTGCGTTGAACCAGGAGCGCGGATTGTTCTGCCAGAAGTCCGGTAGCTGGACTGTGGCAGCATTCGCTTGGCTGGGGGCTCCTGACGAGGCTGGCCCGGGGGAATTTTCTTCTTGCATGATACGTCTCGGGTCACCAGTGTGGTGATGTGAAAATGATGAGGCAGAGTTCTCTCTCAAGTCAGCTTTATTCACAACACCATCATCTCAAAGCAGAGAAAGAGATCCACACAGTAAACTCTCGTCCTTAAATATCAGGACTCTTCACTTCACAGGTCACATGTCTCACAAACCACCTTGCATTATAAAGAAAGTCACAATGCATATTCTCTCCATGATATCACTTCCATTGTCTCCAATGCATCCCCTCTTTAATCCTTTAATTAAACCCCCCACAGTCTCAAGCCTTGCATACCAAAGCTAAGATTCTTGCAGCTTCCTGTAATCACTAAGGGAGCTGCCCTGCCTTTGTTCTGACCTAAAATGTGAGTCACAAAACAGGTCCCGTATGTGGGTCCACCACAATGTATCATTTTTGTTATGAAAATAACTTAATTTTGTCAAGTAAGGTGTTAATGCCTCCTGATAGTTATACCTATAGAGATTGAGATTGAGATTCAACTTTATTGTCATTACACATGTATGAATACAAGGTAACGAAACGTGACTTGGCATTTGGGCACGCTCTGCAGAGCGCATCCAAGGCCGGGGCAGCCGCTAGGCGCCAGTCATAAAGAAGAAAGGGAAAAAAAAGAAAAAGAGAGGATATAACACAGTAGGCGAGAGAAAAAAACATGTTTTATCAAAATGAGTAAGCGAAATTTTGATTGCAGGCAAAAAAAACCCTCAATGCATATTTAGCAGACATTTAATAGACAAATCACACAGCAGGGGGAGAGCAGTGTGTGTATATCAGTATGATGATGATGTCATTGTGTGTGCAGTGTTGAGTGTATCAGTTACTGGAGTACAACAAATAGTCTCCTAGGCAACGATAGATGTTATAGTTCATGAACGCTGTCCCTGAAGAGTTCTGTTTATTGCACAGCAGCGGTGTTTGGGTTAGCAGAGCCAGCTGACACATCCGCTTATCTCAACTCTGGAGGAGTGAGTTATCCAGGGGCGCCGATTCAAGGCCAAATCTGCACAGACAGAGTATAGGATTTCCCTGTTCTCATATTCTGAGCTTACAATTCAAATTAACATTCACTGGCTTTAAATTCATATCATTCCCTGGAGAGCACGAAGCGACTCCAGATGTTTTCCCTTCTAAACACAGATGAACATGTCCGGTAGAGTCCATCTCTCTACAGTGCATGCAGATGGTAAATTCCATGTTGGTCATTTGCCGCTATTTCGTGCACTCCCCATCTGGTCGAATTATTGAGAAGCAGCTCCGCCGGGTCCGCATTTTGATTAGCTCTTCCAGTTAAATTTTCGATACACCAGGAGAACTCCAAAGCCCAATCGGCAGAAATCCTGTGATCGTAAAGCCAAAACAGGTAGATGTTTTTCTACATCTTCAGTCAAATCACACAGACACATGAGTTCCAATCCATGGGTCTCTCCACATTTGGGCTCCCCCGGGCCCAATTTTCTGTTTGAAAAGGTGGTGTCAACTGCGTTTAAAGCCCAGCTTATATCCATTTTCCGTATTTTCCATTTGGGTTGAGATCAGCAAGATGGTGAGACGGCACAGACACTCACTCAGACGCAGCAAGCTGGGATTAGGTCAGGAAGGCAGGATAGGAGGAGGGAGGAAAAATGCGACTGCTCTCTCTGAAGGCAAAAGGAAGAAAAAAAAATATATAAGTGAGGCTTGGCACACTACGTCCTGGCTAGATCATTGCATCAGCACTGGTGATGCACATGCCTCTTTGGGTGGCATGAGTATTTATTATGGGTTAGCAATGTCTGATCATATACCGTTTGAGATGATAATTAATGTTGACTGTCTACCTGCACTTTGTCAGAATGTCAGTCAGGATGAGGTGGGAAAATTAGACTGGGACACTCTTTCTAAGGAAGAAATTGTAGAATACTGTGTCCGTACAGATAAATCCTTGAGTAAAATATGTCTTCCTAGAGATGCTGTAATGTGCAGCGATGTGAACTGTAGCATTGTCGAGCATAAGAAAGACCTTTGTAGTATATATGATGCTATAGTTAACTCCCTGTATAAGGACAGTATAGCCTTATTATAGGAAGATACGTAAAACACATAATGTTAGACCTGGCTGGACTGAGGCCGTAGCTGTGCCTTATTCTGAAGCTCGGGAAGCATATAAAGCCTGGGTGGTGGCTGGGAGACCCAGACAAGGGCCAGAATTTGACATGAAGAAATGTACGAATGCAAAGTTTAAGTATGCTATTTGTCATATTTCTAAAAATGAGCTGCTAATGAGAAGTAATTCCTTGGCCAAGAAATTGTTAGATAAGAATGTCACAGATTTTTGGAAGGAGCTTAGTAACAGTAAAACGTCTTTACCCTGTACCCTGGAAGGCATTTCAGGTATAGAAAATATTGTGGATTTATGGCGGCAGCATTTTTATTCATTATTTAGTTCAACTAAGGATGAAACTTATAAGGTAGGGAAAGTAGAAAGGGACGATTCATTCCTGATTGAGACTTAGGCAGTGACCAAAGCCAGTAGAGAGCTATCAGATAACAAAGCGAGTGGTTTAGACTGTATTTCTGCTGAGCATCTTAAATATGCTAGCTCAAGAATTGCTCCTCTTCTTGCAATCTGTTTCACCAGCTTCATGATTCATGGGATGTTACCAGAATCATTATTGTCTGTTGTGTTGGTACCAGTCATTAAAGATAAAGCTGGCAAGCTGTGTAGCCTAGACAATTATAGGCCCATAGCTATAGCCAATATAATATCTAAAGTACTGGAAAGAATCCTGTTTGAAAAATTAAATGTATTCATCAAATCTACTGATCATCAATTTGGATTTAAACCCCATCATGGAACAGATCTGTGCATATATGCTTTAAAAGAAATTATAAGTAAGTATAGAAATCTAAATTCTTCAGTTTTTTTGTGTTTTATTGATGCCTCTAAGGTGTTTGATCGTGTTAATCACAGGATATTGTTTAGGAAAATGATTGACAGGGGGGTTCCCAAGTACTTAGTACGTATCCTGATTTACTGGTACGCACATCAGAAGATGCTGGTGAAATGGGGGAAGAGTCATTCATCCCCATTTGGTGTGAGCAGTGGTGTCAGACAGGGCAGTATATTGTCCCCTATTCTATTTAATCTTTATATGGATGATTTGTCAAAGCAACCGAATGCCTGTAAAACTGGGTGTTTAATAGGGAATAAGTTAGTGAATCATTTTATGTATGCTGATGATCTAGTTCTTCTCAGTCCAAATAGTGCTGGTCTTCAGGAGTTATTAAGAGTGTGTACTGCTTATGGAGAGGAAAATAACATAAAATATAATACAAATAAGAGCTGTGTGCTGATTTGCCGCACTAGAGAAGATTTGTTGATGAAATTCCCTGTCTTTGATTTGGCAGGAAGGGAATTAATTGTCAGGGATAAAATTAAATATCTGGGACATCTTATTAATGATAGAATGACTGATGATGATGATATTTTCAGACAACGCTGCAAAATCTACATGCAAGCAAATATTCTTGCACGTAGGTTTGGCTTTTGTTCAGATGAGGTGAAGCTGGTTCTTTTTAAAACCTATTGTACCCCTTTATACACTGCTCCTTTATGGATAAACTATAGGAAACAAAGTATGCAGAAATTACAGGTTGCTTACAATGATGCTTTAAGAATCCATCCATCCATCCATCCATCTTCTATCGCTTTTCCGGAGGTCCGGGTCGCGGAGGCAGCAGTTCAAGCAGAGAAGCCCAGACTTCCCTCTCCCCAGCCACCTGCTCCAGCTCTTCAGAGGGGATACCAAGGCGTTCCCAGAGCAGCTGGGAGACATAGTCTCTCCACCGAGTCCTGGGTCTGCCCCGGGGTCTCCTCCCAGTGGGACATGCCTGAAACACCTCAAGTGGGAGGCGTCCAGGAGGCATCCTAATCAGATGCCCATACCACCTCAACTGACTCCTTTCAATGTGCCCCAGTGATCCCAGGAGCTATGTTGTCCGGGGCAATTTGCCTCTGATAGGGTCTCCCAAGACAAACTGGTCCTGGGTGAAGGGCCAGACTAAGAACGATCCAACAGACTCTCATGATAAATTGTATATCAAGGATTCAGTGTACCCCGCCCGGTATGGGGTTACTGGGGCCCCATCCTGGAGCCAGGCCTGGGGGAGGGGCTCGAAGACTAGCGTCTGGTGGCCGGGTTTCCACCCATGGGACCCGGCCGGGCTCAGCCCGAAGGAGTTACATGGGTCCGCCCTCCAGTGGGTTCACCACCTGCAGGAGGGATCATGGGGGTCCGGTGCTATGTGGATTAGGTGGCGGTCAAAGGCAGAGACCTTGGCAGACTGATCCCAAGCTTTCTAAACTGGCTTTTGGTACGTGGAATGTCACCTCTCTGGTGGGAAAGGAGCCTGAGCTGGGGAACAAGGTTGAGCGATACCGGTTAGATATAGTCGGCCTCACCTCAACACACAGCTCCGGTTCCGGAACCAGTCTCCTGGAGAGGGGCTGGAGCTTGGCCTTTTCTGGAGTTGCCCCGAGCGAGAGGCGATGAGCAGGGGTGGGTATTCTTGTATCGCCCCACCTTGCTGCCTCTATATTGGAGTTTTCCCCGGTGGACGAAAGGGTTGCTTCCCTGCGCCTTCGGGTTGGGAAACGTGTCCTGACCATCATTTGTGCCCATGCACCAAATGATGTTTCAGAGTACCCACCCTTTTTGGAGTCTGTGACTGGGGTGCTGGAGGGTGCTCCTCCTGGAGACTCCATTATCCTACTGGGGGACTTCAATGCGCACGTGGGCAACGACAGTGAAACCTGGAGGGGGGGTGACTGGGAGGAACGGCCTGCCCGATCTGAACCCGAGGGGTGTTCAGTTATTGGACTTCTGTGCTAACCACAGTCTGTCCATAACGAACACCATGTTCAAGCATAAGGGTGTCCATATGTGCACCTGGCACCAGGACACCCTAGGTCACAGGTCGATGATTGATTTTGTTATCGTATCATCAGACCTGCGACCGTATGTCTTGGACACCCGAGTAAAGAGAGGTGCAGAGCTGTCAACTGATCACCACCTGGTGGTGAGTTGGATCTGATGGCAGGGGAGGAAGCCATTCAGACCTGGTAGACCCAAACGTATAGTGAGGGTGTGCTGGGAGCGTCTGGCTGAGGCCCCTGTCCGGGAGGTCTTCAACTCCCACCTCCGGAAGAACTTCAACCACATTCCAAGGGAGTCTGGAGACATGGAGTCTGAATGGGCCATGTTCTCCACCTCTGTTGTTGAAGCGGCGGCCCAGAGCTGCGGCCGCAAGGTGGTCGGTGCATCTCGTGGTGGCAACCCCCGAACCAAGTGGTGGACACCAGTGGTGAGGGGGGCCATTAAGCTGAAGACGGAGTCCTATCAAGCTTGGTTGGCTTGTGTGACTCCCGAAGCAGCTGAGGTGTACCGGCAGGCCAAGCGGAGTGCAGCTCGGGTGGTTGCTGAAGCAAAAACCCGGGTATGGGAGGAGTTCGGTGAGGCCATGGAACAAGACTTTCGGTCGGCTTCAAAGAGATTCTGGCAAACTGTTCAGCGGCTCAGGAGGGGAAAGCAGCTCCCCGTCCACACTGTGTATGGTGCGGATGGGACACTGTTGACTTCAACTGGGGATATCGTCGGGCGGTGGAAGGAATACTTCGAGGATCTCCTCAATCCCACTGATACGCCTTCCACAGAGGAAGCAGGGTTTGGGGATGAGGGGGATGACTCGCCTATCACAGGGGCTGAGGTCGCCAAGGTGGTTAAAAATCTCTTTGGTGGCCGGGCCCCGGGGGTGGACGAGATTCGCCCCGATTACCTCAAGGCCCTGGATGTTGTTGGGTTGTCATGGTTGACACGCCTCTGCAACATTGCGTGGAGGTCGGGGGCAGTGCCTTTGGCATGGCAAACCGGGGTGGTGGTTCCTCTCTTCAAAAAAGGGGACCGGAGGGTGTGCTCCAACTTTAGAGGGATCACACTCCTCAGCCTCCCTGGGAAGGTCTATGCCAAGGTACTGGAGAGGAGAGTCCGGCCGTTGGTCGAACCTCGGATTCAGGAGGAGCAATGTGGTTTTCGTCCTGGCCGTGGCACCTCGGACCAGCTCTTTACCCTCTCGAGAATTCTTGAGGGTTCGTGGGAGTTTGCCCAACCAGTTTACATGTGTTTTGTGGACTTGGAGAAGGCATTTGACCACGTCCCTCGTGGATTTTTGTGGGGGGTGCTTCGGGAGTATGGGGTATCGGGCTTGTTGTTACGAGTTATTCGGTCTCTGTACGACCGTTGTGAGAGTTTAGTTCGTATTGCCAACACTCAGTCGGAGTCATTCCCAGTGAGAGTTGGACTCCGCCAGGGCTGCCCTTTGTCACCGATCCTGTTCATAATTTTTATGGACAGGATTTCTAGGCGCAGCCAGGGAATGGAGGGTGTCATGCTTGGTGACCACAGGATATCATCTCTGTTGTTTGCAGATGATGTTGTCCTGTTGGCTTCATCCAGCAATGACCTACAGCTCTTGCTGGGACGGTTTGCCGCTGAGTGTGAATCGGCTGGGATGAGAATCAGCACCTCCAAGTCCGAGTCCATGGTCCTCAGCCGGAAAAAGGTGGATTGTCCTCTCCGGGTTGGGGACAGGCTCCTGCCCCAAGTGGAGGAGTTTAAGTATCTTGGGGTCTTGTTCACGAGTGAGGGGAAAATGGAGCGAGAGATCGACAGACGGATTGGAGCAGCATCTGCTGTGATGCGGACGTTGTACCGGTCTGTTGTGGTGAAGAGGGAGCTTAGTTCTAAGGCAAAGCTGTCGATTTACCAGTCAATCTACGTTCCTACTCTCACCTATGGTCACGAGCTTTGGGTAATGACCGAAAGAACGAGATCGCGGATACAAGCGGCTGAAATGAGCTTTCTCCGTAGGATTGCTGGACTCACCCTCAGAGATAGGGTGAGGAGCTCAGTCATCCGGGAGAGGCTCAGAGTAGAACTGCTGCTCCTCCACATTGAAAGGAGTCAGTTGAGGTGCTTTAAGAATTTTACTTAAAAAGCCTCGATGGTGCAGTGCTTCTGAGTTATTTGTATCATCACATGTAAATACACTGCATGCAGTAATAAGGAATCTTATGTATAAATTCATCTGTCGGCTTGATGTATCTGGAAATGAAATCATTCAGGTTATGTCTAGCATTAAGCTCAGTTCTATTCGCTGTCAGTCACAGTTTAGAAGGCATTGATACAGTAGTCTTTTTAAGTCTTTTTAAAGTCTGTACTGTTTTTGCACTTCTTTTAGTAGTTGTTTCTTATTGTTTTCTAACTTTTTGATTGTTTTTTTTTATTAACTGTTCCAATTGTCTTGTTTATTTTTGATGGACTATGAGTCTGGAATAAAGTTTGATTGATTGATTGATTGATTGACTGATATTACGATCTTACACTCTACCCCCCTCTTGAAAAAAACAAGCACACAAATTTACCCAACCAAATAATTTTCACCCGATTCACACACTACTACAAGAGGGTATAAGCCTACACATTCACACACCATACTGGCCCAGCGGAGCTCTCCGCTATGTAAACTTACAGTCTGTAAAAGAAAAAAAGGCCACACACCAAACTAAATCAATCCCAATCAAATAAACATATATACATAAACACATACAAGTATAAAACAAACAAAGGCGGTACCCAACCCCATAACTCACAGAATATACACAGTAGAGACAGAGATCCCCGAGAGAAAGAAAAAAAAAACACAAGTTATATCAAAATAGGACAATGAATATACATCTCACACCCACAGTCACACAAACATTCACACCCAGATGTTACTGCACCTTCCACACACACAACATGCAGTCCACAGGCATACACACTTACACGATGGTGGTCAAGTACATGTAAAACAGTCAAACAGGCAATTATGATTACATTCGGGCTGCACGGTGGCGCAGTGGTTTAGCACTGTGACAGCACAGTTTTACCCTCGGCCGGGGGATCGCAGGGATCATGAGATCGTGGGTTCGATCCCAGCTCCCGACCAACAGTGAGCTGTGTGGAGTTTGCATGTTCTCCCCATGTTGCGTGGGTTTACTCCGGGATTTCTCCGGTTTCCTCCCGCATACCAAAAACATGTAGGTTTAGGGCGCTCGCGCACGCAGCGACCGGCAGCCGGTGGCTTGTCACCAGACTGCAAACCAAATCTACCTACGGGTACAAATAAGTAACAAAAAAAAAAAAAATCCTTTTTTTTTTTTTGTTTAACAATTGAACATAACTCAAACCCACAGCAATAACAGTTACAGACACTATTTGTTTTTTAAACGGCACCAAGTTAGACACACCGTAAGCCCTCATACACAATTCAACTCGGGTCTCCTGAAGGCCCCCCCTGGAGTGTCCGTCCCACAGCCCACTTCCAGAGCGTCTCCTCTTAATCGTGGCAGGAGACAGGCTGCATTGCCGTCCTTTCCTACCCAAACGGCGCAGCTCGTTGGGATGCCGTCTCGACCCATCAGTCAAACTCAGGTACCCGTCGCCGCCGGACTGGACCACCTGCAGATTATCCTGTCCAGCTGTCAGTTTCCTGGAACTGCGCACCCGACCAAGCCGAGGCTCGACCCTAGGGCGCACGTCATCACCCTCACCCAGGGGAGCACTCACTGGCTTTCTGCGTCGTGATCTGGCACCCTTATGACTCCTCAGCGGTTCGCCAAGTTGACTTGAGTCATGTCCCTTGCTTTTGATGTCGGCACGGCCAGGGTCCGTGCCATCTGATGGTACCCCGGATGCTAGATGATGCTGTGTCAGAGCGGCACCAGCCACTGTTGACTCAGCAGCTATATCCAGTCGGCCACCAGAGCCCTGTATCTTACGCTCTTTGGTCCTTTCCGCCACCACAGGGATCAAACCATGCCATTCGGGTCCACCATCCGCGGGACCACAAAAACTGGCACGAGACCCCCGCCTAGTCGGCGTACTAAGGTACTTCATTGCCACTTCCAACATAGAATGGCCGGTCCCATAAGCCACCACCCGACCACTCCTCCACTTCACCGCAGGTGATGGTGAAACCGAGCCCATAAAATAAGTCACAACCCATTAGGTTATTACCGTCCCGCGACACCATGAACTTGGCGGCGTACATGGAGGCCCACTTGTATCTCACCTACAGCCACATTGAGCCCACAACATCCAGCGGGTGGCTACCATAACCATAACCTATTGCTCGTCTTACTCACTCCGTAGTGGGGAAAACGCCGTCTTACAGTTTCCAAGTTGAGGATGGAGACCGCTGACCCTGTGTCCACCAAAAGCGGTATCGGTGTCCCGTTCAACAAAATGTCACAAATGGTATGACCGTTCGTGTTGGGCGAGACCATGTGGACCACCGTAGGTACCTTTGTCTTAATGGTTCCCTTAGCTGGCCTCCGTTCCTCCTCGTCAAAGTTGCGGCAAACTCTGATGAAGTGATGAAGCAGACCGCACCATCCACAATGCTTGCTCCTTGCTATACACTCCCTGGCTCGATAGCGGTGCCTGCTGGATCCGTAGCCGTAGCATCTCAGCGTCCCCGGGGCGCACTGTATCTTGACGATGGCCGTGTACTCGTTGTCACTTCCATCGTCCAAATCCAAGGCCAGGGTTTTCCCATGTGCCTCGCTCTTCAGCGGAGCATCGTCGCCGCTGAGGTGTTTCGTCAGCCGCTCCGCTGCCTCGTGCTGTTGCGCTAGCTCCAAGGCCGCTAGCAAAGTTAGTTCACCAGCGTGAGTTAGGAGGCGAACCCTCGCCGAGGAGTAGGCCACGTGCTCGACCAACTGGTCGTGGACCATCTCCTCCTCCAGGGCTCCAAATCTGCACTCACCCACCAGCTGTTGAAGGTCTGCCACGAACTGCTGGACCGACCCTTTGGGTTGCTGGCACCGTTGTCGGAAGTGGATGCGCTGCATTATGATGTTTTCTGGAGCACGAAAGTAGCCGGCCATGAGCCTCATGACATTGTCAAAGCTGTCACCTCCTCCCAGCATGCTGAGGATTTTCTGGCCCTCCATACCCAGGTTATGGACCAGAATAGCCCTCGCTCTTAATTTGTCCAGGTCACGGAGGTCTAACGCCAACAGATAGTTCTGGAAGGCCGTAAACCACCTGGCCCAAGGGACCAACAGCTCACCCGGAGCCTCCAAAAATGGACGAAGTGTGATCGCAGCCCTCTCCACCTCCATATATCCTTGTCACCAAATGTTGTGTCCAAATAACGAGGAGGCGAGGTGATGTTTTATAAAGTTTATTAACAAGAGCTATGTACACACGGGGAGTCCCTACCGCGAGTACAGGATCCACAGCGAAGAGGCAATGTGTCCCCCTCTTCAGGCTTATATATGACAGGTGACACCACCGCCCAAAGGCGGGGAATCACCCCTCCCTAGCCAACGGCACCACCATACTAATATTATATATAAATCACGATCTTACAGTTTCATTACTGCTTATATTTTATAACAATATGTTTAATGAAATAAATTGCTTTTTTTTTTTCCAATAGCTTTCTGGTCATATGACGAAGTAACTCAAAATCAGTCCAGAAAAGTAATGTTAATTCTGCTGAACAGGGTACACCTTTTTTAAATTGGCTTCATTACTGCATACATTTTATAATATTATTTTAATGAAAAATGCTTTTTTTTCAATAGTTTTCAGGTCATGTGACCAAGTCACTCAAAATCAGTCCAGACAAGTAATGTTACTCCTACTGAACCGGGTGCACTTTTTTTTTTTTTTTTTAATTTGGTTGCATTACTGCTTATTTTTCATAATACCTTTATTTGAAAAAATTGCATTTTTTTCAATAGCTTTCAGGTCATGTGACCAAGTCAGTCAATATCAATCCACAAAAGTAATGTTACTTCTTCTGAAAAGGGTACACCTTTTTTTATTTTTATTTATGTAACTTAACTAAAAATATAATTTTAAAACAACATGATTATTTCGAAAAGCGTGACGTGAATGAGATACTTTTGTTTAACAAGCAATAATTAACGGAGAGGAAGAGTACAAGTATGTCGGTTGGGCATATTTGGTTCATGTGGGACTGATGTACACATTAAAATCAAGTAAATTCTAGGAACTTCTTTCTTTTTTCAGTGTAGATGACCAAAACGATCGAAACACACACAGAATAATATAAAAAGGAATTTCCCCGGGGAAAATGAAGCTGCCTAGATAACTTTATATACATTGCAGATGTAAAGATGATGACCCATTTGGATACATAAATCATACTTGCTGTACAATACAGGGCTATCAAGCACAAGTTGAAATGTGAGGTACGAATTAGACTGCAAGGTGCAGTATGGCAGCATAGTTATGACCAGAATTCAACATCAGAGTGAGTTGTTGTACAGTGAAATGGCATGTGGCAGAAAAGATTTTCTGTACCTGACCGTTCGGTAGCGAACTGTAACAGTGTGCTGGAGAAAGTGTGATGGAGGGGATGATCAGGATTGTCCATGACAGATAACAGTTTGTTCAGTGTCCTCCTCTCCACCACTGTCTCAAAGGTCTCCGGCCTGAGACCAATTACAGAACCAGCCTTCTCGATAATTTGTCAAGTCTGTTGGTGTCGCTGGCTCTGATACTGCTACCCCAACAGACAGCAGCAAAGAAGATGGCGATGGCAACAACAGCCTGGTAGAAAAGCTTCAGCATCTTGTTGCACACATTTAAGGATCTCAACTTCCTCAGAAAGCAGAGTCTGCTCATCCCCTTCTTGTATGCCGCATCGGTGTTAGATTTCCAGTCCAGTCCGTTGATGATCCAGACACCCAGGTATTTGTAGTCCTCCACTACCCCCACATCCTCCCCCCTAATCCGCAATAGCTGTGAAGGCATCCTCTTCTTCCTGAAATCAATCACCATCTCTTTGGTCTTGCTAACGTTCAGTCTCAGATGATTCTGCCCACTCCACAAATCTGTCTACCAATGCCTTTTACTCTCCCCCTCTTATACACCTAATTATAGATGAGTCATCAGAAAATTTCTGCAGGTGGCATGACTCGGAGTTGTACTGAAAGTCAGTGGTGAATAAGGTGAAGAGAAAAGGAGAAAGCACAGTCCCCTATGGAGCTCCCATATCACTAACCACCACATCAAACAAGACACTACCCAGCCGGACAACCTGCGGCCTGCCTGTCAGGTAGTCAGTAATCCAGGAGATCACAGAGCTGTCAACCCCCATCCCCTGCAGCTTCTCTCCCAGCAGCAGTGGCTGGCTTGTGCTAAATGCACTAGAGAAGTCAAAGAATGTGATTCTAAGAGTGTCTCCTCCACCATCCAGGTGCAAATGAGCTCATTGCAGCAGGTAGATGACAACATCTCCAACTCCTAGTCCATCATTGTAGCAGTCTGTCAGGGGCAACAATGACTGTTTTATTTAGGTCTGATCAGATTCCTCCACACAACTCTGTCCTTTGCCTTCTGCTGAGAGGAACTCCTGTCTATATCCAACTTCTTCGGGTTTCTTTTTAAAGTGTCTTTGAATCTTAGCCTTGGTCTACCCTGATTGCATTTGCCTTCGCATAACTGTGAGTAGCGTAACTGCCGAGGGAGATGCTGATGATCCATCCTCGCAACATATCCAAGCCACCTCAGGTTCATCTGTATTTGCATGCCCTTCATTGATGGTAGACTAGCTTGTTTCAGCACTTCTATGCTGGTTTTCTTTCCATAAAGATATTCATTATGGCTCAAAGGTGTCTCATCATGTATGCATTAAATTTCTTTACTTGTGCCCTGAAGACAGTCCAAGTTTCAGCACCGTACAATAGAGTAGCCAGTACTGTCGCGCTGTACACTTTGCATTTCACACCAATAGACACATCTTGATTGTTCCACAGTCTCTCCCTCAAGTTTCCAAGCACAGCACTCGCTCTTCCCATTCTGAGAGAGAGTTCATCCTCCAGCCTAGCATTCTCTGAAACAGTTCTCTCGAGATAGATAGATATATAGTAGATGTACTTTATTGATCCCAAACTGGGAAATTACAGTGTAACAGCAGCATGACAGTTGACAGCCAAACAACAGAAACACACACGACAGACAAATGGATTACCCATGGAAAGTAAAAAAGAAACTAACACGACTAAAGAACCTATATACATCATAGCTTAATATATGATGACCCGTATAAACACATGAATCATCCCATTGCACAAAGAAGGACTATCAGGAGCAGAGTGAAAATGTGAGGTACCAGTTAGTCTGTAAGGTGCAGTGTGGGAGCATAGCTATGACCAGAATACAACATCATACTAGATACTTGAAAATCTTACACTAGACTAGTGGCTCTGTACCAATGCTGATCTCTTCTGGTAGTGATGTTGATAACTGGAACTTTGGCAGTTGATAGAGGCACTCTGTCTTCTTGATGTTGATTTTGAGGCTTAATTTGCTAGCTGCTCTTGCAAATTTCTCCACTAAAGATTGCATATCTTCTGCACTGTGAGCAACTATAGCACTGCCATTGGCAAAGAGCATTTCTCTTACTACCTTTAGCGATGTCTTACTCTTGGCTTTAAACTGTGCCACATTGAACAAGTCTGCTTGTTTCCTTGTTTGAATGCATACTCCTTCTGAAGTGTTTTTGAAGGCCACCTCAAGCATGGCTGCCAGATATAGCAAGAAGAGTGTAGGCACAAGCACACACCCATGTTTCACCCTGTTACTTACTGAAAAGTCTTTAGATACTGAACCACTCATTGCCATGTTTGCTTGCACACCTGTATGGAGTGCCTCGATCAGGTTGACAAACTTCTCTGTACAGCCATATTTCTTGAGTACCTGCCAGAGTCCTTGCTGCGATACAATATCAAAGGCTTTACTGAAGTCAATGAAGACTACACAAAGCAGCATGTTCTGTTTGATACACTTTTCTTGAACCTGTTTCAAACAGAAAATCATGTCCATTGTGCTTCTTCCACTTCTAAAGCCGCACTGGGTTTCCGGTAGTACATTCTGCGAGATGTGTTCATTGAGTCTGTTCAGTAGTACACGTGAGAGAATCTTACTAACAGCGGCTAGCAGTGATATACCTCGGTAATTTCCACAATCTTTCCTGTCACCTTTCTTGAACAAAGGCACAATGCTTGCATCCTTCCAGTCTTGAGGTACTTTCTGGGAATCCCATATCTTTTGGATGAGCTTATGCAGGCAGTTGGTCAGCTGGACACCACCAAATTTCCACATTTCTGCTGGAATTCCATCCCTTCCTGGAGCTTTACTATCCTGTGTTGTCCTGATAGCTGTAGCATCATCTCACTTTGGCTCAGCAATAATTATTCTTCTGCTTAAAGACATCTTGTTTCACCCAGGAGTAAGACAGTAAAGAATGGATTTTCTTCCTCCAGGCCACAGCTGAAATCCCATTCCTTTGTTAAAACCAGCCTAAGCAATTCCACCTATGTCCGGCTTTGGTTTTATTGCCCCCATAAACATGGATCCACAGCTCAATAAAATTTCCTTAAACTTTGGGACATGCTGGGTTTAACCAGTGAACTTTAAAGTACATTATTACAAACTCAATTCTAAACCTTCTCTTCTTTTCAGGACTATGAAAAGCAAATGGACTCTGATGTTTTTAATGTGGAAAATCAATAATATGTGTGAAATGCATTACTCTGTGATTTTATATATATATGCATGTTAAAAATGTTTAACCTCTTGCGTCCGAGAGCACACAAGAGCGCACGAGGGTGCTCTCGTGCGCTCTAGGATGCATCATGGAGATTTTGAGGTAGGTGGTGTATGGCATCCAAGCGCGCACTGAAAATAAAAGCTGCAGACACAGCCGCAAACAGATTAGTTCATCTGATTGACCTCTCATTCGACTAATAAGAGCCTTGAATTGGGTTTCTGAAACCTTGAAGAACCAATGAATGAAAATCTAGCCAGAAGGACCCGCCTCCCAACGGCTGCGAGCCAACTGAAGCACAGAAGTTCGCTGAGTTGTTTTGTCTAAAGCTGGGTGAAGAGAGACTGCTTCAGCAGCCACAGGCAGTGGTTTATTTATTTATTTTTTTTAATTCCAGCAGAGTGTTTAGGATTCTCTTATATGGTCATCATAGACCGACGGAGGCCAACGACGAAGGTCGTAAATCATTTGCCAAAACCGCAATCATGGAATTATGTTTTGACCAGGTCGCGAGACCAGAACCAGAGCGGACCAGCGTCGGTTCGTCTGACAATGAGGAAGAGAAGTTGGCCAGGACAATGTGGCTGTGAAGAGGTAAGGTGTTATAAGCCAAATTATTTTTTATCCCTGAAAATTGTAATCCAAAATGACTTTTGACTGATCGGTAAATTACAACTGTGCTTCGCAGCGCAGTTCGTGCGCCGCTGTACAAGGGATTGTTCGCCGCGTACAGACTGTGAACGCCCCCCCACCCCCGCTATTCTTCTGCAGCAAGGGGGGGGAGCCGCGGTGATTGCGCTGCTGTCCCACATCACCACATGAGGCTAATCCGTTGTGTAGCGATGGCCGAAGTCCATCCTCTGTAGCGACAACCCCCCCCCCCACACACACAGACAGCCCTGAGTGTGACCTTTCATTAGAGCCCAAAATGAAGATTCTACATTGAATTATTCAAAAGTTACAGACGTTTTTCCAAACTGTGCCATTTGGCACAATTTGGCACAGTTCCAAAATGCCTGGGAACAGCCTGAGAACAAAGCTGTGTAAAATATTCATTTTTTGTGGTATTGTTACAAAATTTGGACCTCAGCTGGATGGTTCTACATTTCTGTTGCATTTTCCAGCCCGGATCTGAAGCTGTGTGTTATTTGCAAGCATTTGTATCCAAAAAAAACACCCAGGCCAAATTTATTTTCTTCAAGTTCAGTATGTTTAGATGACTGTAACTCAGTGGCCGGAGCATTTAGAGAGATCATGTTTTTTTGCCAAAAAATTCAAAGTGTTTTCTTTTAAATGAGACCAACCCCATGAAGCTGCTGCAAAGGGTTGAAGAACAGCTTTCGATTTACTTTGGGCACATTTTTTTTTTGCGTTTTTAGGAAAATTGACCGGAGTGCAAGGGGTTAAATGAATGTTTATTCCTGCATGTTGATTTAGAAGCACTACTTATAAGATACATTAAGGTTAGTTTAGTTATACATAAGTGTGTGTAAAAGCATATTCCAATGTATTTAAAATTGTGTGTATTCATGTGGACCGATATCACATCTCACCCAGCTTCTTCATCCTATTGGTCTCTCACAGACGAGGCCTGTTATTGGACTAAAAGCTCATCAAGCCCGCCCACAAAGGACGCTCATTGGCTGAGATTCCGGTCAACCCGGAAGCCCGCAAAGGCTCAACAGAGCTTATAAAAAGGAGAAAGACCCCCTGCTTCAGCCCTTTTTTTCGACGCTCTTCGCTCTGATTCATCTCTTTTCTCTCCTTTTTTTTGACGCTCTTTTCTCTTTCGACGTTCGTCTCTCTCTATTGTCTATCGTCTACACACAGCAAGAAAGAACAAAGGACTGTCTGAACAGACTTCTACCATGTGTTGCTTTTCCGAGCACAGCGCAGATAACTCGTAATTTGTTTATGCAACTTTGTATGTTAATGTTTTTTTCTTTTTCTCTTAAATGCCTAGGAATTCCTATTTCTTTGAGCTCAACTCTTAATCGGAGTTAAACTCCAATTTTTATTTATCGCTTTTTCTTTGTTAAACTTTCTGTAAAACCACTGTTTGTTTAACTTTAATGTAAGTTTTAATCTTGACTTTATTTTTATAATATTTTTCTTGACCAGTCACACACCAGAAGCTATTATTTTTATCTAAAGTCCGAAACTCTTTAATTTGAGATCGAATTAGATATCTTTAATTAATTATTATCGAAGGCCTCTGAGAAGACGCAGCTCCGACATCATGCGCAGCTGAGGAACCAGCGCGCTTCTGCAGGATTTCAACCATTGAGATCAAACCTACGATCTCATAAATCTCATTCATCGTCCAGAATATCTGCGGGACAAATATTCTGGGTTTTGCCCGTGAACAACACATCAAAACTTCACAAGGACAATGAAAGAACATTGACCAGATCAACGGGAAAACTCCAAGCAAGGAATCACGTGAGCTGCAAACTTTAATTCATCTGCTGAATTAAACGTTTGAGGTTCGGTAATAATTTGTGTCTCTAATCAGATGCAAATTAAGAAGCTATTAACATAACTCTTCTTTTCATTAAAATTCCGTTTTTATTTTCTTAAGATTAATCCAGGACTTTTCATATAATTAGTAAACTTTCTCCATAAATTTGCGTTGTTTCCATAATCTGTTAACTCAAACTGATAGAAATTCATTTCTCAGTTTAACCCTGGTTCCGAAAATATTGACATTGTTAACCTATCATTTACAAGATTGATTTTACGATTAATGAAATTACTGCAATGTCTGTTAATCATTTCGTTTAATAAATATGTGAAAATGAGAGAAGTTGTTGAGAATTTATTTCATTCTGAGTCTGTTTCAAGCACAGGTATCGAATTCACGGAAAAATTTTTGAGACTGATTATTAATTAATTTATTGAGTGATTAATCAGGTATAAAGTGAAATTAAAATTAAAATTGCTTCTTAAAGATTGAAGCTGGTGCCCCTACGAGTTTTAACTTTTCTGATGTATATGAAACGAGATTTGATCTCAGATTCCAATACATCAATATAAATTAAAGAATTCATACCTGATCATATTTATTAATTTTTCATATTTTACATTACATAGCTGCCATTAGTTCATCAAGATTTGGTGGTTCATCCAGACTTGATACAACTGGTCACTGCACTAGAGCTTCTTTTGCCTCTTCAGTGAGATCTCCAAGGTTGTTTAGTAGTTGGTCAAAGTGGTCTGCAAATCTGTCCAAGATCTTGTCTTTCTCCTGCAAAACTGTTTCACTACCCGTAGCCTTTAGTTGAATCAGTCCTCTTGGTTTAGGGCTGCAGATTTCTCTCAGACCTGTGAAGAATGTTTTCCTTCAAGTCTACTGCAGTTTGAAGTTCCTCCGCTTTTTCATTCCAGTAGTTGGACTTCGTCTCTCTGATGTACTTCTGTAGCTCACTCTGAGCCTTTGAGTATTTCTTCTTCTTTGACCTTGTGTTACACTATAGATTTTCCTGCCTAGCTGTATTCCTCACTTTTAGTAGTTTCTTCAGATGTTCATCATGCTCATCAAACCAATCTTGACGTTTCCTCTCAGGGTGGCCTAAAACATCACTCGCAGTCTGATACACCGTATCCTTCAGTGTCACCCATTTCTCTTCTGTCATTCTCTGAGTTGTTACTGTCCCAATCTTTCAAGTTTTCATCCATTTCCTGTATAAGTTCTTCCTGCTTCTTTTGGCCTTTCAGTGCACTAGTGTTTAGCTTCCGCGGTGGCTTTGCACCCGTCCTGCAGTGCTGATTTCATCTGCAAATCCTTAATCTAGATCTCAGTATAACATGATCAGTACCTCAGTCTGCACCTCTCATTGCCCTGGTGTCCAATACATCCCTTAAGTCTCTCTTCCTTACTATGATGTAGTCTAACAAGTGCCAGTGCTTGGATCTTGGTTGCATCCATGTCTTCTTATGTGTGTCCTTGTGCTTAAATAGGGTGTTGGTTATCACAAGGTTGTACACTGAACATTGTGCAAGTAGAAGTTCTCCATTAGCATTGCACTTTCCTACTCCATGACTGCCTAGCACTCCTTTCTATTTCTGTGTCTGAACCAACTCTTACATTAAAATCTCCATCGAGTATCAGCCTGTCATCAGATGGTACACACCTGACAGTCTCACGTAAATCACTGTATAACTCTTCTTTCACCTCCTCTGTGTTGATCATTGTTGGGGCATACACGCTGATGAGTGTGGCATACATCTTCCGCTGTAGTCAGAGTCTCATAGTCATTATCCTGTCACTGATTGGTACCGGTTCCTCATCAAGCATTGCTGCTATCTCCTTTCTAACTGCAAAGCCTACTCCTGCTTCTCTCCTTTCTTGAGTTGATTTCTCACTCCAAAAGAAGATGTACCCATGATCTTCCAAACCGTCATATCCAGGCAATCTTGTTTCACTAAGTGCAGTTATGTCTACACTGTACCTGTTCATTTCCAAGCCTACAAGCGTGGTCTGTCTTTCTGGGCACTGTGATGTTGATCTGTCCATCAGAGTGTGTACATACCATTCTGCTACACAGAAGGCTGCTGTTTTCTTCTTCTTCTCTCTTCCTGCTCCTAACATACTTTCGCTGCCCGTCGGAGTGTGACCAGATCAGTGCGGACCTTGTTAACCCAGGTGATGTCCGAGCCGGTATGAGTTGCTTTCTGACTGACCATTTCATGAAACTGCTTGCAAAATATTTGAGTACCGCTAACTTTTGCTGGAGTAGTGGCACATTCTTGGCAGACAGAGGTATGATCAGTGACAAGGACAGACCAAGACAAACTGACTCCTGCATCTGTTGCAGTGACTGACCAGATGATAGGTTTGTTTATCTCTGCTCTTTGTGTAGAGCATGTCACAATGTACCGACTGGCAAAAGTCCACCACAGACCTTGCGACAGATGTGCTTATCTTCCAGGATGTCCAGTCTCACCCCGTGTAACTGGGAGTCACCCACCACAGACCTGTGACAGATATTATTTTTAGTTCTGCCAGGATGCCCAGTTTCACCCTCCACACCCTCGGAAGGGTGGGGTTGCCGGTTGAGTCGCCGATGGCCCGACCCATGAAACAGGTAGTACTCGTTTTCATGGTTATCCAGTAGCAAGCAAACCAGTGCCAGACCTGACAAGGATCAATGCTTAAATGGGGCTGATACGCAAACTGCAGAGGGTCCAGCCACATCTTCACCTATGACTTCAGGTGGGCTAAGACCAGTCTCTCCAGGACCTTCATCACATGAGATGTGAGGGCAAGTGGTCGATAGTAGTTCAACTCCAATGGAGATGACTTCTTGGGGACAGGGACCAGGCATGACATCTTCCATAGCACCAGTACTCTCTCCAGACTCAGGCTTAGGTTGTACAGGTGTTTTAGTACAGGAGATAGCTGGTTGGCACAGGTCTTCAGGATCCTGGCGGAGATGCCATCAGGACCCGCAGCCTTCCGCTGACGGAGTCTCTCCAGCTGTTTCTTAATCTGGTCTGTAGTCACAGTGATATTGGGGTTGGTGCTGATGTCCTCAGAGGAAGGCTGAGGACACGTGCGTGTTCGCCACGAGCGATCGGCGCTCGTGGCGAACACGCACGGGCTGAATTGCCACCTCCGTTGGATTGCCCTTTAATCGCCTTTCTCCAGCGACTTCCTGCGCCTTCCTGAAGCGATTGCTAAGCTAACACTAGTTAGCTTAATGCTACCTGAAGCGATTGCTAAGCTAACACTAGTTAGCTTAATGCTGGCGCCAGTCTCTAAATAACTAACCTACAGCGATCGGATATACCTCCGGTGGATTACCCCTTTGATCGCTTTTATCCGGCCACTGTGAGTAAACTGACCAGCGATTCCAGCGCTTCCTTGTGATTCACTGATGTGCCCTACCTGAAGCGATTGCTAAGCTAACGCTAGTTAGCTTAATGCTGGCGCCAGCCATTCCACCTAACACCAGCCTGAATCAAAGCCCAGCTGCGAGGCCCAGCGGAGATACTACCAGGCAGGCGGCTATTTGTTTGACGGGGCTCAGCAGAGATTTCACCCAGGCAGACGGCGGTAGGCGGCGGTGCCCAGCGGAGGACTTACCGTGACTGCAGCGGCGGTGTGCGACGAGACTACCCGAAGCGATTGCTAAGCTAACGCTAGTTAGCTTAATGCTGGCGCCAGTCATTCCACCTTACACCAGCCTGAATCGAAGCCCAGCTGCGAGGCCCAGCGGAGATACTACCAGGCAAGCGGCTATTTGTTGACGGGGCTCAGCAGAGATTTCACCCAGGCAGACGACGGTAGGTGGCGGTGCCTAGCGGAGGACTTACCGTGACCTCAGCGGAGCTCGGTGGCAGCGGCGGTGTGTGACGAGACTCGGTTGGAGGAGCGGGACGGGAGACCAGTTACGGCGACTATGAGCAACGAGACCAGCAACGGAAGGGGCTAGTTGGCTAGCTGAGGCCCAGCTGGATTCGAGGACGATCGGATCAGATTCTGGCGATATAAGCAGAATTTATTTTACTATCCACAGATTTTCTTTTTCCTTCTTTCCAAGAAAGACTGAAGATGGCTGCCACCGGATTAAAAAGTGGGCTGATGGGCACCACTAATAAGCCTTCTCTACTTCTCTACTTCCTCTTCGTTTTGTCTTTGTGTGTCTGGACCTGCAACAAGAAGGATTTTCCGACAAACTCAACCAAAGGTGAAGTTAAAAAGTTTTATCTGTATGGATTTGGGCTTGGTCATCTCACCCTACACTCTATGTGGTCTTTAAAAGCCCTGAGCAAAAACTTCCAAATTAAGGCAAACATGGCTGTTAAGCAAAAATCACAATATGGCAGAGGATATACAATTAAAGTTCTGTTAGTTCTGCTACTTCTGGCAGGAGATATTCACCTTAACCCTGGACCTGCCACTATTAAACAGCAGACCACTGGGTTAGCACAAAACCGAGCTGTACAAAAGCAAAAACAACATTTATTTTTCCAAACTGTTAATCATGCACGAGTTCTTTGGGACACCAAGGCTAAACCAAAGGGGATCCTCGGCGGTCATTTAAACATACGGAGCATAATCCCCAAAAGAGATGAGATTTCGGTGTTGCTGTTGGACTCAAATCTGGACTACCTTTGTCTCTCAGAAAGCTGGCTACACAGTAACATAGACACTAATATGATCGATATTGTGGGCTACCAGTGTTTTAGAAAAGACAGGCAGGTAGGGAGGGGAGGAGGTGTTTTAATTTACATCAAAGAGAAATATAAATGTCAACTGGTTGATTTGAATACTTCACTTGAATGTTTAGCTGTGAATGTATGTCTCTCTCCGGTAATGAATTTCAACATTGCAGTAGTGTACAACCCACCGTCACACAACTCTTCCTTTTATAATGAATTAAGTGATCTGGTTAAACAACTTGAGAAGAACAGAGAAACAATAATTCATGGTGACTTTAATATCAACTGGTCTGATAAAAAAGACAAACAAAAACTGAAAAGCCTCATGACTAAATTTAATTACCAGCAAATGATCAAAGGACCCACCAGGATAACCAAACAATCCAGAACACTTATTGACATGGTATTTACTAATAAACCAGAACGAATAACCAGAACCTATAATCTTGTAACTGGTCTCTCAGATCATAACATGGTTCTTGCTGTCAGGAAACTTACTAAAAAGCGACTACAGTATTTTGGGGGAGTCGATATTGACAAATCAAATTTTATTATCCCCAAATCAAAAAATGAGGAGTTTGAACATTACTTAGAGAATCAAAATTGGGAGCAGCTCATGTCAACATGTGAAGTAGATGATTGTTGTAATTTTATAACTGCAACAATCACAAAGTCTATAGAAAAATTTTCAAAGCAAATTAAAAGTAGACAACAGAAGATTAGCCTACCATGGTTAAATAATGAAATAAGAAAACTTATGAAGAGGCGAGACTATGCACTGAAAACATCACTAACCTCCAAACTACAAAATGATCACCTTGTGTACAAAAGTTTAAGAAATAAAGTGGTACATGAGCTGCGAAAATCAAAAATATCTTATTACAATAAACTGATAGATCATGCAAAGGGTAACAACAGTTCCCTATGGAGGCATTTAAATAACTTAACTAATAAAAAAAACGATCAGAAGGGGGTAAAGGAACTTAGAATCAATGGCAAGACCGTCAGTGACAAGGCTACTTTGGCAAATGAATTTAATTCACACTTTGTGGGCTCTGTGGAAGACTTAACAAAAATTTTTGTGCTGCCAAATGTGCTCAACAACACAAATTCCATACTTCCAACAGACACTTTTCACATCGATGAGGTAAATGAGAAGTTAATTGCTGGTATTGTTAAAACACTGTCAAACTCAAAAACTAATGATATCTACAATATGAGCACCTCCTTTCTCAAAATGCACAGCAAAATATTAATCAAACCACTGACTCATCTCATTAATCTCTCCATTAGGTCTAGTACATTTCCATCTGGCTGGAAAAAAGCTGTCGTCATACCAGTTCATAAATCAGGCAGTAAAGACGATATATGCAATTACCGCCCAATCTCTATCTTACCAGTCCTATCTAAGGTTCTTGAAAAAGTTGTAGCTACACAGCTGATAGACTACTTACAAGACAGTCAACTTCTTCATCCACATCAATTTGGTTTTAGACCAGGATACTCAACAGAAACAGCAAATTGTTGCCTTATTGAAAACGTCAAACAGTCCTTGGACAGGGGTAATGTGGTAGGAGCTGTTTTTCTAGATCTCAAAAAGGCTTTCGATACTGTAAACCACAGTTTGCTTTTATCCAAAATGGTATCTTTTAACTTCTCCCCAAATACATTAGAATGGTTTGCATCTTATCTCCAGAATAGAGAACAGTGTGTAAAAGTTCACCAGGATAAATCCTCATTTTTAAACAACCGCATGGGTATCCCACAAGGGTCCATTCTTGGTCCTTTACTTTTCAGCATTTTTATTAATGACCTGCCGTTACACTGCTCAGCTGCAACATGCCAACTTTATGCAGATGATGCAGTTATTTACACAGCTGCCAAGACTCCAGCACAGGCTGCAGATGTACTGTCTACAAGTATGGTTGATGTCCAAGAGTGGCTCCTCAAGAACCATCTATTGCTGAACCTTCAGAAAACAGTCTCAATGTGCTTTTCAATCAAAAAATGTAACCTGCAACATTTTAAAGTTAATATACATGATCATGACATCAGTTTAGCTACAGAATTCAAATACCTTGGCATTGTACTAGATCCTCAACTCAAATTTAATCTTCATATAAAGAAAATTTCAAAAACAGTAAAAAAAAATCTGAACTGCTTTAAATTAATTAGATATTACATACCTTACGAAGCAGCTGCACTGTATATGCATTCTATGGTTTTTTCTCATATATCATACTGTTTGACAGTCTGGGCTCAAGCAGCCCCTTCCACAATAAGACATATAGGTTCATTATATAATCAAACCCTAAAAATCTTGGACAAAAAGCCCATTAGGTGGCATCACTGTAATGTTTTAAAAAAATACAACCTATTGAGTTTTGAGAGCTTCATTGACCTCTGTCTTCTGAAATTAACGTTCAAATGTTTCCATAAATCAGCACCCGAGCCACTTGCTGGTTTCGTCCAAAGACAGGACAGCAGCAGAGCCACCAGGAGTTCTGTTAACAATAACTGTAAAATATTCCACCGCAGAACCACATTTGGACAAACAGCTTTCTCTATAAAGGGCAGTCACATCTGGAACACAATGCCAAATGAAATTAAAATAATAACGGACTTTAAAACATTCACTAAAAATGTTAAAAACTGGCTGAAAAATAAACAAGAATGTACTCATGTATGAATTAATTGTCTGCAAAGTGAGAGTGAATGAAGGGAAGGAATAAATGTGTTTGTTTATAGTGAGTGACGGAGGGAGGAAGGCCTGAAATAGGCAAATGTGAGTTATGTTATATGTGTTAAATGTGAGTCAGGCTGTTATATTTGTGTATTTATAATATTTATAATATTTATAATTGTGTATTTATAATTTTTCTGCATTGATGTATGTGGTTATTGTGTATATTTTTTATCTTGATTCTTTTTTCTAAAGCCCATCCAGGGACAAGAGTTGCAAATTAGCTAATAGCTATACACTCTATGTGCAACACATCAGATTGATTGTCTTTGATTAATTGTCTATGTTTATTGCACTGTCCCTGTCAAATAAACTAATCTACTACTACTACAGAGGAGGGGAGGGGGGGAGGGGACAGAGAGAGAGTGGTGCTGCACGGGAGGGGGAGGGTGTGTGTGGGTGTCTGGCTGTGTTGTGGGGATGACAGACAGTGAGTTGAACCTATTAAAACAATTGGAAAATTGGAAAACAATTACTTTTTAGTCTTTAACTTGACTTGCCTGGCACGCTGAGATTCACAGATTAGGCCCGGGTTTGTTTTTCCTGTCAGGCATAAACTACAAAAGGTGCAAATGCATTCCATTTACAAGATAAACATCCTGGACTTCATCTTCTTCACACAGGCCTACTGATGATGTTCATAAAATATATATATAAAAAAAAACACCTCCCAATTCTATGGCCATTTTCATAATTTAAGGGCTGGTAGTAAATCAGAAAGCGAGGTGTTTAGATTAATACTGATGACTGGCATCTACAGACAAGTCAGCATGCAGTCAGAATAAACAAGATGTACAGGATTTGAGCATTAAAAAGTTAAAAGATTTACAAATAAAAAGGATCTCTACATTACCACAGAGTTAAAATGGGAAAGCAGAGTGCACTGCAGATTAAAAAAAAAGTCTATAATGTCAAAACTGTAAGAAAGGAAAGGAAGGTTGGTTGGCATTTAATTCCAATATGAGGAACAAAAGTCACCAGAACTCTTCTCTGCCGCTCCATTGGACAGTTGCGGAATGTCTTCGTCTCATTTACGTGGGACAAAGAACTTTGAGTATGTAGTCTGTTAGGAGGGCAGGAACTAATAGTTTTTTGAATGCAAAAGATGCAATAGACCTACACAATGGTCCTCTCCGGCATACAACTAGGAACATACCGGTCGCTATGGAGGGTGAGAATATGTATGGGCACATAATCATACCATGTAGGATAACTAAGTAGACGGTTATGCTGTTTCATTCCATCTAGCAACAATGCTCTGCACTGTGTGTGTTTATATATTTGCATATTTATTCCATCTAGCTACAATGCTCCGTACTGTGGGTGTTTATATATTTATATATCTACATATTATTCCATCTAGCTACATTGCTCCGCACTGTGTGTGTTTATATACTTGCATATTTATTCCACCTAGCTGCAATGCTCCGTACTGTGGGTGTTTATATATTTACATATTTATTCCATCTAGCTACAATGCTCTGCACTGTGTGTTCATATATTCATATATTTATTCCATCCAGCTACAATGCTCTGCACTGTGTGTCTGTGTGTGTGTGTATATATATATATTTTATAGTAATACGTACATATGTTTATTAGCTGCTCTTGCTTGCTTGTTTTTTTTTTTTTTTTTTTTTTTTTTTCTCTTGCCTTCTGATTGTTGCTCTGAGTGTTGCTATCCCTGTGCTGTTGCAATCCTGGAATTTCCCCGTTGTGGGACTAATAAAGGCTTATCTTATCTTATCTTAAAAAACAGATTCATCTCATCAAATATATGAGAAAAAAAATCAAATTTACTAGTAAAAAGGTGCAAAATTATGAGAAAAAAATTGAAAATGTAGGAGAGAAAAGTTGCAAATTTACAAGAAAAAAATAGTTATATTACTTGAAAAAAGTTAAACTTCCAAGACAAATTTATTCAATTTACAAGAAAAAAGTCACAAATTAATGAGGAAAAATTTAGAAAAAGTTGCAAATGTAAAAAGTAGCAAATATGAGTAAATAAATTGAAATTTTGCTTAAGAAAGAGTACAGAGTTGTTAAAAAAGTTGCACATTTACAGTAACAAAAAAGTTAAAAAGTTTTTAGAAAATTCCAAATTTACAAGAAAAATGTTGCAAATTTATGGGAAAAAAGGTCACAAATTTACAAGAAAATAGCAAATTCACAAGAAAAAAGCAGCTCATTCAAAAAAGTTCCAAGATTACAGTTAAAAAAAAAGTGACAAATTAATAAGAAAGTTCCAAAATTACAAGAAAAAGTCAGAAAATTTGCAAGAAAAAAAGTCATAATTTTACAGGAAAACTGAACAAATTTAAAAGAAAAAGTTGCAAGTTTACAGTAAATCGTTTAAAATTCATGGGAAAGTTTCAGATTTTCAAGAAAATGTGTCAAGTTTATGGGAATAAAGTTCCAAATTTACAAGAAAATTTCAAATTTATGAGAGCATAAGTTGAAAATGGGTAAATAGATAAAGTCCATGTGGGCAAAAACAGAAGGGGCCAACATGAAACCTGTGGACTAACCCACATGGACCTATAAGAAAGCCAAGATTTAATCTTTTGTGGGGCCCACATGGACATGCTGGCCGGGTCTTATGTTTCCTTCTCCAGCTCTGGAGGAAGGCACAAGAGTATTCAGGTTTGGCAACAGGAGGACAGAGCACACCACACTTCTATCCAATGACCTAACATTCCCATGCTGAGTGATGACACAGGGCAGCTTATCAAAGCTGCAGGTAATGAGATACAGGTGGTTAATCAAGACAACTGCAAGCAGTCAGGTAAGCAGCAGCGGAATACAGTGCAGTTAATTCCCCCATTGATGACATTAGTCACTATGGGGGCAGGCCAAAATGAATGTTTATGATCCTGCAGAACTCAGATTTGGAATGAGTAACCTTTTTTCCGTCTTCTTCCGGCTTTCAGAGAGAGCAGACGCTTTTCTCCCCTCTCCTCTCCTTTCCTCCTCCTGAATTCTGATTCCCTGCTTGCGATGTCTTGTCTGTGTCTCGCTCTACTTCTGCTGAATCGACCCAAATGGAAACTATGGAAATTGGAATTGTGGCTTAATGCTATTGACACCACTTTTCAACAAGAATCGGGCCAGGGGGGAGCCCAAGAATTGGAACTCCTGCGTGATTCGACTGAAGATTGGCATGATCACAGGACTTGCTGTTTGGCCCTGGAGTTCCTGGTGTATTGAAATTATAGTTGGATGAGCTAATCAAAATGCGGACCCGGCGTAGCTCCCTCAACAAATTTGTCCAGCTGGGGGGAGCACTGATAGCGGCAAATGGGATTAACATGGAATTTACCATCTGGCATGCATTGAAGAGAGATGAGACTCTCTTGGACATGTTACCTATGTTCGGTAGGTGGATAACATCTGGAGTCGCTGAGTGCTCTCCAGGGAAGGATTCTAAAGCCTGTAAATTGTGATGCACAGAATCGCATGAGAGGTGAAATTTTTTCTGCTCTAAGTGAACTGTGCCTTTTGACCTTGATTCGGCGCCCTTGAAGACTTCATTCATTCCTCCTGGGAAGATAAGGCTGAAGGGAGTCTGGCTTCTAACCCAAACATCGACAAACAATGGCTGTTGTTCTGCAGACTGAGATCTTCAAGGACAGCGTTATCATGTGTCCACAGAACTTGCCATCTGCATGCAAGAGGAGAGATAGACTCTGGACATGGTTTGTGTAGAACACATGATTATCCGTTGCCAGGGGGTGCCCTCTGCTGTTTACTAGCAATTGACGCATCCACACTGCATCATACTGATCATATGCTGATTACACACACTGTCTCTCTTGTTGCTTTGTTATTGTGTGATCTATATTGTCTGCTAATTGTGCATTAGAGAGTTTTTTTCTACGTAATCACAATTTTGGTCATAAAATGAGCTTTATTTTGATTAACAATGCTTTTTTCTCTCTGCCCATTGTGTTTCCCTCCCCTCCCCCTCCCCCTCTTTACCCCCCACTGTATGACAGGCGCCTTTCATGGCTGCCGCGTCATTAGGATGTGCTTATCTAGCGCGCCCAATGTCAAGTCAAATTCCTCGTATGTTTACTTGTGTTTACTTGTAAACATGCTTGGCAATAAAGTTCATTCTGATTCTGATTCTGATTTTTTTCTGTTCAGATGTTACACTCAGCAGGTTGCTGATCTTCAGCCAGGGATCTCTATAAAATTTCTTTGATAGCAATGCAAATAAAGCCTTTTTGGTAAGACTGGTGTTTTCATCCCTACACACATGAGCAATCCACTTGAGATACTAAACTGTGATAAAATCTTTGATGGCCACAATCTGTCAATTTAAAAATATCTTTATTGGAATAAACAAAGTGAATTGCGTCTTCCTCAACATCACAAGCCTTTCTTTGCGAGCTTTCTTTCACCATACTTCTCAGGCATTGTGTCTAATATACTTCAAGTTTGGCAATTCGCCTCCCATTAGGGAACCACGCTTGAGTGCCATAGACAAGTCTAGACCAAACCCACGCTTCTACAATCTTTCGTCTCGTGTACATGGATAAGATAAGCCTTTATTAGTCCCACAATGGGGAAATTCCAGGATTGCAACAGCACAGGGATAGCAACACTCAGAGCAACAATCAGAAGGCAAGAAAAAACAAGAGCAGCTAGTATACATACGTACATATTAATATATATATATATATATATACATACAGTATATATATATATATATATATATATATATATATATATATATATATATATATATATATATATATAGACACACAGTGCGGAGCATTGTGGTTGGTGGATGTGCAGCAGAAAGTCTAAGCTCTCTCTCCGTGGATGCGGCGGGCCAGCTGGATGTCTTTGGGCATGATGGTGACCCTCTTGGCGTGGATGGCGCACAGGTTGGTGTCCTCGAAGAGACCCACCAGGTAGGCCTCGCTGGCCTCCTGCAGAGCCATGACGGCGGAGCTCTGGAAGCGCACAGATTGGATACCCTGCAATCTGTCAGCACATTATGTACGTAGCTCATTGAACTTAGCTATTGCACTGGCCACACAGTGTTCAGTAAAGCATCTGTCCTCAGCGCTGGTAACAATCTGACAAAGATAGCAAAACTGTGTTGCATTCTAAATGGCATGACTTTCTATAGAAAAAAAAGGTTGTCTGCTTTGCAAGGGCTTGATCGTTAAAGACTTGAGTCTTAAAGTGCCTTCACACCAAATGCGAACAGGTGGTGCGAATCCATACAAAGTCAATGGAAAGAGACGAGTGTGGTATATGGAAAAAGGGTACGTTATTGTGAAGTGCAGTGTGGAGACAGGGACTTCCTGTCACGTCACCGCACTGCCCTATATAGTGGGCAGGCCACCATCTTATGGTCTCTTTGAATGGTGCCCATGCCAGGTGCATGCCATGTTACTGCTGTATTCCAGTACCATTCAATAAAGCTGTGTTCGCCAGCTTCATCTTGCCTCATTCATCACCAAGTATTTCCATACATAACATTTGGTGACTGAGGATTAATGCATGGAGGCGTGTACCACACCATTTTGTCCCTTTCTCAAGCTTCCAGGTGAACCGTCGGTGCCTTGGCCATGCTGGTTCGAGGCTTTTCAGACCAACATCACTGCGCTGGACCTCAGACAGCTCGACAAGCTAAGGGCATGTGCGATTCTTGTCCATAACCTGTGTATTGAGGGCCAGTGAGTCATGCGGACACTCGGTGCATCAGACTCGATGGAAAAAGAGGACGCCTTTCAGGTAGAAGAGGACGCCTTCTCAGCTATTGAAGATTAGGAGGGAGGATGTGGGGGTGGTTGAGGACTACAAATATCTGGGTGTCAGGATCAGCAACGGGTTGGACTGGAGATCCAACACTGATGATGCGCACAAGAAGGGGATGAGCAGACTACTTCCTGAGGAAGCTGAGATCCTTCAACGTGTGTAGCAGGATGCTGGAGCTTTTCTACCAGACCATTGTTGCCAGCGCCATCTTCTTTGCTGCGGTCTGTTGGGGTAGCAGTATCAGGGCCAGCGACACCAACAGGCTTGACAAGATTATCAAGGCCTGAGACCTTTGAGACAGTGGTTGAGAGGAGAACACTAAATAAACTGCGATCCATCATGGACAATCCTGATCACCCCCTCCACCACACACTGGACAGACAGCGGAGCACTTTCTCCAGTAAACTACTACAGCTTCGCTGTCGAATGGCCAGGTACAGGAAATCTTTCTTGCCGCATGCCATTTCACTGTACAATAACTCACTATGATGTTGTATTCTGGTCATAACTATGCTGCCATACTGCACCTTACAGTCTAATTGGTTCCTCACATCTCACTCTGCTCCTGATAGTCCTGCATTGTGCAGCGGGTATGATTCATGTGTTTATATGAATCACCATATATTCAGCTATGTTGTATATTGGTTTTTATAGTAGTGTTAGTTTTACTTTCCATGGGTAATCCCTTTGTCTGTCATGTGTGTGTTTCTGTTGTTTGGTTATCTACTGTCATGCTGTTGTTCCACTGTAATTTCCCAGTTTGGGGTCTATCTATCTATCTATCTATCTATCTATCTATCTATCTATCTATCTATCTATCTATCTATCTATCTATCTATCTATCTATCTATCTATCTATCTATCTATCCTCAACTGCCTCATTCAGCACATGGAAGTTGGTCACCTGCCGGACAGCCAGTGTGGCTTCAGAGAGGGTTGTGGAACTGCTGACATGATCTTCGCTGCACGCCAACTTCAGGAGGAGTGTCAAGAGCAGAACAGGAACCTCTACACAACATTTGTAGATCTGACCAAGGCTTTTGATACTGTCAGTGAGTGGTGGGCTGTGGAAGATCCTGGCGAAGTTCGGCTTCCCGGACAAGTTCATCAGCATGGTGCACCAGTACCATCTTGAGTACTGGATGATGGAGACTCCTCTGAAGCTTTCCCAGTCACCAACGCGGTCAAGCAGGGCTGTGTACTCGTGCCCACACTTTTCAGCATGTTGTTCACAGCCACGCTGTCTGATGCCTTCTGCGACAATGAAGAAAGTGCCATCAGGATCAGGTACAAGATGGATGGCAGGCCCTTCAACCTGCGGAGGCTCCAAACCCAAACCAAGGTTGAAAGGGACTCAGTGCCTGACTTCCTGTTCGCAGACTACTGTGCACTCAACACCGCTACAGAGGCCAGGAGAGTATGAACTACTTCTCCACTGCTTGCGACAACTTTGAGCTCACAATCAGTACAAAGAAAACCGAAGTCCTGCACCAACCCGCACCACAGAAGCCTTACATGGAACCAGCCATCACTGTCAATGGGCAGACCCTCAAGGCTGTCGACAACTTCACGTACCTCAGCAGCACACTCTACAGATCTGTCAACATCGACGACGAGGTTGATTCGTGCATTGCCAAGGCAGGCTCAGCATTTGGATGGCTATATGCAACAGTGTGGCAAAGGAGAGGCACCAGGCTGACCACAAAACTGAAGGCGTACAAGGCAGTTGTCCTGCCTTCCCTACTGGTACACCTGCGAGACCTGGACAGTCTACGAGCACCATGCCAGAAAGCTAAACCGCTTCCACTTGAACTGCATCAGAAAGCTCCTGAAGTTCACCTGGCAGGACAAAATCCCTGACACAGAGGTCCTCTCCCAAGCTGAGCTGCCTAGCATCCACACCCTGTTCAAGAGAGCTCAGATTAGGTGGGCTGGCTACCTTGTTCGTATGCCTGACTCACATCTACCAAAGAAACTGTTCTATGGTGAATTAGCAGAGGGCAAGTGCTCACAAGGTGGTCAGAAGGAGCGCTACAAAGACACTCTTAAGGCCTCCCTGAAGAGCTTTGAGATCAGTCCTGACACCTGGGAAACCTAGTGCTAGACCAACCAGACTGGCGTAGCCGTACCAGCAAAGGTGCTGCCTCCTTTGAGCTGAACAGGATTGCCAAGGCCCAGATAAAATGTGAGCTTCGCAAGTCCAGAACCACCCCTGTATCTTCTGCCTGTGCAGACCACCTGTGGCAGAGCCTTTCTTGCCTGCATTGGACTGATCAGCTACAGCTGGGCACACAGCACCCAGTCCTCTTCCCTGTGATGTCCTTGGTCATCGTCGAGAACGACGGACGAACAGCAACATTCCTTGTCTTCATTAACGACATTGTCAGCAGGTGCTCAATATACTTGAACATTGGACACAACAGTGGCTAGTAACAATCAACACCAAGAAGACCACATACACTGCCTTTAGCCTCTCACCAAAGATGCAGAAGGCTAATCTATGCATCAATGGGCAAAATCTGCTTGCATAGGACAATCACGCATATCTTGGAATCACATATGACAAGTGCCTGACATGGAAGAAACAAACACAGAAAGCAGAAACAAGAAGCTGTATACTGGCAGAGGCAGGCCGGTGCTTGAGTACGGCATGACAACATGGGGCACCACGGCCAAGTTCAACTTTGATCAGGTTAGCAAGATTCAGAACCAGGCTGCTTGCATCATCACGGGGACCATGAAGTCAATGCCAATACGTAAGCTTGAAACCATCACAAGGCCTCAACCTCTTGAGAGCCGTAGAGATGCTAAACTCCTTATCCAAGCTGCCAAGTCCAGGAGGATGGAAGCTCACCCCATGAAAGATAGACTGTTCCAGCCCACAAAGGGGAGACTTAAGAGAAGGCGTCTCATGCACCAAAGCAGAATACTTGAGAGTGACAGAATCGCAATCTCCTTGATCATGATCTCAAGGAGATATTCCGTTGTCTGGTGGTCCCTTCCTGGAGTGAGGGAACCGTCTCCCTCATCCAGTGCAGCATCCCCAGAGTTGGCCCCAAAGACTCCCAAAGTGACCGTGTAAGAAAGTCCCTCACACTTGAATACCTACACACCCACTACCCCAACGGTTCCTGGACTCATGTACTATTTACAGATGGCTCTGCAAAGGATGCAGTTTGGAATGGAGGGGCAGGAGTCTACATACAATATCCGGGAGGCAGCGAAGATGGAATCTGCCTCGCTACTGGCCTGTACTTCACCAACTACAAAGCCGAAGCAGAAGCCCTGAAAATAGCTGCAAATCACATTAAAGTCAGCCTCCATGCCAGTCAGAATGTCATCTTCCTGACTGATGCCCTGTCAATCCTACAGGCAATACAATATAGACACTGACCTGAGTGACCTGCCCTCCTCTCTTGTCTTCCTTGGCATGAGTCGCACAGTCGCCTTCTAGTGGATTGCTTCCCATTGCAGTGTGTTTGATAATGAGACAGCTGACTCCCTAGCAAAAGAGGGATCAACATGGGAACAGGTGGACAGGTCTATGAGTTACACAGAAATTAAAAGTATCATCAGGGCTATGCAGCAGACTAAGCAGAGGCAGCAGCATCCAAGCCAAAATGGAGAAGATCCATACTTCTTGCTGACCCGGTGTGAGCAAATAGCCTTATTCAGGCTTAGGACAGGCCACAACCACTTGAACTATCATCTATACACAAAATTCCATATCAAAAACACAGCAGTGTCCCCATAGGTCAGGCAGCCAGACAGCAGATCATTTGCTACAGTCCTGCCCTCTGCTCAAAGTGCTCAGACAGAGGACTTGGCCCACCCCAATCCCAGTGGCCCAGAAGCTCTACAGCGAGTTGGGGGACCTGTAGCATATTGTCGCCTTCATTGAAGAAGCGGGAGTGTCCATCTGAAGAAGAAGAAGAAGAAGAAGAAGAAGAAGAAGAAGAAGAAGATATGGAGGATGTGGTTAGAGTTTTTAATAAATTCTTTGTAAACATTGGTCCAGAATTAGCAAAAACAATAGTGACACCAGAAACAAACGATGGTGGGTTTGTAAATGAAAATAAGATAACGGTGTGGGGATCCACTTCAGTATATTTACACTCAGACGTAAAAGACAAAAAGGAATTGTCATGGGGGGTTTGTGTGTGGATGTGGAGGTGGTGTGTTGGTGTGAACAGTGACAAAGAGAATGGGAATTACAAAGGCTTTGATGTTAAGGCAGCACACAGAGAAGGCTGACCGAGTGGTATGATTTAAGAGCAGAGGTGCCTGAGAGCTGTTACTCTTTTGTGGCTTGTGTTTCTAGAGAAATGGAGAGTTAGTTGAATAAAGTCTGATATGATCTGGACCTCTCTGCCTGATTATTTCTCTCCACAACATAAGCCTTTATTAGTCCCACAATGGGGAAATTCCAGGATTGCAACAGCACAAGGATAGCAATACTCAGAGCAATAATTTAGAAGATAGGATGATAAGAGCAGTGGATATACATACAGACGTGGACAAAATTGTTGGTACCCCTCTGTTAATTCAATTCAATTCAGTTCAATTCAACTTTATTTATATAGCGCCATTTCACAACAACAGTCATCTCATAGCACTATCAACTGTAGGGGGGAACCCCCACAGTTGCAGAAAGACCCCAGCAATCAGGCGATCCCCTGTGAGCAAGCACTTGGCGACGGTGGAGAGGAAAAACTCCCTTTTAACAGGAAGAAATCTCCAGCAGAACCAGGCTCAGGGAGGGCCAGTCATCTGCTGCGACTGGCTGGGGGGTGAGGGGATAGAGAAGAAGAAAAGAACAGACATGTAGAGAGCAAACAGCACGATGGGGACTCAATCTATGGGAGAGAACAAACAGATGTTAATGACCAGCAAAAAAAAAAATATTTCATAGAGAGTGAGGAAAGGAGTGAGGCCCAGTGCATTACTGGAGGTCCCCCGGCTGACTAAACCTATTAGCAGCATAACTAAGGGAGGGTTCAGAAACACATGATCCCTCCCTAATTGTAGGCTATATCAAAAAGGTAGGTTTTAGCCCTATTCTTAAAAACAGAGATCGAGTCTGACTCCCGAATCCAGATTGGCAGCTGATTCCACAGGAGAGGAGCTTGATAACTGAAGGCTCTGCCTCCCATTGTACTTTTGGAGATTCTAGGTATTACAAGTAATCCTGCATTTTGGGAGCGTAGTGCTCTGTTAGGATAATACGGTAGTATCAGATCTTTTAAATAAAAAGGAGCCTGATTGTTTAGAGCTTTGTAAGTAAGAAGAAGGATTTTAAACTTAATTCTAAACTCTATGGGAAGCCAATGAAGGGAGGCCAGAACCGGAGAGATATGATCTCTCTTTCTAGTACCTGTTAAAACTCTTGCTGCAGCATTTTGGATCAGCTAAAGACTTTTTAAAGATGTTTTAGGACAGCCTGATAATAAAGAATTACAATAATCTAATCTCGAGCTAACAAAAGCGTGGATCAGTTTCTCAGCATCACTCTGAGACAAGATGCTCCTGATCTTGGCAATATTATGCAAATGATAGAAGGCAGTCTTCGAAACAAATTTAATATGTGAATTGAAGGACAAATCCTGATCAAAAATAACTCCAAGGTTCCTCACAGAGCTATTAAGAGAAAGAGTAACCGCATCCAAACTGAAAGTTTGATTTGGAAAGGAATTTCTAAGGTTTTTTGGACCAACAAGAATGACTTCAGTCTTATCTGAATTTAATAGCAGGAAATTACAAGTCATCCAAGCTTTGATTTCCTTAAGACCGGCTTCGAACTTGGCTAATTGATTACTATCATCTGGCTTCATTGACAGGTATAATTGTGTGTCATCTGCATAACAATGAAAATGTATACAGTGCTTTCTAATAATGTTGCCTAACGGAAGCATATATAAACTAAAAAGAGTAGGGCCTAGCACAGATCCCTGTGGAACTCCATGACTAAGCTTTGAGTTGAAAGAAAACTCATTATTTACATGAACAAACTGGAACCTATCAGATAAATAAGATCTAAACCATTGCAACGAAGTTCCATTAAGTCCAACATAGTGTTCTAATCTATCAAGTAGAATATTATGATCGATAGTATCAAAAGCTGCACTAAGGTCTAAAAGGACAAGTACAGAAACTAGTCCATTATCAGATGCAATGAGGAGGTCGTTAGTGACCTTCGCTAAGGCTGTTTCAGTACTATGATGGATTCTAAACCCAGATTGAAACTCTTCAAGTAAACCATTTCCCTGCAGGTGGTCAAATAATTGCGTAGCAACAATTCTTTCTAAGATTTTTGAAATGAAAGGGAGATTAGAGATTGGTCTATAGTTAGCTAAAGCTCCTGGATCTAGCGTTGGCTTTTTGAGTAAGGGTTTAATTACAGCCGTTTTAAAAGCCTGCGGTACATGGCCTAAAGTTAATGAAGAATTGATTATATGAAGAATAAAGCTACCAATAAGTGGGAAGACTTCTTTAAATAACCTGGTAGGAATAGGGTCTAAAAGACAAAAATGAAAGAAAAAATGAAAGAAAAACCCACAATGGTCACAGAAATAACTTGAATCTGACAAAAGTGGTAATAAATAAAAATTATGTGAAAATTAACCAATGAAAATCAGACAATGCTTTTGAATTGTGGTTCAACAGAATTATTTTAAAAAAACAAACTCATGAAACAGGTGTGGACAAAGATGATGGTACCCCTAGAAAAGATTGAAAATAATGTGACCATAAGGACATGTTCAACCATTGATAAAAGGATTATGTTAATATTTTACCAGGCTGTGCTGGAGAGCTGTATTAGATACTGACATGATGACTGGACCCAGGGGACAGAAGACAGACTCGAGGTGTTACAATTAACCTTTTATTCACCCAAGTGAAGTGTGTGAGTGCGTGTATGTGTAGTAGTGTGGTGTGCTGGGCTCATGCTGGAGCTGAGCAGGTCTCCGTGCTGCCTGGCAACCCTAGGGAGACCGAGCAGAGTAATTTGTACTGGACCGCAGCGGGAGATGTAACAAGAACTGCTGCTTACTTGCAGGTGGCGATGCAGAGCCTCTGCTTGCCTTGCGAGTGACTGCCAGGAGGGGAGCGTCCTGCTCAGTGTCGTGAAGCGGAGGGAAGACTCCAGTGCCAGGGAGGAGCTGAGCCGCTGCCAGGGAGAGACAATCCGCCGCCTGGAGGATCCACCCGTGCACAGGGGAGAATAGCTTGGCAAGGTAAGAGCTTGGTTTGCTTACATGGCAAGACGTGAAGAACTTGGTCAGGCGAAGAGTCAATCCGTGACTGTAGACGAGGGACGTGTCTCTGTGATGATGACAGACGGCTCCGTGCTGAGTCGCTGGCAGGTCTGGCTCTTATAGTCCGCTGGGAATTAGCGACAGGTGTGCACGCAGGCTATCACTGATGGTGGCCCCGCGGCCGCCATGACAGATACAGCATTACAGCTTGGTTTGGCAACCTCTCTGTGAAACTAAAGAACAGAGTGTTGCATTTAATTCATACAGCATGGAAAATTATTGGAGTTAAAGAGTATTTACTCATGCAGATCTTACACGACCAGGCAGCCTGTAGACAAGCTCAAAAAATAATCAGTGACATGAACCATGTACTGAACAATGAATATGTGCAGCTGCCCTCAGGGAGGAGATACAGAGTCCCCAAGTGCAGGTTCAATAGATATTGTATAAGAACTCATTTATCCCGACGTCAGTAAAACTTTTAAATTCAGATAAATAGGTCAGGGTCACTTATAACTCCTGTTCTTAATGACTGCTGTTATATATATATTTATTTATATATGTACTTGTATTATTTATTGGGTTTTATTTCATTTATTATGTACTACATCCATTGTGTATGTGTGGATTGTGTGGTTGCAGCACGGGTGACAAGCCCAAGACAAATTTCCCCTTGAGGGACAATAAAGTTTATCTTATCTTATCTTATTATCTTAACCAAGATGTGTCCTCTAATTAACATCACAGGTGTCTACAAACTTGTAATCAGTCAGTCAGCCTATTTAAAGGGTGACAAGTAGTCACTGTGCTGTTTGGTGACATGGTGTGTATCACACTAAACTTGGACCAGAGGAAGTAAAGGAGAGAGTTGTCTCAGGAGATTAGAAAGAAAATTATAGACAAGCATATTAAAGGTAAAGGCTATAAGACCATCTCCAAGCAGCTTGATGTTCCTGTGACTACAGTTGCACATATTATTCAGAAATTTAAGATCCACGGGACTGTAGCCAACCTCCCTGGACGTGGCTGCAGGAGGAGATGGATAATACGAATGGTAACAAAAGAGCCCAGAACAACTTCTAAACACATTCATGGTGAACTCCAAGGTCAAGGTACATCAGTGTCAGATCGCACCATCCATTGCTGTTTGAGCCAAAGTGGACTTCATGGGAGATGACCAAGGAGGACACCACTGTTGAAAACAAATCATAAAAAAGCCAGACTGGAATTTGCCAAACTGTATGTTGACAAACCACAAAGCTTCTGGGAGAATGTCCTATGGACAGATGAGACAAAACTGCAACTTTTTGGCAAGGCACATCAGCTCTATGTTCACAGACACAAAAATGAATCATACCAAGAAAAGAACACTGTCCCTACTGTGAAACATGGAGGAGGTTCTGTTATGTTCTGGGGCTGCTTTGCTGCATCTTGCACAGGGTGCCTTGAATTTGTGCAGGGTACAATGAAATCTCAAGACTATCAAGGTATTCTAGAGAGAAATGTGCTATCCAGTATCAGACAGCTTGGTCTCAGTCGCAGGTCATGGGTCTTGCAACAGGATAATGACCCAAAACACACAGCTAAAAACACCCAAGAATGGCTAAGAGCCAAACATTGGACTATTCTAAAGTGGCCTTCTATGAGCCCTGATCTAAATCCTATTGAACATCTGTGGAAGGAGCTGAAACATACCGTCTGGAGAAGGCACCCTTCAAACCTAAGACAACTGGAGCAGTTTGCTCATGAGGAGTGGGTCAAAATACCTGCTGAGAGGTGCAGAAGTCTCACTGACAGTTACAGAAATCGTTTGATTGCAGTGATTGCCTCAAAAGGTTGTGCAACAAAATATCAAGTAAAGGGTACCATCATTTTTGTGCAGGCCTGTTTCATGAGTTTGTTTTTTAAAATAATTCTGTTGAACCACAATTCAAAAGCACTGACTGATTTTCAATGGTTAATTTTCATAGAATTTTTATTTATTACCACTTTTGTCAGATTCAAGTTATTTCTGTGACCATTGTGGGTTTTTCTTTTATTAACAGAGGGGTACCAAGAATTTTGTCCACGTCTGTAGGTACACATAAATATATAGAAACAGTGTGGAGCATTGTAGCTAGATGGAATAAATAGCATAACGGTCTATTTAGTTACCCCACATAGTATGAATATGTACCCATACAGCATATCATGTATTTGAATCAGCCTTGTTGTCACCCTCCATAGCAATTGATATTGTCCTAGTTGTATAATGGAGGGGACCATTATTGTGCAAGTTTGTTACGTCTTTTGCGTTCGATACTATTAGGTCGTCACGTTTATTTTTTACGATCTCTGCGAGCAGCCCTGCTTAGGCTAGAAAGTCTGACAGCCGTAGGTAGGAAGGACCTGCGAAACCTCTCGGTCATGCACCTAGGATGATGTAGCCTACTGCTAAATGAGCTCCTCAGTGCGTTCAGCATGTCCTGCATAGGGTGGGACTCGAACTCTAGCAGAGATGACAGCTTAGCCACCATCCTCCTCTCTCCTATCTCCTCCACTGGGTTGAGGTGCTGCCCAAGGACAGAGCTAGCTTTCTTGATCAGTTTGTTCAGTCTCTTCCTGTCGGCTGCTGTGATACCGTTGCCCCAGCAGACCACTCCATATGTGATGGCTGATGCCACCACCGAATCATAGAAGGTCTTCAGGACCCTTGTACATCAAAAGACTTGAGCCTCCTCAGTAGGAGCAGCCTGCGCTGTCCCTTCTTGTAGAGTGCATCGGTATTGTGTGACCAGTCTAGTTTATTGTTCAAATGAACACCCAGGTACATGTAGGATGTCACCATCTCAATGTCTGTTCCCTGGATGTATATTGGTGCTGTGAGAGGTTGTCCTCGCCTGTGGCAGTCCACCACCAGTTCCTTAGTTTTCCTCACATTGATCTGGAGGCAGTTCCGATGGCACCAGTCCACAAAGTCCTGGATAAGTCCTCTGTACTCAGCTTCATCTCTGTTGGAGATTAGGCCAATGATTGTGGAGTCGTCAGAGAGCTTCTGTAGATGGCAGTGTGTTGTGTTGTGTGAGAAGTCCGCAGTATAAAGGGTGAACAGGAAGGGAGCCAGAACTGTTCCCTGGGGGGCCCCCGTACTGCAGATGATCGTGTCGGACACACAATCCTGGGTTCTCACAAATTGTGGCCGGTTTGTGAGGTAGTCCAGGATCCACGATGACAGGTGCTTGTCCACCCTTGCGTACAGTAGCTTGTCCTTCAGGATCGCCGGTTGGATGCTGTTGAAAGCACTGGAGAAATCAAAGAACATGATCTCCACCATACTCCCAGGCTTCTCCAGGTGGGACAGGGAATGGTGTAGGAGGAAGATCATTGCATCCTCCACCCCAATACCATGCTGGTAGGCAAACTGGAGTGGATCCATCACCGGTCCCACCAGGGGGCGGAGGTGGGCAAGGAGCAGTCTCTCCAGGGTCTTCATCAGGTGAGAAGTGAGGGCCACTGGTCTGTAGCTGTTCAAGTCTCTGGGGTGGGAAATCTTTGGTACGGGTACCACACAGGATGTTTTCCACAGCTGTGGTACCCTCCCCAGCTTCAGGCTCAGGTTGAAGATGTGCTCCACAATCCCACACAGCTGGTCTGCGCAGGACTTGAGGAGCTTTGCGCTGATGCATTCCGGAGCCGAGGCCTTGCTCACTTTGATCTTCCTCAGCTCCACCCTCACCTGGGTCTTAGTGAGGGTCAGGTTGGGGCTGGGGGGCTGTGTGCTGGAAGTGTGTGGGGGGGGTGCTGGTGGGGGGGGGTGGACATCAAGTCTCGATGATCGTAGAGACAGTAGTGGTTGGTGTGCAGGCGGAGGGGAGGGCGGTTGGTCAAACCTGTTAAAAAACAGGTTCAGATTGTTCACCCACTCCCTGCTTCCCGTCGCCTGGGAGGAGGTATTCTGGAGCCCAGAGATGGTTTTGCAGCTTCTCCAGACCCCGCTGATGTTGCTCTGTTGCAGCTTGTCCTCCATCTTCTTCCTGAAGCTGTCCTTACCTTCTCTGATCTTCCTCCTTAGATCTTCCTCTAGATAGAAATCCAAACGCAATCTTTTGGGTACAGTAACTTAAATGGAAATTATTGAGACTGTAAGTAAATTTAAGAACAAAAATCAACTGACCGGAATGAAATTGATATGACAATAATTCAATTCAATATAATTCAATTCAACTTTATTTATATAGCACCATTTGGATCAGCGTGGATCAGTTTCTCAGCATCACTCTGAGACAAGATGCTCCTAAACTTGGCAATATTACGCAAATGATAGAAGGCAGTCTTAGAAACGAATTTAATATGTGAATTGAAAAACAGATCTTGATCAAAAATAATTACAAGGTTCTTCACGGAGCTATTAAGAGAAAGAGTAACCGCATCCAAACTAAAGGTTTGATTTGGAAAGGTATTTCCAACAAGAACGACTTCAGTCTTATCTGAATTTAATAGCAGGAAATTACAAGTCATCCAAGCTTTGATTTCCTTAAGACAGGCTTCGAACTTGGCTAATTGATTACTATCATCTGACTTCATTGACAGGTATATTTGTGTGTCATCTGCAAAACAATAAGAATGTATACAGTGCTTTCTAATAATGTTGCCTAATGGAAGCATATATAAACTAAAAAGAGTAGGGTCTAGCACAGATCCCTGTGGACCTCCATGACTGAGCTTTGAGTTGAAAGAAAACTCATTATTGACATGAGCAAACTGGAACCTATCAGATAAATAAGATCTCAACCACTGCAATGAAGTTCCATTAAGTCCAACATCGTGTTCTAATCTATTAAGTAGAATATCATCATCGATAGTATCAAAAGCTGCACTAAGGTCTAAAAGGACAAGTACAGAAACAAGTCCATTATTAGATGCAATCAGGAGGTCATTAGTGACTTCACTAAGGCTGTTTCAGTACTATGATGGATTCTAAACCCAGATTGACACTCTTCAAATAAGCCATTTCTGTTACACCTCGCTCTCGCCGGTCATCATTACCAGCTGCGCGCACACCTGCGCCCCATCGGCGATGAGCTATATCTACCCGTCTGCCCTCTGCTTCGGCCTGGAGTCGTCTTCGCTTCAACGCTTCTACACGGCAACTGATCCGGTCTCTACCGACAGCGCATCCTGCATGTAAGCAACTCTCCATACCCTTACCTTCTCTCCAGTCCTTCCCCTGTGCACAGGTGGATTCCCAGGCGGCGGTTTTCCCTCTCCTCGCCTCTTCTCCGCCTGCATGGCACCGGCTTGTCAAGGGCGCACAGCTGCGCTGTCTTCCAGGGCACTGCTGTCAAGCTAACGCCAGCCACTCGCCCATCTGCACGTGAGCAAGCGTAGTAAATTATTCCCACGATGTGGTCGGCTACAACTAATCTCTTGCTCTGCTCTCCCCTCAGGGTTACCTGGTCGCACGGCGAGCTGTTCTGCCCACTATGCACGATGTCCACCCACACCACATCTCCATTCTCACTCATGCACTCATACACCATTGGTTATCAATAAAAGCATTAAATCTTCCCGAGCCCGTGTGTGTGTGTGTGTTCCCTGAGTCCAAGGTTATGACAATTTCCCTGCAAGTGGTCAAATAATTGCATAGCAACAACTCTTTCTCAGATTTTAGAAATGAAAGGGAGATTAGAGATTGGTCTATAGTTAGCTAAAACTCCTGGATCCAGCATTGGCTTTTTGAGTAAGGGTTTAATTACAGCAGTTTTAAAAGCCTGCAGTACATGGCCTAAAATTAATGAAGAATTAATTATTTGAAGAATAAAGCTACCAATAAATGGGAAGACTTCTTTAAAAAACCTGGTAGGAATAGGGTCTAAAAGACAAGTTGAAGGCTTGGATGAGGAAACTATTTTGTCTAACTCTAAAAGGTCAATTGGAGTAAACTGATCCAAACAGATGTCAGTTGAAGGAGCTGTAGTAGTTACTGTATTTAAGTTAACAGTGGGAAGAATCTGACTGATTTTATCTCTGATAGATGAAATTTTATTATTGAAAAAGTTCATAAAGTTCTGACTAGTAAGCACTAAGGGAATGCTAGGTGCAGCGGATGATAAAAAATAATAAGCGATGCTGTGGTTTTAAGGAAGTTTCATTATATCATACCGCCATCACGGGCTCCGCTCCCGGCGCCGTGCATGCGCACCGGGAGCGAGCCCACGGCTCTCAGAGAAGGAGGACACAATGTCTGCGTCCAGCAGCAGCAGTTGCAGAAGTGAGATTGAGAGAGAGTTTGCGTTACAGAGTTGCAGCATATATACCCAGCTACAACAATACATCAAAGGGCATTCCCCAGCAGTTGGTACGATCAAAGAGATAACAGAACAGGCATGAGACATTTGCATTTGAGAGACATATTGATCTCAGTCCCTAGGTCACAGTAAGGACAGGACGCATGAACACAATGCATGAAAGGCAACATTAACATCACAAAAGTGAGCCAGAAGAAACGAGTCTGTCTGTAGACATTAATACACATTTCACTGTTCTGTTAATTGCTCTAGCCAAGCGCTGTGTCTGACCAGTCTGTTTGTGGGGGTTTACACCAAAGCACATCTACATATTGATCTCAGCCTCTAGGTCACAGTAAGGACAGCACGCATGAACACTATACATGAATGGCACATTACATCACAATACATGAATGGCACATTGCATCACAATACATGCATGGCACATTGCATCACAATACATGCATGGCACATTGCATCACAATACATGCGTGACGCATTGCATCACAATACATGAATGGCACATTACATCTCAGTAGTGCAGCGGGAAAAACCGAGAGAAGAGAGCTGAGTGTCCTGTGTGTTGTGGGGGGGTTGAATCAACCCGCCACACACTCCCCCCCAGAGGGCACGGCAGGGGGCCGAGACCTCGATAATCCATCTATGGGAGCGAGCTGTGGGAGCGGTGAGAGGAAATAGACGATCTTTTGTCCCTCAGGCTCGTGCAGATGCGTTGGAGCGGTGGGAGGGAATAGATGATCTTTGTTCCTCAGGCTCGGGTAGATGAGTAGGATCGCTGAGAGGGAGAAGTAGCGGTGAGAGGGAGAAAACGTTCTGTGTCCCTCGGCTGGTCCAGCGTGGACGTCCCGATCTCAGGCGAGGGTCACGCCATGACGTTTTCTGCAGTTTTCCCGGTCGTGGGTGATGTCCGGAGAACGGCTCGCCTGTGTTGGCTCCGAGTCGAGGTCTCCCTGAAGCCGAAGGGAGAGCGGCTCGTTTGCGTCAGGCTGCTGTGTTCGCTGGCAGCGTGTTTTTTTCAGTGTCGGTTCGCCAGCGTGGCCGTCCAAATCAGAAGGCTGCGTCGCACAAAGCGTGTGCGTCTTCGGGGTCACCAGTGCAGCGGATGATAAAAAATAAGCAGTGAAGATGCTCTGGTTTTAAGGAAGTTTCATTATATCATACCGCCGTCACGGGCTCCGCTCCCAGCGCTGTGCATGCGCGCCGGGAGCGAGCCCACGGCTCTCAGAGAAGGAGAACACAATGTCTGCGTCCAGCAGCAGCAGTTGCAGAAGTGAGATTGAGAGAGAATTTGCGTTACAGAGTTGCAGCATATATACCCAACTACAGCAATACATCAAAGGGCATTCCCCAGCAGTTGGTATGATCAAAGAGATAATAGAACAGGCATGAGACATTTGCATTTGAGAGACATATTGATCTCAGTCCCTAGGTCACAGTAAGGACAGGACACATGAACACAATGCATGAAAGGCAACATTAACATCACAGAAGTGAGCCAGAAGAAACAAGTCTGTCTGTAGACATTAATACACATTTCACTGTTCTGTTAATTGCTCTAGCCGAGCGCTGTGTCTGACCAGTCTGTTTGTGGGGGTTTACACCAAAGCACATCTACATATTGATCTCAGCCTCTAGGTCACAGTAAGGGCAGCACGCATGAACACTATACATGAATGGCACATTGCATCACAATACATGCATGGCACATTGCATCACAATACATGCATGGCACATTGCATCACAATACATGCGTGGCACATTGCATCACAATACATGAATGGCACATTACATCTCAGTAGTGCAGCGGGAAAAACCGAGAGAAGAGAGCTGAGTGTCCTGTGTGTTGTGGGGTGGTTGAATCAACCCGCCACACTAGGATTCTTTTTCTCAGAGATTTGTTTTTATAAATTAAAAGATGATTTCCTCAAGCTAAATAGATTTCATCTAAATTAGTGGAGCACCATTTTCTTTCTAACTGACGAGTCTTCAGTTTTAAGCTTCAAGTTTCTGTGTTGAACCAAGGAGTTAGTGGTTCAACACAGACACTAAAAATGTGTGTTTTGTGGTGTTGTGAGTGTGTCTTGTGTGTGTGCTGCCATACCTACTCCTGGCATGACGTCAGGTGGGCACAGCTCCTTGTATATAAATAGTTCTGTGTTCTTAATAAAGTGGTGGTTGGCTGTTGGTTCCCTGCAAGACGGGGGTCCAACTCCTTATTCAGACATAACATGTTTGCCTACATATAGGCTACACCTCTGTATTCTACTTTCAAACACAGCCTACATTTGGGTCTGTAAAGCCTGATTGGACTACATGTTTTACCTGTTCCAGACAGGAATACTTGCTTTCTACAGGTATGCACTAGTTATACTTCAAGTACATTCAAAAGTGAGTTCTGTAATATTTTTACTTAAATGGAAATTGTGCTACTTTGGATTTGGCACTTTATCTGTACTTTAACTTAAAAAAGCAAAGGATTTGAGTACTTTCTCCACCACTGCTTAAAACAACACTCCGTGTGCAACTTGTTTCTTACCAGTCATCGCATGTCATGTTAAACATTGCCAGTGTCAGAGCAGATGCTGGTTGGACACACCATCAGCACCTCCCTGAAGTTATGCCACGTGCCGACTTGCCTCAAAACCTCCACCATCATCCCTGTCCCCAAGAAGCCACAGATCACTGGACTTAATGATTACAGACCTGTAGCGCTCACCTCTGTAGTCATGAAGTCCTTTGAGCCCCTGGTCCTGCCCCACCTCAAGTCCATCACCACTCCCCTCCTGGACCCGCTGCAGTTTGCCTACCGAGCCAACAGGTCTGTGGACAACGCAGTCAACCTGGCCCTCCACTCCATCCTGCAGCACCTGGACTCCCCGGGAACCTACGCCAGGATCCTGTTTGTGGACTTCAGCTCTGCATTCAACACCATCCGCCCCACTCTGCTCCGGGACAAGCTGTCCCTGCTCAACGTGCATGACTCCCTCTGCAGGTGGATCACCGACTTCCTGACGGACCGGAGGCAGCATGTGCGGCTGGGTAAGACTGTCTCAGACTCTGTTAGCATCAGCACCGGATCACCCCAGGGCTGTGTACTTTCCCCCCTACTCTTCTCCCTTTATACCAACTCCTGCACCTCCAGCCACCAGTCTGTCAAGCTGATCAAGTTTGCGGACGACACCACCCTCATCGGGCTCATCTCCAATGGCGACGAGTCCGTCTACAGGAAAGAGGTGGCCCAGCTGGCGTCCTGGTGCAGCCACAACAACCTGCAGCTGAACCCTCTGAAGACAGTGGAGATGATTGTGGACTTCAGGAAAGTCACAACCCCTCTGCCCCCACTCACCCTCACAGGCTCTCCCATCACCACTGCAGATTCCTTCCGCTTCCTGGGCACCACCATCACCCGGGACCTCAAGTGGGAGCCGACCATCAGCTCCCTCAGCAAAAAGGCCCAGCAGAGGATGTTCTTCCTGCGGCAGCTGAGGAAGCTCAAGCTACCCACCAAGATGTTGGTACAGTTCTACACAGCCATCATTGAGTCCATCCTCACTACCTCCATAACCGTGTGGTACGCAGGAGCCACTGCCAGGGACAGACTAAGGCTGCAGCGCGTCGTGCGCGCTGCTGAGAAGGTGATCGGCTGCAAGCTCCCATCCCTCCAGGACCTGTACATCCCCAGGACCTGTACATCCCCAGGACCCGGAGGCGTGCAGGCCGGATCATAGCCGATCCTTCACACCCTGGTGACGTACTGTTTGCCCCCCTCCCCTCAGGTAGAAGACTTCGGTCCATTCAGACTAAAACCTCCCGTCACATGAACAGCTTCTTCCCCTCTGCCATCAGACTGCTGAACACTAAGTGACTTATTGACTCTCGTGCACTATGTACAGCAGCTCAACCAGACTCATGTCAATTATCACTGTTTTCTTTTTGCATTACCGACTGCACTATGTGGTACTCCACAATATCTGCTGCTCGCTAATATATTTAAAAATTGCTTTGACTAGTATTACTCATTCTTATTCTACATTTTATTGCATGTATAGTTTTTTATTTCTACTTTTATTTTTATCATGTTTAATGTTGCAGCATTGCACCGAGACAAATTCCTAGTTTGTGTACTACATGAACAATGGCAATAAATCTGATTCCGATTCTGATTCTGGCTCTAGAACGAAAATATACACAACTTAAGTACATGCACAGCACAAAAGTGCAACATGTAAAAAAACAACTTTTTAACCAGGATTAACACTAGCTTATTTCGTCAGATGTTGTTGACACAAGCGCAAAATACAAGCAGAGCACGGAGTTAGCACTGATGGCTACCTAGCTAGCTCATTGTCTGCATACAGGAGACAACGTTGTTTGTTCAAAGTGAACTTTCCACTGCTGGGATAAATACCATAAAAGATGCATAATATCACAACATTTCACAACACTCACCATCCTCTATATCCTCTGATGTCATGGTTTTCAACTGCCGTGGCCGGGTCCTCCCATTATTTGCCGGTCAGTGGCCATAAATTCATTTCGGGTGGCTGTGTCTAGTTCCCTCTGTATTCTCTCATCAGCCAGAAGGTACAGAAAAGTCTGTTGGACCACGGTGTCGATTAGAAGGCATTTCTTTTGGTGTTGTTTATACTGACATTTGCTTGCTCGCTCACTCGCTCGCAGATGAATCTTTGCAAATGGCAGCTGGAGATTCTGTGGAAGACGTTGCTCTCATGACATTATGCCCTGACCAATCAGTGGCATGCAGTCTGTTGACGTGACATTTTCAGCTCTACTCAGCTCGCTTGGAACCTCTATCTGATGGATCCAAAAATAGTATCGGCTATGAGAGATAGGCACTAATGGAAAAGCCTACAAAGCGTGCCGAGTCAAGGCGAGTAGAGCTATATTGGTACTAGTGGAAAAGGGGCTTAAGTTAGTTTTTCAAGTAACTTTCACCTTACTTTTAAATGCATACTTAACCCCTTAGCATTCCTGCCAATTTCCAGCCAATGAGAAACGTTTTGTTGGTGGAAAACTAGAATTCTAAGAGGCTAAGAAAGAAGATCTATTATTCACCATTACACATTGTTGTCTGTCACACAGATAAGACAAAAACACTGCATGACCAGATTAGAAAAAAATACCTAAATATGTCTTTGGAACTAAAATGTGGTGATTCACTGCGTCAAAAGTTTTTTTTTTTAGGTCCAGTAAAACAGTTCCCACAACTTGACCTTGATCTATTGACTTTTTTGTTTTTAATTTATTCAATTAAGATTCAAAGGCTTTATTATCATGTGCACAGTTAAGAAATGCTACATTTCCTGAGCAATGGAATTCTTATTTTGCTCTCCGAACGAATGCCAAGTTAAAGGTACAGAAACAACAATTCTAATAGGTCCTGACACACTAACACAGTAACTCAGTCCTAATACTGATGGATGCTAAGACACCAACACACAGTTAGGCAGCAGAGAAATGAAAATGAAAGTCACCGGGTGATGAAAGTAATAGTGGTATTGTCACGATTGCCGAGCGGTTAAGGCACACCAGAGAAGGGCGAGACTTCCAAAAGTTTGCAACAAGCAATTTTCCTTTTATTACAAATATTTCGCAGGCAACAACTTACATGAACATCCGACACCCAACCCAAACCAAATGAAAAACACCTGTTAATATACTTAGTGAGATAATTAGACTAATTGGAACATACCAAAATTCCAGGTAAGACAATCCATATTCCATATTCCTACATATACCCAATAGTATCTAAAAGAGTCATAAATACATAAATAATTTCCCACCATATTTTACAGAATAAATACAACACCATAAATAATACAATAAATAGTTTAAACCCTTATTTACATATTAAATCCCCCTCTACTCAACCATCATATACGTCATCCCCCTGGCATCCTTTAAAGGGCACTCAAACCCCTGAGGAGTCTTTTGCTCGGACACCACCAGGAAGCATGCTGGCAAAGGTACGTGGTTTTAAGATTATTCAATTGCCTCACCCAATTAACATAATTAACATTAACATTTATCTCACAAATGGAATTCAATTCACTCAAAACAGATCTCAAATTATATGTGCATTTTATCCAATACAATCCATGTTAACATTTGCAAATTATAAATCCTTTAATACATATAATATTCAATTACAGAGGACCATAACAGTGGCAAAACTCCGTCGTCACAGGTATATTCATATCAGAGATGATGTGAACCTGAGATGGCATGAACCTATGTACAGTGTGCAAATGAGCATTGTGCAACCTGATGTGAACCTCAGACGGCATAGACTTATGTACAGTAGTATGTACTTATGTACATGTAGCACTCTCAGGTGAATAATATGGTCAGAAGACATAGAGAGGATGGACGTAATTATTAGACTCCTTATAAGATAAGATAAGATAAGATAAGATAAGATAAGATAAGCCTTTGTTAGTCCCACAATGGGGAAATTCCAGGATTGCAACAGCACAGGCATAGCAACACTCGGAGCAACAATCAGAAGGCAAGAGAAAAACAAGAGCAACGAGTATACATATCTACATATAAATATAAATATATATATAGACACACAGTGCGGAGCATTGTAGCTAGATGGAATAAATATATAAATATATAAACACACAGTGCGGAGCATTGTAGCTAGATGGAATAAATATATTTTTCAGCCGGAAAAAGGTGGATTGTCCTCTCCGGGTTGCAGACAGTCTCCTGCCCCAAGTGGAGGAGTTTAAGTATCTTGGGGTCTTGTTCACGAGTAAGGGGAAAATGGAGCGAGAGCTCGACAGACGGATTGGAGCAGCATCTGCAGTGATGCGGACGTTGTACCGGTCTGTTGTGGTGAAGAGGGAGCTTAGTTCTAAGGCAAAGCTGTCGATTTACCAGCCAATCTACGTTCCTACTCTCACCTATGGTCACGAGCTTTGGGTAATGACCGGAAGAACAAGATCGTGGATACAAGAGGCTGAAATGAGCTTTCTCCGTAGGATTGCTGGACTCACCCTCAGAGATAGGGTGAGGAGCTCAGTCATCCGGGAGAGGCTCAGAGTAGAACTGCTGCTCCTCCACATTGAAAGGAGTCAGTTGAGGTGGTATGGACATCTGATTAGGATGCCTCCTGGACGCCTCTCACTTGAGGTGTTTCAGGCACGTCCCACTGGGAGGAGACCCAGGGGCAGACCCAGGACTCGGTGGAGAGACTATGTCTCCCAGCTGGTCTGGGAATGCCTTGGTATCCCCTCTGAAGAGCTGGAGCAGGTGGCTGGGGAGAGGGAAGTCTGGGCTTCTCTGCTTGAACTGCTGCCTCCGCGACCCAGACCTCGGGAAAAGCGGTAGAAGATGGATGGATGGATGGATGGAATAAATATATGAGTATATAAACACACAGTGCGGAGTATTGTAGCCAGATGGAATAAATATGTAAATATATAAACACACACAGCGTGGAGCATTGTTGCTAGATGGAATAAATATATAAATATATAAACACACACAGTGCGGAGCATTGTAGCTAGATGGAATGAAACAGCACAACCGTCTACTTAGTTATCCTACATGGTATGATTATGTACCCATACATATTGTCACCCTCCATAGCGACCGGTATTTTCCTAGTTATATACCGGAGGGGACCATTGTGTAAGTCTATTGCGTCTTTTGCATTCAAAACTATTAGGTTGTCACGTCTTTTTGCTATCTCTGCGAGCAGCCCTGCTTAGGTTGTACAGTCTGACAGCCATAGACAGGAAGGACCTGCGAAACCTCTCGGTTGTGCACCTAGGATGATGTAGTCTGCTGCTAAATGAGCTCCTCAGTGCGTTCAGTATGTCCTGCACAGGGTGGAACTCGGACTCCAGCAGAGATGACAGTTTAGCCACCATCCTTCTCTCTCCCATCTCCTCCACTGGATCAAGGCGCTGCCCCCGGACAGAGCTAGCTTTCTTTATCAGTTTGTTCAGTCTCTTCCTATCGGCTGCTGTAATGCCACTGCCCCAGCAGACCACTCCAAAAGTGATGGCTGATGCCACCACCGTGTCATAGAATGACTTCAGCAGCGCCCCTTGTACACCAAAAGACCTGAGTCTCCTCAGTAGGAACAGCCTGTGCTGTCCCTTCTTGTAGAGTGCGTCAGTATTGTGTGACCAGTCTAGTTTATTGTTCAGATGAACACCCAGGTACTTGTAGGATGTCACCATCTCGATGTCTGTTCCCTGTATGTTTCCTGGTGCTGTGAGGGGTTGTCTTTGCCTGTGGCAGTCCACCACCAGCTCCTTAGTTTTCCTCACGTTGATCTGGAGGCAGTTCCGATAGCACCAGTCCACAAAGTCCTGGATAAGCCCTCTGTACTCAGCTTCATCTCCGTTGGAGATGAGGCCAACGATCGCAGAGTCATCAGAGAACTTCTGTAGATGAAAGTGTGTTGTGTTGTGTGAGAAGTCCGCAGTATAAAGGGTGAACAAGAAGGGAGCCAAAACCGTTTCCTGGGGGGCCCCAGTGCTACCGATGATCGTGTCGGACACACAGTCCCGGGTTCTCACAAACTGAGGCCGGTTTGTGAGGTAGTCCAGGATCCATGATGATAGGTGCTACTCTACCCCTGCGCACAGCAGCTTGTCCTTCAGGATCATCGGTTGGATGGTGTTGAAAGCACTGGAGAAGTCAAAGAACATGATCCTCACTGTATTCCCGGGCTTCTCCAGGTGGGACAGAGAACGGTGAAGGAGGAAGATCATTGCATCCTCCACCCCAATACCATGCTGGTAGGCGAACTGGAGTGGATCCTTCGCTGGTTCCACCAGGGGGCGGAGGTGAGCAGGGAGCAGTCTCTCCAGGGTCTTCATCATGTGGGACTTCAGGGCCACTGGTCTGTAGCTGTTCAGATCTTTGGGGTGGGAAGCCTTTGGTACAGGTACCACACAAGATGTTTTCCACAGCTGTGGTACCCTCCCCAGCTTCAGGCTCAGATTGAAGATGTACTCCACAATCCCACACAACTGGTCTGCACAGGACTTGAGGAGCTTTGCGCTGATGCTGTCCGGTCCCGACGCCTTCCTCGCCTTGATCTTCCTCAGCTCTGTCCTCACCTGGGTCTTAGTGAGGGTCAGGTTGGGGGGCTGTGTGTTGGGAGTGGGGGGGGTGTTGGTGGAGTGGAGAGTGGGCAGCAGCACTTTATGTCTTCAGAGGCAGCAGTGGTTGTTGTGCAGTCAGCGGGGAGGGCGGTTGGTCAAACCTATTGAAAAACAGATTCAGATTGTTCGCCCACTCCCTGCCCCTCGTGGCCTGGGAGGAGGTATTCTGGAGCCCAGAGATGGTTTTAAGGTTTCTCCAGACCCCGCTGATGTCGCTCTGTTGCAGCTTGTCCTCCATCTTCTTCCTGAAGCTGTCCTTGCCTTCTCTGATCTTTCTCCTCAGCTCCCTCTGTACGGACTTCAGCATCTCCCTGTTCCCCAATCTGAAGATCCTCTTCTTCTCTCTCAGAAGTGTTTTTATCTCAGGGTTGATCCAGGGTTTGTTGTTCAAGCAACACCGTGTGGTCTTGGTGGGAACGGTGTTGTCCACACAGAAGCTGATGTAGTCTGTGATGGTGTGAGTGAGGCCATCGATGTCCTCACCATGTGGATCGCAGAGCTGCTCTCAGGCGGTGGTTTCAAAACAGCCCTTTAGAGCGTCCATTGCCTCCTCAGACCATAACTTCACTGTGCGCATGACCGGAGGTTGTCTGTGCACTAGGGGTTTGTTCACCGGCCGGAGATGAACCAAGTTGTGATCCGATCTCCTGCGTGGGGGGAGTAGTGATGAGGTGTACACCTCCTTAGTGTTTGCGTAGAATAAATCCAGTGTTTTATTGTCTCTAGTGTGGCATGTGACATACTGGGTAAACATGGGTAGAATGGGAGACAGTGAAACATGGTTGAAATTGCCTGAGATGAGGAGAAGAGCATCTGGGTGTTCTGTTTGCAGCCTGCCAGTTAGTGAGTGGATGACGTCACGCGCTGTCCCAGCGTTCGCCGTCGGATTTGCATAAATAACAATGCAGATCACGTGCGAGTATTCCCTCGGGAGATATGTAGGCCGCATGCTAACAGCTAGCAACTCCATGTCTTTGCTGCAGTGTTGTTGTTTAACAGTGATATGTCCTAGTCTGCACCAGTTGTTGTTAACATACATTATCACTCCACCGCCCCTTGCTTTGCCACTGTCTGGTGTTCGGTCTGCCCGTATCGCGTGGAAACCCTCCAGTTCAATGTTAGCATCTGCTGCTAGTCCTGTTAGCCAAGTCTCTGTGAATAGGAACAGGCTACACTCCCGGTATATGCTATCGTAGCGGGAGATAGCCGCTAGCTCATCTACCTTTCCCAGTATCGATCGTACATTCCCCATAACAACGGATGGGAGGGTGGGTCTGTACCTTATATTTCTTGCCCGCCGTCTTACTCCAGCACGACACCCACGTTGTTTTCGCCTCAGTTCTCCCGGTATGTCGAGTTTTTCCGTTAGCACCGAGTGGCGGTTGAGTGCTAGCAGCTCTTCCCTGCTGTACCGTCTCCTGCTATAAACAGTGGCTCCGTCCACCAGCTCGGGAGACATTTGGGGCGATCTGTGTGTCCGTGATATACATGGAGTGTAAGGTGTCGCCAGATCAGAAAGTTGTCACCGGATCAGAAAGTGAGAGGAAGAAAAAAAACTCAGAATTGAGCCGCTGTTGCAAAAGGCAGCCGACTCGTGTGGCGCCGGACGAATTATACTCCAATAATCAGAATCAGAATCAGAATCAGAATCAGGTTTATTGCCATTGTTCATGTAGTACACAAACTAGGAATTTGTCTCGGTACAATGCTGCAACATTAAACATGATAAGATAAGAGAAATAAACTATACATGTAATAAAGTGTAGGATCAGATTAAGTGATACTGGTCAACAGTTAAAATATATATTAGCCAGCAGCAGATACTGTGGAGAACTATATAGTGCAGTCGGTAATGCAGGAAGAAAACAGTGATGATTGACATGAGTCTGGTTGAGCTGCTGTACATGGTGCACGAGAGTCAATAAGTCACTTAGTGTTCAGCAGTCTGATGGCAGAGGGGAAGAAGCTGTTCATGTGACGGGAGGTTTTAGTCTGGATGGACCGAAGTCTTCTACCAGAGGGGAGGGGGGCAAACAGTACGTGACCAGGGTGTGAGGGATCGGCTATGATCCGGCCAGCACGCCTCCGGGTCCTGGAGATGTACAGATCCTGGAGAGATGGGAGCTTGCAGCCGATCACCTTCTCAGCAGTGCGCACGACGCGCTGCAGCCTTAGTCTGTCCCTGGCAGTGGCTCCTGCGTACCACACGGTTATGGAGGTGGTGAGGATGGACTCGATGATGGCTGTGTAGAACTGCACTAACATCTTGGTGGGTAGCTTGAGCTTCCTCAGCTGCCGCAGGAAGAACATCCTCTGCTGGGCTTTTTTGATGAGTGAGCTGATGGTCAGCTCCCATTTGAGGTCCCTGGTGATGGTAGTGCCTAGGAAGCGGAAGGAATCAGCAGTGGTGATGGGAGAGCCTGAGAGGGTGAGGGGGGGCAGAGGAGTAGTGACTTTCCTGAAGTCTACAATCATCTCCACTGTCTTCAGAGCGTTCAGCTGCAGGTTGTTATTGCTGCACCAGGACGCCAGCTGGGCCACCTCTCTCCTGTAGGCGGACTCGTCGCCGTTGGAGATGAGCCCGATGAGGGTGGTGTCGTCCGCAAACTTGATCAACTTGACAGACTGGTGGCTGGAGGTGCAGGAGTTGGTGTAAAGGGAGAAGAGTAGGGGGGAAAGTACACAGCCCTGGGGTGATCCGGTGCTGATGCTAGTATAGTCTGAGACAGTCTTTCCCAGCCGCACATGCTGCCTCCGGTCCGTCAGGAAGTCGATGATCCACCTGCAGAGGGAGTCAGGCACGTTGAGCAGTAACAATAATTGAGTAGCAACAGTTTTTTTTCTAAAACTTTGGAGAAAATTGGTGATATACTAACAGACACATACCTGATTTACAGCTCTAGATTTAAATCCCTTGCCATTTCAGCCAGTGTCCAGTCAACGCCATACCCCTGAGGCCGGCAAGAATCATGGACATGATATTTTGGAAGCAACTCGGGGCTGAGCTGGGACCAAAAGGCATGCGAGTATATCTGAAAATGCCCATGTGGGTCACAAACGCCATCAGGTTGCGGCTGGCCGGGAGGAGAGGCACTTGCAAGTAGCTGCTGGAGCTGCTGAACATCGCGGTGAGCTCTTCCATCGTGGGTATGGGGTACTGATCACTTTGTTAACCATTCTGAGGTTTATGAATGGTCGGATGCCGCCTGACTTCTTTTTAGCCACCATGATATTTGAGATCCACAGCGAGGTTTCCACTCTTTCAATGATGCCAGCATCCAGAAGTTTGTTCAGCTCCACCGTGACGTTGTCCCGCAGTGCAAGGGGTAATTGGCGAAGGGGTTGAATCTTGAGTGTCACCCCTGGGTCAATGAGCGGATGGTGGTTGAAAGCTGCTATGTTATCCAGGCCCGCAAACAGCACCAGCCAGTGAACATGCCAGGCTGATGAAACAGTTAGCACTGTGGAGCCCATTGGGTCCATAATGGAGAACCCCAACTCGCCCAATAAGTCAATACCTAACAAGTCAGCCCCATGGCACAAAACCTGAAAGGTGAATGCAGGAGTCATCTTTGGTCTACACGACACTGCAAAATACCTTGCCCAACATGCCAATTTTTACATGTCCATAGCCAAACATGTTATCAGCCCCCGCTACAATTGTCTTTTTTGGGAAAAGTTTTCTTACTGTGGACATTCTCAAATTAGACTTTGCAGTGCCCGAATCTACCATGAGCGGCACGTCAACTCCATCAAACTGTACAACGTACCACTTTAGCGGCCAATTTTTGGCATCTGCTACACACACTCAGGCTACACCCACGGGTCCTGCATCAGCTTTCTCATGGACAGCGGGACAAACTCTAGCCAGGTGGTTAGCTTGATCACCGTTGTAGCACCTCTTCCCTCTAGTGAGGCAGGCGGGCAAGCTCATTCGGTGATGGGAGGAACCACAGCCACCACACGGTCTTTGGGTTCCCGCTCCTGCCCATGCCATGATCTGCCTGAACGTGGAAGTCCGTCCCGAGTAGCTAGCTGTGTTGCTATTGGCCTGGTGTGGAGTGGATGCTTGGCTGGTTAGTTGTTCGTTAGCTAGTAGCTGTTTCCCTAGCTGGGTGGCGGATTTAATTTGGCTAGCCATCTGCATCACCTAGCTTAGCATGAAATTGTCCCTTGTTAGCAGTAGCTTCTCCTTTAACCACTCATTGCCCGTACTATACACTAGCTTGTCACAAATTAGCTCCTCTTCTAAAGGCCCAAAGGCACATGTGCTCACTAGGTTACGTTGCTCCATAACAAAATGCTGCGTGGACTCACCCACTTCTTGGCAGCGATTGAAGAATCTGTACCTTTGTGTTGTGACGTTACACTTTGACAAAAAACTCGTCCATTAGGCTCTAACACACTTGTCCAAAGAGTCCATACGGCCCAGAGCACGAAGCACTCACTGTCCTTCTTTGCCCAGACAATGAATCAGGATGCTCTTCTGTCTTTCTTTGTTGCCACCGTCCAGGCCGGTCGCGATAATGTAGTCATTGAACAAGTCCAGCCAGCGGTGCCACAGTGTGGCTGGCACCCTCGTGACTCCAGGAACAGAGGTGGTGGTCTCGTGCACGCCCCCCATGGTTTAATCCTCAGTCGCCAAATGTTATGTACGAAATGAGTGAGTCGTGAGTCGTGAGCCATCCTTATGCCAAGCAACGAACTGAACTTTATTATGAGAAAAGGTAAATTTATACAGCGGCCGCAGCACCGGGCTGCACGGTGGCGCAGTGGTTAGCACTGCGGCAGCACAGTTTACCCTTGGCCGGGGGATTGTGGGGATCGTGGGATCGTGGGTTCGATCCCAGCCCCCGACCAACAGTGATCTGTGTGGAGTTTGCATGTTCTCCCCGTGTTGCGTGGGTTTACTCCGGGATTTCTCCGGTTTCCTCCCACATGCCAAAAACATGCATGTTAGGTTAATTGGCTGTTCTAAATTGTCCCTAGATATCTGTTTCCTATAGGCCCTTAGAATAGAGGGTTAGTATTAATGAAAGCGCTTTGAGTGGTCTTTGTGACTAGAAAAGCGCTATATAAGTGCAAGTTAGTTAGTAGTTAGTTAGTTAGCACGCCTGACATCATCCTGTCTGACGCCCGACGCCGGCTACGGCAAGCCCCAGGGACCAAACCTACACATAACACAACCCATCGATATGCTTTTGTCTTTAACTGCAACAAAGGAAAAATAATCGATTTCCACAAAAAGAAAGTATCTTCATCTTTTCCTCCACTCAGTAATTAAGACTCACAGGCTCTCTGCAACAGATCACGTTGACTGATGGCTGCGTCAGCTACTTAGGGTCAGTTTGTATAGTCATTTATTTGCACTAAAATATCTATCCATATTAATGAAATGAGTAACGCATCTGATCAAATTTCAGTAACTGTAATACATTACTGAATTTTTAAACAGTAATTCCGTAACACAGCATGTTACTGCAAAAGTAGTGACGTTACAGTAACGTGTTACTCCCAACACTGCAAATTACAAAAGAAAACAGTAGCAAATGTGTGAGGAAAAAGTTACAAATTTATGAAAAAAGTGAAAATTTAGGAGAAAAAAGTTGCAAATTTACAAGAAAAAAACAGTAAAATTACTTGAAAAAATTAAAAACTCAAGAAAAATTTAGCAAATGCACAAGAAAAAAGTTACAAATTTATGAGGGAAACAAAAATCAGAAAAGTTGCAAATTAACCAAAAAGGCAGAAAATATGAGTAAATTGAAAATTTATGAGCAAAAATATAAATTTATAATAGAAAGTTGCAAGTTTACAGTAGAAAAAGTTAAAAATTTTTGAGAAAGTTCCAAATTTACAAGATAAATGTCACAAATTTACAAGAAAATAACAAATGCACAAGGAAAAAAAGCAACAATTTATGAGAAAAAGTTGCAAGATTACAGTAAAAAAGTGGCAAATTTATGAGAAAGTTACAAAATTGCAATAAAAATTTATCAAATGTACAAAAAAATAGCAAATTTATGTGTCATGATCTGGAGCATGATCTGGTACCATGCCCACGCTTTCTGTTCATTTTGGTTTCTTTGTGGTTATTTTTATGATCATTATGGACTTCTGTGTTCCTCTGTGTTTGTCCTCTGTGCCCCCCTTGGTCTTTTGTGCATGCCTCGCATGTATCCCCTATACTTATTTTGCTACAGGTGCATCTCAATAAATTAAAATGTCATCAAAAAGTTAATTAAATTCAGTAATTCAATTCAGAAAATGAAACTCCTATATTATATAGATTCATTACACACAGAGTGATGTAGTTCAAGTGTTTATTTCTTTTAATTTTGATGATTATGGCTTACAGCTCAAGAAAACCCAAATTCAGTTTCTCAAAAAATTAGAATATTACATAAAATTAATTTTATAAAATGTTTTTTAAATAGAAATGTTGGCCGACTGAAAAGTATGTCCATGTGCACACTCAATACTTGGTTGGGGCTCCTTTTGCATGAATTACTGCATCAATGCAGCATATCATGGAGGTGATCAGCCTGTGGTACTGCTGAGGTGTTATGGAGGCCCAGGTTGCTTTGATAGCGCCATTCAGCTCATCTGCATTGTTGGGTTTGGTGTCTCTCATCTTCCTCTTGACTATACTCCATAAATTCTCTATGGAGTTGAAGTCAGGCTAGTTTTCTTGTCAATGCAGCACAGTGATACTGTGATGACTCGCTCTGTGCATTATCACCCACAGCTGCGCGCACACCGGCTCCTCGTCACTCTCGGGCTATATAACCCACTCTGCCTTCAGACTGGCATGGAGCCGTCTGTCTCCCTGGCTGTATGAAGCTCTACGCTCGATCACCCAGCCAATCATCCTGCTTTCGTCATCCTAGCCGCCTCAGCCTCATCTGTTGGAAGGATTCCCTTCATCACCAAGTAAGCTCTTTTCTACTCACCTGTTCTACGCTATCCCCTGTGCACAGGCGGAATTCCCAGGAGGCGGAATCGTCCCTCTCGGCGGCGGTTCTCTCTCTCTCCTCTGCTAGCCATCCTACTCCAGCGGCTTGTGATAGCAGACGCTGTCTTCCTGGCTTTAGCCCACGGGCCAACCGGAGTTCACCACCTTTCCTGAAACAAGTAAGCCCCAGTCATTCTCCATATATACTCCAGCTAGAATGGTGCTTACTCTGTGCCGCTGCTCTCCCTATAGGGTTGCCAGATTGAACGGCGTTCTGCTCACTCCCAGCTTCGACGAGTCGCCAGACCCACGCACTCACATCTACATACATTTCACACACACACGCACCCACACACTCACACTATTACAAATAAAGATCATTTGAATCCACTCTTGAGCCTGTGTCTGTTCCCTGGGTCTGCCAATTATGTCAGTACGGCTCCATCAGAATGACCCAGCGGACAGCGCGTTAGCACGCCAGATTAACATCTTCGAATCTCGAGTGGATCAAATTGCTTACCAGCAACAGGTCATCTTAAGCCAGCTGGTCCAAATTAACAGTCGGTTGGATCGTCTGGTAGGGCAGCAGACGTTTCCTCCGGCTTCGAGTAGTGCTGCGGCCCCCGTTAGCTCACCTCCTAGCCAGGCTAATCAGGGTCCCTCGGCCTGACTCACCCCGGTTCCCATGCCCACTCGCTTCAGCGGTAAGCTGGGGGAGGCTCGTGGGTTCCTACTCCAATGCGAGGTAGTCTTCCAGCGGGTCCCTGGGGATTTTCCTACTGATCACAGCCACATTGACTATGTTGCTAATTTACTGAAAGGGCAAGCTCTAGCTTGGGCCTATGCTGTAATGGCTAGGCCGAGTTACGCCAACCTAACCTACAGCCAGTTTGTCAGTGAGTTCAACGAAGTACTCGACCACTCCGACCAAGATAATGTGCTCACCACCCGGCTGTTAAATCTTCAACAAGGGGGTAGGTCCATGGCAGACTATGCTGTCGATTTTCGGTGGTGGCGACGGAGGTGGGGTGGGAGGATGCTTCGTTGTGCAGCATCTTTATTAGGAGTCTGAGCCCTAGCCTGCGGGATGAGCTGGAGAAGCCCACCAAGCTAACGGAGCTAATTTCCTTAGCTATCAATTTAGATGACAGGCTGAGGGAGCGGGCAGCCGAACGGAAGGCTTCCGAACGCTCGGGTGCTCAGTTTCGCCGCTCCGCTCAGTCCCCTTTACTGGCCTTGCCACCGCTAGAGTCTCCAGATGTGCTGGAGCCTATGGTTATGGGACAAACTAAGCTGCGTTTGGCTGAAAAGCAGCGTTGTAGGGAGCTCGGTCTGTGTATGTATTGTGGTAGTGAAGAGCATGAGGTAGCATCCTGCCCCATTCGGCCAAAAGAGGGAGTCTGTGCGCCTTAGTAGGGGGGCTCACGGACTCGCCTCAGTCAAATCCCCTCTCCAATGGCCCTTTTCCACTAGTACCCAGTCAGCTTTACTCTACACTACTCGGCTCTACTCGGTTCGGCTCGGTTGTGTTTCCATTGCAGCTGGGTACGCCTGGGGTGGGTGGGATTTTTTTTACAGCAAGGTGGCGCCACATTCCCGTGACGTAAAACGCGCGACCCAAGCGAAACATAACATTGTGGCTGTACAAGGCAACTCCTTGTCTCTGGCTTTTTGTCACCGTAAATGCCAAAAAGGACCGCCAGACAAGGGTACAGGCAGCGAGACGAAACACTCTGGAAAAGTATTGCATTGTCTGGGAAGCCATAGAGCCGAAGACGTGAGGATATGAAGTAGATCATATATGACGGTAAGCTAATGATTGCTAATGCTAGTTTGCTTTAAGTACGTTGTACTACACTGTAATTTCTGCAAGTTAGCGCTATTAGGTACTAAAATATGTATGCTGTGTGTGTGTTTCAGATGGCTCTGTTGTGGGAAAATTACCGCTTCAAACGGTCGGTCCGGACGTTCAACACAGCCTGTCACTGATGTCACCTCAGCTTCACAAACGCTCAGTGGTTATAGAGCTTAAGAATGTCTGTAGAAACGTTTAGCTTCCTGTGCAACAAATTGCTCTCATCTGTGTGAAAATCCTGGACAGACTGTTGAGACATCATGTCATGTACCTGCTCCAGCAGCACTGAGTCTGTGGCGGTGTCATAGCAAAAACTGTTCAGCTGACAAAACTTGATCGCCAGGTTGTAGTTATGGGGTTATATTAGCCACACAATATATATTCAAAAGGTAAACAGTACTGAGTTTGGTATAATAAGATATATTTGACAATTATGATGCATTTTAGGCCAAAACAAACTTGATCTAGGATTAAAAGCAATTAAAATAATGCAGTCACAAGGTTACATGGAAAATACTTGATTTACTAGATACATGTACTGTAGAAATATATATTCTCTGTATCAACAATGTACTATACATGCATTCATGTAGTATTGCACTGGGAATTGCACTGACAATAAACCTTTGAAGTTTTTGCAGATGTCTCTTTTTTATATGTGAATGTTACCACCAAGTGACATAAATTAAATACTGAAAGATTGGAAAAGCTGTCTAAGAACAATCCAGCAGTTTGAGAAATCACTTTTGGTTTAGTGTAAGTCTGTCAACAGAGTTATGAACCATAAAGCAGTTTGTGTTAAAATGTTAAATCCAATTACCCTAACCCTGGGGTGTCCAATCATGTGTCATGGAGGGTCAAGACCCTGCAGGTTCTCTCTTCTACCCAGTCTCTTCAGCAAGTGTTCTCACTGATCAGCAGTCAGTGGAAGAAATTCACTGGAATCTGCTGTTGAAGACACTGGTTGCAGGTAAAGCCTGCAGAGTCTTGGCCCTCCATGGCACATGATTGGACATCCCTGCCCTAACCCATTATTAGAAAATACAGATGCTTATATGGTCCAGAATTCCTCCATATACTGGCACCATCACTAAAGTGTGCAGGGTCTTCTGTGGTGGCACATCCAACAATACAGTCTTCAGTTAATAAAATAATTGTTTTGGTTACTTTTTCTTAAAAATGAGCCATTATTTTCAAAGTCACTGATAAATGGTTTGTACTGTTAACTCTTTTTCCACCGGTGGCTTAACAGACAAAATAGAAAATTATGATGCAAACACATAAGTCACTAAATTGTTTATTACAATCAGCAGCAAATTCCAGATTATTCAGAATGTGCAAAATTCAAACTGTAAAAAAACAAAAAAAAACAAAAAACAGAATGGGTCACACATGCCGGCTACGCTGCTTCACTGAGAAACAGCTGGTTGTGCCGCTCAAGCTGGTCCCGGTTCAGCAGATCTTCAACCTGCATCTCTGTAAATAGTGAGGCAAGGTCCAGTTTGGGTGGATCGTTTCCCTCTTGCCTTGACAAAAGACAGAAATGGGTGGTGGTTAATTAAAGCAAGATTAAAATATATTTGGGAAATACACTTGTTGCTAAAAGCCAGTGGTGGAATGCGAATGAATGAATGAATCTTTATTTCGAATAGATTAAAAGTAAAGATTAAAAGAAAATAGAATAATATAACAAAGGGGGAAAAAATCTAACAAGGTCAAATTAAACAATAACCCCTCTGATTATACAGTTCAACATAGGTTATCCGAAATGGGTGATGGCTGAAGCCGCAGCTTATATTGCCCACCCATGTTCCATCGAAGAATTCAAATCAAAAACAAAGCAGGACGATTACAATTCGAATGTGACAATAAAGTACTTTGTTGTTGTATTTAACCACAATTTTCATGTACTGTAGCTGCGCTTCAGTAAAGTAGATTTTACAAGGGCTGGGTTACATTTAAAATTATCTGTTTTTACTGTGGCCTCAGCAATCAGAATGAATTAATACATTCAGTTGAATGGAATCTAGTACTTCAACTGAGGGTGTGCATCACCGAGTATGGAGTCGCTCAGTCAAAATATGGATTTTTTATTAATAAAAGTTTAGCCACTGCTTTGTCACCGCTGTGTCTCTTCTTGCCCTGGCTTTAAGTGTGGGCGGTGTTTTGTACTTTTATTGTTAAAATATAAAAGGATGCACTACAATGGGTCTCAAATATTTGTAATGTGTGCTGTTACTGCATGAGTTTATTGATGATAGACTATAAACTACACATATATACTAAATTATACTGATGACTGAACAACTCCCATTCCCCAAAGTGCAACATACAGTTATGAACATAACTTACAAATGATCACACAAGTGATCTGACAAAAAAATAAATACATTAACAAGCGGTTTATTTTACAGTTGATGTGCCATTCATTTTCAATTATTCTGTAATTAATATTCACACAATCAAATTTCAGTTCAGTCCCTTTTATATTAAGTGGAAATTGTGCTACTTTGGTTTTGGCACTTTATCTAAAAAAGCAAAGGATTTCAGTACTTTCCACACTGGCAAGGTCTGTTGTGGGGTGGCTGCTTTTCCTTTCCTCTTGCCTAGACCAAAGACAGAAATGGATGGTAATGGAATGGAACTAACCTGTTCAAGCAAGTTCAACATATATACAGGCACATCTCAAAAAATTAGAATATCATGAAAAAGTTCAATATTTTTCAATATTTTTGTCACTCATTTCAGAAAGTGAAACAGATATGATTACATGGACAGTGATATATTGCAAGTGTTTATTTTAATTTTGATGATTATGGCTACAGCCCATGTTAACCAACATTTCAGCGGCCAACATTTCTATTTAAAAACTATTTTTTAAAATTAATTTTATGTACTATTCTAATTTTTTGCCCAACTGAATTTGGGGTTTTCAGGGCCTATAAGCCATAATCATCCAAATTAAAATAAATAAATGCTTGAAATATATCACTGTCTGTGTAATGAATCTATTGTGGAAGATGTGAAAATGACGAGGCAGCGTTCTTTCTCAGAGTCAGCTTTATTCACATCTCCATCATTTCAAAGCAGAAAAAAAGAGAATGAAACAGTAAACTCTCGTCCTTAAATATCAGGGACTTCACACCTCATAGATCACATGTCCCACAGACCACCTTGCATAATAAAGACAGTCACAATGCATTTCACCTCCTTGCATAATAAAGGCAGTCACAATGCATTTCCCTCCATGATATCACTTCCACTGTCTCCCACGCATCCTTTAATCGACCCCCCACAGTCAGCCTTGCATAACAAGGCTAAGCTTCCTGCCTTTGTTCTGACCTAAAATGCGAGTCACAGAACCGGTCCAACAGGTCCATTGAGTGTTCACCACACAAGCCCCCCCCAGCATTTTAGAAAAACAGAACAACAAGAAAATAACCACATGCATGCCATGATAGCATCAATACACATCAGTCCACATGCTGGATAGGCTTCAGCCTCCTGCCGAATCTGCTGTAGCTGGGGTTCACCGTCTCTGCGGCGCTGTCCCGCTGGGGATTTTTCGTCTGGGGGCGGAAACCCTTTGTCAGTCTCTGCGGGTGTTCTGGGGAAACATTACTTTGGGAAACATTACTGTGTGAAACCCTCCGTGGTGGTCTACCTCACCGCAGGGCCTTTGCCAACAGCACTTCCTCCTCTGCCACCACAAAAGCGGGTTTAAGTCTGTCTATGCCAATTTTCTCTTTCCTACCCCCCAGATCTAGCAAAAACTGCTTGTCCCCTGTTTTTAGCACTCTGAATGGTCCGTCATAAGGCGGTCGCAGCGGGGTTTGATGCACATCGTGTCTAACAAAAACAAACTCTGAGCTCTTCAAAGTTTTAGGCACAAAAACGCGCGGAAAACTGTGGTGCGTGGGGCCGGGCAGTGTGCTTGATTCTATGTTACTCCGCAACAGCTGAGACGGGGAGGCGTTTGGCGCAGGGTTATCTGGGAGAAACTCCCCAGGCAGCCAGAGTGGCTGCGCAAACACGAGCTCCGCTGGGGAGGCTTCTAGATCCTCTTTAGGTGCAGAACGCAACCCCAATAACACCCATGGTAACTTGTCAACCCAATTTGTATCCATCAGTGACGCTCTGAGAGCCGCTTTCAATGACCTATGAAAACGTTTGCATAACCCGTTAGCCTGCGGATTGTACGCAGTTGTGTGGTGAATTGTGACACCCAGGCTGCGGGCCATTGTCGACCAAAGCTAGGAAACAAATTGAGGACCTCTGTTGGACGTAATGTCCGACGGAACGCCGAAGCGCACCACCCAAGCTGTTAAAAACGCGCGCGCCACTTCCTCGGCCGTGGTTGATGCCAGCGGGACCACTTCAGGCCAGCGCGTGGTGCGGTCCACCATTGTCAGAAGATGTGTGCACCCCTGTGACAGCGGGAGGGGTCCAACGAGGTCCACATGAACGTGATCGAACCTCTTGGCCGGAATGTGAAACGGTTCCAAAGGAGCTCTCATGTGCCTGTGTACTTTGGCTCGTTGACACGCTGTGCAGGCTGCTGCCCACTCTTTGACCTGTTTGCGGAGGCTCGGCCAAACAAATTTCTCTCCCACAATTTTGACCGACGCGCGCACTCCAGGGTGCGCCAAAGAATGAACCGAGTCAAAAACGCGGCGGCGCCACGCGGCTGGTACCACTGGATGCGGCCGTCCAGTGGAGACATCGCAGATTAGGGGGGGCATACCGTCTTGCAGCACCCTGCTCTCCAGCCTTAACCCTGTTGGTCCAGACTGGAGCGCGCGCACGTCCGCGTCATCAACCTGCTCTGCGGCCATGGCTGCATAATCTAACCCTACGCTGACTGGGGCCGCCACAGCGCGCGAGAGGCAATCTGCCACTACATTGAGTTTGCCCGCCACATGCTGAATATCAGTGGTAAACTCTAATATCGCGGCCAGCTGTCTCTGCTGCTGGCCTGACCACGGTTCTGAGACCTTGGCCATCGCGAATGTTAGCGGTTTGTGATCAACGAATGCGGTGAAAGCGCGTCCTTCCAGCCAGAACTGAAAGTGGTGGATGGCCAAATGGAGAGCGAGCAGCTCCTTGTCGAACGCGCTGTATTAACGTTCGCTATCGCGCAAGGTCCTGCTGAAAAAGGCGAGGGGCTGCCAAACCCCGGCTACGTGTTGTTCCACGACTGCCCCTATGGCCACATCTGACGCGTCAGTGCTGAGCGCTATGCGGGCCGTTGGGTCTGGATGTGCCAACACCGCAGCCTTTGCCAAGACTGCTTTCACCTCCGAGAACGCTTGGTCCCGCTCCGGGGACCACTTGATCTTATCCGCGAGTTTCTTTTTTTTGAGCGCGGCATACAGCGGCTGCATGAGCTGTGCCGCGCGGGGGAGAAAACGGTTATAAAAATTCACCATTCCCAAAAACTCCTGCAACTCCCTGACTGTCTGCGGCCGGGGAAAATCTGCCACACCGCGCACTTTGTCAGGCAGCGGGACTGCTCCTTCGGGGGAGACGCGGTGTCCTAAAAAATCGATCTGCGCTACCCCGAACTGAGACTTCACTGGGTTGATTATTAACCTGTGATCTCCCAACCTTCGGAAAACTGTGGCCAGGTGTTTTTCGTGTTCGTCTTTGGACGCGCTGGCTACTAAAATATTGTCCAGGTAGACGAACATGAAAGGGAGATCGCGAAGCACTGCGTCCACCATGCTTTGGAACGTCTGAGCATCCCCTTTAAGTCCAAATGGCATGTGTAAAAACTCGTATATTACCGCTGTTTTGGGTATATCCTCAGCGCGCACTGGGACTTGGTGGTAACCGCGGACCAAGTCTATTTTAGAAAAAATGCGCGCCCCTGCCAAATGAACCGAGAAATCTTGGATATGTGGGATTGGGTAGCGGTCGTGCGCTGTAGCGTTGTTTAACCTGCGAAAATCCCCGCAAGGGCGCCATGATCCGTCAGATTTCGGGACCATATGTAGGGGGGAAGCCCACAGACTGTTTGAACGTCGGATAATGCCCAACCTCTCCAGGTTGGCGAACTCTTTGCGCACTATGGCTAGTTTAACTGCGTCCAAGCACCGAGCTTTTGCAAAAACGGGCGGTCCGGTAGTGGTAATAAAATGCTCCACCCCGTGCTTAGCGACTGTTGCTGAAAATGTGGGGACCGTGAGTGCTGGGAACTGAGTGAGCAGTGTGTGGAACTTACCGCCTGCTGTTGTGACGTTGGCTTGTGCTGTAGACGGGGCCACTCGCGCTGCACAGGGGACAGAATCAAAAGAAAATGCATTAACCAGGCCCCTGTTAGCGAGATCAACCAACAACCCATGTGAGCACAAAAAATCAGCCCCCAGCATATTGAAATTTACTGTTGCTACAACAAAAGTCCACTCATATGCACGGCCGTGTAGAGACAGAAGCAGAGTCTTCTCACCAAAGGTCTTAATCTCCGAGCTGTTTGCCGCTGTCACCAGGGGACCTCCAGAACCCGCCAGTCTGTCCGCGTAGGAAGGAGTGATGAAACTCAACTGGGAGCCTGTGTCGACGAGGAACTGCCTCCCGGAGCGTGCGTCCGACAAGTAGAGCAGCTTGTTCTCTTCCCCGAGGGCCACGGCTGCTACCAACCCCCGGTCTTGGCGTTTCCCGAACCCCCGAACTGGCACGGCGGTACACACTTGCGTGCCCTCTCTGCGATGCGGCGATGGTAGAAACAAAAGATGTCCGGTCCACGCTCCCTGGCCCTTGCCCCCGCGGTCGTCGGTGAGTCTGGCACCGCTGTCTCTGGCCTCCTGTCATCTGCGGTCATCGCGCTGAGTTCCGCTGCAGCAGCCGTGGCTGCGCGCTGCTTGGTGGCGTTGACAATCCGCTGCGCCTCTCGGCCCAGCGCGTGGTAGTCCTGTAGGGCCAACAGTGGTGAACTGGCCAGAGCCGCTCTCACTGCTGACGGTAGAGTCCTGAGGAAGAGGTGGGTGAAAATGAAATGATCATCGTCAGAGTCTTTCAACCTCAACAACTTCTCCATCAGGCTCGTGGGCATGTCGTTTTCCCCTCCGTCAGTGCCAGGAGCCTCTCTGCTCGCTCCTCCGCCGAGGGGGTGAATTGCTGGATGAGTGCAGCCTTCAACGCGCCGTATTTGTCGCTCTCCGGCGGCTGGTCAATCAGGCTCTCCACATGCTGGGCCATGTTGTTGTCCAGCTTTGCGACTACGTGGTGGAATTTCGTGACATCTACCGATATCCCCCGGAGGTTGAACTGCGCCTCAACTGCGTTGAACCAGGAGCGCGGATTGTTCTACCAGAAGTCCGGTAGCTGGACTGTAGCGGCATTCGCTTGGCTGGGGGCTCCTGACGCGGCTGGCCTGGGGGAATTTCTTTCTTCCATGATACGTCTCGGGGTCACCAGTGTGGAAGATGTGAAAATGACGAGGCAGCGTTCTTTCTCAGAGTCAGCTTTATTCACATCTCCATCATTTCAAAGCAGAAAAAAGAGAATGAAACAGTAAACTCTCGTCCTTAAATATCAGGGACTTCACACCTCATAGATCACATGTCCCACAGACCACCTTGCATAATAAAGACAGTCACAATGCATTTCACCACCTTGCATAATAAAGACAGTCACAATGCATTTCACCACCTTGCATAATAAAGACAGTCACAATGCATTTCCCTCCATGATATCACTTCCACTGTCTCCCACGCATCCTTTAATCGACCCCCCACAGTCTCCAGCCTTGCATAACAAGGCTAAGCTTCCTGCCTTTGTTCTGACCTAAAATGCGAGTCACAGAACCGGTCCAACAGGTCCATTGAGTGTTCACCACACTATATATGTAATAGATGGGTTTCACTTTCTGAAATGAGTGACAAAAAATATTGAACTTTTTCATGACATTCTAATTTTTGGAGATGTACCTGTACTAGGGAAATAGACTTGTGAAAGTCAGTGGTGGGATGTGATAAAAAATGCCTCGTTTGCCTGACCAGTGAGCACCCCAGGATCCACTCTGTACATGTACAAGTACATTTTCAATCCAGGGATTTATAGTGGAACAGCACGACAACGCTGTTCCAACACCATCCATCCATCCATCCATCTTCTACCGCTTTTCCGGAGGTCCGGGTCGCGGAGGCAGCAGTTCAAGCAGAGAAGCCCAGACTTCCCTCTCCCCAGCCACCTGCTCCAGCTCTTCAGAGGGGATACCAAGGCGTTCCCAGACTAGCTGGGAGACATAGTCTCTCCACCGAGTCCTGGGTCTGCCCCGGGGTCTCCTCCCAGTGGGACGTGCCTGAAACACCTCAAGTGGGAGACGTCCAGGAGGCATCCTAATCAGATGCCCATACCACCTCAACTGACTCCTTTCAATGTGGAGGAGCAGCGGTTCTACTCTGAGCCTCTCCCGGATGACTGAGCTCCTCACCCTATCTCTGAGGGTGAGTCCAGCAATCCTACGGAGAAAGCTCATTTCAGCCGCTTGTATCCGCGATCTCGTTCTTTCGGTCATTACCCAAAGCTCGTGACCATAGGTAAGAGTAGGAACGTAGATTGACTGGTAAATCGACAGCTTTGCCTTAGAACTAAGCTCCCTCTTCACCACAACAGACCGGTACAACGTCCGCATCACTGCAGATGCTGCTCCAATCCGTCTGTCGATCTCTCGCTCCATTTTCCCCTCACTCGTGAACAAGACCCCAAGATACTTAAACTCCTCCACTTGGGGCAGGAGCCTGTCCCCAACCCGGAGAGGACAATCCACCTTTTTCCGGCTGAGGACCATGGACTCGGACTTGGAGGTGCTGATTCTCATCCCAGCCGCTTCACACTCAGCGGCAAACCGTTCCAGCAAGAGCTGTAGGTCATTGCTGGATGAAGCCAACAGGACAACATCATCTGCAAACAACAGAGATGAGATCCTGTGGTCACCAAGCATGACACCCTTCATTCCCTGGCTGCGCCAAGAAATCCTGTCCATAAAAATTATGAACAGGATCGGTGACAAAGGGCAGCCCTGGCGGAGTCTAACTCTCACTGGGAATGACTCCGACCGAGTGTTGGCAATACGAACTAAACTCTCACAACGGTCGTACAGAGACTGAATAGCTCGTAACAACAAGCCCGATACCCCATACTCCCGAAGCACCCCCCACAAAAATCCACGAGGGACGCGGTCAAATGCCTTCTCCAAGTCCACAAAACACATGTAAACTGGTTGGGCAAACTCCCACGAACCCTCAAGAATTCTCGAGAGGGTAAAGAGCTGGTCCGATGTGCCACGGCCAGGACGAAAACCACATTGCTCCTCCTGAATCCGAGGTTCGACCAACGGCCGGACTCTCCTCTCCAGTACCTTGGCATAGACCTTCCCAGGGAGGCTGAGGAGTGTGATCCCTCTAAAGTTGGAGCACACCCTCCGGTCCCCTTTTTTGAAGAGAGGAACCACCACCCCGGTTTGCCATGCCAAAGGCACTGCCCCCGACCTCCACGCAATGTTGCAGAGGCGTGTCAACCATGACAACCCAACAACATCCAGGGCCTTGAGGTACTTGGGGCGAATCTTGTCCACCCCCGGGGCCCGGCCACCAAGGAGATTTTTAACCACCTTGGCGACCTCAGCCCCTGTGATAGGCGAGTCATCCCCCTTGTCCCCAAACCCTGCTTCCTCTGTGGAAGGCGTATCAGTGGGATTGAGGAGATCCTCGAAGTATTCCTTCCACCGCCCGACGATATCCCCAGTTGAAGTCAACAGTGTCCCATCCGCACCATACACAGTGTGGACGGGGAGCTGCTTTCCCCTCCTGAGCCGCCAAACAGTTTGCCAGAATCTCTTTGAAGCCGACCGAAAGTCTTGTTCCATGGCCTCACCGAACTCCTCCCATACCCGGGTTTTTGCTTCAGCAACCACCCGAGCTGCACTCCGCTTGGCCTGCCGGTACACCTCAGCTGCTTCGGGAGTCCCACAAGCCAACCAAGCTTGATAGGACTCCTTCTTCAGCTTAATGGCCCCCCTCACCACTGGTGTCCACCACTTGGTTCGGGGGTTGCCACCACGAGATGCACCGACCACCTTGCGGCCGCAGCTCTGGGCCGCCGCTTCAACAACAGAGGTGGAGAACATGGCCCATTCAGACTCCATGTCTCCAGACTCCCTCGGAATGTGGTTGAAGTTCTTCCGGAGGTGGGAGTTGAAGACCTCCCGGACAGGGGCCTCAGCCAGACGCTCCCAGCACACCCTCACTATACGTTTGGGTCTACCAGGTCTGAATGGCTTCCTCCCCTGCCATCGGATCCAACTCACCACCAGGTGGTGATCAGTTGACAGCTCTGCACCTCTCTTTACTCGGGTGTCCAAGACATACGGTCGCAGGTCTGATGATACGATAACAAAATCGATCATCGACCTGCGGCCTAGGGTGTCCTGGTGCCAGGTGCACATATGGACACCCTTATGCTTGAACATGGTGTTCGTTATGGACAGACTGTGGTTAGCACAGAAGTCCAATAACTGAACACCACTCGGGTTCAGATCGGGCAGGCCGTTCCTCCCAATCACCCCCCTCCAGGTTTCACTGTCGTTGCCCACGTGCGCATTGAAGTCCCCCAGTAGGACAATGGAGTCTCCAGGAGGAGCACCCTCCAGCACCCCAGTCACAGACTCCAAAAAGGGTGGGTACTCTGAAACATCATTTGGTGCATAGGCACAAATGATGGTCAGGACCCGTTTCCCAACCCGAAGGCGCAGGGAAGCAACCCTTTCGTCCACCGGGGAAAACTCCAATATAGAGGCAGCAAGGTGGGGCGATACAAGAATACCTACCCCTGCTCGTCGCCTCTCGCCCGGGGCAACTCCAGAAAAGGCCAAGCTCCAGCCCCTCTCCAGGAGACTGGTTCCGGAACCGGAGCTGTGTGTTGAGGTGAGGCCGACTATATCTAGCCGGTATTGCTCAATCTCGTACACCAGCTCAGGCTCCTTCCCCACCAGAGAGGTGACATTCCACGTACCAAAAGCCAGTTTAGAAAGCTTGGGATCAGTCCGCCAAGGTCTCCGCCTTTGACTGCCACCTAATCCACATAGTACCGGACTTCCATGATCCCTCCTGCAGGTGGTGAACCTACTGGAGGGCGGACCCATGTAACTCCTTCGGGCTGAGCCCGGCCGGGTCCCATGGGTGGAAACCTGGCCACCAGACGCTAGCCTTCGAGCCCCTCCCCCAGGCCTGGCTCCAGGGTGGGGCCCCGGTAACCCCATACCGGGCGGGGTACACTGAATCCTTGATATACAATTTATCATGAGAGTCTGTTGGATCGTTCTTAGTCTGGCCCTTCACCCAGGACCAGTTTGTCTTGGGAGACCCTATCAGAGGCAAATTGCCCCGGACAACATAGCTCCTGGGATCACTGGGGCACGCAAACCTCCCCACTGTGGCGGTTCGTTTTAACCCCACAACAGACTAAGGACACTCAGCCCTCTTTTCTCTGTTTTTCTGCTGCATTACTGAGAAGCAATGTGCCATTCATGTATTTGTGATGCAAACATGCATGTGTTGTGATGTAATGCGCCATTCTGTATAGTGTGCATATGGCTTGTCCTTACTGTGCTTTTTCTGAGCATCTTAGATGTGCTTTGGTGTATTAATGTCTACAGGTAGACGAGTTTCTTCTGTCTCACCTATGTGATGTTAATCGATGCCTTTCATCCTTTGTACTCATGCGTCCTGTCCTTACTGTGACCTAGAGACTCAGATCAATATGTAGATGTGCTTGTTAGCCTCTTTGTCCGCACCTGGAGCGAGGTCTAGCTAATCTGCCCTTGGTCTCACAAATGCAAATACCTCCTGCCTGTTCTGTTATCCCTTTGATCACTGTGGGGTATGTCTCTTTCATGTATTGTTATGGACAAGTATTTAAGGCGCAACTCTGTAACGCAATCTCTCTCTTACTCTCTCACTCTGATCCTGCAACTGGTAGACACACACGTGTCCGCCTCTCTTCTTCTTCACTGAGAGCCTGAGGAATTCGGCTTCAGCCTGCTCACGCTATGGGCTGGAGCCGAGTTCCCGTGACGGCGGTATGATTAATAAAACCTGCTTAAAACCACAGCACTGCTGCTTATTTTTCCATGCCGCTTCACTGGTGACCCCTCGAACACGCACACGTTTTGTGCGAAAGCAACCTTCCGAGCTGGACAGCCACACAGCTGCGTTGGTGGCCCCTTGAAGACGCACACGTTTTGTGCAACGCAGCCTTCTGTTTTGGATGGCCACGCTGGCGAACCGACGCTGAAAAAAAACGAGCGGCCAGCGAACGCAACACCCGGGCATGAATGCTCCGTCGCCTGAGATCTGCACAACCACGCTGGACCGGCCGCTCTCACTGAGAGCGCACGCACCTCGTCCTCTCTCCACGACGGCAACCTCCAGGGCCGACGGGGAGCGCAGCGCGTGGAACTGAACGCACCATGGCCGCACGAGCGACAACGATCGTCTCCTCCCTCTCACCGCTCCAACGCTGCTGCACGAGCCCGGGGCACAAAGATCGTCTATTGCCTCGCACCGCTCCAACGCGCCTCCACGAGCCCGAGGGACGGAGATCGTCTACTTCCTCACACCGCTCCAACGCAGCTGCATGAGCCTGAGGAACAAAAGATCGTCTATTCCCTCCCGCCGCTCCAACGCCTCTGCACGGGCCTGAGGGACTAAAGATCGTCTATTTCCTCTCAACGCTCCAACGCACCATGGCCAAATCTACAGCAACAGCTCAACCTGAATTTTATTGGCGCCGTCTGCGCTGATCTCTGCCAAGTTTCTGCACCCTGACTCGCCACTCCAGCGGCCCACCCACGCACTGAACCCCCGCGCACGCATCGGGGAGTTACAAGGACGGCGCATCACGCACGGGACAAGTAACGGCTCCACAGACTGCCTTCCTCCTTCGCCGCTGCCTTTCAGGGCTGCCCGCTCACCTGAAGCACGCATGCAGCACGCTCGAAGGATTTGTTAACAGTCTCAGCCACGCCAGAGACCGCCATCGTCCTCCGCCGCTGCCCACAGAACCTTCAGGGCTGCTCGTTCACCTGAAGCAAGCACGCAGCTCGCCACTGGATTTTTTAATGGTCTTAGCCACAGCACAACGGGATTTCAGCCGTCAGCTGTTCCCGGGAGCTTTGGGGTTGCTTCAGCACCCAAAGCCAACAGTCCCCCTGCTTTGTTTACTTTTTCTCTTACAGCCGCTCCTGCTTTTCTTCATGGCCACGAGAGGAGTCAGAGACTAATTTTTCTTCTTGTGATCTCCGCACGTGCAACGGGACAAACCCTCGACGTCACGGAGCAACAAGCAATTTTTGCGCGGCTCAGGACGATTTCACAGCTCCTGCCGGCACTTACTACCCCTCCCCTCCCTCCCCCTCCGCCTGCAGCGAGCTTCTCCCACAGCTCGCTCACACAGATGGATTATCGAGGTCGCGACCCCCTGCCGCGTCCTCTGGGGGGGAGCGTGTGTGGCGGTTCGTTTTAACCCCACAACAGACTAAGGACACTCAGCCCTCTTTTCTCTGTTTTTCTGCTGCATTACTGAGAAGCAATGTGCCATTCATGTATTTGTGATGCAAACATGCATGTGTTGTGATGTAATGCGCCATTCTGTATAGTGTGCATATGGCTTGTCCTTACTGTGCTTTTTCTGAGCATCTTAGATGTGCTTTGGTGTATTAATGTCTACAGGTAGACGAGTTTCTTCTGTCTCACCTATGTGATGTTAATCGATGCCTTTCATCCTTTGTACTCATGCGTCCTGTCCTTACTGTGACCTAGAGACTCAGATCAATATGTAGATGTGCTTGTTAGCCTCTTTGTCCGCACCTGGAGCGAGGTCTAGCTAATCTGCCCTTGGTCTCACAAATGCAAATACCTCCTGCCTGTTCTGTTATCCCTTTGATCACTGTGGGGTATGTCTCTTTCATGTATTGTTATGGACAAGTATTTAAGGCGCAACTCTGTAACGCAATCTCTCTCTTACTCTCTCACTCTGATCCTGCAACTGGTAGACACACACGTGTCCGCCTCTCTTCTTCTTCACTGAGAGCCTGAGGAATTCGGCTTCAGCCTGCTCACGCTATGGGCTGGAGCCGAGTTCCCGTGACGGCGGTATGATTAATAAAACCTGCTTAAAACCACAGCACTGCTGCTTATTTTTCCATGCCGCTTCACTGGTGACCCCTCGAACACGCACACGTTTTGTGCGAAAGCAACCTTCCGAGCTGGACAGCCACACAGCTGCGTTGGTGGCCCCTTGAAGATGCACACGTTTTGTGCAACGCAGCCTTCTGCTTTGGATGGCCACGCTGGCGAACCGACGCTGAAAAAAAACGAGCGGCCAGCGAACGCAACACCCGGGCATGAATGCTCCATCGCCTGAGATCTGCACAACCACGCTGGACCGGCCGCTCTCACTGAGAGCGCACGCACCTCGTCCTCTCTCCACGACGGCAACCTCCAGGGCCGACGGGGAGCGCAGCGCGTGGAACTGAACGCACCATGGCCGCACGAGCGACAACGATCGTCTCCTCCCTCTCACCGCTCCAACGCTGCTGCACGAGCCCGGGGCACAAAGATCGTCTATTGCCTCGCACCGCTCCAACGCGCCTCCACGAGCCCGAGGGACGGAGATCGTCTACTTCCTCACACCGATCCAACGCAGCTGCATTAGCCTGAGGAACAAAAGATCGTCTATTCCCTCCCGCCGCTCCAACGCCTCTGCACGGGCCTGAGGGACTAAAGATCGTCTATTTCCTCTCAACGCTCCAACGCACCATGGCCAAATCTACAGCAACAGCTCAACCTGAATTTTATTGGCGCCGTCTGCGCTGATCTCCGCCAAGTTTCTGCACCCTGACTCGCCACTCCAGCGGCCCACCCACGCACTGAACCCCCGCGCACGCATCGGGGAGTTACAAGGACGGCGCATCACGCACGGGACAAGTAACGGCTCCACAGACTGCCTTCCTCCTTCGCCGCTGCCTTTCAGGGCTGCCCGCTCACCTGAAGCACGCATGCAGCACGCTCGAAGGATTTGTTAACAGTCTCAGCCACGCCAGAGACCGCCATCGTCCTCCGCCGCTGCCCACAGAACCTTCAGGGCTGCTCGTTCACCTGAAGCAAGCACGCAGCTCGCCACTGGATTTTTTAATGGTCTTAGCCACGGCACAACGGGATTTCAGCCGTCAGCTGTTCCCGGGAGCTTTGGGGTTGCTTCAGCACCCAAAGCCAACAGTCCCCCTGCTTTGTTTACTTTTTCTCTTACAGCCGCTCCTGCTTTTCTTCATGGCCACGAGAGGAGTCAGAGACTAATTTTTCTTCTTGTGATCTCCGCACGTGCAACGGGACAAACCCTCGACGTCACGGAGCAGCAAGCAATTTTTGCGCGGCTCAGGACGATTTCACAGCTCCTGCCGGCACTTACTACCCCTCCCCTCCCTCCCCCTCCGCCTGCAGCGAGCTTCTCCCACAGCTCACTCACACAGATGGATTATCGAGGTCGCGACCCCCTGCCGCGTCCTCTGGGGGGGAGCGTGTGTGGCGGTTCGTTTTAACCCCACAACAGACTAAGGACACTCAGCCCTCTTTTCTCTGTTTTTCTGCTGCATTACTGAGAAGCAATGTGCCATTCATGTATTTGTGATGCAAACATGCATGTGTTGTGATGTAATGCGCCATTCTGTATAGTGTGCATATGGCTTGTCCTTACTGTGCTTTTTCTGAGCATCTTAGATGTGCTTTGGTGTATTAATGTCTACAGGTAGACGAGTTTCTTCTGTCTCACCTATGTGATGTTAATCGATGCCTTTCATCCTTTGTACTCATGCGTCCTGTCCTTACTGTGACCTAGAGACTCAGATCAATATGTAGATGTGCTTGTTAGCCTCTTTGTCCGCACCTGGAGCGAGGTCTAGCTAATCTGCCCTTGGTCTCACAAATGCAAATACCTCCTGCCTGTTCTGTTATCCCTTTGATCACTGTGGGGTATGTCTCTTTCATGTATTGTTATGGACAAGTATTTAAGGCGCAACTCTGTAACGCAATCTCTCTCTTACTCTCTCACTCTGATCCTGCAACTGGTAGACACACACGTGTCCGCCTCTCTTCTTCTTCACTGAGAGCCTGAGGAATTCGGCTTCAGCCTGCTCACGCTATGGGCTGGAGCCGAGTTCCCGTGACGGCGGTATGATTAATAAAACCTGCTTAAAACCACAGCACTGCTGCTTATTTTTCATGCCGCTTCACCACCACGTTTTATAGAAAATCCACAGAATAGTTGTGTGGGTCTATTCTGATGCTTTAGAAAATTATATGAATCACTTTATAAAGTCCGAGTCCATGGTCCTCAGCCAGAAAATGGTGGCTTGTCCTCTCTGGGTTGGGGACAGGCTCCTGCCCCAAGTGGAGGAGTTTAAGTATCTTGGGGTCTTATTCACGAGTGAGGGGAGAATGGAGCGAGAGATTGACAGACGGATTGGAGCAGCATCTGCAGTGATGTGGACATTGTACTGGTCTGTTGTAGTGAAGAGGGAGCTGAATTCTAAGTCAAAATTGTCGAATTACCAGTCAATCTACGTTCCTACTCTCACCTATGGTCACAAGCTTTGGGTAATGACCAAAAGAACAAGATGGCGGATACAAGCGGCTGAAATGAGCTTTCTCCGTAGGATTGCTGGACTCACCCTCAGAGACAGGGTGAGGAGCTCAGTCATTCAGGAGAGGCTCAGAGTAGAACCACTGTTCCTCCACATTGAAAGGAGTCAGTTGAGGTGGTTTGGGCATCTGATTAGGATGCCTCCTGGATGCCTCTCACTTGAGGTGTTTCAGGCACGTCCCATTGGGAGGACACCCCGGGGCAGACCCAGGACTCGGTTGAGAGACTATGTCTCCCAGCTGGTCTGGGAACGCCTTGGTATCCTCTCTGAAGAGCTGGAGCAGGTGGCGGGGGAGAGGGAAGTCTGGGCTTCTCTGCTTGAACTGCTGCCTCCGCGGCCCGGACCTCTGGAAAAGTGGTAGAAGATGGATGGATGGACTTTATAAATCACTGGTTTGAAAATGCACTTGTATATGTTGAGATTTTGGATCCTGGGGTCATCTTGACCTGTACCCACAATATAAACACAACATGCTGAGGGCGGCGGACCGCTGGCATGTGGAAACACATTCTAGAAAGAAATTACACACAACTTAATGCACAGCACCAAAGTGCAACATGTGCACAAACCAGGACTTTAACCAGGATTAACATATTTCATCGTTTTGCTCTCACAAGCGAATACTTCGGACAAAGCAAGCGCGAATCAGCAGAGTTGGCTACTAGCTAGCTAGCTACTAGCTAACACTTGTTAGCCAGCACAGGACAGCATTGTATTGCTCAAAAAAAGTGATCTTACCACCAACAGGATAAATAAGCGAAAAGATGCACAATATCACAAATCACTCACCATCGATGGTTCTCTCACGTTCATCTTCAGCTTGTCTGTAGTCTGGTTCTATGCTGAGCTGCCATCTGTATCGGTGCGGGTTGCTCCTCTCACTGTGGATCTGCCACCAAGCACAGAAAACTCCGCACCTCTTCGCTGGACCACGGTGTCGATTTCCGCGAAACCTACAACGCCATCTCTATTAATATCGTGTTTACTCGGTGACCGAGTTTAGTCCGTGAACTATTGCAAATGGTCGTTGTGTAGATTCCACAGAAGATGGACGCTTTCGTGACGTTACGCCCTGACCAATCAGTGGCTTGAAGTCTGCTGACGTCACATTTTCGGCTCGACTCAGCACAGTAGTACCATGGCCTCGAATAGGTACAAAAATAGTACCTGGTAACCGGTTCTAGGTACTAATGGAAAAGGCTACAAACCGGGCCGAGTAGAACCGAGTAGGGCCGAGTAGTGGAAAAGGGCCACAACTGTCTTCTACCCATCAGATTCATTCATAATCAGACTGAATATTGCACACATGCCTTGGTCAACTTGGGAACTGAGCAGAGCTTCATCTCGGGGGAACTGGCAACCCGATTGGGGCTTCACTGCCATTCACTGAATCAGAATCAGAATCAGAAAAGGATTTATTGCCAAGTACATTAACAGAACACTGATAACATACGAGAGAATTTGACTTGACACAGTAATGACCTGCATTTCCGTGCCGCGGCGCATCTGAAACGCGCCTATCAGCAGGAGGATACAGGAAGCATAAAGATAATACAATGGGAAGGAGCAAAAAAATCATTGATTCAAAATACTGGTTACATACTTAATCAATATTAAGAGTTCAAGGAAAAAAAAAGCTCTCATGCACATACATTCGCTACACTCAGAATTTCACAAGACACAAGAGAGCAGTGTACAGTATATCTTTATTCAGTTCATGAATCAATGTGTGTGGGTGTTGAGCAGTGTTGATGATAATAAGAGAGACCCAAGGACCCTTGGCAGAAGATGTTTTGTCTGTCTGGCGCCCAGTCTTATCTGGCGCTGCAGCTGGCTGTCCAAGGCCTTGTGCTCATGATTTTGAAAAAACACAGTCTGCAGACAGCCAGGAGGAATTTTCATGGGGAATAATAATGCCAAATAGGACTGATCACAGAGAAGACTTGTATTTCTTCTGTAGATTCAGTACATTAATCCTTCATTGCGCAGCTTTGAATTCGTCGTGGTAAGACCTGAGCGAACCCATGATGTAATCCACCTTACGAGACAGTTCTCCAGTAGTCGCTATCAGGGTCTTCTCCAGTTTTTCAATTTGTTGGATGCACCTCGCCTGGCCAGCATTTTGATAGGTTGAATCCATCTTCAGCAATTTGCGGTAAACCAAGACAATTCCCGTCCCAATCAGAATTATCCCAATCACCAAGATTACGAAGATAAACAAATCTTCAATATCTTCGATAGAGAGATTAGAGAGACACAGCATTTTCCAATTACCTGTGTCACATAAATAGCCCACTGGAGACCCCTCTGAGGCTCATTGCCCTGTCCAAAGCTCCCCTGGCAGTGGTGTCTAAAAGTATAGCCCCAGTTTCAGTCATCATCTCTGGGAACCATCGGGAGGACTTGAGCCTGTTCGTCCTGCCAGTCGCTGCGTCCTCGGTCATCCTGGGCTACCCCTGGCTCCGGCTCCACAACCCCTCCATTGACTGGCGCACAGGACGTGTGGTTTCCTGGAGCTCCTTTTGACTCAGTGTGTGTCTGCAGTCCACCGCATGCTGTCCATCCATGCCGTTGGTTGCTCCCATAACTCCTCCTCCCGAACTGACCGGGGTCCCACCTGAGTATCATGACCTGGGGGCGGTATTCAGTAAGTCCCAGGCGTTGTCTCTTCCCCCCCACTGGCCTTATGACTGTACCATCAATCTCTGGGCTGAAGCCACACTGCCATCGAGCCATCTCTACAGCCTGTCTGCTCCAGAGCAGGAAGCAATGGAGTCGTATATCAAGGAGTCCTTCAGCTCGGGCATTATCCGCCCTTCATCTTCGGCTGTGGGGGCAGGGTTTTTCTTTTTATCCGCCCTTCATCTTCGGCTGTGGGGGCGGGGTTTTTCTTTGTTGGGAAGAAGGATGGCTCCCTGAGGCCGTGCATCGATTTCCGTGCCCTCAGTGACATCACCATCAAGGATAAATACACCCTTCCCCTGATGGACATGGCCTTCAATTCCCTCCAGGGGGCTTCTTTCTTCACCAAATTGGACCTCAGTAATGCGTACCATCTGGTGCGGATCAGGGAGGGGGATAAATGGAAGACTGGGTTCCGGACCCCAAGCGGACACTTTGAGTATTTGGTGATGCCATTTGGGTTAACCAACGCTCCAGCCGTCTTCCAACACCTGATCAACGATGTGCTACGTGACTTCCTGGGGTCGTTCGTCTTCGTCTACCTCAACGACATACTGATCTTCTCCCGGTCGGAAGAGGAATATCGAGTGCACGTGAGGCGAGTCTTGCAACGGCTCTTGGAGAACAAACTTTATGTGAAGGCTGAGAAATGTGAGTTCCATGACCCTAAGACATCGTTTCTCGGCTTCATCATCGCTCACAATCAAATTATCCTGGACCCCGGCAAGGGGAAGGCCATAGTGGATTGTCCCCCCCCCCCCCAGTCTAGGAAGCAGCTCCAACAATTCCTGGGGTTCGCCAACTTCTACCGCCACTTTATTAACAAGTACAGCATCATTGCTCTCCTCCTGACCCGCCTCACCTCTCCCAAGGTGGTTTTCCGGTGGATGGAGGAGGCTGCAGCAGCGTTCGCTGAACTCAAGGATCGGTTTTCCTCCTCCCCCATCCTGACGCAGGTGGACCCCACTCTCCAGTGTCTGGTAGAGGTGGACGCCTTGGACTTAGGGGTGGGAGCCATGCTGTCTCAGCGCTCTCCGGTGAACGGGGAGGTCTGGCCTTGTGCATTTTTTTCCCGCCGACTGTCCCCGGCTGAAAAGAACTATGACATCGGTGACAGGGAGCTCCTGGCAGTGAAACTCGCACTGGAGGAGTGGTGTCACTGGTTGGAGGGAGCCACCCAGCCCTTCATTGTCTGGACAGACCATAAGAACTTGGAGTATCTGAGGACAGCCAAACGCCTGAACGCCCGCCAGGCCCGCTGGTCCTTGTTCTTTGGACGCTTCAACTTCACCATCACCTACTGCCCCAGGGCCAAGAGCAGTAAGCCAGATGCCCTTTCCAGGCAGTTCACCCCAGACGCAATGGAGGCGCCCGTTCATCCCATCCTTCCGTCATCGTGCATCGTGGGCGCTCTCTCGTGGGACATCAAGGAGAGGGTCCTGAAGGCGCAGGAGGCTGAACCGGACCCAGGCAGGGGAGCAGCGGGTAGGCTATTCGTTCCTGCTTCAGTTCGGGGTGAGGTGATCCACTGGGCCCACTCCTCCAGACTGGCTTGCCACCCGGGGGGGGGGGGGCACGACCGGGATTCTCCAGAGGATGTTTTGGTGGCCATCACTCCGGAGGGACGTCGCCGACTACGTCTGCGCCTGTCCTCAGCGCGCCACCAGCAAGACACCATCCTCTCCCCTTGCGGGGCTGCTCCACCCTCTTCCTACTCCCGGCAGACCCTGGTCTCACATCGCTCTGGATTTCGTCACCGGTCTTCTTCTGTCTATTCAGCACACCGTCGTCCTCACGATTGTGGACCGCTTCTCCAAGGCCGCCCACTTCGTCCTTCTGCAGGGGCTGCCTACGGCGAGAGATACAGCGGATCTTCTTGTGCAGCACGTCGTGAAGCTGCATGGCATACCCATGGACATAATCTCCGATCGGGGTCCCCAATTCATGTCCCGGGTATGGAAGTCTTTCTGCAATGCTCTGGGGGCTACACTGAGCCTGTCCTCCGGCTACCACCCGCAGAGCAATGGACAGTGTGAGAGGGCTAACCAGGAGCTGGAGGCTGCGCTGCGTCATCTCATCCAATCCTGCGTCATGGAGCGTCCACCTTCTGTGGATTGAATACGCTCACAACTCCATGGTGTCTTCAGCTAACGGCACGTCTCCCTTCGAGGCTTCCTTGGGTTACAATCCCCCGCTGTTCCCCGAAGAGGAGGGAGACATCGCCGTACCATCTGTCTGGGCCCACCTGAAACGCTGTCAACGGATATGGAAGACAGTCCGAACGGCACTTCAGCGCACGACGGAGCGTGCGCTGAACTCCAGGGTCGCTAACCACCGCAGGAGACCTGCTCCGCCCTACTGGGTGGGTCAACAGGTTTGACTTTCCACACAGCACATTAACCTCAAGGCAGAAAAGAGGAAGTGGTCTCAGTGCTTCATCGGTCCTTTCCCCATTGTGCAGATTATCAATCCCGTGGCTGTGTGCTTGGCTCTCCCCTCGTCCCTCCACATCTGTCCCACATTTCATGTGTCTCAGGTTAAACCATTCTTTTCCAGCCCTCTCTGCCCCCCCCCCCCCCAGGTCTCCATCTCCACCAGTAGTGATCGACGGCGACCCGGCGTGGAGGGTCAATTCCATCCTGGATGTCCACCGCTGGGGTCGAGGCTTGCAGTATCTGGTGGACTGGGAGGGGTATGGTCCTGAGTGGCGGTCCTGAGTACATCCATCCTTCATGTTGGATAAGCAGCTTTTCAGGGATTTTCATCGGACACACCCAGGTAGGCTGGATCAGGTGCCAGGAGGCACCTCTTGGGGGGGGGGGGGTACTGTGATGACTCACTCTGTGCCATTATCACGCACAGCTGCGCGCACACCGGCTCCTCGTCACTCTCGGGCTATATAACCCACTCTGCCTTCAGACCGGCACAGAGCCGTCTGTCTCCCTGGCTGTATGAAGCTCTACGCTTGATCACCCAACTAGTCATCCTGCCTTCGTCATCCTAGCCGCCTCAGCCTCATCTGTTGGAAGGATTCCCTTCATCTCCAAGTAAGCTCTTTTCTACTCACCTGTTCTACATTATCCCCTGTGCACAGGCAGAATTCCCAGGCGGCAGAATTGTCCCTCTTGTCGGTGAACCTCTCTCTCTCTTCTGCTAGCCATCCTCCTCCAGCAGCGTGTGATAGCAGACGCTGTCTTCCTGGCTTTAGCCCACTGGCCAACCGGAGTTCACCACCTCTCCTGAAACAAGTAAGCCCCAGTCATTCTCCATATATACTCCTGCTAGAACGGTGCTTACTCTGTGCCTCTACTCTCCCTATAGGGTTGCCAGATTGAACAGCATTCTGCTCACTCCCAGCTTCGATGAGTCGCCAGACCCACGCACTCACATCTACATACATTTCACACACACACCCACACCCACACACTCACACTATTACAAATAAAGATCATTTGAATCCACTCTTGAACCTGTGTCTGTTCCCTGGGTCTGCCAATTATTTGAGGTTATTATTATATATATCATAATTATTATATATTATTATATATAATTATTATTTCAGGTTTTGGCACTTTTGGCAGTGTGTGTGTGTGGGGGGGGGGGGTACCAAGTCCTGCTGGAAAATGAAACCAGTATCTCCATAAAGCTTGTCAGCAAACGGAAGCATAAAGTGCTCTAAAATTTTCTGGTAGATGGCTGCACTGACTTTGGTCTTGATAAAACACAGTGGACCAACACCAACAGATGACATGGTTCCTTAAATCATCACTGACTGTAGAAACTTCACACTGGACCTCAAGTAACTTAGATACTGTGCCTCTCCACTCTTCCTCCAGACTCTGGGACCTTGATTTCCAAATGAAGTGCAAAATTTACTTTCATCTGAAAAGAGGTCATCTGCTGGTGTTGGCCCACTGTGTTTTATCAAGTCCAAAGTCAGCACAGTCATCTACCAGGAAACTTTAGAGCACTTCTTGCTTCTTGCTGCTGACAAGCTTTATGGAGAAGCTGATTTCATTTTCCAGCAGGACTTGGCAGCCCCCCCCCCCCCCCCCCAACTGCCAAAAGTGCCAAAACCTGGTTTAATGACCATGGTATCACTGTGCTTTTTTGGCCATAAAACTAGCCTGACTTCAACTATATACAGAATCTATGGAGGATTGTCGAGGAAGATGAGAGACACCAGACCCAACAATGAAGACGAGCTGAAGGTCACTATCAAAGCAACCTGGACCTTTTTAACACCTCAGCAGTACCTCAGGCTGATCACCTCCATGCCACGCCACATTGATACAGTAATTCATGCAAAAGGAGCCCCGACCAAGTATTGAGTGGTACATGGACATAATTTTCAGAAGTACAACATTTCTATTAAAAATCCATTTTTTAAAATTAATTTTATGTAATATTCTAATTTTTTGAGAAGCTGAATTTGGGTTTTCTTGAGCTGTAAGCCATAATCATCAAAATTAAAAGAAATAAACGCTTGAACTACATCACTCTGCGTAATGAATCTATATAATATAGGAGTTTCATTTTCTGAATTGAATTACTTTTGAGGTGCACCTGTATTGTCCTCAGCCCTGCTTGTTTCCATACCCATAGCCACTTTCCCCTCATGTGTTACTGTGTTGCCCTTGATTGTTCTCCCAGCTGTCTTGTGTTTTGAAATCAGTAGTCTCCCTATAAACAGCAGGGAAAATAAGTATTGAACAAGTCAACATTTTTCTCATTAAGTATTTTTCTGATGGAGCCATTGACCTGAGATTTTCACCAGATATCAGTAACAACCCAAGTAATCCATACATACAAAGAAATCAAGACAACTGCGGTCACAAAACAAGTTCTATTTAATAAAGTTGAATGACACAGGGAATAAGTATTGAACACATGAAGAAAAAGAGGTGCAAAAAGGCATAACATGTTATAGTTGGGTGAGCACTGTGTTGTAATCAGTCTCTCTCTCTCTCTCTCTCTCTCTCTCTCTCTCTCTCTCTCTCTCTCTCTCTCTCTCTCTCTCTCTCCAATACCTCCCAGACCATCAACATCAACTGTTTAATTGACCCTGTTACACCAGTTAACCTAACCTGCATGTCATTGGCCTGTGGGAGGAAACCGGAGTACCCGGAGTAAACCCATGCAGATGGAGAGAACATGCAACCTCCACACAGAAGGGTCACTTATTGTCAGGGTGGGATGGAACCCACAATCTTGTTGCTGTGCTGCCACCATCGACCTGCCCGCCACAGGGTCATACAGGTCAAAATCACCTCTGTTTTACAGTGACTTTATTATGACAGAGAGAGCCACCAGGTTTTAACACAGCCTAGAACAGGGTCTGGATCACCTCCTGAATGATCAATGACCTGGAAGATCAATAAGGTCTGAGAACAGGTGATGGGTCCATCAGAACCGAAGCAGGAAGTCTAGCAGGGATTTTCCCGACTATCTGACAGAGTCGGTTTGCAGCTCATTTTTTCTGAGCTCTCATCTTCTCCTTCTCAGGTAAAGTCCGTCAGCTGATGAATGTAAACCAGTCAGTGTGACGCTCTAACAACCATCTTGTGAAGTGCTGGAACCACAGTTCATGGGGCCAAACAGCAGATGGGATTAATCCTGCAGGATTACACTAATGTGCTGGAAAGAGGGCTTTTGTTGACAGAGTAGTGGGAGGAGGAGGAGGAAGAGGAGGTGGGAATTCTGTGGAAATTTAAATAAAGAAAATCAAAGTCTGTTTCTTTTTACATTTTTGTGGTTCACATATAAAATCAGTTTATTGCACTGTCCTGACTGAACTTTAGGAACCAGACTTTAACTTCCTGAACTCACAGTGGTTCATAAGAATGAGTTTAGAGGATATAGAGGACCTTCAGGAATGATTTTTATTGTAGAGAGCTTGAAATGAAGAAGCGATATGATTTTATAAACCAAAGTTTAATATCAGCTTCACCTCCCTAACATGTCTCATCTCGGTGCAGAAGCAGAATAAGAGGTCGAGCGCAGTCAGACCTTCATACTTATACCCACACTCAACAAAAGACATTGCATATCAAAGCTGACATCCCGCATTAACATAATCCCCCCTCCATTGTCCTCCGTCTCCTCCACCTGACCCTGGGTGGTCAAGGAGATCGATCTGGTCTCCACCGCTGCGACTCCGTCTGCTCTTTGATCCTCGCTGGCGGTTGAGACCTCTTGTCCTGTTCTGAGGCGTGAGGTCATTCCACATATGTAATCACTAAACATTCTAATATGTCTATACATATGTAGGTATGGAATATATGATTAATATAAGCCACAGCCCCCCCCAAACAACTAAGAAAAGGACAATCAAATTAAGTTTACAGTTTAAGATAATCTCTATGACATATTATACTGTTAAACCTCTTGACAGGGACAACAAGGAAAAATCTTTCCAGCAGTCATGCTCCTGTAGAGAATTCAGTGGTAACAACAACAGTATAGTAATGTCACAAATCAGCCTTAAAACTGTCACGGTACAATCTGATAACATAGTTAACAACTCTTGGTCAATTTGCATCAGTCCCTGTGCCGTCTGGGTTTTAATCTTCTCCCGAATCTGCTGTGGGTCCGCTTTGGCGTCGTGGTGGGACTCTCCTGTAAGGAATCTGCAGCTTGGGGAGGAGAGTGGCTATTTGTTCCCTGCAGGGGGGCTGAGTTTTTTTTCTTGGGGTGTCTACCCCGCCGAGGTGCTCTCGCCACCCGTGCAGGTTCGTCTCTCAACAAGAAGGCAGGTTTAAGTCTGTCATTGCTGACTGTTTCTTTTCTGTTCCCTAAATCAAGCACAAAATGCTTATCACCAGGTTCCAGCACTCTGAATGGTCCATCGTATGGTGGAGGGAGGGTTGATTTTAAAGCTTCGTGTCTAACAAAAACGAACTTGGCGTTTTTTTAAAGCTTGGGGGACAAAAACCCGTGGAAAAGAGTGATGTGCCGGTCCGGGGAGAGTGTCCGGTCCGGTGCTGCCTAAAGGCCTCAGGGCTGGAAGATGCCCGGGCTCTGGGTTCTCTGGTAAAAGCTCACCTGGGAGTCTGAGAGGTTGTGCAAAAACTAATTCTGCTGGGGAGGCGTCTAGATCCTCTTTAGGCGCAGAACGCAACCCCAATAAAACCCAGGGAAGTTTATTCACCCAATCTGTATCCGTTAGTGAGGCCCTGAGGGCGGCCTTTAAAGATCTGTGAAAACGCTCGCATAACCCATTAGCCTGAGGGTGATATGCGGTGGTGCGGTGAATTGTTGCCCCTAAGCTGCTGGCCATGGCTGACCAAAGCTCTGAGACAAATTGAGGCCCCCTATCAGACGTGATGTCCGATGGGACGCCGAAACGTGCCACCCAATTTGTCAAAAAAACGCGAGCGACTTCCGCAGCTGTGGTTGACGCCAAAGGGACCGCCTCCAGCCAGCGCGTAGTACGGTCTATCATTGTTAACAGGTGTGTGAAACCCTGAGACGAAGGTAGTGGTCCCACGAGGTCGACATGAATGTGGTCAAACTTTCTGGCTGGGATTCGAAAAGGCTCTAGAGGAGCTTTTGTGTGTTTGTGTATTTTGGCACGCTGACAAGACATGCAAGTTTTTGCCCATTCCTTTACATTTTTGCACAGGCCCGGCCAAACAAACTTTTCCGCGACCATTTTAACCGAGGCGCGCACCCCTGGGTGCGCGAGGGAGTGAACCGAGTCAAAAATGCGGCGGCGCCATGCAGCTGGGACTACCGGGCGAGGTCGGCCGGTTGAAACGTCGCAGATTAGGGGGTGTACACCGTCACTTAAACCCCTTTCCTCCAGTCTTAACCCTGTTGGTCCAGACAGGAGCGCGCGCACGTCTGCGTCACTGCTTTGTTCCTCTGCCATGGCTGCGTAATCTATCCCTACGTGAATTGGGGCCGCGTACGCGTCCGCGTTGGAGAAGAGTTCTGCGGCTGAGGTAGTATAATCTGTCTCCTCGTGCTCTGGCGATGTCACAGCGCGAGAGAGGCAGTCTGCTACCACGTTAAGTTTGCCTGCCACATGTCGAATGTCTGTGGTGAACTCTGAAATTGCAGCTAGCTGTCTTTGTTGCCTGCCTGACCATGGTTCTGAAATTTTAGCCATCGCAAAAGTGAGCGGTTTGTGGTCTACAAAAGCCATGAAACGCCGCCCTTCTAACCAGAACTGGAAGTGGCGGATGGATAAATGAAGCGCTAGCAGCTCCCTGTCAAAAGTGCTGTATTTACGCTCGGTTTGGTTTAAAGATTTGCTAAAAAATGCTAAAGGTTGCCAGGTTCCGCCAACATGTTGTTCCACGACTGCCCCTATGGCCAGGTCTGAAGCGTCTGTGGTTAACGCTATGCGGGCCGAGGGATCGGGGTGAACCAACAATGTGGCATTCGCTAGAGCACTTTTTACTTCCGCGAAGGCGCGTTCGCGCTCCGGGGTCCATTCGACCGCATTGGAAGGCTTTTGTTTTCTGAGCGCGGCATACAGGGGCTGCATGAGTTGAGCTGCGCGGGGGAGAAAACAGTTGTAAAAATTCACCATTCCCAAAAATTCTTGCAGCGATTTCAGAATCAGAATCAGAATCAGATTTATTGCCATTGTTCATGTAGTACACAAACTAGGAATTTGTCTCGGTGCAATGCTGCAACATTAAACATGATAAAATAAAAGAAATAAACTATACATGCAATAAAGTGTAGAATAAGAGAGTAATACTGGTCAGCAGTTAAAATATATTAGCGAGCAGCAGATAATGTGGAGAACCATATAGTGCAGTCGGTAATGCAGGAAGAAAACAGTGATGATTGACATGAGTCTGGTTGAGCTGCTGTACATAGTGCACGAGAGTCAATAAGTCACTTAGTGTTCAGCAGTCTGATGGCAGAGGGGAAGAAGCTGTTCATGTGACGGGAGGTTTTAGTCTGGATGGACCGAAGTCTTCTACCTGAGGGGAGGGGGGCAAACAGTACATGACCAGGGTGTAAGGGATCGGCAATGATCCGGCCAGCACGCCTCCGGGTCCTGGAGATGTACAGATCCTGGAGAGATGGGAGCTTGCAGCCGATCACCTTCTCAGCAGTGCGCACGACGCGCTGCAGCCTTAGTCTGTCCCTGGCAGTGGCTCCTGCGTACCACACGGTTATGGAGGTGGTGAGGATGGACTCGATGATGGCTGTGTAGAACTGCACTAACATCTTGGTGGGTAGCTTGAGCTTCCTCAGCTGCCGCAGGAAGAACATCCTCTGCTGGGCCTTTTTGATGAGGGAGCTGATGGTCGGCTCCCACTTGAGGTCCCTGGTGATGGTGGTACCTAGGAAGCGGAAAGAATCAGCAATGGTGATGGGAGAGCCTGTGAGGGTGAGGGGGGGCAGAGGGGTTGTGACTTTCCTGAAGTCCACAATCATCTCCACTGTCTTCAGAACGTTCAGCTGCAGGTTGTTGTTGTTGCACCAGGACGCCAGCTGGGCCACCTCTCTCCTGTAGGCGGACTCGTCGCCGTTGGAGATGAGCCCGATGAGGGTGGTGTCGTCCGCAAACTTGATCAACTTGACAGACTGGTGGCTGGAGGTGCAGGAGTTGGTATAAAGAGAGAAGAGTACGGGGGAAAGTACACAGCCCTGGGGTGATCCGGTGCTGATGCTAGCAGAGTCTGATACAGTCTTTCCCAGCCGCACATGCTTCCTCCGGTCCGTCAGGAAGTCAGTGATCCACCTGCAGAGGGAGTCAGGCACGTTGAGCAGGGACAGCTTGTCCCGGAGCAGAGCGGGGCGGATGGTGTTGAATGCGGAGCTGAAGTCCACAAACAGGATCCTGGCGTAGGTTCCCGGGGAGTCCAGGTGCTGCAGGATGGAGTGGAGGGCCAGGTTGACTGCGTCGTCTACAGACCTGTTGGCTCGGTAGGCAAACTGCAGCGGGTCCAGGAGGGGAGTGGTGATAGACTTGAGGTGGGGCAGGACCAGGCGCTCAAAGGACTTCATGACTACAGAGGTGAGCGCTACAGGTCTGTAGTCGTTAAGTCCAGTGATCCGTGGCTTCTTGGGGACAGGGATGATGGTGGAGGATTTGAGGCAGGACGGCACGTGGCATAGCTTAAGGGAGGTGTTAAAAATGTCTGTGAAGACAGGAGCCAGCTCTTTCGCACAGTGTCTCAGGGTGGAGGGAGACATGCCGTCCAGACCGGGGGCCTTGCGCGAGTTCAGTCTGGAGAACTGTTTGAGCACGTCCTGCTCACTGATGACAAGGGCAGGGGGGGAGGAGGGGGGGCGCCTTTGATGAAGTAGGGATCGTGGAGGCTGTGGAGCTGGAGGGAGGGGGGGGAGTTGGACACAGATGACGGGGTGTCAAAACGGGCATAGTGTTGGGACAGTCTTTGACAAAGGGCTTTGTCATCCTGACCTTTAGGAGCCTGAGGCCGATAATTGGTGATTTGCCTCAGTCCTCTCCACACAGAAGCCGAGTCATTAGCCGTGAACTGCTGCTGGAGTCTCTCAGAATACACATATTTAGCTCTCCTCAGCTCTCTGTTAAACCGATATTTAACCTCCCTGTAGCAGCCCCTGTCTCCACTTTTCAACGCTGCTTCCTTCTCCTTCCTGATCTGTCTGAGCTTAGCTGTGAACCAGGGCTTATCATTAGAGTACCTCACCCTGGTGCGCGATGGAAGAATGCTCTCCTCACAAAAGTGGATATAAGAGTTCACAGTGTCCGTGTACTAATCCAGATCATGCGTGGCTCCTTTAAACATGCCCCAATCAGTTATTTCCATGCACGTTTCCAGCTTCTCCTCAGCTTCACTGGTCCGTTTCTTCGTAGTGCTCACAACAGGTTTAGTGAGCTTCAATCTCTGTCTGTATGTGGGAATGAGGTGGACCATCACGTGATCAGATAATCCGAGCGCAGCGCGGGGAACAGCGCGATATGCGTCTTTCACTGTGGTGTAACAGTGATCCAGCGTATTTATTCCTCTGGTGGGGCATTTAATAAACTGTTTGTAGCGGGGGAGATCGTGGCTCAGATTGCTCTGGTTAAAGTCGCCAACCACAATAACCAGAGAGTCTGGAAAAATCCGCTCCGTGTGTTGGATGTGATCCGCGAGCACGCGCTGAGCTTCGTGCGTGTCCGCGTCGGGAGGGACGTACACAGCGGCGAGGATGAATGAGGCGAACTCCCGCGGGGAATAAAATGGCTTGCAGTTAATAAAAAGAAATTCCAGGGCGGGAGAACAGTGTTTGGAAATCACCGTTACATCAGAGCACCAGCTGCTGTTGATGTAAAAGCAGACTCTGCCTCCTGTGGTCTTGCCGGAGAGCTCTGTGTCACGATCAGCACGAAACAGCTGAAATCCCTCGAGGCGCAGCGCGCTGTCCGGTGTGTTTTCCCTGAGCCAGGTCTCGGTAAAACAGAGGGCAGCCGAGGAGGAGAAGTCCTTAAAACGCATCAGCAGTCTCAGTTCATCTACCTTGTTAGAGAGAGAGTTGGTATTGGACAGAAATATGCCAGGCAACGCCGTGCGCGTGCCTCTCCTGCGAAGCCGGACGAGAGCGCCCACTCGTCTTCCTTTTTCTGCGCAAGATGGCGCCCACAGTGGTCACCATGGTGCTTCGCTGCGCCCTTTGTTTTTGTTTGTCAATTGTGTGTCTGCGAGCTCTTATACCCGTGAAGAACTTTTAAATATTAGAATAAATATCAACGGTCAAATCTCCTCGATTTGACCGTTTGTGGTCGTGGAAAATTTTTTACCGCGCGGACTTTGTCTGGCAATGGGACTGCCCCCTTCGGTGAAACTCTGTGTCCCAAAAAATCAATTTGTGACATGCCAAATTTGCATTTGGCTGGGTTGATTATTAACCCGTGCTCTTCTAGTCTCTGAAAAACTGTAGTGAGGTGTTGTTCGTGTTCTTCCTCTGACGGGCTGGCTACCAGCGTATCGTCAAGGTAGACGAACACGAAGGGGAGGTCGCGTAATACCGCGTCCATCATACGCTGAAAGGTTTGAGCAGCGCCTTTGAGGCCGAACGGCATTCGCAAAAATTCAAAAAGACTGAAAGGGGTTATTACAGCCGTTTTAGGAATGTCTTCCACTCGAACGGGGACTTGGTGATAGCCGCGGACCAGGTCTATTTTAGAAAAAATGCGCACACCCGCCAGATGTAGTGAAAAATCTTGGATGTGAGGAATTGGGTAGTGGTCATGCGCTGTCGCATTGTTTAATCTGCAGTAATCGCCGCAAGGTCTCCAAGAACCGTCGGTTTTCGGGACCATGTGGAGTGGCAATGCCCAGGGGCTTTTCGAGCGTCCAATAACGCCTAATTTTTCCAGGGTGGTAAACTCGTCCCGTGCTATGGCGAGCTTGGTCGTGTCTAAGCACCGAGCTTTGGCAAACACGGGTGGGCCTGTTGTGGGGATGAAGTGTTCAACCCCGTGTTTCACTACTGTTGCTGAAAATTTGGGAACTGTGAGTGCTGGAAATTGGGTGAGGAGTTGGTCAAACTTACCTCCTGCTGTTGTGACGCTGGCCTGCACGGATGGTGGAGAAACTCGAGCTGAGCAGGGGATAGAAGAAAATGACAGTGCATTAACCAAGCGTCTATTTGCAAGATCGACTAACAACCCATGTGTACACAAAAAATCAGCGCCCAACAAGTTAAAACTCACCGCCACTACAATAAATGTCCATCTATAGTTGCGGCCGTGGATGCAAAGAGGCAGGTTCCTTTCACCGAAAGTGTCGATGATCGAGCCGTTGGCTGCCATCGCTCCATTTCCCCGGGGACCCATGGCCCGGTCTGCATGGGAAGGGGTGATAAAGCTCAGCTGAGCTCCGGTGTCGATAAGGAACTATCTCCCGGTGTGTCCGTCAGTCACATAAAGCAGCTTATTCGTCTCGCCGAGAGCCGTAGCTGCCAACGTTTTCCGGGCTTTGGCGTTTCTCGAGTTTTTGAAATTGCAGGGGGGCACGCATTTGTACGCCCTCTCGGCGAAACGCTGATGGAAATAGCAGAGGTCGTTCTGCCTGCTGCGCCTTGGTCGTGTCGCTGCCATGGTGGGCAGGCTCTGCTCCGTTGTCTGCGGTTCTCCGCTGCTCTGGGCTTCCGCGCTGAGATCTGCAGATGCTGCTGTGGCCATCTGTTCTCCGCAGGCGTTGATGAGGCGCTGCGCTTCTCGGGCCAGCGCGCGGAAGTCCTGCTGGGTGTTGCATTGCATGTTGACCAGCGTCCCTCTCATGTGTGGCGGCAGAGTGCTGAGGAAGATATATTGGAAAAGGAAGTTGTCGTTGTCCTCTTCCTTAAGCTGCAGCATGTCCTCCATGAGGGCCTTGGGTCTGCATCCTCTGTGGCCGTAGATCGCCAGAATCTTCTCTGCTCTCTCCTCGGCTGAAGGGACGAAGTTCTCATTGATGGTCGCCTTTAGTTCTCTGTATTTGTCGTGGGCGGGCGGTTGTCGAATTATGCTCCGCGCGCATCTTGACGTGGGGGTGTCGAGTTTGGCGACGATGTAGTAAAATTTCGTCTCGTCCGCCATTATGCCCGCCAGTGCAAACTGAGCCTCAGCTTGCTGGAACCACGAGCTCGGGTCGTTTTGCCAGAACTCTGGCAGCTTGACGGTGACGGCACTTGTGTGGGCCGTCTCTGATGTGTCCGCCGGGTGAGAACGCCTTTCTTCTGCTCTCACGGCGGAGCTGGGGATGGTGCTCGGTTGAGCCCTCTCTGTAGATTCTGCCGTGAGGGAACGTCTTCCATCCGTTCCCCTGTCTGCATGGGCGCCGACGCTTGCCTGGGTCGCCTCCGATGAGTTAATCGCGGGAGAACGTCTCTGTTCCATCCTCACGTCGGGGTCACCAGTGTAGGGAGCTTGAAATGAAGAAGCAATATGATTTTATAAACCAAAGTTTAATATCAGCTTCACCTCCCTAACATGTCTCATCTCGGTGCAGAAGCAGAATAAGAGGTCGAGCGCAGTCAGACCTTCATACTTATACCCACACTCAACAAAAGACATTGCATATCAAAGCTGACATCCCGCATTAACATAATCCCCCCTCCATTGTCCTCCGTCTCCTCCACCTGACCCTGGGTGGTCAAGGAGATCGATCTGGTCTCCACCGCTGCAACTCCGTCTGCTCTTTGATCCTCGCTGGCGGTTGAGACCTCTTGTCCTGTTCTGAGGCGTGAGGTCATTCCACATATGTAATCACTAAACATTCTAATATGTCTATACATATGTAGGTATGGAATATATGATTAATATAAGCCACATTTATCATCTTAATCCTGTGGAATTTTAACTCCAACTACAGTCTCTCTCTCCTGCAACGTTTTTTCTTCATTAATACCAGCTTTTACATTCAAAGTTGCATAAGTCTTCTTCAAACAGAGGATTGAGGAATGAGCTTCTTGTTATGTAACCTGATGGTCCACATCACCTTTACATGCTCTCCATCACACTTTGGCTCCCACACCCACACAAGGAACCATTTAAAGACTTGGGTGTGAGCCCAAGAGACGGTTCCCTCAGACCTTAGTACTGCGGCCGAACTTCAGATAACGAGGAACAGAAACCAGCATGTTGGTGTACCAGTCTGAGGACTGACACCTTTAGTTTCTTCTAAACCACTTCTTAGGAGAGAATTTTTTAAAAATTAGGATGGTTTCTTAATTTCTGACAAGAAAATTAGTGTTTCTGATAAATTTTGAGTTTATGTGACTCTGATAAAGTTCTTCTTCGTCTTCTTCTTCTTCTTCTTTTTCTTCTTCTTCTTCTTCTTCTTCTTCTTCTTCTTCTTCTTCTTCTTCTTCTACTTCTTCCAGCTGCTCCCTTCAGGGGTCTCCTCAGCAGATCATCTGCCTCCACCTCTCCAATCCCTTCATCTTCCTCTGTAACACCAACCCTCTCCATGTCCTCCTTCACTACATCCATCAATCTTCTCTGTGGTCTTCCTCTTTTCCTCCTGCCTGGCAGCTCCATCTTCAACATCCTTTGCCCAATATCTCCACTATCCCTCCTCTGCACATGTCCAAACCATCTCAGCCTTGCCTCTCTTACTTTGTCTCCAAACTGCTCAACCTGAGCTGTCCCTCTGATATACTCATTTCTAATCCTGTCCCTCCTAGTCACTCCCAGTGAGAATCTTATCATCTTCAACTCTGCTACCTCCAGTATCACCTCCTGTCTTTCTGTCTGCGCCATAATCTCCAAACCAAACATCATAGCAGGTCTCACTACCATCTTGTAAATCTCCCCTTTCACTCTTGGTGCTACCCTTCTGTCACAAATCACCCTGACATTCGTCTCCACCTACTCCACCCTGCCTGCACTCTCTTCTTCACGTCTCTTGTGCATTGTCCATTGCTTTGGATGGTTGACCCCAGGTATTGAAACTCATCTACCTTCACTACCTCTACTCCTTAAATCTTCACTGTTACACCTGCCTCCCTCTCATTCACACTCAAGTATTTTGTCTTGCTTCTACTGACTTTCATTCCTCTTCTCTTCAGAGCATACCTCCACCTCTCCAGGTTCTCTTCCAACTGCTCCCTACTCTCACTACAGATCACAATGTCGTCTGCAAACATCATGGTCCACTGAGACTCCTGCCTGACCTCATCTGACAGCCTGTCCATCACCATGGAAACAAGAAGGGGCTCAGAACCAATCCCTGATGTAACCCCACCCCCACTTTGAATCCATATGTCACTCCTACAGCACACCTCACCACCATCTCGCTGTCCTCATACATGTCCTGCACCACCCTCACATACTTCTCTGCCACTCATGACTTTCTCATGCTGTACCACACTTCCTGTCTTGGCACCCTATAATCTGCTTTCTCTAGATCCACAAAGACACAGTGCAACTCCTGACCTTCTCTATAATTCTCCATCAGCAAACATTGCATCTGTAGTACTCTTTCTTGGCATGAAACTATACTGCTGCTCACTGATTGTCACCTCTCCTCTTAACCTGGCTTCAACAACTCTTTCCCATATTTTCATAGTGTGGCTGATCAACTTTATGCCTCTGTAGTTACTACAGCTCTGAGCATCACCTTTGTTCTTGAAAATTGGTACCATAACACTTCTTCTCCACTCCTCAGGGATCCTCTCACTCTCCAAGATTGCGTTAAACCATCTGGTTAAAAAGTCCACTGCCATCTCTCCTAAACATCTCCATATCTCCACAGGTACAGTGGTGTGAAAAAGTGTTTTCCCCCTTCCTGAGTTGTCATTTTTTTGTATGTTTGTCGCACTGAAATGTTTCAGATCATCAAACAAATTTAAATATAAGACAAAGGTAACACAAGTAAACACAAAATGCAGTTTTTAAATGAAGGTGTTAATTATTAAGGGTAAAAAATTCAAACCTACATGGCCATGTGTGAAAAAGTGATTGCCCCCTAAACCTAATAACTTGTTAGCACCGGGTGCTAATTTGTAATTATACACTGCTTGTTGCACACTGCTCATTTGCACACTGTACATAGGTTCATGCCATCTCAGGTTCACATCATCTCTGATATCAATATACCACTATCACTTCAGTCATCCAGTGAAATTCAATTTCATTCCTCTTATCTGACTGCTTTATCTGCCTTAACTGCCCAAACTGCCTAGTGTGTGTTATTAGTACTCATTAGTTTTGTATCAAGGTGTGCTTAAGGAGTCCTAACTGCCTAACTGTGTGTTGGTGTGTGTGTTATTAGCATCCATTGGTATTAAGATTCAGTTACTGTGTTAGTGTGTCATGACCTTATTAGAATTGTTGTTTCTGTACCTATTGTTATATGTTGTATTATTGTATGATGAGGGTGATGGCTCCATCTTTCCGGTTCCGCCTCCACCCTGAGTGTAAAAGGCTGATGTGGAAGAGGCACGGTCTCTTTTGACCTTCGCCTCTGCCTGTATGGAAGCGCCTTGTGTCTGTGAGTCATACATTAAAGTTGAGTTCTATTGCACCTCCGGCCTCATTATTTGAATACAGATTATGGACATAACACCTATTACCTTGGCATTCATTCAGAGGGCAAAGTAAGAATTTCATTGCTCAGGAAATGTAGCATTTCTTAACTGTGCACATGATAATAAAGCCTTTGAATCTTGAGTATTGGTTGGTCCACCCTTAGCAGCAACAACTGCAATTAAGTGTTTGCGATAGCTGGTAGTGAGTCTTTTACAGTGCTGTGGAGAAATTTTGACCCACTTATCTTTGCAGAATCGTTATACTTCAGCCACAATGGAGGGTTTTCGAGCATGAACTGCCTTTTTAAGGTCATGCCACAGCATCTCAATCGGATTCAAGTCAGGACTTTGACTAGGCCACCCCAAAGTCTTCATTTTCTACTGGGTATTATCAGGGCACACAACTATACACAGAGGAATTCTCACACTGGGTGCTAATTTGTACATTGCTCATTTGCACATTGTACATAGTCTCATGCCATCTCAGGCTCATACCATCTCTGATATTAAAATACCATTGTCCATTATAGTCATCCAGTAAATTTTCAATTTTCATTCTGCTTGTTTCCTCTAGTTTAACTGTTTTAACTGTCCTAATTGCCTAATGTGTATTTATTAGTATTAGTATTTAGTATTAAGATGTGTTTATTACATTTAGTATTGATGTGTATCTATTACCCTGGCATTTGTTTGGAGAGCAGAGTAAGAATTTCATTGGTTGGGAAATGTTGCATTTCTCAACTGTGCACATGATAATAAAGCCTTTGAATCTTGAATTTTGTTTTTCTTAAGCCATTCAGAGGTGGACTTGCTGGTGTGTCTTGGATCATTGTCCTGCTGCAGAACCCAAGTGAGCTTCAGCTTGAGCTCACGAACAGATGGCTGGACATTCTCCTTTAGGATTTTTGGTAGACGTTTTTGCAGAATTCATGGTTCTATTTACAACAACAAATCTTCCAGGTCCTGAAGCAGCAAAACAGCCCCAGACCGACACACTACTTACTGCTGGTATGATGTTCTTTTTCTGAAATGCTGTTACTTTTACACCAGATGCAATGGGACACACAGTTTCCAAAAAGTTCAACGTTTGTCTCGTCAGTCCATAGAGTATTTTCCCCCAAAGTCTTGGGGATAATCAAGATATTTTCTGGCAAAACTGAGAGGAGCCTTTATGTTCTTTATGCTTATTTTTTTTTTTTTTTTGCTCAGCAGTGGTTTTCATCTTGGAATTCTGCCATGCAGGCCATTTTTGTCCAATCTCTTTATTATGGTGGAGTCATGAACACTGACCTTTACTGAGGCAAGTGAGGCCTGCAGTTCTTTTGATGATGTTGTGGGGTCTTTTGTGACCTCTTGGATGAGTTGTCGCTGCGCTCTTGGGGTAATTTTGGATCTGCCGGCCACTCCTGAGAAGGTTCACCATTGTTCCATGTTTTTGCCATTTGTGGATAATGGCTCTCACTGTGGTTTGCTGGAGTCCCAAAGCTTTAGAAATGGCTTTGTAACCTCTTCCAGACTGATAGATCTCAGTTACTTTGCTTCTCATTTGTTCCTGAATTTTTTTGGATGGCAGCAAGATGTCTAGCTTTTGAGGATCTTTTGGTCTACTTCACTTTGTCAGGCAGGTCCTATTTAAGTGATTTCTTGATTGAGAACAGGTGTGGCAGTAATCAGGCCTGGATGTGGCTAGAGAAATTGAACTCAGCTTTCCAAAGATGTGATAAACCACAGTTAATTTATGTTTTAACGGGAGGAATGTCACAACCCGAGCGCCGGTCCTGTCCGCGCTCGGGCTATGTGTATTCGCTGCCGGCTTTGACAGCTGTGGGTTACATTCTGGCCTCACCGGGCTCTTATTGTGAAGGCGCTCGGTGGGGTTTCCGGCTGTCAAGGCTGGTCAGCTGTTTGTCATCACTGCTCGTTAGTGCTCGGACTTATTAGGCAGGCGCTGACAGCAGTCTAGTCGCGGGAGTATCGTCGAACATTCGTCAGACATTCATCATCAAACAATCGTCAAACAATCGTCAATCTTTCCTGGTCCTCATCATGTCAGGTTCGTGCCTATTCTTGTCTTGTCATGTTTTAGATCGGTAGTGGCTGGGATTAGCCCTACGGTCCCATGCTTTGAGCTTTGTGTATTTTTGCCACAGTGACTCTCTGTTTGTGTTAGTGTCTCGTCTTGTTAATAAACCACCATCATTGCAAAACTCACCGGTGACTCTTGGCGTCTTATGGTGATCCGCGAGGGTCACCACATGACAGGGAATCACTTTTTCACACAGGGCAATGTTGATTTTTTTTTTTTTTTTTACCCTTAATAATAAACACCTTCATTTTAAAACTGCATTTTGTTTACTTGTGTTATTCTTGTGTGATATTTAACTTTGTTTGATGATCTGAAACATTTAAGTGTGACAAACACACACAAAAATGAGAAATCAGGAAGAAGGCAAACACTTTTTCACACCACTGCGTGTATATACTGTATATATAGTGTGTATATATATATATATATATATATATATATATATATATATATATATATGCTGGTTATGCTGTTTCATTCCATCTAGCGGCAATGCTCTGCACTGTGTGTGTTTATATATTTGCATATTTGTTCCGTCTAGCTGCAATGCTCCGTACTGTGGGTGTTTATATATTTATATATCTACATGTTATTCCATCTAGCTACATTGCTCCGCACTGTGTGTGTTTATATACTTGCATATTTATTCCACCTAGCTGCAATGCTCCGTACTGTGGGTGTTTATATATTTACATATTTATTCCATCTAGCTACAATGCTCTGCACTGTGTGTTCATATATTCATATATTATTCCATCCAGCTACAATGCTCTGCACTGTGTGTCTGTGTGTGTGTGTATATATATATATTTTATAGTAATACGTACATATGTTTATTAGCTGCTCTTGCTTGCTTGTTTTTTTTTTTTTCTTGCCTTCTGATTGTTGCTCTGAGTGTTGCTATCCCTGTGCTGTTGCAATCCTGGAATTTCCCCGTTGTGGGACTAATAAAGGCTTATCTTATCTTATCTTATCTTATATATATATATATACAGTATATATATATATATAACTGGGAAGAATACAGACTGGTGTTACTGGTGGAGACTGACTCCGAGGAAAGACTTGGAGGAGGAAAGACTTGCTGCGGCGTCGTTTTTTCCTCCTGCTGCCTTGCCTACAGTCACCTCATCCTCAATTTTTACATCCGCCAAGGTGGAGAGGGCAGTTTTCTTCCCAGCTTCACCTGCCTCCGTTCCCATTTGGGAGCTGTCCCAGCTACCTACAGAGGAGCCCAGGGCCGCCATGGACATAAAGAGGGATGAGAGTGCATCTGACGTCGCTGGAAACAACATGGACCAGGATAACAGGCAAGTTCTTTGTCATTCTATTTTCACAATTGATGAACAGGCTTGCCTGATCCCTGGCCTAGAGACTCAGGTTTTGGAGTCCCCTGAGTTCTCTACTCCAGCAGCATGTGACAACCCCTCACCAGTCTCCTCCGTGTCCTCAATGTGTGCTTCTCTGAGTTCGTTGGTTCATAAACTAAGTCACCAGACGGAGGAGGGGCCTGCAGAAGATCCAGTTCCAGGGTTGACGGTTAGGCAGCCCCCAGCTGCAATGCTGGAGGAGTCACCAGCGTGGGATACCTCGCCTGGGGGCCTGAGGACTGCTACCACCATCATGCCTGCTGCGGAGGCTGCCGTAGCAGAGTTGAAGGCTGAGCCTGGACATCCATCTTCACCCAGATAGTTGGAGTCCTGGATGGCGGTGGATCAGGCAAGTGCTCTGTTTTGTCTTCTTCTTTTCAGTATTAGAGCAATCTCTTCTGACTCTTGGTGAGGAGAGCCAGGTGCGGCCACCCGCTGCATCTGAGCTTGCCCCACCGGACTCCACCGCTGCCGTTAACCCTGACCCCTTTTCTCCCTGTTTTCAAGCTCATTTCCAGGGTCACCGGGGGTATTCCAGTCAATCCAGAGGTCTTCGTGAGTCCAGGCTCTCCTCCTAAGGCAGCAGGGGTTCAGCTTTCGCGGAGGAGGTCGTGGGTGCTTCGTCTCAGCCTGGGACCTCTGGAGGTGCAGCTGTGCCCCAGCCGGGGTCCTCCGGGGGTGCTTCGATGGCCCTGCCAGGGTCCACCGTGGGTGCAGCCATGGCCCAGTCCGGGTCCACCGCGGGTGCAGCCTTGTTCCAAGCCGGGATCCCCGCGGGTGCTGCCACACTTCTGCCTGAGACCACCAAAGGCATTGTTCCTCCTCCATCACTGCCTGACATCTCTGGGGGTTCAGAGTCTCGTCTTATGGCCATTCTGTATCCAGCCTCTCCCAAAGAGGCCGCCATGGGTGCAGCTACCTTCCAGTCCCAGACCACAGAGGGCTTCATAGTCCCCCCTTCGTCACTGCCCAATGCCGGGGTTCCCTCTCCTCATCTCTCCCTGCCTGAGAGGGAAGAGATCGCCTGGGACTCCTCTCCTGAACTAGTGGCTGATGGACCCAGGCTGACCATCCGATGAACTGCGCTGTCAGGTTGGGTGGCCAAATTTCCCTGGCAGGCCACCTGATTCGTTCCTCCTGATTGTCCGGCTGGCCTTGGATGCGGGGAGGCCACCAGACTGGCCTCACCTTGCTGACTGTATGGTCTGGGTCTTTGGGTGGTCTCCCGAGCCCCTTGCTTCAGAACATCAGAATCAGAATCAGAATCAGAATAAACTTTATTGCCAAGCATGTAAAAAACACACGAGGAACTTGACTTGACATTGGTGCGCATGCGCGCGACACAATGACACGGCAGCCATAATAGGCGCCTCATCAAACAGAGATAGATAAGAAAGGGAGGGGAAGGGAGGGAACGACACAAGGGGGGAGGAGAAAAAAAACTTCGTTATCAAAATACAGCTTATTTTTAAGCAGATTATGATTACAATGAAAAAAAATCTCTCAATAGCACAGAGCAACAACTCAGAATTTCACAAGACACAAGAGAGCAGTGTACAGTATATCTTTAATCAGTTCATGAATCAATGTGTGTGCGGTGTTGAGCAGTGTTGATGATAATAAGAGAGACCCAAGGACCCTTGGCAGAAGATGTTTTGTCTGTCTGGCGCCCAGTCTTATCTGGCGCTGCAGCTGGCTGTCCAAGGCCTTGTGCTCATGATTTTGAAAAAACACAGTCTGCAGACAGCCAGGAGGAATTTTCATGGGGAATAATAATGCCAAATAGGACTGATCACAGAGGAGACTTGTATTTCTTCTGTAGATTCAGTACATTAATCCTTCATTGCGCAGCTTTGAATTCATCGTGGAAAGACCTGAGCGAACCCATGATGTAATCCACCTTACGAGACAGTTCTCCAGTAGTCGCTATCAGGGTCTTCTCCAGTTTCTCAATTTGTTGGATGCACCTCGCCTGGCCAGCATTTTGATAGGTTGAATCCATCTTCAGCAATTTACGGTAAACCAAGACAATTCCCGTCCCAATCAGAATTATCCCAATCACCAAGATTACGAAGATAAACAAATCTTCAATATCTTCGATAGAGAGATTAGAGAGACACAGCATTTTCCAGTTACCTGTGTCACATAGATAGCCCACTGGAGCCGTTCCAGCGGGGCAGACAGCTTCCCCCGGAGCACTTTTCCTTGTTGAAAAAATAGTGTCAATTGTGTTCAAAGCCCAGCTTATTAACTCCATAATTTCTTTTCGGCGGTCGCAGTTAGACGCAGACAGACAACAGCAAGCTGGGATCCAGTAGTAGGAGGGGAGGAAAAAGTCAGCAGGAGAGAAGAAAAAAGCGTCTGCTCTCTTGGGAGGGCGGAAGTGAAAGGGGGGGGGGGTGTTCTTCTGTGGTACTCCTGAAGCTGAATTGTTTTTTGTTCCCTCCTGGCCTGTTTCCCCCCACCACCCGCCCTGGGTAGTTGTGCCAGTTTCTCCTGGGGGGGCAGATTTCCTCTTCTGGTTGTCCTTTTGATGTCACGGCAGGTGTCTGGTATCCACCCGTCAAGGGCGGCCTCTGTCATAAGCAGGGTTTGGACTTTTTCCTAACCCTGCTTCATGATATTGTGGCTTCAATTTTTCCTGAGATATTTTGGTGCCTGTTGTTTGTTAGTCTTATGTTTTGATCCCTCATTTCTTGTCAGCTGACAGCCACGCCTCCTCCTCCTGTCAGTGTTTGACAGCTGTGTATCATTATATCCTTGTTTGCTACTCAGCTCATTCACACACCTGTTTTCACTCAATTCCACTCATATTCACTCACTCCTGTGCCTCTCCGCTCAACACACACACTCATTCATTCCTACACACACACACACACACACACACACACACACACACACACACACACCTGTGCTCAATTGTGTCTTTATGATTGTCAGTATTTAAGTCCTGTCTGTTCATCTTTATCGCACCGGTTCATTGGATTGTCACTCTGTTCGCTCATTGAAGCCTTGTTAATTACTTTCTTGTGCATCACCTTTGTGCCAAATAAATTCACACAACACTCTCCTGTATTTTGGTTTTTCCCTCCCTATTCCTCCGTGCGCTGCGTAAAAGTGCACGCATTTGACAGTGCTCACTTTTTTCATCTACCCAGGCCAAGCGGTTGATGCATGCGCACAACTATCATTTGTAGTTTCACTCCCGCCCTATAGGTAGTGCCAATGCGCTGATGCACCAGGATTTTCACCAACGAAGAAACACTGCTTGCTTTCTGCTGCTTGACTTCCCGGTTTTCACTCCTTTTCCTTTTCACTCCTTTTCCATCATACATAGATACTTCAGCAGCTGCTGCTGCTGAAGTATCTATGTAACGCTTCCTCATTGTCTTCGTCTACTTTGTCTTGGTATGCTGTGTCGATATCGCCACCTCGTGAATGGAGCGTTCAGTCTTGTGCACGCGCATTTCAGTGTGTTCAGGTCGTGGGCAGGCGGCGCGGTCACAAAATTTGGACTGCACGCGGTCATCTGTGGTCCAGCACTGCGGACACTAGCAGAGTGGAGACGATGACGTAAATTTCGTGACACGAGGTTTCAGGTTACTTGTACGTGGTCAGCAGAGATGCAGCATGAATCCAGCTTTAGTAGAACTGATGGGGCACCTTCCTTATATTCAAATTTGCGGGTACTCTGACCATTTTGTAATAGGTTTGTAGAAATAATTGACTAATATTGTTGAAGAGTCTGTGATGCTCTGTGGACATTTTCACAGATTCATAAGCTCCTTGTTCTGATCAGCTCAGCTGCTGCCAGCCACGCGTGCGCGCGCGCACACACACACACACACAGAGCACTAAACAAATGTACAACATTAAAAAAAAAATACTCGCTTTATGAATCTTGGTGAAATACAAATCCATCGCACTGAAAAACACGGCTGACTGCTCAAACTGTTGCCCGCCACTAGCATTCTACAACTTCCGTGTCACTGATCCTTGAGTACTTCCCACTCAAAAACGATTAGCCAATGGGAGCGAACCCCACCCCACGCATGAGGAACGTGCCAAAAATGTCAAGCAAAAAAAGTCAACCAAAGGAAAAAAGGAAAAGTCTGGGCAGTGAAAACAAAAGAATGCTTGATTAAAGAAAGAATTTTATAACTGATTTCTTTAAAATCAGGAGTTTTGCTTTTGAGATGAAATATTTCATGCAAGATTATTATTTTTTGTTTGATATTCAAGAAGTTTGCTTCAAAACTATTGCCACACTAAGTCCGTGTGAGGATTGTGCCAAAACTGCAAGTAAAAAAAAACAAAACTGACATGTTTCAGGACCCAGGAGACAGACACAGACACGGGCAGATACAAATAGTTATTCTTTATTAAGTGAGAGTGAGTGTAGTGCAAGTGTGAGTGCTGATATAGTAGTCTGGTCACTGGAGCTGAGCGATACAGATGACGACCTGGCAACCCTGGAACACACAAGCAGAAACCATTAAAGCTGTTCAGCGTAGAGAGGCAAGTGCAGGTATGTAGCTTACTTGAGATTGTCACTGGTTGTATCTTGCTGACTCCAGGTGTCCGTGTGCTGTGGTGGTGCTGGCATTTGTGCCTGTGAAGGTGGTAGCTCCTGTAGCCCTGGTGATGATTGTGGCGAGAGAGATAATTGCTCTTGCAGCTGTGGCGGTGACTGTTCCCGTAGCCGTGGAGGTGATAATATCCGTAACCGTGGTGATTGTGGCTCCTGTGGCTGAGAGAGTAACAGTACCTGTAGCTGTGGCAATGGAAGTTCCCGTAACAATGATGGCAAGGAGGAGCTCCGAAGAGGAGAGGGGAATTCTCCATCAGTTGGAGAAACCGGTCCGCCACCTGGGAGGTCCACCTGTGCACAGGGGTAAAGATTTGGCGTAGAATAACAAATGGTGATCTTATGTGGCTGATCTTGTCGTAGCGTTGACTTGGCTTTAGAATGAAGCTCTGGCTCATACTCAGACGAGGTAGACAGACGACTCCGTGCCGGGCTGTCAGCGACGCTGGCTTTTAACAGCCGCTGATTAACACCTGCTGGTCTGTGCGCAGCAGGAGCTGATGAACAAGATGACGGCCCAGCGGCCGTCATGACAGTACTCCCCCCTCTAGCAGTGCCTCCAGGCACCTGCACAATCTTACCTGGATTTGCCCGATGGAAATCGCGGATCAACTGCTTATCCAAGATCAACGCTGGGCGAATCCAAGAACGATCCTCCGGTCCAAAGCCCTCCCAGTCCACCAAATACTGAAGGCCACGACCCCGCCTGCGAACGTCCAGGATGGCAGCCACGCCCCAGGCCGGATGGCCATCGATCATCCTCGGGGGGGCAGGCGCCGCAGGGGCCAGGCACAGAGGGTCCATGATGTACGGTTTAACCTGGGAGACATGAAAGGTGGGGCAGATGTGCATAGAAGAGGGGAGAGACAAGCGCACAGACACAGGGTTGACAATACGAGAGATGGTGTAGGGACCAATGAAGCGCTTAGTGAGCTTGCGCTTCTCGGCCGGTACAACAATATTCCGGGTGGATAACCAAACCTTCTGACCCACCTTGTAGTCCGGGGCAGGTCTCCTGTGACGGTTGGCCACCTGGATGTTGCATTCAGTGGTCTTCAAAAGGGCTCTGCGGGCGATGGTCCAGACTCGCCGACAGCGCTTAATATGGGCCTGGACAGACGGGACCGCTACCTCCTTCTCCTCCTCCGGAAATAATGGTGGATCAAACCCAAAGGAGGCCTTGAAAGGAGAGACGCCCGTGGCCGTAGAGATCGTGGTGTTATGGGCGTACTCTATCCAAGGAAGATGCTTGCTTCAAGAGGAAGAACAGGAGGAAATGACACAGCGTAGAGCGGCCTCAAGCTCCTGGTTAGCCCGTTCGCACTGGCCATTACTTTGAGCATGGTACCCAGAAGAAAGGCTAGCTGTGGCTCCCAGCGCTGCGCAGAACGCCTTCCATACCTGAGAGACAAACTGTGGTCCCCGATCTGACACTATGTCAGCGGGGATGCCATGAAGGCGGACCACATGTTGAACAAGGAGGTCCGCCGTTTCCAGAGCCGAAGGCAAGCCCCGAAGAGGCACAAAATGGGCTGCCTTCGAAAAACGGTCCACAATAGTCAAAACAGTGGTAAAATTATCTGAAGAGGGAAAACCAGTCACAAAATCCATGGCCACATGAGACCAGGGGCAGGAAGGGACGGGCAGGGGGTGCAACAGACCCGCCGGGGGAGAAGATGTCATTTTCCCTCTGGCGCACTGAGCGCAAGCCCGGACGTAGTTCACCACGTCCTTCCGTAGTCCTGGCCCTAGCCTCGTAGTTCCGCCTCAGCCTCATCTGTTGGAAGGATTCCCTTCATCTCCAAGTAAGCTCTTTTCTACTCACCTGTTCTACATTATCCCCTGTGCACAGGCGGAATTCCCAGGCGGCAGAATTGTCCCTCTTGTCGATGAACCTCTCTCTCTCTTCTGCTAGCCATCCTCCTCCAGCAGTGTGTGATAGCAGACGCTGTCTTCCTGGCTTTAGCCCACGGGCCAACCGGAGTTCATCACCTCTCCTGAAACAAGTAAGCCCCAGTCATTCTCCATATATACTCCTGCTAGAACAGTGCTTACTCTGTGCCTCTACTCTCCCTATAGGGTTGCCAGATTGAACAGCATTCTGCTCACTCCCAGCTTCGATGAGTCGCCAGACCCACGCACTCACATCTACATACATTTCACACACACACCCACACCCACACACTCACACTATTACAAATAAAGATCATTTGAATCCACTCTTGAACCTGTGTCTGTTCCCTGGGTCTGCCAATTATTTGAGGTTATTATTATATATATCATAATTATTATATATTATTATATATAATTATTATTTCAGGTTTTGGCACTTTTGGCAGTGTGTGTGTGTGTGTGTGGGGGGGGGGGGTACCAAGTCCTGCTGGAAAATGAAACCAGTATCTCCATAAAGCTTGTCAGCAAACGGAAGCATAAAGTGCTCTAAAATTTTCTGGTAGATGGCTGCACTGACTTTGGTCTTGATAAAACACAGTGGACCAACACCAACAGATGACATGGTTCCTTAAATCATCACTGACTGTAGAAACTTCACACTGGACCTCAAGTAACTTAGATACTGTGCCTCTCCACTCTTCCTCCAGACTCTGGGACCTTGATTTCCAAATGAAGTGCAAAATTTACTTTCATCTGAAAAGAGGTCATCTGCTGGTGTTGGCCCACTGTGTTTTATCAAGTCCAAAGTCAGCACAGTCGTCTACCAGGAAACTTTAGAGCACTTCTTGCTTCTCGCTGCTGACAAGCTTTATGGAGAAGCTGATTTCATTTTCCAGCAGGACTTGCCCCCCCCCCCCCCCAACTGCCAAAAGTGCCAAAACCTGGTTTAATGACCATGGTATCACTGTGCTTTTTTGGCCATAAAACTAGCCTGACTTCAACTATATACATAATCTATGGAGGATTGTCGAGGAAGATGAGAGACACCAGACCCAACAATGAAGACGAGCTGAAGGTCACTATCAAAGCAACCTGGACCTTTTTAACACCTCAGCAGTACCTCAGGCTGATCACCTCCATGCCACGCCACATTGATACAGTAATTCATGCAAAAGGAGCCCCGACCAAGTATTGAGTGGTACATGGACATAATTTTCAGAAGGCCAACATTTCTATTAAAAATCCATTTTTTAAAATTAATTTTATGTAATATTCTAATTTTTTGAGAAGCTGAATTTGGGTTTTCTTGAGCTGTAAGCCATAATCATCAAAATTAAAAGAAATAAATGCTTGAACTACATCACTCTGCGTAATGAATCTATATAATATAGGAGTTTCATTTTCTGAATTGAATTACTTTTGAGGTGCACCTGTATTGTCCTCAGCCCTGTTTGTTTCCATACCCATAGCCACTTTCCCCTCATGTGTTACCGTGTTGTCCTTGATTGTTCTCCCAGCTGTCTTGTGTTTTGAAATCAGTAGTCTCCCTATAAACAGCAGGGAAAATAAGTATTGAACAAGTCAACATTTTTCTCATTAAGTATTTTTCTGATGGAGCCATTGAGCTGAGATTTTCACCAGATATCAGTAACAACCCAAGTAATCCATACATACAAAGAAATCAAGACAACTGTGGTCACAAAACAAGTTCTATTTAATAAAGTGGAATGACACAGGGAATAAGTATTGAACACATGAAGAAAAAGAGGTGCAAAAAGGCATAGAATGTTATGGTTGGGTGAGCACTGTGTTGTAATCAGTCTCTCTCTCTCTCTCTCTGCAACACCTCCCAGACCATCAACATCATGTATATATAACTGTTTTACTGACCCTGTTACACCAGTTAACCTAACCTGCATGTCATTGGCCTGTGGGAGGAAACCGGAGTACCCGGAGTAAACCCATGCAGATGGAGAGAACATGCAACCTCCACACAGAAGGGTCACTGATGGTCAGGGTGGGATGGAACCCACAACCTTGTTGCTATCATCATGCAGATGATGCAGTTATTTACACAGCTGCCAAGACTCCAGCACAGGCTGCAGATGTACTGTCTACAAGTATGGTTGATGTCCAAGAGTGGCTCTTCCAGAACCATCTATTGCTGAACCTTCAGAAAACAGTCTCAATGTGCTTTTCAATCAAAAAATGTAACCTGCAATGTTTTAAAGTTAATATACATGATCATGACATCAGTTTAGCTACAGAATTCAAATACCTTGGCATTGTACTAGATCCTCAACTCAAATTTAATCTTCATATAAAGAAAATTTCAAAAACAGTAAAAAAAAATCTGAACTGCTTTAAATTAATTAGATATTACATACCTTACGAAGCAGCTGTACTGTATATGCATTCTATGGTTTTTTTCTCATATATCATACTGTTTGACAGTCTGGGCTCAAGCAGCCCCTTCCACAATAAGACATATAGGTTCATTATATAATCAAACCCTAAAAATCTTGGACAAAAAGCCCATTAGGTGGCATCACTGTAATGTTTTAAAAAAATACAACCTATTGAGTTTTGAGAGCTTCATTGACCTCTGTTTTCTGAAATTAACGTTCAAATGTCTCCATAAATCAGCACCCGAGCCACTTGCTGGTTCCGTCCAAAGACAGGACAGCAGCAGAGCCACCAGGAGTTCTGTTAACAATAACTGTAAAATATTCCACCGCAGAACCACATTTGGACAAATAGCTTTCTCTATAAAGGGCAGTCACATCTGGAACACAATGCCAAATGAAATTAAAATAATAACGGACTTTAAAACATTCACTAAAAAGGTTAAAAACTGGCTGAAAAATAAACAAGAATGTACTCATATATGAATTGATTGTCTACAAGGTGAGAGTGAATGAAGGGAAGGAATGAATGTGTTTGTTTATAGTGAGTGACGAAGGGAGGGAGGCCTGAAATAGGCAAATTAGAATCAGAATCAGAATCAGCTTTATTGGCCAAGTATGCACAACACATACAAGGAATTTGACTTTGGCTAAAAACTTGCTCTCGTTGTTCAGGTGGAGGATTTAAATAAGGATTCAATGACAACAGAGTATGTACAGTAAATTACAGTCTGTCCACGTTTCTATAAAAGGATGCAAATATATACAGGAATATATGCAGTTATTTACTCAGACTAACCACACTTTGCAGAAATATATGAAAAAATATACAATCACACAGTATTTCAATGTGGACTCAGATTCAGTGATATACGTAATGTGAATGAAGTAAAAAAGCAGTGTGAGAGTTATGTGCAATGTAATAATGGATGAAAAGTCATGAGTACAGCAAACAGGTAGGACTAGGTGAATGTTAGGAGTTCATCAGAGTGATGGCTTGAGGAAAGAAACTGTTCCTGTGACGGGTGGTTTTGACCTTCAGTGATCTGTAACGACGACCAGAAGATAGAAGTTCAAACTCTGTTGACAGACTTACACCAAACCAAAAGTGATTTCTCAAACTGCTGGATTGTTCTTAGACAGCTTTTCCAATCTTTCAGTATTTAATTTATGTCACTTGGTGGTAACATTCACATATAAAAAAGAGACATCTGCAAAAACTTCAAAGGTTTATTGTCAGTGCAATTCCCAGTGCAATACTACATGAATGCATGTGTAGTACATTGTTGATACAGAGAATATATATTTCTACAGTACATGTATCTAGTAAATCAAGTATTTTCCATGTAACCTTGTGACTGCATTATTTTAATTGCTTTGAATCCTAGATAAGATAAGATAAGATAAGATAAGATAAGCCTTTATTAGTCCCACAACGGGGAAATTCCAGGATTGCAACAGCACAGGGATAGCAACACTCAGAGCAACAATCAGAAGGCAAGAAAAAAACAAGCAAGCAAGAGCAGCTAATATACATATGTACGTATTACTATAAAATATATATATATACACACACACACAGACACACAGTGCAGAGCATTGTAGCTGGATGGAATAAATATATGAATATATGAACACACAGTGCAGAGCATTGTAGCTAGATGGAATAAATATGTAAATATATAAACACCCACAGTACGGAGCATTGCAGCTAGGTGGAATAAATATGCAAGTATATAAACACACACAGTGCGGAGCAATGTAGCTAGATGGAATAATATGTAGATATATAAATATATAAACACACCCAGTGCAGAGCATTGTAGCTAGATGGAATAAATATGTAAATATATAAACACACACAGTGCAGAGCATTGTTGCTAGATGGAATGAAACAGCATAACCGTCTACTTAGTTATCCTACATGGTATGATTATGTGCCCATACATATTCTCACCCTCCATAGCGACCGGTATGTTCCTAGTTGTATGCCGGAGGGGACCATTGTGTAAGTCTATTGCATCTTTTGCATTCAAAAAACTATTAGTTTGTTACGTCTTTTTGCTATCTCTGCGAGCAGCCCTGCTTAGGTTGTACAGTCTGACAGCCGTTGGTAGGAAGGACCTACGAAACCTCTCGGTTGTGCACCTGGGATGATGTAGTCTGCTGCTAAATGAGCTCCTCAGTGCATTCAGTATGTCCTGCATAGGGTGGAACTCGGACTCCAGCAGAGATGACAGTTTAGCCACCGTCCTTCTCTCTCCTATCTCCTCCATCGGATCAAGGCGCTGCCCCAGGACAGAGCTAGCTTTCTTAATCAGTTTGTTCAGTCTCTTCCTATCGGCTGCAGTAATGCCACTGCCCCAGCAGACCACTCCAAAAGTGATGGCTGATGCCACCACCATGTCATAGAATGACTTCAGCAGCGCCCCTTGTACACCAAAAGACCTGAGTCTCCTCAGCAGGAACAGCCTGCGCTGTCCCTTCTTGTAGAGTGCATCAGTATTGTGTGACCAGTCTAGTTTATTGTTCAGATGAATACCCAGGTACTTATAGGATGTCACCATCTCGATGTCTGTTCCCTGTATATTTACAGATCAAGTTTGTTTTGGCCTAAAATGCATCATAATTGTCAAATATATCTTATTATACCAAACTCAGTACTGTTTACCTTTTGAATATACAGTGGGGTAAAAAAAAGTATTTAGTCAGCCACCAATTGTGCAAGTTCTCCCACTTAAAAGATCAGAATCAGAATCAGAATCAGAATCAAATGTGAGTCAGGTTGTTATATTTGTGTATGTATAGTATTTATAATATTTATAATATTTATTTGTTTATAGTGAGTGACGATGGGAGGGAGGCCTGAAATAGGCAAATGTGAGTCAGGTTGTTATATTTGTGTATGTATAGTATTTATAATATTTATAATATTTATAATTGTGTATTTATAATCCTTTTGCATTGATGTATGTGGTTATTGTGTATTGTGTATTTTCTTTATTTCTTTCCTTTTCTCTACTTGATTCCCTTTTCTAAAGCCCATCCAGGGACAAGAGTTGCAAATTAGCTAATAGCTATACACTCCATGTGCAACACATCAGATTGATTGTCATTGATGAATTGTCTATGTTTATTGCACTGTCCCTGTCAAATAAACTAATCTATCTATCTATGCTGCCACCATCGACCTGCCCGCCACAGGGTCATACAGGTCAAAATCACCTCTTTTTTACAGTGACTTTATTATGACAGAGAGAGCCACCAGGTTTTACCACAGCCTAGAACAGGGTCTGGATCACCTCCTGAATGATCAATGACCTGGAAGATCAATAAGGTCTGAGAACAGGTGATGGGTCCATCAGAACCGAAGCTGGAAGTCTAGCAGGGATTTTCCCGACTATCTGACAGAGTCGGTTTGCAGCTCATTTTTTCTGAGCTCTCATCTTCTCCTTCTCAGGTAAAGTCCGTCAGCTGATGAATGCAAACCAGTCAGTGTGACGCTCTAACAACCATCTTGTGAAGTGCTGGAACCACAGTTCATGGGGCCAAACAGCAGATGGGATTAATCCTGCAGGATTACACTAATGTGCTGGAAAGAGGGCTTTTGTTGACAGAGGAGCGGGAGGAGGAAGAGGCGGGAATTCTGTGGAAATTCAAAGAAAGAAAATCAAAGTCTGTTTCTGTTCACATTTTTGTGGTTCACATATAAAATCAGTCCATTGCACTGTCCTGATTGAACTGTAGGAACCAGACTTTAACTTCCTGAACTCACACTGGTTCATAAGAATGAGTTTAGAGGATATAGAGCAGGGATCACCAACCTTTTTGAAACCAAGAGCTACTTCATGGGTATCGAGTCATGTGAAGGGCACCAGCTTGACACACTCCTCTAAAATAACAAATTGTATATATATATATATATATATATATATATACACAGTGGGGTAAAAAAGTATTTAGTCAGCCACCAATTGGGCAAGTTCTCCCACTTAAAAGATGAGAGAGGTCTCCAATTTTCATCATAGGTATACCTCAACTATGAGAGACAAAATGAGAAAAAAAGAAATCCAGAAAATCACATTGAAGGATTTTTAATGAATTAATTGGTAAATTCCTCAGTAAAATAAGTATTTGGTCAATAACAAAAGTTAATCTCAATACTTTGTTATATACCCTCTGTTGGCAATGACAGAGGTCAAACGTTTTCTGTAAGTCTTCACAAGGTTTTCACACACTGGTGCTGGTATTTTGGCCCATTCCTCCGTGCAGATCTCCTCTAGAGCAATGATGTTTTGGGGCTGTCACTGGGCAACACGGACTTTCAACTCCCTCCAAAGATTTTCTATGGGGTTGAGATCTGGAGACTGGCTAGGCCACTCCAGGACCTTGAAATGCTTCTTACGAAGCCACTCCTTCGTTGCCCGGGCGGTGTGTTTGGGATCATTGTCATGCTGAAAGACCCAGCCACGTTTCATCTTCAATGCCCTTGCTGATGGCAGGAGGTTTTCACTCAAAATCTCACGATACATGGCCCCATTCATTCTTTCCTTTACACGGATCAGCCGTCCTGGTCCCTTTGCAGAAAAACAGCCCCAAAGTATGATGTTTCCACCCCCACACCTCACAGTAGGTATGGTGTTCTTTCTCCTCCAAACACGACAAGTTGAGTTTTTACCAAAAAGTTCTATTTTGGTTTCATCTGACCAAATGACATTCTCCCAATCCTCTTCTGGATCATCCAAATGCTCTCTAGCAAACTTCAGACGGGCCTGGACATGTACTGGCTTAAGCAGGGGGACACGTCTGGCACTGAAGGATTTGAGTCCCTGGCGGCGTAGTGTGTTACTGATGGTAGCCTTTGTTACTTTGGTCCCAGCTCTCTGCAGGTCATTCACTAGGTCCCCCCGTGTGGTTCTGGGATTTTTGCTCACCGTTCTCGTGATTATTTTGACCCACGGGGTGAGATCTTGCGTGGAGCCCCAGATCGAGGGAGATTATCAGTGGTCTTGCATGCCTTCCATTTTCTAATAATTGCTCCCACAGTTGATTTTTTCACACCAAGCTGCTTACCTATTGCAGATTCAGTCTTCCCAGCCTGGTGCAGGTCTACAATTTTGTTTCTGGTGTCCTTTGATAGCTCTTTGGTTTTGGCCATAGTGGAGTTTAGAGTCTGACTGTTTGAGGTTGTGGACAGGTGTCTTTTATACTGATAACGAGTTCAAACAGGTGCCATTAATACAGGTAACGAGTGGAGGGCAGAGGAGCCTCTTAACACTAGAAGACCCAGAGAGGGGCCATTTGGCCTTTTTGGCTAGAAAACCCATAGGGGGACCATCAAGTGGCCACAAGAGGGCTAATGTCTGGGTCTTCTAGTGACAGGTCTGTGAGAGCCAGAAATCTTGCTTGTTTGTAGGTGACCAAATACTTATTTTACCGAGGAATTTACCAATTAATTCATTAAAAATCCTTCAATGTGATTTTCTGGATTTTTTTTTCTCATTTTGTCTCTCATAGTTGAGGTATACCTATGATGAAAATTGGAGACCTCTCTCATCTTTTAAGTGGGTGAACTTGCACAGTTGGTGGCTGATTAAATACTTTTTTGCCCCACTGTATATATATATATATATATATATATATATATATATATATATATATATATATATACACTACCATTCAAAAGTTTGGGGTCACTTAGAAATTTCCTTATTTTTGAAAGAAAAGCACTTTTTTTCAATGAAGATAACTTTAAACTAATCAGAAATACACTCTAATATCTAATATACATTGCTAATGTGGTAAATGACTATTCTAGCTGCAAATGTCTGGTTTTTGGTGCAACATCTACATAGGTGTATAGAGGTCCATTTCCAGCAACTATCACTCCAGTGTTCTAATGGTACAATGTGTTTGCTCATTGCGTCAAAAGGCTAATGGATGATTAAAAAAACCCTTGTGCAATCATGTTAGGTCTGCAATGCTGTAATTGCTGCAAATGGAGGATTCTTTGATGAAAGCAAAGTTTGAAGGAAAAAATTATTATTTCAAATACAAATCATTATTTCTAACCTTGTCAATGTCTTGACTATATTTTCTATTCATTTTACAACTCATGGTGGCAAATAAGTGTGACTTTTCATGGAAAACACAAAATAATTGTCTGGGTGACCCCAAACTTTTGAACGGTAGTGTATATATATAAATAATTATCAATAACTTAGAGTGGGTAAAGGACAAGATCAATATTCAACACTTTATTTTTATTAATCTCAGCAATTGTTCAGATGATCACTTCTACATTTCATTAAAAAAATGTCCAATTTTCACCAGTCCCTTTTAACCATAAAAAACTAGACCCTTTTAATTCAAGAACTATGTTGAACCATGTTTGAAAAAGTTATGCAACATTTAAGAAAAATCAACTTTCATATTAAATAAATCTTATCACATTTTTAACTGAACAAATCTGCTGCAATTCTGCTCAAAATCTGTTACATTTAATAAACACACTTTTGTGTGTTCTTCTTCACTGGAATTATATCCATACAGTTCTTGCCAAGAATCATGCTGGAGTAATAACCAGCGCTGTCCTTTCTTGAGAAGAAGCTAAACAGCGCTGACAGTGCTTATGTGCACGGTGGAGCAGTGGTTAGCACCGCAGCAGCAGTTTACCCTCGGCCGCGGGATTGCGGGGATCGTAGGTTCGATCCCTGCCCCCGGCCAACAGTGATCTGTGTGGAGTTTGCATGTTCTGGTGGTGCATGTTCTCGTTTTTCATGCAAAAACATGCAGGTTAGGGAGTTAAGAGGCGCTTGCGCACGCAGCGGCTGGTGGCTTGTCACCGGACTGCAGAACAAATCCACCTATGGGTACAAGATAAGTTAAAAAAAAAAAAAGAGTGGGGTAGTGAAGTGTTGCTCCATAGTGGCGCTTCGCCGTCGCCCCGCAAATGAAACACACGCAGCTTCCTTTCACGGTAGTAAAAAAGAACTCTTCCTCCCGCTCACTTTGAAAATGATAAATTTTCTGTCTTTTTTTTGCCATGTTTAGGGGCTAGGAAACTGCACTGCGCTCACCATCTTCACTGGCCGCTAGCTTACTCTCCACAAGCGTGAAGGTTTTGTCATGCGCACAATACTGACCTTTGAACTAGGTCAGATTCACCTTAACTTTATGTATAATAAACATATTTTCATTTTTTTATTTTTAAGTCATTGTCATTTTAAAATCTATATAAATGCAAGTGTGATTTTAAAAAATAGCAGCAGAAAAAATTACATCTTAGACGCAGCTCACTTGAGAGTTGTGCTATTTTTAGAACAGGCCTGCGGGCGACTCATGTGGTCCCTGCGGGCGACATGGTGCCCGCGGGCACCGCGTTGGTGACCCTCTTCAGAAATGATTTTTATCATCTTAATCCTGTGGAATTTTAACTCCAACTACAGTCTCTCTCTCCTGCAACGTTTTTTCTTCATTAATACCAGCTTTTACATTCAAAGTTGCATAAGTCTTCTTCAAACAGAGGATTGAGGAATGAGCTTCTTGTTATGTAACCTGATGGTCCACATCACCTTCACATGCTCTCCATCACACTTTGGCTCCCACACCCACACAAGGAACCATTTAAAGACTTGGATGTGAGCCCAAGAGACGGTTCCCTCAGACCTTAGTACTGCTGCCGAACTTCAGATAACGAGGAACAGAAACCAGCATGTTGGTGTACCAGTCTGAGGACTGAAACCTTTAGTTTCTTCTAAACCACTTCTTAGGAGAGAATTTTCTTAATTTCTGACAAGAGAATTAGTATTTCTGATAAATTTTGAGTTTATGTGACTCGGATGAAGTTCTTCTTCTTCTTCTTCTTCTTCTTCTTCTTCTTCTTCTTCTTCTTCTTCTTCTTCTTCTTCTTCTTCTTCTTCTTCTTCTTCTTCTTCCTTCTGCTCCCTTCAGGGGTCTTCTCAGCAGATCATCTGCCTCCATCTCCCCTATCCCTTCATCTTCCTCTGTAATACTAACCCTCTCCATGTCCTCCTTCACTACATCCATCAATCTTCTCTGTGGTCTTTCTCTTTTCCTCCTGCCTGGAAGCTCCATCTTCAACATCCTTTGTCCAATATCTCCACTATCCCTCCTCTGCACATGTCCAAACCATCTCAGCCTTGCCTCTCTTACTTTGTCTCCAAACTGCTCAACCTGAGCTGTCCCTCTGATATACTCATTTCTAATCCTGTCCCTCCTAGTCACTCCCAGTGAGAATCTTATCAACTTCAACTCTGCCACCTCCAGTATCACCTCCTGTCTTTCTGTCTGCGCCATAATCTCCAAACCAAACATCATAGCAGATCTCACTACCATCTTGTAAATCTCCCCTTTCACTCTTGATGCTACCCTTCTATCACAAATCACCCTGACATTCATCTCCACCCACTCCACCCTGCCTGCACTCTCTTCTTCATGTCTCTTGTGCATTTTCCATTTTGTCAGCACACCTCACCACCATCTCGCTGTCCTCATACATGTTCTGCACCACCCTCACATACTTCTCTGCCACTCATGACTTTCTCATGCTGTACCACACTTCCTGTCTTGGCACCCTATCATCTGCTTTCTCTAGATCCACAAAGACACAGTGCAACTCCTGACCTTCTCTATACTTCTCCATCAGCACTCTTAGAGCAAACATTGCATCTTTAATACTCTTTCTTGGCATGAAACTGTACTGCTGCTCACTGATTGTCACCTCTCCTCTTAACCTGGCTTCAACAACTCTTTCCCATATCTTCATAGTGTGGCTGATCAAATTTATGCCTCTGTAGTTACTACAGCTCTGAACATCACCTTTATTCTTGAAAATTGGTACCAAAACACTTCTTCTCCACTCCTCAGGGATCCTCTCACTCTCCAAGATTGCATTAAACCATCTGGATAAAAAGTCCACTGCCATCTCTCCTAAACATCTCCATATCTCCACAGGTACAGTGGTGTGAAAAAAGTGTTTGCCCCCTTCCTGAGTTGCCATTTTTTTGTATGTTTGTTGCACTGAAAAGTTTCAGATCATCAAACAAATTTAAATATAAGACAAAGGTAACACAAGTAAATACAAAATGCAGTTTTTAAGTGAAGGTGTTAATTATTAAGGGTAAAAAATCCAAACCTACATGGCCATGTGTGCAAAAGTGATTGCCCCCTAAACCTAATAACTTGTTAGCACCGGGTGCTAATTTGTAATTATACACTGCTTGTTGCACACTGCTCATTTGCACACTGTACATAAGTTCATGCCATCTCAGGTTCACATCATCTCTGATATCAATATACAGTGATCCCTCACTTATCGCGGTTAATGGGTTCCAGAACCGACCGCGAAAGTGAAAAACCACGAAGTAGCGTCACCCCTAATGACGTCACCCATAAATAATACGTACGTTCATTCTCTCACTCTCTCTCTCATATGATACGTGTGTGTGTGTGTAAGCATACATACATACGTAGATGTAAATAAAGTGTACATAAATATGTTTTTAGAACTCTTTTATTCTTATAACAAGATACGTAACTCAAGATGAAGATGATTTACTGCACAGGTTAATGAGAGCTTTACTGCTCCTCAGGTGACGCCTCATCGTCAGGTGCTAGAGGCGCAGGATCGTCGAGGGAAGCTGCAGGAGGCGGCGTAGTGGCTCGACGGGAAGACTATTTCGCACAAAAAGGCACAAGAGAACAGTGAAAAGTTCCACACGGCGAGACTAAGCAACACGAGCGATAAAGAACAATGAATGCGGTCTTCCTTCACTGGGTATGGGCGCTCGGCAGGGAGAGAAGCTGGGTAAAACGTGTCGGACAATCAGCTTGCGAGATTCCCGAGCGGTGAAGAGGTGGGCGGAGAGGAGTGGAGCGGTGGTCAGAGAGGTGGATTTTGAGTTGTGTGGGCTCTCCGTGTTGATACCTGATATTCTAATGTAGTCTCCCTGCCTTCTGCTAGCGCCCGCCCATTTTTTCTCAATTTTGAATTTTTGATGAATATTTTTGAAAAATCCGCGATGCACTGAGGGCGCGAAAGGTGAAGCGCGAAGTAGCGAGGGATCACTGTACCACTATCACTTTAGTCATCCAGTGAATTTCAATTTCATTCCTCTTATCTGACTGCTTTATCTGCCTTAACTGCCCAAACTGCCTAGTGTGTGTTATTAGTACTCATTAGTTTTAGTATTTAGTATCAAGGTGTGCTTAAGGAGTCCTAACTGCCTAACTGTGTGTTGGTGTGTTATTAGCATCCATTAGTATTAGGATTCAGTTACTGTGTTAGTGTGTCATGACCAAAGATTCTCCTCACTTACCAATCCATGCAGATATCTACACCCCACCCACTGCCTGACTTCCATCCAGACGGCCGATTGGGAAAAACCCTCCCCCAGCTGACTTCACCATCCAGACAGCTTGGCAAGAGGAATGGGAGACCAAGGAGGTCCCAAACAAACACCTGGTGACAAACCCCAACCAACAGGTCCCGGGCACCAACCTCCCAAGGAGACAGTGGTCTACACTCAATCGCTTCAGGACTGGACATGGCCCCTGCTTGGCCAGCCTTCACAGATGGGGCAGTAGCCCTAGCCCACTGTGCGCATGTGGAGAGGAGCAAACAATGGAACACATCATAGAGGCTTGCCCGCTCCAAAGACTGGAAGGAGGATTACACACCCTCCATACAGCAAACCAGGAGGCAACTGCTTGGCTTGAGGACTTTGCATTCGCTAAATAAAAATGACCTTATTAGAATTGTTGTTTCTGTACCTATTGTTATATGTTGTATTATTGTATGATGAGGGTGATGGCTCCATCTTTCCGGTTCTGCCTCCACCCTGAGTATAAAAGGCTGATGTGGAAGAGGCACGGTCTCTTTTGACCTTCGCCTCTGCCTGTACGGAAGCGCCTTGTGTCTGTGAGTCATACATTAAAGTTGAGTTCTATTGCACCTCCGGCCTCATTATTTGAATACAGATTATGGACATAACACCTATTACCTTGGCATTCATTCAGAGGGCAAAGTACGAATTTCATTGCTCAGGAAATGTAGCATTTCTTAACTGTGCACATGATAATAAAGCCTTTGAATCTTGAGTATTGGTTGGTCCACCCTTAGCAGCAACAACTGCAATTAAGTGTTTGCGATAGCTGGTAGTGAGTCTTTTACAGTGCTGTGGAGAAATTTTGACCCGCTTATCTTTGCAGAATCATTATACTTCAGCCACAATGGAGGGTTTTCGAGCATGAACCGCCTTTTTAAGGTCATGCCACAGCATCTCAATCGGATTCAAGTCAGGACTTTGACTAGGCCACCCCAAAGTCTTCATTTTCTACTGGGTATTATCAGGGCACACAACTATACACAGAGAAATTCTCACACTGGGTGCTAATTTGTACATCGCTCATTTGCACATTGTACATAGTCTCATGCCATCTCAGGCTCATACCATCTCTGATATTAAAATACCATTGTCCATTATAGTCATCCAGTAAATTTTCAATTTTCATTCTGCTTGTTTCCTCTAGTTTAACTGTTTTAACTGTCCTAATTGCCTAATGTGTATTTATTAGTATTAGTATTTAGTATTAAGGTGTGTTTATTACATTTAGTATTGATGTGTATCTATTACCCTGGCATTTGTTTGGAGAACAGAGTAAGAATTTCATTGGTTGGGAAATGTTGCATTTCTCAACTGTGCACATGATAATAAAGCCTTTGAATCTTGAATTTTGTTTTTCTTAAGCCATTCAGAGGTGGACTTGCTGGTGTGTCTTGGATCATTGTCCTGCTGCAGAACCCAAATGAGCTTCAGCTTGAGATCACGAACAGATGGCTGGACATTCTCCTTCAGGATTTTTTGGTAGACTTTTTTGCAGAATTCATGGTTCTATTTACCACAGCAAGTCTTCCAGGTCCTGAAGCAGCAAAACAGCCCCAGACCGACACACTACCCCCACCATATTTTACTGCTGGTATGATGTTCTTTTTCTGAAATGCTGTTACTTTTACACCAGATGCAATGGGACACACAGCTTCCAAAAAGTTCAACGTTTGTCTCGTCAGTCCATAGAGTATTTTCCCCAAATGTCTTGGGGATAATCAAGATATTTTCTGGCAAAACTGAGAGGAGCCTTTATGTTCTTTATGCTTATTTTTTTTTTTTTTGCTCAGCAGTGGTTTTCATCTTGGAACTCTGCCATGCAGGCCATTTTTGTCCAATCTCTTTATTATGGTGGCGTCATGAACACTGACCTTTACTGAGGCAAGTGAGGCCTGCAGTTCTTTTGATGATGTTGTGGGGTCTTTTGTGACCTCTTGGATGAGTTGTTGCTGCGCTCTTGGGGTAATTTTGGATCTGCCGGCCACTCCTGAGAAGGTTCACTATTGTTCCATGTTTTCGCCATTTGTGGATAATGGCTCTCACTGTGGTTTGCTGGAGTCCCAAAGCTATAGAAATGGTTTTGTAACCTTTTCCAGAGTGATAGATCTCAGTTACTTTGCTTCTCATTTGTTCCTGAATTTCTTTGGATGGCAGCAAGATATCTAGCTTTTGAGGATCTTTTGGTCCACTTCACTTTGTCCGGCAGGTCCTATTTAAGTGATTTCTTGATTGAGAACAGGTGTGGCAGTAATCAGGCCTGGATGTGGCTAGAGAAATTGAACTCAGCTTTCCAAAGATGTGATAAACCACAGTTAATTTATGTTTTAACGGGGGGGAATGTCACGACCCGGCTATGTATATTCGCTGCCGGCTTTGACAGCTGTGGGTTACATTCTGGTCTCACCAGGCTCTTATTGTGAAGGTGCTCGGTGGGGTTTCCGGCTGTCAAGGCTGGTCAGCTGTTTGTCATCACTGCTCGTTAGCGCTCGGCCTTATTAGGCGGGCGCTGATGGTAGTCTAGTCGCGGGAGTATCGTCGAACATTCGTCAGACATTCATCGTCAAACAATCGTCAAACAATCGTCAATCTTTCCTGGTCCTCATCATGTCAGGTTCGTGCCTATTCTTGTCTTGTCATGTTTTAGATCGGTAGTGGCTGGGATTAGCCCTACGGTCCCATGCTCTGAGCTTTGTGTATTTTTGCCACAGTGACTCTCTGTTTGTGTTAGTGTCTCGTCTTGTTAATAAACCACCATCATTGCAAAACTCACTGGTGACTCTTGGCGTCTTATGGTGATCTGCGAGGGTCACCGCATGACAGGGAATCACTTTTTCACACAGGGCCATGTTGATTTTTTTTTTTACCCTTAATAATAAACACCTTCATTTTAAAACTGCATTTTGTTTACTTGTGTTATTCTTGTGCAATATTTAACTTTGTTTGATGATCTGAAACATTTAAGTGTGACAAACACACAAAAAAATGAGAAATCAGGAAGAGGGCAAACACTTTTTCACACCACTGTGTGTATATACTGTATATATATATATATATATATATATATATATATATATATATATATATATATATATATATATATATATATATATAAAACTGGGAAGAATACAGACTGGTGTTACTGGCGGAGATTGACTCCGAGGAAAGACTTGGAGGAGGAAAGACTTGCTGCGGAGCCGTTTTTTCCTCCTGCTGCCTTGCCTGCAGTCACCTCATCCTCAATTTTTACATCCGCCAAGGTGGAGAGGGCAGTTTTCTTCCCAGCTTCACCTGCCTCCGTGCCCATTTGGGAGCTGTCCCAGCTGCCTACAGAGGAGCCCAGGGCCGCCATGGACACAAAGAGGAATGAGAGTGCATCTGACACCGCTGGAAACAACGTGGACCAGGATAACAGGCAAGTTCTTTGTCATTCTATTTTCACGATTGATGAAAAGGCTTGCCTGATCCCTGGCCCAGAGACTCAGGTTTTGCAGTCCCCTGAGTTCTCTACTCCAGCGGCATGTGACAACCCCTCACCAGTTTCCTCCGTGTCCTCTCTGTGTGCTTCTCTGAGTTTGTTGGTTCCTAAACTAAGTCACCAGTCGGAGGAGGGGCCTGCAGAAGATCCAGTTCCAGGGTTGACGGTTAGGCAGCCCCCAGCTGCAATGCTGGAGGAGTCACCAGCGTGGGATACCTCGCCTGGGGGCCTGAGGACTGCTACCACCATCATGCCTGCTGCGGAGGCTTTCGCAGCAGAGTTGAAGGCTGAGCTTAGACCTCCATCTTCACCCAGGTAGTCGGAGTCCTGGATGGTGGTAGATCAGGAAAGTGCTCTGTTTTGTCTTCTTCTTTTCAGTATTAGAGCAATCTCTTCTGACTCTTGGTGAGGAGAGCCAGGTGAAGCCACCCGCTGCATCTCAGCTTGCCCCGCCGGACTCCACCGCTGCCGGTGACCCTGACCCCTTTTCTCCCTCTGTTTTCAAGCTCATTTCCAGGGTCACCGGGGGTATTCCAGTCAATCCAGAGGTCTTCGTGAGTCCAGGCTCTCCTCCTAAGGCAGTCGGGGTTCAGCTTTCGCGGAGGAGGTCGTGGGTGCTTTGTCTCAGCCTGGGACCTCTGGAGGTGCAGCTGTGCCCCAGCCGGGGTCCTCTGAGGGTGCTTTGATGGCCCCGCCAGGGTCCACCGCGGGTGCAACCATGGCCCAGTCCGGGTCCACTGCGGGTGCAGCCTTGTTCCAAGCCGGGATCCCCGCGGGTGCTGCCACACTTCTGCCTGAGACCACCAAAGGCATTGTTCCTCCTCCATCACCGCCTGACATCTCTGGGGGTTCAGGGTCTTGTCTTATGGCCATTCTGCATCCAGCCTCTCCCAAAGAGGCCGCCGTGGGTGCAGCTACCTTCCAGTCCCAGACCACAGAGGGCTTCATAGTCCCCCCTTCATCACTCCCAATGCCGGGGTTCCCTCTCCTCATCTCTTCCTGCCTGAGAGGGAAGAGATCGCCTGGGACTCCTCTCCTGAACTAGTGGCTGATGGACCTAGGCTGACCACCTGATGAACTGCGCTGTTGAGTTGGGTGGCTAAATTTCCCTGGCAGGCCACCTGAGTCGTTCCTCGTGATCGTCCGGCTGGCCTTGGATGCGGGCAGGCCACCAGACTGGCCTCACCTTGCTGACTGTATGGCCTGGGTCTTTGGGCGGGCCCCTTGCTTCAGAACATGGTGGTGGTGGTGGTGGGGGGGTTGTGTTCTTCTGTGGTACTCCTGAAGCTGAATTGTTTTTTGTTCCCTCCTGGCCTGTTTCCCCCCACCACCCGCCCTGGGTAGTTGTGCCACTTTCTCCTGGGGGGGGGGGGGCAGGTTTCCTCTTCTGGTTGTCCTTTTGATGTCACGGCGGGTGTCTGGTATCCACCTGTCGAGGGGGGCCTCTGTCATAAGCAGGGTTTGGACTTTTTCAAAACCCTGCTTCATGATATTGTGGCTGCAATTTTTCCTGAGATCTTTTGGTTCCTGTTGTTTGTTAGTCTTTTGTTTTGATCCCTCATTTCTTGTCAGCTGACAGCCACACCTCCTTCTCCTGTCAGTGTTTGACAGCTGTGTATCATTATATCCTTGTTTGCTACTCAGCTCATTCACACACCTGTTTTCACTCAATTCCACTCATATTCACTCACTCCTGTGCCTCTCTGCTCAACACACATTCATTCATTCCTACACACACACACGCACACACGCGCGCACACACACACACACACACACACACACACACACACACACACACACACACACACACACACACACACACACACACACACACACACACACCTGTGCTCAATTGCCTCTTTATGATTGTCAGTATTTAAGTCCTGTCTGTTCATCTTTATCTCACCGGTTCATTGGATTGTGACTGGATTGTCTCCCCACTCCAGAGCAAGGACCTCTCTGTTGAGTCACTGTTTCCCCACCATTCTGCTGTTCCGTCTGGGAACGCTGTGGGTTTCTCTCTACCCTTTCCTCCGCTCTCCAGTTCCGTGTGACAGCACGTTGGGTCCTTCCTCTCACACTCCAATGAGCCGTAAAGTACAGATGTTCATTTTACTGTTTACCTACTCTGTTCGCTCATTGAAGCCTTGTTAATTACTTTCTTGTGCATCACCTTTGTGCCAAATAAATTCACACAACACTCTCCTGTATTTTGGTTTTTCCCTCCCTATTCCTCCGTGCGCTGCGTAAAAGTGCACGCATTTGACAGTGCTCACTTTTTTCATCTACCCAGGCCAAGTGGTTGATGCATGCGCACAACTATCATTTGTAGTTTCACTCCCGCCCTATAGGTAGTGCCGATGCGCTGATGCGCCAGGATTTTCACCAACGAAGAAACACTGCTTGCTTTCTGCTGCTTGACTTCCCGGTTTTCACTCCTTTTCCTTTTCACTCCTTTTCCATCATACATAGATACTTGTATCTATGTAACGCTTCCTCATTGTCTTCGTCTACTTTGTCTTGGTATGCTGTGTCGATATCGCCACCTCGTGAATGGAGTGTTCAGTCTTGTGCACGTGCATTTCAGTGTGTTCAGGTCGTGGGCAGGCGGCGCGGTCACAAAATTTGGACTGCACGCGGTCATCTGCGGTCCAGCACTGCGGACACTAGCAGAGTGGAGACGATGACGTAAATTTCGTGACACGAGGTTTCAGGTTACTTGTACGTGGTCAGCAGAGATGCAGCATGAATCCAGCTTTAGTAGAACTGATGGGGCACCTTCCTTATATTCAAATTTGCGGGTACTCTGACCATTTTGTAATAGGTTTGTAGAAATAATTGACTAATATTGTTGAAGAGTCTGTGATGCTCTGTGGACATTTTCACAGATTTATAAGCTCCTTGTTCTGATCAGCTCAGCTGCTGCCAGCCACGTGTGCGCGCGCGCACACACACACACACACAGAGCACTAAACAAATGTACAACATTAAAAAAAAAATACTCGCTTTATGAATCTTGGTGAAATACAAATCCATTGCACTGAAAAACACGGCTGACTGCTCAAACTGTTGCCCGCCACTAGCATTCTACAACTTCTGGGTCACTGATCCTTGAGTACTTCCCACTCAAAAACGATTAGCCAATGGGAGCGAACCCCACCCCACGCATGAGGAACGTGCCAAAAATGTCAAGCAAAAAAAGTCAACCAAAGGAAAAAAGGAAAAGTCTGGGCAGTGAAAACAAAAGAATGCTTGATTAAAGAAAGAATTTTATAACTGATTTCTTTAAAATCAGGAGTTTTGCTTTTGAGATGAAAGATTTCATGCAAGATTATTATTTTTTGTTTGATATTCAAGAAGTTTGCTTCAAAACTATTGCCACACTAAGTCCGTGTGAGGATTGTGCCAAAGCTGCAAGTAAAAAAAAAAAAAAAAACAGGAGTCAGAACCAAAGGTAATTCAAGAAAAATGCAAAAGTTTGGGCAGTGAAAACAACAAAAAAAAGAAACCTTTATCAAACAAAGAATTTTATAGCAAATTTGGTTGAAGTCAGGAGTTTTGCTTTAGAGATGAAATATTTTATGCAAGATTGTTATTTTTGTTTGCTGTTCAAGAAGTCTTCTTTAAATCATTTAGTCTCAAATCTGATTCCATAGCGGTTTAACCACTGAACTATACACACTACAAATCACACAGCGATCGGCTGACACTTCTGGGGACGACTGCAGATGTCGGCCTAAACATGTCAAAGTTATAAACATCTCCTTCTTATTTACCTTTTGTTCTTATTAAAGACAAAAATAGAAAGGAGATGTTTTTACCTTCTTTACATGTTTCGACTGTTCAAAAGCATCTCCTTTCTACTTTTGTCTTTAATAAAAACAAAAGGTAAATAATTAAAAGAAGACAAAATGAACCCACTTGAACTACCTCCTTCTTATCCCTGTCTGAATAAAGGAAACAATAAACTAATCTTCTACAGATGTGAGTGTTATGTCCGTAAAACGTGGCACAATAATGAGGCGAAGGGTGAACTACACAGTACTTTATTATAGGACTCACAGTGATACAGAGACGCTCCCACTAGGCAGAGAGGTGGTCGAAGAGACCCTCCCCAAATTTAGAGCCCAAAGCCCACACTAATAGTGAACAAAGTAATTAGAACCTATCCATGCACACAAACAACTAAAACTAGAGGGGGACAGGTGGACGACTGTCCCACCTCCACACGGCTAGACGGATTATTCTGCCGTCTTTAGTAATGTATAGTCCATGAAAATAAAACCCACCGTGTTCTTAATATAATAAATAAAATAATCCCATAAACACATATACATACATACAGGTTATACCCTCGAACATGAATTCAGTAAACAACTTAATCATCGATTGTGTCAATATACACATCAACCCCATAACCTGGGCAGCCCACACATCAACTTCATGTGCTAACACGTCAGGATAATTACTCAGCACCATGGACAGCTTACATAGCAACTGCATTCACTAAACACACTGATATCCACACTATGGAGCCTGGGCAATTCACATAGCAATTTTGTATATTAACCATATTGACATACTGCCTACATAGACAGAACAATGCACACATTATTATATCAGCAACTCACACGGTAACATCATGCAGCACACATTAACTCGGGCAATTAATAATAACACATATTTAACACACTGCCCTCCGAAATTACCAGTCAGACATCATGGAGAGCCCACCCCCCTGAGACCCGTCAGGCGGGTCCCAACCCGATCATCTTCTTGTCTTGGTGCCCAGAGGTGACCCCCATTGACGCAGAGACACCTCTCCCTCTTCATTGGCATGCCACAGCCCGTTGGGATGTCTCCGTGTACCATCAGACAGCTGAAGGTAGCTGTCCAACTGAACAGCCACCATCTGCAGCCGCCCCTGGCCCTCTTGTCTTTTTCTCTTCCTGCAAACCCCTCTCAACTGGGCCGGACCACATCAACGACCCCCAGAGGAGCCCGGCTCGGCTTCCAGTGTTCCTGTGTGGCATGTCGTTTTACAGTGCCAGCCGGTCCTGCCCCACTTGCTGTCATTTCAAACGCTGGAGAAGCCGTCGTGACCCCCTGCTTCTCGGTACATCCCAGCCAAACTCTGGAAACAGGATAAGTCATCCACTTGACTCCATCTGCCATCACGGGTGTCCCACGGCGCCGCCCAGTTCCCTCTGCTTGGGCAACTTGGGCCCTGGCGCAGGCACCCTCCCGCGATGGCACTGGATGGGGTTGATTCTGCTCATCTCCCAGAATACTAGGCCGAGGTTCATCCCATATTGCATCATCCAACACTCGCAGAACCAGCCGGTCCCACAAGCTACAGCCCCACCACTTCTCTCCACTATTGCTGGTGATTCTGAAGCCAAGTCCGTAGAAAAGGTTGCAGCCCATCACATTCACTCCACTGGCGGTCACCACAAACTGCAGATTGGCTACCTCCACTGCCTTGTTTCTAGCCGTCAGTCCAGCAAACCCACAATGGGCTGTCTATTTCCACCATATTGACAAAATGGTGTGGAAAGATCTCTCACGCGGTGATATGGAAAAAACTCCTGACAGTAGGGCAGTTCCGCATGGACCTCACTGTGCCCGTGTCCACCAGTAATGGCACCTCCTCGCCGTCCAACTTCACCATACAGTATGTACGGCCCTCTGTGCTCGGGGAGACGGTGTGAATCACTGGAGGAGTTGGAGCAGGGGTGTCCACTTTGTGTCACCGTTCCCCTCACTCGAGCCTATTACAGGCCCTGGCAAAATGATGCAGGTGTCCGCACTTGCCACAGCGCTTACCTCTCGCCGGACACTCTCTAGCCTTGTACCGGTGCTTAGTGGACCCAGAGTCTGAACATTTGGGTGATCCTGAGGCGGACCTCATCTTTACAGCTGCAGCGCATTCCTCTTGCTCGCTGTCTTTGCTGTCTGGATCCACAGCCTGCGTCACTGATTGTGAGTCGTGGCGGCATAGCATAGCTCTCTCACTGAGGTCGTGCGATAACTTGTCCACTGCTTCAAACTGCTGGGTTATCTCCACAGCCATGGCTAAAGTTAATTTACTGGAGTGTGTAAGCAGTCTCGAATGAGCTGACAAACATAGCGTGTGCTCCGCCAGCTGGTCGCGAACCATTTCTTCCTCTAACTCCCCAAACTGTACTCCTCAAACTCGTGCTGAGTTGATGGAGGCCATTCACAAACAAGAAGAGATTAACTCCAGACTCCAGGACTACATTGATATAATCATTGTGGCCATCACAGAGTCCAATCCCTCCATCCTCCAGGCCAAATGGACACCATGCAACCAGGGGAGCCTTATGGAGTGACTCTGAGGAGTGGACGAATAACAGAGACACATTTTATAAGAAGATGTAAAAATTATTCTGGAAGGGAAATGACAAAATTACAACAGACTCCCCAGCAGAGACAAATTAGAGATTTCTAAGACGTGGATGACTGTCAGTGAAAAATAAGCTGTTATTTCATTTGAATATCCCTTGAGTCATTGTGTATTTGTTAATGTTTGTGCTCATCCTCCTGACATCGCTCCAGTTCCGGTGACTTCCATTCATTTGGCTAGAGGGACTCGGGGTGTCCCTCGTTGAGTGGGTGACTCTGTGAACGTGTGTCATAAATAGAAAGGAAAAATAAAACGTTTCCCAAAGCAAAGTGTCAAACTAAATAACAATCAGACAAATATACCTAAAGTCCTGAAATAAAAGGTGATCAAAGTATCCATTAATTACATGCACCATCAATGCCTCAGCTTGGTCTTACTGTGATGGCCGTGGTGTGAGTAAGACCTCCTGAGCCATGCTGAATTGTGTCTTGGCCACAAGCCATATGGAACACAGGTCAGGAGCCGCGTGGAATTTGTCCTTAAGCGTTGTAAAGCCTGCTGCGCTACCTGGCCCTGTGTGGGTCCTGTCCTTTAACACAGTTCACCTGCCTTTCCAGTGAACTCCAGTGAGGGACATTTCTGCTGGGTTGCAGGCGGGAGAGCTTTGTGTGCGTTTGTGAGGTATTTGGCATTCCCTCTTGACACTAGGAGTTGTGCAGTTCTCCTTTATATGCTTCAGTGTCAGAAATGACGGAACTTGGGTGGTTTGTAATTTGCTTTTATTTTTTCTATGAAACAGGGTCCTGGTGCTCAGGTGGGCTGCAGACCTCAGGTGGCAGAGCACTACATATCCCATCACTCCCTGGCACAAACCTTAGATAACTTTGAGGCTGGCTTGACTTGAATCTTGAAGGGAACAGGATGTGTGACTTGGGAAATTGTAGCTTTGTCTTTCAGATAGAGCCCGGCTGAATCCAGCGTTCTCTCGCCGAGTGAAAGTGATCGGTCATCTCAATGAGCGTCCTTATTTTCTTTTTTTTTAATTTAAGTTTTTGTAAAGGGTATACATGTTGTTACAGCATTGCATTGTTTACATTTTCATCACATATTCCCCCTTTTTTTGTTTTTTGACAACATTGGAAAAAAAAATTATGACAACACTCTTTTTTTTAAGTGAAAGAAAAAGAGAAATAAAAAAAAAAACAAAAAAACAAAAGAGCAGAAAAATAAAAGAGAATCTGAGTAGCGTTGGAACAAAGAGCGGGACCATTATTGAAATGGTATTTGTCAACGATTAGATCTGATGGAAGACACATATGCGTTCCAGGGTTGCCAAAAGTTCATGAACCCATCCATGTCCTGTCTCAGTACAAATGTCAACTTTTCCATCATATAAATGTCCTGAATCACGTTAATCCAATCTTCAGGTGTAGGACAGTCCTTCAACATCCATTTTTTAGTTAGGGCTTTTTTACAGATAGCAAAAAGACGTAACAAACTAATAGTTTTTTTGAATGCAAAAGATGCAATAGACTTACACAATGGTCCTCTCCGGCATACAACTAGGAACATACCGGTCGCTATGGAGGGTGAGAATATGTATGGGCACATAATCATACCATGTAGGATAACTAAATAGACGGTTATGCTGTTTCATCCCACCTAGCAACAATGCTCTGCACTGTGTATGTTTATATATTTACATATTTATTCCATCTAGCTACAATGCTCAGCACTGGGTGTGTTTATATTTATATATCTATATATTTATTCCATCTAGCTACAATGCTCCGCACTGTGTTTTTATATATCTACATATTATTCCATCTAGCTACATTGCTCCGCACTGTGTGTGTTTATATACTTGCATATTTATTCCACCTAGCTGCAATGCTCCGTACTGTGGGTGTTTATATATTTACATATTTATTCCATCTAGCTACAATGCTCTGCACTGTGTGTCTGTGTGTGTGTGTGTATATATATATTTTATAGTAATATGTACATATGTATATTAGCTGCTCTTGCTTGCTTGTTTTTTTTTTCTTGCCTTCTGATTGTTGCTCTGAGTGTTGCTATCCCTGTGCTGTTGCAATCCTGGAATTTCCCCGTTGTGGGACTAATAAAGGCTTATCTTATCTTATCTTATCTTAATAAGTATTTATCTCCTCGTCTTTCCAGTGAGTCCGGTAGTAAACCCAAATACAAAGTTAAAAAAGAAAAGGGGACTGTTACTTTGAATATTTTCCCCAATATTGTCTGTACCTTGGTCCAATATTGGTGGATAACTGGGCATGACCAAAACACATGAAAATGATTTGCAGTCTTTTCACCACACAAGCGCCAACAATTCAACCCCTTACGAGTAAATTTGTTTTGTGCAGGTGTTCTGAAAAATCTTACCAAGTTTTTCCATCCAAATTCTCTCCACAGCAGGGATGAGGTACTTTTCCATTGCTGTTTATTTAGCTTTTCCCATATTTCCAGTTGTAAAGTGAAATTCCCCTCTTTTTCCCATCTCTCTTTTATATATGATGTGTTGTCTCCTTTTAAGTCTTGAAGACCTTGGTATATTTTAGAAATGTATCTGATCCCTGGGATCCCTTTATATGCCATTAAAAAAACCTTCAGAACACCTGACTGGGCCCTTTCCAAATCCTCCTTTTTAAGTATTTTGTTTATGTGGTGTCTAAGCTGAAAGAACCTGTAAAGGTCTTGATTTAGTAGACCTTGTTTTTTCAAATCTTCAATCTTTCAATCTTTCAAAACTTCTTAAAGTTTGCCCTTTAAAAAAAATCGTAATATTTTATCAGTCCGTTCTCTTTCCGCTTTTTAAATCTAGTGTCTGTTTTATTGGGAGTAAAGTCCTGATCATAGGAAATCCATTGCAATAATCGATAGGGTTCTTTAGTTTGATTCTCTCTGACTATCTTAAACCAAATTTTTAGCGGGGTCTCTATCCACGGGCTAGTGTTATTCAGATGTTTAGGTAAGGCATTGTTCCCTATTATCGCCTGTAGGGGGATGTCACTTGTTATTTGGCATTCGATCTCCTTCCATTGTGCAGTGTAGACTGGGTTACATATCTCTATTAAAGTTTTAATTTGCGCGGCTTTAAAATAGTCTCTGATATTTGGCAGCGCGAGCCCACCTTTGTCTTTGTTTAGCTGTAAGGTTCTATATCTGATTCTAGGTCTCTTGCCCTGCCATATGAATCTTGAGATCCTTCTGTCCAGTTCTTGCCATGTTTTTTTGGGAGGTTCTACCGGTATTGTTTGGAAAAGGTATAGAAGACGTGGAAGTATATTCATTTTGACTGCTTCAATTCTTTGTGCAGTACCCAAGAATAGTATCATATTTCATTTTGCGAGATCAGATTTTATTTTTGCCATCAGTGGATCATAGTTTAGTGTTATAATTTTGTTGAGTTGTTTCGGGATATTGACCCCCAGATATTTCATAGATTCCATCTCCCAGTTAGTTTTGAATTTGCTTAGTAAATATTAATTTGGGTCATAGTTGAATGTTAAAATTTGGGTTTTATGCATGTTTAATTCATACTCCGATAACTCTCCATACTCTGAAAAAACTGAGATTAGTTCTGGAAAAGAGGTGTCCGGCTGCCCCAGGTGTAATAAAATGTCATCAGCAAAGAGTGCTATTTTATGCTCCTTCTGACCAAGTGTAATACCTTGAATTTTTTGATTCTGTCTTATCCATTGGCTCAGAGGTTCTATGAAGACTGCAAAGAGTAGTGGAGACAAGGGGCAGCCCTGACGACATCCTCTTTCCAGTTCAAAAGATGATGATGATTTACCGTTAATCCTTATTTTAGCTGTTGGTTTTTTATATAATGCCTGTGTGGCTCACATATTTTTGACTACATATGTATAAGCACAAGAGAGATGCTTAGGACTGCATGTGTTGATTGACCTCACGTCTGGGATGGAACAATACGGCTGGACCGCCTGTGGATAATGGCAGGAGGACGGAGGTGCCGTGATAAGACGCTGAAAGGACTTCCTGACCTCCTGGAGTCAGACGGACGACGAAAGGACTCGGGGGGAGAATTATTGTCATTGGGGAGTTTTGACGACATTGTGTGACTCTGCCTCTGATGTGACTTGTATAAATGTGGGGGTTTTTATGCAGCTCACTCTCTTCTTGTCTTGAGAGAAAGCTGGGGATGTGAAATCTGTATTAAACCTGAATTGAGAAATTTTTTTTTGTTTGTTCGTTTTGTTTTGTTTTTGTTACTTATTTGTACCTGTAGGTAGATTTGATTTGCAGACTGGTGACAAGCCACCGGCTGCTGGTCGCTGCGTGCGCGAGCGCCCTAAACCTACATGTTTTTGGTATGCGGGAGGAAATTCAGTCCCTTTATTTCACGCTCCCCCCAAATCTAGCACAAAATGTTTATCACCTGTTTCCAGCACCGTAAATGGGCCATCGTATGGCGGGCGCAGACTTGGTCGCAGAGCCTCGTGCCTGACAAAAACAAACTCGGCATTTTTTAAAGCTTTGGGAACAAAAACACGCGGAAAAGTGTGATGAACGGGGCCCGGGAGAATGTCTGCTCCCGTGCCGATCAGTGGCCCCAGAGCCGGGGGGCGCCCCGGCTCCGGATGCTCCGGTAGGAACTCACCGGGCCGCCTGAGAGGCTGCGGGAAAACCAACTCAGCTGGGGAGGCATAGAAGTCCCAGACATTAGCCCTCTTGTGGCCACTTGATGGTCCCCCTATGGGTTTTCTAGCCAAAAAGGCCAAATGGCCCCTCTCTGGGACTTCTAGTGTTAAGTCCTCCTTGGGCGCAGAACGCAACCCCAATAAAACCCATGGTAGTTTGTTTACCCAATCTTCATCCGTAAGCGACGCTCTGAGGGCTGCCTTCAAAGACCTATGAAAACACTCGCATAAACCATTAGCCTGGGGTTGGTAAGCGGTAGTGTGGTGAATTGTCGCCCCTAAGCTGCTGGCCATCGCTGACCAAAGTTCAGACACAAATTGAGGTCCTCTGTCGGATGTAATATCCGACGGAACCCCAAAACGCACTACCCAGGTCGTCAAAAAAGCGCGTGCAACCTCTGCAGCCGTGGTCGATGTCAGTGGGACCACTTCCGGCCAGCGTGTGGTTCGGTCCACCATTGTCAAAAGATGTGTGAACCCCTGTGACGACGGTAGGGGGCCCACGAGGTCGACATGCACATGGTCAAATCTCTTGGCCGGGATGTGGAACGGTTCTAAGGGGGCTTTTGTGTGTGGCAAGCCATGCAGGTTCTTGCCCACTCTTTCACGTGCTTGCGCAGGCTCGGCCAAACAAACTTCTCCGCTACCATTTTCACAGAAGCGCGCACCCCCAGGTGCGCCAGGGAGTGAGCCAAGTCAAAAATGCGGCGGCGCCACGCGGCCGGTACCACCGGGCGCAGCCGCCCGGTAGATACATCGCAGATTAGGGGGGGGCATACCGGTTTGCAGACTCCTGCTCTCCAGCCTTAACCTTGTTGGTCCAGACTGGAGCGCGCACACGTCCGCATCTCTACTCTGCTCTGCTGCCATGGCTGTGTAATCTATCCCCACGTGAACTGGGGCCACGTGCGCTTCCGCGCTGCTATTCTGCCCTGCGGCTGCGGTAGTATAATCTACCTCCGCGCGTACTGGTGCTGTTACCGCGCGAGAGAGGCAGTCTGCCACTACATTGAGTTTACCCGCTACGTGCTGAATATCAGTAGTAAATTCCGAAATTGCAGCCAGCTGCCTCTGCTGCCGGCCCGACCAAGGTTCTGAAATTTTGGTCATCGCAAAAGTGAGCGGCTTGTGGTCGACAAACGCGGTGAAACGCCGACCTTCCAGCCAGAATTGGAAGTGCCGAATGGCCAAGTGGAGCGCTAACAGCTCCCCGTCAAACGCGTTGTATTTTCGCTCGGCTTCACGCAAGGATCTGCTAAAAAAGGCCAGCGGTTGCCAAACCCCGGCAACATGTTGTTCCACAACCGCCCCTATGGCCAAATCCGACGCGTCAGTGGTGAGCGCTATGCGGGTCGCTGGGTCAGGATGAGCTAACAACGCCGCGTCTGCCAGGGCTTTTTTCACCTCTGCGAATGCGCGCTCCCGCTCCGGGGACCAAACGATTGCATTGGAGGGTTTTTGCTTTTTAAGCGCGGCATATAGTGGCTGCATGAGCTGCGCTGCGTGAGGGAGGAAGCGGTTATAAAAATTCACCATTCCTAAAAATTCCTGCAACGATTTGACCGTTTGTGGTCGGGGAAAATCTGCCACCGCGCGCACTTTGCCCGGTAGCGGAACCGCCCCTTCTGGGGAAACGCGGTGCCCCAAAAAGTCGATCTGCACCACCCCGAACTGGCACTTGGCCAGATTGATTATTAACCTGTGCTCTCCCAACCTCCGAAAAACTGCTGTGAGGTGTTTTTCGTGTTCCTCCTCGGATTTGCTGGCGACTAAAATGTCGTCGAGGTAGACGAACACAAAAGGGAGATCGCGTAACACGGCATCCATCATGCGTTGGAAGGTTTGTGCAGCGCCTTTGAGACCAAACGGCATGCGCAAAAACTCAAAAAGTCCAAAAGGGGTTATTACCGCTGTTTTGGGAATGTCCTCAGGCCGGACTGGGACTTGATGATAGCCGCGGACCAAGTCTATTTTAGAAAAAATGCGCTCTTTCTCTGCGAAATGCCAATGGTAAAAGCAGAGGTCATCTCCTCCGCTGCGTCAGGAACGCGCCACTGCCATCGTTGGTGGGATTGATTCCGCTGTCCCTGGCCCCTCGCTGCTCCCGGTCGCCGCACCAAGGTCTGTCGCTGCCGCGGTGGCCATCTGCTCATCGCAGGAGTCGAGGATCCGCTGCGCCTCTCGGGCCAGCGCACGGAAGTCCCGCTGGGTCACACAACGCATGCTGGACAGGGTCGCCCTCATGTGCATCGGGAGGTTTCTCAGGAAGATGTGTTTGAATAGGAAATTGTCATTCTCTGTGTCCCTCAGCTGCAGCATGTCTTCCATCAGGTCGACTGGCCTGCATCCTCCCCGGTCGTGTAGAGCCAGGAGCCTCCTAGCCCTCTCCTCGGCTGAGGGCGTGAAACACTGGGTGAGGGCAGCCTTCAGCTCGCTGTATTTGTCGTCAGCGGGTGGCTGTTGCACCAGGCTCCGCACGCATCGAGCTGTGCGGTTGTCGAGCCTGGCGATAACGTGGTAGAATTTTGTGTCATCCGCCGTTATTCCCCCGAGTGCGAACTGTGCTTCGGCCTGAAGGAACCACAAGTCCGGGTTGTCCTGCCAGAACTCTGGTAATTTGATCGAGACGGCGCTCGCTCGGGCGGTGCCCGACGAGTCTGGTTCAGGGGAATCGCTTCTAGGCATTTCACGTCATTGGTCACCAATGTGGGGAGCGTGAAATAAAGAGACTGAATTATTTCTCAATTCAGGTTTAATGCAGATTTCACATCCCCAGCTGGTGAGGAGTGTGTGAAACTTACCGCCTGCTGTGGTGACGTTGGTCTGTGCTGGTGGCGGGGACACTCGAGCTGCACAAGAAATAGAATAAAAAGTGCATTAACCAAGCGCCTGTTGGCAAGATCAACTAACAAACCATGTGAGCACAGAAAATCAGCACCTAACATGTTGAAACTCACCGCCGCTATAATAAAAGTCCATTCATAAGTGCGGCCGTGTAAGGACAGAAGCAGAGTCCTTTCTCCGAAGGTGTTGATGCTCGATGCTGATAAGACGCTGAAAGGACTTCCTGACCTCCTGGAGTCAGACGGACAACGAAAGGACGCAGGGGGAGAATTATTGTCAATGGGGAGTTTTGACGACATTGTGTGATTCTGTCTCTGATGTGACTTGTATAAATGTGGGGGTTTTTATGCAGCTCACTCTCTTCTTGTCTTGAGAGAAAGCTGGGGATGTGAAATCTGCATTAAACCTGAATTGAGAAATAATTCAGTCTCTTTATTTCACGCTCCCCACACCTGGATAGTTCTAATGAAGTTGTTATGAAAATTGAAACTGGATAAGATTCTATATAGGAAAGGCCAGTCAACCGAATCAAATGCTTTTTCAGCATCTAATCCCAATATGGCTGCATTTAAATTATATTTTTTTTATATGATGAATTATGTGTAAAGTGCGTCTAATGCTATCTTGTGTCTGTCTTTGTCTTTAAAACCTGTTTGGTCTAAATGAATTAAGTCTGTCAGTATGTTTTCTAACCTTTTGGCAAGGATAGCGGTAAAAAGTTGATAGTCCTGATTTAACACACTGATTGGTCTGTAGTTGGAGCAGTCTAGCTTATCCTTTTCAGGTTTCGGTATGACTGCAATGATCCCTTCTCTCCAGGAGGGGGGATTTCCCCTGTGTGGAGGACATAGTTAAATGTTTTCAGGAGGAGAGGAGATAGTTGCTGTTTAAAGGTTTTGTACCATTCTGCTGTATAGCCATCTGCTCCTGGGGATTTGTTAGCTTTTAAGTTTCATAATTGCTTTTTCTAATTCTTTAGGTTGTATTTCTGACAGTAGTTTTTTATTTTGTGACTCAGTAAGTTGGGGAAGAGTTAATGTATTTAGGAAGGCTTTGGATGCGTTTTTGTGTTTTTTTGAGGGAGTACAAGTTCTTGTAGTAATTCTTGAAGCTTTTAAGAATTTCCTGAATTCCAAATTTTATTTCCTTTGATACTGGGTCTCTGATTTTGTAGATTGCTCTCTCCGTTTGTTGTTTCCTCAATTGATAGGCTAGTAATTTTGCCGATTTGCTACCTGTTTCATAGTATTTTTGTTTCAGAAATGTGTTTCTTCTGGATTTCTATTGTGTAGATCTCATTTATTTGTTTTTTAATTTCCTTAATTTTGAGCGAGTCATTTGAATGAGTGTTGTCTTTGTGCTCTTTTTCTAGTTTCTTAAGTTCTGACTCTAATGTGACTAGTTTTTCTTGCCTCAGTTTCTTTTGGAGTGCCAGTTTTGCGATAATCTTTCCCCTTATTACAGCTTTGCATGCGTCCCACAGTATTAAAGGGGATACTTCTCCATTATCATTTTCTTCCAAATATCTGAGAATATCTGATTCCATTTTCATCTTTCAGTGGTCCTTTCAGCACATTTGAATTTAACCTCCAAGAAAATGTATTAGTTGTGTATTTTTGGATATTATTTGTGTATTTTTGGATATAGATTGGACTGTAGTCAGAGAGATCCATCAGTCCTATTTTACATGTTTTTACTCTTCCAATGTCTCTATTAAACATAAAAAAATAGTCAATCCTTGAGTATGATGAATGTGGTGCTGAGTAAAATGTATAATCTTTTACACTGGGGTTGAGTTCCCTCCACACGTCACAGATTCCCATTTCTTTTAGTAGCATCCTAGTTTTTCTACTTTGAGTGTTATTTTGATGTGGAGAATTACCTAATGCATCCCAGTATGGATTCAGTCTTAGATTGAAGTCTCCACCTATGACGATGGAGTGTCACCACTGTATGACTTATTGTATGTGTGATTGTGTTGTATTTGTAATATGGTAAATGTTATTATGATTGTTGGTAAAGTGCACACATTATTTTGGGACCTGTTTTTGTCTAATTTGAATGCCCTTGGGAGATAATTGTTATGGTTAAGTAATTTGGTAAAATAATTGATAATGATTTATTTCACATGCCTTTGCCAACATGCTTCCTGTGGGTGTCCGGGCAAAAGACTCCGTTAGGGGTTGAGGGCCTTTTATAGGACACCAGCAGGAAGGAAGCATGTATGGTAAGTTAGAGGGGTGGTTTAGCTTTTGTAAATAGGGGTTTGAACTATTTATTGAATTATTTATATTGTTTTTTATTATATGTTATTTATATTTATATTGTATATAGTCGGGGAAGTATTTATGTATTTTTAGAGATTAATGGGTATGTGCAAAGAATGGGAATGTTTATTGTTTTACCTGGGGTTATGGTAGGGGCTAATTAGCCCTAATTATCTCAAGTAGTATATAACAGGTGTGGTTAATGATAATAGGTGGATTGATTCAATTCATTTCATTGGTATTTGTATTCCTTGTATTCGTCTTGGTTGATGGCGAATTGTTCATTCTTGAAGAAGAGTCGTGTCAGAAGTTTCGTGGGATTTATTTACGTGTAAATCCAATAAAATAAAAATTTGAAAATTGAAATTGAAGACTTGCCTCTGGCCTCGCCCCGCTGTCACTCCTGACATTTGGTGGCAGCGGTGATCCGTTCCCAGGACGTTGTAGCGTTTGGTGGACGGAAGGACTCATGGCGAGAAGGAAAGTGAGGCAAGAGGAGCAGTCTGACCTGGACGCAGGTATGGCGGCTGAGGACCCGGGAGTCAGCGGACAGGGTGAGCTCGAGGAGCCAACGTGCCTGGTGAAATCTTTGGTGCATTCGCTGACTCTCAGAGTTTGCCAGATGGAGGAGGAGGCCGCTCTTCAGGAGCAAAAGTGGCAGATTGTGGAGAATCACATTCGTCGGATGGAGTCGCAGGTTGCGGAGCTGAGAGAGGAGTATGGGAGCCGGGCTGAGTGTAGTGGTGACAACGGTGCTTCGGGGGAGGATCCCAGGGTGACGGCCAGTCGGGTCGGCCCGCAGGAGGATGATTTGCCGCTGCAGGTGCAGCCAAGGAGGCCACGAACGCACCACGAGTCCAGGCTGAATCCTCTCTCTCCCGAAGATGACATCGATCACTACCTGACGACGTTCGAGAGGATTGCTACAGTCTGCCGCTGGAGTGAAGAAGAGTGGGCTATCCAGCTAGCTCCTCTGCTTACAGGTAAAGCGCGGAGCGCATATGTACTTATGGATATTGCTGACACGAACAATTATGGGAAAGTCAAGGAAGCAATTTTGAGTAAATATGAAATTACATCTGACACTTATAGGAGGAGGTTTCGGTCCCTGGACATTCATCAGGACGAAACCCCTTGTGAACTTTATGTATGTTTAAAAGACCTGTTATGTAAATGGATTAAACCAGAGACCTTAACTATAAAAGACATTATGGAACAATTGATTTTGGAGCAGTTTCTACGGATGGTGAACCCTGAACTGGGAATCTGGATACAAGAGCGGGACCCGAAGACTGCAGAGGACGCTACTCGTCTGGCGGAGGTTTTTCTGTCAGCCAGGTCTCTGAGCAGGAGACCTACTTTTGGCCGTGACAGATCTTTCACCACACGGAGTGAGTTTAATGAGAGTGAAAAGGGTGGTCCAGCTCGAAATAGGCAGTATTCCAGACCCAGTCAGATCACATATAGCAGATATGATAATAGCAAAAAGTCACGTGTTGTTGTAAATAAAGATATACGCTGCTATCAGTGTAATAAAATCGGTCACACCCAGTATTCATGCCCTGCCATAAAGAATGAGAAACCGTCATTATGTTCAGTTCCTAGACCCACTTTTTCAGCCCCAGTGCACAGTGGAGTTTATAAAACCAAGGTGTTGCTTAATGGTCAGTGTGAAGAGGCCCTGTTAGATTCAGGTTGTTTTCAAATGGTTGTGCTGCCTAGTTTGGTCCCTAGGGATTTGTGGAATGAGTCTAAAATAAATATCAGTTGTGTCCATGGGGATAAAAAACTGTACCCGACCACTGAGGTTTATTTAACAGTGGTTTATTTAACAGTGCTGCACGGTGGCGCAGTGGTTTAGCACTGTGGCAGCACAGTTTTACCCTCGGCCGGGGGATCGCGGGGATCATGAGATCGTGGGTTCAATCCCAGCCCCCGACCAACAGTGAGCTGTGTGGAGTTTGCATGTTCTCCCCGTGTTGCGCGGGTTTACTCCGGGATTTCTCCGGTTTCCTCCCGCACACCAAAAACATGTAGGTTTAGGGCGCTCGCGCACGCAGAGGCCAGCAGCCGGTGGCTTGTCACCAGACTGCAAACCAAGTCTACCTACGGGTACAAATAAGTAACAAAAAAAAAAAAAAAAAAAAACAGGGGGGGGGGGGAACTTATCTCCTTCCTGTAGCTCTTGTGCCCGATTTGCCTTATTCAGTTATTCTTGGCAATGATGTTCCAACTTTGTTGGACATCATACAACAGGTTAGAGAGGAACAAATGGAGGAGAGACAGGCAGGTGGCGCTGTTGAGCAGAGAGTAAACACACCTGTGGTGAAAAATTGTACTATGGTGACAACCAGGGCGCAGAGGGCACAGAGGGCTGCCAATGTTCTTCAGGAGCTACCATTTTATGATTCTGAGATAGAGGCAGGCCCTATTAAGCAACCCAAATCCAAGACTCAGAGGAGAAGAGATAAGGTGTTAGCATCAGCAAAGAACTTGGGTGAAGAAACACCACAGCTAAATCAGTCAGTAGAGTTTGACATCCCTCCTGACATAGCTGCATTGCAGAAAGCTGACCCAGCACTTAGACCATGGTTTGATAAAGTCTCGGAGATTGAGGGTGTGAAACAGGGTAGAACGGATTGTTTGGCTGAGGCCATATATGTCATTAAACAGGGCATTTTGTACCAGCAACAAGGTGAAGTTATGGCCATAGCTTTGCCACAGGACCTCACACTAAAAATTATGGAACTGGGACATGTTATCCCTGTGGCAGGTCATCTAGCATTTCATAAAACTTTGCAGAGAATTGCTAGAAGGTTTGTGTGGCCGGGAATGTATACCCAGATAAAGGACTTCTGCACAACATGTCCAATATGTCAAATTACATCACCTAGGGGAGTAGCCCATGCCCAACTGCAACCATTACCAATCATTGGAACACCTTTTGATAGATTAGGGATGGATGTAGTTGGCCCCCTAGAGAGAAGCTCCTCTGGTAATAAATACATTCTGGTAATTTGTGACTATGCTACTCGGTACCCAGAAGCCTTTCCCCTGAAATCTATTAAGGCTAGGCAGGTTGCCAACTGCCTTATCCAGTTGTTTTCAAGGGTAGGTATACCCAGACAAATCCTGACAGACTGTGGAACAAATTTCTTGTCAAAACTGTTGCAGCAGGTATATAAGCTGTTGGGTATTAAGGGTATTAAGACCACCCCATATCACCCTCAGACTGATGGACTAGTGGAACGATTTAACCAGACTTTAAAAAACATGCTGCAGAAATTTGGTTCTGAAACTGGCTCAGATTGGGACCAATGGGTACCATACTTTTTGTTTGCTTATCGGGAGGTGCTCCAGGCTTCAACAGGATTCTCACCTTTTGAACTACTGTATGGTCGTCAGGTGAGGGGCCCACTGGACTTATTAAAGGAGCACTGGGAGTATGCCGCCTCCATGTATTAAGACTTCCCATTACAGCATTTCATGTAAGGGAGTTTGGCTCCCTCTAGTGGTGTAGTGAAAGCATCGTTTTGAACTGATACACAAAGTTTTGGACATGCCCAGTAATGATATAACCGGAGAACGGAGCAGAACGTCACTCATTGTACGGACGCTGTGGTTGTTGTTTAATTATCGGTGCCTTGGACATCATTAGTCCGTGAGTATCTGCATGGTTTGACAGTGTTAACAGCTACAATGAGAACTGCATGGTTGCATTGGTGTATTTTAAGCGATCTGACTGTAGTCCTATCAGTCATTGTTACCAAGCTAAGCTAGAGCTAACGCTAACATGTGCTAAGCTAAATACAGTGACCATATCATTGACGGTGTGTATATGTTTACTTTGTTGCAGTTTTACACGGATGTAGGAACAAATGTAAACGGATGTAAAACCCAAAAGACGAGTGTACATCACGTTGAGTTCCTTGTGGGGTAGCTTCAATAAACGAGATAAAAGGAAACATCTGGTCATCATTGAGGCCTGCACCACACGTGTTAGCTTGCTGCTTACTAGTCGAAAACTGGGAAACTCAATGGGAGAGCAGTAAAGTAAAAGGACTAGAAGCGCGGCGGGCCCGATAAACAATCAACAAGCAGCAAATGAGCTTCAGGGCAGTAGAGCAGCACCAGCCAACTCCCCAACTCAGAAGTGGAGTTATGGAGACGGAACACACAGCTCCCTTGGCTACAGCTGCACGAGCTAGCTCATTATACTCATGTAGCTTCAAGTCAAGCAAGGCTTCTTCAGCTACCTCCTCAGCCATAAGAGCTAGAGCCAAAGCAGATGCTGCACAAGCTGAATTAGCTTATTCAGAGAAAGAAGCAGCCCTCATCACACAGAAAGCTAATCTTGAAGCACAAATGCACATTTTGAACCATCAGAAGGCTGTTGCAGCTGCAGAAGCTGAAGCTGCGGCCTATGAAGAAGCAGAGGAATGTGCAAGAAGTGAATTCAGTCAAGCATTAATGGACTTGCCAGTTGGCTCAGCACAACACACATCTGAGTATGTACAGAAACACTTTGATGTGCGCCTTGAGGAAACTCCATTTAAAACTGATCCAGCCACCCCCTCTAAGATCCAGTGTGAACAGTTTGAAATGGCCACAAATGTATCATTCATCCCATTTAATGCCGTAGATGGTAAGAGTAGGGTCAGCGTCAACATGAAGGAGGAGCAGGGAGTGTCATAACCCGAGTGTCGGTTCTGGCCACACTCGGGCCTCATATCTTATTTCCCTGGCTTTGGCAGCAGAGGATTCTTTCAGCTCCTCGGGCTTTTATTGTGAAGGCGCCCGGGGGAGCTCCCTGCTGTCAAAGTCAGCTGCTGCGCTGCTGTCACGGCGAGCAGCTGCGCCGCATTGGGGTCATTAGCGGCCGAGTTAAAAGCCGGTGGTGAATGTCCTCCAGTGCGGCAGTCTCTGTTATGTTCAGCTACGTTCTGTTGTGCTCCGTTATGTTCCTGTTTGCCTTGCTCATTATTGTTAATGGACTTGGGAATCTGTAACCCGCCTGTTAACGCTGTCGTCTTGTAAGGTACGTTCCCTTAAGACTTCACCCTCACTATTGTCCGTCTGGCGCATCGGGTGCTCCCCGGCTCAGACGTCACCGTGCCATTGTATGTATCCTGTGTGTGTTCATCCCTCTCTGTAATAAAATATCACTGCAACTCACTGGTGACTGAGGCGTCTTGTGATGGTCCGTGAGGGCCATCGTGACAGAAGACTGCCGCCAAACGCCCGGAGAGGAGGCGTTGTTTGAGACATCATTCACCGTGTAGTTTGCAGTAGTGGACTGTTTGTTCCTACCTGTCTGGGTGCCGTGTTGAAGCATGCCATCATGGAGGTCTCCTGTTCGGAGGCAGGACGCTGTTCTCGCTGACACCCTCGAGAGCGTGGACGAAGTCCTTGTCGCCGCCTCCCTCCTCGACTTCAACAGCGAAGTGCCCTGGTACCTGGACCTAGCTGAGGAGATTCTGGATTCTCTTCCCCGCTTCACTAATCATCCAGAGGTAAGCGTGAGGAGAGATGATATCGCTGCCCAGCGTGAGATACTCTGAGGGCTGGAGGGAAATCCTGGCAGGAAGCTGAAGCGGGGAGACGTCACCCCTCGCTTCGGGATCCCGCTCCTGCCCCCGTTCCGGCCCGGGAGTTCGCACCATCCGGAGGTCTTTTCCCATCGGGCATGTCGTCACTCGGGATTCCCCCAGAGAAGCTGCAGCTGACAGCGGACAAGATCTGGGACCGGGTGGCTGCTGCTTGCTCCGCTGGGAATCCACCAGCGTGTATGAAGCATGTGGTGGTGGCGGTTAGACTGGTGGAGAGGAATCCAGCACTGCGTGAGTTTCCTGAGTTCGCCGACTTGCTTGCCGCTGTTTCTGCTCAGGAACGGCGATTTCCGAACCTCACCTTCGCCTCACCCCCTACAAGGAACCGTCGTCACACCGGCTTGCAACTTCGGCTAGAACCCCGTCTGGATGATGTTCCGGGTCGCCGCAAGGGCTCAACCCCCCACACAGCTGTCACTCCTGCGCCTCGTCAGAGGGGAATCCCCGCAGTCTCGTCTTCTCCCGGGCCCTCGCCTGCTGTCCCGTCAGCGCTCCATGCCCGACTGACCCCGGCTGTCGCCCCCTCCTCCTCGTCACCTATCCTGGCTGCTGTGTGTCGCGGGAGCTCCGTTTCGGCAAGCCCCATCCCTGATCCGCCTCGAGTGGCCTCATCTCGTCTCCCCAGAGGGCCCTCTGTCGCCATCCAGCGGGGAACGGAAGGAACGACGTCCCCCACAGCGGGAACCATCTTACCCTCAGGGGAAAGGCAAGTGCATGATAATTTCTCTCCTTTAGATATTGTTTTGCCTTGTCTGACTCCTGGGGGTGGAGTTCAGGGTATGCAGCCCCCCGAGCTCCTTCCACCTGCTGTGGATGAAAGTATTAACCCTGCTTCCTCTGTGTCTCCCTCCGCTGAGCGGTCCTCGACGTCAGGCCAACGTCGCTGGATGAGGAGGGGGCCTGCGGTTCTGGAGAGCCTGGTTCCGGTTCCGCAGCCACGCCATGGGCGGAGGAGGAAAGCGGACTGCAGCGTGGAGCCATCGCCGATGAAGAAGCGTCCCCGGGGTTCCATGGAGGAGTGGTCCGGTCCAGCAGGTCGAGATTCTCCTGCCACCACGCCGTGCGGGCCACCGGCGTGGACATCGGTACCGTAGGACTCTCTAGCTGCGCGCACTATCATGCCAGCTGCGGAGCCCGACGCAGCTGAGTGGGAGCCTGAGGATGACCTCCTGACTTCTGAGCCCGGATCATCGCAGTCCTGGATGGCGTCAGAACCCGAGCTCAGGCAAGTGCTCTGTTTTATCTTTCTTCTTCACCTTTTAGAGCACTTTTGCCTGTCTCAAGGGGAGATGAGCCGGGTGCAGCCGCCCGCTGCGTCCGAGCTTATCTCACCGGGTTCTGGCACTGCCGGTTATCCTGATCCCGGGTTTTCTCTCTTTTGTGAGTCTTCTCCCAGGGTTGCCGGCGAGGGGCTGCTCTCGCCAGCTGCGCCAGAGGTTCCGGTTTCGGGGTTGGAGGTCGAGTCTGGTGCCACGCCGACCGGGTCCACCGGGAGTGCTGTTCCGGTCCAGTTGGGGTCCACCGGGAGTGCTGCTCCGGAGGCCCAATCGGGGTCCACCGTGGGTTTGGTTCCGGAGGCCCAATTAGGGTCCACTGTGGGTGCTGCACCAGCAGGTCCTAGATTCGGTGAGGGAGCCGCAGATCCCCGGCCACCGGATGCTGGACAGGCTCGTTTCCCTCGTCACCCTCATCTCCACCATCATCCTCCTCGTTTCCCTGAGGAGTGCTACCCATCTCCACCTGGGGCCGTTGGGGTCCCGAACGCTCCGCCCGGTTCCCCCTCGTCTCTCCCCTTTTCAGCGGGACCGCCAGCTGCTTCTTCCCAACGGTTCTGGTGGGCTGGTGTTGCGGGGCGGCCACCTGAAGGACTGTCTCATTGGTTTGGTTCTCCGGGCCGGCCCCCCGACCTTTTTGTCTTCCTGTGCGGCGACCTGCTCCGGCCGCCTGAAACTCTCTACTCCCGAGTATGGGACGGGGGTAGGCCGCCCGAACTGTCCTCTTTTCCCCTCCCTGTTCTGTGGCTTTTTGATGCCGGACGACCCCCCGAACCTTTTGCCCCCATCCCTCCGGGTCAGGACTGCACCCTTCCCAGGTTTCTGATCTCGTCTGTGGGACTGTTGGGGTGTTCGGGGGGGAGGGGGATTGATTTGTGTTTTTGTTACTCACTATGTTGTTTCTGAGTTCGGTGGTTTTTTCCTCCACCTTATGTCACTTTGTATTTGCCAAAAGGTATATTGCCTATTTTGACTTTATTCTGGTTACCCACGTTTTTGGGATTATGGTTTTTTCCCCCCCTACCTTTATAGCCTTGTTGGTTTCATCATTTGCTTGCTCGTTGTTTGTCTCTCTCCCTCCTGCCAGCGCCCCTTCCACCCACCCTAGGGGGGTGGGGGGGGGCTTGGGTGTTACTCAGGCCGCTCAGAGCTCGGCCTCGAGGGGGAGGTACTGTCATAACCCGAGTGTCGGTTCTGGCCACACTCGGGCCTCATATCTTATTTCCCTGGCTTTGGCAGCAGAGGATTCTTTCAGCTCCTTGGGCTTTTATTGTGAAGGCGCCCGGGGGAGCTCCCTGCTGTCAAAGTCAGCTGCTGCGCTGCTGTCACGGCGAGCAGCTGCGCCGCATTGGGGTCATTAGCGGCCGAGTTAAAAGCCGGTGGTGAATGTCCTCCAGTGCGGCAGTCTCTGTTATGTTCAGCTGCGTTCTGTTGTGCTCCGTTATGTTCCTGTTTGCCTTGCTCATTATTGTTAACGGACTTGGGAATCTGTAACCCGCCTGTTAACGCTGTCGTCTTGTAAGGTACGTTCCCTTAAGACTTCACCCTCACTATTGTCCGTCTGGCGCATCGGGTGCTCCCCGGCTCAGACGTCACCGTGCCATTGTATGTATCCTGTGTGTGTTCATCCCTCTCTGTAATAAAATATCACTGCAACTCACTGGTGACTGAGGCATCTTGTGATGGTCCGTGAGGGCCATCGTGACAGGGAGCTGCAGAGACAATTAATCCCCCAATGTTACGACCCTATTATGCCCCCGCAACACATTATGCCGAAGCACAAAGCATTCAGGATCTGACCAAATATCTCACACGCCGGGAGATGTTGAGCACGGGACTCCTACAGTTTGATGACCTCCCAGAGAATTATTGGGCATGGAAAGCATCTTTCCAGAACGCCATTCAAGACCTTAACCTCTCACACCACGAGCAATTGGATCTGATGATAAAATGGCTTGGCACAGAATCAGCAGAGCAAGCAAAGAGGATCCACTCTGCACATGTCTTCAACCCAAAAGCAGCCCTCAACTTAGTCTGGGAAAGGCTAGAAGAGTGTTATGGGTCACCCGAAGCAATAGAAAATGCATTGCTAAAAAAGCTTGATGATTTTCCCATAATCAGCAACAAAGATGCACTCAAGCTGAGAGAACTTGGTGACGTTCTACAGGAACTCGAATGTGCAAAGGATGGCGGATACCTACCTGGGCTCGCATACCTGGATACAGCCCGTGGAGTGAATCCTGTTGTCGAGAAACTGCCCTACAGCCTACAGGAGAAGTGGATTGCAGCAGGTGCCAATTACAAAGAAACACACAAAGTCGCCTTTCCTCCTTTCAGCTTTTTTTACCAGCTACGTCAGACGACAAGCCAAAATAAGAAACGACCCAAGTTTCAGTTTCTCTCCACCGGCCCACATGAACACCAGAGTTGAAAAGGCCCCCAAGTTCGCCAGTGAGCACCTCATCAGTGTCCACAAAACAGACATCCCACCAGCTTCACCCGCAGCTACAGGTAACCACACACGTGAAAGAACAGAAAGCCCAGATAAACAATGTCCCATACACAGAAGGCCACACCCATTAAAGAAATGTAAAACGTTTAGAGCCAAACCAATAGAAGAACGCAAACTGTTCTTGAGAGAGAATCACATCTGCTTTAAGTGTTGTGGCTCCACTCAGCATCTGGCAAAAGACTGTAAACAGTCAATCCAGTGCTCTGACTGTGGTAGTGATAGACATGTAGCAGCACTACATCCTGGCCCCTCTCCTCCTCCCATGGAGCCTCAGGAAGCTGAGACGGATCATGGCGGGGAGTACCATGATTATGAGGGCACACTAGTCACGTCTAGATGCACAGAAGTTTACGGTAATGCAGAAAACCCACGATCCTGCTCAAAAATTAGCCCTGTGTTAGTTTATCCTGCAGGTCACAGAGAAGAAGCCCAGAAAATGTATGCAGTGCTTGATGAACAAAGCAACAGATCACTCGCTAAATCAGAGTGTTTCCAGCTGTTCAACATTAGAGCACCTTCCGACCCTTACACACTGAAAACGTGCTCAAGGGCTACTATGGTTTGGGGGCAGAGAGCTTCAAACTTCATGATAGAATCAATGGATGGAAAAGTACAGCTCCAGCTTCCAAACTTGATCGAGTGTGACATGATCTCCGATGACAGGAGGGAGATCCCATCTCCAAAGGACGCACTTGTGCATCCACACCTGAGAAAAGTCGCAGACAAGATTCCACCTGTAGATGAACATGCTCCCATCCTTCTACTGCTGGGAAGAGACGTCCTACAGGTACACAAGGTGAGGGAACAAATAAATGGGCCCCACAGTACTCCCTACGCACAGCGCTTGGACTTGGGATGGGTTATTGTGGGAGAAACGTGTTTAGGGACAACACACAAGCCTTCGACTGTTAACGTGCTAAAGGCACAAGTGCTCTACAATGGTCGTGCATCATTCCTCAGCCCATGCCCAAACACATTTCTTGTCAAAGAGTGTTTCAGGTTGCTCCACCTCACACCCCGACAGCATACTACCATATGCCTTGCAGGGTGAGAGAGACACAGACCTCTTGGGAAACACAGTCTTTGATAAAACTAAGGACGACGATAAACTAGCGCTGTCAATAGAAGATTGGGTTTTTATTGACATCATGAACAAAGAAGTACATCAAAATGCAGAGAACAGCTGGGTAGCACCGCTACCATTTTGTTCTCCCAGACCACACCTTCCAAGCAACAGAGAACAGGCAATGCAACATCTTCATTCTCTGAGAAAAACACTGGACAGAAAACCCGAAATGAAAAGACAGTACACAGAGTTTGTCCAAAAGATGCTGGACAACGACCACGCAGAGGCTGCTCCTCCTTTAGAGAAGAACAAAGAACATTGGTACTTACCGTCGTTTGGCGTATATCACCCCCAGAAACCTGACCAACTGAGAGTGGTGTTCGACGCGAGTGTGGAATTCGGAGGAGTATCTCTAAATAAGGTACTATTAAGAGGACCTGACCTAAACAACAGTCTTGTGGGGGTCCTACTACGTTTCAGGAAAGAGCCAATAGCATTTTCTGTAGATGTGCAACAGATGTTTTACTGTTTTGTGGTCAGAGAAGATCATAGAGACTACCTCAGGTTCCTATGGTATGAGGGTAATGATCTCGACAAAGAAGTAAGAGACTACAGAATGAAAGTGCACGTGTTCGGCAACAGCCCTTCTCCAGCCGTGGCCATTTACTGCATGAGACGTGCTGCAGCTGAAGGTGAGAAAGAGCATGGACATGACACAACACAGTTCATAATGAGACATTTCTATGTAGATGATGGATTAGCCTCCACAGCCACACCAGAAGAAGCTGTTGACATCCTGACAAACGCACAAAAGATGTTAGCACAATCCAATCTCAAACTACACAAAATAGCATCTAATGACTGCAGGGGCATGGAAGCCTTTCCGGCGAATGAAAGAGCAAAGGATTTAAAAGACTTAGATCTCAAACGTGACGAGCTCCCACTACAGCGCAGTTTAGGAGTGCTTTGGAATATTGAAACTGACAGTTTTGTGATTCAGGTGTCCATCGACAGGAAACCCTACACACGAAGGGGAGTCTTAGCGACGGTCAACAGCCTGTATGATCCTCTAGGGTTTGTGGCGCCTATCACGATGCAGGGGAAGAACCTCCTGCGTGAACTGTCAACAGAACATGGCGACTGGGATGAACCACTCCCGGCTGAGAGAGAAGGGGAATGGAACAAATGGAAAGATTCCCTGAAAGACCTAGAAGACCTACAGATACCAAGGTGCTACCTGCCATCGTCGCAGCCTTCTGTTCGAAAAAGAGAGTTATGCATTTTCTCAGATGCATCAACCTTGGCAATCGGAGCGGTAGCATACCTGAGAACCACCAACAATGAAGGTCAGTGCCACTCAGGGTTCATTATGGGTAAAGCTAAAATAGCACCACGCTCTGCACATACCATCCCTCGTTTGGAGCTATGCGCAGCTGTGCTAGCTGTTGAGATGTACGAGCTGATCAGGGATGAGATAGACACTGCAATGGATGCTGTCAGGTTTTATACAGACAGTAAGATTGTTCTCGGATACATAAACAATAACACAAAAAGGTTCTACACATATGTGGCAAACCGTGTAACCCGCATCAGAAAGTCAACACTTCCATCACAGTGGTATTACGTAGGAACCAACGACAACCCAGCGGACACTGCCACAAGATACATCGCGGCACATACACTGAAGCTCACAAACTGGTTCCAAGGACCTCTGTTCTTGACTCAACCCGATGCAGAACCACAGCAATCTGACCCCTTCTCACTCATAAGTCCAGAGGAAGATGCAGAAATCAGGCCTGATGTAAAAACATTCGTTACTAAGGTGTCTGTTAGACATTTGGGGTCACACTGCTTTGAAAGGTTCTCACACTGGATGAAACTGTGCCGCACTATTGGATCACTCATTCGTGTCACAGCTTCATACAAGAGCAAGCCTGGGCAAACCAAAAACAGTGGGTGGAAATGTTATAACAGTGCGTGCACTATCGACGAACTTTCACAAGCAAAATGCCTAATAATATCTACAGTGCAACATGAAGTCTTTAATGAAGAGTTCAAGTGCGTTGAAACAAAACACCCACTGCCGAAACAAAGTTGGCTGAAAAAATTAAACCCAATCATTGACGAGGATGGTCTACTTAGAGTCGGAGGACGCTTGGCACCAGCAAACCTGGCAAAAGAAGAAAAACACCCTCTCATTATCCCTCGTTCACACCACGTCGTTGTGCTTTTAATCAGATACTACCATGAAAAGGTAACGCATCAAGGCCGACACATGACAGAGGGAGCCCTTAGAGCATCTGGGTTTTGGATTATAGGCGGCAAACGTCTTGTGTCTTCTGCCATCCACAAGTGCGTGACCTGCAGGAAACTGAGAAAGACATTACAAATCCAAAAGATGTCAGATTTATCAAGTGACAGGCTCTCACCGATGCCACCGTTCACCAGCGTTGGTTTCGACGTATTTGGTCCGTGGTCAGTGACAACACGACGCACAAGAGGAGGAAGCGCAGACAGCAACAGATGGGCTTTGCTTTTCACATGCATGTCAACAAGAGCTGTCCACATCGAACTGATTGAATCAGTGTCAACGTCCAGTTTCATAAATGCTCTGAGAAGATTCTTCTCCATTCGGGGACCCGCACAGCTTCTGCGGTCTGATAGGGGCACAAACTTTATCGGGGCATGCAAGGAACTGAGAATTGAGTGCAGTGATGCAGAATTAACAAGTTACCTACAAGAAAAGGGTTGCAAATGGTTTTTTAACCCACCCCACGCATCACACATGGGTGGATCCTGGGAAAGACTCATTGGAGTTGCCAGGCGGATTTTAGATGCACTACTTCTCAAGAACAGACTACGGCTCACGCATGAGGTACTGAGCACCTTAATGGCGGAGGTTACGGCAGTGATGAATGCAAGACCACTTGTGCCGGTCTCAACAGATCCTGACAATCCAACCATCCTAACCCCAGCAATGCTACTGATGCAAAAAAACAACCCCTTGACAGCACCATTGGGAACCTTCGCTGCACCAGAACTTCATGCATGTCAGTGGAAACAAGTGCAGGCTCTTGCGGACAGTTTTTGGAAACAATGGAGACAAGAGTATCTTGTGACTCTTCAGAGCCGAAGAAAATGGTCTGATGAGAAACCGAACATCAATGTTGGAGATGTCGTTTTGCTCAAGGATGGGCAAGCATACAGAAATGACTGGCCCATGGGGCGGATTGTGAAGACATTTCACGGAAGGGACAATCACGTACGAAAAGCGGAGGTGAAGATAATAAGAGATGGGACTGTTAAAGTGTTTCTGAGACCAATTACAGAAATGGTTTTACTGATAGCAGAAGGGGAATAACAGATAATGATATTTATTAACATTGTTATGCACTGTTGTTTGAAATGTTGTAAGGCTAAATAGTGGTACAATGTTATTGCACCAGACGGGGAGTATGCTGCCTCCATGTATTAAGTTAAGACTTCCCATTACAGCATTTCATGTAAGGGAGTTTGGCTCCCTCTAGTGGTGTAGTGAAAGCATCGTTTTGAACTGATACACAAAGTGTTGGACATGCGCAGTAATGATATAACCGGAGAACGGAGCAGAACGTCACTCATTGTACGGACGCTGTGGTTGTTGTTTAATTATCGGCGCCTTGGACATCATTAGTCCGTGAGTATCTGCATGGTTTGACAGTGTTAACAGCTACAATGAGAACTGCATGGTTGCATTGGTGTATTTTAAGCGATCTGACTCTAGTCCTATCAGTCATTGTTACCAAGCTAAGCTAGAGCTAACGCTAACATGTGCTAAGCTAAATACGGTGACCATATCATTGACGGCGTGTATATGTTTACTTTGTTGCAGTTTTACACGGATGTAGGAACAAATGTAAACGGATGTAAAACCCAAAAGACGAGTGTACATCACGTTGAGTTCCTTGTGGGGTAGCTTCAATAAACGAGATAAAAGGAAACATCTTGTCATCATTGAGGCCTGCACCACACGTGTTAGCTTGCTGCTTACTAGTCGAAAACTGGGAAACTCGATGGGAGAACAGTAAAGGGAGAGTCCACCGAATGATCAGGACAATGTGGTCTCTTATGTTATTAAGATGAGAGAGAAACTGGATCAAATGACTGCTTTGGCTCAGGAGCACATAAGGACAGCGCAGGCCAAACAAAAAACTTGGTATGACAAGAAGGCCAGAAAAAGGGTTTTTAACCCAGGACAACAGGTTTTGTTATTGCTGCCCTCGTGTGACAGTAAGCTGTTGGCTCGATGGCAGGGGCCATATGAAATTTCTAAGAAACTAAGCTCAGTGACATACGAACTATATATGCCTGACAGGAAGGTAAAATATCAGACCTTCCATATTAACTTGTTGAAAGAGTTTCAGCAGCCTGGTCATCAGCAGCAGCAACCTGTTCTTCAGGAGACACATCAGCTCTTGATTTGTGCGACGGAAGTGGATGAGGAGAGAGAACAGTCCTTTCCCACAAATGTGTCAGATGAGGCGGATGATAAAATAAGGCAGCGAACTGAGGGTTTTAAGTAGGTTTATTAAATCATACCGCCATCATAGGAACTCACTCCAGCCCTTGTGTAAGCAGGCTGGAGCGGGTCCTCAGGCTCTCAGCAGATAGGCAATGCATGCAGTAGAAGAGAGAGAGAATGAGTTACAGAGCGATGCAGCTTATATACCCAACTACAGACAATACTTGAAAGGCATGGGACATTTACATCACAGCAAGAGCAGGAAGCATGAACACAATGCATGAATGGCACATCAACATCACAGCACTGAGGAGGAAAAAGCCAGACCAAGCGAGGCTGCCTGTTGACATCAATATACACATTTCACTGTAATGTTAATCGCTCCAGATGCGCGCTCTGATTGTCCCAGTCTGTTGTGGGGGTTATCCCACATCAGAGCCTTATTTGTTTCAAGTGTCTCATTTGCAGGTGGATCAGCAGAGAGAGTTGGAGGCACTTTTAGATCCAGAATTGTTTCAGGAGAGACCTGGTTTCACCACGCTGGTGCATCATAAGGTTTATTTGAAAGAGGAAGCTGTTCCACATAGAAAATCTTATAGGATCCCGGAGCGATTGGTCCCAAAAATGAAGCAAGAAATTGACTTGATGTTGCAGCTGGGAGTGATCGAGGAGTCAGTCAGTGAGTGATGTAGCCCGATTTTGTTGGTCCCCAAAAAGGACGGCTCATTAAGATTCTGTATTGACTTCAGATACCTTAATTCAGTATCTAAGTTTGAGTCATACCCCATGCCCCGGATTGACGAACTGTTAGAGAAAGTGGGCAGGGCTAGGTTTATTTCTACTCTGGACCTATGCAAGGGGTATTAGCAGGTGGCATTGGCACCGGAAACAAAGGAGCTTACAGCCTTTAAAACACCTTATGACAGTTTTCAGTTTAGGGTCATGCCATTTGGCCTTCAGGGGGCACCTGCAACTTTTCAGCGGCTGATGGACCAAGTGTTAAGGAGAGTATCAAACTTTGCGGCTGCCTATCTGGATGACGTGGTCATCTATAGTCAGACCTGGGAAGAACATTTGATACACCTTAGGCAGGTCCTTCAGTTAATTAAGAGGGCAGGACTGACAATCAATCCACGCAAATGTGCATTCGGACAGCAGCAGGTGGAGTACCTGGGACATGTGGTTGGTCAGGGGGTTATTAGACCACGAGTAGGTAAAGTGGATGCCATCCGGACCTATCCTGTACCCACCACTAAGAAGAAGGTATGATCATTCATGGGAATGGTAGGATGGTATAGTAAGTTCATCCCCCACTTTGCTGAAAGAGCCGCAGTTTTGACTGACCTCACTAAGGCTTTGGCACCAAATAAGGTAAAATGGACAGAGGAGTGTGACAGAGTGTTTGAGGATCTGAAGAGGGCTATTTCGGGGGAGAGGGTTCTCTACAGTCCAGACTTTGCTCGCCCGTTCATTTTACAGACGGATGCTTCAGGAGTTGGCATTGGAGCAGTACTCCTCCAGGAGGAGAGGGGAGACAGAAACCCAGTACTGTTCTTGAGCCGTAAGTTGTTGGACCGGGACACAATATACTCTACGGTAGAAAAGGAATGTCTTGCCATGAAATGGGCAATAGGGTCTCTCAAGTACTATTTACTAGGGCTTCATTTTGTATTGGAGACAGATCATCGGGCCCTACAGTGGCTGGACAGGATGAAGGACGTAAACAGTCGTCTCACAGGGTGGTATGCGTCCCTTCAACCTTATAATTTTACTGTTCGGTATGTGGCAGGGAAGATCAACCTTGTAGCTGATAGCCTCTCAAGAGTACATGACTCGTAGAGTACTGTACTCTCGGGAAAGGGGGAGGAAATGTGACGATGGAGTGTCACCATTGTATGACTTATTGTATGTGTGATTGTGTTGTATTTGTAATATGGTAAATGTTATTATGATTGTTGGTAAAGTGCACACATTATTTTGGGATCTATTTTTGTCTAATTTGAATGCCCTTGGGAGATAATTGTTATGGTTAAGTAATTTGGTAAAATAATTGTTAATGATTTATTTCACATACCTTTGCCAACATGCTTCCTGTGGGTGTCCGGGCAAAAGACTCCGTTAGGGGTTGAGGGCCTTTCATAGGACACCAGCAGGAAGGAAGCATGTATGGTAAGTTAGAGGGGTGGTTTAGCTTTTGTAAATAGGGGTTTGAACTATTTATTGAATTATTTATATTGTTTTTTATTATATGTTATTTATATTTATATTGTATATAGTCGGGGAAGTATTTATGTATTTTTAGAGATTAGTGGGTATGTGCAAAGAATGGGAATGTTTATTGTTTTACCTGGGGTTATGGTAGGGGCTAATTAGCCCTAATTATCTCAAGTAGTATATAACAGGTGTGGTTAATGATAATAGGTGGATTGATTCAATTCATTTCATTGGTATTTGTATTCCTTGTATTCGTCTTGGTTGATGGCGAATTGTTCATTCTTGAAGAAGAGTCGTGTCAGAAGTTTCGTGGGATTTATTTACGTGTAAATCCAATAAAATAAAAATTTGAAAATTGAAATTGAAGACTTGCCTCTGGCCTCGCCCCGCTGTCACTCCTGACACCACCACATATCACTAAACCTTGGGCTTTAGTTATCATTAGGTCAAATACATTTTTATAAAATTTCCAGTTAGCCCCTGGAGGTGCATATACATTCAGCAGGGTGATATCTTCTCCCTCTAGCCGACCAAGTACCATGCTAAATCTCCCTTATTTATCCTTGTGTTCTGAATTTTTTTCAAATATAATTTTGGTTGAGATCAATGTCGCTACCCCCCTCCTCCTCCCTGACTTATAAGAAGATGAAGAGATCAGTTTAAACCGTTGTCTATTAAGTTTAGTGTGTTCCAAGTCTGTTAGGTAGGTTTCCTGTAAAAAATATTATTCCTGCTTTGCCTTTTTTTCATTTTGCCTAGAATCTTGGATCTTTTAACTGGATTCAGGATCCCTTTTACATTATATGAGATTATTTTGGTTGAACACTGTTTCTCCATTGTATTGTCTTATTTAGTATAACAGTATAGTGACCCTCTTTTATGCTACTCAAAAACTGAAAGAACATTAAGAACATAAAAAACATAAAGAACATAGTATATAAAACTTTAAAACAAAAAACTGTCAAAAGATCTTCCTGATCTGAGGTCTTTTTAGCGACCTTAGAAGAGCCTTGTGGTTGGTGTGTTGGCTCTGAGGGAAATTCCTCAAACTCTGTTACGTGTTGAGGGCCCTCTCTTACCCCTATAAGTTGTCCCATGTTTTTAATGTGAATTTCAGATCCCAATCCGAACTTGTAATGATTTTTTTTATTTTTTTTATATGCCTATCCCCTACGAAATTGTGTGCAACCTCCCACCACCATCACAGCAAACAATCACGTTAAGATAAGATAAGATAAGATAAGATAAGCCTTTATTAGTCCCACAACGGGGAAATTCCAGGATTGCAACAGCACAGGGATAGCAACACTCAGAGCAACAATCAGAAGGCAAGAAAAAAAAACAAGCAAGCAAGAGCAGCTAATAAACATATGTACGTATTACTATAAAATATATATATATACACACACACACAGACACACAGTGCAGAGCATTGTAGCTGGATGGAATAAATATATGAATACAGTTAATACAGTATTTGTTAGTGTGGAGAGTTTGTGTGGTTCACAGTCACATTTCTATTTTAACAAGTTTTTTTTTTTTAAAGACTTATTTGTTTCTAATATTATGACTGTTCCATGAAATGTTTTACCACTTCATATTTGCTGATTCTGCATCTCCTTTAATGTTTGTTACCTTGTAGGAGGAGGGTTGGATGCGCAGATTGACTAAAAATATCGTTATTTCCTCCTGAAAGCATTCAGTTTTTCCTTATAGCCCTGGCACTGGGTTTACCGCTGCTGGCCCGTGGATTTTGAGGGTCTCTGTGTGCACCACGTTTGAGCCTTGATTCTTTCGGTCGGGTCTGCTGCGGGTTTATACACCGTTAACGGGAGCCCTCTTCTCGCCATATCCCTGGTTGCTTCTTCCGCCGAGTTGTAGAGACACGTCTCTTCCCCGTAAAAAACCCTCAGCTTCGCTGGAAATGGAGTTTGAAAGTGCAGTTTCTTCTCTCTTAGTACCTTTTTAGCGTCATTGTATTCCCGACACTTTTTAAGGGCCTCCGGGGTCCTTAAAAAGTCATGCTCCACAAAAACTTTTCTTTCTTGGTGTATAAATCCTTTTTTCTGCCAAGCCAGTCTCAAAACCTCTTCTTTTGTTCTGAAGTTGGAAAACTTCACCACCACCGATCGCGGGGGAGCTTCCGTCGACGGCCTTGGGGCTAATGAACGGTGCACCCTTTCTATTTTCAAATCGGTGGATTGGAGAATTTCCAACTTCTCTCTCAGTATGGTTTCCACGCATGCAGCCATTGTGGTGAAACTGTCCTCGACTCCTTCTTTCAGACCATGAATTCTTAAGTTAGTCTTCCTTCCATGTCGGTTAGCTTAGCCTCCAGTCTTGTCTGTCGTTTGAATAATTCCAGCGTGGTTTCTTCCAGCCCTTTTATTCTTTCCTCTGCTTCCATGATTCGGGCCTCAGCCTGGTCCACTCTGTTGTTTGTCCTTTTTATCTCGTCTTTAATTTCACGAAATTCGGCCCAACACTCTCAGCGAAATTCTCTTAATTCTTGAAGTACCGTTTTTAAGCTAACCGTGTTTCTAGCCTCATTTTGCTCCTCTATTTCTGAGTGGTTGTTGTCTTCCAGGTCAGATTCTCTGGCCGATGCGTGTCTTGACTTGGTAAATGTCTATCTCTTCTGTTTTCCTTTAGGCATGATGACTTTGTCTTTTGATTTTCACTCTTCCATAAATCCGTTAAATCTGATTTTCATGGTATTTTTACGGCTGGGATCTGGGAGCTTCAGCGTTAAGCTGCTATCACCATGGTGTCCAGACGGGAAGTCCCTAGCGTCCTTATTTTCTGCAAGTGTAATTTATTTTGTAAATGTGAACAGAATGCTGACATATGTCAGGTTGTATGTGAAGAATCTAATATTTGTACTTTGCACTATCTTTTGATTTATTATTATTATTATTATTATTATTATTATTATTATTATTATTTTTGATGTTTGTGGGAAAAAGTAAAGTTTACTGTCAAGGGATCAAACGGTAAATGAATTTTGGGATTTGTAGGTGAAGTTGGGACATCCCACATAAACTGAGGGAAAATGCATCATATTAATCTAATTTTGTATTTAATTAGACATGTTAAGAATATCACAGCCATGTCTTAAGACTGCTTTATTATTGTTTGACTGTATTTTATCCAGCCATTCAGATGACGAAATATGTGCTGACTGTGAGAGCATTTTAATTTATCCAGACCTTATCTGCATATAATGAGGAGATACAGCAGACTTTGGTAGCAATAATGCCTGGCAAGGAGTTGGACATTGCTGGAGGGCAGATTGAAGCAAAGCTGCTGTTATGCTCCTCTGCTGAAGCAACATGTGGACTGATTCTGTGCTCACCGGTGCTGTGCAGTCATCTCCCAAAACTCCTGGGCATTTTGACTCTCCTCAAAAATGTACACTTGAGTTGGATTTATGCCCCAGGCATATGTCACATGTCTTAAGGTTGGGAGGGCCTTTTTCGCCCAGCAGCATTCGGCACCAGTGTTAGAAGGGAATCTCCATTTCTCACCATTCTCACTTCTAGTCTGTCCCAGCACTCTTCTTCTTCTTCTTCTTCACCTGCTACGCCATGGAAAACAGCCTTGGATGTAAATGACTTGTAAAGTTTTCTACACTCATTCTAGATTGTAGGTATTTTTATAGTAAAACAAATTAAAAAGCACTTCTTTTTGTCGTCTTATGTTGAGAGACCGCTCCCCGTATTCTTCTCTAGCATGTAGCATGTACAGCATCTGCTGGATTTTTTTTTCTTATCTTAAATCACATGCAGATATTTATTCAGCTTAACACTCTGATCTGTTCTAATGAAGATATGTTGATACACCAACTCATGAGAGGGGATTCATTTGCAGGGAATGAATCTTGGGTAGAATTTTAAAAAGTTTGTAGATAGTGTTGCAGTTGTGTGTGAAAAGCTTGAATGTGGCTTGCTTAGTTTGGTCATTTTGCTGAGGTCAGCGCATGTTTGTGTTGCTCTGACCTTTACACGGTCATGAGTTAGATGTGGCAGAACCTGCAGTTTCTACTGTTGTCTTCCCAGGAGGTCAGGTACTGCATGGAAACGGATTTGTATAGATTTCTATTGTATATTCAACTTGTTTTCCCTGACATATCCTATGCTGTAACATCAGTGGCGGTAGGAAGGCCTTGACATGATGCATGCAGTAGAGCCTCATGTCCAGGCTAGCTCAGTTTAGCATTCTACCTTTTGATGTACCTGGAGGTTTCCACAACAAATTTAACACTTTTTTTGTGTAACAGACACTTCAACAGAAGACGTTTTGCCCTTTATTCTCTTCCAGATTCAGACTTATTTTTCTGCCTTCTGACTGACATGATTCGGGACCCAGTAAGCAGACACAGACTCAAAAATAAACTCAATTATCTTTATTGTGTAGGGAGTGCGTGAGTGTGTGCGTGTATGTGCAAATGTAGCAGCCGGGGCGAGCAGAGCACCGTACAGCCTGGCAACCCTATGGAAGAGCAGAGACAGGGAGGATTAGTGCCAACACTCTGGAGAGAATGTTCAGTTATGTTAGGTCTTACCGTTGACGAGTTGGTGAACAGCTCAGGGTTGGCCCTGAAGGCTCCGGCCAGGGAGACAGTGTCTTCAGGCCCGGTTGCAGATGGAATGAAGGGAGGAGTTGTTGAGGTGTAGTGTGGGCTCGGTCCGCCGCCAGGAGGAAGAGGTCCGCCGCCACGGATTTCCACCTGTGCACAGGGGAGCAGAGCATAGAATGGTGATGAAGGAGAAGATGGCTTGCCTGACATTGGGGAGTGAGAGCTCCCAGGTGAACGATGAGGGAGAGAAGGATTCTCTGGAGAACAACGATGAAGAGAAGGAATCTCTGGAGACAGACGAAGTGGTGTGCCGGTCTCATCAGACCAGGGAGTAAGACGACTCCGTGCAGACCCGAGGGCAGCACGGCTTAAATAGTTCAGCTGATGAGGAGAGCAAGTGTGCGCACAGCTGTGGAAAACAAGTTAACAGGCAGGCAGAGTGAATCACCACACTGACAGATAGTTTACCGACTGGCAACAAGTTGATTAGAACTGACAAAGCATTTTCTTTCAGGAGAGCTGATATTGATTGCACTTTAAGCAGATCCATTTTGTCTATTTTAACTGTTGCTTTTAAAACTGACCAAAGACAGATGTTTGTGCTAAAATGGATCACTGTTTATCAGGGTCTGTGAACATGCTGTGAGTAATGATTTCCTGTTCTTGCAAACCAAAATTCTCAGCCTCCTTGAAAGAAAACCAAGCTGCTAGTCTAAATTGTGCCTCCATGTCTCAAACTTTGCCTCTAAACTAACCCAGTGAGGCCCGAGAAATGCACTGACCGCACTGACTGTCAGTTTGTGAAATTGTAACCTGAAGTGTAAATATGATTTTTGTGTGAAATATCTCCCCCCAGCTCACACTCACTTCCAATGTCCAAAGAAAGTTTGCTCAAGGCACAAACGTCACTAGTGGAGTAGTGCATGGCTTACCAATATGTGACATGGGAAGATAAAAGAATATTCTACAGAAAGATACTGTAAAGCTGAAATTTACTCCTATTTTCAAAGATAAATGTATAACTTATAACAGTATTGTTACAGCTGTATAGGATTTTTGAAGAACCCCGAAGATGAATCCTTATCGCTGGGGAATTTCAGTTATTGTAAAAAGATAAAATTTAAAGGTAAGCAGTGAAAGTAAGAGTAGAAAATAAACAAAATAAAAGAATCTGAAAAAAAAGAGGGGGCCCCCTTTGCACACACATCCCCCCACGATACCACTCCACCTGTAAGAAAAGATAAGTCGCATTATTGACGGTCATTACCAGTGTTCAGTGTTCTCACCATTTCTCTCTGCCGTCTTCTCCACAGCGTTACCAGTTCTCATCTCACTGTGAAACCTTTTAGACTGCCTTTGCTCCTTGTGTCTGCTTTTGGGTCGAGTCAGTGCAAGTTTCCCAGCCAGCATGTCCATGTGGGCCCCACCAAAGGTTAAACCTGGGCTGTCTTATGGGTCCATGTGGGTTTGTCTGCAGGTTCCATGTTGGTCCCATCTGTGGTTGCCCACATGGACTTTACTTGTTTTACAGGTGAGCACTTTAAACCCATCTGGGGCCCACATGGGTTTAATAGAGAGCCTAAGTCACGCCCCCTAGACTTCCGCATATGGGACCTTAAATTTAAAAAAAAATTCTCCATTAAAATGAATGGCAAGAGTGAAATTATCTTTTGATCCCAGTCAAATTTTCCCACGAGTTACACATGTGATGTTTGTTGGTTTAAAAGCTAATTTCCCATGTAATTAAACTGGTCAGCTGTCATACAATAACAGAGTAGTATTTAGTTTTTGTTTCAATGATGAGTGGACAACAACTCCCATCATCCCACGTCACCAAACACGATCATGGCGGGAGATTACTAAAACCTCACCTCCTGTTTTCTGACCAATGAAAGAAGGATCCAAAGACGAGTAAAACAACACCAAGGTTTTGTTTTGTATTGCGAGAGCTGCAGCTGACCCAGACGACTGTTAGTCACTTCACCCTGGTGCTCTTTATAAAGAAGATGTAAGCGCTGTCCTTCTGTGTTTGTAGCTTTTTAATTTACGCATTTTCATAACCTTATACCTTAACAGTTAGACAACAACCTACACTCTTATTTATGTGGAAAATTATCTTTTAAATTGACAGACATCATATGTCTAACTTGTGGCAAAATTCGATCGGGAGCAAAAGATAATTTTGCTCTTGCCATTCATTTCAATGGAGAATTTTTCTAAGGTCCCATATGTGGAAGTAGAGGGGGCGGGGCTTAAGCTGTCTATCTGGGTGAGCAGGCTTCCCTAACACTTGTGCCACAGGCAAAATTACACAAAAAAAGTCACAAATTTATGGAAAAAAATATGAAATTTTATTTTTAAAAAAGTGACTTATTTACAAAAAAGTAGCAAATTTACTACAAAAAGTCACTAATTTATAAGGAAAAATTGTAAAATTACTTGAAAAGAGTTACACACAAGAAAAATTTGCAAATTTAAAGGAAAAAAGTAACAGATTTATGAGGAAAAAAATAGAAAAAGTTGCAATTTAATAAAAAAGTAGCAAATGTCTGAGCAGATATATTGAAAATTTATGAGAAAAAAGTCCCAAATTTATGAGGAAAAGTAAGTTAACAGTAAAAATAGTTGAACATTTTTGAGAAGGTTACAAATAAGCAAGAAAAATGTCATAAATTTATGGAAAAAACACAAATTTACAAGGAAAAAAGTGACTAATTTTTGAGAAAAAAGTTGCAAGACTACAGTCAAAAAAAGTTGCAAATTTATGAGAAAGTTTCAACTTTTTAAGAAAAAATGATGAAATTTGGGGGGAAAGTCACAAATGTTGAAGAAAATATCAAATTTATGAGAAAATAAGTTGAATTGGTAAAGTCCATGTGGGCAAACAGAACCCACAGAGAAACCCGCCTGGACCCAGGAGACAGCCCAGTTTAACCTGTGGTGGGCCAGCATGGACATGCTGGCTGGGACTGTGTAGCAAAGGTTTTTTAAGAGTTAAGGTGCAACTTTTCAGCTGAGAAGTAGTTTTGCTTCCGTTTCCAGACTGCAGTTTTAACTGAGAAGCTGCAGTCTCAGGCTCTGCATCACCAGAAGCACTCATGCATTCTCTCTTTTTATTTCACACATTTAGCAAAAACATGTCTTCTTTTCTTTTGTTTCAAACCAAAGAGCCTTTATTATGGCTTTAGTTGCCATGTTGCTTCAGAGAAATGGGAGCTTTCCAGGTTGGCTGAAGCTTCTCTGGAACCTGATCTGACAAGGCTGATCCCACCGCACCACCACAGTGGTTTGTTTTCGCGGTTGTGATTCGATCCCCAGGAATGTTTGGCCCAGGTCTGACTGCCTGAAGTCTATGACGGGGAAAAGGCAGTACCAGGACCAAGCTTATTGGCAGAGGAACTGATAGGGGAGGAATGGGAGGAGTGGAGCAGTAAAACTGGAGGGAGAGGAAGAGCAAAGTGACAGAGGAAGAGTGGTGCCCATGATCCAGGCTGTCACACCTCCCTCACACCAGCTGAGACCATGTGGAGACTAAAGTCTGCTGCCAAGGAACCCAGGTAGAGCTGGAATTTGGACCAAGGTTGGTTTCAGATGTTTCTCTTTCTTTTCTAAAGCGTGGACCATGTGACTGAAGGAGTGGGCTCTTTCCTTAAGAGCATTCTGGATTGGATACTGGCCTTAAATTTCCAAAACAAACATCCTTTTCCTTCTATTTGAAGCCTCTGAACCATCCGGAGCCTCCCAGCTAGACTGGGACCAGGTCGGATTACTGCGTCTTCTAATGTTTGCCTGTCCATGTGGAGAACCCCCCATCGTGACTGGCCTGACCCAGCGTGGACAGATAAGGAGAAACAGATAATGGTTCTGGGGCCCGTGCCATGCTGAGCGAGAGGTCAGCCGTCGCAACCGTGTTCCTATGCTTCGTCGGTCTGCTTGCCGACTCGTCCCGGCCCGTCCGACCCCCCAACATGTGCTCCAGAGATATCTTCAACCTGGTGAACCGGCTCCTCAGTGGTGGCGGGAACTGCCAGGTAGGACTGTGGAGGGGGGTCAGCAGTGGGCGGGACTTCTGGGGTCTGACCCCTGTGTGCATTAGGTGATTGGTTAGTGTTAACAACGGGGTTGTGGGTATTCACCAATTTAACATGACTGTATTAGCGAAAATTAGGTACAAACTGGCATAAAAAAGGTGCAAAGATATGATAAAAGATGTCAATTAAAACATTTAAAAAAGCATAAATTACAGTGTAATTACAAAGAATAAAAATTGAACCAACATCCAGATGAGTTTTGCAAATTTATAAAAAGAAAGTTGCAAATTTACAAGAAAATTTGAAAATTTATGACAAAAAGGATGAAAATTTACAGGAAAACAGTCATACATTTGAGGTAAAAATTGCAAATTTACAAGAAAAAAAACGAGGAAAAAACATGTTTATTTGAAAAAAGTAAAAAAAAAAATACAAGAAAAACAATCTAATTTATTGGAAAAAAGTTGCAAATTTACAAGAAAAAAAAAATGTGCAAAAAAAAAATTAAAATTTACTGGAAAAACAAGAAAAGTCTGCACATTTATGAGAAAAATGTCACAAATGTTTAAGAAAAAGTAGCAAAATTATGAGGAAAACAGTTGCAATTTTATAGGTTAAAAAAATCCAAGTTTACAAGAAAAAAATGAAAATTTATGAGGAAAAAGTTGCAAATTTTTGAGAAAAATCACAAATTTATGAGGAAAAATGGCTAAATTTGTAATAAAAAATTCTGAAATTTATAAGTAACAAAAAACAAAATGTACAAGAAAAAAGTTGCAAATCTATGACAAAAAAGATGAAAATTTATAGGAAAATGGTTACATATTTCTGAGGAAAAAATTGCAAATTTACATGAAAAGAAATGGAAAAAATTAGGAAAAAAAATGTTTATTTGAAAAAAGTAAAAAATATACAAGAGAAAAAAAATCTAAAATTTACCGTAAAAAAGGCTGCAAATTTACAAGAGAAAAATTTGCACGTGAGAAAACTATTACGAATGTATAAGAAAAAAGTTGACAAAATTATGAGTGAAAAGTTGCAAATGTGCAAGAAGAAAGTCACAAATTTTGCAAATTTGCAAAGAAAAAGTTACCATTTATGAGAAAAAGTTGCAAATTATTGAGAAAATATAGTTAAAAATATGCAAGAAAAAAAATCTAAAATTTACCAGAAAAAAGGTTGTTCAAATTTACAAGAAAAAATCTGCACATTTATAGGTAAAAAAAATAATAATCCAAGTTTACAAAAAAATGAAAACTTATAAGGAAAAAATTTGCAAATTTTTGAGAAAAAAATCATACATTTATGAGGAAAAAATGATCACATTGATAATAAAAAAGTTGCAAATTTATGACAAAAAGGATGACACTTTACAGGAAAAGAGTCACATATTTCTGAGGTAAAAGTTGCAAATTTACAAGAAAAAATGGGAAAAAATTGAAAAAAATACAAGTTTATTTGAAAAAAGTAAAAAAAAAAATTGCAAGAAAATGTTCTAAAATTTAATGGAAAAAAGCTGCAAATTTACAAGAAAAAAATCTCAAATTTTTGAGGAAAAAATTGCAAATTTACAAGTAAAAAAATTAACATTTATTTGAAAAAAGTTGCAAATTGTTGAGGAAAATGTTAAAACAATACAAGAAAAAACATTTAAAATATACTGGAATAAGGTTGCAAATTTACAAGAAAAAGTTTGCACATTTGTGAGAAAAATGTCACAAATCTTTAAGAAAAAGTGGCAAAACTATGATGAAAAAGTTGCAAATTTACAAGAAAAAAGTTGCAAATTTACAGGTAAAAAAATCCAAGTTTATAAGAAAATAATGAAAATTTATGAGAAAAAAAAATGCAGATTTTTGAGAAAAATCACATATTTATGAGGAAAAATGACTAAATTTGTAATAAAATTTTTAGAAATTTATAAGGAAAAAATCCAAAATGTACAAGAAAAAAGTTGGAAATTTATGACAAAAAGGATGAAAATTTATAGGAAAACAGTCACATATTTCTGAGGAAAAAATTGCAAATTTACATGAAAAAATGGGAAAAAATGGGGAAAAAACGTTTATTTGAAAAAAGTAAAAAATTTACAAGAGAAAAAAATCTAAAATTTACCTTAGAAAAGGTTGCAAATTTGCAAGAAAAAAATTGCACATTTGAGAAAAATGTTAGAAATGTATAAGAAAAAAGTTGCAAAATTATGAATGAAAAGTTGCAAATGTGCAAGAAAAAGTCACAAATTTTGCAAATTTACAAGGAAAAAATTACCATTTATGAGAAAAAAGTTGCAAGTTATTGAGAAAATAGTCAAAAATATGCAAGAAAAAAAATCTGAAATTTAACGGAAAAAGTTGCAAATTTACAAGAAAAAACTCTCAAATTTTTGAGAAAAAAACTGCAAATTTACAAGGAAAAAACTAACATTTATTTGAAAAAAGTTGTAAATTTTTGAGAAAAAAGTTAAAACTATACAAGAAAAAAACATTTAAAATTTATTGGATTAAGGTTGCAAATTTACAAGAAAAGATTTGCACATTTGTGAGAAAAATGTCACAAATCTTTAAGAAAAAGTGGCAAAACTATGAGGGAAAAAGCTGCATATTTACAAGAAAAAAGTTGCAAATTTTTGAGAAAAATCACAATTTTTTACAAAAATTTGTAATAAAAAATTCAGAAATTTATAAGGAACAAAAAAACAAAATATACAAGAAAAAAGTTGCAAATTTATGACAAAATGGATGAAAATTTATAGGAAAACGGTTACATATTTCTGAGGTAAAAATTGCAAATTTACATGGAAAGAAATGGAAAAAATGAGGAAAAAAAATGTTTATTTGAAAAAGTAAAAAATGTACAAGAGAAAAAAATCTAAAAATTTACCATAAAAAAGGCTGCAAATTTACAAGAAAAAATTTGCACATTTAAGAAAAATGTTACAAATGTATAAGAAAAAAGTTGACAAAATTATGAGTGAAAAGTTGCAAATGTGCAAGAAGAAAGTCACAAATTTTGCAAATTTGCAAGGAAAAAGTTACATTTATGAGAAAAAGTTGCAAATTATTGAGAAAATAGTTAAAAATATGCAAGAAAAACAATCTAAAATTTACCAGAAAAAAGGTTGCAAATTTACAAGAAAAAATTTGCACATTTATAAATGAAAAAAAGGCCAAATTTACAGAAAATGAAAACTTATAAGGAAAAAATTTGCAAATTTTTGAGAAAAAAAATCATACATTTATGAGGAAAAAATGATCACATTGATAATAAAAAAGTTGCAAATTTATGACAAAAAGGATGACACTTTACAGGAAAACAGTCACATATTTCTGAGGTAAAAGCTGCAAATTTACAAGAAAAAATGGAAAAAAATAAAAAAAATACAAGTTTATTTGAAAAAAGTAAAAAAAAAATTGCAAGAAAAAGTCTAAAATTTAATGGAAAAAAGCTGCAAATTTACAAGAAAAAAATCTCAAATTTTTGAGGAAAAAATTGCAAATTTATAAGTAAAAAAAAAAAATTAACATTTATTTGAAAAAAGTTGCAAATTGTTGAGGAAAATGTTAAAACAATACAAGAAAAAAACATTTAAAATATATTGGAATAAGGTTGCAAATTTACAAGAAAAAGTTTGCACATTTGTGAGAAAAATGTCACAAATCTTTAAGAAAAAGTGACAAAACTATGATGAAAAAGTTGCAAATTTACAAGAAAAAAGTTGCAAATTTACAGGTAAAAAAATCCAAGTTTATAAGAAAATAATGGAAATTTATGAGGAAAAAAAATGCAGATTTTTGAGAAAAATCACATATTTATGAGGAAAAAAGACTAAATTTGTAATAAAATTTTTAGAAATTTATAAGGAAAAAAATCCAAAATGTACAAGAAAAAAGTTGGAAATTTATGACAAAAAGTATGAAAATTTATAGGAAAACAGTCACATATTTCTGAGGAAAAAATTGGAAATTTACATGAAAAAATGGGAAAAAAATGGGGAAAAAACGTTTATTTGAAAAAAGTAAAAAATTTACAAGAGAAAAAAAAAAATCTAAAATTTACCTTAAAAAAGGTTGCAAATTTACAAGAAAAAAATTGCACATTTGAGAAAAATGTTAGAAATGTATAATAAAAAAGTTGCAAAATTATGAATGAAAAGTTGCAATTGTGCAAGAAAAAGTCACAAATTTTGCAAATTTACAAGGAAAAAATGACCATTTATGAGAAAAAAGTTGCAAATTATTGAGAAAATAGTCAAAAATATGCAAGAAAAAAAATCTGAAATTTAACGGAAAAAAGTTGCAAATTTACAAAGAAAACATTAACATTTATTTGAAAAAAGTTGCAAATTTTTGAGAAAAAAGTTAAAACTATACAAGAAAAAACATTTAAAATTTATTGGAATAAGGTTGCAAATTTACAAGAAAACATTTGCACATTTGTGAGAAAAATGTCACAAATCTTTAAGAAAAAGTGACAAAACTATGAGGAAAAAGTTGCATATTTACAAGAAAAAAGTTGCAAATTTACAGGTAAAAAAATCCAATTCATAAGAAAAAAGTTACAAAAAATTATATGGAAAAAAATCTAAAAACTACTGAGAAAAGCTGCAAATTTACAAGAAAAAAGCTGCAAATCTACAAGAAAAAAGTTATAAATTTATGATGAAAATATGAAAATTTATAGGAAAAGTTTCAAATTTTTGAGAAAAATGTTATTAATTTATTTTAAAAATCTAAAATTACAGGAAAAAAGTTCCGAATTTATGACAAAAAACGATGAAAATTTAAAGGAAAAAATTGCACATTTATGTGAAAAAATGTTGCAAATGTTTAAGAAAAAAGTTGCAAAATTATGAGGAAAACACTGCAAATTTTGAGGATAAAAGTCCCATACAGTGGGGAAAATAAATATTGAACACGTCAACATTTTTCTCATTAAACTATTTCTGATGGAGCCATTGACTTGAGATTGTCACCAGATATCAGTAACAACCCAAGTAATCCATACATACAAAGAAATCAAGGCAACTGTGGTCACAAAACAAGTTATATTTAATAAAGAGGAATGACACAAGGAATAAGTATTGAACACATGAAGAAAAAGTGGTGCAAAAAGGCGTAGAAAACAAAGAAACCAGCTAAAATCCATCAGAATTTATAAAGCCATCCCATCTCACATCATCCATCCATCCATCCATCCATCTTCTACCGCTTTTCCGGAGGTCCGGGTCGCGGAGGCAGCAGTTCAAGCAGAGAAGCCCAGACTTCCCTCTCCCCAGCCACCTGCTCCAGCTCTTCAGAGGGGATACCAAGGCGTTCCCAGACTAGCTGGGAGACATAGTCTCTCCACCGAGTCCTGGGTCTGCCCCGGGGTCTCCTCCCAGTGGGACGTGCCTGAAACACCTCAAGTGGGAGGCGTCCAGGAGGCATCCTAATCAGATGCCCATACCACCTCAACTGACTCCTTTCAATGTGGAGGAGCAGCGGTTCTACTCTGAGCCTCTCCCGGATGACTGAGCTCCTCACCCTATCTCTGAGGGTGAGTCCCCCTCATGGATCGTCACCTTATCGTGGTGGGGGGGTTTGCGTGCCCCAGTGATCCCAGGAGCTATGTTGTCCGGGGCAATTTGCCTCTGATAGGGTCTCCCAAGACAAACTGGTCCTGGGTGAAGGGCCAGACGAAGAACGATCCAACAGACTCTCATGATAAATTGTATATCAAGGATTCAGTGTACCCCGCCCGGTATGGGGTTACCGGGGCCCCACCCTGGAGCCAGGCCTGGGGGAGGGGCTCGAAGGCTAGCGTCTGGTGGCCGGGTTTCCACCCATGGGACCCGGCCGGGCTCAGCCCGAAGGAGTTACATGGGTCCGCCCTCCAGTAGGTTCACCACCTGCAGGAGGGATCATGGAAGTCCGGTGCTATGTGGATTAGGTGGCAGTCAAAGGCGGAGACCTTGGCGGACTGATCCCAAGCATCTCACATCAGTACAAATTAATTTCAGCTGGTTAAGTCCTGACTGATAGCCTTTAAAAAGGTCTGTGAGTATCAGATTGTCACACCAAAAAGAACTCATGATGGGTAGAAGCAAAGAGGTCTCTCTAGAGGTTACTATTGCAAAACATAAATCAGAGCAATCATGGACAGTGTCTCTCACCCCCTCTACAGCCCACTGGACAGTCTACAGAGCAGCCACAGTAACAGACTGTTGCAGCCCAGATGTAGCGTCACAGCAAGTCCTTTCTGCCTGAGGCTATCAGGCTTTACCATACACACATAGCCTCCAGAACTGACTGAACTGTATTTTATTATTATTTATTATATTGCAATTTAGTGACTTTTTTAAACTGTTTAGGATATTTATATTTGGGGGGGGGGGGTGCTATGTGTGTGTTTGACTTTGTGTGTTTTTGGCTCAGACAAATCAATTTCCCTTTGGGGATTAATAAAGTTTATTTATCTATCTATCTATCTATGATGGTATTGGTTACAGGTGCCTTTCTAAACTGCTGAATGTTCCAGTGAGCACTGTTGGAGCCATCATTCGGAAGTGGAAAGAACATTATTTTACTATAAACTGGCCACGACCAGGAGCTCCTTGCAAGATTTCTGACAGAGGAGTGAAAATAATTCTCAGAAGAGTTATCTAAGAGCCAAAGACCACTCGTGGAGAGCTCCAGAAAGACCTGGAGTTAGACGATACTGCTGTTTTAAAGAAAACAATAAGTAATGCACTCAACCAACATGGGCTCTATGCCCACTCACTGCTGAAGAAGAAAGCATGTTGAAGCTCATTTAAAGTTTGCTGCACAACATTTGGGCAAGCCAGTAAAATAATGGGAGAATATAGTCTGGTCAGAAGAGACCAAAATTGAACTTTATGGATGCCACAACACACAGCATGTTTGGAGGAGAAATGGCACTGCACATTCCATCATGGCATGGGGGTATTTTTTAGCACATGGTACAGGCAGACTTCATATACTTGAAGGAAAGATGAATGGACAAATGTACAGAGACATCCTTGATAAGAACCTGTTGCCATCTGCCAAGATGCTGAATATGAAATGAGGGTGGACATTTCAGCAAGACAATGATGGCAAACACACAGCCAAGGAAGCTCTCAACTGGCTCCAGAGAAAGAAAATAAAGCTGCTACAATGGCACAGTCAGTCACCTGACCTGAATCCAATTGAAAACACTGGTCAACACCAAATTTATTGTCTCATTTTTTTTTTATTTTTTTTTTAGCTGATTTGGGACAATTCTGATGTGCTGAATCCAAAAGTCACATTGGTTTTGCTCAATCAGGTCAACTTTTTGAACTATGGCCACATGTTTTCTTACGTTTTTGTTTACATGTACGGGTATTTTTGCTTTATATGATGCAAAATTCTTTTTTATTTCTTGAAATTCTTTGAATTTTGAACAATGATGACATAACATTTAATTTACATGTACTTACCTTTATCAGTGTCTACTATTCAATTTACAGTACAACTGTACCACTGCTGCACAACTGCTTATAACTTAACATAAAAACCTGACCTGATCAAAAGAAACGGATGTCATTTTCTGATTCAGTGGTGCAAAATTGTCTTAAATCAGTTGAAAAAACACAGACAACTTACAAAAAAATTATTTTTGTTATGTTGTGAAATCTATGGAACTGAAGATCAGAGTTCATAGAAGACACCCATGGAACCTTTAAGATTTGAGGACAGTTTGTGTGGAAGAATGGGCTAAAATCACTCCTGAGCAATGCCTGCACCTGTCACAAACTTGGGTTTGGTGTTCCAAACCCAGTTCTGACCTATGGTTGTTTTGGCCTATTTTCCATCAGGCGCTTCAGGGAGCTTTTGGGTCCTTCGCTCTCTAACAGTTTGGGCATGCCTCCTCCTCCTGTCAGTGCCATCAGCTGTGTTTCATTATTGGGTGTTCACACACATCCACACACACTCTCCATTCATTCCCATTCACACACTCATACACACACGATTCCTCACACCGGCGGTCTCTTCCCTCGTTAGTAGTATCATTACTTAACCCTTTGAGTGTGTGAATTTGCGTGCCCCTAGTGGCAGAGCATGGCACTGTGCCTGTCGTCTCACTCTCACATGATCGCCTGCATTGGGGATTAGTACTAATTTGTACTGATTTGCCAGTTTCAAAAGGTGGCAGACATCCATTGGAGGACTCAATGGATGACGCATAATACTGTACACCAAAGAAGAACTCCTCATTTCCTTTTCCTGTTTTTAGTATTTTAGCCCAGAAAGCTAATATGTCCGCGATCGGTCACCATCACTTTTATTGGCTTTGTACGCGGAAAATAGCCGCGCGATACAAGCAAAATTTATGTGGGATAATCATAAGACTTTGTAGATGTAGTAGACACTTTAAATGATGACAGAACACAAAATAACAACCATGATGGGTGAAAACACAGCGACCACACCAGCCAGCCAGCCAGCCAGCCAGCCAGCCAGCTAGCCAGCCCCCACTTTGTCAAAAGTAAGTGAGAATTTTCTGTTTTTTGTTTTTTTGTGTGTGTGTGTGTGTGTGTGTGTGTGTGTGTGTGTTTTATATTGTACTGATTTCTTGTTCATATCTTTGAAGATAAGATGATGAGGGACCTCTGTACAAAAAACGGTGTCAAAAGACTGAACCATTCTTTGTGTAAATAAGTCCAAAGTCCAGTTTTGACTGAGTTATGGAATTTAAAGAGGTGCAGCGACATCATGCAAATTAGATGCATAAATTATTCCTATCTGAAACTTTGGATCATATTTTACATCTTTCTAATTGACAGTAAGCCATTATCTCTTACCACTTTCAAGTTATAGCCTTTGAAATCTGAACTATTTTATTGACAAAAAATATTTACCACTCTTGACCACTAGGGGTTATGTTGCAATTTGGCCACAAACACACTCAAAGAGTTAAATGTGGGGTTAGTAGGAAGAGACCGTCGGAGCATTGAGCTTTAAGCACAGCACCGTGTTCCTCTGAGTTTGCGTGTTACCATTACTTTCGTTGGTCTTCAGCCTATCGTCGTCCGCTGTTCCTGTTTTCACCCTCATCCACCGGACTACGTGGACAGCCCTGGATTGTTCCAGCCGTAAGTTCATGTTTGTCTTTCTCTTCGTGCCGACAGCTTACGACCGCACTAGGCATTCCCTCCCTCGGGCCGTGGAACATCCAGGTGGCGTCCCCGTATGACTGGTGGCCTCATTATCTCCATCATAGCTACTCTCTATTGATTATCGTGACTGTAAGCTGGACTGGCTATTTTGGTGTTTTGGTTAATAAAGTGCACGTTCTACTCCCGCAACTGGGTTTTTCATTCCTTCCTTCACGCGCCACGTAATGGCGCACGGGGATCATAATAGCACCTAGTTTCTCCATACAGGGGGTGTCTGGAAGCTGTTATTACCAACAAAGGCTTTTCTACTGAATATTAAATGAATTTCACCAAGTGTGTTTAATACCTATCCCCTGTGTCATTCCACTTTATTAAATATAACTTGTTTTGTTTGGTTTGGTGGATTGGTGAACGCCACTTGTGGTAACGTATCGTCACTTCCTGTATTGCTATCTGTCCGTGTGGTTTGCTCTCCTCACTCTTCTGAGGATTTTGCTTTTAATTGTATTTTAATCACTTTTTTCCATCTACCATTACCTCTCACTTCTATTTATCAAGCCTCTTGCACCTGTGTGCACACTCAATGTCACCTAATCACCCTCTTCAGCCTTCTGTTCACCTTTCACCGGTGTTTTTGTTAGCTTCGGGTTAGCCACTAGCTATGGCTACTAGCTCTCCTTCCTCCTTCCTCTCCTCCTCTGGTGTGCACTCTGTCAGATGTTTAGCTACACCTCTGCCTCTTTTAGTGATAACGGTAAATGTAATAAATGTTGTCTTTTTGAGGCGCTCGAGGAGAGGTTGTCTGATTTGGAGTCCCGGCTCTGCTGCATTGAAACACCGTCTGCTCCAGTTACCCTTGATGGATGTCCCCTAGCTGCAGCGGAGCTCGCTAGCATAGGGCCCATTAGCGGTCCTCCAGTCCTCCTCAGCAGCGAGGAGACTGGGTGGGTGACGGTGAGAAGGAAGCCTAAACACAAAGCCCCGGTTCACCACCAACCTGTTCACGTTTCTAATTGTTTTTCCCCCGCTCAGCGACAGACCCGCTGAGGAAAGAACTCTGATCATTGGCGACTTTGTAGTCAGAAACGTGAACCTAGAGACTCCAGCGGCCATAGTGAAATGCATTCCTGGGGCCAGAGCAGGCGACATCGAGTCAAATTTGGAAATGCTGGCTAAAAGTAACTGTAAATACTCCACAATTGTTATTCACGCTGGCATTAATGACATCCGTCTCCGGCAGTCGGAAGTCACGAAACTTAATATAGAATCGGTGTGTGACTTTGCCAAAACAATGTCTGCCTCTGTAGTATTCTCTGGGCCCCTCCCCAATCTGACCAGTGATGACATGTTTAGCCGCTCGTCATCCTTCAACCGCTGGCTGTCTGTGTGGTGTCCTGCAAACAACGTGGGCTACATTGACAATTGGAGCTCATTTTGGGGAAAACCTGGTCTTATGAGACGAGACAGCGTCCATCCCACTTTGGATGGTGCGTCTCATTTATCTAACAATCTGGCATCTTTTTTATCCAAATTTCCAAAATCTTGACAACTCAGAGTTGGGACCAGGAAGCAGAGTCGCAGTTTTACACGCCTCTCTGCAGCTCTTCTTCATCCGCCACCCCTCAACTTAGCCCCTGTCTTCCCCATCAACGAATCATTGTCTGCTCCCTCCAAAGTGAATAAAAATATAATGTATAAGTATCCCACAGTGATTAAACAAAAAGTTGGTAAAACTCAAACATGAAGCCTCTAAATTGAATGATTTTGCGTCTGTTCCTCCTCATAATTTAAAAAAAATAAATGCAGTTTATTAAATATTAGGTCTCTAACTCCCAAGTCTCTGCTATTCCATGATCTGTTAATTGATCATCAGATTGATTTAATATCCCTTACAGAGACTTGGTTAGGACACGAATATTATGTTGGTTTAAATGAATCAACTCCCTCTGGTTATTTAAACTGTCAAAATCCCAGAAGTTCTGGTCGTGGAGGAGGAGTAGCAACAATTTACCATTCCTAATTACTAGTTAATGTATAGCAAAAAACATGTTATAATTCATTTGAGGGCCTGGTCCTCAGTATTGGGCACTTTAGCATAAAACCCAATTTTATTTGCCATAGTTTATCGTCTTCCATCAACCTACTCAGAATTTTTATCCGAATTTGCGGAATTCTTAGCTGATTTAGTGCTGAAATCAGATAGAATAATTATAGTAGGGGACTTTAATATACATGTAGATGTAGATAGTGACTACCTTAATGTGGCATTTAATTCAATATTAGACTCGATTGGGTTTCCTCAGAAAGTAGGAAATTCTACTCATTACCTCCACCATACATTGGACCTTTTTCTGACATATGGCATAGAAATAGAAAATCTGGTAGTGTCTCCTCATAACCCTATACTGTTAGACCATTGTCTGTTAACCTTTGATTTTACTATTTCTGACTATTTGGCTCCTAAAGAAAAATATTACTACAGTAGATGCCTCTCAGATGATGCTGTTACCAAATTTATGCAGATTGTTTTCTCTATGCCATGTGTCAACACAACGGAAATAAGCTATAGACAGCTTGCTCCTTCTGTAATTGATAGCATGGTAGATAGTGTGACAGCTTCTCTGCATCAGACTCTAGACTTGGTGGCCCCCTTAAAAAAGAAAAAGTCTAATCAGAGATTTCTAACTCCTTGGTTCAACACAGAAACTCGTAGCTTAAAACAGAAGACTCGTCAATTAGAAAGAAAATGGAGCTCCACTAATTTATGTCACGGCTGGCCCTCATGAGCCAGCATAAGACACCACAGTCCAGTGAAGTTGCACAGGTGTTTATTAACAGTTAGGAAAAGGGAAGGACAAGATAACCAGCCACGTGGGCTAAACAGCAAGGCTACTTATTAATGTACAGAACGAACATTGACAGCTGAGACGAGGAACGCTCGCTCAGCGTCTGATAAGGAAAAGGGTAACAGAGTACAAACAATAATCACAGGCGATTAACACACTTACAAATGAGATGAGAAGAAATCGTTGACGATCGTTAGACGAACATTTGACGAGACTGCCGCGAGATGCAGCCGCCGGCGCCGGCTTTTAAAGCCGGCCGCTAACGACCGCAAATGCAGCACAGCTGTTCAGGCCTTGACAGCAGGAAACTCCCCTGAGTGTTGTCCAATCAGAGCCCGGGGAGCCAGAATAACAACACCGCTGTCAAAGCCTGACAGGAATGGTGCGTGGCCCGAGCGCGGACAATATTAGCGCTCGAGTCATGACAATTTAGATGAAATCTATTTAGCTTGGAGAAATCATCTTTTAATTTATAAAAAATCTCTTAGAAAAGCTAGAACGAGTTATTATTCTGCATTAATAGAAGAGAACAAGAATAATCCCAGGTTTCTTTTCAGTGTTGTAGCCAGGTTGACAAAGAGTCAGGACTCTGTCAATCCTAGCATTCCCTTAGAGCTTACTAGTGAGGACTTTATGAACTTTTTCTATAGTAAAATTTCATCTATCAGAGATAATCAGATTCTTCCAGCCGTTAACTTAAATACAGTAACTACTACAACTCCTTCAACTGATATCTGTCTTGATGAGTTTACTCCAATTGACCTTTTAGAGTTAGACAAAATAGTTTCCTCATCCTAACCTTCAACTTGTCTTTTAGATCCTATTCCTACCAGGTTATTTAAAGAAGTCTTCCCACTTATTGGTACAGTAGCTTTATTCTTCATATAATCAATTCTTCATTAACTTTAGGCCATGTACCGCAGGCTTTTAAAACGGCTGTAATTAAACCCTTACTCAAAAAGCCAACGCTAGATCCAGGAGCTTTAGCTAACTATAGACCAATCTCTAATCTCCCTTTCATTTCAAAAATCTTAGAAAGAGTTGTTGCTACCCAATTATTTGACCACCTGCAGGGAAATGGTTTACTTGAAGAGTCTCAATCTGGGTTTAGAATCCATCATAGTACTGAAACAGCCTTAGCGAAGGTCACTACCGACCTCCTCATCGCATCTGATAATGGACTTGTTTCTGTACTTGTCCTTTTAGACCTTAGTGCAGCTTTTGAGACTATCGATCATGATATTCTACTTGATAGATTAGAACACTATGTTGGACTTAATGGAACTTTGTTGCAGTGGTTTAGATCTTATTTATCTGATAGGTTCCAGTTTGTTCATGTCAGTAATGAGTTTTCTTTCAACTCAAAGCTCAGTCATGGAGTTTCACAGGGATCTGTGCTCGGCCCTACTCTTTTTAGTTTATATATGCTTCTGTTAGGTAACATTATTAGAAAGCACTTTATATATTTTCATTGTTATGCTGATGACACACAATTATACCTGTCAATGAAGCCAGATGATAGTAATCAATTAGCCAAGTTGGAAGCCTGTCTTAAGGAAATCAAAGCTTGGATGACTTGTAATTTCCTGCTATTAAATTCAGATAAGACTGAAGTCATTCTTGTTGGACCAAAAAACCTTAGAAATACCTTTCCAAATCAAACCTTTCAGTTTGGATGCGGTTACTCTTTCTCTTAATAGCTCTGTGAGGAACCTTGGAATTATTTTTGATCAAGATCTGTCCTTCAGTTCATATATTAAATTTGTTTCTAAGACTGCCTTATATCATTTGGGTAATATTGCCAAGATTAGGAGCATCTTGTCTCAGAGTGATGCTGGGAAACTGATCCACGCTTTTGTTAGCTCGAGATTAGATTATTGTAATTCTTTATTATCAGGCTGTCCTAAAACACCTTTAAAAAGTCTTCAGCTGATCCAAAATGCTGCAGCAAGAGTTTTAACAGGTACTAGAAAGAGAGATCATATCTCTCCGGTTCTGGCCTCCCTTCATTGGCTTCCCATAGAGTTTAGAATTAAGTTTAAAATCCTTCTTCTTACTTACAAAGCTCTAAACAATCAGGCCCCTTTTTATTTAAAAGATCTGATACTACCGTATTATCCTAACAGAGCATCACGCTCCCAAAATGCAGGATTACTTGTAATACCTAGAATCTCCAAAAGTACAATGGGAGGCAGAGCTTTCATTTATCAAGCTCCTCTCCTGTGGAACCAGCTGCCAACGATCGTCCTCCATCAACCTACTCAGAATTTTTATCCGAATTTGCGGAATTCAAGGAAGTGTTTAGTCACTTGAACCGGGAAGATGTTCTTATCGCTCGCCTGTTAAACCTTTGGCAGGGGTTGAGGGCAGTCTCCGATTACACTGTTGACTTCCTGGTCGTAGCTACGGAGGTCGGGTGGGAAGATGCCTCCCTGAGTAGTATATTTCTGAGGAGTTTGAGCCCTAGCCTGCGGGATGAGCTGGCCTGCTTGGAGAAACCCTCCACGCTGCATGAGTGTATCTCCCTGGCCATTAGCCTTGACAACCGTCTGAGGGAACGAGTGGAGGAGCGTAGGACTTCCGGCCACACGGAGAATAGGCCATGCCGTGCTCTCCTGCACCCCCTACCGGCCTTCCCATCTACTGACCTCTCTGAGGACCTAGAACTTATGATAGTGGGGGGGGGTCGAAACTTCCTGCAGAAGAGAGACAGTGCCGCCGTGAGTTGGGGTTGTGTGTCTATTGCGGGAGCGAGGAGCATGACCTGAATTCCTGTCCTAGGCGGCCAAAAGGGAGAAGTCTGTGCGTCGAAGTAGGGGGTCTCATGGACATGAAAGATAACAATCCACTCACCCGCTTTCTCATCCCTATTCGGTTTTGCTTTGGTCGCAAAGAACATAATACACATGCACTCATTGAATCAGGGGCCAAGCAGAGCTTCATTTCTAGGAGTCTGGCCACCCGTCTGGGTCTACCTATGCAGCCGTTAAAAGCTCCCCTTAAAATTATTGCCCTGTCTAAGGCGGCGTTGGCTACTGTCACTCATCGGGTCGCCTCGGTGCCAGTCATCATTTCGGGCAATCATCGGGAGGAGCTAAATCTATTTGTCCTACCGGTATTATCGTCCCCGGTCATTCTGGGCTACCCTTGGCTGCATCTGCACAACCCTACCATTGACTGGCGTTCGGGAAGTATCATGTCGTGGAGCCCTTTCTGCCTAAGTGCCTGTCTGCAGTCTGCTGCATGCTCGCCTGCCACGCCTTTGGATGTCCCTGCCTCTCCTCCCCCGCATCTGTCAAAAGTGCCTCCGGAGTACCATGACCTTGGGGCCGTCTTTAGTAAATCCCAAGCCCTTTCCCTCCCCCCTCACCGACCATATGATTGTGCTATTAATCTGCGGGCCGGTGCTCCTCTGCCATCTAGTAGACTTTACAACCTGTCTGCTCCGGAGCGCGCGGCCATGGACTCTTATATTAAGGAGTCCCTTAGTTCAGGTATCATTAGACCTTCATCTTCGGCAGTGGGGGCGGGGTTTATCTTTGTGGGGAAGAAGGACGGCTCCCTCAGGCCCTGCATCGACTTCAGAGAACTTAGCAACATCACTATCAAGGATAAGTACATTCTCCCCCTCCTTAACTCTGCATTTGATTCCCTCCAGGGGGCTTGCTGCTTCACTAAATTAGACCTGCGCAATGCCTATCACCTGGTGCGGATACGCGAGGGGGATGAGTGGAAGTCGGCCTTCAGGACCCCTAGCGGGCATTTTGAATATCTGGTCATGCCGTTCGGGCTGACCAATGCTTCGGCCGTCTTCCAACGTCTTATTAATGATGTTTTGAGAGATTTTCTGGGCACCTTTGTGTTTGTCTACCTTGACGACATTTTAATCTTTTCCCAGTCCATGGAGGAGCATCGCGTACACGTCAAACGAGTCTTGCAGCGGCTGTTGGAGAATAAGCTCTTTGTCAAGGCAGAAAAATGTGAGTTCCACGTCTCCAGGACCTCTTTCCTCGGCTTCATTATTGCCCCGAAGGAGATCATCCCGGACCCAGTGAAGGTGAAGGTGGTGGTGGACTGGCCCACCCCCGCATCGAGGAAACAGTTGCTGCAGTTTTTGGGCTTCGGGAACTTCTATCGCCGGTTTATTAAGGACTACAGCCGCATCGCCCTCCCCCTCACCAACTTGACCTCCACCAAGGTTCCCTTTCTCTGGACGGAAGAGGTGGACGCCGCGTTCTCGGAGTTGAAGGTCAGATTTTCATCTTCGCCTATTCTGACGCAGGTGGATCCCACCCTTCAGTGCTTGGTGGAGGTGGACGCTTCTGATTCTGGGGTGGGGGCTGTGCTGCCCCAGCGTTCTCCGGCAGACAGTAAAATCCGCCCCTGCGCTTACTTCTCTCGTCGCCTGTCCCCAGCAAAACGAAATTACGACATCGGAGATAGAGAACTCTTGGCAGTGAAATTGGCCCTGGAGGAGTGGCAGCACTGGTTTGAAGGAGCATTACAGCCATTCATCGTCTGGACCGATCATAAGAACTTGGAGTATCTTTGGACCGCCAAGAGGCTGAACGCCCGACAGGCCCGCTGGTCTCTATTTTTTGCACGGTTTGACTTTACCATCACCAACCACCCTGGGTTGAAGAACACCAAGCCCGACGCCCTGTCTCGTCAGTTTGCCCCGGAGACAGCAGAAAAGGCCGAGCACCCCATCCTCCCTCCAGCATGCGTCGTGGGCACCCTCACTTGGGGCATTCGGGACAAGGTTATAAGGGCGCAGACTGACGAAGCTGACCCGGGATGGGGGGTTGTCCAGCGGGCAAATTGTTTGTTCCCACAGCGGTCCGAGAGGAGGTCATCCAGTGGGGGCATACCTCAAAATTCGCCTGCCATTCGGGAAGGGCACGCACGGTTGCGCTCCTATGAAGATCGTTTTGGTGGCCATCCCTCCAGAAGGACGTGGGGGAATATATCCGCGCATGTCATGAGTGTGCTACAGGGAAGACATCCTCATCGCCACCGGCCGGGCTGCTCCACCCCCTCCCCGTCCCGGGTAGACCATGGTCCCACATGGCGCTGGATTTCATCATGAGTCTCCCCACGTCTAATAACTTCACCACCATTCTCACGCTGGTGGACAGATTTTCCAAGGCAGCTCACTTCATCCATCTGCAGGGGTTACTGTCTGCCAAGGAGACAGTGGATCTGCTGGTTCAGCATGTTATTCGGCTGCATGACATTCCTCAGGACATTGTTTCGGACCGAGGGCCCCAGTTTATCTCCAAGGTCTGGAAGGCCTCTTGCACCGCCCTAGGGGCTATGGCAAGCCTGTCCTCCGGTTATCACCCGCAATCCAACGGGCAATGTGAATGAGCCAACCAGGAGGTGGAAGCAGCGCTGCAGTGTGTCACTGCTGCCAATCATTCATCATGGAGCACACACCTCCCTTGGATTGAATATGTCCATAATACAGCAGTGTCCTTGGCCACCAGCATGTCCCCCTTCGAGCCGTCATTGAGCCACAACCCCCAGCTGTTCCAGGAAGAAGAGGGGGACATTGCAATTCCATCGGTTCAGGCCCACTTAAGACGCTGTCGGCAGATTTGGAAGGCAGCCAGAAGGGCACTGCAATGAACGGTGGAATGCAACACTGCGGTGGTGAATCGGCACAGGGTTCCAGGCCTGGCTTATCAGGTGGGTCAGCAGGTATGGCTCTCCACAAAGAACATCAACCTGAAGGCCGAACGTTAGAAGACCGCCCAGCGGTTCATTGGTCCATACCCTATTTGTCAAATTATTAACCCAGTGTCTGTGGTTCTAACTCTCCCCTCCTCCCTCCACATCTGTCCAACTTTCCATGTCTCTCAGATCAAGCCTGTCTCCTCCAGCCCGTTGTGTCCCCCTCTCAGGTCTCCACCTCCACCGAGGGTGATCGACGGCAACCTGGCGTGGCCTGTCACTTCCATCCTGGATGTCCGCCGCCGGGGGCGTGGCCTGCAGTATCTGGTTGACTGGGAGGGCTACGGGACGGAGTGGAGGTCCTGGGTGTGTTCCGTCCTTGTGCTCGACAAGCAGCTCATCAGGGACTTCCATCGGACGCACCTGGGTAGGTTGGAACGCACACCGAGAGGCGTGCTGTAGGGGGGGAGTACTGTCATGGCCGCCAATCATGGCACCTGTGTGCGCACCTGCCTGTCATCTCCTGCGGCCCTATTTATTCCCATCAGGACCAGTGCTGGGCACGGAGTTGTCTGATTCTTTCGGTGAATCACGCCACAACCTGCCTCTGTGCTTCCCTGCACTGAATTCTCCTGCCTCCGGCTTCCAAGCCCAGCAGAACAACGTCCGGGTCGATTCAGCCCGGACCAACTCTCAAGTAAGCTCTCAGCTTCTAAACTGTCCTTTCCCCTGTGCACAGGCGGAGCCCGCAACGGCGGACCTCCTTCTCCCTCCAGGAGGTGGACTTATTCCTCTCCCAGCTAATTAGTCCACAGACACTGTCTCCCTGGCTGCAGCTTCAGTGCGACCTGAGGACTCTTCAACATCTGTTGACAGTAAGCCCAGTAACATCCAGCGTGCTGCATAAGGTGTACTGTTGCTAACGGCCCTTGTCTCTGTTTCAGGGTTGCCAGTCTGTACGGTGCTCTGCCGGCCCAGCTGGAACACACGGATTGCACTACACAACATTACACCTCATAACCGCACTCATGCATCCACTCACTCACGTTAACAAATAAAGTATGTTAATTGTACTAATCCTGAGTCGTGTCTGTCTGTTGGTCACCTGAACCATGTCAGTTTTTCCTCTCCACCGTCGCAAAGTGCTTGCTCACAGGGGATCGCCTGATTGCTGGGGTCTTTCTGCAACTGTGGGGGTTCCCCCTGCAGTTGAAAGTGCTATGAGATGACTGTTGTTGTGAAATGGCGCTATATAAATAAAGTTGAAATTGAATTGAACACAGTTGCCTTGATTTCTTTGTATGTATGGATTATTTGGGTTGTTACTGATATCTGGTGAAAATCTCAGGTCAATGGCTCCATCAGAAATGTTTGATGAGAAAAATGTTGACATGTTCAATACTTATCTTCCCCGCTGTATTTTTGTGGAAAAAAGTTTACTTTTAGATTTACTGGAAAAAAAAGACATTTACAAGAAAAAAAGAAAATTTGTCATAAAGGCCCCTCCAGGGCAGAAAGACAGACCCAGGCGCAGAATTGCAGTTGTGACATTTATTAACAAAAAGAACAGAAAGGTCAAAACTGTGCAGGGAAAACAAATACAAACAAGTAACTTACAGTTGGTGCTCCAGAGCCGAAATCGCTCTGCGAATGCAGGAGAGGATGAAAGTAGATCAGTCATGGAAACATTCATAGGGACATTCAATACTGCCACAGAGACAGAATGAACAGGCAGCGTTTAAATAATGCAAACCAATGTGAGATAATGAGACGCAGGTGTGGGTGAGGAGCAGACGGGTGACCTAATTACCTAACCCTTCACAGATGAGATGTCTAGGGGAACAGGCAATAAGGAGAAGGTGGGAATGTCTGGGAAGGGAGGAAGGCACTCATGTCATGAACCCAAAAAATATACCCAAAAACAGACAAACTAATAAAAGCAGACATAAAACACTCAAAAATACATTAAGAGTCTGAGATGGAGGAACACCGCGCTCAGACTCATGGCAAAATTTATGAGAAAAAAGTTAAAAATTTTCAGAAAAAAATCTAAAATTTACTCAAAATGTTGGAAATTTACAAGAAAATTTTTGAAAATTTATGAGAAGAAAATTGAAAATTTTTGAGAACAAATTTGCAAATTTACAGGGATTACGATCACATGTAAAGTCATAAACATGTGAGTAAAGATGTGAGTAGATGCTAATTCATGTCCAAGTGAGCTGAAAGCAATAGCCAATCTGCCTTGAAATTCTGCCGGCAACATAGTAAAAGTATCAACACTAGAGAGTGAACTAGTTTGAAAATGATACTGACACCAGCAGACAGATGGCCGGAGCTCTGCACCTGAAACTGAGTGTCTGTAGTTCACTCACCCACTTATTCCTGCCACCAATGTGCTAAGGCTAGCAGTGTAAACAACAATCATCCAGATGCAATTTCTGGAGGAGGCAGTGACATTTTTCCAAGTGGGAGCCCTGCCAGATAACACTGTAAACCTAAACATGATGACATTTTCCACAGCAGGAAGAAAGCGGCTAGAGAAATTATGAGGCAACCTCGCCTCTCCGTAACTCACTCTGATGCCAATTCTTCTGTATTCACATTTGTACATTGACTTTACATGGAATTGCACTGCACAAAAAGTTTGTGCTTTGCCTGTGGACAGTACTGAAAGCCATTTGGACCTGAGGGTGCAGTTGTCTGCAGCGTGTTTTCCTTACTTGTCATTAAGGCATGCAGGATTTAGTCATTCACAAATGTCTGTTTAATCTTTATGGTGCGTGAGTCATTAAAATCAGTTCCAACTTGCAGTGAACTCGAAGCAAAGATCATGTGTGCAGCTACCAGCTGTGCACAAGTGCTACATTTTAGCAAATACTGCAATGATCAGCAGGTGATTTGCGGGGGTGTTATCCCCCTGTTAACAAAATGACTCCAAATCCCCCTCCAACACCCCCATCACCATTCATAGGTGTGAATCAAGAGGGGACAATATCATCATAAATCCTTCTATATCATGTTACACAAGTGAACAACGTGACTTTGAACCACCAGTTCTCAGCAGAAATGAAAAAAAGAAAATGTTTTTCCTCAAAAATCTGAGAACTTTTTTCTCATGAATTTGCTTTTTTTTTCCCCTGTAAATTTTCCAACTTTTTTCTTATAGATTTACATGCTTTTTTCTCAAAAATGTGTGACTTTTTGTCATAATCACCCTTTAGGGCAGGCAGGAGACACCAAACGCTGGAGCTGTGAGGCTGCACATTTAATGATGACAGAATACAAATACACAAACACTACACTTATACAGTACATAAGGCAGGATATGGGAGAAAAAGTGCGGGACTCACATCCGTGGGAAAAACAGGAGAACAGCCAGACCCAGGCTGAGGCGTCCAGACATGCCGGGAGGAAAAACAAAGAGAGCCAGACGGAGCTCATCCGCAGACAGGAGAACTGACAGGGGATACCTGTCAGAGGATACAGTGCTGACACACTAGGAAACAGCTGACTGCTGCAACGATAAATCGATGCAGTTGTCTTAAATAGGCACAGGGATAATGAACAAATGATTACAGCTGTGGGTTACAGGAGAGAGGGAAATTGACCAAATTATTGACAGCTGTCAGCTGTGACCGCCCGCGAACTTGAGCTAAACCAGGAAGTAACACAAGGCGCTGGTCAAAGTACAGCTGACTGTCATGAGTCTGAGCTCAAATGTTCTCCCTGATCTCTGACTCAATTTATTTCTGAGCTTTGTATATCTGTCCTTATTATTTTCTCTGTTTATGTATAAATTTTGGATTTTTGTCTTTTGTGCCCCCCTCTTTCCAGACGCTCCCACTCTCTGCTCACAGTCTGCTCTCCTGTCAGCTGTGAGCAGTTATGCAATTAGGTTACCTGCCAGCTCAGCTCCCGCACCTGCCACTCATTTGTGTATCTATTATTTAAGCACTTCCAGCTCATCCTATCACTGCGGCAGTAGAGCAGTTCCAGCTCTGGAGTGCCTACCTTGTATACTACCCTTGTTTGCATTTTTGTATTGTCTGCACTATTTTGGGGATTTTGTTAATAAATGTCATGACTACAGTTCAGCGTGTAATAATAACGCATCAGATTTATATAGCGCTTTATCATAGACACTCAAAGACGCTTTACAAGTAGATACATTATTCATTCACTCCAGACAGACAATGGTAGTGGCAAGCTACTACTGTAGCCACAGCTGCCCTGGGGCAGGCTGACGGAAACGTGGCTGCCAATCCGCGCCAACGGCCTCTCCGGCCACCACCGAACATTTATACACATTCATACCCAGTGTTATGGGCACTGAAGGCAATGTGGGTGAAGTGTCTTGCCCAGGGACACAACGACAGGATATCTGGGGAGAGCGGGATTCGAACCGCCAAACATCGGGTTATTAGACGACCTGCTCTACCTCCTGAGCCACTGCCACCCCAAAACAGACCCTGTGTGGGTCTGTCTTTCTGCCCCGAAGGGGCATTCATGACCCTGACAGTAAATAAGGAGAATACAAAATAAGACAGAGACCAGATAATATAAACAGAGAGAAATAACCCATGAAAATGAAGACAAGATAAATACACAAACCAGAGATGCAATAGATATAATATATAGTGGTGAGAAAAAGTGTTTGCTCCCTTCCTGATTTCTCATTGTTTTGTATGTTTGTCACACTTAAATGTTTCAGATCATCAAACAAATATAAATATTGACAAAGATAACACAAGTAAACACAAAATGCAGTTTTTAAATGAAGGTGTTTATTATTAAGGGGGAAAAAAATCCAAACCTACATGGCCCTATGTGAAAAAGTGATTGCCCCCTAAACCTAATAACTAGTCGGGCCACCCTTAGCAGCAACAACTGCAATCAAGCGTTTGTGATAACTGGCAATGAGTCTTTTACAGCGCTGTGGAGGAATTCTGGCCCACTCATCTTTGCAGAATTGTTGTAATTCAGCCACATTGGAGGGTTTCCGAGCATGAACCGACTTTTTAAGGTCATGCTACAGCATCTCAATCGGATTCAGGTCAGGACTTTGACTAGGCCACTCCAAAGTCTTCATTTTGTTTTTCTTAAGCCATTCAGAGGTGGACTTGCTGGTGTGTTTTGGATCATTATTCTGCTGCAGAACCCAAGTGCGCTTCAGCTTGAAGTCACGAACTGATGTCCGGACATTCTCCTTCAGGATATTTTGGTAGACAGCAGAATTCATGGTTCCATTTACCACAGCAAGTCTTCCAGGTCCTGAAGCAGCAAAACAGCCCCAGATCATTACACTGCCAACACCATATTTTACTGTTGGTATGATGTTCCTTTGCTGAATGCAGTGTTACTTTTACGCCAGATGTAATGGGACACACACCTTCCAAAAATTTCAACTTTTGTCTCGTCAGTGCACAGAATATTTTCCCAAAAGTCTTGGGGATCATCAAGATGTTTTCTGGCAAAACTGAGACAAGCCTTTATGTTCTTTTTGTTCAGCAGTGGTTTTCGTCTTGGAACTCTGTCATGCAGGCCATTTTTGCCCAGTCTCTTTCTTATGGTGGAGTCTTGGACACTGACCTTAACTGAGGCAAGTGAGGCCTGCAGTTCTTTGGATGTTGTTGTGGGGTCTTTTGTGACCTCTTGGATGACTCGTCGTTGTGCTCTTGGGGTAATTTTGGACGGACGGCCACTCCTGGGACGGTTCACCAGTGTTCCGTGCTTTTGCCATTTGTGGATAATGGTTCTCACTGTGGTTTGCTGGAGTCTCATATCTTTAGAAACGGCTAGAAAATTGATCTCAGTTTTCAAAGATGTGATAAACCACAGTTAATTTATGTTTTAACAGGGGGGCGATCACTTTTTCACACAGGGCCATGTAGGTTTGAATGTTTTTTACCCTTCATAATAAACACCTTCAATTAAAAACTGCATCTTGTGTTTAATTGTGTAATCGTTGTCTAACATTTAAATTTGTTTGATTATCTGAAACATTTAAGTCTGACAAGCATACAAAAAAAAGAGAAACCAGGAAGGGGGCAAACACTTTTTCACACCACTATATATGGAACCCAAAACAAAAGGAGAGGTGAGCGCGAAGATGAAGGGAGGCTCAAGTCGACACAAGGGGATAAATAAGTAAGAATTTCATTGCTCAAGAAATATCGTATTTCTTAACTGTGCACATGATAATAAAGCCTTTGAATCTCAAATAAATACTAGAAAAGCACTCGGAGAGCGCAGACCTCCGCCAAGCGCCACAGTTCCCCCCATACAGTGTTTGTGTGTACGTTTTCAGATTCCTTGACCACGAAAACATATGACTAGCAATTGGATTGACAATGATAGGATTAGTGGTTGAGTAGTTATTCACGAAAATGACATTTTCCATAATGGCGGCAACAGTTCCCCCCATACAGTGTTTGTGTGTACGTTTTCAGATTCCTTGACCAAGAAAGCATATGACTAGCAATTGGATTGACAATGATAGGATTAGTGTTTCAGTAGTTATTCAGGAAAATGGCATTTTCCGTAATGGCGGCCACAGTTCCCCCCATACAGTGTTTGTGTGTACATTTTCAGATTCCTTGACCATGAAAACATATGACTAGGAATTGGATTGACAATGATAGGATTAGTGGTTCAGTAGTTATTCAGGAAAATGGCATTTTGCGTAATGGCGGCCACAGTTCCCCCCATACAGTGTTTGTGTGTACATTTTCAGATTCCTTGACCATGAAAACATATGACTAGCAATTGGATTGACAATGGTAGGATTAGTGGTTCAGTAGTTATTCACGAAAATGGCATTTTCCGTAATAGCGGTTTTCTTCTGGACGGTGATCCAGATCACCACCAAAATTTAATCAGTTCTTCTTTGTACCATTTCCAACAACGCCTGAAAGTTTCATCGAAATCCGTCCAAAACTTTTTGAGTTATCTTGCTAACCAACAGACAGACAAACAGACAAACAGACAAACAAACAGACAGACAAACCCCGGCAAAAACATTACCTCCTTGGCGGAGGTAATAAACCAGGGATGCAGGTAATATAATATACATATTAAATGGTAAACAGCAGTGGGGAACTACAGAAAAATAATCAGACTAAATCAGGAGTGTGAGCACAGTTCCCCAACCGTGCTCCACATCATGACACTTTTTTTCCCATAAATTTGCAACTTTTCCATAAATGGGCAGCTTGGTGGTGCAGTGGTTAGCACAGTAACAGCACAGTAAGAAGGTCACCTGATCGATTCCACCCCTGACCATCAGTGACCCTTCTGTGTGGAGTTTGCATGTTCTCTGCGTGGGTTCCCTCCCACAGGCTGAAAACATGCAGGTTAGGTTAACTGGGTACTCTAAAGTGGCCCTATGTGTGAATAGTGAAGGGATGGCACCATACTGTGGATGCCCTCAATTTCCCCTCTGGGGACCAATAAAGTACACAAAACAAGCAAATTTGCATTTTTTCCTGTAAATTTCTGAAGATTAGCAATTTTTTCTTAAAAATTTGGGCTGTTTTCCTCATAAATGTGTTTGTGTGTGTGTGTGGGGGGGGATTCCTTGAAGATTTGCAGTGTTTTCAGTGGATTTTCAGTGTCCATGCTGCTGTAGTGTTTACTCTGCCATCCACTTGAGTTTGAACAATTTTTAAAAACTATGATTTATAGTTACAGTTACCTTTATAGCGCTTGGCATTGGTGGCTCTCAACTATAACCTTTTATTTTGAAGATGATTTGTGTTTTTAATTAGCTAGTGGACTTGTTAACGAGCTAACATCCTCTTTCTCCTCAGAAGTGGCCCGACTGTCACCTGTACACGCCCAGCACCCAAGACTTTCAGGTATGAGCTTCATCCAACCTCACAGTCATCTACCATAAAACAGTCCAAACACATGGTGTGGTTTCCCACCACATTATACCTACTGAAGGCGCAATGACCTCCATGGTCTTGCTGGTCTTGTTGTTGTCTGAACACCTTTGGTTCAGGTTCTCCTCTCTGTATTGAGTCTCATTATCTCATCATTGTCTGATATGATGTCTGAAGAGTGGCTGGCAGTGCGGTCATCTATAAAAACAAAGTGACGAGGGCTGGGCTGAGCACACAACCCTGAGGCATACCTGTGGGTAGGACAATTGTGGATGATGTGCTGTTCTCACCCCCTGAGGCCTATTGGTGACAAAGTCCTTGATCCAGGAGCACAGTGATGTGGATAGTCCAAGTTATGCAGGTTATGTCATAAACTCTCCGTGTGCTGTTCCACAGCGCACGGAGGAGGAGAAGGATGGAAGGATTTAAACGCAGGGTTTCACCAACACACATTTATTGACTAACTACTAACTACTAACTAACCTGCACTTATATAGCGCTTTTCTAGTCACAAAGACCACTCAAAGCGCTTTCATTAATACTAACGCTCTATTCTAAGGGCCTATAGGAAACAGATATCTAGGGACAATTTAGAACAGCCAATTAACCTAACATGAAACAGTTCAAAATTAAAGACTTACAGAAAGGTTACTATGTACACAAAATGGCTGACGCCAAAGCGAAAAGCGAGCAGACCACTGTGTACCGTGGCCACAGGAATAAATACAAATAGCATATACGCTTGGGAGAGCGAGGAAGACCCGAGGAGGCTCTACTGACTCGGGGAAGCAAACTGGGCAACAGCCTAAGCGTAGCAGTAGCACTGCGGGGAAGAAATGCTAACAGCTAAGCATAGCAGTAGCACTGCGGGGAGAAAAACGCTAACAGCTAAGCGTAGCAGAAACTACTGCACCAAGAAATGCCAGGCAGTTTACTCACAAGCAGGAACAGTCCAAGAAGTCCAGTTCCCCCAACGAGCGCAAATAATAGATCCTTCCAAGATGTGACAGTCACCCGACGTAGAACACTCGTGTGACTCGTATAATGACCCAGCAGCAATTGTCTAGCAAAGAGCTGGTTAAATACAAATGCCGCTGGCCACACAAATTGGGCACACCTGGGCGAGGCATGGGAACAATAATTACCGGGTCTGGGAACAGCTGATGGAACTAAGGAGAGCGAGGGGGCGTGGTTGGACCGGCAGACTGTCAGCAGCGTGGGAGAAAACAGATCACAGAGGCTGTCTAACAACTGCCGGTCAAAAATACACAAAGTGCACATAAACAGTAGAACCAAACCCACAGAGAGATCAGGGCCGAGCCGGGGAAAACCAAGCCGGCTCGGCTCGTAACAGGTTAAGTTAATTGGAGACTTCCTTTTCCACTAGTACCTATATAGCCCAACTCGCCTTGATACGGCTTTACTCATCTCAGCTCGCTTTTGTTTCCATTACAGCTGAGTACCGCCTCAGGTGGGTGGGATTTTTTTACAGCAAGGTGGTGCAACACTCCCGTAACGTAAAGCATGCAACACAAGCAAAACACAAGATGGTGAATTACAAGGCGACTGCTTGGTCTCTGGCTTTTTTTTTCTGAGTAAAGGCTAAAAAGGAGAGCTAGAGAAAGCTGCAGGCGGTGAGACGAAATGCTCTGGAAAAGTACTGGAGCATTTAGGAAGCCAAAAAAGCAGTATAAAGTCAAAGACACGAGGATACGAACTAGATCACATATGAAGGTAAGCTAATGATTGCTAATGCTAATTTGCTTTAAGTCCGCCGTACTACATTGTAATGTTGGCAAGTTATTGCTATTAGGTACTAAAATATGTACGCTGTGTGTGTTTGAGATGGCTCTCTTGTGGCAAAATGACTGCTTCAAACCGTGGGTCTGGGTGTTCAACAAAGCCTCCCGGTGATGTCACGCCAGCTTCACGAATGTGCAGTGGTTACAGAAGTTCAGAAAGTCTGTAGAAACATTTAGCTTCCTCTGCAACAAATTGCCTTGATCTGAAAATCACGGAGCGACTGTTGAGACATCATGGGATGTACCTGCCGGTGGTGTCATGGTAAAAAGTGATCAGCTGCCAAAACTTGATCACCAGGTGCCCTTTTGTAGTTATGGGGTTATATTAGCTGCAAAATATATATTTCAACAGGTAAACAGTACTGAGTTAGGTATTAATAAGATATATTTAACAATTATGATGCATTTTAAGACAAAATAAACTTGATCAAAAAATTAAAAGCAATTGAAATAATGCAGTCACAAGGTTACATGGAAAATACGTACATAGATTTACTGGATATATACATGTAAATACTGTATAAATATATATTCTCTGCTTCAACAATGTACTATACATTATTCATTTAGTATAGCACTAGGAATTTTGACAATAAACCTTTGTACTTTTTGCAGATCTGTTCCCACTTTTTCTTACTTTCTATGGGTATGCACTAGTTATACCTCAAGTACATTCAAAAGTGAGTTCTGTAATATTTTTACTTCAGTGGAAATTGTGCTACTTTGGGTTTGGCACTTTATCTGTACTTTAACTTAAAAAGCAAAGGATTTGAGTACTTTCTCCACCACTGCTTAAAACAACACTGTGTGTGCAACTTGTTTCTTACCAGTTATCACACGTTGTGCTAAACGTTGTCAGTGTCAGAGCAGATGCTGGTCGGACTCTAAAACGAAAATACATACAATTTAAGTACATGCACAGCACAAAAGTGCAACATGTAAAAAAAAAACAAAAACAAAACACCTTTTTAACCAGGATTAACACTAGCTTATTTTGTCAGATGTTGTTGACACAAGCGCAAAATACAAGTAGAGCATGGAGTTAGCACTGATGGCTAACTAGCTAGCTCATTGTCTGCATACAGGTGACAACGTTGTTGTTTGTTCAAAGTGAACTTTCCACCACTGGGATAAATAATGTAAAAGATGCAATATATCACATCACTCACCATCCTCTATATCCTCTTTATCACAATTTTTCAACTGCTGTAGTCGGGTCCTCACGTTATTTGCCAGTCGGTGGGCGTAAATTCACTGCAGGTGGCTCCGTCTAGTTCCCTCTGGATTCTCTCATCAGCCTAAAGGCACAGAAAAGTCAGGAGGACCACAGCATTGGTTTCTGTGAAACCATTCCGTCATTGTTGTTTATACTGACGCTTGTTTGCTTGCTCGCAGATGAATCTTTGAAAATGGCAGCTGGAGATTCTGTAGAAGACATTGCTCTCATGACGTTATGCTCTGACCAATCAGTGGCCTGCAGTCTGTTGACGTCACATTTTCAGCTACGACTCTACACAGTTGGAACCCAAATGGCGCACAATTTTCGTACGTCATTTTAGTATCGGGTACTAATGGAAAAGCCTACAAAGTGCGCCGAGTCGAAGTGAGTAGGGCTAAGCAGGTACTAGTGGAAAAGGGGCTTAAAGTGGCCACGGATGCCTTTGAATTTCCCTCTGGGTTTAATAAACTCTAACAAAAAAAGAGACTGGGCGAGAAAATTGCCAGCCACAAATTCACAGGGGGGAGAGTCAAATTTGCAAGATGTGTAAAAGGGGCCCAACAATGTGCTTGATTATTTATTCTCTTTAGAATAACAGAAATTCTTGTTTCTTGAGGTTTGATTAAAGAAAATGTAATTACAAAAATGAGAAAAAGTTGCAAATTTTTGAAAAAAAACTTGCCCATTTTTGAGGAAAAGTTGCAAATTTTTGAGTAAAGGATTGAAAATTTATAGAACAAAGTTGCAAATATTGGAGAAAAGGTAAAAAAATACAAGAAAAGAGTTACAAATCTTTGAGAAAAAAGCTGCAAATTTCTGAGGAAAAGCTGCAAACTTTTAAGAAAAAATGCAAATATTGCAGAAAAAGTTTTAAAAAAATTACAAGAAAAAAGTTGCAAATTTTTTTTTTAAAAAAGCTGCACATTTCTAAGAAAAACAGTGCAGATTTACAAGAAAAAAAATAACAGATTTATGTGAAAAAAGGTTGCAAATTTAATCTCTTAAAATTCCAGTGTTATGCTCAGGAACGTTACATTTTCTACTTCCACTTAGTGAAGAAAGAATTTGATTTTCTTTACATATGCCAAATTTTGGGAAATTGGCTGGAATGTTAAGAGGTTATAACAAATCAAAGAAGACTCAGACTACTACCAAAAGTGAAATCATATCAATATCATGAGGATTTCAGGAGATTTACTCATTCATTCAACACACAGAGACAGGCCTGGAGTTGCCAATTGGGAGGGTTTGTCACCTGAAAGGATGTCACCTGACTGCAAAACAAATCTACCTACGGGTACAAGTAAAGTAACCTGAACCTGAACCTGAACCTGAGCTTTCAGTGGTGCACTTCACTATTGGGCTGAAACTGTAAAAAAGGGCTTAGTGATGTTTGACATTCCACAGCCATGACTGGCCTGAATGAGTGATTCACTGCAGGCGGTCTGGCCCTGCAGCTCTACAAGCTGTTTTTCCGTGAAGAGCGTCATTTAAAGTTGGGAGAGGGAGACAATGGAAGGCAGAAAGAGTTGGGAGGAGCTGAAAAGGTCACATGGAAATGATTATGGTAATATTTTTTGAAATTGCATGACATATCATGACGTTCAAATTTACTTGGACTAGTATTTTCCAGAGGCACTAAGGTAAAAACGAAGAGGTTGTAAATATTAAACATCATGTGGTCACCGCGCCACCTCAGTCAGGTCATATTCATTTGGTTTACTCACCTGAGTGTGCAGGAGGAGACCAGAGTTGGCTGGTCAGAGCTGCTCATGCTGGACTGTTTTTAGCTTAGCCGTACCTAATGGTCTGAGATGAGTGTGCTGGCCCTTGTGTTGGCCCATCTTTTTTTTTTTGGGGGGGGGGGGTGCTTTTGCACCATTTTGCTGCAAATCATCTGGATGCGAATCTCATGAGAAAAGCTAGGACTTCACCCTACAATATGCACTTTTCAAGATTCAGAATCAAAGATTTTATTTGTCAATACTGCTATACATACAGGACATACAGAAAAATTGAAATGCTGTTTCTCTTTAGTCATGTGCACAATATAAAAAAAAGGAATAAGGCAAGAAAAACAAGAACAGCAGTCTATGTACAATAATGCTGCCCGTAGTGCAAATAACAGTAAAGGATAAAACCCTGACATCCCATAGTGCAAATAAAGATAAACAATAAAACCCAGCAATCGTATATACAGAAAAGTAGAGCAGTAATACTCATAGTTGCAAGTACAATGCGGTACTGTAGGTGCAAACAGTGACAGATTGAACTGCACATGATCAATATTGCAATAGCAGACAGCAAACGATATGGCATTTGTGCAAATGGTTGCAGTAAGGTGTGCCAGTCTTTCTGTGCCAGCAGCTGAGGTAGTTATTGTGCGGGTGAGTGCATTACGGTCCAGGGCTGAGGGGGCAGTGGACAGAGTTCAGGGCCCTGATGGCCTGGTGAACAAAGATGTTTCCTAGTCTTGTGGCCCGGGCCCGGAGGCTCTGGTACTTTTTCCTTGAGGACAGGGGGATGAAAAGGGAGAGTGAGGGGTGGGAGGTGTCGCCTGCAATGTTGATAGCTTTGTGGGTGAGGAGGTGAGGTAGATGTCTGGGGGGGGGGGGGTGCAGAGGGGCACCAATGATCTTACTGGGTGTGTTTATGTTACTTACTCCGCACTGGGTGTGTTTATGTTTATATATCTATATATTTATTCCATCTAGCTACAATGCTCCGCACTGTGTGTTTATATATCTACATATTATTCCATCTAGCTACATTGCTCCACACTGTGTGTTTACATATTCATATATTTATTCCATCCAGCTACAGTGCTCTGCACTGTGTGTCTGTGTGTGTGTATATATATATTTTATAGTAATATGTACATATGTATATTAGCTGCTCTTGCTTGCTTGTTTTTTTTCTTGCCTTTTGATTGTTGCTCTGAGTGTTGCTATCCCTGTGCTGTTGCAATCCTGGAATTTCCCCATGTGGGACTAATAAAGGCTTATCTTATCTTATCTTATCTTAAGATAAGATAAGATAAGATAAGCCTTTATTAGTCCCACAACGGGGAAATTCCAGGATTGCAACAGCACATGGATAGCAACACTCAGAGCAACAATCAGAAGGCAAGAAAAAAACAAGCAAGCAAGAGCAGCTAATATACATATGTACGTATTACTATAAAATATATATATATACACACACACACAGACACACAGTGCAGAGCATTGTAGCTGGATGGAATAAATATATGAATATATGAACACACAGTGCAGAGCATTGTAGCTAGATGGAATAAATATGTAAATATATAAACACCCACAGTACGGAGCATTGCAGCTAGGTGGAATAAATATGCAAGTATATAAACACACACAGTGCGGAGCAATGTAGCTAGATGGAATAATATGTAGATATATAAATATATAAACACACCCAGTGCTGAGCATTGTAGCTAGATGGAATAAATATGTAAATATATAAACACACACAGTGCAGAGCATTGTTGCTAGATGGAATGAAACAGCATAACCGTCTACTTAGTTATCCTACATGGTATGATTATGTGCCCATACATATTCTCACCCTCCATAGCGACCGGTATGTTCCTAGTTGTATGCCGGAGGGGACCATTGTGTAAGTCTATTGCATCTTTTGCATTCAAAAAACTATTAGTTTGTTACGTCTTTTTGCTATCTCTGCGAGCAGCCCTGCTTAGGTTGTACAGTCTGACAGCCGTTGGTAGGAAGGACCTACGAAACCTCTCGGTTGTGCACCTGGGATGATGTAGTCTGCTGCTAAATGAGCTCCTCAGTGCATTCAGTATGTCCTGCATAGGGTGGAACTCGGACTCCAACAGAGATGACAGTTTAGCCACCGTCCTTCTCTCTCCTATCTCCTCCATCGGATCAAGGCGCTGCCCCAGGACAGAGCTAGCTTTCTTAATCAGTTTGTTCAGCCTCTTCCTATCGGCTGCAGTAATGCCACTGCCCCAGCAGACCACTCCAAAAGTGATGGCTGATGCCACCACCGTGTCATAGAATGACTTCAGCAGCGCCCCTTGTACACCAAAAGACCTGAGTCTCCTCAGCAGGAACAGCCTGCGCTGTCCCTTCTTGTAGAGTGCATCAGTATTGTGTGACCAGTCTAGTTTATTGTTCAGATGAATACCCAGGTACTTATAGGATGTCACCATCTCGATGTCTGTTCCCTGTATATTTACTGGTACTGTGAGGGGCTGCCCATGCCTGCGGCAGTCCACCACCAGCTCCTTAGTTTTCCTCGCGTTGATCTGGAGGCAGTTCCGATGGCACCAGTCCACGAAGTCCTGGATAAGCCCTCTGTACTCAGCTTCTTCTCCATTGGAGATGAGGCCAACGATCGCAGAGTCATCAGAGAACTTCTGTAGGTGGCAGTGTGTTGTGTTGTGTGAGAAGTCCGCAGTATAAAGAGTGAACAGGAAGGGAGCCAGCACCGTTCCCTGGGGGGCCCCCGTGCTACTGATGATCGTGTCGGACACACAGTCCCGGGTTCTCACAAACTGAGGCCGGTTCGTGAGGTAGTCCAGGATCCATGATGACAGGTGCTGGTCCACCCCTGCGCGCAGCAGCTTGTCCTTCAGGATCATCGGTTGGATGGTGTTGAAAGCACTGGAGAAGTCAAAGAACATGATCCTCACCATATTCCCGGGCTTCTCCAGGTGGGACAGAGAACGGTGAAGGAGGAAGATCACCGCATCCTCCACCCCAATGCCATGCTGGTAGGCGAACTGGAGTGGATCCATCGCTGGTTCCACCAGGGGGCGGAGGTGAGCAAGGAGCAGTCTCTCCAGGGTCTTCATCAAGTGGGACGTCAAGGCCACCGGTCTGTAGCTGTTCAGGTCTTTGGGGTGGGAAGTTTTTGGTACAGGTACCACACAAGATGTTTTCCACAGCTGTGGTACCCTCCCCAGTTTCAGGCTCATGTTGAAGATATACGTCACAATCCCACACAGCTGGTCTGCACAGGACTTGAGGAGCTTTGCGCTGATGCCGTCCGGTCCCGGCGCCTTCCTCGCCTTGATCTTCCTCAGCTCCGTCCTCACCTGGGTCCTGGTCAGGGTCAGGATGGGGGGCTGTGTGTTGGGAGTGGGGGGGTGTTGGTGGAGTGGGGAGTGGGCAGCAGGACTTGATTTCTTTAGAGGCAGCAGTGGTTGTTGTGCAGTCAGGGGGGAGGGCGGTTTGTCAAATCTATTGAAAAACAGATTCAGGTTGTTCGCCCACTCCCTGCCCCCTGTGGCCTGGGGGGAGGTATTCTGGAGCCCCGAGATGGTTTTGAGGTTTCTCCAGACCCCGCTGATGTCGCTCTGTTGCAGCTTGTCCTCCATCTTCTTCCTGAAGCTGTCCTTGCCTTCTCTGATCTTTCTCCTCAGCTCCCTCTGTACGGACTTCAGCATCTCCCTGTTCCCTGACCTGAAGATCCTCTTCTTCTCTCTCAGAAGTGTTTTTATCTCAGGGTTGATCCAGGGTTTGTTGTTTGAGTGACGCCGTATGGTCTTGGTGGGAACGGATTTGTCCACACAGAAGCTGAGGTAGCCCGTGAAGGTGTGAATGAGGCCATCGATGTCCTCACCATGTGGATCGCAGAGCTGCTTCCAGGCGGTGGCTTCAAAACAGCCCTTTAGGGTGTCCATTGTCTCCTCAGACCATAACTCCACAGTGTGCATGGCCGGAGGTTGTCTGTGCACTAGGGGTTTGTACACCGGCCGGAGATGAACCAAGTTGTGATCCGATCTCCCGAGTGGGGGGAGTTGTGATGAGGTGTACGCCTCCTTAGTGTTTGCGTAGAATAAATCCAGTGTTTTATTGTCTCTAGTGTGGCATGTGACATACTGGGTGAACGTGGGTAGAATGGGAGACAGTGAAACATGGTTGAAATCGCCTGAGATGAGGAGAAGAGCATCTGGGTGTTCTGTCTGCAGCCTGCTGGTTACTGAATGGATGACGTCACGTGCTGTCCCAGCGTTCGCCGTCGGATTTGCATAAACAACAATGCAGATCACGTGTGAGTGTTCTCTCGGGAGATATGTAGGCCTCATGCTAACAGCTAGCAACTCAATGTCTTTGCTGCAGTGTCGTTGTTTAACAGTGATATGTCCCGGACTGCACCAGTTGTTGTTAACATACATTATCACTCCACCGCCCCTAGCCTTGCCACTGTCTGGTGTTCGGTCAGCTCGTATCATGTGAAAACCCTCCAGCTCAATGTTAGCATCTGCTGCTAGTTCAGTTAGCCACGTCTCAGTAAACAAAAGGAGAGAGCACTCCCGGTATGTGCTATCATAACGGGAGATAGCCGCTAGCTCATCTAACTTTCCCAGTATCGACCGTACATTTCCCATGACAACAGATGGAAGGGAGGGTCTGTACCTTATATTTATATACCTTATACCTTATACCTTATATATTATCTTATCTTACTGGCTGCTTTCACTGTGCATTGTAGTGTCGTCTGGCAGGAGGCAATGCAGCTTCCATACCACACTGTGATGCAGCTGGTGAGGATGCTCTCAGTGGTGCCCCGGTAGAATGAGCACATGATGGGGGGGTGAAACTCATGGTGGCCTTACTTTGCGGAGGAAATGGAGGCGAGTTTGAGCCTTCTTGGCCAGTGATGTGGTGTTGTTGGACTACAAGAGGACACTGCAGGAAGTCCTGAGCCCTCAGGAGCCTGTGGACCTTTGCTGTCATCCATGGCTTTTGGTTAGCACGAACAGGGATGGTTTTGCAGTGAATGACATCATCAATGCATTTAACTATGTAAGCTACATCAATCTTTTGCACCATCTGGCTGCATATCTTGTGAGAAAATCTAGGACTTCACTTGGCTAGGTGCTTACTTTGCACTGTCTGATGGACTGAAAATGCAATTTGTTGATTAATACCCAAGAGTATGCAACATTTACATGAATATACAGTATATAAATTAATTAATAAAATTTCACCCAGGACCAATTTGCCTTGGAAGACCCTACCAGGAGCAAGTTGCCCAACAACATAGCTCCTGGGATCATTCGGGCACTCAAACCCCTCCACCACGATAAAGTGGCAATCCACAGAGGAAATACCCATGAAAAACATTACATCATGGACCCAGTGTACCCATAGGAAACACATGGCTCTGCTTTCCAGTGGGTTCATCACCTACAGGAGGGATCATGGGGATCATGGTGCTATGTGAACTGAGCAGAGGTCTGGGCCGATTCACCTCCAACTCAGATCCCCAGATAAGTGGTAGAAGATGAATGGATGGATGAATGCATAGATGTATGCATTTAGAGATTGGTGCATCATCGCTAGTGTTAGCACTAGTCCATCAAAGAATCAGTCTTTTTGTCCCACCCCTACTGAAATCCAAAGAAAATAACAATATAAGCCACACTTGCTAAGCTACCTCCCTGGCAGCACTGTTAGCGCTGAAGCTAATGCTATTGGTGCCCCACTCATAGACAGGCAGCTAGGCTGTTCAATAATAGAACAGCGAGCGGGTATCAAAGATGGGATTACTTTTTCTTGACAGGAACACAACCAGAAGTGATAAAACAGCTTCTCAGACATAAAAATAATATATAGGCTGTGTTTTTAAGGGAAGTGAATGAACTACAATACAGTTGGTGGGTGCCCCGTAGAAAAGAGCTGCCTCAGTGGTGTGATTGAAAACCAGACTGAAGGTTTTCACAAACGCTTACCTTATCCTGACAGGATTGAACTGGACTTAAAAACTTCTTTCTCGAAAACTTCACACAGCAAAGGTGATTTGAAATTGGTCTGAAGGTGGTGAGGACAGAGGGATCCAGATGTGACTTATTAAGGAGGGGCTGCACTGCAGCAGCTGGAATGCAGCCTGACATAGGACAAGAGTTTATGTCGTTTAAAATACTAATACAAACACTGTTGAATATAGCTTTATATAGCTAATGACGTTTACTGTTGAGGACACAATTCACAGGTCACAGATGGTTGACTACTTTAGAGAGATTCATGAGTGGAACAGATGCAAACTGATGAAAAAACCAACTGAGCACAGAGGAGGAGCAGACATTGTCCTCCTCAGGGAATGTGAGAGGAGCCCTGAAGGCAGCAGACTTAAAAAAAATCTGAGCCAGCATAAAGCATACATACAGTACTGCATGTTTTACATGTCAGAACACAGTTCAAACATCTGGTCCTGGTCTTGTCAATCAGTCGCACCACACATCACTATTTACTTCACAAAATGATCCTAAAGGAAAAGGAATGTTGGAAACTAAACAAACCCTGACTCCCATCAGAGGAATTACAGTCCTAATTTGGTGAAGTTGGGATGTTGTTTTTTAGTTTAAGAGTCACCATGAAGAAGCCACTTAAAGCTTTTGGTAGGGAGCCCACTTCCTCCAATAAAATGATAACACATTAGACACTGACTAGATGTCTTCCGTGTACAGCAACATACAGACATACATATAACCAACATATAGCACATAATCCCAGCATTTGTTTACGTTAAACTAGTAGGTAAGGTCAAGATACATTAGCAGATTATTAAATACTAGTGGAGTGACATCAGTAGATAAAGCAGAAATAACAATGGAGTAACAACTCATTAGTGAGCAAGTTTTGTGAAACAAATAGCGGATTAATTATATAATGATAGGAGTTGCATTTTTAGTTTTTTCTTGAAGATGGAGATGGAAGGTGACATTTTTAGATTCTCATCTAGCTCGTTCCGAATCTGAGGTCCTCTGCACACAATACAAAACCTGGTGGATTTTAGTCTTTGTTTTTTCCCAATAATTTGGTTTTTATTTCTGGTGGTATAAGTGTGCGTGGGAAGGAAGGTTGGAATGAGTTCATATACTTTTTAGTTGGATTTGTGGACAACCTGATGCCCTTCAACATGAGCCTGAAACTGGGGAGGGTACCACAGCTGTGGAATCTGTGCTGTTGCAATCCTGGAATTTCCCCGTTGTGGGACTAATAAAGGCTTATCTTATATAGGCATTCTGTTAGTGATTACGCTCAGCAAGTCTCAGGAGATTACAACGATGGAAAAGATGACTAGTAGGAGAATTATATTCAGACCAAGATAAGGCACGTATAACTTTCTTTTGGAGAATTTCTAGCATTTTTAGGTTTTGTTGGGAATGTGTTTAACCATATGATATTGCAATAATGTAAATGAGGCTCAAATGAAGTTTTATATAGAGTGAGAAGTGCTGAAAGTGGTAGAAAATGTCTCATTTAAAAAAAAAAGCAGCATGTTTAGCCAGTTTTTTGGTTAGATCGTCAATGTGACATTTGAAATTGAGAAATTCATCGATGAGGACCCCCAAGGATTTTATAGAGCTAACTCTTATAATATTCTGTCCATTAATTTTGGGACAAAGTTGCTTGATGTCTGCCTTTTTGTTGGAACAGAATACAATATAATTTGTACCACACTAAATGTTTTTAAGACTCATTGTAAAAATTGGCTATTAGACAACCAAAACTGTACCCATAACTAGTAGTTGCTCTGCGGCATGTGCATATATAAATGTGCCCATGCGTCACACACATATGCCCCGCCTCTTGTTTATTGCTGTCTCTTGTTGCTGTGAGATGCTTGGGTGCATGTGTGTGTACATATACACTGCACTTTGCTCGTGTGACATTTGAATGTCTTGTTTTGTAACACCTTAACTCTTGCACTTAAGCTTATCCACTTTGTACAATTTCATTGCAGTTTTTCTGCTTGTGTATGATTGTTTGTCTGTGTGTTTTTGTGACCCACCAGTGGACTACAGATGCAAATTAGCAGTATTGCTAAATCTGGCATACTTACATTTGTATTAATGTTCATTAGTATGTAATGTCCCTTTCACATAAACATTAAACTTATTTTCATAAGTTCACTATTTCTTATCTGTTCAAGTTCATTTGGATTCTGGTGAGCAAAAAATAAATTAGTGTCATCAGGAAACAGTACTTTATGTAGTAGAGACGAGGAGTTAGCAATGTCATTTATATACAGAATGAATAGAACTGGTCCTAAAATGGAACCCTGGGGAACCCCATGATTGATGGATTTATATGATGACTTGTGGTTATTTATATAAACATACTGAAGTCTTCCAGACAGATAATTAATAAACCAATCTAATGCAAGGTCTCTGGTGACATAATGTGGGCTCAGGGAACACACACACACACAGGCTCGAGAAAGACTTAAGGCTTTATTCAACAACCAGTGGTGTTTGGATGCGTGAAGGGAAGTGTGGATGTAGTGTGGGTGAACGAGGAGCGCCGGGAGCGTAACGGTTCACCGTGCAGCCAGGCAACCCTATGGGCAGAGCAGAGCAGGAAATTAGCAACAGTCAGATACCCCGTAGGGAATTACCACAATGTGCGGGTTACGTGCAGGTGTAATGGTGGCTGGCGTTGGCGACGCTGATGCTGCCTGGAGGACAGCGCTCCTGTGCACACCCGGCATGCTGGGGAGAGGATTGACGGGGAAGAGGCGTGGATGAGGAAGTCCGCCGTCCGGGAGGTCCACCTGTGCACAGGGGAGAAGCTGGAGAGAAGGTAAGATGAATAATGCAGCTTACGTGCTTGGAAGAAGGTACGCTGGCCGGGACGAATCGGTCGAGCACTGGAGGTTAGGGAGCGTAGATGAGCAGACGACTCCAGGCCGAGGCTGAGAGCAGAGGGAGTTACATAGGTGGAGGCTGATGAGGCGCAGGTGTGCGCGCCGCTGGCACTGACGGCAGGCAAGAGCGAGTTGTAATATCTGGGGTTTTTTTTGTCCCTATTTAGAACCTTATTTAGTATTCTCCAGGATTTCTTGGAATCACCCTGTGATACGGTTATAAGTTCTGCATAGTAATTACGCTTACTCTGTCTAATAATATGCATTAGTTTATTTCTATAATTAGTATGTTCATTTTTATTGTTAATATTTGGATTTTTTTATGTAGCGTTTATGTAATTTATTTTTGGACTTAATAGATTTTAGTACATAAGGCGTCAAACGCAGCATCAGCATCACTACAATTGTAGATTCTATCCCATGCCTTGACATGCAAGTCCTCACTCAGTCGTTGTAAGGTTTCTTCATTAAGTATTTTTATTTTAAGTTTGTGTTGCGAGATTGAGGGCCTAATGGCAAGGTCAAGAAATGAAACAATGGGGAAATGATCAGAAATCTTGGAGAGCATGACTCCAGATACCAGTGTGGAACTGTGAATGTTAGTAATGATATTATCGATAATGGACTTGGTGGAGTGAGTGATTCTAGTATAGGTATTAATGGTAGGGAAGAAGGAAGAGGAGTGGAGTGTATTCATAAAGTCCTTTTTAGCTGCATCATCCCTGGAGAGGTCAATGTTGAAGTCTCCAAGGAGAATACAACTTTTATTTTTGTTGTTGATTAAGAATAAAATTTCTTCCAGTTTGGTCATGAAAATATTAAGGTCGGTGTCTGGGGGGGGCGATAAATCACACCTACAGTTGGATTTTTTATTTCTTGCTCCATTCTCCCCTGAAAAAGACCCCGCGATAACATAGACTCCTTCACTTGGGGCAGGAGCTTGTCCCCAACCCGGAGAGGACATTCCACCTTTTTCTGGCTGAGGACCATGGACTTGGAGCCGCTTCACACTCAGCAGCAAACCATCCCAGCAAGACTGTAGGTCATTGCTGGATGAAGCCAGCAGGACAACATCACCTGCAAACAGCAGAGATGCGATTGTGTGGTCACCGAAGTTCACTTTGAACATTAAATTCTGCGCCACTGCGCCACCGGCTGCACAGTGGCGCAGTGGTTAGCACTGCGGCAGCACAGTTTACCCTTGGCCGGGGGATTGTGGGATTGTGGGATCGTGGGTTCGATCCCAGCCCCCGACCAACAGTGATCTGTGTGGAGTTTGCATGTTCTCCCCGTGTTGCGTGGGTTTACTCCGGGATTTCTCCGGTTTCCTCCCACATGCCAAAAACATGCATGTTAGGTTAATTGGCTGTTCTAAATTGTCCCTAGATATCTGTTTCCTATAGGCCCTTAGAATAGAGGGTTAGTATTAATGAAAGCGCTTTGAGTGGTCTTTGTGACTAGAAAAGCGCTATATAAGTGCAGGTTAGTTAGTTAGTTAGTTAGTAAATGTCTTGTCTTTGTAATGTACTCAGTTGAATATAGGTTGAAAAGTGTTTTGCAAATCATTGCATTCTGTTTTTATTTATGTTTTACACAAATTCTCAACTTCACTGGAATTGGGGTGTAAGAAGATAATTATCAACCTGCTGTTCCTGATTGTATGCAGCTGTTCATCACCGGAGTAGTGGCCTAGTTGATAAAGCATCCACCCCACAGCTAGGAGTTTGGGGGTTCAAGTCCCAGCCCAGTCTTACCAAAGACCATATAAAAATGATACTGCCCTCCTTCTAGCTTGGTGCTCAGCGTAATGGGAAGGAGAAGTTGTGGGACCTTGCATGGTAGCAACCCCTCTAATTCTAGATGTCATTAACATTGCAGATAGGAGAACTGTAATTTTGTTCTACTCTACATGATTGGCTGTATGGACTGAATGACAACAGAGATGGCTTCTTCTGAGTGTCACCATCTTTGTACGGTAGACGTTTTTTCAATTTGCTAGTCTGGAGTGTTCAGGTGTGTGTTAGAACAATTCCAAGAATCATTGGGGTCTACTTCCTTTTTCACACATGGATTTTGCATTTTGTGTTGATTTTTGTTGAATCAAAGATGATACAGTGAAAACAGCTGTGTGGTGTTTGATGATTCAGGCTCGACTGACATAAATTTAGGAGATGGTATGGATCAGAGGAGTTTTTTTTATGTTCTGATATATAAAATCTTAAAAATGATACAGGGTGTACTTACATTTTCACATCATGACAAATATAGGGTCTATAACTCCCCCCAGACAATTTACTCCTAGAAACAGACTAAAAATATAAAAAATGTAATGTGTTATTTAATTCTGTACTTGAACTTCAACTGACAAAGGAATGCAATGCTGTCGTTATTGTGTTCTTGATACAGAAAGCTGAAAATATACTAAATGCATATTTTTATTGGTGTCATGGCGTCGCACCTGTGGGTGTTGCCTCTCAGTTCCTCTGGCCTGCTCTCCCCTCCCTGTCCTGTTCCTGGACACATGACACCAGTGAGTGTGACCGCCTGATTTGTGCACCTGTAAGTGAAGTTGAGAGCTGCACAGGTGACCGATGAAATGACTGTAGGATTAAAACAACTACCCAAGGTTTTTTTTAGTTACACTTTGTGAAGGAGGTCTGTTGAGCGAAGAGCAGCCATGCATGTGTGTCACGGGTGGCGCTTATTTCCGTCCAAGGTGCATTTGTGTCTGGAGTGTGTGTGTGTGTGTGTGTGTGTGTGTGTGTGTGTGTGTGTGTGTGTGAATAAAATGCCCAATTTCATGTTGTGATGCTCCTGGACTGCCCCTTGTGACATGATTCACAGAAAACCCAAGTGCAGACACAGGCTCAGTTAATCTCACAATCTCACAATGACCTGACCGGAGTGGTGGCTCAGTTGGTGGAGCATCCGCGCCCACACCCGGGAGGCAGAGGTTCAAATCCCGGCCGGGCCATGCCAAAGACCATGTGAAAAGGAGAACTTCTTGGTGCTCAGCAATAATGGAACGGAGGAGAGAAATTTGTGGCGGTGCCTTGTATGGCGGCTACCCCTCTGATTCTGTGTGTGATTAACAGAAACATAATTTTGTTCTACTGTACATGATTGGCTGTATGGATTGAGTGACAGTAAAGATGGCTTTTCCTTTATTGTGTGTGCAGAGCGGGAGTCGTCTGGCAACACTGCATGGAGAGACAAGATTAGAGTTTTCCTGTAAACTGGAGAATTGGCTGAATAATTCGTAATCTTACGGAATTGGGTAGTTGCTGCCGTGCCGAGAAGCAGCTTGATCCCTTTATCCGGAAATCAGGGTCCCACTGTGGTACAGCAATGCTGGTGCAGATAATTATAGTGCTGAGAGCAGGTGGGACTCCACTGAGGAGGAAGAGGAGCAGGTTAGTCCAGAGTGTGGGCACTTACGGGGTAGGTGAGTGTGCAGCCTCCGGCTCATGGATTGTAGTCCGGTCTGCCGCCTGGAGTTTGAGATGGTCCGCCTAGAGGTAGGTCCACCTGTGCACAGGGAACAAGGACAGAGAGAGGCAGGAACAGGAGGAGACCAGATTCAAATAGTGCGTAGCTTACAGGAGTGTTGGGGAGACAAAACTCCCAGATGAAGAGGAGCCAGAGATGCAGGAGGGGAGACAAGACTCCCACGGAGAAGCTCAGGTTCCTACGGTGAGTCGGGGAGACGAAACTCCCAGCTGCCAAAGTGCAGAATCCTGAAGGAAGGGGGAGGCGAAACTCCCAGTAGAAAAGAAGGGCAAACTCAGAACTAGTGGAGCTCTTCACCCTGTTGGAGTGTAGACGTCTCCGTGCAGGAGTGCAGGGCTCCACTCCTAATAAAGGCTATGTTGATTGGGAGATCCGGGTGTGAGTGAACCCGCGGCTGTGGAGGATAATCAGTGAACAGGAGAACACACACAGCACGGATCACCACACCTTGTTCCCCTGAAGTGCCTCCCGGAGAGTTTTTACATGCAATTGGTGATTTATTTTTAACAAGGGGATGCTCATAAATGTAGTGTACAGTGTAAACATAATCTCAGGACAAATTTGCAAGAATAAAGGTGCAAAATATGATAAAAGATGCTAATTTACAACTTAAAAAGTCCCAAATTTACAATACATAGCAGTCTGTCGGGGGCGACAATGACTGTTTCATTTAGGTCTGATCAGATTCCTCCCCGCAGCTCTGTAATTCCCCTTCCGCTGCCAGGAACTTCTGACCTTGTTAACCCAGGTGATGTCTGAGCCAGTATGAGTTGCCCTCTGACTGACCATTTCATGAAACTGCTTGCAAAATATTTGAATACCGCTAGCTTTTGCTGGACTAACGACACATTCTTGGCAGTTAAAGGTATTATTAGTGGCAAGGACAGGCCAAGACAAACTGACTCCAGTATCTGTTGCAGTGACTGACCAGATGATAGGTTTGTTTACCTCTGATCTTTGTGTAGTGCATGTCACAATGCACCGACTGGCAAAAGTCCACCACAGACCTTGCGACAGATGTGCTTATCTGCCAGGATGTCCAGTCTCACCCCATGTAACTTGTCCAAGTAAGGCTACATGTCCACCAAACGCGTTTTTTCAGCTCTGGCCAGCTATTTTTCATTCATTCTCTATGTAGTCCAGCGTTTACAGTGCTGAGCGCCCACAGCACTGAAACGCTCTCAGTGGTGGCTGTTTTCTGTCGCGGCGCTCAGAGCACTCAGAGTTGAAAATAGTTCAACTTTTCAGAGACTGCAGCTGAGCTCATCAATATCAGACCTTAACCAGACAATCAGAACTGCTGCGTGGGCGGGACATAAGACACCAGTACTAGTCCATACTCAGACTCCTGCTTTCTGTGTCATCATATTTTACATCCAGAGCTGCTAGAAAACATTTCCTGTCCATTGTTATTTAGAGACTGCTATTAAAAAATCTGTAGAAAGTGTGACAATGGGAAAAGCGGGAGTGATGAGCTGAGAGTGACAAGCTGTTGCAGGGATACAGGGCACAGACTTTTTTTTCTCCAGAGCGCATTGCACAAACACTGAAAAAAAAATGCTCAGGGAGGTCAGGCGACAAAAAACGCGTTCGGTGGACACGCAGCCTAAAGGCTTTTCCACACTGTTGACCTACAAAATGTTAAACACCAGTATGGATGAGTTCATGTTTCCTTAGGCTACCCCTTTTAGTAAAGGCCTTTCCACACTGACCACACACAAACTGCTTAACACCAGTGTGGATGAGTTCATGTCTTCTTAAGCTTTTTCTGTTCGTCCATCATTGTCGATGATGACCTCGTAATCCTAATGATCAGTTGACGGTGAGTCCTGAGATGACTGATCAATCCAATTTTGGCACGGAATGTCCTGGCACATGTGAGGCAGACATGCATCATCACGTTAGCTGATGTGCTGAGCTGTCTAGTCTTGTGCAGTTCGCACTTGGCTTTAGCTCCAGCAATACGTCTGGCTTCGAGACTTCTGCAGCCATCCTTAATGCTCATATGCCAGGCCAAGCGGTCTTGTGCTAGAGTTTCCCAGAAGGCCACGTCTATATTGAGGTATTTCAGAGAGGCCTTCAGGGTGTCCTTGTAGAGTTTCTTTTGTCCCCCTCTCGACCTTTTTCCTTCTGAGAGTTCCCCATAGAACAGCTGCTTTGGAATGCGTTCATCAGGCATCCTGACAACATGACCTGCCCACCTGGCTTGTGCTCTTATTAGCATGATGTGCACCATTTCCATTTTAGCTCGCTCAAGGACTTCTCACTCTCCTCTTCACAGTTGTCGGCAAAGAGGAAGTCTCTCAGTACAGTCTCTTTTACCTTGGTGATAGCCTGGAGTCTTCTTGGATTGAAAATCCTTCCATCCTGCCCGTACCTGAGGCTTATCCCAGTGGTGCTATTCTGAAAGGCATCAATGAGCCTGGCTGAGAATATCATACTGAAGAAGGTGGGTGCGAGCATGCAGCCTTGTTTAACACCATTCGTGACTGGAAGAGCCTCTGATGCCTCACCGTGGTCTAGGACATGTGCGTTCATGCCATCATGGAACTGGCGCACCATCAGGATCGATTTGTCTGGGCAGCCAAACTTTGACATTATCCTCCATAGTCCCTGGTGACTGACAGTGTCAAACACTTTGGTGAGGTCAACAAATGTGGCGTAGAGCTCGCGGTTCTGTTCTAGACACTTCTCCTGGAGTTGACGAGCCGCAAAGATCATGTCCACTGTCCCTCTACCCTTACGGAAGCCACATTGTGATTCTGGCAGCAGGCCTTGTTCTAGGTGAGTGATCAGACGATTTAGCAAGAGTCTTGCGAGGACCATACCAGCTATGGAGAATAGCGAGATACCTCGGTGGTTGTCACATACTTGTCTGTTGCCCTTTCTCTTGTACAAGTGGAAAATTGACGCATCCCTGAGTTCCTGAGGAATGGTGCCTTGGGTCCAGAAAGACGGGAACAGTTCAGCCAGTTTCTCAAGGAGTGCTGGGCCACCTGTCTTGTATGTCTCAGCTGAACTGGTGTCTGACCCTGGTGCTTTGCCACTTGATAGTTGGCCAACAGCCTTTTGGACTTCAGCAACAGTAGGAAGTTCATCCATGGCATCGTTGATCTTGACCTGGGACATCCTATCGATTGCCTCATTGTTTATTATAGATGGCCGGTTCAGGACTCCTTCAAAATGTTCAGCGCATCTTTGGAGGATTTGGGTCTTCTCTGTCAGGAGGGTTGAACATTCTGAGCCAAGGAGTGGGGAACTTCCTGATGGCTTGGGTCCGTACAGGGCATTGAGAGACTCGTAGAATCATTTTGAGTCATTCCTGTCTGCGTAGCTCTGGATTTCATCCACCTTGGCACTCAGCCATGAGTCTTGCATCTCTCGGAGTTTGAGTTGTACTTTCCTGCGTGTGCTGGTGAAAGCCACCTTCTTTGAGACGGATGAGGGATCATTTTGATGGGCATGATGAAGGCTATGCTTCTCCATTAGTAGAGCTTTGATTCCTCATCATTTTCATCAAACCAATCATGCTTTTACTGTGTTGAAAGGCTCAGGACTTTCTGTGCAGATGAGTGGACAGTGTTCCTGAACAGCACCCAGTCTTTCTCAGCATTGGCTGTGAATCTCAGATCTGCAAGTTCACGTTCCAGGTCTTCCGTGAGTGCATTAGCCTTGGAGTAGGTTTTCAGTTGGGCCACATCAAGTCGTTTCATGCTCTTGTTCTTGTCCCCCTGTGGCCTTCTCTTAGGTCTGATGTGCAGTTTCATCCTGGAGACAGTAAGCCTGTGGTCGGTCCAGCAGTCAGCACCACACATGGCCTTTGTGACTCTGACGTCCTGCTTATCTTTTTGCCTGATGATGACATAGTCAATGAGGTGCCAGTGTTTGGAGCAGGGGGTGCCTCCATGAGGTTTTGTTTCGAGTGGGCAGGTGGAAGACAGTATTTGTGATGAGGAGGCTATGTTTGGCACAGGTCTGTAGTAGGAGAAGGCCGTTGCTATTGCACTTGCCCACTCCATTTTTGCCTATGATGCCTTCCCAAGCAGAACTGTCCTGTCCTACTCTGGCATTGAAGTTCCCAAGCAATATGAGCTTGTTGTTGTGCTTCACAGTAGACAGGAGAGCATCAAGCTCTTCGTAGAACTTGTTTTTGGTCTCATCAGGGTTTGTCATTGTTGGTGCATAGGCACTGATGAGAGTAGCCTGCTTGCTGTCATGCAGTGGAAGCTGCATTATCATGAGAATCAGAATCAGAATCAGAATCAGAATTCTGATTCTGTGGAATTCAGCTTCAGTGGAAGCTGCATTATCATGAGGCAGTCATTCACGCCCTTTGGGAGGCTGGAGAGTTTGCTCAGATTGTTCCTCACAGCAAAGCCAACTCTTGCTTTGCGGCGTTCATCTTTTCTACGACCACTCCAGAAGAATGTATATCCACTTCCCGACTCATTTAACTGACCTTCTTCTGCAAGCCTGGTTTTACACAGAGCTGCAATGTCAGTGTTGTATCTTGCAAGTTCCCTGCTAACTAGAGCTGTTCTTCTTTCAGGTCGATCAGCTGATGGGTTGTCTAAAAGTGTGCGCACATTCCATGTGCCAATGTTGAGTGGTGTCACCTTTTTCTTTCCACTGTTGTTTCTACCGCTAGTGTGGGATCCCCTCCAGACACGATAAGATGGCCAGGGTGTTGTGAAGCAGGCAATGTTTAGGGCACGTTTTCTAGCCCCTTCCTCAGGCTGTAGAGGTGAGCAGTGTAATCCTAAAAAGGGCTGCTCAGTCACTCAGACAGACACCGAACCCTGCTGCTGCTTCTGTCAGTGAGGAGTGATCATTAGACCTGAGCTGCTCGTGTGCAGGTCCATGACTACAGCTGCCAGTGTATCCTCACCTGCTGCTTTGCCACTCGCCCATCGCCACAGGACTTTTGGAGACAGATTGACGGATTGACGAGATTTACGCGAGAAAATTGGATTAAAGTGAGGGAGAGTTGCGCAGCGTCAGCCTCACTCTCTCTTCCAGGGTCATCTGATTCCAGTGGCAGGACGTAGTCGAGACGGCTGGAGATGATACTGGATGCAGAAGTTGCCGGAGTCTTGGCAGAGTTTGACCATGACTCCGCCTACGGGGCTCCACTCCGACATTTCTGTCAGGGTTGATTTCCCTTAGCCTTATACTATCCCTAGCACTCACAGGTCAGACTATTTGACCCATAGCTGGGGGTCTGTTCATGGGCATCAGGATGTGTCCACACACTGGTGGGCCTGGCATGCCACATGTCTGGGGGCAGACCTCCTCCGAGTCCCTTGCAATTTGGCCTGAGCCCGCAAGGTGTTCAGTTTACATGTGTAGCCACGAGAACGCATTGCATAGGGCTTGTCTACTGAGAGGCTATGTACTGGCAGGGAAGACTTATGCACTCGGTTTCCTTTTTGCAGTAGCTAGCCAGCGGCAGAGGCTGAAAGCAAGAGGTGACAAGCACACAGACACACAGCACACCGCGCTAGACGTGTCAATAGACCATTTTGACACACTTCTTAAGCTACTCATGCAATTAAAGATCTTTCCACACTGACCACACACAAACTGCTTAACTCCAGCGTGGATCAGTTTGTGTTTTTAAGCTACCCAACAGTGTGAAACCTCTCCCACATCCATCCATCCATCCATCCATCTTCTACCGCTTTTCCGGAGGTCCGGGTCGCGGAGGCAGCAGTTCAAGCAGAGAAGCCCAGACTTCCCTCTCCCCAGCCACCTGCTCCAGCTCTTCAGAGGGGATACCAAGGCGTTCCCAGACTAGCTGGGAGACATAGTCTCTCCACCGAGTCCTGGGTCTGCCCCGGGGTCTCCTCCCAGTGGGACGTGCCTGAAACACCTCAAGTGGGAGACGTCCAGGAGGCATCCTAATCAGATGCCCATACCACCTCAACTGACTCCTTTCAATGTGGAGGAGCAGCGGTTCTACTCTGAGCCTCTCCCGGATGACTGAGCTCCTCACCCTATCTCTGAGGGTGAGTCCAGCAATCCTACGGAGAAAGCTCATTTCAGCCGCTTGTATCCGCGATCTCGTTCTTTCGGTCATTACCCAAAGCTCGTGACCATAGGTGAGAGTAGGAACGTAGATTGACTGGTAAATCGACAGCTTTGCCTTAGAACTAAGCTCCCTCTTCACCACAACAGACCGGTACAACGTCCGCATCACTGCAGATGCTGCTCCAATCCGTCTGTCGATCTCTCGCTCCATTTTCCCCTCACTCGTGAACAAGACCCCAAGATACTTAAACTCCTCCACTTGGGGCAGGAGCCTGTCCCCAACCTGGAGAGGACAATCCACCTTTTTCCGGCTGAGGACCATGGACTCGGACTTGGAGGTGCTGATTCTCATCCCAGCCGCTTCACACTCAGCGGCAAACCGTCCCAGCAAGAGCTGTAGGTCATTGCTGGATGAAGCCAACAGGACAACATCATCTGCAAACAACAGAGATGAGATCCTGTGGTCACCAAGCATGACACCCTCCATTCCCTGGCTGCGCCTAGAAATCCTGTCCATAAAAATTATGAACAGGACCGGTGACAAAGGGCAGCCCTGGCGGAGTCTAACTCTCACTGGGAATGACTCCGACCGAGTGTTGGCAATACGAACTAAACTCTCACAACGGTCGTACAGAGACCGAATAGCTCGTAACAACAAGCCCGATACCCCATACTCCCGAAGCACCCCCCACAAAAATCCACGAGGGACGCGGTCAAATGCCTTCTCCAAGTCCACAAAACACATGTAAACTGGTTGGGCAAACTCCCACGAACCCTCAAGAATTCTCGAGAGGGTAAAGAGCTGGTCCGATGTGCCACGGCCAGGACGAAAACCACATTGCTCCTCCTGAATCCGAGGTTCGACCAACGGCCGGACTCTCCTCTCCAGTACCTTGGCATAGACCTTCCCAGGGAGGCTGAGGAGTGTGATCCCTCTAAAGTTGGAGCACACCCTCCGGTCCCCTTTTTTGAAGAGAGGAACCACCACCCCGGTTTGCCATGCCAAAGGCACTGCCCCCGACCTCCACGCAATGTTGCAGAGGCGTGTCAACCATGACAACCCAACAACATCCAGGGCCTTGAGGTACTCGGGGCGAATCTCGTCCACCCCCGGGGCCCGGCCACCAAGGAGATTTTTAACCACCTTGGCGACCTCAGCCCCTGTGATAAGCGAGTCATCCCCCTTGTCCCCAAACCCTGCTTCCTCTGTGGAAGGCGTATCAGTGGGATTGAGGAGATCCTCGAAGTATTCCTTCCACCGCCCGACGATATCCCCAGTTGAAGTCAACAGTGTCCCATCCGCACCATACACAGTGTGGACGGGGAGCTGCTTTCCCCTCCTGAGCCGCCAAACAGTTTGCCAGAATCTCTTTGAAGCCGACCGAAAGTCTTGTTCCATGGCCTCACCGAACTCCTCCCATACCCGGGTTTTTGCTTCAGCAACCACCCGAGCTGCACTCCGCTTGGCCTGCCGGTACACCTCAGCTGCTTCGGGAGTCCCACAAGCCAACCAAGCTTGATAGGACTCCTTCTTCAGCTTAATGGCCCCCCTCACCACTGGTGTCCACCACTTGGTTCGGGGGTTGCCACCACGAGATGCACCGACCACCTTGCGGCCGCAGCTCTGGGCCGCCGCTTCAACAACAGAGGTGGAGAACATGGCCCATTCAGACTCCATGTCTCCAGACTCCCTCGGAATGTGGTTGAAGTTCTTCCGGAGGTGGGAGTTGAAGACCTCCCGGACAGGGGCCTCAGCCAGACGCTCCCAGCACACCCTCACTATACATTTGGGTCTACCAGGTCTGAATGGCTTCCTCCCCTGCCATCGGATCCAACTCACCACCAGGTGGTGATCAGTTGACAGCTCTGCACCTCTCTTTACTCGGATGTCCAAGACATACGGTCGCAGGTCTGATGATACGATAACAAAATCGATCATCGACCTGCGGCCTAGGGTGTCCTGGTGCCAGGTGCACATATGGACACCCTTATGCTTGAACATGGTGTTCGTTATGGACAGACTGTGGTTAGCACAGAAGTCCAATAACTGAACACCACTCGGGTTCAGATCGGGCAGGCCGTTCCTCCCAATCACCCCCCTCCAGGTTTCACTGTCGTTGCCCACGTGCGCATTGAAGTCCCCCAGTAGGACAATGGAGTCTCCAGGAGGAGCACCCTCCAGCACCCCAGTCACAGACTCCAAAAAGGGTGGGTACTCTGAAACATCATTTGGTGCATAGGCACAAATGATGGTCAGGACCCGTTTCCCAACCCGAAGGCGCAGGGAAGCAACCCTTTCGTCCACCGGGGAAAACTCCAATATAGAGGCAGCAAGGTGGGGCGATACAAGAATACCTACCCCTGCTCGTCGCCTCTCGCCCGGGGCAACTCCAGAAAAGGCCAAGCTCCAGCCCCTCTCCAGGAGACTGGTTCCGGAACCGGAGCTGTGTGTTGAGGTGAGGCCGACTATATCTAGCCGGTATCGCTCAATCTCGTACACCAGCTCAGGCTCCTTCCCCACCAGAGAGGTGACATTCCACGTACCAAAAGCCAGTTTAGAAAGCTTGGGATCAGTCCGCCAAGGTCTCCGCCTTTGACTGCCACCTAATCCACATAGCACCGGACTTCCATGATCCCTCCTGCAGGTGGTGAACCTACTGGAGGGCGGACCCATGTAACTCCTTCGGGCTGAGCCCGGCCGGGTCCCATGGGTGGAAACCTGGCCACCAGACGCTAGCCTTCGAGCCCCTCCCCCAGGCCTGGCTCCAGGGTGGGGCCCCGGTAACCCCATACCGGGCGGGGTACACTGAATCCTTGATATACAATTTATCATGAGAGTCTGTTGGATCGTTCTTAGTCTGGCCCTTCACCCAGGACCAGTTTGTCTTGGGAGACCCTATCAGAGGCAAATTGCCCCGGACAACATAGCTCCTGGGATCACTGGGGCACGCAAACCCCCCCACCACGATAAGGTGACGATCCATGAGGGGGCCTCTCCCACATTCTTCACAAAAGTATTGTTTAGCCCTAGTGTGGCGTTCTCTCTGTATTCTTTTTCTACTCTTGTCACAGCATGATTTCGCTTTGCAGTTGGAGGATATTCATCTTCCTGAAGCTGCTGAGGTTTCAATCTATTTTTCCTTTCATGTGCCTGCCCAATAAGCAAGTCCCAGATTTACTAGGAAAAATGTTATATTTTGGTGAGAAAAAACATTATTTCCAGATACTGAAAAACCTCCCACATTTCCAAGGAAAAGGTCATAAATTTTCCACACTGGACATTTACAAGAAAAAAATGTCAATTTTCTCTAGCATTTTTGTCTTTTTTTTTTTTATCCCTTTTCTCTCATAATTGTCCAGTTTTCTCACCAATTACTGAGGTTGTTCTTCTAAACTAACAGTTTTCTTGGAAAGTTATGTTTTTTTTGTTGTTTTTTTTTTGTAAATGTGCAACTTTTTCCTGGCACATTTATTATTTTTGTAGTACATTTAGTATTTTTTTCCTGTAAATTTGCCATGTTTTGTGAAAAAATTGTTACCTTTCCCCCAGACAGATTTAAAGTGCTTTGGTCATCAAGAGATGAGAATAAAAGCTCTATATAAGTGAATACCTTTTACCATTTACCATTTTACAACAATATAATCATAAATTTACAATTTTTTTCCTATAGAATTTGCATCAATTTTTCCTCATATTTTCATGATTTCTCTTGTACATGTGTGACCACCCTCTCACTGATAAACTCAGCTGTCCTGTATAAACCATCCTTGCAGTCTTTATGAGGATGGAGGGGGGCAGGTTAACAGAGGAGAGGATTCTGGCTCAATCTGCTGACAAAGATAATGGCCTGGTTTATTTTTTTTAAGGATTTACTATATAAATGGAGGTTCAATCTTTTATTTATTGAAAGAACAGCCTTTTTTCAGATTTTTTAAAAGATGTACTGTATGTATTTTCAGCAGATTTATTTTTCAGTGGAAGCTGTCTATTCTTTATCATTGACGGTTTGTCCTGTAAATACATAAGTAATGATGAAGATCGTGCTTTTTGTAAAATATATTGGGTATTAAATAACACCCCACCCCACCCACCCCTGCGGCCTGAAACACAACACCCACACTTTTGAAAAGCCTGCTGCGCTCCTGAGTGGTGTCGCTTTAATTATGATAATTGTGATTAATCATGCCACGAGTTAATCTTTTAATCGTATAGTATAGGCTCCTCAAGTCCTCCGCACCTCAAGGACCTGAACAGTTACAGACCAGTGGCCCTCACATCACACCTGATGAAGACCCTGGAGAGGCTGCTCCTTGCCCACCTCCGCCCCTGGTGGGACCAGCGATGGATCCACTCCAGTTTGCCTACCAGCATGGCATCAGGCAAAAACACACATAAATCAATACACAAGCTCGCAGGGCGAACCCCAGCCACTACGAGCTAAACTGTGACATAGCATGAGATAACGAACCTGACATGAAGGTCTAGTGACGCTCTGACAAGGCTTGATGAGGTTTTGACAAGACGTTGACAAAGTGTTGACAATACTCCTGCAACCTTACTGCCGCTAGTGCCCACTTTATGAAGGCGAACACTAACGAGCAGTAATGACACACAGCTGACCAGCCTTGACAGGCGGAAGCCCCACCGAGCACCTTCACAATAAGAGCCCGGTGAGGCCGGAATACAACCCACAGCTGTCAAGGCCGGCAGCGAGTTGAGCTTAGCCCGAGCGCGATCAGAACCCAGCGCTCGGGTCATAACAGTACCCTCCCTCCGAGGGCGGGTTCAGAACGCCCCAAGGACCACCCTGCCCCCCCACCCCCCAGGGTGGGTGGCTGGGGGTTGGAGTGGAGGGAGAGAGACCAAACCCAGAAACAAAACAGTGACAAGAAAAACGACATACAGGACAATGACAAGAATAACTACTCAGGTTAAATCAAAAAATGCACATAGGGAAAACGAAAAACCAGAACTACTGGGTCAACATACTAAACACAAGACTATGACAAAATACCAAATATTCAAAATCAGACAAAATACACAGAGAAAAACAGGGCAACCGTAGAACATAACACATGCTAGGGCAACTGCAAGACATAACCAAGCACAAAATACTCAGGACAGCAAGGACGAGAAAAAACAAAAACAAAACAGAGAACAATCACAGCGACGGATTAACCCAGAAAAACCACTACCCCCCCGACAGTTTATGCTGACCGGCGGAGACCAAGTGCCACAGGAACAGTTCAGGTGGTCTCCCCGCATCCAACAGCCGGCGGGTGGTCTTAGGATCCGGAGCATGACCAGGTGGCTCACCAGAGTCCAACGCCCAGCACATCCACTCCTCCAGTGGTCAAACCAGGTCGCCCAAAAACACACACAACACGTCGGGTGGCCGACCCGAGACGCCAAACCGGCGAAACAGTTCCTCAGGCGGCTGACCCGTGTCCCTCAGCCACCAGTCCTGGAGAAAAACAGCCCGCGGCGGCCTCCCTGACGAGGACAAAACTCGGGAGAGCCGGGGCGAGCGAACAGGAGCCCCCATGGCCCCCGGCGGTGATGCACAGGGGAGGTGACTCCGTAGAGGGGACAGATGACCAGGATGAGCCTGTAATCCGTTCGACGATGAAAGGTCTGCAGCTCCTCCCCCGTCCACGGACCACGCTTGCGCTGCACCTCCGCTGGACCCCGATTGGGTCCCAGCTGCACCGACGTCGGGCCCCGATTGGGCCAGAACCGCACCCGCGGTGGACCCCGATCGAGCCTCCGGCGCACCCACGTCGGACCCCAATTGGGCCAGATCCGCACCCGCGGTGGACCCCGATCGGGCCTCCGGTGCATCCACGTTGGACCCCGATTGGGCCAGAACCGCACCTGCGGTGGGCCCCAATTATACCTCTGGTGCACCCATGTCGGACCCCGATTGGGTCACAGCCGCACCCGTGGTAGACCCCGATTGGGCCACAGCAGCCTCCACGACGGACCCCGACTGGGTCGGTGCAGCTCCGCTGATGATCTCCACCGCCGAACCTGGGACCTCCAACCCAGTGACTCCGACTCGTTCCACGCCGGCGACATTGCAACAAGGCTCAGAAAGAAGAAAACCGGGATCAGAATCACCGGTAGCAACAGAACCCAGCGAGACGAGCTCGGGTGCAGCAGGCGGCTGCTCCTCACTCGCCTCCCCGAGAGGCAGGCAAAAATGCTCCAACACAGGGGACAGAGACACCAGAGGGAGCACTTGCCTGCACTCGGGTTCTGTTGCCACCCAGGACTCCGACGATCCAGGTTCAGGGCGGCAACTCTCGTCAGCAGGCTCGAACTCAGCTGCTTCGGACTCCGCAGCTGGCAGGATGTCATTTGCAGCCTGAGGTTCCTCCCACGCTGCTGTCCACGCCGATGACCCGCATGGCGTGGGGGCAGGGGACCCTCGACCCACTGGCTCGGACCGCTCTGGCGAGGAGACCCGGGGACGCTTCTTCGTCGGCTCAGGCTCCGGGCCGCAGTCCGCTCTTCTCCTCCGTCCACAATGTGGCTGCAGGGCCGGATCCAGGCTTTCCAGCACTGCAGGCCCCCTCTTCATCCGACGACATTGGCCTGGCGTCGCGGACCGCTCGACAGGGGGGAACACAGAGGGAGCAGGTTTAGTAATTTTTTCTACAGCAGGTGGAGGAAGCTCGGGGGGCTGCGAACCCCAAACTCCGCCCCCAGGAGTCAGACAAGGCAGATTATAATCAAGATGTAACAAATTATCATGCACTTGCCTTTCTCCCAGGGAAGAGATGGTTCCTGCTGTAGGGGATGTTGTTCCTCCTTCTCCCCGCTGGATGGCAAGATAGGGCCCCCTGGATGGACGAGGTGGGGCCGCTCTCAGCGGTTCGCTGACGGACTCCGCCGGCAGCAGGTCCAACTGGGGATTCTGCTGAGAGTGACCTGGGCCGTTGCGCCGATGTCGTCGTCGGCCCCCAGATGGCGCGCACTCCTGGACCAGTTCCGGGACAGGAACGGGACTCCAACGCGGGGAGCGAGGATGCCTCCTCCTCTGCTTCCTGCTTTCTTCTTCCTCCAGCCCATGAAGTATCTCGTGCTGCGTAGCGAGTTCTTCTCTCCTCAAAATCACCTCCGGGTGATCGTCATGATGGAGAGGGAGGTTGTCCAGGAGTTCCTCAGCGCAGTCTAGGTGCCAGCGCATATAGCGGGAGTTGATGTCGAAGGTAGCGGCGAGGAGCGTCCCGTCGACGTACTACAGCACGCTCGCTAGCTCTTTGCCCAGGCGCCGACCGTGGCCCCTGGATGACGGCATTCTCCCAGACGTTGACACCCAAACAGGGAAGAACAATTGTCCAATTACTGCAAAAACTCACAGTAAAAGGCGTCTCGGTGTGGCGTCTCCTTTTAGACGTTGTGGCAGGAGTATACTGTCATGTGGTGACCCTCGCGGATCACCATAAGACGCCAAGAGTCCACCAGTGAGTTTTGCGAAGATGGTGATTTATTAACACAACGAGATAGGACAAGACTGTGAGCCGCTCTCGGCAAAAACACACATAAATCAATACACAAGCTTGCAGGGCGAACCCCAGCCACTACGAGCTAAACTGTGACATAGCATGAGAAAACGAACCTGACATGAAGGTTTAGTGACGCTCTGACAAGGCTTGACGAGGTTTTGACAATACGTTGACAAAGTGTTGACAATACTCCTGCAACCTTACTGCCGCTAGTGCCCGCTTTATGAAGGCGAACACTAACGATCAGTAATGACACACAGCTGACCAGCCTTGACAGGCGGAAGCCCCACCGAGCACCTTCACAATAAGAGCCCGGTGAGGCCAGAATACAACCCACAGCTGTCAAGGCCGGCAGCGAGTTGAGCTTAGCCCGAGCGCGATCAGAACCCAGCGCTCGGGTCGTAACAGTACCGTGGCTGCTTCATCCATCCAGGTGGATGCCCTCAATTTCCCCTCTGGGGATCAATAAATCAATCAATCAATCAATCAATCAATCAATCTTTATTTCGGATAGATTAAAAGTACAGATTAAAAGAAAAAGAATAATATAACAAAGGGGGAAAGAAAATCCAACAAGGTCAAATTAGACAATAACTCCTCTGATTATACAGTTCAACATAAGTTATCCGAAATGGGTGATGGCTGAAGCCGCAGCTTATATTTCCCACCCATATTCCATCCAAGAATTCAAAAGAAAAGCAAACAAGAGCGATTACAATTCAGAACAAAGCTAAGACAAAATGTGACAAAAAAACAAAACAAAACTAAGCAACAACACAACGCAGACTGGATATGACAATCCTTATGTGATTTTATATGTCATCTTGTATATATGTTTGGAGTATTTCTTCCTTTAGTTTTTGTTTAAATTGTCCAAGCGTTGTACATGATTTTAATTCAGGTCCAAAATTGTTCCATAATCTGACTCCTTGCACTGAAACACAGTGTTGCTTGGTGGTAGTTCTCACTGAAGGTTTTTGAAATATACATGTTCCTCTGAAATGATATTGTTTCTCCCTTATTTGGAACAGCTTTTGGATATTTGTGGGCAGTGATAGATTCTTCACTTTAAACATTATTACTGCAGTTTTAAAGTCAACCAGATCTTTCAACTTGAGAGCTTTTAATTTAAGAAAAAGTGGGTTTGTTGGTTCCCTGTAAGCAGCTTTGTTTATTATTCTAATAGCACTCTTCTGAAGCATAAAGACTGGATATATGTTTGTTTTATATGTATTTCCCCATACTTCAGTACAATATGTCATGTATGGGAGTATTAATGAATGATACAAGGTATATAGTGTGGGTTGATTCAGCAAATATTTCACTCTGTGTAGTATTGCAATTGATTTGGATATTTTACCTTTAATATAATTAATATGTGACTTCCAACATAGTTTATTATCAATTATTTCACCAAGAAATTTAGTTTTGGATACCCTTTCAATCTCTACACCATTTACACTGAGTTTAGATACTAAGTTGTTGTGATGGTTGTTAAAAACTATAAATTTTGTCTTACTTAAATTGAGCGTTAATTTGTTTGACTCAAACCACAGTTTAAGCTTTCCTAATTCCTTTCCGAGTGTATCCAAAAGTTGTTCCAAATTATTTCCACTGCATAATAAATTAGTGTCATCGGTAAACAATATTAAATCTATTTTTTCTGAAACTTTACATATATCATTTATATACATATTGAATAACAATGGCCACAAAACTGAACCCTGTGGGACTCCACAAGTAACCTTCAGTAACTGTGAGTTTTTGTTACCAACACACACATACTGATATCTATTCTTTAAATAACTACATAACCAGGACAGTGCTACCCCCCCCCCCCCCCCCCACCCAATGCCACAATTTTGTAGTTTCTTTAATAATAAATTATGGTCCACTGTATCAAATACTTTTTTAAGATCCAGGAATACCCCAACTGAATACTCTTTATTTTCAACGGCAGTTGATATTTTGTCGATAAATTCCATTAGAGTAAATGCAGTTGTCCTCTTGTGTCTGAACCCATATTGCTGCTCACACAATAAATTATTCTTCAGTATGAAGTTGTCACTTCTCTCATAAAATATTTTTTCAAGTATCTTGGAAAATTGCGGCAATAGTGAAATTGGTCTATAGTTTGAAAGTTCCCCTCTGTCACCCGTCTTGTATATCAGAATTACTTTAGCTATTTTCATTGCATTGGGAAATATACCTGTTTGGAGAGACAGGTTACAGATATACGTCAGTGGTTTCACTAAGCATTCAATAATAGTTTTGACTAAGAGCATGTCAATACCATCACAGTCCATAGATGTTTTACTTTTAAACCATTTAACAATTTCAATGACCTCTCTCTCGTCTGTGTTCTTTATGAAAATGGAGTCTTTTATAGCAGTGTTTTTGCTTATTGTATCACCTGTGGGTGCCGTAATGGGTATTTCTCGAGCCAAATTAGGACCAATGTTAACAAAAAAGTTATTAAATTCATCTGCAGGTGAAACTTCATTCACACTCTGAGTCGTTTTATTATTTTTTGAAAAATTGGTTAGGTAGCTTGTATTTCTGTTTTTATTTCCAAGAATATTAAGTATTGTCGATGTATTTTTAATATTGTCTCTGTTTTTCTCCAGTTCTTTACTGTAATAGTCTCTTTTACTACATCTTATTATATATGTTAACTTATTTTTGTATGTTTTATACCGCTGCTCTGCTTCTTTTGTCCTTTTCTTTAGAAAAGCTTTATATAATAAATTTTTCTTTTTACACACCTTTTGTAATCCTTTGGTTAACCATGGCTTATCAGCAAATTTCTGTTTAAGCTTTTTCTTTACTAATGGATAATTTTTTTCATAAAGAGTGGTTACAATGTTTATAAATGTAGGCTATATGTAAATATAGGCTTCATTTACATCTGATACATAGACTTTTGTCCAGTCTTGCTTCAGCAAGTCCTCTTTAAAAGAACTGATTGCATTTTGTGATTTGTATCTGAACGATTTAAAAAAAAAATTCTGTATTGGCCCCCGTGTGGCCATGGATAAGTGCAAAGGTTGGCAAATGGTCACTTATATCATTTATCAATAATCCACTTTCTATTTTCTTATCAATAATATTAACAAACAGGTTGTCAATAAGTGTAGCAGTGTGGACTGTGATTCTACTGGGATGTGTTATTGTGGGATATAGACTCATGCTGTACATAGAATTCATGAACTCTGTAATTACATTTTGTTGATATGGATTTAGTAAATCAATATTGAAATCTCCACAAATTACTACCATTTTCTTACTAGTAATATTATTGTACAGCTCGACTAATTTATCTCTGAATGTCTCAATGCAAGTTCCCGGAGTTCTATATATACAACTTATAATTAGATTTTTTGTTTTATCTTGGTCAATCTCAACAGTAACACGTTCCAAAATCCCTGGTAGTGCAAAGGACATTCCATTTACAAGCTTACACCTATACAGGTCATCAATATACAGTGCAACACCACCACCCTTTTTTTAAGATCTGTTAATATGAAACATCTGATATCCCTCTATTGCCATCAGGGGAGCCTGCTCTTCATTAAGCCAAGTTTCAGAGACTGCGATAGCTGTAAATTTTCTGTCTAGCTGTTTTAAATAGTCCTGAATCTGTACCATCTAGTTGTACTTGACTTTTGAATTGCTTTTCGGTGTAATATTCACAATGATTATGAATATTATTGAAAAAAGTGGTTATCGGGATCAATATCATTTTCCATCTCTTGTAGTTTATGTTCAGCATAATGGCATATTTTCAGAGTTTGAATTTCCTCACTCTGTGTCAAATGACTTCCTCCAACTGGGGATAATTGATGTCTACTCAAGTCAGTCATAAGTTTTTTTGTTTGTTTTGTTTATTTTTGTTTATTTTTTTTTAAAAGTACATTGACATGGTATGTCAAAAGAACTATTCTTGCCGTGTGTGTGGATATGGACTTTTATAGTCTCTTAATTTTCTTAATCAGTGTTCATCTGTATTTATTTAAGTCAGTAACATCTCTGATTATTATACTCTTTGCTTCCTCAGGTGTTCTATCTTAGTTTGATCCAAACTCTACAATTTCTATCTTATTTTGTCTTTTCAGCATCCGTGCTTGCCGTGCTATTTCAGCATTAGTCTTTGTTAAATGTTCATTTAGGTAAACTTCTGTTCCTCGTAGCTTTCTGGCCTGCCTCAGTATGTCATTCTTTACCCTTCTGTTCACAAAAGAGGAGATGGAATTAATAAGTGTTCACTTCTTCCTTCTCCCTTTCAAACACTGTATACTGTTACTTTATTGTATTTGTCATTTGTTTTGTTTTTGTTATACTTTTTGTTCGAAATAAAATATCTATCTATCTATCTAAAGCATAACAGGCTGAAATTGCATTTGCTTCGACCTTTATATTTCTACTATCAAGGAATTGAAGCACCTGGTTTTCCAGGGAGACTGATTCACTCAGGGGAGCATCCTCTCCTCACAATCCTGCTGTAGCATGAGCATATGATTGATATTTAATGTCTAGTCCACTTATAATATATTTGGGCTGCACGGTGGCGCAGTGGTTAGCACTGCGGCAGCACAGTTTACCCTTGGCCGGGGGATTGTGGGGATCGTGGGATCGTGGGTTCGATCCCAGCCCCCGACCAACAGTGATCTGTGTGGAGTTTGCATGTTCTCCCCATGTTGCGTGGGTTTACTCCGGGATTTCTCCGGTTTCCTCCCACATGCCAAAAACATGCATGTTAGGTTAATTGGCTGTTCTAAAATTGTCCCTAGATATCTGTTTCCTATAGGCCCTTAGAATAGAGGGTTAGTATTAATGAAAGCGCTTTGAGTGGTCTTTGTGACTAGAAAAGCGCTATATAAGTGCAGGTTAGTTAGTAGTTAGTTATAATTAAATCATCCATACGAGAATATTGTTCAAGATCCTCGACGCGTCGCTCCAAGTCTGTAATTTTTTTGCCTTTTTCCTTAATTGTTAATTTTAATTCTCGGACTTCTTCCGTTAGCCCTAATATTTTAGCCTGCTGACTAGCCACTTTGGTCAGTTCTTCTGACAAGAAGTTCAGAGATTTTTTGATCTCTTCCATTTCCTCCATCTTTGGTGGCATTTTTACTGACCTGTGGATAGTAAAACAATCTCTGCTGGTGTCGCCGGCATCCGATCCGACCGACCTCGAATACAACTGGGCCTCAGCTAGCCCCCTCCGCTGCTAGTCCCGCTGCTTACCTACGCCGTAACCGAGCTTCTGTCCAGCCGGGGTACCGGAAGTTAGAAATAAAGTATACAAAAGGGAGAGATTCCGCAAGTCCTTCCTACCTACAGCTGTCAGACTTTACAACCTAACCGGTGCTACTCGTAGAGGCCGTATTAAAATGTCACAACTCTACACAATAGAGATCGTCCCCTCCAATACACAACTAAGATGATTACAATTAGAATAGAGTAGGCTTTATTGTCATTGTACAGTTATACAGCACAACCAAAGTTGTGGGTGTTCCACCAGGCTACTGCGAAATAAAGTAAGAGAGAAGAATTTGAATAAAACACAGTTACAGAACACACAATTAAACATACAACTGAAATAAAAATTGCCCACTGGTATATACACAGGTACGGTAGTGGTGTCACGGGTGGAACTATGTACATAAGAGTGTGGAGTGCAGAACACATAATAGAGTAAAATAGCCCAAGGATTATGGAAAATATGCACAGTAGTGATTTCATGGATGGGTCAGTTTACATGAAAGTGTGGAGTACAAAGACAGGTGAGTTTTAGTGATAATTAAAAGGTTCTCAGTTCTGTGCATGTGAGCGTTCAGAGGGAGGGTGGTGTGGTCTTTGACTGTTTACAGTCCGGATGGCCCAGGGGAAGAAACTTTGTCAGTCTGGAGGTGTGGGACCTGATCAATCTGAACCGTCATCCAGAGGGAAGCAGGTCAAACAGGTGGTGGGCGGGATGTGAGGGGTCTCCTGTGATGGCCTTGATCCTTCTGAGACAGGAGGATCTGCAGATGTCTTCCAGAGAGGACAGAGGTCTGCTGATAATTTTTTTGGGAGGTGTTGATGACCCTCTGCACAGTCTTCCTGTTCTCGGCGGTAGAGCCGGCGTACCACACACCCAGACAGTAGGTGAGCACGCTCTCCACTGACCAGCAGTAGAAGGCTAGCAGAAGCTTCTGGTCCAGGTTATTCCTCCTCAGGACATGGAGCAAGTGCAGCTGCTGCTGGGCTTTCTTCACCAGGGCCTTGGTGTTGACTGATCAGGAGAGGTCAGAGGAGATGCAAGTGCCCAGGAACCTGAAGATGGGGACGGATTCCACGTGGTCGCCATTTATGAGAAAGTGGTGGTGGTGGTGGGGGTGTGTTTCTGTCTGTTCTCCCAGAAGTCCAGATTGAGTTCTTTGGTTTTTTGGACATTCATTTTAAGGTTGTTTACTTGGCACCACAGCAGCAGAGTCTCTACCTCCGCCCTGTATGCCTTCTCGTCGTCATCGGTGAAGAGCCCAACTAAGGTGGCGTCATCTGCTTACGTCACGATGACGGTGATTGGGTGAGTTGGAATATCAAGGGTGGCAACAACACTGTTTATTCAATGTGAAATATACTGTCTGGGTCCATATTTATATTTTGCTGGTAATTTAACTAACAGCAATGCTGTTGATGCCATCTAGCTACAATGCTCTCGCACTGTATATACAGGTACATCTCAGAAAAGTAGAATATCATGAAAAAGTTCAATATTTTTTGTCACTCATTTCAGAAAGTGAAACCCATATATTATATAGATTGATTACACAGAGAGTGATATATTTCAAGTGTTTATTTTAATTTTGATGATTATGGCTTACAGCCCATGAAAACCCCAAATTCAGTTTCTCAAAAAAATTAGAATATTACATAAAAATAATTTTAAAAAATAGATTTTTAATAGAAATGTTGACCGACTGAAAAGTATGTCCATGTGCCACTCAATACTTGGTCGGGGCTCCTTTTGGATTAATTACTGTATCAATGTGGCGTGGCATGGAGGTGATCAGCCTGTGGCACTGCTGAGATGTTATGAAGGTCCAGGTTGCTTTGATAGTGACCTTCAGCTCGTCTGCATTGTTGGGTCTGGTGTCTCTCATCTTCCTCTTGACAATCCTCCATAGATTCTCTACGGGGTTTAGGTCAGGAGAGTTTGCTGGCCAATCAAACACAGTGATGCCATGGTCATTAAACCAGGTTTTGATACTTTTGGCAGTGTGTGTGTGGGGGGGGTGCCAAGTCCTGCTGGAAAATGAAATCAGCTTCTCCATAAAGCTTGTCAGCAGAGGGAAGCATGAAGTGCTCTAAAATTTCCTGGTAGACGACTGCACTGACTTTGGTCTTGATAAAACACAGTGGACAACACTGATGGGCAGTAACGCGTTAGAAGTAACGTGTTACTGTAATCCGATTACTTTTTCAAGTAACGAGTAAAGTAAGGGATTACAATTGCAAAAACAGTAGTTAGATTACTGTTACTTTCCCGCAAGCAGGCTGCGTTACTGCGTTACTAAACCGTGATGTTGTTTTGTCAGACTGTCTCGTGACAATGACGTATGAATGGTGCAACGTCAGTGGTAAACAACAGACACGTGTAGTGATCAACAAAAGACAACATGGAGCGCGGGGGAGAGCAGGGCCATGCAGCGTTTAATGCTTGGAAGTACCAACATTACTTTGAGTTTGACTCGGTAAAAGGTGACAAAAACGTTAGCGTCCACTGTGCACTCTGCATTGGAAGAAAACTTTTATCGACAGCGAAAAATTCCACCTCAAATCTGAGCAAGCACCTAGCAAGCCGGCACAGGAATGTGAAACTCACTGAGAAACCCCCGGATCCCCCCACTGATATGCCCGCTGCGGGTACCACATCCAATTCCACCAGGCGAACCTCTGAGGGCCCCTCTCCTGCTAAACAGGTTAAAATAGACTTAAAAGAGACAGGACTTAGTGCCGCTAAACTGAAGAAGCTCGTCACTGGCTATATTGTCGAGGAGATGTTGCCCATTTCCACTGTAGACTCTGAATCGTTCCGACGCATCGTAGAAAAAATACCAACCAAAAGCGGTGTCAAGCTGCCGCAAAGAAAGTCATCTGTAGGATACCTTGAGAGAGAATACGATATAATGGACCCTAATTTGAAGGCTGCACTCAGAGATGTAGACTTTGTTTCTGCCACTGCTGACATCTGTACGGTGAATAATAAAAGTTTTATGGGTCTAACAGTTCACTGAATTAATTCCCCTTTACAGCGCAACAAGGCCGCCCTAGCATGTAAGAGAATTAGAGGCAGGCACACTTATGATGTAATTGGAGCAGAGATTGAAGAAATCCATTCATCATATGGACTGCATGGCAAAGTTGTTGCCACTGTAACGGATAATGCATCTAATTTTGCCAAAGCATTCAGAGTATGTCAGCCCTGTAATTTGGAGTCTGAATCTGAAAATGAAGAAGAAGGTGATGATGAGGAACTGACCTTTACAGATGTCATTGTAAAGGTAAGATTATTATTTGATAATTGATTTGGGTGGATTTATTGAATTTATTATACCATTCATGGTGGGCAGATGTTACACTTCATTTGTTTTAAGCAGTGAGTACAATTATTAAAATGATAGAATATAATAAAAGATCAATTATTCATCCCCTGTTTAATATCAGGGATACTGATCATCATTCATCATGAATATTAATCTAACATCAACAGAAGACTGAAATAAAGAGGTCAAAATAGCCTCAACCAAAATTAAATCTCATACAGTATTGATAGCACATGAGATGGTTTAGGTCAGTAAAGCCCACAAAATAATCAAAATAGCCGATTATATAGCAAAATAAATATATTCTTAGCTATATCATATTGTATTTTACAGGCCATCAAAATTCGCTTTGATGCTGTACTGGATAGCCAAGAAGGACTTCTTGCAGCGGCCACTAGTCCCAAGTTCAAACTTGGATGGCTGACAGATGAGCGTTGGAGGGAGCATGTGGAGGAGCTTCTGACAACCGTGTCGTACAGCTCCTCCTGCAGCTGACAATGCTGGTGTGTCCCAACTGGCAGCAGCCCAGCTGAAATGGACTTTTTTGATTTTGAGAACCAGCCCACAGAAAGCTTCTCAGCAGAAAAAGAAATAGCTGACTATTTAAGGTCTGGGTATGAGCTTGAGATTCTGAATCAGTTCCCATACCTCAAAAAGATGGACAAGAAATCCAACACTCCACCTCCATCCAGTGCACCAGTGGAACGGCTCTTCAGTTTAGGTGGCTTGGTGCTTTCCCCAAAAAGGAACAAAGTGTCTGATAGGAGGTTTGAGAAGCTTCTGCTGATGCGATATAACTGTCATGACCCGAGCACTATGCCTTGGTGCTCGGGTTATTCTTGTCAGGGTTTGACAGCGGCATTATTATTCTAGCTCTCCGAGCTCTTATTGTGATAGTGCTCGGGGAGGCTTCCGCTGAGCTGTCAAACCCTCAACAGCTGTGCTGCATTTGTGGTCGTTAGCGCTCAGGCTACTTTAACCCTCGCTGGCGGCCGCATCGGCGCAGCAGTGTCTGTTAACTCTCCGTCACGCTACGGATGCTTAGGATTTATTCCTACCACGTCTGCTCTTGGTTTGACCATCGTGCCCCTGGACTAGTAAGTGTGCTGTATAGCCTTACCCCTCCCGGTGTGTATCGATCTTTGTGAGTCTCTGCCTTAGCAGCCGGTGTTATTATTATCACCAACCTCATCTGTCTGTACTCGACTGTCTCCTCCTCTGGACCTGTAGTGTGCTGTTTAGCCCTATGCCTCCTGTTGTGAGTAGACTCATGTGTCATTGTCTCAGCAGCTTGTGTTGTCACTATTCTCACCGTTAATAAAACTCTCACTAAACTCTCTGGTGACTGTGTGGCGTCTTATGGTGGCTCACAAGAGCCACCCGTGACAGTACACTGCTGCCAAAACGGCATTTACGGTGATGCCAACCTGAGACGCAATTCACCAGGGAGTTTTGAGTTTTTTGGACAGTTGCTGTTTTCCGTCTGGGTACTGAGTGTGTGGGGAGAATGCCGTCATGGAGGGGCCGCGCTGGGAGCCCGAAGCCACGAGCTGACAGGCTTTCTGGAAGTCGTGGATGAGATGCTCATCTTCGCTTCACTGCTGGACTACCATCATAGAATACACTGGTACCTAGACGCTGCTGAAGACGTCCTTCGTCATCTCCCTTCCCGCTGGGCCGACCACCCGGAAGTCGACGCGAGGAGGGAAGATATGGCCGCACAATGCGAGATTTTCCTGATGCTGGAGGAGGAACGTGGCGTGAAGCAGGAGAAGAGGCACTCCTGCTCTTGGCCTACGGATCCTGATCCCGTCCTCGATCCAGTCCTGGAGTTTGCACCATCTGGGGGCCGGCGGAGGCGTCGGCGTCGAGGTTGAGAACGTCTTCAGCAAGCTCCTGCTCCGGATCCAGTTCCGGGCCACCGGAATGACCCGCTCAATCAGCCAGCTGCTGAGAGTGAGCTGAGTCCTGTGCCGGTGAGCTCCGTCCATGGGTCCTGGCTTACCATCCAGCGAGCGAGGGAAGGAGCAACGTCCTCTACAGCTGGCACCATCTTCCCTGCAGGAGACAGGCAAGTTCAATTTCACTTACCTATTCATCATAGTGATCTGTCTTGTCTGACTCCTGGGGGTGAAGCTCGGGGTTTGCAGCTCCCCGAGTTTCCTTCTCCAGCTGAAGCCAGTTATACTGAACCTGCTGCCTCTGCGTTTTCTCCTGCGGAGCGGTCCTCAGCGTCAGTCCCACGCCGTCGAACGAGGGGGAGGCCTGCGGCTCTGGGAGATATCCTGGCCCTGCAGCCTAGTGTTGGACAGAGGAGGAGAACGGACTGCGGTGAGGAGCCCGAGCCGATGAGTGAGCGTCCCCAGGGTTCCTCAGAGATGCAGCCCGAGTCAGCAGGTCGAGGGTCCTCTGCCCCCACACCATACGGGTTATTGGCGTGGATGTCAGCGCGAGAGGATCCAGCTGCAGAGACCATCTGGCCGGCTGTGGAACCCGACGCAGCCGAGTGGGAGCCCGACGACGAGCGTCTGTCTGAACCTGGATCGACGAAGTCCTGGATGGTTCCAGAGCCCAAGTGCAGGCAAGTGCTCTTCCTCGTTTTCCTTTATGGTGTGTTAGAGCATTTTTGCCTGCCTCATGGGGAGGTGAGCGAGGGGCAGCCGTCTGCTGCACCCAAGCTCGTCTCGCTGGGCTCTGGCGCTGCCGGTGGAACTGATCCCGGTCCTCTCTTGTTCTCTGAGCCTCTCCACAGCGTTACTAGTCTGGAATCTGTCAAGGTCACGGGACTGGAGGTTCCAGATTCGGGGATGGAGGTCGTCGCCGAGGTGACCCAGTCGGGGTCCGACGCGTGGGCCGAGGTGACCCAGTCAGGGTCCGACTCAGGTGTGGCTGCGACCCAATCGGGGTCCGACGAGGTCCAGTGGGGGTCCAGCTCAGTTGTGGCTGTGACCCAGTCGGGGTCCGACGAGGTCCAGTGGGGGTCCAGCGCAGGTGCGGCTGCGACCCATTCGGGGTCTGACGAGGTCCGGTGGGGGTCCAGCGCAGGTGCGGCTGTGGCCCAATCAGGATTCAAGGAGGTTCAATTTTTTGATTGTTCCCCTCTCAGGAGCCACCAGCTGGGGGCCGTTGGAGGTTTTTGTCTGGCAGACTTGCGCTCTCATGTATTGTCGTCATTAGGCGGGCTGCATGCTATTCCTCCACGGTCCTGGTGGTTGTGGGATGCGGGTCGGCCACCCGAGGAACTGCTTTGTGCGTTCAGCGTCTTGGGTCGGTCGCCCGATAAACTGTGGTTGCTACTGGGTGACCTGGTTCGGCCACCAGAGGACTTGTTTCTGGGGGCCTGGGACTGGGGCAGGCCGCCTGGCCATGTACTGTTTTTGTGGGACTATCCATGGGCCATCGGAGGCAGGGAGGTCGCCGGAGCTCTGCCTGGGGGGCGTTGGATCTCCGCCGATCATCTTTTTTGTTTTGGCCCATACGGTATCAGGGTTATGTCAAGTTACGTTTAGCAATTTTTATTGCCTCATGTATCCATAGTCAAGTCATGTCAAGTTATGTTAAGCAATTTTGATTGCCTCATGTGTGTATTTGAAATCCATAGTCAAGTTATGTAGAGCAATTTTTTTATTGCCTCATGTGTGTTTACAGTCCATAATTATGTCAAGTTATGTTTAGCAATTTAGATTGCCTCATGTGGGGTTGTAGTTCAGTCTGGGTTTTGTTTTTTTTGTTTTGTTCTCCCCTCTTTCTTTTGAGGGGCCATAGTTTAGTGTTCTCGTTTCTTAGTTTCCAGGTGTGTGCATTTATTTCTTGTTTCTCTTTCATAGTTACCATGTGTTAGTGTGCATTTTTTTTTCTCTTGGTCATAGTCTTGTGTTTGCATTTACGTCTTGTTTTTTTTCTTCCATAGTTTTCATGTTTGCATTTATTTCTTGTTTCGGTTTCCAGGGTTATCGGATGTTTGGGTTTAAATTTTTTTTTGGCTAGGTTATGTACACTGGGGTTAGACGGGATGTCTGTGGCCTCGTTGGGAAAATTTTCAGGGTCAAGTTTTTTTTTGCTTTGTTTGTTTTCCCTTGTATTGTAGTCATGTCTTGTCTTGTTTTGTTTTTTTCTTTGTTTTTTTTTCCTCTCGTCATTGTTCTGGGGAAAATGGGATGGATATGTCAGGTGATGTATTCTTTTCCTTTTCTGTTCAGGGTTTTGTTAGGTTTTGTTTGGCTCCTTCCTTGCCTGTTCCTCAATCCACTCACCCTGTGGTTGGGGGGAGGGGGGGCTACTGTCATGACCCGAGCACTATGCCTTTGTGCTCGGGTTATTCTTGTCAGGGTTTGACAGCGGCATTATTATTCTAGCTCTCCGAGCTCTTATTGTGATAGTGCTCGGGGAGGCTTCCGCTGAGCTGTCAAACCCTCAACAACTGTGCTGCATTTGTGGTCGTTAGCGCTCAGGCTACTTTTACCGCTGGCGCTGACGGCCGCATCGGTGCAGCAGTGTCTGTTAACTCTCCGTCACGCTACGGATGCTTAGGATTTATTCCTACCACGTCTGCTCTTGGTTTGACCATCGTGCCCCTGGACTAGTAAGTGTGCTGTATAGCCTTACCCCTCCCGGTGTGTATCGATCTTTGTGAGTCTCTGCCTTAGCAGCCGGTGTTATTATTATCACCAACTTCGTCTGTCTGTACTTGACTGTCTCCTCCTCTGGACCTGTAGAGCTGTTTAGCCTATGCCTCCTGTTGTGAGTAGACTCATGTGTCATTGTCTCAGCAGCTTGTGTTGTCACTATTCTCACCGTTAATAAGACTCTCACTAAACTCTCTGGTGACTGTGTGGCGTCTTATGGTGGCTCGCGAGAGCCACCCGTGACAATAACCACCGTTTCACTCCCAAAGAAAACAAAAAAACATAGGGCCTTGTCAGGGTAGCCATGAAATGAGACTGGACTAACAGCCTAAATGTGGCCTGCAACAGCATTTTTTGTTCTGGTGAACTCATTAGGCAGTGCTGTGAGGCAGCCCCTCACAGCACCAGTAAATATACAGGGAACAGACATCGAGATGGTGACATCCTACAAGTACCTGGGTATTCATCTGAACAATAAACTAGACTGGTCACACAATACTGACGCACTCTACAAGAAGGGACAGCGCAGGCTGTTCCTGCTGAGGAGACTCAGGTCTTTTGGTGTACAAGGGGCGCTGCTGAAGTCATTCTATGACACGGTGGTGGCATCAGCCATCACTTTTGGAGTGGTCTGCTGGGGCAGTGGCATTACTGCAGCCGATAGGAAGAGACTGAACAAACTGATTAAGAAAGCTAGCTCTGTCCTGGGGCAACGCCTTGATCCGATGGAGGAGATAGGAGAGAGAAGGACGGTGGCTAAACTGTCATCTCTGCTGGAGTCCGAGTTCCACCCTATGCAGGACATACTGGATGCACTGAGGAGCTCATTTAGCAGCAGACTACATCATCCCAGGTGCACAACCGAGAGGTTTCGTAGGTCCTTCCTACCAACGGCTGTCAGACTGTACAACCTAAGCAGGGCTGCTCGCAGAGATAGCAAAAAGACGTAACAAACTAATAGTTTTTTTTTTTTTTTTTTTTTTTTTTTTTTTTTTTTTGAATGCAAAAGATGCAATAGACTTACACAATGGTCCTCTCCGGCATACAACTAGGAACATACCGGTCGCTATGGAGGGTGAGAATATGTATGGGCACATAATCATACCATGTAGGATAACTAAATAGACGGTTATGCTGTTTCATCCCACCTAGCAACAATGCTCTGCACTGTGTGTGTTTATATATTTACATATTTATTCCATCTAGCTACAATGCTCTGCACTGGGTGTGTTTATATTTATATATCTATATATTTATTCCATCTAGCTACAATGCTCCGCACTGTGTTTTTATATATCTACATATTATTCCATCTAACTACATTGCTCCGCACTGTGTGTGTTTATATACTTGCATATTTATTCCACCTAGCTGCAATGCTCCATACTGTGGGTGTTTATATATTTACATATTTATTCCATCTAGCTACAATGCTCTGCACTGTGTGTTCATATATTCATATATTTATTCCATCCAGCTACAATGCTCTGCACTGTGTGTCTGTGTGTGTGTGTGTATATATATATTTTATAGTAATATGTACATATGTATATTAGCTGCTCTTGCTTGCTTGTTTTTTTTCTTGCCTTCTGATTGTTGCTCTGAGTGTTGCTATCCCTGTGCTGTTGCAATCCTGGAATTTCCCCGTTGTGGGACTAATAAAGGCTTATCTTATCTTATCTTATCTTATCTTATTATTACTCCTCTGCACTTTACCAACTGTTAAAAGATGTAAATGTTAATAATTTGGAATACAGTCAGGAGAGTCTTTGATTTTAATTATTTTATTGCTGTATTTTATTTACATCTATTCGAATGAAGGAGTATACACACAAAGATTTTTATTTTATATGCTGGAATATGCAGAAATATAAGTTAACAGACTTGCTTTATTTTATTAATATATGGTGGAATGTGCAGAAAACAGGTTTAAATGTTCAACAATTTTCTTCAACTAAGACTGTTGCATTTAATTTAATTTTTGCTTGATGCTTGCTAGAAGTTAAAAGATTGAAACTAATAAGATATGATAAGATAAGCCTTTTAGTCCCACAATGGGGAAATTCCAGGATTGCAACAGCACAGGGATAGCAACACTCAGAGCAACAATCAGAAGGCAAGAGAAAAAAAGAAACAAGAGCAGCAAGTATACATATATATATATATATATATATATATATATATATATATATATATATATAGGCACACAGTGCGGAGCATTGTTTTATTGTAATAAAACAAGTTTTAAAAAAGACTTTCATTTGATTCAATTTTAAATGATGGAAAATGCAGAAAGAATAGAATTAGGCTGAAAGGTCTATTGCTTTATAGCGTATTCAGGTTGTGCATAATGTTTTTGAAAAGTAAAGTAATAAAGTACCTAATTACTTTTGAAAATAAGTAATCAGTAAAGTAACTGGATTACTTTCTTGGAGAAGTAATCAGTAATCATTAACTAATTACTATTTCCAAGTAACCTGACCAACACTGGTGGACAAACACCAGCTGATGACCTCTGTTCAGATAAAAGTAACTTTTGCATTTCATTTGGAAATCAAAGTCCCAGAATCTGGAGAAAGAGTGGAGAGGCACAGAATCTAAGTTGCTTGAGGTTTGTGTGACGTTTCCACAGTCAGTGAGGATTCGAGGAACCATGTCATCTGCTGGTGTTGGTCCACTGTGTTTTATCAAGACCAAAATCAGCACAGTCGTTTACCAGGAAATTTTAGGGCACTTCATCCTTCCCTCTGCTGACAAGCTTTATGGAGAAGCTGATTTCATTTTCCAGCAGGACTTGGCACCCCCACACACACACACTGCCAAAAGTATCAAAACCTGGTTTAATGACCATGGCATCATTGTGTTTGATTGGCCAGCAAACTCCGCTGACCTAAACCCCATAGAGAATCTATGGAGGATTGTCAAGAGGAAGATGAGAGACACCAGACCCAACAATGCAGACGAGCTGAAGGTCACTATCAAAGCAACCTGGACCTTCATAACACCTCAGCAGTGCCACAGTCCATGTACGCACACATTGAGTGTGTACATGGACATACTTTTCAGTCAGCTAACGTTTCTATTTAAAAACTATTTTTTTAAATTAATTTTTTGTAATATTCTAATTTTTTGAGAAAATGAATTTGAGGTTTTCATGGGCTGTAAGCCTTAATCATCAAAATTAAAACAAATAAACACTTGAAATTTATCACTCTCTGTGTAATAGATAGATAAATAGATAGATAGATAGATACTTTATTTCGAACAAAAAAGTAAAACAAAAACAAAACAAATGTCAAATGCAATAAAGTAACAGTATACAGTGTTCGAAAGGGAGAAGGAAGAAGTGAACACTTATTAATTCCATCTCCTCTTTTCCATAAATACACCCACGTGAAATATATACAAATTACCACATTTAAGACCCCCAAGTAAACAATTTACTGTATTTTTTACATATCAACATTAACACCCATCCATCCTAACATACATTGATGTCCATACATCAAAACCAGCCTCATACAACACAGATATACACAGTGCTGTCCCACCCACCATTCCATAGTGTCCCATAATGTCCCAGAGTGAGCATAGTGAATCGTACATATAAATACTACCCTTCTAACATATATCCTTTCAGCAAATAATGTTTATACTGTAGAGGATGCCTTCACAAACGAGACTGAGTTTATTTCTCAGGAAAGGTTTATTCGCAGTCTCATCCTCTAACAAGCAAGTATCTCAACAAAAGAGACAGGACAATCTTTCCTCACAGCTCTTATACGCCCAGAGACACAAAACCCCCAACATCAAATATCACACCCTCAACCCACAGTCCTTCAGTAAACATAAAGCCTCCGAGGCTCGTTGGCTTCTCTATTGTCTCTTCCGCCTCGGGGGCTCCTGCTGGGACATTCTCTCTTACTTCCCGTCTCTCCAGAAACCACTTCACACCTGCCGAGGTCTCTGCTGGGTCAGGTCCCTTTGGACGTTTGAAGTCTCTAGAGTATGCACCGTCATGCCTACTAAATACATGTGAGAGAAAATGCGTACCATACAAGCATGCCATATATGCGCCCTAAATGTGCGCCATATAACCCCCCCAAACGTCTAAATAAGGACAAGTTACACGTCAGATGCATAGAATCATGACATATCACACAGAACGAGAAAAAAAAATTGGCACAACAGATCACACATCCAACTGCTTGGGCTTCAACTTCCTGCCATATCTGCTGTGAGCAGGTCTCGCTCTGCCTGTGGCTGTCTCTTGCATCTGTGGATCAGAGTCATTAGCACATCGTTGTGAAAGCTTAGCAGAATGTCTCCCCGGTGGCCTGCCGGGGCGGGGGGCCCTGGCCAACTGTACCTGTTCATCAGCTAACACAAAAGCAGGTTTGAGTCTGTTAATGCAGACTAATTCCCTCCTGTCCCCCAAATCGAGCAAAAAATGCTTTTCCCCGGTTTCTAACACTCTGAGCGGTCCATCATAAGGTGGTCTTAAACCTAACCTCTGTGCGTCGTGTCTAACAAAGACGAATTCTGCATTCTTTAAGGCTTTAAGCACAAAAACGCGTGGAAAACTGTGATGAACTGGACCGGGGAGGGTGTTTGATCCCGCGTCGCTCTGCAGCAGCTGAGCGGGGGGGGGGGGGCGATCTGGTGCGGGGTTCTCAGGAAGGAATTCTCCCGGTAACCGGAGAGGGTGGGCAAAGACAAGTTTGGCCGGAGAGGCCTGCAAATCTTCTTTAGGTGCTGAACGCAACCCTAATAAAACCCATGGAAGCTTATCAACCCAATTTGTGTCCGTGAGAGCCGCTCTGAGGGCTGCTTTCAATGACCGGTGAAAGCGTTCGCACAAACCGTTGGCCTGGGGGTTATACGCAGTTGTGCGATGAATTTTCACTCCCAGGCTGAGTGTCATGGACGACCAGAGCTCGGAAACAAATTGGAGTCCTCTGTCAGACATTATGTCTGACGGGACTCCAAAGCGCGCGACCCAAGCCGTTAAAAAAGCGCGCGCAACGTCTGCTGCTGTGGTTGACGCCAGGGGAATCGCCTCTGGCCAGTGCGTAGTGCGGTCCACCATAGTTAGAAGGTGTGTGAACCCCTGTGACAGCGGGAGGGGTCCCACCAAGTCGACATGCACGTGGTCGAAGCGTTTGGCTGGGATGTGAAAAGGTTCCAGAGGGACCCGCGTGTGCTTGTGTACCTTTGCTCTTTGACATGCTGCGCAGGCAGCGGCCCATTCTTTGACCTGTTTACGCAGCCCCGGCCAAACAAACTTCTCTCCCACCATTTTGATCGACGCGCGGACGCCCGGGTGTGCCAGCGAATGTATTAAGTCAAAAACACTGCGATGCCACGCAGCCGGGACCACGGGGCGGGGGCGCCCCGTGGAGATATCGCAGATTAGGGGGGGGCATACAGCCTTAGCCCTGTTGGCCCAGACTGGAGCGCGCGCACGTCCGCATCGTTGACCTGCTCGGCGGCCATGGCTGCATAATCTAACCCAACGCAGACCGGGGCTGTGAGCGCTTCCGCACCGCAAGCCTGGCCCGAGTCAACAGCCGCCGAGTCTGCCCCCTGGGGGCCTGGCAGTGCAACTGTGCGTGAGAGACAATCTGCTACTACATTGTGTTTACCCGCCACGTGTTGAATGTCGGTGGTAAACTCCGAAATCGCGGCCAGCTGTCTCTGTTGTCGGCCCGGCCAAGGCTCTGAAATTTTAGCCATTGCAAAAGTTAATGGTTTATGGTCTACAAACGCGGTGATACGGCGCCCTTCCAACCAGAACTGGAAGTGGCGGATGGCCAAATGCAGGGCTAAAAGCTCCCTATCAAACGCGCTGTATTTATGCTCGTTATCGCGCAATGTTTTGCTGAAAAACGCAAGTGGTTGCCAGCTCCCTGCTACCAGTTGCTCGACAACCGCTCTCACTGCCACGTCGGAAGCGTCTGTGGTTAGCGCCATGCGAGCTGCTGGCACCGGGTGTGCCAATAACGCAGCGTTCACGAGGGCCGATTTGACCTGTGAGAAAGCGCGCTCCCGGTCCAGGGACCACTCGACCTTAGCTGTAGGTTTTTGTTTCTTTAATGCCGCGTACAATGGGTGCATGAGCTGTGCCGCGCTGGGGAGGAAACGGTTATAAAAATTGACCATCCCCAAAAATTCTTGCAGTGCCTTAACTGTCTGCAGTTGGGGGAAATCTCTTATCGCGTGCACTTTATCCGGCAGTGGGACCGCGCCCTCTGGAGACACGCGGTGTCCCAAAAAATCGATTTGCGCTACCCCGAATTGGCATTTCACTGGGTTAATGATCAGCCCGTGCTCTGTCAGCCTCTGAAAAACGGCTGTGAGGTGGCGTTCGTGCTCGGCTTCGGATGCACTGGCTACCAAAATATCATCCAAATAAGCGAACACGAAAGGGAGGCCGCACAGCACTGCATCCATCATGCGTTGGAACGTCTGCGCGGTGCCTTTGAGGCCGAAAGGCATGCGCAAAAACTCGAAAAGCCCGAAAAGGGTTATAACTGCCGTTTTGGGTATGTCTTGCGCGCGGACTGGGACTTGGTGATAACCGCGCACCAAATCTATTTTGGAAAAGATGCGCGCCCCCGCCAAATGTGCCGAAAAATCCTGGATGTGCGGAATCGGGTAGCGGTCGTGTGCTGAAGCATTATTTAATCTGCGGAAATCACCGCAAGGGCACCACGAGCCGTCAGCCTTGGGCACCATGTGCAGGGGTGACGACCAAGAGCTGTTCGAGCATCTAACAATGCCCAGTTTTTCCAAGTTGGCGAATTCTTCGCGCGCGATGGCCAGTTTAGTTGGGTCCAAGCGCCGAGCTTTTGCAAAAACAGGGGGGCCAGAGGTAGTTATGAAATGCTCGACCCCGTGTTTGGCAACTGACGCTGAAAATGTTGGGACCGTGTGTTGGGAACTGGTTGAGCAATGCATGAAACTTACCACCCGCAGCTGTGACATTGGGATGTGCAGAAGGCAGGGCCACCCGAGCTGTGCAGGAGATAGAGTAGAAAGACAGTGCATTTACAATACGTCTATTAGCAAGATCAACTAACAAACTGTTTGAGCATAAAAAGTCAGCACCTAGCATGTTGTTGTTAACTGCAGCTACAACGAAGGTCCACTCGAAGGTGCGCCCGTGGAGGGACAGGAGGAGCGTCTTCTCCCCATAGGTTTTGATCGTGGAGCCGTTCGCCGCTAACACCAGGGGTCCGCTGGCAGGCGTCAGCATGTCCGCGTAGGCAGGCTTGACAAAACATAGCTGGGAGCCGGTGTCCACCAGGAACTCTTTCCCTGAATTCGCGTCTGTCACGAAAAGCAGCTTGTTCTTCGTGCCGAGTGTCGCAGCTGCTACCGGCTCCCGGTCTTGGCGTTTCCCTGGCGCTGGTACCGGCACGGTGGGACGCATCTGCGCGCTCTCTCGGTGAAGCGCCGATGGTAGAAACAGAGGGTGTTGTCAGCCCCGCTTCTCCTGGCCTCTGCCGCTGCTGCCGTTATTGGATCTGGTGCCGCAGCCTCTGGTCTCCCCTCGTCTCGCGGGGGTGCGTTCAGCTCTGCCGCTGCCGTCGTGGCTGCGTGCCGTTTATGGGCGTCGACGAGCCGCTGCGCCTCCTGGCCCAGCTCGTGGTAGTCACGGTTGTTGAGTAGCTGTGAGCTGGCCAGGGTGACTCTCACTGCTGGCGGGAGCGTTCTGAGGAATAGGTGGGCAAAGCTAAAGCTGTCGTCATCCTCGCCTCTCAGGCTCATCATCTTCGCCATCAGATCTGCCGGCCTGTCTGCTTCCCCTTCTGTCAGTGCCAGGAGCTTCTCTGCTCGCTCCCCCAGCGAGGGAGTGAAGGCTCGAATGAGGACGGCTTTCAGTGCGCCATACTTGTCGTCTCGGGGCGGGTGGTTGGTCAGGCTCTCCACCGGCTGCACTGTGAGGCTGTCCAGCTTCGCGACGACATGGTAGAACCTCGTTGCGTCCGCTGAGATTCCCCAAAGGTGGAACTGCGCCTCCACAGTGGTAAACCAGGAGCGCGGGTTATGTTGCCAGAAATCGGGCAGCTGTAGTGTGGTAGCTGCGTTAACCCGGTTGGCTCCTGAAGAGTCCGGTGCGGAAAGCTCGCCGTCACCGGCCATGGTTTGTCGTAGGTCACCAGTGTAGAGGATGCCTTCACAAACGAGACTGAGTTTATTTCTCAGGAAAGGTTTATTCGCAGTCTCATCCTCTAACAAGCAAGTATCTCAACAAAAGAGACAGGACAATCTTTCCTCACAGCTCTTATACCCACAGAGACACAAAACCCCCAACATCAAATATCACACCCTCAACCCACAGTCCTTCAGTAAACATATAGCCTCCGAGGCTCGTTGGCGTCTCTATTGTCTCTTCCGCCTCGGGGGCTCCTGCTGGGACATTCTCTCTTACTTCCCGTCTCTCCAGAAACCACTTCACACCTGCCGAGGTCTCTGCCGGGTCAGGTCCTTTTGGACGTTTGAAGTCTCTAGAGTATGCACCGTCATGCCTACTAAATACATGTGAGAGAAAATGCGTACCATACAAGCATGCCATATATGCGCCCTAAATGTGCGCCATAATACCTCTTTTTGAATTGATTTCTGATATTTATTGATTTCTGTTTGTACATAGTTTCAGTTCCGGCTCCAGACTGTTCCACAAATCCACCCCACAGACAGATATGCACAGACTTTTCTTGGTTGTTCATATCTTGGGTTTTGTAAAGTTTAAGTCTCCTCTCGGTTCCAAGGTTGTCATAGCCAGGAGTGGCACTGGGGTTAAGCTCCCAGTGCTCATAAAATGCTCCTTACGGCGTGCGTCTCGAAAAGCCTCTGACAACTAAGTCCAACTCCTAGCCTGCCCGTGTGGTTTAGTCTCTAAGCCCGGCGGAACTGCTTTTACTAATAGGAGAAGGGGCGAGGGCGGATCTCTGGCACCTTAAAACCAGATGCTTCGGGTAGATGGTGGCTCGTCAACCTGGGAAGGTAGCCCATCTGGGGGAAGGTAAACCCTGATTTCAAACCTCCGCTGCCTTGCGGCACACCCGGTCACGGGAAAGGCTTTGAGAGTCAACCCTGAGAAAAAATCCGGAGTCGGAGCCCCTAAGGCAGTTCTCTGTTGTGCTCAACATCGTTCTGGCAGCTCCTGTGACGGCGCTGGTGCCAAACTATAGCAGCCCTGCTGTTCCTTTGGATCCATCAGTGACGTGGAGAGGGGGGACATGCTGCATGGGTAACATCTTGTCCTCCATATCTTCCTGCCCAGGCTTGAATCCTACCAACGCCCATCGCTGGATGGTAGAACACCGGTGTGCATCGGCCTGTTCAGCCACAGGCGGTGCTGTTCCAGCAGAGTAGACGTTTAGGATTCTCTTCCATGGTCATCATAGACCGACGGAGGCTGACAACAACAATGAAGTCTCCTCTCAAATTATGATCATTGTCTCTTTTTTTAAATATTTTTTGTATATTAGTTGGGAGTTGATTATTAGTTGCCCTGTACATTACTTGTGCTGTCTTAAATTTAACTAAATCGATGAACTTTATGACATGTGACTTTAAAAACAACGAATTGGTATGGTGTCTATATCCAACATTGTTTATTATCCTTATAGCTCTTTTTTGTAATGTGCATATTGACTGTAGGTTGGTCTTGTAGGTGTTTCCCCAGACTTCTACACAGTAGTTAAGATAAGGTAAAAACAGTGAATTGTACAGTAAGACCAATGATTTATAGTCCAAGATGTGTCTTGTCTTCCCCAGTATCCCTATACATTTTGCTAACTTGGCCCGGATGTGACTGATGTGAGGTTTCCAGCAGATTTTATTGTCTAGCGTCAACCCCAGAAACTTATTTTCCTGTACTGTTTCTATTCTGGTATCATCTATCGTTACCATTATTTCATGATTTATTTTATAATTTCCAAACAACATAATCTTTGTTTTTTTTAGATTTAGAGATAATTTATTTTCGTTGAACCACTGCATTAACTTTTTCATTTCAGTTGTGACCACCTCTAAAACCTGCTGCAAATTCTCACCAGTGCAAAGGATATTTGTGTCATCCGCAAACAAAATAAATTTCAGAATTTTTGATACTTGGCATATGTCATTTATATACAAAATAAAGAGTTTGGGTCCCAAAACTGATCCCTGGGGCACACCACAAGTGATGTCCATGAAGGGTGATTTGTGCTCACCAATTTGTACAAATTGTTGTCTGTTACTTAAATAACTTTCCACCCAACTCAGTCCTACCCCTCTTATCCCATACCTTTCCAGTTTACTTAGTAGTATTCTGTGGTCAGTGCTGTCAAAAGCTTTCTTTAAATCTATAAATACTCCTACAGCAACCTTTTTTTTTATCTATACAACTAGTGATTTCTTCTATAAGTTCGATCAGTGCCAAAGATGTAGATTTATCTGCTCTAAAACCATACTGGCTATCTGTAAGGAGGTTGTGTTTTTCAATGAAATCATCCAGTCTCTTAGTGAAGATTTTTTCAAGTATTTTGGAGAATTGTGAGAGTAAAGAGACTGGCCTGTAATTTGTGAAACAATGACTGTCTCCTGTTTTGTATAGTGGTATTACTTTTGCTATTTTCATTTTGTCTGGAAATGTAAAATGACAGGTTACAGATGTGGGTGAGTGGCTTAACAATTCCTTCAATTACTTTTTTCACTATTGTCATGTCAGTTTTCATTCCAGTCCGTTGATTTTTTGTTCTTAAATTTACTCACAGTCTCAATAATTTCCTTTTCAGTAACTGCACCCAAAAAGATTGTGTTTGGATTTCTATCTTCTATTTCATTCACAGAACCACTGTTGTTTGTTTTTGGTGTCACTATTGATTTTGCTAATTCAGGACCAACGTTTACAAAAAAATTATTGAAACCACTGACCACATCCTCCATATTATTTATCAAATTGCCATTTTCAATAAAATATTCAGGATAATTAACATTCTTCGGTCGATTACTGACATAATGTCGGGCTCAGGAAACACGCACGCAGGCTCAGGATAGATTTAACAGCTTTATTCAACAAGCAGGCGTGTATGGGTGGATGTGTGAGATATGTATATGTGATGAGGGTGAACGCCGATGCACAGGAAGCAGAGCGGTGCGCCGTACAGCCGGGCAACCCTATGAAGAGAGCAGAGGACAGGGGTAACGGGCACCACACCAAGACAGGGATTATGAGTCGTGTGCCGCTTACTTGTGAATGACAGGTGGCTGGTGTTGGCCAAGGGAGAAGCCCGGAAGACAGCGTCCTGCAGAGCCTGTGACGACGGTGAGGGAAGGATGGCGATGACGGGGTGTCCGCCGCCAGGGAATCCACCTGTGCACAGGGGAGAAGACTTGCAAAAGGTAAGGGAATGGAATGCTTACGTAGAAGCGTAGTCTTGCAGTCGTTTTGGAGACGATGCAGCTGCGAAGAAGTGCCGATGCGAACAGACGGCTCCAGACCGCTGCACAGGGCTGAGTGGGCTAAATAGCTTGCGGCTGACGAGGCGCAGGTCTGCGCTCAGCTGAGGCAGATGATGAGCGGCGAGTTGTGACAGTACCCCCCCCCCCCCCAGCAGCGCCTCCTGCCGCTGGTTTGTCTGGATGCGCCCGGTGGAACTCCGTGATGAGACTTCTGTTCAACACCAAGGAAGAGCGCACCCAGGACCTCCACTCAGGACCGAATCCCTCCCAGTCCACCAAGTACTGCAGCCCATGACCTCGGCGTCGGGAGTCCATGATGGAAGCGACTCTCCAGGCCGGTTGACCGTCAATCATCAGAGGCGCAGGCGGCGCTGCGGGTGGGGGACAGAGGGGTCGGAGACCACGGGCTTGATTTTGGACACGTGGTAGGTGGGACATATGCGGAGGGAGGGGGGGAGGGCCAGACGCACAGCCACCGGGTTAATGATCTTTGAGATGGTGAAAGGGCCAATGAAGTGTGGGGCCAGCTTCCTCTTCTCAGCCTTGAGGTGAATGTCCTGAGAGGCTAACCAGACTCGTTGGCCCACCTAGTAGGCAGGGGCCAGTCTCCTGTGGCGATTCGCCGTGGTGCTGTTGCGCGTCGCTGTGCGTAAAAGCGCATCGCGCGCCCTGGTCCACAGACTCCGACAACATCTCAGGTGCGCCTGGATGGATGGAATGGCCAGCTCACCCTCCTGCTCCGGGAACAATGGTGGGTTATATTCCAAGGATGCCTTGAAGGGGGACATCCCTGTGGCAGAAGACTGTGCCGAGTTGTGGGCATACTCTACTCAGGCCAGATGCGCGCTCCAGGAAGACGGGTTGGAGGAAGTGACGCAGCGTAGGGCAGCTTCCAGCTCCTGGTTGGCCCATTCACACTGCCCATTGGACTGCGGGTGGTGACCGGAGGAGAGGCTTACCGTGGCCCCCAGGGCATTGCAGAAACACTTCCATACCTCTGAGACAAATTGGGGCCCCCGATCAGAGATGACGTTCACCGGTATCCCGTGCAGCCTGACCACATGTTGAACCAGAAGGTCCACTGTCTCCCGTGCCGTTGGGAGGCCCCGGAGTGGCACAAAGTGGGCAGCCTTGGAGAAACGATCCACGATGGTCAGGACAGCATCATAGGTGTTGGAGACCGGGGGACCGGTGACGAAGTCAAGGGCTATGTGGGACCAGGGCCTGCCAGGGATTGGCAGGGGCTGGAGCAGACCCGCGGGGGGAGAGTTTCCTGACTTGCCGGTGGCACACACAGGACACGTCCGGATGTAGTTGATGGCGTCCTTCTGAAGACCTGGCCACTAGAAGGAATGCCGGAGGAGATCCACTAGCCGGGAAACACCAGGGTGGCAGGTGAGTTTGGAGGTGTGAACCCAATGGATGACCTCCCCCCGGACAGTAGATGGAACAAACAGCTTTCCCTCCGGTCCGCCGCCAGGGTCCGGTTCGGTCTCCTGCGCCCTCCGGATCTTGTCCCTGATGGACCAGGAAATTGCCCCCACAACACACGAGCTGGGCAGAATGGTATGACCCGGCTCCTCTGACGTTTCGGGGGCAAACTGCCTGGACAGGGCATCGGGCAGGCCGTTCTTAGAATCAGGGCGGTAGGTGATGGTAAAACGGAACCGGGCGAAGAACAAGGACCAGCGCGCCTGGCGGGCATTAAGACGTCTTGCAGATCTTAGATATTCCAGGTTCTTGTGGTCCGTCAGCACCACGAACGGCAACGCAGCCCCCTCCAGCCAGTGGCGCCACTCCTGCAGGGTGAGCTTGATGGCGAGAAGCTCCCTGTCCCCGACGTTGTAGTTATGCTCAGCCGGAAACAGACGCCGTGAGAAGAAGGTGCAGGGTCGCTTGACCCCGTCGGTGGGTGATCGCTGGGACAGCACCGCCCCCACTCCCGTATCAGACGCTTCGACTTCCACCAAACACTGCAGCGCGGGGTCAACCTGGGTCAGGACTCGGGAGGAGGAGAACTCCGTCTTCAACGCCTGAAACGCTGCTGCAACCTCTTCGGTCCACCGGAAGGGGTTTTTGGGAGAAGTGAGACGGGTCAACGGGGCAACGATGGCACCAGAATTGGGCACAAAACGGCAGTAGAAGTTGGCAAACCCAATAAACTGTTGTACCTGCTTCCTAGAGGTCGGCGTGGGCCCATCAACCACCGCTTTGACCTTCGTGGGGTCGGGAAGGACTTGGTTGTGTGAGATTACGAATCCTAAGAAGGAGGTGGTCTTGGCGTAAAACTCACACTTTTCGGCCTTGACGTACAGCCTGTTCTCCAGCAGTCGTTGTAAGACCTGCATCACGTGGACCTGGTGTTCCTCCCGTGACCTGGAGAAGATGAGGATGTCATCCAGGTACACGAACATGAAGAGGCCAAGGAAATCACGCAGGACGTCGTTGATGAGGCATTGAAACACAGTGGGGGCGTTGGTCAGCCCAAACGGCATCACCAGATACTTGAAGTGACCACTAGGCGTTCGAAAGGCCGTCTTCCACTCATCCCCCTCCCGGATCCGGACGAGGTGGTACGCGCTGCGGAGATCCATCTTGGTGAACCAGGTCGTCCCCTGAAGGGAGTGGAAGGCAGTGTCCATTAAAGGCAGGGTGTAACGGTCCTTCTCCGTGATGTCATTCAGGGCCCGAAAATCGACACAGGGGCGGAGTGACCCATCCTTCTTAGTGACAAAGAAGAACCCTGCGCTGAGCGGAGACGAGGAGGGGCGGATGATTCCCGCGTTGAGTGACTCCTTGATGTAGCTATCCACAGCCTCTCGCTCTGGCGCTGACAGGCTGTAGAGGTGTCCGGATGGCAAGGGCGCCCCCGGGCGGATGTTGATGGCACAGTCGTAGGGCCGGTGAGGAGGAAGAGACATCGCCCTGGACTTACTAAACACGAGACCCAGGTCATGGAACTCCGAGGGCACCAGAGTGAGATCCGGAGGCGCGGCGTCCTTGGCCGGAGGGGGAGAGGACGGGGCGCAGGCTGCGGACTGTAGGCAGGTACCCATACAGAAGGAGCTCCAGGCAGCGATTCTTCCTGTCTGCCAATCCAGCACAGGGTTGTGCAGGTGCAACCAGGGGTAACCTAGGATGACAGGCGACACAGAGGAGGACATGACGTACAGGGTGAGATCCTCCCGGTGGTTACCTGAGATGATAACAGGGACCGGCTGGGTGCGATGAGTCACTTGTCCAAGGGGCGCATGGGAGAGGGTGACCAGGCTGAGAGGAGCGGCCAGAGGGTGGCAGGGGATGCCCAATTGGGTTGCCAGGCTCTTTGAAATAAAGCTCTGCTCTGCTCCTGAGTCCACCAGTGCGTGTGTGAGGTGCCCCGTGGCATTGTGACAAAATCGAATGGGCAGTGATAGACTAGTGAAGGGATTTGACCGGTTAGAGTCTGCGAGGCCCCCTACAGTGACTCGCGGACCTCCCTGTTTGGCTTCTCTGGGCAATGCTCAACGGTATGTTGATTACCTCCGCAATACATGCAGAGGCCCAACTCCCGGTGGCGCTGTTTCTCCGCTAGGGGGAGCCTTGACCGACCGGCCACCATTGCCTCCGATTCCTCGGAAGACACCAGAGGACGTAACGCCAGGGGGTGAGCTTGAGGCGTGCGGATGGAGCCTCCACGCGAGCGGCCGATTAACTTCCGCTTGGTGGATCGTTCACGCAGCCTGTTATCCAAGCTAATAGTTAAGGAGATTAGCTCCGAGAGCGTCTCCGGAAGGTCTCGACCAGCCAGCTCATCCCTCAGACCAGAGCTGAGGCTGCGGAGGAAGATACCACAGAGTGACGCCTCACCCCAGCCTACCTCCTCCCCTGCGACCCGGAAGTCGATAGCGTAATCCGCCGCTGACCGGCTTCCCTGTTGGAGGCCAAGGAGACGGTCAGTGAGAACGCTATCAGGCCAGGAATGATCAAAAACCTCGAGAAAGCTCTGCATTTACTGGCTGTAGGAGAGGTTTGCGTAACTGGGCTTTGCCATAATGGCGTAAGCACAAGTTAACGCTCGCCCCTCCAGGAGATTACCAATATAGCCAATTCGGCTGTGGTCCGAGGAAAAATCCCCGGGAACGCGCAGAAACACCGACTCACACTGCATGATGAACCCCCGCGCTCCGCCGAGCTTCCCGCTGAAGCGGGGGAGGGGTGGGGGGTTGGGATAGGTGTGAGTCGGGTTGGCGTTCCCGTGGCAAACTGGCCGGCCACCGGAGTGGTAGGAGCTACCCCTCTCTGACGAGCCGAGGGGAACGCCTGCTGGGGGTCCAAGCGGTCTAACCGGTGAGTGATATTAACCAATTGATTCAATATCAACTGCTGTTGGTGGGCTATTAAATCCACCCGAGCTTCGAGGATGGAAAGATGGCGTGCGAGCCCGCTGTCTGCTGAGCCGCTCTGCTGGAGCCGTACTGACATAATGTCCTGCTCAGGAAACACGCACGCAGGCTCAGGATAGATTTAACAGCTTTATTCAACAAGCAGGCGTGTATGGGTGGATGTGTGAGATATGTATATGTGATGAGGGTGAACGCCGATGCACAGGAAGCAGAGCAGTGTGCCGTACAGCTGGGCAACCCTATGGAGAGAGCAGAGGACAGGGGTAATGGGAACCACACCAAGACAGGGATTATGAGTCGTGTGCCGCTTACTTGTGAATGACAGGTGGCTGGCGTTGGCCAAGGGAGAAGCCCGGAAGACAGCGTCCTGCAGAGCCTGTGACGATGGTGAGGGAAGGATGGCAATGACGGGGTGTCCGCCGCCAGGGAATCCACCTGTGCACAGGGGAGAAGACTTGCAAAAGGTAAGGGAATGGAATGCTTACGTAGAAGCGTAGTCTAGCAGTCGTTTTGGAGACGATGCAGCTGCGAAGAAGTGCCAATGCAAACAGACGGCTCCAGACCGCTGCACAGGGCTGAGTGTGCTAAATAGCTCGCGGCTGACGAGGCGCAGGTGTGCGCGCAGCTGAGGCAGATGATGAGCGGCGAGTCGTGACAATTACTAATAATCCCGTTGAGGACTTGCCATATTCCTCTTAAGTTATTTTTGTTATCCTCTAATATTCTGTTGTAATATTCTTTCTTACAGGTCGTCATTATATTAGTAAGCTTATTTTTATATCTTTATATTTGATCTCAGCTTCCAGCCTTCTGCATTTAATGAATTGTTTATATAATGTATTCTTCTTTTTACATGCATTTATTAACCCCTTGGTGACCCAAGGAATATTTTTTTGTTGTTGTCTGTCACTGTATTGTTTTATAGGACAGTTTTTATTGTACAATGATTGAAATATTTGTAAAAAATTATCATATGCTTTATTTATGTAATTTTCATCATAAACTATCTTCCAATCTTGTATTAATAATTCCTTTGTCAGTAAATACATTGATTCTTCGGTTCTTATTCTTTTATATTTAATATTTTTGGTATACTTTTTCTTCCTATAATCACATTGATAGACAACAAAAATCGGCAGGTGGTCACTGATATCATTCAATAAAAGCCCACTCCTGATATTATTTTCCGTAATGTTTGTGAATATGTTATCTATTAGTGTGGCACTGTGTGACGTGATTCTGTTAGGTCCGGTAATTGTTGGATGTAAGCCCATATTGTACATTGTGTTGATAAATTCTTCTGTCAAACTATGTTGTTTTGAGTTCAGCAGATCTATATTGAAATCCCCACAGATGAACATAACTTTATGAGTTAGTTTTGCATACATTTTTTCCATCCAGTCCTTAAATGAGTCAATGTTTGATCCAGGTGTTCTATATATGCAGCTCACTACTATATTCTTCACATTGTGCAGACAGATTTCTATTGTAATACATTCAAATAAATCATCCACAGTTACTGACAGATTTTCAGCAACCTTGTATTTCAAGCTCTTGTCAACATAAATTGCAACTCCTCCTCCTTTTTTCACTTTTCTATTTATATAATTTAATTCATAGCCATCCATGGTAAAATCCACTCCTTTCTCTTCACTGAGCCACGTCTCTGATATTGCCACAATATTGAATGGCTCTTTAAACTGATGTAAATAATCTTTAATGTTATTAAAGTTGGCATAGAGACTTCTGCTGTTGAAGTGGATCATAGAAATATTGAAATCAGATGTGGCCATTGTGTTAAACTGATCATCCGTGTAGTAACTACAGTTATTATTGATGGAGCTAAATAAATTATTATCAGGGTCTATGTTATATTCTACGTCCTGTGGGTTGTGATCTGTATATTCAAAAACTTTCAGTTCCTGTTGTTCCTGTTTGTTGATCTTTTGTTTCATGTTGTTAAATGTCTTGTAGCAGATGAGTATAATCCTTCAGTGTCTTACAGTTGTCTGATTGTTGCTGTGACTCCAGTTCATAATATTCATTGATATTTGTCCAGTTCCATAATATTACGGATGTTAATGACCTTGGCTTCTTCAGGTGATCCGTTTAATTTGATGTATATTTTACTGTTTGATGTCCAGGTGTTTTGAATCTTTTTCTGCTTTCTCATGTATCTTGCTTTTCTGGCTATTTCTGCGTTTTCTTTTGTGAGGTGCTCGTTTATGTAAATGTTCGTTCCTTTCAGTTTCCTACCTTGTTTTAGCAGCGCAGTCTTGTGTTTTCTGTTAACAAACCTCATGATCACAGCCGGTTTGTCGCCTTTTTTCCTGGGCAGAGGGTGGCAGGTCTCAATGGTTTTGCAGTCCAGCTGAATTCCTTTGGACTGCATGAAGGCCGCCACTTGTTGCTCCGTGGATTTGTCTTCCAGCTCACCGAGCCTCCCTCCGCTGTCCGCGGCCACCGCTCGAGCGTATGATCGGGGTTTAATGTGGAGCCCCGTGATGATCATGTCGTTCACCCGGGTGTTCTGCTCTAGTTCCGACACTCTGCTCTCCAGATACGCCAGCCTCTTTTCCTTCTCAGCGTTCTGGATCCGCAGCGCTTTCACCTCCTCGATCAGGTCCAGGATATTTCTTTGCTGCAGCTTAACGGCAGAAATCTCTTCCGCCATGAAATCCAGCGCTTTTTTAATTTGCATCTGATAGTAGTAGTAGTAGATTAGTTTATTTGACAGGGACAGTGCAATAAACATAGACAATTAATCAAAGACAATCAATCTGATGTGTTGCACATAGAGTGTATAGCTATTAGCTAATTTGCAACTCTTGTCCCTGGATGGGCTTTAGAAAAAAGAATCAAGATAAAAATATACACAATAACCACATACATCAATGCAGAAAAATTATAAATACACAATTATAAATATTATAAATATTATAAATACACAAATATAACAGCCTGACTCACCTTTAACATAAATATTATAAATACACAAATATAACAGCCTGACTCACATTTAACACATATAACATAACTCACATTTGCCTATTTCAGGCCTTCCTCCCTCCGTCACTCACTATAAACAAACACATTTATTCCTTCCCTTCATTCACTCTCACTTTGCAGACAAATAATTCATACATGAGTACATTCTTGTTTATTTTTCAGCCAGTTTTTAACATTTTTAGTGAATGTTTTAAAGTCCGTTATTATTTTAATTTCATTTGGCATTGTGTTCCAGATGTGACTGCCCTTTATAGAGAAAGCTGTTTGTCCAAATGTGGTTCTGCGGTGGAATATTTTACAGTTATTGTTAACAGAACTCCTGGTGGCTCTGCTGCTGTCCTGTCTTTGGACGAAACCAGCAAGTGGCTCGGGTGCTGATTTATGGAAACATTTGAACGTTAATTTCAGAAGACAGAGGTCAATGAAGCTCTCAAAACTCAATAGGTTGTATTTTTTTAAAACATTACAGTGATGCCACCTAATGGGCTTTTTGTCCAAGATTTTTAGGGTTTGATTATATAATGAACCTATATGTCTTATTGTGGAAGGGGCTGCTTGAGCCCAGACTGTCAAACAGTATGATATATGAGAAAAAACCATAGAATGCATATACAGTGCAGCTGCTTCGTAAGGTATGTAATATCTAATTAATTTAAAGCAGTTCAGATTTTTTTTTACTGTTTTTGAAATTTTCTTTATATGAAGATTAAATTTGAGTTGAGGATCTAGTACAATGCCAAGGTATTTGAATTCTGTAGCTAAACTGATGTCATGATCATGTATATTAACTTTAAAATGTTGCAGGTTACATTTTTTGATTGAAAAGCACATTGAGACTGTTTTCTGAAGGTTCAGCAATAGATGGTTCTTGAGGAGCCACTCTTGGACATCAACCATACTTGTAGACAGTACATCTGCAGCCTGTGCTGGAGTCTTGGCAGCTGTGTAAATAACTGCATCATCTGCATAAAGTTGGCATGTTGCAGCTGAGCAGTGTAACGGCAAGTCATTAATAAAAATGCTGAAAAGTAAAGGACCAAGAATGGACCCTTGTGGGATACCCATGCGGTTGTTTAAAAATGAGGATTTATCCTGGTGAACTTTTACACACTGTTCTCTATTCTGGAGATAAGATGCAAACCATTCTAATGTATTTGGGGAGAAGTTAAAAGATACCATTTTGGATAAAAGCAAACTGTGGTTTACAGTATCGAAAGCCTTTTTGAGATCTAGAAAAACAGCTCCTACCACATTACCCCTGTCCAAGGACTGTTTGACGTTTTCAATAAGGCAACAATTTGCTGTTTCTGTTGAGTATCCTGGTCTAAAACCAAATTGATGTGGATGAAGAAGTTGACTGTCTTGTAAGTAGTCTATCAGCTGTGTAGCTACAACTTTTTCAAGAACCTTAGATAGGACTGGTAAGATAGAGATTGGGCGGTAATTGCATATATCGTCTTTACTGCCTGATTTATGAACTGGTATGACGACAGCTTTTTTCCAGCCAGATGGAAATGTACTAGACCTAATGGAGAGATTAATGAGATGAGTCAGTGGTTTGATTAATATTTTGCTGTGCATTTTGAGAAAGGAGGTGCTCATATTGTAGATATCACTAGTTTTTGAGTTTGACAGTGTTTTAACAATACCAGCAATTAACTTCTCATTTACCTCATCGATGTGAAAAGTATCTGTTGGGAGTATGGAATTTGTGTTGTTGAGCACATTTGGCAGCACAAAAATTTTTGTTAAGTCTGAATCATCAATCTGATCTGAATCATCTGCATCTGAATTTGCTTTTTTAATTTGCATCTGTACTACCTGATGCATCACCTAGCAGGTGATGCATCACGTAGTACTGCGCTTACTGTTTGTGGTGGAGAGGTGGAACACAGGTCTAGCTCAGTGGCTATGGCCAGGAGGACAGTGCCAGCAGTCCCTTTGGAGATGGTAGCGCCCAAGAGCTCGTGCCATAATCTGTCGGCCGGTCAGCGATGCAGCAGTTCAGTTCTGTTTTTTTTCCCACCAAAATAAAACAGTCTCCCTTTTCCCCAAATTGTATCAAAAGGCTTCGGGGTCTGGACGGAGGACTCTTGGGGTCCAGATCCAGGCAGGAGTCCGCTAGTTGGTGGCCCCTGTCCTACAGCTTTGTTCCAATTATTTTGAAACTTGGTACCATGGTTTGAGATACTCTGATGATGCGTGTATTGCAATTTCACTCTCTTCGGCTGACCTTGAGGTCAAAGGTCAGGTCAGATTTTTCCCTAAATCTTCAAAACACAGTAACTACTGAAAGAAATGATGTTGGCTTTTCACATCGATGAAGTAGTTGTGTGGAGAATGTAAATAACGAGACTGATTTATGCAGCAGATGATTTTATTCACTCTAACATCAGTCATACACAGAAAAGAATGTCTCAATACACCATGGGTTCTCCTTTTATACCAACTGCCCATCTCACATCTACATGACATCTCACATCACAATAGATTCATCCCTTCTCCCCCCAACTCCTTCTTCCTGCTACCTCACCATAATCTCTATAGCTATTGTCCTTCTCTGTTTACCCTCTGCATCCAGTCTAAGATGATTAACCCATTCTCTACAAGCCACCCCCCCCCACCCCAGAATCTCAGACCGAGTTTCAGTACTCACGTCCTTTTGGCTTCAGTCTCCTCCCGTATCTGTTGGAACGGGGGTTTACCGCCTCCCCAGCGCTGCTGTGCCAGCGGGGGGCTCCTGGGGGTGTGTCTGTCACACCATGGGCCATGGCGAGGGGGGTGAAACCTTTGACTTGCCCGTGTGGCTGCTCTGATGAATCGTTTACCTGGGGAGTTCTCAGTGGGGTCTTCCGCGCCGAGAGGCCTGAGCCAACAGCACTTGCTCGTCCGCCACCACAAAGGTGGGTTTAAGTCTGTCTATGCAAATTTTCTCCCGACGACCCCCCAAGTCTAACAAAAAATGTTGGTCCCCTGTTTCCAGCACTCTGAACGGGCCATCGCAGGGTGGGCGCAATGGAGGGCGGTGGGCATCGTGCCTGACAAACACGAATGCCGCGTTCTTCAAAGTTTTTGGCACAAAAGTGCGTGGAAAACAGTGGTAGGCCGGGCCCGGCAGCGTGCCTGTATCTGCGCTATGCTGCAAACGCTGAGACAGGCAGCTGTCCGGCGTGGGATTATCTGGCAAAAATTCCCCGGGAAGCCGCAGTGGCTGAGAAAAAACAAGCTCCGCCGGGGAAGCCTCCAAATCCTCTTTTGGTGCGGAACGCAACCCCAATAAAACCCACCGCAACCGGTCTACCCAATTTGCATCTGTCACCGAAGCCCTGAGCGCTGCTTTCAGTGACCTATGAAAACGCTCGCATAACCCATTGGCCTGTGGGTTATACGCGGTTGTGCGATGAATTGCAACAACCAGGCTATGGGCCATCACAGACCAGAGGTCGGAAACAAACTGAGGGCCCCTATCGGACGTGATGTCCGACGGGATTCCAAAACGTGCCACCCATGTCATCAAAAAAGTGCGCGCCACATACTCGGACGTGGTTGCCACCAGTGGGACTGCTTCTGGCCAGCGTGTGGTGTGGTCCACCACTATCAGAAGGTGTGTGCACCCCTGCGATGGCGGGAGGGGGCCCACGAGGTCCACGTGAACATGGCCGAACCTCTTAGCCGGTATACGAAATGGCTCCAAAGGAGCCTTCATGTGTCTGTGTACTTTTGCTCGTTGGCACGCTACGCAAGCTGCAGCCCACTCTTTCACTTGTTTGCGCAGGCCTGGCCACACGAACTTTGCTCCCACCATTTTGACTGACGCGCGCACCCCTGGGTGCGCCAGAGCGTGAACTGACTCAAACACGCGGCGGCGCCAAGCGACTGGGACCACTGGGCGCGGGCGTCCCATGGAGACGTCGCAGATTGGGGGGGCTTGCCGTCTTGCAGTACTCTGCTCTCCATCCTTAACCCTGTTGGTCCAGACTGGAGCACGCGCACATCCGTATCGCCAATCTGCTCTGTGGCCATGGCTGTATAATCTATCTCCACGCAGACCGGAGCTACTACTGCGTGTGAGAGGCAGTCCACCACCACATTCAGTTTACCCGACACATGCTGAATATCGGTCATAAACTCTGAGATCGCAGCCAGCTGTCTCTGCTGCCGGCCCGACCATGGTTCCGAAAACTTGGCCATCGCGAACGTTAACGGCTTGTGGTCCATGAACGCGGTGAAGCTGCGCCCTTCCAGCCAGAACTGGAAGTGGCGTATGGCCAGGTGGAGAACCAGCAACTCTCTGTCGAACGCGCTGTATTTACGCTCACTGTCGCGCAAAGCCCTGCTGAAAAAGGTGAGCGGCTGCCAAGAACCAGCGACACGTTGCTCCACAACGGCCCCTATGGCCACGTCCGAGGCGTCGGTAGTTAGCGCCATCCGGGCCACTGGGTCCGGGTGCGCCAACACTCGGCAGGGTTTTAACCTCAGAGAACACCTGCTCTTGCTCCGGAGTTCATTCGACTCTGTCCGCAGGTTTCCGTTTCTTGAGCGCGGCGTATAATGACTGCATGAGTTGAGCTGCATGGGGGAGGAACCGGTTATAAAAGTTAACCATCCCCAAAAATTCTTGCAGCACCCTGACCGTCTGAGGCCGGGGAAAATTCACCACGGCGCGCACTTTGTCGGGCAAGGGTATCACTCCCTCCGGTGAGACATGGTGCCCCAAAAAATCAATCGCCGTCACGCCGAACTGGCATTTCGCTGGGCTGATTATTAACCTGTGCTCCTCCAACCTCCGGAAAACCGTCCTGAGGTGGGTTACGTGTTCATCCTCGGACGTGCTGGCCACCAGGATATCATCCAGGTAGACGAACACAAACGGGAGATCATGCAACACTGCATCCATCATGCGTTGGAATGTCTGTGCCGCTCCTTTTAATCCGAAGGGCATGCGTAAAAACTCAAACAAGCCAAACGGAGTTATTACCGCTGTTTTGGGTATGTCCTCCGCGCACACGGGGACCTGGTGGTAACCACGGACCAGGTCTATTTTAGAAAACATGCGTGCTCCGGCTAGGTGAACGGAAAAATCCTGAATATGAGGAATCGGGTAGCGGTCGTGCACTGTGGCGTTATTCAATCTGCGGAAATCTCCGCCTTATGATGCCCAACCTTTCCAGGTTGGCAAACTCCTTGCGCGCTATGGCCAGTTTAGCTGCGTCCAAGCACTGAGGTCCTGCAAAAACGGGCGGCCCGGTGGTGGTGATAAAGTGTTCCACCCCGTGTTTAGCGATGGCCGCCGAAAACGTCATGACCGTGAGTGCTGGGAACTGAGTGAGCAGTGTGTGGAACTTATCACCTGGAGCTGTAACGTTGGCTTGTGTTATTGGCCCGGCCCCTCGAGCTGTACAGGGGAGAGAATCAAAAGACAGTGCATTAACCAGGCGCCTGTTAGCAACATTGACTAGCAACCCATGTGCACACAGAAAATCAGCTCCCAGGATTGGGAAACTCAGTGCCGCTATGACAAAAGTCCACTCGTACATACGGCCGTGTAGGGATAAAGTCAGTGTTCTCTCACCAAAAGTCTTGATGCCCGAGCCATTTACTGCTACCAGCCCGGGGCCGCTAGGTCCTGCTAGTCGGTCAGCGTAGGACGGCAGGATGATGCTCCTCTGGGCTCCGGTGTCTACGAGGAACCGTCTCCCTGAGCGTGAGTCCGTCACGTAAAGCAGCTTGTTCTCTTCACCGGCGGTCGCAGCTGCTACCGACTGCCGGCCTTGGCGTTTCCCGAGCGCTTGAATTGGCACGGTGGCGCACATCTGCGTGCGTTCTCTCCAAAGCGGCGGTGGTAGAAGCAGAGTGTGTCTCTCTGCCGCTTCCTGGCCTCCGCTGCCGCTACCGTCGGCGGCTCCTCGCCTCCGCTGGTCGTCTCGCTGGGTTCCGACGCCACCGCGTTCACTGTGAGGGCTCTGGTGGTGAGGATGAACCGATCTGCCTCCTGGGCTAGCGCACGGTAGTCAAGCGCGGCCAGCAATGGCGAATTGGCAAGAACCGCTCTCGCCTCTGTTGGGAGGTTCCGGAGGAAAAGGTGGGCAAACAGAAAATGCCCATCGTCTGTGCCTATTAACGCCAATATCTTCTCCATCAGTTCGACCGCCGAACCATCTCCTAACTCGGAGAGCCTCAGGAGCCTCTCTGCTCTCTCATAGTCCGAGAGCGTGTAGCGCCGGGTCAGCGCGGCCTTGAGAGTCTCACATTTGTCTTGGGCTGGAGGCTGTTGGAGCAGGCTTGCTACCTGCTGAGACGTGCAAGCGTCCAGCGCTGCGACCACATAGTAATATTTGGTGTCGTCTGTTGTTATTCCCCGGAGGGCGAACTGAGTCTCGGTGTGGTGGAACCAAGACCGCGGGTCGTGCAGCCAAAAGTCCAGTAGTTTGACCGAAACAGCGCACGCGTTGCTGGGGCTTCCCGTCCGGGCCGTCTCTGGGATGCTTGCTGCGTCGCTGGGGCTTCCCGTCCGGGCCGACTCCGGGGTTCTTGCCTCGTGTTCCATAGTTCGTCAAGGGGTCACCAGTGCGGAGAGTGTAAATAACGAGACTGATTTATGCAGCAGACGATTTTATTCACTCTCACATCAGTCATACACAGAAAAGAATGTCTCAATACACGATGGGTTCTCCTTTTATACCAACCGCCCATCTCACATCTGCATGACATCTCACATCACAATACATTCATCCCTTCTCCCCCCATCTCCTTCCTGCAACCTCGCCATAATCTCTATAGCTATTGTCCTTCTCTGTTTACCCTCTGCATCCAGTCTGAGATGATTAACCCAGTCTCTACACCTGTATCTAATACACATCTTGGACAACTTACATCTTCACCTCACTATGGGTTTGGGGTCAAGGGGTCAAAGGTCAAAGTTCAAAGTTAACATTGCACTTGCACTTGCACTAAATGCTACATTTATTATTACTATAAAACTAGTAAAGCTAGGGACACCAAACCTGGTCCACAGATTCACCTTGGGATCCTGACCTCTGACTATGGGTTTGGGGTCAAAAGGCCAAAGGTCAAGGGTAGCATTTCTTATGCCTTATTACTGTACAAGTAAAGCTAGGGCCACCAAAATGGAACTGTATTATCAAGCCAATATTTAACTCATGTTTACCAGAACCATCAATGGGAGTACTTGTCATGTCTGGACATGGTCTCCAACCACGTCCACACTTTCTACTGTTTTTAAACTATTTGCACAATTCTGTTATCATTAGTAGTTTGTGTATCCTTAGTTTCTTATTTCAGCTATTATTTCCTAGTCTTTCCCGTCATCTTCCCATTCCTCCAGCTACTCATGTGTGTTTTCGTTTGGCCCTAATTAGTTACCCAGCTGTTCTGTGTCAGTTAATTTAGGTGTCCCTATATGAGCCCAGTCTCAGCAAAAAAATGTTCAATTGCACGTTTTGTCACTCAGAGAAAACGTACACAGGCACATAAAAAACATTTTTGACGTGCAGTGGGTACGTGACGTTTACAGCTTCAAGAAAGGTGTCTAACGGCAGCTTAATGTTTGGCAGTTTGTGTTCCGGTCACTTGTATTGTCTTTCAGCATCGACCAACTACTCCATACTTTAATCCCTAACCCTAACCTTTCATTAGTGGAGTGAAAAACAAAGTCAGGAAAAAAAGAAAAAAAAGAAAAAAAATCAGTCACAGACGAGAGTGGGAGTCGAACTTGAGTGTTTTTATGTCTGTTGCCTAAATGGCTGTGTAATTAACCATTCGCCATCCCCCTCCCACCAACTGAATGAGCGTTGGGAAACCAAAGTAAAAGATGTGCTGTTCTGCACATGCGCAGTGAGGACTGTATGCGCAGTGAGTGAGCTTGTAAAAACGCACCGAGGCACAGTTTTTTTTTTTGATTTAACGTGCCAATGTACATTTTTAAAGGGGTGGGAAAACACTTATTAGATACGTTTTTACTGGGACCGGGTTGCCTTATTTATACCCGCTGTTTTCATTTCTCCCTGGGACAATGTCGCAGTATTTCCCTCCGGTCCTTCCTCATCATTTGTTTACCTGTAAGTGTTTAGCATTATTTGTGCATGTTGTGATTGACAGCCCTCAAGCTTCATTCTTTGCCTTTTGTAAATAAACCATCGGCTCTGAAGTCAGTTCCGCGTGAAGGAGTCATTATTCCTGTTCTGCCAGAGGTTGTTTCTGACAGTACTCTCAGAAATGCTTGTCCCAGCTTCACTAGCACAGAATACATTTATGCTGACATCAAACATGTCGCTGCTGTTGCAATACTATCACCCCATGCACCTTGGCTCAAATGTCTGATGTACTTTTCCCATCATAATTGCTTTTGTTGGTCAGTAATAGACTCAGTGTACGCATCTTCCTCATCAAGTGTGTCATTATCAGCACTGTCCTTACATTGCATGTTCCTGCTTGGTGCACAAAGGGACTGTAGAAACCACTGTGACTACTCAAGTAGTTTACCACCATTTGCCTCAGAGTGCTAATACTGATATCAAAACCAACAACTCGCAGCTATTATGCGACTGAGCTAAACAAGCAGTCACCATCTCTAGCCACATCATGTAATGTTAAGCCATGTTGTCTAGCAAATGACTCCAGCACATTTGTATAATGAGACACAGGGCCACTGGCTTGACAGATGTGACCCTGCGGTCACATCAGATGTGACAGATGTGACCCTGCGCCTGTGGGGCAGGTGTAGTGTGGCTGACTACTGATCAGAGGGTCAGGGGTTCGATTCCTGCTCTGTCTGCAGTCTGCATGTCAAAGTGTCCTTGAGCAAGACAGTGAACCCCCAGTTGCTCCTGGTGGGTCAGGCCAGCACCAGTGTATGGCAGCTACACCGCCATCAGTGAGTGAATGGGTGGACAGCAGGATCTATAAAGCACTTTGGTAATCTAGAGATGAGAATAAAAGCGCTATATAAGTGAATGCCATTTATCAAGAACTTTATTTGCCATTTGTACTCAGACATACAGTTTAGGCACATAAGAATTAATTGTGCAGAGCCATAAGACAGAGAGAGTTGTTGCAACGCAATTACAGGTACATCTCAAAAAATTAGAATATCATGAAAAAGTTAAATATTTTTTGTCACTCATTTCAGAAAGCGAAACCCATATATTATATAGATTCATTACACAGAGAGTGATATATTTCAAGTGTTTATTTATTTTAATTTTGATGATTATGGCTGACAGCCCATGAAAACCCCAAATTCAGTTTCTTAAAAAACTAGAATATTACATAAAATTAATTTAAAAAAAACAGTTTTTAATAGAAAAATTGGCCAACTGAAAAGTATGTCCATGTACCACTCAATACTTGGTCAGGGATCGTTTTGGATTAATTACTGTATCAATGTGGCGTGGCATGGAGGTGATCAGCCTGTGGCACTGCTGAGGCGTTATGAAGGTCCAGGTTGCTTAGATAGTGACCTTCAGCTCATCTGCATTGTTGGGTCTGGTGTCTCTCATCTTCCTCTGGACAATCCTCCATAGATTCTCTATGGGGTTTAGGTCAGGAGAGTTTGCTGGCCAATCAAACACAGTGAAGCCATGGTCATTAAACCAGGTTTTGATACTTTTGGCAGTGTGTGTGTGTGTGTGTGTGGGGGGGGGGGGGGTACCAAGTTCTGCCGGAAAATGAAATCAGCTTCTCCATAAAGCTTGTTATCAGAGGGAAGCATGAAATGCTCTAAAATTTCCTGGTAGATGACTGCGCTGACTTTGGTCTTGATAAATCAAAGTGGACCAAGACCAGCAGATGACATGGTTCCTTAAATCATCACTGACTGTGGAAACTTCACACTAAACCTCAAGCAACTAAGATTCTGTGCCTCTCAACTCTTTCTCCAGACTCAGGGACTTTGATTTCCAAATGAAATGCAAAATTTACTTTAATCTGAACAGAGGTCATCTGCTGGTGTTGGTCCATTGTGTTTTATGAAGATCAGAGTCAGCGCAGTCGTCTACCAGGAAATTTTAGAGCACTTCATGCTTCCCTCTGCTGACAAGCTTTATGGAGAAGCTGATTTCATTTTCCAGCAGGACTTGGCACCCCCCCCCACACACACACACTGCCAAAAGTATCAAAACCTGGTTTAATGACCATGGCATCACTGTGTTTGATTGGCCAGCAAACTCTGCTGACCTAAACCCCATAGAGAATCTATGGAGGATTGTCAAGAGGAAGATGAGAGACACCAGACCCAACAATGCAGACGAGCTGAAGGTCACTATCAGAGCAACCTGGACCTTCATAACACCTCAGCAGTGCCACAGGCTGATCACCTCCATGCCACGCCACATTGATACAGTAATTAATCCAAAACGATCCTCGACCAAGTATTGAGTGTGTACATGGACATACTTTTCAGTCGTCCAACATTTCCATTAAAAAACTGTTTTTTTTTTAATTAACTTTATGTAATATTCTAATTTTTTGAGAAACTGAATTTGGAGTTTTCATGGGCTGTAAGCCATAATCATCAAAATTAAAATAAATAAACACTTGAGATATAGCACTCTCTGTGTAATGAATCTATATAATATATGGGTTTCACTTTCTGAAATGAGTGACAAAAAAATACTGAACTTTTTCATAATATTCTAATTTTTTGAGATGTACCTGCATTTGACCACTTTCAGGGAAATGGTTTATTTGTAGAGGTTTCAGTCTGGGTTTAGAATCCATCATAGTACTGAAACAGCTTTAGTGGAAGTCACTAATGATCTCCTTCTCGCATCTGATAATGGACTTGTTTCTGTACTTGTCCTTTTAGACCTTAGTGCAGCTTTTGATACTATTGATCATAATATTCTTCTTGATAGATTTGAACACCATGTTGAACTTAATGGAACTTCGTTGCAGTGGTTTAGATCTTATTTATCTGATAGGTTCCAGTTTGTTCATGTCAATAATGAGTTTTCTTTCAACTCAAAGCTCAGTCACGGAGTTCCACAGGGATCTGTGCTAGGCCCTACTCTTTTTAGTTTATATATGCTTCTGTTAGGCAACATTATTTGAAAGCACTGTATACATTTTCATTGTTATGCAGATAACACACAATTATACTTGTCAATGAAGCCAGATGATAGTAATCAATTAGCCAAGTTAGAGGCCTGTCTTAAGGAAATCAAAGCTTGGATGACTTGCAATGTCCTCCTATTAAATTCAGATAAGACTGAAGTCATTCTTGTTGATCCAAAAAACCTTAGACCTTTCCAAATCAAACTTAGTTTGGATGTGGTTACTCTTTCTCTTAGTAGTTCTGTGAGAAACCTCAGAGTTATTTTTGATCAAGATTTGTTTTTTAATTCACATATTCAACGTTTCTCACACTGCCTTCTGCCATTTGCGTAATCTTGCCAATATTAGGAGCATCTTGTGTCAGAGCAATGCTGAGAACCTAATCAACACTTTTTTTTTTCGCTCGAGATTAGATTATTGTAAGTCTTTATTATTAGGTTGTTCTAAAACATCATTAAAAGTCTTCAGCTTATTCAAAATGCAGCAACAAGAGTTTTAACAGGTACAATAAAGAGAGATCACATCTCTCCGGTTTTTGCGTCCCTTCATTGGCTTCCCATCGAGTTTAGAATTAAGTTAAAAATCCTTCTTCTCACTTACAAAGCTCTAAGTAATCAGGCTTCTTGTTATTTAAAAGATCTGATACTACCCTATTATCCTAAGAGAGCACTACACTCCCAAAATGCTGGATTACTTGTAATACCTAGAATCTCCAAAAGTACAATGGGAGGCAGAGCCTTCAGTTATCAAGCTCCTCTCCTGTGGAACCAGCTGCCAATCATGGATTCGGGAGTCAGACTCGATCTCTGTTTTTAAGAATAGGATTAAAACCTTCCTTTTTGATATAGCCTATAATTAGGGAGGGATCATGTACCTCTAAACCCTCTCTTAGTTATGCTGCTAATAGGTTTAGTCAGCCGGGAGACCTCCAGTAATGCTCTGGGCTTCACTTCTTTCTTCACTCTCAATGAAATATTTTTTTGCTGGTCATTAACATCTGTTTGTTTTCTCCCATAGATTGAGTCCCCATCGTGCTGTATGCTCCCAAAATGCAGGATTATTTGTAATACCTAGAGTTTCCAAAAGAACAATGGGAGGCAGAGCCTTCATGTGATGGCTCGCACTGGCAGCTCATTATCCTCAGCTGCACGCACACCTGCTCACCATCACTGTTGGAGAGTACATCCGTGCCTGCCCTCAGTGCGCTGCCGGCAAGACGTCCTCCTCTCCTCCGGCAGGTCTGCTCCACCCTCTCCCCACTCCCGGCAGGCCCTGGTCCCATGTGGCTCTGGACTTCGTTACCAATCTTCCACCATCTAACCACCACACCATCATCCTCACCATTGTAGACAGGTTTTCAAAGACTGCCCACTTCATTCCCCTACAGGGGCTGCCTATGGTGAGGGAGACGGCGGACCTTCTTGTTCAGCATGTGGTGAGGTTGCATGGGATTCCCCTGGACATCGTCTCAGACCGGGGGCCCCAGTTTATTTCTCAGCTGTGGAGGTCGTTCTGCAATGCCCTTGGGGCTACAGTGAGCCTGTCCTCAGGATACCACCTGCAGAGTAATGGACAGTGTGAGCGGGTGAACCAGGAGTTGGAGGCTGCACTGCGGTGCATCGCCACTGCCAACCTGGTGTTATGGAGCACCCACCTCCCATGGGTCGAGTATGCTCACAATACCACCGTCTCTTCAGAAATCGGCATGTCCCCATTCAAAGCCTGTTCGAAGCCTCCCTGGGCTACAATCCTCCGTTGTTCACTGAGGAGGACGGGGACATCACCTTCCCTTCCGTTCAAGCCCACCTGAGGTGCTGTCGCCAGCTGTGGAGAGCGAGCCGGACCGCACTGCTGTGCACGGTGGAGCGCAACATCACGACCACGAATTGTCGCAGGACATCGGCCCCTCTCTACCCGGTGGGTCAACAGGCATGGCTATTTACCAAACACATTAACCTCAAGGCAGAGGAGAGAAAACTGTTGCAACGGTTTATTGGGCCTTTCGCCATAACTCGCATTGTCAACCCTGCGGCAATGCAGGTTATGGCGAAAGGCCATAACCCGCCCATAACCCCCCCCCCCCCCCCGCCTCCACATCTGTCCAACCTTTCATGTCTCACAGGTCAAGCCTTTCTGTTCCAGCCCTCTGTGTTCCCCTCCCAGGTCTCCACCTCCACCAGTGGTGATCAACGGTGACCCGGCGTGGAGGGTCAATGCCATCCTGGACGTCTGCCACCGGGGTCTCTGCCTGCAGTACCTGGTGGACTGGGAGGGTTGTTGTACAATCCTTGTTGGACAATCAACTCATCAGGGACTTCCACCAGACGCAGCCAGGTAAGCTGGATCGGCCGCCAAGAGGCACCTAGTAGGAGGGGAGTACTGTGATTGCTCACGCTGGCTGCTCATTATCCTCAGCTGCACGCACACCTGCTCACCGTCACTGCCGGGGCTATTTAGGCCGCCCTGCCCTCGGATCAGTGCAGAGTCGTCTGTCTCCATACTCAGATGAGACCTACACTCGCCTTCGTCTTCGTCATAGAGCCTCCTTGCCTCAGCCTACCCTCGTCTGTGAATCTCGCCTCCTGTCATCCGTCATCAGGAAGGATCATCACCTCAACTCCAAGAAAGCCCTCGCTCAATTCACCTTTGTCTGCACTTGTCCCGTGTGCACAGGCGGAGATACGTGGTGGCAGACCACTCTCTCTCCTGGCAGCGGACCGGGCTGCACCACGCTTTCCCCGGACTCTCCAATCACGTTCAGCTGCAACCAGGACAGCGGGCGCTGTCTTCCTGGCCGGAGCCTCCGAGCTGAACTTGAACCTAAAACCATCTCTACAAACAGTAAGCACTGGACTATTCTGTACATTCCCTCTGGGGCCCAACACTAACTCTCCCTGTCTCTGTTTGTCCATAGGGTTGCCAGGTTGCACGGTGCTTTGCTCGCCCCCGGCTGCTATACTATCACACACACACACGCACACACACACACTGAATATAACAAAGATAATTGTGTCTACTTTTGAGTCTGAGTCTGCTCTCTGGGACGGTAAACCATGTCACTTCAGTTATCAAGCGCCTCTCCTGTGGAACCAGCTGCCAATCTGGATTCAGGAGTCAGACTCTATCTCTGTTTTAAGAATAGGGTTAAAAACTTCCTTTTTGATATAACCTGTTATTAGGGAGGGATCATATGCCTCTGAGCCCTCCCTTAGTTATGCTGCTTAAAGGTTTAGACAACCAGGGGACCTCCAATGATGCACTGGGCTTCACTCCTTTCTTCACTCGCAATGAAATATTTTTGCTGGTCATTAGCATCTGTTTGTTCTCTCCCATAGATTGAGTCCCCATCATGCTGTTTGGTCTCTACATGTCTGTTCTTTTCTTCTTCTTTTCTATCCTCTCACCCCCCAGCAGTCACAGCAGATGACTGCCCCTCCCTGAGCCTGGTTCTGCTGGAGGTTTCTTCCTGTTAAAAGGGAGTTTTTCCTCTCCACCATTGCCAAGTGCTTGCTCACGGGGGATTGCCTGATTGCTGGGGTCTTACTGCAGTTGTGGGGGTTTCCCCTACAGTTGAAAGTACTGTTAGATGACTGTTGTTGTGAAATGGCACTATATAAATAAAGTTGAATTGAATTTAATTGAATTGAGTGGATGTGGAGGTGGCCTGGCCATCGTTTTCCACAACTGTTTCAAATGCCGGTCTGTGAACACAGAGCGTTTCTCTTCAGTTGAACTTCAGATATCAAAGATAAGTGCCTCAACTCCTTTTTATTGTGTTTTAATTTACCGCCAGCTTGGTCCAGCTGGTGTGTTTTTATTGGAATTCTCCGACTTTTTATCTTCTATTACAGACGTGGACAAAATTGTTGGTACCCCTCTGTTAATGAAGGAAAACCCCACAATGGTCATAGAAATAACTTGAATCTGACAAAAGTGGTAATAAATAAAAATTCAATGAAAATTAACCATTGAAAATCAGACAATGCTTTTTAATTGTGGTTCAACAGAATTATTTAAAAAAAAACAAACTCATGAAACAGGCCTGGACAAAAATGATGGTACCCTGAACTTAATATTTTGTTGCACAACCTTTTCAGGCAATCACTGCAATCAAACGATTTCTGTAACTGTCAATGAGACTTCTGCACCTCTCAGCAGGTATTTTGGCCCACTCCTCATGGGCAAACTGCTCCAGTTGTCTCAGGTTTGAAGGGTGCCTTCTCCAGACAGCATATTTCAGCTCCTTCCACAGATGTTCAATAGGATTTAGGTCAGGGCTCATAGAAGGCCACTTTAGAATAGTCCAATGTTTCGCTCTTAGCCATTCTTGGGTGTTTTTAGCTGTGTGTTTTGGGTCATTATCCTGTTGCAAGACCCATGACCTGCGACTGAGACCAAGCTGTCTGACACTGGGCAGCACATTTCTCTCTAGAATACCTTGATAGTCTTGAGATTTCACTGTACCCTGCACAGATTCAAGACACCCTGTGCCAGATGCAGCAAAGCAGCCCCAGAACATAACAGAACCTTCTCCATGTTTCACAGAAGGGACAGTGTTCTTTTCTTGGTATGCTTCATTTTTGCGTCTGTGAACATAGAGCCGATGTGCCTTGCCAAAAAGTTGCAGTTTTGTCTCGTCTGTCCATAGGACATTTTCCCAGAAGCTTTGTGGCTTGTCAACATGAAGTTTGGTAAATTCCAGTCTGGCTTTTTTATGATTTGTTTTCAACAGTGGTGTCCTTCTTGGGCGTCTCCCATGAAGTCCACTTTGGCTCAAACAAAGTGGACAACAGGAACTGAAAGTTTTTGAATATATGGATCACAACCCACAGGACGTAGAATATAGCATAGACCCTTATAATAATTTATTTAGCTCCATCAATAATGACTGTAGTTACTACATGGATGAACAGTTTAACACAATGGTCACATCTGATTTCAATATTTCTATGATCCACTTCAACAGCAGAAGTCTCTATGCCAACTTTAATAACATTAAAGATTATTTACATCACTTTAAAGAGCCATTCAATATTGTGGCAATATCAGAGACGTGGCTCAGTGAAGAGAAAGGAGTGGATTTTACATTGGATGGCTATGAATTAAATTATATAAATAGAAAAGTGAAAAAAGGGAGGAGGAGTTGCAATTTATGTTAACAAGAGCTTGCAATACAAGGTTGTTGAAAATCTGTCAGTAACTGTGGATGATTTATTTGAATGTATTACAATAGAAATCTGTCTGGACAATGTGAAGAATATAGTAGTGAGCTGTATATATAGAACACCTGGATCAAACATTGACTTATTTAAGGACTGGATGGAAAAAAATGTATGCAAAACTAACTCATAAAGTTATGTTCATCTGTGGGGATTTCAATATAGATCTGATGAATTCAAAACAACATAGTTTGACAGAAGAATTTATCAACACAGTGTACAGTATGGGCTTACATCCAACAATTACCGGACCTAGCAGAATCACGTCACACAGTGCCACACTAATAGATAACATATTCACAAACATTATGGAAAATAATATGAGGAGTGGGCTTTTATTGAATGATATCAGTGACCACCTGCCGATTTTTGTTGTCTATCAATGTGATTATAGGAAGAAACCTGGTTCCAAGGTTGTCATAGCCAGGAGCGGCACTGGGGTTAAGCTCCCAGTGCTCATAAAATGCTCCTTACGGCGTGCGTCTCGAAAAGCCTCTGACAACTAAGTCCAACTCCTAGCCTGCCCGTGTGGTTTAGTCTCTAAGCCTGGCGGAACTGCTTTTACTAATAGGAGAAGGGGCGAGGGCGGATCTCTGGCGCCTTAAAACCAGATGCTTCGGGTAGATGGTGGCTCGTCAACCTGGGAAGGTAGTCCATCTAGGGGAAGGTAAACCCTGATTTCAAACCTCCGCTGCCTTGCGGCACACCCAGTCACGGGAAAGGCTTTGGGAGTCAACCCTGAGGAAAAATCCGGAGTCGGAGCCCCTAAGACAGTTCTCTGTTGTGCTCAACATCGTTCTGGCAGCTCCTGCGACGGCGCTGGTGCCAAACTATAGCAGCCCTGCTGTTCCTTTGGATCCATCAGTGACGTGGAGAGGGGGGACATGTTGCATGGGTAACATCTTGTCCTCCATATCTTTCTGCCCAGGCTTGAATCCTACCAACGCCCAACGCTGGAAGGTAGAACACCAGTGCGCATCAGCCTGTTCAGTCACAGGCGGTGCTGTTCCAGCAGAGTAGACGTTTAGGATTCTCTTCCATGGTCATAGACCGACGGAGGCCGACGACGAGGATGAAAAAGTATACCAAAAATATTAAATATAAAAGAATAAGAATTGAAGAATCTATGTATTTACTGGCAAAGGAATTATTAATACAAAACTGGAAGATAGTTTATGATGAAAATGATATAAATAAAGCATATGATAAATTTTTACAAATATTTCAATCATTGTACAATAAAAACTGTCCTATAAAACAATACAGTGACAGACAACAAAACAAAAATATTCCTTGGGTCACCAAGGGGTTACTAAATGCATGTAAAAAGAAGAATACATTATATAAACAATTCATTAAGTGCAGAATGGTGGAGGCTGAGATCAAATATAAAAGATATAAAAATAAGCTTACTAATATAATGAGGACTTGTAAGAAGAATGCTACAACAGAATATTAGAGGATAATAAAAATGACTTAAGAGGAATATGGCAAGTACTCAATGGGATTATTAATAATTGCCCTCGTCGGCCTATGATGACCATGGAAGAGAATCCTAAACGTCTACTCTGCCCTAAGAATGCTAATTATCCAGAATATTTTATTGAAAATGGCAATTTGATAAATAATATGGAGGATATGGTCAGTGGTTTCAATAAATTTTTTGTAAACGTTGGTCCTGAATTAGCAAAATCAATAGTGACACCAGAAACAAACAACAGTGGTTCTGTAAATGAAATAGAAGATAGAAATCCAAACACAATCTTTTTGGGTGCAGTTACTGAAAAGGAAATTATTGAGACTGTGAGTAAATTTAAGAACAAAAAATCAACGGACTGGAATGAAATTGACATGACAATAGTGAAAAAAGTAATTGAAGGAATTGTTAAGCCACTCACCCACATCTGTAACCTGTCATTTCAAACTGGTACATTTCCAGACAAAATGAAAATAGCAAAAGTAATACCACTATACAAAAAAGGAGACAGTCATTGTTTCACAAATTACAGGCCAGTCTCTTTACTCTCACAATTCTCCAAAATACTTGAAAAAATCTTCACTAAGAGACTGGATGATTTCATTGAAAAACACAACCTCCTTACAGACAGCCAGTATGGTTTTAGAGCAGATAAATCTACATCTTTGGCACTGATCGAACTTATAGAAGAAATTACTAGTTGTATAGATAAAAAAAACGTTTGCTGTAGGAGTATTAATAGATTCAAAGAGAGCTTTTGACACCATTGACCACAGAATTCTACTAAGGAAACTGGAAAGGTATGGAATAAGAGGGGTCGGACTGAATTAGGTGGAAAGTTATTTAAGTAACAGACAACAATTTGTACAAATTGGTGAGCACAAATCACCCTTCATGGACATCACTTGTGGTGTGCCCCTGGGGTCAGTTTTGGGACCCAGACTCTTTATCTTGTATATAAATGACATATGCCAAGTATCAACAATTTTGAAATTTATTTTGTTTGTGGATGACACAAATATCCTTTGCACTGGTGATAATTTGCAGCAGGTTTTAGAAGTGGTCACAACTGAAATGAAAAGGTTAACGCAGTGGTTCAACAAAAATAAATTATCTCTAAATCTGAAAAAAACCCAAAGATTATGTTGTTTGGAAATTATAAAGTTAATCATGAAATAATGGTAACGATAGATGATACCAGAATAGAAACAGTACAGGAAAATAAGTTTCTGGGGGTGACGCTAGACAATAAAATCTGCTGAAAACCTCACATCAGTCACATCCAGGCCAAGTTGGCAAAATGCATAGGGATACTGGGGAAGACACATCTTGGACTATAAATCATTGTTCTTACTGTACAATTCACTGTTTCTACCTTATATTAACTACTGTGTAGAAGTCTGGGGAAACACCTACAAGACCAACCTACAGTCAATATGCACATTACAAAAAAAGCTATAAGGATAATAAATAATGTAGGCTATAGAGACCATACCAATTCGATGTTTTTTAAAGTCACATGTCATAAAGTTCATGGATTTAGTTAAATTTAAGACAGCACAAGTCATGTGCAGGGCAATTAATAATCAACTCCCAATTAATATACAAAAAATATTTAAAAAAAGAGACAATGATGATAAACATGACAATGTTTATATATTTACATATTTATTCCATCTAGCTACAATGCTCTGCACTGGGTGTGTTTATATTTATATTTATATATCTATATATTTATTCCATCTAGCTACAATGCTCAGCACTGGGTGTGTTTATATTTATATATCTATATATTTATTCCATCTAGCTACAATGCTCCGCACTGTGTTTTTATATATCTACATATTATTCCATCTAGCTACATTGCTCCGCACTGTGTGTGTTTATATACTTGCATATTTATTCCACCTAGCTGCAATGCTCCGTACTGTGGGTGTTTATATATTTACATATTTATTCCATCTAGCTACAATGCTCTGCACTGTGTGTTCATATATTCATATATTTATTCCATCCAGCTACAATGCTCTGCACTGTGTGTCTGTGTGTGTGTGTGTGTGTATATATATATTTTATAGTAATATGTACATATGTATATTAGCTGCTCTTGCTTGCTTGTTTTTTTTTTTTCTTGCCTTCTGATTGTTGCTCTGAGTGTTGCTATCCCTGTGCTGTTGCAATCCTGGAATTTCCCTGTTGTGGGACTAATAAAGGCTTATCTTATCTTATCTTATCTTATCTTAATGATTATAATTTGAGAGGAGACTTAAACTTTACAAAACCCAAGATACGAACAACTAAGAAAAGTATGTGCATATCTGTCTGTGGGGTGGATTTGTGGAACAGTCTGGAGCCGGAACTGAAACTATGTACAAACAGAAATCAATTCAAAAAGAGGTATAAACATTATTTGCTGAAAGAATATATGTTAGAAGGGTAGTATTTATATGTACGATTCACTATGCTCACTCTGGGACACTATGCAGTGGTGGGTGAAACAGCACTGTGTATATCTGTGTTGTTTGAGGCTGGTTTTGATGTATGTTGGGATGGATGGGTGTTAATGTTGATATGTACTAAATATAGTTAATTGTTTACTTGGGGTCTTAAATGTGGTAATTTGTATATATTTCACATGGGTTCATATGTGCACCTGGCACCAGGACACCCTAGGTCACAGGTCAATGATCGATTTTGTTATCGTGTCATCAGACCTGTGACCGTATGTCTTGGACGCTCGGGTAAAGAGAGGTGCAGAGCTGTCAACTGATCACCACCTGGTGATGAGTTGGATCCGATTGCTGGTGAGGAGGCCATTAAGACCTGGTAGACCCAAACGTATCATCAGGGTGCGCTGGGAATGTCTGGCTTAGGCCCCTGTCCGGAAGCTCTTCAACTCTCACCTCCGGAAGAACTTCAACCACATTCCGAGGGAGTCTGGAGACACGGAGTCTTAATGGGCCATGTTCTCCACCTCCTTTTTTGAAGCGGCTACCCAGAGCGGGGGCCGCAAGGTCGTTGGGGCATCTAGTGGTGGCAACCCATGAACCAAGTGGTGGACACCGGTGGTGAGGGGGGCCGTTAAGCTGAAGAAGGAGTCCTATCAAGCTTGATTTGCTTGTGGGACTCCTGAAGCAGCTGAGGTGTACCGGCAGGCCAAGCGAAGTGCAGCTTGGGTGGTTGCTGAAGCAAAAACTCAAGTATGGGAGGAGTTTGGTGAGGCCATGGAACAAGACTTTCGGTCGGCCTCAATAAGATTCTGGCAAACTGTCTGGCGGCTTAGGAGGGGGAAGCAGCTCCCTGTCCACACTGTGTATGGTGCGGATGGGGCGTTGCTGACTTCGACTGGGGATATTGTTGGGCAGTGGAAGGAATACTTCGAGGATCTCCTCAATCCCACTGATATGCCTTCCACAGAGGAAGCAGGGCTTGTGGACAATGGAGACAACACACCTATCACAGGGGCTGAGGTCGCCAAGGTGGTATCGCCCTGAGTACCTCAAGGCCCTGGATGTTGTAGGGCTGTCGTGGTTGACACGCTTCTGCAACATTGCATGGAGTTCAGGGGCAGTGCCTTCGGCATGGCAAACCGGGGTGGTGGTTCCTTTCTTCAGAAAAGAGGACTGGATGGTGTGCTTCAACTTTAGAGGGATCACACTCCTCAACCTCCCTGGGAAAGTCTATGCCGAGGTACTGGAGAGGAGAGTCCGGCCGTTGGTCGAACCTCGAATTCAGGAGGAGCAATGTGGTTTTTGTTCTGGCAATGGACACAATGGACCAGCTCTTTACCCTTTTGAGAATCCTCGAGGGTTCGTGGGAGTTTGCCCAACCAGTTTACATGTGTTTTGTGGACTTGAAGAAGGCATTCAACCGTGTCCCTCGTTGTTTTTTGTCGGGGGTGCTTCGGAAGTATAGGGTATCGGGCTTGTTGTTACAAGCTATTTGGTCTCTGTACAACTGCTGTGAGAGTTTGGTTCGTATTGCCAACACTCAATCAGACTCATTCCCAGTGAGAGTTGGACTCCACCAGGGCTGCCCTTTGTCACTGATCCTGTTTAAATTAAATTAAATTAAATTAAATTAAATTCATAATATTTATGGACAGAATTTTTAGGTGCAGATAGGAAACGTAGGGTGTCATGCTTGGTGACCACAGGATCTCATCTCTGTTGTTTGCAGATGATGTTGTCCTGCTGGCTTCATCCAGCAATGACCTACAGTTCTTACTGGGACAGTTTGCTGCTGAGTGTGAAGTGGCTGGGATTAGAATCAGTACTTCCAAGTCTGAGTCCATGGTCCACAGCCAGAAAAAGGTGGATTGTCCTCTCCAGGTTGGTGACAGGCTCCTGCCCCAAGTGGAGGAGTTTCAGTATCTTGGGGTCTTATTCATGAGTGAGGGGAGAATGGAGCGAGAGATTGACAGACGGAGCAGCATCTGCTGTAATGCGGACATTGTACCGGTCTGTTGTGGTGAAGAGGGAGCTGAGCTCTAAGGCAAAGCTGTTGATTTACCGGTCAGTCTACGTTCCTACCCTCACCTATGGTCATGAGCTTTGAGTAATGACCGAAAGAATGAGATCGCGGATACAAGTGGCTGAAATGAGCTTTCTTCATAGGATCACTGGACTCACCCTTAGAGATTGGGTGAGGAGCTCAGTCATCCGGGAGAGGCTCAGAGTAGAACTGCTGCTCCTCCACATTGAAAGGAGCCAGTTGAGGTGGTATGGGCATCTAATCAGGATGCCTCTTGGACGCCTCTCACTTTAGGTGCTTTGGGCACGTCCCTCTGGGAGGAGACCCTGGGGCAGACCCAGGACTCGCTGGAGAGACTATGTCTCCCAGCTTGCCTGGGAGCATCTTGGTATCCTCTCTGAAGAGCTGGAGCAGGTGGCTGGGGAGAGGGAAGTCTGGGCTTCTCTGCTTGGGCTGCTGCCTCTGCAACCCGGACCTCCAGAAAAGTGGTAGACCATGGATGGATAAATGGATGGATATTATTTTATTTAGAACGGTATGGTGTTAGAGGGATTGCACAACATTGGTTAGCTACCCAGCTAGCATGTCCATGTGGGCCTCAAGAAAGGTTAAATCTGAGTTTTCTTATGGATTCCACATTGGCCCCATCTTGGTAGTTATTTAAATTTTTAATATTTGTAGACGTTAATAATATTCATTGAAAACCTTTGAAGGTCACTTGTGGGGTTCCTCACGGTGGGTACTGGGTCCACTGCTCTTTATTTTTTATGTAAATTATTTCTGCAAAGTTTATCAGGGTTTAAAATGTATATTGTTTGCTGATGGCACGACTGTATTTGGTAGTTGTGAAAACTTTTCAATTTTCAACTTTTCAAAACAATTCTTGGATATTGCATTAAAAGGCCTACAAGTAGCAAATAAATGGTTCAGCACCAATAAACTATCTTTCAACAAAGGTCAAACCAGATTTGTAACATTGGGTGATCAAGCAGTACATTCTAGTAGCAAAATTATGATAAATGACATGGAAATGACATGACATGGAAATGACATGTTTTTAAGAATAGGGCTAAAACCTACCTTTTTGATATAGCCTACAATTAGGGAGGGATCATGTGTTTCTGAACCCTCCCTTAGTTATGCTGCTAATAGGTTTAGTCAGCCGGGGGACCTCCAGTAATGCACTGGGCCTCACTCCTTTCCTCACTCTCTATGAAATATTTTTTTTTTTTGCTGGTCATTAACATTTGTTTGTTCTCTCCCATAGATTGAGTCCCCATCGTGCTGTTTGCTCTCTACATGTCTGTTCTTTTCTTCTTCTCTATCCCCTCACCCCCCAGCCAGTCGCAGCAGATGACTGCCCCTCCCTGAGCCTGGTTCTGCTGGAGGTTTCTTCCTGTTAAAAGGGAGTTTTTCCTCTCCACCGTCGCCAAGTGCTTACTCACAGGGGATCGTCTGATTGCTGGGGTCTTTCTGCAACTGTGGGGGTTCCCCCTACAGTTGATAGTGCTATGAGATGACTGTTGTTGTGAAATGGCGCTATATAAATAAAATTGAATTGAATTGAATTGAATTGAAATTAAAAGATTGTCTGAGGTTATTTTCTTCTACAATTGTCACCTTTTTTGTGTAGTTTTGTGAGGAGTTGTTTCATTTATGTTCCATTCTTCTGTCATCCTCCAGCAGAACTGCTCCCTTGGAACCCTGACGTGTTTCTGTGTAGAGTTATCGGTCCTGGCCGAGGAGTCGGAGCAGTGTCACGGTCCTCTGGTAAAGCTGAAGAAAAGCCTCGAGAAGCTGTCAAACAGTGTCAGGCAGGTGAGGACGGACTGATGATCGAGCTCTTCCTCTGTCTTTACTGCAAACTAAAGATGTTTTTATCTTAATGCTTTTTTTTGTTTGAATTTATGGCTGTTATCTGAGCCGTTTGTGTGTTTAGATCACAGTACACAAATGCAACGGCCTTCTCAGCTGCTTCAACATTTATTTGGAAGGAGAATTAAAATGACATCTTCTTTAAATGTGACTTTTTTCTTGTAAATGTTCAATGTGTTTGTAAATATGCAACTTTTCAAGTTTTTTCTCATAAATTTGCAACTTTTTTTTGTAAATTTGCAAATTTTTATCATAAATGCACAACTTTTCTCTCATAAACTTCTAATATTTGTCTTATAAATTTGCAGTTTTTTCTCATACATTTTTCCTCATAAATTTGCTATTTTTCATCATAAGTTCACAACTTTTTCTTATAAACTTGTAACTTTTATATCATAAATCTGTAACTTTTTCCCTCATAATTGTGATACTTTTTTCTCATAAGTTTGCAACTTTTTGTAATAAATTTGCAAAATTTTTTTTTTCATAAATGTTCTTGTTTTCATACTAAAACTGAACTCATGCTTCTTTTTCCTTTTACAAATGTCTTGTGATTTTCTTCTCAATTTAAGACTTTTCCACTTAACATTTTACACATTTTCTCACAATCTTCTGTACTCTTTTTTTTTTTGAGAATGTGTAGCTCCAGAGCCAGAAGTTGATGACCGCTGGTGCAGCCAGAGCAGAACCCAGAAATGACACGGGACAGGTCAGAAAAAGGCTCACTGCACGCTGGGTTATGGGGGGGACAAAACTGAGTCTAATTGGAGCTGATGGCGTGACATTCCTCCACCTTGATGTCACATCCAGCAGTTGCTTCTTCTTCCACAGTTCATGAGGATTCAGTTTACTTTATTTACTAATTCTTTTATTCATTGCAAAGTTAAACCTGAAATAATAACTTGTAAAGCTGCTAATTTTGTTACGACCCGAGCGCTGGTCCTGTCCACGCTCGGGCCACGCATAGCTCACTGCCGGCCTTGACAGCTGTGGGTTGTATTCTGGCCTCAAAGGGCTCTTATTGTGAAGGCGCTCGGTGGGGCTTCCGCCTGTCAAGGCTGGTCAGCTGTCTGTCATTACTGCTCGTTAGCGTTCGCCCTTATAAGGCAGGCGCTGACAGCAGTCCAATTGCGGGAGCACAAGTCAACAATCGGCAGACATTCATCGTTCTGGTCTGGTCAGGTTCGTGTATATTCTCGTGCTTTGCTTGCTCATGTCATGTCATGTTTTAGATCGTAAGTGGCTGGGGTTAGCCTTACAGTCCCATGCTCTGTTTAGTGTATCTTCGTCAGTCTATCATAGTCTTGTGTTACGTCTTGTGTCTTGTTAATAAATCACCATCATTGCAAAACTCACTGGTGACTTGTGGCGTCTTATACTTGCTTGTGAGGGCCAGACATGACAGTATGCTCCCGCCAGACGTCTAAACGGAGACGCCACACCGAGACGCCTTTTTCACCGTGAGTTTTTGCTTTTTTGGACGTTTGTTCTTTTTCTGTCTGGGTACGGTGTGCTGAAGGAATGCCGTCGCGGAGGGGCCGCGCTCGGAGTCCGAGCCACGAGCTGGCGGATGTCCTTGAGTACGTGGATGAAACGCTCATCTCTGCCTCCCTCCTCGACGATGACAGCGAGGTACGCTGGTACCTGGACTGCGCTGAGGATGTGCTGAATCATCTTTCTCCCCGCTACACTGATCACCCAGAGGTGGTGACGAGGAGAGATGAACTCGCTACGCAGCGCGAGATACTCCGTGGGCTGGAGGAGGAAAGAAGCAGGAAGCAGAGGAGGAGGCATCCTCGCTTCCCGCGTTGGAGTCCCGTTCCTGTCCCGGAACCGGTCCAGGAGTTCATGCCGTCTGGGGCCCGACGACGACGTCGGCGCAATGTCCCAAGTATTCCTCAGCAGAATCCCCGGCTGGACTCGCTGCCGGCGAAGCCCGTCAGCGAACCTCTGAGAGTGGCTCCACCTCATCCATCCAGGGGGCCCTCTGTCGCCATCCAGCGGGGAGAAGGAGGAACAACATCCCCTGCAGCAGGAACCATCTCTTCCCTGGGAGAAAGGCAAGTGCATGATAATTCGTTACATCTTGATTACAATCTGCCTTGTCTGACTCCTGGGGGCGGAGTTCGGGGTTCATAGCCCCCCGAGTCCTTCCACCTGCTGTAGCGAAAATGACTAAACCTGCTGCCTCTGTGTCCCCCCTGGTTGAGCGGTCCTCGACGCCAGGCCAACGTCGTCGGATGAAGAGGGGGCCTGTAGTGCTGGAAAGCCTGGATCCGGCCCTGCAGCCACGTCGCGGACTGTGGCCCAGAGCCTGAGCCGACGAAGAAGCGTCCCCGGGTCTCCTTGTAGGAGCGGTCTGAGCCAGTGGGTCGAGGGTCCCCTGCCCCCACGCCATACGGGTCATCGGCGTGGACAGCAGCGTGGGAGGAACCTCAGGCTGCAAGTGACATCCTGCCAGCTGCGGAGCCTGACCCCAGCTGAGTTCGTGCCTGCTGACGAGAGTCGCCGCCCTGAACCTGGATCGTCGGAGTCCTGGGTGGCAACAGAACCCGAGTGCAGGCAAGTGCTCCCTCTTTTGTCTCTGTCCCCTGTGTTGGAGCATTTTTGCCTGCCTCTAGGGGAGGCGAGTGAGGAGCAGCCATCTGCTGTGCCCAAGCTCGTCTCTCTGGGTTCTGTTGCTACCGGTGATTCTGATCCCGGTTTTCTTGTTTCTGAGCCTTGTTGCAGTGTCGCCGGCGTGGAACGGGTCGGAGTCACTGGGTTAGAGGTCCCAGGTTCAGGGGTGGAGATCGTCAGTGGAGCTGCACCGACCCAGTCGGGGTCCGTCTTGGAGGCTGCTGTGGCCCAATTGGGGTCCGACGTGGGTGCATCAGAGGCCCAATCGGGGTCTACCGCGGGTGCGGTTCTGGCCCAATCGGGGTCCAACATGGGTGCACCGGAGGCCCAATCGGGGTCCACCGCAGGTGCGGTTCTGGCCCAATCGGGGTCCGACGTGGGTGCGTCAGAGGTTTGATCGGGGTCCACCGCGGGTGCGGTTCCGGCCCAATCGGGGCCCGACATGGGTGCAGCTGGGACCCAATCGGGGTCCAGCGGAGGTGCAGCACCAGCGTGGTCCGCGGATGGGGGAGGAGCTGCAGACCTTTCACCGCCGAACGGATTACAGGCTCATCCTGGTCATCTGTCCCCTCTGAGTCACCGCCCCTGTGCATCATCGCCGGGGGCTGTGGGGGCTCCTGTTCGCTTGCCCCGGCTCTCCCGAGTTTTGTCCTCGTCAGGGAGGCCGCCACGGGCTGTTTTTCCCCGGGAGTGGTGGCTGAGGGACACAGGTCGGCCGCCTGAGGAACTGTTTCGCCGGTTCGGCGCCTCGGGTCGGCCACCCAACGTGTTATGTGTTTCGTTGGGCGACCTGGTTTGGCCACCAGAGGAGCGGACGTGCTGGGCGTTGGACTGTGGTAAGCCGCCTGGTCATGTTCTGCCTCTCATGACCACCCGCCGGCCGGTGGACGCGAGGAGACCGCCGGAACTGTTCCTATGGTACCGGGTCTCCACCGGTTGGCATAAACTGTTGGGGGGGTAGTGGTTACTTTCTGGTGTTGTCCTGATCCAGTTATTGTGCGGTTTTGTTTTTCTTGATATTCTGTATTCCTTCATGTCTTGCAGTTGCTCTATTTTGTTTTGCGCATAGTTAAGTATGAGTCAATTGTTCTGTTTTCCTGTACTTGGTTATTTGAAGTGTCTCTTGAGCATTCACACAGGTGAGAAACCATTTTCTTGTGAAACATGTGGGCAAGGATTTAATTTTGTCTTTCTGTCCTGTGCTGTTGCCGTAGTTAGTTGAGCATTTAATTTAATCTGAGTATTCGGTATTTTGTCATTGTCCTGTATTTATTTTGGGCTGCACGGTGGTGCAGTGGTTAGCACTGCGACAGCACAGTTTACCCTTGGCCGGGGGATTGTGGGGATCGTGGGATCGTGGGTTCGATCCCAGCCCCCGACCAACAGTGATCTGTGTGGAGTTTGCATGTTCTCCCCGTGTTGCGTGGGTTTACTCCGGGATTTCTCCGGTTTCCTCCCACATGCCAAAAACATGCATGTTAGGTTAATTGGCTGTTCTAAATTGTCCCTAGATATTTGTTTCCTATAGGCCCTTAGAATAGAGGGTTAGTATTAATGAAAGCGCTTTGAGTGGTCTTTGTGACTAGAAAAGCGCTATATAAGTGCAGGTTAGTTAGTTAGTTAGTTAGTATTTAGTTTTTCTGACCCAGTAATTCTGTTTTTTTCTTGTTTCTCCATGATATCCTGTGCAATTTTCTGTAATCATTAGCTGAGTGTTTAATTTAATCTGTGGATTTGGTATTTCTTGTCATTGAGTATTTGGGTTTTCTTGTCATTGTCCTGTGTTTATTTTTTTCTGGTTATTGCATTGATTCTGGGTTTGGTCTCTCTCCCTCCGGACCTACCCCCAGCCGCCCACCCTTGATGGGGTGGGGGTGGGGGGCAGGGTGGTCCATGGGCATTGTGGAAGCCCGCCTTCGGGGGAGGGTACTGTTACGACCTGAGCGCCGTTCCTGTCCACGCTCGGGCCACGCATAGCTCACTGCCGGCCTTGACAGCTGTGGGTTGTATTCTGGCCTCACCGGGCTCTTATTGTGAAGGCGCTTGGTGGGGCTTCCGCCTGTCAAGGCCGGTCAGCTGTCTGTCATTACTGCTCGTTAGCGTTCGCCCTTATAAGGCAGGAGCTGATGGCAGTCCAATTGCGGGAGCATAAGTCAACAATCGGCAGACATTCATCGTTCTGGTCTGGTCAGGTTCATGTATATTCTCGTGCTTTGCTTGCTCATGTCATGTCATGTTTTAGATCGTAAGTGGCTGGGGTTAGCCTTACGGTCTCATGCTCTGTTTAGTGTATCTTCGTCAGTCTATCATAGTCTTGTGTTACGTCTTGTGTCTTGTTAATAAATCACCATCATTGCAAAACTCACTGGTGACTTGTGGCGTCTTATACTGGCTCGTGAGGGCCAGACATGACAAATTTAACAGAAAAAGTCACAGACCTGATTGAAGTTGAGCCCCCACCTCAATCAAAACTCCTTAAAAATATTGCAAGCCTCCCGACTTCCTCCAAATGGATTCAAAATCATTTTATTTGTTTGTGCTTAGTTTGTGTCATTAAAACTTCTGTTTGTGCTACTATCATTTTTTTTTTAAATATTACAAGTTTTATTTTCAGTGTAGCAACAGCATTTTGGTAACAGCTGTCAAGCACATGTGTAATCCACAGAAATAAGTTATTAATAAGTTAACAGTTAGTTGTATGCAGTAGGTGATGTGTTATTTTTTTAACAAGGTGTCAGATATAACCTCCGGCAGAGCAGAAATAATGACTCCTTCAGGTGGGATGGACTTCAGTACAAGAGGGTTTATACACAAAACACAAATGAAGAAACAAAAAGCAGCCCAGGGGCTGTCAAACACAAACTGCGCAGATAATGCTAAACACTTAGAAACGATGAAGAGGGACCGGAGGGAGATACTGCAATGATGCCACGGGGAGAAATGAAAAATAGCAGGTATATATAGGGACAGAGAAATTAATCAAACCAAGAACAGCTGAGAGCAATAATTAACTAAACGGTAACATATGGGAAAGAACCGACCAAACATAAGATAAGATAAGATAAGATAAGATAAGCCTTTATTAGTCCCACAACGGGGAAATTCCAGGATTGCAACAGCACAGGGATAGCAACACTCAGAGCAACAATCAGAAGGCAAGAAAAAAACAAGCAAGCAAGAGCAGCTAATAAACATATGTACGTATTACTATAAAATATATATATATACACACACACACAGACACACAGTGCAGAGCATTGTAGCTGGATGGAATAAATATATGAATATATGAACACACAGTGCAGAGCATTGTAGCTAGATGGAATAAATATGTAAATATATAAACACCCACAGTACGGAGCATTGCAGCTAGGTGGAATAAATATGCAAGTATATAAACACACACAGTGCGGAGCAATGTAGCTAGATGGAATAATATGTAGATATATAAATATATAAACACCCACAGTACGGAGCATTGTAGCTAGATGGAATAAATATGCAAATATATAAACACACACAGTGCAGAGCATTGTTGCTAGATGGAATGAAACAGCATAACCGTCTACTTAGTTATCCTACATGGTATGATTATGTGCCCATACATATTCTCACCCTCCATAGCGACCGGTATGTTCCTAGTTGTATGCCGGAGAGGACCATTGTGTAAGTCTATTGCATCTTTTGCATTCAAAAAACTATTAGTTTGTTACGTCTTTTTGCTATCTCTGCGAGCAGCCCTGCTTAGGTTGTACAGTCTGACAGCCGTTGGTAGGAAGGACCTACGAAACCTCTCGGTTGTGCACCTGGGATGATGTAGTCTGCTGCTAAATGAGCTCCTCAGTGCATTCAGTATGTCCTGCATAGGGTGGAACTCGGACTCCAGCAGAGATGACAGTTTAGCCACCGTCCTTCTCTCTCCTATCTCCTCCATCGGATCAAGGCGCTGCCCCAGGACAGAGCTAGCTTTCTTAATCAGTTTGTTCAGTCTCTTCCTATCGGCTGCAGTAATGCCACTGCCCCAGCATGAAAAAACAAATAACTTTTCAAAAATAAAATTGGAGCCAGAGCTAAGGAAAACAGGGGGGGGGGGAGATAACTGAATGCAATCAATGGCAAACCCCAAAAATCCCCCAATAGAAAACATGAACATAGTATCAAACCACATCCAGGACATGACAGTGCCCCCTCCTCACCTTAAGGGCAGTCTCCAGACCCCCAAAAACAAAACAAAGAACACCCCAATCGGGTGGAAGGAGGGGGACATAGGCATAGCTGGGCAAAATAAGAACAGAATCCAGACAGAAAAATGTTCATCAGGTGGTCGGCCAACGTCCCAAGACCACCCACATGAGGAATATGGTGCATCTGGAGGCCTACCAAAGTCCATGGACCACCAGACAGAGAAACATGGTACGTCGGGTGGCTTACCAAAGTCCAAAGACCACCAGACGGAGAAGAAGGATTGGTCAGGGGGTCGCCCAGAGTCCATGGGTCCCCAGTCCATATAACACGGCAAGTCCAGCAGCCTCTCCCAGTCCAAAGGCCACCAGAAAGATAAACAGGGAGATGTGGGTGTGCTGAGCTCAGAAGCTTTTAGCACAGGAGTTAAAATAGGAACCTTCACCTCAGCAGGTAATGACAACATAGAAACTTTCACCTCAAGTGAGATAATGACAACATAGGGTCCTTCTCCCTGAAGATGACAACATAAGAGCCTTTTGCTGTGGAGACAGCAACACAGGAGTTTTTTGCTCAGGAGATAACAATACAGGAGCTTTATGTTCAGGAGCCAGCGGCCAGGGAGCGCTGACCTCAAACGATGATGATGGAGCAGCCTGCTCTGATGACGGCGATGATGGAGTGGCCTGCTCCGTTGACGGTGGTGATGGAGCAGCCTGCTCCGATGATGGCCAGGGTGGAGCGGACTGCTCTGATGGCCCAGGTGGAGCAGACTCTGCTGATGGCCCGGGTGGAGCAGACTGCCCTGAAGGCCCGGGTGGAGCAGACTGCTGTGAAGGTCAGGGTGGAGCAGACTGGTCAGTCAGCCCAGGTGGAGCAGACGGGTCGGTCAGCCCAGGTGGAGCGGACTGCTCAGACGGCCTTATCGGCATGCTTGGGAGCCTGAAATTCCATCCCCGATGCAGCCACCTCAGACAGGGAGGAAAAACCACAGGAGGGTGCCGGGTCAAAACAGCTACCAGCAGTGGAGCTTGGTGGAGGAAGAAGCAGATGGGGGCTGCAACTGGGTTCCCCCGTCAAGAGTAAGACTCTTTAAGTGTAGATGTTAAAAATGCTTAAAAAAAAGTACTTGTCTTAACTCCCGTTCCACTGTTGGTGAGGACCCTGATGACTCTGCTGCTGGGGAGGTGACCTCTACTTCAGGGTACGCTGGAGGGGCTGTAAATGAGGCACACTGATGTGCAGTTGTGGGTGAGGGCACCAGAGTTGGAGATGTGGGAGCCGGTACTGCAGGCATGATGACGGGCGAAACAGCAGAAGATGAGGCAGTTGGTTATTCCACAGTAGGCGCCAATGCCATGGAGGAGAGGAGGGCAGCAGCGACAGACGAGGAGAGAAGAGGAGCTGACGGGTCAGCTGAAGAAAAAACTCTGGAGTGAAGAGGTGGCTGTTGCTGGGACTCTCCAGAGCGGCGAAGGAGGAGCTGCTGGAGGAGTGGAGTGTGATTCCCACTCCACTTCCGCTGGGGATGCCGAGGGAGAGCCAGGCGAAATGCTCTGTGTGGCAGTGGAGTTTGTCTGGCAAAGAGCAGCCAGGAAGCAGCAAGGAGCTGGCATCAGGGAACAGAGAGGAGTGGACGCTGGCACTGGCGGAAGGCAGAGTCGAGGCACTGGAGCTGGAAGGTGACGTGGAGAGGATCCTGGAGCTGGAGAGCGGCAAGAAGCTAAAGGCATCTGCACAAGAGGATGCTTCTTCATTGGCACAGGTGCAGATGGAGGAGAGCTTCTCACCAGCCCGCGGAGCATATGCTGGAGGGTGGGAACAGAGATGAGGAGACCCGTGAGTCCCGGGTAGCTCTGCAGGCTGGGGTATGCCTCTATTACCCCTGCAGCGCTGTCCAAAAATCTCAGGGCTACCTCCGTAGTGTGAGAAGTCTGAATGTCCGACATAAAATCCTCCACTAATCCTGCAACCAAACACTCTTACTCTTCCAGGCTGTACATGCTGAAATCTGTGCCCGGGGAATCCTTATTTGGTGGCATAATTCTGTCAGATATAACCTCCAGCAGAACAGGAAGAATGACTCCTTAAGGTAGGACAGATTTCAGTGCAAGATGATTTATTTACAAAACACAAATGAGCAAACAAACAGCAGCTCAGGGGCTGTCAAACACAAATGGTGCAGACAACATTAAACACTTACAGACAATGAAGAGGGACCTGTCACGATTTGGTGTTTTGAGGAGGCTTAAGTGCAGGGCAAACCACTTCAGAAGAACACTCAGTCTCGGATGAAAAGTTAATACTGTGGAGGAATAAGTTCAGGCGAAGATATGATGAGCTGGAAGGTTGCAGAGTTTTATTTCCTCCATCAAAATGAGACGCACTTGTAGCGCTGTGTGCTACTGTGCTGCTGTGCTGTGCCGTGTGTGCCGTGTTTTTGAGGCATGTCACACAAGCTCTTTTATCAGTGATACAGGAAGAGAAAATGCATGGCACATTAGCATAACAGTCAATACACATGATTAGCATGACATTGGTTGGCTCTTTGTCCGTCTGTGCATTGTCATCTGTATGCAAATTGTGTTCCATTTCCTCAAACCCTGCTGTGCATGAAATAGTATCAGTCTGCATTGTGCTGGGTCACCACAACACCACTTTAATGAAAACCCAAAACCCTATACAACACGCCAACTTAAATAATAAATACACACACCACAATTAATGAAACCCGCAACCAAAATGCCAAACTATATACAAGGAAAACGGTTGCACGCTGAAGCCACATGCAGCCTAGGGGGAAAGAGAGGAAAGGAATGATTAATGATAAGTATGGCACACTGGGAATTTACAGCTGAGGAAATGGATCTTACGATACTGGCAGAGAACCTGGCAGTGAACTCCAGCATGGGAAAGGTGAAGGGGATCTGGAGACTGCAGGGAAGGAAGAGGGAAGCCGTTGTTTTGAATAGGGATGGTTCAGGCGAGCGTACACACACAGCTCTGGAGATGGCAGCAAACCTGAGAGCAGGAGAGGACAAAAGGTAAGACAACTTCAAGCAGAAATAAATTTGCCAAACAACAAGAACAGCAGTTGTGAGGCGGCACAAACCCAACGATCCAGCGGAGAGCTCTTCACACACTTGTCCTTAAATACACTGGAGAATCAGGAAGCAGCTGGTGTGTAATCACACAGCTGCACTGATGAGCTCCGGAGCCGGGAAAGCAAAAACAGGAAGGGAGAGGGGAGACACGCTGACCTGATCATAACAGGACCTGAGGGAGATACTGCACTGATGCAACGGGGAGAAATGAGAAACAGCAGGTCTCTCTCTCTCTCTCTCTCTCTCTCTCTATATATATATATATATATATATATATATATATATATATATATGACAGAGAAATTAATCAAACCAAGGACAGTTAACAGAAATTATTAACTAAACAGTAACATATGGGAAAGAACTTGCCAAACAGGAAAAAACAAAGAACTCTTTCAAAATGAAAACCTAGCTATAGCAAAGAAAAACAGGGAAACAAATGATAGCGGAACAAACAGTGGCAAACCCAAAAACCCAAAAGAAAATGAGGACATGATCTCAAACCATGTCCAGGACATGACACAAAAGGGATTTTTTTTTTTATGTACTTTATTGATCCACAGAGGGGAAATTGAGGGCATCTACCTGGATGGATGAAGCAGCCACGGTACGGCGCTATCCCTTAACCATTCACACACACATTCACACCTAGGGCCACTTTAGAGTCTCCAGTTAACCTAACCTGCATGTTTTTGGCCTGTGGGAGGAAACCGGAGAAATGCCGGAGTAAACTCACGCAGATACGGGGAGAACATGCAAACTCCACACAGATCACTGTTGGTCAGGGGCTGGGATTGAACCAGGGATCCCATGGCCAAGGGTGAGTTGCTGTGCTGCCGCAGTGCTAACCACTGCACCACCGCACTGCCCAGTGCGGTGGCGCAGTGGTTAATGGTGGATGGGGGTATTAACAAATTTAACATAAGGTACAAATATATAGAAGTAAATGTGGTACAAATTTGAAAGAATAAAGATGCAACAATATGAAAACAGATGTCATTTTAGCAATTTAAAAATTCTAATTTACAATTTAAACACATATACAGTGGGGAAAATAAGTTTTGTACACTTCAACATTTTTCTCATTAAACATATTTCTGATGCAACCATTGACCTGAGAGTTTCACCAGATATCGGTAACAACCCAGGTAATCCATAAATACAAAGAAATCAAGGCAACTGTGGTCACAAAACAAGTTATATCTAATAAAGTGGAATGACACAGGGAATAAGTATTGAACACATGAAGAAAAAAAGATGCGGCAAGGCATAGAAAGCAAAGAAACCAGCTGAAATCCATCAGAATTTAGGAAGCCATCCCATCTCCCATCAGTGCAAATTAATTTCAGCTTGTTAAGTCCTGACCGATAGCCTTTAAAAATGTCTGTGAATATCAGATTTTCACACCACAAAGAACGCATGATAGGTAAAAGCAAAGAGCTCTCTGTAGACCTTCGCACTCTTATTGTTGCAAAACAATGATAGCATTGGTTACAGGCACATTTCTAAACTGCTGAATGTTCCAGTGAGCACTGTTGGAGCCATCATTCAGAAGTGGAAAGACATTAATGTTACGACCCGAGCGCCGGTCCTGTCCGCGCTCGGGCTATGTATATTCGCTGTCGGCTTTGACAGCTGTAGGTTATATTCTGGCTTCACCGGGCTCTTATTGTGAAGGCGCTCGGTGGGGTTTCCGGCTGTCAAAATCGGTCAGCTGTCTGTCATCACTGCTCGTTAGTGTTCACCTTTATAAGGCGGGCACTGACGGCAGTTAAATTGCAAGAGTATCGTCAAACAATCCTCGTGAGGCCTCGTTAGACCTTCATGTCAGGTTCGTGTTCTTTCTTGTCTTGTCATAGTTTAGCTCGTGGTGGCTGGGGTTAGCCCTACGAGCCCTTGTATCCCTTAGTGTGTGTTTTTGCCCTTAGCAGCTCATAGCCTTGTGTCTTGTCTCGTTTTGTTAATAAATTACCATCATTGCAAAACTCACCAGTGGACTCTTGGTGTCTTATGGTGATCCACGAGAGTCACCACATGACAGTATACTCCTGCCAGACGTCTAAACGGAGACGCCACTCGAGATGCCTTTTTTTGCCGTGAGTTTTGCCATTGTGTGGAGTATTTTCCTGCAGTTGGACTTGGTAGGGAGATGCCCACCAGCGAGTGTGATTATTGCTCGGAGTGGCTGGAGGAGATTCACGGCTATCTGGTGGAAGCCGCCCGTCTCATGCCCACCCAAGCGGCTGGTTATCACTTAGACCTCGCCCAGCGGGCTGTGCACCGTTACCATCTAACCTATATTCCGGAAGGAGAGAAGAGGTTAGCGTGGATTTTTGCACAACGCACATTGAGGGAGAAGGCGCTCCTGGGAACCCCTCCACCTCCCGCAAGGACAGCGTCCCTGGTGAGAGTGGAGATTCGTCGGCTGGAGGGAAAGCCCGGCAGGGGATCTGTGGATCAGACTCCAGTGCCTGCTGCCTGCCCAGTCCCAGCGTCATGTGTTCCCGGGCCCTTCGCTACTCCATCGGCCAGTAGGCCCCATAGCCGTGCTCCTACCAAGCCCCAACGAGAATCCCGTCCGGATCCGGCTCTGGGTCGTCGGAGGGACCCAGCCTCCCTGTTGGCCGCATCATATACATCATGACAGAGGGGAAACCCCGCAGCTGCCGCCCACGGGTCATCTGTTCCAGCTGCGCTGTCAGCTCCTCATGCCCACGTCGCCCCGACTGCCATGTCCTCCTCGGTGACGTCACCCCCCGCAGCTAGGAATGCTGTGAGTCGTGCTTCGGCGAGGACGGTCAGCAAACCACCTCGAGCGGCTCCTCCTCGTGGCCCCGTGGAGCCTGCCGTTTTCTCCCGGAGTGATGAAAGGAGAACTCCACCTGCTGCAGCAGGCACCACCTTCTCTCCAGGAGACAGGCAAGTGCAAATTGTTTCTTCCCATCATGTTTATGATCTGCCTTGTCTGACTCCTGGGGGCGGAGTTCGGGGTTCGCAGCCCACCGAGCTTCCACCACCTGCTGTAACTATTATTCCTAAACCTGCTGCCTCTGTGTCCCTCCCTGTTGAGCGGTCTGTGATGCCAGGCCAATGTTGTCGGATGAAGAGGGGGCCTGCAGTGCTGGAAAGCCTGGATCTGGCCCTGCAGCCACATCATGGACGGAGGAGAAGAGCGGACTGCAGCCTGGAGCCTGGGCCGACGATGAAGCGTCCCCGGGTCTCCTCGCCGGAGCGGTCCGAGCCAATGGGTCGAGTGTCCTCTGCCCCCACGCCTTATGGGTCATTGGCGTGGACAGCAGCGCGGGAGGAACCTCAGGCTGTAGACGACATCTTGCCAGCTGCGGAGCCCGACGCAGCTGAGTTGGAGCCTGCTGACAAGAGTCGCTGCCCTGAACCTGGATCGTCGAAGTCCTGGGTGGCAACAGAACCCGAATGCAGCAAGTGCTCCCTCTTGTGTCTCTGTCCCCTGTTTTGGAGCATTTTTGCCTGCCTCTCGGGGAGGCGAGTGAGGAGCAGCCCCCTGCTGCGCCCGAGCTCGTCTCGCTGGGTTCTGTTGCTACCGGTGATTCTGATCCCGGTTTTCTTGTTGTTTGTGAGCCTCGTTGCAGTGTCGCCGGCATGGAACTAGTCGGAGTCACTGAGTTGGAGGCCCCAGGTTCGGGGGTGAAGATCATCAGCGGAGCTGCACCGACCCAGTCGGGGTCCATTGCGGGAGCTGCTTTGGCCCAATCGGGGTCCGACGTGGGTGCGCCAGAGGCCCAATCAGGGTCCACCGCAGGTGCGGTTCTGGCCCAATCGGGGTCCGACGTGGGTGCGCCAGAGGCCCAATCGGGGTCCACCGCAGGTGCGGTTCTGGCCCAATCGGGGGCCGACGTGGGTGTGCCAGAGGCTCAATTGCGGTCCACCGCAGGTGCGGTTGTGACCCAATCGGGGCCCGACGTGGGTGCAGCTGGGACCCAATCGGGGTCCAGCGGAGGTGCAGTGTGGTCCGCGGACGGGGGAGGAGCTGCAGACCTTTCGCCGTCAGACGGATTATGGGCTCATCCTTGCCTTCTTTCCCCTCTACTGAGTCACCGCCCCTGCGCATCATCGCCGGGGGCCGTGGGGTTCCTGTTCGCTCGCCCCGGCTCTCCCGAGTTTTGTCCTCGTCAGGGAGGCTGCTGCGGGCTGTTTTTCCCCGGGACTGGTGGCTGAGGGACACGGGTCGGCCGCCTGAGGGACTGCTTCGCCGGTTCGGCACCCCGGGTCGGCCACCCAACGTGTTATGTGTTTCGTTGGGTGACCTGGTTCGGCCACCAGAGGAGCGGACGTGCTGGGTGTTTGACTGTGGTGAGCCGCCTGTTCATGTTCCGCCTCCCATGACCACCCGCCAGCCGTTGGACGCGGGGAGACCACCTGAACTGTTCCTATGGCTCCTGGTCTCCGCCGGTCGGCATAAACTGTCGGGGGGGTAGTGGTCATTTTCTGGTGATGATCTGTCCCAGTGATTGTTCTGATTTTTTTTCCCCTTGCTATCCTGTGTGCTTTGTGTTATGGCCATTTGGGTGTCTGCGGGTATTTGTTGTGTCTTGCAGTTGCCCTAGTTTGTTTTGTGTGTAGTTAGGTATGAGCCAGTAATTGCTCTGTTTTTCTTTATTTGGTTATTTGAAAATTCACATGAGAATTCACACAGGTGGGAAGCCATTTTCTTGTGTAACATGTGGGCAAAGATTTAATTTTCTCTTGCTGTCCTGTGCTGTTTCTGTAACTGTTATTTGGGGATCCTTGGCAATTTGTGTTATGTCCTACAGTTGCCTTATTTTCCTCCGTGTGTATTTTATCTGACTTGAATATTTGGCATTTTTTTGTCATTGTACTGTGTTTAGGTTTTTTTGCCTTGTCTGGTCTGGATTTTGTCTTTTTCCTGTACTGATTCTGTGTTGGTCTTTTTTTCTCTCCGGACCTACCCCCATCCGCCCACCCTGGAGGGGGTGGGGGTGGGGGGCAGGGGGGTCTATGGGCGTTCTGGAAGCCCGCCCTCGGAGGGAGGGCACTGTTACGACCCGAGCGCCGGTCCTGTCCGCGCTCGGGCTATGTATATTTGCTGCCGGCTTTGACAGCTGTGGGTTATATTCTGGCTTCACCGGGCTCTTATTGTGAAGGCGCTCGGTGGGGTTTCCGGCTGTCAAAATCGGTCAGCTGTCTGTCATCACTGCTCGTTAGTGTTCGCCTTTATAAGGTGGGCACTGACGGCAGTTAAATTGCAGGAGTATCGTCAAACAGTCCTCGTGAGGCTTCGTTAGACCTTCATGTCAGGTTCGTGTTCTTTCTTGTCTTGTCATAGTTTAGGTCGTAGTGGCTGGGGTTAGCCCTACGAGCCCTTGTATCGCTTAGTGTGTGTTTTTGCCCTTAGCGGCTCATAGCCTTACCATCATTGCAAAACTCACCGGTGGACTCTTGGCGTCTTATGGTGATCCGCGAGGGTCACCGCATGACAATCATTTTACCATAAACGGCCATGGCCAGATCCCTGGCATGCCATTTCCTGCACGCCACTGAAATATCATTAAACAATGCACTTTTGGTGATAGACCTCCTTTTTCTTGATCAAAACAGATTTTCATGAAATGCACTATAATTGTAATTCACATTAGAATGCATACCACCACACCTCTTTGAAATGACCCTTCTCCTCCCAGTGCACACCGGGTGCACTGTCTACTGGTAATTTGATGGTAATTTGATAACCTAACCTGTTTACACCAGAAAAAAAGAAGAGAAAGAAAACTGAGGAGAAAAAAGTGTCATTGTAAGAAGAAAAACATCTCAAATGGCAGCTTGGTGGTGCACTGGTTAACACTGTAGCATCACAGTAAGAAGGTCACAGGATCGATCCCCCACCCCCACCCCCGGCCACCGGTGACCCTTCTGTGTGGAGTTTGCGTGTTCTCTCCATGTCTATGTGGGTTTACCCCAAGTACTCCGGTTTCCTCCCACAGGCCAAAAACATACAGATTAGGCTAGTTGGAGACTCTAAAGTGGCTGGTGAAGGGATTGGTGCAGCACTGTGGCTGCCTCATCCATCCACGTGGATGCTCTGAATTTCCCTCTGGGATTAATAAAGTAGCCAAAAAATGTACATGAACAATTCTAATCAGGAGAAAATGTACTAGAAAGAAAGCTGTAAATTCACAGAGAAACATTTGGATCCTCTGGTTTTGGCCCAAGGGCCATATGTCTGACACCCCTGGACCAACCCATTAAAAATTAATATTTAGAGGGTAAACAATATCTTAATAATATTTAACCACAGAGGTAGGAGCTGATGTGTGTGTGTGTGGGGGGGGCACAGGGATTTGCTACTTATCGCTGGGAATACGGGGATCGGGGGCAGTTCTCCTGGTAATATAATTGCTGAGAGTGGGAACAGGTGTGTTCTACCGGCTGCTGTCTGTTTGTCGCCATTTTTCCAGACTGGCTGCAAAATGAGCTTGCCATGGCCAGACTCTGGCTCCCCTCCATACTCAGTACAGGAGAAGCTGCCACCCACTGCGGCATTTCTTCCCACCGGGCTGAACAGGGGCAGGACGGGAGACCAACCCATAGAATAGACTGTCTGTGGCTTCTCCAGACTCCATCCACAATGACAGTGGACCAATGATCACACACTGTATGCAGATTATGGAAGTTTTAGTTTTGTAGTCTGACGTTGCAATAGGTTTATTATTTTAGATGCTGTTTGAGAAAACTACAACCTGCCAAAGTGATGAGTGGGAGAGGATGACTTCCCGTCCACTGCTGAAATCCACCGGCCATTGGCCAGTGCTGCTTGGTAGTAAGGAAGACATCAATCACAGCTGATGCCCAGCTAGCTATGTTAAAAAGAACAATGGGCTGAAAAATCAGCTGAATTGCTTAAAGTGTACCTGTGGTGGTCATGAAAAAAAAGATATTATATTGAGCCCCTGTCTCACGTTCTAGTTCAAGTTTAAGTTGAAATTCACGTTCAAAGCAATTTGATATAAATCCATTGCTATGTCAGCAAAACAAGGGTACAGCCATACTAGCGGCTACATGGACTTCCAGGACGCTTCCTGTGACGTAATTTCGTGGCTACCGCGATCTGGATCAGTATTGGCTGAGCCTCGAGTACCCGGATGTGCAGCGGCTTTGGGGATATTCAAATTCAAATTCAAACGTTTATTTCAAACTCAGGGTTCATATTAAATGCAGAACTGAAACGTGTAGAAAATAAATAAATAAATGCTTAAATTCGGCGGGTCCTATTGTCTGATCTGAGGTCGTTAACAGCCGCAACACGGCAGATTAATTTGGCTCCTCCCTCGCCGCTATAAAGAGCGGCAGACAGCGCGTTGCGTTGTGTGAGGACCAAAATTCAAACGTTTATTTCAAACTCAGGGTTCATATTAAATGCAGAACTGAAACGAGTAGAAAATAAATAAATAAATGCTTAAATTCGGCGGGTCCTATTGTCTGATCTGAGGTCGTTAACAGCCGCAATACGGCAGATTAATTCGGCTCCTCCCTCGCCGCTATAAAGAGCGGCAGACAGCGAGTTGCTTGTGTGAGGACCAAAATTCAAACGTTTATTTCAAACTCAGGGTTCATATTAAATGCTGAACTGAAACGAGTAGAAAATAAATAAATGCTTAAATTCAGCTGCTTGTCTCATCTGATCTCGTAACTGCCGCAACACGGAAGATGATTCTACAACTATATACAGAGCAGCAGACACTGGGTGCTCTTGGAAAAACAAAAACATACAATGCGATATGGATATCGCAACATGGCGGAATGTAAAGCCTTTGGATGTCTGAATAATAAGCGAAAAAAACAAAAACACTTTTTTTGTGTACCCAAACCCAGCTCACCTTGTCAGAAGATCAGAGTGGAAACAGGGCACAGACGAATAATTTCAGACGAAACTGCGTTGTGTGTGAGGACCACTTCGTCACTTTAACCCTCAGAAGACCTTTCTGGCTCAAACCTGTAGCCATGTTGAACGAATTCTTCCTCAGAGTCCGACAATTCAGCCATAATAGAATAAAAACACTCACAACAGCACCCTAGTCTCTCATACAGGCGGAGCATTGACTGTTGAGTATCAACGAAGTGACGTCACATCCGCATGTGTCATGGCTGCGCCCACAGTTTTCATTGGCTGCCCATGGCCAAGGTCCTATTTGAATATATGTCTGGTGGTATATGGCTGGCAAAAATTATTTACCAAAATAAGAAATACTTTTTCATAATGTTTTCAAGTCAAATGCGTCTTCACGACCACCACAGGTACGCTTTAATGTGCGCACAGATGCAACACAGACATGAAGAAAAGAGGATGATGCCTGTGCAAACTTTCATAAACTTTCATTAACGGTGGCGTGGACATCCCTCCCTGCTGTGGGGAGATGGAGTGCTCCCTCTCCTGTTGCTTTTGCCGACTGAGGGTGTTCCCCCCCAGCCATCCTGGGTATGAGGGCAGGAGGCGATCTGGTGCGGCTTCCAGTCCACCTCTGGCCCCCGCCATGAAGCGAGCCCGCTCTCTGCAGCCTCTGCCAGAGGTTGACGGGTGGCTATCGGGGAGCTTGCTGGGCTGGAAATTGGGGGCGCACGGCTGACACAGATGTCGACGCATCTCCTGTCTCTCTGGGGAGTTACAGTGAAACTTAAAACACTGCCCACTCCTTGTTCATTCCCCTGAAAATAAACACATTAATGCTGAATAAATCTGTGATGAAAACGACCCACCACCACCCCGTGCATCACATTGGAACACACTGGCACACATGGTCCCTGTCCATTCATTCATTCTCCTAAAAAAAAAAAAATCCTACATTAATGCCTAATCTATAGATTCCAATGGCGAGTCTGCAATTAAAATGAGAGTGATTAATGGAATAAAGAAACCTAGTGTGTGATCAGAATCAGAATCAGAATCAGAATCAGAATCAGAATCAGGTTTATTGCCATTGTTCATGTAGTACACAAACTAGGAATTTGTCTCGGTACAATGCTGCAACATTAAACATGATAAGATAAGCAACAGTTAAAATATATATTAGCCAGCAGCAGATACTGTGGAGAACTATATAGTGCAGTCGGTAATGCAGGAAGAAAACAGTGATGATTGACATGAGTCTGGTTGAGCTGCTGTACATGGTGCACGAGAGTCACTTAGTGTTCAGCAGTCTAATGGCAGAGGGGAAGAAGCTGTTCATGTGACGGGAGGTTTTAGTCTGGATGGACCGAAGTCTTCTACCAGAGGGGAGGGGGGCAAACAGTACATCATCCTAGGCACATGATCCTAGGATCATCATATAATTAAAATGATGGGCAATTATGACTGTAACAAGAAGCTCCTCACCAACAGAGAAGTCAAAAGAATTATCAGAGGAGTTATTTAAGAGCCAAAGACCACTCGTGGAGAGCTCCAGAAAGACTCGGGGCCCTATTATGACAGTCATCCGTGCACTTTTCAGACAGACTTTCTGCCGTACACCAGTGTTTTTGTTAGTTTCTGTCAGCACATTGTCTGTATTTTTATGCTTTGCGTCATGCAAACCGCACTAACAGAGAAAGCGAACTTGGGTTTAGTCCGTTTCAGTCGAACTCAAGTTCGTTTTCTCCGTTAGTGCGGTTCGTTTTGTCTGATGAGAACACGGTAATCACACTCAAGTGCATACCAAAACAACAAGAGGTGGTCTCGGTGGTCAACCACCCAAGCTGCACTCTGCTTGGCCTGCTGGTACACCTCAGCTACTTCTGGAGTCCCATAAGCCAACCAAGCATGATAGGACAGCTTCTTCAGCTTAATGGCCCCCCTCACCACTGGTGTCCACCACTTGGTTTGGGGGTTGCCACCATGAGATGTCCCGACGAACTTGCGGCCACAGCTCTGGGCAGCTGCTTCAACAGTGGAGGTGGAGAACATGGCCCATTCAGACTCCATGTCATCAGGCTCCCTCAGAATGTGGTTGAAGTTTTTCTGGAGGTGGGAGTTGAAGACCTCCCCGAACGGGGCCTCAGCCAGACATTCCCAGCACACCCTCACTATACGTTTGGGTCTACCAGGTCTGAATGTCATCCTCACATGCCATCGGATACAACTCACCACCAGGTGGTGATCAGTTGACAGCTCTGCACCTCTCTTTACTCGAGTGTCCAAGACATACAGTCGCAGGTCTGATGACACGATAACAAAATTGATCATCGACCTGTGACCTAGGGTGTCCTGGTGCCAGGTGCACATATGGACACCCTTATGCTTGAACATGGTGTTTGTTATGGACAAACTGTGGTTAGCACAGAAGTCCAATAACTGTACACCACTCGGGTTCAGATCAGGAAGGCTGTTCCTTCCAAACACCCCCCTCCAGGTTTCGCTGTCACTGCCAACATGCACACTGAAGTCCCTCAGTAGGACAATGGTATCTCCAGGAGGAGCACTGTCCAGCACCCCAGTCAGAGACTCCAAAAAGGGTGGGTACTCTGATCCATCATTTGTTGCATAGGCACAAATGATGCTCAGGACCCGTTTCCCAACTCAAAGGTGTAGGGAAACAACCCTTTCGTCCACCGGGGAAAACTCCAATATAGAGGCAGCAAGGTGGGGGGATACAAGAATACCCACTCCTGCTCGTCGCCTCTCGTCCGGGGCAACTCCGGGGTAAGCCAAGCTCCAGGCCCTCTCCAGAAGACTGGTTACAGAACTGGAGCTGTGTGTTGAGGTGAGGCCAACTATATTGAGTCGGTATCTCTCAACCTCATGCACCAGCTCAGGTTCCTTCCCCACAAGACATTCCACGTCCCAAAAACCAGTTTAGAAAGTCTGGGATCAGACCGCCAAGGTCTCCGCCTTTGACAGCCGCCTGACCCACATAGCACTGGACCCCCATGGTCCCTCCTCCAGGTGGTGATCCCACTGGAGGGCGGACCCATGTACCTCCAACAGGCTGAGCCAGGCCGGGTCCCATGGGTGGAAACCCGGCCACCAGACACTAGCCATTGAGCCCCTCCCCCAGGCCTGGTTCCAGGGTGGGGCCCCGGTAACCCCATACTGGGCGGGGTACACTGGATCCTTGTTCTAGTAAACATCATGAGAGTCTATTGAATCGTTCTTAGTCTGGCCCTTCACCCAGGACCAATTTGTCTTGGGTGACCCTACCAGAGGCAAAATGCCTATAACATAGCTCCTGGGATCACTAGGGCACGCAAACCACCCACCACAATAAGGTGACGATCCATAAGGGGAAGTCACCAGATGACAGTCTGGTTCTTAACAAAAACACAAATGAACAAACAAAAGGCACAGCACAGGTAGTGACGTTACTCTTGACACCACCCCCTCGACACTGATTCGAGCAACTTAAAGCGGTAGTGTCATGAGCAGTGCATCAAGTGCCATTTCAGCACACCCACAGTCACGTAACCCCCGTATAACACAGTTTTCTGATGCATCTAATAAAGACTGCAGTCATCAAATAGCAGTCATGTTTCATAATTCAGTCATGTTTCATAATTCGCCCTGAGTACCTCAAGGCCCTGGATGTTGTAGGGCTGTCATAGTTGAGACGCCTCTGCAACATTGTGTGGAGGTCGGGGGCAGTGCCTTTGGCATGGCAAACCAGGGTGGTGGTTCCTCTCTTCAAGAAAGGGGACCAGCGGGTGTGCTCCAACTTTAGAGGGATCACACTCCTCAGCCTCCCTGGGAAGGTCTATGCCAAGGTACTGGAGAGGAGACTCTGGCCGTTGGTCGAACCTCTGGTTTTCTCGTGGTTTTTTGTGGGGGGTGCTTCAGGTGTATGGGGTATAAGGTTGTTAGGAGCTATTTGGTCTCTGTACGACTGTTGTGAGAGTTTGGTTCGTATGGCCAACACTCTGTCGGACTCATTCCCAGTGAGAGTTGGACTCCGCCAGGGCTGCCCTTTGTCACCGATCCTGTTCATAATTTTTATGGACAGGATTTCTAGGTGCAGCCAGGGAATGGAGGGTGTCATGCTTGGTGACCACAGGATCTCATCTCTGTTGTTTGCAGATGATGTTGTCCTGCTGGCTTCATCCAGCAATGACCTACTGGTCTTACTGCAGCAGTTTGCCGCTGAGTGTGAAGCGGCTGGGATGAGAATCAGCACCTCCAAGCCCGAGTTGATGGTCCTCAGCCAGAAAAAGGTGGATTGTCCTCTCTGGGTTGGGGACAGGCTCCTGCCCCAAGTGGAGGAGTTTAAGTATCTTGGGGTCTTATTCACGAGTGATGGGAGAATGGAGCGAGAGATTGACAGATGAATCGGAGCAGTGTCTGCAGTGATGCGGACATTGTATTGGTCTGTTGTGGTGAAGAGGGAGCTGAGTTCTAAGGCAAAGCTGTTGATTTACCGGTCAGTCTACGTTCCTACCCTCATCTATGGTCATGAGCTTTGGGTAATGACCGAAAGAACGAGATCGTGGATACAAAGCAGCTGAAATGAGCTTTCTTTGTAGGATTGCTGGACTCACCCTTAGAGACAGAGTGAGGGACTCAGTCATCCGGGAGAGGCTCAGAGTAGAACCGCTGCTCCTCCACATTGAAAGGAGCCGGTTGAGGTGGTATGGGCACTTGAAGTGTTTTGGGCATGTCCCTCTGGGAGGAGACCCCGGGGCAGACCCAGGACTCGCTGGAGACTATGTCTCCCAGCTGGTCTGGGAACACCTTGGTATCCTCTCTGAAGAGATGGAGCAGGTGGCTGGGGAGAGAGAAGTCTGGGCTTCTCTGCTTGAACTGCTGCCTCCATGACCCGGTCCTCTGGAAAAGCGTTAGAAGATGGATGGATGGATGGATGGATAGATGGATGGATGTGTCACCCATGAAGCTATTGTCTCAAAGCTGCTCATTGTTTCATAAGGCCTCAGTTTCAACATCACTAAGCACAGGGGCTGGAAATAACTCAGGAATATTTACCAATAAACTCACAAATCAATGAAAACACACAGGGAGCATGATAGGGGAGAACAATGAACACACAGGACAATGACCCAGCACAGAACATAATCACAGACTCACATGTATACGGCGACTAATCATTATAAATGCCAGACAGGTGGGACCAATCAAGGGCAAAACAGGAGCACACATGAGGAAATGGCTATGGGTATGGAAACATGGGGAACTGGGAATACATAAGGAGACAAGTACACACACCAGACCATAACAAAGCCACTGAGGGCAGACAAGGGAAGACACAACATGACTAAGGACCAGGGGGAAACACAGGAGACCATAACTATAATAATAATGCAAATAATAATGTTGCAATCCTGGAATTTCCCCATTGTGGGACTAATAAAGGCTTATCTTAATAATAATAATAATAATAATAATAATAATAATAATAATAATAATAATAATAATAACCACAGAGAAATAAAATGAACAAAAGCATGAGCATGGTCCCCAGATCTTGTCCCCTCTGACAGTTTTCTTCTAACTCAAAGCTCATCTACAAAGTTCCACAAGGATCTGTGCTAGGTGTAATGTTGTTCATATTGTTCATATGACATGTTATTGTGTGACAAGGGTGGTGGCTCCACCTTTCCGGTTCCGCCGCCACCCGGGGTTTTAAGAGGGCTGTGCGGAAGAGGGACAGTTTCTTTGGCCTCACATCTGCCTGACGGGAGCGTCTATGCAGTACAGTGAGAGCAATAATAAAGTTGTGTTCTGCTGCACCTACAGCCTCATTATTGGTTCTCTCTTATGAACATAACATTTGGCAACGAGGATAAAAACATGGATACAGGAGTTTCTGGCATTCAGCCCTTTTTGGAGCTTCTTGGTGAGCCACCTGTTACTTGGGTGAGGTGGTTCGCCCTATTCCAAAAATTATTTGGTGGCATTGAATCTTGGCGAACTGGAAAAACTGCGAGCATGAGCAGTGTTTGTTCATAATCTAGGCATGGAGAGACAACATATTCTCAGCACCTTTGGTGATAGTGATAGTTTAGAGGACGTGGTTGAGCTAATGACGCATTATTTTAACTCTCCTGAGAACATCATCGTCTGGAGGATCCAGTTTCGGCAGTGCCACCAACAGACAGGAGAGTCTGTGCAACGGTACGCTGCGAATCTGCGTCAGATGGCCAGAGATGGACAGTTTGGGGCTCTGGAGGAAAAGAAGGTCCGCAATCAGTTGGCAGAGCACATACTTTGTTCGGCGGTATGATCAAGGCTCCTCACACACTCCGGTGAATTGACATTAGCCATCTCTCTTGACATAGCTCAGCAGTATGAAGCAGCGGATAAACTATCACGGGACCTCGGTGAGAGAACTACACTCCGGCAATCAGAATCACAGTCAGCGGCACAGGCTGTGATGATAGCATGGAAGACAAGGAGGAATATGCTACAGCTGTGGAAATAAGGTCCGTCCCGGGATCACGCAGGTGTTTGGGTTGTGGGTCCACTAAGCACCGGTATAAGGTTAGAGAGTGTCCGGCAAGAGGTAAGCACTGCGGCAAGTGTGGACTCATCCATCATTTTGCCAGGGCCTGTAAGAAATTTGAGCAAGGGGAACGATGACGTGAAGTGGACTCCCCCACCACGACTCCTATGGTTATTCACACTGTCTCTCTGAGCACAGATGATCGTATGCACTGTATGGTGGAATTGGACAGCGTGGAGGTGCCATTGCTGATTGACACAGGTGCCGTGCGGTCCGTGTTGAATTGGCCTACTGGGAGGAGTTTTTTCCCATACTACCGAATGAGAGGTCTTTCATCGCCATTTTGTGGATGTGGAGGAAACAGACTGTCCATTGTGGGATTGCTAGAACTGATGGCGAGGTACAAGTCAGTGGAGGTATGCAATCTACAGTTTTTGGTGACCGTCAGTTGTGCGAATATTATGGGCTGTGGCCTTTTTTACTGACTGGGTTTCACGATCACCAGCGGTGTTGGAGAGGAATGTTTGGGCCATGGTTTGTGGGACCGGTCAGTTCCGTGATTGGTGAACAATGCAATATGGGACAAACCTTGGCCTAGTATTTTGGAGGATGAACAGGACCAACCCCACCCAGGGCCATCGCGGGAGGGTTCCGGTGCCAGGACCCAAGTTACCCTAGCTGAGGAAACTGGGCGGCATGGTGGGACGCCCGTGACGACAGGTGGAACTGAGTGGATAGCCCACTCTGCTTCCGGAGTTCAGCTGGGAGGTACCAAGAAACAAGGGGCTACAACAGCTTTGCCAGCTTTGAAAATGAAAGCAAGTGGGGCAGGACCGGCTGGCACGGTGAACCAACCTGCCACTCAGGAACACCGGAAGCCAAGCCGGGCTCCTCTGGGGGTCGCTGATGTGGTCCGACCCAGAGAGGAGGCTCGGCTGAGAGGGGTTCGTGGCAAGCAGAAATAACAGGAGGACCAAGGGCGGCTGCAGGTGGTGGCTGTTCGGGAAGATGAATACCTTCAGCTGTCTGATGGCTCATGGAGACACCCCAACCAGCTTCGACGCACCAATGAGGGGAAGAAGGTGTCAGAGCTCTGACGTGGGTCATCTCCGGGCGTGACGAGAACAAAAAACTCTGGACAGGACATGCCAGACGGGTTCCCGGGGGGGTGGTTTCTCCACTGGGACTGAACGGTAGTGGGGGGCAATGTGTTTAAGCTATGATGTTAATATGTGAATTGCCCAGGCTACATAGTGATTATATCAATGTGTTCACTGCATTGGGCTGACATGAGTAATAACTGAGTTGCATGTTTGGCGTGGTAATGAAAATGACCTGTTTGTATATATGTTCCATTGAGGGTTTTTTTTGTTTGTTTTTTACCCTAGAAACACAGCAGTTTATTTCATTTAATGGACTATATAGTAATAGAGACGGTAGAAAAATCCATCTGGCCGTATGGGGGTGGGACGGTAGTCCACCTTTCTCACCCTAACTTTAATTGTTTGTGTGTATAGCTAGGTCCTGATTTGTTGTTAGAGTGTGATTCGGGCTCTAAATTTGGGAGGGTCTTGATTGTATGTGTGCGTTTTGGACCTTTTGAAGGGGGGGGATGTAATGTTGTTCATTTTGTTCATATGACATGTTGTTGTGTGACACGGGTGGGTGCTCCACATTTCCGGTTCTGCCGCCACCTGGGGTATAAGAGGGCTGTGCGGAAGAGGGACAGTCTCTTTGACCTCACCTCTGCCTGACGGGAGTGTCTGTGCTGTACAGTGAGAGCAATAATAAAGTCGTGTTCTGCTGCACCTCCAGCCTCATTATTGGTTCTCTCTTATGGACATAACACTCGGCCCTGTTCTTTTTAGTTTATGTACTACTTATGCTATGCAATATTAGAACTCACTGCATACATTTTCATTGTTATGCAGGTGACATATAATTATACTTGTCAATGAAGCCAGATGACAGTAATCAATTAGCCAAATTAACATCTTGCCTTCAGGAAATCAAAGCTTGGATGACTTGCAATTTCCTGCTATTACTCTTTCTCTTAATAGTTATGGAAGGAACCTTGGAGTTATTTTTGATCAAGTTCTGCTTTTTAATTCACATATCAACAGTGTGCGATCTGTGAATAAACCGGGGGGGGGGTGTTATATTAAGTATGAAGCCTGTTGGGCTTTTTTGCAGCTGTTACATGTATATTACATATTTTATATAAACCACTATAATTATAGCCTACTTAAATTAGAAATATTAACTTACCCCAGCCGCAGTTTGTGCGAGGCGCTCTGGAAAAAGAAAAAAAAAAATCTATGCCCTGTATCCCAGCAACAGCTTATCACTCACAGCTCAGCACTTCCGCTTTTCCTATGGTCAGACTTTCTACTGAGATTTTTATAGCAGTCTCTAAATCACAGTGGACAAGAAACGTGTTTTAGCAGCTCTGGATGTAAAATATTATGACACAGAAACAGGAGTCTGGGTAGAGGTGTCCTATGTCCCGCCCTTCCTTAATTCTGTTTGGCTGCTTAGAAAGATCTGACACTGACGAGCTCAGCTGCAGTCTTAAAAGTTGAACTTTTTTCAACGCTGACCGCCCTGAGTGTCATGACAAAAGACAGCCACCGCTCAAAGCGTTTCAGCGCCGAGGGTGCTCAGCACTGTAAATGTCATGAATCCGGGTTTGGAGGCCAAACCCGATTCTGACTCATTATGCTCTGACCTAGTTTCCTCCTGACAGCTCGGGCACGCCCCCTCCTCCTGTAAAGTTCCGTCAGCTGCATTGCCTGGTGTTCACACACATACACACACCCACATGCACACACATGCACTCACTCCATTCATTCTCATTTCACACACTCTCACCACCTGGTGGTAATCAGTTCGGCCCACGCATTTTCACACCGGCAATCTCCTTCCTTGTTAGCTCCTGGAGTATATGTTTGCTGCGCCAGAGGAAAGAGATTTTCGGGGCATTCGCTCTCGTTCATGGCAGCAAGCTCTCTGTGAATGACATACCACTCCCTTCACGTTCTCAGCCCGACATCTCCAGACGATCAATTCCTGGGTGTTTGCGGCTGGCTCTGCATCTCAACCCCATCCTCCAGACTGCACGGTTTGCTCCGAATAGCTCCAGTCCTGTTAAGTGTTTTCGCCTTTTCTCCTGTGCTAGTAACCTGCAGCACTTGGCTGTTTGCCTTCCTGTTTCGTGCACTAAGCAGTCCACAGCACCCAAGACTCCATATTCACCAGGCTGTCGAGCATTCGGTTGGCGCCCTGTGTTTTTGGTGGCCAATCCAGTCATTGCATTATTCTGTATTGTGTGGGACTGAACTGCATTCTGTGATCATTGGACTTGTTATTTTGGGTGAACTAAAATAAACTTGTCACTTCCTACTCCTGCTATTGGGTTCATTCTCTCTTTTGTGCACTGTGTTATGACTCACAGAGGTTTATGACAGTAAATGCTGGACTACATAGAGAATGAAAAGAAAACCGTTGCCCAGAGCGGAAAAAAAAAAACACATTTGGTGGACACACAGCTGTACTTGACCAGAGGGGGGGACAACAACATTTCTCTCCCAGGATATAAAAGGAATTACTGGGGGGGGGGCATCAAAATCAGAGGGGGGGGGGGGATCCCCCGCATCCCCCCTGGAAAATTGTACCCTGCATATTAAACTTGTTTCTAAGACTGCTTTCTATCATTTGCGTAATACTGCCAAGCATCTTGTCTCAGAGTGATGCTGAGAAACTGATCCACGCTTTTGTTAGCTCTAGATTAGATTATTGTAATTCTTTATTATCAGGTTGTCCTAAAACTTCTTTAAAAAGTCTTTAGTTGAACCAAAATGCTGCAGCAAGAGTTTTAACAGGTACTAGAAAGAGAGATCATATCTCTCCAGTTCTGGCCTCCCTTCATTGGCTCCCCATAGAATTTAGAATTAAGTTTAAAATCCTTCTCCTCACTTACAAAGCTCTAAATAATCAGGCCCATTGTTGTTTAAAAGATCTGATAGTACCTTATCATCCCAACACAGCACTACACTTCCAAAGTGCAGTATTACTTGCAATACCTAGAATCTCTAAAGGTGCTTTCACAGCAAACACGAACAGGCAAATTTTTCGCCTAGCACAATTACATTATAACTCAATGTAAGCATGTCAACAGACATAAATAGTGAGATGCAGACAGGTGAAGTTGTTTTTAAAACTTCTGCAGCTGTATTCAACCTGCTGTGGAAATTCCCAAAATAACGTCATGCTTAGGTTTACATTATCCGACCAGGGGCTCACCTGAAAATGTCGTCTCAAGCCTCCAAAACTTCACAGATGATGGGTGTTTATGTTACTAACTTGCTAGGATGTCCGTGGCCGCAAACCGTGGGTAAATAACTGCAAAATCCCAATTCAGCTAAAGAGTTCCTGGTCCTCTTGTCTCCCGGTGAGTGAGTTTCATTTTCTAACTAGTTTACTCTGCAGTGGTGATAATTTTACTCCGGTGACAGCAGAATCTCAAAGCTAGCTGATAGCTAGTGGACGCAAATGCACGACTATGCAAATTTGCACGTACTCGCGTCTTCCCATTCACTTTGTATGTATTCGCACCACCCGTTCGTGTTTGGTGTGAACACACAATAAGAGTACCATGGAAGACAGAGCTTTCTTTTATCAGGTGCCTCTTGTTTGGAACCAGCTGCCAATCTGGATTTGGGAGTCAGACTCAATCTCTGTTTTTAAGACTATAGTGTTGAAACCTTCCTTTTTTGACATAGCCTATAATTTGGGTGGGATCAGGTGCCCTGAACTCTCCCTTAGTTATGTTGCTAATAGGTTTAGACAGCCAGGAGACCTCCAACAATGCACTGGGCTTCGCTCCTTTCTTCACTCTCAATGAACTAATTTCACTTGTCATTAACATCTGCTTGTTCTCTCCCATAGATTCAGTCCCCGTCGTGCTGTTTGCTCTCTACAGGTCTCTTCTTTTCTTCTTCTTCTCTATCTTCTCACCCTCAGTCATTTGCAACAGATGACTGCCCCTCTCTGAGCCTGGTTCTGCTGGAGGTTTCTTCCTGCTAAAAGGGAGTTTTTCCTCTTCACCGTCACCAAGTGCTGCTCACAGGGAATCGCCTGGTTGCTGGGGTCTTTCTGCAATTGTGGGGGTTTCCGCTACAGTTTCAAACCGCTATGAGATGACTGTTGTTGTGAAATGGTACTATATGAATAAAGTTGAATGGAATTTAACTGAATTTATGCCTATGGTCCTTTCTTTTTCTTTCTCTGGTCTCTCCTAGTCATGTTTCTTTTTAATTTGTCATCTTCTTCTTCCTCTTCATGTCCGTATGCTGTCAGTGGCGCCTGGTAGCCGACTGGAGATGATGATGAACTTGACATCCCAGCAGCCTGGTGCTGGAGTGGACGCGTAGGTGGAGAATAAACTCAGCTAGATGCTCTCTGACAGGCAGATTGACACATGAGGAAGCAGATGTTTCCTGTTTGTCCGTCCCTCTAACAGACTTCTTTCTCTGGTCACTGGTCTCAGTGTTCCAGCTGACCAAACACCGAGCATTTTTCACATCTCCGGACTGGAAAAAAAGAGAGAATTGTCCCTCCAGTGTCATCATAAAACTTTCTGTATCATATTCTAGAAGTGAATACACCAAAGCTAATTCTAAGAAGAAATGCAAAAAAAGTATAAATCTACAATGTTTTTGCATAAATTTTAAATTTTTTTTCTCATATTTCCAACTTCTACATGCACAGAAATAAATTTGCAACTTTTTTTTGACAAATTTCAGCTTTTTATTGTAAATTTGCAACTTTTCTCTTGTCAATTTCCAACTATTTTCTCATGAATTTAGAATTTTTTGGTACAAAATTGCAACTTGTTTCCTCTAAATTTACAGTTTTCTCACAAATTTGTAGCATTTTTGCAAAACTCCAACTTATTTCTCATAAATTTATGACTTTTGTCTGATAATTTTGCTCCTTTTTTCTTAGACATTTTAAGCCTGTAAAGGTTTGGACATGGCTGTGCTCGTGTCCTCCCTTTATGTTTGTGTTTCATCTTTCTGTTATTCTCGGGACATGAGTTCAATCATGTCCTCGCTCTTTGTTAGTTTGTGTCTGGGTTTTCTTTCAGTCATGTACTTCTAGTCATTATTATGTTTATTATTTTTATCCTGTGTTGTTTGTATTATTTATTCCCCATGTTGTCCTTTGTTCTGTATGTTATCCTTGTCCTGGTCCCATGGTCATGTCTCATGTGTTCCTCTTTGCCTTTTGTCTCAGTCCCTTATGATTTCCGTACTGATAGCCACTCCCTGCTGTCCCTGATTGCCCCTAATTGTATCCACCTGTTCCTCATTATCTGCTAATTATTCCCCTGTCTATAGATGTGTGTGTGTCATTTGTCTCATTTGGCGTGATTACACACGTCCATCCTGCCTGTTTGTACCCTTGTCTAGTGTTATCCTGCCAGTCTGTAATTCTTCCATGTTTTTTGCCTTTGTACAGCCCACACGCTGCTTTATTTTCTGATTCCAGTTTAACTCCTGCAATAAATTATGGTTTACCAAATTCACCTTGCAACTGGGGGGCAATGGATCAGCGTTCTCGTCGCGCCCTCCGCCAGTACCCGGGCTCGCCTGGGGAAGCTAATGATCCTACCAGCAGACTAAATTCGAAGAGACGACGCCTCTGTGCCAAGTCAAAGAAGAATCCTAGTCACAGTCCTAAAGCCGAAAGCAAACAGCCCCAAGAGCACTTTGTGGTAGGATCGGCCCTTCGCATATTACAACTAAACGTTGAAGGCCTATCTGCAGCCAAGCGAAGCCTTATCGAAGTCCTCGCCTTCCAACATTCGATTGATGTAATCTGCCTCCAAGAGACTCATATTGGCACAGAGGAAGCTGGCCGCTTCACCATCAAAGGCTTTGACCTCCTGTGCTATGTTCTACATGCTAAACATGGACGTGCCACCTATGTGCGTTCTGACATAGTTGAAGCAAATCACCTGATAACAACACATTTCTCAGACACCATAATCATTGGTGGCTTCCATATTGTCAATGTGTACAAGCCCCCTAATGCCAACTGGGATCTGCAGGTCTTTCCCACCCTACCCCACCCTGCCATCTATGTGGGGGACTTTAACAGCCATCACCCTGACTGGGGGTACCCAGCAGTGGACAGTGATGGGGAGGCACTTTCAGACTGGGCATCCAGAAATGACCTCGCTTTGATATACGACCCCAAACAAAGAGGAACCTTCCACTCTGCTAGGTGGAAGAAGGACTATTCTCCTGACCTGTGTTGGGTCAGCTCTTTGAATGGGGAGCCATATCCTACACAGATCCTCATTCTTGATGATTTTCCACACAGCCAACACCGGCCCCTGCTTGTACACATTGGCCTACAACTTCCAGTCATATACAGCCCAAGGAAGATGCGCTGGAACTTCCGCAAAGCCAACTGGAAGAAATTCAGTGAAACTCTGGACCGGAGCGTTGTTACCATCCCACTCCACACCATCACTGTAGATGAAGCATACAACCGCTTCTGCAGCGCAATCTTCAAGGCTGCCCATACTGCAATCCCACGAGGCTACCGACCCCTCTATGTCCCATGTTTGGACGGAGAAAGTGCTGCCCTCCTACAATCCTATCAAACATCAGGGGACCCAGAGATAGCAGACCATCTCATTGAATCGCTAAATACAGCTCGGCGAAAGAAATGGGAGGAGACAGTTGCTGACCGGAGCTTTACCCACTCTAGCAGGAAATGTTGGAGCCTCATCCGTCGCCTAGGAGCTGCACAGAAGCCCCCTAGCCAAAGCCGAGCATCCGTCACACCCAACCAAGTTGCATCCCACCTACTGACTATCGCCAAAGCACCCCAAGACAAAGACATCAAAAGAGCAGTTACAACTGAGCTAAAAAAACACCAAAAAATGCCTGTAGAGGAAACGAACCCTGAACCCTTCGAGGCTGCTGAACTGGAGAAAGTCCTACAGAGCCTGAAATGTGGAAAGGCAGCAGGATACGATAACATCTTCCCAGAATTCATGAAAAATCTTGGCCCCCGAGCCCTAACCTGGTTGACACAATTCTACACAAGGATCACACAAACAAACTCGATCCCAAAGAAATGGCGGACAGCAAAGGTCATTGCCATCCCAAAACCTGGCAAAGACCACAAATTACCAGCAAGCTACCGCCCAATCTCCCTACTCAGCGTTCCTTACAAAATCATGGAGCGCCTAATTCTGCAACGCATTTCCCCAGAGGTAGAGGATATTCTAAGTGTGGATCAAGCAGGTTTCCGCAAGGACCGCAGTACAGGAGAACAAGTACTGGCCCTAACCACCTTCATCGAAAATGGCTTCGAGAGCAGACTGAAGACAGGGGCTGTGTTTCTCGACCTTACAGCCGCCTATGATACGGTCTGGCACAAAGGCCTCCTCCTGAAACTTATAAAGGCGATCCCTGCTTGGGCAACAGCAATTATAAAAACCCTGCTGACCAACCGAAGGTTCAGAGTCCACCTCAGTCAGAAGACAAGTGCATGGAGAATGCAGAAAAACGGACTCCCACAAGGCTCAGTTCTAGCTCCAACTCTGTTCAACCTCTACATAAACGACCTGCCTACTACAAAATCCCGCAAATTCACCTATGCAGACGACATCTGTTTGGCATTCCAAGCACCAGACTTTGAACCACTGGAACGGGTGCTCACGGAAGATCTTGCCAAACTGGACCAGTTCTGCAAAATCTGGCGCCTAAAACCAAGCCCAGCAAAAACCGTCTCCAGTGTATTCCATCTCCACAATGCAAAAGCTGCCAGAGAACTAAACATCCACCTGAGCGGACTCAAGCTTAAGCATGCCCCAAATCCAACTTATCTTGGAGTGACCCTTGATAGGACCTTATCCTTCAAGGAACATCTAAAGGGGACGGCTGCTAAGGTGAAGGTACGAAACAACCTGCTCTGCAAGCTCGCTGGTGCAAAATGGGGGGCGGCAGTCTCCACCCTGCGCACCTCAGCACTGGCCCTTTCATACTCTGTAGCAGAATATTGTGCCCCTGTCTGGTCCAGGTCATCTTACACACACCATGTAGACACCCAGCTCAACACAACCATGAGAACTATAACTGGAACAATCCGCTCAACACCACTCCCCTGGCTCTCTGTACTGTCAAACATAGCCCCTCCACACATCCGGCGAGCAGCATTAACTCAAAGGATGCTCCAAAAAGTTAAAGATTCTCCTCACTTACCAATCCATGCAGATATCTACACCCCACCCACTGCCCGACTTCCATCCAGACGGCCGATTGGGAAAAACCCTCCCCCAGCTGACTTCACCATCCAGACAGCTTGGCAAGAGGAATGGGAGACCAAGGAGGTCCCAAACAAACAGCTGGTGATAAACCCCAACCAACAGGTCCCGGGCACCAACCTCCCAAGGAGACAGTGGTCTACACTCAATCGCTTCAGGACTGGACATGGCCCCTGCTTGGCCAGCCTTTACAGATGGGGCAGTAGCCCTAGCCCACTGTGCGCATGTGGAGAGGAGCAAACAATGGAACACATCATAGAGGCTTGCCCGCTCCAAAGACTGGAAGGAGGATTACACACCCTCCATACAGCAAACCAGGAGGCAACTGCTTGGCTTAAGGACTTTGCATTCGCTAAATAAAACCTTGCAACTGGGTCCTCTTCTCTGCTCTGGAAGGACTCCTGTGATAAAACCTTTTCCTCCTTTTCCCATTATACCAATTTTAAAATCTTTGCACTGGCCACCTGTGTGCTTCAGGATCGATTTTAAGATTCTTTTATTTGTTTATAAATCTCTTAATGGTCTTAGTCCCACCTACTTTTAACTTATGACCCATCCAGAACTCTCAGGTGGTCAGATCGAGGTCCCCTCGCTCTCCTTCTGACTCCATCAGCCGTTTCCAGCCCCATTAATCCTCCTTTCCGTGCCTCGCCCAGGTGTTCTCGATTTGCCACGCCAGCGGCGTTTGTTCATAAGCAGCTCATTGCTGGACAAACGTTGCTGGATCATTGTACGCGTTGGATGGTCGTTTTCCCTGTCCACCGTCACGTCACTAAGGACTGTTCTGTGTGTGCTCGTTGCTATCGCTGTGACTACTCGGACTGCCCCCGCACTGTGAGTAACTGCTTGTGTTCTTTTCGCCGCTGTGATGCAACGCTTTGGCCTTCGCCCAGTGTAATCCTCCAGTGTGTGTGTTGGACGTCCTAGAGAACTCTTAGCACATCCGAGCTGTCTTGTGTCTGTATGTTTACTTTTGTGCTAATAAATGTGTGTTTGGTGTAACCCAGCATTTAAATCCATTCGTCCTTTTCTCCTCCTTTAGTTTTAGGAGGTTAGTTTTAGAGTTTATGACAGCTTTAAATTAAATCTTAAGGTTGTTCACTTAACTTTTTTTTGTTTTTTCCAACTGCACTTAGTTTACTTCATTTGATTTTAACCCTTAGACTTTGACTGAGAGAAAGTGTGTAAGTGTTGATGTGTGTGTGTGTGGGGGGGCTTGTTTTTAATTAATGTCTTATGTTAAACACTTTGTGGTACAGATGATTGGATGAAAGTGCTATATAAATAAACTCTGATTGATAATTCCTGACTTTCTTGTACATTTTCTTACACATTTTAACTTTATTTTTCTTGTAAATTTTCAATGCTCCTGTAGATGCTGGTTATTTCTTCTGCTCATCTAGACAATTTTCATGTTTTAATGTATCATCTTTACCTGCTGCTCCTTGTTTTGTCCCACTGACTCTTCTGTATTTGTGTTCCTCCTCCACAGCAGCAGTCTGAATGTCTCCAGTGTGAACTCCTCCCACAGAAAGACCCGGAAAACTTCCTCCGAGACTTATTATCATTAATACAGACGATAAACGAGGAGAAGTGTCATCAACCTGCAAACCGCCCCAGATGACTTATTTAAAACAGAGACTTTATTGTGTCATTTTTTTGGCTTGTTGTGAACTTTTTAGATGACCTGAGCCTGAATAAAGTACATCATGCATGGCAGAAGAGCCTCTCAGTGCTTTTGTTTGTTCTAGTTCTTCTTAGTTTTCGCCACTAAAAGTGAATGTGCAGGGGAAAAAAACTGTATCATGTAGAAACATGAAATTTTAGTCTGAGCAGAAATTTTCAAGGCACTGCATCCATAGGTGGCGCTCTAATAGACATCCGATCATCCATCCATCTTCCACTGCTTACACGGGTTCTCATAAAGTTGTACCTTTTTTCTTGTAAATTTGCAACTTTTTTCTTGAAAAATTAGAAGCTTTTTTTTTTGGTGGCCTCGCATTGGCCAGATGCGAATAGCTGTAACAGAGTGACAGCCAATCAAAAAGCAGGTCACTGTCCAAGGTGCTGAACAACACTAATTGTTGGAGCAGCTGATCGGAATGCTGATAGGCATTTGTTAAAGGAAAAAGCTTTTGTGGTGGTCTGAGCGCTGATCCCATCTGTGCTCGGGTCGCTCAGTATTTCCCCTTTTCCATCATGTTACTCCGGGGTTATTAGGACCGCTCAGGGGCTTTTATTATGACAGCGTCACGGCTGCGCTTCCAGCTGTCAAAGTCAAACCGATGCCGTGACGGCTGTTTGCCATTTCTGTTAATTGCATGACCTCTTTTCTGATTAGTCTATGCTCCGTATTTAAGGAAGCAGCTGAGGCTCGCTCCTCGCTGCGACCTACACAACTGTACACCTCGAACCTCTGGATTGGAGCCCCTATTCCCGACTCCGGTCTTTCCCCTGTGTTTTGGACTTTTGGCCTCTTGTCATAGTAAGTGATTTTGTACAGCACAGGCTCCGTCCTCGCTGCCTCTCCTAGTTTATTCTTCAGAGTCGTTTATCGTGTATCTCAGTTTATGTTCGTGTTTGCTCCACATGGCAGCTTATTTAGTCATTATGTCTTCTTGTAAATAAACAAGCAAACTTGTTGTCTGGCATCTGGTGTCTCATTAATGCCCTGCAAGGGGCTTTCATAACAGCTTTATTCTAGTTAAATTTTTGAGTTTGACTGTCAATGTTTTTTTTTTTACTTTTTTAAAACTATATTTACATTAACTCACCTTGATAGTTTTAGCTGATAAACAATTTATTGCAAGACTTAACTTGAACAATGGTCTCTATATTTTTATAAGCTAAATACTTACAAGTCAGTATAAAATTGAAACATAATCATCACACAACCAGTTTTTGTAGAGTCAGAATCTGAAAACAACAATTGTTCAGAAATTACTGGAAAGTTGGAAAGGTAGATTTTGAATAATCTTTAATTATTAACTTATTTTCTATGACAACAAAGTCAAAATTGGTGTTGACAAGTAGTTATAAACAAGGACAACAAACAAGGAAAACACAAACTTTTACCAAAGGGCGACTCTGATTAATATGCCCAATGTATCTTTATGGATGGATGGATTTGAAGTAATCAAGCCTGCCAGCACTGACTTTCTCCCTTAAATGGGATCATGAAATTGTACTCTTAATTGATTTTTATGTGTGCCGTCTCTCTTATCTTTTTACCTTTTAAACTTCTTCCCTGCTTGTTTCAGGGTCAACCGTTTATGAAACCTGACCTGAATTGTTTTCTATATGTGCTGTTTTTCTTTTAATAGCTTCCTGTCTGCCTCAGGGACTACAGACGGAAATCAGTGAGAACACTATAATCTGGTACAGTGCATCTTTACCCTGTGTTAAATGTTTCTTTCTGTACATGGCCCCTGACAAGGCACAAAAGTGCTGTGGACAGACTGAATACCAAGGTCTATCAAGGCCAATGCACAAGACACCAAAAAGTTACTTAAGTGAGAGTAGAAAAAAAAAGGTTACTTGAGTACAAAGTAACTGTCAAGGATGTCTGTGTTATGTCCACAACCAAGACTCCAAAAATGAGGCCAAAGGTACAATAGAACGTGACTTTCTTTGCGAACTCACAGAAACTCGAAGGTGCTCCCGTCTAGGCAGAGATCTGGTTGTAAAGAGACTGTTCCCCTTCCGCATTGGCCTTTTAGATCCTGGGTGGTGGCGGAACCGCAGAGGTGGAGCCGTCACCCAGAACACACAACAATATAATAATAATGATATTTACCCCTTAACGCCTGAATTTATTTCCAATTATGAAAAAAAAAAAAAATCACTTGTGTTTTTGCTTTCAAGTAGATGCTAAATTAAGTTGAGAAAGTTAATTTGACTATAGCACATAAAATAGATATAATTTTATGTATGATGCAAATTAGCGACAACAGGCATCTATGGTAAAAAAAAAGGTAAAAAAGCACCTGTTCCCATCTCAAGTATGAAGAGTCTTTTATTTATGCAACAAAGTTATTTTCAGTATTTTCAACTGTCATGACTGCCAAACTATCATAAACCACTACAATGAACTATAAAAATCACATTATAAACACAAAACACAAGCAATGAACAAGAACAAAAACGTGCTGGAAACACCTCTTTCCTCCCACTCAGTTTGACTGTCCTGTCAATGCGAAGAGTGGGCATTGCTTCAGTTTCTTTGTGGAACGAACTTTTGGACAAGGGGGAAGGAACCATTTGCTCATCAACACACAACATTTGTTGTTGAGGGAGAGCCTGAAATTTGGGGAGAAGCGAGTCAACAACCAACCTGATTTTGAAAAGCCCGTCGTTATTGTCGGGTGCCGTGTTGTCACTGAAATGAATGAAATGTTTGATTTCTTCCCATCTGGCTTCCCTCTTGCAGCTGCAGCACTGGTGCTCTGAGGTGCACGATGAGTCCCATCAGCGTCTTCATCACTGCTGCTGCAGTTTTCATCACCTGGTGTAGAAAAAAAAAAATCACTTTAGAAAAGAGCAGACATTTTTATCTATTCAATGTGTATACAGAGTTACATCCATAAATATCACAAACAGGCTGAAAATCTGCACAACATGATTTTGTGATCACCTGGTTCAGGAGTGTATTCCTCACCACTGTCCCCACTTCCACTGAGACAGCTGTCGTCACTGTCCACAGGTGCAGCCCTGGGCCGAGGTCCACCTGCTGGCTTTCCATAGAATGATGCTGCGTTCATTTTTAGATCTACAGATATAAAGAAAAATAATGGACAGAAATTACATTTATATCCCACCACATTATTTCTGTTATGATTATAGATATGAGGTAGAATGGCAGTTTCTTTTTTTTTTCCCTGTCCTGTTCGGCAGTTTAGGCAGGCAGTATGAAAATCTGGATGCCTAGCTCTGTTACAACAGTTTTGCTCTACAACGGGGTGATGAGGAAAAAGCTGCCGCTGTGAAGTCAGCTCCAGCTCTCCTCTCTCACATCCAGCATGCTATGTTATTTATTGCTCACGTGAACTATGGTGTAAGGTTTTAGAATGGCAGTTTCTAAAGAAAATGTGTGTGAGTGTTGAACACCATCTAAATACAGCACCTTATTTGCGGCCGTTGTGGCCGACGGAGGTTATCCATTGTGGCTGAATGTAGCGAATTAGCATCACACCGAAATCGTCTAATATCTTCAAAAATATTCGTCATAGGTATTCTGCTCCTTCGTGGTAGAGATAAAAGTACACAATAAGCCTGTACATGTTTTTATTTTAGTACAACTTACCTGAGATTGGACAATTTTTCCACGATTGTCTTCTGAAAATGCAGACGTAGCACGAGGCGAGCGTAGCAATCAGGAAACGGATGATGCTCCGTCTCTGACCGTTCCTACGAGAAACTAATGCTTGCAAAAGGTTCCTAGGTATGTGTTGGAAGTGCTCCAACCGGTAGTAGAGGAATACGGACGGTATTTTGGTTGCATTTGGAGCGGAAGCTGTTTGATGCGAATTTGCGACAATCAACGTCAAGGGGTTACATCACCCCTCCCCCCCACAGAAAAGTCCAAAACGCACACCATTTAGACCCACCCACATTTACAATCTGAATCACACACTAACAGTAAATAGAATAACTAGGGCCTATCCATGTGTTACACCCGGAGGGCGAAGAAGAGGCCAAGTGGTGGACTTTTCAGTGGTTTATTGACTTTCTTTCACAACATCCGGCACGGCACTCTGACACGGGACATCACCCGATAACGGCCACATCACTCTTCACCATTTTTCCTTCACACTCTAGAACATTCTCCACTCTTCTTCTCTCGCGCTCTAACACTTAACAGCGTCTCATCATTACCGAGCGCCACCTGTGGCGCAAAAGCACTACTGCTTTCACTGACAAACAGTTTACATTAAAACAGATCAATTTACAGTAATTTAGTTACATTTCCTATAAATGTTCATATTTACCATCAACATCTGAAGTACAGTCTTTTAGATACATGTAACGGGTCACGCCACAAGTGTAACGGCTCCTCTTTTTGGGCACCCTTAAACGGCCGTGATCGGGAACATCAATGCATACGAGTGGGCAGCACAGGAACCACGATGACACCAGACTGCTGTTTCCACAATTTATTCACTCCTGTAGATGAAATAAAACAAACTAGTAGTAGTAGTAGTAGATTAGTTTATTTGACAGGGACAGTGCAATAAACATAGACAATTAATCAAAGACAATCAATCTGATGTGTTGCACATAGAGTGTATAGCTATTAGCTAATTTGCAACTCTTGTCCCTGGATGGGCTTTAGAAAAAAGAATCAAGATAAAAAATATACACAATAACCACATACATCGATGCAGAAAAATTATAAATACACAATTATAAATATTATAAATATTATAAATACACAAATATAACAGCCTGACTCACATTTAACATAAATATTATAAATATTATAAATACACAAATATAACAGCCTGACTCACATTTAACACATATAACATAACTCACATTTGCCTATTTCAGGCCTTCCTCCCTCCGTCACTCACTATAAACAAACACATTTATTCCTTCCCTTCATTCACTCTCACTTTGCAGACAAATAATTCATACATGAGTACATTCTTGTTTATTTTTCAGCCAGTTTTTAACATTTTTAGTGAATGTTTTAAAGTCCGTTATTATTTTAATTTCATTTGGCATTGTGTTCCAGATGTGACTGCCCTTTATAGAGAAAGCTGTTTGTTCAAATGTGGTTCTGCGGTGGAATATTTTACAGTTATTGTTAACAGAACTCCTGGTGGCTCTGCTGCTGTCCTGTCTTTGGACGAAACCAGCAAGTGGCTCGGGTGCTGATTTATGGAAACATTTGAACGTTAATTTCAGAAGACAGAGGTCAATGAAGCTCTCAAAACTCAATAGGTTGTATTTTTTTAAAACATTACAGTGATGCCACCTAATGGGCTTTTTGTCCAAGATTTTTAGGGTTTGATTATATAATGAACCTATATGTCTTATTGTGGAAGGGGCTGCTTGAGCCCAGACTGTCAAACAGTATGATATATGAGAAAAAACCATAGAATGCATATACAGTGCAGCTGCTTCGTAAGGTATGTAATATCTAATTAATTTAAAGCAGTTCAGATTTTTTTTTACTGTTTTTGAAATTTTCTTTATATGAAGATTAAATTTGAGTTGAGGATCTAGTACAATGCCAAGGTATTTGAATTCTGTAGCTAAACTGATGTCATGATCATGTATATTAACTTTAAAATGTTGCAGGTTACATTTTTTGATTGAAAAGCACATTGAGACTGTTTTCTGAAGGTTCAGCAATAGATGGTTCTTGAGGAGCCACTCTTGGACATCAACCATACTTGTAGACAGTACATCTGCAGCCTGTGCTGGAGTCTTGGCAGCTGTGTAAATAACTGCATCATCTGCATAAAGTTGGCATGTTGCAGCTGAGCAGTGTAACGGCAAGTCATTAATAAAAATGCTGAAAAGTAAAGGACCAAGAATGGACCCTTGTGGGATACCCATGCGGTTGTTTAAAAATGAGGATTTATCCTGGTGAACTTTTACACACTGTTCTCTATTCTGGAGATAAGATGCAAACCATTCTAATGTATTTGGGGAGAAGTTAAAAGATACCATTTTGGATAAAAGCAAACTGTGGTTTACAGTATCGAAAGCCTTTTTGAGATCTAGAAAAACAGCTCCTACCACATTACCCCTGTCCAAGGACTGTTTGACGTTTTCAATAAGGCAACAATTTGCTGTTTCTGTTGAGTATCCTGGTCTAAAACCAAATTGATGTGGATGAAGAAGTTGACTGTCTTGTAAGTAGTCTATCAGCTGTGTGGCTACAACTTTTTCAAGAACCTTAGATAGGACTGGTAAGATAGAGATTGGGCGGTAATTGCATATATCGTCTTTACTGCCTGATTTATGAACTGGTATGACGACAGCTTTTTTCCAGCCAGATGGAAATGTACGAGACCTAATGGAGAGATTAATGAGATGAGTCAGTGGTTTGATTAATATTTTGCTGTGCATTTTGAGAAAGGAGGTGCTCATATTGTAGATATCATTAGTTTTTGAGTTTGACAGTGTTTTAACAATACCAGCAATTAACTTCTCATTTACCTCATCGATGTGAAAAGTATCTGTTGGAAGTATGGAATTTGTGTTGTTGAGCACATTTGGCAGCACAAAATTTTTTGTTAAGTCTTCCACAGAGCCCACAAAGTGTGAATTAAATTCATTTGCCAAAGTAGCCTTGTCACTGACGGTCTTGCCATTGATTCTAAGTTCCTTTACCCCCTTCTGATCGTTTTTTTTATTAGTTAAGTTATTTAAATGCCTCCATAGGGAACTGTTGTTACCCTTTGCATGATCTATCAGTTTATTGTAATAAGATATTTTTGATTTTCGCAGCTCATGTACCACTTTATTTCTTAAACTTTTGTACACAAGGTGATCATTTTGTAGTTTGGAGGTTAGTGATGTTTTCAGTGCATAGTCTCGCCTCTTCATAAGTTTTCTTATTTCATTATTTAACCATGGTAGGCTAATCTTCTGTTGTCTACTTTTAATTTGCTTTGAAAATTTTTCTATAGACTTTGTGATTGTTGCAGTTATAAAATTACAACAATCGTCTACTTCACATGTTGCCATGAGCTGCTCCCAATTTTGATTCTCTAAGTAATGTTCAAACTCCTCATTTTTTGATTTGGGGATAATAAAATTTGATTTGTCAATATCGACTCCCCCAAAATACTGTAGTCGCTTTTTAGTAAGTTTCCTGACAGCAAGAACCATGTTATGATCTGAGAGACCAGTTACAAGATTATAGGTTCTGGTTATTCGTTCTGGTTTATTAGTAAATACCATGTCAATAAGTGTTCTGGATTGTTAGAACACTACATCACGCTCCGTCTGTACCTCGATCCCACACAGGCTCCCCCAGCAAAGCAACGCGATACTGTGTGGAAAAGGAGCTCTAAAATAATTTTACAATACAAAAAAAAATAAATTACATTTCAAATAAGAAAATTTTTCAAAACAAACATACCTGTAGATGAAATAAAACAAACTACATCACACTCCGTCTGTACCGCGATCCCACACAGGCTCCTACATTTACAAAAATATATATTACACATCGGCACAAGCTGCTAGGGTCACCATAGAGCCTATATTGGCGCGAAACTCTAAAATGGCGCCTAGCGGACTCCTAATGTGTGCCGAAACATCCATAAAACTTGTATTTATAACACAAATAACAAAAAAAATACACTACAGTGACATGTCAAATTAATAAGGAACAATTACAAACTAACGTTACAGTCCAAATGATAAAACTAACGAACAATACGATCATTTAGTGCCAGCAGCATTTTGAACACAACTTACCCCCAGCAAAGCAACGCGATACTGTGGGGAAAAGCTGAACTACCGGAGCCTCGGAGGTACAGGAAGAGCGGATGTGAGAAGTGTACCACCAAAATAAAACACTCAAGTAAAATAAAATTCACAACAATATAAAGAAAAACATAACTGAGAAAAAGAAATGCTTAAGGTACATTTTCGACTCCGTTACACCCACCCCACTGAATTTTATCGAACTTGAGCCATAGCTACACAGAACTCACCACAATACACAAAACACCCGGGGTTAGTTAAAGAACACCATCTGACGGAATATCCCACACAAGGACGAAGTGGCATGAGAGCAGCGCTTATCTCTCAACCCAACCACTGGTAATGGAGTGCCTTGTACACCCCACCAAAAACCCCAACTATTAGTGTAGTAAAGGCTCTTGAATAATAAAATAAAATAAAATAACTGAACACTAGAATACAAGGTCAAGTCCACAAAAATATAGTCCACACATGTAACATTTAGTCAGTCAGGGTCTGAAACACAGACCTACAAACAGCCTTAACATTGAACTTGTCACGAATCACATCTTGCCTGGACATTGTCTGCACTAGTCTATTTACAGGTTTAATCAGGCGACCAAATCTTAACCTGATTTGAGATTGTGCACTTGGATGGTCACAATGTGTACGTGACGTCTGGTCAACAGTACAGCGAACAAGGGGAGTGTCTGTCTGTCTCTCGGAGTCAGGAACCGAAACTATTTGACTGTCAAGTGTTCGTCCACCATGAATATCAGTAGCAGCTGTAGTCACAGGTCTAGAGTCAGAGGACATGGGATGATCTACACCTTGAGCAACAGGTGCAACTGAAGAGTTCTGGGGGTCAGAGGACACACTTGTGACATCAGAAACATCTACCTGTGACACAGATGGTTCAGTGAGCTGCGTGACCCACTCAACAGTTCTCCTTTCATAGTCAACAGGTTCTGGATCAACTAATGGTTCACATGTTTCTCCACCTGAAGACGGATCACCTGTACCAGCCTCACTCTCTCCCTCGAAGAGGTCCACAGATGTGTCTCCCTCATCACCAATGTCTGTAGCTAAGGTTTCTGGGAGTAAGGTGGATGAACCATGGTTGGACACATCGCACACATCCACCACAGGAAGAAAATTTACCAGCATCAACAGATTCCTGTGGACCACTTTTGTCCGTCCAGTAAGGGTGTCACAAATCCTGTATGTATAGGTCTGTGGGTTCACATCCATTACAGTGTAAACAGTTGATTCCCACTTATCAGCAGTTTTCTTTTTGCCTCTCTCCTTTCTGTTGGCCAAAAGCACCCTGTCACCAATCTCAATCTTGGATCCTGTCACTTTGCTGTTGTAAAGATTAGCATGTCTGTGTTGCTCCTTAGCAGCACGGTCCTGAGCAACCATCATTGCTTCTTTTAGCTCACAGGTGAGAGTTGCCACATACTTGTCGTAACTGGTTACATCAGCATCGCGAAGAACAGAACGAAACATGACATCTACTGGCAAACAAGGCACACGACCATACATGAGGTAAAAAGGAGGAAAGCCAGTCGTCTCATGGGCTGTACAGTTGTACATAAATGTCAAAGTCTGCAACCGTCGTGGCCAGTTAGCTTTCACCTCAGGTGACAGTGCACGAATCATCCCACCCAGTGTCCTGTTAAACCGTTCGACACTCCCATTTCCCATTGGGTGGTAAGGGGTAGTGTGAGATTTCCTGACACCAGACACTTTGAGGAGTTCACTGATTAAATGACTTTCAAAATTAGGACCTTGGTCACTGTGGATTCTTTCTGGGAATCCAAAGACACAAAAGTACTTGTTCCACAGAACATTTGCCACTTGCTTAGCTGTTTGATCCTTACAAGGAAAGGCCTGAGCCATCCTGGTAAAGTGATCTATTATCACTAGGACATCAATAGACTTGTTCCTAGAGTCTTCAGCTGACCAAAAGTCAATGCAGACTAGCTCCAGCAGTCTAGATGACAAGATGCTCTCTAAGGGAGCTCGTCCCTCAGGTTCAGCTGACTTGCTGAGGACACAACGCTGGCAGTGTCTGACATGGTCTCTAACATCTCTCTCAAGGGTCAGCCAGAAAAATCTCTGTCTGGATAAACTGAGGGTTCGCGACTGGGCTTGATGACCAGCATCATCATGCACGCCTTTCAACACCTCATCCTTAAGTGAGTCTGGGACAACATACTGAAGCCGTTTGGACTTGGTTCTCTGGTCTCTTGAAACTCTGTACAGAACACCATTGCTCACAGATAGCTTATCCCAGTGTTTCAGATATTTAATCACTGAAAATGATTCTTTCACCCTTTCTCTCCTTGAGGGTCTCCGATGTCTTTCAACATAGAACAGGACGCAAGAAAGAGTTCCATCTTCCAACTGTTTGTCACGCAAAGCCTTTTCAGAATAGGCAGGCAACGGGTCTTGACCTGGTGGAACTAACTGGGCAAAAACTGCAAGGCTTCAATTGCCCGGGCCCTCGGACCAGCATCCCACTCAATGTGTGACTGCATCACAGCAGACACTCCTTCTGAATTCACAATCTGAGTGTGTACCCGGGAGGTATGATCATTGTCACACATCGCATCCACGTGATCACTGGATGAATGAAAAGCATCCTGAACAGAGGCAGTAGACATATTTTTGACTTCACTGAGGAGTTTCACATATGGTTCATTGAACAGTCTGTGACCAATATTTTCCTTGACAAAAGGCACATGGCTTAATGCATCAGCCACAATGTTCTGCCGCCCTGGAACATACTTTATGTCAAAGTCATACACAGCCAACTTGGCTACCCAGCGTTGCTCACAACAGTCTAACTTGGGCTTTGTCAATATGTGAGTCAAAGGATTGTTGTCAGTCCAAACAGTGAATTTGTGACCCTTTAGCCAATGACTAAACTTGTCAGTGATGGACCATTTCAAAGCCAGAAATTCCAGTCGGTGGGCTGGATAGTTTTTCTGAGACTGTGTCAGTGACTTACTGGCAAAAGCAATAGGTCTGGCATGACTTTCACCTTCCTGGACTTGGGACAGAACGGCACCTATCCCATCCAGGGATGCATCAGTTGAAAGCATGAAGGGACGGTCAAAGTTAGGATGAGCCAAGACCACAGTGTTAACAAGTGCAGATTTGAGACTTTCAAAGGCATGTATGTGCTCTTGGGTCCAATCAGAAGCACAAAGCTTTCTGCAAGCCATCTTGGTTTTCTTACATCTGCCTTTAAATTTACCACCTTTCAACAGGCTGAACAATGGTTTGGCAATGGCAGAATATCCTGGCACAAAATGCTGAAAGTAATTAACCATCCCCAAGAAGGATCTAAGTCTTTTTTGGGACAGTGTCACACCATCAGTGTCCATAAGGTCAGCACAAGTCATTTTTGCGATGTTCTCAACCTTACTAGGGTCGGTTGAAACACCATTCTCATCAATTACGTGACCAAGAAACTTCACAGATCTCCTGAGGAAAAAACACTTTTTGGGTGCCAACTTCAAGTTGTGCCTACGCAGCCTGCTGAACACCATCTCAAGGCACTGCAATGCACTCTCCTCATCCGCTGCAAAAATCAGCAGATCATCCAAATAGCACAACAAAGTCAAATAATTCTGGTCACCAAAAATGGCAGTCATCATGCGCATAAAACTAGCAGGACTATTGCATAATCCCTGGGGCAGGCGATTGTACTCATACAAACCCATCGGAGTGGTAAAAGCAGAATACTTCCTGTCATCCTCATGAAGCGGCATGTTGTAGAAGCCGGACGTTAAATCCACTGTGCTGAAGAGGCAGTTACCTCCCAGTGCTGCCAGACAATCTGCCTGGTGAGGGAGAGGATGAGCGTCTTTCAGAGTCCTCTTATTCAGCCAGTGGAAATCCGTGCAGATGCGGAGGTCGCCATTCTTTTTCCACACAAGAACCAAGGGAGATGCATACTCACTAGTCGATTTCCTGATAATGTCTTTTTCCTTTATTTCATTTAGCACCTGTCTTAATTTCTGATACTGACTAGGGGGTACACGCCTGTATGGGAGTCTGAATGGTCTATCATCAGATAAATGTATGCGGTGTACAAAGCCCTTAGCTTCTCCACAGTCTAGGTGGTGGCGTGAAAAGACATCCTCGTACTGAAGTACCAAGTCAGCCATTCTCTTTTTGCAGTCCTCTGACACTTGGCATGAATTGATGTCTATGTCACAAAGCCCCACCAACTTGAGTTTTTCTTCTACAGGCTCCATACCAGCATCACATGCCATTGTAGACTGTGTGTAGCAGGTCACTGGTACACTAGACTGCTCAGCTGCATCCATGTCTTCAAGGGCTACACATGTGTAGACGTTGGCTAGCTTCGAATTGTGCCGTAACAACACAGGCTTGTTGGACATGTTGATGAGTTTGAGCGGGACCCACCTGTCACACCACATAGGAGTTACAATCTTAGCTACTAGGACACCCCTAGGAGCTGAACGAGAAGATGTGGGCTCTGTCATGACTGTACTGCCTGGAGATACAACAGTGTCTTTAGGCAATTTACCCCAAACAAGGTACTCACGCCCAGGTTCAAGGTAGGTGGCTGAGTTACATCTGACAGTACCAACTTTGTCAGGAATGTCATTTCCTTTCCAGGGGTTCAAACCAGTGAGCATAGACAAGAACTGCACAGCTTCCGGTTCTGCAGTTGGGCAGGGGCCAGACACTGTTTTCCAATAGGACTTGCATTGTTTTGAATGGTGTAGGATGTGCTTTATTACATTGGTACCAATAATCAACTCATCATGCTGACCACAGACAACCAGAGTGGGAACTAGCATTTTACAACCATACACCTCCATCACAATGTCAAAAGCACTCTTTGGCCTGCCACGCTGTCCACCACACCCACCCAGCATCACATTCACATCAATCTGGTTCTCATTTGTTATCACTCCAGCAGTTCTCAGTTTCTTCTCTGCATCCTCGTTGATACTGCAGGCCATGGAGCCACTGTCCAGCATGCCATCAATTATCACTGCACCACCAAAAGCAACTGGTGTGTAGAAAAGGCTGGAACTATTGCCAATTATGTGAATGCTCTGATATACAACAACTACATCATCACATGAGCTTCTCACCGATGCAAAAATTGACTGAGCATCAGATGTGTCACTGCAGTGGGAGCTAGAGGTGAGACCTGCACTGCCTCCCTCCAAGTACAGGTCAGTTAGTTTCCCTGAGACTGAGAAGGAGGCTGACAGTTGTTTTTGGGACAGGCCAGTCTGGTATGACCAGGGGAAAGACAGGTAAAACACAGTTTCTCAGACATGCAATGTGAAATGGTGGAGTGACGTGTGTCATTACAGACCATACAAGTTGCTTCTCTGGGGCGTCTCTGACGAGGGGCATGTTTAAATCTGTTGCTCTCAGTCGGGTTAGGAATTGTACACTGCTGCAACTTCTCCATCATTTCCTGAAACATATTAACCATGCGACCAAGGAGCCTCTCCTCTGACTGTTGGAGATTTTGAGCAACAACCAGCACACTAGCACAATCTGAGCTGAATGTATTTGGGGTAGGGTCAGAGATGGGGAATGTAGAGGGACCCTGACAAAACTGTCGGGTCTGAGGAAGTGAAGAGGGAATGACTGGGGTGTGGCACTGTTCTTGCATGGTCATGGCTGAAGATGGCAACCTGGGTTTGTCAGATGTTACAGTAGCTGTGTGACTCATTAGCTGTGGACCATCAGGCGCTCTGGCACTAGCTCTAACCTCTCTCTGATAATCGTCAATTCTCAACTGAACATCACGTGAGGTCCATTCATGAGGTGGTTTTCACTTCAAGGTGCAAGACAGATCAGGATCAGGACAATTTTTGACGAACATGATAGCAACCTCTTTGCTCATGTCCTCAGTCTTCTTGCCTTGTCTACACAGGCCCTCGAGAGCCAGGTCTGCTGCTTTGTTCAGCCTTATCCAGTAGTCCACTGGGTTTTCTCTGTGCCTGGGCAGGGTTGCATAAAAATCTGCGAGCGGAAGACATGAGGAGGCATCACAGAAGTAACGGAGAAGAACATCATATATTATCTCAGGTTCCTTTTTAGCATCTAGCTCCAGGTCACTACGCAGGGCAACTTTCACAACATCTTAGGCTTTGCCCAGTAAATGACTTATTATTTCTCCTGCTTGCTCACACACAGGAATCTCTCTCTTCTTGAGGTCAGTCTTAGTCAAGTCAATCCAATCCCGAACTGAATATTTGTCGGTACCGTCACCTCTAAATGTTCGTAGTTCTCTGTCTGACTTAACATGGACAGTCACATGTGGAGGGTCATATTTGGTAACTTCACAATGTGTAGCTCGATCAGTAGGAGAAGTCTGGTTGTCATTGGTCATATTCACAACACCAGCAGACATTAATTTAGTAACTATAGACTCACCAATTTGAGCACCAAGCTGCCCCACCATATTTGTAAATTGTTCAATGGCACCAACATTACTGCAGGGTGTGGAAACATGAGGACCTTCACTCATGAACTCACCAACAGGAATACAACCTGGGCTCTGACCTAACCCTGTATCCCCACCACTGTTCATAAATTTCGAATGTCCCACATCTCTACTATTAGTAATATTGCTGCGCCAAACACCTCTTCCTTTTGGTAAAACCGGTATTGTATAATTATCTATGTCTCTCTTTTTTTTTTTGAACTACTTTACACAGTGAAATTTTCTTGCGTTGTGACTAACTCCAAAATAAAGTGGCATATATCACAGTACAGAATCACAAATATTACTACTTCAAATACTATAAATGTACTGTGGGTAATCATATAAAATGCTTTTCAACAGTCCTGTATATGTCTGACCACATATACGTCCCAGCGTAGACCCAATTTGTTGATGCAGCATCCACGGTGACCGGCGTCGAGCTGATTCAAAGATCCAAGGGTCACTGGCACCAGTGTAACGGGTCACGCCACAAGTGTAACGGCTCCTCTTTTTGGGCACCCTTAAACGGCCGTGATCGGGAACATCAATGCATACGAGTGGGCAGCACAGGAACCACGATGACACCAGACTGCTGTTTCCACAATTTATTCGCTCCTGTAGATGAAATAAAACAAACTACATCACGCTCCGTCTGTACCTCGATCCCACAAAGGCTCCCCCAGCAAAGCAACGCGATACTGTGTGGAAAAGGAGCTCTAAAATAATTTTACAATACAAAAAAAAATAAATTACATTTCAAATAAGAAAATTTTTCAAAACAAACATACCTGTAGATGAAATAAAACAAACTACATCACACTCCGTCTGTACCTCGATCCCACACAGGCTCCTACATTTACAAAAATATATATTACACATCGGCACAAGCTGCTAGGGTCACCATAGAGCCTATATTGGCGCGAAACTCTAAAATGGCACCTAGTGGACTCCTAATGTGCGCCGAAACATCCATAAAACTCATATTTATAACACAAATAACAAAAAAAAATACACTACAGTGACATGTCAAATTAATAAGGAACAATTACAAACTAAGGTTACAGTCCAAATGATAAAACTAACGAACAATGCGATCATTTAGTGCCAGAAGCATTTTGAACACAACTTACCCCCAGCAAAGCAACGCGATACTGTGGGGAAAAGCTGAACTACCGGAGCCTCGGAGGTACAGGAAGAGCGGATGTGAGAAGTGTCGTCGTCGTCGGCCTCCGTCGGTCTATGATGACCATGGAAGAGAATCCTAAACGTCTACTCTGCTGGAACAGCACCGCCTGTGGCTGAACAGGCCGATGCGCGAATGACAGTCCCTGTCACACAGGTCACACTTGTGGGTGGTCTCCGTGCTGCTGGGTCTGTGGCGGTTCTTCCTGCGGGTCCTTTTTTCATCTGCTGCAGCAGTCAGTCTCTCTTCACCCGCCTTGAGCTGTCTGGTCAGGGTGCCTCTCCATTTGGAGCGGTCCGTTGCAAGGTCCTCCCAGCGCTCTGTGTTGATATCCAGGGCCTTCATGTCTCTCTTGCAGACGTCTCTAAAGCGCAGCTGTGGGCAGCCAACGTCTCTCCTGCCAGTTGCCAGTTCTCCATAGAGGACGTCTTTGGGGATTCTGCCATCCTCCATACGGTGAACGTGGCCTAGCCAGCGGAGCCTGCGCTGCCTGAGTAGAGTGAACATGGAGGGAAGGCTGGCGCGGGACAGAACTTCTGTGTTGGGCACTTTGTCCTGCCAGGATATGTCCAGGATGTGGCGAATGCAGCGCAAGTGGAAGGAGTTCAGTCTCTTTTCCTGCCGGGCGTATGTTGTCCACGTCTCACTCCCATAGAGCAGTGTGCTGATGACGCAGGCGTTGTACACTGCCATCTTCGTCTTGACAGAGAGTTTGGGATTCTCCCACACTCGTGTGGTGAGGCGAGCGAGTGTGAAGGCTGATTTTCCAATCCTCTTGTTGATCTCTGTATCAAGGGAGAGGTTGTTGCTGATCGTGGACCCCAGGTACGTGAACTGATTCACGACCTCCAGCTTGTAGTCATCAACGGTGATGGTTGGTGGTGCTTCCGTGCCTTGCGCCAAGACGTTAGTCTTCTTCAGGCTGATGGTAAGCCCGAAGTCCTTGCATGCCTGGGAGAAGCGGTCCATCAGGGTCTGAAGCTCCTGCTGTGTGTGGGTTGCGACTGCAGCGTCGTCTGCGAACAGCATGTCTCTGATTAGAGCCTCGCGTACTTTGGTTCTGGCTTTCAGGCGGGCAAGGTTGAAAAGCCTGCCGTCAGATCTTGTGTGCAGGTAGATTCCCTCTGTTGCTGTGCTGAAGGCATGCCTCAGGAGCATAGCAAAGAAAATCCCAAAGAGGGTTGGCGCAAGTACACAGCCCTGTTTCACTCCGCTGCATATGTTGAATGGCTCTGAGATGTTGCCATCATGCTGCACTATCCCCTGCATGTTAGTGTGAAATGATTCAATGAGGCTTTGGAACTTTGGTGGGCATCCTATCTTTGGCAGGATCTTGAAAAGGCCCTCTCTGCTGACCAGATCGAACGCTTTGGTGAGGTCGATGAAGGCGACGTACAGACGCATGTTCTGTTCTCTGCATTTCTCCTGGAGTTGGCGGATGGAGAATATCATGTCTACCGTCGATCGCTCAGCGCGGAAGCCACACTGAGACTCGGGGTAGACACGTTCGGCAAGCTTCTGTAGACGAACGAGAACAACTCGTGCGTAGACTTTGCCAACAACGCTGAGGAGGGAAATGCCCCTGTAGTTGTTGCAGTCGCTTCTCTCCCCTTTGTTTTTGTAGAGGGTGATGATCTTGGCGTCCCTCATGTCCTGTAGTACGGCACCTTCCTTCCAGCACTGGCAGAGGACGTCATGCAATGGCAGCAGTAGGGCGGTCTTGCAGTGCTTGATCAGGTCAGGGGGTATGCCGTCGTTGCCGGGTGCCTTGCCAGCGGCCAAGCTATCAATGGCCTTACTGAGTTCGTCGATGGTTGTCTCGGCGTCAAGTTCGTCCATGGATGGCAGGCAGTCGATGGCATCAAGGGCTGACGGTGTCACAGTGTTCTGTCTAGAGTAGAGGTCGGAGTAGTGTTCCACCCATCTCTCCATCTGCTTGTTCTTCTCTGTGATCATCTCCCCAGTGGAAGATTTTAGAGGGGCCGTCTTGCTCTGAGCCGGACCAAGTGCTTTCTTGATGCCATCGTACATACCACGGATGTTCCCTGTTATGGCAGCGGTTTGAATGTCTTGGCTGAGCTGAGTCCAGTACTCGTTGGCACAGCGCCGAGCAGTCTGCTGAACTTTGCTTCTCGCAGCCCTGAGAATCTGGAGATTCTTCTCGTTTGGGCACTTCTTGTGCTCAGCAAGTGCTGAGCGCTTGGCTTCAATGACGGGGGTCATCTCGGTCAACTTGGCATCAAACCAGTCCTGTGACTTCGAGGTCTTCCTCCCAAAGGTAGCCAAGGCTGTGCGGTAGATGGTGTTTCGCAGCTCTTCCCACTTCTGCTTTGCAGATTCTCCTCCTTGTGGTACACCAAGTTCCTTCTCAAAGGTGGAGGCAAACTGCTCAACAAGTTCTGGTTGGGCCATCTTGCTGGTGTCATTCCGTGCCTTTCCAGGTTGTCTAGCACAATAGAATTTCTTCAGCTGCAGCTTGACCTTGCAACACACCAATGAATGGTCTGTGTCGCAATCTGCACTCTGGAACGAACGGGTGATTAGCACGTTCTTCAGTGAGGTGCGCCTGGTCAGGATCAAGTCTAGCTGGTGCCAGTGCTTTGAGCGCGGATGTTGCCAGGAAACCTTGTGTTGGGGCTTGGTCTTGAAGAACGAGTTTGTGATGCACAGATCGTGATATGTGCAGAACTCGAGCAGCCGCTGTCCGTTGTCGTTCATTCTGCCCACGCCAAAAGGTCCAAGACAGGAGGGCCAGGAGTCGTGGTCAGCACCCACTCTGGCATTGAAGTCTCCAAGGAGAATGAGTTGTTCAGAGTTGGGGATGATCCTGACAGTTGTTGTGAGATTCTCGTAGAATTCGTCTTTTGCCTCTGGTGTGGCTGTCTGTGTTGGGGCATACACACTGACGAGGGTGACTGGGCCTTGAGTGGTGTTCAGGCGGAGGGTGAGGAGTCGTGCAGAGCCAGTGCTGCCCGGTTCCACCATCTTCAGCAAAGTGTTCTTCACTGCGAAGCCCACTCCGTGTTCCCTGTGTTCGTCACTGCCCTTTCCCTGCCAGTAGAACGTGTAGTCCTTCTCTCTCAGTGTGCCTGCATCAGCTAACCGTGTTTCCTGGAGAGTGGCGATATCCACTCCCAGTCTCTTCAGCTCATTATTGATGATGGCAGTCTTCCTGGTGTCGTTGATGTCCTTGAGGTTAGCAGCGAGTCCTGTCATCATAGTGCGGACGTTCCAAGTTCCCAGTTTTAGAGTTGGTCTCTTTTGTTTTATTGTCTTGCCTGGTGCGAAGGTTCTCAGCCTGCTGTTTGGATTTCTCCTTATCCCCATGCACCCAATGAGGAAAGCAAGCTGTGGCGGGACAACACCTTATTGGCTGGGGGCTGCCCAGCTTGAGGCGGGCGGTAGCTGTCCAGTGAGATCTGATGATCCCTCCCACCATCGGGAACAACCCCTGGCGCCACGCTCTACGCCAATTGAGCAGTGGCTTATAACCGGTAACTGTCATTCCCCGTGTTTTGTCTACGCCAAAGGCGAAGCTGGAGTGTCCTCTCCAGTGATCCGGTGTTCTACCTTCCAGCGTTGGGCGTTGGTAGGATTCAAGCCTGGGCAGGAAGATATGGAGGACAAGATGTTGCCCATGCAGCATGTCCCCCCTCTCCACGTCACTGATGAATCCAAAGGAACAGCAGGGCTGCTACAGTTTGGCACCAGCGCCGTTGCAGGAGCTGCCAGAACGATGTTGAGCACAACATAGAACTGCCTAAGGGGCTCCGACTCCGGATTTTTCCTCAGGGTTGACTCCCGAAGCCTTTCCCGTGACCGGGTATGCCGCAAGGCAGCAGAGGTTTGAAATCAGGGTTTAGCTTCCCCTAGATGGGCTACCTTCCCAGGTTGACGAGCCACCATCTACCCGAAGCATCTGGTTTTAAGGCGCCAGAGATCCGCCCTCGCCCCTTCTCCTATTAGTAAAAGCAGTTCCGCCGGGCTTAGAGACTAAACCACACGGGCAGGCTAGGAGTTGGACTTAGTTGCCAGAGGCTTTTCGAGACGCACGCCATAAGGAGCATTTTATGAGCACTGGGAGCTTAACCCCAGTGCCGCTCCTGGCTATGACAACCTTGGAACCTGAGAAGTGTCGTCGGCCTCCGTCGGTCTATGATGACCATGGAAGAGAATCCTAAACGTCTACTCTGCTGGAACAGCACCGCCTGTGGCTGAACAGGCCAATGCGCCTGTGTGACAGTCCCTGTCACACAGGTCACACTTGTGGGTGGTCTCCGTGCTGCTGGGTCTGTGGCGGTTCTTCCTGCGGGTCCTTTTTTCATCTGCTGCAGCAGTCAGTCTCTCTTCACCCGCCTTGAGCTGTCTGGTCAGGGTGCCTCTCCATTTGGAGCGGTCCGTTGCAAGGTCCTCCCAGCACTCTGTGTTGATATCCAGGGCCTTCATGTCTCTCTTGCAGACGTCTCTAAAGCGCAGCTGTGGGCGGCCAACGTCTCTCCTGCCAGTTGCCAGTTCTCCATAGAGGACGTCTTTGGGGATTCTGCCATCCTCCATACGGTGAACATGGCCTAGCCAGCGGAGCCTGCGCTGCCTGAGTAGAGTGAACATGGAGGGAAGGCCGGCGCGGGACAGAACTTCTGTGTTGGGCACTTTGTCCTGCCAGGATATGTCCAGGATGTGGCGAATGCAGCGCAAGTGGAAGGAGTTCAGTCTCTTTTCCTGCCGGGCGTATGTTGTCCACGTCTCACTCCCATAGAGCAGTGTGCTGATGACGCAGGCGTTGTACACTGCCATCTTTGTCTTGACAGAGAGTTTGGGATTCTCCCACACTCGTGTGGTGAGGCGAGCGAGTGTGAAGGCTGATTTTCCAATCCTCTTGTTGATCTCTGTATCAAGGGAGAGGTTGTTGCTGATCATGGACCCCAGGTACGTGAACTGATTCACGACCTCCAGCTTGTAGTCATCAATGGTGATGGTTGGTGGTGCTTCCGTGCCTTGCGCCAAGACGTTAGTCTTCTTCAGGCTGATGGTAAGCCCGAAGTCCTTGAATGCCTGGGAGAAGCGGTCCATAAGGGTCTGAAGTTCCTGCTGTGTGTGGGTTGTGACTGCAGCGTCGTCTGCGAACAGCATGTCTCTGATTAGAGCCTCGCGTACTTTGGTTCTGGCTTTCAGGTGGGCGAGGTTGAAAAGCCTGCCGTCAGATCTTGTGTGCAGGTAGATTCCCTCTGTTGCTGTGCTGAAGGCATGCCTCAGGAGCATAGCAAAGAAAATCCCAAAGAGGGTTGGCGCAAGTACACAGCCCTGTTTCACTCCGCTGCGTATGTTGAATGGCTCTGAGACGTTGCCATCGTGCTGCACTATCCCCTGCATGTTGGTGTGAAACGATTCGATGAGGCTTTGCAACTTTGGTGGGCATCCTGTCTTTGGCAGGATCTTGAAAAGGCCCTCTCTGCTGACCAGATCGAACGCTTTGGTGAGGTCGATGAAGGCGACGTACAGAGGCATGTTCTGTTCTCTGCATTTCTCCTGGAGTTGGCGGATGGAGAATATCATGTCTACCGTCGATCGCTCAGCGCGGAAGCCACACTGAGACTCGGGGTAGACACGTTCGGCAAGCTTCTGTAGACGAACGAGAACAACTCGTGCGTAGACTTTGCCAACAACGCTGAGGAGGGAAATGCCCCTGTAGTTGTTGCAGTCACTTCTCTCCCCTTTGTTTTTGTAGAGGGTGATGATCTTGGCGTCCCTCATGTCCTGTGGTACGGCACCTTCCTTCCAGCACTGGCAGAGGACGTCATGCAATGGCAGCAGTGTACCACCTAAATAAAACACTCAAGTAAAATAAAATTCACAACAATATAAAGAAAAACAGCTGAGAAAAAGAAATGCTTAAGGTACATTTTCGACTCTGTTACATACATTTATTAGAAATGCTTATATTAGCCATCAGCATCTAATTAAGAATGTTTTCTTGGGTTTCCTAGAGGTTTTCCAAAATTAAATTTTTCCTACACTCACCCCTCGAAAATTTAATGTCGACCCGACATTACAAACAACTTTCCCAAAACTCTTTTTTTTTTTCACTTTCACAGTCCACATTTGGTAACCATGTATCTCATGTAAGTAGGATATTACTAAACAGGAGTCAGAGTTCATTAAAGTCTATAAAGATGCAAACTGGTAATAGTCCATAGTACAGCATGTATCTCCTGTTCCATGCAATACTTTCACAGAAGAGGTCTTTGTGCACGATGACCATCAACCGCTCCTTCCATCATGGTGGGTATCTGCATCTTTCCTGAGAGTAAGGGTACTCAATCTAGTCATAGCCTACCAAATAAACCTTTATGTGATGCCTGTACCTTAGTAACACACTGAAAATCCTTTAAAAAAAAAAAATCAACCATAAAAGTAACTTGGTGATGAGTTTAGTCACTACTCATTTACTTTCCAAAACATTCATGTCTGAACAATAGTTATCTCTAGCTTCTACACACTTGATATTTGTTTTAAACAGATGAAGTGCAAGGTTGGCCTAACTTGTCATAAGTAAATATCAACTTCTGTTTTCTTATTCTTGAAGGATACGTTTTAGCAGGGATCTCGACAGGTCCCTCCTGGTCACTGGAACTGGACTCCGACAACACATCACCCTGGTCCTGGTCTGCCTCAGCTGGATCTGGGACCACCGGATTGTTGACCTCTGGTGCCAGCTGCACCTGTGTGACGTCATCTGTGTCCTGGTCCTCAGCCTCCAGTGTAGTGTCACTGTGCGGGTAGAACTCCGGTGCATCGGCTCTCAGTGGACAGTGACTTTGATCCTTTCCAGCTCGTAATCCGATTATGGCACTCCAGCCCTCTTCATCTTCACCGTCCGTGCTGTTTTTTCTGTCCACATTCCTTTGCCTTTTAGACTCTCTTTCTCTTGTTTTATTAGAGGCAGGCTCCACTGTTTCCATGGAAAGAAAGTCACAGGGTAGCAAAAGGTTTCTGTGCATGATCTGAGAGCGCCCCTTGCAGTTTTCAGGTCTGATCTCATACACCGGACTGTCTGGGTACTTCTTTTGGGTCACTACATACACCTTGTCTTTCCAGAATGATCTTAATTTTCCTGGCCCACCTTTTTCGGTCAAGTTTCGGACCAATACTCTGGATCCAGGGGGAAACTCAGCACCGTGAACCTTTTTATCATAAAGGGCTTTACTTCTCATCCCTTCTTTGTTTGCTGTTTAAGAGGCAAGTTTGTAAGCTTCAGCCATTGTAGTTCTCCACTTTTCAGCATAGTCCTGCTGAGAAGCACTCTGCTCTCTTGTTGTGAGGCCAAACATTAGATCAATGGGCAACTTTGGACTACGGCCAAATAGCAGAAAATATGGCGCGTACCCCGTAGCCTCACTGCGCGTGCAATTATAGGCATGAACCACTTTTGCCAGAGAAGACTTCCAATCTGCCTTGGCTGCTTCGGGAAAGTTTCTGAGCATTGCCAACAGGGTGCGATTGAATCGTTCCACCTACCCATTCCCTTGGGGATGGTAGGGCATTGTTCGGGACCCCTGCACACCACTGTACTCCTGAAGTTTTGCAAAGAGTTTATTTTGGAACTCTCTACCCTGATCATGATGGAGACCAAATTTGAGGGCAAAATCCCCAAATATCTTCTCAGCAGCGGTGTGGGCAGCTTTGTTACAACAAGGATAAGCCTGGGCAAAGCGAGTGAAGTGGTCCATTAGAACCAGGATATACTCATATCCTCCTTTGCACCTCTCCAAGTGCAGGAAATCAACAGACACCAGTTCGAATGGATACGTGGTGACAATGTTAGTCAGTGGGGCCCGTGTTATCTTGTTGGGACGTTTATTCTTCAAACAACTGCAAACTTTAGTGATGTAGTGCTCAACATCCCTTTGCATATGAGCCCAATAAAAGCACTCCCTTATAAAGTTCATCACTCTCTCTACCCCTAAATGGCCCATGTTTTCGTGGAGCTCTTTAAACATGAGCTTGTGAAACTTTTGGGGTAGAAGTAGCTGGTCATGCAATGCCGTTCTCCTGTAAAGCAGTCCATCATCTTCCAGGTACAGTTTGTGTTTTTGCCTGACTAAAGCTGCAATCTTACTGTTCAGCTGTTTTCCACTTCTTGGCCATTGTTTTGACACCACATAATGCAACACCTCTCCAATCACAGAGTCTTCTTCTTGAGCTCTTTTTAGAGCAGTCTTTGATATTTCAGCTACAGAGCTGGCTTCTTGATCTGCTTCACTAATGAGAGTAGAAATGATGACTGGGCAGAACCATGGTTCATTTTCTTGTGACTTTACCTGGACTGCCTGTGCCATACAGTGCATTACATCAGGATCAACATTTTGTGTGCATTTGTTCATGTACTGCCCCATATCTAGGGGCATACGTGAAAGGCCGTCTGCATCTCTGTTTGCTTTCCCAGGGCGGTACTTAATCACAAACTGGAAACCAGCTAGTTCTGCTACCCACCTCTGTGTGGTTGCATTTAACTTTGCGGTGGCGAGCACATATGTTAGGGGATTATTGTCCTTATAGACAGTGAATGGTGGGGAATAGTACAGGTAATCCCGAAACCTCTCACAGATGGCCCACTTCATGGCAAGAAACTCCAGCTTCCCTGAATGAAGGTGGTAGTTCTTCTCTGGATTTGACAGTGTCCTGGAGCCATACGCTATCACCACCAGTTTGCCTTGTTGTCGCTGATATAACACCGCCCCAAGCCCCTCCTGTGAAGCGTCACAGTGCAAAATGAAGGGTTCCTCAAAGTTTGGGTAACCTAACACTGGGGGCTGGGAGAGAAAGTCAACAAGTTGACAGAGCACTGCATGATGCTCAGGACGCCACCTGATTGCATGGGATGAGGGCAACTGACCACTTTCTTTCTTTTTGACATGTTTTTTCGAGTTTTTCGAGTTTTTCTTTGCTTTATCTGTGTGTTCGTTAGCAAGAAGGTCGTAAAGAGGCTTTGCTATATGGGAGAAGTTTGGAATATAGCTGCGGTAATATATGAAATAAAGTATAAAGTATAAAGTAATATATGAAATAAAGCCTAGCAATTTCCTTAGTTCTCCAACGGTGGAAGGTTGCTGCTGTTTGAGGGTCTGCACCGGGGCAATGTCCACAGGGTCCATAGTATAGCCCTGTTTTGTTACCATTTTACCAAGGAAACGTACCTGCTGCTTGAATAACTCACATTTCCGGGGAGTCAGCTTCACCCCATGGCTTTGATAGCGGTGCAGGACGCTTCTCAGGTCACGCAATTGGTCTTCAAAAGTCCACTCGAACAAATCCCAGGGAGTGATAAATGCAGTGAGGGGCCTACTCGACTCTTCCAGGAAACCCTGGTGATATGCCTTCCCTTGGTCGAGGACCAAAAACCAGGCATTCCCATTTAGACTGTTTAGCATATCTTGTATGCAGGGAATTGGGTATCTGTCAGGGATAGACTTCTTGTTCAGCTCGCTAAAGTCGCAGCACAAACGTAGGCCTCCATCTTCCTTTCGCACACAGACGATTGGACTAGAATACGATGACTTAGATTTGGTGATCCAGCCCCTGTTAAGCAGGTCTTCTAAATACTCCTTTACCTCTTTATGAAGTGGTCTAGGAACAGAAATATAAGTCTTTTTGACAGGAGTGGGATCCTTAAGTCGGATCTTCAACTGTAAAGAGGGAATTGTCCCTACATCATACTCATCACGGGAAAACGCTTGCCGTTCCTCCCGTAATAGCTGTTTTATTTGCTCTTGTTGTGTGGGCGAGAGATGATCAAGGGGAACTGGGGGGTCCCACATGTCCATAGTCTCTTTGACGGCACAGTTCATTTCGGTCTCTTTATTTCTTCCTGTTTCACTCGTCATCGGGTCTGCTGTCACTTGGTTTACAGCAGGGGGTCTAATGTCTGCCGGGTAAGCAGTTTTAACTCTCTGTGTTTGTCCCAAAATGGTCTTAGCAGACAGCTGGATATCATGGGAAGTCAGAATCAGAATCAGAATCAGGTTTATTGCCATTGTTCATGTAGTACACAAACTAGGAATTTGTCTCGGTACAATGCTGCAACATTAAACATGATAAGATAAAAGAAATAAACTATACATGTAATAAAGTGTAGAATAAGATTAAGTGATACTGGTCAACAGTTAAAATATATTAGCGAGCAGCAGATACTGTGGAGAACTATATAGTGCAGTCGGTAATGCAGGAAGAAAACAGTGATGATTGACATGAGTCTGGTTGAGCTGCTGTACATGGTGCACGAGAGTCAATAAGTCACTTAGTGTTCAGCAGTCTGATGGCAGAGGGGAAGAAGCTGTTCATGTGACGGGAGGTTTTAGTCTGGATGGACCGAAGTCTTCTACCAGAGGGGAGGGGGGCAAACAGTACGTGACCAGGGTGTGAGGGATCGGCTATGATCCGGCCAGCACGCCTCCGGGTCCTGGAGATGTACAGATCCAGGAGAGATGGGAGCTTGCAGCCGATCACCTTCTCAGCAGTGCGCACGACGCTCTGCAGCCTTAGTCTGTCCCTGGCAGTGGCTCCTGCGTACCACACGGTTATGGAGGTGGTGAGGATGGACTCGATGATGGCTGTGTAGAACTGCACTAACATCTTGGTGGGTAGCTTGAGCTTCCTCAGCTGCCGCAGGAAGAACATCCTCTGCTGGGCTTTTTTGATGAGTGAGCTGATGGTCGGCTCCCATTTGAGGTCCCTGGTGATGGTAGTGCCTAGGAAGCGGAAGGAATCAGCAGTGGTGATGGGAGAGCCTGAGAGGGTGAGGGGGGGCAGAGGGGTAGTGACTTTCCTGAAGTCTACAATCATCTCCACTGGGGGGTCCCACATGTCCATAGTCTCTTTGACGGCACAGTTCATTTCGGTCTCTTTATTTCTTCCTGTTTCACTCGTCATCGGGTCTGCTGTCACTTGGTTTACAGCAGGGGGTCTAATGTCTGCCGGGTACTGTTTGTTAACAAAGTACTGTTTGTTATAGGTATTTTGAACATAGATCGCCTCCCTTTCCATAACTGCACCAACCCACTTTGCATCTGCAAACCCTCCGGTAATTGGGTGTACTGACTCGGCTCAAACAAGATGTCTTGTGTGTCTGGAAGTGAGTCTGCCCTGACAAAACCTTTAACTGCTTTGGTTTGGCCAGCAGGGATGGTGACCAACTCACTGCCAACTTTTACCATTCCTTCCCCTAGTCTATCCTCCTCACTTTGCATCACCTTCAAAAATACCTCTATTTTTTTTATAATCAAATGAGAAGGCTGCACTAACAGCCTCACTGATGACACAAGGGGGTTTAATGCCCATCTTCAGGACATAGTCAATCACGTTGAACCCAATGATAGGCTGCTCTGCCACTCCATCCTCCTTCACCACTAGCACAGGAACTAAGAGTTCCACCGGTGGGCTCTTATCTGTCGGCAGCTTGAAAGTGACTTCGACCCACCCTGAGAATGGAATCAGTGTCTGGTTCACTGCCCTCCCATTCAGAATACTTGGACCCACCAACTCGGCTAAGTATCTGACGGTGGTGTGTGGCAGGTGCTCCTGTCTCCAGGCGTCATTCATTAAGCAGACCTGTGACCCTGTGTCCCATAACACTTCTGTCTCCTTATCATCGAGGAAGCAGGTTATGACATATTTTTTTCCAACCAAATTGAGCAACTGTAATCAGCGATTCGGGGACAGTAGATTAACACGGACCGTTTCTTCAGGAGGTGCCTCTGCTTTAGCTACCAGCCTTGCTTCCAACCTCCGAATATTGTCAGTAACTAGCTCATACAGCGCTTGTGTGTTAGCTTGTTCTGATGTGGTTGTGACAGTATTGGCCACCGTGTCTACTTGCCCTGTCCTTTTTCCAGGTCTCCTTCCTATCCGACATTCCCTTGACATGTGGCCGCTGAATCCACATCTGAAGCAGTGGTCGCACTGATCGCCATTGCTGGTGGACTGACAGCTCTTGCAGCCACGTGTCCTCCTGGCTCTTTGAGCATGAGGTGCTCTGGGAGACTCACGTATTACCTTCTTGATCTCCTCCATGTCACTCTTCAGCTGCGTGACTATGTCCAGGAGCTCAGATTCCATGCGGGTCACTGTGCTTTGGGATTTAAGGGTTTTACCTTTTGTCAGTGGTGGAGGGCGCTCTTGGCCATCCACTCCTTCCACGGTTGCATACTGACCCGTCAGGTTTTCCACTCGGCATTCTCATACTTTGGGTTCTTTCATGTGCCTCTTGAATTTTTGGTGTCGTTCCCATTCAAGACTGGCTGCTGCATTCGTCTTAGAAATCAGAAGCTCGTCGGTGACGGCAGGATCCTCCAGACAGCACTTCAGGTGGTACTTCACGTCAGCACTAATCAGTCCCGTTTCCACTGCCCTGAGAAACTTCCTCTGAATAAGGTCAGAACTATACCGCTCTTCCGTGCCAGGCTCTCTGGATGCTGCCAAAAGTCTCTCCTTTAGCTCAGTGGCGCAAAACAGGAAGTTCTGAGGTGACTCGTTACTGTCTTGTGTGAGGTTTGACTCTCAAGGACAGCTGTCTGGCAAAACTATTCCATCTGCCGTGCTCAAGGACACTGGCCTTTGCTTCAGACTGTAGTCATAACATCTGCTGAGGAAGAGACATTGTTGTCCTCCAACTGATTGCCACTGATTGCACCCAAACTTACACAAACTGATCCACTATACTGACTCGAAGATATACACTCACTGCTCTCTTTGTGTCATTGTGTGGATTCTATTGTCTGCTAATTGTGCAATGAGAGTTTTTTTCTTGTAATCATAATATCGGTCATATATGAACTTTATTCTGATAAACAATGCTTTTTTCTCTCTCCTATTGTGTCCACCCCTCCCTCCTCCCCATTGCCTTCTTCTGTTCCCCTCCTGCTGACAGGCGCCTCCACGGCTCGCCGCGTCACTGAGAATGTCATTTATGACGTTTCAGTGTCAAGTCAAATTCCTCGTATATTTACCTGTTATTTACTTGTAAATGTGCTTGGCAATAAACTTATTCTGATTCTGATTCTGATTCTGAGGTTTATCAGGCGATGGTACAAGTCAGTCGAACTATCCTCTTTATAATGTCCTCGCAGAATGATGCGCAGCTGTGGCAGGGTGAGATCGGACTTGATCTCCAGCATATCGCGCAAACTCAATTTGGGACTCACTGCTCTGACAACAGCCTCGATTATCTCAGCCTCACTGTGATTTTTCTTTAGGCCCATCTCAATCTGGTGAATGAGATTGGAATAAGGCAACTTGTCTCTTTGGCCCCTCTCTCCTATCTGACCATTTATCCTAAACTCTCGTTTAATGGTCACTTCTGGTAGTAGGGGCACTGCGGGGACCACGGGCTGTGTCAGAAAATGGCGACTCTGTGGCTGAGTGGCCGCGTTATCGGTCAGCCTCGCTATTTCCTCTTCAACCCTTTTGGTTGAATAAAGGAAACTTTCATGCAGAGCGGCATATTGGCTTTGTAAACTTGCGAGTACCTCTGCCTCCCGGCTCGTGCCGGCCGCTGCCGCTGCCTACGTTGACAGTTCGCCTCGCTTAGCTTCAATAGCACATGCAATTAGCTTTAGCAGAAACGCGCGGGCTAAATCCTCCTCTTCGCTTTCAATGATCCATTCCACCTCCTCGTTTAACAGTTGTACCAGCGTGTACTTTTTAGACAGCTTGGCTGGGTTTATCTTTGCAAACAAACAGACCTCGTGTAGCTGTTCGGCCTGCAATGGCACCAAGGCCTCGCTTAGCTTATCTTGTAGCTGCTCCAATTCCATCGTGTCTGCTTTTTTTTTTTTTTCTCACACTCACCGTCTTAGGCACGACTGAACCGTCCTCTGCTACCAAATTTTGTTACACCCAGAGGGCGAAGAAGAGGCCAAGTGGTGGACTTTTCAGCGGTTTATTGACTTTCTTTCACAACACCCGGCACGGCACTCTGACACGGGACATCACCCGATAACGGCCACATCACTCTTCACCATTTTTCCTTCACACTCTAGAACAGCGGTGTCCAATCATGTGCCATGGAGGACCAAGACCCTGCAGGTTTTCTCTTCTACCCAGTCTCTTCAGCAGGTGTTTTCACTTATCAGCAACCAGTGGGAAGAAATTCAGTGGAATCTGCTGCTGAAGACACTGGTTGGAGGTAAAGCCTGCGGAGTCTTGGCCCTCCATGGCATATGATTGGACACCCCTGCTCTAGAACATTCTCCACTCTTCTTCTCTTGCGCTCTAACACTTAACAGCATCTCATCACTACCGAGCGCCACCTGTGGCGCAAAAGCGCTACTGCTTTCACTGACAAACAGTTTACATTAAAACAGTTCAATTTACAGTAATTTAGTTACACTTCCTATAAATGCTCATATTTACCATCAACATCTGAATTACAGTCTTTTAGATACGTTTATTAGAAATGCTTATATTAGCCATCAGCATCTAATCAAGAATGTTTTCTGGGGTTTCCTAGAGGTTGTCCAAAATTAAATTTTTCCTACACATGCACACAAATAACTAAAACTAGAGGGGGACAGGTGGACTACTGTCCCACCCCCACACGGCCAGACGGCTTATTCTGCTGTCTCTGTTGTACCATAGTCTGTCAAATGACAAAGGCTGCTGTATTCCTAATATAACGTAAAAAACAATCCCAAAGCATATGTACAAACAAGAAACACTTCAATTCAATAAACAAACCAGTTATCTTTAACTGTCCACATATTATAACCACTGTCCATCATACCAGGAACAAAGTCAGGATTACCTTGAATGGGGATTAATAAAGTAGTTAAATCTGATCTTCCCTCAAGTTTTCGTGTCATAAACCAGGCCTTTAAAGTGTTGCAAATTATTCAATTCAATTCAATTCAATTCAACTTTATTTATATAGCGCCATTTCACAACAACAGTCATCTCATAGCACTATCAACTGTAGGGGGGACCCCCACAGTTGCAGAAAGACCCCAGCAATCAGGCGATCCCCTGTGAGCAAGCACTTGGCGACGGTGGAGAGGAAAAACTCCCTTTTAACAGGAAGAAACCTCCAGCAGAACCAGGCTCAGGGAAGGGCAGTCATCTGCTGCGACTGGCTGGGGGGTGAGGGGATAGAGAAGAAGAAAAGAACAGACATGTAGAGAGCAAACAGCACGATGGGGACTCAATCTATGGGAGAGAACAAACAAATGTTAATGACCAGCAAAAAAAAAATATTTCATAGAGAGTGAGGAAAGGAGTAAGGCCCAGTGCATTACTGGAGGTCCCCCGGCTGACTAAACCTATTAGCAGCATAACTAAGGGAGGGTTCAGAAACACATGATCCCTCCCTAATTGTAGGCTAGATCAAAAAGGTAGGTTTTAGCCCTATTCTTAAAAACAGAGATCGAGTCTGACTCCCGAATCCAGATTGGCAGCTGATTCCACAGGAGAGGAGCTTGATAACTGAAGGCTCTGCCTCCCATTGTACTTTTGGAGATTCTAGGTATTACAAGTAATCCTGCATTTTGGGAGCGTAGTGCTCTGTTAGGATAATACGGTAGTATCAGATCTTTTAAATAAAAAGGAGCCTGATTGTTTAGAGCTTTGTAAGTGAGAAGAAGGATTTTAAACTTAATTCTAAACTCTATGGGAAGCCAATGAAGGGAGGCCAGAACCAGAGAGATATGATCTCTCTTTCTAGTACCTGTTAAAACTCTTGCTGCAGCATTTTGGATCAGCTGAAGACTTTTTAAAGATGTTTTAGGACAGCCTGATAATAAAGAATTACAATAATCTAATCTCGAGCTAACAAAAGCGTGGATCAGCTTCTCAGCATCACTCTGAGACAAGATGCTCCTAATCTTGGCAATATTACGCAAATTGATAGAAGGCAGTCTTAGAAACAAATTTAATATGTGAATTGAAGGACAAATCCTGATCAAAAATAACTCCAAGGTTCCTCACAGAGCTATTAAGAGAAAGAGTAACTGCGTCCAAACTGAAAGTTTGATTTGGAAAGGAATTTCTAAGGTTTTTTGGACCAACAAGAATGACTTCAGTCTTATCTGAATTTAATAGCAGGAAAATACAAGTCATCCAAGCTTTGATTTCCTTAAGACAGGCTTCTAACTTGGCTAATTGATTAGTATCATCTGGCTTCATTGACAGGTATAATTGTGTGTCATCTGCATAACAATGAAAATGTATACAGTGCTTTCTAATAATGTTGCCTAATGGAAGCATATATAAACTAAAAAGAGTAGGGCCTAGCACAGATCCCTGTGGAACTCCATGACTAAGCTTTGAGCTGAAAGAAAACTCATCATTTACATGAACAAACTGGAACCTATCAGATAAATAAGATCTAAACCACTGCAACGAAGTTCCATTAAGTCCAACATAGTGTTCTAATCTATCAAGTAGAATATTATGATCAATAGTATCAAAAGCTGCACTAAGATCTAAAAGGACAAGTACAGAAACTAGTCCATTATCAGATGCAATGAGGAGGTCGTTAGTGACCTTCGCTAAGGCTGCTTCAGTACTATGATGGATTCTAAACCCAGATTGAAACTCTTCAAGTAAACCATTTCCCTGCAGGTGGTCAAATAATTGCGTAGCAACAACTCTTTCTAAGATTTTTGAAATGAAAGGGAGATTAGAGATTGGTCTATAGTTAGCTAAAGCTCCTGGATCTAGCGTTGGCTTTTTGAGTAAGGGTTTAATTACAGCCGTTTTAAAAGCCTGCGGTACATGGCTTAAAGTTAATGAAGAATTGATTATATGAAGAATAAAGCTACCAATAAGTGGGAAGACTTCTTTAAATAACCTGGTAGGAATAGGATCTAAAAGACAAGTTGAAGGTTTGGATGAGGAAACTACTTTGTCTAACTCACAAAGGTTGATTGGAGTAAACTCATCAAGACAAACATCAATAGAAGGAGTTGTAGTAGTTACAGTATTTAAGTTAACTGTGGGAAGAATCTGATTGATTTTATCTCTGATAGATGAAATTTTATTATTGAAAAAGTTCATAAAGTCCTGACTAGTAAGCTCTAAGGGGATGCTAGGATTGACAGAGTCCTGACTCTTTGTCAACCTGGCTACAGTACTGAAAAGAAACCTGGGATTATTCTTGTTCTCTTCTATTAATGCAGAGTAATAACTCGTTCTAGCTTTTCTAAGAGATTTTTTTATAAATTAAAAGATGATTTCTCCAAGCTAAATAGATTTCATCTAAATTAGTAGAGCGCCATTTTCTTTCTAATTGACGAGTCTTCTGTTTTAAGCTACGAGTTTCTGTGTTGAACCAAGGAGTTAAAAATCTCTGATTAGACTTTTTCTTTTTTAAGGGGGCCACCAAGTCTAGAGCCTGATGCAGAGAAGCTGAAACACTATCCACCATGTTATCAATTACAGAAGGAGCAAGCTGTCTATAGCTTATTTCCGTTGTGTTGACACATGGCATAGAGGAAACAATCTGCATAAATTTGGAAACAGCATCATCTGAGAGGCATCTACTGTGATAATATTTTTCTTTAGGAGCCAAATAGTCAGAAATAGTAAAATCAAAGGTTAACAGACAATGGTCTGACAGTACAGGGTTATGAGGAGACACTACAAGATTTTCTATTTCTATGCCATATGTCAGAACAAGGTCCAATGTATGGTGGAGGTAATGAGTAGAATTTCCTACTTTCTGAGAAAACCCAATCGAGTCTAATATTGAATTAAAAGCCACATTAAGGCAGTCACTATCTACATCCACATGTATATTAAAGTCCCCTACTATAATTATTCTATCAGATTTCAACACTAAATCAGCTAAGAAATCAGCAAATTCGGATAAAAATTCTGAATAGGTTGATGGGGGACGATAAACAATGGCAAATAAAATTGGGTTTAACCTGAAATTGCTAAAGTGCCCAATACTGAGGACCAGGCCCTCAAAGGAATTATAACATGTTTTTTGCTTTACATTAACTAGTAATTTGGAATGGTAAATTGTTGCTACTCCTCCTCCATGACCAGAACTTCTGGGATTTTGACAGTTTAAATAACCAGAGGGGGTTGATTAATTTAAACCAACATAATCCTCTTGTCCTAACCAAGTCTCTGTAAGGGAAATTAAATCAATCTGATGATCAATTAACAGATCATGGACTAACAGAGACTTGGGAGTTAGAGACCTAATATTTAACAAACCACATTTAATTTTTAAATTATGAGGAGGAACAGAGGCCAAATCATTCAATTTAGAGGCTTTATGTTTAATTTGAGTTTTACCAATATTTTGCTTTATCACTTTGGGATGCTTATACATTATATTTTTATTCACTTTGGAGGGAGCAGACAACGATTCTCTGATGGGGAAGACAGGGGCTAAGCTGAGGGGTGGCGGATGAAGAGGAGCTGCAGAGAGGCGTGTAAGACTGCGACTCTGCTTCCTGGTCCCAACTCTGAGTAGTCATGGTTTTGGAAATTTGGATAAAAAAGATGCCAGATTGTTAGATAAATGAGAAGCACCATCCAAAGTGGGATGAATGCTGTCTCGTCTCATAAGACCAGGTTTTCCCCAAAAAGAGCTCCAATTGTCAATGTAGCCCACGTCATTTTTAGTTATTATAGGATTATCATCACAAAGATTTCTAAGTGACTTTAAATTCTAACAAGACAAGAGGCCCAAAAGTGAACAGGAGGTTTGTGACTTTTCAAGACCCAACCAAACAGAAGTAGGATCATCTTTAACCCATTCTGCTATAAACCTTAGTTGAGATGCTCTTTGATACCATTTAATGTTAGGAAAATCCAAACCTCCCATTGAACTTGGAAGTTGTAATTTTAGCGTTTTTAGCCTCGGCTTCCTTTTATTCCAGATAAAATCCCTCAACCAACTTGAAGTTACCACTGAGTAACTTCAAAACCTTATTAGTTATTACTACTGTAATCATCTGTAGGGGGTACAGTAACCTGGGCAGGATATTCATTTTAATGATAGACACTCTGCCAAGTATCGATAGGGGAACTGAACCCCACCGGTTTAAATCCTTTTTTATAGTGTCTAGGAGAGGGTTAAAATTAGCCTTAAATATCTGGCGGAACACCGGAGTAATCTGAATACTCAAGTACACAAAACCTGACATAGACCAGCAAAATGGAAATGATAGAAGGGAGTTAGTTCTATTTCTGAGGTTTCCCATGAGCATAGCTAAAGATTTAGAAAAGTTAATTTTGTAACCAGAGAAAGACCCGAAATAATTAATGATATCGACCAGTCGTGAAACAGAGGTGGCAGGCTCCGCTACATACAACAAAACATCATCCGCATAAAGGGAAATTTTATGTTCTGTCTCCCCTACATCTATACCCTTGACAGTTGGGTCCTGTCTAATGGCTTCATCCAAAGGTTCTACTGCAAGGGCAAAAAGAGCAGAGCTTAGGGGGCAGACTTGACACATTGAATGATAAATTGGGAAATTATCTGATCTATAACCATTTGTTATGACTAATGCCAGAGGTTTATGATACAAAAGTTTGATCCATTTGATAAAGTTATCCCCCAGATTAAATTTTTGGAATACTCTAAATAAATAAGGCCACTCAACTCGGTCGAAGGCTTTCTCTGCATCCAATGAAATGACTACAATGTCATCTTCTTGTGTTTGACAGAGATGAACAGTATTTAAAAGCCTCCTAATGTTGTGACCAGAGCTTCTGCCTTTGATAAAGCCTCTCTGATTCTCCTTAATGATGAAAGGCAGAACCTTTTCTAATGGCAGAGCCAGGATCTGAGATAGCAGTTAAACATCTTGATTTAAAAGAGCAATAGGTCTATATCCTGAGCAATCTTCAGGACACTGGCCTTTTTTTAAAAAAAATGAGGGAGATGTCAGCTTCTTTTAATGACTGAGGTAAGCTTCCAGAGGTAAAGGAGTGCTCTATCATCTCCAAAAATGGATCCACAAGTATATCCTGAAATTCTTTGTTAAATTCACTGCTCAAACCATCTGACCCCGGTGCTTTGCCTGATTGTAAACTGTTAATTGCTAGTACAGCCTCTTCTCTAGAGATGGGAGAATTTAAATCATGTCTCTTGAGTATCAGAAATAGGAGGGAATGCTCGGCCAGCCAAGAAAGAGTCCATCTTATATGAGGCTCATACTGACTGGTCCACTGTATATAACTGAATGTAGAACTGCCAAAAAGTATTATTAATATTTTGTTATCAAAGTAATGCGTGCTGTTTTGACTTAAAACTGAAGGAATCAGTTGGGAATTTGCTTCAAATTTTGTTAGACGAGATAAATACTTACTAGGTTTGTCTCCATATTCATATAACCTCTGTTTTGAAAAAAGAAGGGAACTCTTAGCTTGCTGAGTTAGTAATGCACCTAACGTAGCTTGCTTGGCACACTTTCTCTGCAATAATATAGGATCTGATAATAAAATCACCCTTTATTGTCATTCAACCGTACAACCAATCATGTACAGTAGAACAAAATTGTGTTTTACCTATCTACAGTGTTAGTCACACACACCCCAAGTGTAGAATCAGAGGGCTGCTGCCATGCAAGACGCTGTCATGGATTTCCCTCCTCCATTCCATTATTGCTGAGCACCAAGCTGGACGGCAGGAAGTTCCACTTTTATATGGTCTTCGGCATGACCCGGCTAGGATTTGAACCCCTGCCTCCCGGGTGTGGGGCAGATGCTCTACCAACTGAGCCACCACTCCGGTAGTAATGATCATCATCATTACCACTCCGGTAATGATGATGAACCAAATACTTTCTTAATAATCTCAGTTCCTTCAAGTTTAGATTGCTATTCTTTTTGCTTTTTTTTAGGCTAAATATGCTATAATTAGGCCTTTCATGTAAGCTTTAGATGTTTCCCATAATAAGGATGAGTCATTGGTAGATTGAAAGTTGATAGCAAAAAATATTTTAAAGTCATTCTCAAGTAAGTAATAAACTTTCCATCCTTCAGGAGACATGTATCAAATCGCCATCACCTACTCTTAACCCGATCTGAACCAATAGACAGATCTATTAATACAGTTACATGGTCACCAACAACAATATAGCCTATTGTACAAGAAGACACAGATTGTACCAATAGTTTAGAAATGAAAAAAATAATCAAATGTAGCATCATCTTTCTTTGTCTCATCATTAAAATTATTCTTCAGCTTAAAGACATTGTTTCACCCAGGAAAAGACAGTCAAGAACTGTTCTTTCATCCCAGGACCACAGCTGAACTAACATTCCTTTGTTAAACCAGTCTCTGGAATTCCTCCTAGTGCATTTCCTCCTGAACATTTTATTGGCCAATAAAACATGGACAAAGAACAGACCCTAGTGAAATGCCCCATATGGCCTACAAAATATCCACAGCTCAACATTGCCCTCTACTGGCAACTCTGGGACATGCTGGATTTAACCAGTGAACTTTTTGAATACATTGTTGTTACAAAACTCAATTCTCAACATCCTCTTTTTTCAGGACACCATGGAAAAGCAATAGGACTCTGATGTTTGATGTGGATGATCAATAATGAGTTTGAAATATATTAATCCTTGATTTTAAATATGTGCATGCTAAAATGTTTAAATGAATGTTTATTCTTGCATGTTAACTTTAAAATACTAGTTATAAAGTTGCATGAATCACTGAAGTAGGTTAGATTTTATACATAAGTGTATAGATGAATTTTCAGTGTTGGTGAGGAGAGCCAGGTGCAGCTACCCGTTGCATCTGAGCTCACCCCGCCGGGCTCCGCCGCTGCCGGTGACCCTGATTCGTCTTCTATCTCTATTTCAGAGCTCAATTCCAGGGTTACCGGAGAGGTTGCAAATGGGCCTGAGGTCTCCATGGCTTCGGGCTCCCCACCTGTGACAGCTGGAGGTCCAGCCCTCGCGGAGGAGATCGTGGGTGCTGCTTGCCTCCTGCCTGAGGCTGTTATCTGGGTTCCTCCTCAGCCCGAAACTCCGTGGGTGCTGTGTCCCAGCTGGGGACCATTGTGGGTGCTGTGTCCCAGTGTCCATCACACGTGGGTGCTACGCTCCAGCCTTGGTCCACCATGGGCACCGTGCCTCAGCCTGAGGCCCACCGAGGGTGCAGCAAGGGTCCAGCTGGGTTCCACCGTGGGTGCTACCATAGCCCGGTTGGGGTCCTCCATGGGTGTATCACTGGGAGCAATGAGGTCCCAGGCCGGGACCACCACTGGTGCAACTCTGTCTCAGGCCAGGATCACCACAGGTGCAGCCATGGCTCAGTCCGGGTCCACCATGGGTGCAACCAAGCTCCAGTCCCAAATCAGGACCATTGAGGGTGCTGCCGGCCAGTCTGAGGACACCGAGGTCTCTTCTCCTCTTCCTGAAGCCCTCGGAGTGTCCCTTTCTCCTCCGCCAGGCACCGCCATGGTACATCTGTCCCTGTCACCAGAAGCCGCTGGGGTCCTTCTTCCATGGTCCAGTCAACCACCTTTTAGCCTCTCAGTGGGTAGGCCGCCGCCTCATCCACCCCTCTGGCTCTGGTGGCTCAACTATGTGGGCTGGCCGCCCGAAAGACTGGGTTCCTTGGTCAGGTGGCCCTTTTTCTCTGGCAGACCGCCTGCTGCTGTACTGCAGGCTCCCTGCTGGCCCTGGGACTTTGGCCAGCCCCTGAACTTGGGGACTCTTGGGTTTTTGGGAGGGTCTTACGTTAGTCTTTGGGTTGGGAGATTTTGTTTCCCTGTGTTGTAATAATTCTTGTTGGGATATTCCCTCCTGACCTGTTTCCCCCCACCTCCCACCCTGGTTTGTGTGTTTGTTTTCTGACTGGGGGGGGCAGGTTTTCTCATGTGTTTTCATGGTATGGTGGGTGTCTGTCATCCACTCCTGGGGGGGGGGGATGCGGGCTCTGTCATGAACAGGGTTGATGTCTCAACCTTGCTTCATGATCTGTGGCTGTAGTCCTTGATTGATTGTTAATTATTTCCAGCTGGAAGGTTTGAGCCCCTGAGCCTGGGCTCCCTGCCAGCCTACTGCCATGCCTCTCCCTCTCTGTCGCCATCCACCAAGCTGTCTGTTGTCATTTTCATTTGTCCATGCACACCGTCTCATACATGCACACCTACCTGCTATATCACACATACACACACACACTCACGCACTGCCATTACACACCGGTCTCCACTCACACTTTCATGCACGCACTCGCACATACACACACACTCACATATGCTTACATTCAACCACGCATCAGCGGCCGCTGCACAGCTGTCTCCACTTGTCACTCATTGGCACTGGTATTTATGGGTGGCAGTGTGAATGGTTGTAGTGGCAGCGTAAGCCTATACTAGTCAACAGTCTAATCTATGTTTTTTTGTCAAGGTCAAGTCTCATGTTAACACTAGTCCACGGTGATGTCCTGGAGCCAGTTGGTTTTTCTTATTTTTGGACTACTCTGGTGTTGTTTCTTCCAGAGCCAGTCACGCTTCGACGTTGTATGTAAGTCTTTCTCTTTTTCTCTCCATGGTCTACGTTTCTATGTTTCCCCAGCAGCCAGTGTCTACCCCTGGGTGTGACGTAGGCTACCTCCTCCAACTTTCAGAGCTCGGTCATCCGTTACTGCAGTGTTTTTCAACCTTTTTCGAGCCAAGGCACATTTCTTTCATTGAAAAAATCCCGCGGCACACCACCAGCTGAAAATGTGAAAAAAAAGCTTATATTAACAATATAAGTGTTATATTGTTAATATAAGCGTTTTTTAACATTGAAGAATGACGTTATACTATAACGTCTTGAATAGGAATCAAATAAACATAAAGAAAAAAGTATTTTATAATCTTTCATATTTATACTCAGTGTGAAACCTGGGCCTGTTTGGATGAATACAGAGCTGATATCCTGGCAGGAATCGATGAAAGACACACACAAACCTCTTCCTCCACAGCTCTCAGTCTTTCTCTGTTTTTAGTTTTTACAGCAGTCAGGCTTGAAAAGCTCATCTCACACAGATATGTTGTGGAAAATGGGAGCAATGTCAAAATAGCTTTGTTGGCCAGCATGGGGAACTCCTTGGCAGCTGCCAACCAAAAGCTGTCCAAAGGTAGATCAGCAAAGCTTAGCTTGAGACCACGATCTTGTCTCAGTTCAGTTAGTTCCTCCTGCTCCTGTAAAGTCATGTCCTTTCCAACAGCTGATGCTGAGCTGAATGGGTCCCTAACCCAGTCAAGGCACTCCGTGGAGGCTGAAGAGAAATAAAATGACATCTTCTCCTCAAGAGTTTTCAAATGTTTAACTATTATCTCACACAGTGCAGCAGTATTAACATCTTGCCATTTATTGGTGAGTGGGAACATTTCAAGATTGCCACTTTCCACATGTTGCTGCCAGAGTTGCACCTTTGAACGGAATCCATTTATTTTTTCTGTACTTGTAAGCAGGTTTTCATTTCGGCCTTGCATTTGTGTGTTCAGTTCATTCAGATGATGAAAAATATCTGCCAGGTATGCCAGCCTTGCACACCACTCATCACTTGCAAGTAGCTTTGCGTAATCGGACCCCTCATTTGTCAGAAACACTTTAAGCTCCTCTCGCAGCTCATTCACACGGGCCAGCACCTTGCCACGCGACAACCATCGGACCTCCGTATGAAACAGCAAGGCTTTATGCTCCGCTCCCATTTCCTCACACAAAGCCGCAAATATGCGACTTTTCACAGGTTGTGACTTCACAAAGTTTACCATGCGCACAACATCATCCAACACAGGAACGAGGTCTGCTGGTAAAGTCTTGACTATGAGGGCTTCGTGGTGTAAAAAACAGTGCGTAATGATCACATCTGGGTTTTTTTCCTTCACTCTGCTTACAAAGCCTTTGGTCCGCCCAACCATGGCTGCAGCTCCATCAGTGCAGACACTTGCAAAATAGAAAGTTTTCTCTGATTGTGTCTCCATCCACAAAACGCACATTGGCCAAGAGTTGAGCATGCCCACTTATATCAGTAGACTCATCAAGTTGCAACGCAAATTTATTACTGATACGGATCTTGTCCAAAACCACACTTTCGATGTCTGCAGACATCACATCAATACGTCTGGAAATTGTGTTATCTGAGAGAGGGACTTTGGCTATTTCTTTAGCCGCTTCGGGTCCGAGCATCTCATTTACAATGGCTTTGCAGGCAGGAAGTATTAATTGCTCTGCCACAGTGTGGGACTTTTTTGATTTAGCCACAAGTTCAGCGACGTGGTAGCTAGCTTTAAGGGCTTTCTCGTTTACCTTTGCGGTTTTTCTCATGAAAGTTGCTTGTTTCTCCGTGTGTTCACGCAGGCGAACAAAATACTCCACATTTTTGTTTTGAAGTGAAGGGTGTTTCGTTTAGAGATGGTGTTTAAGCTTACTTGGGACCATAGCACTGTTGGAGAGCTTTTCACCACATACCAAGCACAACGGAGTCGGTGCCGTTGCATCTCCGGTAAAAGTACATCCAAATGAAAGATAGCTTTCGTTGTATTGCCTCACGCCAGAAACTTTGCTGGACGTCACCGTCTTTGCTTTCTTTTGACCTCCACTCATACTAGGGCCTTCATCTGGGTCCGGATTTTGTCCAGGGTCCAGTTCAGAGTCAGCATTTTTCCTCTTCAAAAACTTATCCATCACTTTCACCGTCGTCCTGCTATCCACAATGCCACCGTCAACGCCACCTGTCGCTACATCCATGCGTCACTAATTCGCTTGTCTCCAAGCACAAGGCAATTAGCTACCTGCTGCTGCTGACACATTTAAGTGTGACAAACATACGAAAAAAGGAGAAGTCAGGAAGCAGCCAAACCCTTTTTCACACCACTATAAGATCCAGAGCTAAATGGATGGAGGATGGGAAAAAATTACTGCTAACTTCTGTCGTTTAGAAAAAAGAAGACGAGAAAGAAATTCAATCAAAGCTTTATTGATCCATGACCAATTATGCACAGATCCAACTTTGACTGCAAAAGAAATATTTTCCTTCTATAGTAGTTTATGCTCAACCTCCTTCTCCAAAATTAATGCAGATTTTTTCTTTAATCATATTTGTAATGTAATACCACTGATTAATGCACATTTACAGTGTTATGTGATGCTGATGTTACTGTTGATGAGTTAGACAAAGCTGTAGAGAGCTTGTCTTTAAATAAATCTTCAGGTTGTGATGGTCTGACATCCAACTTTTATAGATATTTTTGGGACCAACTTAAAATTCCATTCTCTCTCATGCTAAAAGAAGCAACTGATAATTCTTCATTTCCCCCCACCATGAAACAAGGTCCCTAAACCTGGCAAAGATTCAAAAATAATAAATAATCTTTGACCCATCGCATTATTAAACACAGATTATAAGTATATAACCTTAGTTTATGCTAACAGATTAAGAAGCATTTTAGATGACATCATAAGTGACTCCCAAACTGGCTTCATGAAAGCCAGATCCATTCACAATAACTTCCACTTAGTAACCGATCTATTGGATTACAATCATTTAATACAAGATGATGGTTTCATGTTAATTCTTGATTTTTATAAAGCCTTTGACTTGATTGAGCATTCTTTTACTTTTCTGTGTTTAAAACATTTAGGCTTTGGTAACAAATTCTGGAAGATTATTGAATCACTTTATGGAAATGCAAATAACTCACTTTCACTACCAGGAAGTACGTCACCTAAGTTTGATATCAAACAGGGGATTAAACAAGGCTGTCCCATTTCCCCATTTCTCTTTATAATTGCTACAGAAATGCTTTCAATTTTTATTAAAAAAAAATCAGATATTGCCCCATTAAATGTATTAGGGATTGATGTAATTATTAGTCAATTAACAGATGATACCACAATGTTTTTGGAAAAATTAAGTGACTTCCCCAAAGATAGTGATGCCATTAACATATTTTCTAAGGCCTCCTGGCTTAAACATAATCTGAACAAGTGTGCATTAATGCTAATTCGCCAAAGTGATTTAACAGAGGCATTTAACATTTCCATATAATCAAGTGTTAAATATCTGGGCATACATATTTTGAAAAATCCACTGGAAAGAGAAAATATGAATGTATGGAAGGTAACTGATGAATGTAAAGAGAAACTTAACTTTTGGTTATCGAGAGATGTCAGCCTCTCATCACATCATGTGACTTGAGGGCTCGCAGGAAATTTGAGGGGGTTCGATTGGAATTAGTTTTTTTTGTTTGTTTGCTTTGTATCGTTTGTTCCTGCCATCCAATTTTGAATAGCGGGGCTCATGACCAGGAGGTAACAGAACAGCCCGGGAAAAATATCAGCTGAGGGGTTCAGGGATACCAGGGAACAGAGACAAATTCAGCCGGAGCACACTCGAAGAGAAGTGGGGCTCACGGCTCAGGGAAATGGGGAGAGGGAAAATGTTACCTGGTTGGAACACACCCGTTCGCCTCAACGACACGGCTGACAAAACAGAGTATTGGTAAACATCTGAGGATGTCACAGTAGGGCACAACAACCAGGGAATGTTGTCGTGCCCTTAAATTGATGCATGACAGATGTGAGTACGTGAGTGGGGAAGCAATCAAAACAACAAGTGACAGCTGTGCAGCCTGACAACAGAATCTGACAGCCAGAAGCTGCACAGCACTGTAAAAATAAAAGCACAGACCAGAAACTAAATAACAACATAAGAATAAGATAACACAACCCAAAAAACTGTAAATAATGTACTGTAACTACAAAATGACAGAATAAATAGACAGGACAATAAGGATAAGACTAAGAACACAGACAACTATAAACAGACAGAGACCAAATACAGCAGATAATAATGGACAAAGCAATAAACAAACATGAAAACACTAAACTTAACACTGGAGACTGGGCACCCCCACCCCACCTGTGCCCAGGATCATGACGGTTAGGAGGCACTGACCTATTCTAAAAATGTGATTTCATTTCTCATAAGTTACCAGTCAAATTATCTCTCTTTCACCAGCAAGTTCTTTGTTTTGGAAACTTTGATATAATCACAATTTCACTCCACACATCTAGAGATTTTACGCTCAACACTGCCCACTCGACACTGATTCAAGCAATATAAAGTGGAAGTGTCATGAGCAGATCATCGAGCACTGTTTCAGCACAACCACAGTCACGTGACCATAGCAAGTGAGACCTCGTTATGTCGGTCACATCACGTGACTTGAGAAATTTGGGAGGGTTTGATTGGAATTAGTTTTTTGTTTGTTTGCTTTGTATTGTTTGTTCCTGCCATCCAATTTTGAATAGACCTCAGATGGCCAAATGCTTCAAAAAAAGTATTGAGATTTTTTTTTCAGGTCTTCCGCTCAGATGCAGTTCTTACACTCAGTCAGCAGATGACAGTCTTTATTAAATGTTTCATAACACTGTGTCGATCATGTAGCAATTATCTCAAAGTTGTTCATTGTTTCATAAGGCCTCAGTTTCATCATCACTACACAACACACCAATTTGGAACAATAGATACATAACTGTCAAAAATAAGTCTGTATATAAGAAGAAGTGGTGGGATAGGGGAGTCTGGTCTCTAGTGCATCTCGTTGATGGTGACGGGTGTTTAATGTCATATGAAAACTTCTGCCTCAAGCATAACTTTAAAGCAGACCACAATTTCTTTTCTTCATTATCTAAAGCTATTCCTGCTTCAGTTATATCTTTAATTCAAGGAATTGTCTCAAATCCAAATCCACTCACCCTTCAATTTCCATGTCTCCTGGTTGAAGGCTGTGACTTTAAGGACACAGCCATGGTGACTGTGTCAACATGGCCACAGTCACGTGAGTCCACCCCTCACATTTTTGTACATATTTTGTTATATCTTTTCATGGGACAACACTGAAGATAAGATACTTTGATGCAATGTAAAGTAGTCAGTGTACAGCTTGTATGACAGTGTAAATATGCTGTCCCCTCAAAATAACTCAACACACAGCCATTAATGTCTAAACTTCTGGCAACAAAAGTGAGTACACCCCTAAGTGAAAATGTCCAAATTGTGAACAATTACCCATTTTCCCTCCCCGGTGTCATGTGACTCGTTAACGTTACAAGGTCTCAGGTGTGAATGGGGAGCAGGTGTGTTAAATTTGGTGTTATCACTCTCACACTCTCTCATACTGGTCACTGGAAGTTCAATATGGCACCTCATGGCAAAGAACTCTCTGAGGATCTGAAAAAAAGAATTGTTGCTCTACATAAAGTTGGCCTAGGCTATAAGAAGATTGCCAACACCCTGAAACTGAGCTGCAGCATGGTGGCCAAGACCATACAGCAGTTTAACAGGGCAGGTTCCACTCAGAACATACCTCGCCATGGTTGACCAAAGATGATGAGTGCACATGCTCAGCGGCATATCAAGAGGTTGTCTTTTTAAATAGAAGTATGAGCGCTGCTAGCATTGCTGCAGAGGTTGAAGAGGTTGGGGGTAAGCCTGTCAGTGCTCACACCATACACCGCACACTGCATCAAATTTGTCGGCATGGCTGTCTTCCAGAAGGAAGCCCCTTTTAAAGATGATCCACAAGAAAGCCCTGCAAACAGTTTGCTGAAGACAAGCAGATTAAGGACATGGATTACTGGAACCATGTCCTGTGGTCTGATGAACCCAAGATAAACATATTTGCCTCAGATGCTGTCAAGCGTGTGTGGCGGCAACCAGTTGAGGAGTACAAAGACAAGTTTGACTTGCCTACAGTCAAGCATGGTGGTGGGAGTGTCATGGTTTGGGGCTGCATGAGTGCTGCCGGCACTGGGGAGCTACAGTTCATTGAGGGAACCATGAATGCCAACATGTACTGTGACATACTGAAGCAAAGCATTATCCCCTTCCTTCAGAAACTGGGCTGCAGGGCAGTATTCCAACATGATAACGACCCCAAACACACCTCCAAGACGACCACTGCCTTGCTAAAGAAACTGAGGGTAAAGGTGATGGACTGGCCAAGCATGTCTCCAGACTTAAACCCTACTGAGCATCTGTGGGGTATCCTCAAACAGAAGGTGGAGGAGCGCAAGGTCTCTAACATCCACCAGCTCCATGATTTCATCATGGAAGAGTGGAAGAGGATTCCAGTGGCAACCTGTGAAGCTCTAGTGAACTCCATGCCCAATAGTGATGTTATGCTCAACACTGCCCACTTGACACTGATTCGAGCAATATTACACGGAAGTGTGGTGGGCAGAGTGTCAAGCACTGTGTCAACATGGCCACAGTCACGTGACCATAGCGAACGAGGCCTCGTTGTCACATCATGTGATTTGAGACATGGTGAGAAATATGAGAGGGCTCGGCGTTGCATACATCAATAGTGAGGGTTTTCAAAGGGGTCTGATTCACCACAAACTGAGGGTTTTTTGAGAGGAGGAGATTTGTATCATCATTGCATTCGCTATTTGAGTAGAAGTCGGGTACAGTATTACACAAGTTAGAATTAGGTTTAGGTTTAGTAACATTAAACAACAAATTACGTGACTAGAAAAGCGCTATATAAGTGCAGGTTAGTTAGTTAGTAATGTACTAAATATTACACATAGATACAATAGTGATGGTGAAACTGAGGCCTTATAAAACAATGAACAACTTTGAGACAAAAGCTTCATGATGGACACAGTGTTATGAAACGTTTAATAAAGAGTGCCATCTCCTGACTGAGTGTCAGAACTGCATCTGGGTAAAAAAAAAATGAAAAAAAAATCTTCATCCATTAATCCATCATCCATCTTCTTCCGCTTAATCCTTTTCGGGTTGTGGGGAGGCTGGAGCCTATCCCAACATCTTTGGGCGAGAGGCAGGGTCCACCCTGGACAGATGGCCAGTCCATCGCAGGACCAACACAGAGAGACAGACAACCATTCACTCTCACAGTCATACCTAAGGACAATTTAGAATCCTCAGTTTGATGCCAATTAACCTAACTTGCATGTTTTTGGCATTCACCTTATTCCTTGGGGTGCCGCTGAAGGAACGATTATGGGCCGAACTTTTGGTTTTAGCTGAAGTAGTGTAAAATCACTCAGCAAGAGTGGAGTAGCTGGGGCATTTAAAATAGCGTTTTTAAAGGTTTTTCAAATTCATTTTAATGTACAATCCACATACGTGTTTTGCACTGAAGTGGCAGCTAATTTCAACAGTTGTAGTTTTTTGTATTTTTTGAATGTTTTGGCATAGTTCTGGTACTTGTTGCTGGTGTTCATGATTGTGCCATAGAGTATATAAAAAAGGCTTCTCACCGACAATGCGTAGATATATCGTCGGCCTCCGTCGGTCTATGATGACCATGGAAGAGAATCCTAAACGTCTACTCTGCTGGAACAGCACCGCCTGTGGCTGAACAGGCTGATGCGCGAATGACAGTCCCTGTCACACAGGTCACACTTGTGGGTGGTCTCCGTGCTGCTGGGTCTGTGGCGGTTCTTCCTGCGGGTCCTTTTTTCATCTGCTGCAGCAGTCAGTCTCTCTTCACCCGCCATGAGCTGTCTGGTCAGGGTGCCTCTCCATTTGGAGCGGTCCGTTGCAAGGTCCTCCCAGCGCTCTGTGTTGATATCCAGGGCCTTCATATCTCTCTTGCAGACGTCTCTAAAGCGCAGCTGTGGGCGGCCAACGTCTCTCCTGCCAGTTGCCAGTTCTCCATAGAGGACGTCTTTGGGGATTCTGCCATCCTCCATACGGTGAACGTGGCCTAGCCAGCGGAGCCTGCGCTGCCTGAGTAGAGTGAACATGGAGGGAAGGCCGGCGCGGGACAGAACTTCTGTGTTGGGCACTTTGTCCTGCCAGGATATGTCCAGGATGTGGCGAATGCAGCGCAAGTGGAAGGAGTTCAGTCTCTTTTCCTGCCGGGCGTATGCTGTCCACGTCTCACTCCCATAGAGCAGTGTGCTGATGATGCAGGCGTTGTACACTGCCATTTTCGTCTTGACAGAGAGTTTGGGATTCTCCCACACTCGTGTGGTGAGGCGAGCGAGTGTGAAGGCTGATTTTCCAATCCTCTTGTTGATCTCTGTATCAAGGGAGAGGTTGTTGCTGATCGTGGACCCCAGGTACGTGAACTGATTCACGACCTCCAGCTTGTAGTCATCAATGGTGATGGTTGGTGGTGCTTCCGTGCCTTGCGCCAAGACGTTAGTCTTCTTCAGGCTGATGGTAAGCCCGAAGTCCTTGCATGCGTGGGAGAAGCGGTCCATCAGGGTCTGAAGCTCCTGCTGTGTGTGGGTTGCGACTGCAGCATCGTCTGCGAACAGCATGTCTCTGATTAGAGCCTCACGTACTTTGGTTCTGGCTTTCAGGCGGGCAAGGTTGAAAAGCCTGCCGTCAGATCTTGTGTGCAGGTAGATTCCCTCTGTTGCTGTGCTGAAGGCATGCCTCAGGAGCATAGCAAAGAAAATCCCAAAGAGGGTTGGCGCAAGTACACAGCCCTGTTTCACTCCGCTGCGTATGTTGAATGGCTCTGAGACGTTGCCATCGTGCTGCACTATCCCCTGCATGTTGGTGTGAAACGATTCGATGAGGCTTTGCAACTTTGGTGGGCATCCTATCTTTGGCAGGATCTTGAAAAGGCCCTCTCTGCTGACCAGATCGAACGCTTTGGTGAGGTCGATGAAGGCGACGTACAGACGCATGTTCTGTTCTCTGCATTTCTCCTGGAGTTGGCGGATGGAGAATATCATGTCTACCGTCGATCGCTCAGCGCGGAAGCCACACTGAGACTCGGGGTAGACACGTTCGGCAAGCTTCTGTAGACGAACGAGAACAACTCGTGCGTAGACTTTGCCAACAACGCTGAGGAGGGAAATGCCCCTGTAGTTGTTGCAGTCGCTTCTCTCCCCTTTGTTTTTGTAGAGGGTGATGATCTTGGCGTCCTTCATGTCCTGTGGTACGGCACCTTCCTTCCAGCACTGGCAGAGGACGTCATGCAATGGCAGCAGTAGGGCGGTCTTGCAGTGCTTGATCAGGTCAGGGGGTATGCCGTCGTTGCCGGGTGCCTTGCCAGCGGCCAAGCTATCAATGGCCTTACTGAGTTCGTCGATGGTTGGCTCGGCGTCAAGTTCGTCCATGGATGGCAGGCAGTCGATGGCATCAAGGGCTGACGGTGTCACGGTGTTCTGTCTAGAGTAGAGGTCGGAGTAGTGTTCCACCCATCTCTCCATCTGCTTGTTCTTCTCTGTGATCATCTCCCCAGTGGAAGATTTGAGGGGGGCCGTCTTGCTCTGTGCCGGACCAAGTGCTTTCTTGATGCCATCGTACATACCACGGATGTTCCCTGTTATGGCAGCGGTTTGAATGTCTTGGCTGAGCTGAGTCCAGTACTCGTTGGCACAGCGCCGAGCAGTCTGCTGAACTTTGCTTCTCGCAGCCCTGAGAATCTGGAGATTCTTCTTGTTTGGGTACTTCTTGTACTCAGCAAGTGCTGAGCGCTTGGCTTCAATGACGGGGGTCATCTCGGTCAACTTGGCATCAAACCAGTCCTGTGACTTTGAGGTCTTCCTCCCAAAGGTAGCCAAGGCTATGCGGTAGATGGTGTTTCGCAGCTCTTCCCACTTCTGCTTTGCAGATTCTCCTCCTTGTGGTACATCAAGTTCCTTCTCAAAGGTGGAGGCAAACTGCTCAACAAGTTCTGGTTGGGCCATCTTGCTGATGTCAACCCGTGCCTTTCCAGGTTGTCTAGCATGATGGAATTTCTTCAGCTGCAGCTTGACCTTGCAACACACCAATGAATGGTCTGTGTCGCAATCTGCACTCTGGAACGAACGGGTGATTAGCACGTTCTTCAGTGAGGTGCGCCTGGTCAGGATCAAGTCTAGCTGGTGCCAGTGCTTTGAGCGCGGATGTTGCCAGGAAACCTTGTGTTGGGGCTTGGTCTTGAAGAATGAGTTTGTGATGCACAGATCATGATATGTGCAGAACTCGAGCAGCCGCTGTCCGTTGTCGTTCATTCTGCCCACGCCAAAAGGTCCAAGACAGGAGGGCCAGGAGTCGTGGTCAGCACCCACTCTAGCATTGAAGTCTTCAAGGAGAATGAGTTGTTCAGAGTTGGGGATGATCCTGACAGTTGTTGCGAGATTCTCGTAGAACTCGTCTTTTGCCTCTGGTGTGGCTGTCTGTGTTGGGGCATACACACTGACGAGGGTGACTGGGCCTTGAGTGGTGTTCAGGCGGAGGGTGAGGAGTCGTGCAGAGCCAGTGCTGCCCGGTTCCACCATCTTCAGCAAAGTGTTCTTCACTGCGAAGCCCACTCCGTGTTCCCTGTGTTCGTCACTGCCCTTTCCCTGCCAGTAGAACGTGTAGTCCTTCTCTCTCAGTGTGCCTGCATCAGCTAACCGTGTTTCCTGGAGAGTGGCGATATCCACTCCCAGTCTCTTCAGCTCATTATTGATGATGGCAGTCTTCCTGGTGTCGTTGATGTCCTTGAGGTTAGCAGCGAGTCCTGTCATCATAGTGCGGACGTTCCAAGTTCCCAGTTTTAGAGTTGGTCTCTTTTGTTTTATTGTCTTGCCTGGTGCGAAGGTTCTCAGCCTGCTGTTTGGATTTCTCCTTATCCCCATGCACCCAATGAGGAAAGCAAGCTGTGGCGGGACAACACCTTATTGGCTGGGGGCTGCCCAGCTTGAGGCGGGCGGTAGCTGTCCAGTGAGATCTGATGATCCCTCCCACCGTCGGGAACAACCCCTGGCGCCACGCTCTACGCCAATTGAGCAGTGGCTTATAACCTGTAACTGTCATTCCCCGTGTTTTGTCTACGCCAAAGGCGAAGCTGGAGTGTCCTCTCCAGTGATCCGGTGTTCTACCTTCCAGAGTTGGGCGTTGGTAGGATTCAAGCCTGGGCAGGAAGATATGGAAGACAAGATGTTGCCCATGCAGCATGTCCCCCCTCTCCACGTCACTGATGAATCCAAAGGAACAGCAGGGCTGCTACAGTTTGGCACCAGCGCCTTTGCAGGAGCTGCCAGAACGATATTGAGCACAACATAGAACTGCCTTAGGGGCTCCGACTCCGGATTTTTCCTCAGGGTTGACTCCCGAAGCCTTTCCCGTGACCGGGTATGCCGCAAGGCAGCAGAGGTTTGAAATCAGGGTTTACCTTCCCCTAGATGGGCTACCTTCCCAGGTTGACGAGCCACCATCTACCCGAAGCATCTGGTTTTAAGGTGCCAGAGATCCGCCCTCGCCCCTTCTCCTATTAGTAAAAAGCAGTTCCACCGGGCTTAGAGACTAAACCACACGGGCAGGCTAGGAGTTGGACTTAGTTGTCAGAGGCTTTTCGAGACGCACGCCATAAGGAGCATTTTATGAGCACTGGGAGCTTAACCCCAGTGCCGCTCCTGGCTATGACAACCTTAGAACCGTAGATGATGCACTGAAAATGAAAAAGGACTGTTGGTGTGATCAGTGGTACAGACACAGAACAGACACAAGAGCACACGAGGTATGTTTTCACTTGTATGAGTGTCACAAATCTGACGTTTATGTGTTATATATGTCACCAGAATGAAGGCTGCATGAAGTAAAATAGTAAAGAAAAAATAGAACAGTTTGCTTCCTAAGGCTTAACAATTTAAGAAAGATATCAAATAGTGTTTTGGGGTTTTTTGCATTTGTTGCTGTCAGGGATGACCGGTGAGTCATTCCTATTTTGAGCTTATTTCTTTTCTGTGGATTTTGCTATTTGGGATCAGTCTGCCAAGGTCTCCGCCTTTGACCGCCACCTAATCCACATAGCACCGGACCCCCATGATCCCTCCTACAGGTGGTGAGCCCACTGGAGGGCGGACCCATGCAACTCCTTCGGGCTGAGCCCGGCCGGGTCCCATGGGTGGAAACCCGGCCACCAGACGCTAGCCATCGAGCCCCTCCCCCAGGCCTGGCTCCAGGGTGGGTCCCCGGTAACCCCATACCGGGCGGGGTACACTGAATCCTTGATCTAGAATTTATCATGAGAGTCTGTTGGATCATTCTTAGTCTGGCCCTTCACCCAGGACCAGCTTGTCTTGGGTGACCCTATCAGAGGCAAATTGCCCCGGACAACATAGCTCCTGGGATCACTGGGGCACGCAACCCCTCCACCACGATAAGGTAACGATCCATGAGGGGCTGTATTCTAGTTTAAGTCTTGGATTTATGCTAAGATTAACTCTGCCAAGTTTTGACCCTTGACTGTATGTTAACCTCCATCTCTTCTGTGTTTATATTATGTTTACCTTTGTCCATGGTTTTATAATTATGTTCTTGGGGTTTCTTTGTACTGTCTGTGATCTGTATTGTGTGCTGTCATTGTGTGTTTATTTCCACCAGTCCTGCTTGGTCTTTGCTCTGTGTGTTTCTTGATTATTCTCAGCTGATTTGTATTTGCTGAAATCACTCCACCTGTTATTTAAGAGACGCTGCCTCTCAGTGGGGAGCGGCTTCATCATTATGATCTCAGTTTCTCATGGCTCTGTTCTGTGTGGTGTTATCTCTACCCTGCCTTGCCAGCCTTGTAAGTTTCCCTATCTATGAGTTTCTTATCACGCCAAATTTGTCTACGTTGTTCAGCTCTGAGTGACTGTGAGTTCAGCTTAATAAATCGTCTACTGCTCGCTATGCATTGGAGTCCTATTCTCTGCCTCGAAGGGCATCCAGTGACAGTATGAAGCCTCCAGTCATGGATTCCGCTAGCGAGCCTGGCAGAAGGAGGAGGTTGAGCCACAACGAGTGTGAGGTTGTGGCTGCTGTGCAGGATTTGCCGACTGCAGCTCGAAGCAGCTCTTCCCTGGAGGACGCTTGGGATTGCTGGGGGGAAGTAGCGAACTTGATGGCAGCTAGACCGAGTTTGCATCCTCATCCCTGGATTCGGAGTCTGGCATTTACTCCACGACCTCCATTACCAACAGATTCCTTCTCACCAGAGCCAGCTTACCAGCTTCCAGTTTTTTCTCCGTCAGAGCAGAGGGAGCTTGCCGGCAGCAAGTTGGCATTCGGGAGCCCAGGGTGGAAGGAAGACGTTCCTCTTATTGCTCTGCCTCTTCACCCACAGCTCCCAGCCAGACGATCTCTGGAACCACCCAGAGGGAGACGTCTGGACATTCGGCAGCAGCAGAGGAGGAATTAAGGCAAGTCCTTGTTCATTTTTTAGAGTCAAAGAATGATGGGTCTTGCCGGCTTCCCAGTGGGAGAGGTCGGCGGCAGTCGGCTGCTGTCGCTGAGCTCTCACCACCCGCCTCTGCCATTCAATCTGCTGTCTGCTCCATCCCTCAATCCTCACCTGCATTCCCTGTGTCTGTGTCTGTTTTCTCTGAGAATTTGCCAATTCTGGGTGGTAACCGGATCATTTGGGGGGAGTGTGTTGCTCCTGAGGGCCCTCAAGCAGCATCTGCCTCTACGACAACACCTCTGTATTCAAAGTTTAGCTGGATTGGGACTGCTGCTCTAGAACCACTGTATGAAGGATATAAGGAAGAACAGGAGGAGCATAGGCAGGCTGTACTGGCTCAGGAGAAGCTTATAATGGATTACAAGCCGTGGCTTCTTCTAGAGCATGTATCCCAGCTGGCTATGGATGCTCCAGCTTCAGAAGCTGCCCCATGGTGCTACCCTGCTCCAGGTCCTGTTCCACATTGTTCCACAGCCCCGGTACCTGCTCATCATCATTCCACAGTCCCAGCTTCAGTTCCACGTCATTCCACTGCTCCAGTTCCTGCTCCACGTCATTCCACGGTCCCAGCTTAAGCTCCACATCGTTCTACTACTCCTGTTCCTGCTCCACATTGTTCCACTGTCTCAGCTTCAGTTCCACATCGTTCCACTGCTCCAGTTCCTGCTCCATGTCATTCCACAGTCCCAGCTTGAGCTTCACACCATTCCACTGCTCCAGTTCCTTCTTCATATCTTTCCACAGTCCCAGCTTCAGCTCCACATCGTTCTACTGCTCCAGTTCCTGCTCCACGTTGTTCCATGGTTCCTGTACCTTCTTCTAGTCATCCCATGGTTCCCGTTCCTGCTCCATGTCATTGCCTAGTTCCTGTTCCTGCCTTGCCTGCCTGTGTTCCTCATCCTGAGGAGGTCACCCCTGCAGCGGAAGATCAGGAGCTCAGGCAAGTACTGTTCTTTACCTTCATAACATCAGTATTAGTTAACTCTTGCCTAGCCCCTGGTGTTTTTGGTCACCCTTCATCCTGCTCTTCTCCATCGTCCAAGGTGACCTGGTCGAGGATGGGGTTGCAAGAGGACTATGTTCAAGTTGTTGTTCCTGAGGTCAGGAGACCCCTCGCCGATGACTCTTCATCCCTGTCTAAGGTGGCCGGTTCGGGGATGGGTCCCAAGACGGCAGGACTTGAGAACCTTCAGCCTTTGTCGCCTGGTTTTGCCAATGGCCGGCTCACCTCTGGTGTTCCGAAGGCCGAGGATTTCTTGACATGTGTTGCTGTTTCCGGACTTCCTCCACCATGTGTTCCTGTGGACTATATTTCTGTGTTCAACTCCCAAGGTCCATGTTCCCCTGTTTTCAAGTCCTGAGGTCCATGTTCCCATGTTGTCCCCTTGAGAGGGCAGTGTAACCATGTTGTCACCTTCTGATGGTAAAATGTCAGTGTTGTCACCTTTAGAGGGTAAAATGTCAATGCTGTCACCTTTAGCGGGTGAGATGTCCACGTTTCTACCTTCTGAAGGTAGAATGTCTATGTTGTCTCCTTTTGAGGGAGATATGTCCCTATTATCTCCTCTAGAGGGTAAGATGTCCACATTGTTACCTTCTGAGGGTAGAATATCAATGTTAGCTTCCTCAGGGGGTTAAGTGTCCATGCTGTCACCCCCAAGGGTTTAAATATCTCAGTTACCATCTTCAAGGGTTAGAATGTCTCATCATCATCATCATCATAGCAGTCTGTCGTGGGCGACAATGACTGTTTCATTTAGGTCTGATCAGATTCCTCCACACAGCTCTGTCCTTAGCCTTCTGCTGCCAGGAACTCCGGTCTATGTCCAACTTCTTCAAGTTTTATTTTTTTTTTTTACAGTGTCTTTAAATCTGAGCCTTGGTCTACCCTGATTGTGTTTGCCCTCGCATAACTGTGAGTAGAGTAACTGCCGAGGGAGACGCTGGTGGTCCATCCTCTCAACATGTCCGAGCCATCTCAGGTACATCTGTATTAGCATATCCTCCATTGATGGTAGACCAGCTCGTTTCAAGTGTCTCATCATGTACGCGTGGAGTTTCTTCACCTGCACTCTGTAGACAGTCCAAGTTTCAGCACCGTACAATAGGGTAGCCGGTATTGTCGCTCTGTACACTTTGCATATCACACGGATAGACACATGTCAATTGTTCCACAGTCTCTCCCTCAAGTTTCCAAACACAGCGCTCGCTCTTCCCATTCTGAGAGATAGTTCATCCTCCAGCCTAGCATTCTCTGAAACAGTACTCCCTAGATCAGGGGTCACCAACGCGGTGCCCACGGGCACCACGTCGCCCGCAAGGACCACATGAGTCGCCCGCAGGCCTGTTCTAAAAATAGCACAACTCGCAAGTGAGCTACGTCTAAGATGTAATTTTTTCTGCCGCTATTTTTTAAAATCACACTTGCATTTATATAGATTTTAAAATGACAATGTCTTAAAAAAAAAAAAATGAAAATATGTTTATTATACGTAAAGTTAAGGTGAACTCTGACCTAGTTCAAAGGTCAGTATTGTGCGCATGACAAAACCTTTGCGCTTGTGGAGAGTAAGCTAGCGGCCAGTGGAGATGGTGAGCGCAGTGCAGTTTCCTAGGCCAAAAACATGGCAAAAAAAAAAAAGACAGAAAATTTATCATTTTCAAAGTGAGCGGGAGGAAGAGTTCTTTTTTCCTACCGTGAAAGCAAGCTACGTGTGTTTCATTTGTGGGGCGACGGCGAAGCGGGACTATGTGGACCTTGTTCTCAATAAAGTTTTGGAAAAAAAAAACAAAACTTCAATACGCGTCATGAAACTGCTGCCCACTCTTTTTTTTTTTTTTGTACCCGTAGGTAGATTTGTTCTGCAGTCAGGTGACAAGCCTTAACTCCCTAACCTGCATGTCTTTGGCATGCGGGAGGAAACCCACGCAAACACGGGGAGGACATGCAAACTCCACACAGATCACTGTTGGCTGGGGGCAGGGATCGAACCCACGATCCCCGCGATCCCGCGGCCGAGGGTAAACTGCTGCCGCGGTGCTGGTTATTACTCCAGCATGATTCTTGGCAAGAACTGTATGGATATAATTCCAGTGAAGAAGAACACACAAAAGTGTGTTTATTAAATGTAACAGATTTTGAGCAGAATTGCAGCAGATTTGTTCAGTTAAAAATGTGATAAGATTTATTAATATGAAAGTTGATTTTTCTTAAATGTTGCATAACTTTTTCAAACATGGTTCAACATAGGCGATGACTCGCCTATCACAGGGGCTGAGGTCGCCAAGGTGGTTAAAAATCTCCTTGGTGGCCGGGCCCCGGGGGTGGACGAGATTCGCCCCGAATACCTCAAGGCCCTGGATGTTGTTGGGTTGTCATGGTTGACACGCCTCTGCAACATTGCGTGGAGGTCGGGGGCAGTGCCTTTGGCATGGCAAACCGGGGTGGTGGTTCCTCTCTTCAAAAAAGGGGACCGGAGGGTGTGCTCCAACTTTAGAGGGATCACACTCCTCAGCCTCCCTGGGAAGGTCTATGCCAAGGTACTGGAGAGGAGAGTCCGGCCGTTGGTCGAACCTCGGATTCAGGAGGAGCAATGTGGTTTTCGTCCTGGCCGTGGCACATCGGACCAGCTCTTTACCCTCTCGAGAATTCTTGAGGGTTCGTGGGAGTTTGCCCAACCAGTTTACATGTGTTTTGTGGACTTGGAGAAGGCATTTGACCGCGTCCCTCGTGGATTTTTGTGGGGGGTGCTTCGGGAGTATGGGGTATCGGGCTTGTTGTTACGAGCTATTCGGTCTCTGTACGACCGTTGTGAGAGTTTAGTTCGTATTGCCAACACTCGGTCGGAGTCATTCCCAGTGAGAGTTGGACTCCGCCAGGGCTGCCCTTTGTCACCGGTCCTGTTCATAATTTTTATGGACAGGATTTCTAGGCGCAGCCAGGGAATGGAGGGTGTCATGCTTGGTAACCACAGGATCTCATCTCTGTTGTTTGCAGATGATGTTGTCCTGTTGGCTTCATCCAGCAATGACCTACAGCTCTTGCTGGGACGGTTTGCCGCTGAGTGTGAAGCGGCTGGGATGAGAATCAGCACCTCCAAGTCCGAGTCCATGGTCCTCAGCCGGAAAAAGGTGGATTGTCCTCTCCGGGTTGGGGACAGGCTCCTGCCCCAAGTGGAGGAGTTTAAGTATCTTGGGGTCTTGTTCACGAGTGAGGGGAAAATGGAGCGAGAGATCGACAGACGGATTGGAGCAGCATCTGCAGTGATGCGGACATTGTACCGGTCTGTTGTGGTGAAGAGGGAGCTTAGTTCTAAGGCAAAGCTGTCGATTTACCAGTCAATCTACGTTCCTACTCTCACCTATGGTCACGAGCTTTGGGTAATGACCGAAAGAACGAGATCGCGGATACAAGCGGCTGAAATGAGCTTTCTCCGTAGGATTGCTGGACTCACCCTCAGAGATAGGGTGAGGAGCTCAGTCATCCGGGAGAGGCTCAGAGTGGAACCGCTGCTCCTCCACATTGAAAGGAGTCAGTTGAGGTGGTATGGGCATCTGATTAGGATGCCTCCTGGACGTCTCCCACTTGAGGTGTTTCAGGCACGTCCCACTGGGAGGAGACCCCGGGGCAGACCCAGGACTCGGTGGAGAGACTATGTCTCCCAGCTAGTCTGGGAACGCCTTGGTGTCCCCTCTGAAGAGCTGGAGCAGGTGGCTGGGGAGAGGGAGGTCTGGGCTTCTCTGCTTGGGCTGCTGCCTCCGCGACCCGGACCTCCGGAAAAGCGGTAGAAGATGGATGGATGGATGGATGGTTCAACATAGTTCATGAATTAAAAGGGTTTAGTTTTTTATGGTTAAAAGGGACTGGTGAAAACTGGACATTTTTTTAATGAAATGTAGAAGTGATCATCTGAACAATTGCTGAGATTAATAAAAATAAAGTGTTGAATATTGATCTTGTCTGTTACCCACTCTAAGTTATTGATAATTATTTATATATATATATATATATATATATATATATATATATATATATATATATATATATACAGTATATATACAGTATATATATACAGTATATATATATATATATATATATATATATATATATATATATATATATATATATATATATTTATATATATATATACAATTTGTTATTTTAGAGGAGTGTGTGAAGTTGGTGCCCTTCACATGACTCGATACCCATGAAGTAGCTCTTGGTTTCAAAAAGGTTGGTGACCCCTGCCCTAGATACTTGAAAGTCTTGCACTTGACTAGTGGCTCTGTACCAATGCTGATCTCTTCTGGTAGTGATGTTGATAATTGGAACTTTGGTGGTTGATAAAGGCACTCTGTCTTCTTGATGTTGATTTGGAGGCTGAATTGGCTAGCTGCTCTTGCAAATTTCTCCACTAAAGATTGCATATCGTCCACGCTGTGTGCAACTAGAGCACTGTCGTCGGCAAAGAGCATTTCTCTTACTACCTTTATCGATGTCTTACTCTTGGCTTTAAACTGTGCCACATTGAACAAGTCTGCTTCTTTCCTTGTTTGAATGTATACTCCTTCTGAAGTGTCTTTGAAGGCCATCTCAAGCATAGCTGCCAGATGTAGCGAGAAGAGTGTAGGTGCCAGCACACACCTTTGTTTCACCCCGTTGCTTACTGAAAAGTCTTTAGATACTGAACCACTCATTGCCACGTTTGCTTGCATACCTATATGGAGTGCCTCGATCAGGCTGACAAACTTCTCTGTACAGTCATATTTCTTGAGGACCTGCCAAAGTCCTTGTCGCGAAACAGTATCAAAGGCTTTACTGAAGTCTATGAAGACTACATAAAGCAGCATATTCTGTTCGATACACTTTTCTTGAACCTGTTTCAAACAGAAAATCATGTCCGTTGTGCTTCTTCCACTTCTAAAGCCACACTGGACTTCTGGTAGTACATTCTGCGAGATGTGTTCATTGAGTCTGTTCAGTAGTACACGTAACAGAATCTTATCAACAGTGGCTAGCAGTGATATACCTCAGTAATTTCCACAATCTTTCCTGTCACCTTTCTTGAACAAAGGCACAATACTTGCATCCTTCCAGTCTTGAGGTACTTTCTTGGCATCCCATATCTCTTGGATGAGCTTGTGCAGGCAGTTGGTCAGCTGAACACCACCAAATTTCCACACTTCTGCTGGAATTCCATCCCTTCCTGGAGCTTTACCATCCTGTGCTGTCCTGATAGCTGCCATTAGTTCATCAAAGTTTGGTGGTTAATCCAGACTTGATACAGCTGGTCGCTGCACTAGAGCTTCTTTAGCCTCTTCAGTGAGATCGCCAGAGTTGTTTAGTAGTTGGTCAAAGTGGTCTGCAAATCTGTCCAGGATCTTGTCTTTCTCCTGCAAAACCGTTTCACCATCCATAGCCTTTAGTTGGATCAATCCTCTTGGTTTAGGGCTGTAGATTTCTCTCAAACCTGTGGAGAATGTTTTCATGTCCTTCCTGTCTGCTGCAGTTTGAAGTTTCTCCGCTTTTTCATCCAACCAGTTGGACTTCATCTCTCTGGTGTACTTTTGTAGCTCACTCTGAGCCTCTGAGTATTTCTTCTTCTTCGACCTTGTGTTACACTGTAGGTTTCCCTGCCTAGCTGTATTCCTCGCTTCTAGTAGTTTCTTCAGGTGTTCATCATGCTCACTGACCCAGCATCGGCCCAGTAGATGATGGCTGAGCCTCTCATGCAGATTCTTAGAAGCTCGCCGGAGGAACTAACCGAGGCAAAAGTTGGATGGGAGCCGGATCGGAGTTCAAGTACAGCGGTAGTAGGAGACGGGGACCAGTGGAGGAGCAGCCAGGGCCCCAGCTGGATAAGAGCCAGAATCGGAGCCCAGTTACAGCGGCGGGGCTCGGTGGAGGAACTACTGAGGAAGATGGCGGTAGAGGGTGGGGCTCAGCGGAGGAACTACCGGGACCCCAGCTGGACAGGAGCAGGATCGGAGCTCAACTACAGCGGCGGTGGGTGGCAGGGCTCAGTGGAGGAGCTGCCGGCACCCCGGCTGGACAGGAGCTCAATTGCAGCATTGGTAAGCAGCGGAGCTAGCAGTGGAGGGGGCTAGCTGAGGCCCCAGCTGGATTCAAGGTCGATCGGATCGGATACCGGCGACACCAGCAGAGATCGTTTTACTATCAACAGGTCAGTAAAAATGCCACCAAAGAAGGAGGAAATGGAAGAGATCAAAAAATCTCTGAACTTCTTGTCAGAAGAACTGACCAAAGTGGCTAGTCAACAGCTTAAACTATTAGGGCTGATGGAAGAAGTCTGAGAATTAAAATTAACAATTAAGGAAAAAGACAAAAAAATTGCAGACTTGGAGCGATGCGTCGAGGATCTTGAACAATATTCTCGTATGGATGATCTAATTATAAGTGGACTAGATTTTAAATACCAATCATATGCTCATGATACAGCAGGAATGAGAGGTGAGGAGGCTCCCTTGAGTGAATTAGTCTCCCTGGAAAACCAGGTGCTTCAGTTCCTTGAAAGCAGAAATATAAAGGCTGAAGTAAATGCAAATTCAGCCTGTCATACTTTACCCAGAAAGAATAATAAAACAAAGAAATCAATTGTGATGCATTTTGTGAACAGAAAGGTAAAGAATGACATACTGAGGCAGGCCAGAAAGCTACGGGGAACAGAAGTTTACCTAAATGAACATTTAACAAAGACTAATGCTGAAATAGCACGGCAAGCACGGATGCTGAAAAGACAAAATAAGATACAGGCAACTTGGACAAGAAATTGTAGAGTTTGGATCAAACTAAATGGAACACCTGAGGAAGCAAAGACCATTATAATCAGAGATCTTACTGACTTAAATAAATATAGATGAACACTGATTAAAAAAATTAAGAGACTATGATAATCCATGTCCACACACAATGCAAGAATAGTTCTTTTGTGACATACCATGTCAATGTACTTTAAAATAAATAAATAAATAAATAAATGAAACAAAACAAACAAACAAAAAACTTATGACTGACTTGAGTAGACATCAATTATCCCCAGTTGGAGGAAGTCATTTGACACAGAGAGAGGAAATTCAAACTCTGAAAATATGCCATTATGCTGAACATAAACTACAAGAGATGGAGAATGATATTGATCCTGATAACCACTTTTTCAATAATATTCATAATCATTGTGAATATTACACTGAAAAGCAATTCAAAAGTCAAGTGCAACTACAGTAGATGCTAAACTATCAATAATACACTTCAACAGCAGAAGTCTTAACAAAAACTTTCCACAGATTCAGGACTATTTAAAACAGCTAGACAGAAAATTTACAGCTATCGCAGTCTCTGAAACTTGGCTTAATGAAGATAAGATAAGATAAGCCTTTATTAGTCCCACAATGGGGAAATTCCAGGATTGCAACAGCACAGGAATAGCAACACTCAGAGCAACAATCAAAAAGACAAGAAAAGCAAGAGCAGCGAATATACATATGTACATATAAATATACACTACTGTTCAAAAGTTTGGGGTCACTTACAAATTTCCTTATTTTTGAAAGAAAAGCACTGTTTTTTTCAATGAAGATAACTTTAAACTAATCAGAAATACACTCTAATATCTAATATACATTGCTAATATGGTAAATGACTATTCTAGCTGCAAATGTCTGGTTTTTGGTGCAATATCTACATAGGAGTATAGAGGCCCATTTCCAGCAACTATCACTCCAGTGTTCTAATGGTACAATGTGTTTGCTCATTGCGCCAGAAGGCTAATGGATGATTAGAAAACCCTTGTGCAATCATGTTAACACAGCTGAAAACAGTTTAGCTGGTTAGAGAAGCTATAAAACTGACCTTCCTTTGAGCAGGTTGAGTATCTGGAAAAAAATATTATTTCAAATACAAATCATTATTTCTAACCTTGTCAATGTCTTGACTATATTTTCTATTCATTTTACAACTCATGGTGGTAAATAAGTGTGACTTTTCATGGAAAACACAAAATAATTGTCTGGGTGACCCCAAACTTTTGAACGGTAGTGTATAAATATATAAACACACAGTGCGGAGCATTGCAGCTAGATGGAATAAATATATAAATGTAAATACTCACAGAGCAGGTTCCTCTGATGGCAATAGAGGGATATCAAATGTTTCATATTAACAGATCTCAAAAAAAGGGTGGTGGTGTTGCACTGTATATTGATGACCTGTATAGATGTAAGCTTGTAAATGGAATGTCCTTTGCACTACCAGGGATTCTGGAACGTTTTACTGTTGAGATTGACCAAGACAAAACAAAAAACCTAATTATAAGTTGTATATATAGAATGCCGGGAGCTTGCACTGAGACATTCAGAGATAAATTAGTCAAGCTGTACAATAATATTGCTAGTAAGAAAATGGTTGTAATTTGTGGAGATTTCAATATTGATTTACTCAATCCATTTCAACAAAATGTAATTACAGAGTTCATGAATTATATCTACAGTATGAGTCTATATCCCACAATAACACATCCCAGTAGAATCACAGTTCACACTGCTACCTTTATTGACAACCTGTTTGTTAATATTATTGATAAGAAAATAGAAAGTGGATTATTGATAAATGATATAAGTGGCCATTTGCCAGTCTTTGCACTTATCCATGGCCACACGGGGGCTAATACAGAAAAAAAACAACTTTAAAATCTTTCAGATACAAATCACAAAATGCAATCAGTTCTTTTAAAGAAGACTTGCTGAAGCGAGACTGGACAAATGTCTATGTATCAGATGTAAATGAAGCCTATGACACATTTATGAACATTGTAACCACTCTTTATGAAAAAAATCGTCCATTAGTAAAGAAAAAGCTTAAACATAAATTTGTCGACAAGCCATGGTTAACCAAAGGATTACAAACGGCATGTAAAAAGAAAAATTATTATATAAAGCTTTTCTAAAGAAAAGGACAAAAGAAGCAGAGCAGTGGTATAAAACATACAAAAATAAGTTAACATATATAATGAGATGTAGTAAAAGAGACTATTACAGTAAAGAACTGGAGAAAAACAGAGGCAATATTAAAAATACATGGACAATACTTAACAATATTCTTGGAAATAAAAACAGAAATACAAGCTACCCAACCAATTTTTCAAAAAAAAAAAAAAAATAACAAAACGACTCAGATTGTGAATGCAGTCTCACCTGCAGATGAATTTAATAACTTTTTTTGTTAACATTGGTCCTAATTTGCTTGAGAAATACCCATTACGGCACCTACGGGTGATACAATAAGCAAAAACATTGCTATAAAAGACTCCGTTTTCATAAAGAACACAGACGAGAGAGAGATCATTGAAATTGTTAAATGGTTTAAAAGTTAAACATCTACGGACTGTGATGGTATTGACATGCTCTTAGTCAAAACTATTTTTGAACGCTTAGTGAAACCACTGACATATATTTGTAACCTGTCTCTCCAAACAGGTATATTTCCCAATGCAATGAAAATAGCTAAAGTAATTCCGATATACAAGATGGGTGACAGAGGGGAACTTTCAAACTATAGACCAAATTCACTATTGCCGCAATTTTCCAAGATACTTGAAAAAATATTCTGTGAGAGAATTGACAACTTCATAATGAAGAGTAATTTATTGTGTGAGCAGCAATATGGGTTCAGACACAAGAGGACAACTGCATTTGCTCTAATGGAATTTACAGAAAAATATCAACTGCTGTTGAAAATAAAGAGTATTCAGTTGGGGTATTCCTGGATCTTAAAAAAGCATTTGATGCAGTGGATCATAATTTATTATTAAAGAAACTGCAAAATTGTGGTATTAGAGGGGTAGCACTGTCCTGGTTATGTAGTTACTTAAATAATAGATATCAGTATGCATGTGTTGGTAACAAAAACTCAGTTACTGAAGGTTTCTTGTGGAGTCCCACAGGGTTCAGTTTTGGGGCCACTGTTATTCAATATGTATATAAATGATATATGTAAAGTCTCGGAAAAAATGGATTTAATATTGTTTGCCAATGACACTAATTTATTATGCAGTGGAAGCAATTTGGAACAACTTTTGGATACACTCGGAAAGGAATTAGGAAAGCTTAAACTGTGGTTTGATTCAAACAAATTAACGCTCAATTTATGTAAGACAAAATTTATAGTTTTTAACAACCATCACAACAACTTAGTATCTAAACTCAGTGTAAATGGTGTAGAGATTGAAAGGGTATCCGAAACTAAATTTCTTGGAGTAATAATTGATAATAAACTGTGTTGGAAGTCACATATTAATTATACTAAAGGTAAAATATCTAAATCAATTGCAATACTAAACAGAGTGAAATATTTGCTGAATCAACCCACATTATATACTTTGTATCATTCATTAATACTCCAAAACATGACATATTGTTCTGAAGTATGGGGAAATACACATAAAACAAACATACAGTGGGGCAAAAAAGTATTTAGTCAGCCACCAGTTGTGCAAGTTCTCCCACTTAAAAGATGAGAGAGGTCTCCAATTTTCATCATAGGTATACCTCAACTATGAGAGACAAAATGAGAAAAAAAAAATCCAGAAAATCCCATTGAAGGATTTTTAATGAATTAATTGGTAAATTCCTCGGTAAAATAAGTATTTGGTCAATAACAAAAGTTCATCTCAGTACTTTGTTATATACCCTTTGTTGGCAGTGACAGAGGTCAAACGTTTTCTGTAAGTCTTCACAAGGTTTTCACACACTGTTACTGGTATTTTGGCCCATTCCTCCATGCAGATCTCCTCTAGAGCAGTGATGTTTTGGGGCTGTCGCTGGGCAACACGGACTTTCAACTCCCTCCCAAAATTTTCTATGGGGTTGAGCTCTGGAGACTGGCTAGGCCACTCCAGGACCTTGAAATGCTTCTTACGAAGGCACTCCTTCATTGCCTGGGCGGTGTGTTTGGGATCATTGTCATGCTGAAAGACCCAGCCACGTTTCATCTTCAGTGCCCTTGCTGATGGAAGGAGGTTTTCACTCAAAATCTCACAATACATGGCACCATTCATTCTTTCCTTTACATGGATCAGTTGTCCTGGTCCCTTTGCAGAAAAACAGCCCCAAAGCATGATGTTTCCACCCCCATGTTTCACAGTAGGTATGGTGTTTTTTCTCCTCCAAACACAACAAGTTGAGTTTTTACAATAAAGCTCTATTTTGGTTTCATCTAACCATATGACATTCTCCCAGTCCTCTTCTGGATCATCCAAATGCTCTCTAGCAAACTTCAGACAGGCCTGGACATGTACTGGCTTAAGCAGGGGGACACGTCTGGCACTGCAGGATTTGAGTCCCTGGCGGCGTAGTGTGTTACTACGCCTTTGTTACTTTGGTCCCAGCTCTCTGCAGGTCATTTACTAGGCCCCCCCGTGTGGTTCTGGGATTTTTGCTCACCGTTCTCGTGATCATTTTGACCCCACGGAGTGAGATCTTGCGTGGAGCCCCAGATCGAGGGAGATTATCAGTGGTCTTGTATGCCTTCCATTTTCTAATAATTGCTCCTGAAGTGGCATGAAATAAAAGGCGGCGTTGATGAGTTTTAAGTAGAGTTTATTGAATCATACCGCCTTCACAGGATCCCCGCTCCGGTGCATAGTGTGAGCAGCCCGGAGCGGGATCCTAAGGCTCTCTGAGAAGAGAGACACACAGTGTGTGTGTCCAGCAGCAGCAGCAGTTGAAGAGTGAGTGTGAGAGAGAGAGAGAGAACATGGATTTGTGCGGTATTTATACCAGTTACAGACAATGCATGAAAGAGCATGGGCATTTGCATATGAGAGAGACATACATATCAATAGGCAGATTGCTGGCCCCTGCTCCAGCTTGCAGGACAAAGAGGTGACAAGTCACATTTACATATTGATCTGTCTCTAGGTCACAGTGAGGACAGGACGCGTGAACACAAAGCATGAATGGCACATTAACATCACAGTAGTGCTGCGGAAAATAACCAGGAGTAGCGAGCTGTCTGTCCTTAGTCTGTGGGCGTTGTCCCACACTGCTCCCCCCCAGAGGGCTCAGCAGGGGGCCGAGACCTCGATAGTGCAGCATGGCAGCGAGCAGGGAAGGCTCTGTGCCGGTGAAGGTGGAGGGGGGTGGGGGTAGTAAATGCCGGCTGTGGACGGTGAAATCGTCCAGGCCGCGCAAAAATTGCTTGTTGATCCGCGATGTCGAGGGGCTGTCCCGTTGAGCGTGTTGAGATAACAAGAAGAAAAATTAGTCTCTGGCTCCTCTCGTGGCCATGAAGAAAAACAGGAGCGGCGAGGCTGCGTAGCGGCTGTAAGAAAAAAATAGAAGCAGAGGGACTTGGCGTGTTGACTTTAGGTGCGCGCGCAGCCCTAAAGCCTTTGGGAAAAGCTGACGGCTGAATCCCCTTGTGCGCCGTGGCTGAGACCGTTAGAGAATCCTGTGAGCAAGCTGCGTGGTTGCTTCAGGTGTGCGAGCAGCCCTGAAGGTTCTGTGTGCAGGCGGCGAAGGATGCTGGCGGTCTGTGGAGCCGAATGCGTCCCGTGCATGGTGCGCCGTCCTGGTATCTCCCCGGTACGTGTGCCGGGGTTCCGTGCAAGGGTGGGCCGTTGGAGAGGCGAGTCAGGGTCCAGAATCTTGGTGGAGATCAGCGCAATCGGCGCCGATAATCATCCATGTTGAGCTGTGGCTGCAGATTGGCCATGGTGCGTTGGAGCGGTGAGAGTGAATAGACGATCTTGTCACCGCTGGGCCATGGTGCGTTCAGGTCCACACGCTGCGTCCTCCGCCGGCCCTGGAGGTTGCTGTCGTGGAAAGGGGACAAGGTGCGTGCGCTCTCGTGTGGAGGAGCTGTGAGAGCGGCCGGTCCAGCGTGGAAGTGCAGATCTCAGGCGTGCAGATCTCCCGTGAAGCGGTTACCAGTGTGGCTGTCCAGACCAGAAGGTTGCTTTGCACAAAACGTGTGCATGTTCGGGGTCACCAGTGAAGCGGCATGAAATAAAAGGCGGCGTTGATGAGTTTTAAGTAGAGTTTATTGAATCATACCGCCTTCACAGGATCCCCGCTCCGGTGCATAGTGTGAGCAGCCCGGAGCGGGATCCTAAGGCTCTCTGAGAAGAGAGACACACAGTGTGTGTGTCCAGCAGCAGCAGCAGTTGAAGAGTGAGTGAGAGAGAGAGAGAGAGAACATGGATTTGTGCGGTATTTATACCAGTTACAGACAATGCATGAAAGAGCATGGGCATTTGCATATGAGAGAGACATACATATCAATAGGCAGATTGCTGGCCCCTGCTCCAGCTTGCAGGACAAAGAGGTGACAAGTCACATCTACATATTGATCTGTCTCTAGGTCACAGTGAGGACAGGACGCGTGAACACAAAGCATGAATGGCACATTAACATCACAGTAGTGCTGCGGAAAATAACCAGGAGTAGCGAGCTGTCTGTCCTTAGTCTGTGGGCGTTGTCCCACACTCCCACAGTTGATTTCTTCACACCAAGCTGCTTACCTATTGCAGATTCAGTCTTCCCAGCCTGGTGCAGGTCTACAATTTTGTTTCTGGTGTCCATTGACAGCTCTTTGGTCTTGGCCATAGTGGAGTTTGGAGTCTGACTGTTTGAGGTTGTGGACAGGTGTCTTTTATACTGATAAAGAGTTCAAACAGGTGCCATTAATACAGGTAACAAGTGGAGGACAGAGGAGCCTCTTAAAGAAGAAGTTACAGGTCTGTGAGAGCCAGAAATCTTGCTTGTTTGTAGGTGACCAAATACTTATTTTACCGAGGAATTTACCAATTAATTCATTAAAAATCCTTCAATGTGATTTTTTGGATTTTTTTTCCTCATTTTGTCTCTCATAGTTGAGGTATACCTATGATGAAAATTGGAGACCTCTCTCATCTTTTAAGTGGGAGAACTTGCACAATTGGTGGCTGACTAAATGCATTTTTTCCCCACTGTATATCCAGTCTTTATGCTTCAGAAGAGAGCTATTAGAATAATAAATAAAGCTGCTTACAGGGAACCAACAAACCCACTTTTTCTTAAATTAAAAGCTCTCAAGTTGAAAGATCTGGTTGACTTTTAAACTGCAGTAATAATGTTTAAAGATAAGAATCTAGCACTGCCCGCAAATATCCAAAAGTTGTTCCAAATAAGGGAGAAAGCAACACTGTGTTTCAGTGCAAGGAGTCAGATTGTGGAATGCTTTTGGACCTGAATTAAAATCATGTACAACGCTTGGACAATTTAAACAAAAACTAAAGGAAGAAATACTCCAAACATATATACAAGATGACATGTAAAATCACATAAGGATTGTCATATCCAGTCTGTGTTGTGTTGTTGCTTAGTTTTTTTTGTCACATTTTGTCTTAGCTTTGTTCTGAATTGTAATCGCTCTTGTTTTGTTTTTCTTTTGAATTCTTGGATGGAATATGGGTGGGCAATATAAGCTGCGGCTTCAGCCATCACCCATTTTGGATAACTTATGTTGAACTGTATAATCAGAGGAGTTATTGTTTGATTTGACCTTGTTGGATTCCCCCCCCCCTTTGTTATATTGTTCTGTTTCTTTTTTTTAATCTTTACTTTTAATCTATCCGAAATAAAGATTCATTCATTCATTCATTCATTCATTCATCAAACCAATCTTGATGTTTCCTCTCAGGGTAGCCTAATACATCACTCGCAGTCTGATACACCGTATCCTTCAGCGTTGCCCATTTCTCTTCTATGTAATTCTCTGAGTTGTTGCTGTCCCAGTTTTTTCAAGTTTTCGTCCATTTCCTGTGTAAGTTCTTCCTGCTTCTCTTGGCCTTTCAGTGCACTAGTGTTTAGCTTCTGTGGTGGCTTCGCACCCGTCTTGCAGTGCTGTTTTCGTCTGCAAATCCTTAATCTGGATCTCAGCATAACATGATCAGTACCACAGTCCGCACCTCTCATTGCTCTGGTGTCCAATACATCCCTTATGTCTCTCTGCCCGACCATGATGTAGTCTAATAAGTGCCAGTGCATGGATCTTGGGTGCATCCATGTCTTCTTGTGTGTCTTTGTGCTTAAATAGAGTGTTGGTTATCACAAGGTTGTACTCTGAACATTGTGCAAGTAGAAGTTCTCCACTAGCATTGCACTTGCCTACTCATGACTGCCTAGCACTCCTTTCCATTTCTCGGTGGCCGAACCAACTCTGGCATTAAAATCTCCAACGAGTATCAGCCTGTCATCAGTCGGTACACGCCTGATAGTCTCACGTAAATCACGGTAGAACTCTTCCTTCACCTTCTCTGTGTTGGTCATTGTTGGGGCATATACACTTATGAGTGTGGCATATATCTTCCGCTGTAGTGGGAGTCTCAAGGTCATTATCCTGTTGTTGAATGGCACCGGTTCCTCTTCAAGCATTGCTGCTATCTCCTTTCTAACTGCAAAGCCCACTCCTGCTTCTCTTCTTTCTTGAGTTGATCTCCCACTCCAAAAGAAGATGTACCCATGGTCTTCCAAGCTGTCATATCCAGGCAATCTTGTTTCACTAAGTGCAGCTATGTCTACATTGTACCTGCTCATTTCCAGGGCCACAAGCGCAGTCTGTCTTTCTGGGTGCTGTGATGTTGTTCTGTCCAACAGAGTGCGTACATTCCATTCTGCTACACACAAGGCTGCTGTTTTCCTCTTCTTTTGTCTTCCTGCTCCTAGCTTACTTTTCGCTGCCTGTGTGAACAGATCAGCGTGGATCTTGTAAGCCCGGGCGACGTCCGAGCCGGTATGCGTTGCTTTCTGACTGACCATTTCATGAAACTGCTTGCAAAGTATTTGAGTACTGCTAGCTTTTGCTGGACTAGCAGCACATTCTTGGCAGATAAGGTATTATCAGTGGTAAGGACAAGCCAAGACAAACTGACTCCAGTATCTGTTGTAGTGACTGACCAGATGATAGGTTTGTTTATCTCTGCTCTTTGGTGTAGTGCATGTCACGATGGACCGACTGGCACAGTCCACCACAGACCTTGTGACAGATGTGTTTATCTGCCAGGATGTCCAGTCTCACCCTGTGTAACTGGAAGTGGTCCACCACAGACCTGTGGCAGATATTGTTTTTAGTTCTGCCAGGATGCCCTGTTTCACCCTCCACGCCCTCGGAAGGGTGGGGATGCCGGTTGAGTCGCCAACAGCCTGACCCATAAGACAGGTAATACCGGTTTTCATGGCTATCTGGTAGCAAACAAGCCAATGCCTGACCTCACAGAAGGGCAAACTCTCTATGATTTCAATATCCTTGTTTTCCTTGGCCCAAGAAGATCCTGTGTTGTTTTCAATACTTCAGACTCGTGTTTTCTTCTGTTTGGTGGGCCAGGGACTCTGGTACACCACCCAACCCGCCTTGTATTTTTGGTTTCATGGTTCTGGCTCTTGGGCAGACCACCCGATTAGTTTTTGTTTTTTGCCTTGATCTTTGGTCCTGTCCCATGATTGGTACTCTTTTTTTTTTTTTTGCTCTGTAAGGGAGGTAAAGATGTTGTTTTGGCTCGCCTGGCCTTGGGCCCCTGCTACCCACTCTGAGAGGGTGTTTTTCTGTTGTTGTTGTTTTTTTTTTTATGTAACATTTTAGGGTGTCTGGAAGCCACCCATGAAATGGGGGAGCTGTGTCAGGGATGACCAGTGGGTCATTCCTATTATGAGTTTATTTCTTTTCTGTGGTTTTTGCTATTTGTATTCTAGGTTAAGTCTTGGATTTATGCTAAGATTAACTCTGCCAAGTTTTGACCCTTGCATGTATGTTAAACTTGAGCTCTTCTATGTTTATATTATGTTTACCTTTGTCCATGGTTTTATAATTCTGTTCTTGGGGTTACTGTGCATTGTCTGTGATCTGGATTGTGTGCTGTCATTGTGTGTTTGTTTCCACCAGTCCTGCTTGGTCTTTGCTCTGTGTGTTTCTTGATTATTCTCAGCTGATTTGTATTTGCTGTAATCACTCCACCTGTTATTTAAGAGACGCTGCTCAAAGGTGGGGCACGGCTTCATCATTATGATCTCAGTTTCTCACGGCTCTGTTCTGTGTGGTGTTATCCCTGCCCTGCCTTGCCAGCCTTGTAAATTTCCCTCTCTATGAGTTTGTTATCATGCCAAGTCTACCTACGTTGTTCAGCTCTGAGTGACTTTGAGTTCAGCTTAATAAATTGTCTACTGCTCGCTACACGTTGGAGTCCTATTCTCTGCCTCGAAGGGCGTCCCATGATAGTTTCACTGCCTTGAAACGATATAGACTAGCAGCTTCAACATGCATTCATTTTTAAATTATCAAAAATATAGATCAAAGATGCTGGGATAGGCTCCAGCCTCCCCACAACCCGAAAAGGATTAAGCGGAAGAAGATGAATGAAAAAAAATGAAAAATTTTGAACAATTGTCAGAAAAGGTCTGTACATGTTAAAGCATTTAAGGCATAACAGCAGCATGAGCATTTTCATTTCGGGGTAAAACCAACAGCTGTAGCTGTCCGTTTTACCCCGACATTAAAACACCCAGGAACGGAGTTGTGGTTCTTTTTGGCTCTGACTAGATTGATTATATCTTATATATTTTATATAAGATTATATCTTATATAAATATAAGATATAATATATTATATCTTATATTATATATAAGATTATATATTATATATATATATATATATATATATATATATATATATATATATATATATATATATATCTTATTGATTGACTGATTATGTCCAACATCTTTTAACAAAATTCCTCTGACTTTGTTGAGGTGGAGACATTGATATATTTCAGAGCTTTTTATTGTTTACAGCGAGAGCATCTTAGGAGCGGCGCTAACTAACGGAACTACAGTCTGCCAGGCCACTTTTTAAGGTCATCTTCTCATCCCTCCATAGTCATGGGATGTGGTATTATTATATTACCTGTTTTTGTGGTGCAAAAGGCCCTGTTTTCATCTTTTTGATGTCAACGTCATTGTTTTTTTAACAAGAAAAATTGTCCCGTTTCAGTGACAGCCATAAGTTCTAAACTAGTACCGAAAGTTGTGTCCATTTACACATGGCATCATGGGGGCTAGGAATAAGCTGGAAATTTTTTTGGAGCATTTGCCCATCTGAGGTCTATTCAAAATTGGATGGCAGGAGCAAACAATACAAAGCAAACAAAAAAAAATAATTCCAATAAAACCCTCTCAAAATTCCCACATGCCCTCAAGTCATGTGATTTGACTGACATAATGAGGCCTCGCTTGCTACGGTCACGTGAGTGTGGGCGTGCTGATACAGTGCCCAATGCACTGTGGAGCGTTAATCGCTGAGTTCCAATTTATAAAATTGTTCCTTGCTGAGGAGAAACTGTTTCATCCAAAAGTCTGGTCATGAATTGCTCTTCACCCAACATCAGAGCTGTGAAACCCTACGCCATCAGGCCATAAAAGAGAAGTTAATCCCTGCTCAAGACCTGCAGTCATTTCCCCACAAATCCATTTGCCAAAGGAATGCCCCAAATGACAGGTTTATGGCCATACCAGTAAGATTCCTAATTAAAACCCCAAGGGTCCTCACTGAAACTCAACAAGTCCCACATGTCCCTGCCAGTTGCAGCAAGAAGTTGCTTGACAAAAATGTGTGGCCATCTGGTTTATACCTCCGACAGTTTTTTGAGAGGAAATGATCAACATGTGACTGTCATCATTGTGTTTGTCATTATAAGCATTCAATAGTAAGACCAACCTTAGAATATGTTCATTTAACTGCAAGAATGTAAAAACTTCATTTAATGAGATCTCCAGTTTATGTGATAACCATGACATTGTGTTGCTGCAGGAACACTGGTTATTCAAAAACGAATTGTCTATTCTAAGTAGATTACATGGTGACTTTATAGGACAAGGTGTCTCCTTTATGGATACGGAAGAACGTGTTATTTTAGGTCGCCCCTATGGCGGCGTCGGTATCCTATGGCGGAAGTCATTTGCGAACAGTTGTGTTGTGAAAACTTACGATTGCTTAAGAGTTATAGGTATTGAAGTCAACCTGGGTGACTTTCACTGTCTTATATTATGTGTATATTTCCCCTATGACAATGTTGAAAACTTGGATGAATACTTGCACTGCCTGAGTCTTGTTAAACGTATCACCGAGGACTTTCCAACTCCATATGTGTTCACAATTGGTGACTTCAGCGCTAATACAGCACGTTCTAGTTGTTTTGGAAACGAACTGGTGTCTTTTTGTGAGAGTTACTCCCTACACATCTCAGACAGGATTATCCTACCAAGTGATACCTTTACTCATGTTAGCTTTGCCCACGGCTCTACATCATGGCTTGATCACTGTGTGACTACATCCTCAGGCCATGATAACGTATCCAATATCAAAGTTCTGCTTGACTATGTGAGTTCTGATCATGTACCCTTATCCATAGATATTGAGGTATCTAGTGCTGTAAATGGCCCCCGGGAAGCTCCCTCAGCCACAACGAGCAGTAGAACATACAAATGGCGTGATGCCACAGCGTCAGACCTGTCCAGATATAAGAAACTTACTCGTAGGAAACTCTGTAACATCCGTGCTCCTATGGACGCCATCAGGTGCCACGACCGTAATTGTGCGGCACACAGGGACGATATTGACAGGTTCTACAGTGATATTGTTGATGCCCTAAATTACTGTGTGAGTGAATGCATTCCTAGTCACAGTGTGGCCACCCAATATAACGTCACAGACTGGAATGATGTAGTTAGCGAGGCTCACACAGCTGCCCGGGATGCTTTTTTGTGGTGGAGGAGTAATAGCAAACCACGGTCTGGTCCAATATTTGAAAACATGAAAAATTGCAGGGCTAGGTTCAAATATGCTCTACGAGCATGCAGGCGTAATGAAGAAAGTATCAAATGTGACCAGCTAGCTAATCACATGAGTGAACTGAACATGGTAGAATTCTGGAAACAAATGAAGGCTATGAGCTCCCACCGGTCTGTCAGATCAAACACTATTGATGGTGTGACTGGTGACGTTAATATTGCTGAAAAGTGGAAATGTCATTATGAAGCTATTTTCAACTCAGTCAAGAATGTTTCAATGAAGGATTCTGTTATGCATGATATTCGTCTGTACAACGATATGTTTGATGCCTCTGATATTTCTGCTGTTACTCCTGTTGAAGTTGATTCACTGATCAAAGTTCTTAAGAAAGGCAAATCAGCTGGCCCTGACTGTCTCACCAGTGAATGCCTCATCAACGCCGATTTCAACTTGTGTATTTTGTTGTCATTGTGTTTTAACTGTATGTTTGTTCATGGTTACATGCCAGACATGTTGATGGACTCTGTTATTATTCCTTTGGTGAAAAACAAGTGTGCCAGTCTTTCTGACATGAACAACTACAGACCTATAGCTATTGCTAATGTTATATCTAAACTGTTAGAGGGTTTATTTCTGAACAGAATTGAGGATTATCTGTGGACAAACGACAATCAGTTTGGTTTCAAATCAGCTCTTTCAACTGACAAGGCTGTTTACCTACTCCATGAATTTGTTGACTACTTCAGAAGCCACTCCACTAGTGTTTATGCTACGTTCCTAGATGCTAGCAAAGCTTTTGACAGGATTAACCACTGGGGTTTGTTCAGAAAATTGATCGATCGAGGTATCCCTATTTACATTGTTAGCATCCTGTTATACTGGTATAGAAGGCAGTCTATGGTTGTTAGATGGGGCAATGTCACCTCATCCAAATTTCATGTGACCAACGGTGTTAAACAAGGTGGTATACTATCACCCTTGTTGTTTAATGTCTATGTTGATGATCTCAGTATACTGTTGAACAATACTAATGTGGGCGGCTTCTTTAACGGTGCACTGTTAAATCACATTTTCTACGCTGATGACCTCTGTTTGTTAAGTTTATCCACCGCAGCGATGCAACATCTCCTTTCTGTATGTGAAAAATTTGGTAAAAAAAAATGACATCCTGTTCAACTGTACTAAATCTGTGTATGGCTTTCAAACCAAAGGGCGTCAATACGTCGAATCCTGTTATGTCACTTTGTGGTAATAGCTTGAACTTTGTCGAAAAAGTCAAATACCTAGGTGTGTGGATTGAATCTGATAAGACCAATGCTGATTGTAACAGGCATCTCAGGAAACTGTACGCTCAAACCAATTTACTGTTGCGTAATTTCCATAGATGTTCTCCTGAAGTCAAATGTATGTTGTTCAAGACCTTCTGTACCTCAATGTACTGCTCGCCATTATGGTTTAATAGCAATGTTGCTGTTAGGAACAAAATCCGCATTGCATATAATAACTCCCTAAGAAGGTTGTTAAATGTTCCACGAAGGTCAAGTGCAAGCAAGCTGTTTGTGTCTGTGAACATTCCGTCTTTTGGAGGATTGATACGTAAGAATGTTTACAGTTTTTTGAGAAGACTGCTGGAATGTAACAATCATCTTATATCAGCAATTGTCAACTCGTCACTCACGCTTCATTCCAGCATCTGGAAGTGGTGGCGTTCCATTTTACACTGAGCCCATTATGTCTTTTGTTGTTACAAGAGCGCCGAGTGTCTGCTGATCTGTATATACTTTATTTATTTATCTATTTGTAATATGAACCCTGAGTTTGAAATAAACGTTTGAATTTGAATTTGAATTTGAATTGCCCTCCAAATGATAACACAGGGATATTTCTCTCTCTGAAGTTAAATTATGAATTGTGAAAATATGAATTAACTCATATCCTTCTCCACAGACAGTATCTGCTATTGAAGAAATGGCGGGACCCTGTGATGGACAATTATCATTAGAAATGCTTTTATTGATATGATTTGATATGTGTTTCTTTTGAAAAATTTATTTTGCATGCCAACCATAAAGAAATTATCGTATTTAAAATGTACACACATTGTCCCTTTATTAAGTAGAATATGTTGGTCACTAAAGTTTTAAAGAATTTATGCTTTAATAGGCAGCATATACAGGTAAATCTCAAAAATTAGAATATCATGAAAAAGTTCAGTATTTTTTGTCATTCATTTCAGAAAGTGAAATCCATAAATTATATAGTCATTACTTCAGTTTCTCGAAAAATTAGAATATTATATAAAATTAGTTTTAAAAAATAGTTTTTTAGTAGAAATGTTGGCCGACTGAAAAGTATGTCCATGTACCACTCAATACTTGGTCAGGGATCCTGTTGGATTAATTACTGTATCAATGTGGTGTGGCATGGAGGTGATCAGCCTGTGGCACTGCTGAGATGTTATGAAGGTCCAGGTTGCTTTGATAGTGACCTTCAGCTTGTCTGCATTGTTGGGTCTGGTGTCTCTCATCTTCCTCTTGACAATCCTCCATAGATTCTCTATGGGGTTTAGGTCAGGAGAGTTTGCTGGCCAATCAAACACAGTGATGCCATGGTCATTAAACCAGGTTTTGATACTGTTGGCAGTATGGGGGGTGCCAAGTCCTGCTGGAAAATGAAATCAGCTTCTCCATAAAGCTTGTCAGCAGAGGGAAGCATGAAGTGCTCTAAAATTTCCTGGTGGGTTAGCCTACTGCGCTGACTTTGGTCTTAATTTGAATTTGTTTGATGATCTGAAACACTTAAGTGTGACAAACATACAAAAAAGGAGAAATCAGGACACTGAAATACATGTATCCTATTAGGATTGATTTAGGGAGTGTTTCCTCAAACTGAATCATGACAGACTGTGTGTCCTTCAGCAAGCCTTCTTTTTTACTCTGTAGCCTTTTCACATCCTTCACCTTTCCTCCTTGGATCTCGTTTTTCACTTCTTCCATAGACATGCACAAAGGGACACCTGATATAACTCCCCTCAAGTTAGCTGTCACACCAGGAACATGCACCTTCATTTGTTCTTCGTTTAGACATGTCATTGTCAGTATTTTCTGTTGCTGTCGTTTACTTGTGGCATGAATTAACAGCCGGTTATTCTTCAAGAACTTTGCAAACGTAAGTCTCCAAATTTATTTCTCAAATGCTTTTGTCAGCTTAATCGGGTGATAGTGCCCCCCACCCTGATTGAACTCAATGACAACCTTGCAGTCATTCCCTACATCCTCAAACTGCCATCCATTTTGGCCAGTTTGTGTTTTCTTTGCATTGTTATTTCCTCCCGCATCACTCTCATCTGACCCGCTTCTAAGTCTTGGTGCCCCCCTAGCTGCTCTTTTCTGGCCCCCAGGCCTGGATAGCGTCCAGCCCACCTCATCTTTGTCGTACCCGTGAGAGCTAGATGCCACGCTATCCGCCACAGACAAATCAGTCCTACCACCAGCCGAACACAGATGTAACCTTACAGGGTGCCTATGATGTCTGTATGACATCATAGAAGGAGTTGCTCAAAGGAGTTGTTCAGAACTTTTTATATGGGCATGTGACATCATAGGAACACAGTGTGCGCCTGTGATGTCATAGCTATGAACGTCCACAGCAACCCTATGGATCCCCTACGGACGTTCATTAAAGATTTTCCCTCCCAAACTTCCGCATATCCGGGGAGGCTGAAATTCAGGGATGTTGAAATGGTACCCATGCATGCCTGCCTTTGATCTTTGACATAGTTACCATGGCAACAGTAACCATGGTGATGCATGCCTTTGATCTTTGACATGGTTACCATGGCAACACAAAGTCCTATGATCGTGACATACACACACACAGCCACACGCAGAGAGACACATACACACAGACAGAGATTTCTTGAATTATAGTCCATCCATTCATCCATCTTTTTTCGCTTAATCCTTTTCGAGTCGTGGGGGGGCTGGAGCCTATCCCAGCATCTTTGTGCGAGAGGCAGGGTACACCCTGGACATAGTATGATGACTTATTCACCTTTGCAAATTTTGAGCCATATGACATCATAAAGTCACATTACTGTAGGCATCGTAAGTGATGGTCTATATGACATCATAAAGACATATTTGGACACATTTGTCTATATGATGGCATTGCCAGTCCTATGTTGCCTGATATCAAAGGATCATCATAGCACATCATGCCTCATAGGACATCATGCCAACATCATAGGCCCTATGATGCATTTGAGCCTCACTTTTGTATTGAATTATGACAAAACCTGATGAAATTATTTTTTTCCATCAAATGTAAAAAATAATAACAAAAATAATGAATTAGATTTACAGTATTTGGTACTTTTCATGTCAGGTGACATCTCACAGTGCTTACAGTGAGTCCATTATTCATTCACTCCACACAGACATTGATAGTGGTAAGCTACTACTGCAGCCACAGTTGCCCTGGGGCAGTCTGACAGAAACATGGCTGCCAATCCACACCAACGGCCTCTGCAACCACTACCAAACATTTTTAGACTTTCATACCTCGTGTCATGAACAGTGGAGGCAAGGTGGGTAAAGTGTCTTGCCCAGGACCACAACAACAGAATGGCTGGGGAGAGCGGGATTCGAACCACCAACCCTGTAGCTATTGGACAACCTGCATACCTCCTGAGCAACTGCTGCCCAAAAAAGAAAAAAAAAATCACCCAACTTATGAAACTATGGTCTCAAATGTATGTATAAGCAAAAAGCCAAAAAAGCTAATTTAGGTGTTGAAAATCAGAATTTTTTTTAGACAAAGTTTAAGATTTATGAGGAAAAATATGTACATTCATGAAGAACGGGTCTAAGTGATGCATATAGTGCCACAGCTCTACCCCCCATTGGCAAATTGGGTCACTGCATGGTCATGTTAACACCCAAGTATGTCCCCCTTGTGCAAAGGCAGCCTGCTTATACACGGACTGTGAGGAGGTGGACACAGGAGGCTGCTGATGCACTGCAGGACTGCTTCAAGACGACAGACTGGAGCGTACTCTATGAACCACATGGGGTGGACATGGACAATATGACTGATTGCATCACAGAATACAGTAGATTCTGTGAAGACATGACCATGCCAGCTCAGGCTGTACACTGTTTCTCCAACAACAGACCATGGGTCACCAGTGACCTGAAAGCACTTCTGAACAAAAAGAAGAGAGCTTTTAGGGCTGGAGACAAGGAGAAGCTGAGGGGAGTGCAGCATGAGCTGAGAGAGATGCTGAGGAGGTGCAAGGACAATTATAGGAGGAAGTTGGAAGAGAAACTCAGGCAAAACAACACTAAAGATGTGTGGGATGGGAATGAAACAAATAACTGGGTGCAAGGGGAGAGTCAGGCAGCCATCTGGGAGCCAGGAGAGAGCTGAGGAACTGAATCTGTTTTTTAATAGGTTCAACTCACAGTCTGTCACCCGAGCAACACAACAAGACCCCCACACACCCCTCCCCACCCACCCTCCTGTGCAGAACCTCTCTCCATCTCCCCCCTCCTCCTCCTCAGGGGGCACCAGGACCCTCCCTCACTTCACAGTGACTACAGATCAGGTGGAGAAACAGCTGGAGAGACTCCATCAGCGGAAGGCTTCAGACCCTGATGGCATCTCCGCCAGGACCCTGAGGACCTGTGCCAACCAACTAGCTCCAGTACTGAAACACCTGTACAACCTGAGCCTGAGTCTGGAGAGAGTACCAGTGCTGTGGAAGACATCCTGCCTGGTTCCTGTCCCCAAGAAGTCACCTCCATCGGATTTGAATGACTACTGACCAGTTGCCCTCACATCTCATGTGATGAAGGTCCTGGAGAGACTGGTCTTTGCCCACCTGAGGCCGTGGGTGAAGACGTGGCCGGACCCTCTGCAGTTTGCATATCAGCCCCATTTAGGAGTTGAAGATGCTGTCATCTACCTGCTGCAATGAGCCCATCTGCACCTGGATGGTGGAGGAGACACTGTGAGAATCACTTTTTTTGATTTCTCCAGTGCCTTTAACACCATCCAGCCACTGCTGCTGGGTGAGAAGCTGCGGGTGATGGGGGTTGACAGCTCTGTGATCTCCTGGATTGCTGACTACCTGACAGGCAGACAACAATTTGTCCGGCTGGACAATATCTTGTCTGGAGTGGTGGCTAGTGATACGAGAGCTCCACAGGGGACTGTGCTCTCTCCTTTTCTTTTTACCTTATACACCACTGACTTTCAGTACAACACTGAGTCATGCCACCTGCAGGAATTCTCTGATGACTCAGCTGTTGTGGGTTGTATAAGAGGAGGAGAGGGAGGGGAGTACAGGGCACTGGTAGATTTGTGGAGTGGACGGAGCAGAATCACCTGAGGTTGAATGTCAGCAAGACCAGAGAGATGGTGATTGACTTCAGGAAGAGGAAGACTCCTTCTCAGCCACTGCAGATTAGGGGGGAGGATATAGGAGTGATTGAGGACTACAGATATCTGAGTGTCAGGATCAGCAGCGGGTTGGACTGGAGATCCAACACCAATGCTGCGCACAAGAAGGGGATGAGCAGACTCTACTTCCTGAGAAAGCTGAGATCCTTCAACATGTGCAGAAGGATGCTGGAGCTTTTCTACCAGACTGTCGTCGCCAGCACCATCTTCTTTGCTGCTGTCTGTTGGGGAAGCAGTATCAGGGCCAGAGATACCAACAGACTTGACAAGATTATCAAGAGGGCTGGCTCTGTAATTGGTCTCAGACGGGAGACCTTTGAGACAGTGGTGGAGAGGAGAACACTAAATAAACTGTGATCCATCATGGAAAATCCTGATCACCCCCTCCACCACACACTAGATAGGCAGCGAAGCCCCCATCTCAGCCCGGGGAAGGATTGTTGGAGGACTGAGAGTGTAGCCAACAAGTCCACGGAATGGGCATGCTTCCACAACCCCGGGTGCGCCTCGGCAACGGCGGTCGCCGAATCTACCTTCTCCCAGATTTTTGGGGGCTGCGGGAGGCGAGGGCTTTATCCATGAAGACCTGGATGAATTTGGCGGCCCATTCCTCCTCCACATTCAGGGATCCCAGTGCCGATCTCCCTTTGATTGGTGGAGGTCGGTGTGCTGGGGACATGAATCGCTCCACAAACAGGTAAGTGAAATGAGAAAAAAAACAAAACCCCACAACTCACAGCAGCCGGGTTTTTTTCTGACTGCTTTCTTCGGTCGTGAATCGCTCCTCGGCACAGAGAGGAAAACCCACGCGCTGAACTGTGAGCTTGTGAGATTTATTGAAAAACATCAAAACATAAAGTCCAAATAGTGCTCTAACACAAAAATACAAACAACGGGCAAATTTATGGGTAAAGCGCACCAGAGCAAGGGCTGGGCTCTGGTGGAGATGAAGGAAGGAGAAACTTAAGACAGCGGCAATCAGAAAAGAATTTCACAGCCCTTAAATAGGTCCAGAAACAAATGAAACAGGTGTGGGTCATATGAGCGGGCAGATGGTTACAATGATTAATAATTTGGACCAGCTGGAAGAAATAAACAGGGAACAGGGAGCTGACAGCTGACAGGAGCCACGCAGAGCAAAAACCCACAAAAGTCACTGACAGCTGAAAACCCCGAGGGAGAACACAACAAAATACAAAGATAAAGAGATGGCAAAAATAAAGACAAATAACTTCAAAAATGTAATTAACAAACTATAATGAACGTAAACATGAAAATAAATAATACAAAGAAACAATACAGACTACGTGACAAATCAACCAAGGATAAAATAACAGGAATTGGCACTCAAAACAACAACACAGTACAAATATAAAAAAAGACAAAAAGACTGAGCCCGGTGGAATCCCCCCACACTCAGATCGTTTCAAAACCGGCAATGATCAGTTGCTCCTCACAAGATTTCTGACAGAGGAGTCAAAGGAGTTATCAGAAGAGTTATCCAAGAGAAAAAAAGACAACTTGTGGAGAGCTCCAGAAAGACCTGATGTTATTAGGTACTGCTGTTTCAAAGAAAACAATAAGTAATGCACTCAACTGACATGGGCTCTATGCCCATTCACCTCACAAGACTCCAGTGCTGAAAAAAAAAAAATCATTCTGAAGCTTGTTTAAAGTTTGCTGCGCAACATTTGGGCAAGCCAGTAAAATACTGGGAGACTGTAGTCTGGTCAGATGAGACCAAAACTTAACATTTTTGATGCCACAACACAGCACCTTTGGAGGAGAAATTGCATTGCACATCCCACGATGGTGTAGGTGTGTTTTTCAGCACATGGTACAGGCAGACTTCAGATAATTGAAGGAAAGATGAGTGGACAAATGTACAGAGACATTCTTGATAAGAACCTGTTGCCATCTGCCAAGATGACAAAGATGAAACTAGGGTGGACATTTCAGCGAGACAATGATTCCAAGTTTGATTGATTTCCCAGTTTGGGATCAAAAAAATACATCTATCGATCAAACACACAGTCAAGTACACTCTCAACTGGCTCCAGAGAAGGAAAATTTAGTGCATCCGGAAAATATTTAATAAAATATTATGTATGTATGTATTATAGTATTATGTGTTTCACTTTTTCCACATTTTGTTATGTTACAGCCTAACTCCAAAATGGATTAAATTTGATTTTTTTCCTCAAAATTCTACATACAACATCCCATAAAGGCAACATGAAAAAACGTGTTTTTTTTTTTTAAAGATTTTTGCAAATTTATTAGCAATAAAAGTAAGAAATTTGTCATGACCCTAGCACTAGGTCATGGTGCTCGGGTTATTCTTGTCAGGGTTTGACAGCGGCGTTATTATTCTAGCTCTCCGAGCTCTTATTGTGATAGTGCTCGGGGAGGCTTCCGCTCAGCTGTCAAACCCTGAACAGCTGTGCTGCATTTGTGGTCGTTAGTGCTCGGACTATTTTAACCCACGCTGGCGACCGCATCTCTGCAGCAGTGTCTGTTCGCACTCCGTCACGCTACGGAAGCTTGGGATTAATTCCTACCACATCTGCTTTTGGTTTGACCGTCGTTCCCCTGGACCGGTGAGTGTGCTGTGTAGCCTTGCCCCTCCCGGTGAGAACTGATCTATGTGAGTCTCTGCCTTAGCAGCCGGTGTAATTATTATTTCACCAACCTTGCCTGTCTGTGCTGACCGTCTCCTCCTCTGGACCTGTAGTGAGCTGTAGAGCCCTATGCCTCCTGTTGTGTTAAGACTAAGTGTCATTGTCCCAGCAGCCTGTGTTGTACCTTTTCACCATAAATAAAAACTCTCACTGAACTCACTGGTGACTGTGTGGCGTCTTATGGTGGCTCGCGAGAGCCACCCATGACAGTACACTGCTGCCAAAACGGCGTTTACGGTGACGCCAACCCGAGACACAATTCACCAGTGAGTTTGAGTTTTTTGGACAGTTGCTGTTTCCGTCTGGGTACTGTGTGTGTGGGAGGAATGCCGTCGCGGAGGGGCCGCGCTGGGAGCCCGTGCCACAAGCTGACAGGCGTCCTGGAAGTCGTGGATGAGATCTCCGCTTCCCTGCTGGACTACCATCACGGCATACATTGGTACCTAGACGCTGCTAAAGATGTTCTTCGTCATCTCTCTCCCCGCTACGCCGACCACCCAGAAGTCGACGCGAGGAGGGAAGATATCGCCGCACAACGCGAGATATTCCTGATGCTGGAGGAGGAACGCGGCGTGAAGCAGGAGAAGAGGCACTCCTGCTCTTGGCTTACGGATCCTGATCCCGTCCTTGATCCAGTCCTGGAGTTCGCACCATCTGGGGGCCGGCGGAGGTGTCAGCGCCGCTGCCGAGCATGTCTTCAGCAAGCTCCTGCTCCGGATCCAGTTCCGGGCTGCCGGAATGACCCACTCAATCAGCCAGCTGCTGAGAGTGAGCTGAGTCCTGCACCGGTGAGCTCCGTCCATGGGTCCTGTGTTACCATCCAGCGAGCGAAGGAAGGAGCAACATCCTCTTCAGCTGGCACCATCTTACCTTCGGGAGACAGGCAAGTTCAATTTCACTTTCCTAGTCATTATAGTGATCTGCCTTGTCTGACTCCTGGGGGTGAAGCTCGGGGTTCACAGCTCCCCGAGTTTCCTTCTCCAGCTGAAGCCAATTATACTGAACCTGCTGCCTCTGTGTTTCCTCCTGCTGAGCGGTCCTCGGCGTCAGTCCCACGCCGTCGGACGAGGGGGAGGCCTGCGGCTCTGGGAGATATCCCGGCCCTGCAGCCTTGTGTTGGACAGAGAAGGAGAACGGACTGCGGTGAGGAGCCAGAGCCGAAGAGCAAGCGTCCCCAGGGTTCCTCAGAGGTGCAGCCCGAGTCTGCAGGTCAAGGGTCCCCTGCCCCCACGCCATACGGGTTATTGGCGTGGATGTCAGCGCGAGAGGATCCAGCTGCAGAGACAATCAGGCCGGCTTTGGAACCCGACGCAGCCGAGTGGGAGCCCGACGACGAGCGTCTATCTGAACCTGGATCGACGGAGTCCTGGACGGCTCCAGAGCCCGAGTGCAGGCAAGTGCTCTTCCTTGTTTTCCCTTATGGTGTGTTAGAGCATTTTTGCCTGCCTCATGGGGAGGCGAGCGAGGGGCAGCCGTCTGCTGTGCCCAAGCTCGTCTCGCTGGGCTCTGGCGCTGCCGGTGAGACTGATCCCGGTCCTCTCCTGTTCTCTGAGCCTCTCCACAGTGTTACCAGTCTGGAATCTGTCAAGGTCACGGGACTGGAGGTCCCAGGTTCGGGGATGGAGGTCATCGCCGGTGCAGTGCCGACCCAATCGGGGTCCGACGCATGGGCCGAGGTGACCCAGTCAGGGTCCGACGTGTGGGCCGAGGATACTCAGTCGGGGTCCGACACGTGGGCCGAGGAGACCCAGTTGGCGTCCGACGCGTGGGCCGAGGAGACCCAGTCGGGGTTCGACGCTTGGGCCGAGGTGACCCAGTCGGGGTCCGACGCGGGTGCAGCGGTGACCCAGTCGGGGTCCGACGAGGTCCAGTGGGGGTCCAGCGCAGGTGCGGCTGCGACCCAATCGGGGTCCGACGAGGTCCAGTGGGGGTCCAGCGCAGGTGCGGCTGCGACCCAATCGGGGTCCGACGAGGTCCAGTGGGGATCCAGCGCAAGTGCGGCTGCGACCCAATCGGGGTCCGACGAGGTCCAGTGGGGGTCCAGCGCAGGTGCGGCTGCGGCCCAATCGGGGTCCGACGAGGTCCAGTGGGGGTCCAGCGCAGGTGCGGCTGCGACCCAATCAGGATTCGAGGAGGTCCAATTTCTTGATTGTTCCCCTCTCAGGAGCCACCAGCTGGGGGCCGTTGGAGGTGTTTGTCTGGCAGACTGGTGCTCTTATGTCTTGTCGTCATTAGGCGGGTGGCTGCATGCAATTCCTCCACGGTCCTGGTGGCTGTGGGATGCGCGTCGGCCACCCAAGGAACTGCTTTGTGCGTTCGACGTCTTGGGTTGGTCGCCCGATAAACTGTGGTTGCTTACTGGGTGGCCTGGTTTGGCCACCAGAGGACTTATTTCTGGGGGCCTGGGACTGGGGCAGGCCGCCTGATCACGTACTGTTTTGTGGGACTATCCGTGGGCCATCGGAGGCAGGGAGGTCGCCGGAGCTCTGCCTGGGGGGCGTTGGATCTCCGCCGATCATCTTTTGTTTTGGCCCATACGGTGTCTGGTTTTGTCACAGTTTTGTAAAGCAATTTAGATTGCCTCATGAGTTTTTGAGATCCATAGTCAGGGTTATGTCAAAGTTATGTAGAGCAATTTAGATTGCCTCATGTGTGTTTTGCAATCCATAGTCTCGTTTTTGTTTTTGTTTTTTTGTTCTGTGCTCCCCTCTTCTTTTTGAGGGGCTAGGGTCATGTTTTGTTTTTTTTTGTTTTGTTTCCTCCCCTCTCCTTTTGAGGGGCTATGGTCATGTTTTGCTTTTTGTTTTGTCCTCCCCTCTTTCCTTTGAGGGGCCATAGTATAGTGTTCTCGTTTCATAGTTTCCAGGTATTTGCATGTATTTCTTGTTTCGGTTGTGTTTTTGTTTTTCTTAGTCACGGTGTGTTAGCACGTATTTCTTGTGTTTTTTTTTTTTTTTCATAGTTACCATGTGTGCATTTATTTCTTGTTTTTTTTTCCATAGTCACCATGTGTGCATTTATTTCTTGTCTTAGTAATCATGTGTTTGTATTTTCGTCTTGTTTTGTTCCCATAGTTACCATGTGTTTATATTTATTTCTTGTTTCTGTGTCCTTAGTTACCGTCATGTATTTCTTTCCTTTTTGCCATGGTTATGTTTGCATTTATTTCTTGTTTTGTTTCTATAGTTACTGTGTGTTTGCGGGTTTATTTGTTTGAGTCAGGTTATGTACACTGGAGTTAGACGGGTTGTCTGTGGTCTCGGTGGGAAAACTTTCAGGGTCAGGTGTTTTTTGCTTTTTATGATTGTTTTTCCCTTGTTTTGTAGTCATGTTTTGTTTTGTTTTTTTTCCCGGGTTTGTTTTCTCTTGTCATTGTTCTGGGGGAAAATGGGATGGATATGTCAAGTGATGTATTCTTTTCCTTTTCTGTTTAGGGTGTTAGGCTTTGTTTGGCTCCCTCCTTGCCTGTTCCTCAATCCACTCGCCCTGTGGTTGGGGGTGGGGGTGGGGGTGGGGGGGCAGGTGTTACTAGACGTTCGGAGCCCGTCAAGTGAGGGGGGGCTACCATCATGACCCGAGCACTAGGTCATGGTGCTCGGGTTATTCTTGTCAGGGTTTGACAGCGGCGTTATTATTCTAGCTCTCCGAGCTCTTATTGTGATAGTGCTCGGGGAGGCTTCCGCTCAGCTGTCAAACCCTGAACAGCTGTGCTGCATTTGTGGTCGTTAGTGCTCGGACTATTTTAACCCACGCTGGCTACCGCATCTCTGCAGCAGTGTATGTTCGCACTCCGTCACGCTACGGAAGCTTTGGATTAATTCCTACCACGTCTGCTTTTGGTTTGACCGTCGTTCCCCTGGACCAGTGAGTGTACTGTGTAGCCTTGCCCCTCCAGGTGAGAATTGATCTCTGTGAGTCTCTGCCTTAGCAGCCGGTGTAATTATTATTTCACCAACCTTGCCTGTCTGTGCTGACCGTCTCCTCCTCTGGACCTGTAGTGAGCTGTAGAGCCCTATGCCTCCTGTTGTGTTAAGACTAAGTGTCATTGTCTCAGCATTGTACCTTTTCACCATAAATAAAAACTCTCACTGAACTCACTGGTGACTGTGTGGCATCTTATGGTGGCTCTCGCGAGCCACCCATGACAAAATTACATGTACATAAGTATTCACAGCCTTTGCCATGAAGCTCAAAATTGAGCTCAGGTTCATCCTTTTTCTACTGATCATCCTTGAGATGTTTCTACAGCTTAAATGGAGTCCACCTGTGGTAAATTCAGTTTATTGGACATGATTTGTAAAGGCACACACCTGTCTATATAAGGTGCCACAGTTGATAGTGCATGTCAGAGCACAAACCAAACATGAAGTCAAAGGAATTTTCTGTAGACCTCCGAGACAGCATTGTCTCGAGGCACAAATCTGGGCAAGGGTAGAAAAAAATTTCTGCTGCTTTGAAGGTCGCAATGAGCACAGTGGCCTCCATCATCCATAAATGTCCGGTTGATAGAAAGATCAGCTCATGTGCAGGGAACCACACAAGAGAAAACACTCATGATACAGAGAAACAACGTTTAAACAGTTTATCAATTTCAAAAGCAGAAAGCACAGTAATGAAAAACTCCACTTGCCAGAGGAAGACTAAGCCTGAGGGGAGAGACAAGAGCAAATTCGTGGAGGAAGGTGGCTATGGAAGTGAATAGTCTAATTGCCACTTACGTGAGCCGAGAAGAGAACCCGACAGAGAGAGACCCAGCAGTAATAGATGGACCACCGGGAAGAAGCTGACAGGAAGCAGGTAGGGAAGGAGCTGGATGGTGTCTGACCGGGTGGAGAAAGGCTGCTGAAGTGGGATGAGGATGATGGGGCAGGTGAGTGCACAACAATCCCTGAAGATGCACCACACAGATGGCAGCAACCTGAGAAAAGGAGAATGCAGATGAATTATTTAGGTTATCCTCAACTTGAAATTTGCTTACACTTGCTGAGGCAGTAAACCCAATGAGCCACCGCAGAAGTCTCCGCTTTGTAGTCCCTTATGTGCTGGCGAGGAAGAAGTGGCAGGTGCGTCCAATCACACAGGTGTAGTGGTTGCCTGTGAAGTTGGGGAAACTCTTCTCAGGAAGAAGGGAGTGCGCGCTCACCTGAGCATGACAGTGCCCCCCCCCCCCCCCCAAAGGGCACCTCCTGCTGGTCCTCTGGGCTTCTCTGGATTGGCTTGGTGGAAGGCCTGAACAATCCCCTTGTCATGAAAATAGGACTCGGGGATCCATGATCTTTCTTCCAGGCCGTAGCGCTTCCAGTGAACCAAATACTGGAGGCCCCGGCCCTGACAGCAAACGTCCAAAATTCTCTGGATGGTATAGGTGGTCTGGCCATCAAGGATCCAAGGAGGATGAGGCAGCTTGGGGGGGCGCAGAGATGGCTGGCAGAGAGGGGTTTGATGTGTGACACGTGGAATGTAGGATGGACGTGGAGGGCCCGTGGGAGCTGTACACGGACCATGGCATCATTGATGATTTTGGTGATAGCAAATGGGCCCAAGAAGTGGGGTGACAATTTCTTGGAGTCTGTTTTCAATGGTATTTGGTCCACCGATAAGAAGACCCACTGCCCGATCTTGTACTTTGGAGCCAGGACATGGTTACGGCCCGCATATTGGCGGTTGCACTCCATGGAGCGGAGGAGGACGGCTCTAGTAGCTCTCCAGAGTTGTCGGCAGCGGCGTGCGTGAGCCCCCACAGACGGCACCACAACCTCCCTCTCCGCCATGGGCAACAGCGGGAATGTACCCCATAGAGGCCTCAAATGGAGTTAGTCCAGTAGCAGCGGAGACAGCCGAGTTATCAGCATATTCCACCCAGGCCAGATGCAAGCTCCATGTGGAAGGGTTCTCGGCTGCCACACATCTGAGGGCAGCCGCCAGGGACTGGTGGGTATGCTCAGCCTGCCCGTTGCTCTGGAGGTGGTAACCAGACGTGAGGCTGCCAGTCACCCCAAGTGATCAACAGAAAGACTTCCAAACCATTGAGGTGAACTGTGGACCCTGGTCAGACACGATGTCCAAAGGAATACCGTGGAGCCGGATGACGTGAAGTGAGGAGGTCAGCAGTTTCAGAAGCGGTGGATAATTTGGGGAAGGCTACGAGATGGATTGCCTTGGAAAAACGGTCAACAATGGTGAGAATTGCAGTCTTTCCTTGAGAAGGGGGGAGTCCGGTCACAAAGTCTAAGGCAATATGGGACCATGTTCGGACGGGAACAGGAAAGGGATGCAGCAAGCCAGCAGGATGTGAGGAGTCGGATTTGTTGCACACACAGGTCTGACATGCTTTTACGTACTCTTGCACGTTCTTCCGCAGAGTGGGCCACCAGAACACTCGTCGGATGAGGTCTGTAGAGCGGGACACCCCCGGATGACAGGTGAAGTGACTGGAATGCCCCCACTGGATGTATTCACTATGGAGGGCGGCAGGAACAAACAGACGATTACCAGGCCCTCCCGCTGGTTTGGACCCCAGCAACTGGGCCTGTGGGACCCTCTGCTCGATCTGCCAGGTAAGGGCTCCAAGGACGCTTGAAGGCAGAACAATAGGCTGGGGAAGGGACGGGAGGGCTAGATAATCTGGGCTAAATTGCCGGGAAAGAGCATCTGGTTTAACATTGCGTGAGCCAGGCCTATAGGTGATAGTGAAATTAAATCTAAGGAAAAATAGGGCCCAGCGGACCTGCCTGACATCGAGTTGGCGGGCCGACTGGAGGTATTCTAGGTTTATATGGTCAGTCCACATGACTATGGAATGGATAGCCCCCTCCAACCAATGCCTCCACTCTTCAAGAGCCAATTTAATGGCTAGGAGCTCCCGGTCCCCTATGTCATAATTTCTCTAGGCTGGGGTGAGCTGCCGAGAGAAATACGTGCACGGGTGAAACGTTTGGTCAGAGGCCGAGCGCTGCGAGAGGACAGTGCCCAAACCCGAGTCAGACGCATCAACCTCTAGGGTGAACTGGAGCTGAGAGTTGGCCTTGGCCAAGATGGGAGTATTAGAAAAAAGGCTCTTTAATTTGGGAAAAGCCTCATCAGCTGCCTCGGACCAAAGAAATGGCACTTTAACAGAGGTCAGCTGCATGAGAGGCTGTGTGACCCCACTATAGTTCCTAATGAACCTGCGATAAAAATTTGCAAACCCTAAGATGCGCTGAAGCTTCTTGCGGGAGTGGGGTGTAGGCCAATCTAGCACAGCCTTCACCTTGGCCGGGTCGGCTCTCAGTTCCACCTCTGCCACAATAAATCCCAGGAAGGAAGTGGAGGAGGTGGAAAACTCACACTTTTCAGCCTTCACAAACAGTTGGTTTTCCAGAAGCCATGGTAATACGGCTCTGACATGGACCTTGTGTTCCTCTGCCGCGTGGGAAAAAATGAGAATATCATCTAAGTGGACAAAAATGAATTGATTAACCATAATGCTGAGGACATCATTATCGAGTCATTGGAAGATGGCAGGGGCGTTAGTGAGACCAAAAGGAATAATCATGTACTCAAACTGCCCCAGGTGAGTTTCAAAGGCCGTCTTCCACTCATCCCCCTCACAAATACGGACTAAATGATACCCATTGCGTAGGTCGAGTTTGGTAAACACCCGCATGTGCTGAAGGAGCTCAAATGCGGAGTTTATCAGAGGCAGAGGATTTTTATCTTTAAGGGTGATGGCATTAAGTTCCCGTAGTCAATGCATGGACGCAGAGATCTGTCCTTCTTACCGACAAAGAAAAATCCTGCCTCAAGAGGAGCTGAGGAAAGCCGAATGAGGTCAGTGTTCAGCGAATCTTTAATGTATCTTTCCATCGCTTCCTTCTCTGGGCCAGAAATACTATAAATGGTAAATGGTAAATGGCATTCACTTATATAGCGCTTTTATTCTCATCTCTTGATGGCCAAAGCGCTTTTCAGATCCTGCTATCCTCCCATCCACACACACATTCACACACTGATGGCGGCATGCTGCCTAACATGACGCTTCCAGACCCACCTAGGAGCAATTGGGGGTGAAGTGTCTTGCCCAGGGACACAACGGCAGGATATCCGGGGAGAGCGGGATTCGAACCGCCAACCATGTGGTTATTGGATGACCTGCTCTATCTCCTGAGTCACTGCCGCCCCCAGTGGCTAAAGCCAGCTGGACGGCAGCTGCGCACCCGGGAGGAGGTCTATAGCACAGTCGTATGAGCGATGAGGTGGTAAGGAGAGCGCGGGTGAGGTCCGGCGGCTCTGCCGGAGGGGAAGGAATGGATAAGGACGGCGAACACTCAGCCAAACTCAAACAAGATGCCAAACAATGCGGACTCCAGGAGGAAATTGAATTCTGTCCTCAATTAATTATGGGGTTATGCCTCCGGAGCCATGGGCACCCTAGGACCACCGGAGAGGAAGAATTTTGGAGGATGAGGAATGTCAACTCCTCCCTGTGGTTCCTGGAAAGAAGGACAGGTATCGGCGCCATGCATTCAGTTACTGAAGCCACATTTTTGCCCGATAAAGTGGTGACCTTCAGTGGAGTAAAAAACTTTGTGATGGGAATACCCATCTCCCACATGAGCTGGGATGAAACAAAATTCTGCTCCGCCCCTGAATCAATTAAAGCTGTAACCCTCCTCTCAACCCCCGGCAACTGAATAAGGGCCCCAGTACATAGATTACTGGGGGGATGAAGAAAGGTCCCGCCCGTCAGACCCCCCCACGGCTACTGATGGGCCACGTTTTTTTGTCTTCAGGTGTCAATCATCCAATTTATGCTCTAAAAAGCCACAATACATGCAAGCACCGATCCTCCTCCGCCGTTGTAACTCTTCCAGGATCAAACGGACCCGGCCGAGCACCATCGGTTTGGAGGAGGAGGCGGCTCCGCCGGAATTAGTAGCCTAGATGGGCACTTACGTGAAGGACGGGCGATAGTAGGATTTGTGCTCCTTCGTGCGCTCATGGTAGAGGATATCCAAACCGACAACTTGGTCAATTAAGCTGTCCAGAGACGAGGGAACAGCATGAACCACCAGGTCATCACAGAGATTAGCGTTTAAACCCTGGAGGAACACGTTGCATAATGCAACGTTATTCCATCCAGAGTGACCACCCGAAACTCCACTGAGAAGTCGGCTACAGACCGGTTTCCTTGGTGGAGAGACAAAAGGCAGCTCTCTTGTGCACAGAAACTGGCCTTTGGGGTTTGCGGTAGCACTGCCGGGGTGGGGAACGGGATGATGTCAGGCGGGCTACGGCGGGGAGTATAAATAGTAATGTGCGCCAAATAAAGTTCAGATATATGTTCACCCAGACACTCTCTGCCTGCTTTATTTCTCGACATAACATTTGGCGATGAAGAAAACTATGGGCGCGTGCGTTGTGGAATTGCCTCCACTCCTGTAGGACCAGGGTGCGCTGGTTATCCCTTGGACACGCTGGAAAAACCTGTTTCAAGTTTTTTTGACAGCAGCCGGTTTTGACGGGGATTCCGACGATAAGCGGAGGAGCCTATTGTTTCATCATCTGGACGCAGAGAGACAATGCCTGTTCCTCATGCTGTGTGGCAATGACTCGCTGGAGTCGTCGTTAAAGATGGACGACCTGTTCGGGGACGGTACCACGGTCACCGAGAGGAGGTGCAGATTTTTTTTACCATGTGCAGCAAACCGGTGAGTCCATTTTATCTTTTCTTATGGAACTGCGTGATTTGGTGGGAGAGTGTTATTTTGGGCCTCTAACAGGTGAGCTAGTTCGTGATAGACTGGCGCATGACATGACTAGTGAGTGGCTAGGAGCCACGCTGCGGGTAACTCAACAGACTTTTTCTCTGATTGAAGTGGTGGACTTGATTAAACTAAGGGAGCCCACAGCCCTGCGGGGGCTGGGGGCCTTCACGGGTGATGCACCGGAGGACTGGGCCTTGGCGCCACAGTTGTCGGCTAATGTGCTAACTAGGCCTCAGGGGTGCCCAAAGAAGAAGAAGAGAAAACTGCCTGTGGCGCGTGGAGAAGACCGTGTTAGGTTAGCAGACCAGGTCGGCGAAGACCTGCATGGTGCTGGCCAAGTGTGAGTGGCGCAAGGAGGAAGAGGGCACCTAAAATGGTATTTGGTGCAGCTGGACGGCATCGAGGTATCTCTCATGCTGGACTCGGGCGCTAGCAGGTCCATTCTGAGCCTGACGACATTGAAGAGACTGTTCCCGGGAAAGGTAATTAGACCAGGAGCCATAAGGATGTTTGGCTATGGCCATGCCGAGATCGACATGGTTGGCACGGTCGAGTTTGATGTGGTGTGTGGACAGCAGAGGACACCGAAGTTTGTCTTCCAGGTGGCACGGCATGGAACAGACCTACTTGGGATTGACTTACTGGGACAGTTGGGGTTTTCCATTCGGGACCCCCAGGACTCGGTGGTGCTGACAATGTTCTCGGACTGGCAGCTCCGTTGGCTGGCGCTGTTCATTGGCCTTGGTCGGATTGGGACTTTTTGCCTTCGCCCGTTGGTGAATGAGTTGGTGACGCCCAGGATCCAACTGCTTCGGTGCTTACCACTGGCATTGCGTGATGGTGTGTCGGCAGAGCTCTCGAAGCTGTTGGATGCAGGGATCATCGAGAGGGTGGATACATCGTCTTGGACCTCGAACCTGGTGGTGGCGAAGAAGAAGGATGGAGGGATCAGGCCATGCATCGACCTGCGCATGGTGAATAAGGCGATTGTTCCTGATAAATACTCCCTTTCCGAACATGGAGTTGGACGTTCAACAGGTCCAGGGTGTTCACCAAGCTGGGGTGTCTGCAGGTGCCACTACACCTGGATAGTAGGAACCTGACAGTATTCGTGACCCATATGGGGGTCTTTAGGTATACCTGAATGCTGTTCGGTTTGAGCTCTGCCCCCAGCTGTTTCAAAAAGTTATGGCCACGATGCTGGCGGGGCTGAAAGGGGTTGTAGCCTACCTGGATGTCATCGTGGTGCATGACGCAACGAATGAAATCCATGATGGGAGACTGGAGAAGGTGTTGAGGCAGATACAGGAGCACTGGGTCACTCTCAACGGTGACAAATGCCTTTTTGCAGTGGAGGCGATGGATTTTGTGGGATTCCGGCTGATGGGCAAGGGTCTACGACCATTGTATTCCAAAGTGGAGGTGGTGCTTCACATCCTGGAGCCCACCACGCCCGCCCAGATTTCATCTTTTCTCGGTATGGTGAATTTCTCCGGCCGGTTTATCCCACATTACTTGGAGACGATCAGGCCCCTGAAAGCTCTGCTGAAGCACGATGCGTCATGGGAGTGGACACCGGAATGCTCAGCAGCTATCTCGAAGCTGGAGCAGCAGCTCACCTCTCCACCGATACTGACACATTTTGATCCTGAGTTGGAGACGGTGGTGACCTGTGATGCGTGTGGGTCCGCATAAGGTGCAGTCATGTCCCATGTACAGGGTGGAGTGGAAAGGCCGGTGGCATTTGCTTCCAGGTCCCTCTCTCCGGTGGAGCAAAAGTACATGGTGGACGAGAGGGAGGCGCTGGCCTGCCTCTGGGCAAGCAAGAGGTGGCACATATACCTCTATGGACGCCGCTTCACTCTGAGGACAGCCCATCGGGCACTCACCACGCTGCTGGAGACATCGGGATCGGGACATAGGCTGCTAAGACTTCAAAGGGGGTCAGAGCATTTAAGGACATATGATTTTTCACCAAATTTACCCCAGGCAGAGAGAACATTGTGGCGGCTGTTCTCTCGCGGGCCACCGTGGGCGTTTTGGAAATGGTTGGGGATGACATTAGCACTGCTGAGGAGGAGCTGGTAAACTCCCTGTGCGGAACTTTTCAGGGTGTGGTCTCCCCGCAAGACCTCAAGGATGAGTCGGAACGGGGCCCGGATATGGTGCAGTTGCGCTCTGCGATTTGTGAGGGATGGCCAGCAAAGGTGTCGAGTGAGCTAGCTCCTTTTCACTGTTTCCGGAACAAGTTGAGCTGTTGGAATGAGGTTTGCGTAGCCAGGGGCCAGTGCGCCCTGATCCCTGCTGCATTGAGGGCACGGGTCCTGGACATGCTGCATGATGGTCATTTAGGAGTGGTGCGGGTGAAGCAGAGGAGTAGGAGGTCGGTCTGGTGGCCTGGCATTGATGGCGATATTGAGGCCATGGTTAAGAACTGCGTGCCCTGTTTGGAGAGCAGAAAGACGGGCAGACCTCCACCACCACTGCTCCGGCCTGTTGAGTTTCCTGGGGGGCCGTGGAAGCATGTTGAACTGGACATTTGTGGTGAATTTCATATGGCACATTACAACAGTCGGTTTCTGGTGGTGGCGTATGATCTGTTCTCCAAATGGTCGGAGGTGCTGCCCACTGGTTTGGTTACAACGGAGGTGGTCATGGGATTCCTGACGTCTTTGTTTGCACGGTGGGGCATCCCGGACACCATCACGATGGACAATGGGCCTCAGTTTGTGTCGGGAGCTTTTGAGGACTTTTTGACCAAAAAGGGGGTGAAACATATTAGAACAGCATTCTATCACCCCCAAGCCAACAGAGGGGTCGAGAGAGTTAACAAGACCCTGAAGAACGGGCTGAGGGCTCATCTGGCTGATTTGTTCTTGTTCCCGGAGGCGCTCCAAAACATGCTGGTCCACTACAGGGCATCGGTCCATGCGACGACAGGGTTTTCCCCAGTGAAGCTCATGTTGGGGCGGGAGCAATCGCTGCTAGTTAATCGGTTGGAGCCGCCAAGATCGGTGATCCGAACGAGCGATGTGGTGCTGAGGAGAAGAGTCTTGGACCAGCAGCGGAGGATGAAGGGACAGTTCGATAGGAGGCACCGGGCGAAGAGCCACAGCCTGAAGGAGAGGGATCGGGTGTGGCTTAGACACCCAGTCAGGGCCCACAACCTTCAAACTTTGTAGACAGGACCGCGGGAGATTAGGAGTTGGTGGGGCCCTGACACGTTTGAACTGGATGACAGATCCAAGTGGCACGCCAGCAGGTTGAGGCATGCGACACCTGACAGGGGTCTGGACGCTGTCAGAGATTTTGACAGGTCCTTAGACTGGTTGGCCACGCCAGGTGTGGACTCGCAGGCGGTCCCGACGGTGCCTGGGGCAATGTCCCCTAGGGGGGAACGCCCGGCTAGAGTACGTCGGAGGCCTGCTTATTTGGAGGACTATGTAGCAAGGACTGTTATGGACAGTTTCAGCTGAGCATATTGGTAGCATTCCTGTTCGCCCACTGATGGACTTGTATATATGTATATAGGATGATTTTGTTTTATATGATTTGGTGTTGTGGTGTTGAAAAAAAAAAGTTTGTTGTTCACTGTGTTATAATTCGACCTTGTGGCGGTGGGGGGGTTGTGTATGGAAATTGGCCTTTAGGGTTTGCAGTAGCACTGTTGGGGCGGGGAACGGGATGATGTCAGGTGGGCTACGGTGGGGAGTATAAATAGTAATGTGCGCCAAATAAAGTTCAGATATGTTCGCACAGACACTCTCTGCCTGCTTTATTTCTCAACATAACAGGCTCATAATATTACCCTCACTCTCCATGCAGTCAAAAGTACGGAAAAATTCAGCAACAAAACGATCAAATATATAGGTGGGTCCCTCCGGGGGCTGTCGAGTACGGAACGGGTCCAACTGAGGGCTCGGTCATGCAGCAGGAGGGTCATGAAATGAATCCTAGAAATCTCTTCCAGGTACTCCCTGCCCACCTGGCCCAGGTAAAGCCGAACATGACAAAGAAAGTCCTTACATTTCCCCACCTTCCCCGCTTATGGGGTAGGTGAGGGGACGGAAGTCGTTCACCGCTCGGTGGAAGAAACGGGCCACAGGTGGAGCAGAGGGGGCCGGACGAGAGATATGAGCCAAATGCTTTGTGACCATGCACAATTGCTGCATGATTGTTTGCAGCTGTTGAGTGAGCACGGCAACCTGTCTCTCTGTGACGTCTAAGCGGTGAAGAGCGGAGTGTTCCACTGATGCAGCTCCTGCTGAGCTCATGATATGGCTGACTCGTTCTGTCATGTTGATAGAAAGATCAGCTCACATGCAGGGAGCCACACAAGAGAAAACACTCATGACAAAGAGAAACAACATTTAAACAGTTTATTAATTTCAAAAACAGAAAGAACAGTTATGCAAAACATGCAGGTTAGGGATAAGGGGCGCTTGCGCACGTAGCGACCGGCAGCTGGTGGCTTGTCACAAGACTGCAAAACAAATCTACCTACGGGTACAAAATAAGTAATGAAAAAAAAAAACACCACTCGCCAGAGGAAGACAAAGCCTGTGGGGGGAGACAAGAGCAAATTCGTGGAGGAAGGTGGCTATGGAAGTGGATAATCTAATTGCCACTTACGTGAGCCGAGAAGAGAACCTGACAGAGAGAAACCCAGCAGTAATAGACGAACCAGTGGGAAGAAGCTGGCAGGAAGCAGGTAGGGAAGAAGCTGGATTGTGTTTGACTGGGTGGAGAAAGGCTGCCGAAGCGAGATGAGGATGATGGGGCAGGTGAGTGCACAACCATCCCCGAAGATGCACCACACAGATGGCAGCAACCTGAGAAAAGGAGAATGCCGATGAATTAATTACTGTAGGTTATCCTCAACTTGAAATTTGCTTACACTTGCTGAGGCAGTATACCCAATGAGCCAGCGCTGAAGTCTCCGATTTGTGGTCCTTTATTCGCTGCCGAGGCAGAAGTGGCAGGTGTGTCAAATCACACAGGTGTAGAGATTGCCTATGAGGTCGGGGAATCTCTTCTCAGGAAGGAGTGGGCACGCGCTCACCTGAACATGACAACAAATGGATGAAGTTCGAACCACCAGGACTCTTCCTAGAGCTGGCCGTCCATTTAAACTGAACGATCGGGGGAGAATGGCCTTAGTCAGTGAGATGACCAAGAACCCAATGGCCACTCTATCAGAGCTCAAGCATTTCTCTGTGGAGAGAGGAGACCCTTCCAGAAGGACAATCATCTCTGCAGCAATCCACCAATCAAGGCTGTATGTTAGAGTGGCAAGATGGAAGCCACTCCTTAGTAAAACACACATGGCAGCTGGCGTGGAGTTTGCCAGAAGGCACCTTCAGTACTCACAAAGCATGACAAACAAAATTCTCTGGTCTGATGAAACAGAGACTGAACTCTTTGGCGTGAATGCCAGGCATCATGTTTGTAGGAAACCAGGAACCGCTCATTACCAGCCCAATACCATCCTGACCTTGATGCATGGTGGTGGGAGCATCATGCTGCGGGGATGTTTTTCAGAAGCAGGAACTGGAAGACTAGTCAGGATAGGGGGAAAGATGAATGCAGCAATGTACAAAGACATCCCGGATGGAAACCTACTCCAGAGCGCTCTTGACCTCAGACTGGGGCGACAGTTCATCTTTCAGCAGGACAACGACCCTAAGAACTCAACTCTGTGAATGTCCTTGAGTGGCCCAGCCAGAGCTCACACTTGAAGAGGAGGGTGCACAGTAAATGCCTCCACAAAACGGACCAGTCGGCAGACCATGAACAGGACCCTACCGGCAAATGTGGGTATGTGTGAACAAACAACAGATTTTCCATGTGAACTGTTGCTGTTGTTGCTGTTGTTTTTATAATACACAATAGTCTACATTCAGTTTGTTAGACTTCTTTGTTTTTCCACAAATGTAATTCCCGATACCTTAATCATATCATCATTTGAAGCATTCTGAGGACAATAAGCTTAAGGTAGGATTTCAATAAGGCCTGAAAAGAAAGTGTAGAACAAAGAAAAAGTAGGGCCCATTTTTGTCTTTGCCTTTGGCCCCAAATGGATTAATTCTGCCCCTGGGCAGAAGCTCCTTTAACAACTCTGCCTTTACTTGTTATGTTCTGAACATGGCTTTAAATCATGCCCACGTTTTTTTATTCTTGGACTCTCTTGCTATTTGGTTTCATTGTCAGTAATGGTGCTCCTTAGTTCTCGGTTATGTTGTATATTCCCAATGTCATTCTGTCTTTCCTTAGTCCTAGTGTCACTGTGTTTCCCCAGTAAGTTGTGTCATCCCCTGTTTGTCCTTGTTGTCACTATGGTGGTCTTTGTGTTTCCCTGTGCTTGATTTTGTCCTTTGTCTGGTTCTGGGTCTTGTGTGTATATTTGTTTACCTATTGTTGACGGCCCCTTGTGTGTTCTGCACCTATTGCCAGTTTTCCTCATGTGTTACCTGTTGCCCCTGATTGTTTGCCAGCTTTCTCACGTCTGTATTTATCTGTTACCCTACGCATGTCTGTCTGAGTTTGTGTTCTGTTGTGATGTCATTAATGTTATGTTGTTTCCCCCATAATGCTTCCCATAGTTTTCCAGTGTTTTTGTGAGTATGTTATTTTCTGCGGTTACTTTTATTTCAGCCCCTGCACTGCTGTTTGTTTTTCTCTTTCGGTTTCTTTTAATAAATATATTTGCATGTCAAGTCCAGCCTGTGCCCTTGGGTCCTTCACCACCTTCATCTGTCTGTCAAAGGGGCGAACCATAACTTTACTCATATTAAAAAAAAAAGGTTAAATATTAATGTTCCAAAAAATAACTACAGCAAGCACCTTCCAGTGCCCGGTTGCATGGCAACTATGATATTCATACATAAAATGAACAGCAGCCACTCATATCATCACAATGGAATTGAGGAGGTCGTTGGTGCAGAGCTCAGCAGCAAGCACCCATGTTTTGGTGAGAATGAACCAGTTATATCCATGTCCTGGTAGGTTCATATACGCTAGAGAAAGTCCATATCTGCATTGCCATCTGGCTACAGTAGTTCTGAAAAGACAAACAGCCCTGTGTGGGCCTAAGGGGAGTAAGAACTTCCATATCCATCTAGAAATATTGAGCTGTGGTCAGACATGGCTGGAGAGAAGCTGCTGGATCCAGTCACAGATGAAGACAAGACATGTGAGCCACTTCATGTCTGGAACAGTTTTGGTCCTGACGGCCACCGTCCATGTTATGTATGAATAAGGAAGGAGTCAGAGTCACGTTCATGCAGGGACCAACAACACCAAGCACTTTATTATAGGACCCAGAACTATTTATATACAGGGGGTCGTGCCCGCCTGACGTCACGCCAGGGGTGGGTACAGCAGCACACATACAAGCCACACTCACAACACCACACTTCCCCTCCCCCTTACAAAAATGCAAACCCATACACACAATTGAGACCCTCCCCAATTTAGGACCTGAATAATGCACTGATGGTGCTTTTCCACTAGTACCCACTTGGCCCTACTCGACTCTACACTACTCTACTCTACTCACTTCTCTTCTTTTTCCATTGCAGCTGGGTACGCCTGGGGTGGGCGGGATTTTTTTACAGCAAAGCGGTGCCACACTCCCGTGATGTAAAACACGCGACCCAAAAAACAAGCAAAACATAACATGGCGGCTGTATAAGGTGACTCCTCGGTCTCTGGCTTTTTGTCACCGTAAAGGACAAAAAGGACAGCCAGACAAGGGTACAGGCAGCGAGACGAAACACTCTGGAAAAGTACTGGAGCGTCTGGGAAGCCATAGAGCTGAAGACGTGAGGATACGAACTAGATCACATATGACGGTAAGCTAATGATTGCTAATGCTAGTTTGCTTTAAGTCCGCCATACTAAATTGCAATTTCTGTAAGTTATCGCTATTAGGTACTAAAATATGTATGCTGTGTGTGTGTTTCAGATGGCTCTGTTGTGGGAAAATTACCGCTTCAAACCGTCGGTCTGGGCGTTCAACACAGCCTGTCACTGATGTCACCTCAGCTTCACAAACGCTCAGTGGTTATAGAGCTTAAGAATGTCTGTAGAAACATTTAGCTTCCTGTGCAACAAATTGCTCTGATCTGCGTGGAAATCATGGACAGACTGTTGAGACATCATGTCATGTCCCTGCTCCAGCAGCACTCCAGTTTGTGGTGGTGTCATGGCAAAAACTGTTCAGCTGCCAAAACTTGATCCCCAGGTTGTAGTTATGGGGTTATATTAGCCACAAAATATTCAAATATTCAAAAGGTAAAAAGTACTGAGTTTGGTATAATAAGATATATTTGACAATTATGATGCATTTTAGGCCAAAACAAACTTGATCTAGGATTAAAAGCAATTAAAATAATGCAGTCACAAGGTTACATGGAAAATACTTGATTTACTAGATACATGTAGATACTGTAGAAATATATATTCTCTGCATCAACAATGTACTGTACTATGTGTGTATTCATGTAGTATTGCACTGGGAATTTTGACAATAAGCCTTTGGAATTTTGGCAGATGTGTCTCTTTTGTTTTATGTGTGATGGTTACCACCAAGTGACAAATTAAATACTAAAAGATTGGAAAAGCTGAGAACAATCCACTAGTTTGAGAAATCACTTTTGGTTTGGTGTAAGTCTGTCAACAGAATTATGAACCATAAAGCAGTTTGTGTTAAAATGTTAAATCCCATTAAACCCTAACTCAGGGGTGTCCAATCATGTGCCATGGAGGGCCAAGACCCTGCAGGTTCTCTCTTCTATCCAGTCGCTTCAGCAGGTGTTTTCACTGATCAGCAGTCAGTGGAAGAAATTCAGTGGAATCTGCTGTTGAAGACACTGGTTGGAGGTAAAGCCTGCAGGGTTTTGGCCCTCCATGGCACATGATTGGACATCCCTGCCCTAACCCATTATTAGAAAATGCAGATGCTAATATGGCCCAGAATTCCTCCACTGGTACTATCAGCAAAGTGTGCAGGGTCTTCAGCACTGGCACATCCAACAATACAGTCTTCAGCAATAATTGTTTTGGTTACTTTTTCTTAAAAATGAGCCATTACTTTCAAAGTCACTGATACAGTAAATGGTTTGTACTGTTGACTCTTTTCTCACCAGTGTCTTAAGAGACAAAATAGAAAATTGTGATGCAAACACATAAGTCACTAAATTGTTTATTACAATCAGCAGCAAATTCCAGATTTTTCAGAATGTGCAAAATTCAAACTGAAAAAAAAAAGAAAAAAAAAACTTAAAATGGATCACACACGGCAGCCATGCTGCCTCACTCAGAAGCCGCTGGATGTGCCGCTCACACTGGTCCCGGTTCAGCCTGTATCTCTGTAAATAGTGAGGCAAGGTCCGGTTTGGGGTGGATCGTTTTCCTCTCGCCTAGACAAATAAAAGAAATGGGTGGTGGTTAATTAAAGCAACTTTAAAACATATTTTGGAAATACACTTGTTGATAAAAGCCAGTGGTGGAATGTGACAAAGTACTTCATTGTTGTATTTAACCACAATTTTCATGTAGCTGCGCTTCAGTAAAGTAGGTTTTACAAGGGCTGGGTTACATTCAAAATCATTTGTTTTTACTGTGGCCTCAGCAATCAGAATGAATTAATACATTCAGTTGAATGGAATCTAGTACTTCAACTGAGGGTGTGCATCCCCGAGTGTCAGAAAATTGTTTATTGTTTATCATGCATGTCTAATCATTTATCATTTTATATGATTGCTGTTACTAACAAATCATTTTATAATTGTTAATCATTTTATAATTACTAACATCATTATCATTATCATTGCATAACCATATTATATGATTTAAAATGTATACGGCATGCATCTTTTATGAGTTATACCGTACTGTATTGTTTCTGGGTAATAAGTGGACCTTTTGAGTGTCCTCCATTTAAGATGTGCTTAGAAGTCAAAGTGTCTCACCAGACCAGACTATGTGCATGATAAGGGGTCTGGGAGTGAGGGGGAATTGACCTTGTTTTCTTATGAAATGCTGTGACTTGGAGCCTGAGAGCACACCTGCAAGGCCATGTTGTTCTCAGTCCAGGCTAATGTTTTGTATGCTCATATTATGACTGTGAATTGTACCCAGCAGATGCTTTGTGTGACTGACTATGTATAAAAACTTCCTGATTGTTTTTTATTGCCAGTGCTGAGTTTGCTGTTACAAGTGTGCACTCCTGCAGTAAAGAACTCATATGAGGAATATACCTGTGTCATGAATCTTATTTGAGGTAACGAACCAATATACGATCACTCTAAATTTCCCAGATTCTGACATACTTGGTGCCGTGACCCGGATGGGCAATATCTGGATGGCGGATAGAGGCGACGCGCTCTCCAGGTTGGAAATCCATGCGCATGGTCTGACTGCATACAGTCAGTATTGGACTCCCCATTGAGGAAATCTGGATTGTGTGGGACTCTAGACGTCGTCTAGTGAAGCCCATCCTCTTCAATTAAAAGAAAGAAAAGTAAGTGACGTCTTTTTACTATTTACTATATGTGCGTTTAGAAGATTCTCTAAAATCGAGCTTTGAGTGAGTAATATTAAATATATTACAAGAATCTCCAAATCCAACTACAAGTGACTAACGCGAAAAGTAAATAAAGTGCGCGGAAGGAGTTGCAACGAGGGTTGAAATCCCCGGTCAGAGACAAAAATAGGTTTTGGGTTGAAATCCCTGGTCAGAGACAAAAATAGGTTTTGGGTTGAAATTCCCGGGTTTGGAACTGAAAATAAATATCAGGTCGCGGTTATGATGTAATGGTAGTGTGACAGCGCTTCACACTTTTCCTGGTAAAACATTTTAATTCCTGTGGAATTACCAAGGGGTTTAAAAAAAAAATAATAAAAACAGCAGGAAAAAAGGGGAAAAAAATGGGTAACTGTGTGGGGAAAAAAGAGGATAAGAAAAAAACTAAACAGCAGAAAAAACAGCAGACAGCGCGTCAAACAGTTAGAAATTACAATAACCGGTTAAAAGATAAACAGATAAAGGATCCTGAAAAATATCTGAGCAAATGGGAAAAAGACTATTCTTTCAAACCCACATTGGATGTGGATGAGTGCACAGTCTTAGCATCAATGGTAAAATTTGTGACCAAAGGAAATAAGAGGAGGCCAAATTCTGAACTTGAATGTGCAAATCTTTGGATGGCAGCAGCTGCAGATGCCCGAATAAAAGCCAGCCAAGGATGCAAAAATAGTAAGAAAGGAGTGGATCAGAAAAAACCATGTGAGAATCAAAACAGTGAAAATTCTCTGTCACAGCTGGACAGGAAAAAACCGAGCGCCCCCCCCCCCTTATCTTGTAACAGATCCTAAGGAGGGTCCATATTCCAAATTGCTGAAAGAGGCAAAACAGGTGGAAAAACAATTTCAGAATCCTCAGGCAAATTATCCATTTCTTGAAATGCCTTGCCCTAGACCCGTAAAAGAGGAGGAGGAAGAGGAGGAAGAAGGGACCTCACCAGCTAGTAGGAGGACGTCAAGAGCAGCACCCCAGGAATTAGAGGAAGCCACCATCCGAATTTTTAAACCATGGACTCTTGTTGAAATGCATGGGATTGCCAAGGCTGTTCCAAAACCTGATGTTGATATAAATGGTTGTGTGGAGGAATTGAACAGCATTATGGATTTGTATAATCCCAGCCCAGCAGAAATGTTAAAGATCTTTAGGATAGTGTTTGGGAAAAAGGAGAAGTTCTTTACTGATGAATTGATTGAGCCTGCATGGGTAGATAACTATGACCCAGATGAACACTGTGTGGACTGGGAAAGAGCTGTTGAAAAGGTGCTAAAAAGGGCTACAGAGCACTATGGGCTCCCTAAGTCTATGACTGATGTGGCTATGCTGAGAATGAAGCCTGATGAAAACATTGTTGATTACTGGGTGCGCTTTAAAGAAGTGTTTGATATAGTCTTCGGAGGTTATATCAATTTGAATGCAGATGCAAAGGAATGCCTGCTGTTTAAGCATACTTTCTTAGACACCCTGCCTGCTGACCTTAGGGAGGCTATAAAGGTGTCTTGTGTGACTTTGAAAACATGTAGCATGGAGGAGTTTAAACAGCATGTATTCCATGTAGCCGAGGCTAGACAACGGAAAGACAAGAGTAGGAAAAAAGTGGACATTTATATGAATGAGGAGCGTGATGATGGCTTGTATGAGGCTGAGCTGCCCCGAGGTAGAGCACGCTTGAGGGGGCGGAGGCAATGGGATGCAGAAGCTGACTGGGTGTATGATCACAATGCTTGTTTCAGGTGTGGCCAGCTTGGTCACTGGGCCTGTGGCTGTAATAAGAGTGGATTCAGAGGAAGGGGACGTGGTGCAGGCAGGAGAAGATTTCAAAACACTCAGAGAGGTGGTTTTCAACAAGGTAGAGGAGAGGAGTATCAAGGTGGTTATGAGGATGACCAAAGACAAAGACCCTCAGGGGTTCAAAGACCTGCAGACGGGAGAGCATGACTAACCGACATAGACTGTTTGTTTGTCCTTGGGACAAACAAACAGTACTTGACCAGCAGAAAAGACTATATGAGGTGTTGACTCAACCTAATGAGACCCTGGACCTGACTATGTACAGCAGTGTGATGTCTGCTCCCATAATATGGTTAATGGTGAATGGAAAGGAGGTTGAATTTCTTTGTGACACCGGAGCCACACGCACTACTGTTCGTAAAATCCCCAACAGTGCTAGGTTCACTGGACGGACAATAAAGGTCCAAAATGCGGGAGGGAGCACAACCACAGAAAGCCTGTATGGCCCAGTCACTTTGACAGATAAAGAGACAGGAAACTCCTGTGTGTCTGATGTTGTGGTTGCCCCCTCCTGCCCAGTGAACCTGCTGGGAAGGGATGTGCTGTTCAGACTTGACATTACATTGGGTCCAGATTTAAAGAAAGATGACTACACAGTTTTGAGAAATGCTCAGTCATTTCTTACAAATGAGGATGAATTGGATAATCAAGGGTGTGGCACCCTATTCAGCCTTGATTTTCCTGACAGCAGCGCAGCCGTAACTGCCCTCCAGACAGAGAGCACAACCACTATGTCTGCTCTGCTGCCAGAAGATGTATTCAGAACCTAGTGGGGCCACAACCACTGCATGTTACCATGAAATACATTCATTGCAATGAGCCTTTTGACTCACCATTGGCTGATAAATTGCAAGATTTTTGTGGTATAAATGTGTGTACTGAAAACCTGATTTTTGATGCTCAAGGGGTGGCAGCAGTGTCATTAAGACTGCCCCCAGAGGTTTTCTCTTTGCATTGTATGCCCACACCACCTCATATGTCTCTGTGGGGCCCGGAAAATTATTTTTGGGCTGATTGTGGAAAAATGATTCTAAAAGCAAATGGTGTTACTGATTGGGAAAACACCACGGAGCAGAGGGTGCAGCGTTCACCTTCCACAGGCCTTTTTAAAGTTCCTCTCAGAGTCATGATGACTCTTCATTTTGAGATCCATTACGCCTGTGGGACTGAATGTCCACCTGATGCTGTGGGAATAACATATGCACCAGCTTACACTGCCTCAACATGAAAAGAACTAGCTGTTTTACCTGAAGGGTTATGGGCTAAGGGCCCTGCAGACGTGGGTTTCTTAAAAAATGCTACTCCTGTAATTGTAAAATCTAATGGGAGAGGATTTCGATATAAAAAACAATACCCACTAAAATCTGAGGCACTTGAAGGCATTAGACCAATCATTGCTGACCTCTTACAGAGTGGAGTAATAATCCCATGCCAGAGCTCACCAGTGAACACTCCACTATTCCCTGTTAAGAAGGCTCCACCTAGTGTCGGCTGGAGGCTAATGCAGGACCTTCAAGCAGTGAATGCTGCAATCATTCCCCGCCCTCCATCTGTCCCTGACCCCCATACATTGTTGAATGCTGTGGGACATGATTCATCAGTTTTTTCAGTTATAGATCTCAGTAATGCATATTTCACTATCCCTATTCATGAGGATAGTCAGTTTTGGTTTGCATTCACATTTGATGGCAAGAGATACACCTACACCCGATTGCCCCAAGGCTATTGTGAAAGTCCAACTACTTTCTCTCAAGAAATGGCATCTTTAATGGCTAGATTTGATCCACCTGCAAGTTCTAAAATATTACTTTATGTGGTTGATATCCTGGTGGCATCTACCAATGAGGATCAATGCAAACAGGATACCATTGCACTGTTGCAATTTCTGTATCAAAATGGTCTGAAATGTAGCAGAAATAAACTGCAGTTCTGCAAAACTAATGTTAAGTTCCTTGGACATACACTCACAGCTGATGGGAAAAAGCTGGAAAAAGATGGGCTACGAACTATTCAAAACTTACCTACACCACACACTAAAAAGGAGCTAATGTCTCTGTTGGGCACCCTGAATTACTGCCGGCAGTGGATACCAAATTACTCCCAGTACACTGCCCCACTGTATGCACTTCTTCAGGGTCCTCACGGAAATTTACATGAAAAAGTAGAATTGTCTCCAGAGCATATGGAATTAATCTCTGCTCTCAAGAACACGTTATCATCAATATGTGCTTTACAAATTCCAAATTATGAAGAACCATTTCATCTATTTTGTGATGCAGTTAATGGACACATGTCAGCAGTTTTGACGCAAATTCATGCAGGACAATACAAACCCTTGTCCTATTATTCATGAAAACTCGACTCAGTTGCAGCTGGCTTACACCCATGTATGCAAACAGTCGCTGCAGTTTCTGACGCAATAAACGCTGTTCTTGACGTAGTGTTATTCCACCCTTTAACTGTGCATGTGCCTCACGCAGTTGAAGCTTTGCTCTCTGAAAATGGTCATACAATGCTCTCTAATGCCAGATGCTTAAGATACACAATGACCTTGCTGACACAACCACATCTTACATTCATCAGATGCACTACATTGAATCCTGCTACATTGCTTCCCTCTGGAGGTAACACACCAGAATCTTTAGACCATGACTGCGTTCAACAATCACTGAGGGAATTCCTCCCCAGACCAGATCTCTCTCAGACTGTAAAAGATGATTCTCTTTGGCTGTTCACTGATGGCTCATCAGTTAAATTACCAAATGGTAACACGTCAACTGCATATTCTGTCACTACACTGACAGAAATTCTGATTGTAAGGAATGTACCTCAACCAGCATCTGCTCAAAGGGCAGAACGTCTGGCTCTCATCGCAGCTTTAAAGTGGTCTAAGGATTTGAATGTCACCATTTGTACAGACAGCAAGTATGCCTTTAATGCAGCACACTCACACACTGCTTTGTGGAATATTAGAGGTTTTGTAACATCTACTGGAAAATGAGTCCAACATTCTGATCTTTTGAAAGAGCTAACTCATGCTTTAACACTGCCTAAATCACTATCAATTGTTCACTGTCCTGCACACACACAGGGAGCTGATTTACTAACCAGGGGAAATGCATTGGCTGACCATGCTGCCCGCTGTGCTGCTGAAGGTCACACAGAGTCAGCATTGTTGCAAAAGTGAAATGCATTTGACCTGGACATCTTGCATGATGCACAAGAAAAAAATGACACTTCCACCAGATGCTATTTTGAATGACAAGAAAATTTATTGCACTACTGATGGCAAGATTATCCTCTCACCCTCATTATACCATTGGGTGGCGCTTTCGATTCATGGCTTGTGCCATGTCTCGACAGGAGGGATAATTAGCCAAGCCAAAAAATATTTTTTCTGTCCTGGGATACAAAAAGTGGTAAAAAAAGGTTTGCAGCCAATGCACAGTGTGCATACAAAACAATGCTCAAGGTGCAATGAGAACAAGGCAAGGAAGTTTCCCACCACCAAAAACACCTTTTTCTCAATGGTGCATGGATTTTATAGAGCTATCAAAGGTGGGCCAGCTCCAATATTGTCTTGTCCTCGTTGACACTTTCACACGATGGACAGAAATCCACCCCACTGCCAAAGCAGACGCAAAGTTTGTTTGTAAAGTGTTACAGAATAATATTTTTCCAACCTTTGGAATACCAGAGATCATTTATGCTGACAATGGCACACATTTTACAGCTCAAATAGTTAAGGATTTGGCTAAAAGCACCGGCAAATGCCTGAAGTTTCATACAGCTTACCACCCACAGAGTGCCGGGTTAGTAGAAAGGAAAAATGGTACAATCAAACAAATGCTGGCAAAAACCACACATGGAAGGGGTAATCACTTGGACAGAAGCCCTGAAATTGGTCAAGCTGACCATTAACTCTATACCAGACCCTAAGACAGGATTGTCACCTTTTGAATGTGCTTTTCACTAGCCTTACATATTGCCTGTCCTCTCACCACTAACCACACCTAACAAATACACTGATCTTGGTGTACATCTTAGAGAATGCTTGGAAAAAAGAGAATATGTTGATTCTGTTCGGGCTCTTTCTGCTCCACAGGTGGAAGCTGATAACCCGGTACAACCTGGAGATTATGTCTTCATAAAGAATCACCATAGACTGCACTGGAATTCGATACGGTGGCTCGGGCCATTCCAGGTGTTGTTAACCACCCCTACTGCCATACGTATTGCTGAACGACCATCTTGGATCCACCTTTCACACGTTAAGAGACTGCGGGTGCCTGTAAGTGAACTAACTTGTTTCCCTGAGTAAGTCCAGTTACAAAGGGGGCTTTGTCCTTCTAAGGACAGAGCCGTCTCAAACCTGGTGAAGATAGGGGCCCGGATAAGATAAGATAAGATAAGATAAGATAAGCCTTTATTAGTCCCACAACGGGGAAATTCCAGGATTGCAACAGCACAGGGATAGCAACACTCAGAGCAACAATCAGAAGGCAAGAAAAAAAAAAAAAAAAACAAAAACAAAAAAAACAAGCAAGCAAGAGCAGCTAATATACATATGTACGTATTACTATAAAATATATATATATACACACACACACAGACACACAGTGCAGAGCATTGTAGCTGGATGGAATAAATATATGAATATATGAACACACAGTGCAGAGCATTGTAGCTAGATGGAATAAATATGTAAATATATAAACACCCACAGTACGGAGCATTGCAGCTAGGTGGAATAAATATGCAAGTATATAAACACACACAGTGCGGAGCAATGTAGCTAGATGGAATAATATGTAGATATATAAATATATAAACACCCAGTGCTGAGCATTGTAGCTAGATGGAATAAATATGTAAATATATAAACACACACAGTGCAGAGCATTGTTGCTAGATGGAATGAAACAGCATAACCGTCTACTTAGTTATCCTACATGGTATGATTATGTGCCCATACATATTCTCACCCTCCATAGCGACCGGTAAGTTCCTAGTTGTATGCCGGAGGGGACCATTGATGGGATGGGTACTCTCTCAGGTGAAGGCATGGCACCAAAGGTACTGATGACTCTGTGTTCCATACTTCTTATAACTGTGGGGTGGGGGACCATTTCAGATTCCAAGACGAGGAGCCCGCAAGACATGGACAATGGACAATACGTGGATTATACGCACAACCTGTGGTACCAAACGATGGTGGTTTCGATGAGAGGACTGGGAATCAACACTTCCTGCTATGTGCGCTCATTGCTACCCCATTCACACAAGACTGCAATCCCCATGATCCCTGTGCCGTTGAGCGAAGAGGAGACAGTTGGAGTGACCATAGCGATGACTTCACGTCTCAACTTGCTTAATTCAAGTAATGGTGTTAGACATTGGTTGGTAAGAAATTTGTCTGAAAGGTATCTGAATAAATTGAATGTCACTGTTACTGATTACACTGGGTCTAAGTTAAGAATATTCAATACTACTGTAATTGGGAAGTCTTTGCTTGCTGTTAAAAAGCCCTTGATGAAGGTAAATCCTACACTGTTTACTGCACCAGTCTGTTTTAATAAAGCATGTAATGAAAATAATTTCAATCTAGGTTTTTCACCAAGGTGTAATGATGTGAAGGAGGCAACCTGTGGAGTAAGATACCATGATTCTGTTTGTAGAAATGCTTTTCAGCTCCCTTATCTTGCTGCTGGAAATTTTACCCTAAAGAGCAAGAATTGTACTGGTAAATGTAGTGACAATCCTAATGTTATGTGGCCAAATGATGATGGGTATGGATGTTTAGAGAACCATGTCTGGGTTTGTGGGTCTAATGTTTATTCATTACTTCCTCCAGGGTGGTGTGGCAGATGCTACATGGCTATTTTGATCCCACACATTAGCATAAGTTCAAACCTGACACATAGAATGAAAACATCATACTCCCATTATTACCATCCTGATCAAACTGAAATTCACACAAGGGCACGGAGAAGTACAACCCCAGATATGCAACAACTAATAGGTAGGCTGTCTGGGAAACAGAGGATTAGCGATTTCAAAGTTGTAATGAGTACTCTTTTTCCAATGTATGGCAGTTACCTGGCTACATATCACATAAATGCGTTAGCATGGACAGTAGAAAATCTAACTATTTTAACGGAACAAGGTTTTACAGCTTTAACTGAGGAACAGAAATTCTCAAGGATGATGACATTGCAAAATAGAATGGCATTAGATGTCACATTAGCTGCACAAGGAGGGGTGTGTCACATTATTGGTCAAGAGTGCTGCACATACATACCGAATTTGCAACAGAATCTTTCTCACGTTATTAGCCATTTGAATGACATTCTACACTTACACTTTGGATGAAGATAAGGGTTGGAGTCCCTGGGATTGGTTTCAAAGTGGAGCTTGGTGGCAGATTCTCCTCAAATGGTTAACCCCATTGATTGTAATATTGGTCTTATTCAGTATGCTTTTCATGTGTGTTATTCCCTGTATGAGATCGATGGTTACACAAGCCATTGCTCATCATACTTTTCTGTTGCAAACTGCTATGCTGAAACTTGAGTGTAAAGGACAATATGCAGCTCTTTCAAAAACTGATGATGACTGTGAAGAGTGTAAGTAATCTCCTGTATAATTGGAATATGATGCAAATGACGGGCATGTAGAAAATCGAAAGAAGTTACATGTTTCTGATGAATAAAGGCATTCCTAAATGTAAAATGTGATAAAAATGATAAAACAGGAGGGAAATGTCAGAAAATTGTTTATTGTTTATCATGCATGTCTAATCATTTATCATTTTATATGATTGCTGTTACTAACAAATCATTTTATAATTGTTAATCATTTTATAATTACTAACATCATTATCATTATCATTGCATAACCATATTATATGATTTAAAATGTATACGGCATGCATCTTTTATGAGTTATACCGTACTGTATTGTTTCTGGGTAATAAGTGGACCTTTTGAGTGTCCTCCATTTAAGATGTGCTTAGAAGTCAAAGTGTCTCACCAGACCAGACTATGTGCATGATAAGGGGTCTGGGAGTGAGGGGGAATTGACCTTGTTTTCTTATGAAATGCTGTGACTTGGAGCCTGAGAGCACACCTGCAAGGCCATGTTGTTCTCAGTCCAGGCCAATGTTTTGTATGCTCATATTATGACTGTGAATTGTACCCAGCAGATGCTTTGTGTGACTGACTATGTATAAAAACGTCCTGATTGTTTTTTATTGCCAGTGCTGAGTTTGCTGTTACAAGTGTGCACTCCTGCAGTAAAGAACTCATATGAGGAATATACCTGTGTCATGAATCTTATTTGAGGTAACGAACCAATATACGATCACTCTAAATTTCCCAGATTCTGACACTGAGTATGGAGTCGCTCAGTCAAAATATGGAATTTTTATTAATAAAAGTTTAGCCACCGCTCTGTCACCGCTGTGTCGCCCTGGCTTCAAGTGTGGGCGGTGTTTTGTACTTGTATTGCTAAAGTATAAAAGGATGCACTACAATGGGTCTCAAATATTTGTAATTTGTCCTGCTATTATAATACTTCATGAGTTTATTGATGATAGACTATAAACTAAACATATAAACTAAATTATAATGTGACTGAACAACTCCCATTCCCCAAAGTGCAACATACAGTTATGAACATAACTCACAAAGGATCACACAAGTGATCTGACAAAAAAAATAAATACATTAACAAGCGGTTTATTTTACAGCTGATGTGCCTTTCATTTTCAATTATTCTGCAATTAATATTCACACAATCAAATCTTGGCACTTTATCTAAGAAAGCAAAGGATTTCAGTACTTTCCACAGTGGCAATGTCCGTTGTGGGCTGGCTGCTTTTCCTTTCCTCTTGCCTAGACCAAAGACAGAAATGGATGGTGGTTAGTTCAAGCAAGTTCAAAACATATACAGGCACATCTCAAAAAAATTAGAATATCATGAAAAAGTTAAAAATTTTTTGTCACTCATTTCAGAAAGTGAAACCCATACAGTGGGGTAAAAAAGTATTTAGTCAGCCACAAATTGTGCAAGTTCTCCCACTTAAAAGATGAGAGAGGTCTCCAATTTTTATCATAGGTATACCTCAACTATGAGAGACAAAATAAGAAAAAAAAATCCAGAAAATCACATTGAAGGATTTTTAATGAATTAATTGGTAAATTCCTTGGTAAAATAAGTATTTGGTCAATAACAAAAGTTCATCTCAGTACTTTGTTATATACCCTTTGTTGGCAATGACAGGTCAAACGTTTTCTGTAAGTTTTCACAAGGTTTTCACACACTGTTGCTGGTATTTTGGCCCATTCCTCCATGCAGATCTCCTCTAGAGCAGTGATGTTTTGGGGCTGTCGCTGGGCAACACAGACTTTCAGCTCCCTCCAAAGATTTTCTATGGGGTTGAGATCTGGAGACTGGCTAGGCCACTCCAGGACCTTGAAATGCTTCTTACGCCACTCCTTCATTGCCCGGGCGGTGTGTTTGGGATCATTGTCATGCTGAAAGACCCAGCCACGTTTCATCTTCAATGCCCTTGCTGGTGAAAGGAGGTTTTCACTCAAAATCTCACGATACATGGCACCGTTCATTCTTTCCTTTGCACGGATCAGTCGTCCTGGTCCCTTTACAGAAAAACAGCCCCAAAGTATTCAATTCAATTCAACTTTATTTATATAGCGCCATTTCACAACAACAGTCATCTCATAGCACTATCAACTGTAGGGGGGAACCCCCACAGTTGCAGAAAGACCCCAGCAATCAGGCGATCCCCTGTGAGCAAGCACTTGGCGACGGTGGAGAGGAAAAACTCCCTTTTAACAGGAAGAAACCTCCAGCAGAACCAGGCTCAGGGAGGGGCAGTCATCTGCTGCGACTGGCTGGGGGGTGAGGGGATAGAGAAGAAGAAAAGAACAGACATGTAGAGAGCAAACAGCATGATGGGGACTCAATCTATGGGAGAGAACAAACAAATGTTAATGACCAGCAAAAAAAAAATATTTCATAGAGAGTGAGGAAAGGAGTGAGGCCCAGTGCATTACTGGAGGTCCCGCGGCTGACTAAGCCTATTAGCAGCATAACTAAGGGAGGGTTCAGAAACACATGATCCCTCCCTAATTGTAGGCTATATCAAAAAGGTAGGTTTTAGCCCTATTCTTAAAAACAGAGATCGAGTCTGACTCCCGAATCCAGATTGGCAGCTGATTCCACAGGAGAGGAGCTTGATAACTGAAGGCTCTGCCTCCCATTGTACTTTTGGAGATTCGAGGTATTACAAGTAATCCTGCATTTTGGGAGCGTAGTGCTCTGTTAGGATAATAGGGTAGTATCAGATCTTTTAAATAAAAAGGAGCCTGATTGTTTAGAGCTTTGTAAGTAAGAAGAAGGATTTTAAACTTAATTCTAAACTCTATGGGAAGCCAATGAAGGGAGGCCAGAACCGGAGAGATATGATCTCTCTTTCTAGTACCTGTTAAAACTCTTGCTGCAGCATTTTGGATCAGCTGAAGACTTTTTAAAGATGTTTTAGGACAGCCTGATAATAAAGAATTACAATAATCTAATCTCGAGCTAACAAAAGCATGGATCAGCTTCTCAGCATCACTCTGAGACAAGATGCTCCTAATCTTGGCAATATTACGCAAATGATAGAAGGCAGTCTTAGAAACAAATTTAATATGTGAATTGAAGGACAAATCCTGATCAAAAATAACTCCAAGGTTCCTCACAGAGCTATTAAGAGAAAGAGTAACTGCATCCAAACTGAAAGTTTGATTTGGAAAGGTATTTCTAAGGTTTTTTGGACCAACAAGAATGACTTCAGTCTTATCTGAATTTAATAGCAGGAAATTACAAGTCATCCAAGCTTTGATTTCCTTAAGACAGGCTTCTAACTTGGCTAATTGATTACTATCATCTGGCTTCATTGACAGGTATAATTGTGTGTCATCTGCATAACAATGGAAATGTATACAGTGCTTCCTAATAATGTTGCCTAACGGAAGCATATATAAACTGAAAAGAGTAGGGCCTAGCACAGATCCCTGTGGAACTCTATGACTAAGCTTTGAGTTGAAAGAAAACTCATTATTTACATGAACAAACTGGAACCTATCAGATAAATAAGATCTAAACCACTGCAACAAAGTTTCATTAAGTCCAACATAGTGTTCTAATCTATCAAATAGAATATTATGATCGATAGTATCAAAAGCTGCACTAAGGTCTAAAAGGACAAGTACAGAAACCAGTCCATTATCAGATGCGATGGTGAGGTCGTTAGTGACCTTTGCTAAGGCTGTTTCAGTACTATGATGGATTCTAAACCCAGATTGAAACTCTTCAAGTAAACCATTTCCCTGCAGGTGGTCAAATAATTGCGTAGCAACAACTCTTTCGAAGATTTTTGAAATGAAAGGGAGATTAGAGATTGGTCTATAGTTAGCTAAAGCTCCTGGATCTAGCATTGGCTTTTTGAGTAAGGGTTTAATTACAGCCGTTTTAAAAGCCTGCGGTACATGGCCTAAAGTTAATGAAGAATTGATTATATGAAGAATAAAGCTACCAATAAGTGGGAAGACTTCTTTAAATAACCTGGTAGGAATAGGGTCTAAAAGACAAGTTGAAGGTTTGGATGAGGAAACTATTTTGTCTAACTCACAAAGGTCGATTGGAGTAAACTCATCAAGACAGACATCAAAAGAAGGAGTTGTAGTAGTTACAGTATTTAAGTTAACTGTGGGAAGAATCTGATTGATTTTATCTCTGATGGATGAAATTTTATTATTGAAAAAGTTCATAAAGTCCTGACTAGTAAGCTCTAAGGGAATGCTAGGATTGACAGAGTCCTGACTCTTTGTCAACCTGGCTACAGTACTGAAAAGAAACCTGGGATTATTCTTGTTCTCTTCTATTAATGCAGAGTAATAACTTGTTCTAGCTTTTCTAAGAGATTTTTTATAAATTAAAAGATGATTTCTCCAAGCTAAATAGATTTCATCTAAATTAGTAGAGCACCATTTTCTTTCTAATTGACGAGTCTTCTGTTTTAAGCTACAAGTTTCTGTGTTGAACCAAGGAGTTAGAAATCTCTGATTAGACTTTTTCTTTTTTAAGGGGGCCACCAAGTCTAGAGCCTGATGCAGAGAAGCTGAAACACTATCCACCATGTTATCAATTACAGAAGGAGCAAGCTGTCTATAGCTTATTTTCGTTGTGTTGACACATGGCATAGAGGAAACAAGCTGCATAAATTTGGAAACAGCATCATCTGAGAGGCACCTACTGTAATAATATTTTTCTTTAGGAGCCAAATAGTCAGAAATAGTAAAATCAAAGGTTAACAGACAATGGTCTGACAGTACAGGGTTATGAGGAGACACTACAAGATTTTCTATTTCTATGCCATATGTCAGAACAAGGTCCAATGTATGGTGGAGGTAATGAGTAGAATTTCCTACTTTCTGAGAAAACCCAATCGAGTCTAATATTGAATTAAAAGCCACATTAAGGCAGTCACTATCTACATCTACATGTATATTAAAGTCCCCTACTATAATTATTCTATCAGATTTCAGCACTAAATCAGCTAAGAAATCAGCAAATTCGGATAAAAATTCTGAGTAGGTTGATGGGGGACGATAAACTATGGCAAATAAAATTGGGTTTAACCTAAAATTGCTAAAGTGCCCAATACTGAGCACCAGGCCCTCAAAGGAATTATAACATGTTTTTTGCTTTACATTAACTAGTAATTTGGAATGGTAAATTGTTGCTACTCCTCCTCCACGACCAGAACTTCTGGGATTTTGACAGTTTAAATAACCAGAGGGAGTTGATTCATTTAAACCAACATAATCCTCTTGCCCTAACCAAGTCTCTGTAAGGGAAATTAAATCAATCTGATGATCAATTAACAGATCATGGACTAACAGAGACTTGGGAGTTAGAGACCTAATATTTAATAAACCACATTTAATTTTTAAATTATGAGGAGGAACAGAGGCCAAATCATTCAATTTAGAGGCTTTATGTTTAATTTGAGTTTTACCAATATTTTGCTTTATCACTTTGGGATGCTTATACATTATATTTTTATTCACTTTGGAGGGAGCAGACAACGATTCTCTGATGGGGAAGATAGGGGCTAAGCTGAGGGGTGGCGGATGAAGAGGAGCTGCAGAGAGGCGTGTAAGACTGCGACTCTGCTTCCTGGTCCCAACTCTGAGTAGTCATGGTTTTGGAAATTTGGATAAAAAAGATGCCAGATTGTTAGATAAATGAGAAGCACCATCCAAAGTGGGATGAATGCTGTCTCGTCTCATAAGACCAGTTTTTCCCCAAAAAGAGCTCCAATTGCCAATGTAGCCCACGTCATTTTTAGGACACCACACAGACAGCCAGCGGTTAAAGGATGACGAGCGGCTAAACATGTCATCACTGGTCAGATTGGGGAGGGGCCCAGAGAATACTACAGTAGCAGACATCGTTTTTGCAAAGTCACACACCGATTCTATATTAAGTTTCGTGACTTCCGAATGCCGGAGACGGATGTCATTAATGCCGGCGTGAATAACAATTGTGGAATATTTACAGTTACTTTTAGCCAGCATTTTCAAATTTGACTCGATGTCGCCCACTCTGGCCCCAGGAATGCATTGGACTATGGCCGCTGGAGTCTCTAGGGTCACGTTTCTGACTACAGAGTCGCCAATGATCAGAGTTTTTTCCTCAGCGGGTGTGTCGCTGAGCGGGGAAAAACGATTAGAGTTGTGAACAGGTTGGTGGTGAACCAGGGCTTTGCGACTAGGCTTCCTTCTCACCGTCACCCACCCAGTCTCCTCGCTGCTGAGGAGAGCCGGGGAACCGCTGACAGTGGGGCCTAAGCTAGCTAGCTCCGCTGCAGCTAATGGCCGTCCGTTGAGATTAACTGGCGCAGACGGTGTTTCAATGCAGCGGAGCCGGGATTCCAAATCAGACAACCTCGCCTCGAGCGCCTCAAAAAGACAACATTTTTTACATTTACCGTTATCACTAAAAGAGGCAGAGGTGTAGCTAAACATCTGACAGAGAGAGCACACCAGAGGAGGAGAGGAAAGAGAGGTAGTAGCCATAGCTAGTGGCTAGCTAGTGGCTGGAGAGCTGGAGAGCAAACCACACAGGCAGACAGCAAAACAGGAAGTGACAATACATTACCACAAGGAAGTGACGATCCCCTTTTTTCTCCTATGTATTTACTTGTGAGAGCAAAACGATGAAATATGTTAATCCTGGTTTAAAGTCCTGGTTTGTGTACATATTGCACTTTGGTGCTGCACATTAAATTGTGTGCAATTTAATGCTAGAATGTGTTTCCACATGCCAGGGGTTAGCCGTTCTCAGTGTTTATATTGTGGATACTGGTGAAATGGACCACAGGAGCCGAAATCTCATCATATTAAAATTGCTTTTTCAAACCAGTGATTTATAAAGTCATTCATATAATTTTCTAAAGCGTCAGAATAGACCCACACACCTATTCTGTGGATCCTGCAGTGCTTGTCAGGGAAACAAAGCATTTTTGTCACATCCCACCACTGACTTTCACAGGTGTATTTCCCTAATAGAGGTACATCTCCAAAAATTTGAATGTCATGAAAAACTTCAATATTTTTTGTCACTCATTTCAGAAAGAGAAATCCATATATATATATATATATATATATATATATATATATATATATATATATATATATATATATATATATATATATTATAATATATATTAAATATATTATTAAACATCTGACAGAGAGAGCACACCAGAGGAGGAGAGGAAAGAGAGCTAGTAGCCATAGCTAGTGGCTGGAGAGCAACCACACAGGCAAACCACACAGGCAGACAGCAAAACAGGAAGTGACGATACGTTACCACAAGGAAGTGACGATCCAACCTGATGTTTCCACCCCCATGCTTCACAGTAGGTATGGTGTTCTTTCTCCTCCAAACACGACAAGTTGAGTTTTTACCAAAAAGTTCTATTTTGGTTTCATCTGACCATATGGCATTCTCCCAATCCTCTTCTGGATCATCCAGATGCTCTCTAGCAAACCTCAGACGGGCCTGGACTTGTACTGGCTTAAGCAAGGGGACACGTCTGGCACTGCAGGATTTGAGTCGCTGGCGGCATAGTGTCTTTCTGATGTAGCCTTTGTTACTTTCGTCCCAGCTCTCTGCAGGTCATTCACTAGGTCCCCCCCGTGTGGTTCTGTGATTTTTGCTCACCGTTCTCGTGATCATTTTGACCCCACGGGGTGAGATCTTGCATAGAGCCCCAGATCGAGGGAGATTATCAGTGGTCTTGTATATCTTCCACTTTCTAATAATTGCTCCCACAGTTGATTTCTTCACACCAAGCTGCTTACCTATTACAGATTCAGTCTTCCCAGCCTGGTGCAGGTCTACAATTTTGTTTCTGGTGTCCTTTGACAGCTCTTTGGTCTTGGCCATAGTGGAGTTTGGAGTCTGACTGTTTGAGGTTGTGGACAGGTGTCTTTTATACTGATAACGAGTTCAAACAGGTGCCATTAATACAGGTAACGAGTGGAGGACAGAGGAGCCTCTTAAAGAAGAAGTTACAGGTCTGTGAGAGCCAGAAATCTTGCTTGTTTGTAGGTTACCAAATACCTATTTTACCGAGGAATTTACCAATTAATTCATTAAAAATCCTTCAATTGCGGCGGATGCTAAAAAATAATAAGCAGCTGTGCTGTAGGTTTTAAGTAGAGTTTAATCATATCATCCAGCCGTCACGAGCTCCGCTCCCAGCGCCGTGCATGCGCGCCGGGAGCGAGCCCACGACTCTCAGAGAAGGAGGACACAAGGGTCTGTGTGTCCAGCTGCAGCAGTTGCAGAAGTGGGAATGAGAGGATGTGTTACAGAACCTGTGCAGTATTTATACCAAACTCAAACAATACATCAAAGCAGATTCACAGCAGTTGGTCTGATCAAAGGGACTGCAGAACAGGCATGAGACATTTGCATTTGTAAGACCTACATAACAATAGGCAGATGCAGCCTCTGCTCTGGCTTGCAGGACAAAGAGGTTACAAGGCATATCTACATATTGATCTCAGCCTCTAGGTCACAGTAAGGACAGGACGCATGAACACTATAAATGAATGGCACATTACATCACAATACATGAATGGCACATTGCATCACGATACATGCATGGCACATTACATCACAATACATGCATGGCACATTACATCTCAGTAGTGCAGTGGGAAAAACCAAGGAGTGCGAGCTGACTGTCTCTGTGTTCTGTCTCTGTGTTGTGGGGGGGTTGAATCAACCCGCTACACTGCTGCCCCCCAGAGGGCACGGTAGGGGACCGTGGCCTCGATGTTGCAGTTTGGGCAGCGAGCAGGGAAAAACTCTGTGCAGGAGGAGGGGGAGGGGGGTAGCAAATGCTGACCGGGCGCGGGAAAACCGTTTGAGTCGCGCCAAAAGTGTTTGCTGCTCCGCGATGTCCCGTCTGAACATGCGGAGATCAGAAGAAGAAAAATTTGTCTCTGACTCCTCCCGTGGCCATGAAGAAAAGCAGGAGCGGCTGTAAGAAAAAAAAAAAAAGACAAAAGCAGAGGAACTGGCGTGTTGGCTTTAGGTGCAGGAGCAACCCCAAAGCCCCCCGGGAACAGCTGACGGCTGAATTCCCCTTGTGTGCCGTGGCTAAGACCATAAAATCCAGTGAACAAGCTGCGGGCCTCAGGTGTACAAGCAAGCCTGAAGGGCCAGTGCGCAGCAGAAGGAAGGTGGTCAGTGAAGCCATTATTGCCCCGTGCGTGGTGTGCCGTCCTCGTAACTACCCGGTGCGCGCGCGGGGGTTCCGTGCTTGGGTGGGCCGCTGGAGTGACAAGTCAGGGTGCAGAATCTTGGTGGAGATCGGCGCAGACGGCGCCGATAAAATCCAGGTTGAGCTGTGGCTGCAGATTGGCCATGGTGCGTTGGAGCGGTGAGAGGAAATAGACGATCCTTTGTCCCTCAGGCTCGTGCAGATGCGTTGGAGCGGTGGGAGGGAATAGACGATCTTTGTTCCTCAGGCTCGGATAGATGAGTAGGATTGCTGAGAGGGAGGAGTAGCGGTGAGAGGGGGAAAACGTTCTGTGCCCCTCGGCTGGTCCAGTGTGGACGTCGCGATCTCAGGCGAGGGTCGCGCCATGACGTTTCCTGCAGTTTTCCGGGTTGTGGGTGATGTCCGGAGAACGGCTCGCCTGTGTTGGCTCCGCGTCGAGGTCTCCCTGAAGCCGAAGGGAGAGCGGCTCGTTTGCGTCAGGCTGCTGTGTTCGCTGTGTTCGCTGGCAGCGTGTTTTTTTTCAGCGTCGGTTCGCCAGCGTGGCCGTCCAAATCAGAAGGCTGCGTCGCACAAAGCGTGTGCGTCTTCAAGGGGTCACCAGTGTGGCGGATGCTAAAAAATAATAAGCAGCTGTGCTGTAGGTTTTAAGTAGAGTTTAATCATATCATCCAGCCGTCACGAGCTCCGCTCCCGGCGCCGTGCATGTGCGCCAGGAGCGAGCCCACGGCTCTCAGAGAAGGAGGACACAAGGGTCTGTGTGTCCAGCTGCAGCAGTTGCAGAAGTGGGAATGAGAGGATGTGTTACAGAACCTGTGCAGTATTTATACCAAACTCAAAAAATACATCAAAGCAGATTCACAGCAGTTGGTCTGATCAAAGGGACTGCAGAACAGGCATGAGACATTTGCATTTGTAAGACCTACATAACAATAGGCAGATGCAGCCTCTGCTCTGGCTTGCAGGACAAAGAGGTTACAAGGCACATCTACATATTGATCTCAGCCTCTAGGTCACAGTAAGGACAGGACGCATGAACACTATAAATGAATGGCACATTACATCACAATACATGAATGGCACATTGCATCACGATACATGTATGGCACATTACATCTCAGTAATGCAGCGGGAAAAACCAAGGAGTGCGAGCTGACCGTCTCTGTGTTCTGTCTCTGTGTTGTGGGGGGTTGAATCAACCCGCTACACTATGTGATTTTCTGGATTTTTTTTTTCTCATTTTGTCTCTCATAGTTGAGGTATACCTATGATGAAAATTGGAGACCTCTCTCATCTTTTAAGTGGGAGAACTTGCACAATTGGTGGCTGACTAAATACTTTTTTGCCCCACTGTATATAAATTCATTACACGGACAGTGATATCATCCATAACGACTGTTGTGGATGTGAGTTTGAATGTGTGTTTCTGTTGGACCAGTGTACACCCTCATGGGCTAAAAACAACTACAGCCGGCATGAGCTCCTCACGATCGGAGTTTCATGCAAGCAGAATGTCACAGCCGAGTTTGTTTGATCGCATGACATCCCGCGTATATAGCGAGGGGACCGGGCGCTCCGTGGATTACCATCCCAGAGAGGAGGCACTGGCGCCGGCAGAGAGAGAGGAGAGAGAAGCGGGGCTGTCGGGCCGGGGCACTAGCCAGACTACGGTGGCAGCCACACAGACCACCGCTACTGAGTCTCTTCATCTCAAATGCCAGAGCACTTTTGAACAAGATGGATGAGCTGAGGCTGCGGATAGCAACAAAACCGATAAGGGATAGCTGCATTCTGCATTCTGCTGATCATCGAGACTTGGCTTCAACCATCCATCCCGGACAATGCTATCGAGCTAGCAGGCTACACCATACAGCGGCATGACAGGACGAGGGACTCCGGGAAGACCGGAGGAGGTGGGCTCTGCATGCACATTAACAACAGCTGGTGCACAAACACAGCGATTGTGGACAGTCACTGCTCCTCAGACTTGGAATATGTGACTATAAAATGTAGACCCTTTTATTTACTGAGAGAATTCACCGTCGTCATGGTAACCGCTGTATACATTCCACCTGATGCTAATGCTAACGTGGCTAACGGATATTTATATGATAGTCTGAGCAAACAGCAGAGTTTACATCCTGAGGCTGTGCATATTGTAGCAGGGGATTTTAATCATGTGGACTTGAAAAAGGTGCTCCCCAAGTTCCATCAGCATGTCAATTGTGCTACTAGGGAAGCAAATACACTTGATAAACTGTATTCCAACATCAAGCAGGGCTTTAGGGTCACCCCACTTTCACATCTGGGCCAGTCTGACCACATGTCCCTGCTTGTAATCCCAGCATATGCACCACTCAGGAAAACTGCTCCTATCATTACAAAAACAGTTAAAACATGGCCCGATGGTGCAACTCAGCAGCTGCAGGACTGCTTCAATAGGACAAATTGGGACATTTTTGAACACCCAGACCTAGACATATTTACGGATAGTGTGCTGTGTTATATTAAAACCTGCATGGACGCTGTCACAGTTGAGAAAGACATCAGGATTTATCCCAACAGAAAGCCTGGATGACCCGGGAGGTCCAGCAACTGTTGAAGGAGAGGAGAGCTGCCTTCAGGTCAGGCGACACGGCTCATTATAGCTCAGCCCGGGCTAACCTGAAAAGAGGAATCAGGAAGGCCAAGAGGGAATACAGGAGGAGGATTGAGGACCACCTGGATTGTAATAACAGCAGACAGGTGTGGGAGGGGGTGCAGCAGCTCACTAACGTTAGAGCCAACCCTGGAGCGGCTGAAGGGAGCCCCTCACTGGCAGAGGACTTGAATATTTTCTTTGCTCGTTTTGAGGTGGAGCCTCCAGAGATAGAAACAACAACGGAGCCTACAGCTCCCAGTAGCCCAAGCCTCATTGTTGAGGAGTATGAGGTGAGGAGAGTTCTGGGAGCGGTCAATCCGAGGAAGGCCACTGGACCTGATGGTGTCATCGGGCGTGTGCTGAAGGACTGTGCACACCAGCTGACTGGAATCTTTACTATGATTTTTAACCGGTCCCTGTTACAGTCCACTGTCCCACACTGTTTACAATCCTCCACCATAATTCCTATACTCAAAAAACGCAATGTTACCAGTCTTAATGATTACCGGCCAGTGGCTCTGACTCCAGTGGTGGTGAAGTGTTTTGAGAAGCTTGTCAGAGCCCACATCATATCACTTCTCCCACAGTGTTTGGACCCCCACCAGTTCACTTATAGGGCCAACAGATCCACTGAGGATGCTGTTGCCATGGCCCTCCACGCTGCCCTGTTCTATCTGGAGCAGCCGGGGAGCTATGTGCGGATGCTATTTGTGGACTACAGCTCCGCCTTTAACACCATCCTTCCCGGCAGACTGGTGCCCAAACTTAGGGAACTAGGACTTCCATATTCCACTTGTACTTGGATCCAAAGCTTCCTCTCGGATCGCAGCCAGAGGGTCAAAGTGGGATCTCACATGTCTACTACCATCAGCCTCAGCACCGGCTCCCCACAAGGCTGTGTGCTGAGCCCCCTACTGTACAGCCTTTACACCTATGACTGCACCCCCATACACCACAGCAACAGCATCATCAAGTTTGCCGACGACACCACAGTGGTGGGGCTCATCTCGGGGGGAGATGAGACCGGTTTTAGGGGCGAGGTGCAGCAGTTGATAGAGTGGTGTGGAGACAACAATCTTCTTCTAAATATCGCGGCAGTGGCTCAGGAGGTAGAGCAGGTCGTCTAATAACCCGATGGTTGGCGGTTCGAATCCCGCTCTCCCCAGATATCCTGCCGTTGTGTCCCTGGGCAAGACACTTCACCTGTATTGCCTCCAGTGCCCATAACACTGGGTATGAATGTGTATAAATGTATAAAAAAAAATGTTCGGTGGTGGCCGGAGAGGCCGTTGGCGCGGATTGGCAGCCACGTTTCCGTCAGCCTGCCCCAGGGCAGCTGTGGCTACAGTAGTAGCTTGCCACTACCATTGTCTGTCTGGAGTGAATGAATAATGTATCTACTTGTAAAGCGTCTTTGAGTGTCTATAATAAAGCGCTATATAAATCTGATGCATTATTATTATTATTATTAAAAACAAAGGAGGTCATCATAGACTTCAGAAGAAATAAAACAGACATTCAACCTCTGACTATTAGTGGCACGGGTGTGGAGAGGGTAGAGGATTTCCGCTTCCTGGGGGTCCACATTCAGGAGGACATGACATGGGGGGTGAACACAACTGAGCGGCTGAAAAAGGCCCAGCAGAGACTACATTTCCTTAGGGTGCTGAGAGGAAACAACATCTGTCAGAGACTGCTATTGTCTTTTTATCATTGCTCTATTGAGAACATTTTAACTTATTGTATTTGTATTTGGTTCAGCAGCTGCACGGTAGCTCAGAAGAAACCTCTTCAGACTGTCATCAACACAGCCCAAAAAATTATTGGTTGCCCTCTCCTCAGCCTTGAAGAACTGCACCATGCCCATTGCCTTAAAAAGGCACAAAAAATCCTGAAGGACCCCTTCCATCCCGGTCACTCTCTCTTCCAACTACTACCATCAGGAAGGCAGTTTAGAGCAATCAAAACAAGGACAAACAGATTCAAAAACAGTTTTTATCCGACCGCAATTACCTGTCTGAATTCTAGTAGAACATGAGGTTTGAAACTGTGAAACTGAGTGTGTGTGATATTTAAAATTAGTAATTTTATATATTTTTTAAGCTTCTTTTTACTCCTCATTCACTGATTGGTTTGCATTTTAATTTTGTTGTACTTGTTATAATGACAAATAAAGTCTATTCTATTCTATTCTATTCTATTCTATATATTGCAAGTGTTTATTTTAATTCAATTCAATTCAATTCAATTCAATTCAATTCAGCTTTATTTATAATGTGCCACATCACAACAAAAGCCATCTCGTGGCGCCATAGTGCAGAAAAAAAACCACACAGTCACAGAAAGACCCAGCAATCAGACGATCCCCTATGAGCAAGCACTAAGCGACAGTGGAGAGGAAAAACTCCCATTTGGAAGGAAGAAACCTCTAGCAGAACCAGGCTCAGGGAGGGGCAGTCCTCTGCTGCGACTGGCTGGGGATGAGGGGATAGGGAGGATGGAAAGGACAGACATAAAGAACAGAGCAGTAAGATGCCAAGTACAATATTGGAGGTCAATCAGCAGAATGGATCAGATAACAATAGAACAAGAGTGGGGTTAAAAGACACAAACACCCTCCTTAAACGAAAGCTATATTAAAAAGGAAGGATTTTACCCTGTTCTTAAAAACAGAGACCGAGTCTGACTCCCAGACCCAGACTGGTAACTGGTTCCAGATTGACGGAACTTGGTAGCAGAAGGCTCTGCCTCCCACCATACTTTGGAGATTCTGGGCACCACAAGTAAGCCAGCATTTTGGGAGTATAATGCTCTATTAGGATGGTAAGGTCATATCAGATCTTTTATATACTGGGGGGCCAGATTGTTAAGAGCTTTGAAAGTAAGAAGAAGGATTTTAAACTTGATTCTGAATTCAATGGGAAGCCACGGTGGCTGCACGGTGGCGCAGTGGTTTAGCACTGTGGCAGCACAGTTTTACCCTTGGCCGGGGGATCGCGGGGATCATGAGATCGTGGGTTCGATTCCAGCCCCCGACCAACAGTGAGCTGTGTGGAGTTTGCATGTTCTCCCCGTGTTGCGTGGGTTTACTCCGGGATTTCTCCGGTTTCCTCCCGCATACCAAAAACATGTAGGTTTAGGGCGCTCGCGCACGCAGCGACCAGCAGCCGGTGGCTTGTCACCAGACTGCAAACCAAGTCTACCTACGGGTACAAATAAGTAACAAAAAAAAAAAAAAAAAAAAAAAAAAAAAAAAAAAAAAAAAAAATGGAGTGAGGACAGAACTGGGGAAATATGATCTCTTTTTCTAGAACCAGTTAAAACTCTTGCAGCAGCATTTTGAATCAATTGAAGATTTTTTAAAGATACTTTAGGACAACCAGATAATAGAGAATTACAATAATCTAATCGCGAACTGACAACGGCGTGAATCAGTTTCTCAGCAACATCCAGAGACAAGATGCTCCTGATCTTGGCAATATTGCGCAGATGATATAAGGCGGTCCTAGAAACAGTTTTAATATGTGAATTAAAGGACAAATCCTGGTCAAAAATCACTCCAAGGTTCCTCACACAACTGTTCAGAGTGAGAGTGGCCACATCTAAATTAAGGGCATAATCTGAAAAGGAATTTCTAAGATGTTTTGGGCCAACAACAATGACTTCAGTCTTATCAGAGTTCAATTGTAAAAAATTACAAGTCATCCAAGCTTTGATGTCCTTAAGACAGGCATCTAACTTGGCCAACTGATCACAATCATCGGGCTTCATTGACAGGTATAGTTGTGTGTCATCACCGTAACAGTGAAAATGTATACAGTGCTTTCTGATGATATTGCCCAACGGGAGCACATATAGATTAAAAAGAGTAGGGCCCAACACAGATCCCTGTGGAACTCTGTGACTGAGCTTAGAGCTAGAAGAAAATCCATCATTGACATGGACAAACTGAAATCTATCAGACAAATAAGATCTAAACCACTGCAACGGAGTTCCACTGAGCCCAACAAAGTGTTCCAATCTATCAAGTAGAATGACATGATCAATAGTGTCAAAGGCTGCACTGAGATCTAAAAGAACAAGAACAGAGACAAGTCCATTATCACATGCAGCCAGGAGGTCATTAGAGACCTTCACTAAGGCAGTTTCAGTGCTGTGATGAGCTCTGAACCCAGATTGAAACACCTCAAACAAACCAACTCCCTGCAAATGGTCAGATAATTGTGCAGCGACAACTCTTTCCAAGAATTTTGAAATGAAAGGCAAATTAGAGATTGGTTGATAATTGGCCAAAACTCCAGGATCGAGCGTCGTTTTTTTTAAGTAAAGGTTTATTACAGCAGTTTTAAAATCCAGTGGAACATAACCCAGAGTTAAAGAAGAATTAATGATAAGAAGAATACGGCTACCAATAATTGGGAAAATTATTTTAAATAACCTGGAAGGAATAGGATCCAGAAGGCAAGATGAAGGCTTAGAAGAGGAAATTATTTTATCCAACTCTAAGAGGTTGATTGGAGTAAACTTAGAAGCAGATATCAATTAAGGGAGTTGCAGTAGTTAATGTACTAGAGTTTACGGTAGGAAGAATCTGACTGATTTCATCTCTAATAGATAAAATTTTAAGTTCATAGTTCAGAAAGTCCTGGCTAGAAAGCTCAGGGAGGATGCAAGGATTGACCGAGTCATGGCTCTTTGTAAGCCTGGCTATAGTGTTGAAGAGAAACCTGGGGTTATTCTTGTTTGCTTCTATTAATGCAGAATAATAGCTTGATCTAACTTTTCTAAGAGATTTTTTATAGATTAAGAGATGATTTCTCCACACCAAGTAGAATTCATCTGAATTAGTTGAACGCCATTTTCTTTCCAATTGACAAGTTTTCTGTTTTAGGCCACGAGTTTCTGAGTTAAACAAAGGGGTAAGAAATCTCTGGTTAGACTTTTTCTTTTTTAAAGGGGCTACCAAATCTAGAGTCCGATGCAGAGAGGCAGTAACACCATCAACCATGCTATCAATCACAAATGATACCATACCACCCATTTCGGATAACTTACGTTGAATTGTATAATCAGAGGAGTTATTGTCTAATTTGACCTTGTTGTTATATTATTCAGCTTCTTTTAACCTGTACTATCCGAAATAAATTCATTCATTCATTCATTCATTCATTCATTCATTCAAATGGAGCAGACTCACTATCACTTATTTCAGGTGTGACATAACGTTCGGCTCAGGAGACGCACACACACAGGCTCAGAGTAGTTCAAACTGTTTATTAACAACAGGGATGTTTGGGTGCGTGTCTGCGGAATGTTAATGTGTTGGTGGTGGCGTCTGCTTCGGACCCAGAGGCAGGAGACCGTTCAGCCGGCAACCCTATGGGAGAAATTGGACACAGGGTGATGAGCACACACCAACACAGGAGGAGAATAGGCGAGGGAGAGAAGCTTACTTGTTTGGGCAGATGACTGGCGCTTCAAGGATGGAAGCCCGGGAGACAGCCACCTGCAGGGCTCGGTGCAGCAGCGAGGAGAGACGAGGGACGGGGTTGTCCGCCGCCGAGGAATCCACCTGTGCACAGGGGAGCAGACTGGAGAGATGAGGTAAGTGAACTTCTTACCGGTAAAGGGGATGCTGAAGAGAATGTGGTAGAAGTCCATGCAAGGAAAATGAAGTCTACGGCTTCAGGCCGAAGCTCAGGGCGAGGCGGCTTTTATCCTTCGCCGCTGACGAGTAGCAGGTGCGTGAGCAGGTGGCGCCGCTGATGAATGGCGCGGCGTGACAAGGTGTTTCTGTTGTGTTGACCCATGGCATAGAGGAGACAATCTGCAAAAATTAAGCAACAACGTCATCAGAAAGACATCTGCTGTAGTAGTATTTTTCTTTAGGAAATAAGTGATCAGAGTTAATGAAATCAAAAATTAACAGACAATGGTCAGACAGTACAGGATTATGAGGAGACACAACCAGATTTTCGATATCTATACCATAAGTCAAAACAAGGTCCAATGTATGGTGGAAATAATGGGTAGAATTTTTTACTTTTTGGGAAAACCTCGTTGAGTCTAAAATTGAATTGAAAGCCTTATTAAGACAGTTACTCTCAACATCAACATGTATATTAAAGTCCCCTACAATAATCATTCTATCAGTTTTCAGCACTAAATCAGCTAAAAATTCGGCAAATTCCGATAGAAACTCTGAATAGGCTGTGGGAGGATGATAAACTATGGCAAAGAGAATTGGGTTCAAGCCAAGATTGCCAACAGGCCCCACACTGAGGACCAAACCTTTAAAGGAATTAAAACATAATTTCTGCTTAACATTAACTAGTAATTTAGAATGGAAAATTTCCGCCACTCCACCACCACGACCAGAACCTCTGGGGTTATGACAGTTTAAATACCCAGAGGGAGTTGATTCATTCAAACCAACATAATCATCAAGCCCAAGCCAGGTCTCCGTGAGGGATAGTAGATTGATCTGGTGATCGATTAATAGATCATGGACCAGAAGAAACTTAGAAGATAGAGACCTAATGTTTAATAAGCCACATTTAATTTTTAAACTTTGGGGGGGAACAGAGGCCAAATTATTAATTTTATTAATTTTAGAGACTTGAGGCTGGATTAGAATTTTACCAACATTTTGTTTAATCAATCTGGGACGTTTATGCATTCTATTTTTTTTAACTTTTTTTATTAACTTTAGTTTATTTTTAACTTTATTTTAATTTTGAAGATTATGGCTACAGCCCATATTAACCAACATTTCAACGGCCAACATTTCTATTTAAAAACTGTTTTTTTTAAAATTAATTTTATCCATCCATCCATCTTCTTCTGCTTAATCCTTTTCAGGTCACAGGGGGGCTGGAGCCTATCCCAGCATCTTTGGGCGAGAGGCAGGGTACACCCTGGACAGATCGTCAGTCCATCGCAGGGCCAACACAGAGAGACAGACGACCATTCACTCTCACAGTCATACCTAAGGACAATTTAGAATCCCCAGTTTGATCCCAATTAACCTAACTTGCATGTTTTTGGCATGTTGGAGGAAACCCGGAGTAAACCCACACAGACACGGGGAGAACATGCAAACCCCACACAGGCCACTGTTGGTCAGGGGCTGGGATCGAACCCAGGATCCCTTGACCAAGGGTGAGTTGCTGTGCTACCGCAGTGCTAAATTAATTTTATGTAATATTCAAATTTTTTGAGAAACTGAATTTGGGGTTTTCAGGGGCTGTAAGCCATAATCATCACAATTAAAATAAATAAACGCTTGAAATATATTGTGGGACCATTGACCTGATGGAGAACATGCTGAGGTTGAGGGACTCAGACGACGACAACTTCATCTTCACCCACATTTTCCTCAGGACCCTACCGTTGGCCACGAGAGCGGCCCTGGTCAGTTCGCCGTTGTTGGCCCAGCGGGACTTCCGCGCGCTGGCCCAGGAGGCGCATCGGATTCTCAACGCCAGCAAACAGCGCGCGGCCACTGCAGCAGTGACGGAGTTCGGCGTGGCAGCCGGAGATGGCGGGGGGCCAGAGATGGCGGTAGCAGAATCACCGACGACGGCGGTGGCGGGGGCCAAGGATCGCAGAGGAGACACCCTCTGTTTCTACCATCGCCGCTTTGCAGAGAAGGCACGCAAATGTATACCACCGTGCCAATTCAAGCGCTCGGGAAACGCCAAGACTGGGGGTCGGTAGCAGCTGCGGCCCTCGGGGAGGAGAACAAGCTGCTCTACTTGAAGGATGCACGCTCGGGGAGGCATTTCCTCGTGGACACAGGCTCCCAGTTGAGTTTCATCACACCTCGTCCGCTGACCGGCTGGCAGTTTCCAGAGGTCCCGGGGTGGCAGCAGCGAACGGCTCGGAGATTAAGACCTTTGGTGAGAGGACTCTGCTTCTGTCTTTACACGGCCATACATTCGAGAGGACTTTTGTCATAGCAGCAGTGAATTTCAATATGTTGGGGGCTGATTTTCTGTGCTCACATGGTTTGTTGGTTGATCTCGCTAACAGGCGCCTGGTTAATGCACTTTCTTTCTATTCTATTCCCTGTACAGCCCGAGTGGCCCCGCCAACAGCACAAGCCAACGTCACAGCTGCAAGCGGTAAGTTCCACACATTGCTCACTCAGTTCCCAGCACTCACGGTCCCCACATTTTCAGCAGCCGTCGCTAAAAACGGGGTGGAACATTTTATTACTACCACCGGCCCGCCCGTTTTTGCAAAAGCTCGGCGCTTGGATGCAGCTAAACTGACCATAGCGTGCGAGGAGTTCGCCAACCTGGAAAGGTTGGGCATCATCAGGCGTTCTAACAGCCCATGGGCTTCCCCGCTGCACATGGTCCCGAAAGCTGACGGCTCGTGACGACCTTGCGGAGATTTCCACAGGTTAAACAACGCCACAGCGCACGACCGCTACCCAATCCCCCATATCCAAGATTTTTCCGTTCATTTGGCGGGGGCACGCATTTTTTCTAAGATAGACTTGGTCCGCGGTTACCACCAAGTCCCAGTACGCGCTGAGGACATACCCAAAACAGCAGTAATAACTCCGTTTGGTCTATTCGAGTTTTTGCGCATGCCATTTGGGCTTAAAGGCGCTGCACAGACGTTCCAACGCATGATGAACGCGGTGTTGCGCGATCTCCCTTTCGTATTTGTCTACCTGGATGATATCTTAGTAGCCAGCGCGTCCGAAGACGAACATGAAAACCACCTCACGGCAGTTTTCCAGAGGTTGGGAGAGCACGGTTTAATAATCAACCCAGCAAAGTGTCAGTTCGGGGTGGCGCAGATTGATTTTTTGGGGCATCGCGTTTCTCCAGAAGGAGCGGTTCCGCTACCTAACTAACTAACTAACTAACCTGCACTTATATAGCGCTTTTCTAGTCACAAAGACCACTCAAAGCGCTTTCATTAATACTAACCCTCTATTCTAAGGGCCTATAGGAAACAGATATCTAGGGACAATTTAGAACAGCCAATTAACCTAACATGCATGTTTTTGGCATGTGGGAGGAAACCGGAGAAATCCCGGAGTAAACCCACGCAACACGGGGAGAACATGCAAACTCCACACAGATCACTGTTGGTCGGGGGCTGGGATCGAACCCACGATCCCACGATCCCCACAATCCCCCGGCCAAGGGTAAACTGTGCTGCCGCAGTGCTAACCACTGCGCCACTGTGCAGCCCTGACAGCCCTTGCGTACCTGACAAAGTGCGCGCGGTAACAAATTTTCCCCAGCCACAAACGGTCAGGACGTTACAGGAGTTTTTGGGAATGGTGAATTTTTATAATCGTTTCCTCCCCCGCGCAGCGCAGCTCATGCAACCACTGTACGCCGTGCTCAAAAAACAAAAACCTGCAAATAAAATCGAATAGTCCCCGGAGCGAGAGCGAGCGTTCTCGGAAGTCAAGGCAGCCCTGGCCAATGCTGCGTTGTTGGCGCATCCGGACCCAACGGCCCACATAGCGCTCACTACTGATGCGTCAGATGTGGCTATAGGGGCAGTCGTGGAGCAGCATGTAGCCGGGGCTTGGCAACTGCTCGCCTTTTTCAGCAGGACTTTGCGCGATAGTGAGCGTAAATACAACGCGTTTGACAGGGAGTTGTTAGCTCTCCATTTGGCCATTCGTCACTTCCAGTTCTGGCTGGAAGGACGCCGTTTCACCGTGTTCGTTGACCACAAGCCGCTGACTTTCGCGATGGCCAAGGTTTCAGAACCGTGGTCAGGCCGGCAGCAGAGACAGCTGGCCGTGATCTCAGAGTTTACTACCGATATTCAGCATGTGGCGGGTAAACTTAATGTAGTGGCAGACTGCCTCTCGCGCACCGTGGTGGCCTCAGTCCGCGTAGGGATACATTATGCAGCCATGGCCGTGGATCAGGCTAGCGACGCGGAACTGCGCGCACTCCAGTCTGGACCAACAGGGTTAAGGCTGGAGAACAGGGTGCTGCAAGACGGTATGCCCCCCCCTAATCTGCGACGTCTCCACTGGACGACCGCGTCCTGTGGTACCGGCCGCGCGGCACCGCCGCGTTTTTGACTCAATTCATTCTCTGGCTCACCCAGGAGTGCGCGCATCGGTCAAAATGGTAGGAGAGAAATTTGTATGGCCGAGCCTGTGCAAACAAGTTAAGGAGAGGCCAGCAGCCTGCATGGCGTGTCAACGAGCCAAGGTACACAAACACACGAGAGCTCCCTTGGAGCCATTTCACATCCCGGCTAAGAGGTTCGACCATGTTCACGTGGACCTCGTAGGCCCCCTCCCGACATCACAGGGGTGCACACACCTTCTGACAATGGTGGACCGCACCACGCGCTGGCCGGAAGTGGTTCCACTGACGTCAACCACAGCTGAGGAGGTGGCGTGCGCGTTTTTAACTGCGTGGGTGGCGCGTTTTGGAGTCCCGTCGGACATTACGTCTGACAGAGGCCTTCAATTTGTTTCCGAACTTTGGTCAACAATGGCCTGCAGCCTGGGTGTCACAATTCACCGCACAACCGCATACAATCCGCAGGCTAATGGGTTATGCGAGCGTTTTCATAGGTCATTGAAAGCGGCCCTCAGGGCGTCACTGACGGATGCAAATTGGGTAGACAAGCTACCGTGGGTTTTATTGGGGTTGCGTTCTGCACCTAAAGAGGACTTAGAAGCCTCCCCGGCTGAGCTAGTTTTTGAGCAGCCAATTCGGCTGCCCGGGGAGTTTCTCCCAGATAATCCTGCGCCAGATAGCTCCCCGTCTCAGCTGTTGCAGCATGGCACGGAATCGGGCACGCTGCCTGGCCCCGTTCACCACAGTTTTCCGCGCGTTTCTGTACCTAAGACTTTGAAAAACGCGGAATTTGTTTTTGTCAGACACGATGCTCATCGCCCACCGCTGCGGCCACCTTATGATGGACCATTTAGAGTGCTGGAAACAGGGGACAAGCATTTTTTGCTAGATTTGAGGGGCAGGAAAGAAAAGATTGGCATTAACAGGCTCAAACCCGCCTTTGTTGTGGTGGACGAGGATGTGCTGTTGGCCAGGGCTCCTCGGCGTGGCAGACCCCCTCGGGGAAATTCCCCAGAACACCCACAGGGACTGACAAACAGTTTTCACCCCCAGACAGCAGCCTCTCAGCATGATGGCACCGCAGAAGTGGTGAAGCCCGCTTACAGCATTTATGGGAGGAGGCTGAGTCCCAAGCAGCATGTGGGTTGATGTGTAATGATTTTATCATGACATGCAGACTGTTATTCTGTTGTTCCATCTTAAATGTTTGGGGGGGGGGGTCATGTGGGACACATATGTATCACTTTAGGCCTCACATCTCAGATTAGAACAAAGGACTGAGTCTCCTTGGAGATAACAGGAGGAGGTGGAGGTTTAGCCTTTGGTATGCAAGAGACGGCCATGGGGGATTTCCGGGTGGCCGAGGACTATGAAAAGGAGGTTATAGGATCAAAAAATAGATGCATTGTTACTTGTAATTGAAATGCAATGTGACTGTGAACTGGGAGAGTCCTGGTATATAAAGGACCAATACTTCTGTGTTTTTCTTCTTTCTGCTTTGCTGATGTTGGAAGATGTGAATAAACCTGACTCGTGAGATAAACTCTGCCTCGTCATTTTCACATTTCCACAATATCACTGTCTGTGTAATGAATCTATATAATATATGGATTTCACTTTCTGAAATGAGTGACAAAAAATATTGAACTTTTTCATGATATTCTTTTTTTTTTTTTTGAGATGTACCTGTATTAGAGAAATACACTTGTAAAAGTCAGTGGTGGGATGTGACAAAAATGCCTCGTTTGCCTGACCAGTGAGCACCGCAGGATCCACTCTGTACATGTATAAGTACATTTTCAATCCAGGGATTTATGGTGGAACAGAAACAGCACGACAACACTGCTCCAACACTGTTTTTGGAAAATCCACAGAATAGGTATGTGGGTCTATTATGAGGCTTTAGAAAATTATATGAATCACTTTATAAATCACTGGTTTGACAATGCACTTGAATATGTTGAGATTTTGGATCCTGGGGTCATCTTGACCTGTATCCACAATATAAACACAACATGATGAAGGCGGCAGACCCCTGGCATGTGGAAACACATTCTAGAAAGAAATTACACACAACTTAATGCACAGCACCAAAGTGCAACACGTAGACAAACCAGGACTTTAACCAGGATTAACATATTTCATTGTTTTGCTCTCACAAGCGAATACTTCAGACAAAGCAAGCGCGAATCAGCAGAGCTGGCTACTAGCTAGCTAGCTACTAGCTAACACTCGTTAGCTAGCATAGGACGGCGTTGTATTGCTAAAAAAAAGTGAGCTTACCACCAACAGGATAAATAAGCGAAAAGATGCACAATATCACAAATCACTCACCATCGATGGTTCTCTCACTTTCATCTTCAGCTTGTCTGTAGTCTGGTTCTATGCTGGGCTGCCATCTGTTTCGGTGCGGGTCGCTCCTGTCGCTGTGGATACTACCTGCCACCAAGCACAGAAAACGCCGCACCTCTTCGCTGGACCACGGTGTAGATTTCTGCGAAACCTGCAACGTCATCTCTATTAATATAGTGTTTACTCGGTTTCCGAGTTTACTCCGTGAGCTTTTGTAAATGCAGTTTGGAGATTCTTCAGAAGACGGATGCTTTCATGACGTTGCGCCCTGACCAATCAGTGGCCTGCAGTCTGCTGATGTCACATTTTCGGCCCGACTTAGCGCAGCTGTACCTCGGTACTAAAAAAGTACCAGGTACTAATGGAAAAGGTTAGAAACTGAGCCGAGTGGAGTCGGGTACTAGTGGAAAAGGGCCATAAGAGAACAGGGGAATAATTAATTGTAATAAAATAGCCTACTACATTCACAAAAAACAAAACAAAAAAAAAAACTAAAATTAGGCCAAGTCTCTTAAAGTACATAAAATAATTTCATAACACACCACATACATACTCTCATGAACACCAGCACTATACAGACATGGACAAAATTGTTGGTACCCCTCTGTTAATGAAAGAAAAACCCACAACGGTCACAGAAATAACTTGAATCTCACAAAAGTGGTAATAAATAAAAATTCTACGAAAATTAACCAGTGAAAATCAGACAATGCTTTTGAATTGTGATTCAACAGAATTATTTTAAAAAACAAACTCATGAAACAGGCCTGGACAAAAATGATGGTACCCCTAGAAAAGATTGAAAATAATGTGACCATAGGGACATGGTCAACCAAGATGTGTCCTCTAATTAACATCACAGGTCTCTACAAACTTGTAATAAGTCAGTGGGTCTATTTAAAGGGTGACAAGTAGTCACTGTGCTGTTTGGTGACATGGTGTGTACCACACTAAACATGGACCAGAGGAAGCAAAGGAGAGAGTTGTCTCAGGAGATTAGAAAGAAAATTATAGACAAGCATGTTAAAGGTAAAGGCTATAAGACCATCTCAAAGCAGCTTGATGTTCCTGTGACTACAGTTGCACATTTTATTCAGAAATTTAAGATCCACGGGACTGTAACCAATCTCCCTGGACGTGGCTGCAGGAGGAAACTTGATGAAGAATGGTAACAAAAGAGCCCAGAACAACCTCTAAACACATTCACGGTGAACTCCAAGGTCAAGGTACATCAGTGTCAGATTGCACCATCTGTCGTTGTTGGAGCCAAAGTGGACTTCATGGGAGACCACCAAGGAGGACACCACTGATGAAAACAAATCATAAAAAAGCCAGACTGAAATTTGCCAAACTGCATGTTGATAAGCCACAAAGCTTCTGGGAGAATGTCCTATGGACAGACGAGACAAAACACATCAGCTCTATGTTCACAGAAGCAAAAATAAAGCTTACCAAGAAAAGAACACTGTCCCTACTGTGAAACATGGAGGAGGTTCTGTTATGTTCTGGGGCTGCGTTGCTGCATCTGGCACAGGGTGTCTTGAATCTGTGCAGGGTACAATGAAATGTCAAGACTATCAAAGTATTCTAGAGAGAAATGTGCTGCCCAGTGTCAGACAGCTTGGTCTCAGTCGCAGGTCATGGGTCTTGCAACAGGATAATGACCCAAAACACACAGCTAAACACCCAAGAATGGCTAAGAGCGAAACATTGGACTATTCTAAAGTGGCCTTCTATGAGCCCTAATCTAAATCCTATTGAACATCTGTGGAAGGAGCTGAAACATGCCGTCTGGAGAAGGCACCCTTCAAACCTGAGACAACTGGAGCAGTTTGTACATGAGGAGTGGGCCAAAATACCTGCTGAGAGGTGTAGAAGTCTCATTGACAGTTACAGAAATCGTTTGATTGCAGTGATTGCCTCAAAAGGTTGTGCAACAAAATATTAAGTTAAGATGTGAACGAAGAAACGTGTGGCGAGGTCTGAGGCAAGAAGCGGCCAATTCCAATTTTCCATTTTATTTCAATAATCTTACTGATAGATAGTTCCAGACATCCGACACAATCCTTCAAGCTCTATTTCAACAACAATGATCGCCGATGATGACTCTGATCCTTCTGATCATCTCCTTTCATTCTGATCTCCTTTCATTCTGATGATCTGGATTCTGATTCTCCTTGGCGATTCTGATTAACTCATCTCTCAGTTATCCTGATCCGATCTCTAGGTCACAATCATCACACCTGTTTTATACTAACAGAGATAATTAGGGCTGATTAGCCCCTACCATAATCCCAGGTAAAACAACAAATCTTCCATCATTTACACATACCCACTAATTCTAAAATACATAAATATTTTCCCCACTAATACAATATAAATAACATATTATAAATAACAATCAACGACAACAATAACAATATGAATAATTCAATAAATAGTTCAAAACCCTTATTTACAAATATTAAACTACCCCTCTAACTTTTCATAGATGTTTCCTTCCTGCTGGTGTCCTATAAAAGGCCCTCAACTTCCAACGGAGTCTCCTGCCCGGACACGCACAGGAAGCATGTTGGCAAAGGTATGCGAAACAACTTATCATCCATTATTTTACCCAAAATACCTAACCATACAATTATCTCCTAAAGGCATTCAAATTAAACAAAGAGAGATCCCAAATAAATGTGTGTACTTTAACAAATAATCATAATAACATTTACCATTAGAAATATAACATGATCACACAATATAACCAGACACAGTGGTGACATCCCATCGTCACATAAGGGTACCATCATTTTTGTCCAGGCATGTTTCATGAGCTTGTTTTTTAAAATAATTCTGTTGAACCACAATTCAAAAGCATTGTCTGATTTTCATTGGTTAATTTTCATAGAATTTTTATTTATTACCACTTTTGTCAGATTCAGGTTATTTCTGTGACCACTGTGGGTTTTTCTTTCCTTAACAGAGGGGTACCAACAATTTTGTCCACGTCTGTAGACATATATTTACATTAACGTTTCTCAAGTCACACCTATGTCCATTGGCAGCCAGTGGTAGGATCGGCCCGGGGGACCCGGGAAGCTCCACGACATGTGCGCCCCTGGCCACTGTCTGCCTCCGGGATCAAAAAAGACCTTGCCCGTGATACTGTCCCTCTTCGCCACTAGAGGGACGTCGCCTTACTGCTCAGGCCCCTCGATGCTGCTGTCTGGCAAGCCGTCCTTCCGTGCACGTTGGCCTGCCCCTGACTGCTTTCAGCACCGCCGTCATTGCCCCAAACACTCCAGCCCCTGTGGCCGAACTCCGGAGAGACCTGAAGCCTGCTCGTCGGCTCCGCTTACTGACCTGGACACCTTGCCGCTGCTCCCAGCATCCTCGTCACAGGCGCTCCGCTGCACTGTCTCCACGCCCAGCCGGAGCTTCTCTCTCTCGGGGCTCAAGGCATCATCTTCGCCGCTGTCATTCTCCGACCCAGGCACCTTGCTGCTGCCCTCAGCACCCTCGTCCCAGGTGCTCCGCTGCACTGTCTCTGCACCCGACGGTTGCTGCTCTTCCCCGGGGCCCTCAGCCGCCATGGTCCCGCTCTCCCGCTGCCTAGCCTCCAGCTGCAGGGATGACTCCTGTTGATCTCCCTCTCCGCTGTCATCGCTGTTGTCACAATGTGCCGTCTAACTCATCAGCACACCGGTCCTCGACCTCCCTGCGCTTCGCGGTTCTCCGCCATCATCAGTGGGACCTGAGACTCCACCTCTCGCAGTCCCGGTCCCACCTCAAAGTCTAGCCGGCAGCCTGGAGCTCTCTTTCAGTGCACAGTTAGCTCTGCTGCTAGCCTGCCCATAGATCGCGAATGGGCCGTTACCTTCCCCAAGTTATCTAGCCTAGCCTCCCTTGGTGCCAAAACTCCCACCACCAACAGCTTCTAGGTACTCGTCTGCCCGGAGAAAAATTTGGCCAGCCACTCGACAGCATCCTCATACTCCTCCATCTCTCCCAACGTAGTGAGAATTCTTCGGCCCGCCCCGCTGAGATGGTGGGCCAGAAGCACTTGTCATCTTTTCCCGTTGAGCCCTCTTAGGCCCAGCGCCCTGATGTAATCCTCAAACGCAGCCCGCCACTTCAGCCACAGGACCACTGGCTCTCCCACATAGTCCAGAAATGGAATTAATGGTTGAGGTACCATATGCTGCCATAATTATCCTCATCACCAAACTGTTATGAATGAATAAGGAAGGAGTCAGAGTCACGTTCATGCGAGAACCAACAACACCAACCACTTTATTATAGGACACAGAACTATTTATATACAAGGGGCCGTGCCCGCCTGACGTCACGCCAGGGGTGGGAACGGCAGACCACACACAAGCCACACTCACAACACCACTGTCCATCCATGATTTTAAGACTAATTTCGCTGTTTAGGTTTGAGGAGGAAGGACAACTATTTTCTGTCTGTAGTTTTCAGTTCATCTGCAAAAACTACAAGTCCCACCTTCCTCAAATCACAACGCATCAATCAGCACATCGGCCTCCTCAAGGAACAAGGATGGCCGGCATCTGAGCGAAGGAAAAAAACTGTTTAAGAGTAAGTTTTCTTCTTAAATTATGCAGCAATGTCATGATTAAAATCCTAATTTTAATAATGACACCGCATTAGTAGCACTGTGCCGGTGCGGGCAGCAGCACAGCAACTCACCATTGGCCATGGGATTCCTGGTTTGATCCCAGCCCCTGACCAACAGTGATCTGTGCAGAGTTTGCATGTTCTCCCCGTGTCTGCGTGGGTTTGCTCCAGGAGTTCTTCGGTTTCCTCCCACAGGCCAAAAACATGCAGGTTAGGTTAATTGAAAAAAAAAAACAAGAGGGCGACCGGGATGGTCACACTTTTTCAGCGCTGAGACAAAGTCGCTGATTTTCCCATTAAAAGTACCTAACCAACAGCGATCGGCGCTCGTGACGGACACCCACGGGCTGAATTTCCACCTCCGTCAGAATACCGTTGGAATACCCCTTTAATCGGGTAGAACTGCTGCGCTCTACCCGAAGCGATTGCTAAGCTAATGCTAGTTAGCTTAACGCTGGCCCCAGTGTGCCACCTAACTCTGACATGAAGCGATTCAGTCCCCGGTGAGGGCTTACCGGAGGAACTAACCGAGGCGGCAGTTGGGCGCAAGCCGGATCGGAGCTCGGGCGCGGCGTTGGTGAGAGACGGGGGCCACTTGGACCCAGCAAAACAATAGCCTGAGTCGGAGCCCAGTTGCGAGGCCCAGCTGAGGAACTACCAGACTGACGGCGGTTGGTGACGGGGCCTAGCGGAGGTGCCACCCAGGCAGACGGCGGCAGGCGGCGGTGATCAACGGAGCATCTACCGTGACCCCAACGGAGCTTGGCTGCACCGGCGGTGTGCGGCGTGACCCGGTGGAGGAGCTGTACAGGAGCTCGGTTGCGACAGCGGTGAGCAGAGGGACCAGCAGCAGAGCTGAGGCCCAGCTGGATTCATTGTTTTTACTATCCACAGGTCAGTAAAATGCCACCAAAGAAGGAGGAAATGGAAGAGATAAAAAAAACTCTGAACTTCGTGACAGAAGAATTGGCCAAAATGGTTAGCCAGCAGGCCAAAATAATAGGCCTAATGGAAGATGAACGAGCCCTACAATTAACAATTCAGGAAAAAGACAAAAAAATTAAGGGCTTGGAGCAACGCGTCGAGGATCTTGAACAAGGTTCTCGTATGGATGACCTAGTTATAAGCGGGCTAGACATCAAATATCAGTCATACGCCCATGCCACAACAGGACTGAGAGGTGAGGATGCTCCCATGAGTGAATCAGTCTCACTAGAAAACCAGGTGCTTCAGTTCCTGAATCTTAGAGATATTAAGGTAGAAGCGAATGCAATTTCAGCCTGTTATGTTTTACCGAAGAAAGATAACCAAACAAAGAAATCAATTGTGATGCGCTTTGTGAACAGAAGGGTAAAGAATGACATACTGAGGCAGGCCAGAAAGCTACGGGGAACACAAGTTTACCTAAATGAACATCTGACAAAAACAAACGCTGAAATAGCACGGCAAGCACGGATGCTGAAAAGGCAAAATAAGATACAGGCAACCTGGACAAGAAATTGTAGAATTTGGATTAAACTAAATGGAACACCTGAGCAAGCAAAGAGTATAATGATCAGAGATGCTACTGACTTAGATAAATACAGATGAACACTGATTAAGAAAATCATGAGTCAATGATAATCCATATTCACACACACGATAAGAATAGTTCTTTTGATACACCATGCCAAAGTACTTTAAAAAAATAAGCAAAACAAACAAAAACTTATGACTGACTTGAGTAGACATCAATTATCCCCAGCTGGAGGAAGTCATTTGGCACAGAGTGAGGAAACTCAAACTCTGAAAATATGCCATTATGCTGAACATAAACCACAAGAGATGGAGAATGATATTGATCCTGATAACCACTTTTTCAATAATATTCATAACCACTGTGAATATTACACTGAAAAGCAATTCAAAAGTCAAGTGCAACTAGATGGTAAATTATTAATAATACACTTCAGCAGCAGAAGTCTTAACAAAACTTTCCACAGATCCAGGACTATTTAAAACAGCTAGACAGAAAATTTACAGCTATTGCAGTCTCTGAAACCTGGCTTAATGAAGAACAGGCTCCCCTGATGGCAAAAGAGGGATACCAGATGTTTCATATTAACAGATCTCAAAAAAAGGATGGTGGTGTTGCACTGTATATTGATGACCTGTATAGATGTAAGCTTGTAAATGGAATGTCCTTTGCACTACCAGGGATCTTGGAATGTGTTACTGTTGAGATTGACCAAGATAAAACAAAAAATCTAATTATAAGTTGTATATATAGAACGCCAGGAACTTGCATTGAGACATTCAGAGATAAATTAGTCGAGCTGTACAATAATATTACTAGTAAGAAAATGGTAGCAATTTGTGGAGATTTCAATATTGATTTACTGAATCCACATCAACAAAATGTAATTACAGAGTTCATGAACTCTATGTACAGCATGAGTCTATATCCCACAATAACACATCCCAGTAGAATCACAGCTCACACTGCTACACTTATTGACAACCTGTTTGTCAATGTTATTGATAAGAAAATAGAAAGTGGATTATTGATAAATGATATAAGTGACCACTTGCCAACCTTTGCACTTATCCATGGCCACACGGGGGCCAATACAGAAAAAATTTCAAAATCGTTCAGATACAAATCACCAAATGCAATCAGTTCTTTTAAAGAGGACTTGCTGAAGCAAGACTGGACAGAAGTCTATGTATCAGATGTAAATGAAGCCAGTGACACATTTATAAACATTGTAACCACTCTTTATGAAAAAACCTGTCCATTAGTAAAAAAAAAAGCTTAAACAGAAATTTGCCGATAAGCCATGTAATGGTTAACCAAAGGACTACAAAAGGCGTGTAAAAAGAAAAATTTATTATATAAAGCTTTCCTAAAGAAAAGGACAAAAGAAGCAGAGCAGCGGTATAAAAACATACAAAAATAAGTTAACATATATAATAAGATGTAGTAAAAGAGACTATTACAGTAAAGAACTGGAGAAAAACAAAGACAATATTAAAAATACATGGGCAATACTTAACAGTATCCTTGGAAATAAAAGCAGAAATACAAGCAACCCAACTAATATTCCAAAAAATAATAAAACGACTCAGAGTGTGAATGTAGCTTCACCTGCAGATGAATTTAACAACTTTTTTGTTAACATTGGTCCTAATTTGGCTCGAGAAATACCCACTACGGTGCCTACAGGTGATACAATATGCAATAACACTGCTATAAAAGACTCCATTTTCATAAAGAACACAGACGAAAGAGAGGTCATTGAAATTGTTAAATCGTTTAAAAGTAAAACATCTATGGACTGTGATGGTATTGACATGCTCTTAGTCAAAACTATTATTGAATGCCTAGTAAAACCACTGACATATATCTATAACCTGTCTCTCCAAACAGGTATATTTCCCAATGCAATGAAAATAGCTAAAGTAATTCCGATATACAAGACGGGTGACAGAGGGGAATTCTCAAATTATAGACCAATTTCACTATTACCGCAATTTTCCAAGATACTTGAAAAAATATTCTATGCGAGAATTGACAACTTCATACTGAAGAATAATTTACTGTGTGGGCAGCAATGTGGGTTCAGACACAAGAGGACAACTGCATATGCTCTAATGGAATTTATAGAAAAAATATCAACAGCCATTGAAAATAAAGAGTATTCAGTTGGAGTATTCCTGGATCTTAAAAAAGCATTTGATACAGTGGATCATAATTTATTATTAAAGAAACTACAAAATTGTGGTATTAGAGGGGTAGCACTGTCCTGGTTATGTAGTTACTTAAAGAATAGATATCAGTATGTATGTGTTAGTAACAAAAATTCACAGTTACTGAAGGTTACTTGTGGAGTCCCACAGGGTTCAGTTTTGGGGCCATTACTATTCAATATGTATATAAATGATATATGTAAAGTTTCAGAAAAAATGGACTTAATATTGTTTGCCGATGACACTAATCTATTATGCAGTGGAAACAATTTGGAACAACTTCTGGATACACCCGGAAAGGAATTAGGAAAGCTTAAACTGTGGTTTGACTCAAACAAATTAACGCTCAATTTAAGTAAGACAAAATTTATAGTCTTTAACGACCATCACAACAACCCAGTACCTAAACTCAGTGTAAATGGTGTAGAGATTGAAAGGGTATCTGAAACTAAATTTCTTGGAGTAATAATTGATAATAAACTGTGCTGGAAGTCACATATTAACTATATCAAAGGTAAAGTATCCAAATCAATTGCAATATTACACAGAGTGAAATATTTGCTGAATCAACCCACACTATACACCTTGTATGATTCATTAATACTCCCATACATGACATATTGTAATGAAGTATGGGGAAATACATATAAAACAAACATATATCCACTCTTTATGCTTCAAAAGAGAGCTATTAGAATAATAAACAAAGCAGCTTACAGGGAACCAACAAACCCACTTTTTCTTAAACTAAAAGCTCTCAAGTTGAAAGATCTGGTAGACTTTAAAACTGCAATAATAATGTTTAAAGTGAAGAATTTATCACTGCCCGCAAATATCCAAAAGTTGTTCCAAATAAGGGAGAAACGATATCACTTCAGAGGAACATGTATAGTTCAAAAGCCTACAGTGAGAACTACCCCCAAGCAACACTGTGTTTCAGTGCAAGGAGTCAGATTATGGAACGATTTTGGACCTGAATTAAAATCATGTACAACGCTTGGACAATTTAAGCAAAAACTAAAGGAAGAAATACTCCAAACATATATACAAGGTGACATGTAAAATCACATAAGGATTGTCATATCCAGTCTGTGCTGTGTTGTTGCCTAGTTTTTTTACTTTTTTCTGTCACACTTGGTCTTAGCTTTGTTCTGAATTGTAATCGCTCGTGTTTTGTTTTTTTTTCCTTTTGAATTCTTGGATGGAATATGGGTGGGCAATATAAGCTGCGGCTTCAGCCATCACCCATTTCGGATAACTTTTGTTGAACTGTATAATCAGAGGAGTTATTGCCTAATTTGACCTTGTTGGATTTTCTTTCCCCTTTTATGCTATACTATTCAGTTCCTTTTAACCTGTACTATCCGAAATAAAGATTCATTCATTCATTCATTCAATTGGAGACTCTAAAGTGGCCCTAGGTGTGAATGTCTGTGTGAATAGTAAAGGGATAGCGTCGTACCGTGGCTGCTTCATCCATCCAGGTGGATGCCCTCAGTTTCCCCTCTGGGGATCAATAAAGTACACAAAATCAAAAAATCAAAAAAATGGCTCGTAAAAATGCAACATTTGATTGTTAAAGCTTATGTTATATGACACTATTTTTCTCCAATGTGTGATTTTTTTTTCCTATACTGCCGACAGCTTGGTTACATTAATTTAACATGTTGCATTGTTTTCTCTAAATTCAGCTAATTTTTGAATTCTTAATACTAATGTCAGCAACATCAAAACACCACAGTGTGACATGGTTCATCCACTCACTTTAAACTAACTTCTACAGTCCTGTAGACCCCTCAGTTACAGTATTAATAAGTCACTCCTGACGATAGTCATAATAAACCCACTTCAGTTTTTTTTTTTTTTTTTTTTTTTAAAGAAAGCCAAGCAGTTTGTTGAGCTGAGAAGGAACATGACATCTGTCAAACTTTATTTATTATGCTGACTGAAACAGTTCTATCACCTCTGAAACAATAATCACATTTTATGATGTTTTTCTTTCCTCTGTCTCTCTGAGGTTCACAGTGGTGAACCTGAAGGTCATCAGTCACAGCAGCTGTGAAGAGAACGGCCTGGAAGCTAAATATGATTATTGTATCTTTACTGTTTAGAGTAGAAACTGCTACTGTATTTCAATAAATTCATTTTTCAACAAGTTAGTTTGTTACCCGATAATTTAAGAACCTCTCAATATTCATTACACATAAGTGTGAAACATTCCAAAATGTTCTGATTTAATATTGATAATTATGGTTTTAGTTTTTGAAGGTTTGATATTTTAACTCACCAACCGGGGATCCTGGGTTCGATCCCAGCCCCCGACCAACAGTGATCTGTGTGAATTTTGTATTTTCTCCCCGTGTCTGCGTGGGTTTACACCGGGATTTCTCCGGTTTCCTCACACATGCCAAAAACATGCAAGTTTGGTTAACTGGCATCAAACTGGGGATTCTAAATTGTCCTGAGGTATGACTGTGAGAGTGAATGGTTGTCTGTCTCTCTGTGTTGGCCCTGTGATGGACTGGCAATCTGTCCAGGGTGTACCCTGCCTCTCGCCCAAAGATGCTGGGATAGGCTCCAACCCCCCGCGACCCAAAAAGGATTAAGAGGAAGAAGATTGATGGATGGATGGATGGATATTTTAACTTGCTATTGCACACTGTTGTCATGTAACTATACATGCATTAAATTCATAAAATCTGTTACTGCAGCATTTTACTTTGTGCTCTTAATTTTATTCTTGTGCTTCTACATTTTTCCTTTTACAAGCTCCTTGACAAAAACACCAGCGTAAAGCCCTGAGCTACACCTCGTGTGTTATAACAGTGATGTCTGCATCATTCCTGGGTAAACACATACCAAGCATTTAAAAACCATGCGTGGATGGTCTGACACCATACTTAACTACCCCATGCTACCATGCCATGGGCACCAAGGCATCAGCACCTGTGGTGCTTTCATTGGTCTAATTAGTGGACCAGAAGAAGTGGAGGACAGAAGTCACATTCTTGTCCACGGCCTTAAAGAAATCACCACAACCATTACTGTCATTCCAAGATCAGCTTTAATAGATGATGATTGAAAGGAAAGAGCAGGAAGGTCGTGTTGAACAGAAACAGAGACAACAGTTGAATACATCTTCAGGCTTCACATCTGCTGTGGGTTTTTAAGGTTCTTCTTAACCAGAAAAATTAGACTAAACCCCACTGAATAACACCAGAACCTGATGACGTCTGAATGTTCTGATTTCCGATTCTAATCTGGAACCCTGGTCTGATGGCTGCACATTCACACCTGATGACATTTTAGCTTTTATAAAATGAATCAGCTGTTCTGTTCTGAGCCTTTAAGCAACAAAGGTGAAAGGGAAAAAAGGAAAACAAATCGTGTAGGACGAGACTTAGTTTCTGCGTCTTAACTGATGATAACACTGCTGATGGAGACATCCCCTTCAAAGTCGATGTTCTTGTAGCTTTGCTGGCCCACGCGGTTTCTGAAGTGGATCTTTTCCTGATCATTGCAAGTTATCCCAAACTCAGCAGATGAGAAGGCAATGACGATCTAGAACAAATGGAAGACAGAAGGGAGAAAACACATGCAGTTTAACATAAAATACTGCACAAGTTACTACTTGTGGATAATTCAAATAGACAGTGTGCTCCTTAAATCATGAAAACAATCTACTGATGGGTTGATGTGTGTAAAGACGTCTGTATATAAACTGGGGCTCCAGTGATAGAGGTCAAGTAACAGACGTTTCATCAGACATCCATTAATGATCAACAAACTAACCTTGAACGGCTTTCCTCCCTGGAAAGGAAAGGATTCCAACAGGACCTCTTTCTCCCACTTCCCTTCATCACGAGAGTTGAGGACAAGGACGTTCTTTTGTCCCTTGACATCAAAGCGAAGGTCGACATGCAGCGCTATGTTCCCCTGTCCACTTGGTGCATTGAGGTCGCCGATATTCACAGTAAACCTACAGTACAGAGAAACACAGAAATACCAGTGAAACTTGATCAGAAATAGTTGTAATAATTTACTGATTTTATGACATATTTACATAGTAGGATCAATGTTGACGACCCCACTGATAGTCATGGTTTGTCCGGCACTGAAGGACATGGTTGGTTTGGTCAAAGTCTGCAGAAAAACATCAAAAGCAGAAGGTTATTTAGTTGGAACAGGACTGGCCTTTACAAGATCCAGACATGAGTCCTAAATTCTAAATTCATTCTAAGAAACAGTCAAAGGTGTTTTCAGTTACTGAGCTGAAGACTTGGATAATCAAAGGTTGTCTACTGAGCCCTCAGTTCTCCATCAATTAAACTGCATGAGTTAAAGAACCAATTATAATCCATGTGTAGGGTCAGCTAACAGCTGCCATTTCTTCATTTAGCACATAAGTGTCTTCATATGTGAAATAAAGACAAGACTGAAGTAAAAATCAAAGTTTACTTACTGCAGTAGTTCAGAGAAAACTTGGGAGGGATCTGCAGAGGTTCTCCTGCTCCTGTCTTTACTGTGACTGCTGACTATATACACAGACTGACATCTAAAGCAGCCAATAGGAATGAGCCACTGCTGACCTGCCTCCAGTAACTGATACCCCTCCCTTCCCAGTTCCTGCTGAAACCTGTCATTGGCCTGCAGCAGATTCTTGTTAAACCACAGCCTTGTTTCAGTGGGAAAATTAAAAACCTGCCCATCCATCATGGATGAAATATTGATATCAGTCCAAAAGTAGTTGAAAGTGCTGCAGGTGAACATCAAGGTGCTTCAGAGTTCATGAGAATCCATGTGAACAGAAAGATGATTATCTGCTGATCAGTCATCAGTCCATGTCCCCAGGATAACATTGTTTTCTCACCACATCTCCTCCCCAGCTCCACCACTTCTGGGCTCCCCAACACAATCTCAGCTGTCAAACACGGATCTAAATCAAGGGTCTGAAACCCGTGGCTCTGGGACCACAGGTGACTGTGGTGCAAATCTAGTAAAAGTGTGAATGATTGCTGCTGTTCACGCATAAGTTTTATGATGAGGTGAGTTAGAAAGAAGGAAGACAAAACTTACTAGAGTACTGAGTAGGGATACAAGAACACCCACCCCTGCTCACCGCCTGTCACGCTGGGCAACTCCAAAATAGACCAAGGTCCAGTTCCTCTCCAGGATTCGGGTTCCAGAACCTCAGCTCAGAACCAGACCCCCATGATCCCTCCTGCAGGTGGTGAGCCCACTGGAGAGCAGACTGGTGGCTCATTTGGGCTGAGCCCATCTGGGTCTCATATGTTTAAACCTGGCTTATTGGGTGCTTTCAGCTTTGCACATACCCCAGACCTGGGTCCAGAGGTGTGTTCTGCTAGCCCCATTCTTGGGGGAGGGGGCCTTCTATCACACAAATCTGTCACGGGGGTCTATTGGGCCTCTCTGAATCTCGCCCTTCACTCAGAACCAGTTCATCTTTGGAGACCTTACCCAGACCAAGTTGCTCCTGACAACACAGCTCCTTGATCAGTGGGGGGGGGGGGGGGGGGGGGCACTGACATTTCTTCATCCAAAAGGATGCATACTGTCTTCTAAAACATTTATAAATATACTTTCTATTCTATCAGAGAGTGAAAAAGTTTGTTTTTACCTGATCATGTTTCAGCCACTTCTTCAACAACATCACGTGACCCTTCTAAGGAAGGCTGCAAGACATGGCTGAAACATGTAACCTTTTTCAGTGTCTGATAAAAAAGAAAATATTTTTATAACTGACATCTTTTTATCTGCGGACTGAATCAGGTTATGGGGGCTCTAAAAGATTTTTGCCTTCAGGTCCTACAGTTTATTGGAAGCCCACACTTGCCAGCTCCAGTTTAGCTAACAGAGGAGACGATGTGAGGACCTTCTGCCCCACAGCCTGCTTTGACTTCCTCATCCATCATCTTGACACCAACTTGGATCGCCTTCAACTCTGTTTCACATCAGCTTATATGCAAATCTCTCAGTGACATTTCTGTCAGTTTTGATGAGTTTCATAAAACGAAGCTCCTCCATCAAGCCTCTCCCTCCTCCTGTCACTGGTTTACCTGTTCACACTTAGATGGTGGTGGGAGAGTCCTCCCACATGTTGTCATGGAAGTGTTTAACATCACCCAGACTGATAAAAATAATGGACTTTTAGCATCAACATGAGTCCCAGTGTTTCCTCTTGCTTAAAGACCTTGGCGTGATGGCAACATATTTTTCCAGGGGTGAGGGGGGTGGGGGGCAGAAAACACATCACACTATTGTAACCAGAATATGTTTATTTTATGCTTGTGATTTCTTCTTTTTTTTAAATTTTGCACAGTAACTTTGTATATGGAACTTACATTTGAAGTATTGCACAACCAAGGCTTGAATGCTGGAATAATGGGCCAGTTGGGGTTTCACCCAGACGTCCTGTGTTTAGACTTTTTACTGGTGCCATCTTTCTCTCCTTCCTCTGCTCTCATCTCTCCTCGATCCTCTACCTCAGGGATGGACAACTTTGGTGGTAGTGAGGGCCACAAATATTTGTCCTTACTTCTCAAGGGCCACATTTACATGTTAACCTTGGGAAGGAAGGGGTCTCTTCAAAGTCAAAAGTTTCACAATTAAAACTGAAAATGCAAATGAAAATAAAAGCTACTCATTGTTTTATCATATTAGAATTAAAATTACTGATAAAATTATATCATGACCTAATTTTTAAAACTCTATCAGAATGATGAGCAAAGACAAACTCCGGACAGTAATTAACAAAAAAGCCAAGAAGAACATGAAATATGACAAAGAAAAATGTTTTTAAAATACTAGAAGAAAATGAGAAAAAATGGTTTTACTGATATTTCAATCTGAGAAATTTTAAACAAATTAGACCATTGCTGACAGTGCAGCCAAAATGTCCCTTCATGCAATGATCTTCTGACACATCGATTACTGTTTTACCAACTTGTCTGTCACTGGTGTAACCATAATCAAATCCATTGATTCCTTATTAAAAAAAAAGCCATAAAAATCTTTGATAAGAAAGATCCCACATATCATTATTATTACATCTACAACAAATACAATTTTCTGTCTTTTGAAAATTATAAAACTCTCAAATTTGCCTTTTCAATTTATAAAATATTCAGTGGCTATGCACCAACCCCCCTGGAGAATATGTGAAACTGAGAACTGTCACCGGCACAACCACCAGAGCAATCACTACAGGAGACTGCAAGGTCCTCCACAGACACACCACATTTGCTCAATCTGTGCTGTCAGTGAGGGGCACCAAGATCAGGAATAGTATACCACCTGCAATCAGAGAACGTACCACACTAAACACTTTTAAGACACATTGTAAAAATTGGCTTTTAAATAACCAAAAGTGTACCCATAACTAATGGTTGCTGTGCGGCACGCGCATATACTATGTACATATGTGCCCGTGTCACACACATATTCACCGCCTCTTGTTCATTGCTGTTGTTTATTGTTGCTGTGAGGTGCTTGGATGCATGTGTGTGTGTGCATGCATACACAGCACTTCACTTGTGTGACATTCAAATGTTTTGTTTTGTAGCACCTTAACTCTTGCACTTCTGCATATCCAGTTTGTACAGTTTATTGCAGATGTTCTTCTCATTTATGATTGTTTATGTGTTTTTGTGACCTGCTGGGGGACTATAGTTGCAAATTAGCAGGATTGCTAAATCTGCCAAACTTACATTTGTATTAATGTTCATTAGTATGTAATGTCCCTTTCAAATAATCAATAAATTGAAAGGATTCAACGATTCAAAGATTTTATTTGTCAATACTACAATACGTAGAGGACATAAAGGAGACGTCAAATGGCATTCTCTCTTTCTTCAGTGGTGTGCACAATATATATAAAAAAAGACAAAGTAATAATGCTGGAAAAACAACAAGAGCAGTCTATGTACAGTAGTGCTACCCGGAGTGCAAATGGTGACAAAAGATATACCCAGACCTCCCATAGTGCAAATAAAGATAAACGATGAACGATGAGACCCAGAAATCCTATGAACAGAAAAGTAGAGCAGTGACACTTGTAGTAGCAAGTTCAATGTGGTAGTGTAGGTGCAGACAGTGAAAGATAGGACTGCACATGATCAGTATGGCAATGGCAGATAGGAACAGATATGGCATTTGTGCAAATTGTTGCAACTAAAGTGCAGAGACACAGTAGCAAATGTATTGCTATTGGTGTGCCAGTCTTTCTGTGCCAACAGCTGTGGTAGTTATTGTGCAGGTTAGTGTGTTATGGTCCGGGATGGAGGGGGGGTGAGTGGACAGAGTTCAGGGTCCTGATGGCCTTGTGAACAAAGCTGTTCACAAGGTTTGTTGGAGTTTTGTGGAGCAGGCCCGGAGGCTCTCGTACCTTTTCCCCCAGGGCAGGGGGCTGAAGAGGGAGTGTGAGTGTGTGGGGAGTGGTGCCTGCAATGTTGTTGGCTCTGCGGGTGAGGTAGATGTCCCAGTGGGGTGGCAGAGGGGCCCCGATAATCTAGCTGGCTGCTTTCACTGTGCATTGTAGTGTCTTCCGGTAGGAGGCATTGCAGCTTCCATACCACACTGTGATGCAGCTGGTGAGGATGTTCTCAACGGTGCCCCAGTAGAAAAATAATAAATATATTGAATAATAATTATACAGAACCTTTTTTTTTTTTTTTGTTACTTATTTGTACCCGTAGGTAGATTTGGTTTGCAGTCTGGTGACAAGCCACTGGCTGCTGGTCGCTGCGTGCGCGAGCGCCCTAAACCTACATGTTTTTGGTATGCGGGAGGAAACCAGAGAAATCCCGGAGTAAACCCGCGCAACATGGGGAGAACATGTAAACTCCACACAGCTCACTGTTGGTCGGGGGCTGGGATCGAACCCACGATCCCTGCGGTCCCCCGGCCGAGGGTAAAACTGTGCTGCCACAGTGCTAAACCACTGCGCCACCGTGCAGCCCATCTCTCAACCTTGAGAGATCTTTCTGAAAGGTATGACTTTAACCACTGGAGAACTTGACCTAAGAAGCCAAAACTTCTGCAGTCTGTCCAGTCATATATGGTGGTCCACAGTGTGCAAAGCTGTACTTGTCACAACCCGCTCTCGCCAGTCTCCCGCTCCAGCTGCGCGCACACATGCGCCTCATCAAGCCCGGGCTATTTATCCCGCTCCGCCTGGAGCCTCGGTCTGGAACTGTCTGCTCTCCAACGATCGTGCTACCCGCACTCACCTTTTCTACCTCTACGTCTCTGGACCAACCAACCTTTACCATTCACGTAAGCCATCATTCGTCTCACCTTCTCTCCAGTCTTTCTCCCCTGTGCACAGGTGGATTCCCTGGTGGCGGATTTTCCCCTCGTCGTTGTCATCTCCTCACCCGCAGCGCCGAGCGCGCATTGGAGCGCTGTCTAACAGGCAGGAGACCTGCGGCTCGCTGACGCCAGCCACCAAGACCACCTGCAAGTAAGCCACAGCCCAAATATTATTCCACTGGGTGAATTTCGGCAGCTAACCTCTTATCTGCTCTGCCCCTAGGGTTGCCTGGCTGCACGGCGCGCTGCTTCGCCCTCGGCGCATCCTGTCCTCCAGTATCACATCCACATTCCACTCTTACGCATCCACACACACTTTGCACTTAATAAATCATTTTTGAAACTGACTCGAGCCTGTGTGCGTGTTCCCTGGGCCAGAACTCATGTCAGTACTTATAAGTTCAACAATAATAAAACAGAAGATGACTGTGTGGTATAAAAAAAAACAAAACACAAGTTTTGTTGGCATCAGTGTGGTGATGCGGCTGCTTGGTGACATCATTGCACCGAGCACATATAATGTGAGGGTTGGCCATCTCACAGGCTCTTGGCTTTTTGGCACTCAGCCTCCCGATAACCAGTGTTTGGCAAGTTACTAAAAAATAGTGACTAGTTACAGTTACTAGTTACTTCTTTTCAAAAGTAACAGTTACTTTTGTGTTACTGCATGATTAAAGTTACTAGTTACTTGGAAAAGTAATTTTTACGTTACTTTTAAATGCATACCTAAATCTTTTTTTATTGACCTTTTGTTCTTATTAAATACAAAAATAGAAAGGAGATGTCTTTACATTCTTAACATGTTTCGACTGTGCACTGCAGCCTTGGTCAGAAGATTCAGCTGATTGCTGCCAGGTGACATTTATCAGCTGACTTTTGTAGGCGGGGCCAGCTCAGCAGACCTGTCAGATCCACCGAGCTGGCCCCACCTTCCGCCGTCAGATGGTCTCTGGAGAATGTGATCCCAGGTGTGGGAAAGCATAAAGGCCCCCTCATCTCGGTTCATGGTGTCTTTTCCCTGCTTCCTGATTTCTATGGCCTCCTTGATCCAGCGTTTGTGTCTGTTGCTCTCTGATCCAATAATTTTTGTGTTGTCCCAGTCCATGATGTGATTATTTCTTTTGCAGTGATCTGATATTGCTGATTTTAATGTTTCTTGTTCTGCCTTTACTTTTTGTGATATTGTGAGTCTTTCTTGTGTTTCCTTCTCACATTCCTTCTGGTGTTCTTTTTTCTTGTGGTGAATGATCTTCCAGTTTCTCCAATGTAGGTTTTGTTGCATGATCTGCATGATATTTCATATATTACATTGCATTTTTTGTCTTGTTCTATTCTGTCCTTGGGGTGTACTAATAACTATCTTAATTTTTTGTGTGGTTTTACTGCTGTGTTTATTTTGTATTTTTTCATGATCCTTTGAATTGGTTCCGTGATCCCTCGGATGTATGGTATAGTTATGGTGTCCTTGTTTTTGATTTCGGCTTTTGTTCTGTCCTATTTCCTGTTTGTATTCTTTGTTTTTGACTTGTTGTTTCCCTTTGTTTATGGCCCATACTGGATATTGGCAGCGTATAAGTGCATGTTTTATGTGGTTTTCCTCCTCCTGTCTGTCTTCTTGGTCTGTGATGATGGTGGCCCGTTCATATAACGTCCTGACAACTGATAGTTTGTGTGATGTGGGGTGTTCTGATTGTCACGCGGTGACCCTCGCGGGCCACCGTAAGATGCCAAAAGTCACCAGTGAGTTTTGCAATGATGTTTTATTAACACGAACACAAGACATGGACACAAAACTATGAGCCGCTGTGGGCAAAAACACACTATACAGAATCCAAGGGATCATAGGGCTACACCCAGCCACCTACAATCTAGCCGAGAACAAAGACATGAATAAAGACACGAACCTTAACATGAATGTAGACATCACCCAAGGAATCACGAGGCATGTTTGACGATACTGCTGCATCAACCTGCTGTCAGTGCCCACTAATAAAGCCGGCAGCTAACAAGCAGTGATGCAGAACAGCTGGTCGGCTCTGACAGCAGGAAGCCTCACCGAGCGCTGTCACAATAAGATCCCGGGGAGCCAGTATGTAATCCACTGCTGTCAAAGCCAGCAGAGATGATGCATGGCCCTAGCGCGGACGAGATCGGCGCTCAGGTCATAACAGTACCCTCCCTCCAAGGGCGGGCTCCTGAACGCCCATAGACATCCAATCCCCCCCCCCCCCCCAGGGTGGGCGGATGGGGGCAGGCCCGGCGGGAGATGATCAAACTACAGAACAAGAGCCAGAGCACAGACAGAGGAAAAAAAAAAAAGACTCAAAAATACATGAAACAGTTACACAGGCACGAAATAACAGAAAAAAAAATAACAACACTCCTTAAGGCACAAATCATGATCAAGACAAGGCAAAAAAAAAAACACACAATACAAGGCACAATAACAAAAATACCACGCTGTTAAGTCACAAAGCAAATACAACACAGGACAGAAAAAAAACCAAAACAACAATTACAGGGCTAGACTACCACCACGAATGACCTCTACCCCCAACAGTTCATGCCGACCGGCGGAGACCAAACGCCACGGGAACAGTTCAGGCGGTCTCCCTGCGTCCAACGGCCGACGGGTGGTCATGGGGGGCGGAACATGACCGGCCGGCTTACCACAGTCCCAGGCCCGGAAAGTCCACTCCTCCGGTGGCCGAACCAAATCGCCCAGTAATACACACAGCAAGTCGGGTGGCCGACCCAAGGCGCCAAACCAGCGAAGCAGTTCCTTGGGCGGCAGACCTGCATCCCTCAGCCACCAGAACCGGGGGAAAACAGCCCGTGGCGGCCTCCCTGGCGAGGACAAAGCATGGGAGAGCCGGGGCGAGCAAAGAGGGACCCCTACGGCCCCCGGCAATGATGAGCAGGGGCGATGACTCCGAAGAGGGGAAAGAAGGTGAAAATGAGCCCGTACTAAGTCAGGCGGCGAAGGGTCTGAAGCTCCTCTACCGTCCTTGGACCACACCAGAGCTGCACCTCCACTGGACCCCGATTGGGTCCCGGTTGCACCCACGTCGGACCCCGATCGGGCCAGAACAGCACCTGTGGTGGACCCCGATTGGGCCTCGGGCGCACCCACATCGGACCCTGATTCGGCCAAAGCAGCTCCCGCAATGGACCCCAATTGGGTCTGGGGCGCACCTACATCTGACCCCAATTGGGCCACAGCAGCCTCCACAGAGGACCCCGACTGGGTCGGCGCAGCACTGCTGACGACCTCCGCCCCCGAATCTGGAACCTCCAACACAGCGACCACGACTGGCTCCGTGCCGGTGACACTGCAACAAAGCTTAGAGGACAGGGAAGAACCAGGATCAGCATCACCAGCAGCGACAGAGCCCAGCGAGATGAGCTCGGGTGCAGCAGGCGGCTGCCCCTGACTCGCCTCCCCGAGAGGCAGGAAAAAGTGCTCTGAGACAGGAGAAAGAGACACAAGAGAGAGCACTTGCCTGCACTCGGGTTCTGTCACCATCCAGGACTTCGTTGATCCAGGTTCAGAGTGAAGACGTTCGTCCGCAGGCTCCCACTCAGCTACGTCGGGCTCCGCAGCTGGCATGATGGTTTCCGCAGCCTGAGGCTCCTCTGACGCTGACGTCCATGCCGATGACCTGTATGGCATGGGCGCAGGGGACCCTTGACCCACTGGCTCGGACCGCTTTGGTGAGGAGACCCGGGGACGCTTCACCGTCTGCACATGCTCCAGGCCGCAGTCCGCTCTTCTCCTCTGTCCACGGCATGGCTGCGGGGCTGGATCCAGGCTCTCCAGAACCGCAGGCCCCCCCCTCGTCCGGCGACATAGGCCTGGCGTCGTGGACCGCTCAGCGGAGGGAGACACAGAGGCAGCAGGTTTAGTTATCACAACTACAGCAGGTGGTAGGAGCTCAGGGGACTGAGAACCCTGAACTCGTCCCCTAGGAGTCAGACAAGGCAGATCACAATTATCATGTAAAGAATGAACTTGCACTTGCCTTTCTCCCGGAGGGAGGATGGTGCCTGCTGTAGGGGACGTAGTTCCTCCCTCTCCCCGCTGGATGGTGACAGAGGGCCCCCTGGGAGGACGAGGAGGAGCCGCTCTCGGAGGTCCGCTGACAGGCTTCGCCGGCAGCGGGTCCAGCTGGGGATTCTGCTGAGGTTCACCTTGGCCGTGGCGCCGACGTCTTCGACGGCCCCCAGATGGCACAAACTCCCGGACCGGATCCGGGACAGAAATGGGATTCCAACGCGGGGAGCAAGGATGCCTCCTCCTCTGCTTCCTGCTGTAGTCCACCTCCAGCCCACGGAGTATCTTGCGCTGTGCGGCGAGCTCAGCCCTCCTCGTCATCACCTCCAGGTGGTCGTCGTAGTAGAGAGGAAGGTTGTCCAGAAGAACCTCAGCGTAGTCCAGGTGCCGGCGTATGTCGCTGGGACTGTCGTATAGCATAGCGATGAATAGAGTTCCATCCACATACTCCAGAGCCTCCGCTAGCTCCTTGCCCGGGCGCCGACCGCGGCCCCTGGATTACGGCATTCTCCCAGCAAGTGACACCCAGACAGGGAAGAACAATTGTCCACTTTAAGCAAAAACTCACCGGGATGGCGTCTCGGTGTGGCGTCTCTGTTTAGATGCCTTGGCAGCAGTATACTGTCACGCGGTGACCCTCGCGGGCCACCATAAGACGCCAAAAGTCACTAGTGAGTTTTGCAATGATGTTTTATTAACACGAACACAAGACATGGACACGAAACTATGAGCCGCTGTGGGCAAAAACACACTATACAGAATCCAAGGGATCGTAGGGCTACACCCAGCCACCTACGATCTAATGAGAACAAAGACATGAATAAAGACACGAACCTTAACATGAATGTAGACATCACCCAAGGAATCACGAGGCATGTTTGACGATACTGCTGCATCAACCTGCTGTCAGCGCCCACTAATAAAGCCGGCAGCTAACGAGCGGTGATGCAGAATAGCTGGTTGGCTCTGACAACAGGAAGCCCCACCGAGTGCTGTCACAATAAGAGCCCGGGGAGCCAGAATGTAATCCACTGCTGTCAAAGCCGGCAGAGATGATGCATGGCCCGAGCGCGGACGAGATCGGCGCTCGGGTCATAACACTGATGTCCATAGTAGGTATTGATCTGTGTGGGTTGGTTTCCTGTAGACTGTGATTTTTATGCTGCCGTCATCATTGTGGTGGATTTTCATGGCCAGAAAGGCTATGGGGCCATTTTCCTCCTCTTCGTATGTGAATTTTATATTCCCAGTGCTGTCCGTGCTGTTCAGATGGTCAGTGAGTTCTTGTGTGTGTCCTTTCCTTATTTTCTCCAGAATGTCGTCCACGTATCTCTTCCAAAGGTTGGGTTTACATTGTGTAGGTGCTGTGTTGATGGCTTTGTTTTCCAGATCCTCCATGAAAAAGCTGCTCATGATGGCTGATAGTGGGTCTCCCATTGCAAATCCTTCTTTTTGTCTGTAGATTTTTCCTCTGTGTTGAAAATAGATGGATTTTGCAACAAATTGTAATAGTTCGGATATGTCATGAACTGTGAGATTGGTGGTTTTTTAAGGGTACTGTCATTACTGAGGCGTTCTTGCACTATATGTAGTGTGACATCAACAGGTGTCTTTGTGAATAATGAAATGACATCATGTGAAATGAGGATCTCGTCTGATTCTATTTTCATATTTTTGAGTTCTTGTGCCAGCTCTTTTGAGTTTTTGCACTGGAAATCTGATAGCCCAAGAAGGGGTTTGATGATTTCAACCAGGGCCTTTGATAAGTTGTACGTGACTGATCCAATACTGTCTATTATTGGCCGCGGTGGGATATCCTTTTTACGTATTTTTGGAGTTCCATAGATCCGGGGGGTAATGCTGGCTGTGGGTATCAGGTGATCATATGCGTCCTTTGTGATTTTTTTCCTTTCTAATAGGGGTTTGAGAAGGGCTTTTAGCATTTTTTTCTTTTCTTCTGTGGGGTTTGTTTTAATGATTTCATATGTGCTTTCATCTGCCAACATGATTTCCATCTGTTTTTCATATGCTTCCGTGTCCAATATTACTGTCGTTCTGCCTTTATCTGATGGGAGGATTGATTTATCTGTCTTGAGTGAGTTTAATGCTTTTTCTTCTTCTTTTGTAACGTTGCTTTGTGGTAGTTTGGCCGTTTTGAGGATTCCTGCGACTGCGTTCTGGAGTGATGCTTTTTCCCCTTGGTCCTGGATTTTTTCACATGCAAGTTCTGTTGCAAGGATGTATTCATTATGAGGTATTCTGGCTGGTGTAACGGCGAAGTTCAGTCCTCTGCTCAGCACTGTTTTCTCCATGTCTGTGAGTGTGCATTTTGACAAGTTTTTGACCCACTTAGCGTTTGTTTCTGTGTTTGTCTTCGTCCGTTCTTTCTTTCTGTAAGTTTTTTTAGTTTTTTTAATTGGCCGTTTTTCATTATAATGAATTCTTGTTTGTGTGCATGTTTTAATTGTCCTTCTATCTGCTCCTGCGTTTCCTGGTTGGTCGGGTAGTGTTTCTTGAAAATGTCCATTTCCTCCTTGATCTGGTTGTTGATTCTGTCCACTTTGTTTGCCGTCATTCTTATACGTTCTTTGATCAGGTCTTTCCATGCTTTATTGATAATTTTCTCTGCGTTTTTGGTTGGAGTTGGATTTATGTTGAGGCTTGCTGGTGTGACATCCTCATTTCTGCAACGGAGGTTAAATCTCAGGTGGTTTCTGAAACATGCCCGTGTTTTCTCCAGTTTCTCCAGCTGAAGGAAGTCTTTAATGCAATTTTGTCCATAACTTCCAAGTAATAGCTCAAGTAGGTTCATTTTGTATTCTTTTAATTATTTACCTTTTGTTCTTATTAAAGACAAAAATAGAAACGAGATGTCTTTACCTTCTTAACATGTTTCGACTGTGCACTGCAGCCTTCATCAGAAGAGTCAGCTGATTGATGCCAGGTGACATTCATCAGCTGATTTTCGTAGGCGGGGCCAGCTCAGCAGACTTGTCAGAGCCACCGAGCCGGCCCCGCCTTCCGTGGAAGACACCATGAACCAAGATGAGGGGGCCTTGATGCTTTCCCAAACCTGGGATCACATTCTCCAGACACCATCTGACAGCGGAAGGCTGATGTGAAAAAAGTCTCATCTTACAGAGAAAAAATGTATCAGATTTACACAAATTATTGCAATCAGTAGAAAGTCAGAAGTTTACTAGAAATAAAGCTGTGAATTCACAGAGAAAATGTTGGACACCCTGTTTGGCCGTTTTTGGCCCATGAGCCATATGTTTGACACCCTGGACCAGTCCATTAAAAACGCATGTTTAGAGGATTTACTTCCATGAAAGAGTTGAAGATCACAACAGCATGTAAATAAATGAGATAAAATAAAATAGAAAGCACAGATAAATGAAAGTTCACCACTGAGAAGAAGCTGTTCTTTACTGCAACAAATCACAGTTACTTTTTCTCTCTGCTTAAAACTTTAAATGCATTTAATGCGGACATTAAATGTGAGCTTCTTGCTCCAAAAATACTCATGTTTAACCACAGAAGTAGGAGCAGTCAGTGTCATCACTCACGGGCATCCACCTCAGCTGTGCGCACACCTGCATCTCATTAGTGCGCAGCTACTTATTCCACCTCGCCCTGAGCTGCAGCCTGGAGCCGTCTGTCTCCCTGCGTACTGGAACCTTCAGCAGTTTCCTTCCCTCCAGGCCTGCTGATTCCTCTTCGCGACAAGTAAGCTGTCAGTTATTGTCTCACCTGTTTTCCTGTCAGCCTTTCCCTGTGCACAGGTGGATTCCCCGGCGGTGGACACTCTCTCCCTTGCCTCGCCGCTCCTCTGCCTTGCCGCTTCTCCTCGGATGCACAGCAGGACGCTGTCCCCCAGGCTCAAGACCTTGCCAACGCCAGCCACCACAATCACTACAAGTAAGCACACAACCTTGTCACTCTCCTGTGTGGTTTGCCCAGCTAACCCCTGTTCTCCTCTCGCCCATAGGGTTGTCTGGCTGCACGGCGTGCTGCTCTGTCCTGACCTGCATCCTCCACCCATAATACATCCTTATCTCTCACACACGCATCCATACACATCACATTGGTTAACAATAAAGCTTTCAAATCTGCCTGAGCCTGCGTGCGTGTTTCCTGGGCCAAATAATATGTCAGTAAGGCTCCAGCAAAGCGGCCCAGCGGACAGCCGGCTCGCACGCCGCTTTTCCACCCTTGAGGCTCGGGTGGATATGTTAGCACACCAACAACAGGTTATTCTTAACCAGTTAACCACAATTACTAACCAGTTAGACCGTCTGGATCCTCCGCAGGCTTTCCCTCCGGGTCCTCTCGGTGCTTCGGCTCCGGTCGCCTCCCCGGCTGGCCAGCCTAGCTTGGGAACGCCAACCCGTCTCACACCCATTCCAACCCCGGCTCACTTCAACGGGAAACTCGGTGGAGCGAAGGGGTTTATCCTGCAGTGTGAGTCGGTGTTTCTGCGCGTTCCCGGGGATTTTCCCTCAGACCATAGCCGAATCGGGTACATGGCTAATCTCCTGGAGGGGCAAGCGTTAGCTTGGGCTTACGCCGTAATGACGAAGCCCAGCTACGCAAACCTCTCTTATGACCGGTTTGTGCGGGACTTTTTAGAGGTCTTTTTTTTTTTTTTTTTTTTTGTTTTTTTTTGTTACTTATTTGTACCCGTAGGTAGATTCGGTTTGCAGTCTGGTGACAAGCCACCAGCTGCCGGTCGCTGCGTGCGCGAGCGCCCTAAACCTACATGTTTTTGGTATGCGGGAGGAAACCGGAGAAATCCCGGAGTAAACCCACGCAACACGGGGAAAACATGCAAACTCCACACAGCTCACTGTTGGTCGGGGGCTGGGATCGAACCCACGATCTCATGATCCCCACGATCCCCCGGCCGAGGGTAAAACTGTGCTGCCACAGTGCTAAACCACTGCGCCACCGTGCAGCCGTGCAGTAGTCTTTGACCACTCACGTCATGACAGCGTCCTCGCTGATCGGCTTCTTAGTCTCCAACAGGGAGGCCGGTCAGCGGCGGAATACGCTGTCGACTTCCGGGTGGTAGCGGAGGAGGTGGGCTGCGGAGAGGCTTCTCTCTGCAGTATCTTCCTCCGTAGCCTCAGTTCCGGTCTGAGGGACGAGCTAGCCAGTCGGGATCTCCCAGGGCGGCTCTCCGAGCTGATCTTGCTCACCATTAGCCTGGACAACAGGCTATGTGAGCGAGCCGCGGAGAGGAAGTCTGTCAGCCGCTCGTGCGGAGCTTCCGCCCGCCCAGCTCAGTCTTGCCCCCTGGCGTTACCGGCTCCGTAGTCCGCCGATGAACCAGAGGCCATGGCGATCGGGCGCTCTAGGCTCCCTCTTGCGGAGAGACAACGCCGGCGGGAACGGGGTCTCTGCATGTATTGCGGAGAGGACCAGCATCCCGTGGAGCTGTGCCCGGTTAAGCCAAACGGGGAGGTCCGCGAGTCACTGTAGGGTGCCTCGCGGACTCTAACCGGCCAAATCCCCTATCATCATGCACATTGCCCATACGCTTCTGCCACAACTCCACCGGGCATTTCACACACGCACTGGTGGATTCTGGGGCAGAGCAGAGTTTCATCTCTGGCAACCCGTTTGGGCATACCCTGCCAACCGCTGTCTACCCCCCTTAACTTGGTCACTCTCTCTCGCTCTCCCCTGGGAACAGTGATGCATCGCACTAAGCCAGTCCCCATCATCATCTCCGGCAACCACCGGGAGGATCTGACCCTTTATGTCCTGCCCTCCTCGTCGGACCGTGTCATTCTGGGTTACCCCTTGCTGCGGCTGCATAACCCTGTCCTGGATTGGAGAACCGGCAGTGTCCTGTCCTGGAGCACCTTCTGCCTGGGCACCTGCCTCCAGTCGGTGGCTTGTGCTCCGTCCTCCCCTCCGCCGGTGCCGGTCTCCGAGCCCCCGGACTTGACTCTAGTGTCGCAGGAGTTCCATGACTTGGGGGTAGCGCTCAGCAAGTCCAGAGCCTTGTCCCTTCCCCCTCACCGGCCATATGACTGTGCGATTAACATCCGCCCGGGGGCCCCCCTGCCATCTGGCCGCCTGTACAGTCTCTCTGCGCCAGAACGCGAGGCGATGGACATTTATATCACTCGCTCAGCGCTGGGATCATCTGCCCCTCCTCGTCCCCGCTTGGTGCATGTTTCTTCTTCGTGGCAAAGAAGGATGGGTCCCTACGCCCCTGTATCGACTTCAGAGTGCTGAACGACATCACCATCAAGGACTGCTACACATTACCGCTTATGGACACCGCCTTCCACTCCCTCCAGGGGGCGACCTGGTTCACCAAGCTTGACCTCCGCAGTGCTTACCATCTCGTTAGGATCCGGGAGGGAGACGAATGGAAGACGGCCTTTAGGACGCCCAGCGGCCACTTCGAATATCTTGTGATGCCGTTCGGGCTCACCAATGCACCTGCCATTTTCCAGTGTCTCATAAATGATGTTCTTCGGGACTTCCTGGGAGTATTTGTCTTTGTATATCTAGATGACATACTCATCTTCTCTAAATCACGGGAGGAGCACCAGGCCCATGTGAGGCGGTTTCTGCAACAGCTGCTGGAGAATCGCCTGTACATCAAAGCAGAGAAGTGCGAGTTCTACGCCCGGACCACCTCCTTGCTGGGGTTCGTTATCTCACACAACCAGATCCTCCCCGACCCCGCTAAGGTTAAAGCGGTGGTCGAGTGGCCCTCGCCTACCTCCAGGAAGCAGGTGCAGCAGTTTATTGGGTTGGCTAACTTCTACCGGCGCTTCATTCCAAACTTCGGCGCCATTGTCACCCCCCTGACCCGCCTCACGTCATCGAAGGTGCCCTTCCAGTGGTCAGAGGAAGCGGCCACTGCCTTCAAGACTCTCCAGGTGGAGTTCTCGTCCTCCCGGGTCCTGACCCAGGTTGATCCCGCACTGCAGTGTCTGGTGGAGGTCGACGCGTCCGACACGGGGGTGGGGGCGGTGCTCTCCCAGCGCTCGCCGGTGGATGGTGTCAAGCGGCCCTGCGCCTTCTTCTCCCGGCGGTTATCGGTGGCGGAGTGCAATTATGACGTCGGCGACAGGGAGCTCCTCGCTGTCAAGCTCGCGCTGCAGGAGTGGCGCCACTGGTTAGAGGGGGCAGCCCAGCCTTTTGTGGTCTGGATGGATCATAAGAACCTCGAGTACTTGAGGTCAGCGAGGTGCCTGAATGCCCGCCAGGCACGCTGGTCTCTATTTTTTGCTCGCTTTCAATTCACCATCACCTACCATCCAGGCTCAAAGAATGGGTTGCCCGACGCCCTATCCAGACAGTTCGCCCCTGAGGACCCGGAGGAGTCTGATCACACCATCCTGCCAAGCTCGTGCGTCGTGGGGGCGATTGCCTGGACCATCAAGGACAAGATTCTTAGGGCTCAGGAGGCGGAGCCCGATTCTGGCGGGGGGCCAGAGGGGAGGCTTTTCATTCCTTCGGCGGTTTGAGGAGAAGTGATCCACTGGGCCCATACCTCCAAGCTCGCCTGCCACCCTGGCATCACCCACCTGGTGAGTTTGCTGCAACGCTCGTTTTGGTGGCCGGGTCTCCAAAAGGACGTCACCAATTATGTCCAGGCCTGCCCACAGTGCGCTACCGGCAAATCCCAGAACTCTCCACCTGCGGGTCTACTCCAGCCCCTGCCGGTCCCGAGCAGGCCCCTGGTCACACATCGCCCTAGACTTCGTCACCGGTCTCCCTGTCTCTAACACCTTTGACATGGTCCTGACAATTGTGGACAGATTTTCCAAGGCCACCCATTTTGTGCCTCTTCAGGGTCTCCCTTTGGCACGTGAGACGGCCGACCTCCTGGTCCAACATGTCGTCAGGCTGCATGGGATCCCACTGGACGTGGTTTTGGACCGGGGCCCACAGTTTGTCTCCCAGGTTTGGAGGTGCTTTTGCAGCGCTTTGGGGGCCACGGTTAGTCTCTCCTCTGGTCACCACCCCCAGTCTAACGGGCAATGCGAGCGCACTAACCAGGAGTTGGAGGCCGCCCTGCGCTGCGTGACATCCTCGAATTCATCATCCTGGAGCTCCTACCTGACCTGGGTGGAATACGCCCATAACTCAGCCCAATCCTCTGCTACTGGTGTGTCGCCCTTCGAAGCGTCCTTGGGGTATGATCCCCCCCCCCCGTTTCCCGAGCAGGAGGGTGAGTTAGCTGTCCCATCGGTCCAGGCGCACATGAGGGGCTGCCAGAGTGTGTGGACCAAGACAAGGAACGCGCTTTTACGCACAGCAGCGGGCAACAGTTCCACCGCCAATTGCCACAGAAGACCGGCACCTGTCTACCAGGTGGGTCAGCGGGTTTGGCTTTCTTCACAGGATATTAACCTTAAGGGTGAGAAGAGGAAGCTTGCACTGCGATTCCTCAGCCCCTTCGTGATTTCAAAAATTATCAACCCGGTGGCTGTGCGTTTGGCCCTCCCCCCCTCCCTATGTGTGTGTCCCACCTTCCACGTATCTAAGATCAAACCTGTCCTTTCCGATCCACTCTGTACCCCTCCTAGGTCCCCTCCTGAGCCTAAGATGATTGACGGTGACCTGGCGTGGGGTGTTACTGCCATCTTGGACTCCCGGCGCCGAGGTCGTGGGCTGCAATATCTGGTGGCTTGGGAAGGTTATGGTCCGGAGTGGAGATCCTGGGTGCGCTCTTCGTGGGTGTTGGATCAGGACCTCATCGCGGAGTTTCATCGGATGCACCCAGGTAAGCCAGCTCCAGGAGGTGCTGGTGTGTGTGGGGGGGTACTGTCATCACTCGCCGCTCACGGGCATCCACCTCAGCTGCGCACACACCTGCATCTCGTTAGTGCACAGCTACTTATTCCACCTCTCCCTGAGCTGCAGCCTGGAACCGTCTGTCTCCCTGCCTACTGGAACCTTCAGCAGTTTCCTTCCCTCCAGGCCTGCTGATTCCTCTTCACGACAAGTAAGCTGTCAGTTATTGTCTCACCTGTTTTCCTGTCAGCCTTCCCCTGTGCACAGGTGGATTCCCCGGCGGCGGACACTCTCTCCCTCGCCTCGCCGCTCCTCTGCCTTGCCGCTTCTCCTCGGACGCACAGCAGGACGCTGTCCCCCAGGCTCGGGACCTTGCCAACGCCAGCCACCACAATCACTACAAGTTAGCACACAACCTTGTCACTCTCCTGTGTGGTTTGCCCAGCTAACCCCTGTTCTCCTCTCGCCCATAGGGTTGTCTGGCTGCATGGCGTGCTGCTCTGTCCTGACCTCCATCCTCCACCCATAATACATCCTTATCTCTCACACACACATCCATACACATCACATTGGTTAACAATAAAGCTTTCAAATCTGCCTGAGCCTGTGTGCATGTTTCCTGGGCCGAATAATATGTCAGTCAGGGGCTACTTACCTCAATATGAGAAGCTGCCACTGCCACGACACTTCTTCACCGGGTTGTGATGTGAACTGGGGCAGGACAGGAAACGGACCAGCAGAGGAGAGACTGTGTGATGGCTGCATCAGTTACGGTAGAGTCAGTTTATATTTATTTGCTTGCCTTTGGCATAACAACTTCCAGTGGCTTGAGGCACTGGGGATGGCAGTTGTCCTGCCAATAGCCACCGAAACTGTATTCATCCCCAGTTGACAGCTGATGAGAGTCTAGCAACTGCAGGTTGTATGATCATGTGTTTGCACTAAAATATCTATCAATATTGTTAGAATAATTTTGAGCATAAATTATTCAAAGTCAAAAAATCAGGCTTGATATTGGATTTAGGTACATTTATTATAAAAAAAATAATTAGAATAAATAAAATTTAAAAAAAAATTACAGTTCAAATTAAACCTCAAATGGCCATTTTTGAGGGAGAGATTACAAAGCATGGCCTTCCACACACATTTTTTGGTATTTATGGGTAGACAGAAAGGAGAGAAACAGTTCAAATTCCTATTACAGTCCTGGTATCCTAGCAGGTCAGTATGACATGAATGCTTATCTTGGGTGATGAACAAACGGAGAAACTTCAGAGACATCCCGGAGCAAGGGTGTCAATCTAATCTACACTAGCTAGAAGTAAGCTGGGTGTGTCAAAGAGATTATCAATGTAGCTTACATCATCCTTTATGCATGTAAAGGATGATGTAAGCCTTACCCTTACTTTAATATACTTTAATATACATGTGGATGTAGATAGTGACTGCCTTAATGTGGCATTTAATTCAATATTAGACTCAATTGGGTTTTCTCAGAAAGTAGGAAATTCTACTCATTACCTCCACCATACATTGGACCTTGTTCTGACATATGGCATAGAAATAGAAAATCTTGTAGTGTCTCCTCATAACCCTGTACTGTCAGACCATTGTCTATTAACCTTTGATTTTACTATTTCTATTTGGCTCCTAAAGAAAAATATTATTACAGTAGATGCCTCTCAGATGATGCTGTTACCAAATTTATGCAGATTGTTTCCTCTATGCCATGTGTCAACACAACGGAAATAAGCTATAGACATCTTGCTCCTTCTGTAATTGATAACATGGTGGATAGTGTTTCAGATTCTCTGCATCAGACTCTAGACTTGGTGGCCCCTTTAAAAAAGAAAAAGTCTAATCAGAGATTTCTAACTCCTTGGTTCAACACAGAAACTCGTAGCTTAAAACAGAAGACTCGTCAATTAGAAAGAAAACAGCGCTCCACTAATTTAGATGAAATCTATTTAGCATGGAGAAATCATCTTTTAATTTATAAAAAATCTCTTAGAAAAGCTAGAACGAGTTATTACTCTGCATTAATAGAAGAGAACAAGAATAATCCCAGGTTTCTTTTCAGTACTGTAGCCAGGTTGACAAAGAGTCAGGACTCTGTCAATCCTAGCATTCCCTTAGAGCTTACTAGTCAGGGCTTTATGAACTTTTTCAATAATAAAATTTCATCCATCAGAGATAAAATCAATCGGATTCTTCCCACAGTTAACTTAAAAACTGTAACTACTACAACTCCTTCTATGGATGTCTGTCTTGATGAGTTTACTCCAATCGACCTTTGTGAGTTAGACAAAATAGTTTCCTCATCCAAACCTTCAACTTGTCTTTTAGACCCTATTCCTACCAGGTTATTTAAAGAAGTCTTCCCACTTATCGGTAGCCTTATTCTTCATATAATCAATTCTTCATTAACTTTAGGCCATGTACCGCAGGCTTTTAAAACGGCTGTAATTAAACCCTTACTCAAAAAGCCAACGCTAGATCCAGGAGCTTTAGCTAACTATAGACCAATCTCTAATCTCCCTTTCATTTCAAAAATCTTAGAAACAGTTGTTGCTACGCAATTATTTGACCACCTACAGGGAAATGGTTTACTTGAAGAGTTTCAGTCTGGGTTTAGAATCCATCATAGTACTGAAACAGCCTTAGCAAAGGTCACTAACGACCTCCTCATTGCATCTGATAATGGACTGGTTTCTGTACTTGTCCTTTTAGACCTTAGTGCAGCTTTTGATGCTATCGATCATAATATTCTACTTGATAGATTAGAACACTATGTTGGACTTAATAGAACTTCGTTGCAGTGGTTTAGATCTTATTTATCTGATAGGTTCCAGTTTGTTCATGTAAATAATGAGTTTTCTTTCAACTCAAAGCTCAGTCATGGAGTTCCACAGGGATCTGTGCTAGGCCCTACTCTTTTTAGTTTATATATGCTTCCGTTAGGCAACATTATTAGAAAGCACTGTACACATTTTCATTGTTATGCTGATGACACACAATTACACCTGTCAATGAAGCCAGATGATAGTAATCAATTAGCCATGTTAGAAGCCTGTCTTAAGGAAATCAAAGCTTGGATGACTTGTAATTTCCTGCTATTAAATTCAGATAAGACTGAAGTCATTCTTGTTGGTCCAAAAAACCTTAGAAATTCCTTTCCAAATCAAACTTTCAGTTTGGATGCGGTTACTCTTTCTCTTAATAGCTCTGTGAGGAACCTTGGAGTTATTTTTGATCAGGATTTGTCCTTCAATTCACATATTAAATTTGTTTCTAAGACTGCCTTCTATCATTTGCATAATATTGCCAAGATTAGGAGCATCTTGTCTCAGAGTGATGCTGAGAGACTGATCCACGCTTTTGTTAGCTCGAGATTAGATTATTGTAATTCTTTATTATCAGGCTGTCCTAAAACATCTTTAAAAAGTCTTCAGCTGATCCAAAATGCTGCAGCAAGAGTTTTAACAGGTACTAGAAAGAGAGATCATATCTCTCCGGTTCTGGCCTCACTTCATTGGCTTCCCATAGAGTTTAGAATTAAGTTTAAAATCCTTCTTCTTACTTACAAAGCTCTAAACAATCAGGCTCCTTTTTATTTAAAAGATCTGATACTACCGTATTATCCTAACAGAGCACTACGCTCCCAAAATGCAGGATTACTTGTAACACCTAGAATCTCCAAAAGTACAATGGGAGGCAGAACCTTCAGTTATCAAGCTCCTCTCCTGTGGAACCAGCTGCCAATCTGGATTCGGGAGTCAGACTTGATCTCTGTTTTTAAGAATAGGGCTAAAACCTACCTTTTTGATATAGCCTACAATTAGGGAGGGATCATATGTTTCTGAACCCTCCCTTAGTTATGCTGCTAATAGGTTTAGTCAGCCGGGGGACCTCCAGTAATGCACTGGGCCACACTCCTTTCCTCACTCTCAATGAAATATTTTTTTTTTGCTGGTCATTAACATTTGTTTGTTCTCTCCCATAGATTGAGTCCCCATTGTGCTGTTTGCTCTCTACATGTCTGTTCTTTTCATCTTCTCTATCCCCTCACCCCCCAGCCAGTTGCAGCAAAAGACTGCCCCTTCCTGAGCCTGGTTCTGCTGGAGGTTTCTTCCTGTTAAAAGGGAGTTTTTCCTCTCCACCGTCACCAAGTGCTTGCTCACAGGGGATCGCCTGATTGCTGGGGTCTTTCTGCAACTGTGGGGTTTCCCCCTACAGTTGATAGTGCTATGAGATGACTGTTGTTGTGAAATTGCGCTATATAAATAAAGTTGAATTGAATTGAATTGAATTGAATTGAATTGAATTGAATAAGGCTGTAACATAAAATGTGGAAAAAGTGAAGCTCTGTGAATACTTTATGGATGCACCGTATATGATGTTCAACAATATATCTACAACATATTCTATAAACAGTGTAGCTGACCATGAACTAACCACTCAACTTGTTCTCTAAATGTTCAACAGACTTGAGATGTTCAGCAAACAAGTTGTAAACTACATCATTAAGCTCTAATTAACATTTTGATGGTCAACTAATTTTCAACTTTAATTATTCACAACAGAGTATTTCTAAATGTTCAAAAATTAATTAATGAATGTTCAACAATATATATTTTATTGGTTAACACTGTATTTATAAATGTTCAACAATACTTCTATATAGATATTCCGGATATAGAACAAGAGGACACTCAGAGAGCACATCTCTCCACCAAGGCTCTGTCCCTCCCTCTGCTTGTCCTCCCCTCTGTCCCTTTGTCCATATCGCCATCCATCTGTACATTGTGAGATTGGGCCTTGGTGGAGGGATGCACTCACTGTGTGTAGTAAACAAGCATAATAGAACAAGCTGATTCTGATTGCACAAACAAAAAAATTAAAAAACATTGTCCACTGCTGAAGTTTACTGTGCTTACATACCGCGTGGGTGACGTGGCTCGCAACGACATCCTTGTCTGTCAGCCGGCATTGCGTCCACATGCACTTCAAACCCTGTCTTAAACCGCACACTTTGCTTGCATTTCTTGGCATCTTCAGACGAAATAGATTGAGTCCCCATCGTGCTGTTTGCTCTCTACATGTCTGTTCTTTTCTTCTTCTCTATCCCCTCACCCCCCAGCAAGTCGCAGCAGATGACTGCCCCTCCCTGAGCCTGGTTCTGCTGGAGGTTTCTTCCTGTTAAAAGGGAGTTTTTCCTCTCCACCATCGCCAAGTGCTTGCTCACAGGGGATCGCCTGATTGCTGGGGTCTTTCTGCAACTGTGGGGGTTCCCCCTACAGTTGATAGTGCTATGAGATGACTGTTGTTGTGAAATGGCGCAATATAAATAAATAAAGTTGAATGTACTGACCTTCAGTCTCAGTGCTTGCATACATCCTCTGAAATATTTGCCCACAGAATATATCAGATTTATAATATAAAAGAATAATACAAAGGAATATATGAACTTATCCTACATAGAATGCACATATAAACATTAAACATGGCATATGAAAGGCATGGTACTTCTCAAGTATAATAATACATTATTACTAACAATAATAATATGTATAATATGGAATTTTTCTATCAAATATTTATAAAACAAGTGACGCAAGAAATGCATCTGATCAAATTTCAGTAACTGTAATGCATTACTGAATTTTTAAACAGTAATTTAGTTACACAGCACGTTACTGCAAAAGTAGTTGCATTACAGTAACACGTTACAGTAACATGTTTAAGCATCTTCTGTGCTTAAACAGGTCTTTTTTTCTGCTGATTTTGTGCTATTTTTATGTAACTTTTTTGTTAGTTTGCAGCCCTTTGCATAAGCAGTATGATCTGCATTTTTCCACTTTTCCTCTGGTGCACTCCTGGTGCACAATTTGGGCTTCTCATGTCTCATCCTTTCATTCCTTCACAATATATACATATATATTGTAACACCTCTGGAGAATCTACTGGATATTTTGGACAGTTTTTAAGTTTTTCCTCCGTACTTCAATTTGAATATCTTCACTTGTAAAGGACATTCCGAGGTAAGACAGCTGTGTTTTATATTAAACTATTTTCCTTCTTGCAATACTCTTAACTTTAATGTTATGTGTGTTTTAAACCTGCTCATTTGCAATAACTTGCTGCCATCCGTTTCAAAGTGAAATGCCGGTTCCACGTTGAAGACGCCATGAAGGGCTTAAATGACACTAACAGCAGGTTTAATCTCTGGATTATTTTAGCGACTTTGAGCCTTTAGTGGTATACTGACTTGGTCGTTTTATACAAAGCTGGACTCTTCAACACTTGAGACTTTTAACTGGAACAGCAACCTCTTAAAGACGAAGCCAAAGCAAGATTTTTCACTTTTTGTATGGAATCTGGTCCGTCCCATGAGTGGTAATTGGAATGTTTGAGTGCAGGTGATAAGCAGGCAGAACTTCATTAAGGAATCCAAAGATTTTTATTCTTAAACGCTCCCAGTTGTATTCAGATTGATTGTTTTTGTTCAAGTCTTAATTAAGTTGGTTGCAAATACTTTGCTTGTTTGAATTAAGAACTAAATGTTCTTCCGGTTCCAGTTCCGCCGGACCGGTGGCGCCACACGAGTTGGCTGCCCGTTGCAACAGCCTTTTTTTATCTTCCTTCTTCTTTCTACACCTTTCACTCTATATATATATCACGGACACACAGGTCGCCCCAAAGGTCTCCCAAGTCGGCAGATGGATCCACTGTTTACAGCAGGAGATGTTACAGCAGGAAGAGCTAGTGCTAGCTAGCACTCAACCGCCACCCGGTGCTAACGGTGAAACTCGACATCCCGGGAACTGTAGCGAAAACGACGCGGGTGCCAGGCTGGAGTTTAGGCGGCGTGCAAGAAATATAAGACAGAATAATAAAGAGCGATGGCAAGAACCAAGCAGACCGCCCGTAAAATCTACTGGAGGAAAAAGCCCCCCAGGAAGCAGCTAGCCACCAAGGCTGCTCGGAAAAGCGTTCCGGCCACCGACGGAGTGAAGAAGCCTCACCGTCACAGGCCCGTGGCTCAGAGAGATCCTTCGCTACCAGAAATCCACGGAGCTGCTCATCCGTAAGCTGCCCATCCAGCGCCTGGTGCGGGAGATCGCTCAGGACTTCAAGACCGACCTACGCTTCCTGAGCTTCGCCATCATGGCTCTGCAGGAGGCCAGCGAGGCCTACCTGGTGGGTCTCTTCTTCGCTAAGAGGGTCACCATCATGCCCAAAGACTTCCAGCTGGCCCGCCGCATCCGCGGAGAGAGAGCTTAGACTTTCTGCTGCACATTCACCAACCATAATGCTCCGCACTGTGTGTCTATATATATATATATACTGTATATACTGTATATACTGTATATATTGTATATATATATATATATATAGTATATTTATAGTAATATGTACATATGTTTACTAGCTGTTCTTGTTTTTTCTTGCCTTCTGATTGTTGCTCTGAGTGTTGCTATCCCTGTGCTGTTGCAATCCTGGAATTTCCCCATTGTGTTACTAATAAAGGCTTATCTTATCTTATCTTATCTTTAATGCGATCAAATGAAATTGTATGTTAAATGGCATATTGTATGATATAGTGTAGTTAGAAATGTACTTTAAGTCAGTTAACATTATTCTTAAAATGATGTTTTAAAAACTCAAAGCAATCAGAAAGTGGCCATCAGGACTGGAAGAGAAGCTAAAAAAAAAAAAAATCAGCAAAATTTAAAACAATGTGTCATGGGTTTAAGTTTCCCCTGAAGTTTGTTTCCTGAAATTGTGACTTAGATAAACCACTATAATTCAATAAGTGACTCCATGAAACACTCATGGCTGCTCTGTTCATTCACAGAACAGAAAATTCACTGTCATGGTGGCTGCTGGGCCGTCATCCAGCTCATCAGCTCCAGCTGCGCACAGACTAACAGGTGTTAATCAGCGGCTCTTAAAAGCCAGCGTCATGGACAGCTCGGCACGGAGTCGTCTGTCTACCTTGACTGAGCATGAGCCAGAGCTTCGTTCCACAGCCAAGCCAAGAACGCCACGACAAGATCTTCCACGTAAGAAGACTATTTGCTTTTCTACGCCTAATCTTTACTCCTGTGCTCAGGTGGACCTCCCAGGCAGCGGACAGGTGTCTCCAACGGACGGAGAATTACCTTCACCCTTCCGGAGCTCCTCCTGGCCTATGGAGCCAGAGCTTTGTTTCACAGTCAAGTCAAGAACGCCACGACAAGACCTACCACGTAAGAAGACTATTTGCTTCTCTACGCCTAACCTTTACCCCTGTGCACAGGTGGACCTCCCAGGCGGCGGACCGGAATCTCCAACGGATGGAGAATTCCCCTTTCCCTTCCGGAGCTCCTCCTGGCCTTCACTAATTCAGAAATTCTCTCCACTACAGCTGCAGGTACTGTCACTCCCTCTGTCACAGGAGTCATTGTCACCACAGTTACTGACATTATCACTGTCACGGCTATGGGAACAGTCAACGTCACAGCTGTCAGAGCAGTCATTGCTCTCGCCACGAACTCCACCACGGTTAGTGGAGTTATCACCGTCACAGCTTCAAGCACCAGAATCACCACAGCTCACGGACATCGGAGAACAGCTAGATACAGTCAGAGACAACCTCAAGTAAGCTGCACACCTGCACTTGTCCTTTTGTGCTGTACAGCCTTAACGGTTTCTGCTTGTGTGTTCTAGGGTTGCCAGGTCGTCTTCTGTATCGCTCAGCTCCGGTGACCAGGCTACGATATCTGCACTCACACTTGTACTACACTCACTTACACTTGACAATAAAGAATAACTATTTTGTATCTGCCCGTGTCTGTGTCTGTCTCTTGGGTCCTGAAACATGTCAGTACGACTCCGTCATGTTGACCCAACGGACAGCACACAGCCGCGCGGACTTAACACCCTTAGCGCCCGGGTAGACATGCTCGTACATCAGCAAACAGTTATTCTTAATCAGCTGTCAAAAACTAACGGCCGGCTGGATTGCCTGGAGAGACAACAGGCGTTTCCCCCGGTCGCTAGTGCCTCAACCCCTGCAGGTTTAGCACCTACTCAAGCTAACACCACGTTCGTATCTCGCCTCACCCCTGTTCCCACTCCAGCTCGTTTTAGTGGCAAACTCGGAGAGGCTCGGGGATTTATTCTCCAATGTGAGTCAGTTTTTCTTCGAGTCCCGGGGGACTTCGCCATTGACGCAAACAAGATAGGATATATCATTAACCTCCTGGGAGGTTAGATTGGGCCTATACTGTAATGGCGAGCCCAGGTTATCCTACATTAACTTACCAGCAGTTTTTGGCGGAGTTTATGTCCGTGTTTGATCATTCGGATAGGGGTGCGGTATTGACCGAACGGCTGTTGAGCCTGCAGCAGGGCGCAAGATCAGCTGCTGACTATGCAATAGACTTCCGGGTCCTTGCCGCTGAGATTGGGTGGGGGGAACCGGCACTATGCGGTATTTTCATCAGCAGTCTCAACGCGGAGTTAAAGGACGAGTTAGCGGCACGGGACAGACTTGATAATTTGGGTGAGCTAATTGCCCTTGCCATAAGCTTAGACAGTAGATTAAGGGAACGAGCGGCAGAACGGCGGTCTACCGTCCGTCCTGTAAAACCCCACCCTCGTCCCACCAGCTTTTCCCCGCTCGCTCTACCGGTGTCAGGGGAGCTTTCAGATCAGGAACCCATGGTAATAGGACAATCTAAAGTGTCAGCGGCTGAGAGACAGCGCTGCAGAAATTTAGGCCTTTGTTTTTATTGTGGAAAGGAGTCACATGGAGTTTTTGAGTGCCCGAGTCGGTTAAAAGGGAGGGTCCGTGGATTGCAGTAGGGGGATTCACGGACACGGACCCAGAAAGACCCCTCACGAGTTTTAGAATACCCATTAGACTTATCCACAAACACGCAGAACATTCCACGTTAGCCTTAGTGGATTCAGAAGCTGAGCAAAACTTTGTTTCCAAGGACCTGGCAACCCAGATGGGCCTCAGCTGTCAGCCCCTGGATCCACCTGTCAAGTTGATTATGTTATCTAAGGCATCACTGACCACCATAGCCTATCAGACGGCCCCAGTGTCCGTGATAGTATCAGGGAATCACAGAGAGGAGATTAGGTTTCTAGTCCTGCCTGTCTCTTCTTCGCCTGTCATCCTGGGTTACCCCTGGCTCCACCTTCATAACCCCACCATCGACTGGCAAGGAGGGAGTATTACAGCGTGGAGTACTTTCTGCTTAAGCGCCTGCCTCTAATCGGCGGCATGCGCCCCTTCTGTCAAGGTGCCACCCCCTTCGACGCCAACTCAGGAGCTGTCCAAGGTACCAGAAGTTTACCATGATTTGGGACTAGTGTTTAGCAAGTCACGGGCGTTGTCTTTACCCCCTCACCAGCCGTACGACTGCGCAATAAATCTGAAGGCTGGGGCCCCTCTTCCTGCGAGCCGCCTGTACAGCCTGTCAGCCCCGGAGCGCGAGGCCATGGATACCTATATTAAAGAATCCCTGGCCTCAGGAATCATCCGCCCGTCGTCCTCGGCCGTGGGGGCCGGCTTTTTCTTTGTTGGGAAGAAGGACGGGTTGTTACGCCCTTGCATCGACTTCAGGGGGCTTAACGAAATCACTATAAAAGATAAATACACCTTGCCTTTGATGAATACTGCCTTTGACTCCCTCCAGGGGGCGAATTGGTTTACTAAGCTTGATCTCCGCAATGCCTATCACCTGGTGTGCATCAGAGAGGGGGATGAGTGGAAGACGGCGTTCAGGACCCCTAGCGGCCACTTTGAGTATCTGGCAATGCCGTTTGGGTTGACCAACGCTCCGGCCGTCTTCCAGTGGCTAATTAACGACGTGCTGCGGGATTTCCTTAACTCCTTTGTGTTTGTATATCTAGATGATATATTGATCTTCTCCCGCACTCTGGAAGAGCACCAGGTGTTACAGCGCCTCCTGGAGAATCAACTTTTTGTGAAAGCAGAGAAGTGTGAATTCCACACAAACCAGACCTCTTTCCTTGGGTTCATCATCGCCCGGAACCAGGTGCTTCCCGACCCAGCCAAGGTTAAGGCGGTAGTGGATTGGCCCACTCCATCCTCTAGGAAACAGCTCCAGGGGTTCCTGGGCTTTGCTAATTTTTATCGCCGTTTTGTGCCCAATTTTGGGAACCTGGCTCGCCCTTTGACTGCGCTCACCTCCCCTAAGACCCTGTTTTGCTGGAGTGAGGAAGCAGCCAGGGCGTTTAAGAAATTAAAGGACAAGTTTGCTTCAGCCTGTGTTCTCTCTCAGGTGGACCCGAATCTTCAGTGCTTGGTGGAAGTGGATGCCTCTGATTCGGGGGTGGGAGCGGTACTCTCCCAGCGTTCTCCTGAGGACAGCAAGATTCGGCCATGTGCATATTTCTCCCGTCGCTTGTCACCGGCAGAGAGGAACTACAGCATCGGGGACAGGGAACTGTTGGCAGTGAAGCTCGCCTTGGAGGAGTGGAAACATTGGCTTGAGGGGGCCGCTCAGCCGTTCGTTGTTTGGACGGACCACCGCAACCTGGAGTATCTCAGGACAGCGAAGCAGCTGAACGCACGTCAGGCTCGTTGGTCTCTCTTCTTCGGCCGCTTCAACTTCTCCATCACCTATCGGCCAGGAAGCAAGAACGGTAAACCGAACGCCCTCTCACGACAGTTTGACGCACCATCTTCTGAGGATCAGGACGCACCCATCCTACCACCCTCCTGTGTTGTGGGCACGCTGTCCTGGGGTATCTGTACCAAGGTCAGGAGAGCGTTGAAGATTCAACAAGACCTGGGGGGGGGGGGGGCAGGCCGCTTGTTTGTTCCACGCTCTATTCGGGGTCAGGTGATTGAATGGGGTCACGCCTCCAAGTTGGCTTGTCATACGGGAGTAGGCCGGACTGTGGACCTGCTCCAGAGGACCTTCTGGTGGCCAGGGCGACGGAAGGACGTGGTGAACTACATCCGGGCTTGCGCTCAGTGCGCCACTGGGAAAACGACATCTTCTCCCCCGGCGGGTCTGTTGCATCCCCCGCCCGTTCCTTCCCGCCCCTGGTTTCATGTGGCCATGGATTTTGTGACTGGTTTGCCCCTTTCTGATACTTTCACCACTGTCTTGACTATTGTAGACCGTTTTTTGAAGGTGGCCCATTTTGTGCCTCTTCGGGGCTTGCCTTCGGCTCAGGAAACGGCGGACCTCCTTGTTCAGCATGTGGTTCGCCTCCATGGTATCCCCGCTGACATAGTGTCAGATCGAGGACCACAGTTTGTCTCTCAGGTATGGAAGGCGTTCTGCGCAGCATTGGGAGCCATGGCCAGTCTTTCTTCTGGGTACCATCCTCAAAGTAATGGCCGGTGTGAACGGGCTAACCAGGAGCTCGAGGCCGCACTGCGCTGTGTTATCTCCTCCTGTTCCTCCTCTTGGAGCAAACATCTTCCCTGGATTGAGTACGCCCATAATACTACGATCTCTACGGCCACGGGCGTCTCTCCTTTCAAGGCCACTTTTGGATTTGATCCACCATTATTCCCGGAGGAGGAGAAGGAGGTAGCGGTTCCATCTGTCCAGGCCCAGATTAAGCGCTGCCAGCGAGTTTGGTCCATTGCCCGCCGAGCCCTTTTGAGGACCACTGAACACAACATCCAGGTGGCCAACCGTCACAGGAGACCTGCCCCGGACTACAAGGTGGGTCAGAAGGTCTGGTTATCCACCCGGAATATTGGTGTACCAGCCAAAAAGCGTAAACTCACTAAGCGCTTTATTGGCCCCTACACCATTTCACGTATTGTCAACCTTGTGTCTGTGTGCTTGTCTCTCCCCCCTTCCATGCGCATCTGCCCCACTTTTCATGTCTCCCAGGTTAAACCGTACGTTATGGACCCTCTGTGCCTGGCCCCTGCGGCGCCTGCCCCCCCGAGGATGATTGATGGCCATCCAGCCTGGGGCGTGACTGCCATCCTGGACGTGCGCAGGCGGGGGCCGTGGTCTTCAGTATTTGGTGGACTGGGAGGGTTTTGGACCAGAGGATCGTTCTTGGATTTGCCCAGAGTTGATCTTGGATAAGCAGCTGATCCGCAATTTCCATCGGGCGAATCCAGGTAAGATTGGGCCGGTGCCTGGAGGCACTGCTAGAGGGAGGAGTACTGTCATGTCACTTCACTCACTTACACTTGACAATAAAGAATAACTATTTTGTATCTGCCCGTGTCTGTGTCTGTCTCTTGGGTCCTGAAACATGTCATTTACGCTGTTATCATGTTAAATCAAAGGGAATCTTCGTTCTTTTGCATGTTCTTTTGTTGTTAAAATTGTGTTAACAGGTCTGAGGAGTTGTTAGTTCCTGTCCAGCAGGTCAGTTGGGGGTGGGGGGGTGGAATCAGTGTTGCTGATAAAGCCACATCACCCTTTAACCCTTTGGTTTCCATCTCAGCAGCAGCTCTGTTTGAATTGTCCTCAGAAGGGAACATGTAAATGGACAGAGGTGTGAAGTCTGGCCCAGCTGTTCCCACTGATGTCATGGGGGGGGTGATCTGTTGGGTGTCATGGGGTGTCATGTGTTTACTCTTTCTGGGTTAACTGGATTATTTCTGCTGCTGGAGATCACCTATTCCTCTTCTTCTTTTCCCTGCTGATTAATGCAGATCTATAGAATTTAACACCTCCAAACAAAACCGCTTAGTTCCTCCTCACGGCTGTCTTAAAAAAAAAAAAAATGGCCAAAACACGCCAATTTTTCAAATCTTTTTTTCATGTAAATTAGAAACATTCTTTTATAAATGTGAGGATTTTTCTCATAAATTTGCAGGATTTTCCTGCAGAGTTAGAGCCATTTTACTCAGAAATGTGCAGCTTCTTACTTGAAAATTTAGAGCTTTTTATTATTCATAATTTTGCAGCTTTTTCCTTATGAATTTAGAGCTTTTCTTTCTCTTGAATTTGCAGTTAAAAAAAAAAGCTTAAACTTTCAGCATTTTACTCAAATCTTAGATCTGCAGCATTTTTAGGTTGTAAACAGTTGGAAATTTACACCTTTTTTTGTCTTTTTGCTAAAGTTGCAGCTTTTTACCAATAAAATTGTACTTTTTTTGGTCAGAAATTGGCAGGTTTTAACTGAGACTTACATACCCCCTTTTTTTTCTTTTTTTTTTTTTTTTTGTCAGGTCAGGCATTGACTTGCTTGCTACTGGATAACCATGAAAACCGGTACTGCCTGTCTCATGGGTCGGGCCGTCGGCGACTCAACCGGCATCCCCGCCCTTCCGAGGGCATGGAGGGTGAAACAGGGCATCCTGGCAGAACTAAAAACAATATCTGTCACAGGTCTGTGGTGGACCACTCCCAGTTACACAGGGTGAGACTGGACATCCTGGCAGATAAACACATCTGTCACAAGGTCTGTGGTGGACTGTGCCAGTCAGTGCATTGTGACATGCACTACACAAAGAGCAGAGATAAACAAACCTATCATCTGCTCAG